>OZ022399.1:6937413-9919913 GCA_963989295.1 Ametastegia equiseti
AATACTGATTAGCTTCAATTTAGATACCCTATGATGGCGTTTTTTTATTTATTTTTTATTGGAATTGTTATTAACATCGAGAACTGATCTTCTTACTTGATCCTTTCCATCGGAGACGTATCCATTTCTCTTCTTATTGTTAGTCAACATTTTTTATTTGATCCATTTTTTTTTTCCCAATTTTCTGAAATTCTCCGGGGCATTCATTCGTTGAGACTGACTGCGAGTATGCATTGCTCTTGTTCCTTTCATGGGATTCGGTATCTCTAAGAATAATATTGTCGGGTGTAATTCGGGACGAAAGTTGACTTGCAACTAATTTTTGGCTAGTTTGCGCAGGGTGTGGGAAATAAAGCAGATAAGTTTTGCGGTCTTGTTTGAGTTTGGTGAAACGTGTGCCGCAAGGCATGCTGCCTTTATTGAGTTAAACTTCTCCTGAAGAGATCAAGGATTCGGCGTTGATCTAATTATATTATAGTATATGGCTTTATACATCAAGCAGAGTTTCGAGAGAAAAATCGAAATGGCCTAGATTATAACCGTTCTGCTATTATGAACCTTCTCTAGCGTCTATTCTGGTTATCAGAAACGCAGAACTTTTAAGATCGTCAATTCCAATCCCATTCGACGCATCTGGCCAGTGTTCTGGCATCCAAACGTTGTCGATCTGGTCATTAAATCGATAGCCAGTCAATCGAGCTATTCGAAAGACCGGAATGTCTATTTTTGGGAGTGGTGGTTGAAAACCAGAAAGAGCAAATTTACGATGATTGAAGATCCGAAAATCGAATATTTGAATATCATTACCGCCAAAGAGTCAATCAATCCTAATTCAAACAATCCAAAAGACCACAATTCCGTAATCCTCCTTCACAATTTTTGAAAATACGCGAAGCACATGTATATACCAAAAAGCTGTTTTATAAATTGAAAAAAAAAACGAATGTAGCGAAATACGGATTTTTTGAAACCGAAGTTTAAATTGCCGAAAATCTGATTTACAAACAACCGTTACCCCGATGAAGCAAAACTCCGAAGATCAATACATCCAATACATACAATAATTAGTGTTTTTTGTCATTTGGGTTATTTTGGTTGATTGAAAGTTCGCTAATTCTCAATTGTACTTGTACATCGATTTACCTTCGATATTTATTTGATTTAAATATTTTTTAATTCCGGCTTTTACCTGAGCTTTTGTACAAAGTTTATTCGAAATCTTGATGTTTGAAACTTCGAAATTTCGCAATTTTTGACATTATGAATGTTGCTCTTCCAGTATTGCGACCCTCACCTATTTTGGAAACTTCTTCACCATCTTAGATGCAACATCATTTCTATTAAACCAATAACACGGCTGATACTGTTTCATTTGTTTGTTATTGAATAAAACGAAAAAAAAACAAAAAAAAAAAAACAAAAAACTGTTATGCCAACGATTTATTTTGATTAGTGGGATGAAATATTTAGCTTCAACATACTTGTCAGACACAATTACGGGCTGATGCCTGATTGATGTTTCAATTTGTTATGTTTCACTTGCTTTAATTGTCGGGTTGTCAGTTCGGCGGTTTGTTGTTGTTAAAGTATACAACTGCCATTCGGCAATCACTCATCATTCAGTATATTTACGGGTCTTTCGATCTAGCGATTCGCACCTGCTTTTTCACAGCTGGATCGTAAAATTCTTTGACAATGTATTCCGGACGGCGATCCCGTTGTAGAAAAGCACTTTAAAGGGGTACTTTCGAAACGGTTGAGCAAGAATATGTTTTCTATTTTCTTTTTACTTTATCTTGTAACTTAACCGTATAGTTTTGATCATGTATATATGTATAATATACCCGAGTATCTTTACCAAACAAATTCACACCGCTTTTAATCTTCTGAAGAATTTTTCTCACTCACTCTGTTTGTTCTGGTGAATAAAAAATTTCAGGGTGCGGTTTGTGTTTAGCTTATAGCTTCGCATCCTTGTTTGTTTCTTTGTTTGTTTTATAAAGGCGGGGCTGCACGTAGTGCTGCAGCTAATGCATACCGTACCGGGTAACTTCAATTCGTTAGATACACGTACGTAGGTATATATACATACCCACCCACCTACTTTTCATTTATTCTATCCTGAAGCTTGGAAAGTGGAGCATACACGTGACGCTCAGGTGGGTCTCAAAAGCCCTGCACATTTGTTCTCAGAATCGAGACGTGCTTGCGGGTTAAACTTTTTTAACTTTCTGACCAGATGACTATCGATATATGTCGAACATTTACGGGATTAGCAAAGTTTAGACTTTGATTTGTGGCGGTTATCCTAGAACTGGCAGTTGCAAAGCTTTGGCCTTTCTTTAACTTTCTCAAATTACTCGCGACGCAACGTATACCTACGTCTGAAATATTTGAGGATTCACCAAACTTAGAAATGGAATAACAACATTCGGTCATGATTTTTTTGGGTGCTGTACTGCTGTATATTCTGATTAGATACGCTGAAAGATTCAATATATGCTTATTGATTTCTATTCCCAAACTAATGCACCTGCTTTTTTGTAGCTTATTCTTTGCCAACAGCCTTGAGGTGCCACGGGAGTCTCTTCGGATAAAAATTGGACAACAATGTGGACAACCATTGTTATCTGTAGAGACTCTCATTGCACCTTAAAGTGACATAGTACATATCACTTCCAACTTGACCTAGCTGACATAAAAAACATGAATTTCACTAGAATTCTATCGGTTTCTTTGACAAAGTGACATACTTAGCCAATATCTGCCAAAAAACTGAATTTATTCGTCAAGGGTTCGTTCGTATTGGTTAGGTAGTCATCGAGAAAGTACAATTCGCGTTTTCGAGGTGACAACAATTGGTAATCATGAAATTTCGAACAGACTTCTGTTATGGAATGTGAGTCCGTCCTTGTATTACACCTATGAGGTAACCTGGATGAGGGTTCTTAATAATTGTGAACGCACAGATATATATATATAATTCGTAGAACGAAGTTTGTTTATTGGTAGGCGTGAGTAGCAACACAGTTCATGTAAAGGAGTTGAAGGGTGACGGTTGAAGAGAAGTGATTGAAGGAAAGCGATTGAAAAGGAGTGGTTGAAGGAAAGCGATACGTATCTTAAGAAGGTTGAAAGAATAGTAGTGAAGAGTGACTTCGGAATGAGCTCACTCAGGGGTGGTGGAGAGGTGTAGGACCTGTAGGTAGGGATGTGCGAAGATCACAGGTCAGCACATCCTCTGATAAGGAACCGTGCGATTGCAGCTGCAGGCGTACGGCTTGGATTGTTATGACTGGGATGAAATGATAGGTGGGCGAGTGCGAGGGTCCGAGCACGTAACACTTCCATATCGCTTTAAGGCAATATGGGAGTCTCGTTGAAATTCCATTATTATCAATTTTCCAACCTCGAAAACGCGAATCGTTATACTTTCTCGACGACAATCCAACTCATTCGATTGAATCCTCAACGAATGAATTCAGTTTTTCAGCAAAAAGTGGCTAAGTATGTCACTTATTCAAAAAAAGTGATAGGATTCCAGTAAACTCATATATGTTGTGTTAGCTAGGTTAAGTTGAAAGTTATCTCTACTATATCACCTTAAGACCTAGCTACACTCAATTTCGACCGACATTTCTTATTTTGTCAAATATTTCCGAAGCGGTAATACCAAAAGCATTTTCCGATGGGGATTCGATGATTTGTGAGGAATGAGTTCGATTCATCACGCGAGAGTCAATGAAATCGATAAAAATTCATCTATTATTTATCGGATTGTGTCGGTCTGCCACATACTTATTTTGACTAATATCGAAGTCTACTGAGGTGAAACAACGTTCAGCTGCGTTGTCCTATGTGAAACGTCGAAGACATCGCGATTCTAAAAAATTATCATTTTAGGTAATAATAGTTTTGTAGTTCGCAACGCAGAGACGGGTGACAATGCGCAATTGTCATTCGTTCAAAAGCCATGGTGATCTTCAGTTCCGACCAAATTTCCGGTAATACCCGGGAGATGGAGGTTCGAATCATCGCGTGGATCCGATGAATTGGGCCTTTTTCGTTCGCGCGCTCATCTCCATCTCTCGGGAGTTGCCGGAACCTTGGTCGGAACTGAAGATTGGGATGGCTTCTGAACGATTGACAGTTGCGAATTCTAAACCGTCTCTATTTTGCAAACTAAAACCCTGTTATTGCTCGAATCAATGATGTTTTATGATCGATGTCTTCAACGTTTCACATAGAACACTGCAGCTAAACGTTTTTTCGTCGCGATGATGCGTAGACTTCGATAATAGTCAAAATACGTAGCACCTCCACACATCGCAATGGACAATAAATCAATTTCCATCGATTTAATTGACTCTCGCGTGATAAATCGAACCTATTCCTCAGAAATCATCAAATCCCCAACGGAAAATTCTTTAGGTGTTACCGTTTCGGACATATTTGACCAAATAATAAATGTCGGTCACAATTGAGTATAAACCAGACCTCAAGCTCAATTATGCTTTTTCATTGTTCAGAAGCCCAATCATCCTATTCATGCCCATAAAATATTATTACTTTTCTGAAGCTATTTCACACACAAAACACATTGAAAGTAGTTCTATAGGCAGAAAGCTCACTCGGACCTCTGTGCAGCACGAATTGTAACGAGATAACAAGCTCGATAATTTGCCATGTTTTGAGGGTGAAACTTTTTTGACCATTATCAAAGTAGATCTTGAAGACACTGTACGGGGCTTTTTATGTGAAAATATCTTTCAAAGGAGATAAGTACGGTAATTGCCTTATCAATTATGTGGGCTTCATTGCTCTCCTTCATTTGTTCGTAACCAAAACTCCTTTTTCAAGAAATATTCCGCAACACCCTGCAATAGATTTAGGTATACATATATCGTTTGGAAAAAAGAACAACAGATTTGTTAGTCTCCGAGTTAGTATCGCATGAGGAAATCTTCGGACAGTACGCAGGCCTTGTATTTGATGGAGTGTCTGACAGGAATATATTGCCGACTAAAAATGTATTCTCAAACTATTTATCTTGAAACGTCTAACACCGGGTGTGGTTCGTATTTTTGAGCAGATGTAGGTATTTTTGCGATAATAATAAAGTCACTGCCAGTATTGTCGTAGTAGTATCAACGCTCCTTGGCAGAAATAGATCAAAGAATAAACAGCCTTTCGACTATAAAGCTTCGTAGTCGAGAGGTATTCAAAAACGACGAACAATCTCACTCGGAATCTATAGAATCAACTTCCGTCCAACTATACAACAACTCAGACTGGTTTTCTTCGGAGTTACCTATCTTGAGTAACTGTACAGAAGAACTTCAATCGATAACAGTTTTTCAATTAAACTCGATTTTCCATCCAATAAAGTTTCCGGCTTTTTGTACTCTGTAGCTTTTCAAACAGTGATTTCGTTTTGTAATTTGGTCTGGATTATGTTAGTTCTCTTTATGACTAACAAAATCTCAGATTCTTAGCCTAAGATTGAGAATTGAACGAAAACGTAGAAGTTTATATACTCCCATCATCACATTGTAACACATAGATTATTTCAAAATGTTCCATGTGACTGAATCGTCTTGGAAGAATATTCATGTTTTACAGAGGTGTTCAGAACGTCATGATCATGGAGAGGTTTTAACCTGACTTATCACATTAGATCTCTAGATTCCCTATAACAATCACAAATCAATCGTCAAAGAATAAATGTTCTGAACATCTGATCCCCATAGTATGGATGTTTCCAAAGCATGGTTTAGACCCAACTAACATTTTGAAATGCTCTACTTGTCACTATGCAATTACAAGTTCCTGCATTTTTCATTTAATTTCTAATCTTTGGGTGGGAGATTGCGATGAAAGTATTCTTAACCCTAACTTAGTTTATGTGGTGTCAGATGGCGGATATGGGATACACAATGTATCAATTGTTAGTCATGAATAGTGCTAACATCATCCAGACCTAATTCAAATTACAAAATAAAAATATGACATTTCTACCTGTAAGTTTCTTTCAGCTTTTTTACTTCTACAATCTAGGAAGGATATTTACTATATGAATGGAATTAATCGCGTGCTATTCCGAACCTTCCATCTCGAGCCTTGATTGAATCGGCTAATACCTACAGAATCAATAATCCTACGTCTAGTGGATACAAGGGAATTCAGATATTGAGAAATCTGTAATGGATATACGGTCTGATTGTGAGATTGGTTCATTAGTTGTACGATTTATTACTTAATTGAAATCTCGTGTGAACTTACACGATTAGGTAAATACATCTTGAGAAATACCATAATTAATATTCCATGACTCCTTCAAAGCTTCCACCGGTTATAATAATTATATTATACAGACCTATAAAGTTTTTCCTACTAATCGATGGTGTGATGAATAGAAATGCGATACGATGTCATGCGGAATGCAACATATAATTTCCGGTTTGTGGTTTCTGTCATTCCAAAGCGGTTGCAGTTATCGTGTGTAAGTCTGGGGCTACCGAGGACCGACTAACCTAAGGTACAACTTTGTACTTCGATAGCTCCTGTCTTCACAGTTCTCACAACTTTGATCAAGTAGAACTTTGCTCTTTCACCAGAGGCGTTATTCGCGACCCCAAAATTTCCAAGTTTCTATTGTAGCCGCACCGCGGTCTTCCATGGCCAAAATTATGGATAGCGAATTTCGGAGCGGTGAGACTTTAATTAATGATCTTACCAGCGATTCTGACTTGGAGTGCTTGAAAGAGGGATGAAACGCCTGCTCGAGTTTGTGCAAAATTATTGCTATCTTGATCACGGATTCTGCCGTGTTGATAAGACATGTGAACAGCTCTCCTTTTATGGTTTTGCTATGAAAATAACAGAATTCATTTATTGAATTTTTCTATTTTATACTCTTTGTTAACACAATTATGATTTATAATTATTATTCATAATTGGGTCATTCCATGTCAATTTGACCAGCCTCCAAACATTACCATTTTCAGTTTCGTCTGAGCTCTCAAGATATATCATTTTTGTCATCCTCAAATAACCTCATGTTAAATCGTTCTGCCAAAAAACAGTTATTTTCGGAATCAATCAATATTTCCAAATCTGTGGGCCATGCCTAAAATCCCTAGACTAGATTGTGCCATAATTTTCACTGGCCAATCATTTTTGAGCTGATGATCTGAACTATAATATCCCGGATAGACAGTATTTTCAAAACAATTCTTCCATACATTGTTCGATTCAGAAACAGTTTTCGCCTTGTTCAGATTTCGTAGAGTGTGATCGTGAGCTGCTATTGAAAAAAATCGGAACACGAAAGTGATTCATAAAATCAAAATGTATGGAAGTGAATTTTTATGTAGTCTTTGGCATCAGTGGACTAGTAAAGATTAGCGTTTTTCAGCCGGAGATCATCTGCGATATTTCTATGATGTCACTTTGGTACTCTTACTGAAAAAACCGTACTCTACTAAAACCAATGAAAAATCGGCGAAAATCTTGAAAGAAAAAATGTTTTTAATAGCAGCACATGATAATACTCAGTAAAATATTGAATAATCCAGAACATAAAAGATGGGGTGTTTTTGAGAAAAGATTTAGACCACTCAAAAATAGAATGACGTAGATTTTTGAATCTGCAGGGATATGAAAGTCTAGTTGAGTACATTCAAATCGAGTAGGTATCTAGTGGACCTTCTGGCTCAATCCACTTTCGAGATATTAGGTAAAAACGAAATATCCGAGAGTATGGCTTTTCAGTAAAACGGTTTCCTTCGAACTCGTTTGTAGAGGATCACCGCATCTATCTATTACTAGCATTTACCTACCGCCCTGAACCAATTCGAGAAAAGTGAGGTTAATTTTTTGCCATTCATCTGGTCGGATTGAAGTGGAGTGACCCAACATAATTTTCTATATTTATTATTTACGCAAGGTTTTAATCTATTCTCTCTTCTTTCATCTTTCAGTAATTTAGGCTTCGTGTGATTCTTTCAAGTCTTTCAGCGCTGAATTTAATACGGTAATTTCTTATTTTTGTTTTCTATGTTTATTAAAGCCTTCTGTGACTAACTTACTTGTATTTACATCAGAATACTAATTGTTAGTTACTAAAACTATGTTTAGGCATAATATGCAAGTGTTCTCGCTGATCTGACGTTCTACGTGATATATATCTTGACTTTAATTATCGTCAGTGAAGTTGTTTCATTTTGCCATTTTATATAATTATTTCGTTCGTTTGCAAGATAGACAAGTTCACAAGTTAATTTTGAGTATTCTATATGAGATAGACTTTATGCAATAGTTTCTTTCTTTCTTATTTTTTTCTTCTAATGGATCTTTCGGTCAGTATACGTAATGTTATGAATTAGATAAACCCATTATGCAAGTGTGAAACTTGATAACAACGTTCGGTTCTTCGTATTAAACATGTACAAATGTTCCAAAGCTTTTAGGCTGCTAAAAATATTTGTTTGTTCTAACACGATCAGTTTAGGATGAATCGCTTTCGGATACATCACATCCACAAGTCAGATTCGAAACTTTTTGGCGGTAAGCCAATAGGATAGAACACATACGTATGTTGTTCTTGACAGAAGATTTTCGCGAGTGGTTTATGGATTTGAATCATCTTCTGGTTACGGCCAAAATTTAATTCCATATTTTGATGAGACCATTGCGAAGCTTGCCGAGTCAATTCCCGAATGTAATTAAAAGAAATGTCGTTTTATTACACGTAAAAAATTATGGGTCAAAGCGAATGGGTATATCTTGTAATCGAGACGGCCACGAAATGGGATGGTTATTATTAGTTTCGACACGCAATGTATCCTTTTTAGAAATGGAATCCTTTGCACTATAGCTCAATACAAAATGGGTTTTGCTCTTTATCTATTATATTATTATTTCACGTAGGCACTTGGGATCAATTGGAAAAAGTAGAGTGATTTTCAGAGGCTCAAGTCGCTCGTGGTTATGGTCAAAAAATTTCTGAAAATATCTACGTACGTTGTATTAGATAAACTCGACGTGATCCATTTTGAGAACAAATAACCGAATTCTTAATTGCGCATACGATGTGATAACATTTGTTTTAGAATATTACTTGTATATTTGTAAATAACAAATACTAATTTCAAAACAGAGTTTATTAATGTTTGTTCCTTGCTTATTAGATGCCGAGCAATACCACGGCGGGTAGTACTCTACAGGAGGAGGAACTGCAGCGTATTTTACAAGAACGAAAACAGGCGTGCTTGGATCGACTGAGTTCCAACGCAACACCACCTCCTGGTGAGTAGATTTGACAAAATTCATTTAATCGTAAGATATTTTGAGGTTTTCGAAATTTTTCAGTATGAATCAATTAAAATAAAGCGTGAAAATGGGAGTAGCACCTCATTCAGGACCTCAGATTTCTTGGCACTCTACGAATTTCACTGTTTTTGAGGTGTGTCGATTCAAGAGTCCATCAGAAATTCCAACAATATGCTGCATATTGTTGAAAAACGGATTGAGCATATCTCAAATTTTATTAAAAAGTGAAAATACGAATATAAAGCCATAGAACGATGCAAAATTCACCTAAAATTCATCTCAAAGGCTCGATTGCTCCCCCAGAAAAATGTACTTTTTTATTTACGTTGGTTTTTGTCACATATTATACGCATCGTTGTAACAGAGACGCTTTCAAAAAATTGCAAAATAGGGCTGCAACGAGTGGTAGATGGAAAAAATGTCATATTCAAGATGTCACAGAAGTACGTGGCACTTGATGTCACAAAAACACATGTGTGGAAGGAGGTGGAACTGATTAGCGACTTGCCCGGAGCAGGCTAATTAGGAGAATTATACACTCCATGCCTTGGCTTTAGAATGCCGCCTTGATCACAGATATTAAATCCATCTTGTTGCTAATAAATCTTAAAGCAAACTAGATTATCGCTCTCTTGAGTGCCGGGATAATTAGCTTGAGAACCGTGTAAAGGTCTGAGCTAAGAAAGATATGAAGAAACGATTTATTCGTCCGAGTTGCCTGCATGATCATTGAGCAAAGTAATGTGCGGGTGCCAAGTCATATCAGTATTAGTCTCTTCTATCGCTTATATTGAAAGCTTATATTGTGATTTTTCTCATGAGTCTACTGAAATCTTAGAAAAACATTAATTGACATTGAATCATTAGTTGAGGCTTTTTATTAGTTCAGTTTTGTCATCGACTCAGAAACGGATATTTGTTATTGTTAAGGTGACTGTTCAAGGCTCGTAGTTTTATCCGTAAGATTTCCACGTCGATCCAGGAACGTAATCCAAGAGGCTATAGCTAAAAATTTATGTAATATATATAAGAGGGTTAAAATACACAAGACCTATATGTAAGAATCTTGAACTGTTTGTTGCAAAAATAACGGTAGCACGTGGAACCGCCGATAACTCAAGCTTTGAGAAAACAAATTTTAAAGCTGGAGCCATGCAGGAGAGCTAAAGTGAGTTATGATCAACTGTAGATTGGTATAAGCTTGGCGACTCCCCAGAGACGCTTTATTTCTTAGAGAGTTTCATCTTCTGTATACATTTTATTGAGACTGGTAATAAAAAGCAGTCTAAAACTGTTCGCGAACTTGTTGAAGTCCTTGCCTTGTTTCTAATTGTTACCTTATTTAATTTCATTCTATATAGTTTCGTTCCAAGGCAATGAACTCTCGAGAGGCAGTAGCCTGGGTAAATAAACGCGTGCGTGAAATATATTTTAGAAGCTCTTGAAAGCTCTGCGACAGTATAGAGCGAAATTTTGTAATCGCTTTTAGATTGTCTTCAGCACGTCTGTCTTGACGGTATTTTTCTCTTCCGCAAGTGACGTGGCAGACGTATAGTATCTCGAATTCAGAATAATAATTTCTTGCGATTACTGCCAACCGAAATTGCTTTTCGAAGGATGATTCAGAATCTTGTCCAATTTATTTGTTTGGAGATGAAATATATACATCAATCGTATATCGTGAATCGCAACAAAGGTGAAGCTTTATAGCTCAAGCTTAGAGCATGTCACGCACAGAATTCAAAACATCAGAAGAAAACCCTCATCCATGTGCTTTTGAGTCGAGGGTGAGTTTTCGCATTCGATTTTTAAGGGTGTAATATAATCTAAAGCTTCTCAATGATGAAGGTGCATATCATAGATAAAGGTATGTATAAAGTTAGAGAAAAACTTCTATTGATTACAGTTCACCACAATATGTATGTACAATCGGCATTACAAAAATAGAGATAGAAAGATATTGCGAAGGATCAGTTGTCATAAAAAAATTTTTAACGGCTGTCTTCATCGGTGATGTAGTAGCATAATGAACACGCAGTGCTCTGGTCATTTTCTGATTGAAGCATAATGTCACTTACAGCAATCCTATAAACGCTTGATTTTGAGTCAACATGTATTTTGTGTTAACTGAACAACACTAGAACTAATTTGTGGTAACCTGAGCCTGACATGCGACAAGTATGCTGCCATAAATGTTCATCAAGGTTTAATTACCCAGATGACATTATGAATTGCAAATAATCTGTCCTATGCTAGAGGATCTATTTTCTTTACTGAAAATAAGTTGATGAGTCTGTCAGATGTGCTGCTTTCATTGAGACTCTGATCGATACTGTTTCAGTAAATGGTCCGTATGTATGATTCGGTATAGGGATCTTCTATAGAAAATGACTCGATTATGAAGACACTTATCCAAACTATGTGATTAATAAATTTCGTGATAGCATTATCATCATCGTATCAAAGAGAAAAGTTCTTGCTGAATCGCTGCAGCATACATCACAAGTTGGTGTTTTTTATCTGGCGATGATGTAGACTGGGGCTCACTGGGGCGAACAGTTGTGCAAATTCTGTGTTTTTGCCTTTCGTTCGATAGCAATGTATGCCCATTGTCTATGTTTTTTTTTTTTTTTTTTTTTTTTTTTACCATTCCGCTTACCACCGGTAAGTTTGTTTTGTCGTCCCAAACGTGCAACCCTCAAACCTCTAGAACGGAATATATGGAGCATCAAGTCGAACTCCGAAAACGTTTGAGGTATGGTAAGCGTTAACCAAAAGCAGGGTCAAATCTCTCTCCAACTCCCAAATGACGTGGATCTTTGGTTTGGAAAGTATTTCTTCACAATATCGCTCTCTGCCTCTGGTACAGATTGGGCTTGATACTTCAGCTTCCACGTGGTGAAAATCTTGTTCTTCAGTCCTTACCAGAAATACTTATGAAAAATTGATCCTTTGTTCTCTAGAAGTTTGCTTAGATAATGTAGAGGTCACTGTCGAGACAGGATCTTCCAGGAGTTTGATTTCAACACAACGCTGTTTTGGCTACTTCCCTGATGAGTATATCCCCATTTAGAGAATCATCATCATCGTCATCATCATCAACAGTACGCCCAACAATTGGAGAGATTGAATAATGTTGAGCATGAATCAAAGAATGTCAATGCTCTGCAAGGAAGTATGAGATCCATTACCTTTGCTTCATGCTCTAGTTGGGAAATACTAAGAACATCAGTATAGCTTTAATGGAATTCGATCGATACTTAAATCATGATGTGACGATGATCGAAAATCTCATCAATGCAGCGCAGCCTGCAATTCGCACTTATTGTTAGAAGAGATACAAATGTAAATCGCATTTCTGACTAAAAAAAAAAAAAAGGGCAGAGACAATACTTACTGTGGATCAGAATACAAACATCTTCGCGTTGACGAAAGCTGTATATCTGTATTGGATTGAAAGTTATGAATTATTTAATATCCTGGGGTGTATGTTTGACGAGAGTCTGTCTTTGGGTAACAAAAGGAATTCCTCTTCTGGTAAATTCCTCATTAAAAGTCAAGGTATACCGTACGATGAAATAATGTTCAAAGAAAATATTTCATAGAATTTACTGGTGTCGGATATCAGAAGTCATAACGAAGTCCAAGATGGAAAATAGGGTTTTTTTTTTTTTTTTATGGATATACGTACCATGAACCGACACCCACGGTATTAAATCATTCGTAACTTTCAAACTCATAAAGATCAAGAGATCCGGTAAAGTCTTACCCCAAATATATCAGAGAAAATTTTTTTTTTTTTCAGGAGAGCGATTCAACCGCGTAGTCTTTTTAGCGTAGCGAACTAACTCTCCTGGAGTGCCGGGGATAATTTTAGCAATACTCTGCAATTATCTGTATCATCTATAACGATATTTTTAGAAATGTTGTCGATCAGTCTTATCGATTAATTATCATGAATCATCGAATTTTCTATTATCCAAATATAATTACTTAAGATAAATTAGTAGTTATTTAAAGTGAATTGTCTATTTCTTATCGTTCGATGAATAATATTGATTGTGAGTAGACAATTAAGTATAGATAGTGAATTCTATTCCATTTTGTTCCTATATATAATTGACGGAGTAATTTTGGCTCATATGAACTTCGAAAATTACACCGAAATTTGAACAAATCTACTGAACTTTCACGCAAATGATCTAGTTTTTAATCTTGATCACGTCACAGTTTCAAACAGATCGTTTCAGCTCGTTTTGAAATAATTCATTTCATTTCTAAGAAACGAACGTTCTGGGTAGAATATTGATTTTTGAGACGACCTAATGATTATCTTTAAATCAACTATATGAAACTAATTGCGTAGTGAATGTTTTTCGGGTACATGCAATGAAAATGTTATCAGGTACCGAAAGGACCGAAAAGATACTGCCAAAAGCATTTCGCGTGCAAAAACATTCGTCAAGTACATAAACTAGCTCTTTCACAATCCATTGTTACTAACATCATAAGGTCCTAAGTGACGAAATCTAGATTTTGCTGTCGGAAGATCGTATTATATCCTTTTTTCATAGGGGGCTTCTCGTTTTCAAAATTGTAAATGATGGTGAGGGACAAATCAAAAGAAATAGAAATTTTCGCAGATGTAATTTTAGCGTGGATATTTTTTAAAATTTTAGTTTCAAAAATAAAGCTAAAAGGTTGGATTTGCGAATGTGGTCGACTTGTGAAGCTTCAGCGAAAATGTATGCGATCATCAATTCTCAGGCGATTCCCATCTAGAAAGAAGAAGAAAAAAAAAAAAAAAATTGTACAGCCTTCTGGTTTCAATCGGACTGAAAAATCGCATAATCTCGCTTACGGTCTTATGACATTAATAACACAATACTCAAAATTGCGTCTTCTGAGCGAGAAAAGTATTGAAATCAGTTCCTATTGTCAAGTATGAAGTACATACATACGTTACACGAAATCGCCACAAATCATAATAACAGGAACAGTAAGGTATAGCTGAAGAAAAAAACATCATACGAACTGCGAGGGTAACAATGAAATTATGAATTCTGACAATTCACCATAGAAAGGCGCCTAGTCATCTCCCTCAAATAAATATCGCATAGAATTACTAATTGTTATCTGTTATTAAAGCTAGTTGAGGCAGTCGACAGATTTAATTTAATATCTACCCTCAAATATTTAATTTACTTGCAATTTCCAATACGTTGTCAAATTTCGAAAGCAGGTATTGAATTATTTTGCAAACGGATTCCTCGATACTTAAATTTCTGTCGTACAATAATAGAGAAACGGAAAAATTGAGGAATTACGAAATCGAAAT
Organism: Ametastegia equiseti; assembly: GCA_963989295.1. NCBI lineage: Eukaryota > Metazoa > Arthropoda > Insecta > Hymenoptera > Tenthredinidae > Ametastegia > Ametastegia equiseti. The sequence goes on from OZ022399.1 coordinate 6,952,085, forward strand.
TGAGAACTACCTTGGACACGATAGGTAGGTATTGGGTACAGAATAAAATGGGTTTGTCTTCGTCTCTAAATGAATTAAAGCTGGCTTTGAATAGGGAACTATCCAACTATGACGATTCCAATTGGCAGATTCATCGAATATATCCGAACACTGGACTTATCTTATTACCCGTCATTCAATTACCTATCTGCTCCGCGATTTCAGCAACAGTTCATTTCTAAAAAAATTAGAAATATATAACCAAAAACGACCGGCCCTGTTGGGCAAAATTCCATTGAATAGAATTAAAAAGTATGCGCGTGTTTATCGAGACACTGCATGGTCTCATAATTAAATGAATCTGCAAACTGAACGAACGTATCTATCCTTTGCGATGCTGAGATTCTACGATGAACCTTCTGGTCGGTTTGTTATCGGCTTTCGCAGTTTCAGAGTTCAAAGTAAATTACAAATTTGATTTCACTGATTTGTCGCGCAAAATTTGACTCGCTTGTTGCTGATACTTCCCAGAGTCTCAGGAATTATGTTGCTGATGGTCATGACTATATCCTTTTTTTTTTGGTGAAATTCATTTTTTTTTTTCACAATTTACAGCTTCTTTCATCGACAAAGCTGATCAGTATTTTGTGAAACATCACAACATGTCTTGGCATTTTCGAAAGAAATTTTCCTAATTATACTGTCTCCGTCGATATTTCGTTGTGAGCGGACCAATTTGAGCAAAAGACACGTTGCTTCCAATTTTTACCCCATCTATACGTTCTGAGCCATAGAAATGTGAGATGTTTTTAATTCCGGCGTTTGTTATGCATGCGGCTGCAATGAAAATGAATTTTTTCTATTTATGCGTAAAACAGTTTCGCTGCGACCTTCTGTCCGATGTAGATCAGTTTATATATACTGACGAGTAGGTCAGGAATTGATCATAACTTGCTTACTGTCAGTTTAATATCAAACTGTTTACCATCTACGTCAATCAATTATACAAATATGTGACTAACGCAATATCCGGATTATACAACCGGTAGCGCAAGACGGAAGGGCCGGAAATTTCATCACGGCAATATTCTTCATAATCTTTTGCTCGTTGGAAATTTTTTCGGTGGTCCGATGGATTTTCCTTCGTGAAATCAATTATACCGGTTTCTTCGAATTTTTGGGTGGATTCAAATTTCAAAATCATCTTTTGTCTTTCATAAAAAGTTGTAACTTTCTCTGATTTTATCAACAAGAATATCAAGTTACGGTTTTCTATGAAAAACCACAAGAATCTACCATTTTCGATGATAAATTACGAAAGTCCACAATCATTTATAAGATGTACCATCAAAACTCGCAGTTCTTCTATTGAGAACTGCTATGAAATAAAATAATCTTGCAAGAAAAATCATGAATAGTTCGAATACTAATTTTTACAAGCAGAGATTTCGACCAGGGCTGCTAGTCAAATCTAGAGAAGCAAATGTTTTGGCACTGTGAAGATGTGAAAGTTATTTTAATTGTTTCAAACACCATTTTATTGAAATTTTTGCACAACTTTTTTCCTTCCTGAACTGGGTTGGATGGCATATATAGGTATGAGTATTTCCCACGCAAAATTTCTCGACATTTTTGGATTTCACTGAATATGGTCTGCACCGTATAGTAGATTCTGAAATAATACCCTGTATATTATTTGACAAAAGAGATATGAAAATGATATTTTTACAACGAACAAAGGTAACATATGAGTATATCAATTCGTAATCTGTTTGACGTAGCAATTTCATATCTCCAACGCACATCGGAGAGCCCGAGTTTTCTCGATTGAATTTAAGGTAATCTGAAATTCAATCAACTTGTAGATACTTCGTCCGTATTCTGGGACAGCTATTTAGGACAGCTGTGGTAGCTTGATTTCGATCTGAAATTTCAGAGCTGGGTAGAGAGTTTTCGGAGCTTTACACTCCCTACACTTGTAAATGTAATAACAATCGTGGTACCAAATGGAACTTGGTAAAACTGCTGCAAAATATTTATTGTAAGTTGTAAGTCTCACATGTTCTGAGATACGTATGTTAGATTCGAACTGTTCCACTCTCGCTCATTTTTTCAGTTTTCCAAAATACTGACCAGCCGTTCTTTTCTTCAACGAAAGGAGATATCAGGGTTTGAAAAAAAAACTTGAATATCATTCTAGGCTTATACTAAATTGATGCGAAAAATTTCGGATTGATCAGAAAAATACCAACGAAGTTTGTTCCAAGATCCATTTTGTAGTTGGTTCTGTAAATATACTTCTCAACCTTCCGTTTCCATATTGACTGGATTCCATCCATACACCAACTTTAGGCTTAAATATTTAAAATTTCCCATGTGAGAATGGGACTTTAATGGTCATATACCTATAGGGTTTGAAGTCTGCCCCATAGGTACGGACCGACCTATTCACATGTCAGAATAACAACCTTTCTTTTAAACGCGCACTATGGTCAATTTTTTCCCTAAAAGCAGTGTATCTCAAGAGCATCACGTCCAAATTCGATTTGAAAATGTTGAAAATTGACAAACTTGTGATTTTTTAGCGCAAAAATATATTTTTCACGTTCTAACTTTTAATTAAGGTTTTTTTTTTTTTTAACAAATCGCAATATTTTTTCCCACAATAAATTTTTTGTACATTATTTAGAAGGTTTCGAAGCATGTTCTGTAATTTTTTTTCCAAATACTGCGGAGTGACAGTTTGTTCACAATCGTTTTTTCAAAACTGTCTGGGTATAGAATCCACCCAGTCTGACAACGGTGATATTATTTGGCAGTGTAACAATGGAGGGTTAATAACACCTTAGAATTACAGTAGAAAATAGGACACGATAGATAGTGGGACAAAATTGTTTACACTCCATCTATTAGTTTCTGTATTCTGTCCGGTAAACTAGGTTACTGGTAACTAGTACATGAGGTTTTACTCAAGTAAGATCAAGTATTAGAATATCTTAGTCTATAGTATTGGGACCGAAAGATGGCCTTCAACTTGATTGTACTATTGTGTACATACCATTATTAGACCTAGGAGCCAAAGAGGACGAATAACTATACATAGGTCTACTAGATTCTAAGCATATCAGAATTTACTGTCGCTTCTGTTTCGGTTATGAGCTATACTTTTTTCAAATTGGCAATGTCAAAGAAGTAAAATATGATGATGACCATAACAGGAACAAATAACAAGAAATAGTAGATATAATATCTCAGGAAATATATTTAGCTGAATGGCTGGTACTCCAAGTATGAAATAACTCATCGACACATGATGTTTCCCATTACTTCTGAATGTCAAACAAAAAACTGTTTCATTCTCAATAAAATGGGCATATTCTTGCCTCGTTCCATCTCTCTCTTCCATGTCGTTGATGTCTCGTTTATATTGTTGCAAAGCTAGTTGCAACAGTATTTGAAAAGTGAGTTCCCGAGGGAAATAAAGTTGTCTCAGGCAAAAATTAAATGAATTGGAGGAGAATTTGGGTGTATTTGAATCAAAGTGTTCAGCTTAGGGTCTAGAACAAGGCTGTTTACAAAACAGAAGTTCAAATAGTAACTGAATTCAATTTATAAATAACATTTGATAGATTTACAGTCTTGTGTCTTTGATGGTTAATATAGACTTGAGCGATTGAATCTGCAGGTGATTTTGTTCTTCGTAATCATGCGCCACCTGGAAGGGAAGAGTCGTTTCGACTCTCAAATACAAAGCAACTGTCTGAGAAAATGGTTCAGCAGCTGGTGCTCGTAGAAGAGTCGAGGTATGGCTCTAAAATTCAGAAATTTTCTTCTACTATCCAGCATTTAGCTTCACTCTCAAGGTAAACCATGGAAAACCTTGGGAAGATAGCCGAGTACAAATATTTCACTAAAAAATCATACCTAAAGTAAAATCTTGAATCATGAATCTTCGCCACTATGGTCAGGCCGAAGTGAAAACTCTGGCGACGAGTCCAACACCGAGAAAAGAATTTCTTTTTAGATGGATATGAAAAACTGGTTGTCATCCGAAAGTAAACTCAGTTCTTGGTTCGTCAGAAAAGGTCAAGGTATAGAAAAACAGAGGATGGGAAACCGGACCAAGAGCTGTTTCCGGAAAGATCCGAAAACGTCTGGAAAACCAGTACATCCGAGATTTGGAGGAAACATATGAGTGCGAGGAATATGAAATAGATTTAGATACCAATTATCAAAGGATTGAATCAAAAATTGAATCATTCCTGGAGAAGGAATCTTATAAAATTACATTTAGATCAATAAGATTTGCATTAAAGTCAAGGGAAAAGGATAAGAGAAATGTTCTCAGAGAGTTCGACAGGTAGAAGTCACAAAATCTTCCGCAACATCAAAATTTGATTTTTGACAATGCGGAAAATGTTCTTACTTCTACCGTCGAACTCTACCTGATCCTAAATATGGTTCTTCTAGAGCCTCTTTATCTAAGCTGTTAATCATAAAGTTGAGGGTCCTGATGAGCTTAAGGCGTATTTTGATTCTGAATCATGAATGAAATTTATAAATCTGGAACAGGCTAAGTTATCGCGAATTTTTTTTTTAATCACAACTAGCATAAGCAATTCTCGCAGGCGTTCAATGTCCAATATCTCAACGAGGCAAGATCCTCATTACGACCTTGTCGCGTACTTTCAAAGTGAGGCATACATAATTTTGACATGTGTCGGTCTCCAAACCTCAATTTCAAAGCTGAACTGATAGTATATCAGAATTTTCTATGTCCGTATTAGGCAAAGTTAAAAGAATAATAGTCAAAGCTGGTCCTCTAAAGTTTCCAGTTAGATTTCTAGTTTCGGCGGTGAAATTCCGACCAATGAGTTTTTCTATTAAGTTGAATTATCGCTGATAATCCGCCCAAGTATTGGAACAGCCAAAAGTTTCAAGTAATTTCAGGACGTGAGAAGACTTTGGAGGACTCAACTTGACCCTGGCTAACCTCGTTGTCTTAGGCGTTTCAATTTTGAACAATCTGAGGGATCGATTAAGTGGAAAGCATCGTAGGGGTTTCTATCTCAATAGGTCTAGATAAATTTTAGGGAGTTTCATCTTCCCGAGAAAGAGACGCAGACCTTAACTTTTTTGGGACTTGATCTTTTAAACCGGAAGATATGTGGATCAGGCCGGGACTGGCAATGGTAGGGAACCTTGTGGGTCATCTCCGGATCCTTTTTTTTACATCCCCTTTTTCACGAAGGGCGGCAAATGTGGATTTCAAAAGTTGGATGAATTGGTGTTCCGAAGTTCGTTGCTGGTCCTGCTGACAATTAGTCATAAGCAGCGTCCTTGTTGTTCACGAGCATATGGCTTGTTCTTGTTCTTGCTGATTTTGCAAAAGTTGAATCAGTTAGAGCTGCTACGCTGTTACTGCCATGCCGTCTGCTATTGTTGTAGGAGAAATATATAAGAGCTGAACTTAAAGTGGGAGCCGTTCCAGGATTTTCGGTCCTAGGAGGCTAATCTTGTTCGATCAGGGAGCTCTGGCGACGAGGCCGAACGTTACGACGATTACTCATGTCGATGAATTTTGTCGAATTCTAACTCAACTTGAATCTTAATCAACCTCAATCAATGTTGCAAGGCAAGTTGTAACAGTTTGTTGATGTTCCCGAGGGAAATGAAATGGTCTAAGACGCAAATGAAATGGATTGAAGGAGAAATTGGGTGTATTTGAATCAAAGTGTTCAGTTTAGGGTCTCGAACAAGACTGTTCACAAAACAGAAGTTCAAGTAGTACCTAACCGACTTCAATTCATAAATAACATTTGACAGTTTTACAGTCTTGTGTCTTCGATGGCTACTATAGACCTAGGTGATCAAATACATGGGTGAGAGTACCGCTATGTGAAAGTTCGGTGCTGCCCCCATTTTGGACTGTTTTTCCATGTTAAATCTTATGGAGTAAAACTAGTTGAAGTGGCTGCCGTCGGCGTCACTGGCCTGCATCCGCATAAGATTACGTGTTAAAATGACACTCAGCGCCACTCCTCCCCTCCAACGACTTTTACGGAGTCATCAATGAAAGACTTTAGAATTTTGTTGGAAATATTTGTCCCCTTATTTCGCAAGATTTCAGGAATAAAGTATATCCATTCATAGTTGAATTAAAAATAATTCCCTACCATTTTTACCGCGCTTTGGTTTGTTCAGTAATTTCGTACGAATACCGATTGAACATTAATTATAGCAGTACTACCACAAATTTATAGTAGAACTGATGAAAATATATTAAGTTATCTAACGAGCAAAGGTTGTATCATCATTCTTGCCTTCAAACGGATCTATGGGGTACAAATGTTCGCCATTCGCTGCCTCAGGTTGGAATGCTTTCTGTATGTGAAAATGTGCTTCATTATCGACAGATCTATATTTATTTTTCTAATACAGAAGAGAGTAGATCACTGCACGTTATAGTCAATTCAATTTCAATTGAAATCAGTGAGCAAAATAGTTCGAATGAAAGAGTCCAGCAAAAAAAAAAAAAAAAAACTGTAAGAACGGGGGAAAAAAACAACTTGCCTCGATAACGTGTTGAGCATTTACCCTATTAAAATGCCCTGATATCGTGCTCTAAAACGCTTGTTCAATAATTTCTTCATGCTAACAGAGGTATGTGTCAACAATGGTTCAAGGAATCGAGTGTTTATCTTTTCCGTTCGGGGACGATGTGCACCCCATACCTAGCAGTGTTTTTATAACGTTCCACTTACCGCTGGTAACTGTGTTTTCTTGGTCCGAATGACAGTCGTGTCATTGATTGAACTTTGTTTAAGGCGTCCTTTATCCACAGGGTTGTTCAGAACCTCTTAGTGCATTACCAAGAAAAAACTTATACCGCTTGCTTGGAGTGAAGGAAATATTACCAATATCCGAGGTCCACTGAAGGATCTCCCATTAACAGCTACCGGTCCCAAGAGATCTCGTAGAAAAACACATTGACTTTGGGTTTTTATCATCATCACTTTGAACAATACCTATAACCGTTATTTATACGTACTGAAATGTATGAGCATAATCTAGGTAGCCGATGTCTGCCGTTTGTGTATAAATTGGAACCATTTCTGCCCATGAGCTGTTCACAATATTCAACCGTTTGCTTTTTTCCCAAACCCTGAAAATTGAGGCCAACGTTGATTTATACTGCTACTGGTTGATCACGAAACTGTGTAGCACTTATCAGATTTCAACTGTGAACAAGTTTTCCAATAGAACTTTCAGTGAAACATGAAGATGCAGATGAAGATGAAGATGAAGCAGCGGTCTGGGACCGTGAAATGATGTTACGCCCAGGTCGTTCGGAAGCAATTCAAGATTGCTACCAGATCCTGCATCTCTTTATCATTGTTTTTTGAGTGTTGCCTAAAAGTGGCTTCATATTTTGATTCAGCAGAAGTTTTCTAAAGATGCTACGATCTGTGAAGGCACGTTCACAAGTATCATGCACAGACAAGCGAGTAATGATACATAGAATATAGTCATTGAGATTTTTCGCCAAAGCTCGATACCAAGCTACTTGCTGGAGAAAAAGGAAAATGTCATTATGAAAATCAGTACGCAAAGCAGCATTTTGGTAATCAATTCAGAATCTGTGTTTTATCATCAGACTGTTGAATTTCGATTGAAAAACCTTGTTGATAATGTTTGGATACTCTTGAGAACGGTAGGGAACAAGGGCCAAAAGTTTAGAATCTGGTAAAAATTGTTCAAGGATATGAATATCAATTGACTTCGGCATGACATCTCGAATGATAGCTCTGTGAGTTCAAAACGAGAATTGATGTCGTGCTGTGCAATCGGGGTCATAATAATACACAATAAAAGGTCAGAAGTTACATCAGTACAATATATAGTATATTATTCAATATGCAGGGAATATCGATTATTATATACATATATGGGGCGTTCTTGGCCATATCAACCCGACCATGAACCTCACTGGTCTTTTGTGTTCTGGTTTTCTTCTTTCGACGTTGTAAAATGAAGAGAAATACAACAGGAACATTTGATAAGTTTCAATTGATTTGTAAAATAAGTCAGCAGACTAATAATCGATGAAATATCTCAAAATGTGACACTTTCTATAATGGATTTCAACAGAATTTACCAATACAGTGAGTTAATCTTTGAGGAAAGATACATTTTTCGAATCTAGAACCGCCAATGCAGATATGAATAAATAGACTTAACGTAGATATAATTCATATTCGTAGTTAGGTTCTCATAAAACATTTTACCGATAAAATTTCCTTCGGAATACGAATATTTTGTTTTTATCTGTGATCTTTTACTTTACCTACATCGGTCTTTTCAGATCTCACAGTCAGATAAAAACGAAATATTCTTATTTGGGGTAAAAATTTTCGCATCCCATTCTACAAACTTTGAAAATGTGTTCTTATTTGAAATGCCTGAACAGTTAGTAGAACATTTTGGAAATTATTGCAAAAATCAGCTGAGATTTTATAAGAACAAACCAAATTTCTGTCGACTTATTGTTAGCGAGTTTATTATCTCTATTATTGTTACATGTAATCCGATCAGATTATTGACTTTTCCCACCAAATCATTCGATCGGAATTGTGGTAGGTACTGAAAATTGCTTCTTCCCATTCGTAATTCAATTCTCCTTCTTTGACTTTGGTGTTGCATTTTTTACGAACATCATTCGACGAAATGAAGTTCTGACAAGCAACTTAATTGATGATGTAGAATGTGGTTAGGATTGCAATTATTATGCTACCAGAGACGTCCAGTAGGGCCAACTGCCACCACGTCAAGTGAACTGCTGGTGATCGCAACGCGTCACCCCCATTTCTGAGGATAAATTCGATCCAGAAAACGGCTGTGTCCCGCGGGTTCGATCCAAGAATTTCTTGGATAATGCAACGACATTATTTCTATCGAAAGAGATACAGAGTTTTTAATAAGTTGATGTTTATCTGTGGAGAAAGCTGAACAATTTTATTTCAAACTTGAATAGAATGATAGAACGATTTTGATTTCTGGTAAGAAGGCTGAATAGTTTTTTTTTTTTTTTTTTTTTGGGAATGAAATGTCAGTAATGCGAAGTGGAACAAATTATCCTCATCTAACAAAATCCAATCCCATCATCATAGAGATTGAACAGCAAAGAGTAATGTTCTCTATTTGAAAAAAAACAACAGAAAAAAACATCGCGATGCTAACAATAAGTGAATGGAAGTCAGTTCTGTACTGGGAATACACTAGGCCAATATGCTGTTTCATAATGGTGGCGGATTATTTCGTGCCGATTCACTGCATCATAAGTTGGACCGGTGTTAACAACCCAAAATTGTCCCAAAATTAATTTTGTCTTGGGCAAAGCTTGGCGCTTGGTAACTGTCAGTATTGGCAGCTATGGCACCAATACCGTGTCAATATATGCTATGCCAGTATGCAGTGCGTACGTATACATGGGTAGTCACATGTTTTCACTTACTCCACACGCTCGTTTGTGTAAGCCATTTCATCGTCAAATACATTGTCTGGAAAGCCAGGTGGTAGATCTTTAGGAGTAGATACTTTTATCAGAATACGAAGAGGTGCTATCTTTTCGAAGCCTGAGTACAGTTCTACGAGAGTGACTTTGGGAAAGGACTCTATTGCCAATAGTGAACCGAACGAGAAATATATGAAGCCATCTTTGCTATCATCTAACCATTCAGCCGAGTCCTGCAGATCAGTTTATGCGTCTGAAAGAGATCAAATATTATCATCTATATCTACGAAACTCTCTAGATTTTGATGAATTTCCTAATCACTTCCTCAGGAAATGGGATAAGCAACGTTCATTCTTGTCAAAACTAAGATTGCTTATCTGATTGTGAGCCGGCTATCTTGAATCGACTAATTACGCCGAATGATTAGGTAAGAATGACAACACGTGTCGAGCAATTTTATTTTTAGAATACCGAATACAATTATACAATACTCGATAGTATTATGTAATAAAGGACGGAAGCTACTATTTAGCTTAACAAATGGATGGGATATTTGGAAAAAATAGAGAGACCGGAGAGCAAATATTGTAGGGAATTGCAAAAGAGATGCATGTACTGTCACCGAGGGTCAATATTAGACTGTTTTACAAATGAGTGAATATCCCTCAGCAACCGTCTCTGACACCTGACATTTCGGAGCGAAAGTGTTTTCTGACGATTTCGCTCAGGACTTCTGAGTAATAATTGAATTGCAAGTTCCCCTGCTGTGTCAGGATTGTATTCTTCAATCGCTGCCAGTAATCCACGTGCTTGATCGAACCGTCGCTGATTTCGGATACGAAGGCCTTGTTCTGGGTATTCCCGATTGGTTCGTTGGCGTGAGGCTGAATTGCCGAAGACGAAAGGGCCACCACTGTAACGTTAAGGTGTCACCCAAAGGCGTACCAACAACTTCCAAAAAAGGACTGTATAGTAATGAATTGACTGGTTGAGTTCTGGCCGCAGGAAAATACGGGAATAGATTGAAATATGATCAGTTTTTAAGCATCGCAAGTTACCTCCGTGATGTAGAGATCATAGGGAGGATCGCAGGGTGGATTTTCGATCAGTTTCTTCAACTGACGATGTTCTGATAAATGGCAAACTTTATTTCCAGCCATATTGATCAGAACGTTAATTCCTGAACGTCGAAAAATCTGGATAAAGTCGTCCGTCACGACACCCTTGTTCACTGTTACGGGTATCGTTTCGAATATTTTGATATCTGTGTATCTAGCGTAAGGTTTCTTCTGCGGAAAATGACTTGACACGTAAACCAAGTGCCCAGCATCTGCAAGTGCCTTCATCACCTCTTCGAACATCATGATATGGCTTTTTGCGTCCAAGGGAAATAGTCCTAATATTCGAGCCCCGTCAACTCGTCGCTCGTAACCAACGGCGCAGAATGCTATCAGCCAAAAGTAGACTGAGATCATTTTTATCAATCCGATGCGCGCGACTTATATGATGTCAATACTAACGATGTTGAAACACGAAAAGACAAAATAAATCTAAATGACCAGAAACCACAGCTCCTTCAAATAAAGTAGGATGAATGTCAATGAGAATTAGCACTGGTCATACTATCAGGCTGTGAAATAAAAGGAACCAGACGTTTGCAGTTGGCACGAACCAATGATAATCCTGAATCTTGAGTGATTGATAAAAATCAGATATCCTGTACCTTAACGACAGTCTTAGTTGCGATCGCAGCAACTGATATACTGCACGTGACATACTTGACCACGTGTGATTCACCGATCGTAAGCGCAGGTACGCAGTTTTATTATCTCAGTTTTATGTAAGGGACTGATGCAGAGATGAGAGGCAACAGCTACGTAACTGTTGAAAATATTCCACCTTTGTACAGAACAAATTATCGAAATTATATAACCTTTTTATCAGGTTGAAATTCGTAAAAGTAACGCAAGAAATTTTTTGGATAAGAATTGACGTTGTTGAAACTGCGAGACACAAGGTACATGTACATAAATGCATGTCATCTTATTTAATTTGGAAAATTGTACATCGTGCTCTGCGTTCTTTTATTCATGTGACTCCTGAAATATCCATTTTTCCTGAGTGTGTAAAATTCGATTTTCTGTACTAATTCGAGTGCTCAAAATGTTAGATTTCCTAACGCATTTTCTGAGCGTGCGCAAAATAAGATTTGCCTACGCGAAATGAAATTCCTGTATGCAAAATAAGATTTGCGTGGGCAAAATAAGATTTGCGTGCGCAAAATGAGTTTCGCGTGTGCAAAATAAGATTCCAGTACGCAAAATACTGTAGATGTGACAAGACTATAATTTCCCGCACTACTTTCGCGCACATCTCATTTTGCGCACTCAGTTAGGAGAAATAGTATACGAAACTCGTTTTTGCGCACTCGTTGCGTAATATACGATTTTTTTTTTCAATTATTTGGTTGCTTTTGAACGTTATGAAATTCCAGCTCAATATATTTCAGATGTATAAGAAAACTTATTTAGGCGTCTTCGTAGAGTTACGTGAAGCTTTTGATTCAGCTCAAAATGTTGTTCATGTAAATTGTACGGAAATCGTACAGACATTCGGATTTAATCAATCGAATGAATCTTAGTAATAGCGACAAAATGAAGTATGAAAGAGGAAATGGTGTGTTGTTTCAGAATAAGTGGTGTAAGGTCCATCAGACAGGTTTTTTATATGTACAATTCATATTTATTTCTGTTTTTTCTAGTACGTATTTAGGTCAGTAATACAATCACGCTCACAGCTACAGACGCATATTTATTTTAAATTGTTTTCGATTCTTCAGCTTGAAGTCTTGTCGTCTCATATTAAACTATTCAGTCATCCTCCTGAAAATACCAGTTCTAAAGTAGAACGTATTATTCAGAGAACAATATAGATCTGTTTTTTTAAATTAATCGCTTTTTTTCGACGTAAGTGGCACTCTTTTAGTGCGTAGAATTCTTCCAAAGATCGTTGAAAGGAGTAGCTTGATTAAGTAAAGTGTGACTAGAACGGCGGCTATTATTGAGGCATAAACGTCCAGCAAGGCTAACTGCCACCATGTCAATTTTACGGCTGGTGATCGCAAAGAATCACCTCCATGTTTGAGGATGTACTCGATCCAAAAAACAGCAGTGTCTCGCGCGCTCATAGGTCGATCCAAAAATTGCGCAGAAAGTTTCATCATATTTTTTCTGCAAATTGTTAAGAAGAGGTTAAGTTGTTTCGCAGTAACGAACAACTATTACTGAAGGATCATTATATTTTTATGTACCTAATATGTTGATATTTTTCACATTTTGATTTCTGATGCATAATCGAAATAATAAAAGGAGGTAGCTAAATTAATTTTATAGACTGATTAACGATATAATGAAGAACTAATTTTGACTTTGCTTCAAAGAATAAATAACAAAGAAATATTGTTGAGTAAACTACGATGCTTCAAATGAGGAAAAGTAACGATGACTTGTAGAAGAGTCGTCTGTATGTACATTTCCGATGCCCGGCGGCAATTTTAACCATGTGAATGTGCATATCCTATGGTATCAGGTATAGACATACGTATAGCATGAAAAATTATTCTCTGTAGGTTGGTCACCCGATATATGTGCTTTACAGTCATTAGCCCGTTTGTAAATGAATTCCTGAGAAGAATTGTGAGGACAAAATTGATTCCAAATGACATTCCTGGGGCGATGATTAATAAAAAAATGTTCATATCATTAGATGGGATTTGAATAAAACTGTGCGATGGAGTGTTGGTCGGTTTTAGAACGAAACGTAATTTTCATTGTACCTTTTTGACGACTTGGATCAATTTGGATCTATTGTCGAATGATAGATTACTGCTGAGCGAACAGACATTTATGAATTACTTTATTATGGATTTGGCTAGTTTTGGAAATAGATGTTGCAAATATCGACGAGCCAGAATAAACTTACTTGTACTTCGGATCATAAACGATGGCATTCACAGCTGCCACAAGCTTGTCTACTGTAATATCTCTGTGGTCCAGGAAAACAGCAGTTCCTTTATCCGCGAGATTTTTTATGTTTATTGGTTGATCACGAAATAGTGGTACGCCAATCAATGGTACTCCGAATGTCACTGCTTCTTGAATCCCCATTAGACCCCCATGCGTCATGAATGCTCGTATATTTTTATGTTCTGAAAATGAATAATGGATCATTATTCCATATCGATGAATAATTTACTGATAGACGACAGCGATAAAAAAAAATCACATCCAGCTGATGGTAGCAAGTAATCCGTAGTGGGGAGTACGGAATTTCTTGATGTAATAGCCTACACTAGGTTTATAATTCTTTTGGAAACAAGCTAACGATGAAATTTTAACAAAATGTTTGGAAAATTCTTTCAAATGAATTTTTTGACGTATTTCCTATTTTTATATCCCCTGAAGCTATTATTTTCTAGGTAATACGTATGGTAGTTTCGGTGTGTCATAAAAACGACTTTTTCTTGCAATCGTTTTACCATACTCACTCAAGACTTTGACTTGTGGGACCCAAGTTAACGTAAATACGTTGTCAGGAAGCCCAGATGGTAGAGATTCCGGCTGGGCAACTTTCATCAATATGCGAATCGGTGCTATTTTGGTAAAGGCTGCGTACATTTCACGAAGCGTCTTTTCGGGAAATGATTCGATCGTCACCATGGAGCCGAAGGAAACGTAGATGAATCCGTTTTTGCTCTCATCCAACCATTTTTTCAAATCCTATAATTGGTCAATTGCAATTAAAATTAGTTCAGTAGTCTCAGTTACTCTTAATCGAAAACTTGAGTTCAAGAATAAGCTTGAAGGAAGATGGTGATGAGAACGAGACTGAGAAGTTTGTACTCTGCATTCAATAAATATTTTGTAAAATGCTATGAATGAAAGTGTTAACTAAAGCTCGCAAAGATTTATGGTAAATCGAGCCACATTGATTGTTGTAATGAGAGATGAATCCGGTTGTTAATTCTCGAGATATCGGTGTGCATAAACATTGACTACGTTCGCCACCAACACACAAACAAATATCACTTTCTTTTTTTCCAGGGTTCTTTCAAAATGACACAAAATCATCTTAGAAACTATTGCTGGATTTTCAATAGCCAATAAGAACCTTAAGCATAGGTCAACTGAAAGCAAAACGTGAAGCACAGTTGATTTTGACTGATTCGTTTGTTTTTTTCTCACTTCTTTTTATGACACAGTTAAGTTGACAGTTCCGTATTTTCTAAATGATGTGCTCACCAATGTCATTTCGGTGTCATCATCCCTGGCGTGAAGACCCCCAACCTCAATGACCCCTGTGGTCATAGGTCTGACACCATTCAAGGTATGGTGAGAATTGACCAAAAGCAAGGCGAGGTCTTGTTCCAACTGCCTGACGCCAGGCATCTCTGGACCAAAATGCTTTTTTATAACATCGTCTTGACCCTCCGTATAATATCTACTCTGATAGTACATAGACCACGTTGCTATCGTATTCTTAAGCCGCTGGAAGTAATTCATGTGAGAAGTTGAACCGTCTTCGATTTCGGGTACGTAGGCTGGGTTCAGGGGATTCCCAAGGGGTTCGTTGGCATAAGGTAGCATAGGTGAAGAGGTGAGTCCAACCATAGGAACTTTCAGGTGTCGGCCAAAAGCGAAGTAGCAGTTTGCGTAGAAGAGCTGAAAATAAATGTATGTTTGATGAAATTTATTTTACTTCAATCGCAGGGTTTCATTTGGGAACGGAAATGATTTTTTTTTATGAAGAAATATTTTCAGACTGTAAAGCTCCGATTTATGTACTCACCTCGACAATAACCAAATCGTATGGAGGATCGTTGGGAGGATTTCGAATCAATTTTTGAAGCAGGGGGAATTCCAAGTATTCACAAACTTCATTACCTGTCAATTGAATAAAAAGCTTTTGGGAAGCACCGGCAATATCAAGCACAAGCTGATACGGTAGATTGTTAACTCTCACTGGCACCATTTCTTTGAGGCTTAAGTCTGTGTAATTAGGATATAGTTTTTTCTGAGGAAAAGGACTAAGAACGTCAACCTGATGACCTCGGTCCGCAAGGCGCTTCATCACTTCTTCGAACATTACGAAATGACTCTTTCCGTTCAAAGGAAACAGTCCCAATATTCTAGCTCCATCGGTATTTTTTACAGCGATAATAGCGAAGGAAAGTACAACCAAAAAAAACTTTAGTTCCATGATGGACCTGATCTACTCCGACTTAAATCTACATTGACTTAAAGTAACACGTGCTCTTCGATCGATATTCAACCTGCGAGTGAATACTGCTACTCTTAACTATGCTACATTCACCGCGCGTTGATTTCCAACGGGATACTGAAGAGGAATTGTATTTCTGAATTCGGTTGCTGTCGCTTATACCGCTTGCCGTTGGCTCCGGTTATAGCCGCGAAACTCTTGAATTACATCATCACTGACCACGTGATAGGTAAGATACAGTGAACGTTGGAAAGTAAACCATGATATCATGATATCACCAAGTAGTTTCTATCTCAAGCAATCGTTTGGAAAGGCTCACGATCAGAGTTCTTATCTCTAGTTTAGTAGTAAAACACGTAGACTGCAGTCCTAAAGTCTGCAGTCTACACCAGACGAATCTAATCTATACTTATGGAATACAGAGTGATACTATCACGTGACTGTAAAGATCATTCGAACATTCGATAATCCAGATGCTGCTCAAGATTTCGAATAGCCCTTGATAATTTCTGTGGGAACATGTGGATTTAGGTATAGTCCTGCATACGTCATGAAGTACTGTGTTAGTCTCACTACTTACCAAATGATCAAGTAGCCAAGATTTGAAGGTTGATATCAAAGTACATGCGATTGTGGATTTGATTAAAGTGATAGTTTGCACCGTAGGTACCGATTAGATATTCAGAATTTTTCATCTCAAAATTGAGATTTTTTTTGGACGTACCCCTGTGCGAATTGCTCACTGTACAGTAGCTACTAGACTTTGAAGAACATGTTCGAATTCTTTCGGTATCAGTTTAGCTTGTGTTTGCATTTATAATCTGCATGCTGAATGGCATGTTTGGTCTTAGTATAATTCCCCCTAAAGATCAGTCATTGTACAGTTGCAGCCCAATCCTTTGTCGAAAACTGCTAAAATTTTTGTGTAAAAAGAGCGAGCTAGCCGGTTCTAAGAATGCTCATTTTCAGAATGTGCTCGTTGGAACAAAAAACAAAAAATCACAAAAATATGGAGTAGTAAGGAAAAAAATATTAGTCGAATTGACTAAATACGGCGAACATAATATTTTTACTTGGTGCTACTGCATATCTCGCCATGTCATCAAATACTCATTTACATGAAAAAATCTTCATTCACACAAACTGAAAATATTATGTTCGCCGTATTTACTCTGCTGAACTAATCTTTTCTCTCAACTGTGTGCCTATTGAAATATCGAAATCGAATACTTTGGAAGTCCATGTGAATGTTCATTCCTGCACTAAGAGTGATCGGTATAGGTCTTCGGGTAATATTATTAAAAAAATATGGCTAAATTCACATCTAAAATTGACATGCAATCCATATTTATGGCGAAATTTTTTCATGACCACACTATTTCGAAGACTTTTCTCGAGTGTCATGTTCACCTTGAGGCAAGGTGAAATATACAGTCATTTGTTACTTCTAATGAATCGACTCTTTTCGAAGTACTCAACACAAATAGGTATTTTCACCTTTATCGAGATTTTGTCTTGTTTTTCGTTTATAAGATAATAGCACTGTTGCATAAGTCTTTCGATAACACCGGATCGATTTGTCGTATTGTAAATCTATTTTTTCTATTGATGTGTTTCTGACGAATTGGCACATCGTTAGTAAGATTCCCAGATTTTAAAAATACCGAATCATCGAATTAACTTTTTTATTTACCTCGGTCGTCATGAATAAATTAATCAACTGAAAAGATCAGATTATCTGGGAGATAAACTGACGGAATCTCTAAACTATAGAACACGTTTTGTACCATATCCTCGCGATGTTTTTTCAACGAGTTATACACTTTCAGAGCTAGGGTTCAGAAATCCTGAAACCGATAGTATATATATGAAGTCCATTCTGACAGACTGCAGCATCCATATGGGTCACTGACTCTTTCAAGGACAGAAAAATACCGGATTTGTTTCGAACGAATGTGAAAGTTCTGATTATCGATACCTGAGAATACCGCTGAAGCTTTTCAATGTATAATTCGAAATGTGAAAATCGTGATTTCACCAAAACATCAAGGTTCAAAATTTTCACCGTTTCCTAATTTGGATTTTGCTTTTCATTGCTGTGATTTTTAAATTGTGTGAATGATGGTTTTCGGACTTTTTAGTCGCTGGAATTTTCGGAACTTGATATGTAGACTATTTCAGCAGTGTTTTTCATTGATAATTACCCTTGACTGAAAATGTCTCTTCAGGGGCTGACATACCCATGAATCATCATAGATTTTTCGTTCGAATTATGTGTGGGGCAGACCATGTCAAGTCATCCACTCCGTATTTTTTTTTGTCCCTAAAAATTATGTAGTATTGTGCATTTCAAACATCAATTTACGCGTGTCATTTCAGCAAAATTTCAGCCCCCCCCCCCCCCCCCCCCCGCCCCCTATTGTAGTTTCTCGAAATAATTATCAACCAAGTCTCAACCTTGTAAAAATCATAACTCCTGAACTACTGGTTGGATTTGAACGATTCAAACACAAACCTTTTTATTTTGAACTGCGCTTTCCGAGAACAAATATGCCACTATTGGACATAAGCTCATTGACTACGTTTCTACCTCTTTCGAATGAGCCCGGGGACCAATTGATCAGACAAACAGAATCTAAGATATGGAGATGAAATAACTAACTGAACTCCACTTTGGAAATATTGAGTGGCGAAAAAAAATAAAATTGTTCGATTGGTTGATTTTCCCTACAAAATAAATGGAAAAGTTCACGATCATCGAAAAAGTCGATAAAAAAAAAGTGTTTCGGTTGAAGTGGCTTGACTCATTATCAGGTAGAAGAAATAATCTTGTGAGTAGCTTTGGGAAGATGTTTGTAATAATCAGAGCAGTAAACCTAACGAAATGGTTTCGGTTGCCCCTGAAATATGCAATCACCGTTACAGGATAAAATAAATAGCCGTAAGCTGGCTATACTCAGACGCAATAGCATGGCAAAGGTGCAAGCACATGAAACTCCATAGGCCATTTAAGCAGAAGACATGAGCCATAGCGCCATGCACATCACTTCCCAAATACTAATAATCTGTATCTATGACTTCTGCATTTTGCTTATGGCTTATAGAGTATCATGTGCCAACACTTAAACAGTCAGGATCTGCTGGCGTGTTACTGGTGGCATCTATACGTCGATTTAGGTAATCTTTATAAACCAGCTCACACTTTTGAAGACAGCGAGAAACATTTTACGGTTTACAAAGCATCTTGTTCTATGTTTTGGCGTATTATTACCAAGATCGCTGAATTATGGAGACTATTAGTTATCTTCCTGACGAATTCCAATACCGTCGTGAATGTTCGAATGCTTCGGAGTTACTTATTCAACTTTTTACGATAGTTGCGTTACTCATCAGAGCATCCCAATTTTCTCGATCACTACGAAAGTTTGAGCTGGTCAGAGGCTATATGTATAGATCAATGTTTGGACACCAACAACGATAAGCTATAGTAGATCCCTACTATGATCTCTGGTACAACCAACCTACGGCCATTTATTTTCATCTGTAAAAGTAAGACCGGTTGCATATTTCGGGGGCAACCAAAACCATTTCGATGGGTATACATAATGTCACACGCATGCCATGTGGACCCATCCACTTAATAATTTATTCTGGTAAATAATTCAACGTTTTGTTAACCTTCGTTTCATACTTATGTATGTACAGGGTGATTCAGGATTCGTGAAGAATTTCTTACCGGTCGAAGCCTCCTCAAAATTGGAGTCAAAAGTTTCTTAGACTTTGTTTTGAAAACTGAATTTTTCCGTTGACAAAAAAAGAAAAATTTTTGTTTCTAAATTTTATTATCAAATTACTATGAACTCATATGAAAATCGTTTCAATACCTCCCGTTTGCACAACAATCCGCTTCTCAGTCCATCAAATTTATTACAATAATACAAA
Organism: Ametastegia equiseti; assembly: GCA_963989295.1. Lineage (NCBI taxonomy): Eukaryota > Metazoa > Arthropoda > Insecta > Hymenoptera > Tenthredinidae > Ametastegia > Ametastegia equiseti. The sequence continues at coordinate 6,971,800 of OZ022399.1, forward strand.
TTTGTCAAGTTCGATTGGAGAACCAAAAATTTTAACCAAAAATAAAAAATATGGTTTTCTAATCTACAAAGTCAGTTTTCAGCAAAATTATCTGAGGCACTTTCGATTTCAATTTTGACAAGGCTTCACCTACTAAAATATACGTCACAAATTCTGAATCACCCTGTATAAGTACTTCCGGTTGAAAAAGTTTGTAGCTATCTAATGGTAATTTTATTTTTTGTACCAAAGTTGCAGGAAAGGAAATTACCTACCTGATTGTCTATTACCATTTTTACGATGAACTTGATGATAAGCGATATAACTGAGAATGAAAAGAATTTTCACCCCAAAACTCGATATGAGTCTAAAAGTATTGATCTTATAGTAGGGTAAAAATGGTGACAACTGAAGTTACAGTAAATGAAATTTCTAACCTGACCCGATTATTTCTTATATGATGTTCACGTCGAACTTCATAATAATTAACGACGTTACGTTAAAAAACAGTTTCTCACCCGTATTGTCAGTCCAACTCTGTAAATATCGGTGATAGGGTGAAAATGATACCGTTTTATCACTTTCACTGAAAATTTGAAAATTAGCGACTTGTTCGAAAAACAAAAACAATCCTCCTTCAATGGCGGTGGGCGCCATAGGAGCAGGGGGAGGGGGGATGTTCCCAAAAATCGTGACTTACACTACTAACCACCCCTTTCCGATCAAACAATAGTACATGTACAACAAGGGAGGGGGGGGGGGGGGGGGGGGGATGGGCGATTTCTAGCAAGGGTTAGACTCGACTCTGACTCGTGCACCATCATCTTACCCGAGCTAAAAATTGCCCTCCCCCCTTGTTGTACACCGTGCTTTTTTCAACATGTGCGGGTACAGGCCGTTTTTCGAGCATTCAGAGCGAGAGAAAGAAGAAATTGATCAATTTTCTTAATCTGGAAAATTTTTGAAATTTTTAAAATTTTGAAAAATTTTGAAAATATTGAAAAATTTTTGAAAAATGTTCACCCGAATGAATCCAAAGAAATGGATGTTCATTCCCTCCCTAGAGAGGTAATCTAGTCCATGCTAGAAACGCGTAACTTCCCATCCACTTTACATGCGAGAAAAAAGGCCTATTTCATGCACGTGTTGAAAAAAAAAATTACACCCCGGAATGAATTCGGCCATGTGAATAATCCTATCTCCACTGGCCTATTGTATAAGCTTGGGTATCAAAGTGGCCGGCACTATAAGATTAAGTATACTTATAGCATAGGCTGGTTTTATTTTTCGTCGCTATTGGAGTTTATATCTCAGGGATTACGTGTAGTGTCAGCTGGTTCCTAATCGAAACTCAATCTCAGCGTAGATCATAGAATGCTGCATGATAAGATGAAGCAGAACGATGACAGTGCTGTAATTTAGGACTGTTCAGCTTCAAATAATTTTTTTGCACACAGCAAATTGGTGAATGATCAATGAACATATTTATGTTCCAATTAGGTTTTTCAATTGTTGACAACTTTTTTTTTCGCGAAATATTCGGCTGATTACCGTGAAAGTAAAGTAATTTGAGGGCATAGCACGACGAGAGCTGAAGCACATCAAGTTCCGTGAGCCATAAGCCATAAGCAGAATGCAGAAGTTATAGATACAGATATAAACCATTAACAAAACTTAAGAAGGAAGCTCCGTCCTAGTTTTCAAGAAAAAGACAATTAACGCGAGCGAGCCAAACCTAACCTCCTTTCGGTGGCTACACCAGGTTGTACCACGTTGTACCAGGTTGTACCATGGTTGTACCAGGTTGTACCATGGTTGTACCACGTTGTACGACGTTGTACCAGGCTGTACCATGGTTGTACCACGTTGTACGACGTTGTACCATAGTACAGCCTGGTACCATGGTACAACGTCGTACAACGTGGTACAACCATGGTACAACCTGGTACAACCATGGTACATTCTGGTACAACCTGGTATAACGTGGTACAACCATGGTACAACCTGGTACGCCCACAGAAAAGTGGTTAGGTTGGGCTCGCTCGCGTTAATTGTCTTTTTCCTCAAAACTAGGACGGAGCAATTAGTAATGAAGGTGTAGCAATAGAAAGCTGATGAGGAGCAATCGTCCAATGACCATTTCAGCCTTTGAGAATTATTTTTTTCTCAGAATAGGTGAATTCGAAATCGGCGCCCATGGCAGGGAGGTTAGGGTCGGCTCGCTCGCGTTATTTGGCTTCTTCTTTAAAACTAAGACGGAGCAATTAGCAATGAAGATGGAGCAATCAAGAGCAATATGGCAAATCGTCGAAATTCATCGCGTTTATTTGTAATTTAACTGTGAAGTAGTCTACGATAACCGTCCCCTCTCCACTTTTTCTCGGGCTCATTGCTTTTTTCTCGAAAACCGTGTCGTAAAAGTTCTAATCAAAGGTGGAGCAATTAAGAGCGATAGTTCCTTGTAGAACGTCGTACCTACATTCGTTTGGATAAAACGTAGATTTGAATTTGGCGGCCATTCTACCACAGAAAATCCGTACTTCGTTTTTTTTTTTGTTTTTTTTTCAAAAACTGAAGGGGAGCAATCGACTGGCGATCGCAAGACATCTTCAACATGCTTCAGGATGTACATTGTACATACTCGATCCTTCTGTGTTTCGGTATACGTTATAGTTCAGTGGTTTCGTGCGCTCATCAGTCGATCCAGAAATTGCATGGAAATCACCTCCATATCGTTCTTAATGGTACAATCAAAGAAGAGCGGCTCTACTCGTGACTCATAGCTCATAAGCTGCAGATAGAGCCGAATAGTACATTGCTCGCCATTGATAAGGTATAGTCAGAAGGTTAGATTCATCTATGAAATGTCTTATGTTAACGAGAATGATTCTCAGTCATTCGAGACAAAACAGTTGGAATGACTTTCCTAGAAAATATAAGACGAGCGCATTTGTTCAGTCTTGAAAACTTGCTTCAACTTTGGATCATCAGCAACTACCTGCGCTGCATTACATCGATAATCTCATCTGCCTTTCAATGCCTTCGAAAGATATTAATGTCTGATCTGAGAAAGGTGCCCTGTTCGCAATCTTGTTCCGGGTGTTCAGCTCATCAGTATGATTGGATAACTGCCGCGACCTACATTCACCTGCAGTCCTCCGATGCATTTTAACATCAGTACTGTCGAGTAATAATTATTCATTTACCACTGTCTACATAAATAAATTCAAAATATTCACCAAAATTCACGTAACTTTCTCGTATCATCCATCTACTTAGTAGTCACTAACAGATTACACGCAGCACGTTCACATAAGTACCAGTCATGACCAGTTATTGTAAAACATAAACGTCATTGTCACTGCTCAGTCATCATGATCTTCGAATAGATTGGGGGGACAGGGGGGGGGGGGGGCACAAAATGGAATATTATGACCTTGAGCTAATTCAGATATTATGTAGATTGTGACACCGGAAAGGCTGACATATTTCTACGCTGTCGTAAAAATGATTTCTGTGAGTGTTAAATTCTTCGGTGTTCTTGCATTTCAACTACTGGGCGGAAAAATGGATCGTATTACGGATAATCCGCGAAGAACATCGTAATTCAGAAAATTAGCGAAGAAGATTGTAATTTGGTCAACCCGCAGAGTAGACCGTACGTTGCGGGGATATCTTGCTTTTAAAATCTTACAGCGGTACGGTGGTACCTTTGCACCTAGCAATTACTATTTACTTTTCTTCATACCTCGGTCGAAAGTACGTATTTCCGTCCCTGATTTGACAGAGGAAAGTGGGTCTTTCACTCCCTGCTGAAACTTACCGCGCGCCATCTGTGTTCCGGGAGGAAAGAGACGCAATGCGGGAGGGAAGTTAGTGAGCGATGGAGGTTATAAGTATTTGAATATGAACATATCTGAGCATATCTGAGTTGTCTCAGTTGATTTTAACGACAAACAAATTTATTTAATTGATGAATATTGGTTGTCAATGCCCGCCGTCGGCCAGCAGCCCTCGCTGACGCTCGTGCTGCAAATGCCGCGGGCATTGACAACGAACTCGAACTCATAACCTCAACTTTTGGGACGAATAATAACGATTTCATTTCTACAATTAATCGCGTACTTTCGACCGGCTATAAAGAAAAAAAGTATAAGCTACACGGGACAAAATTCGAACACCATCCCTGCGTGGTATGATTCCCTCGGCTTCGCCTCGGGAATCATGACACGCAGGGATGGAAGTTCGAGTTTTCCACCCTTGTGGCTTAATGTACTATTTATTCGAAGTTTATAGATCCGCTCTATTATGTTTGCATTAACCGCCACGCTTGGCATCCTATATTGCACTAATCTAAAAAATCAACGTAGATACAGTAGTGTTGTTAACACGTCACAGGTAATGGGCCAACATTGATTCACATTAATTGGTTTCCAGTGCAGTGCCAGTATTCGCCGTATTGTCAACTATCCCAAACTCTACCAAGGATACTTGCATCTGTGAATACGAGGGGTTGGGGACTATTTACAGTAGCTCTCTGTTCTTTGATTTTACTCGTTTTTTTTTTTTTTGCGAAATGTTTCTCCACTGTGCGGGTCGGTAAAAAAAGAATGATTTCATCTTTAATTATTATGGTTAATCTTGTCGAAGAGAGTGCCTCAACAACGCAGGAAATAAGGGTACATTTGAGCGAAGAATGTGAGAAAGGCGAATGTCACAATAGGTGTCACCAATCAACAAATCAAGTTTCTTGTTTATTATTCCGAAAATATTGTTTGTATGAAAGTGCACGAAAGCAAATGACATTGATATTATTTCAAGTTAATTTCGTTTTTTGGAGGCCGCTAACGCTTTGTTTGTGTCACAGATTTGGTGAACTATCGTGCAAAGGAGTAGCTTGAGTAAATAAAGTACTATAAGAACTGCGGCTATTATGGTGCCATATACGTCCAGTAAGGCCAGTTGCCACCATGTCAAATGCACGGCTGGTGATCGTAAGCCATCTCCTCCATTCCTCAGGATGTACTCGATCCAGAAGACGGCTGTGTCGCGAGCACTTCTTGGTCGATCCATGAATATCTTCGAAATCTTATTCATATTGTTTCTGCAATGGGATTGAATAAAGATGTCATAAGTTTAATGAAGCTTGCAAGCAGATTGAGCTGGAGAAGAAGTTTGATTTTTTCCGCATAGTGATATACGAAATATATCAGAATGATGGAAGGTTTCTTGAACTTACTTATATTTTGGATCATGGACAACCGCATTTATTGCTGCTACGATTTCATCTGCTTTGAGATTTTTGTAGTTTAGATATAGAGCGATCTCTCTGTCCTTCAACATCGCTATGTTACCCATTTGGTCCCCAAATAATGGCATGCCAATCAGTGGGACTCCAAACGCCACAGCTTCCTGCAGTCCCATTAAACCACCGTGCGTTAGAAACCCACGTATATTTTTGTGTTCTAGAAGCAGATCGAGCGGTTAGTATCAGTCAATGGATTATTTTCCTAACTGAGTGCGCAAAATTCGTTTTTGCGCACCCAAATGAGTGCGCAAAATGGTACATTTCTGTACTAGTGCGAACGCGACTACTTTCCCGTACTACTTTCCAGCACTAGTGCGCAAAATACTACTTCCCCGAACTACTTTCCCGCACTAGTGCGCAAAATACCACTTTCCCGCACTACGTTCCCACAAATCTCATTTTGCGCACTCAGTTAGGAAAAATAGTGTACGATACTCGAAAGTGTTTTGAAACACGAGACCAGAATTGCAGATTCATTTTGCCGGGGGCAGTGCCAATTTGCCTTTATTTATTTCGTCTTTGTTGTTAATGATATACACTTACTCAAAACTTGGACTTGTGGCGCCCAACTGAGGGTTTTTACGTTGTCCGGTAGTCCAGGTGGTAATTTTTCCGGCTTGGCCACTTTCATCAAAATGCGAATCGGTGCGACTTTGGCGAATGCTGAGTACACCTCGGCCAAAGCTGTTTTCGGGAATGACTCTATCGTTACCATCGAGCCCAATGAAAAATAGATAAAACCGTCCTTGCTATCGTCCAACCACTTTTGCAAGTCCTGTAATCCATACATTATTTCTCTTACTTTTGCTCGACTGTTGCCTGCCAAGATCGTTCTATCACAATTGCCTCAGAGTTAATATATTTATTTATAACAAAATTGGGGGCTCATCTTTGAACCGTGGAAAAAACCGGTTCCCTCCATCTAATTGTTTCTTACTTTAATTTGCCTGTTGAATCAAGAAATTCAATGCAATTCCACAAAGCTAAATTAAAACTATCTTTTTGAAGTGTGCGTACTTATCTTCATTTTATACATCGTATTTACCTTTGGGATTGGTGAATTATCGTCATGCACGTGTAAACCGGAAACCTCTACAATGGCTGGCGTTAATGGTCTGACTCCATGAAAAATCGGATGCGAATTCACTAGAAGTAAAGAGAACTCTTGTTCCAGCTGTTCGAGGTCGGGCATCTCTGGACCAAAATGTTTCTTTATTATGTCATCCTGCACCTTCATGTGATGTCTGATTTGTGTAGTCATAAAAAATATAGCGAACGTGTTCGTGAGTCGCTGCCAGAAGTTCATTGGAGAAACCGGACGGTCTACGATCTCGGATACGATGGCTGGATTCAAGGGATTTCCGAAAGGTGCATTGTGATGTGGAAACATTGCTCCAGAGGTGATGGCCACTACTGGAACCTTCAGGTGACGTCCAAAGGCAAAGTAACAGTTTGCGAAAAATAACTGCGTGTAAATAAATTGAATGTACATATATTCATTTCTCCGTCCTAATTCAGCATATGAATTGCATTATAATTTATCATAAAATCGTATCTCACCTCCGCGATGACGAGATCATATGGTGGATCTGTCGGAGGACTTTTGATCAACTTTTGTAACTCGGGCAGTTCCAATAAGCCACAAACATCATTCCCAGCCATGTTGACCAGAGTTCCCATTGACGCACCTTCGAAAGCTTGCATCAATTCGTACGTCATACTGTTAAGTATTACCGGTAGTGTCCCTTCCAAATTGATTATATCTGTGTAGTTTGGGTACAGTTTCTTCAGTGGGAAATGGCTGACAACATCAACCTGGTGTCCTGCATCCGCAAGAGCCTTCGTCACCTCTTGGAACATCAAGAAATGGCTCTTCCCTTGCAGGGGAAACAGTCCCAGTATTCGGGCCCCTTCTACATGGTGTACCAAAAATATCACACAGCACAGTATCGGCAGCAGATACTTAGGCTTCATTGTTAATCTCCACACTCACTTATGGGCCCTATTTTTCAGTAATCTCAACCAATCACCTGAATACCATTCAACCGGAGTATGTGAATGGATTAAACTGTGCAAAATTTTTCAGCTGAGACGCCACTCGGAACCCCCTACACTTGTTCAGATAGTGCTAATCAATCTCTCGATACCACTGTTATATACATGCACGTCACGGGTTACTCACATCATCAAAGTCGTTCCCATGCGCCTTGGATACGGTTGTACGATAGATAAAGCATGAGATTACAGATTTTGTGAAATGATATCGTGACTTCCAGTACATTGGCCAAATCCTAGATATCAACTTAGCAAGTCAGCACTATACACATAAAAAAACGCAAGTCATGCATGCATGGTAGCGGGGCGTCAATTGGCGTCTGCCTGATTGAACTGAAAATCAATTATTCCACATCCCGATGTATAATTTGTGGAAACAGTCATTGCAAAATACATCTCTGTCACATTTTTGGGTAATGTCATTTGGCCTGGGAAAGGGTGGGAGTTTTCATCTTGGGCATGGCGCTTCATACGATTAAGATCAAACTTGACTCAGGGTAAGGTGCATATGGTGACGAACGACAGATAACTGTAACTTATGAACGTATTGGCAAAAATAAACTAATTATAAATTGGTCTGTTATAAAATTTCGCGTACTCTTAAGATTGCTAAGACCAACCTGCTGTTTCTGTAAGTGTTTCGATACTAATGTCCTTTTTCAGTCCTGCAGAGGTACTGGCGTGTCGTGTGCTATGTGCTGAGAATACTTGTGCTCCATTGTTTGTCAGTACCATATTGATTCATCTGTGACTTTCCACGTGAAGCGGGCCACTTTTTTGAATGATCATCACCGATTTTGTTCTTGATCGAGAATTTTTTAGTGTCACTGGTTGTCTATATCTAGCGGAAATGACTAGATGCCGTTTTTGCGCGCATACTCTTCTTCGGTGGCTCATATTTTCATTGATTTCGGAGAAAAGTACTGACATATACAGCGATTCTTGTGGCTATTTTCACACGCTTTTGGGTCATTACTGTAACATCTCTTTCGAACGACAATTTGGAACTCAAAAACGGCGCTTATAAATAATATTTTCATTTTTCAACAAGTCTGCCCATTTTGAAAATCCTTTGTTTTCATCCTTAAGAAAGGCTCAAAGTATCCCCTACGTATACCCGGGGTGGCAAAGTGGACCTATCATTCGTTTTTTTTTTTTTTTTTTTTCTTCTTACCGACAAAATAGGAGTTATAGCAGTAAGGCAGGGATTGGGCGATCTGGGGACTTCGGCGATGGTAGCAAGTATGAACCTTGCGACCACTTTATCAATCTACATCGCAGTGTTCATATCGATTGACTTATACCAAACGGGCGTAAGCCCAAAAAAAAAAAAAAAAAAACCATTTTTTTGGGGATATGCTCAGAACGTTTTAAATATTGCATGAAAAAGATTTTGCCACTAAAAGAACGTAATAGTATATTGTGTACCAAGGAGGCAAAGTAGGTCTTTTAACGCCGAGCGTGAGTTTGCGATACGAGTCGCAGGCGAGCCGAGCACGAGCCGAAGGCGAGTTTACTTTTGACTCCTAGTACTCGAAAGTATAATTTTACGTACTGATATATCAGTCATTTTACTCCTAGGAGCCAAAAGTAAACTCCGCGTATGCGCATTCGCAGAACGACTCCGTTGTCGCCAAAACGGCTACTTTAGGAACCAAAAACTAGCAGGAAAAACCGCGTAAAACATGCTTGCGTTATGTAAAAATTTTTTCGGTGCCTACACCCCATATTATTAGTCAATCGATATCTACCTACACCTATATCGAACTTATCAACATCAATGCCAATGCTGGTGCGATATCTACCAAATTTCGCACTCAAGTTTCCGGGTTACCTGATTACCAAATTAAACGACAATTTGACCCACTATACAGGTATAAAGAGAGGGAGTCTAGATGATAGCAGCAAGAATATCTCTGATACCTTATCTGGATAATCTGTGCATCACTGAGAGACTTTTGATATTAGTATTTGTTTTATTTCATATGCATAATTATAATAAAATGCATGAATTTAGGGACAAACGACGTACTGTTATAAAAAGTCGCATAGTGACTCTGAAAATGCAGAATTGATATATTTTCTAGGAATAACTCATACAAATTTAAGACTGTTACATAGAAACAATTACAGTATATCTAAGTCTCTATATTACATTTTGTAACTCGAATAACAAAAATTAGTATATATTGCTTTACAGAAAGAGTGAAATTAAATTTTGCACGTTTCAGTATCAACGCATTGTGATCTTTCTAAACCACTATACGAAAAGTAGGGGTCACGTGGTCTCATTCTGGCCTACGCATATACGTATACGCACACACACACGCTGGCGGCAACTACTACACTGTACGGCGGGTATATACACGCACTATAGTAGTAATAGTAGAAGTATCAGTGAACGCAAGTGTGTAATGCTGCGTTCACTACTACTTCTAGTACTACTACTATACTGCGTGTATATACCCGCCGTAAAGTGTAGTAGCTGACGCCAGCGTGTATATGTGTACACATTTATACGAAAGATAGCGTAAAAATTCAAAACAGCCTATAGATGATTATATAACATTTATTGATCTCAATTTTACTTAAACATAAAGTAATAAATGTAGTCACATTCAATTCTTACTAATGTCGAGGTTCCCATCGCTAATTGTAAATTTATTGACATTCGTAACGAAAGTATTTTTCATATTTGTCTATGGAAACTATTTCCTAAACGAAACTCTGTCGTATATTCTATAAGCTCTAGTATGTTGATCTATATCGGTATCCGATAGCAGCCCTGCTTTGCCCGCATTTTGTGAGTCTTCAATAGCGTTCTGGAAATGTATAATATCCTTTAAGTTCTGTAGGAAACTTTTTTCTCATCTCTTATAATTTTCGAGATATTCACCTATGGTCATTGAAGTAAACCACTTTGTGTAAGAATCGACAGAAATTGTTTCAGATTAGCAAGAGCCGGTATTTGTTGCGATGTTCCTAACCTCAAAAACCACACGCGTTATACGAGCAGTTATGTATTTAGAAATGACTTGAATAATTCGTAAATACTTGCACTGTCTCATTAATTCACAATCTATTGATTCTAAATGAAGATACTTTATTTTGATTTCTCCCGATTTGATGATTCGTCGTATCCTTTAATCACAATACAACACCAAGCAGAAACGCAGATCACACACCACGCGGTTGAACTCAAGCCACGAGGTAAGGGTAGCCGTGTCTCTCAGTGTGGTCACGTAATTTCCTTTATCTACAAGGCTTCGTCAACCAAGACATTGTCTTCTATCGGCTCCTTGGATTTTTTTATGACTTGCAAGTCTTCGGTCCTACATACTTGAGAAGAGCTCATGTGAATTATTCTAATCCACTATATCGTAGAAACCATAATAGATTGTTCAACGAAGGACTATGTGTAAATAAGTTTTAGTTTCTTTCAATAAATTATTAAATTCCAGAAATTTCTACGGACTCTTGGTGAACAATTAAACATAAGTACCTATAAGGTCGACGGAGAAAATAGCAACATGAAAAGTCTCGCCACCGCATTCAGCATAATTAAGAAAGGTGAATCGGGCACTGCAGAACTTCCAATTCTTCGGGCATCAGAACGGAATCGATATAGCTTAGGCTTATTACTAGTAGTTTTAGTTGCGGTTACTTAGTTCTACGCTCGAACTTTATGATTAACTGATCAGCCTCAGCCTGATCAGAAATTAACACATGGCTGACGTATCGAGTCCATGCGGTGTACGTGGTATAGTGTCCCTATAGAACCACGGAGACACGCCCTTCAGGTTCAAGGTCTTCGGAGATGAGTGAATTTGATTAACAATTATTTTGAAGAAAAATTCTATGTCACGGGAGAATTTTGGTTCTAAAAGGTCGCATTATAATGATTTTCGGGTGATGATCGCCATTATCAAGTGTTCGGAGGAGCAAGATGACGACGCTTTCGCTAACCGCATTCAATTTCATGTACACGAAAAGTCGAATGATTCATAATATCGTCGCCTATAACTTAATAATTACTGAAATATGGTATACATTCGCATCGTCACAGGTGGCTGCAATAGTCCTGCGAACATTACATAAATATTGATTATCCGATATACAGGGTGGTCCATTTAACTCTGCCACCGCGAATAACTTGGCTATTATTGATTGTACTGGAAAGTGTCATGGGAGAAAGTTGTTGCATTTGAAGGGGGAAAATGAGTTTTGGAAGTGAATGTCATCTGAAGGTCATATCCTATGAGATTTCGGTGTTTGCGATGGTTTTTTAAATGGGACTACCTATTTTTTTGTCCACTACAAGAAAGTTGACATCAAAACGCGTCCAACCATGTGCAACAACATAACCTTCGGATAACCTTTTGCTCCGAAATTCATGTAAGTAATGGCGGTGGAAATTCAAGGATAATGAATTGTATCGGCACATTCAATACTTTTTCCACGTAATTCATTCTATTAAATGCTCAAAATGTTGTCCATCAACCTGAATACACTTGTCAATACGCATAATGAAGGATTCCCTGGCTTTACTCATCATTTCTGGAGTAACTTAGTCATGAATTTTGGAGCCGAAGGTTATCCGAAAGTCATGTTGTTGCACATGGTTGGACGCGTTTTGATGTCAGCTTCCTTGTGGTGAACAAAAAAATAGGTAGTCCCATTTGAAAAACCATCGCCAAACACCGAAATCTCACAAGATATGACCTTCAGATGACATTCAGTTCCAAAACTCATTTTCCCCCTTCAAATGCAACAACTTTCTCCAATGACACTTTCCAGTACAATTAATAATAGCCAAGTTATTCGCGGTGGCAGAGTTAAATGGACCACCCTGTATATGTTCCAAGTGCACGGGTGACTTATTTGTATTTCCTCCGATTCCCTAATATCGGATTTTTTTCGAAATTTGATGTAATCAAATTGCCAGTCGCTTATTCAATTGCATATATCTCTCTCGTGCAAGATCATGTTCGGCTATCTGGATGAGTATCTATGCTTTACACTGTCTACTTTATCCATGACAATTAATGTTATTCGAATTAAAAAATCAGCTATTTTGAATGTACGTAATTTCATGGATTCAGGTCAGTAGGGGGATTTATTTATTTAATCATTTTTTGGATCCGCAATATATATTTAGTTCCAACCATAATTTTCAACAATGTGCAATGGGCTATTGCTGATTAATTCTTCATTATTTTTCTTTCTATTATCATTATGCACCTGATTTAAATTATTGGTAACGTCGAGACTCTTTCACAATATAGAGTAGAGATGAATATTCACTCACGCCGCCCTTGGGTCTACGTTGAGACTTTTTTTTTAAGGCTCGATGCTGAATCTAGGAACTTTCGTCATGGCTCGAATGGAGATACTTTAATAAACGCAGCGCAAAACTTGGCCACAATCTTTCCATCTTTTGAGGGATAATGTCCGATTTTCAACACGGAACCAATGGAAAGATAAATAGAGCCTCTCTTGCCCTTAGCTATCCAAGTTTTCTCTTGTGTTATTCATCAATCAATCGTATGTAGTAGTAATTAATGAGGAAACTTAATTCGGAGCTCCGGAGTCAAGTTGATTGTTCGACTCGTCACATTCGATCATCACCGTTAGCTCAACAAACACGATAAATAAAGATACGGAAATACATTAGCCAAAAAACGCCATAGAGCAAATAAAACTGACAATGAGTGCTTTTAGTTGATTTAATCAGATTCATATACTATGACACCTCATACAATATCGATTATGATGATCTTCAACAGTAGGATCCATCGATAATGTACCTCGAAAAATATAAATCTATTTCTGATGTGGTGCTACGATAAATTTTATTAAACATTCTAGTGAAGAATCGGTTCACGGTGCACTGCCACAGTGTATAATAGCATGAGCCATGCACTGATGACGATCCGGTAACATAATTTGTGGTATAACGCCTACAGTATGATTGTCAACATTCAGGACGTCGCCCATTGATCCGCGTTACATTTCTGACACAACCAGTTGTATATTACGATATGTAGTTAAATCCATGGCAGCACTGAAATTACAACCCTCGACCACTGTGAGCTCTGTTATGGATGTTAATTATATTCTGCATATAATTGTAGTGATCCAGCTATTTCTATGAGATGTGTCTGTTTCTCTTATTACAAGGCTTCAGTCTTCAATCTACTAGCACAGAATAAAAACCTTATATTGTCTCATGTCCAGAGATCGAACTTACTCAGGGTTACGTGGGGTTTGTTACTGACATCTTGCTTACCGTTGTCGGTTCTTTTTCTCCATCCCATGTGTGTAATCCTCTCGGATCTGACACCAGTAAAAGTATAGTGCGACTTGCGAGAATTGGCTGACAGTAAGAACTCGTCTTTCTCCAATTTCCTGATGTCAGGCATTACTGGACCGAAGTATTTATACTCACCATCTTGGTCTGCACCTCTGCGTAATATCTCGAATCGTAAATCATGAATGACGTGATAATCGTGTTTGAAAATCGCTTCCCAATAAAGTTCATATCAAGAACTGAGCCATCCCAATTCCAAACGTGAATGCTGAGTCGGCAGGGTCGCCGAGGTCCTTGTTGGGATGAGGCATCGTTCTTGATGGAGTAATTGCTACATTCGAAACCTTCAGGTTTCGTCCAAAAGCGAGATATGGTAGTGTGCAAAGAAATACTGATGCTATGAAAATCACCATCAAAACTCCCATTCCAGATAGGGAATTTGTCAATTTTGTGCGAATTCTAGCTTCTTATAAAAAGACCTCCATTACACGGAAATCACGTTTGCACTCTGCGTATTACTTTCATTCCATAAAATTCTTCTGATAACATAATATCATGAGCAATGGTGATGGTTTCGAGTGATCATATAGCTTACCTCAGTAATGTTGATGAAATCGTATATTGTGAATCTGCCGTGAGATTTACTTGATCAATTCTTGTAGTCTCGATTGACACAGTAAAGCGTGAATTTTATATCCTTAAACATTTCTGAAGAATTTGGTGGGCGATTCAGCAAAATTCTTCAAATAATTCAACGTCATATCGTTGACACTGACAATAAGTGGAACTGTTTCAGCAAGACTAACGATGTCCGTATAATTCGGGTACAGTTGCTTTTTGGGAAAGTGACTTACGACGGGCACCTGGTGCCCCTTGTCTGCGATGCTTTTCATCACCTACTTGAAACATCGTGAAGTGGCTCAATAAATTCGAAAAAAATCATTCCAGTATTCGCACTGAATCAACTCTTCTTACGGAATAGAAGGTGACGAAAAATATCAAGAATGAAAACTCATGCATTCACCTAATTATCAGTTCTCGTTGTATAATAATCTTCAATTTTCTGCCACAGTAATCATTTGTACACTGCTTCGATCCGGATGTGGCAAATCCCATAAAGTTACTTTATCACGTATTTTTATAGACCTACTTCACTGATCCTTTTCCTGGCCTAATACACGTTCTATATTCAACGATCGTTAATACTCCTTTTTTATGTTCTCATTTTTTATTTTTATTCTCATTTTATTTTGAAATACTGTCTTGTCTTCACTTTCATAATCTGACGTCTTTCGTATTTGAAGCTTTTTTACTTCTCTGTATTTACTTTTACCTTTCCTTGTTGGGTTTGCCTGTTGGGCTGAATGAATGGATAAATAAATAATTCAATAAATACCCACTGTCGACCACATGCAGCTTGTCCAATAGGTTTTATAGGTACCTACTCCCAATCGTCATTTTAAAAATCATCCAGTTGTTAAGCGACCGCTAACCTAGTGTACCTGGAATATTGACCTGAAAATTGAAATCGTTGCTCACGTTGAATGTTTTGTGACGCTTTACTACTATCAATAGAATCTTCATAGATTACGAGTGATATAAGTTAAAATGATTTGTTTTATTTTCGTATGCATTTTTTTCGATTGGTCTCTACAAAGTTAAGGCTTAGACTGCGTTCGGGGATTTAAAAAAATCAACGATCTGTTTTTGCGTGCTTTCATAATTTCAGCTTCTACACTGAGAAAAAAGATCGGGGACAAAGGGAATAAGACTATTTTATAGTTGAATTAAACCAACATTAAAGTTCCTTATACGATATTATTGTATCGAAGACTAAAAATGCAGTTATCCTGACTGAAAAATATCCCTAATGCCCGAGGGAACTATTTGCATAGTGAAGATGACCATATTTTTTTCTCGGTGTAAGAATATTTTGGAATTCATATTCGCTTCGTAGAAAGTTGCAAAGTTATGAGCATTGATCTGTTTTTTTATGTTTATACCTGTGTATGACCTTAGCTGAGGTTTTCGGATTCCTTAATGAATAACTGGTTTGAGAAAAAATCTCAAATATCGATTCCTTGTTCAGGTACCAGCAGGGTCACTTTAACTTTTTTCGATGTTTTCTTTTTTTCGTCTCTCTTGATGTTGGACAGATATCGACTGATTATGGCTAGAGACCAAGAAATAAGAGTTGTCAGATTTTTACACAATTTGGTACCCAAAGCTTTTCACGGGTCGCTGAATACCAATTTGAAGTCAAAATTTACACATCCGAAATAACGGATCTATTGTGATCGGTTAGGAGTAAAAATGACGAGTCAGACAAGGCGGAGTACAGACAGTACGTGACAAATATAAGTACATCCATTTTTATTCTGAGGGACGATTCTTCTTCTATTCAAACACGCAAATCCTGGTTGAGTAAGGAAAAACCGTAGTAATCGACTTTTGAAACTGTCTACAACAATAATATGAAAGTCAAGTAGAGATTTTTTTCTGCCCCGCAGCGCGGTGCGGTGGTACCTAATTAGATAAGGCGTCCAGGACAGATGCGAAGGTCCTGGTTCAAACTCGAGCTGATGGAATTTTCACTTAATTCTCAACAAGTCAATTATTATGGTTTTGAAGAAGAAAAAAAAAAAAAATGCGTATCATGGGTTCACACGCTCAAATAAGGGAAATATCGTTTCTTGGGATAGAAATAGGTTTCATTCATCTGTCTGGCTCTACTACTAAAATTCACTTGGTCATGCAAAAAAAAAAAATCAGACAATAATAAGCAGTGCATATAATTTTGAGTGTTCAGTGAGCTACTACACACGATGTTGAAGTGAAGATTTTTTCGAGTTTTGAGTTTTCAAATTCTGACCTCAAATTTGTATTCGGTGACCAGACAAATAATTAGGTAGGTAATAAATTTCATAAAAATTTGTAACTATTCCCGTGATTTTGGACTTCAGTCTTGGATGCGCTTTGGATACTGGACGCTATAGAGATTAGGTTCCAGCTTAGAAGATCGTGTTATCTAATCGAAAATAAACGATCAATGTCATATAGCGTCGATATCAGCGCCGTGATGAGGTAACTGAAGGCTTGTAGACAATGTTACCTGTACACAATATCTATAGATAACTGCGGTAATTTATTCTCCCAAATAATTATGATCGTATTTTCGTTATTCTGCATTGTTCGTCATAAATTTCACGAAAAATCACTCCTCGGCCAAACGGACAAAAAATTGAAAAAATAAAATATCGGGCCATGGTTGAATTTTTTTGACATCAATAATTCACAAACCTGCGGATGCCAATAAATGAGAATATTCAGAAGATGCGGATATCAGTTGCTGCGCAAATTCGTATTCTGTGGCATTGCCCTATCTCTCGTGAAGTACAAAAATCTGGAGCTATAGAGAAATAGGCGATGCCATTCACATGGTGAGAGTTACACCTGGCGGTAATCGCATACTAACATTTTTGATGTGATTGAATTTTCTATAACAAATATACTCATTTTCAACTTGAAACAAATATGAGACGATGTAAAAAACAAAATCGCGGACACCACTTGTAAAACGACACAAAACGTTAGTTATAGGTACTGAAAGAGATGAAGTTTGGCGGACAGTATTCAACGAGCGGTTATTTGCAGTGCAAAACGGATAGAAGTTTTCTGTACCCACTCAACGTCCACACTGACAATATCGCAGAAACTCTGCAACAGGGAAAAAAAAAAGTTGAAGGATGTGAAAAGAAAGTCACGAAGAAAAACCAATCTTCTAGCATTGTAGAAACTTTTTGAATGTCGAATAAGCTGGAAGCAGTAAAAATATAGAAAACAATTGCACAAAAAAACAAAAACGATAGTTGGGCGCAATATTTGCAAAAAAAAAATATAGATATATATATTCATGTTGACAATTCAACGTTTTTATTTTATAAACACATGATAAGAGATGGTCTGTGATTATGAGCGAATAATACAATAAGTCGCGGGAAAGTATTAGCTTTGTTGGAAAAATTGGACTATTCATTTTATTATATCAGTTAAAAAATCGTCAGCATTGACCGATCATGGTTTTTTTTTTTTTTTTCGTTTTTTTTGGGAATGCTCTGATTGGGAACTTGAGGGGCTGACATCGAGCGTCTGTATCTACAAGTAAGAATTCGGAATTTCAATAGGACCGATACATAGTTTTTAGAACAGTTAATACCCCGAAAGTCTACACAACTGATTTGGAAACTCTAAATTAAAAAACACCGAACTTTCGAAGTGTCAAAATCTAAAGATCCGGAGGTTCGAACCTCCAAAATATGCAGTTCGTACCTTCAACGTCATGATCGTTAAATGCTTTGAGATGGTAGTTTTTCCACGAATTTTTGTATCTTGATCTTTTTTGAGTTTTGGAATTTACGTTTCTGAAAACTCGGAATCGTCTACAATAAATTGGGAACAACTCGGTTCTACAATGTGATACTTCGATCCGGCCCCTGAGTAGTCAAATGCAATCGCAAATATGTATGAAGCCATTTTTTTTTTGCCATTTAGGGATTGTCATCTATTAATTCTGCAATAAATATTCACATTAGACAATTAGACAGTTAGGCATAGTTAGATACTATATCAGTTTTGAAGCCTGTCGTATCAGTGGGATCACCTCTTAGAATTGCCAATAACGTTACATATCACCCTGAATACTTGATAATCATTACTGATACCGTAAAGCTTGATTGCTCTCTGATGAAGTGGCTCAAAATGGAGACTATTCATGAGCGCCAAAAACTAAGCTGTGATTCCAACTGGCAATATACTTGATGACAAGATCCAACCTAAGAAAAATATCCATCCCAGGGTAGCATCAAAAACTGTTTGCTGATACTTTCCATTCGAGCGTTGAAGATAGATAAACACTGCTCGTGTGCTATCGCACGTAGAACTTGATGTTCACAATCAGATCCTGGCTCACAAAGGAAGGTACATTGTTGATGGACACTGAACAGTATACATCATAGATGTTCGAATCTTCATAGGGTTTTGGTACGTAATAATGATGTCGTTTTAGGCTCTATTATGAATGGTTATGAAACAATACAGTTACACTGCGTATACAAAACTTCGTGTCCTTCGTATGGTTACCATTCCATTCACCTATTCAAATCAGGTACCACAAATCATCACTCCAATACATTTGAAGGAGTCAACAGAAAAATCTACGAGGCACGCATTAGATTGATACCAGTAATAATGCCTGCAGTTGACGACGAGGGTAAAGAAAAGGTCGATCTTAGTCACAGAATGAATGAGGTCGGTTATTGGTAAAGTGGTAGCAAGGGTAAATTGACTCGTTACTGAATATAGTCAGACAGAAGTGAATGATGATCGTATCAATAACACACTTACTACAAGATTCAACCGATTCAATCTTGTATTTCTTTCAATTTATACTGAAGCGGATCTTACACTAAACTTTAGCACAATACCTATTTTTAGTCTCATACGTGTCAATCCATTTTTTCACGGTATAGCACCTTTTCTTTACCACTTTTGAGAACCGTTGTTATCATTTTATTGATAACAAATATTATAACGTATACGATGAGCGAGGCAATTAAGAGTAAAGCTCCGTAAACATCGAGCAGTGCGATTTGCCACCATGTCAAATCCATGGCAGGTGACCTAAGAACAGTTCCTCCATGTCTGATCACGTACTCGACCCAAAATACTGCTGTGTCCAATGGAGTCATTGGACGATCTCGAAATTCGGCAGATAATTTTTCTGCTGCTTTCCTGCAAGGTTGTCGCAAACGATAGTCGATTGAAATTTATTAATGAAAAACGTGAATTATTCATACTATCCCATCTTGATCTATGTACGTAACTTCGATTTGCATCTAATAATAATCATAATGATGATAAAGCTACTTACTTGTACGACGGGTCATGCAATAAAGCTTGAAAAGCAGAGTCCAATTTCTCTTCTGTTAGTTCTTCAGCATCGAGAGCCACCGCTATGTGTTTTCGAACATAGAGTTTTATGTTTGAATTTTGATCCGAAAAAAGAGGTACGCCGATCATAGGGACGCCACAGTAAATACTTTCTTGGGTTCCCATAAGTCCACCATGTGTTACGAATACCCGTGCGTGTTTGTGCTCTGGGAACAATTACTCGATGCTTATATTATTCACGCACTCCACAATTAGGTGCAGAGATTCATTCCAAAGTGCAATTTTGGCCCATTATTGGTTTATTTCTCATTCCATAATGGATACAGGCCAATAGGCCATCATCCTGTCTGAAACTTACTGAGTACAGCTAATTGGGGAATCCAGGGAAGAGTTTGAACGTTACTAGGTAGACCAGGGGGTAGCTCTTCCGGTTTGGCTACCTTCATCAAGACGCGAACCGGAGCCAACTTTGTCAAGGAGGCGTAAATTGCACCAAGTTTTTCCTCGGAAAGGGACTCTATTTTCACCATGGATCCCAAAGATATGTACACGAAGCCATCCTTGCTGTCATCTAACCACTGCTGTAGATCCTGCGAACAAAATTTGATGCTGAATCGGTTCTAGTGATATTAATCACAACTTACATTTGGTAACGGGTCTACGGTTTCTCGAATGTGGAGTCCTCCAACCTCGATGACTGCCGCAGTTCGAGGTCTTGCTCCATGTAAACTGTGGTGAGTATTAACGAGAAGCAAAGAAACGCTCCTTTCAGCTTCTACAAGACTTTGTGCGTTAGGGCCAATGTACTTCTGTATTTTCTCATCTTGATACGCGCTGTAGTACCTAAACTCCCATTTAGATTTCAATAAACCCAGGAGGTTTATCATTCGTTGCCAAAAGCTCATTGGTCCATCAAAACCTGACCAAATATGGGGTACATAGGCTGGCTCATCAGGATTTGCAAAGAAATCATTTATCCATGGCATCTCGACAGTCGAAGCAGCACCAACAACTGGAACCTTCAAATGCTGACCCAATGCATAGTAACAGCTGGAACCCACCATCTGCAAAGAATTGATCTTCTTACTATTCTTGATACAGTATTCCGGATGTCAATCTCACTATGGATCGTATATCAACACGATTTGATGAACAGACCACAATTGCGACCACCTGCGATTTTTCCTAAGTACAAATAACGTTCTGAATCATTCGCTCACCCACCTGAGTGATGACAAGATCATACGGTGGATCTTTCGGCGGGTTTTTGATAATTTCCCTGAATTTTGGATGATCCATAAGATCACATAAGTCACCACCATACTGGGTTGCACACAGATAAGTCAGCGAACTGTCCCTCAGATGTGATTTCACAAACTCGTACGTCATGTTGTTTTGCATTTCAGGAATGTACCCAGCTAATTCAATAATGTCGTTATAGTTGGGCAATGGTTTCTTCAATGGAAAATGACTCACGATATCGATCATATGGCCACGTTCTGCCAGCCCTTTCATCAGTGCGTCAAACATCATGAAGTGACTTTTTACATTCAGAGGAAATACACCTAAGATCCGATATGCATTGTACTCGGGTGATATGATTGAAATAATTACGAAAACAAATACAAAATTAAAGGCTCTCATTTTAATGTCCCCGATCTGCTGATATTAGTCGGTACAAAACATAAGTAGTAGTTGCAAATCAAGAATAATACAGAACCACTGTTGTATTGTCAATATTAAATTTTTTTTTTCTTTTTTTGTATTTAATTCTTTTCTCATGTACACAATATAACTGAAGTTCAACCAGATCAGTTGAAGAGACAACTTGTACTGAAGTAGAAATAATGTTGCTTGATTATTCCTGAACCCATACTTATTATCCACATCACGTAATGCTGTATTACATATATGTCCTCGAGTAATGATAGATAACAAATCGACGCCTGAGTAGAAAATTATATGATACTTCGAACCGTCATCATATACGACGCTATCACAATCGCATTCTGGAAAACATTAAATACACGGTCCATACTTTAAATATAGTATTTGAGACATAACAACCTTATCGTTCGAGATGTAGCATTACTTTTTACAACAATTTGGGATGTATCCTGTTTGCCGCCTAAATTTTGATGTCCATATGATGTTCCGTGATGAAAGGAATAATCATTGGACGATTGGATCGTCTTTCAAGTTACGAAAGGTGATGTATGCCGTGCAGGACATTATACCTACCGATGTAATAACATTCATAGGTGTTACTGATTATTGCGTTTTGTTATTCACGGCTCATTCAAATTGACTTTCGGCAGTGCCGTTTCTACGGAGATAGCCGCCCGGGTTCAGCAGAATTCATCGCCGCCCCCCCCCCCCCCCCCCCCCCGCTCATTTCATACTTGTATTTTTAAAAGGAAGTTTTGAATTATACATGAATACAGGGTGGTCTATTCGATTCGCCCCTGGCGAATACTTCCAAAAATGAAAAAGACACAAAAAAAGTTTGCTACGAAACTTGAAGGGTTTCGAGGGGGAAAGATGATGATAATATGTGTTGACTTGTGGGTTTTGCCACTCCCGAGATTTTACCAGTAATTACGGATTTCAGATAGGGAACACACATTTGGATATCGTGGAATCTTATTAGCGAGATCAAAGACAAATTCAAATACGCAGAGAAAAAAAAAAAACAATAGAATTTTTCATTCAAAAAAATTTATTTGTCTCTTTTATATTATATTTTCAATTTCTTTATTCAAATTTTCATTTGGCTTTTGTTTCAATTTTTCCATTTCCTGTCGATCAAGCCAATAGCGGACTCGGAAACAAGAAGAAAAATTTGAATCAAAAACAAAAAATGAAAAATTGAAAAAAAAATTGAAAAATGAAATAAAAATGAAATCGCAATTCTGTTTGCTCTCCATATCTGACAAAATCAGTCTTTGATCTCGCTGTTAGCTGTTCATATCCAAAATAGGTGTGTGTTCCCGATCTAAAATCCGAAGTTACCTAGGGCGACCCTGTATGATATATCAGGAGGTTTGTATTATTATTTATTGTACTTATAATCATATCTACATTGAACGTAATCATTTCAATGGCTTGGATGTATAACTTTGCATCTCGCGAGCGACTCTGAAATCGCTTTGTAGTTGTGTGGTGAGTCTGTAGCACTACAGAGCGGTTCCCTAGTGCCTCACGAGATGCAATTCGTCCAACCGATCGTGCCACCCATCGTGGGAAGATTTGTCTCTTTCGTCAAGCAAGAAAAGAAAAAAAAAATCGGTGCTGCGGCCGCCCCTGGGAGCGGCCGCCCGGGTGCGATGCACCCGTTGAACCCCGGCTAGAAACGGCACTGACTTTCGGAATCCAACGGCTGTATGCATTTCCACTCCGAATTTTTTCATCATCTCATGATCTCATTGCAGGGATGTCAAACTGAAGGGGTGTCAAACACTAATAAATAGTACATTTCGTTACGACTACGGATAGGTTTTTTTTTTTTTTTGTTTTTGCCAATCGAGAGGTTTACGTAACGAGCTGTTACGAGATTTGTTGAAAAGCTTCTTCTAATTACAAGTGATGGACATTATTTTTCATCACGAAAGCCGAGAAATCGCGATAAAGTTGGGATTTTGAGGTTAGAGTAATGAAAATAAAATTGTCGCAGGTGGTAAATAATGCATTATTATATTTACGTTATCTTCTGTCATCTGTCGCTCTTATAATTCCTCCAAATTATTATACCTTTACTTCGTTCTGAAACACTCTGTAGTATAGTACATGAAGGCCCTATATTATTTGAGAAATTATTTGGCAAACAGGACGAGCAAACTCTTGAATGATTATGATATCTACGAAAAGTTTATCGGAGATCGTACTGAAGAAATTTTACCAAAGTTAACATTTTGCCAAGACGATATTAGAAAAGACCTTGAATCGCCTTGAACAGCGATCATACGAGTCATTCGTGTCTCGCGTGACGTATGATTCAATGACGACCAACTTACATAATAGTCGGACGTTTAGAAGCATAGGAAATGTCCAGTATTTACTGAAAATTCACTATAAGAAGATGATTATTTTCAAATGATATATCACCGTCGACTATGTAGAATAATTTATTTATTGTAGTTATTCATGTTATTTAATTTTTCTTAGCCTTCGACACGCTTTTCACTTGACTTCCTAAAATCGCGCTTATGGTCTTAGATATTATAAATTTCAATAAGTATAAGGCGAGAACAGCCATCAGAAGCAAGACCCCGTAGACATCGAACAACGCAATTTGCCACCAGGTTAAATCCATAGCAGGTGAACGAATATTTGCCCCTCCATGTCTGACCACGTATTCAATCCAAAAAATTGCCGTATCCGCAGCAGTCATTGGTCGGTCTCGAAATTCTGCAGCCAATTTTTTCGCTGATTTCCTAAAAGATCGCATATATTTGCGTAATGCAATTAACCAAGTCAGATAAATACTAAATATGACATACGATAATGATCTTATATGAATCTGAAGTCAACTCACATGTAAGATGGATCATTGAGTACGGTGTCAAAAGCAGCGTCCAAATCTTTCTCGGTCAGTTGACTGGACTGTAGAGCTATAGCCACATTTTTCCGTTCGTACAATTCGATGTTCTGATGTTGATCCGAAAAAACAGGTATACCTATCATGGGGACACCGTGATAGATGGCTTCTTGAGTTCCCATTAATCCACCGTGTGTCACGAATGCTCGGATATTTTTGTGATCTGTATAAAAAAAAAAAAAAAAAAAAAAAGTGGACATTCGTTACCAATATTGCATGGCACATATTTTGAGCCATAAACATCAAAAGCTTATCAGGCTATGCTTGGTTAGCTTCAATGTGACTTTCATAGCTTGAGCCATCATTGATCTATGGGTTGATGAGATTTCTTTCAATAAACACATTTCGATGCTACTCTGATTGTGGAACATGATCAGCATTGAAGTCAACTCTTTTTTCAAACGGGCACATTGGATTGAGCGACCTTAATTAACTGTCAGTACGCTCGTGATTGGGTACAAACATATACGACCCGGCTCCCAGCGTATGGTAACTTAGTACTAAAAAACCGCTTTTCAAGAGAGCTCCACCAAAAAAATTAAAGTACTGTGTATTTTTTTGTCACCACTTTTTTCCGCTTTTCAAGAAAGCTCCACCAAAAAAATGAAAGTACTGTGTATTTTTTTGTCACCACTTTTTTCCGCTTTTCAAGAAAGCTCCACCAAAAAAATGAAAGTACTGTGTATTTTTTGTCGCCACTTTTTTCTATTCACAGCTGTAACGCATAATATGCAATTAAAATTATTATGCAGCAACTAGAAAAAATTAAAATTGATTTGCGTGATTTCGATCCTTCAGTGACGGTTAATGATAAGCAAGTACACATGGAGCATTTCATGCCGAATCAACCTGACGTGAATCCTTACTGAGTTTTTTTTTAATTTTCCTCCGAGTATGATGTAAGGGCGGACGGAAAATGAACGTACGAATTTTTTTCAGATTTTTTGGACCTCTGGTTTGAAAGTGGATTCCTTTGCGGGAAGACTAGTATTCGGTAACTTGTTAGTCTGCTATAAAATCACCAAAATGAAAAAGTTTGACAATACTACGCGGTGACAGAAACTCATTTTTTTAGAATTCTTCAATCATTGTGGATGCTATTTTTTCGCTCCCACTCTCAATTTGGGATTCGGGAAATACAGTTTATCCGAAATTCATCGAATTCTGGCACCCAAACCAGAGTGGTACCACAATCGGCATAGTCTCAAAAGTTTCGTATTCTTGCAAAGAATTTATAGCGAAAATTTGACAAAAATTGATAACGGCTGACGCAGTGAAAATCCCAAATTACGAGTGTTTCATCGAAAGAATAGCATTCACAATGGATAACAAATTCTCAAAAAATAAGTTTCCGTCGCCTCATGTGATATTGGCGAACTTTTTCATCCATCCTAGCTGCAAATTTCCAATTACGTGGCTTCCTAACAGTAAATCAACTTTTAAGCCACGTTTTAATAATTTTGCTTATACATACGCCGTGGTAGAAATGTGACTGAAAAATACGAACTCAAGAAGAATAAAACAAATTTTCGTGGTGTGTTTTGCTGGGGGTTTTTTTTTTTTTTTTTTTTGTTTTCTCTCAAAAGTGAGTCATAGTCCTTACAGTTGTAGCTATTTTACGCTGGAAGCTGAGTACAACTTGAATTGATAGTATCTTCTGTCAAAATGTTTCATGCGAAGGCTCTCAAGAGTACAGCCTGTTCGCGTCTTTTATACAAACCATACACGTAATCGTGGTATCAACGTACGGAGAATAGCGCCTTGGGGAAACCACGGAAGGGTCAAGGCGTTATTCGGTAGACCAGGTGGCAATGCTGTCTTGTTGACAACCCTCATCAAAACGCGAGTTGGGGCCAGTTTTGCCAACGAAGAGTACATGGCGGTTATGGCTTCCTTAGGAAAACTTTCTATTCTCAGCATGGAGCCAAAACTCAGGAGGACAAAACCGTTTGTACTATCATCTAACCACTTTTGCAAGTCCTGGAAAAAAAAAGAACAGTGTATAGTAAATTTCCGAGAACAGCAGTTGAAATGAATCAAAATGATATGACGGTAATGTCAACTAACATTAGGCAATGCTGAAACATCCTCTTCAATGTGAAGTCCTCCAACTTCAACCACAGCTGTAGTGAATGGTCTTACTCCATGTAAGCTGTAGTGTGAGTTCACTAAGACCAATGAAACATTTCTTTCGGCATCTTTTAGACTTGGCGCATCTGGACCGATGTATTTCTTTATTTTTTCATTCTGATATGCACTCGCAGAGCTAAAAAGCCATTTTTCCTGCCACAATGTTATGGTGTTTTTGAATCTTTGCCAAAAATTTAAGCGCCCACATAAACCCGAGAAGGTGTGAGGTATGTAGGCTGTATTATCAGGATTTGCAACCAAGTCGTTCACCCAGGGCCATGCCGGTGATGTTACGACAGCCACAACCGGAACCTTGAAATGCTGACCCAGGGCTAAGTAGCAAGTAGAACCGAAGACCTGTATCAATCAAATTTGTTTGATCCAATTTATATGAGTGCTAAAAACGCGACGACTTATGTTACACAACCACATGCACTGAACTCATTCTATACTAGTAATGGCGACTTTGAACCCAAAGATCATGATCTCTATCATTGACCGTGTTACTAGGAGCGATAGGGTCTGATATTTTGCACAACAAGTCGTTATTATCGTTCAAATAAATCATAAAAAGATAATTGAATTGAGAAGATCTTTGTGAGGAATTATAAATCTTAAATTCAGTTTCCAGGCAAATCAATTATTTCAGATTATTTAGATAATAATAAAACTTTGATAAATTTCAATAACATCTAATACTATAGGAATACAAACTGAATTGGAATGAATGCTGAATTGGATGTTTACAAGGTTTGGCGACAGAAGTGAATTCAGGATTATGGAGATGTAAAATTGACTCAATTCCTAATTGTGAAGTTGATGTTTCCAAAATAGATTTAGTTCAAGTTTCGAAGATCCACTATATAGGTTTCAACATGAGGTTGGATTGTTGGGTGTGTAAATTTCAGAGGTTAAGACAAAACTGATTCGAAAATGGTTATGGTTTTTAGTTGTAGGTTAAGATGGTAGTATACAACGGATTTTTATTAAGGGCAAAAAATGGTTAAATTGTTGTGCTTGGTTGCTATAGTGGAATAGGACATTTGTTTGAATCTTAGGATTGGTTACAATTCTGCGAGTAGAAACAAGACTTCAAGGCATTCTCGTTAAAATTATGCAAACTTTAGATGTATTGCAAGAGAATACGAAGGGTAATTTTCAGGATTGCAGTGGAACATGATAAACAATAGAATGGAAAATTTTGAAACAAAACAATAAAGCAGTAAATTTGAGGAGCAAGTCTAAGTCTTAAGTCACATTTGGTCTTGAGGTAAGGTCGATACCTAACTTATCTCTACAGTTAAGAGCTATGTTCTGCTAGTTGTTCTGTGTGCTGTGTCTGAAGTCTTTGCAATTGTTGAAGTGCACATTAATTGAATAAAAGGTCACATTGATTTGATTATCAATTGGAAGCGAGCGTCACTTGGCACACAACAGAGGCAACTGCAAAGCACTGTTGTTATACTTATATACCTATCCCATGCATTTCTCTTAGCTGATTATTGCTCACCTCGACTATAAGAAGATCGTAAGGTGGATCAGTTGGAGGTTTCCTAATGAGGTCTCTGAATCGTGGCAGATCCATTAAGTCGCACAAATCACCACCAAACTGACTTGCAATGACAACGGATATCGACCCTTGATGTAACACATTCGTTGCAAATTCGTACGTCATGTTATCCTTAAGGGTAGGAAGGCCAGCGTCCGCTAAGTTGACTACATCATTGTAGTTTGGTAACGGTTTTTTAAGCGGGTAATGGCCTACAACGTCTACTTGATGACCACGTTTTGCTAGTACCTTCATGAGCCGACTAAACATCACAAAGTGACTTGACCCATTGAAAGGGAATATGGCTAAGATTCTGTGAGCTTCACTAGGCAATTGTATCGAAAGAACAATGAGCACAACACACAAGCTCAACAGTTTCATGGCGGAGCTTTTTTTCTATTTAGTTTCTTGCATATAAGGCAATGTTCACGGTGTTTATTGAAGAATAGTAAGTGCCACTACGTTCACGAGTTATTAGAAGTAAAAATAAAACAGAGTTTCAGGCTAAATTGTAGAACACTTTTTCCCATTTGAATTATCGCACGCAAATACTCGATCTTCGCAAGCGCATGTATTCTTAAACTTTACGATGCCACGAGTTTTGTTTTTACTGCAGAAGTGGTGGGAGAATCTAAGCAGAGATCTTCAATACGAGAAAAGGATTTATCCCCACTTTTTGGATTCCCATCGTCAGCTGCTCAACTTCGAAGCGAGATAACCTTAAACCTCATTATATTTCTGCGTGAAAGCACACAGTTTTGAATAGTATTACTTGGATCCTGTTTGAACTCCAGAGGTGTACGTACCCCGCTGATGAAATTAGAACTTCTTCAACGAACAAAATCTGGCAACTGATTTTCTCTTAGTAGGGTCTGAACATCTACTACTCAATCCAGTGATATTGGTAAACATTCAAGCATGACTGGAAGTGATACGGATATCTTGGTTTTTTTCAGTTAATACCACTGTTGTGAGCTTTGTCATTGAATGACAAAGTTGACAACGGAGAATTCTCAAGCTCTCAACCTGAATTAGTTCAAAGCGCGTTTTAAGTACTACCGGGAAACATCACAGACTGAAACAATATTGTCTTCACGGTTATGAAAAATAACGTTTTATAACCCGTAAAGTTTTCGAGTATCCTAATGTAACCTACCTGATCATGTATTCATGGGTGTATGCCTGTATGAATTCTGTATTCGCGATCCTAGACTTATCTGTAAACGACTATTGGTTTGGAAACGGCTGATTTTTGTACTCCAGACAAGTGCAGATCTTTCATGTCTCTTAATGTAACTGAATGAATCTTGAAAATTGACTCCTGGATGTCAGAATAGGTTTTTCAAATGCTGTCAATACTTGAAAATGTCCACGCGCAGGGAGGCTCTCGATTTCTACACAGTTTCATATTTTCCATTAACAATTATCAGGCTATAGGCTACTATTTACTTGACCCGATAACTTCTGCTTTCTATACGACAAACATACTCAGTATTAGTACCATACACGGATAAATAACCAATCTAAGATCAGCCAACAATAACTGGCTGTATTCCTGAAATAAAAGTTTGTATTATGCTGTTCATTCTTATTCTCCATATAAAAATCGTGTGGCAGCTGCTTAAACACGTCTGAAAATGACCAAGGTTCTGTAATATCAAACATTTGGAACAATCTTTTTCTCAATAAGGTTATTTCAACTCTAAAGTTGCATTGAGAACTGAAATACGCTGAAGGTAAAATAGTGCAGTCTATTACTTTTTCCTACCCAAGATCGACTCCGTGACCGTATATTTCCTATAACCTATTACTGAAAGCAGAATGAAGTACTTGCCGTTTTACAGCTGAACGCAAATCGTTTGTAAGACAATATCTCAGAAAAGCATTTTTTAAGGAAATATCTCCGGAAGATGTTTCAACAGAAAGCATTTCGGAAAGTGCACTACAAAAGATCGGGTGGTCTTTTGGAATGGTTGAGGTACGAACGCAGTGGTTCTGAGAATAAGGGAAGGATTACAAAATTTACGAAATTTTCAAAAATGGATTGGGCACGAAGAATATTTACGAGAAAATTATTTTCCAAAATGATGTTTGAGAGAAAGTTTCGAAAAATACGAAATATTCTTCAAGAAAAAACTATTTTGAACGAATGAAGAAGTTAAGTAATCAAACTATTGGCACCTCGTCAAAAAAATTTAACTCTGGTTTGTTTATTTCGATTTTGTCAACGTTGTTTAGAAGCCGTATAGTCTCATCGTCAGAAAAATCAAATTTCAACACAATCGTTTGCGGTGAACTCGATACTGCGGATGAACTTCGCGATGTGTTTTTCTGTATGACGCATTGGCCGTCATATTGTGGTTATAGCATCAGAAATGCATCTTCACAATCGTACGATGATTTCAACATTTTTCCATTGTCCCTATCATATCGCGTTGACTTTTCAAGTTTTGCAATATCGGTAAACAATATTTTCAAGCATTTGATGGTTAATTTATGTTTTACTTTTTCACAACGAATGGAAGAATATTGTATTATTCGCTATACGAGACTTTGGTATGTATATTATACATACACGGAGAGAATTTTATGGGAAAGATTCCCATACTCCGCATAGCAATCTTGGGACATACTTGCACTATGGCGATCGGTCCTATAATTATGCTTACAGCTACAATAAAATATAGTAGCGCTAAGCATAAGTATAGGACCGATCGCCATAGTGCAAGTATGTCCCAAGATTGCTATGCGAAGCATGGGAATCTTTCCCATAAAATTCTCTCCGTGTAGTTGCTAGATCGTGTGACCAGTAATTTAGGCGATAATTCGATCAATTACTGATTGGAACTCAGTCAGAATAGAGATAACGACGTCTTCATGAACTAAGAATGCGTCCAATATTATTGCGATCAATAAAATAAGTGATTTTTGAAGGTCTTATAAACAATCTAGTAGATTCAACTGTCGGAAAGGTGCCTGACGTTTTATCACGAGGCACCAATTAGCATAATTGCCTCTGATGCGAGCAGAACGCAACTGCCCAAACGTCATCGGCATTTCATCTATAATTGACTCGACTAGATTGTTTGAAACCTTCCTTATATATCGGGAGTTTTCATAGATGCGCACCATAGGGAATTAAAAAACCGCTTGCATCGAGGCAATTCAAACATCATTCGATGGTTTTTGTTCTTTTTCATCACATATGCACGGGAGACCCGATTTTCCGCGCTTGTTTAGCGAGAGTGAAATGGCCTTTTGTTTCTCTTGTAACACAAGCAAACTCGCGCATGCGCGAGTCGTGAAGAATTAGTTTTCTTACCCACATAAGCGGGAAGAAAATTTTTCGTCCCTATAAAGCGGGAAGGAAAGAGCGTTGTACACCAGACATCACTACACGCTATAGTTTGGAAAAACGGCTTGGAAAATCGGTTCGATGCATGTGTGTAATAAAAAATATAGTGTGCGTCAAGGGAGGATAGGTGTTTCTTACTTCGTATGATTGTGCTGCCCTCCGTTCCGCCTCAAGCAGCAAACTTCACACTCGGTAGAAAACACCTATCTTCCTCCCTTGATGCACAACATACTATTTCTGTCAATCCCATTGAGGATTGCGAAAAAACAAACCATCAGATGAAATTCGAATTGCCTGAATGCAGGCGGTTCAATTCCCGATGGTGCGCATCCAGGAAAACTTCCGGATTAAGGCCGAGTGTTAACTTCATCATGGAGTAGGTACTACAAGTCATTTCTATGTCACGTATACTGCAACTTTCCGGGCGTTCTAAAGCAGAGCTTTTGACGAACGGTCGAGCTGTTGTGGGTTGTTTGCATTAAATTTATATTCAAGGCTCCTCATTGAATTTAAATAAACTTATGATTCAATTCTGTGAATACTGGTAGGTCACGGACTCGGGCAACGTGAGTAGTCAGAGCCGTCTTTTGGGAATCAGAACCGGATACAAAATTAATTATATCAGGCCTGTCTAGGTGAAGGTTTTTTGTTTAAGGAAAGATTAGGTTTCGGAACTCGGATAAAACGTTTAAGCTCTATCAGAGTCGTCTCACCTCCTTCAGAGCAGGGAGATCTTTCGATCACCGTGCCTGTCAATCAGACTCGTGTGTTATAAGGTAGTTAACAATGTCAGATATGGATTGCAATTATAGCTCAATCGATACTGTCAATTGTGCGCCTTAATCCACCAGAGCTGCCTCTAAGGGATTAATACGATTTAATTGAAATTATTGAGACTCGAAACTCGATGATTTAGTATAAGTAATAATTAACAAAATAAAGTTTATTCAAACAAGAAATGGTATTTCGTCAATGACGCAGTCTTTTTCAAAATTATTAATAATGTCGCTAATGTAGCGGGCTTCCCTGAGGGCAAAAACAAATATAAAAAAAAAAATGTCTTAAGTTAAATTTTATATTGGTTTTTTGTTTTTCTAAAGAATATGTTATATTAAATTGGAATTTTCGATCTTAAATCTAGGTTTTCTATAATAGAAGGATTTTACTCCTGAAGTTTTTATTTTTTGCACAAGGCTATGTTTTTGTTTTGAGGTTATATTGGAATTTAGTCAAATGCCGCTTTGGCTAGATGCTTAATTTCATGAGTTGAAGTTTTAGAACAATTACTGCTTCAGCTAATTGCCTGAGATTGATTTTACGAATTGAAATAGTACAAATGCTGCTTTAGCTAATTGCCTGAGGTTGATTTTTGTAAATTTAAATTGTACAAATGCTGCTTCAGCTAAATTGTCAATGTAAGTTATTATACGCGTCAAAAACATTGGAAATGTAAAAAAACACCGCCAAGTACAAAGGCCATTTGCCTACGACGGAATGGCAAAAATCTATCGCTAATCCAATTTATGAAATCAAGAGATGGTACCAAGTACAACGACCGACCAGCAAGTATATTTCATCAAATCGGAGCTCGCTGTTTCGTCTACTGATATCGAAACATCATTCCAAGAGCTACGTACTTGGCGGGCACATTTTTGCTTACTCTGCTGCGCTCATTATGGCCATTCCTCTTGTGTTCTGCGTAATTTTTCTGTGTTATAAGCTCATACAATCAAGAAACCCATGTACTGAAACTGAGAAACGAAGCGATCTCTGTCAGCTGATATGTTTTGCACATACACATTCGCTATGTTTTTGTTATGAAGTGCTTGATGAGATGAAATTCAATTATCAGTAGGTACGATGATAATCTGTTGGGAGTTCGTTTGTATTTACTGATTGCGAGTGAAGTAATTGTTTTTTGACAAATGTCCTGAATTATTTTGGAGTATAGTAGGTCTTGATGTCCGTCTGAACACGATAAACCGGGACCAAAGGTGAATCCAGCGTTATGATTTTTGAATCATGTATTGAGTTGTACATATATGAGATATTTTTAATAGAAGAGGTCTTAAGGTACACACCATAAGTTTCATAGCTGGAACATCATTGCGTGCGAGTGTACGTACGCGCTAGCACGCGGGCGCCCTTAGGCGCCCGCGCTCTAGCACTCCCGTACACCCGCACGCAACGATGTTCCGACCTTTTTGGTCCGAAACCTTGGGATTTTCAGGATTTTTGCGCACACTTAATGAATTTGTAGGGTCATAATCAACGGGAATCAAAATTGGTTGTAAATGATTGATGCGCAGAGGGATTGACACCGATTGATTTTATTTGTCTCTTCCGAACTTACCAACTTCGCAATATTACCTCTTTGCACCGAAATCATTGTTGATTTTGGGGCATGTAACTTTGGGGCAATAGAATGCCAGATTAATAAATGATGGATCAGGTAAAATTGATGACCAGTTGGCGCAATCAACTGTCTTCGGAATTCCGAAATATTGACGTGCCAATATGATTACAATCAATTGTTCACATAAGCAGTATAACAAAATGTAGATTCGTTCCACAGAGGGTTGTTTGTTAATTGTATTATTTGTCGAAAGAAAAGATACGAAGGGAGGAGAAAGATGCCTGAAAAAAATGTGCCCGCCAAGTACGTAGCTCTTGGAATGATGTTTCGATATCAGTAGACGAAACAGCGAGCTCCGATTTGATGAAATATACTTGCTGGTCGGTCGTTGTACTTGGTACCATCTCTTGATTTCATAAATTGGATTAGCGATAGATTTTTGCCATTCCGTCGTAGGCAAATGGCCTTTGTACTTGGCGGTGTTTTTTTACATTTCCAATGTTTTTGACGCGTATTTCACTTCTTTTTGCGAGAATGCGTTAACAGTCAGTGCCTTGTGGCGTATATGCTGACCAATTATCTAGTGTAATTCGAAAATGTATACGGCCTCTAATTTTTATACTCTTATGATCGTTGCATAATAATGTATCTGAGCGCTGTTTCAACTATTGCAGTCTGAAAATTAGTTCATCGATCATACGAGTATGTACCTAACATGAGTAATTTGAAGTTTATGTACAAAGTGAAGGTAGAGGGCTAGTTCAAAGGCCGGTTTTATTGATTATAATATGTTTGTTACAGTTATTAGAGAATTTTCTTAGAATCCGCGACAAAATTTTCCCAAGTTCGCTAGGTAAAGGGTTGTGTCGAGTGCGACTTGCAGCAGGTATGGTCGATGCCTCGCCAGATTTCAAATAGTTCCTGTGACAAGTTAAATTTTTCGTTTGTCCGTCCCAATAGTCCGAATGATGTGACAGTTTATAGTCTCACTGCAAAAGAAAGAAAGAAAATATGACAGTAAAATATTGATGCATTTCAATTGTGTGTATACCGGTCCATTCATCACGAGATTCATCTTAATGACGAATTTCAGACTTGCTCCTGATAAATAGAAACATTTATATTGTAGAATCAGTTCGTCGCAATGGTTGCGTAGCTCAGTAGTTAACATACCTGCACTCCGTACTTGTGACGAGCAATGTTTGTAGTTTGAGAAAATGGAGTGTTGAGTGAAATCGAGTCATTTTTACTCAGAGCTCAATCATATATTTTTCGAATCGGCTGCTGGGTTTACGGTTGCGGAACTGAAAAAATGGAAACGGAGTCATGCAATGAGATAGATTTAATTGCAGTACGGAGCTAATCTCGTTACATTTCAAGGCCAGTCGATATTATATTAATGTAGAGAAGTTTAGTATATACAAGGGGAGTTCGTACCGTCCAAACGTGTCGACCTGCTTGGAGGCGGCGGGCGAGTTCAGCATGGGCAAGTGTTTTCAAGAAACGACCAATCAGCGATCAGAAAACCGTTGAAACAATTGTGAAATCTGAGGTGCAACCACATTAACGTGGTTCGATGGGTTCCAACAGCTTGAACTTACCCTATAAAATACTTTCTTCATCATTTATTCAAGCTTATGGCATATGGATCAGGCTAAAATTAATGTCATATAATAACAAATAACAAATACACTACCATTTTTCATCTTCAAAGTCTTTCTCCTACCGGTTCAGAATTCCTCAAATTTCTCTCTGCACTCTATTCCAAATCCAATTATTTGAGCTTCAGACTTTTTCCTCTCTTCTTTCTCTTTACGCACCTTGAGCTCGAATGAGAATTCTCGATGCGGTGTAATGTTTAGCATTATCGATGATTTCATTCGAGTTGCCTGGGTGGTAGATTTCCTTCCGTCCGATTATGAGAATCCGGCTGTCTTCCATTGGGATCCGTTCCCCTGC
Organism: Ametastegia equiseti; assembly: GCA_963989295.1. Taxonomy (NCBI): domain Eukaryota; kingdom Metazoa; phylum Arthropoda; class Insecta; order Hymenoptera; family Tenthredinidae; genus Ametastegia; species Ametastegia equiseti. The sequence continues at coordinate 7,007,347 of OZ022399.1, forward strand.
CAACAAGTGGTCAGCGATAGGTGGCTGTCACGTAATAATTCAGTCGACACTGTCACTGCAGTAGCATCACCACACGACAAACTTGACACAACCGTTGATAGAATGCTTATTATGACATTCCTGAGCTTCGACTTTCGACTATCTTTTTATTAATGTATACTCACTGATCTATAGTTTACCTCAATGCGACTTGTTAGGTTACGTCGAGATTTATTATTTTCGGAAATACACACGGTAATATATTAAATAAATTTTCAGCACTGTATCCTTCACCACATGTACCCAGTATATGCACTCGTTGGATGACTGAATAATTAATCACTTCACCTAATTATCTCAATTCAAGAAAATACCCGGGGCAAATTATTTTGACAGCCCACGGCGGCGCCATCTTGTTTTAATCGATTTTGCGAGATTTATATCGATTCGAGTAAGCTTGGGCCCCTCTTCGTAACTTTAAAAAAATCTAGCGATTGAATTTGGCTTCCGAATCTCACCAAAATCAATAGGGGGCGAGAATTCGTTGGTTCATATCAACTGGTAAAGTTTCAATACGATACGTACAATCGTTCGACAGATAATGAGGTCCCAGTCTGCGACGGAGCGGGTCGGAGAAGGAGAAGAAAAAGAAGAAGAAGATTGTGTTTTTTCGCCTATTTTGACAGTGAATATCTCGGAACACAATGGTCTGATTACATCCAAATTAACTCTGCAAGGTCGTGTGGGCTGGGTCTTGCTGCTATCAAAATTTCATTTGGCAATATTCAGCGGTTCGGTGGATATAGGACCACGTTTTCGGGTCCTAGTTGCCTCGGGTAAAGGATTCTTGGCTGCGCTCGCGTGCCTTATATACCTTACCTCGTATATACTTCGACCTTGTATATGCATACATTTATATTATATACCTTTTATCACCTCATACCTATATACAAATATAATATTATACTTTTTTTTTTATTAATTTTTTTTAATTTTTTTTTTTGTACTTGGCGGCGATTCGCTGCCGCGAATCTTGATTCAAGGAATAAATCTAATGCTGCTTTAGCTAAGAGAATTCAGAGGTTAAGAGTCAGTCAGTTGCCCCACAGCCGTTAGCTGGTTGAGGTCTGTATCTGCTAGCGCACGCCGTTGCGCTCTCCCTTTTATAGTTAGCCGTAGCGCGCGTTCAAGTTGCGCTCTAGCGAGAGCGCAGCTTCCTCTTGGTGAAGGAGCCTCGAACCGTCACGTGATCGGTTCAGATCTGGCGGGACCGGAATTCACGTGTCTCCATGTTGCGTTGATCACGTGCGAGTAGTCAGACGCTTCAACATGTCCGCTCTGACGTCATATGAGTCACGTGACACGTTACAATACATGCCATGAATTGCGCCAATTAAGTATTATAACTAATTTTCATCAAGTCTTTCTAGTTCGGGAGGCAATTAAAGACACGCTATCACCTCGAAAACACGGAAAGCGAAAACTCCCACACCACTTGACCGATCGGAATGAAACTTTGGAAATCAATGCATTGTTTCGGCAGAAAGTGAAGCGGTATTTTATTTTTTAGAATTTTTTTACAGATTCGTTATCGACTATGTAATTTTTTTGATTAGTTACAGCAGCACTGAATAAATCCTTCTGATGCGTATAATGCCACTCAGCGTTGAAAAAAAAAAAAAAAAAAAAAAAAAAAACACGTTCAGAACGCAAATTCATCAGATTTGATGCAGAAATGACCAAATGGTAGATAAGCTGGTTTTTGATTACCAAAAACAGTGACATCCCATTCTCTACCATGTTGTACATACAACTCTGCATTACTATGAGAAATGAGATCTGTGTCGAAGTTTTTAAGCGACTTTAAAAGCCACTCAACATAACTAATTCAATCGGATACATTTCTGATAATTATATTCATGTTACATTTTCGATACACGAATCTTCGTACATCATTGAAGTTTATCTGATACACCGGCGAGTCATAGCTGCAGAAGTGTATCAGCGTACACATGAATACATTAGCATATTAGTATGTACGTATTTGATGCGTCATCCAATGTTGCTCCAATAGAGCATGCAACAGTAACGTACTTTCCTTACGAGTTTATCACATAACGCGTAACATTCGTTACATAACATTCACATATTCTATAAACTGTTATTAAATATGCGCGAACTGTAAATTAACGTTTTGTATTGATAGTTGAATCAGTATTGATTTTATTCAGCAGCTGCAAATTCATACTCCCTTTAACTGGCGCAATTCTTTCAAATAGTATTGTTGATAGTTCCCAATAGTATTTCTTCCCGAGGGCGAAAAACACTCCGTTTTCACAAATTTTCAAATAAAGGCTGGGCCGATTTGTTATGGTTGACTACGTCGGCAGATAGATAAACCTGCAGACGATTGAATTCCACTCTGTTTCTTCAACTGCCTTATCAGTCGACGTATTACTTGTACGGAATGCATGTATGCGTTGCAAACCAATAAGCCATAAATTGTAATAGTCATGCAATAGTGCATACACACAAATCTTGAAGCATGAATAATGAAAACCTATGCAAAGTTATTTGAACTAAATTTTTTTCCCACGCGTGCTTAGATTACTGATATTAATAATTTCGTGTGAGGACTGTTCAACCTCATCTTCCTCATTCTTCGCCAGTCGGTTTTCTGGATTTGCTCAAACATTGTTCATACTACAGTGCGTACTATCAGAATTGGTGGAGACAAATGTTGAAATGTTGAAATTATTCTACATCAATCTTTCAATTCTCTAGTTCTGAAGGGAACCGGTAATTTCAGTAGAAACATGGTTGACAAAAATAGTCAACCCAAGAGGTTTTTAACGCTGATAAAATATTATGAAATCTATTCGATCTGGAAGATGAACAACTGCAAACGTTAAGGAATGTCAGAGATCATTTGATCGTCGAAGGCCGTAGCATCGATGTGTTTTTTGTTATTCCTTTCTATAGTATTTACCTGAAATTCCAATTCGAATGAAGTTTAATTTCTGATTTACAGAACCTAATTCGCTAAGGAAAACTTTACGAGGTCGGAATGTAGAGCTTTTATACATTTTCCAGTGCTTCAAACGAAGCCATACATATTACGGATAAGAAGCACAAGGCACTACCCAAGTAAATTGTTGATAAGGTTGCTCTTTGCTAATCTAAATGCACCTTTCTGATGAAGGAGGATTGAAAGGAAAAAATGATTGACTGAAATTATTGGTAATCTAGTTTTTTTTTCATTTGATTTTTCATTCTCTTCATACTTGAAATTATACACGAACGTCATTATAGTGAATGATGTTCCTTCGTGACGCTCATTCCCAGGTGAATCAAGAGGTACTAGCGTTCAGCGACCGACGGTTGACGGCTTTCGAGCCGAAGCACATCAAACTCCATAAGCATGGGCAGAATGCAGAAACCGTAGACATAATTTACCATCAATGGTACTCGGAAAGTAATGCGCATGCGCTATGGCGTATGCCTGCTGCTTATGTCTTATGGAGTTTCATGTGCATTGGCTTTTAGTCTTATGGAAAACAGCACGCATCGTGGCTTACTCCGACCGAGCGCTGATCTGGCCTGTAGCATATTACAAGGACGAAATTCTGCTCGAGGTCATATATGATTATTGTGACTTTTTAGATTTTTTCGTGCTCTTCACGTTGTTTGAGCAGAGTACACTGATAAATTTTTTCACCATCAGTACCACCAGGATCATTATGAGAATAGTGGATAAAAGGAGGAAACCGTAAACGTCCAGGAGAGCAATTTGCCACCACGTTAAATCCATAGCTGGTGACTTGAGGTTCGTCCCACCGTTTCTAATCACGTATTCTATCCAGAAGACTGCTGTGTCTATGGCACTCATAGGCCGGTCACGAAATAGTGCTGACATTTTCTTTGCCGCTTTTCTGAAATGAAATTACAAGTAATCGTTACCTCGGTGATTAAAGAAATTAGCCTCCTCTAACTGAAATCAGCCGCTGACTTTCAAATCCATTTTCCAGATGACCATGAATTTCGATGTGATTTCGGGGCCATTGATCTGTTTGATAATGAATGTGGAAAGACAGTGAAATAATGAGTTACGAACGTGTAGGATGGGTCGCGCAGCACTGTTTCAAAGGCAGCATCCAAATTTTCCACAGTTAATTTCTCGATATCTAACCCCACGGCCAAGTTCAACCGTGAGTAAAGGTTGACGTTCTGGAATTGGTCTCCGAAAAAAGGTACGCCGATCATGGGGACTCCGTAGTAAACAGCCTCTTGAGTTCCCATAACTCCACCGTGTGTCATGAATACTCGAACATTTTTGTGCTCTGAAAAAAAGTACAGACCAATAAAAGTTCAATACTATATGAAGAAGTACGGAGCAATACAAATTCAACTGCAATTGATGAACTTGAGAGAAAATTTGATGACATTCGTCTTCCATGTATGTACACATGCTTTGAAGAAGGTCCTATCAAGAACAATTATCTAATTATCTAAAAATGAAGGTGTAAAGGCTGAAGTTGCGTGTTTAGAAAGTGTTTCGATATCGTATCGTAGGGGTTACACCTAGCTCAAAAAATGTCAGATACACGATTGTGGTGACCAACTCGTATCGCCTACTCTAGTAATTGGTTAATCAAGTTCTCTAACGAGGTTTTCTGAGATTCCCTCATAGGCTACTAGCTTATATCTGTGGCGTCAGTCCGTTAGTGAAAAAAAAGCCTTGACAAAGTTCAAGGTTTGGTTAGATTAAATGAGTTGAATCTTGGATGTCGTATAAATTGTGCCAATTCATTCGCAAACAAATTGAATAGGAATATGAAACTTTAGTAAAATTCACCAAATCTTCTGCGACAATTTTCTACGGAGATACTGAATTAAAACTTCATGTTCCTCATGGATTGCGTAATGCTCTGCCATATAAGCAGGATACTATAATTGAGGCAGGCAAAAAATGTTAACCGATCAGCCTTGCCGGTAATTGTTGATGAGCTAATAAATCACACTTTGTGTATATATGTATGTGTACTAGGCCGGAGTGAAAAAGGTCATTTTCAGCGGATCGTATTAGTACGGAAAAGTTGCGGCTCGGCATCACTAAAAAATGTGCCAAAGGAAAAAATGTACAATCGATATCTTCTGTTCCGGCAAACGCCTCGAAGTTTTGAATTTTTTAACACGGCGTTTAAATGGAGAAAAAACCCCAAAAGATCAGTTAGCCCTAAAACATTCTTAAAAAATCACCGGGTGCGCCGATTTCGGCCTCCATGCGCCTATTCGAAGCGAGAAGAATGTAGCTTTCGTTCGCCGCGTTGAACCTCAAAATATATTTTCTAGTTTTGGAGATACAAGCGATTGAAAGATGACATTTTTCGGGGAAAAAAATTAGCACGTAGGATGGGACGTAGTCGAATACTCACTAAGCACTCCTAATTGAGGAACCCACGACTTAGTAAGGACATTGCCTGGTAGACCAGAAGGTAATTCTTCCGGGTTTGCTATTTTCATCAAAACTCGAACAGGTGCCAATTTCGCTAAGGATGTATAGAGAGCGGCCAGAGTTTCCTTGGGAAAAGACTCTATTTTGAGCATAGACCCAAAAGATATGTAGACAAAGCCATCAACACTATCATCCAACCACTTCTGCAAATCCTATCACAAAAAAAATGACCAGTTCAATCTCTTATCATTCACTCAGCTACTTTCTAATTAATCAAGGTAAGTGTACCAATTACTGAACCTTTAAGACCCAATTACTGACTTCTATATTTTCTTGAATTTTGAATCGATGATAAGAATTATGAATGTTCCCGTTTCAGAAATCAGTTGCTAGAGACCCGAAGAATGCGAATTGATATTTTTGATAATTTCAAAGCCAACGGATAAAGAGATATGATTGGAAAAGGTCAATAATTGAGACGGGGTCAATAACTGGTACACTTACCATAGTACGAATAAATTTGGACCTAAATTATCGCATACCTTAGGCAAGACTGCTTCTCTCTCATCTATGTGGATACCTCCAACTTCTACGACAGCCGTGGTGAATGGTCTGGGACCGTGCGTGCTGTGATGTGAGTTTGTCAGGATCAACGAGAGATTTTTTTCAGCTTCTCTAACACTTGGTGCATGGGGACCAATGTAGTTTTTGATCGTATCAGTCTGACTTTCGCTGGCTTGATAAAACCGCCATTTCATCATGAAATTAATGAGAGTATTTCCAACTCTTTGCCAGAAGTTCATCTTTTCAGTGAATTTTGTGAACACGTTGGGTATATAAGCAGGATTGTCTGGGTTTGCCACGAAATCGTTCGCCCAAGGAATCATTTGTGCTGAAAGTAGACCCACCACAGGAACGTTGTAATGCTGGCCCAATGCGAAATAACAGTTCGCACCGAATATCTAGATAAGTCAATTGGACATTTTCATACAAATATTTAAAATCATTTATGACAGAAATTCGTTACATGATGAGAATGAATGCTATGCTACTCGGCTACTTGATCTTGAATCCACTTCCGATTTTCATTCAGTCAATTATTATTGAATTAATGCAAAAAAATCCGAAATTTCGTGCATCGGCATGATACAAGCTACGAAAAAGAGAATGAGAACGAGGTTGATTAGCTCTGCCTCAGATAACTTCAATCTATTTTATCAGTAGCTGCGAGGTATTGATTTAAAAAAATTAGAGTAGTTGTTGGATAATGAGTTCGTTGATTCGTCTCAGTGACTGCAGTCATTCGAACTTGAATATGTTCTAGTTTGACAAACTACAATTCTAACGAATGAAGGTGGCCATGACAGCACAAATATCTTTAGCAAGTTTCGAAACAAAATTATACTCAAACATAAGCGAAAAACAATTCCCTGTTCCTTCATTACAGTTATACTACGAATAGACGTCTGATTATATGAATGGAGTTGAACTTCAAATACTGACATAGTTTAGTTCTTACGCACTTCAGTGATGACCAAATCGTAGGCAGGATTTTTCGGCGGATTTTTGATGAAGTCTCTCAGTTTTGGATATTCCAACAAATTGCATATATCCTGCCCCATCATAGTTGCGATAGTTAAAGGCTCCTGACCCTTAGGCGTCGCTTGAACCATTCCGTATGTCATGTTGTTAACCCATCCGGGCAGAGTGCCGGCCAAGCTGACGATGTCGTTATAATTAGGAATAGGTTTCTTAAGTGGAAAATGACTAACAACGTCCACTTGGTGTCCACGTTCAGCAAGCCCTTTCATCAGCCGCCCGAACATGGCAAAGTGGCTCTTTCCATTGAAGGGAAACATCCCTAAGATTCGATAAGCCTCACTAGGCAATGCAATTGAAGCGACGAGTATCAGAATTGACAAAATTAGCAGCCTCATCTTGATGACTTGTTGGATTCTTCTTTCACGTTTATATACCACAATTCTCAAGGTTACTGAATCGATTTGAGTTCACACGTAATTTTCAGTCAAGTAACATGCAGTATCGTGCTCACAACTCTGGCCAAGTTTGTGTATAGTACGATTGATCAGGTCTCGAAAGATACCATTCCCTGACTCTAAAAGCTATTATCTGACGGTGTCTCCAATCAGATTTCATAACCGTCGAGTGAAGATCGACTGAGTCCGTGGCGCGACACTACTAAACTGTTCAGCTAGCTACAGTAATGTCGGTTATCGCATCAGAATGGTGTGTATAACGGTTCATTCACAGAGTGGGGGGTATATGCTGTGTCTTGGAAAAGCCCATGTCTAGAATTACGGCTAAACCTTGAACCCAGTCTCAATTCTTCTGGGCTGAATGCGACACTAGCGCCCAAAAGTCGCTTCTTAACCCTGCAGTGAAAAATGTCAACTAGAAACAGATAGAAGCTGATAAAGTTGGGTATGATCCAGATCCCAAGCTCAGATAGACTCTTTGGTTTTTCAATCTGAATCATGTCCGATTTTATCAATTTTTATCTGTCTCTATCTGATATTTTTTGCAGGTAATACCGGACGACATCTCTGCAGCTCAGATAAAAGGCGATGATGAGCTGTTTGCATCGAATATTCGAATCCGATTCACTTACAGAATCCAAACTGAGCTCCCATTTTTAGTATCGGTACTAATCATGCTAATATGATCGCACTGTATTTCAGACTATAGGTAAGATCATCATTGATCGCGTGTTGGATTATATCCATAGTTTTTATAACCATACTCAGTGTGATGTAATCATTCTTTTGGGAGAATTGTAATGAGGAAACGTAAAAAATGGGAAATAAATTCTCATCAAGTTATCCAAATGACATGGATAGCTCGTGTATAGCTGATCGACAGAAATATGCGAACACGCGACATGATAAAATCCACAAACCTTCAGTATTCTAAGTCATATTCACAATTATGATTGGGTAATGATGAGATCTCTCTCAACACCAAACAATGATATTTTTTCAATTTCTGGTGCGGAGTCACTAAGTATACCTATATTTGGTCAGTCATTGGCTTTATAAAAATTTTACTAATAACTCCCTCCACATTACTTACACGGGGTTACTCTGACCCCATGCCAACTTTGAAAAGTTGTGACGCTAATTCTGTTTAAAGTTTCATCGTAAAAAAATTCCTGGGAGTACTGTAGTATTTCAAGAATAGAATCTGATGAGTCATATTTGAGACCAAATTGAATCTGAATCTTGTAAAAAATTCTCAAAGCGAAGAACTCAGAAAAACGAAAATTATTTTATTGAAAAAGTCACGACTCTTACGTTTTTTAAATACTTTCGGCTAAAACTTGTTGGATATTTTCGAGATACCGTACATTAGGACGTAAAAGATACTTCCAGAAAGTATAATGATTCTGAAGATCGTGAGTGAAGGTTTTTTTGATTCACGAAATACACGTTTCTGGTTGATATGATTCTTTTGATCAATTTTCATTCATCCAGAACTGCTCTGTTTGAACGGAAATTGAAATTGGGGTCATCTGGATCCCTAGTAAGTAACTATGGTTAATAACTTTCATTACGTGTCCTACTCCTTCGGTGCCTTTAATTAGTGATGCAAAAATCCGGACAAATCAGAAGGAATAGGACCCTACACAGGGATTCTTGTCTACTTACCTTTGATATTATGCTATTGAATAAATAAACAATCAATTTCATCAGTAATTTCGCAGGACTGTGACCTGAGCCGAAGCTACTGTATACAATGCAGCAATAACACAAAGTACATCCTCCTTTAATAGAATTGAAGTCAGACGGCATATTATATTATGTGAACCGCAGCATCTGCAAAATCTTCGGTAAATAAAATAGGCGGATTCCACCGCAATTTGAGTAGTTTTGGCGACGTATAATAGACAACATACATTGAAAAGGTTCCAGGCGAATCCTATATCTGGTACTGCTACCTACCCTCTGTCAATAGAAAGTGGCACATTCGATTATTGCTGCAGTCCTGAGAATTTTGTAACTCTCGATATTTTGCTTTCTTAGCTCACATGATATTCTTCTGGATTATTTTTTATTTTGCTTCTTGATACTTTCATTTATTTCGTGTACATCTGTCTCATGCATCTGTAGGTCCGGACCTGCGGCCCACATGCTCCCCCTCATCTTCGACTTATCTCCAGTAACTTTATAGTCCTGATAATTCCACTACGAGACCCGCTGCATCCAACAGTGACACGTGAATGCAGCGACTCAGCTAATTCCAATGCCCCTTACGCCTATTCCCCTTTTTTGAGCACTATCAAGCCAACTCTATCACCAAGCTCTAAAGCTCACCCCGTTTTCAAATCATTAACCAACACTCCATCTCATACCTTCGATCGCAGTTAGTTGGATTCAATTACATTATTTGTTCACACGATTTATTTGGTATCATTCACAACCCAAGATAGACTACACTCCAGTCAGTTTTGGCGGGAAAACGATCCCCCCAATAAGAACAGGTTCGTCGATTGAACGTCTAATATACGTTTCATCGGTATAAAATTGGTATAGGTAGAAAAAAAAAACGTTTTCCAAATACGTCTTTGAAGTGTGCGTTAAAACTACGTTTTCGATCCACGTTAATTTCACATATTTGATATCTAACCGTTCATTAGATGCATCAAATATGTCAGGAAGATACAATTCTCCAACGTTTATGGTATCCGGATTTAGAACAGTCGAATATACGTCGGAAATACGTATTAAAAACGACCAACTAAACGTAAATTCTAGACGATTCTCCCGGCATTTCCACAGCGAATTATACACGTTTGTGTGCGTGGGATATGATCCCAACTTGATCACAGGATAGTTACCTCTACACCGAGTATACAGGGTGAGTCACGACAAACTCCGAGAATAGGAGGAGCCTGATTGTCGAATAAGCCCACCCCTTCAACCAATCAGACGAATAACAGGTGATGACAATAGGATTTGGGTGAGCATAACATTAGAATCAAGGAAAGTACATTCATAATTGATTCGATGTTTGTATTGAACAAGAAGGCAGTGAGTCCAAACAATATTTACGTTTGAAGTAAGATCTGTTACTAGCTGATGTGATTTTGATTATAATCTCCTGCTATGGACTCTGATTTGAATGTTATGCTCACACAGTTCCTAATTGTCTTTACCTGTTATTCGTTTGATTGGTTGAAGGGATGGACTTATCCGACAATTAGGCTCCGCCTATTCTCGGAGTTTCTCGTGACTCACCCTGTATACGTTTACGCTATGCGGATTCAAGTTGGTCAAATATACGTAAAAGATACTGAATTCAAACGAAAACATAAACTAGAATGATAAACGATTTTCCCGGTATCCACACAACGAGTGAGACATGTTTTTACATGCATGGCGTATATTCCGAACTTCACTGAACGATCTTTGAACGTGGCAGAGTAGACATCTGCACACCGATTATATACGTTTACGCTATCCGCATTTGAGTCGGTCAAATATACGTAACAAATACCTGATTATAACGGAAACATAATCTTGAATGATAAACGATTTTTCTAGTATTTAAACAACGAGTAAGACACGTTTCCAAACTTCACTAATCGTTCCCTGAACGTCGCAATGAGTCATCTACACATCAATTATATACGTTTATGCCCTCCGGATGCAAACCAGTCGAAAATACGTCCAAAATACCGATGAATAACGGAAACACAAATTTCAATAGTAAACTATTTTTCCTATATCCGAACCTCACGAAACGATCTTTGAACATCATAAGATTATAGTTATCGGTATACCGATCATCCACGTTTATTCGGTCTCATATCAGATGGTAGGTTAGACGTCATTAATCGCCATCAAATCCGAAAAACGGGACGTTTTAGTAACCGAAAGTCAGAAAAGGTGCCCGTTGAACATCACTAGTGAAAAACACGTTTTAAAAACGTTTTAATACGCTTTATTAAACCGCCACTAGGCGGCGATCCCACTATAGTCCTTCCGCGAGTAAAAACACTCCGCGATTTCAAGATAACCCCATACGTCAGCGTATGTTTGTACGTTGGCGCTGTCTCGTTTACAACTATCGTTTATGAACCGGTAAACTACACAAGAATTAATTATGTTCTGCTGTATGCATGTCAGTTAATAAAATTTTCGAATACTTCTCTGATGTAGTCGTATACAGAGCTATACTATCGACTACAAATTATAAACGTATAATTGCATTTATATACATTATAGGAAAAATTGCAAATTTCAGCACTATCACTTTTTTATACGTTCATAAACCAATCAAACGAATTTCTTATACATTTGATATTCAGATACGTACATGGTTTAATATACGCATATGTAGCGTAGGGATGTGCGATTCCGTGTAACAGAACCGATTTTCGAGATCGATTCAGATCAGCCTCGAAAAGATCGATCGGCACAGAAAATCGGACAGAATGAATCGATCTTTGAAAAAATCGATTAAACATCGTGCAACGTGATGATTGACCAATTACAGCTCGAGTTCATGTGAACTATCACAAATAATTCGAATTGATTACAAATGAATGAATCAAGGGTGTAAATGAATGGCAGTTGGGAAAATATATTCTATATTTCACTTAGCAATATTAATAGTATCACGCATATTCATATAATTCAATTATATAATTACTTTATAACTTGATATTTTATTATTATTTTGTGTTTGTTCGTTCTACGGAGTACGAACTATTTTGTGAAAAGGTTCCATCAGTTTGCTCCGAAAGTCCTAAGATATAAATATATAATATCGAAACCAAAAACGATTTCCCAGCACAGTTTCGCAGTTTGAATTGAACAATTTTGGTTCCGATATTATACATATATATCTTCAGACTTTCGGAGCATACTGATGGAACCTTTTCACAAAATAGTTGAACGAGCCTAGGGTAAGTGATCCAGTTACTGACCCTGTCCGAATTATTGACCTTTTTCAGAGATTCCTATTTATCCGTAAGCTCTCAAATTATCAAAAAAATCAATTTGTAATCTCCGAGTCTCTAGAAACTGATTTGTGTAACGAAAACCTTCAGAATTCTTATCATCGATTTGAAATTTAACAAAATATAAGGGTCAATAATTGGGTCTTAAAGGGTCGGTAATTGGTACACTTACCTTAGTAAAACCTAAAGTGAAATCATAATAGTCTACCTATACGGCAAACAATACTACCGAGCTTATCAGACTATTCACTATAAGTGCCACTGCTCTTTGGATAAAGAATTTAGAAACAAAAGTTGGTATAAATGGTCTCCCGAAAGCCGATTTCTTGCCTCAGTCATAATGTTTCCGGCCTTGGAGAATAGTCGCTCAGACGGAACAGAAGTTGCAACCAACGCCAGGTACTTTTGAGCTAGTTTATTCAGGCCGGCTTCGACAGAATACCCGGTTGACCAGTATTCAATGGGCTGAATGTTTATACCCAATGGTGGCTGAATCAAGTAATTCCTAAAAGCATTTGGCATCTCGTTCGGCTGTTCAATTGGTCGCGAACTTGCCAAGTCTGCCAAGACTTTGTGCGATGCGACCAAAAGTCATCAAAATCTGATTCAATTTGTGAAGGTCTGGCTCCGACGATTGGAACTGCAATCTCGCTGCTGTTCAGGGTCCTTGTGATCTTGTGCGCAGGCAACTTTGTCAGAAAAATGCAGTTTTGTAAAACGTGGATCCAAAATCGTTGAGATGGCGAGTAGAGTGACTTTTTCAACGTGTTCAAAGCGTTGGATAAAGTTGTCCAAAAGGGCTTTCTGAATCCGTTTTCCTGAAGCAGTTATCACGTTAAGAGACCCCAATCCAGTTTTCACCGTATCGACAATAGGAATGACCTTACTTGCAGTTAGATAATATTCCCCACAGACGATCTTTGTAGCAGTCTCGAAAGGCCTTAGGAGTTGAATGGCCTCTTTGACAATTTGCAATTCAGATGCAGTCAACATCTCTGGTGCAGTCGGGTTCTGCAGAAGAATCAATCCTACTTGGTGTGCCAATTGGACGGGTTGGCACACTCTGTATTAATTTTAGATTATTTTGATTCCGTAGTTGATCCGCAGCCACAACTGAATGTTTGAAATATGTCACAATGGACTTCACTTTTGTGCACAAGGGATTGAGAGCTTCATCGCTTTCAATGACCTTTGATACCACTAAATTCAGGGTATGCGCAAAACAAGGTAAATGTTTCTCTGCTCCAAATATGTCCGTGATGGCTTTGGTGATGTTCGAGGCATTGTCTGATTACCCAAATTACTATGGCAGTATGACGGTCATTCAGCTGATCAGTGACTGCCAACAACACCGACTTCTAGAAATGTTCTAGAAATATCAATCTTGCCTAATCAACATGAAAACAGAGTAATTATCTTACCGAGTTAACTTCGACCCTTGCTGGTCGCTGCTTCGCACTGCGGTCATGTGGCTCAGGCATTACTTCTAGATGCTTTAGGTGATTTGTAAGGTTATTGGTATTTCCTTTGGTTTTGACGTCTGATTGGCAAAACTTGCATTTGCCTCCATCCGCTGTTTTTACGAAATGATGCCACACAATACTTTGCTTCTTTGATGACGCCATTATGTAGGTAAGACCAATTGACATCATGCATGTTGTGAAATATTCGTGCAATATAATAAGACTTACATTAAGTATGTGACTAATATCATTAACGTGAAAAATAATATACAGCTCCAGAATAAGCCAGGGACCAGCTTTAATTATACCCTCGTCCAGCAGACTAGACAAACCATAAATATAGTTTGCAAGTGTTAGGATTGCGCTTGTGCTACTCGAAAGAATATCTTCTTTGGAGAAATGTCAAATACACCCTCCCGTGATGCTGCATGATGCATGATGATGAAGAATCTTGACGAAAATCTACGATTTGTATTTTTTTTACACCTGCGTTTTCCAGCTCAATGACAGCGTATATTCATCTTTGATTCATTGATTGAAACAAATTAAGCTATGCCTAAAATTGTAATGGCACAGCGAGAAATCATATGCCTAATATAGTTGCCACCGTATTTCTACACTCTCAGTAGCCTTGCTGCAACAAACCAAACTAGTACATTTCGTTCCTTTTAGTCCGTACAATATTGGACTTTATGTTCATCATAATACACGGATGCTTCAAAGCTTCGCACATGCAAGACAGAATTTAAAAAAAAAACACATGCTAAAATGATATCTGTAGTGAGTGGTAAGCCGCAGTGGCATATCGCGTGACTAACGCCAAAAGGTCCTATACGCCATTTTAGGCTTTTTTCGATTCGGAAAAAACCAAAACGGCCTATAATTTTCGAAATTTTGCTATTCGCTTCAGGAATGCTGAAAACACTTACATCCGTCGAAAACGACGGTTCGGAAATGTAAAAGCATAAGGTCCTATGTGACACGACATAGGCCCTTTAACTTTCAGAAAATTTCTGGAAATTTTCTAAAAATTATCGGAAAGTTAAAGGCGAAAGGGCCTAATAAGCGACCGTCACATAGATTGCGGGAACAACAAATCATCAACAAAAACAAGCCATCAGATGATGTTCGAATTGTCTGAATGCAGGTGGTTCAATTCCCGATGGTGCGCATCCAGGAAAACTTCCGGATTAAGGCCGAGTGTTAACTTCATCATGGAGTACAAGTCATTTCTATGTCACGTATACATGTCATGAATTGCGTCAATTAGGTATTATAACTAATTTTTATTTAGTGTTTTTAGTATTAAGAGGTTATTAAAGATACGCCATCACCTCGAAAACACGAAGAGCCAAAACTCCTACACCACTTGACCGATCGGAATGAAACTTTGAAAATCAATGCATTGTTTTGGTAGAAGTTGAAGCGATGTTTTATTTTTCAGAAATTTTAGAACATTTTTTACAGATTCGTTATCGACTATGTAAGTTTTAGATTATGTACAGCAGCACTGCAGAATAAATCCTTTTTACGCGTATAATGCCGCTCGACGTTGAAAAAAAAAAAAACAGAAAAACAAAAACACGTTCAGAACGCAAATTCGTCAGATTTGATGCAGAAATAACTGAATGGTAGATAAGCTGGTTTTTGATAACCAAAAACAGTGACATCCCACTCTCTACCATGTTGTACAACTCTGCATTAGGAAATGAGATCTGCGTTGGAATTTTTAAACGACTTTGAAGGCCCCTCAAGATATAACTATAATTATATCGGATACATCTCTGATATATTCATGTTACATTTTCGATACACGAATTGTTTATCTGATACACCAGCGAGTCATAGCTGAAGTGCATCAGCGTACACGTGAATACATTAGCATATTAGTACGTATTTGATGCGTCATCCAATGTTGCTCCAATAGAGCATGCAATAGTAACGTACTTTCCTTACGAGTTTATCACATAACGCGTAACATTCGTTACATAACATTCACATATTCTATAAACTGTTATTAAATATGCGTGAACTGTAGATCATCATTTTGTATTGATAGTTGAATCAGTATTGATTTGATTCAGCAGCTGCAAATTTATACTCCCTTTAGCTGGGGCAATTTTTTGAAATGGTATTGTTGATAGTTCCCAATAGTATTTCTTCCCGAGGGCGAAAAACACTCCGTTTTCACAAATTTTCAAATAAAGGCTGGGCCGATTTGTTATGGTTGACTACGTCGGCAGATAGATAAACTTGCAGACGATTGAATTCCACTCTGTTTCGTCAACTGCCTTATTAGTCGACATATTGCTTATACGGAATGCATGTATGCGTAGCAAACCAATAAGCCATAAATTGTAATAGTCATGCAATAGTGCATACACACAAATCTTGATGCATGAATATCTATGCAAAGTTATTTGAACAACATTTTTTTCTCGCGCGTGTTTAGATTACTGATATTGATAATTTCGTGTGAGGACTGTTCAACCTCATCTTCCTCATTCTTCGCCAGTCGGTTTTTTGGATTTGCTCAAACATTGTTCATACTACAGTGCGTACTATCAGAATTGGTGGAGACAAATGTTGAAACGTTCAAATTATCCTACATCAATCTTTCAATTCTCTAGTTCTGAAGGGAACCGGTAATTTCAGTAGAAACATGGTTGACAAAAATAGTTAACCCAAGAGATTTTTAATGCTGATAAAATATAATTAAATGTACTCGAACTGGCAGATGAACAATACGACAAAACGACAAGGAATGTCAGAGATCTTTTCTTCGTCAAGGACCACAGCATCAATGTGTTTTTTTTTAAATTTCTTTCTCTAGTATATTTACCTGGAATTCCACTTAGAATAAAGTATAATTTCTGATCCACAGGACCCAATTCGTTAACGAAAACTTCACGAGGTCGGAATGTAGAGCTTTTATACATTTCCAGTGCCTCAAACGAAGCCATACATATATTACGGATAAGAAGCACAAGGCACTACCTGAGTACATTGTTAATAAAGTTGCTGTTTGCTAATCTGAATACACTTTTCTGATGAAGGGGGATTGGAAGGAAAAAATGATTGACTGAAATTATTGGTAATCTAGTTTTTTTTTCATTTGATTTTTCATTCTCTTCATACTTGAAATTATACATGAGCGTCATTATAGCGAATGACGTTCCTTCGTGACGCTCGAACCAAGGTGAATCGGGAGGTACTAGCATTCAGCGACCGACGGTTGATCGGCTTTCAAGCCGAAGCACATCAAACTCCATAAGCATGGGCAGAATGCAGAAACCGTAGACATCATTTACCATCAATGGTACTCGGGAAGTGATGCGCATGCGCTATGGCGTATGCCTGCTGCTTATGTCTTATGGAGTTTCATGTGCATCGGCTTTTAGTCTTATGGAAAGCAGCACGCATCATGGCTTACTCCGACCGAGCGCTGATCTGGCCTGTAGCATATTACAACGGCGCAATACTGCTCGGGGTCATTTATGATCATTGTGACTTTTTAGATTTTTCCGTGCTCTTCACGTTGTTTGAGCAGAGTACTCTGATCAATTTTTTCACCATCAGTATCACCAAGCTTATTGCGAGAATAGTGGATAAAAGGAGGAAACCATAAACGTCCAGGAGAGCAATTTGCCACCACGTTAAATCCATAGCTGGTGACTTGAGGTTTGTACCACCGTTTCTAATCACGTATTCTATCCAGAAAACTGCTGTGTCCATGGCACTCATGGGTCGATCTCGGAATAGTGCTGACATTTTCTTTGCCGCTTTTCTGAAACGAAATTACAAGTAATCGTTACCTCGGTGATTAAAGAAATTAGCCGACTCTAACTGCAATCTGGCGCGAACTTTCAAATCCATTTTGTAATAAAATATCAACCAAATGACCATGAATTTCTATGTGATTTCGGGGCCATTGATCCGTTTGATAAAGAATGTGAAAAGATAGTGTAAACCATGAGTTACGGACGTGTAGGACGGGTCGTGCAGCACTGTTTGGAAGGCAGCATCCAAATTTTCCACAGTTAATTTCTCGATATCTAACGCCACGGCAAAGTTCAACTCTGAGTAAAGCTTGATGTTCTGGGATTGGTCTCCGAAAAAAGGTACGCCGATCATGGGGACTCCGTAGTAAATGGCCTCTTGAGTTCCCATAAGTCCACCGTGTGTCACGAATACTCGGACATTTTTGTGCTCTGGAAAAAAAAGTACACACCAATAGAAGTTCAACTATATGGAGAAGTACGGAGCAATACAAATTCAACTGCAATTGATAAACTTGAGAGAAAATTTTATGACATTCGTCTCCCATGTATATGCTTTGAAGAAGGTTCCATCAAACCGGAAAACAATTATCCAATTATCTAGGAATGAAGATGGAAGGGCTGAAGTTGCGTGTTTAGAAAGTGTTTTGATATCGTATCGTAGGGTTTACACCTTTCTCAAAAAATGTCATACACACGATGATGGTGACCAGCTCGTATCGCCTACTCCAGTAATTGGTCAATCAAGTTCTCTAACGAGGTTTTCTAAAATTCCCTCATAAGCTACTAGCTTATAGTTGTGCTGTCAGTCCGTTAGTGGAAAAAAACCTTGAAAAAGTTCAAGGTTTGGTTGGATTAAGTGAGTTAGATCTTGGATGTCGTATAAATTGTGCCAATTCATTCGCAAAGAAATTAAATAGGAATATGAAACTTTAGTGAAATTTACCAAATCTTCTGCGACAATTTTTCACGGAGACACTGAATTAAAATTTCTGTTTCTCACGAACTGCGTAATACTCTGCCATAAGCAGGATACTATAATTGAGGTAAGCAAAAAATGTTTACCGATTATGCCTTACCGGCAATTGTTGATGAGGGAATAAATCACACTTTGTGTATATATTATATCTCTGGAAACAATCGAGCTATAACGTATAAACGGTTTTTGTTATAGTCACTCTTGTGGCCATTTAGAAATCGTGACTAAGAGATATTCTAATACTCATCATAGTTGCAGGAACATACGCTATCAGCTTTATTATTGAGTAATACCTATTGCTCGGCAATTTTGCGAGTTCGATCTAATCATGATGGACAAAATTTGCGCGGAAAAACTTCAATGGCTGACGATTAAATGACTTGGATGGCACGCAGTCGAATACTCACTAAGGACTCCTAATTGAGGAATCCACGACTTAGTAAGGACATTGCTTGGTAAACCAGAAGGTAATTCTTCCGGTTTTGCTATTTTCATCAAAACTCGAACAGGTGCCAATTTTGCCAAGGATGTGTAGAGATCGGCCAGAGTTTCCTTGGGAAGGGACTCTATTTTGAGCATAGATCCAAAAGATATGTAGACAAAGCCATCGACACTATCATCCAACCACTTCTGCAAATCCTGTCACAAAAAAGAAAAAGACCAGTTCAATCTCTTATCATTCACTCAGCTACTTTCTAATTAATTGATACGCATAAATTTGGACCTCGATTATCACATACCTTAGGCAAGACTGCTTCTCTCTCATCTATGTGGATACCTCCAACTTCTACGACAGCCGTGGTGAATGGCTTAGGACCGTTCAAGCTGTGATGTGAGTTTGCCAGGATCAACGAGACATTTTTTTCAGCTTCTCTAACACTTGGTGCATGGGGACCAATGTTGTTTTTTATCGTATCAGTCTGACTTTCGCTGGCTCGATAAAACTGCCATTTCACTTTGAAATTAATGAGAGTATTTCCAACTCTTTGCCAAAAGTTCATCTTTTCACTGAATCTTGAGAACATGTTGGGTATATATGCGGGATTGTCTGGGTTTGCCACGATATCGTTCGCCCAAGGAAACATTTGTGATGAAACTAGAGCCACCACAGGAACGTTGTAATGCTGGCCCAGTGCCAAATAACAGTTCGCACCGAATATCTAGATAAGTCAAGTGGACAATTGTCATACAAATGTTCAGAATGATGTATGATAGAAATTCATCACAGGTCTTCAATGAATACTATGCTACTCCGCTTGATCTTAAATCCACTTCCGATTTTCATTCAGTAAATTATTATTAAATGCAGAAAAATCCGGAATTTCGCGCATTGGAAAAGAGAATGAAAATAAAGTACTTTATGTCCCGCAAATTTATGATTTCTCAAAATTATTTTCAATAATTTTTCTTTTTTAATTTTTAAATTTTTATTTATTTTTATTTTTTCAATCTGTTTTATCTTTGGTCTTGACTATTTCCTTTCCATATTATTATAAATTTCCAATGAGTTTCAGTCTCCAGACTTATACGCCGCGGGAAATCTGGAACACTTCGCTTTTTTGCATGGGTCCCACTCTTTAGGTCAAAAAAGTGGCCACGGTTGAGTCGGAAATAAAGTTCTATATGCAACACGGGAATAAAGCAGATCATTCCCTCAGGCTTACTGCCCTTCGAGAATAATCTTCCGCTTTATTCCCTTGTTGCATAATGTACTATTATGTTCCGCAAATCTACTCCATGTCCCGCAAACTCTACTTTATGTCCCGCAAATCTACTTTATGTCCCGCAAAATTTACTTTTCTCCCCTAAATGCGGAAAAAAATTGAATTTGCGGGACAAAAAGTATAGCAGGGAATCAAGTCCCACTTTTGTCCCGCTTTTCAGATCAAAAAAGTGGTCTTTACGGTTAAGTCGGGAATAAAATACCTAATCTTTGATTAGCTCTGCCTCAGATAACTTCAATCTATTTTATCGGTAGCTGCAAAGTATTGAGAAGAAAAAGATCGGAGTAGTTGCAGGATAATGAGTTCGTTCATTCGTATCAGTAAATGCAGTGATTCATCTTCAATATATTCTAGCTTGACAAGCTACAATTCTAACGAATGAAGATGGCCGTGAAAGCACAAATATCTCTAACAAGGTTCAAGACAAAATTATACACAAAAATGAGCGAAAAACAATTCCTTGTTCCTTATCATCACACTCATACTACGAATAGAGGTCTGCTATGAATGGAGTTGAATTTCAAATGCTGACATAGTTTAGTTCTTACGCACTTCGGTGATGACCAAATCGTAGGGAGGATTTTTCGGCGGATTTTTTATGAAGTCTCTCAGTTTTGGATATTCCAATAAATTGCATATATCCTGCCCCATCATAGTTGCGATAAGAAAAGCCTCAGCACCCTTAGGCATGGATTGAATCATTCCGTATGTCATGTTGTTAACCCATTCGGGCAGAGTGCCGGCCAAGCTGACGACGTCGTTATAATTAGGAAAAGGTTTCTTGAGTGGAAAATGACTAACAACGTCCACTTGGTGGCCACGTTCAGCAAGCCCTTTCATCAGCTGCCCGAACATGACAAAGTGACTCTTTCCATTGAGGGGAAACATCCCTAAGATTCGATAAGCCTCACTAGGCAATGCAATTGAAACGACGAATAACATAATTGAAGAAATTAGCAGCCTCATCTTGATGACTTGTTGGATTCTTCTGTCACGTTTATACACCACAATCTTCAAGGTCACTTAAGCTCGATCTCTGCGTTTGTGATCGATTTGAGTTCACACTTAATTTTCAGTCAAGTAACATGCAGTATCGCGCACACAACTCTGGCCAAGTTTGTGTATAGTACGATTGATCAGGTCTCGAAAGATACAATTTCTTGATTCTATCAGTTTATATGACGGTGGTTCCAATTAGATTTCATAACAGCCGAGTGAAGATCGACTGAGTCCGTTGCGCGACACTACTAAACTGTTCAACTAGCTACAGTAGTGTCGGTTACCACATCAGAATGGCGTGTATAACGGTTCATTCACAGAGTGGGGAGTATATGCTGTGTCTTGGAAAAAGCCCGTGTCTAGAATTACGGCTAAACCTTGAACCCTGTCTCAATTCTTCTAGGCTGATCGCGACACTAGCGCCCAAAAGCCGCTTCTTAACCCTGCAGTGAAAAATGTCAAATAGAAACAGATAGAAGCTGATAAAGTTGGGTATGGTCCGGATCCAAAACCCAGATAGACTCTTCGGTTTTTCGATCTAAATCATATCCGATTTTATCAGTTCTTATCCGTCTCTAGGTATCTGACATTTTTAGCAGGGAATACCGGCCGTTGTGTCTGGAGCTCAGATGAATGGCGATGATGAGCTGTTTGCATCGAATATTCAAACCCGATTCACTTACAAAATCCAAACTAAGCTCACATTTTTAGTATCAGTACCAACCATGCTGATAGATGATCATACTGTATTTCATACTATAAGATCATCACTGATCGCGTGTTGGATTAAATCCATAGTTTTCATAACCATACTTAGTGTAATGTAATCATTTTTTTGGGGAGAATTGTAATGACATTGAAACGTGTGAGACAGTATATGGGAACCTGACCAAAGTAGTTAATTATATGTTTCATTTTCTGATGATCATCAGCCTCAACCAGCTTGATGCCCGCACGTGTGAAGTATAAATTTGAAACCGAGTTCAAGGCTGATTGTGAGGTTATTTTCTACGTCATAGTAAATCTTGCCAGAACAGCCAGGAGTCTTTTTGAAAATTGGCGAACATTATAAAAAAAAGGGTGACCGTGTTCGGGGCTGAGAAAGCGTAAAAAATGGGAAATGAAATTTCATCAAGTTATCCAAATAACATGGATAGGTCGTGTATAGCTGATCGACAGAAATATGCGAACACGCAACGTATTGATAGAATCCACAAGACTTTAGTATTCCAAGTAATATAATTCACATTCATGATTGGGTAATAATGAGCTCACTCTCAAACCCAAACAATGATATTTTTTTTCGAATTTCTGGCGCTGAGCGAGTAAATATTTTTTTCAGTTATTGGCTTCATGAAAATTTTACCATTAACTCCTTCCACATTACCTATATGGGGTCACTCTGACCCCATGCCAACTTTAAACAGTTGTGACACTAATTCCGTTCAAAGTTTCATCGTGACAAAATTCCTCCGAGTACTGTAGGATCTCAAGAGTAGAATCTAATTAGTTATATTTGATACCAAATTTAATCCGACTCTTGTAAAAAATTCTCAAAGCGAAGAACTCAGAAAAAACAAGTTATTTTATTGAAAAAGTCACGACTTTTACGTTTTTCAAAATATTTTTGGCTGAAACTTGTTGGATATTTTCGAGATACCGTATTTTAAGACATAAAAGATACTTTCAAAATAGTATTCAATCAGTCTGAAGATCGTGAGTGAGGGTTTTTTTATTCACGAAATTTACGTTCTAGTTCATATGATCGAGTCTTTTGATCAATTTTTATTCATCCAGAACTGTTGTACTCAAATTGCGGTGGAAGCCGCCTATTTTTTTCACTGAAAATTTTGAAGATGCTGCGGTTCACATAATATAATATGCCGTTTGACTTCAATTTCATTAAAGTACAATGTACTCGGTATTACTGCTGCACTGTATACAGTAGCCTCGGTTCAGGACACAGTCCTGCAATATTACTGATGGAATTCATTGTTTATTTGTTCAACAGCATAATATTAAAGGTAAGGAGGTGAGAATCCCTGAGTGGGGTCCAATTCCTTCGGATGCATCCAGATTTTCCTACCGATTAAAGTCACCGAATGACTATCCTCTATCAATAGAATCAAGTTGCACATTCGATTATTGCAGTTCTTAGAATTTTGTAACTCCCAATGTTTTACGTTCTTAGTTCACATAATATTCTTCTGGATAATTGTTTAATTTACGTTTTTATATTTTCATTTTTTTCTCATACGTTTCATCCATCTGATACGTCTGGACCTGCGGTCCACATGTTCCCCCTCATTTTCAACTTATCTCCAGTAACCGGAGTCCTGATAATACCACTACGAGACCACAACAGCGACACGTGGATGCAGTGACTCAGCTAATTTCAATGCCCCTTACGCTTATTTCCCTTTTCGAACTCAGAACCCGACTTACTGACTCGGTCACTTCCCTCCTTTTATTGCCCACTATCAAGCCAACTCTATCACTGTGAGCTCTAAGGGTCACCCCGTTTTCGAATTATCAACCAACACTCCATCTCATACCTTTGATCACAGTTAGTTGGATTCAATATTACATCATTTGTTTACATGATTTATTTGGTATCATTCACAACTCGAGATAAATCACATACCAGTTAATTTTGGGGAAATGAGGCTCGAATGGATCCCATGTATGTACAAACTGCAAACTGGGTTGGCATAATTGACCCGGTATTGATGCCATAGCTGCCAATACTGACAGCTGCCAAGGGCTAAGCTTCGCCGAAGTCAAAATCAATGTTGGGACAATTTTGGGTTGTTAACACTGGTCCAACTTATGGTGTCATGAATCCATGAAACCGAGGTCGTGCCAATGGGTAGATCCGGCAATACTCCGGCGTTCATACATGGAATGGAGTTTTTCTTCAGACTGTACCTATATTTCAAATGATTGGACCCACATTTCCTACCAGCAAATGGACGTATCAGGGCTTATTCACGATGCCTTTATTCACGTCGATATAATTTTTCTTTCTTGATTCACATGGAGATCGATTTTAACAAATAATTTTTCCTGACCAGGCTTTTTTACTTCGAATTTGCGGTCAGTGGTTCGTTTTTTCTAGTCTTGAATTATTATGATCATTTCTCCGATTCCACGATGTCATACATTCGAAGGGTATACAGAGGATTCGCACAAGATACGGGTTCTTATTCCATCAAAGAATGTGTCATGTAAGAATAATAAAGGTAGAAATGAATGTCGCAAAGCGATATACGTATATCTCAAACAAAATCTGGTAAATATACCCAGAGTATCGATACTAACGTCAGAGTCGTACTCTAAAGTCATTCAGAAGTGATGGATCATGTGATTGATAATAACAAATAACAGGGCAAATGAAAGAGAATATTTTGACGCAAAAAAATGAGTGTGGAATAATGTCGCGGTTGAAACACTCCATAGCCTCATAGCCGCATATATAAGTCCACTGTACCGGTACGTGCGGACCATCGGCTATATTTTCTTCTCTGGTTTCTTTCTCTTATCGTGAAAAGAAAAAAAAAAAAAAAAAAATGGCATATTTGTACTGGCAACCGCGATTGTGGTTAACCGCAGCTGATATGAAGAACGCAGCGTCGTTAATGTTCTCTCGAAAGCTCGGACAATCTTTAATGATTGCTTTATGTCAACCTTCACTGTCATAAATTCAAAAATTTTACAAACATTCCACCACTGATGAAGTTTTGCGTATTTTTGTAAACAACTAGTTGATTAGCCGTCTACTGAATACGTAACAATTAGATCTGCAAATCATCTATCCAATTATATACTTTACTGCCAACCGTTGAGTTAAGGATACATAGAATGTTGCGTGCAATCAACACTTATTCGTTTTTATGTCAAACGATGAATGACTCGAGTACTGACAGTTCTTTGTCGACTTGTCCTCCAGAGGATTTGCCAAAGTCCGAGAAGCTCTTGAAGTTGTGGGACTTGAAACTTTGGTACCGTTAATTGTTGAAGAATTTATCGCATTCAATCGCTCAGTGTGATTCAGATTTTTTTTCTCAGACCAACGTAAAACAGGGTAAAGTTTGAAGCAAAAATACGTAATTTTTACGAGGCCGATGACCAGCTTGTATTATAAAATCCAACATTGAAAATGAATTTTCTTGATAGAATTTTCGTAGATGAATTACAAAATTATGCTTATTACAGAGAAATCGGAAGTTCATCACAATCTTGTTTCGAAATTATCAAATATGAGCATCCTTTTTCTTCTACGCATATTACATCTTGTTCTGACCAAACCAAATGACCACTACTATAATAACAGCATGTATTTTCTGTGGTATCATTTCTGTCAAGAGAAATCTCAGCACTGAATATATATCTATACGGACTTTGACACTATACATAGGAGCTAATTATTGTGGTATAGTATCGGAGCGTTCTACTGGAAACTATAATTATCAACGATCGCAGACCTCTCGTATAATTCATCCCGGTAATTTCATTGCAATACCTGTGATTGAATTTCTTTTGAATCTCCGCTGCTACTGAACAGTATATTCGTTGTATAGTTGTAAGAACTACTCATAATAAATATTAATTTCAGACTGCTCTAGGTTACGTTTAATTGTCAAGAGATCAAATTTACGAATTTGTTGAAGTTTCAAAATAATAATCGTGACTCTTACGAGCAACAGTGTTACTAGTTCTTTAGTTCTTAATGCCTGACGATGGTCTAGTTCAGAAGTAGAGAAAATGTCATTTTGAACTGTAGTCTAGCAAGCCCAGGATGAACTGCCATCCGAATCGACTCCGTTTTCACAACTGTTCAAATAAAGGTAAAACCGCTTTACAGTTGACTCTGTCAACAAACAAAACCTTCGCTGGCAGACGATTAAATCTCCCTCCCGTGGTTCTGTCTTTATTTTTCTTGTTTTGTTTTAGTGCTGTATTATTCAACTTCAATATAAAATGTGCAGTAGACCGAATTTAGCTGTGATGTAAACCTATTTTAGTTCATATTAATGGAACCTTGAGGCAAAATATGAAAAAAATCTGTCTAGTATCGTCCGTGGTGAAACATATCAAGCGCATGGCAAATTATTTCATACACTCAATCCTTCTTGAAAAATACTTATAGAACTCGCGAGTTCATAGGACTTTTTTGGATTTGGAAATTCTGCTTTCTACACTGCTCGGATGGAATATGCGAATCAATTTTCCGACTGTTACTATGATCAAATACACAGCGAAAACGATGGACAAAAATAAAAATCCATAAACATCACAGCGTGCAATTTGCCACCATTCTAAATCCATAGCTGGTGATCTGAGAACTGTTCCACCGTTTCTAATCACGTATTCTATCCAGAAAACTGCTGTGTCCATGGCACTCATGGGTCGATCTCGGAATAGCACTGACATTTTCTTTGCCGCTTTTCTGAAACGAAATTATAGGTAATCGTTAGTTCAGTGATTAAAGAAATTAGCCTCCTCTAACTGAAATCTGCTGAGAACTTTTGAATCCATTTTGTAATAAAACATCAACCAGATCACCATAAAGGCCCTAGGGGTATAAGCATGGTGAATCGGCCCCGGAATAGTATATTATGTGGCATGCTCGTAAACAAACTGTTTTTAGGCGAGGATGACATTTTCAGTATGAGCCAAAGGCGAGCCGACGGCGAATACTGAAAAATCATCCGAGCCGAAAAGCAGTTTACGAGCATGCGACATACCATATTTTTTGCGGTATTTGTATGAAAAAGCACAAAATTCAGAAGTTTGTAGGTTAGAACTACCGCGCATGCGTCGATCAAAACTGCCATAAAAAGACTTTATACGGCAGTTTAGAGATGCGCACTTCGAACTGCGCATCAAAACTGCCTTATAAAGTCTTTTCATGGCAGTTCTGAGATCAGCTGCATAAAGTGCCACTTTACCGACTGAAAACAGCCTCCAAAAAGCCACTTTTTCATACCAATGCCGTAAAAAGATATTTTGATGATACTTGGAGGATATGTAGGTTAGACTGACTCAAAAAAAAAATTTTGTCTTTATCTCGCGGAGTGCTAGGCAAAAAAAGCTTCGTTTGGGTGTTAAACTAAGGTGGAATTTTTTCCGGAATTTTCCGAGTTGATTTATTGAGGGCGCATCGCGCCAGAAGGTCAAAAAATGACGTTTTTTTTTTAGAAAAATTTGAAACTTTTCCATGAGCTCCCCGAAAATCAAGGAGAGGAGTTGGCCTTTGATATTGATTCTGGGGGATTGTTGGGTACCTAAACAGACTTTTCCTGCCATTACCGGAACCTCACAGCCGTTTTTGAAAAATTGGCGTAGTTTTTTTGCAGAAAAAAACGCGAAAAATCACACAGACGCTCAAAAAAAGTGTTGCAAAAGTTGTGCATGTGCTGCCCGGTACTCGCAAAATACCTACATCGAAAGAAAAAAGTCCCAGGAATCGAATGAGCATAACCAGAGCCCTGGGCGAGGTCGCGATTTCGAGAAAATTGTAAAATACTGCAAGAATGAAATTTCATCCTAACCTCATATTCACCGTCATCATCATTATTCTCCCTATAAACCCTTACATGTTGCCCGGAAGGGAGAGAGGAGGTTATGAAGACGAACAGTCGCTTGAAATAAGTTCTTCGATTCCAGAGAATACCGCGAAAATACTGGCCTCATTTGAATTCGCTCGCCCTGTATACTAGGCAACTCAGAGAACACCATCTTGAACGTTGATTCTTCGTGGATTTCTGGATCTTTTTTGTGTTTTAAAAGTAATTTGTGTTTTTTCTAGTTCAAACAACTGATCCAGTGCTTTTTTGGTCCCGAAAAATAGAAAAATTAACAAAATTAAGTTCGGTCTTTCTGAAAAAATGTCGAAAACTGTGGTCGAATTGATTGGTACAGTGACCCCAAATTTTTGCTCTCCTGAAGCGCATCTCCCCACAGTTGGACAAGTTTTGAGAGTTTTGTTTCATTATTTACAAAACGAGAGATTGTCTCAAGCCCAAGGTCTCTCAAAGACTGCCACCTTATTAATGGAGTTTTGGAAAAACAAAGGGGTGCCGATGAAACATTTTTCCAAGATCCGGATGTTAATTTTGAAATATTACCATGACAGAAAATATTTGATCAACGATTCTTCCTATTTAGTGCTGCCTTCGATTTTCTGGTGAAATTTTTCTCGAAATGGCGACCTCGCCCAGGGCTCTGGTTATGCTCATTCGATTCCTGGGACTTTTTTCTTTCGATGTAGGTATTTTGCGAGTACCGGGCGGCACATGCACAACTTTTGCAACACTTTTTTTGAGCGTCTGTGTGATTTTTCGCGTTTTTTTCTGCAAAAAAAACTACGCCAATTTTTCAAAAACGGCTGTGAGGTTCCGGTAATGGCGGGAAAAGTCTGTTTAGGTACCCAACAATCCCCCAGAATCAAAATCACAGGCCAACTCCTCTCCTTGATTTTCGGGGAGCTCATGGAAAAGTTTCAAATTCTTCTAAAAAAAAAACGTCATTTTTTGACCTTCTGGCGCAATGCGCCCTCAATAAATCAACTCGGAAAATTCTGGAAAAAATTCCACCTTAGTTTAACACCCAAACGAAGCTTTTTTTGCCTAGCACTCCGCGAGATAAAGACAAAATTTTTTTTTGACTCAGTCTAATGTAGGTACTAATAAAATACTGAGATTCTCAAAAATTCAGATTCCTAACTCAATTGGTTTTCGAGAAAAAGTAAAGTATGTCAAAAACAGAAAAACATTTTTTTCTCAGGATTGACGCAACCGATTGATCTGAATTTTGGATATGTTTTTGGGGGCTGTCAATACCTCTTAGCAAAAAAATTGACGGCTAAATGGCTTTACAAGATCCTTGATAAAAAAACTCTTTTTCTTTTAATTTCAATTTTTGACCATGATCCAATTTTGGCACAATTATGAAAATTTTGTTTTCTCAATCTTTTCATGTTACCCTACAACACTATGAATTTTTGAAAATCAAAAAAACGGTACGCCATAGTAGAAAAAAAATAAAAACCACTTTTTGGCCCAAATAATGAATATATTCATATGTTTTGAGATTATATTTTTCCATTTCAACGGACATTCAAATCATTCGTATCTATTGAAAGTAATATCTCATATTCAAAATAACAACAATCTGTTTTTTCGAATTGTTTTTTTTCGTCCGTCGTCGAAAAATCCTTTTATTAGTGTAGACTGTTGGGTTTAATAATTGAAGAAAAAAAAAACCATAAACCAATTAAATGAAATTTAGATATTTTGAAAGTTTATAGATTTGTTCAAAAAGAAAATGTTTTCATCTTTTATTGATTCGATAATTTTTTGTTGTAGTATGTGTCGAGTTTATGAAAATATAAAAATAATTGAGTTTTATGTTAAAAAGTTGTTCCTAGAAATATTGGTTGAAATTAATGTACAATTGATCATTGATATTTAATTCTTTTGGTGACTATGCCGAAGAGGTCTTATGTTGCATGAAAGAGATTTTGGCAGTAAAAAAACGGGAATTTCATTTTTGCGCTTTGGCCCTTTGCTATTAGTCACGCGACATAAATTGAACTTCGACTTTGAATAACTTTTGAACCCGTTGGTTTATCGAAAAATGATAGGCGACCGTTTTTGGAGAGGGTTCAATTTCCTACAAAAATATGTATCGCGCATGAGAATCTGTTGATTAGTTTGTGAGCTACAATGAAATCAAAAAATTTTGGCGTGTTATTTGAATGGAAAATAGAAATTCTCGATGCGTGACCTCTAAATATTAAAATGAAGAGCTCCAATTTTCACAGGCGTCTTTTTTTGGTGCCCTGAAGATATTTCAGCGCGAAATTTGAAAAAAAAAAAATGGTCCATTTATTGAACCAGCCTAATATATATGTATTTTTATAAACTTGACACATAGATACAACCAAACATTATCGAATAAATGAAAGATGGAAACATTTTCTTTTTGAACAAATCTATAAACTTTCAAAATATCTACATTTCATTTCATTGATTTATTGTTTTTTTTCTTCTTCAATTATTAAACTCAACAGTCTACACTAATAAAAGGATTTTTCGACGACTGACGGAAAAAAAAAATTTGAAAAAACAGATTGTTGTTATTTTGAATATGAGATATTACCTTCAATAGATACGAATGATTTGAATGTCCGTTGAAATGGAAAAATATAATCTCAAAACATATATGAATATATTCATTATTTGGGCCAAAAAGAGGTTTTCATTTCTTTCTACTATGGCGTACCGTTTTTTTAATTTTCAAAAACTCATAGTGTTGTAGGGTAGTATAAAAGGTTTGAGAAAAAAACATTTTCATAATTGTGCCAAAATTGGATCATGGTCAAAAATTGAAATTAAAAGAAAAAGAATTTTTTTAATAAGGATCTTGTGAAGCCATTTAGCTGTTAATTTTTTTGCTAAGAGCTATTGTCAGCCCCCAAAACATATCCAAAATTCAGATCAATCGGTTGCGTCAATCCTGAGAAAAAAATGTTCTTCTGTTTTTGACATATTTTACTTTTTCTCGAAAACCAATTGAGTTAGGGATCTGAATTTTTGAGAATCTTAGTATTTTATTAGTACTTACATATCCTCCAAGTATCATCAAAATATCTTTCCGGGGCCGATTCACCATGCTTATATCCCTAGGGCCTTTCTATATGAATTTTGGGCCATTGATCCGTTTGATAAAGAATGTGAAAAGACTATGTAAACCATGAGTTACGGACGTGTAAGATGGATCACGCAGCACTGTTTCAAAGGCAGCATCCAAGTTTTCCACAGTTAATTTTTCGTAATCTAAGGGCACGGCCAAGTTCAACCGTGAGTAAAGCTTGATGTTCTGGGCTTGGTCTGCGAAAAAAGGTACACCAATCATGGGGACTCCGTAGTAAATGGCCTCTTGAGTTCCCATGAGACCACCGTGTGTCATGAATGCTCGGATATTTTTGTGCTCTGAAACAGAATACAAAACAACAAATAACACATTTTCAACTGCAGTTGATGATGTTTCGAGTGAAATTCAATATTCTACCAATGTCTTCTTCCATCAGCTGTTGCTTGAATATGAATAATTAAATAGGTGAGCGATATTGATTACTTAAAAGAACGGGAAATTTGGAGCGAATGGTCAAAAGTACGGGATGGCTCATCCAAAAGAAAACTATTGTGATGGGCCGATTCAGACTTCCGGCCACCAATCCGAAAGTTACCCTTCGCCAAATCGTTCTGGTTACCAATATGACGTGATATTAGAAGCCGCATGAGTTTCTTTATCATGATTGCTCTTTCCCCACAGATAGTTTCGGTGGAAATTATATTATGATCTTGATATCTCGGTTGGATTTTAGAAAAATGAGAGCTTCGTTGTTCTCCATTGTTCTCCAATGTTCTACATAAGATGAATACCCATAGCAGGATTTTTCCGAAGTAACTGCCGGGGGTCATGAATAAAGAATTATTGTTTCATGTCGTTGAACCCATAGGACCACATACAGCCTACCTCATATTCAGTCTACTGTAGTTGGCATACTATGGACAGAGGGCACATAATTGACACGAGATCATTCATTCAGCTATTAAGATACCATTGCAAAAATAATTTATCATTAACGTGAAAAATACAGCTCCAGAATAAGCGAGGGATCAGCTTTAATTATACCCTCGTCCAGCAGACCAGACAAACCATAAATAAGTCAGCAAGTGTTAAAATTACGCTTGTGCTACTCGAAAGAATATCTTTTTTTGGAAAGATGTCAAATAAAGCCTCCCGTGATGCCGCGTGATGCATGATGATAAAGAATCTTGAGGAAAATCTACGATTTGTATTTTTTTTTTTGACACCTTCGTTTTCCAGCTCAATGACAGCGTATATTCATCTTTGATTCATTGATTGAAACAAATTAAGCTATGCCTAAAATTGTAATGGCACAGCGAGAAATCATATACCTAATATAGTTGCCACCGTATTTCTACACTCTCAGTAGCCTTGCTGCAACAAACCAAACTAGTACATTTCGTTCCTTTTAGTCCGTACAATATTGGACTTCATGTTTATCATAATACACGGATGCTTCGAAGCTTTGCACATGCAAGACAGAATTGAAAAAGAAAAAAAAAAAAACACAAGAAAAAATGATATCTGTAGTGAGTGGTAAGCTGCAGTGGCATATGCGGGAATCCATTAAATGTGCATCAAACGCTCTGTGCTATCATAGTCTGCATTTTCGGGCTCGGCATAGACGTCTATTGAACATCCATTGAAAACAGGACATCAAAAAGATATCAGTGGTTTGTCAGAGTATCCCTTGAACGAGTATTTTTCCAGGGTGGGTAGCATCATCCCGTACATTATCCTAATCATGTATTGTGTCATACATAACGTCCTCTTAGTTGTGATAATCAATTTTGAAATTTTGTTAGAATATTAATCTCAAATCTCTTAAGTCGACTTAAGAGGTCCATTGGCAAGCGATTTCGCGTTGATTATCTAAAGGTGAAGAAAAGCCTGAGCATAAGTAGAATGTAGAACGTTCAGCGATAATGGCTTGCAGTTAAGCGGCTTTAATGGTACCGCTTAGAACACTTACTAAGAACAGATAATTGGGGAATCCAAGGATGAACACGGACATTACTCGATAAACCAGAAGGCAATTCTTTCGGGTTTGCTATCTTCATGAGAACCCGAATCGGTGACAACTTTGCCAATGATACGTAGAAAATAGCGAGGGTTTCTTTAGGAAGGGACTCCAATTTCAGCATGGATCCAAAAGATACGTAGACAAAACCATCTTCGCTATCATCCAACCAGCTTTGCAGATCCTGTTACACAAATACATGCCAGTGATCAGTATTTATAATTCATGAAACAATTTTTGAATGTTCACATGTCAACCATGGCATACTTCAGGTGTGATTGCTTCTCTCTCGTCTATGTGAAGTCCTCCGATTTCTACGACGGCTGTTGTGAATGGTCTGACACCGTGCAAACTGTAATGTGAGTTCACCAGGATCAATGAGACGTTTTTCTCAGCCTCCCTGACACTTGGCCCACCAGGACCAATGTACTTCTGTATAGCATCAGTCTGGCTCTCACTGCCTCGATAAAAGTCCCACTTTACTTTGAAATTGATCAGGGTATTCTTAACTCTCTCCCAAAAGTTCATTTTTCCATCAAAGTCTGAGTATAGGTTTGGTATGTAGGCTGTATTGTCGGGGTTCGCAGAGAAATCGTTCGCCCAAGGTAACATCGCAGCTGATATCAATCCTACGACGGGAACCTTCAGATGCTGACCCATGGCCAAATAACAGTCAGCACCAAATATCTATGAACATTCATTACTTTTCTTGTATAAGGGCGCTTAGGACAAAATTCATCAGAATTCACTTGCAGAATGAGGTGAATAACGACTTTCTTTATTCTACTGCAATGATCATTATCATGCAGCAAATGAATGGTGAGTGAGTAGAAGTTAATCGAAAGGTTTTTACAAATGAATTCAATCCAAGGATCAGGAGAGAACATGCACATTAAACGGACGTGAGCACCAGTATTTTAACTTGCTTGTATTTTAGGAGTTGCAAGAAAGCCAAAAACGAAATCATTTCTGGACAATAACTGATCAATCCCTACCCTGCAATAATTTTTGTAGGTAATGAAATTTGATATGCTCCTATGGTCTTGATAAACATGACGAGCGATCAATTCTACAAGTAACGATGCTCGCGTGGATGGGCAATCTCTTGCAAGATTCAAGAAAATATGGATAAATATAAATAAAACTGAAAACTGAAGATGTTCGGGCTATCCTTCGATTTCAAAAAACTTAAGACTCAAGTCCGTAACTTGAACTCGTTGTCCTGTTACAAATGACTTGATACCTACTCACCTCGGCGATGACCAGATCGTAGGCAGGATTTTTTGGCGGATGTTTAATGAGATCGCTTAGTTTCGGATGATTCATCAAATCACAAATTTCAGTTCCGAACATGGATGCGGTAAGGTAAGACAACGAAGCGTTACCTAGCAGGCCTTGGACCATTTCCAATGTCATGTTGTTTACCAAGTTAGGCCGAGTGCCGGCCAAGCTGACGACGTCGTTATAATTAGGGAAAGGTTTGTTAAGTGGAAAATGGCTCACGACGTCTACTTGGTGGCCACGTTCTGCAAGCCCTTTCATCAGCCGTCCGAACATGACAAAGTGGCTCTTTCCATTGAAGGGAAATAAGCCTAAAATTCGATAAGCTTCTCCGGGTAACGAAATTGAAATGACCCAAAATATAATTGATGGCTTCAGTAATCTCATGATGTAGTTTTTTTGCTTATCGTGTTCGTACACACGTGCGAGAATCCTTGCTGCAGCTAATGCAAAACTCACTGATTTTGTATAACACAATTACAAGTACCTACATGAAAATCGATATTGAATCACATTCAAAGTCTCCGTAACAAAACGAATCACTGAAGATTCGGAATTCTATAACACCGTACTTTGTTATTGAATCACCGTTAAGTCAGCATTGACTTAATCTATCAGCTTACGCTTCTGCCAATGTACTGTACTGATCCACAACTTAAGAGCTTCTACACGCAATTGCAGAGAGTGTTTTTCATAGACCTGGGTATATTCGAAGAGTGGGATATTCATACTCTTATGTATGGTAACGTGTCACGTGACTCATATGACGTCAGAGCGGACATGTTGAAGCGTCTGACTACTCGCACGTGATCAACGCAACATGGAGACACGTGAATTCCGGTCCCGCCAGATCTGAACCGATCACGTGACGGTTCGAGGCTCCTTCACCAAGAGGAAGCTGCGCTCTCGCTAGAGCGCAACTTAAACGCGCGCTACGGCTAACTATAAAAGGGAGAGCGCAACGTCGTGCGCTAGCAGATACAGACCTCAACCAGCTAACGGCTGTGGGGCAACTGACTGACTCTTAACCTCTAAATTCTCTTAGCTAAAGCAGCATTAGATTTATTCCTTGAAAATTAGCTTACATTGACAATTTCGCAAAACAGCATTTGTACAATTTAAATTCACAAACATCAACCTCAGGCAATTAGCTAAAGCAGCATTTGTACTATTTCAACTCACAAAAATCAATCTCAGGCAATTAGCTGAAGCAGTAATTGTTCTAATACTTCAAATCACAAAATCAAGCATCTAGCCAAAGCGGCATTTGTCTAAATTTCAAACATAACCTCAAAACAAAACTTAGCCTTGTGCAAAACGAAAAACTTCAGGAGTAAGATCCTTCTATTATAGAAAACCTAGATTTAAGATCGAAAATTCCAATTTAATATAACATATTGTTTAGAAAAACAAAAAACCAATATAAAATCTAACTTAAGACATTATTTTTTTTATATTTGTTTTTGCCCTCAGGGAAGCCCGCTACATTAGCGACATTATTAATAATTTTGAAAAAGACTGCGTCATTGACGAAATACCATTTCTTTTTTTGAATAAACTTTATTTTGTTAATTATTACTTATACTAAATCATCGAGTTTCGAGTCTCATAAATTTCAATTAAATCCTATTAATCCCTAGAGACAGCTCTGGTGGGTTAAGGCGCACAATTGACAGTATCGATTGAGCTATAATTGCAATCCATATCTGACATTGTTAACTACCTTATAACACACGAGTCTGATTGACAGGCACGGTGATCGAAAGATCTCCCTGCTCTGAAGGAGGTGATACGACTCTGATAGAGCTTAAACGTTCTATCCGAGTTCCGAAACCTATTCTTTCCTTAAAAAAAAAACCTTCACCTAGACAGGCCTGATATAATTAATTTTGTATCCGGTTCTGATTCCCAAAAGACGGCTCTGACTACTCACGTAGCCCGAGTCCGTGACCTACCAGTATTTACAGAATTGAATCATAAGTTTATTTAAATTCAATGAGGAGCCTTAAATATAAATTTAATGCAAACAACCCACAACAGCTCGACCGTCCGTCAAAAGCTCTGCTTTAGAACGCCCGGAAAGTTGCATTATACACATACAATCGTAACAATTTGACGAGATAAATCCTAGTGTAATCTCGTACTCAAGCTACACGCAATTCTTTCTCAAGCTTGATTATTCTACTAAAAGTGCGCCACTCAAGTT
Organism: Ametastegia equiseti; assembly: GCA_963989295.1. Lineage (NCBI taxonomy): Eukaryota > Metazoa > Arthropoda > Insecta > Hymenoptera > Tenthredinidae > Ametastegia > Ametastegia equiseti. Next base: position 7,043,874 of record OZ022399.1, read on the forward strand.
GAGGACGTGCTATCAATTTTTCCTCACTCAAATCAGTTCCTTGAATTTTTTTCCGAAAGGGTAATACCAAGAACGTATTTTCAGTTCAACACTTGATGATTGAGGAGTAATGGGATTTATCCCGCACGCGAGATTCACTGGAATGAAGAAAAAATCATTTTTATGCGTGTAAAGCTAGCCACTGAAACCACTGAACTCGGACCGGTAGGTGGCAACAGTTATAGTGACAAGTATGACGTAGCTTGTGCTATAGTTCAACATATATGGGACACTACGTGACCTTGGCATTGCCTATGAGCCTCAAGTTCTGATCTTCTCGTGAATTACGAGAACTGAGGATCACGTGGTTTTTCATCAATTGTCAATCTCATATTCTGAAAGGTTTCTAATTTTCCAACTATGCCAGTACTTTTTCCTGATACTTTGAAATTAATGTAGAACGGCAGTTTTCTTGGTTTCTCATCATCAGTGATACGTAGGGAATTATAATAGTCAAAATGAGTGGCATGCCTACTGAGGGTCTATAACCAGACTTGCAATTTTCTCATCAAATATGCAGTACTGATGACAGCTCCAGCACAATTCTGCTGATCTTTCTTACTGTTGGCCGAAAGGTCCCATACACAAGAATAAAATGATTATGGAGCAATCCAGACCCCTGCACCGTGATCTGATAAGATCTTTGTTGAAGTTATTAGAAGCTCCAATCTCTGGTCTACGATGTTCGACATCGCTTGGAGCAAATTGATTGCCAAATATTTGTATACAAGCCGAAATTGAATCATGACTCGTTTCACAGGTTCTTGTCTGAGGTATGTAATGTTGGTACACCAATTTTGTTTCCAATCTTCTTCACTGTTGGTGCCAATAGCTCTTTACTTATTAGAAACTCATCAACCCGTTCTAAGAGGACAAGATTTTTCCAAGTATATCTTTCACCTGGTTTTGTTTATTCATAAGCCTCGGTCGTCGTATAGTTTGCAACCTCTATAAATTTTCGTATTTGACATGTACTCGCATAGAGCTGTGTATATACATATTGATATTGCATTGGCGAGCAATGTACTGTTGCTTACTTCAGGAGAAAATTTACGTCGGTGAAAGAGCCACGTTTCGTTACTGATTCAATAAAGAGATTCAACCTATTCATTAAAAATAGATTTATTGCAAGTAAGGTTATCCATGGAATTGGATGTTATACGATCACCACCAAACGTAGTCACGATCTAAGGGACGAATGTCAATAAACAAGACAGGTGACGATTGTTGTGAGCTGAGTTAAGAGAGGCAGTCTTGATCTGGCCATCGAGCAATTCAGTCGTGGTACCGAGATTATGGATTCGTTACCAATTCCATTCTGGAAAAGAGTCAGGATAGTACCAATAATCAATATGCCGGGCGAGTCGAGTTCAGCTACTATTTTTACACAATTTCATTTCCATCGATACTCTGAGTGATTGTGAATAAAAAAGTAACACCACACACAGAATTGGTGTTTTGGATTTGACCAGTTTTAAGCAAGAGAAGTTATTACATTCACTCTAAGAATGGAAAGTTGAGTATTCACTAGGTCTCCGGGTTTTGAGGTCCAGCTGAGAACCATCTTACAAAGTTTTGAGATGGACGTATGGCTGTGTGGGTAAAATTTTTCCTCTCAATCTATTCTGTAGTTTATGAGTTGAGAGGAGCCCTTGCGAACTTTTCACACAAACTTGTGAGCCCAAGAAGTTAAAGATGATTATCTGCTCATTTATGATAAAATACTATGGTGCAAGATGTCGCATCAGAACGAATGGTTTACAGCACTCTGAACTCGTCAACAAATAATCACTAGTGATGTGTTCACCAGAAGAGCACGGATACTTAGGATGCATCCTGTAAACTTATATCCAATTTCTACAGTGCTCATTTCACATAAGTGACTATACTTTGACTTGTATGTATCACAGATGACAGTCCGAACACTATTGTACAGTTGTCACAATTCATACGACTGTTCAAAAACATACAGTCATGAAGGTCATGAGCATGACAAAATGTGAACAACATCATGGAAAGTTAACAAATCATTTTCGTATTTCCCTCATCTTCGAATCGTGATATTAATTTTGTTTTATGCCTCCAAAGTTCCAAAAGGCTACTTTTGATACTACTAAAGAACAACAACTACAAAATGTTATAATGATATCGATTAATCCAGTTGGTAAAATTAAATCGCTGGTTGGAAACTGACATGAGCCCACAAAGGGTTTTTGTGGTTTTTCTCAAAAAGCTGAGTCAGTTTCGTGATTCAGAACTAGAATAATTTTCTTGAACGTTGAATACACAAATTGTTGAAAAGCATGTACAAGAAACATAGATGAATGGACGACTCAGTTCTACTTCGATCTTTGTTTGCTAGCAATTACAACAAATAGATATATTGAGAAATTACATGTTACAGCTTTGCGGGGTGATTCATCACCTCGAGATCAGTGGAGATAAGAAAAAAAAAACTTGGTCCCGTGAGATTCCTCTCGAAAAGTTCAAATGTTTTTCATTTGCTCTATCAATTCAACTCGTTGGGAAGAACGAAAGCTTTCTGAGGTACCTACCGTATCTCGTGATCGGAGCCTTCTTTTTGCAAAGTTAACCCCTGAAAGTGAAAGAAATTTGTTATCATATCCATCACCTTCAATGGCATACATTTTTCAGTGAAAACCATTTGATTTGTATTACCCATGGCTGTTGCTCGGAAATTTTTCTTGATCCCAACATTCAGAATTTTCAGACAAAGTGAAAAATATGACTTTTAACCTTGACACGTTATCAGCTTTCAATAAATGGAAATTGTGGTAATAATTCATTGGAAAAATATGATCAATTCATGAAAATTTTAATTCTAATTAAATTTCACTGATCTGCAAAGGTTCAACTCAGCGGAGAAGTTGACTGAATTTTTTTTCCTGCTTGAAAAAGATGGGGGCGAGCTTCTGGAATTAATCGAAACCTCAAAAAGGCGAGTTTTCGAACAAAATTTGGATCACCACTTATAGATCATTATAGATTCTATTGGCAGTACTAAATCCAGCAACAAATGGGATTGTATTTTGGCTTAGTTTTTCTTTTCACAGCGATTGACGCATAGATTTTGAAAGAATCAAGCATTACTCTTTGAATAATTCTACCAGGGGTTTCTGTTCTCCAATTTTATTCTCACGTTTCGCCCAAACTTTGATACTTCATTTGATCTTGAAATATGATTTCATAGATATGTGTTCATTTGGTTGGAATGAAAAATAGTGGCTTTCCAGTCTATACAAAGTTTCGTTATGCAAAGAATGACGTTTTGGAAATAAGTTCTCGAGTCTCTGGGCGCGGGTACGACGCAAAGTGGTAGATATCTCCAACAAAGTCTGGTAAAAAATGTGACGACGGCCGCGTTGAATCCGTGTCTAAGTCGCCTGAAAGTGGAGGATTACGTGACTGGAGAAGAAAAAAAAAAGTGCAAATGAAGGACAAGGACAAAAATGGCCTGTTGACATATTATCACCTCGTAGCCACAGACCCAAATGCGTCGCACGTGTACGTGCCTAGCAAATTTTCTTTAAACCCCCCCGAAAAAGTTCATCGTAAAAGACGTAAAATATTTCACCCTCGCCGAACTGATTGCATAAATCACTGTATCATTGATTCGAGAACAGTATTATGATTAAACCCGGGAAAAAATGTTTAGATTCATGAGTCGGGCATGAAGTAGATATGATCATATATGTTGAGATATTCTTCCTTAATTCTTTTTCCTTCCGTTTTCAAGCTTTTTTGGAATGAAGAAACGTTGGAAAAAATTAAAAGCTGCAGTCATTTTACTATGGATGGTTGCTGAAACATTTTTATATGACACGCTGGACTGAAAAAAAAAATTATAATTATGAATGAATAGATAAATCAATTAATTAATCAAATGAATAATCAATTAGGTGATTGAAGAAAAAAATCTCGCATAAAATCTAAAGATATTTTCAAAAAATCCCCCGTAAAGTATGTGAATATTTCAGCAACTATCCATAGTAAAATGTCTCCCGCTTCTGATTTTTTTTTTTTTAACATGTTTTATTTTTCGGTGAAGCTTGAAAACAGTAAGAAGAAAGAATTTGCCCACTCCAGCTGCCAGCTTAAAAATTTTGATACCCGATCCACGATTATTCAGAATGTCTTCAGAACTTCAAATTGTGTCGATCAATATGACCGTTATTTTTTTTTTTTTTTTAATTCTAGAGAATTGGAATAAAGTCAGAAAAATCTAGAAATAAAAACTGCAGAGTACCTTTCAGAGTCAGAACAACCATATAAAAAATCTTAAGGCGGATCCCAGAAGTCAAGGGTCAGACCTGGGTCGAAGTGGTATAGAATTTCCCGTATGTATATCAAAATTCAGAAAACATTTTGACATTTTCGACAAATTGTATTTGTGGCAAAGTCATTGCCCCCGAATTCGAGCCCAAATTATTACAGCTCGTTGCTACAATCTAGAGGATGAAATTTGGACGTGATAATCCTCAAATATAATAGATTATTCAACTAGAAATTTCGTTATTCATTATCGCGCTCTATGATGTAAATATTCTAAGTTTTTGAGCCGCAAAATATTTAGTTTTTGACTTACTTACAACGTCGTCGTTGATGATAGTGAACAGCGTGCCGGATCTAGAGTCGAAATAATTCTAGAAACCGAATTTCCGCTCAGATCCGAAAATTAGGATTTTTCCAAAGTTGAATTCGAATGTTGATACATAAAAAATCAAATTTCGGGAAACGTCTTCGATGACAAGAAAATTTGGCACTATGACAATCTCGAAGACAATTTTTCCATTTTTTTTTTTTTTCTTTTTTCTTCGCTGAATATCTGGGTACTAATGTGGCAATACATCATTCGGTAAGTTCATACATAATTTGGTATAATTAATCATACACGTGAATCGGCATAATCATACATGGCCATTTTTCTCGTATGGGTCACGCACAAGACTAGACTTATTTGATTAGATATGATTATTTTTCCCGGGACTGAAGTGTTCTCCTCTTATTTTTTGTCGAGGCCTGTGTTTATATATATAATATAAGTTCTTCGTAACATGACTCGGCACTCTTGAATACTACAAATTGGAAACATTATCGCGTTAATTATGTAGTCGTCACTGACGAATGTTTTTGTAATTCAATGAGACGGCAGAATTTCTTTACTGATGTAGCTGAGTATCACTGCCGAGTAATTGAGTCCACGTGTCCTTTCAAGAGTTCGAAGATATGATTTCAAAAAAACGACGACTCAAATATTTCGCAATATCATTTGATGGTTAGCGCAATGAAACACGCAAGCCGATGTTTCCATGTGTAAGTAGTACGCGATTGATAATATTGATGAATTGGAATTTATCTACGTCTGAATTCCTATCAATTCAATGGAAGTTCTCCTGTACATACCTAGCCGTTTTTCTGCATCGTATGATCTTTGTATCAGACGCACGGGTCTGCCGATTACGAATGCATCCTTGCTGATAATGAAATTTATATAAAAAAAAATAATACATGTCGGTTCGTTCATCGAGTATCGATAGCCATGCACTTAACTTCAAATCGTGATTACGTATTATAATTATTCTTGGCGATTAACTTCTTTTTAGCAATTATTCAGTGAAATATTTATATCAAGACGAGATGGTGCTAAAAATTCAACGAAAAGCAGTTTTTCGAAAAAAAACAAACTTTGTAGCTTTTTTTGTGGTATATACCGATCCTTAAAATTCAAGTGGGATTTTGAAAAGCCACACTATAGGTCAACCGACAAATATTTCGATATTGAAATTCTTTCGAAAAATGCATTCATATACTGCAGGCATATGACAATGTCAATGAAAGGAATACATGGAACTGAATATGGTAGGATGTGAAAAGTTATTGAAAAGCAACATTAGTTTATGGTCTTTAAGGCGTTCAGTTACCTTTTCGTTCGGGGTGCTGAAGAATATTCTGTGATCCCATTTTTCAAGAACATTAGGATCCGTTATTCAAAAAGAACAAAGACAAGACTCTTATAAGAGTATTGACAAAAATGAGATTTATTTCATTTCCTTGAAAAAGATTTACTACTGCAGTAAAAAATATATCATATATAACAGAACTGATGATGTATTGCTTGTATTCCTACATATTTAACTATTTTTATTAATATAATTATGGGTGTTGAAGTATCAAAATTATAGCCTTCAATAATACGAGTAACTATATTTATGGTCAAATTTCGCTATACTTATTGTATGAAATATGTTAATTTAAGCAGAAAACAGAGAATTCGTTTCACGCAACAATATACTGACGGAAACTCAATATTGGGGTAAATTTCTACCCCACGTGAACCATACAATCATATTGCGCCAGAAACGATCACGATTAACGTTTAGTACTCGCAGCTCCCAGCGTGATTCCACTCCTATAAAGTGGAACTGAATTATAGGTGAGGTTCTGACTCGAAAATGACACTTCCCAGCTCAGAATTGAAGTGTAAGTTTCGTCTGGGGTGGATTTTTACCCCAGTCATGAGTCGTAGGGACTAGGGTTAAATTACATGCGCATTATATATTAGACATGCTATAATCTTCAGCTTGATGATAACAGAAAATATTTAGTGCGCCGGTGCAAAATCTGCTGCTAAAGAATGATTTTTTCTAAATTCACTCAATATTTTCAAAAATGCATTCTATGCCTAATATTACGGAACTGGATTGAGCTGAAAGGTTCGCTGGCCCATCATTTTGAAACTAATAAATTAAACTCTAATATATATCTTGGACGGATACTATTTTCATGAACCATTAATTCCAACATACGTAGGCATTCGGTTTTGATTTTTTGCTTTCGAAAAACACTCCATCTTTGATTCAGATGATTATTTCGTATTCCGTCAATGTTTTCGTGTGATGCTGTTGCAAAACTTTGGGATAGTCATTCGTCATTTTTATGCAAAATTTGTTATAAATCTAACGGACAAAACAAGATTATAAATTAAAGCATAAAGTAATTCAGAAGATCAAAATGTATGGAAATACTATTTTGATCATTGTTGATATCAGACGACTATATAGTAATCCTCGTAGCTTCTTTTAGCTGAACATTTTCATTCTGATGTAGTATCAATCGGATACTTTTATACGTGCAGTACTTCATTCACTTTAATAACATGAAAGAAACTTTGAGGTGAACTGCAGATCAGAAGAAGAGTTTTTTGAGAAAAAAAAAAAAAAAAACATAAAATTTGACATCTGATGTTCACTTTCATTTTATATAATTTATAATTATTTTTCAAAGCGAGTAATTTCTCTCGGATGAATTAACGAATGTTCGCCTTGTGTAGCAAACCCACAATTAGGCCCTATCATAAATTCATATGACGATTTATAACGAATAAACGTACTTACCCTCGTGTATCCGGCAATTAACGCTTTAAAAGCTTGCCCCTTCATATGCGAAAAATACAAATCTCATTACTGGAATAGAAACCTTCAAACGAATCTGAATAATTCTTCAATTTCCGTTGGAAAAATGATTTTCCAACTTTCCAATGAAATTTCGACTGCGTTCGCGAGTTTAGCTAATCCATCTTCTCGGGTATCTTGAAGATGTGGAGAAATTTAAAGATTGCGTTTCATAGCCGCTCCGTTTTACTCTCATCTCGGAGCAGTAGGTATATAAAGACTCGAATGAGGTAGAATTGTAGAACGGAAATAAAACGTCGAAGGAATCGTAAACGAAAGGTACGAGTAGATATAAGGTACGTACGTGTTATTTACAAGGATGGAATGAAGTCTAAGAAGTGAGTCTCGTAAATTTGCTTTTAAACTAGTTTCCGGCCCCTTTGAAATCAATTTTCTTCATCGTGATAAGTAAAGAACCGGAATGTCTTTGCTTACCGTGTTTCAAAAGTTTTTGAACGATTGCTGATACATTTCTAATATTTCTAGAACCAAGCTATAAATCTTATAATCAATAACCAGCTATTCCAAATCGGGCATTAAAGTCGACATGAAACTATACGCTCGAAGGGTGACAGTGCCATTGTTCTACATTCTCATCCCCTTATTTGAAAACTTATTCAATCAATTCAGTGATGTGACTAGAAGTTGATATAAAAGCCTTAAATTCAAGATTGTAACCGCACCATCGATTTGAAAATTTCTTTCCAATCAGTACTCGAATTCTGCAGTCGGTCCAGAAATTATAGTCAGTTTCAACGACAAAATACAATTTTTTAGCTGTTCAAGATGACGTTTCGCATCAGGACATGCGAGGTTGTTAGAAATAAAATAGTAAAGTCGTGGACTGCTGCAGGAAGTGGTTGAATAAAATGTTATTTTGGAATAGAATTTCCCAGAGAATTGGGCGAGCCACTTGCTCGTGCTTTTCAGTAACTAGATTGAAAAGTTAATGGAGTCAATTAAGATTCAACGACGATAACCAATCAAACAACGAACGGCAACTGCCAGTTTGAATTTCCGTTGGTGAACAGTATTTTATCGGGATATAGATGGCTATTAATATCCAGGTAAAAAATTGCCCTGGTAAAAAGGAGCAAATGTGCAAGGAAACCTTGTCGGTGTCATTTTATTTAATACAATATCAATATTTCTGTTCACTTTCAGTAATATATAGTCTTCTTCGGCGCCATTAGACACTAAAATGAAATATATTCTTAGTTTTGTTCGCAATTTCATTGCTGACCGTAATTCAGGGTTGGAATTTTTCCGAACTTTTTCTCCCGACTTTGATAACTTTTGACAGACTTGCAAGTATGTCTTATATGCATGATAATTACCAAGGGGAGTAGTATGTCGTGGTTGGAAAAATTGAAGATAGTCCAAAATCAATTTGTTTCATCACCAAAGTTCATTTTGCATCATTATAATCATCTCACTCAAAAACGGTTGCTGCACGAATTCAGGCACACCGTAGGTCCGATTCGATTTATCTATGACCAAGATTGTTCGAAATACAGGTCGTCACAAATTGAACGAAGGAAATTGGAAAATTTAATTTTTAGGCTGAGTTATTTGCAAATAGGTGGAAAAGAAATGTTCGATTTTCGACAAATTGGCCATATCTTCTATGATAATTTTTTGAATTTAATTTCCCTCATTCAATTTATGACGGCGCGTCTTCCGAACAATTCGGATCCTGAGAAAGTGAAATCGGATCTACGGTGTGCCTCAATTCGTGTAGTGACTGATTTTTAATGACGCGATTATAATGATGTGAAATCAACGTAATTGGTGAAGAAATAAATTGATTTTGGACCACGTTTCATTTTTACAACCGCGACATACTGGGCCCTTAAACCCTTCATCTGTAATTGTATATGTATATGCTTTTAACGTACGTCAAGTGAAACATATATTTGTACTTTGGTATTTATGGTATTTTCCGCATCAACGGCGGAAATATTCTTGCTTCTCGTTAAATATTTTCTCGCCAATTTCGAAGCTACATAGTTTGGTAAATTTTGTTACTGCTCCAAACGGGAGCAATCTAGTGAATACTTGTCAACTAATATCAATTAGTTAGCGTGTATATAAAGTTCTTCGGTACAGGGAAAGTTAGTGAGTAGGTATATAGACCTCACGACCGTTTGACTATTTATTCGCACCGTAATTCAATTCTAGCAGAGTTTCCCGTGGAGCACCCTTGTATTACCTACCCGAAAGTCATTTCTGCACTTGTCACTTGCTTTTTATTTACGAGTAAATTGAGAGTTACTTAGGTATCATTGAAGATTGTTCCATCTTTTCCAATCCTCATTTTTTGACTCGGCTACCTTTTCATTTTATCAAACGTGTTCAGTTCTCTTTAGAGAACGTTACAAAGTTATGTTTCGAATATATATATATATATATATATCGTGTTGTTTCTCGTTTTGTCAGGTACTTGTAATTCTGTCTCATTACAAATGCTTTCATGTGCTCATAGAATGGTGCTTATACTCCGTTGAAAATGGACGTCAAGAGCCAGCTAGCATGAACGTAATTATAGTTTAACAAGCCAATTACGTTGTTATGTGTAAATCGAGGCCAGGATTTGAGGCAGTACTGGGTGCACCTTAAAGCTGCCAGATCGAACATTCGACAAAATTTTAAGAAACTTTTTAGATAATTTTTTAAAGATGATTCAAATTCAGAGGTATAAGTATTTAGGGAATCATCAGTCACCACGTCATATGATATGTCTTTAAAAATCCGGATGAAAATTTTGCCTATCAAAGACCGCAAACACAACTTCTCAAACTTTGACAGGAGATGAATTCTGGTCGGATTAACAACTTGCTATGTAAACCAGTTTGCAGAAATTTTCGTAATTTAAGATTCATGAACAGCTATAGGTAGGGTGTACTTGTGAAGTGGATTAGGTTTGACGTATACTAAGTCTGTGAAAGATTTATGGTCTAAGCCCCAAGTTTTCGCAGTTTCTATATCATATGCTATGATAACAAGCACAAAAGTAATGAATCCAGTCTGCCCTACTGCGAAAAGTCACTTTCCAAAGTCAATAAACGTTCCCTGTTCGCGTGAGCTTGGCAAATTTACAAATCCTCGTGTTACACGTCGTATTATACATACAGAATCAATTAGTAATACATAGTACAGTCGAAAGGGGCGTGATTCTCGGTAATAAAATGTGTAAAATATATAGTTGAACAAGTTTTACGCAAAAACAAAAAGACAAGGTTTATAATCGCTGTTCTTTTTTAAACTACGCACAAGCACGCAATCGTTACGAACACGAAGTTTCAGAAATTCAGAATTGCCTTTGCCAATTGACATAAAGCACACACGTCATATGGAGCACATTCCAAATATCATACTTATAATTCGTAAAAAAAAAAAAAAAAATTGATCACATTCCAGTAAAAGTCATGCTGTTTATACGTCAGCTATGTTAAGTTGCAGGAAGTGATCTCTACAATATCACCTTAATTTTTCAAGGTGCGCATATTCCGCAATGATATGCCCGTATACTACGTATTTATTTGGAATAAATGTAATAATTTGAATTATTTCACAAAAAAAAAAAAATAATGCGTCAGTCAGTAAATCTTGAGTTATTTCCCCCTCGGAAATCCCAGTTCTGTTTTTGAAATTTCAGCCAGCTCTTTCCTGGGCATAAATTATTGTGTTAGAGAAAAGCGGCTATTCGTATATGAAGCTGTAAGTTCGAAGTTGAAGAAACAACAGCGAAGTTGATAACTTAACAATCGCGTCCTTCACGTTTCTCATAATAGCGATTCTCGATTGAATTATTAACAATGTACTGAAGTTTCTCTTCGTGTCTTTCAGATGGCCGTTCTAGAAGAACCGAATGCAGTATGGCTCTGTGATTGCCATGCAATTTTAGTGAATAGATTATCCCTTTCTTAGCATGTAACAGCATTTTCTCATGCTACAAGCTTAGCTGTTTATCTTTGACAATGTATTATACGTTATAATGTAATTATAATCACTCCTTTATTTCATCTCGTATAGCTTCGTTTGATCAATATTAAACATCCTCGGTACCTATACACTTGTACACGAATTAGGTACCAGCTAGCGTCAAGTACCAATATATTCAGCTAATTCGATGATGATGGAATCACGAGCCCTAGCAGACACAATTCTGAGAATAGTCGAGTATTTCCACTTTCTAGAGTGAAATATATTCACTTACTTCAGATCACCTGGATCTTGTTGAAAATTTACATCGAATTGTAAGCGCAAAACGGAGTCGGTAATTTCATTCAAATATCGCGCAATAATTTTGCGAGAATTCCAAATCTACGAACTGAACTGCGAGCGGATATAGCAAAGGAAGAAAGTAATCGGTGGCTCGAGTAGGTACGCTTGTGATCTGGTCCCCTGGACCAATATTTGGATGCCTCTAAAGAACGAGAGGCATTCAACGCACAAAGAGACACGTTCAGTCATTCAATGCGGACGTAGAAACCCTCTGTATATATATGAATACCTACCTGGTTTATATGAACTGGACGCTATATCATCCGGTTCGTATTTTTATTTAAATAAAGCGCAAATGTTGTTTTATCCCGAAAGAACCAGACGAACTTTTCGAATAAATCCAAGCGAAATAAGTCAAGCCAAAAATATAAGAGGGAGAAATTTGAAATGTGTGTATGTATACCTTTGACTTGGAGGAAACAAAATATTTCCATACTTTACTTGATTCTCACGAAATCAAATTTTTTTTCACGTTTTTTTCGATCAATTCGGAGTCTTTCCGCTCTTGATAACTTTATCAAGAGGAAGAATCGTTCTCCGGATTAGATACAGTTGCTAAATTCCCATGGTTGTACAAAATATTTCTAGTTACAGCTGTAATATAATGCTCAGAAAAATTCAAGTAATTTCCTATCGATTTTTAATTGGAATTTGATTACATTGATTGCGATTTTTGTATCGGAGAATACTAAACTGAAAACAATACATTTTTGGTCGTGATAAAATACCTTCAATTTGGTATTTTCAAAATATAATACTACTCGAAGCAATTGAAAACATTTAAAAAATTTGAAATACCGGCGAACGTATCCAATGGATAGATTGGCGCATAGCGATTCATGCCAATCATACGATAAGCTCGCTCAACATTGGAATATTGCGTTATATTCAGAATCAACAAGAACTTCGTTTTGCCTATTCATTCTTGTTGATAAATTTCAATGGCAAGTAATATTTTGAATTCCTAATGCATGAATCAGATTCATTCCAATCCACTATTTTTCCAATTCATTTTATTTGTCAATTGCATTCCTAAGTAAGTCTGTCTAATAATAACAAACCTCATCAGATTTGATAAAAGTCCGTCAATTTTTTTTCACGCTCACGAATTTTTTCCTAATCCTGTTGGACCTCGAATAATCTTACGAAATATTTCATATTACTTGAACTTACCTTCAAATTCAATTACTGACATGGTGACGTCTTCATCATTGGACAAATCATTTCCTGTAAGAATACCAGTTTTCGAAGTGTATTTTTTTTTTTTTTTTAGCTTCATCTCTTCCTGTCTCATAAAAGATAAAATTTAAAGAAGACAAATTAGTAATACTTCCAGGAAAACTCATGCCTGAACACACAAGTTGGAATTTTTTGCATCCCAGCGGATGCTGAATACCAATACAATCAAGACAATACAGCAATTACGAATTCATACAATTCAACGTTTCCTGAGGTTTTGCAAAAGGATTCCTGAATCTAATTAAAAACTCAGCGGACATTTCAGCCCTATCGATGTATAAAACGTTATGCGCCCATGGATTGATTACAGTACGTGTCTATCGTATCGTAAGTTGTTAATCTACAGGCGGCTTATAAATTAGCGTTATAAAAAATCTGACTTGAAAAATACCTGTACTGGATCCAACCTAGGCCTATAACCAAAATCAATTACAGATGTTGAATGGCCACGAAAATTCGAGCACGCAGTTGGTATTTTTCACGGTTTTATAGCTACAGCTCCACCACGGTATGCTAATTCAATGAAGCTTATATATCTCTATATATATTGCTGTCATATTTTCGAAACACGGCGAATTTCCATTTTACAGCAAAAGCATTGACCACCGTAAACTTTATCGAAAATCACCTCATTGGATGTAATTTTATTGTTTGACCATTAGCTCGGTCCATCCGAGTACCATTTCAACTAATGACACGCGAATGGAATTTAATTTATTCTGATTTTCAAGTTCCCATTTATTTCACGTTTAGGTATATAGGTGGGTCTGTTTGATGCAAACGTGACTCGGTGAGTGAATTCACAAATCTTGTTTCTTTTTACAATTACCGTAGGTATATATCTTCTCTGTAACAAATTTCAACCGTTATATTTTTGCTGATTTCACTCGAGTGAACAATTTTATTTTTTTCTTTCTTTCTTTCTTCTACGTCGCTATTATATACCCCCTCGAGTTTTTATATGGACTTTGTCTCTCGTATCTCTCTATATATAAGGACTTTGTTTTCCGTGTCTACTAAAAAGTATAACAAGGTGCACAAAGTGTAATGCTCGGTTTCATAAAAATTCCATTAAATTTGAGTGCATCTATTTAAATGTGACCAGAGTTGAAGAAAAAACAATTATACAGAGAAGAAAATGAACTATATATCTTCAGTAAATACGTGGTTAGCGATACAAACTCATGCAGCGAGTATCTTATGTCATTTGCGAACTGATTAACCCTATAAATTCAGTAATAACAGAATTACTTGAAAACTATGACCACCATTTACATAATCAGGCTGTACAAAATAAAAATAAAAATAAAAAATGAAAAAATGATCGATCGTGGGCTCCGAAATTAAAAGAAAGCGTCAATTGGCATTTTTTCTGGAAATTAATTCAATATGGCAAATATCCAATGATTAAAATGATATCAACGAATAAATGTATATATGAGTCGAATTCGCTGTGAAAATAGAACTTGAGCTCGATTCCCTCAGAAATTTGATATTAAAGTTTGAAGTATCTAGACCCAGGATATACGCGTATATGTATACAACGTACCTATATCTATATATTCTTCGTTAACCATATATATTCGTTGAAGCTCTCAGTTGGGCAAGCAACTCCATATTGCAGTATAACTTTGTTGAAAAGTCAGGGTCAGAGGTAGAATAAACCACGTAGGTCGATACCTGCTTAAAAACTTTGTACACAAGCTTCAGCGAGACTTTGGTGATTTGCTTTAAACTTTTCCGTAACAATTGTTTTTTTGTTTTTTTTTGTTTTTTGTTTTTTTTTCCGAAGCGCGACAGACTCTAACATTATTGTAGATTTATTGCGCTTTTAAGGGAAGACCCTACTGAAATTCAGGTAAGAAGCAGTTTTTCATTTTTTAAACAGCCAAGAAACGTCCAATTAAAAAAACGGATACATAGAATTTCAAATTATGGTAGGATATGTTTTGAAAAAAAGTTTAAATTTTCTGCGATGAAATTTCCAGCGCAGGGAACCTTTCGCAGAATCTCTCCTTTTCAAGGCTGCGAAAGGTTCAACATATCCTATAAGGTACCATAATCTGGAATTCTATGTATCCGTTTTTTGATTGGACGTTAATTCTTGGCCATTTGAAAAATGAAAAACTGCTTGTTACCTGAATTTTAGTAGGGTCTTCCCTCAATATGATTGCTATGGTAATTCTTTATCGTTATGTATGATAAATTTTCACCTAATAGTTTACACTTTACAGCGTTCACCTTTCGCGAAGACAAAAAAAAATACCCAATACATGCGATAAACTACAAGATTACTTATTCTGGCACCAACGATCAGCAGGCTTGCTACCCTCGAAAATTTAATTAATCCGCAAATCCTACTAGGAAATATAATTCATGACGTCAAGTTTATGATTGTAATTAACAATACTTTCGTGCATTATAAAAAAGTTATATACGTTCTCCAGATTGAAATTTCATTTTATTTTATATATATATATATATATATTTTTTTTTTTTTTTTACTGGGCAATACACGCGTATTGTAATAATGAATTCCTTGTCGTTAACTGGATATCCGACGTTAATTGAACCCCTAAAAAACCAGATGGAATGAAACTTTTCGTCATATTATAAAAACTGCCTCATATATTACTTGAATGTGCCTATTGATCCGCGTAAGAAATAAAAATGAAGGTCAGCTTGAAATATCGCTGAAATGATATCCGTGGATTAAAATTTCTACACTTTTTTGCGACTGGTCAATATTCAAAACCTCAAAAGCAGTAATTGATCAAAAACTTCTCCGCAAATTAAGTACATGAACCGCTACTGAAAGTGTCAAAGTTTGACTATGTACCTGTATTGATTCGCATTAAATGAGGAACTGAACCAGTCTGATAACGTTTGAGTGACATATTTACGTTGCTAAATTTTCCGGGCTAATTAGCTGGGTATAAATTATCAGACAATACACTTATTAATCACGATTTTATTAGCCAGTAACAATAAATTTCATCTGACAAGATGAAGTTTTTCCAATATAACGAAGCGTTCTCGAGACGCGAAGCCATGGAGGAGACTTTTAATCTAGTAATTGTGGTGAGTTTGTCGGATCAGAAGCTAACTGTATATGAAGAAGGGTTCGGCCAGATGAGATATGATTATAAATCCTCCTTAACTGGCTCACTTCTGTATATATATATAGTTATACATGATCCTGAGCCTGCAGAAAGCGCATCATCATGATTCCTTTAGAAAATTTCTCACTTAAATTCAGACCACGTTCTCTCTGGTTGGCATACTAATGCTGTGCTGCGTAGTTTTTCCGTGAATAGTCCAATTAACGTGGAGTATAGAAATATGCCTGAGTTTCATGGTATATGTATTATGAAGCGCGTGCCATTTAGCAGCATTGCTAATTTTAGGTTAGAATTGAAGAACCTTTATCTCTTTGATTTTTATTCAAAATTCAATTACTGCATTGATTTTCACACGTAGTGAAAAACGCTCTGGCGTGAATGGTCAGACTTTTCTATGATCAAATTTATTATCTATAAAATCTTCAACGATTATCTGACATTGACGATGAGGCCTTTTCTCTATGGCTAATTTTTTTTTTTTTAGGTGGAATTCTCCAATAGATGAAAAATATTCCTGGTGGTAAGGATATATATATAATGAGCCCTTAACTCTGTCAATCATAATTAATAATAGTAACAATATCCACAGAAAGGAGAAAACTTCCTGCGGTACATTTTACAGAAAGCTTTCCAACATTCTTGCATCAATTCCATAAGAAAATCCTTCACTGTTTCGTGAAATCAATCTCGTTTAATATTATATCTCGAAAAAAAAATTACCTGTTAAAAATAGCAGAGTAAAGAAACCCTGAAGAAGTGGGATTGTACAATTTCGCTCCGCATATCCTCGCATATAATCGTCACCTTCATCTACGTATTTGTCATACAAACATACTGGTTCAGTGAAAGGGGACTCTTTATAAAATCATCTCGAAAACGAAAAGTTGGGTCTTGCCAAATCTCCGCTATTTGAGGTCCAGAAAATCAGCTCGAACCATTTTTTGGGTTAATTTTTGTCTGACGATACGTCATAATAATTAATGCAGCTTGATGTAACTCAAAACTCATTAGTTCTCCAATTTGATTGATGCAGCAGAAGAGGAGGAAGGTTTGACAATGTTTTTGTCGATCACTGATATCGCGTCAACAGCTCAGCCAATTTCGATAAATATTCGTTTCAATCAATAGGATCCGATCAAACTCAAATCTGACCCAATTTTCGGTTTGAAGTAGCTCTCCTTGCCTTGTCTTACAGATATATCACATGAAACTTGAGATTCGCGAGTTCTGTCAGGCGGCTGATTACCGAGAAGGGTCAAGATTTTAGCAGTTCCCAAAATTTCTGATGGTGAATCGAATCTGGTGGACTAAAACTCTGCAAAGAGGGGTCAATTGTGCGTGAAAAACGAATGCTCTTCGATCTTTTGAATCAGTGAGCACGCAGTCGGTTTCGACATTCAAAAATTCATATTCGTGAATTTAGAAACTGAAACAGAATTAACATTATTTTCATGAGTCATTAAATTTTCTATGATTCAATTTTCACGCATAGATTACCGCGTTTTGAAATCTAATTGTAAAAAAACCAAATTCTAAAACTGACCCATCCTGGTCATCCGAAATAAGTTCTTTTTTTTTTTTTTTTTTAAACGTTTTATACTTGAAGTACTTTTATTATTTGATTACTTTTTACTACCCCGTCGATGTCCTGCGGCGGAGAATTCAAGGATAGATTCCTATCTAGGTTCTACAGTAGCATGTGACTACTAGGAGTAGGATTTAGGCAGCACGATAGCGATAAAGTTACGGGTCTTACGCTCCGTAAAGTTTATATATCCTTAAGCCCAGCAGCTGGAGATCCTGGTACCGAATCCCTGAGTCTACCTGGAGCTCTAGCAACTACGTCAAAATCCTCCGGAATCAAAAGCTCATATTTTCACTCCTGATGCTTAAAACTCCTATCAAGTTCTGTTGAAATATAAAACCCTAGAGTCTCACAATTAGAATGACCCAAGTACCAACAGTCGTATCCTTGGAATAATTCCTCAAAATAAATAAGGGTATTACAAGGAGTCGAGCTACATCATAGAATAAGAAATAGACCTCCAGACGTCTCGTGTCAAATTCATCGATCATTTTACTCACTTTCGAGTAATTCTGTCGAGAAATTTTTACATCTACTGGTGTTGTCGAGGGTCTGATTTTTTTCTAATTTTTTTTTTTTTTCATCTGTCGTGTGGATTCTCGAAGGGAGTAATCATTTTGAAAAATTAATGTTTTGTGTCTGATCATATGTCTAATGTGGAGTTAATTAAACCAAATTCGGTGGTTTTGCTTTCATACAATTTTTTTTTTTTTTTTTTCTAAATTGTAGACCGTCTCTCCACGCTTCATCCTGATAGTTTCAATTAGGTAGTAAGTCAAATGAGCTACAACTTCCTGTTACATTTTCATCTTAGCACGTATCCAGTAAATTAAATCTGTATCTGGTTGCCTGGCGTGAACAACCGATGAAACTTTACCCTGTGGCTGAGTAAGTGGCTCGACTTGACAGCTGATATCATAAACACCTACAATCCAGGCTTGAACATTATCTCCGGAAGCTTCATCAGCGCAAACAATACACCGGTTTATATAAATCATTACCAACGAGTTGATGATATTTGGGGTGGATACTAATTGGAACAAAAAATTACTATTCACGGTTATTACCGGACATGGGTTGAAAATTAGTGGGCTTATATAGTAGATTCGTTGATTAACTCATTTCAAAAATTATTCGATAATCTGAAATCATCTCTACTATCATGAATAATATCTTTCTTCCAATATTCAGGTAACGGAAAAATGTGGCATATATCTCTGAATTCCGAATGATTATTGATTTTTTTATTTCATTTTTTAATCATTTTTTTTTTTCATCTGCTCTTGTCTATGATAGCGGGAAATAATTAACCGTTCAGATACAGTCCGAATTTTAATTGGTTTATCGTTATAGTTATAACCAGCAGTCATTGCCGCGGGCTTTGTTCGAGCTTAAATATCTGAATGTGTTTTTATTACTCATAGTTCTACGTTGTTAGAAAAACACTGGCCAGACTTGATCAGTAAAGTGAAATGAGATCGTTATAAATGATTCATTCATACTAATTCATTTACCATAATTACCATAATTGTGGACTAGCTCCAATAAATACCAACGAATGCTAATTCCTTTTCGTTTACTTTCTAACTTTACGCAGTAAATTCGGTAAATGAAATTGTATAGAATTTAGCGGATGCTTATACAATAGCGAGGAGTTGAAGTTGGGCAAATTCTGTATTATTAAAGATGGAATTGTTTTCTGCCCACAATTAGTTTGGTTGTATTTTCGCGGTGTGTACCTTACTGCGGTATTAATTTTGTATATTACATTGAATCAAACGAATAATAATTGTTTCCACAATTCTAAAATTATTAAACAGTTATACGCTATAGCTACAGCTATCCACCTGGTGCTATTATACCACATAATTTTCCTTTTGTGTTCTATGCGGTGGTAAAATCTCGGCAGGAAATAGAATTAATTAGAACTCATCTCGCTTGTGAATAACTGCCGGAATAATAAATTCGATAACTCGATTAATTCACTGGCATAATTAACACACAAACACCAAGGGGAATACGAACACGCGGTATAGATATAGGTATATGAGTTCTACATCGTTGAACCAATTTTTCAACGACTACTGTAACTTCTATGTATTAACAGAGTCATTCCCAAAGTCGACCACAGTAATTTGCGATACGTTATTTACAACAAGAAAAAAAAAAAAAAAATGAGATATCAGACAACTATCTGAGAATGAGACTAATGTCCATCAGTTGTAACAGTTTGCTTGATACAACAATTCTTAATTCACTGAACATTTATTATACTCACGATGCAAATATTATTCCCTAAGTTTTTGAATATTGAGTTCAATTCATCGTATTCTGTCTAGTTCAAAAAACGATTCAGTATAATTAGTAAGAATTGAAACACCGAGTTGTAGAAGGCTTGTGTTAATTGTAACAGAGAAAGGATCATGGAATGATCGTTGGCAATTGTTCATTTTTTTCTAGTGACCAATTGGTTGTATTACAATAATTTGATCATAATAGTATTTTATCATTTTCATACTTGAAATGGAATAAAATTTTCGGAATCAACTACAAATGTAATATTGACTCCGTTGAACAATTTTGACGTATAAAGATCAGCACTACCATATCAGTGCGATCGATATCTTTTTGGAGAAATCAATTATCCACGATAGTACGAGGGGGAAGATATCCCCAAAAAATATGAGTGCCAGGAAATTTGAAAAATTTTATCCTGTTAAAGTTGATAGCAACGATAATTACGAACAAACGAATAGTTAATTTTTCAATTCCAGCTGACATGGCTGGAAACCTTTCAAGTCTGATAAGATTTGTGTCAATTTTGAATGAAATCCATAGATCGCATACTAGATGGAATTATAGTGAAAGAAAAATTGAATACATCCGTTAGGGTGTCTCTCGCATGTCTTTCGCGAAATTTTATTATAGGGGATGCAAACACGCTTACCTGTTTCAAGGCGGTATTCGATAGCCTATTCCTCGACAACGAAAGACAGTAAATCGATGAGACAGTTTTTGGAATTACCCTCAAACCTTAAACTAAAAATTCATCACGGCGTTTTTGGAAAAATTGTCTACTTTCTTTGTAATTTGTGGTTGTGTTTGAATCATTCGATTTTCAGCCTATTTCGCGGAAACGGATCAATATCGGAAAGCACTCAGAATTTACAGGCAGCTACATCGGATGTCTCGAAAAAAAAAATTTCATCCAGGGAATTTTTTTTTTTTTTCCAGTTTCAGTATTCGGAAAAATGTATGGAATCCCGTTTTCGCAATTTACTATCTTCATCTCGCCAGGATGTCTGAACAAAATTCGACCTGCAAGCTGAATAGTGATCGAAAATTTCAGCTCTTTCAAGTTATTAGTTTTCCAGAGAAAAATCATAAACATTGCATTTTGACTGAGCTACGGCTACGGATTAAGCATAATGTGAAGAAATAAAATCAGGTGCGCTTATCACAATTGGAGGACCCATCGGTTGCATATTTACATATATATATATATATATATATATGTAGATAGGTTTTAATGATTCGACATAATTATTGAAAAAATCACGGAACAATCCTTCCTGTTACGATTTCAGCCAATTATATTACAATTGAAGCAGTTCTCTCCTGCAAACGCGATTCGCTACTGATTGCGATTTATCTTAGTCTTATCAAAATTTTATGTACATTTGCCACCACAATTCCAAGATTTCAGCTGCACCAATAGGTCGAAGTATGCCTCCCTCTTTAGGAAGTAAAAACACTGCAAAATCCCACATTTTTCTTTTTCTTTTGTTTATTGTTTTTGAGATAAAAAAATCGATGCACGCAATATGCGAACCAAGAAACGAGAGATGTGATCCGTGCTGCAGAATTTGACATAGTAAATAACCTGGCAAACCGGAGACAGACATAATTTCGTTTGGTTTTCCTGTAGGTACCTACGTGGAAGTTGTATTTATCTGAACTGCTGACAACGCAACGTTGTTATTTCTCATTTCCATACCGTTATTATTACTTGGTTTGTAGACTGTCAACCGTGTCTCGGCTTTGTCAGCTTCGCTCTGTGCTCTTAGAATCTTAATATAAACATGTTCGCTTCATCATTATGATTTGTCTTTTATAGAAAAGGTAATTTTACGATGATTTTGAGTGAAAAGTCAGTTTAATTTTTGATAGAAAAAAGTCAAAGTACGCTTCAAGATTATTTATGCTGATTCCAAATTCTTTTTAAAACTATGCCCAAATAACATTCAGCAATTAATTGCTCAGTTTTAATGCAAAACCTTATTGTAAATTTGTAATGTGAGCCGGTAGAGAATATAGTGTATATTTCTTTGTGTAAAATGGCCTTGTACTAAGATCTGTAAGTATTATACTGCACTGCAGAGAGTCAGAGGAAAATGAGGACGAATATAAAACTTGGACACAAAAAAGGAGGTAGAGAAACAAACTGGACGTGAACAATTCATAAAAATTTATGTAAGCCCCGGGTGGCCCTGCAGGTATATTTGCGAAAAGTTCAAAAATATTAATATCACAAACCGAATGGCCCTGGGGTAGGTACGGGCGCAGCCTGAATTGATTATATACCAAACCAGCTAAAATAAAAATTCAACAACTTTCTTTATCACGCGGTGTCAAAGCTCAGAGACCTGGAGCCTTTGTTCATGTTCAACAGATATCAGATTCATAATATATACACATGGATGTATAATTTTTGCCTTTTGGTTGACCCAATCAAAAGCTAAACACAAAACGCAACGATGCAAAATATATTTCGGCAATATTTCGGCGATATTGCGATATCTCTACTTCGACATTATGTTCAGTATACTCGGAAAATAAAGTAATAAATTGAAATCTGTGAACTCTAAATCTGCAACCTTGTTCATTTCATTGCGAATTCATTGTAAGAAAAGCCCATTCTTATCAGCGTTTCTAAGGCGGGGGACTCTTCAACAATCCGGACAAAAGAATTCTCGTTATTTATTCATTCTTCAGCTATATTATTTCATTGAGTCAAGAAACATGACACTACATAATTTAAAACCTATTCTTCGAATTTTTGAATATTTTTTACAATTTGGAAAAATTAAGTCACAGCTAAGTTAAGATCAGGTTCCGCCTTCTCAAAATCCCATTTTGTGATAAATCTGGATGAAATAATCTTTGGGTACGAAATTATCAACATGGATAGGTTTTTGAATGGCAAAAAAATCTAGTCAGAATTTTATAAACTACAAAATTATATCGACCACTAAATGTGATCCGAAATCTCTGCACAACATTTTACAGTCATCAGTTTTCTTATTCCTTCTGCAATTGCCTATAGAACTCGAACGGATTCACCATGACCACAAAAAAACCTTATAGGATTTAAATATAGATGTAATTTGGAACGTTAACGCTGGAGATAAGATATCCTATAATAACAATGAGGAAACTATTAGATGGGAACGAATTCCTAAATGATAAGCATCCTTCCTATGTGGAAGGATCTTATTGAATAACTTGTTGATGCACCAGCAGGATAACAACTTCGAGGGTTCACTTAAGCAAGTTCATCCACTTTATTTTCATCTCCTACCACCTCTGATCTATATCTAAGCCGACAGATTTCTTCGACAAAAAAAGTTCATTTTATATTACTTCAACTTCGGTCTTAACTCAACGAACACATTTAGGAGTTGCTTTCTAACTTATGTCGTAGAACCCAAATCTACGGCATTTTATTGTCTACAAAATAGGACACTCATATAAGTACATCGGTGGAATATTACTTCGAACTAGATTTTATGCCTAATCCGTCCCTATCCTTTGGTGAATCTTTTTGAGTTGGATGAACGAAGAGTAAATGGCAAAAAAAAAAAACATATTTGAAAAATCAGGATATTCTAAAATCTTTTCGAATTGTTTTTCTTTTTTCTAATTCTTCGTTCATCCACTAATCGGTTAGTCATATCTCGATGATTTCCTGAAGGAAAATTTATCCTAAAATATTTTTCACGTAGGGTAAGTGTACCAGTTACTGACCGTGTCCCAATTATTGACCTTTATCAATGATTCCTTTTTATCCGTGCAAGCTCTGAAATTATCAAAAAAATCAATTCGTCTTCTCCGAGTCTGTAGCAATTGATTCGTGTAACGAAAACATTTAGAATTCTTATCATAGATTCAATATTGAACAAAATATAAGGGTCAATAATTGGGTCTTGAAGAGTCAGTAATTGGTACACTTACCTTAGAATGATTCTTCATTTAGATATAAATCAGCCATGATGGCATATCGCCTTGATGTACGTTATGCGATATTATTCTAAAAATTACAAAATGTCCAACAATAAAATCGATTTCAACAATGTTTTCCTTTTTTTCTTTTTCCAGAGCCTTATTGCCCTCTAGTTTTCGATGGCTGGTCTTGCTGGCCTGATACTCCAGGTGGAACGACGGCGTTTGCTCCTTGTCCTGACTTCGTTACAGGATTCGATGCGTCACGTAAGTAAAATGAAATTTTTCTGCTATCTTGAGAGGGTCAAATTAGCATTTCAAGAAAGCAGCTGTAAAGTGTCGAAATACAAAGTGGAGGGCTTATTTGTCCTCATTAGAGCTGCAGAATTGCGACTGGTTTTTTTTTGTTTTTTTTTTTTTCTTACGAGTGAAACAATCATTTGCTTTTTATCTTTATTTTTCTTCAGTCTCGTCTTAGCTTCTCTCATCTGCACCTTTTGCTCGAAATACGGGCTGTTTACTAGAAACGTTTCTTTCTGGTTGTTTAATTTATTTTAATGAGCGTAAAAGTATATGGACCCGCGTTCATATTTCAATTATGAGGAATCCGCACGCGTCGTTGAGCTGAGATAAAAGCGCCGTCAGTCGAAAAGGATTCTTCTACCACGCCTCGAATTCTTGAACAATAGAAACTCTCAAGACAGAGGATACCATAACCCAGAATTCCCTGCGGCTTCAAACTTAGTTGTCTTACCTCAATAAACCGGATCCGTTTGCCCAAAGTTACAAAAGATTAGCTCTTGCCCTCAACATCATCATAACAGTAAAGTCATTGGACCCTATAGCTAAATTGCGTACAAATTTTCATTGAAAATTTATTAAAGACAACAAATTCTCATCATCTAAAGTAAGGTAAAAAATAATGAGGTCGATTTATTTGTCCGTCATTCATTATGAAGTACATTCAGTGCTGCACATTATTAGACTTTGTATATTAGAAGATACCCTGCAGTGAGATTTCATTATCTAAGGAATCGTATCATCACACTCGTCAATGTAGTCGTTTAGTATTTTTGATGGTGTCATCAAACTTTTGACGATCTTGACGTCATCGCTTGTCTTGAAATTATTCAAGAAGCTCCGAATCACACGCGAGTAGGTAACAAAATTCTGGTTGCTCGGAAAAGAGATCGTAAATCTTGGCGAAAAGTAACCTGCGGATCGATGGAAGAGCTTCGGTATATTCCACAGGCCGGTTAGGAAAGTATGTATAATTCTTCCACAAGCCACAACCTGAAACATTATGCCTTGATCTTATGATAAGCGTCATGAGCTCTACCCATCTGCTTATTATTAATTTTATGTCTTTGTGAAACTCGTTGAGATGAAATTTTCACGTGCACAAAATATTTTAGATGCGAAAAGTCTCAGATTTGTGCATTTAGCGGATGACAGAGCCGTAATTAATTGCATGAAGTCTCGCCTTACTTGGAATATTCACTGTCAATCTCAGACGGAAAATTCAATTTCGAATATTAATCTGGCAAAGAGTTCATGGCACCTTTATCCTCCGGAATACTGAACATCAGGTATTTAATTACTAGCTATGGATATTTTCGGCACAGTAATATCACCGTCCCTCAGAAAAGCTGATACTATAGTCTCTTCCTTCAATCACAATCTTGAACACTAAGTCTCTGTCGCGGGCTAAGAACAATCAAACAGCCTGGCTGACACTTCAGTATTCTTGAAAAAATGAGTGAGAATAAAACTCACCATTCCATACAGATTTTGCCTCAAAAAAATTTCTTCAGTTCTTGAATAGATAGGTTCATTCAGCAGATATTTGTTAATATCGTGAATACATCAAATGAATGTATTATACGTTCAAAGTATTTCAATTTGTTATTTTTAATTTTTTGTAATTCTTATTAGTAAAGCAAGGTTATTCTTGGACAGTGAATGGTCAAATATTATGTTCGGGGATGAGTTTGAAATTTTCTCTGAAAGGATGATTCGATATTTTGGAATACGTGCTTTCTATTTTGTGCAACTTTGATTTTCAGGATTTTAATAGTGTGACTAATTCAAGCTTAACTCTCGACTATACATGTGCATAACTTTTCGATGAATAATAATTATCAGCAAAGACAATGAGTTTGGTACTTATAATTACCACCCATGATCTGGGATTCTCTTATACGTAAGAAATTCCGGTATGAGTTAGAACTTGATCCTCTCTAAACAATCCATGTATGTACCTTATACCTATCTCCAGATGAGACCACGTAACCTACATACTATGTAGGTATATTGTTCTGCAAGCTTGTTGACTGAATGGCTCAAAGACCATCTATATCACGTAAGCTTTCTGCTCCTGTGCTTGAAATTTCTACCAAACATATACTTGCGGGGTAGATTTATAGAACCGAGTTATTAAGCTCGCAGGTTACGCGGATATGACTGGCAAGTGGTTCTAGTAGTTTCAGAAACCATATTTGGTGGAGGAGTTTGCCGTTTACGTCAGTGAAGAATTATTAGCTGAAACTTTTAAATGCGAGTGGAGAATCATATCCAAAACACTTTCGCAATTCGAAATTGCAAGCTTTTCATCACAGCTGGGCACGTTTAAAAAAATGCGCAATTAATGAGAGATTGTCATCATCGAATTCGGAACTTTATGATATCAGAGCCCTTCGTCTGAACTTGAAACTTCTTTGTATATGACTTACCCACAAAGTTGTGACAGAAATTGTTAATTATACACGATCTGTTCTGTCTGTAAGAATATATATTGTTATTCAAATTGGAAACGAGGGGAAAATCACCGTTTGAAACTGGCTACGTCTGCTTCGTGAAGTCTTTTGAAATCCATTGAAATCATTCAAAACCGTGAGCATTCATTTAAAGTCTTTGAAATATTTTTAGGATTATTTGAAACATTGGAAATCTTTGAAATATATGGTGTTTACTGAAATCACAGGGAATCTACTAGAACCATGCAATATCTTTTGAAATTTTGAATTCTTCAAATCTGATCTAAACCACAACGAATGAGAGGCTCACCCCGCGCTTGAAAATAAATAGAGGCTTCTGATCGTTCTGATCCTGGCAATATTATTTTGGAAGAATTGGGATGATAGGTCTATCGGTTATCAGGTCCAAATATTTTCGGTACCTAGAGGGCGTTCACTATCCTTACTAAGAGCACATTTATCTTTTGACTTCCATATGCGTAAAGAGATAAAGGAAAATCTGCGAATTAATATCCGTATTTTTCACTGTCTTGACCACGTGCATATATTGGGAAAGTATAGTAGGCAGAGCTTCTGAAAAAACCCTGAGCCCAATTCTCAACGATAGTAACTGTGCTTTCAGAGGCCCCAACGATTTTTTCATATTAATGCAAAATCTTTGCCACCTCGACACGAACCAATAGCTTCAATATTTCCGGAACATCGGAAATTCGGGTAAGAGCTTCCAGTAGAGCTTTCACTGATTGAGGGCCAGAGCTTTCGGCCTACTCTACCCGCCTGGCAATAATATTCATTGTCTAATGGTTTCCCCTAGGAATAGCTTGGAGATAAGACGCCTTGATTATTATCGCGATCAATTAATCCTACGATTCAGAGCTTACAATAGTTTAATTGTTGCTTGAATAGTTGCAGATTGAACAGTCATGGAATTCTGGCAATAGTTTCTTAGTAACTATCTCAAAATCCACTCCTTACTACAATAATGACCCACTGACGCGGAATTCATAGTTTGCCGACGGTGTCCTGCATATACAGGGTGATTCAGATTGAAGGCACCACCGGGCACTGTCGGATTCCTCTCGAAAAAATAAGACGAAAATCAAGAGTTACATTTTTTTTTTTTTAACTGCCCGGTTTTCGAGTAATAGCCGTTCAAAGTTCGACCAATCCTTGCGCATCTTTAAAATCATCTCCCGGTCGCGCGCGGAAAGTCGGACCGAGCGTGGCACGTCATCACCGATATACCCATCGCGCGGCAGCGTGCTACCTAACAAACGACGACCGACTGTGGGGCCAAGAGCCGATCCTTCCTTTCATTAAAAAAGTCATCGTAACGGAAGCTGTCACCGCTTTTCCGCGATGCCCATTGGCTGTCGCGTGTACGCCGTGCCGCTTTCACAGCGCGACGGAAGTGCCTGCATTCATATTCTTATTTTGCTTGATTGAATCGCATATGCAATGCGTACGTAGGTATATGTATTTATGCTCAATATACTTCTATACAAGCGTGCAGTCATACTTAAATTCATTTCATCTTTCATGTAATTTGATCTTTAGGTGCCTAACCTTTCGATTTGTCAGAGTTCTAGCCTTTTTTTAAGTAAAAGTCATCTTCATTTTTCAGGTGCGATACGTTGACGTCCGTATGGTTAAATGGAAGTCAGAGATTAATTTTATCAAGTACGCAATTTCTTCTTCCGTTTGCTAGCCTTTCAAATTTAAAGAATTTTCACTTGAGTTTGTCATTGATTATTCTATAGCAGAATCTTTTTATATTTTCATATATTTGTCTGTCCGTCCGTCCCCGGCCCCTCCGTCCGTCCCTCCGTCCCCGGCCCCTCCGTCCCTCCGTCCCTCCGTCCGTCCGTCCCCGGCCCCTCCGTCCGTCCGTCCGTCCCTCCGTCCCCGGCCCCTCCGTCCCTCCGTCCCTCCGCCCGTCCGTCCCCGGCCCCTCCGTCCGTCCGTCCGTCCCTCCGTCCCCGGCCCCTCCGTCCCTCCGTCCCTCCGTCCGTCCGTCCCCGGCCCCGGACGGAGGGACGGAGGGACGGAGGGACGGAGGGGCCGGGGACGGACGGACGGAGGGACGGAGGGACGGAGGGACGGAGGGACGGAGGGGCCGGGGACGGACGGACGGAGGGACGGAGGGACGGAGGGACGGAGGGACGGAGGGACGGAGGGACGGAGGGACGGAGGGACGGAGGGACGGAGGGACGGAGGGACGGAGGGGCCGGGGACGGACGGACGGAGGGACGGACGGACGGAGGGACGGACGGACGGAGGGGCCGGGGACGGAGGGACGGACGGACGGACGGAGGGGCCGGGGACGGACGGACGGAGGGACGGAGGGACGGAGGGACGGAGGGGCCGGGGACGGACGGACGGAGGGACGGAGGGACGGAGGGGCCGGGGACGGACGGACGGACGGGCGAACGGGCGGACGGACAGACAGACAAATATATGAAAATATAAAAAGATTCTGCTATAGAATAATCAATGACTAACTCAAGTGAAAATTCTTTCAATTTGAAAGGCTAGCCAACGGAAGAAAAAATTGCGTACTTGATAAAATTAATCTCTGACTTCCATTTAACCGTAAGGACGTCAACGTATCGCACCTG
Source organism: Ametastegia equiseti (assembly GCA_963989295.1). Lineage (NCBI taxonomy): Eukaryota > Metazoa > Arthropoda > Insecta > Hymenoptera > Tenthredinidae > Ametastegia > Ametastegia equiseti. The sequence continues at coordinate 7,073,214 of OZ022399.1, forward strand.
AAAAATGAAGATGACTTTTACTTCAAAAAAGGCTCTGTATAGATTTATACATAAAGTAGCATAGAATCGAAATTCTATAGAATATTGCAATTTTCGACAATTGTGGAAAGCTGCTGATTTCACTGTCATTGACTGATTTCTCTCGGAATTTGTCTAAATAGAAGACAGCTATTTGAGAGGATAATATTATTCCGAGCTTACAATAATTAGCTTAGGTACTAATTATGAGCAATATGTATTAATGTATCTGATTCTGTATCCAAATTTGACAGATTTATCCGGTTTCTCTTGACCACAGCAGCAGTATTGTCCAGAATATCGAATCACGATCCTGTATATATAGTCACATATTTTTATAGTAGTCGCATAATTTTCAGTAGGTATAACGTTGTTTGGCTGGCAAAAATTCTTTTCAGTTTTCCGAAATCTGATCCTGAAAGGTTTAGAAACCTAGCTCCCACATTTTTGTCACGGCCCATGATTATATTTCACATCTTCATTTTTTATCAACGACTTACTGATGCTTTCTGTTAATCGAACAGTTATATTCACTACTTGGATTTTCGAAAAAGTATCGAGTACTTCTGATTAAAATGCCAATCCAAAATTTGTCAGTTCAAGTTCTGTTACTAAATCCCCGTTGATATTCTCTTTCTGGCTCTTCAGGGACCCTTCGGTGAATTTTAGGCAATTTCCTAACGTTCAACGATTGCTCAATGCACGTGAAGGTTATTTTTCATTCTCACATCTTCCATCATCAGGTGGTTGAATAAAGAGTTCGGCTTCATTGGAGCTCGTTGGACTTGTATATTAATTTGTAATTCAATTTTATACCCTCAATAATTTGGCTGTATTCATCATTCGAATATAAACTGCACCCTTTCAACCGTATATACAAGCATCTGATATTATCTTGGCAATATAATTAAAAACACTTGCCTTTAATAAGAGAAACAAGAATTTCGGAATCAGCATGTCAGCTACAGAAATGTTAGATTTCGGTATTTCATAATTTCCACCTCTCAAGATATTAACCGCACGATAATCAAGAAACCAAAATTTATCAGGCTTGTGAAATTCTCGCTCAATTTAGGGGCAATTCGGGAATAACCTTTTGATAATAATAATAATAATAATAATAATAATGTTAGAAAACAGAAACGAATCTGGGTGCGATCATTTACCGAGGTTGCCCTAAATCGTATTTGTCAACTTGAAAAACTATCCTCCAGACCCTACAATAAGAAACTCCATCACATACTTTTCTGCGGATCGAACTATAAACTGGTGAGGTATTTTTTCCCTCAAGCTCCACGACTTCCGGAACAAAACCATCTATCTATACCCTACCACTAAAGCTTTTTACCGGAGAGGCTGAAACTTCCGGCTTTACGATTCAGAATTTGATGAAACCCGTTATGAATTTTTTAGGAGCTAACAAGAGTATACATATTTATACGAGTGTGAGGAGAAATTATGCATGCTAGAAGCAAATCGTTGTTCAATATTGGATACAATTTACTTACGTCGAATAATCCGGTGATATTCAAACTATGTACCAACAAACTCGCAACAATGTGATTAAAACCCACAGTATAACCGCAAGCTGGGGAGTTCGGTTTTCTCAAAATTAAATGTGGAATGCAAAAAGTCTAGAATAACTACTAAAGACAAACTTCTTTAGGAAAACACATTGAATTAGTTGTGTATTTCATCAGTTTCATTGTGAAAATTCTGTAAAACACAATTTTTTTTTAATTCTTGGGCGACGTTTATCGGAAATGTAATACTGTAGTATAAGCACAGCAAAAGATGAAAAATTAGGAGCTGAAATTATGCAAATAGTCGACGTATTCCTCAACGAGGCTCGTTGATTTTGATTTCGGGTGGGTCTCAAAATTCTCAACAACCCTCACGTGATGGGCAAAGGGGCTCAAATTTTTCCCCACCCAAAATTTAATCTGTTTAAAATCGAAAGTATTTCATTTTGCATCGTCATTTTTATCCCAGGATTGCAGAACGAACACGTATCTATTTTTGATGGGAAAAGCTTCAAATTAATAATTTCCTGCAGGACGCCATTTTTTCATACCTATTTATTCAGAAAATGTCAGTTCGTCTTCACAATTCACTGTATACCAACTCGATATAATCAAATTAACGAAAAAATGTATCGAATCATCAAGGGAGTGGGAAGTAAAGAATAAAAATACACACGGAATTTATAGAAGGCAACTAACCAATCGGGTAGTCGTTCGATTTATCGACACCCTCTAATTTCATCTAATTGCTACACAATGCAAAAAATTCGATGAAAAGAGGAAGCGATACATCTCAATTATGTTTGGTTCCATAATTGTGGCATCATCATATGTAGATTCTATTTGTTCAAATGCGAATACCGTAATTGATACGCGAGCCAGACTTTCTGACATTTCAAATGATTCCCGATTGTCTATCGACCATTTCTTTGATAAATAGAAATTGATATGGTCTGTGTTGGAAAGACCAATCAACTTTGAATGCGTGTATAAAAAGAGTATGTTTTATTATCGAAAAATGTATGTGACCGAAATCGAAGCAATATTCAACTGAGATCTTCATGATTGGGCCACACATACCGTATAATTATATCGTAGTCAATTTCGATATGCCACATCCAGATCCGCTGGAAAATTGGTTGATCTCGTTATAATCACAAAAAACTCGTGGATAGAGATTAATTTTCTTGCATCACAGAAGCTGCTCTCGTCCATCCTATGTTGCGACGTTCCAGTTGAGAGAATATTCCTAAAAGTAGCTCAAAAAGGCAATTTCGAGATATTCAACTAATTATACATCGATTTTTCAATGTTTCAAAACTTTCAATATGAAAAATCTATCACAGACAAATTGACGCATTTACAATAATATTTACTACCAGATTGGTGATGAGAATGGTGAGATTTTCTGTTTTCTGTTTTTCGATTGTCCGAGTATCCAAGTGCTCGTCGATTTTTCATCATAATTATTATCTCGCAACAAAAAATATAAATTTCACTGAAAACCAAGACCTTTATGGAAATACATAGCAGATAGGTATAAGGTACACTTATCGCCTTCAATCTTTCTGAACAAATTGAATTTTTCAGGCTCAAAATCAGATTTTTAAATTTCAGAGATTTCATAATTGTCATATATTCGACTGATCATAAAATTTCCTCATTCCTTCTCACTCGAAAATACGATATTATAAGGCATATATCCGCAATTATATTCAGTACTGCCCCATGCGCGACAAGAATTTTTAGCAGTTCCATAAGTGAAAAGATACAGGAGAGCAGATGTCACACAAACATGTGCAAAATATCTTGATCGGAGTATTGAATTCTTCAAAACTTCCATTGATATAAGGCGATGCTGGATATTATCCAAAGTGGCCTGGTTTCCGCGCGATATTTTTTTTTTTTTTTCTATTCTGATAAGTAGTGAAAAAACTTTTTAGCACTTGAATTTTGAACCACAGAATAGTACATTTCAGTACCACTACGGAAAGGTTTTTTTTTGGCAAAACGAGAGGTTTAGGCGAGGTAACGATGTTTGTCAAAAAACCTTTACGTACGAGTCAGGGTCATTATTTTTCATCACGAGAGCCGATAAATCGCGACGAAGTTGCAATTTTCAGGTTAGAATGATGAAAATAAATTATCTATATTATACAATATATTATAAGTATATTTATCTCGTCAAGCAAGAATCCAGTAGTAGTGCATTTTTGAGAAAGGAAACATATCTCAGAATCGGTTCTTGAATCGTCCAGCTGCTATTCGTACGCCCAGTTAAATCCAGGTAAGACTATACGGAACAGCATAGCTTGATGTACTTCCAGCGCATGACTTGCAAAGTGAACACGTATTTATAGGTACAATATTTCCACTGCGAAAGCTTCCTGCAGGTAAATCTAGAATATCTCCGGTGCATTCATTATGAAAATTTCTCTTTACTCTGCGATGGAAATTTGGAGTGCAAGATATGAAAGCTATACTAGAATAATAATCTCAAAAGATTCATTATGGTACAAGATCCTTGTTTAATAATAAAGTAAACAAAAATAAAAATAAATAAAAATTAACACGAGAAAACGTGAACAGTCAGACCATCTTTTGACTTGAGGGGATGGAAAAGCAAAGGCACTATCATTATTAGCACAGAATAGCTTACAAGTAAGCCTTTGAACTCTTTGTGTCCAATTCGTCTCCAGTTTTACCCACTTGTAGTGGGTTTTTGGAGGAATTTTCACATTTCTCAGCACTGGTAAAAGCCTGATTTTCTTACTTTCACACGTCAAGCTCCTCATTCAGCATGCCCGACATAATATAGCATTTGGATAATTGGATGTCTGCCACAGGTGAGATAGATACCCGTAGGTAGAATTTTAGTCTGATCGTGATGATAATAATTTATACCATTTCAACCCTATCCAAGATCCGAAAAGTTCCATCATTAGTCCCCAAAATGTCCGACAAATGGTCTTAGCAGTGTAACAGCGTGAATGTGCACAATTAAGGGGGTTAGTTACCCTCTAGAGCTATAAAACAGCCTTTCCTGACGAACATTAATTTTAAAGTCATAAATTATAAAGACGGACACATGATTTCTTTCCGAATTTGAATCGTCTGTTTATTAACTTCATTGAAATTCAGACAAAAGTCATTCGGCTTCGGGGGATCAAAAAGTCATCAACAATAACGTGCAGCAATGTGCGCGGTTCACCATTAACTTGGTGAACGTGATTTCGGGTGATCAACTCTACTGATGCATGAAATATTTATTTGAAAAATACATTAAATCCAAGAATATCTGTTGAAAGGTATCTTCAAATTGTCAACATTTTGTAACAAGAAAACTGCTTGCTAATTTTGACAGCATATCGACTATTCTATCCTCATTACAGAACCGTATTTGTTTTGATTCAGTCGTGTCTTGTTTTTTTTTCCACGCCAATGCAAAATTTTTCAAATTTTTAAGTTTGTGTGGTTTGCTTTGAAATGCTCAAAGATGCAAGACTTTTGAAGGTTCAATCGCTGTCTCGCTTAGCTTGAAGTGAAGACTCTAATAGAAGCTTATTCTGGAGCTAATTTAAGATCAATGCTTTAATACGTAATAAAAAAATAGTACATTACGATACGAGTACGGAAAGGCTTTTTTGACGAAACGAGAGGTTTACGGCACGAGCCGAAGGCGAGTGCTGTAACGAGTTTCGTCGAAAAGCTTTTACGTACGAGTGACGATCATTATTTTTCATCGTGAGAGCCGTGAAATCGCGACGAAGTTGCGATTTTGAGGTTAGAATGATGAAAAGATAGTTTTCCTACGGGCCCTAATGAAAACATATCGACGTGAAAAAGATAGTAAGAATTCATTGGACGATTTCTCTTTGTACCTACCGATTTTCCGAAGTCAAGATCATCTCTTGTCTCTTCTGTCCATCTGACCCTACGATAGTTCGGGCTTGACTCTCCAGGTTCTTTCTATGAAGCTGTAATGCGAAAGATTTCCGCACAGCTTGATGGCTGAAAATTCGTCACAGATGTCACAAAAGATTCAATGCATATACCAAGATATCGTACGAAAATTGCGACCGCAGAAAAACTGAGTGAAGAATAATTGTGTAACAGAAAACGTGAGATTGTTGAGAATAATTGTGTAACGAATGCGATAGTAACAAGTCGATAACGAAGTCTCCGTATGAATTCACATAGCAGCCTCAAGATGTACGAATTATTTTCATTAAAATTAAATTTCTCATGCAGGCAGGAAGAAAATAGGCATGGTTCAGTGAAAAACGTATCTATTCGAGGTATATTAAACAACGATACATTCATGATACAAACTTAATCCAAGAAATATTCATTTTAAAAAAATATTATCTTTGAGAATATCTATCGAAAAATATCTTAACATCTCTTAACCTGCAACGTAACGTAAGGAACTAAAAATCGTGAATCATTTCAGGAACACTTTTTATTTATTAGCAAGTGCCAAAGTTGAAATGAATATTTATTCAATATCTCGAGTACAGGCCTGAAATAGGATTTTGAACTGACAAAGGACGTACTTACACATGTTACAAAATAGTAAACTCTACATGGTATCAAATTATCTTATCAACTCTCTTCGGACAGGATTCCATTACGCGTTGGTAAGGGAAAATCGAAATTCCTCTTACTGTTCATTAAGAAGCTTACATTCGTGAATTTTCAAGTTATACCTAGCAAGCGATTCGAGTCAATCGCAGAGTTTCAGTGAATCCTCGTCATCGAGGAATCAAAATTGCGAAATATCAAAACGTAGAAAAGCCACTATTTCAAATTTTTAGATTACGAATTCCAAAACAGCGACCGATAAAATTTGAATAATTTTTTGAGTACCACATCAGAGCCCGGCTCTAGTGTAACCTTTTAATATTTTGAGCTATCATTATTTTAACATTCGCAACATTCGCCACTCGAAAATTGGATGTCTTGACATTTTGAGTCCCGCTCTTCGTCATCTTTCGGAAAGTTAAATTCGGCCAAACGTTCATTCAAAAGCCAAGAGACACCGGGATGATCGACCTTACGTAAAGCGTCTATTACATTTATGTTTCGTTCATTCAGCTCTTTCGAGGTATTATCAAATAACATATCCACAGCAAATAAAACACAATGAATGGCTTCGCTATTCGCCAATACCTCGATAATAGCCATCAACTTTTCTTCCTGACTTTCTGTTTCGCAAAATGTAAGATTTCTAATGAAACGTGACAATCTATTCGACATAAGAATTACGCACTCTGGAGAAAAAATTTCAACTAATTTGGGGATTTTCTGAGCTATCCTGCGACCAAAATCTATCGAAGTCTGAGACTTGTGGTACTCGATAGAGAAAACAAGATCCAAATAAGAACTGGCATTTTGGTGTGGCTGAAGAGCCGACTGGAAAATTTCTAGCAAGGATTCGTATACTCGTACGTCGTGCTTGTCATACACAAAACCACAAATCCTAGTAAAGAATTCGTTAACCATAACGTTGAGAGGGTAGAATTTGGGTTTTTTCGGATGAGGCTTGTTCCAATACTCTGTGACTGAGTGTCGAAAAAAGTCTCCAAAAAATTTGAATCTCGATGCGTTGTACTTTTTAAAGGGTGAAAGATAACTGTCGATTGTCAGACGCAACCCGGCGTCAAAAACATCAGAATTATAATCGAATGCAAATAAATATTTCTTAATCAAATCTTGGCAATATTCTTCCGGAAGAACTAGAGTTATAGGCCCATCGATGTGTCTGATTAGCTTACATAAAATATCTATGTATACTTCAGGGTGTTCGCTCTTCTGTTCCATAGATTGCAATGCCTTTACAACCGATTTAATGTATTCACAGAGGTATTCGTTCGGCACCGTTGAAAGCCCCGTTAATTTGTTCAGGAGCTTTTCATCGTCATCAGCGTTCAATGTGTCCAGGCATTTCAGCACCATACGCCAGCTTCTGGAATCAGGTTTCTTGCAGAAAAGATCATAAATTTTGTTAAAAACTACTAATCGGATCGATGTATGTCCTTCCGCGTTCCACAAATTAGTAAAGTAGGGGTAAATTTCTTCCAGAGGTGCCACTGAATACATCAACCTAATGCCATGTTTCTTAACCGACACGGGTCTATTAATTAACGTCCTGGCAAACGGGATCACCTTGACGACTGGTATTCGACGACACACACTTGTGAGAGATCGTATCGCCATTTTTAAATAATCACCGATGCAAAATCTTGCAATTGTGTCCAATGGAACAGGTGGATTAACTTTTCTTAAATTTTTCGAAATAGCAAGTAGCGTACTGTAAGTACTTTTCGCTTGAGGGTCGTCAACATCCATCTCTTTTTCATTGGGAATAAACGGTTCGATGATTTTCGTATAAGTTTCACCGTCCGTCAACAACGCGAGAATTACCGCCGATTCGACGGAGGACTCCAAATCTTTGAACTTTTTGAGCGATTCCGAAAAGAATTTAATGGGCAATTGGTCATACCACAGACTCTTAGTGATGACTAATGGCGAAAGTCGTCCGAGATGTGCTTTACTTTCGATTTGATCTAAACACTCTTTCCAATTATCGAGAACTCGTTGTGGGTATTTTTTCAGAACATCGAAGATAACCCGTACGTCGAAAGTCCAGAATTCACCAAGTTCACGTAAGAAAGCATAGTATAAGTCCCGCTCGTATTCTCTAAGGCGTTTTAAATACTCGTTTATTGAATATTCATTGCCATCATTCTTGCCAAACACGTTAACTTTAATTTTTTCGAGAAGCCATGGGTAGTCTTTAATGTACAATGTTCTATCCTTGATATCCAAATCTTTGTTGCGTTTGTTGCGTGTGTTGAAATCCCACAATGAAGCTGCGAGATTGAAAATAATATCGGTTTCCTTATCTTTCCAAATATCTTTATCACAAGGGTATTGTTTGGGTATAACTTCTATAAACAAATCCAAAAACTTTTTCTCCAAGTCCGGATATTCTGTTAGGATGTTAAAATTAGCATAATACCCTGATAAATTGATTTCCACGTACATGCGAACGTAGTCATCGAATGGCAGACTATTTTTCACACAGTAGTGGAGACCCCCTGCAATCACTTGTGACATAGTGGTCGATTGCTCAGCAAAATCACCTTGCATCTCAGCCCACTTGATGTATTTATTCAAAATTTCCCAATGCGCTGAACTGAGCTTCGCCAGGTCGAATGAGTTGCAAATTTCGCGCAAGGTATTGTAGAACATCCACTTTTCGTCATTTCGATGCCTGTCATAAATGTAATTCAATATTTTGAGGAGGGCATCCTTGTCGTCGTTGACCTCACAAGTATAAATCAATTGCTCCAGCAACTGACCACGCATGTGGGCATCCGAAGAATTAGCAATTTTTTTAGTCATAGAAGGAATGGACTCGCTGATTGGTAAATAACATCGCCAAGATCTTTGGGGGCAGTAGAGATGCCAATCCTTGTCAGCCTCCAACTTAAGCCTTGCTAGCTTGACTCTTTCAGTCGTAGGTAACATCTTCATAACATCAGTATCCACCAAATCTTTGCAACTCAAAAAATCTTTGCCATACACTTCACGAAAGGTACGTAGAATCAAAGATAGCTTTTCTTGCTCCGGTTTATAATACATCAAATAACCGTTCAATTGCTGGTATGTGAAAGCGTCCACTTTCGTAGGGAACAGATTCTTGAACATCTGATGGAAGTCGTCAACACGTAATTTCTGAGTAACCGATTTTAGAGACAATAATTGCAGATACTGATCTGGCTTTTCTACCAACAAATGCAATCGAGTTTTGAAAAATTCCTTGGCACCCTTTTTCCCGAGTTTAACGTTCAAGCCATTATGCATGTGATAAATCTCCATGAAGTCTTCGAAACGGGTGTTGGCAACTTCCGGAAGAAAGGCTTCATAGTCACGAATGTTGATTCGGTAGAGAGTTCGGACTTCGTCATCACCCGGCTTGCTCAGCATCAAATATTTGATCACCAAGTTCGGATACTTTCGGTACAGCGCCTCCACCATCCTCAGCGAAAGTACTATTTCATTCTCGATCGTCATCTTGAACACGAAATCCTCGTCGCAAGCTTCGAGCAACGGAACTGCCTGCTCAACGCCATATTGTTCAGTCAAGGCGAGAAAGAAGTCCGCGGCTACCCCAGTGTTTTTCAAATAGGTTCCTAGATTCTTGACTATTTTTAACCTCACGTAGAGCGAAATCTCCGGGAAAACGTTCTCCAGAAAATATTTTGCATTCACCAGTCTGCTGTCGGAACCGTCAAAGAACCATTTCGCTTGAAGAGCTCGACTCACAACGTTTATATCTTCGCTCTTCAAGGCCTCAATAATTCCTTCATATTGATGCAAGAGTTTTGCCACCTCGACGCGAACCACCGGCTTTAATGGCTCCGGAACATCGGGAATCTGTGCCTCAAGATGCGTTGAATGTCCGCCAGAAGTTTCAGCCTCGGCCATACGCCTGGCAATATCATGTATTGTCTTTTGTTTTTCTCCCGGCGTTTTCCCGGCGATAGCTTGGATCGCTTGGAGGTAGGGCGCCTCAATATCCATGATCGGTAGGAAGGAATTCTACAATTTGAAATGTTAAACTGGCTATAAGTTTCATTTAACAATTGCACGGTCAGAGTCAAGATAATCCAATAGTTGTATAATAATTAGTTATTCCTCTCCTTCAACTTCTCAGGCACTCGGTATCCGGCATACGACGATCTACACCTCGCACACCGCACCAGACATGCGAGGCGTCGCGCACTATGCCTCTGACGAACGACCGCCGTTTGCAAACTTTTGTTTAAACCGGTATTGATCACTATCTACGCTACACACTCTACTAACGCACTTAGATACCGTCTCAAACTCGTGTGGTCAAATAAATGTTAGGGTCAGTTCCGTATAAAGGATAAAATAATATGAGACAACGTATTATAACCTAAATCTCACAACATGGACCGCTCTGCTCGAGAGGACGGGCGACCACCTACAGCACGCAGACCCAAACTGCGCAGGTCATTCGAATGCCTCGGTTCACGCGGTGACGTCAGATGACAGTTATACGCGGTACGGGCGCGCCTACATATCATCGTTATACATAGACTGTACAGTCTGAATGTATACATTGTACATAGTTGAGATTTTATCGGTATATCGACGCCTGGGCGGAAGAACATCGTTTCTCGGGAAACCTGTGAAGAACATCCTAACTCGGCCAGCGCGTGAAGAAGGTCCTATCTCGCAAAAATATTTTGCATTCGAAATTTTGTAGTGGTACTCCTGCAAGCGGTAATTGCATTTATCCAAAAGTTCGGATCACTTTACCATTGTTGCATTCACTGCATTGCGCCGGCATAAGAATCGACTTCGGGATCAAGGTAAGTAATTCAAGCGTGAAATGAAGTATTTTCGGTGAATCTCGGTATGTATATTTATCAATCAAGTAAGTATACATGTACTAGTGTTTATAATTCATATTAGCGATTTTTTTTCCAAATTTACATGGACACAGACGCTTTTCGCGCCTCAGCGATCTTCAACTTTCAATATTATTTCGAAGAATGCAACAATGGTTAAGTGATCCGAACTTTTAGATAAATGCAATTACCGCTTGCAGGAGTACCACTACAAAATTTCGAACGCAAAATATTTTTGCGAGGTAGGATCTTCTTCACAGGTAAGCCGAGTTACGATCTTCTTCACGCGCTGGCCGAGTTAGGATGTTCTTCACAGGTTTTCCGAGATACGATGTTCTTCCGCCCAGGCGTCGCTATGTCGTTAGGATTTCGGACGGTTAGCAGATAAGTTTTATGCGGCTATTTACCTGTTGTGACTTAATTGGCCGCACTTCTTACGAATTCATTCATCAACTTCACCTTTGCGCGCTTTGCGCCCCAACCCTACTTCACTTGCAATCACTTGATATTGCAGTGTAGGTAAACGAGTGATTCACTATCACTTGTCTACGGATATTCATTCTGACTATTCGCATCGTATACAGTAATACACAGGTCACGGAAAAAAAATATTGCATGATTTACAAGAGTCAGCAGCACCATATAAGGGACAAGCGAACTTTTTTGTAAAAATACAGACAGAAACTCTGCTACGAATGATTTGATCGCTTGCGAAAGTTACAATCGCGGTTGTATCTGATACCAAGAATTTCTGTCATTTTTACAAAAAAGTTCACTTGTAAAGTGACTCTTGTAAATCTAGCAACATTTTTTTTCCGTGTATGAAGTACTCTGTAATTCATATAGGACTGATCCTGTTTGCAAAGTGACTTCGCTTGCGAGAAAGACCACGAATGGCCAGTTGTTTATCATTATTTTACACCTATCACACCACCCTAGCGGACAGTTTCCCTTCATGATTCCAATTATATTCAGTTTTTCGTGGTTCGTTATATGGTTCATTGTCAGATAAAACTGTAGTCGATGCAGATAATCTGGCGCCTGATGCAATGCAACCCAAATTGCATTGTCATATGCTCAACTTTATTTCCCCTTCCTTCTCTTACAATTAGTTTAAGCTGCAACGTCTTTTCAGATCACAATGGTTATCCGTAATGTTGTCCAATTGTTATCTGAAGAGACTCCCGTTGCACCTTAAATGCAAGGCAATCGATTATGCGCCTGATGTCAGGCAACCGAAATCGCATTCAATTTCCTCGTCCGTTTTATGTCTAGATTTTTCATGTTGTAATACGTGGTGTATGTATTTGCTATTTGAGCACTTATTACCGATTTAATTTCAACGCCAAATATATCTTTTGGTTACGCTTCCCAATAATTTTAGTCGTAGTCTTTAGCAGAATTAGCATTCATTGATTCGAATGTAACAAAGCCGATTGGATATGGAATCCAGTATGTCGACAATAGCAAAAATCTGGTAAGTTTCATGTTAGCTTCCAATTATTGTGTACTAACGCGAATAAATTCACGTGAGAATTGCGATAATTGCAGCATGTCACTTTTCTAACCACGGAATATCAATTCATAAGTAAATAGCAAATTGAATAGTCCGGGACTCGATTCTGTAACTCTTATCACTGGTATCACTGTCAATAGGTGTCTTAAGATTAGTCCGCATTTGGGTTATGAATTACCGTAATTATTTCCAAATTCTTAATAACTTATAGTAACGAACTTTGGTACTGGCATGTTTATTAATGTTATTACTATAGGTTATTAATAATCATTCAATAATTACGGAATCCATAACGTCGTAAATGTGTAACAATCTTGAGACATCTATGGACAGCGATAGCAGTAATAGATACAAGTAACGGAATTGAGCCCCAGTTAGAGATGATCACAGTGCTATTTATTTGCTTCGAAATCTAGACGATTTTGCATGAAAAGATGATCCCTGTTGCTGCAAACGTATATTATGAGGACTGTAAGTTACATATAATACAAACTGAGTTGTACGAATTAGCAATTAGAGTGCACTCCAAGGGTTATGTTTACTCTAGCTATAGTTATATACATATTGTTTTGAATTGTGATGTTGCAGGTGATAATAGGCAGCTAACGAGTAGCGCATTATACACGTGTGTATTTACAAGGGAGTTCAACCCTTCGCATCTCGGTAGAGTTCTTTCCTATTCATTTGATTGAACCCCGTTTCATTTCTTATTTGAAAATAATATTTCCGAAACGACCAAAGTTCTGAAGAATTGAGTGACAGAAACCACGGGACGGAGGTTCGGATGATATATATATATTTCTCGGAAAATCAATGTTATAGGAACGAAATTAGAATCCGTACAATTCAGTTTGTATAATCAATATGAATATTTGTTGTGTATCTTTTTCGTTTGTGCTTTTGTCCTCGAATCAAATCTATATTCAATTAAAAATATTCATTTAAAATTTTTTTCAACCCTGAGGCGTACGTAGAACAGTAGCGATGATCAAAGCTCGTTATTTATTATAAATTAAAACTATACGCGAAATAGCGACAATGCAGCAATACTTAGTTACTCCTAACGTAGCTCCACAATGATAGACACAATTTTACAGATACTTATGGTTGCGGGACTGCGAAGAGTCTCGAAGAATGGTTGTTTTTTGCTGGAATTCCACCTTTTTTTTTTTTGTTATTGATATTTCGGTAATTCCTAACATTGCATAGCATCTATATCAATCCGAAGAAAAAGCAGACTACGATATAGAAGATTCCAATTCCTGTGGAAATATTTTCCGTAACGGTAAAAGCTAAAGACACGTACATTTTGGCAAACGGAAGAAGCGCACTTTTTTACGTGAGCATATTCGTTGCCAATTGGTAGATTTATTGTATTTACTAATTCACGTTCGTTATTTATCGGAATGAGGGTTCTCGTCGGTCAAAACTAAAACTTTCGTATCAAAACTATATCTAATCAATTTTATTTTCCATTATGATGGTTTAGTTGTATACCAATATGTTGCAATCGCAAATATGTACAATATAACACAGCATAGTATTGGAGATGATTCAATTATCCCTAAAAAAAATGTCGGATGAATAAATAGGTACAGTTCTTTCCTAGATCCACAGTTTTGGACAAAGTTTCACATATAGAACCCAGTACAACCCGGACACAAAAACCGTATAACATTCAAGATAGGACCGTATTTATTCATTCGAAATTTTTTGTAGGGATACTGACACATGTATTTCAGTGATAGCTTTTCTGAGTAGCAAAGAATCGAGTTGCGTAGGTATGTAAAAACGAAAAGAACAAAATAAACACTTGATTCATCAAGAGGGTGCAACAGCGGATTTCCACTGACTCTGTTGGTGTGCATAATTGTGAAGTGTGGACATGCGACTGACTATTTCGACTATTATCAAAGGCTACATTTCACTGAAGCAAGGTCAATTAGCATCCGCCGTACGATATGAAATACCGAACACATGCATCCGACACATCTTGACTTTAGTAAACGATGAAGTTTCCATTCGTCAGGGCACAAACCTTTGGGAGCCTTTTTTAATTCCGTCATTACGTCAAGCAGGCAATGATGGAATTACAAAAATGAATGGCTCCCCGCAATTCTTGTTTGCTTTGAAATTTTAATACGCGCAAAACTTCTGAAGGTTATTTCGTTGACTAACTTTTCATTTCATGTACCCATACAGATACAGGGGAAAACAGGCATGTTTCAGTGGGAAAACTATCCATTCCAGTTGTATATAAATTTATATTCATGATACAAAAAATATTTAAAAAATATTTATTTCGCAAAAATATTATCTTGACAATTAACATTCTTAGAAAAATATTCCAACATTTCATAATATGCAACGTATTGTAAAAAATAGACTGGCATAACAATGTCAAAATTACTTTTTTTTTATCGAAACGCGCAGAAGATAAACTATAATGTATATCACTGCAGATATTAGAAACATGTGCAGTGATTGCAGGATATGGAAGTAAAATTATTCATTCATTCAATATCCCTAATGTTACATACATCATTGCACTACTCCCAGGAAATATAACCGATCAAGGAAGTAAGTATCATACATTAAACATTGCAAAGAAAAACTCGTCAGTTGGGTTTTCTTTTGATTTCCAAGCCTGAAGTATGGTTCTGAACTAACAAAGTACTTATTGGTGTTAGAACATGGTACTTTGCATGGTATCGAATAGTCTTATAAACTCTTTTCGAACAAGATTTTATTGACAGTTGGTGAAGAAAAATCAAAATTCCTTTCACTTTCAATTTAAAATCTCATTTTCCGTGCTGTTCAGTCACGAGACCGGCGATTTATGTTAGTCAAACAGTTGAAATCCAAGATCGTCGTCTTTGGAAAATTCGAATTTGGCCAAACGTTCATTCAGAAGCCAAGTGACACCGGGATGATCGACTTTGCGTAAAGAGTGAACTAGATTAATATGCCGTTCATCAAGTTGTGCCGAGGTATTATCAAATAACATATTCACCGCGAAAAAAACACAATGGATGGCTTCGCTATTCGCCATTATCTCAATAATGGCCATCAACTTTTCTTCGTGACTCTCTGATTTGCAAAATGTGCGATTTTTGATAAAACGTGACAGTCTGTTCGACATAGAAATAACACATTCTGGAGAGAGATTCTTGACTAATTCTGGGATTTTCTGGGCTATCCTTCTACCAAAATCTGTCGAAGTCTGGGACTTGCGATACTCAATAGTATAAACAAGATCCAAATAAGAACCGGCATTTTCGTGCGGCTGAAGAGCCGACAGAAAAATTTCTAGCAAGGATTCGAATACTCGTAAGTCATGTTTGTCATACACAGTACCACAGATCCTAGTGAAAAATTCATTAATCATAACCTTAAGAGGGTAGAATTTGGGATTTTTTGGATGAGACTTGTTCCAATACTCTGCAACTGAGTGTCTAAAAAAGTCTCCAAAAAATTTGAACCTCGATGCATTGTACTTCTTAGAGGATAAAAGATAACTGTCGATTGTTAGATGCAATCCCGCGTCAAAAACATCGGAATTATAATCGAAAACGAATAAATATCTTCTAATCAAATCTTGGCAATATTCTTCGGGAAGAATTCGAGTCATGGGCCCGTCGATATTTCCGATTAATTTGCACGAAATATCGATGTATACTTTGGGGTCTTCACTCTTCTGTCCCATGGATTGCATTGATTTTTCAACCAATTGAATGTATTCGCATAGGTAGTCGTTTGGCACCATTGAAAGCCCCGTTAATTTGTTCAGGAGCTTCTCATCGTCATTGGTGTTCAAGGTATCCAGGCATTTCAGAATCATGCACCAGCTTCTAGAATTCGGTTGCTTATAGAAGAGATCATAAATCTTACTGAAAACTACTGATCGAATCGATGCGTGTCCTTCCGAGTTCCACAAATTAGTAAAGTAGGTGTAAATTTCTTCCAGAGGTGCCACTAAGTATATCAACCTGATGCCATGTTTTTTAACTGATACTGGTCTTTTAATCAACGCCCTGGAAAACGGGATCACCTTGACGACTGGAATTCGACGACACACACTTGTGAGAGATCGTATCGCCATTTTTAAATAGTCGCCGACGCAAAATCTTGCGATTGTGTCCAACGGAACTGGCGGATTGACTTTTCTCAAATTTTTTGAAATGGCAACTAGCGTACTGTAAGTACTCTTCGCTTGAGGGTCGTCGACATCCATCTCTTTCTCACTGGGAATGAAAGGTTCAATGATTTTCGTATAAGTTTCACCGTCCATTAATAACGCAAGGATCACCGCCGAGGGTACGCAAGATTCGACATCCTGAAACTTCTTCAAAGATTCCTCGAAGAATTTTATGGGCAATTGTTCATACCATAAACTCTTGGTGATGACCAATTGTGAGCGTCGCTGATGAAGTGCTTCACGTTTGACTTGATCTAAACACTCTTTCCAATTATCGAGAACTCGCTGTGGGTATTTTCTCATAACGTCGAGTATCACCTCTGCATCGAAAATCCAGAATTTTTCAAGATCACGTAACACGGCATAATATGAATCGCGCTCCTCTTCTTTAAGACGTTTCAAATAGACGTCTTTTGAGTAGAAACAGCTACGATTTTCGCCAAACACGTTGGATTTAATTTTCTCAAAAAGCCACGGATAGTTCTTAATGTACACTGTTTTATGCTTGCCATTTGAACCTTTGTTCCGTCTGTTGAAATCCCAAAGTGAAGTTGCAAGATTAAGGATAATATCTGCCTCCGTATCTTTCCAAACTTTATTATCAGGGGGATATTGTGTAGGTATAACTTTTATAAACAAATCCAAGAACTTCTTCTCCAAGTCCGGATGTTCCGTGAGGATATTCCAATTAGCATAATACCCTGAGAAGCTGCCATCCACGTACAGGCGGACATAGTCATCCACTGGTAGATTGTTCAACAAACAGTAGTGAAGACCAACAGCAATCACTTCTGACATGATGCCCCATTGCTCCCTAAAATCACCTTGCATCTCAGCCCACTTGATGTATTTGTTCAAAATTTCCCAATGCGCTGAACTGAGCTTCGCCAAGTCAAATGAGTCGCAAACTTCGCGCAAAGTATTGTAGAATATCCGCTTTTCGTCATTTCGATGCCTGTCATAAATGTAATCCAATATTTTGAGGAGGGCGTCTTTATCATCGTTGACTTTGGAAGTATAAATCAGTTGTTCCAGCAACTGACCCCGCATCTGGGCATCAGAAGAATTAGCAATCTTTTTGGTTATAGAGGGAATGGACTCGCTGATTGGTAAATAGCATCGCCATGATTTTCTATGGTCATGAAGATGCCAATCCTTGTCAGCCTCCAACTTTAGCCGCGCTAGCTCGAATCTGTCATTTGTAGGTAACACCATCATGAGTTCAGATTCTACTAAATCTTTGCGCTTCAGCAAGTCTTTGCCATAAACTTCGCGAAAGGTACGTAGAATTAACGGGAGCCTTTTCTGCTTTGGTTTATAATACATCAAATAATTGTTCAATTGACAGTATCTGAAAGCATCCTCTTTCGCAGGGAAGAGATTCTTGAACATTTTATTGAAGTCATCAACACGTAATTTCTGAGTAACCGATTTTAGAGACAATAATTTCAGGTACTGCTCCGGCTTTTCTACCAACAAATGCATTCGAGTTTTGAAAAATTCCTTGGCACCCTTTTTCCCGAGTTTAACGTTCAAGCCATTATGCATGTGATAAATCTCCATGAAGTCTTCGAAACGGGTGTTGGCAACTTCAGGAAGAAAGGCTTCGTAGTTACGAATGTTGATTCGGTAGAGAGTTCGGACTTCGTCATCACCCGGCTTGCACAGCATCAAGTATTTGATCACCAAGTTTGGATACTTTCGGTACAGCACTTCCACCATCCTCAGCGGAAGTACTACTTCATTCTCGATCGTCATCTTGAACACGAAATCCTCGTCGCAAGCTTCGAGCAATGGAACTGCCTGCTCAACGCCATATTGTTGAGTCAAGGCGAGAAAGAAATCCGCGGCTACGGCAGTGTTTTTCAAATAAGTTCCTAGATTCTTGACTATTTTTAACCTCGCGTAGAGTGAAATCTCTGGGAAAACATTCTCCAGAAAATATTTGGAATTCACCAGTCTGCTGTCGGAGCCGTCGAAGAACCACTTCGCCTGAAGAGCTCGACTCACAACGTTTATATCTTCGCTCTTCAAGGCCTCAATAATTCCTTCATATTGATGCAAGAGTTTTGCCACCTCGACCCGAACCACCGGCTTCAATGGTTCCGGAACATCGGGAATCTGTGCCTCAAGATGCGTTGAATGTCCGCCAGAAGTTTCAGCCTCGGCTATACGCCTGGCAATATCATGTATTGTCTTTTGTTTTTCTCCCGGCGTTTTTCCGGCGATAGCTTGGATCGCTTGGAGATAGGGTGCCTCAATATCCATGATCGTTACGAATGAATTCTACAATTCGGAATGTCAAACCGTCTATGAGTTTCATTCAACAATTGCACGGTGAGAGTCAAGATAATCCGACAGTTATATAATAATTAGTTATTCCTCTCCTTTAACTTTCCAGGCACTCGGTATCCGATATACGACGATCTACACCTCGCACACCGCACCAGACACGAGGCGTCGCGCACTCTGCCTCTGACGAACGACCGCCGTTTGCAAACTTTTGTTCAAACCGGTATTGATCACTGTCTACGCTACACACTCTACTAACGCACTCAGTACCGTCTCAAACTCGTGTGGCGAAATGAATGTTACGGCCAGTTCCGTATAAAGGATAGAATTATGTAAGACAGCGTATTATAACCAAATCCTACAATAGCGACCGCTCTTCTCGGCCGGACAGGCGACCAGCTACAGCACGCAGACCCAAACTGCGCAGGCTGTGCAACTGCCTCAATTCGCGCGATGACGTCAGGTGACAGTTATACGTGGCACCGGCGCGTCTACATATTATCGTTATGCGTATAGACATGCAGTCTGATGTATACGTATATATCGTACAGGTCGAGATTTTCTTGGTATATGTCGTTAGGATTTCGGGCGATTAGTACAGAATTTTATGTGGCCATTGCCTGTTGCGTTGACTGAAGAATTTAACTACGGCTACCCTTATGGGGTTTTGTGTGCCAGAAAAGTGGGCCCGAGTGGGCTCAGGGATACGGACGGTCTCCAACTTTACCGACAAAATCACGTTGCAGTATATTTATAGTATGCACATCATATAGATATACTACAATGTCATTTCGGTCGGTAACCAAGTCCATTATTTTCTCGGCACACAAAATTATCCAGGGGTAGTCGTCTTTAAATCTTTCAATGAACGCCTGTTGTTACTTTCGTCGCACTTCTTACGAATTCATACACCAAATTTTCCTCTGCGCGTCATGCGCACCAACCCTGCCTTTGCCCGCAATCATTTGATATTGCAGTGTGGGTAGACAAGCTATTCACTATCATTTGTCTACATCGAAGCAATGTTAAGGCAATGTTGGATTCTACCACTGTTGAGATATATTTTTCTTTTCACCATTCGCATCGTACACAGTTATATGGAGTATTCTGCAATTTATATCTGATCCTGTTTGCAAAGTGACTTTGCTTGCAATTAGAATGACTAGTTATTTGTAATGATCGTACATCTATTGCAGTATCCTAGCAGACAGCCTCCCTCCATGTGGCTGCAATTTTGTTCAGTTCTACATGGTTCATTATCAGATGAAACATACTCGATGCAGGTAATCTCATGGCACCCGATGCAATGCAACCCAAATTGCATTATCGTCATATGCTCATCCTTATTTCCCTTTCAATTATGCGCCTGCTGCCAGGCAACCCAAATGGCATTATCGTATACCTATCTTCTTCATCCATTTTATAGCTAGATTCTTTGTATTGTAATATGTCAACGTATATGTATTTGCTATCCGGGAACTTAACATCGATTTGGTTCCGCTGCCAAATATGTTGGTTACGCTTCCTATGATTTTAGTCGAAGTCTTTAGCAGGATGAGCATTGATTTAACAAAGTCGATCGAAAATGAAATTGATCATTGTGTGGACAATAGCAATAATCCCGCAATTTTCATTCTAACTTTCAATTTTCGTGTAACAAAGATGAATTCACGTGATAATTGCGAAAAGTGTGTGTCACTTTCCTAACCACAGAATGTCAATTCATACATAAATAACAAATTGAATAGTCAGTCCCAGGACTATTTATTTCCTTCAAAATCCTATAGAGGATTTTTCATGAAAAGATGATCGCTGCAGCAACTGCAAATGAATTTCGAGGACCAGTTATAATACACACCGAATCGTAGAAATCAGCAATTGGAGTTCACTTGAAAGGGTTTCTTAAACCAACGCGGGACGATCGGAGCGGAAGCGGCCGCAAAAATTTCGCAATGCAAGTTCGATATCTATGTATAACACAGCATAGTACCGGAGACCATTCAATTATACATGAGAATGTCTTTCAGTGACAGCCTTTCTGTATGGCAAAAAATCGAGTTACCTATATCTAAAAACGAGAAGAACAAAATGAAAATGTGAACCATCAAGAGGTGCTACAGTCGATTTTTACAGACTCCATTGAGTACTGAGCCCTTTTAATCCCGTCATTACGTCACGCGGGCAATGGAAGAAAAAGAAAAAAAAATGCCTCCCCGCAAATCTCGTGTGCTTCGGAATTTCAACACGTACAAAGCTGTTTGAGGTTATACCGTTAACTGGCTGATCTTGAAGTAAAGGCTTCGACGGATGCTTATTTTACAGCCCATTCGAGATGGGTGCTTTTATGGAATAACAGAAACAAGTCTTCATAAGAGGCCTGATAACAGACAGTTGGGAACTTGAAGGACAATTTTTAATTCTTACATTTTGATTTTCCAATTTCAAGATCATCTCTTTTCCCGCTTGCCCAGTCGACTCCCCATTAGTTCGGGCTTAATTCTCCAGAGTTAAAAGATTCGTTTACTTACGTTTTTTTTAAACGGTTTGATGAAGATATTCTGTGTGTCTGCCTCTACTTATACGTACACTTACATCTGTAAAACTCAAATGTGAAAGATATCTGACGAACTTTATAGGTAAAAGTTCGTTACAGATGTTAAACGATATTTCAAATACAAGCCAAGATAATTTAGCAGAACTACCAATACGTGAGAATTGTTAAAATTTTTATTGTTATTCGACCCGGCGTGATTTCTGAATACAAGCGTGAAATTGTGAGAGATAATCGTGTGATAATTACAATAATAATAAATCTACAACCAAGTTTACGTATGCATTCACATAGCAGCCTCTAGAGTCTAGATATGTACGAATTGTTTACCTGAAAATAAAATTTCATCTACCCATACAGATATAGGGAAAAACAGGCATGGTTTAGTGGGAAAACGTATCCTATCCAGTTGTGGATAAATGTAAAATTTATGATACAAACGTAATAAAAAAATATTTATGTCGGAAAAATATAATCTCGGAAAACATTCTTAAAAAAGTATCTCAACATTTCATAACATGCAACATATTGTAAAAAATATAACGACGAAACAATGTCACAATCGCTTTTTGTTCATCACGACACGCAGAAGATGAACTATTATGTCACTGATATCAGAAACAAGTGCAGTAATTGCAGGATATAGATCTAGAATCATTCATTCAATAATTCTAATGTTACCTACATCATAACACTACTCCTAGTATGTGGCACATTATACAATGCAAATAAAAATTCGTCCGTCGACTTTTGACTTCCAGGCCTGAAGTATGCATTCCGAACTAACAAAGTGGTGACATGGTCTGAAATTGTCTTATAAACTTTCTTCGAAGAAGATTTCATTACGATTTAATAATAAAAATATATAAATTCCTCTGTCTGTTAATTTAGAATTTCATTTTCCGTAGTTTCCAATCACTGGGAAGGTGATTAATGTTAGTCGAAGAGTCCAAATCCAAGATCGTCGTCTTTGGTACAGTTGAATTTAGCCAATCGTTCATTCAGAAGCAAAGTGACACCCGGATGGTCGACCTTGCGTAAAGAGTGTACTAGATTATTATACCGTTCATCAAGCTTATCTGAGGTATTATCAAATAACATATTCACCGCGAAAAAAACACAGTGGATGGCTTCGTTATTCGCCAATATCTCAATAATGGCCATCAACTTTTCTTCATGACTCTCTGATTTGCAAAATGTGCGATTTCTGATGAAACGTGACAGTATGTTTGACGCAAAAATTACACATTCTGGAGAGAGAATCTTGACTAATTCTGGAATTTTCTGTGCTATCCTTCTACCAAAATCTGTCGATGTCTGGGACTTCCGGTATTCGATAGAATAAACAAGATCCAAATAAGAACTGGCATTTTCATGCGGCTGAAGAGCTGACTGGAAAATTTCTAGCAGGGATTCGAATACTCGTAAGTCATGCTTGTCGAATGCAATACCACAAATCTTAGTGAAAAATTCGTTAGCCATA
Organism: Ametastegia equiseti; assembly: GCA_963989295.1. Classification (NCBI taxonomy): domain Eukaryota; kingdom Metazoa; phylum Arthropoda; class Insecta; order Hymenoptera; family Tenthredinidae; genus Ametastegia; species Ametastegia equiseti. The sequence goes on from OZ022399.1 coordinate 7,096,244, forward strand.
ACGTTGAAAGGGTAGAATTTGGGATTTTTCGGATGAGACTTGTTCCAATACTCTGTAACTGAGTGTCGGAAAAAGTCTCCAAAAAATTTGAATCTCGATTCGTTGTACTTTTTAGAGGATAAAAGATAATTAACGATTGTCAGGCGCAATCCCGCGTCGAAAACGTCGGAATTAAAATCGAAGACGAATAAATATTTCCTTATCAAATCTTGGCAATATTCTTCGGGAAGAATTTGAGTCATGGGCCTGTCGATGTTCTTGATCAATTTGCATGTAATATCTATGTATACTTTGGGGTGTTCGCTCTTCTGTTCCATGAATTGCAATGCCTTCGCAAACGATTGGATGTATTCACAGAGGTAGTGGTTCGGCACCATTGAAAGCCCCGTTAATTTGTTGAGAAGCTTTTCATCGTCATCGGTGTTTAAGGTATCCAGGCATTTCAGAATCATACACCAGCTTCTAGAATTCGGTTGCCTGCAGAAAAGATTATGAATTTTACTGAGAACTACTGATCGGATCGATGTATGTCCCTCCGAGTTCCACAAATTAGTAAAGTAGGTGTAAACTTCTTCCAGAGGCGCCAACAAGTATATCAACCTAATGCCATGTTTTTTAACCGACACGGGTCTATTAATCAACGTCCTGGCAAACGGGATCACCTTGACGACTGGAATTCGACTACACACACTTGTAAGAGATCGTATCGCCATTTTTAAATAGTCGCCAACACAAAATCTTGCAATTGTATCCAAGGGAACTAGGGGATTGACTTTTCCTAAATTTTCTGAAATGGCAAGTAGCGTACTGTAAGTACTCTTCGCTTGAGGGTTGTCAATATCCATCTCTTTCTTGTTGGGAATGAAGGGTTCGATGATTTTCGTGTAAGTTTCACCGTCCGTTAATAACGCAAGGATCATCGCCGAGGGGAGGCAAGATTCGACATCCTGCAACTTCTTCAAAGATTCCTCGAAGAATTTTATGGGTAATTTTTCGTACCATAAACTCTTCGTGATGAACGATGGAAAGCTTCGCGTATAAATTGCTCGGCGTCCGACTTGGTCTAAACACTCTTTCCAATTATCGAGAACTCGCTGAGGGTATTTTTTCAGAACGTCGAGCATCACCCCTGCGTCAAAAGTCCAGAACATTTGAAGATCGCGTAAGAAGGCATAATATGAATCGCGCCCGTGTACTTTGAGACGATTCAAATAGACGTCTTTTGGGAAACATTCGCTACTATTTTCGCCAAACACGTCAATCTTTATTTTTTCAAGAAGCCACGGGTAGTCCTCAATGTACACTGTTTTATGCTTTCCATTGGAACCTTTGTTACGTTTGTTGAAATCCCACAAGGAAGTTGCGAGTAGAAGAATAATATCTGCCCCCTTATATTTCCAAGCTTTGTTATCAGAGGGATATTGTTCGGGTATAACTTTTATAAACAAATCCAAGAACTTCTTCTCCAAGTCCGGATGTTCCGTGAGGATATTCCAATTAGGACAATACCCTGTTAAACTGACATCTACGTACAGGCGTACATAGTCATCCAATGGCAGATTATTCAACGAACGGTAGTGAAGACCCGCAACTATCAATCCTGACATGATACCCCATTGCTCATTAAAATCACCTTGCATCTCAGCCCACTTGATGTATTTATTCAAAATTTCCCAATGTGCTGAACTGAGCTTCGCCAGGTCGAATGAGTTGCAAATTTCGCGCAAGGTATTGTAGAACATCCGCTTTTCATCATTCCGATGTCTGTCATAAATGTAATCCAATATTTTAAGGAGGGCGTCTTTGTCGTCGTTCACTTGAGAAGTATATATCAGTTGCGCCAGCAACTGACCCCGCATCTGGGCATCCGAAGAAACGGCAATTTTTTCAGTGATAGAGGGAATGGACTCGCTGATTGGTAAATAGCATCGCCAAGAATTTTTCGGGTCGTAGAGATGCCAATCCTTGTCAGTCTCCAATTTGAGCCTTGCTTGCTTGACTCTGTCGTTCGCAGGTAATATCCTCATGACATCAGAATTCACCAAATCTTTGCAATTCAAAAAATCTTTGCCATACACATCGCGGAAGGTACGTAGAAGCAAAGGTAGCCTCTCTTGCTTCGGTTCGTAAAACATCAAATAACCGTTTAATTCCCCGTATGTGAAAGCGTCCACTTTCGTAGGGAACAGATTCTTGAACATTTGATGGAAGTCGTCAACACGTAATTTCTGAGTCACCGATTTTAGAGACAATAATTGCAGATACTGATCTGGCTTTTCTACCAACAAATGCAATCGAGTTTTGAAAAATTCCTTGGCACCCTTTTTCCCGAGTTTAACGTTCAAGCCGTCATGCATGTGATAAATCTTCATGAAGTCTTCGAAACGAGTGTTGGCAACTTCAGGAAGAAAGGCTTCGTAGTTACGAATGTTGATTCGGTAGAGAGTTCGGACTTCGTGATCACCTGGCTTGCTCAGCATCAAATATTTGATCACCAAGTTTGGATACTTTCGGTACAGCGCTTCCACCATCCTCAGCGAAAGTACTATTTTATTTTCGATCGTCATCTTGAACACGAAATCCTCGTCGCAAGCGTCGAGCAATGGAACTGCCTGCTCAACGCCATATTGTACAGTCAAGGCGAGAAAGAAGTCCGCGGCTACCGCGGTGTTTTTCAAATAAGTTCCCAGATTCTTGACTATTTTTAACCTCGCGTAGAGCGAAATCTCTGGGAAAACATTCTCCAGAAAATATTTTGCATTCACCAGTCTGCTGTCGGAACCGTCAAAGAACCATTTCGCTTGAAGAGCTCGACTCACAACGTTTATATCTTCGCTCTTCAAGGCCTCAATAATTCCTTCATATTGATGCAAGAGTTTTGCCACCTCGACGCGAATCACCGGCTTCAATGGTTCCGGAACATTGGGAATCTGTGCCTCAAGATGCGTTGAATGTCCGCCAGAAGTTTCCGCCTCGGCTATACGCCTGGCAATATCATGTATAGTCTTTTGTTTTTCTCCCGGCGTTTTTCCGGCGATAGCTTGGATCGCTTGGAGGTAGGGCGCCTCAATATCCATGATCGTTAGGTATGAAATCTACAATTTGAAATTTTTAAACGGCTATAAGTTTCATTCAACAATTGCACGGTGAAAATCAAGATAATCCAATAGTTATATAATACTCACTTATCCCTCTCCTTCAACTTTTCAGGCACTCGGTATCCGGTATAAGACGATTTACTCCTGGCACACCGCGTCGCACACTCTGCCGAACAAACGCCCAATGAAAACTTCCACTAATTAATAATTATCACTGTCTACATCACAACACTCTAATAACGTACTCACTACCTTCTTAGACTCTTTATGACAGATTCTATACCATTACCAGCTATGAATGAAAAACAGAATCATTCTGGAAAAAGTATCATAACCTAAGTAAGTCACTAAGCAAGCACCGCACAGCTCGACGAGTGAGCACCAACAGTGCGCAGATTCGAGGCTGCGCAAACCGTTCGACTGCCTCAATTCGCTCGGTGGCGTCAGGTGACAGTCATACCGCTATCAGTATACATAGGCATACAGTCTATACGTGAATACAGTCAGGATTATCTCAATAATTCTCGCGGTATTTACCCGCTGTCAACAGAGAAACTTTCGTACGTCCGATATTAAATCTCACGATCTACTCCTCGCGAATTCATATCAGTAAATGTCATGACGGGTACTCATTACCGTTTTATTCCTGACGGCAATTAGTCTTTCGATCACGCTTATCAATATTTTGTTCAAAAACTTTGGCCAAAACATATTCAGGTCACACCTTTAATAGGATGCGAAACCGAATATCGGCTCAATAGTAATGATCCAGCAATTTTTATGCTAACTTCCTATTTCCTTACAACGCCATCAACCCTTTCCCTACCATAAAACACATGCCATATAAAAAACGGCACCCGATCCCCACAAATTTCGGGCTTACGTCTTACGAATATAAGCACCTGTAGTGCACTTCATGGATTGTGTTCATTGTAACTATGTATTGTTCCGAAATATAATACATATTCGAAGTAATAATAGGCAGATATCAAGTAGCATACACGTGTTACAGAAGAGTTCAACTTCGCATCTCGGTGAATTTTCGTCGTGTTCATGAGATTGAACCCGGTTTCATTTCTCCTTCATCAGGAAGGATATTTCTGAAACGATTGACAATCTGCAAAATATAAGTGACAGAAGTAGACTTCGAGATTTGGATGATATTCTTTTGAGCAACGGTGTAGGGCTGAAATGAAGAGTCTCTGTTTTCGATAAGAACATTTGCATTTGTTGTCAGTGAAAACGTTTTTATTTCTTTTTCGTTCGCGTTCTTGTTTTCGTATCGGATCGCTATATTCGAGCAAATTTTATACTCCTTTAATTTTTCTCAAGCCTGAAGCGTACATACATCGAACGCCAGCGACGATGGATGTTCTTTAGTCGTTATGGATCAGAATGGTCCACGAAATACATAATATATTCCCCCACGACTTAGAAGCACATACTCGAAATGTAAATTCATAATTCATCATACAGAGTGGTCCATTTAACTCTGCCATCGCGAATAACTTGGTTATTATTGATTGTACTGAAAAGTGTCATAAGAGAAAGTTGTTGCATTTGAAGTGGGAAAATGAGTTTTGAAAGTGAATGTCATCTGAACGTCATATCTTATGAGATTTCGGTGTTTGCGATGGTTTTTTAAATGGGACTACCTATTTTTTTTGCTCACTACAAGGAAGCTGACATCAAAACGCGTCCAACCATGTGCAACAACATGACCTTCGGATAACCTTCGGCTCCAAAATTCATGATTAAGTTACTCCCGAAATGATAATTAAAGCCAGGGAATCCTTCATTATGCGTATTGACAAGTGTGTTCAGGTTGATGGACAACATTTTGAGCATTTAATCAAATGAATTACATGGAAAAAGTATTGAATGTGCCGATACAATTCATTCTCCTCGAATTCCCACCTTCATTACTTACATGAATTTTGGAGCCGAAGGTTATCCGAAGGTCATGTTGTTGCACATGGTTAGACGCGTTTTGATGTCAGCTTCCTTGTAGTGAGCAAAAAAATAGATAGTCCAAATTAAAAAACCATCGCAAACACCGAAATCTCATAAGATATGACCTTCAGATGACATTCACTTCCAAAACTCATTTTCCCCCTTCAAATGCAACAACTTTGTCCGATGACACTTTTCAGTATAATCAATAATAACCAAGTTATTCGTGGTGGCAGAGTTAAGTGGACCACCCTGTATGGGGCTGTCTACGTCAATCCACCTAACCTCCAGACCGCACCATCTTCAATTCGACCCGTGATTTTTTATATTGTTGCTCTTGGCCTAAAACATTTTTTTGAATTTTTTTGAATTTTTCCGACCAACCTTTTTTCGAGTTATGATTTTTTATAACTAAAAAAAAAGGACCATTTTTCTAAATCTGAAAGAATTCACAAAAATCGTCTGTCCGACGTAAAACAGTTACCCGCTAGTGAGAATGTAAAACGCATTCTTGCTATATATTTTTTTTTTTGAATTTTCAAAATTAAAAATGATGGAATAAAATTAAAAAATCCGCTGCGGACGTGAAACGTGATTTGGGAGACATAAAATAATGTGGAATATAATCTCCAGACGGATATTCATATTTTCCTCTTGTTTATTGCTTACAAAGTTTGTTTTTTTTTTTTTTGTTTTTTTTTTTTAGGTGTGTCTCTTTTAAGGCATTTTTCAATTTTATTTCATTTTTTTTATTCTGAAAATTCGAGAAAAAATATAACAAGAATGCGTTTCACATTCTCTGCATTAGCGGGAAACTGTTTTACGTCGGACAGACGATTTTTGTGAATTTTTCAGATTCAAAAAAATGGTCCTTCTTTTTGAGTTATAAAAAATCATAACTCAAAAAAGCTTGTTCAGAAAAATTAAAAAAAATTCAAAAAAATGTTTTAGACCAAGGACAACAGTATAAAAAATCACGAGGCGAATCGACGATGGTGCAGTCTGGAAGCTCGGTGGATTGACGTGGACATACGGGACTGCGAAAAGTGTTGAAAATTGTTATTTTCACTGGTTTTATTAATGAAATTCCCGGAATAATTTTCGGACAAATATTGACATAAGAGAACAAAAACTTATGAAAGTGGGCATGAAGCTTGCAGACGCAGAGGGGTAGGGATGTTATCATTTGCCCAAAAATTACTACATTATATGTACATACAATGTACATACATATGTAAAAAAAAATTCCACTCATTCTTACATCAATAAATCATTTTTCTCCGTGTTGTTATAAAACATTCCGTCGTACTGACAATGAGTAAGATAACGGTCACCTTGCGATGATTAATTTGATGGTGTGATAAGCGATATTTTGTAATTGAACTGATTGATGGAAGTTTATAATAGAAATCGTGTTAGTTTCTGCTGCAATTTTTCTAATCGTAACAATATCAAACAATGGTTTCAGGAAACATTGACACATACGAATATTTCGAGTGAGTGAATTTTCACAACCATGAATAAGCAATGTGTAGATTACATAGTTTTGGCACATTGTTGATTATAGGGAAATTTATTCCGAACTATACTCACCCGTTACTTAATTTGAATGGAAAATATCCACATGGAGAAATCGTATATAGGTATACTTTTTACATAGGCTTCTCTCATTATATGACCTTATCAAGAACACTTGCAGTCGAAGTCACACTGAGATTACAGTGGTATAAATGTATTTAATATCTTTCAATCGCGATTATTTTCTTTATCTTTATGCGATGTGTCATATTACGGTAGTCTGATTATGATACTCTGATACTCCATGTCTTCAACTTCTTATACTGTATTCATTTATAAAACTGTACGTACATAATGCTCTATTTCTGATCCGGTTAGATGAAGACATTCTAATACTATATTATTATCATTATTATTATTACTATGATCCATTGATGAAGGTGGTTGATTCTGAAACCATCACGAAGATTACTATAAGACCAACCCACCAACGCTCCCTCAAAATGACAGTCAAAGAATTATTCGTCTAGCAAGTCATTGGTAATTGCAGAGTTGATCCACTCTTTTGAATTTGATAATTTCCTACGTCAATCGAGTTTGATCGATTTGGAATGATCAATTCAACCATTGGAGCCAAGGACAATCGAAGATAGTATTATACAAATCGCAATTCTGAAACACACTTTACAGGTATAGAACCTCTTCACCGTCGCACAACCAGAAGATTTTGAATTAAAGTACTAACCATGAGCCAAAATTGTCATAATTATTCTTATTCGACGAAATTTTGAACCTAAATGCATAAATTACTTTGGAAAGTTAGAACAGAAACTATATAACTGCAAAAAATCCTAATATTCATAATTGTCGAAATATTACCTGTTTCCGAATGATTGGAAAGATGAAGTTGCATCTGTACGATGTTGGGGTTCGAGGAAAGCCTGTAATATGTCATTCGAATCTCGCTCACATTGCAGTACTTGAATGGCGTACTTCATGTATTACTTGCGAAATTTTTCGAGTCCCTATTCCATATTAATCGAGTCATAGCTCTGCTCGAAAATTCATGATTTCGGAGAGCATCGCAATAGTAAATCCCATTTTCAAATACTGAAAATTTGTTCCCAAAAAACCAAACCCAAACCCCCAAAACCCAAGAAAATTATAATCGACAATTTCAATTATGTTTGATCCGTTCACTGAGATGACAGTATATGTTTGGTTTTACTTTTTTCGACGTAAATTTAACATAATTATGCGGTAGGCAACGAATTACATTCCTACCATGGATTACCTAAAAGGACAGGCGAACGTTTAAAAACTCATCGCATTTCATCCAGCGAAACTAATTCAATTAGAAATATCTCCATTTGTGTGAGAACGGAATTTTTTAAAAAGGGACTTTCATTGTAAATCACGTTGAATCAACTTCATCAACGGGAAAATCTCCACTTTCGAAGTATCGCACGTCGAACATTCCGCCCAAAATCCTTTGGACGACTGGAGCCTGAAGAGGAAGTCGTCTAGATAAATCACTGCATCTTTACCAGAGCAGGTTTCTCCAGAGCAATCTATGCAAATATTTCTTGTTCCAATACAGTCGATAAAAAAAAATTTATATATATATAATGCAGTATCAATTTTTAACCGTGTCAGATGCGCATGCTGATTCAAAACGTTGTGTATTCGTTTTGTGTAATAACAAATTAGGCGAACTTCGTAACTCAGAGCTATTAGTTACGAAGAATGGCCCCAATACAGCTCACCAATGGAGGCAGCGGTCCAAGAAAGAGGTTCTATTTGACAAGGTATTTTAGTGAAGAGCTTTCATTTCAAAAGCTTTCGAAAATTGAACGTAATACGACCACATAAGAACTATTTGCTAGAATGGATAATCAATACACCAACGTGGTTTCTCATTCATTGATCACGAAGCATCGACTATACTAACAATAAATACGTGAAAATGATATGTGCGCAAGTATATGCAAATCGATTTTCGGAAATTGAAATGTCGGATGAAGGTAATAAAAAATGGTCTCTTTTTGGTACAAAAATCTTTATATTTGGCGATAGTAAAAAATAATTGTAGAAAAGCGGTATGAAAACAAGTTCTCGACAAAAAATATGATCATGAGAGATAATCGCAAAAAAATACATATTGATATAGCATGCAATCTTTAATACAAAAAAAGTATACGTGAATAAAAATTGGGAAATTATTAGAAACGAGTAAAACGTGAGTACGATAATCAAAAGATTCGAAATTCATTCATTGAGTATATCAGGTTGCATAAAAAAAATATAAACTATCAATCATCTTGCGAATGAGTGCTGAATCTGTAAAGTATAAAATTATCTGAATCATCATGCAATACCTTGTATACCAAGTAATCATTGCTTGCTTATAGAAAAATAACAAATTAGGAACGTGAATATCACACATAACGCATATAGGTCATCGAACATAAAAACTCCACAGCTTCGTTTTATTTGTGATTCAGCAACTTATTTTCGTAGTTTTTAATCAACAACGAATCGGTTCATGTCACAAAAGTTTTCGTATATTCTGTACAGACGATTCGATTAATCATCGTTATTTTCACAGAAATCAAATGTAGCCAACCGTTTATTCAAATACGAAGAAATACCGGGATGATGGAAATTACGTAAAGCGTGTACAACCGTTTTGTGCCGTTCGTTGAGCTTTTTTGATGTATTGTTGAACAGCATATTTGCAGCAAAGAAAGCGGAATGAATCGCTCCATTATTCACAAATACTTCAATAATAGCCATCAACATTTCTTCGCTGCTCTCCGATAGGCAAAACGTGCGATGTTTCAGGAAACTTGATAATCTATCGGACATAGAAATTACGCATTCTGGAGAGAAAGCTTCGATCAATTCAGGAATTTTCTCTGTTATATTCCTCGCAAAATCTACCGAAGTTTTAGAATTGTGATACGCGACAGAGTAAACAAGACTAATGTAAGAATCAGCATCTTGGTATGGCTGGAGAACCGATTGAAAAATTTCGAGCAAAGATTCATAGATTCGTACGTCATGCCCGTCGTTCGCTCTATTGGAAACTGTATGAAAAAATTCGCGAACCATGAAGTTAAGCGGATAAAATTTGAAACATTTTGGATGGGACTTGTCCCAATATTCTTCAACTGAATTTCGGAAGAAATCTCCAAAAAATTGGAATCTCGTCTGATTGTACTCCTTGGACGACAGAAGATAACTGTGAATTGTCAGAATCAATCCGGTTTGAAAAATAACTTGATTATAGTCAAAAACGAATAAATATTCTTTGATCAACTTCTGGCAAAATTCTTCTGGGATAATTTTAGTTATCAGCCCGTCGATGTTTTTAATTAATTGGCACGAGATATCGATGTAAAATTCGGGATGTTCACTCTTCTTTTTCATAGATTCCATCGCGTTGAGTACCGACTTGATGTATTCATAAAGATACTCGTTTGGCACTGTTGATAACACGGGCAAACTTTTGAAGATCTCGTTGTCGTCATTGGTATTGAAATTGTCAAGGCATGTCTGGATCATATGCCAACTTCGAGAATCCGGTTGCTTGCAGAATAAATCATAAATTTTACTGAAAACTATGAATCTGATTGATGTATGACCTTCCGAATTCCACAAATCAGTCAAATAGATGTAAACTTCTTCAAGAGGGGCCACCAGGTAGATCAATCTGATGCCATGTTTCATAACCGAGACTCGTCTATTTGTCAACGTCTTTGCGAACGGGATTACCTTGACGACTGGCATTCGACGACACACGCTTGTTAAAGATCGGATTGCCATTTGTAAATAATCACCAACACAAAATCTTGCGATTATATCCAACGAAACTGGTGGATTAACTTTTCGTAAACTTGTTGCAATCGCAAGTAGAACGTTATAGGTATTCTTTGCTTCAGCTGGGTGGTCGACCTCTAGTTTTTCATCATTGGGAACGAATGGCTCGATAATTTTCGTATATGTTTTACCGTCTGTCAGTAACGCAATTGTTTCCATTGAGCCAACACACGTTTCCGGATCATCACAGGTTTTCAAACATTGCTTGAAAAATAATATTGGAAACACTTGATACCATCGACTTTTAATGATGAACAGTGAACGCTGCTCATAACTGATTGTGTTTTGGATTCGTTCTAAACACTCCTTCCAATTGTCTAGAACTCGTTGCGGCACTTCTTTCAGAACGTCTAGGATGACTCCTGTATCAAAATTCCAGAATTTTTCGAGACTGCGTATTAAAACATAGTACAACGCTCGTTCGTTCTCTCTGATGAGTCTCAGAAACCTTTCTTTTGCGTAATCATCCTTATCAGATTTACCGAGAATATAAACTTCAATTTTTTTACGAAGCCAAGGGTAGTCTGTGACCGATAATTTTTTTAATTTGCCATTCAAAACCTTGTTACGTTTGTTAAAATTCCACAATGAAGATGCGAGACTATAACTTACATTGGCTTCGTTATCTTTCCAAACGTTGTTGTCAAAGGGATATTGTTTCGGTATAACTTCCATGAATATATTCAAAAACTTTTTTTCCAAGTCTGGATATTTGGTTAAAATATTCCAACTGCCATGATACAATTGTATCTTCATATCTACGAGCATCCGTACGTAATCATCCAATGGCAGAGTGTTCAATAAACAGTAGTGAAGAGCCGCTCCAATGACCCGAGAAATAGTGTCTGTTTGATTACAAAGATCGCCTTGCAGTTCGGCCCACTTGATATATTTGTCAAAAATTTCCCAATGACTCGAACTAAGCGTTGCTAAGTCAAATGAGTCACAAATTATCGATAAGCAACTGTAGAAAATCCACTTCTGGTCATTCCTATGCCTATCGTAAATGTAGCTCAACACTTTGAGAAGAGCGTCCTTATCGTCATTGATTTTCGAAGTATAAATCATTTGCTTCAACAATTGACCGCGGTCACTGGCATCTGATGATTTAGCAATTTGGTTTGTTATAGCAGGGATCGATTCGCTTGTTGGTAAATAACACCGCCATGATCGTTTGGGGTCGTTGAGATGCCAATCCTTATCGTCTTCCAACTTCAATCTTGCTTGTTTTATCCTGTCGTCTCTAGGTAACACCGCCATTAAGTCAGCATTCACTAAATCCGGAAAACTTAGTAAATCCTTGCCGTACACTTCGCGAAAAGTATTTAAAATCAACGGTATCTTCTCACGTTCTGGTTCGTAATATTGCAAATATCTGTTCATTGCACAATAGCTGAAAGCGTCCTTCTTTGCAGGAAACAAATTCTTGAACATTTTTGCGAAATCGGCAACACCCAATTCCTGGGTAACCGTCTTCAGAGATACTAACGTCAACAAGTACCGAGTTGGTTTTTCCAACAACAAATTCAACTGTGTTTTTATAAATGTGCGTGTGGCTTTTTTGCCTAGCTTAACGATTACTAGACCATGATGCATCAGATAAATTTTCATAAAGTCTTCGAAACGGTTGTTAGCAACTTCCGGAAGAAAGTCTTCGTAATCACGAATATTAATACGGTAAATATTACGGACACCGTGAGTGTCCGGTTTGCTTAGCATCAAGTATTTGATCACCAAATCAGGATATTTCCGGTACAGTCCCTTGACCATCCTCAACGAAAGTATTATTTTATTCTCAATTATCATTTTGAATGCAAAATCTTCATCGCAAGCCAAAAGCAACGGAGTAGCTTGGCTAATACCATATCGTTTAGCCACGGTGATAAAAAAATCCGCTGCTACTGTAGTGTTTTTTAAATGCATTCCTAAACATTTCACTATTTTTAATCGCGTGTACAGGGAGATCTCAGGGAATACATACTCCGAAAAGTATTTCGCGTTTACCAAGCTATTTTCCAAACCATCGAAAAACCAGCTTGCCTTTAGAGCTCGATTCACAACGGTAATATCTTCGCATTTCAAAGCCTCAACGATTACTTCATATTGATGTAAGATCTTTGCCACTTCGACTTGTACCAGTAGCTTTAATGGTTTTGGAACATCGGGTATCTGCGTTTTGGCATCAACTGATTTTACACCAGAATTCTCTGACTGGGCTATTCGCCTCGCAATAATATTCAATGTCCTTTGTTTCTCTCCTGGCGTCTTTCCAGCGACAGCTTGAATCGCTTCGAGATAAGGGGATTCAATTTCCATCCTTGATTATTATAGTATATTACAAAATTCGTATATCATCCACAAGAGTTCGACTGTCTTTTAAATAATCCCACACAATAGTCACAATGATCCAATTTCAGTAGGTTTAAAAATTTTCCAACACTCGAACACCGGCACCCACAATAGTTACGCAGTTATAACGAGAGACCGCACTTTCTTCAGAATGCATCGCAGTTCACTATAAAGCGACATAAAAACGATGCGTCGTATATGTTATGACTAATTGTTTGTGCGCGAAGAGTTTCGCTAATTATAACTTTGCAAATCGCGAATAGCACACAATATTGTTCTCGAAGCAGTGGGATGGATTTTATCCTTTTATCGCGGTGTAATAAACGTTCATATATTTTTTTGACAGCCCGTAATCCAAACTAAATCAGTTAAGAGGAACCCGCGCACTACTATACTCTATATGCACGAGCAGTGCGATGCGCGATGATCTGCGACTGCGCAAGTCGTTAGGCTTTGCTTCGACTCGTAGAATGACGTCAGGTGACAATCACGCAGCGCCGATTGCGCCTCGGTGCAGTCGTCGTATTATTAACATTCAGACACAACAATCGAGTTTATTGTTGCGTGTGTGTGTTCGAGATATTGCCCTCGGTCAAGAGAGAATCTGCTACGATTCTGTAATCGAGTTTAAAACTCTACCTTGACCTCCCGAACAGCTATAATAACAAACTGTATGTACGCTTGATCGAACTCGACTTTGTTTACCATCATTTTTCAGGAGGAATATTCCGATACAGACGAAATTTTTTTTGTCCATAACATCTTCAACCAACAAGCAACAAATTGTGATACTAATTTATGGATTTATACTAAAATTATTCAATTATTCATTCGCATCATCTATAGGTTCTAACTTTTGTATCGATGAACCGAATTATCGATATTTCCATGTGATAAAATCGGACTGTTGATTAACCGTCCGTTGTCACACTACTGTCGGCGCAAAAAGGTTTGGCCCCTCTATTCAAGTGATCATTACTTCTACGAAAAAAATGATTTAGCATAGAATCAAAGACTGTCGTAAAGCGCTGAGTTTTCTGCGTCTCATGATTATTCCGAAATTTCGATTGAAAAATCACGTGAGCTGCTATGATCTCCGAAGGGTTGAAAAACGTAGTTTTCACGGAGTCTATCAGTGTACGTTAACTTCAACTCATCACCGTTTGTCTGAAAAGAGTATTGAAAATCTGCAAAAATTCAGAAAGATTCCCGTATCATTGACAAACGTAACTGCGCTTTTGAATTTGGAAAATGTTCAAAAACCTGGCCACCAGGTGGAAAAAAGTCCGATGATGTGATTCGGCGAACAGCTTGGAGCAGGCGAATCTGAGCTAGCTCAAAATTTTCGTAGAAACATACACTATTTGATTCCGTAATTAGTTTCTGGCTCACAATACTAATCTTGCTGCAATTGACGTCGATAGTTTTTCTAAATAGCGAGGGGCTCCGTGTGCCTGAGTCGCGATACTCGTCGCTGTATTTCCCCACGTCCCTCCCGCCTGGCGACGCAATTGTTGCTCGCAGTTCTCGTCACACATATAGTATACCGAAGACGCAATTGTTGCTAGCCGTCCGTTCACACACATACATAGTAAAACAAGGACCGCTAGCAACAATTGCGTCGCCAGGCGGGAGGGACGAGGGGAAATACAGCGACGAATATCGCGACTCAGGCACACGGAGCCCCTCGCTATTTAGAAAAACTATCGACGTCAATTACAGCAAGATTAGTATTGTGAGCCGGAAACTAATTACGGAATCAAATAGTGTATGTTTCTACGAAAATTTTGAGCTAGCTCAGATTCGCCTGTGCCGAGCCGTTCGCCGAATCACATCATCGGACTTTCTCCACCTGGTGTCCAGGTTTTTGAACATTTTCCAAATTCAAAAGCACAGTTACGTTTGTCAATGGTACGGAAATCTTTCTAAAGTTTTGCAGATTTTCAATACTCTCTTCAGACAAACGGTGATGAGTTGAAGTTAACGTACACTGATAGACTCCGTGAAAACTACGTTTTTCAACCCTTCGGAGATCATAGCAGCTCACGTGATTTTTCAGTCGAAATTTCGGAATAATCATTAGACGCAGAAAACTCGGCGCTTTACGACAGTCTTTGATTCTATGCTAAATCATTTTTTTCGTAGAAGTCATGATCACTTGAGTAGAGGGGCCAAACCTTTTTGCGCCGACAGTAGGTGGATTCTATCCAGACAGTTTTTAAAAAACAATTGTGAGCAAACTATCACTTCGAACTAATTTAAAAAATTACAAAACATGCTTCGAATCTTCTAGATCATTTACAAAAAATCAATTTCTGGAAAAAAAATGGCGATTTGTTGAAAAAAAAAAAAAATCATGAAAAAGTAAAAACGCAGAAAAGATACTTTATCGCTCAAAAAATCATAACTTTGTCAATTTCGAACATTTTTAACTCAAATTTTGACGTGTTAATCCTTAAATACGCGCTTTGAGAAAAAAAAAAAATTATGCGATATTGCGCGTTTCAAAAAAAGGTTGTTATTCCATGTGGAGAGGTGGTCCCCATACCTATGGGGGAAACTTCCAACCCTAGGTATATGACCATTGAAGTCCGATTTTTACTTGAAAAATCACCAGTTGCTTCAGGTCTTGAATGCTGATTGGAAAAATGCTGCTTTGTTAATTAATTTACGAATCCACAAGATTGAGATGTGGAGTGAGCGCGGGTAGCCGAAATGAGCAACGAATATTACGCGACTGATCCTGGCTAGTGATTTGCCAGAACAAGTATTTTGTTATATTTTGAATATACTTGCTTGGCCAGAATCGAACGAGATTGCCGTAGACATTAACGGCATGCCACACCGCAGCTGACCACAACGTAATGTTGTTTCGAGTAACAGGTAGCAGTCGTATGAAATAACAATACATTGCTATACTAGAGAAGCATATTCGGCAATTGATAATTCACGAATTTACACACTGTATAGATTTATTGCAGTGAAAATTCACTCATCAGAAGTGCGAATTGCACCAGTAGTCTGAAAGAGTGAAGTTTCCACTCCACTCCATGACACAAAAAACAATGCAATTTCACTCATTTTGCGTTGAAAATTGGTTTTATTCGTTGAGTGGAAATTCATTTGTATTTTCGTGGTAACTACTCCAAACCTCATAACAACAGAAAAAAAAATCTCATTCTCTTTCGAGTGAAGAATTCACTCCTGTAAGCTCATCTAAAGAAGTTGAGAGATTCACGCCTCAAACTTGAGTGTATAGATGAATCAAAATTAATCTTAGAGCACAACATTACCAGTATATATGTTGGAGTTCATTCAAGCCAAATATAGCTTTGGTAATAAGCTTAACTCATGTCAGCTGAAAGTCTTGTATGTATACTCCCGTATATATACACGTATCTAGAAAGCTACTGTTTTGCTGACTTACGTACAGTCACTGTTAGATAATCCATTTCATACAGTACAGAAATTAATGGAGGGATTAAAGTATGAACTCTATGTCTATCACATATACCTATATGTATATAGTGTTCGGTTTCTTGCTTAAATGCATAAATATAAACACCCTGAAAAAAGTATCCGTATATATCTGTATAGGTACCTACGTCTTTCTTGCAAAAACACAATTGCACAATTACAATCGGCAAAGACTGTATTATAGGTATTTTTCATGCAGCGAGTAATCAACTATTATCAATGGGAAACTTTGATAAGAAAAGTCCGTAATGTACGACTCGTCTCGGCATGTTCTTTATTTTTATGATTACCGGTTTTAATTCTAATTTCGGCCAAAGTATTGACGAGTTTCAATTTATTTCTGATAACTGCAAGTATCGAGTATTAGAATTACATGCATTTTAGCTCACTGGTGTTCAATTTTTCATGTGAAGATTAGTCGTTTGGTTTTCCTCAAACTGCATGACTCTCAAACTGTATTTCAATTTGTTACAGTATTTATCAATAAACGTCAGTCCACGATTATTTATTATCGCTCAGGAAAGGATCGCGACTGTTATTAAATATTTGAACCAAACAGACCCTGACGCTCTTCAGTAAGTCCCTCTTACGTTTATTTCCACATTTACAACAAGGGCATACATGAATGTATTCTGGTGGTAGAAACACAAACCCGAAAGTACAATGTCTAGTCCACAATCAAGAATCGATCTCGATTTGACGTACACTTGAAACGAAAAAAAGATGAGTGTGGGGTTTCAATATACGCTTTGTGAAATATCGGATGTAAAGTCGAGAACAAACGGATAATATTTCTTCGTCAAGTCCTGCTATACTTTCATTATCATTCTTTGGGAAGATTCGAGTGATTGCCTGTTGTTGTTTTTTGTCATTATTATACCTACGTGTACTATAAATCGATGTATAGCTTAGGGTCCTCGCTCTTTTGTTCCATTGATCCCATTGAATCAATTTTGTTCAGTATACCGAATGAGTGTATTCGGCATAAGGTACTCGTTCGGTACTACGCCCATCTCCGTCAATCTCTTCAAGATCCCTTCGTTCGTTGTTGGTATTCAAGTGAACCACAAGACCACAACACTTCCGGGTGATATATACCAGAAACGGGAATCCGCAGCTGTTTACAAAACAGATCGTAGGTACCCCTCGGATCGATGAATGAATTTTCGTATTCCGCAAACGTCAGTCAGGAACCTGTCAATTTCTGCGAGGGGTTTCCACCTGGTATATTAATCGGATCTCATATTTCATAACCGAAATCCATCTATTCGTCAACGTCTTCGAGAACGGGATAACCTTCCCGAACGGCACTCAACGACACCCACTTCTGAAATATGGTATTATCATACATAAATAAACCACGACGAGATAAGAAACTCATTTTCCGCAAATTTGTGTTAATGGCCAGCGGTATACAGGGTGAGTTTTCTCCGGGGTTTTGAGAGGGTGTGGCCTGAATTGGTTGAGGCTCCGCCTTCTTCTATTCATACTGGTTATTGTCAAGAAAATATTCTCCATTCACGTGGAGATAACTTTATTCCCAAATCTACCTATTATTCCGAGCGATCTAGATCAAGTCAACAAACAGTCTAATCGTATATTGTATTATGATAATAGTGTAAGGAAAGCAATGACACTAACAATAAGCCCTAATAATATTGATTTATTCGGGCAGTATCACATTAGGTGTTCGAACTGACCACCTTCTGCCTTCTGCATCGATACACACGACAAGTCAATAAGGTTAGAGTCCAGTAAACAATAACTGATATCAGGCAAGGAATAATATTCTGATAGCAACAAATATGAATAGAAGAGGGCGGAGCTTCAACCAATTTAGGCCACACCCTCTCAGAACACCGGAGAAAACTCACCCTGTATATCAGGGTATCTTTTCATTTAGAATGATCAACGTTGATTTTTTCATTGTCAATATCAAATGACTGAATAATTTTCGTACAAGTTTGAGTCGAACCGTTCCGAGATTAACTCAAGATCACATGTAAAGCTTCTTTTTGCTACAGCTATAGGTATACACAAAACGGACGTTGAAAGCTTTCAATGGGTTCACACCAACCAATATAATGCAGTAAAAAATTGATATGTGGACTGGCAATAGGAAAGTGCATTCGAACATGAGTTCCAACTTGACGTACGTATGTCAGAGATCTTGTGCAGTAATAAATGATAGTTAAAGGAAACTCAGTAGCGCGCATAGTGTGAAAAGAAAAAAGAGTGAGAAAAAACCAGTGAAGTATCTTCGCAAGCATCATTAATAAAACTGAACTCATCATAATTCACGCAAGTTGATGCTTTACAGAATTCTTTACAAGTATCATGATAGGTCAAAGCATTCAACAGTACAACTATAGGGCAATTCAGAAATATTCAAGATTGATGTTGAACATTTCTTGCTTCAGCCTCAATCGTCAGAAAATGTAATTTGTTGTAGTTTTATCGATAAGTATAACGATTTTGTGTGGAAAAAAAAAACCATACGGAAATCTACAATATTTTGTGAAAGAATAGAGAGAAAACTATAACTTTCTATAAAGCTCGAAATATTACGTTTATCTACAAGAAACTATACTTAAAACGTCCGAAATACAGAACCCTTAAAAAAATCCTAGAAATTCGAAGCAGGGAAATAATTTTTACTCGAGCCATGATCGAACCAGAAATCATGTAGCGATAGATTGCATTAAACAGAATGTAACGAGCATAATTTTCGAGAAGCGTAATTAAATATACGACCTGGGTATAATAAAGTACGTGCTGCACAGACGATTAAACGGCAATTTGTTTTTTTTTTTCATTATTTTTATCTGCGACCCCCACGAAATGGGAACGGTGTTTTTGCAATTGCCAAAATGGCATACGAGGTTAAATTCGGAGCTGCTCGTAATCGAGACTAATCAGGGTAATATATTAGGGGTTTCTAATGCCATTTCTAGGTAGCATAATACCAAGTCAAAGTAGAATGAAGAACACATCGTGATTACGAGATCATTGAGATTTTAGAATATACAGAAGGAAGAAAAGGCTTGAGCAAGATGGGAAGGTCCTAAAGGAAATACGACTTTCGACGAAAAGAGTCAAAAATCGCCATTGGTGCTATTTGATAAACTTATTATAATCATTTCGGGTGAACGAAGAATCCAATAGTTCTGTCAAATTATACTTTACTCGATCTTCGGATTTCCGTATACGATTTGATCGGTCATCGTTTTCGACGCAACAATCCCAGTCATGGCGCCGATAGCGAACTTCAATCAATACATGAAAAGAAAGAAATTTTTTATACAGAAACCAAATAATTCTCTGGCAGAAGTTCGTGAGCCCCAGACAATGATCGAAATATGAATGTCAAATAATACTAATTCTGTTGAAAGTGCTCCATAAAAGGAAATTCCATGTATTAAATAGGAAGTGATGTCAGCTGTTTGGACTCCAAATGAGCGCTTATCGCGATCAATTTGTAAGGTATATATAATATATGTACTTGGCACTATTTCATTTCATTTCATTTTTCTCAGGTCCCGTTTCATCGGGTCACGCAATATGACCAACAAGGCCAAACTGGTACATTTATTATTTACATTCGAAATATGCATATCGATTAGGGAATGAAGTAAAAACACGTACCTGGACTTTCGAATTCACTAAGACGCCTTGAACAAAAGTTCTGCATACTTTTCCACTGGTATATACTTTTGGGATTGATGTTATGCCCCCTCTGCGATAAGCAATACGTCTTACTTAGAAAGAGCGATGTAGATATCTGGTGAAAAGTTCTTTGTTGAAAGAACGAAGAAAATTCACCTCTAGACTACGTGAGATCCGTGGTCGAGGAATGGCGGTGGAATATGCGTGTTCGGATGAAAATTATTTTGAAAAATCTACATCCGTGGAAGTGATTAGTTTGGAATAAAGTAGTAGCAGCTGATTTGAATCGTCATGGCTAGTACATTTCACCCGAAAACCATTATAGGTATACTCTCAACACACAGTCATCAATTCTTATTGTGATTGAAAATATTTTAGATTTTTGCAATCAATGGAATCATAAATTTTTGTACGTCACTTGATAGCACTATTTTCAACTTGGTATTCTCCCGACGATGCAAAGTAGGTAGTGTACAAATTTTAATTATCTTACTTACTTAATATAGTCATTGGAATTGGCAAAAGTGTGCAAATATTCACTTCAAGTTCAAGAAATTTTCAACAAACGAGAAATTAATGGCCAGATGTATTTGAAAATCCCAGGGATTCATGAACCTGACGAAGAATAAGTAGAAATACAATTTTTATTGCAAGAAATACAGCACTATATTCAAATCTTCTATACTGTTGAGAACTTTGGAGTTTTAGCATAGAAAGCTATCCATATCGATTTCTCTTCAGTTCTTGTAATTACGGATATCCAATTAACCTGATACGATGAAATAGTCTTTGAGAGTCGATGATTATTTCATTTCGGAGAAAAAGAGGTTATCAAAAAAAAGTTTCGATTCCACAGAACTCGTTAAAAATGTCGTATACCAATTAAAATAGAAAGCCAAATTCATAGAACAACTGATCCGTAGCGCTCGAACGAGTCATTTTTGGTGAAATTTTTGGTGATTTTTTTGTCGATTGTGATAGATACGAAATTGTTCTTCTAATATCACGTTATAATATTCATTTGGTCTACCATTATGGATAAGTGTCGGAAGTTTGGAACTCTCCTGTTACCGCGTACAACCGAGGGAACATTGTGTTATAGTTAAACTGATATAGGCTCCTGAAGTCTGTTTCATCACAGAATATCCAGCATCATTAGAGGCTCGATAACTCATCAAACAAACTTGAACTAGTATACGGAGGGTTAAAAGGTAGAATGGCCGCGTTATCTACAAGCCTAATAAAATATGCCGCTATATAAGGGTGTATCTGCAAATTTACACGCGAAATTTATAAGACGCAAAAATTTGAAAGTATATTTACTACCGGAATGGTCTAAGCCGCAGTAATTTTCAACGAGATACTGCAAATAAGGGCGTTTACTGCACGAGCAATGAAAAACGATGTTACACCCTTCTAGTTTCACGGGGTTTACTTTACCTTGGACAACAACAAAAATAACCTTCCAAAAGGGCGTGAAATGGTTTTTTATCCTTGATTTTGTTTTTTTTTTTCCTTTTTTTTCAGCTTTCTTCCTTCTAGGAACTTACGTTAGAGATCCCTGTGGCCCACGCCCACCTAGCAGTACGCCTACGGTTTTTGCCTCGTGGAACCTTCAAGTTAAATTTTCAGATGGACCCTTAAGGCAGCGCCGTTATGTACAAAGTAAAAACCGCCTGTAATATGTGCCCTTTTGGTTTTCAACCTTTGATATAATCTTATAATAGTACCAAGTTTGTACTCACTAAAGGCTACTATTTCTCACAATGAATACCATTTTTCTGACATCTTACCGTCTCCTGAATAAAAATTTTCTTGGCTATCGGGCGTGTAGATTTTTGTGAGAAAGTAAATAATATGAACGCGTGATAACTATAAATTGAACGCTCATTGAACTGACCAGTCATGTAATTATCAGTTGTATGGATAAGGAAGTGTAGAAATTCGGCCTCTCGGTTGATTTGTTTGCGTGAAATTCTAATGTTGAAAAAAAAAAATAAAAATCTACTATTGTCTCAAGAAGAATTATGTTAAACCGTCGGAGTTTATTTTCTTATAGGCTTAATGCAGGGCTAAACCGGGATTAGTATTTATCCGGTTAATAAAACTGAAATATCTATAGTGTTTTATTTTTATATACACGCCGTAACAAGGTTGAGCTTAAACTTGGGGACCGAAGTACCGGATAAACCTCGTATATATTCCAACCCTAGGAAGTGGAGTCTCTTTCCGTTGGGCAGAGGGTCAGATTCTGTTCAATATTTGAAACGTGCTATTCCTGGGGTTCTTTGAAATGCCTGTTCAGTTCGCATCCACCCATGTAATAAATTTATATCTACCAGTGTAAATATAATCCTACCACTGGAAACGCAGCCCCCCTTTAGATATATTCAGTTGTTAGCAATCACATTCTGGGTTTACTCTAAATAGAAGATCCTATAACAGTTCACTACATTTTTACGACTGCAAGTGTAGCCAAAGCTACTTTACACCTGGTTTCTATTACAGAGATTAGGATCGTTGTTCTCAAAATTTGGGAATGCCCGACCTCATTTCAGTGACTTGCGACGCACAAAATGCGTGCATACGAAGTTTCCAAAATTATGAGCGCGAGAAAAAAATTAATGTTCTTCCTATCATTAGCTCACAAGCTATTGAATCGATCAATTATCAAGGAAATTCAATCAAATTTGAGTTGGAAAAAAATCCTACCGATTGATACAACGATCATGAAAAACTGTTGATTCAATCTCGAGATATCAACGATTCAAATTTTGTTGATCGCAATAATTCTGTTTTACGAAAATTTAAGAAATTGCCCGACTGATTGAATCCAGAATTCTGACCGGTTCTGAGTTTCCAAAAAACGAGTCGATCAAGATCAGAACCATCGAAATCAATTCATTTGTTCTTGAGCTATCAACGTGCAAAGAATTTTTATCATAATTGACTTTCGAAATATGGATGAGTTACTTCAACAATCATGAACAATGTTCGCTGGCATCCGATGATTCAGCACTTTCGTTCATTATCGCAGGAATGGACTCGCTGATTGTCAAATAATGTCACTACTGATATTTGGCGTCGTTGAAAGACCAATTCTCATCCACTTCTAATTTAGATCTTGCCTGCTTGAGCTTGTCGTCTAAAGGTAACACCTTCATGGGATCCAATTTCACTAAACGTTTGCAACTCAGCAAATCCTGGCTGTACAGTTCGCGGAAAGTATTCAGGATCCTGAGTATCTTTTTTTCGGTCTGGTCCATAATATTGCACCATATCGATTCAATCTGCTGTTGCAAAAATCTGCAGGGATCGGATTTTTCACTCTTTCTGACAGTCGCCACAGGACTATACCTGGGTAACTATTTTCAGTTACATAAATTTTAAGTATAGGTACTGATGTAGCTCTTCCACCAAGAAATGTAGCTGACTTTTGATAAAGTTTGTTGTTTCCATTTCACCAACTATGACGCCAAGTTGCCACGAATGTGATAAATCTCCATAAAGTCCGGAACCGATCTTCGAAAAGAAATCTTATGGTAATCATTAATCAAGTATGTGAACAGGTAATAAATTCGTACACGGTGATATTCTGTCTTGCTAAGTATCAAGTATTTGATAACTATAAGCCGGATAATTTCAGTACAGAATTTCTGAGTATCTTTTACTGAGTGCCGAGTAATTACTGAGTATCTTTTTTTCGGTCTGGTCCATAATATTGCACCATATCGATTCAATCTGCTGTTGCAAAAATCTGCAGGGATCGGATTTTTCACTCTTTCTGACAGTCGCCACAGGACTATACCTGGGTAACTATTTTCAGTTACATAAATTTTAAGTATAGGTACTGATGTAGCTCTTCCACCACGAAATGTAGCTGACTTTTGATTAAGTTTGTTGTTTCCGTTTCACCAACTATGACGCCAAGTTGCCACGAATGTGATAAATCTCCATAAAGTCCGGAACCGATCTTCGAAAAGAAATCTTATGGTAATCATTAATCAAGTATGTGAACAGGTAATAAATTCGTACACGGTGATATTCTGTCTTGCTAAGTATCAAGTATTTGACAACCATAAGTTCAGATAGTTTCAGCACAGAATTTCTGAAAGTAGATACTATTTTACTGTTGATTATCTTGAACGCGAAATTCTCCTGGCGAACCCCAAGTAACCAAATAGCCTGACTATAAACGCCATATAATTGTTGAGTCAAAGCAATGAAAAACCAACCACAACTGCATGATATATTCTTTGAATATGTTCGAAAATTTTTCATTATCTTCAATCGCGTGTGTGGTGGAATCTTTGGAACTCCCTCACCCAAGAAATATTGTGCATTTGCTCAGCTACTTTCGGAGCTATTGAAATCCACTTTATACCTGAAGAGCTCAACTCGCAACGTTCATATCTTCGTTTTTCAGGGCATCCATGATCACCTCATATTAGTTTAAGATTTTCGCTATCTGAAAGCGAATCAATGGACTCAATGGCTCCGGAACTTCAGGAATCAAAATCTTAGCATTTTCCAAGCGTCCGTTACAACTCTCAGCCCAGGGTATTCAACTAGCAATATTATATGTACGAGTGTTGTTCTCCATTTTTCTACTATAGCGTATTTTCAGCGATAGCTTAGATCGCTCAAAACTACTTCTCAATATTAATCGTCAAGAATTTTCCCTGCAAATCGCAATTTACAATGGTTCTTAAAAATTGCATGTTAATGGTCAAAATAGTCTGGTCACAGGTCTCTTTCATTGTTGTTAAGTATAATATCAAGATTTGCATGTATTGAGTCACTTGGTCTATAAGGTCACACAGTCATAAAACCATCTGGAATACATGGACTTGTATACCTAGTTTCAGTGGTTATATATTCAACATATTCAGCACTAAAATCTGTATCTGTTATCATTATGGAGTAGCGAGTGATTTTCACTTCAGGTCTTTACGACATGATGTGAGGAACAGAATATGCGTCCGAGAATGATTACAGTCACGATTTTGAATGCGGTTCGTATATCTTGATACTATAAACTATAATCTGAATTGTCTCGGATCTTCCGGTGCGACTTTTACACATACGAATACACTGCGAGTGTAGCTTGAAATAAATTATCTGAGCTCAACTAGTTGATCAGTATAATTTCGACTAGCTATGGAAATGAAGAAACTAAGAAAATCTGAAAGAAGTGAAAAAAGTGACTTTGGTGTAAATAGAATAGCTTGCAAAACATCTATCCTACTACTACTCGATAACCTACGATAACCTACGTACAGTCGTTCCTACTAACATTAATCTTGTAAGCTGACGAATTCCCCAAAAAAGCATTGCAGAGAAAATTAATGTGCGATATCGACCGTTTCTGTCATCACAGTAAGTGTAATCACAGATGTACACATGAAATCACATTCTTATTCACCTGAAGCCTATGAACCATCATCAGGATATTGACTATGCATAAAAGAGGTGCAACATTTTGTTCCATTATCAAACAATTACTGATTCAAATTATCGCTAGCTTCTTTCTATGATGTTTGGAAATGTCAATCTCATCCACAAGCTACTTTGAGAAAGCGAAGTTCGATGCTACACCAAATAACAATACACTGCTTAATTATTTATAAAAAATGAACTTATGGTAGATTAGGTCTTACATTTTTTTGGTACAAAACTCGAGGAATCAGAAAAGATATCATCATTTCCCAAGCCCAGTAAACCAGCCCCGATAATTATACTGCTCGCAAAAACCTACTATATTATCCATACGGGATCCCGAGGGTCCAGAGTTATCCTCTAGATAATTCACGAAGTGATAAGCGCCAACGTCCTGTAAGGGATACGGTAATTGCTCTGTCAGCCCGTTCAACGGTGCATATGTACTTGGAAGGCTTTCAGACTGCTGGCATGGCGTAGAGGTGATTATCGATGTACATACATTGTACAGAAACATTAGGGTTGTAATGTAATTGTAATGCACAGTTGCCTTTTCAGTGCCTGATTTTGTACGTGTGCAAATCACATGCAAAAGTCATACAAAGGCCTCAAATATTTGTTGATAATTTTTTGTTTATCAACATTTTGATGAACTGGAGTCTTCTTCTCCGTGCAGTTCAAGTACAAATGAGGAACTTAAGAAGAACTACTCGAACACGGTAATATAATGTAGTTCCTTGGCTGTCTCTCAAATATTCTCCTAGACCAAAGTAACGATTCTCCTTCCCATTGTTTTAACGATCCTTGGGACGTTCCATTCCCATCCGAGCACTATCTGATTCAAACTTTTGGATCATAAAACATGTACCTATATATATAGCTGTTTCAGATAAAGTGATGGACGATGCTTCTGACAATGTGTGTTTCCATGTCACTGATATCGCGTTATTCCAAGAATTCCATCTTGAGAAACGAACTCTTAGTATGGAAAATGAATTTAGTCATTGAAGCGTCGAGGCAACACTATATAGTCTCATTAAAACTCTTCTGAGAAAATATGCTCAATTATATAGATAAGAATTAAAGTCGCTAATTGGGTGACCGGGAAATATTGTCCTATCTTGATATAAACTTTGTTGAGTACCTGATTCCTCAACATTATTCCAACGCGGGGAATGTATGGAGTAGTATAAAAATATTCAACATTTCTTCAACATTCTGGACGGTGTTGATTAACACATCTGCAACGTTGTATAAATTGCAATAAAAAATGTAACTCCATCACCTACAACATCCCATTTACGAATACTGGAGTATTGCCGGATCTGCCCACATGGCATAGAATTGGCACTACCCCGGCTGCCAAATTTCGTTCGGTGATACTGGCCCAGAACAAACAAATTATATTCCCAGCATACTGACAAGTGAACACACATGGGTCTTAGCCGGAAGTCAGTTCTGTACTGGGAATACACTGGGCCAATATGGTGTTTTATACTAGGCTGCGGATTATTTTATGCCGATTCACGGCACCATAAGTTAGACCGGTGTTAACGATCCAAAATTGTCCTAACATTCATTTTGACTTGGGCAAAGCTTGGCCCTTGGTAGCTGTCAGTATTGGCAGCAATGGCACTAATACCTTGCCAATTCCAAGCCAGTTTGCAGTACACACATGGGATTTCGAAATGAGCTCAACTACGCGTCACGAAAGTGACGGATGTTCAAATCGGTCGTTGAATAATGAAAGTAATTGATGACTTCCAGTCCGCGCATATTTGTGAAGAATATTCATCGATCGCAGTTATATGGGAGCAATTGTTGAGTTTGGGAGATTTCTCAGAGATCCAGTTGAGAAATGGGCGAGTGAAGTAACTAAATGTAGAATCTGAAAATAGAATAGCAGACAAATCGACATCCGGCTTGACTTGAATAAAATGAGGGTGAAATTCGGTGGGATTCGTTAAGCTCAATTTCATTGGATTACTTGTCAGTGTAACCCACAAAGGTGACCTGATGTCTGTAATTTGGAGTCAATATTCACTTGATGACCAAAAAATCAGAGCAAGAACTTATACGGAGTTTTATAACCGAGCTAAGAAACCCTACGAAGGTTCCACCATACTACACAATATATATTAGGGAGTCTTTCAGAGTCATATATTCTTTCCCTTTTCTAAGCAATACATCTCCTTTACAATCCCCCATGTAGACATCTGGTAGGATAAGGTTCCTGATAACGAAAGAAGAAGAGGAAAACTCGGATTTGCACTATGCTAAGTCCACATTGGACGAGCGGTGATGGACCCAGTGAACTCCCACAAAAATCATTGAAACAGAAACAGAATTTGAGGGAATGAAAAATTTGTAACAAAAAACTTGATCACTTGATCTAATCATCACAAATGTAGGTATTACTAATTCGAATTGATCTAATTCAGCGTTAAAATGTTGGACAATAATCTGGACATTCCAGAGCCTATGATTTTCATACCTAGCAATTTTTTTTCACATATGTTGCAAATATTGATCGAAAAGTTTCGAACTCATGGAACCTATTGCCAGTTAATGGGTGATGTATTAAGATTTATTCCCGGTTCCCAAGTTTTGAGAAATGATTTTTTTTCTTTTGGGGTTATTGATTATTATAATCTAGCTGTCATAATTCGAATATTGTATTGGTAAATCGAAAACTACTCGTCGAAATTCGCGGGGATATTTTCTTCCATCCCACCTTCAGGGAACTCCGAATACAAGATCCCGACTGTTCAAGAAGCTTTCACAATACATAACTGCGCTATCGCCTGGTTTTCACTAGAAAATTCTCAGACTTTGAATAAACCTTTTGTTGGGCTTGAGTATGCCTGTGATATTACGTCGTGCTATACGCTCGCCGGAAATTCGGGACCACTTTATTCCGCTGCGACAGACGATTCCGTTACAGAAGAGAAAAAAAAAAAAAAAAAAAAAGTAAGATTTAGGGTTTGTCGAGACGTGGGGACTGAATCTTCGTTCTCCAGACATATCATCGTTTTTATTCAATTTATACGAATCAACTACAAATTACTATAAGAAACGAAGATAACGCATCACCATTACATCCAGAAACTGGATATGGGATACTCAGAATTATTCTACATTTGAACACCAACTTTGTACACATTATAGAATACTTAATTGCTTATTGCTCAGATAGCACCGGTCGACACAATTTTTGGGTCTGACTTCTGAATGTCAAATTTTTGTTTCTTCTGCGTTAATAAAAAAGGGGAAAAAAAATCATTTTTTCGATCAAAGTTTGCTTTTGTAGAAACAGCTAGAGCAATTTTTCGAATTTTAAGAGAAGTGACTCTGATTTTTTCATAAATTTATTATGAATTACATTGAGAAAAATTGTTGCTGAAAATCGGAGTCTTTTTAATTCAAGAATAATGATTGATCATGGCATAAAAATGTAAAATTATAAAAAAATCAAGATCAAAAATGAATATCTTGAGTGATTTTCTCATCATGTTTGTATGGACTTTCTTGTATTAAACCCCAAATTTAATCTCCTATCAGGCACCCATATTATCTTTAAATTGGTCCAGGTGAACATGTAGCATATAAAGTTTAAGGGACATTCTGCAGCCCATAATTTTAGAGCTTTCTCTACTAATCATGGAACAATCACCACTGTACCCTACGCAAGTAATATGCAATTTCCTACCGTTTGATCAAAGTGCTGTCACCTGCTGCTCGTGAAATTAATTTTAATCTTCAAAATTTATCTATCGACATAAAACAGACAGAAGCAAACTTTAAAAGTTGAGAATGGATATTTGAATGTTTTTCGATGCCTAGCATCAGAATTTATGCATTAAAACAGAAAGACAGAATTTTTTTTTAAATTTTGTCGACCTGTGTAATCAGCAGAATTCATAAATAATTAGTAAATTTTATCTCATCACTAAAACGGTGTTATAATTTGTTCGGAAGTTTATTCCATACCAATCGTCGAGCAGCATCTGGGTTCAAAGCTGGGCTTAGCTCTTCATTGATTTCCAAGTAATGAAGTTCGTTGGCTTCCCTTATGGGTTTCCACGTAGTTTTCACAAATTCGCTTTCGGCTGGTATTGGATTTCTGCGGAATCGACAAATTCACTTGTTATACCTACTCGTATCAGGGTGGGGTCAAATATGATTTCATTCAGAGAAGATAGCCAATCAGCATTACCCAAATCGAATTACCTTTGACTCGTTTCATTCTCAAAGGAATATAGAGTAAGAAAGAAAAGATTCCATAAAACCACATATGTACGATATTATAAAAAATTTAATTCTCTCACCCAGTCTTAGCAAAGTCCGTCCACATTTGTGTCAATCGTTCGATAATAGTTCGTTCCTTCGATCCTCTTTCTGGGGGTTCATAGCCGAGCCCGGATAATCCATGGGGATGAAATAGATACGTCAATTCATCAGCGTGACATGCTCCTATGAAAAAAGATGAATTTCTCTGTTATTATTGAAATTCTACCAGTTTCCAATAAGCAAATTTAAAGGTACATGTATTACCAGGTACGTGCATCATATTCACGAGCATTTTCACTGATGAACGCCCATTGTCGAATGAAAATCTGTACAGATAAGTTGGCACTTCCCTATTTTTTGCCTGTTTTTCAGCCAGGTCATGAACACCGTTAACGAAATGAATGTCACTCAACAAATGGACAAACTTCATCAAACTTTTTTCAGGGTCTAAAGGGTCATCAGCAAAGTAAGCTCGTTTTAGGTCTGCCATCGCTGACTTTTTCCCTTGCTTCAAAGCTGTAGTAACATGAGGATGTAGGATACATTCGAGATTTTCATCCATTGCTGCAGAACTGGATTCGGTCACTCCGGAAACTAGAATTTTTGTATTAGATTTAGAGAAAGGTATTTGACTTTGGGTAATGTTACAGTAGGACTCGACTTATTCGCGTTTCTAAATTGCAAAGAAATGGGCATATAGGTTTAAAATGTTCAATAAAAATCTTTACACACCTTTGGCAAGAGCAATTCCCTCAGCATTATTGTACCCTAGAATCAAGGGGACCTTGACCCTGCCATTTTGAAGCAAGGAATGGAAATTGGGAAGAAATGGTACATCGGCAGCGTCGTCGGCACCCGGTACAAATAGAAATACTAATTGAGATCGTTCCTGTGAATACGACTGTCATGGTTACATCTGCATTTTGTGAAAAATTGTGTTTAACTAGGTTGATTGTGAAATACACCTCTCGAGTTTGAATTTTAGTCTGCGCCTCAATCAGTTTTGCACAGTCGACAGTCTTGAGAAATTCGACCGTTTCCCACTCCCCTAAATATGGTTTTCCGAGGTACTGCAGTAACCTGACGGCACAACTTTTTGGATTGTCCAGTACACTGGCCCATGGGCAAAAACCTGTTGCACTTTGGGCAATTGCTTTATGAAACAGCCCTGAAAATTTCATGTTTGCAGTTATGGCTTCGGCCAATTTCTGATAAGTTTCATCGGCTTATTGTTAGTGCCGATTAGTGTGAACTTGTATGTAACAGATAATTGCACAGGTGGATTTAAGCGATTATTTGCACCTTCAGCAAACGGGGACAACGAAAGATAATGAACGGAAGCTGCTCCGGCACTTTCACCGAATATGGTTACGTTATTTTTGTCCCCTCCGAAAGCCTCGACGTGTTCCTGGATCCACCGTAACGCTAACACTTGATCCTTTAATCCTTGATTGCCAGGCGCTGCTCGGTGTTCGAGATTGAGAAATCCTGTGAAATGAATTCAGACGTTTTTACACACCCCAGATATTACCTCGCGATTTGACAACAACGATTTTGTAGTAACTGATGAGTAAAAGGGTCATAGCATCCCGTATCAGACTTGAATTAAAACTGCAAATAATTTCTGCTGTTTCGTAACTGGGAAAAATATTTCGTTGGAAAAATTTATGTGGAACGAAACTGAAAACGGTGAATTTCAAACTTTGGGATTGGAATCTGAGAGTTCAACCGTTTCACCACTAGACTATGAGCAATTGCATAGTCATTCACCAAGAACACCGAGCCTGTAGTTAATTGTCACTACGATGACATCCTTTTTGATGAGGTAATCCGGCCCGTAAAGGAAATTGTCTCCTGATCCGAAGAAAAATCCACCTCCATGCAGCCAGACCATGACAGGTAGATTGCGGGACTTTTTTTCCTCCGTTGAAGGAATGTATACATTTAAATACAGACAATCGTCACTGCCACTAATTTTTCTGCTTAAAGCATCGTACTGCCCACACGAAGCGCCGAACTTTGATGCTTCCCTGATCCCAGTCCATGGTTCAGGAGGAACGGGATCCTAACAAAGATAATTAACAATGGTGAGGTCGAGCTCGAGTTGGCGTTCCATAATTAATATCGTAATTAATAGTAACCTGATGCTTGTGTAAATCAAGTCTGAAATGTAATTTACATCCTGGGGCTGAAGAGGCTGAATATTTTTAACACCTGCAGCTATAATTCTTCAGTGTTAAATTCTCGACTCTTTTTCTTTCACGTGAAATGCAATTTGATATTCTTGAGGAACTTGAGGGATAAAATATACCGGGTACTTCGCTGTATTTTTTTCTAACACGAAAATTTCATTTCCATACCAAATTTCAGTATAAATATGACTTGACCCAATTTCATTGAAATTCCATTGAAAAATTATCTCTAGTACAATTTACAGTTAGACTAGATCCAACTGACAATGAGTTCGATGCAATTTTCAAATTGATGAATTCTCTAGTTCCGGATGAAAAGAAGCTGCAACTTTAAAATGAGGTCAAATTTCTCCAACGCCCAAATTTCAAAATAATGGCTTGATTATTTAATTGCTGACTAAAATTTTCGAAACATAGACACCGGCCTGTGTTCTGGGTGGTAGGTATAATTATACAATCGCGAAACTGACTTTGAAAATTTCAACCCTATTGATATAAAAAACTTCAGAATAATTACCTTCCCGCTGACATTTCATTTTCTTCTTACAAAACTTTGTGTATGAGATAGAATACTATCATTCTTTACTTCCTTCTGTCTACTTTTAGTCTAACGATAAGCAGCTCTATTGTATCTATTTTGTAGTTTCATAGCCAACATGATGTCACGTGTTCAATATCATTGACGTATTAGTTATTGATTATGTTAATACTACGATCCATAACCACGTCTACGACAATCCACCGAAAACTGCGTCAGTATTGCCGGCGATAAGTCCAATGATGTACCACGTGACTAGCCCACGTGGTGTGGCTCATCAGCTGTTCAGCGATGTTGCATGTCATGGCAGACGACTTTCTCTACTATTCCGATCAAAGACCGTTTCATTCGTTTACTGAATTTTGGTGTATGTAGTGGAAAAGACTTACCGAAAATCTGAGCTTTCCAACGGGTGGCCTGGCGTATGGGACCCCCTTAAAAGCTAAGTAACTACCACCGTCGACATTTCTTTCAACAACACCTCGCAGACGACCAAGTCCCCGGAGCTTGACTACGTGACCACTCATATCAGCCTCTGGAGAGGTACTGTCGGTTGGAAGAGACAGCTCTTTGGCATAACAAACGGTCGCAACTTTCCGCGGGCGATAAATTCTCGGGTATATACAAGGTGTTTAATTTCAATCAGTTTCCGAATATGAGCCCAACATTTTTTTCAATTCAAAATTGTCAGAAACAAGCGGGTTTGGGTTGACCGTGAGCCAGCCTTTGAACTTCCTATTTTCAGACTCATTTCAAGCTGAAATAATACCAATTATAATAATAGAAAAACAAAACCGTTGCGTTGATTTATTTCAAAGTTTGGTCATTTTCAAGTTCGAGCAAATGCTATCGATGAAGACCTAGATCATCAAAACCCGTTAATCCGTTCTCGAGATATTAGCGATTGAGATTTTTTTCGAAATTTTGATTTTGAATAACTCGAAACCCACTCCACGAATCAAATCCAAAATTTAATCAGATTTAAGTTACGGGGAAACACGTCAGTTGAGACCAGAATCATCAGAATCCGTTGATTTGTTCTCAAGATATATCGTCGGACAAAAAAATTGATCACGTAGATACATGTACGTACATACAAACACACAGAGGTCTATCCAAAAATGGTCGGAAATGATTCTCTGGATCTCAAAACGTGGGGATCTGGTGAAAACTAAACTTTTAATTTTCGGGGTGATTACAATAACTTCCTTTTTTTTTCTTCAAAAAATCGGGAAGTTCAAAAAATATCATTGAGCTCTGCAGCCGCGACGAATTTCAAACTGCTTTGGGAAGTGGGAGGTAACGCAAAGCAAAGGAACGTATAATCCTTGGATTGGATTTCGAATTGAAAATCAGCCAAGAACATGTCATCGGGAATTTTGTCTAATGTTGATTTAATGTGGCAAGATTTTTTTCTATAGTTAGACGTATTGACTGCTTTAAATTATAATCAGTCAACTGGATCTCGAGCAGGGTCGACCCCTTCATCATCGCCGTTCATGTTTTTTCGTTCGATTCGGATCCACGACGTTATCACTTTGGGCAGCCAAACCAGTCGTTTGATCTTGATGGGACATAGAAATTTTTCATCGTAAGAGTCCAAGCTATGATCCTGAGAAGTTTAAGGTTTCGAATCTCTCGATCCAGCCGTTTTCCAGAAAACCGGGCTCATCTTTTGCGGACCAATCGACAGACAGACAAACCAACGTATGTTCAGAATCATATATGCGACGTTATTTTTAAGGTTCGGAAAATCGAAAATTTTCGAAATTTGTAACAGTCGTTCCTGACACGAAACCAATAAAAACCTTTGCCTTCTAAGAACATTTTAATATTCGTCGAAAGAGAGCTCAGCTAAGAGCTTTTTGCACTGCTAAAAAATTTTGAGCTCTAAATCAATAAGCTCTTATCGACGCATCTATAGCAGCTCGTAAATGTGGTTGCGTACTGTTTTTTTACATCGGTTTTTCCTTTTTTGTAATTAATCGTAAACGCGGATTTTGCGCTGATGAGAAGCTTTGACA
Source organism: Ametastegia equiseti (assembly GCA_963989295.1). Lineage (NCBI taxonomy): Eukaryota > Metazoa > Arthropoda > Insecta > Hymenoptera > Tenthredinidae > Ametastegia > Ametastegia equiseti. The sequence continues at coordinate 7,130,670 of OZ022399.1, forward strand.
CTTTTTTTTTTATCCTTTCACATCCTGCGCAAGGGTCGCAAGTGACACAGCGAATTCAAGTTCGGTTTAGCAACGAGCATTGGTGATCGCTTTCATCAACATACGACGGTTTTCAGCCTGTAATAAAACGGTGCAGTTTTACAGACGTAAACCCTGAAAGAGGAGAAATATCCCTTGACGTGATTAAATTCAGATGAAACTTCTTCAGATAAGATACATAAAAAATATCAAGCTATAAGAATTTGTATATTACTGAAGCAAGGTTGATGTGTTTTGATTATTCCCATACCATTCCTCATTTAATATATCCCAAATAATATACAGTAGGTACGAGTACACAACGTGCAGTGAAATATCAAGTGAACAAATAAAATGAACCATTGAATATTCACGTATATTTCTGTGCAGTTTTTGTTTTGTTTTTTTGTTTTTTACAATAAGACTGTGTAGATATATCACAATTTTGACTGTCAATATTTGAGACTGACTGAGGTAAGACCAATTAGTGTTAATGTCTGAGAAGCTGGTTCACTAATTGGGGACTCAGCAGCATGCAGATAGAAGAATTTTTCAGCCTCGATTTAATGTTGAATTCATTAATTCAATATATCACATCAGTAAGACGGTGTTATAATTAATTAGGAAGTTTATTCCACACCAATCGTCTAGCGGCATCTGGATTCAGAGCCGGGCTAAGCTTTTCATTGATTCCCAAGTAATGGAGTTCGTTGCCTTCCCCTATAGGTTTCCAAGTAGTCTTCACAAATTCGCTTTCGGCCGGTATTGGATTCCTACGAAATTGACAGGATTACTTCTCATATATACTAATATCGAGACGAGCTAGGTCTGTCAAAGATGATTTCATTCAGAAAATTTAGCCGATCACCATCCTGTCGATCTATCCATTCACAAAAACCACGAAAAAAAATTGAAAACAAAAAACTATCATGGATTTAGAATGACACAAAAAAAAATTATCAATTCTCTCACCCAGTCTTAGCGAAATCCGTCCACATTTGTGTCATTTGTTCGATAAGCGTGCGTTCTTTCGATCCTATTTCTGGAGATTTATAACCAAGCCCAGATAATCCATGAGGATAAAATAGATACGTCAATTCGTCGGCGTGACAGGCTCCTACAAAAAAAAAAAAATAATAATAATAACGTTGAATACTTCTGTACTCATTCCAGATCTATAATTTTTTGATCACGAAATCCAGAGGTTCATGTATGAATTACCAGGTACGTGTGTCAGATTCACAAGCGTTTTCGTATATGACCTGCCATTATCGAATGAAAATCTGTACAGATAAGTCGGAACTTGACTTTTTTTAGCCTGTCTTTCGGCCAGGTCGTAAACAGCGTTGAGGAAGTGCATGTCACTTAACAACTCGACGAACTTTATCACGTCTTTTTCAGGGTCCAATGACGAATCCGAAAAGTAAGCCCGTTTTACGTCTGCTGGTGTTAATTTCTTGTCTCGTTTCATCGCTGCCAAAACTTGGGGATGTAGGATCCATTCGAGATTCTCATCATTTGCCGCACAGCTGGATTTATTCAATCCTGAAATATTACCTTCCATTGTCTGAGATTCACGGGATATCCAAGATCGGAATATATTATGGTACACTTTTGGCCGCGTTTCGGATTAAGAAAACAAAAAAAAAACAAAAAAGAAAAAATTGGCATCGGTAATGAATCTTCTATAAAAATATATGCCCACCTTTGGCAAGAGCAATTCCTTCGGCATTATTGTAGCCGAGGATGAAAGGTACTTTCACACTCCCAGTATCAACCGCAGATACGAAATTGGGAAGAAATGGTACATCGGCAGCATCATCGGCACCTGGTCCAAACGGCCATACAAATTGAAATCTTTCCTATAAAAACAACAGAAATTATTTTCCTCGTTCTTAGTTGCGAGTAGAAACAAAAATGTCCAACTGATTTGATTGTGAACCATACTTCCGAGGTTCGGATTTTACTCTGCGCCTCAATCAACTTTGCACAATCGATAGTTTGAAGGAAATCGACAGTTTCCTGCTCTTCTAAATACGGCTTTCCAAGCCACTCTACTAGCCTGACAGCGAAGCTTTTTGGACTCTGGAGTATACTGGCCCATGGACAAAAACCTGTCGCACTTTGGGCAATGGCTTTGTGAAATAGTCCTGAAAGGTTAGACAAGAATTATTGTTGCATAGGCCCATTTTTGCACAGGTAGATGCGTTGTTACTAATAATTGTTGGACGTAAATTCAGGGATTGTCTTCAGCACCTTCAGCAAGTGGGGATAACGAAAGATAATGAACGGAAGCTGCCCCAGCACTTTCTCCGAATACTGTAACGTTGTTTTTGTTCCCTCCGAAAGCCTCGACGTGTTCCTGTACCCACTGCAACGCTAAGACTTGATCCTTTAATCCTTGATTGCCAGGCGCTGCTCGGTGTTCGAGATTGAGAAATCCTGTAAAATGAATTCAGACGTTTTTACACACCCCAGATATTACCTCGCCATTTGACAACAACGATTCTGGAGTAACTGATGAGTAGAAGGGTCATAGCATCCCGTATCAGACTTGAATTAAAACTGCAAATAATTTCTGCTGTTTCGTAACTGGGAAAAATATTTCGTTGGAAAAATTTATGTGGAACGAAACTGAAAACGGTGATTTTCAAACTTTGGGATTGAAATCTAAGAGTCCAACCGTTTCATCACTAGACTATGAGCAATTGCATTGTCATTCACCAAGAACACCGAGCCTGTAGTTAATTGTCACTACGATGACATCCTTTTTGATGAGGTAATCCGGCCCGTAAAGGAAATTGTCCCCTGATCCGTAGACGAATCCACCTCCATGCAGCCAGACCATGACGGGTAGATTGCGGGACGTTTTTACCTCCGTTGAAGGAACGTATACATTTAGATACAGACAATCGTCACCGCCACAAATTTTCTTGCTTGTGAGATCAAACTGCCCACATGTAGCTCCGAACTTCGCAGCTTGCCTGATCCCGGTCCATGGTTCTGGAGGTACAGGATCCTGAAGAAAATAATTAAAAATGCGATTTCGAGCTTGGCTTGGCCTGTCGTTGAGTTTATTTTATTCATTAGATACTCGATTTCTGTGAATATCAAGTGTGAGATATGATAAATGTTTCGGAGTTTCTTGATGGAATATGTTCACGATTACTTATGACTGTTGAATTTATCTCACTTCCATCGCTGCGAAATATGATTTGTAGGTGATTCTTAAGATTTCTCAAGAGCATTCAAACATTCTCAAGATTGTTTAGGAAAGAAAATACAGGGTACCCTATTACTCGCTCATATACATTTGTAAGGGAAAACTGTTACTTTCATAGAAATTCGCAAAATTCATACATGACAATGTAATTTCATTTCAGAAATAAAATCGGTCAGTAGGTACGGTGACATTAGAAAAATGGCAGAGGATTGGAATTATCAACTATTCACTTGAAAAAAAAAAATTGTCATAAATAACTTTGCGGATTGAACGTCGTGTCTTCATCGACAGATTCTAAATCTTGACATCTCATTCGATGTGGCGATTTCTGACTCCTAAATAATGCAATTTTTCGATTGGTCAGTGCAGTGGTTTTTGAGTTATTCGATAAAGAAAATTTTGGAAGTCTGTTTTCAATCAACAACATTCCAAGAACTTGATTAATAACAGATAAACACATTCTCATAAATCTCTTACATTTACCAGCGTTTGATTCAACTGATCTCGGGTAAAATTTCTCAAAACCGAAATGGAGTCTAGTACCAATTAGAATTCTAGGATAAACACAGATTCGGAATATTCCGCTAGCAAATCGCCTAGATTCTGATATCAGTTCAACACACAACTACAGTTGTTCATTTCATGATAAAGTCGTGTTCCGTAAACACGTTCATGACACTTCTAAGCCACAGGGTCAACTACACACAACTACATCAGCAGTATTCCTGATAATATAACTAGTAGCTACCACGTGACCAGCCCACGTGGTTCATCAGCTGATCAGTTCCATTGCGTGCCATTGTGTATGATTTGCTTCGTTCTTGCGATTGAATTCGGTCGGATAAATCACTTTTCATGATATGGGTACACGAAGTGGAAAAAACGTACCGAAAATCTCAGCTTTCCAACCGGGGGCTTGGCGTATGGAATCCCCTTGAAAGCGAGGTAATTACCACCATCAACATTTCTTTCAACAACACCTTGCAGACGACCCAGTCCTCGCAACTTGGCAACGTGACCGCTCATATCAGCATCTGAAAAGGAACTGCCGGACTGAAAGGGTCAACTGCTCGACTACACTTGATAATCACTAGCACAACGTTTACGAATAGTTACGGCTAAAGTACACAAATAGTGTTTCATTGATATCAGTTTCCAAATTTGAACTTGACTTGGCATCAATGCGGAAATTCAAAAAATAAAAGGAATTTCACTGTATCAGTTCTATGCACATTGCACACCCTCAATGGCACGAATTCTTCGTAAGGGAGACTGGGGCACAATCGGTACCTACTCCAGTTAGAAACGAATTCCGCAAAAATCTATTTCTTTCGAAATTTATTGGAAAATTTTCCACCGTAAACTTTTGTAACGGTAATTCTTGACTCAAAAATGATCTCTGATCAAAATCTTCTGGGCTAATGAAAAATTCTATCAATTTTCAGCTGAACTAGTGCCTACTTGATCCCGTTTCTCTTATATATATCTGAATGACTACAGGAGTAAGCTGATAGCACGTTGGCGAATACTTTTATAGAGCATCGTCGTTGTTAGTTCTTTTTCTCCAACAAACGTCTGAAACGCAAAATCTAATCTCGTTTTTCGCAGGCCGCAATACCTTACAGTCGTGGTCTGCAAACCGCCCTTATCTTGTATATGGTAATACACCAGAGTTCTTGCACACCTTCGGGGTCACGTTTAGCAGATGGAAATCGGCCGTATAAGAGACGGAAAAGGTCCAATTATATCCTTGCTGCAAAGTCCTGGCCATGGTTCCGCATGTGACTTACTTTCATACCTTCGGATTCTAGGATATTCAATATTTGTCCAAAAAAACCAAAAAAAAAAAAAACATTTCTCCGTTGGAAAGTATCGAACAAGTTTTTTGCGGTCCTTAATCAACTTTGATCGATTTTTCTGTTGCAGTTTTTCGCGAAGTTCATTTGTCTCTCGCGTCTTTATTTTTCTTCGTTTTTTTTTTTTTTTCGGTCCTGTATTCGATTATTCATACAAGCGGATTATTCGATGAAACGAGGCTTCGACACTTTTTTTTTTCGAACTGTTTGGGTTCGGTGCGAGGGTCGAACGTGACATGGCGAAAACGAGTTAGGTTTACCAACGAGAATCCGTAATCATTTCCATCAGCATTTATCATTTTGGCTTGAGGGTTTTAGCCCGTAATAAAACGGTGCAGAGTTTTACCAGCTCCCGCGAACCCGCACAAGAAGGGGCGATATCACCTTAACGTGATAAAATTCCGATGAAACTCCTTTTAGAAACGACACGTTCACGTATAAAATACGGAGTTATTATTATTGGTATTACTGAAGTAATGCTCCATGTATTTTCATTATTTTCATGACCATTTATCATTCGGCCTACCCCAGACGTAAGTATACATCATCTGCTTCGAGTTATTTGGGAAGATGTAGCTGGTATTTGTATCGTGAAATGTTCGTCTCTATACGGCGGCAGGATAATGTAAGACGAAAGAAATCGATTCGTAAAATGTGACGAAACATTATCAGACACAAGTCTATATACAGTTCGTTGAAATTCTAAAATATTATAATAACTCTGACTCGACTCAATTTTTGAAATTGACTCAATATCTTCTACTTGGTGACAATCACACAAAGAAACGAGACAAAACTCTTTTTCAGAACTTTATCTATCTTGCACTCCAGACAAGACCGTAGACGGTGTGCATGTCTGAGTAGGTTAGTGAAGGTTGGTAAGGCACTTAGGGCAAATCGAGGTGAGAAGAACCACGTTTAGAAAAAGTTGTAGAATCTTTTTTTTCTTCTTCGATAGAAAATTATCGAAAAATACAACACCCACTGCAGCGATGGCGTGTGTTTGCCACAATTTTCATGAGCTTGAGAATCAGAAATGACAGCTGTTGCCGTTGCCAAAATAAAAATCACAAGACAAAAACCAAGACAGTGAAGGACACGTCATGGGGGCATCAAGGAGCCTTCTGTCAATTTACTTCAAGTCGATTCGAGATATTTTTCATTCGTGGCAGAATGTATTGATACAATTTGGATTCACGTAGGTAGTTTAGCCCTTCGGTTGCCACAGATCCCAGAAGTTTGGCGCTTGTGAGTCAAATTGACCCCTGCAGCAATGTTTGAACGGTTTGCACATGCGAAAGCTGTCGATCCTATTGCAACAAAAAAATTCTTGAACATACTTTGAACATTAAACAGTGTTTGGAAAAAGTCCATGCGTGAAGAATCAAGTTATAACATATTCGGCAAAAAATCATATGTACGCCAATTTGCCAAAACGACCCTTTTTCATTGAAAGATTCATAACTTTTGAATTACTAAATATTTTCGATAAAATTTGTGGGTCCTACTCTTGAAATACGATCCTAGTTACAGGAAAAAAATTGCTTGATAGTGAGCGATCCAAAAAAACGCTAACATGGGAAGTGTGATGCTCCTAACCACTGCGCACAGGGAAATATTTCAAAGAGCTGCCACATACAACGCTAACCATATTTAACCCCAACAACTTATACTTATTTGGCGTTAGAATTGAGAGTGGGGGTCATATTGACCCCTATAGTGACAACTATGGGTTAACCAACAGTCACTGGTGCGAGTTTTACGGATATCGCACATTGCATTGCATCTTTGAATCATATCAGTTTCATTGTATTTTATAACGAGTTTATCTCATCAGCAATGCACGTTCTATCAAACCTTGCTCCGATTCTTCATGTTTCTATTGTTACTTTAAGTATTTTTGTTGTTGATTCTTGAGCTCCTATTACTTATCGTTGGAATATTTACCAAGAGAAATTCCCCGAGGGTAAAAATATGCTCGTGACGTTTTAGAAGACGGTTGAAAAATCTTGTACTACCGAAGATTGAGGAGGGCTTGAAAGCGACAACTTTATTCGTTCATTTATCGTTGGAAAATATACGAACGGGACGGGAGGTGGATTTTCCAGGGTCATGGGTGAAAAACCCTTGCAATTACATTGTTGTAAAAAAGCACAAGTGTCCTGGACGTTGGTATGTATTCGCTCATATAGAACGATAACCAACGAGGGTCACCGCCTTTCCATAAATCATGTTTTTGTTCATGATTGATATCACGGGTGAAAAATTGACACCCATTGTTGATAGTGAAAAATTGTTCATAGTACAAATATTATAGAAATTGCTTCCTATCTGCAGGATATCAAAACGGATTTTTCCTTTACGATATGATTCTTCTTGAAATAAGCTTCTGCTACTAGCACGTGTGTCGAATTTATTGATACAAGTTGCCAATAATTCAAAAGAGAGGTATTGGGTAAAACGAGAGCGCTGAAGCGATGAAACAGCATTTCCCAATATATTTTGGAACTTCTACTCGTTCAACTGCGAAATTATAAGAGCGCAAAAATTCACCGTTTGAAATTTTAGACCGCAGCAACAGTATTTTAATGTCTATGATTTTTTATTTTTTATTTCAGTCTCACGAACTCATTTTTATTCGCAGAGTATCGTGAGAATCCGATGGCATTAAGCAGACGTAAATTCCGGGCTATAAGAAATGTTCCATGTATTTCAGAAGGCACAATCCTTTGTTCAGTACGGTTTGTTTGAAATAAAAATATTGGTTTTTCTTTGTCTCAATAGCCTGGTTGAAGAGCCAGCCCCGGCATAGTTTTAACTCGTTTCGTTTGATCGCGGGGTGTATAGTAGAAAGCGTAGTCTGAAAATTGACCAAAAACGAATAAAACGGTACCAAACAGAAGGGCGATGAATAGAAGCAATTCGAAATGGAGAGAAAAGCTGAAGAAATAACGCTTGCGCAGATGGAGCATTGGGGTTGATAATTCTCGAGCTTTTTCGCGTGTAGGTACTTGTGACCAAATCCCACTCGCACATTTTCACAGACTCAATAATATCATCGTCTCTACAGAGACTAGAAATCCTGAAAACTCATTTATGATACTCGATATCCTAAATTCTTCCAAAATCATGTTATCCCTTTTCAAGACCCCCTAAGTTTATACAATTCTCTTTTTCAGGGTTCGAATATCGAACGATATCTTTGGGGTGAAGGGTGAAAAGGACGCGATATGATTTACGATATGTGGTTTGACAAAAATTATTTCGTTCCAAAGAGAAACTATACGATCATAAACCCATAAATGTCACAGGTACTTAACCCCAAGAGACAATTAGTACCTCATAGGGGAAGTAGCCCTTATGTATGGAGCACTAGGTACACATAGTACACCCTCATGTCAAACTAATTACAACAGCGGATTAAAATTAAAAATAAGAAATTTCGTACCCGCAGGTTGAGTTTGACTTGATCACACGATGTATGAGGCACTTTAGAAACTTGGATCAACGTTCTTTGAAGGTTTGTTGCCGAAGCTTGTGATACACAACTCACATGTCTTTGTTATTGCAATAATAGAAGGGTTCTTAGAACGAGGGCTGTGCCCCCTGGCTGTTGTACTAATGAAAAGAGTTTTCTCCATTTTTCTTGTTTTTTTTTTTTTTTCATCGTATTTTACCAAGATTGTACCTACGTCTTATATGAAAAGAATGGCCCAACGTTGGGCTCGCATAGGTATACAACTTTCGCTTCCTTTTTTACCAACGAACCCAATCCAGAACGTTGATTGATATTGCAATAGCTACTATATACCTTAACCGAAATTTCAAATTTTCTGGATGCTTATAAATTTTCGACAAGCACACAAAAGATCATGGGAATACTAACCGTAAAATACACTGTACATCTCTATAAAGACATCCCATTTTCACATTTTCTCTGCAGTTCACGATTTGGACAATAAAAATGTTGCAATATGTATGTACACGTTTACCTTATAAAGCGAATCTTGAGCTCAGTCAGAATCAAGATGTATGATATCTTGGATTCGACGATCATATTTTTTCATCATTTTTCATATCCAGTGCCTATGTAGGTATGTGTATCCTGTACAATAACTGTTGTTTTCAAAGCACGCGAGAAACTGCAGTAAGATATAACCGCACATCGTTTTTGTCGATTGGTATCCTGAACGATTTCCCCCCCCCCCCCCCCCCCCTCCCCCCCCCAGTTTTATATCGGTGCTTAGCACTTGGTCAATCGACTCACGTCTCGAGGATTTCGAATAAGACCTGAAATTTTCGATAGCCATCCTCTCAACCTTATCTATGGGAAGTTGAGGCGTTTTTAGGAGCAACAATCCAATTCAGACCATGAATACGAATATTTAAACCAACAATGTAAAAATTCCCTTTGGCAATGAATCGATTGCAACTAGTACGTCATAATGTATCGATTGTTAGAAATAGAATCAATTTCCTCACTCTCCAATCGCTGGTCAAGTGTTGTTGAGTTTTTTTTTTTCTTGTTTTTTTTTTTCATAGTGGGCCAAAGAGTTTGAATAATGAAAAGAACTTTATCAATACAGTTTCACACGACTATAGGTAAGGCACGAAAAGTTTATCAGCTTGTTTTTATCGTTACACATTTATGTCATTTGTATACGTCAGTTTCGCAAAGTGCCTATCACCAGCTAAGTTTCAGAAAAGTTATTCGTTTTGTTTCATTTTCTTAGTATATAAATAATACGGGCAATCGTTGGCGAAAGGAATAAATGGGAGTAGAGAATATTAAAATCTTTGAAGTGTTTGGCCGAATATAAAGATTTTGTTTTTCAGCAAACTTGCAAATTCCGTTAGTCTTGATCCTTTGCCATACTTATTTTCAAAAATTTAAGACATTTTATCAGCTCAAATGAGGCGTACCTACATATTACAGTCAAAGGTTCTCACGTGTATTTGATACGTGACTGCCTTACGTAAAGTGTTTCAGAAAATTTACCGCCCGAACCTGCCGCTATATAAAAGTGATGGTCCACCGTTTTGCTACATGAGCTGGCTACATCCTTTTCATTTGTTATTTTTTGAAAAATATTCCCCTACATACAATTGGACGAAATTTCAAACTGTCGTAACAATTATGCGTCGCTTATACTTTTCTCGAAACGAAAAATCGCAGGGAAACTTACCACTTGAACAAAGTAATTATATGATCGATCAATAAAAATTGGGCGTATATGGAAATTGACGGTAGGTAGTGAACTGGATTGTAAAGATATTCATATCGAATCTGTAAATAGAGTTCATCCACCGTAAGTAATTGCAATCGTGTATATATTGTATGTGTTTGCTTTCCTTTCTGTAGAAAAATATTTACCAAATTTTCTACTCCTTAATGTAGCCGTACATCTAAGTAGGTATCTACTGTTATCGAGATTGTTTACCTTCGGAAAGTAGTAACAATAACTGTAACCTTAACATTCGATCACATAAATTGTCTTTCTTTCACTTCCACTTGCGTTATCGACTTGAGTCTCTCTACACTTTCAGCCCTTGTTATTTTCCCACAGTAAATTTTATAGAAAATGTAAATTACATAAAGAACTTACAATCCTAAAATAAAGATTATCTCCCTACTCACAAAATGTCGTGTAAGGGTGTGAAGTTCTGAACGATGGCGTTATCTGAACAGTATTCAATCGAAGATGTCAATTCCATTAGAATCGCTTTACTCAGCTTATAGTGGATTAAATTTTGAACAGTTTGGACCACTTTTTACGTCATTTTGGAAAGTTCTTCTTCAACGATCCTCATCATACATGTATATGCTGTAACCTCCCAAATTCTAGTCGCCAAATGATGTATCATGTTATCAACGTTCGTTAGGTCCTATCTATAATTTTGCAAGCTTTAAAATATCAACTAATTTGTATTGGCAGCATCGTGTCAGGTGCAGTATACCTGGGAAAATCTCGTTAGAATATTGATGAGCATATGCGATGTAGCCAAAATCTGCATATATGTGGTATTATAGTGCATTAACTGCTTTCAGCAAACAACCCCTGTTTGACTTTTTGCCCCCATTGGGGTAAAAGAAACACATATACATACCCGCCTATGCAGCAGTTAATTCAGTTGTCTCTTGGGCATGCGGTTATTATACGTCAAAAGCTGAGTTGGTGTTTGGTTCGGATACGAAGTCTTTGTGGATTGCCAAGCCCCGGGCAACGTCGACTTCAGTGTTGGAGAACAGTCAAGACTTGACGATGGTGTTTGTGGACTTGCAATGGACGAGAATATATCAGCACAATTCTATTCCCAAAGCCTTTGGCGATGATTTTAATTGTGATTATAATCCAGATTACGACAGCAGTCGCTGCACTGACCCTCTCGCTTTCCTGATGGTATTTAGGGTTCAACCAGTCCACAGCATAATACCATTCACCTCGAAGCTTTTACGCGGTTAAAGGGATGAGGGCGAAAGTGAAGTTCACAGTCAAACTACGCCAAATGTACAGTCCCGACGATTTTCATCAAGCTCCACAGGCTTAAAGAGACGTGGTTTAAAGCGTTGGATACTATTGTACTTCCTGGCTTTTGAAGAGTTTCATAAAATTTGTAGATATAAGACTTTTTCAAAGCATTTAAGGAGAGCAGTATGTCGCGTTTGAAAAAATTAAACATAGTCCAAAATCAATTTGTATCATGTCCAAAGTTCATTTTGCATCATTATAATCATCTCACTTGAAAACGGTTGCTGCACGAATTCAGGCCGATTCGACTTATTTATCACCAAGATTCGAAGGAATACAGGCCGTCACAAATTGAACGAGGGAAATAGGAAAATTTAATTTTTAGGCTCAGTTATTAGCAAATAAGTGGAAAAGAAATGTTCGATTTTCGAAAAATCGGCCATATCTTCTATGATAATTTTTTCAATTCAATTTCCCACGTTCAATTTATGACAGCGCGTCTTCCGAACAATTTGGATCCTGAGAAAGTGAAATCGGATCTACGGTGTGCCTCAATTCGTGTAGCGACTGATTTTTAGTGACATGATTATAATGATGTAGAATGAACTTTGGTGAAGAAATCAATTGATTTTGAACCACGTTTCACTTTTAAAACAGCGACATACTGCTCCCCTCAACTACTGACTGGCTCAGAATTTTTCATCCCCTGATCTCTTTTTTCAGCCTGAAAACTCTCATACCGAAAGACAATTATGGACAGAAGTGTGTCTTGAAGGGGTTAATATACTCTCAGAAAACACTGGAATGTTCAAAGAAACATATATACCTTATCTACATCATGGAACAAATTTATAGATACTGATTTTTGCTGGATAACTGATATTATCATCATTATTTAGATAACCTTTAAACGTCTCAATCTAAAAGGTACTTTTTGAGTTTTCAGGATTAAATCATACATTGAAAATTATGGCTATACATGGAATTCTAATGCACGATTTTGAAAAGAGTTTGGAGTTCTTCACTTTGGCAAAAGCTTAGTGATACCTGTGACTGTAGCAGAAAATTATAATGAACCTGAATAAATGTTCAGTGCAATGAAAGCCTTTGCATAATTGCAATTTCCAATGTATAGGGCAAATAGAGCTCTGTAAATTGCTCCACAGTAACTAATTTACGCGTTATTCGAATCCCGCTATATATCCCTTCGAAAGAGATTCCGTAACAGGTAAAGGAATTACAAAGCCATCTGGCCATTTATTTTGGTTTCGCTTGCCCAAAAGGCTAACAACAAAGAGCAATCACGGACTAATTAATTAATAGTACAAACACTGCGGAATGAACAATTAGAAGCAGCGGAATCATCTTGATGAAAATCGGTTTTCATTAGAAGTTAAACAAAGCCAATACAAGAGACAGTGAAAGAACAGTTCACGACTTGGACTCGGTATAATTGCATACTTAAATCACCTGATTTCAAAACAGCCCGTGTCAACGAATTGCAAAAAAAATATATTCCGGTTCTCTTGGCGAAATTTCATTACTAAACGATTCGGTAAGCTCTCAAGTCGTTCCAGGTTGTTATATTTAATCAGACTACAAAAAATGTCCATTGCGGAGTTCAACATAATTGTACAATCCGATTTCAGGTAATATCGAAAACGGTTATGGCCCCGGAAATATGTTCCAAAGGTGGCGGGAATGAGAGAAATTCATTTGAAATTCGGATTTGCGATTGGACCTAGTTTATTCGTGATTTATTGAACCGTTAGACATCTAATTTCCAATTGGAATGTGAAGATATGTCTTAAGCCATAAGTTGAAAGAATAGATAATTAAATAAGTTGGACTCGTACGTTATGACCTGTTATAGTTGCAAAGCAGCTGGTTTTGTAGATTTTTTTTCGTCTCCAACTGACTGTTAATTATTCAGCGGATTCTAACTAAATAATGTAACACCTGAAATTGACTTCAGAAATTACACAACATTTCAGCCGAAACACTTAGATAATTAGTGCCAAGTTTTCAGCTTTTTAGGTCATGCCGTTATGCTAACTTGAGATTCATCTCGACAACGTATATTATATGTATACCAGAAAGTTTGACAACAGCATATTTTACTCAAACACTATGAAAACAACTCACTTAGCAAATTAGTGTACAAAAACACGTCTCGCGGTGAAAGAAAGAAAAAAAAAAAACAAAAAAAAAAACGGATAATAGAATTCTGAAATTTTAATAAAGCAGTTTTTTCAAAACATGAATTTCAAAAAGCACTGAAACCCATTGAAGTCTTAGAACTTTTATCATCCTCGATCGGTTGAATCAGCTACTGACTATTCGCGGTCTCGTTTTATTTATACGATTGGAATAATGTATTTGTAGAATTGAAATTTGAGAGCAGAGACCTTTCATTTATGAAAGTAAGAAATGAAGTCCTAACTTCCGCAATGATTATGATTTTACACGATCGTGTCGTTAATTGTTATGTCGAGTTAAACCAAATTATACAGCTACTGCGCTGAAAAGGAATGCGTAATCAGAAGTTATGAATAATTATATTGTGGTAACAGACCGATGAAGTATTTACTCATTTACTGAAATCAAGAACGACTGAGAACAGAGATACGAAATGATCAACTTTGTAATACAGGACAACATTAGTCACGTCAATTCAGCATATTCATCTTCACTTACCCTCGAGCAATTCACACAAGGTAATTTCCCATCGCGTAATTCAAAATGTATAAATTCATAATTTAAAAACATCGTGGATTCCAACGTTTCATGTATAATTCAGATTTCAATTATACGTATACAGGTGATTTCATCCAAATGAACTTGTATTCCGTCGGATTTTTTTCTCTAGACTTTATTAACCACAAAATATAGCAACTTGACCAAGAAACATATTATACTAGATTATCAAATTATCTCGGAAATATATGCAAACGATAAGAACTATATTAGTAATAGTTAGTTAGGGTGAAATCGAAGAAATTTAACCGTTCAAGTTTAATTCGTATTATTCCTTTTGAGAGTATTCAATGAATTCTGCAAATTGCGGAAACACAAATGTTGGAAGCATTTCTAGTACCTACTATTATATTATTACGTACCTATTTCTACAATCTTTGTATTTCTAATTTTTCTCTAAACTCAGCTTTCAACTTTAAAAAATATGATTACAAAAAGCGACAGAGTATAATTGCGAAATTTTTAATTCCGATAAGCGGAGGTCGAAATTTCGGAGGGTCAAAATTTCTAATAGCCGATGATACGAACGTCAAATAGCGACCTCTAAAACATAAAAAGGCTATATTAGAGGAAGGCTACGAAGTAATAATAAAAAAAAAAAACACGTATGTTGAAACATAGCAGGTAGAATTGCCTCTTCTATATTTCTTTTTTCTTTCTGGACAAATAGTTCTACTTTTTCTGAATTTTAGTTCCTAAGATACATACTTACATCTGGTTTGCTGCCTACTCAAAATATTGGCTATTCTCGATTCTGAGATTTCATGGAATAAACTATATCTATTTATTCATATTCTATATTCCGCTCATTCGAAGTACGAATGATATCTGAAAATACATTTTCAAATTATTGCATGTTTGGATGGATACCATTCGTTGACGCACTTGTTTGAAACTTAAAAAATTTCGAATAAAAACTCTGTAGCTTTTCTTTAATGGTCGTCTTCTAAACTTCGAAATATTGGCCACTCTATATAATGTATATGTGTTGGTCTCTCAGAATGTCGACCGCCACTTGATCGGTTCTTGCTTCACATATCGGAATCAATTATATACGTTTGAAGAATATTATAGCATGTAATCTGTTTCATGCATACGAGCATTTTTATTCCGATAACCATATACGTAGATTTATTATGTCTTCACTTCTTCACCTACGTGAGTGACAAAATATCGTATATAATCCAATCGAATGAATAAATAAATAAAATTGCTCATGAAATTGGCGCGAATCTTATTTTCAGCCAAGCTGTATTATAGGCAAGCAGTCGAGGTATAAGGTACTTGAATAATATATAAGTCGTCTCTGATGATCATCAATGACCCAGTGACTGTTTTATTCTACCCCCTCAGATCGGTAAAAAGAAGTATATATACTATATATGTATGTGTGCATTCGAACGGCTAAGTCTCTGAGAGAACGAGAAGGAGAACCTCTCATAAATTTACAAGAGAGTATAAATCTTGAGTTCCTCGTAGCGCAGGGGCTGACGATTGAAGTAGATTTAAATGTTATTGAAATGCGGCAGCTAGCTCGTTGAAAGCTGTTAAATCTCAAACAAAAACGTTTAAATTTCTTCAAAAGTTCTGATATACACTCAAAAGATACAAGTATAGGTGTAGGTACTATATTGATTATTGGCGCAAGTATTATCTACATAAATATATATAGGCAGGCACGAGGCGTGAGCGTTATTGCATATAAATGAACGCAAATTGCGGACTTTGCGGTGAATATAATTATCGGTATTTCTGCTCCGTGCGAAGAGCCTGTTTATCATGAAACTTTACGAGTAGTGACACCGAGAAAAAAAATAAGAAACATCCTAAAAATATATTGCTGAAATAACCGCAGAGGAACGAACGCTAACGGATCTCAAAATTTTTTTATTTTATTTTTTTTGGAAACCCATAATCCACCTGTAATAGCCACTCAAAATAATTGTACAACGATAAAGACCAGAGAAAATGGGTTTCGAAGTATATAGGTAGATCAAAAAAATGAAGCAATTTCACGTGTCTTTAAGTTGAGGGGTGGCCAGGGCAATTGAACCACAGCTTAATTCAGCATAAATGAACTTATCATTCCGTTGAACAATTTCATTTTAATTCAATGGCGGTATGTTTTTAACTTACTTCATACGACGATTTAATATATAAAAAAGGATTTGCAGGCAATTATGCTTCTTTGGTGGTCTACCCCTCGCAGAAAAGTAAGAAATAAAACCAAAGAAAAAAAAAAAAAAAAAATTTTTAAAAGCTTTTTCCTCCGTGCCAAGACCATCCAGAAAGTCTCGAAGAGCTTGAAACTCTCTGAGCGTGACTGTGACGCGTTGTGCCTTTCAACAAACTTTTTCATTCTCAAGTTCTCGACTTTTAATACCGTAGAATATGAATCCATTACACGTAGCGTGAAAAACTGACGCGACTTCATCAAACGGTGGGTTATTGCTCCCTTGAAAATTTTTACTTGCAATAAGCTTTCAAGATCACCAACTGTCAATACGAGAAAACGAGGGGAAAAGAAAAAAAGAGAAAAAAAAAGAAAAAAACCGCAAAGATTCTTCAATTTTATTATACAAGCCACAGAAATTCTTCCAGTTTTGATGATACTGGATATTCATGGGAAAATAAGTTGAAACCACCTGGCAAGTTATACCATGAATAACAGCCCCTCGAAATGGGCTTTGAACGGCCAGTTGATCTCTTCAGTTCAGATCAAGAGACCTTATCTTTACGATACATACCTACTCATCCTATAAAGAGAACCAATGTCCAATTGAAGGGTCGCTAGGAAAAGCTTTTTACCTAAATTGAACGGTCGAAATTCGTTCCAGACTTTTTTTTCACGCGCATACATCTCGACATTATGGTTCAATTTTCGATCTCTGTTTTAATGTATCTTATTACAATCATGACGATTTTACAAAATTTCGAGTATATAAGTATTAAGTATACATATTGTATTCCATTTATCAAATTGCATGAAAATTTATTCCCCACATGTCACTTACAGTCTGCAGGGGCGATATGGATACCAATGAGTATTTTTGAGGTAACTAATCATACGAATAGTTCAGCTGCAGCTTCTGAACTTTTGATATCACATCGTGACCCTTTCACAAAATTTATACCAGACTTGTAACTTGCATAGGTTTGAACTTCGATGACTTTCCAGAGTCCTTGATCACCGTCCTCGAGTATAAGAGGCGTTAATTAATCATTTGAAATCTATGTGCGTGGCTGAAATCGACTGATTTATGCTCCTGAATCAGCCCTTGTCAATGATGTTTCGTGCAAGATACATCAGGAGCGCAAATATCATGCATAAGTCATTTTATCTCATTGCAATAACGTATTATAGGTAGATATTCATCAGGGAATATTCCGTCAATAGCATACTTGTAAAAATTGTATAATAATTATAATCATGAGATGTATTCGCAACTACATTTTTGAATCAGCTCCATAACATATTACGGAAGTGATGGATGATCGAGTTTGATTATTGACTTGTAAAAGTATCCGGTGATATGGTCTCAATGTCATGATATCATCTTCAAACGCACCAGTATCGGTCTTCCAAATTTCAACACGCTTTGTTGTAAAGTTATTGACAAAAGTCTTTGATCTGATATAATATAACAGACACATCCTTTAGATTTCTGCTTACAGTTTTACCGTGTCGAAGGAAATGCGAGGGGTTCGATACAAGTTATAAGATCATTGTACTCAAGTTTCTTAAATCGCCATGTATCTTTGCTGATATTTGTCAGATTTCTATCACTAGTATTCTTATTTTACATGATCACAGAAATGTGGTCAAGTCATGCTTCACGTGTTGCGTCTAGTTCCAGGGGTCGTAACATTTGGACTTTGAAGAGGGAAGTAGCTGTGGCTGATGCATCTTTTCCTAGACTAATTTATTACGACTGTTCATTGGAGTATTTTCAATCGGCAAAATGGCTTTGGGGCATTAGGCTTGTATAAGTAGATATTCACGCGCCATTGGGCTAGTCTGTTCTACGAATAGCTCCTTTCGACTAGCGCATGCGGCCCCGCTTTGAAGTTTCTCTCAGCTGGAGCTTTATTCCGTGTTGCTTCCAACAAGCTAGCTGGTATCCCTGTGTATCGTTTCGCATCGCAAACACTCTCGGAAATAGAATACTAATTGCGATAGCAATTACGCAATCGAACGTTTCCTCGTATTTGCACCATTAACCTAGAATTAATCATGCGTTATGGACTCTTTATATGAATATAATGCTTATGTATGCGATTATACTTACGTATTATGTATCTACCTATGTATATTTTGTATACCATAAGGCGTGCCTATATGCATACTATATTCCAATTGAATGGCATTAACGATATCTTTTACGATATCATTGTACTGCGTTGAGAAATCGATACCTGGAATTGCAAATTCTTGAGATTTTTGGGGTGGGATTGAGGTTCTGAATTCCAAAAGTTCCGAACGGTCGAGATTCCCGGATTATTCAAGACGCAATTCTGAGTTTCCCGAATCGTTAGAGTTCAGAACTTGCGAATTCCGAAAGGTCGAAATACAGACAGCTCATAGATCCGAAAGTTAAAAACTCAGAAAGTCCAAAGATCCGTAAATTTAAGGGAAGCTGTCAAATGAACGAGTAGTATAAAAATTCGGAATATTTACCTTTCGCAACTTTTGAAATCTAGAATTTCAATCCCGCTCCCGATTTTGATTGAATCAGAATTTTACCCGATCAATAATTTGTGCCCAAGTCAATATAGATGTTTGAAAAGTTATAGAGATCTGTGATTTTTAGTATATTTCGGAATTATCTGCTCAGAATTTTCTAACTCACTGTTCAACACTTTTCCGATTTTCATGTGGATTCCGTGTATCATGATCAATGATCATAAAAGCAGATCTTTCAGCTAACAACGTTTAGATTCTTAGCTCAAAACAGTATTCCTTGAGTAAAAAGGTTAACTCCTGTTAACTCGGAAACTACTGAATCAATTGATTGGAAAACTTTCTCAAGTTGTCGCATATCCCATCGATTACGACGATAAGGTCATGAAAATCCGTTAATCTGTTCTCGAGACACATTCGGACGTAAAATTGATCACACACACACAGCAAAAACTATCAATTTGAAAATTCTCGGAAATAATTCTTTGGACTTAAAAATGTGGAAATTTAGTAAAAACTCAACTTTTCGCATTTTTGAGTTGATTATAATAACTGTCCATTTTGAAAACGGGAAATTTGAAAGTGAAGAGAATCGTAACCGGTATATCCTAAAGGGAATCTGAGCCGGCTGATATATCAAGGGAATAGTACGCCGGTTCCGGAAGGTAGAGAAATTTTACATTTGCGTTGAATCTGCAGGTTTAAAATATGCAAAGGTGCGTGTTCCCCGGAATAAATACTGTAGCTTGGAAAATGAGGGCTTTTAAAAGCATTCTTAAGCTCTCGTGGATCTTGAGCCATTCCTATATGCTGCAGCTCAAGAATACGAATTTTAATAAGTAACTATTTTGCATTTATCGAACCATCGTGCTCACCATTAGCGGGGTTATTTTTTTCACTGTTCTCTGTCGTTATTTTCCTCGTTATTTCTATAGTTTTCAACGAAAGCTCTACGGAACATTGTCAAGTGATTCAAACATACTTTCAGATACTTTTTCCGCTTGTCAAACGTAAATTCAAATCGTGAGTAAACAATAATACCCGGAAAAAAATAGATCAATGATTCATCGAAGGACATAAGTAGATATAAAAGCTGACCAGCCATTTTTAACCGAATTGCTGTGGATCCTCACATTGAATGTATTTCCATGGGAAATAGTCAATGGCTCCTGATTATTATCCTTCTTTTCTAAAAAATCACGTAGGATATTTTTCACCGGATAAATCAAATTACTGTTAACCATTGGTTTTATATACTCACCTTCACACAAATCTGGACGTTGTTAACCTCCATTTTTATCACGTATGATAATATCTAAGTGATCTATTCATCGTCAGCGCTCAGTTGTTCAAAAATTGCTCCGATGGAAAATCTGGTAGACTGAACAATCAAATGTGGTCGAATAATGGAAACTGAATCGTGAAGATGTCCGTGGCACATTTCCATTCACATAAATGCCATCTTGTGTAGTTTGACCCCGAGGCTTCAGGCTATCGTTGCTGATTGAGAGCCTAATTAAATTTAAAATACATTGAGATGAGCAAGCAACAAAATTATGACCTCAACTAGATTGCTAAAAAAAACGCATGAAATTTGACTATAATCCCGAACAATAATCAAATTATCTTTCGCCAATCAGAAATGTATACGGTCTAATTTCTCCAGTGGATTTCAAGTCCCAGCGGTTTCATACGTGGACAGGGTACAAAATGAATAGACCAATTCTAATGACTTACTTTTACGCTATATATTATACATGTATATAACCCGGGTCTATAATTACAAACCACACAAAGAATGGCAGTTTTTTTTTAATAAGTTTTTCCGACTAATTCAAAGGCCAGCCGGCAAGTTAATCAACGGGTACATTTGTCTCGACTTTTCACCTCATCGAGCTTTTCAATTTGTGCTACATACCGTCAAGAGACGAATAATTAAAAAAGCTTTCAATAAGATTCGTGGCGGAGAATTTTGGGTTGATGAATTCCGTGGGCTCGACTGTTAATTATAAGGCTGCAGGTGTCTCAATACAATTCAACGAAATTAGTCAAATTGAATTCGTACAAGCGTAATACATAACTTATTTGGTATTTCAAATCTTATTTTTCATAATCTAAATGCGTATCTGTATAGTAGACATGAAAAGTTTGAACTTAAATCAGAGTTTTCTCGTGAGTCGGATATTCCACATTTCTGCAAATGCGCAGGGAAAAGTTCTCGTATCTCGTATCTCGCTTTCGTCGAGCTTCTTAAATACCTACTTTTCTTAGAATCCCTACGTGTATGGATCGCGCCTTTATTTATAATGCATAGGATTTCACCGTCGGGGTTTAATACTATTCTGTAAGAGATTCCGAGGAAAGGAAATAAACTCCAACGGAAGTCTTCAGTTTCCCATCCCCAACGAACAACTCTTCTCCTGATTTCATTAATCCTAATGCAACGAAGTACGGCACTGTTCTTCCGGAAAACCATAGAACGCGAGTAGCTTTTTAATAATCACCTATACCTACTTAAACAACGTCAGTATATTCTCCATCAGCTACATAGATAAAAGCCAAGTGTGCTTTGCCGATGCTACAATTTCGCCGACGTTGATGGGCCATCGACGGATCCGCCAGCGTTGGGTACTGGCCATAGTGCCAATCTTTGCCCTACGTCTGGCCAATGGTAAGCTGCTACGCTACTGCTATTAGGTCGGGCCAACGTTGGCTCAAAATGGACAGTGAAGTTTATACATTGGACTTGATCTGAATACTACTGAATTTGGAATATATACAACAATGAGAGCATAATAGGCAATCCGGTGGATCAAATCTTAAGTCCATGAAACATTTTCACGCCAACGTTGGACCACCATTGGGCAACGGTTGGCCCAGACGATCGGCTGCAGATGAACATCGAGCCACCACTGGCATGATGTTATATGACGCCAATGCAGGGCCAACGGCCAACGTTGATAGCCTACCTCGATTAGCCGTCGGTAGTGTTGGTTTTTAACCCTGGCCCAACGCTGGGCCAATGTTACTAACACGCCAGGGAGAGTGCATTTATCATTTATAATAAATTTTTCCTATGGATCGTGGAATAGTTCGATCACTTCGATCATGACGATCATTTCCCAATGAAGAGAAATATCTTCTGACTTCTTCGAGACGTTCGTCGAAAAATTCCATACGTGCAGTGAAATGAATAGTAATCTTTCACCATCAAATACCACAGCACATACTCACGTTGATACATTTCCGTGTGCAGTAGATATTTTATTCGGATGCCTGGAGTGAGTTGAACCGTTTTACAGAAGGCAGTTTTCAAGCATCGCTCGGAAGATATATTCTAGGTCTGCTCGATCTTTCCAGGAAGTTGAACTTTATGAGAAAATTCTTTCAACCTGTATGCTGACCATGCTGTGAAATATCAGACTTCTTTTTCGAAAGCTTTTCAAGAATTGTCGATTCTTCGCGGAAATCAAGAGACTGTTCACTCGGAAATCTCAGGAAATCATTATTCCAATATCAGATGAGGTCCCTTACTCATGCAAAATTTTTAGAGCTCCCTAGCGATTTCCACATTAAGGAAATCGCGAAAAATTAATTCGCAAACATTCAGTGGTCCTCGATAACCGCAGTGCTCGAGAGTCAATTGAAATCACAGAAAATCCCACGTAGTCCCATAAAATCGCTGGGAATCGCTCAATATTCTTGAGTTTCTTTTTTTTTTCCAATCCCTTGAGACCAGAAATCACGAGGAATTAATGAAAATCGTCAGATGCCATTCGATTTCTGGATTCTGGAGTACTCGGATGATTTCCAATTATTTCTTTGTGAATTTTAATGGAACTTTTCAGTAATTGCTGATTTGAAATGTGCTCGCCACGGCATCAGAGATTCTGCAGCATCGCAATACCATAGGAATATTCCAAACAGATTGTATATACCCAGATGATTCTGAAATATATTATGAAGGTATGAACGTGACATGTCCCTGAAGAACGATTCATCATCAACCTTCCACGCGTCACCCTTATCTTCGTCGATACATAAATACTGATTGTGAGATTGCCGGATTTCATTAAACAATGAATAATTCATCTTAATATGAAGAAATCAATAACCCTACCATGCCCTACTGCAATCCGCTGAAATTCGCATTACGTAAACTTATAGAAATACTTTTGGCGAGATTTAACTTGAACTAATTTATTTCCAACGAATTTGTTCATGTTAAACTTGCGGAGTATGTGCTGCAAAGCTCAATGAACTTCCGCCTTCCCAAATTCTTGGGCAAGAAAGTGAATGAATGTGTGTGTGTGAACATGTATAGTACACATAGGTATATGTTATAATGGAATCCATGGGACCGTTCCATCCAAATATACGGTACATTAACTTCTATACATTATAAATTGCGAGTCGTTGCGTTATGCTGTGCCGCGATAGGCAACGAAACGTGGAATGGGAAGAATTCTTCCGTACCTGCAATCCATCAAATCAGGGCTACAAATAACCATTAACGCTCCTTGTGGCCGAGGTTTTAAAAAAAAGCTCAGAAAGACGAGGATAAATTGGAACGAGTTTTGTATAAATAATGCAATTAACAATTCCGAAATATGTGTACAGTTTTCAACATTTAGACCTTTCCATATCGAAAACCGTAGATAGGGTAAATGTCCCACTTACTGACCCTGTCCCAAATTATTGACCTTTTACAATTATTCCTTTTTATTCGTGAAATCTCAAATTATTAAAAAATCAATTCGTATTTTCTGAATCTCTAGCAATAACTGATGTGAGTGACAGAAACATTAATAATATTTATCATCGATTCCAAATTTGAGAAAATATAAGGGTCAATAATTGGGTCTTAAAGGGTCAGTAATTGGAACACTTACCTTAGGTACTTGTTCGGAAATTTCTCAATCAGAGTAAAAGATTGTCGGGTTTTTTCCACCACTTCCCTGAGCATTGAATCATTGTTACAAAAATGCAGATAACCATGATATTCATACTTTCTATCTGACACGTTTCTTCAATCTGAAATTCCTGTTGGGAATGATTTTCATTCAATTATTATGCGTAGTAACATATTTAATCATAATTAACTTGAATATTGACTTTTAGTTAGGTTTCATTCCGGACTGAGAATTATGTGAAAAATATCCCAACACTTAGAGCGAAATTATATTTTGCAAGCTTCGAAACAAAAGTTTATTGAATGCCATAATGGGAAATGGAAATTATTTTCAGTTGGTTATGGACCCCGATAGAATTCACCTGAGTTTCTAAGTTTCTACTTGTCGAAAGTTATACTTTGAGTTCAAAATCGGTTTGATCAGGTTGAAATTACTCAGCAAATACAGAAACTTCCTTTATAAATATAAACATCGAAGCAGCTGTTATCTCAGCTGCACCCTAAGATCCTGAACAGTTTCTCTGTACTAATTTCGATTATCTGTTTACCCGAAAAAGGTGATGAAGAGATTTTGTACCCGAGGCGAATTCTGGCTTTGGCGTCTCAAAGATTTTCTTTTCTGAAAATAATAAGCAAATTACACCGACTTAAAACGCCGCAACAAGTTGCGTGACGGAAAAGCGAAACTAGATTATATTCGATAAAAAATTCGCCATCGATTACATAGCCGTTGAATTCGTTCAGTCTAGAAGATGTTGACTAGTCAGAATAGTTCGCAACAAAAAATAGAAGAAAGTAAATGTGAATAGCTGCGAAATATACCTACGCCTCGTGTAACTTTTCTTTTGTACTATTTTTCGGCAGAAATATTTCGGAGTTGAAAAGCTTAGTAAATTACTCAGAAAGCACGCTCAACATTAGGGGTCCTAACGGGCTGTGAAATACTGAGGAAACTTAAAATAAATGAATAAGTAAAATTAACTTCACCACGGGGTACTAGCTTTAGGGCAATATAATCAACCGAAATGACGATAAGCGTATGACCGAAATAGACGGTGCAAAAAGCTCTGATTGCTCGCGCAGTATTCTACGTAGAAACTTTTTCATAAAAACTTTGGACGACAATTTGGTGTAGAAGTCATCGTCCTGCACGAAAAACCTGGAATTTCTGCAGTGAAAATATTCCTGATGACGCACCGGGACTGTTAACAGCCAACTGCAGCTTTCGAGAGACAGAAACTTACGTGAAATGGTCCTTTGGCATACCCCAGTTTCTTATCTATTTGAATTTCACCGTTCTCAACACACTATCAACAGAACTGTCATGGTCATTGTTGTCAGTGATATTATGGCTGAATTAAGGGAATATTCCCAAAATTAACAATCATAGTTATATACCGGGCAATTTTGATATTGATCGAGATATATTATCGGATCAGATGCCTCCTCAAGAAGGTGACACTTATTCTCTACATTTGGATAACAATCTAAGACCCAACGGCACTGTTATCATAAAATTTGCTTGCTGTACAGCACAGTATTGTAGAGCACTGCACAGTATTTGGGTTCCGAATGACGCGTTTACCGATAGAAACAGGTGAACATTTCGACCGAGTCAATAACATTTCTCTTGAATGAGCTACTCTCAATAATTGGTCTGGCCATATTGAAGGAAGGGCTAAAGTAAATGCATAATTCGTAGCCGAATAAACGATCATTATCAATATTCGAACGTTATTTTTTGGCCACTCTTTCAAGGGGTTCAAGTTTGAAGAATTGATCGATTGATTGATTTCTATTCGATGAGTATGGATAGGTAAGTTTCTCAATATATGATTCTGAAGTGTCGAACCAATCGCGTATTGGAAAAGGAAAAGACACAGCGCTCTTGTCGTAGTTCTGTTCACTTCACAGTTCAAGTATATCTTGATGGAATTTCCGATACCTGGCAATGCTCTATCAAACATTTATTTAAACCGAACACTCGGATATATCAAGGAAAAAGTAGATGCCAATGATTGTCTCAGAGGATACGGATATGTCACATCGTGAATTCCGACAATCGATACAACTTCTACCAGTACGGTAAAGTCTGCGATAGATCGTTTTCTATGTACATATATACTTCTAAGCTCCCATGACAAATAGATACAATTCCAAGATAATCTTCGTCGAAATACGTCAAGTGTCACAATACAGTAGCTAACAACTGAACACAAGGATATTGTGAATTTCGAAGAAACACCATGGTGTAGGTAATTCACAAGGACGGATAAAATGCAGCGTAAAGCCGAGATCAGTATAACCATAAGTCAAGATTTCTAACGTGAAATTCAACTTGTTGTGGATATTTTATGGGATTTGACGATCTCATGTAATGATAACATTCTCCATTCTGCTTTGCGGAGTTCTTTGGCCCACCAAGATCCTAAAGACGTGAGCCAATATTTACCGATCAGTTTAATCAAATTTTGAAAAAAGTTTCTTGCGTATCTATGGCTGGATTTTTCCAAAAATAGAAACTCTTAATCATAGACACGTACGTCACTAGATAATTTTGTACTCGAACTATATAAACAGTTAAATCACCGACTCAATCTCACAAATGGACAAATCAATTTATGCTCTCAAGTATGTAGATTGTAGACTATTTTGTAGTTGAAAAATAATTGAAATCCCGCTCTAAAAAATACGTATGTTTATGTGCGTCTCAAGATTTCCATAAACATAATATCAAAGTTAATATTGAAGCGTATAGGTTCAAGCGTGAAAATACAGTTCGTTAAAAAAACAAAATGGTTTTATTTCAACGGTACTATTGGACTAGACAAATTTTTGAATAAATTTGAATATATAATATAGGTACATAGGATTTCTTCTAGGACGAGTTGATTCACTTTTCCAGCTGCAGGCATCCCTTCTGATCTAACCATGTAGTGGATAAGAGGACTGAACAAATGTTAGTATTTCATTACTTGGCAAAACAAATTCAACCAATTATCTATACCATCGTGCTGCAAACTTATCCCGGTTGTACTTCAGGAGCTTATCTGCAAGGAAGTACTTGAAACACACTGGGGAACAGTTCCGGATAATTGAACTAGCCGTTACAATAAGTACGAGAACTGGTATTACCCTGGAGAATTTATCATCGAAGAATTATGCATTCGTACCAATTCCGAAGGGATTTGCTCATAAGATCGATTAACGTGATAAGACGGAATCGTGGAAATGATATTCCCAGTCCTTTTTAACAAATCGATCCAAATTTCCAAATTTGCAAATAAATGAGATTATTTTAAACGATCATTGTGGAAAAAAGAACCGTTACATTAGAAGTCTTTAGCACTTCTAATTCTAGGGACTATTTTAACCCCTTGAATGTTATAGGGACACACATATGGGCAGAAAAAAATCGTGCCATATTTTTGTCTCATGACACATATGTGGGCATATGAAAAAAAAAACATGTTTATACTCCATCGAATCGACTGTAATTTGGTATATCATGGTTTTTGAGATCGCTGAATCCGAATCTGAAATCAAATTTCCAAAATTCAAAATGGCGGACCCAGTATGGTGGACGCAAATTCGAAAAATGGTTGGATTTCGAAAAAATTTGTATCTTAAGATGTTTGTGGTAGCGAATTTCAAATTGGAGTCCGCCATATTGGATTCGCCATTTTGAATTTCGAAAATCTGATTTCAGATTCGGATTCAGCGACCTCAAAAATCGTGATACTGAAATTATAGGATAAATCAATGAAAATTTTTTTCCAGCATAAAAATGGCACGACAAACTCATTTTCGCCTGACTGCAGCTAAAGGATTTTTATGTGACCCAGTATTGGCCCTTTTTCAATCCTGAGATCTATAATTAGCGTCTAGTCTTACATCTTCAGTGACATTAAGTCCTCCTTCCTTAAGGTCGGAATATATTTCCGCCAAATTTGACGTGCGCGTATATTATCAGACATACTCTCTTGAAATCCTGTTGGAATCGTTCGAGTATATAAGGCAGAATGTTAAATTAACTGTGAATATCGCGCGTGGCATTTGAGTAGTGGAAATATTGTTAGTTCTCTGAGCGCGTAACTTTGCCTAGATCCTCTAATCTCGCCCTCGTCTTCCCATCGTCAATCAGACCCTTAACAACCTTTCGCATCTTCGTCTATGCTCGGAATCTGATCTCGACAGCAGGATTGCTTCGAAATACCACGAATATACCGCTGAAAGTGAACCGAACCGCGGCTCCAAGCACTTTCTTTTTTTGGATGAACGAGTAAATTCGACCTTTGGCTACTTCTCTTCATCCGTTTTATTTATAAGGAGATTTTGTGCGCACATATCGTTATACGCCTTTCTATAGCCACAGGATTTTGTAGAAAACCACCAAAAAGTGCTCGATACTGGTTCGTTAACTATAACATTAAATTCAGAAACATGTGCGTGTTCCGAAATTTCATGTTTCTTTATCTTTCTCGATTTTGTCACAAAAGTTCGTGTAAAGAGAACAATTAAGTTGACTCTTTTGCACAAGAATGTTGTACGTCCGTTACTCAGGAAAATTAAGTTTCTAGAACCCGATTTATGATTATATCAATTTTATTTTATAAACTAGTTAATTCAATTGTAACCCAAATCTATTTGCAATATGCAATTTACTATGAATTGCGATCACTTTGCCAACCAATTGATTAATTGATTAGAAAATCAATTCATTAATGCCCAACACTGTCCCAAGATTTAAGTGCAAAAAAAAAAAAAACATCACAAAAACTCGACAATTCTAAATTCTATAACGTTTATCGGAAAATTCCCGACTAACTGTAGTTTTCCTCATCTTCCGGGTCGGTAACAAACCTGATTAATCTTGAACACTGTGCTATATCCGTTAAGCATGACGATTAATCATTACGATCATGTCCGCTACACAAATCGAAAAAAGAAATTCATGGCATACATTTTTCTTCCGGATTTCTTAGAACAACAAGATAGTGCAGAAGACGAATAGTTTCCCACTGGAGTGAATTGCAAAAATATATATAGAACAAGGAGGTTAGGTTTTTTCGTTTTTCTATCACATTATCAATCCGTCAGCTTGTATACGTGTGTGTATACCATACAGAATCTCTGGTAAACATTAACGGTGGGCAGCATCGCGACAGATTGTTATTAATGTTCCCCCATTGTCGAGGCACACGACTTCGTCTATGCTTGTGTCAGTTTCTGCTCAGAGAGCCCGGATGCTGTGCTTCCTCGAGCCTTGCACAATGCGCTTTCTTCCTGTAGTGGTAATAGTTAATGGAGAATCTCCCCGGCTCCAACAGTTACCCTTGCAGCCTCCCTCATCCTCACGGCTCTACAGTGCTCCGTCTAAATGACGTGCAGCTTGTTCGCAAGTGCACAATGTCGATTGCAGCAACCATTGACAATTAGAACAGATGGCATACCAAGCACGCAAAAACGAATGGCCCAAAATTTGCCCAAACTTGGCACCGATACTGACATGCCTTGGCCAAAGCTCGGCGGCCAGTGCTGGGCCAACGCTGGGATTATAATCACGTACTACTAATGGGCCGTTGGTAGTTTCCAAGCTTTGATCGCGAAAAATGAATTCTTCGAAGAAAACCACAACCATTTGTCAGAAGACTTGGGTGGCGATTATATGAAATCATCCAAAACCAAGTTATAATTGATCAGGTCATCGAGTTTGGTTAATCAAGTCACAAGGTGTATATATGAAGCTGAAGCTGGTAGCCATTATTAGCAGCCCAACTATTCTTGGTTAATGAAAATGAGGAAGCAGAATTAAAAAAAAAAAATCTGAATTTCGCTATGTTCTATAAAAAGCGAATGAATTTGGCCAAGAAAGTCATAAACCTGTGCTATGTCATCCTATTTCGAAGACAATTAGCTCGTTTGACTGCTTAACTCTGGCTGCTAGCTTCAGCTTGATAAGGTGTATGTAGCTACCCTATTGAATATACATATTATTCATAAAATATCTGTACAGCTTCGAAATTGTTCAATTTATCGAGCTTGGCCCAGGGCTGGTGACCGAGCTCTGTCTGGAAACATTGTCCCAGTCTTGGGCCTGGGTTGACCCAAGCCTTGGTGCAAGAGTGGCACGATAGTCTCGACCAGACCTCGGCCGCCAGTTCTGGGCCAATCCTGGTGAAATTAGTAGCATTGGCACGGCACATTTGGATTTGATCAAATATTTGGTAGGACCTAAAATCTATCTTCAACGACAAATCAATAATTCCAGTTAAGAGAGTTAGAAATTTATACATCATGTGATTGACTGAACAACCGGTTTTAATTCGTCCTTTTTTCCGTTGTTTGTCTAGGACTGGCACACAAGGACTGCGAAGCGAATGGTACTTGGTTCAAACATCCCGAATCTCACCAAATATGGAGCAATTATACGACCTGTGTGAACCTGGAGGATCTCAGCGTAAGTATATATGTTCATTCTATTAATCAAAGCTCTCTCCTAGCCGAGTCGGTTTCACGGTAGTTAATTTTCTCCGGCTGCTTTTGGCAGAGGAGAAATTAATTAAGAAGGGTTGGAAATCGCAGGAATTCTCTTTTGCCAGAAACAAATTTCTCCATTTATTTATACGGAAATTAGGTATAAATATAAGTGGAAAATACGACCGGACGACGAATATTTCAGTTTTGAAATTTTCTTTTACTTATTATGTAGGTACAAGGAGACTTGTATCTCAACTTCGTATATTCACCGTGAAAAAATACCGCGGGACGATCACACGTTCGAATAAACATACGTTAGATTTTCTCCCTTCGAGTTTACCAACTTTATGAAATATTCAAGACTCTGATTACGGAGACGGTGCCGTGCGCCCGCCTCTCTTCCTTCCTAAAACATGCAGACTCTTTCTCTATACAGACCATTCGTGGCCAACACTTCATCCCGTAGCTCAATCGCGTATATAAAACTTCCCTACCGCTGAAAGTGGTCTGTAGTTTCCCGGGCTGTACCTGCGGATAAGATACCTCGTAAAAGTTTTTGACGTAAAATTCTTTCATCTCATCTCGACTACGGTTTCAAACCGAAATATTATAGCCCATCTAATGCAAAGTACATTTTTTGCCAATTCAGAATTAATATCCATTTGTATAACCTGCGATGAAATTATATTATGCACTTCAGGGATCAGTAATAGTTTAAGAGGAGCAGTATGGCACGGTTGGAAAAATTAAACATAGCCCAAAATTAATCTGTTTCATCACCAAAGTTCATTTTGCATCATTATAATAATCTCACTTAAAAACGGTTGCTGCACGAATTCAAGCACATCGTAGGTCCGATTCGACTTATCTATGACCAAGATTCGAAGGAATACAGGCCGTCACAAATTAAACGAGGGAAATTGAAAAGTTTAATTTTTAGGCTGAGTTATTTGCAAATAAGTGGAAAAGGATTGTTCGATTTTCGGAGAATTGGCCATATCTTCTATGATAATTTTTTGAATTCAAGTTCCCTCGTTCAATTTACGACGGCGTGTCTTCCGAATAATTCGGATCCTGAGAAAGTGAAATCGGACCTACGGTGTGCCTCAATTCGTGCAGCGACTGATTTTTAGTGACATATGATTCTAATGATGTAAAATGTACTTCAGTGAAGAAATAAATTGATTATGAACCACGTTTCATTTTTACAACCACGACATACTGGTCCCCTTAATCGCGATTCGAAAAAGCAGTATACATCTCCGTTCATATTATACGAAGATTATATGAGATATTCGAATAACCTCTGTGTTAAACTCCCCTAAGTTCATCGCAAAAAGAGAAATTTTTTTTTTAATCCATCAGTATAACTGAAATACCGTTTCGATGATTTTCTAATTCTTCTTGATAATCACACCGTGGATGTAAAAACAAATCGTCTATTCAAAGGGAATAGCAGTGATTGATCCGGGTCGTATATTCCAACATGTAAAGGGTGGCCCCAAAAAACCCGCCCATTTTAAAAACTGAATAAAATCTGAACGCATCAATCGATTTGCAAGATCTATTTTTCACTGGAAACTAGAAGAATGAATCTTTCACTTCGCGTTTAAGAATAGAAAAAAATCTTCATCCGTTGCAGAGGTACACGCGTTCGAAAATCGGGTTCTCAAAAATTCGCTGGGAGTTTGGAAAAAATGATTTATGTTCATGGAGACATTCATTTCCGTGTTCAATTAATAATGGAAAACTTACTTATTTCGCTGCAATTTTTTATTTTACCGACCTCGACTTTTCCTTTGTCCGTATCCGCAAGGTAAAAAATAGCTAAAGGTACGGAACTTCGGTGGAGAGATCGAACTTTACTGGCTCTAATCTTCATTTCTTAGCAGTACGATTCTATATTTGTTTATGTAACTTTGATTACAAAGATACTTAGAAAGATTTTCTAGTGCAAATGCTCCAGGAATTTTGTATACGAAGATGATAGAATATACAAATACGAATTGTATGGAAATATGGAACACACATGGTGTACAAATTTGCAATGCCCTTCCTAATTGAAACGAAAAGAATATAAGTTTTTCAATCATATTTAAATACAAAAATGAAATTACTCGTTCATCAATATCATTTTTGGAAACACATTTTTCAAGTGCATGTACCTCTGCAACGGATGAAGATTTTTTTTATTCTTAAGCGCGAAATGAAAGATTCATTCTTCTAGTTTCCAGCAAAAACAAAAAAGATCTTGAGGATCGATTATCGCGTTGAGATTTAATTCAAGTTTTAAATTGGTTTTGGACAACCATGTACTTCCAATCACGGGGTCCTCCGCTCAACTGTATCCGCTATGTGAAAGTCGTTGGACGGAAGGCGTGGCGCTGAGTGTCATTTTAACACGTAATCTTATGGGAATGCAGGCCAATAACGCCGACGGCAGCCGCATCAACTAGTTTTACTCCATAAGATTCAACATGGAAAAACAGTCCAAAGTGAGGGCAGCACCGAACTTTCACATAGCTGATACGAAAGACACGATAGCTCACACAAGCAAAGTTTGACCTTCTCATACATGAAAAAACTGGTGAAATGTTATGATAAGACTCCAGGTTACTGCAGTAAAGTACGTTTGAAGCTACGTGACCCTTCAATACGACCCTCTGTCAAGGGGCGACCATGTGTATAGTATACACTATACATACCCACCCGATACTATGCTATATATGGCTAAATTCCTTGTTGATTCAGATTCACGTGATATGAGATTATGAAATTCTCTAAATTTGGATCTTCGTATGAATCCTAATAAAACAGCCATAAGAGATTGGCTAACAAAAGGAGCAGGGGTTCCCTCTTGAGATTTTTCCCTGAGCTCTTATTAATACAGAGATAACGTTGTATCCGTGCTCGCAGACTGCGTAGTAGCCCTATCAAGTCGAGGACCCATCAAAATGGAAGACATGGCACAGCGTTATAAGACTCCAAAATACATATATGTGTATATTTATATATATATATATGGGGTATTCCACGCCAACTCGGCCAGCCTGCGACCCGGACAATTTTTCATTTGCTTGATTTTTTCTTCTATTATTGACCTCAACCTATAAAGTATCCCTGAATTTTTGTCAAATTTGATATATGAAAAGAATGAATAATAAAACAAAAAGATCCGCACTATACGGCCTAAAATTGTTGTATTCAAGAGTAGAATTTTCGAGAACATTTTCAGAAAAATTAAGCTGGGCAAAGTTTGTAAAATTTCAATTTTTTCACTATTTCGTTGGAAGTATCACTCGTAATGACCTCAAATTTAGTTCCCAATATATGCATATAATGGTATGTATCAAGACGAACAATTCGATATCCATTTTTTTCCGATACGATACGTACATGCATCTCGGGATACAGTCCTTTAAAAATTCGTTGAGTTGTCGAAGTAACGAATTTTTAAAAATTCATCACCCAAAAACGAGTTCATATGAAATAGTGAAGAAATTCAGGGATACTTTATAGGCTGATGTCAATAACATAAAAAAAAAAAAAAATATCAAACGAACAGGGTCGTAGGCTGGTCGAGTTGACGTGGAATACCCCATACACATATAAATATGTACATCTACGTACATAATTCATTAGGAAGGCATTCTCCAAGCAACCCCTCTCCGACTCAAGCGAACCCTCGGGAATGTTGTCAACGGCAACACACTTACTTTAGCGCCATATATACCAGCTACGTATAGCTGCAGGACCCGATTGATAAAAATTTATAAGTTCTTGGATTTTCTTGATTTCCATAAGTCCACAGCCTCGATATGTACATACTTAGACAAATGGTGAATCAAAATCATTGAAAACGATTTGGCACTCTGATCAAAAATCATTTTTCTAGAAGCGCCCTCGATTGGCTTGAATATGTATACGAGAACCGATGAGCTATAAAACAGGAAATGGAATTAAGGGAATCTTAAATAAACTTGGATAGTCTGGTAGATTGAAGCGAAGGTTTTTTTTTTTTCTTTATTTGTAAAAAGAATCCATCGAATTCGGCCTATCGATTGCTGTCACTCCGTACGTAGAGCTGGAGAAGCGTAAAAGAAAATAGGTTGAAGGAGATTCTCTTTCAACGACGAAAATACTTTCAACATTTATTTTCGTCATCCCCATCTTGATCACACTTTCGTATCAAATAACTATACTCAAAGCACCCGCAATTACATCACGTAGAGCTACAAGTGCAAATAGGAACTTGACGATTAATGGAGATCAACAATAATCAAACATCTGAAAGCCAGAAGTAGATTATTGATTACGCAGGGCTTAGAGAGAGTGTAACTTATTCCAAATTCTAAGCCCCGAAGAAATTTTCTACAACCTTATCATTTCCCCGGATAATTTGCTGTAGAAATTCTTTGACATTTCTGTCAGAGATCGAAAACAACTTCTACTGTATCTTCATTTTTTCTTTTTTCTTTTAATAACCAGAGGTTTTGATCTTTATCCAACTTCGTTCTCAAAGGTTCAAAGTGTCAAGTCAATCGCGTGCGAGCCAGGTTCAAATCAGGTAAGCGGAAACTCCCATGGGATTATGGGATAACATGACATAAAGAAAAGATGAAACGTCGCAACCGCAAGAGCCCCAGATGTGGTATATAAGATTCGAATTACCCATCCTGCTTTCAACCAAACATCCAATACGTTGATGTACAAAATGGAACATATGAGTCGGCTGTGACTTGATTATTACATACTAGAAATGTTTTTTTTTGTTTTTTTTGCTGGCTCCAAGATGATTGCAGCCTCTTTGAAATCGGTGTTCGTCCTGTGGAGCAAATCAGCATTCTAATGATTTTTTGTTTTTTTCATCTTCTCGTTCCAGTGGCAGCAGCAACTCAACGTTATCTACGAAACCGGATATACGATATCACTGATCGCTCTTCTCTTGTCTCTGGCCATCCTTACTTACTTCCGGTAAGTTGAGATCAATAACTATAATCGTACATACCGCCTTTTCAGATGGCTAAAATTTTCTCATCAACTCTGTGTTGCAGATCGTTGAGATGTGCCAGGATTACTTTGCACATGAACCTTTTCGCCTCATTCGCTGTCAATAATGCTCTTTGGTTAATATGGTACGGTCTTATTGTCGCCGAGCCAATAACTCTCTTTGAAAATGGGGTCAGTATTTCTTTCTCTTTATATCAATTGTGAACTCAAATCGAATGACTTTACTTCCATATCAATAGAACGTTGGCTGATGATTGTTCTCTTATATCCTTAGGTCGGCTGTCGTATCCTACACGTGATTCTTCACTACTTCCTGTTGACAAATTACGCTTGGATGTTATGCGAAGGTTTCTACTTGCATACGCTTCTAGTGAGCGCCTTCACCAGTGAACACAAACTAGTCAAGTGGTTAATGGGGTTGGGCTGGCCTACCCCAGCTATCATCGTAACTATCTACGCCACATTAAGAGCAACCAGTGACGACCCCACGGACACATCCCAGTTTGTACATTCTTCTTTAACTTCATTCATTATATTAAATGACACGCCATTATGTTGATTCATGAGAATATAAGAATATTCCTGATCGTCGTTTGGTCCCAGAATGATCGCCATTTGAAGATTGGAAGAGAAAGTTGAAAAACTAAATCGCACCTGAAAAACACACTTCATTTGATGATTGCCTGTTTATCATGTTGACAAATGTGAAATCTCTTGACAGACTAGCCTCTATGAATACTCAATATTGAACTTGATAATAATTGATTGCAGTATGCAAGTATGTGAATATCTGATAGATAGGGTGAATAATCGAATGGATAGCGGTTTTGGTTCGACTGACGAACAGTACGGTGTAATTTCGTGCATGGGTGGTCTTCACATGCTAGTAGGACGCAACCGTGGTTTAATTGATGCATATACATATACACACACTGCGCACGGTCAGAACGTTTGAAGATGAAATTCTGCTCTATAGAATCACCCGACAAAGCAGAGTGCTACGTAAATGCACAATTACCCGTGGTATACCTACCATACAGCAATGGCTTACCGCGACGAGCAATGCTATCTCAAGTTTAACCGTAACCATAACTAGCTTATTCGGTTTGCCACGACGGTACATCACCCCCGGGAACCTGCAGGCTGTTGTAATTGTAAGAGGGATGTTCGAATTGCCAATTTCCAGAAACTTTACTCATCGCTTAACTCATAGGAGTCAGTAACAGCTGAATCGTAATGATCATGAATAAGACATTCGTCGGATAATAAAAAATTGTAAAAATTGTTTCCTTTTGCATGAAGAATATTCTGAACAGTCCTGAAGAATCTCAGGACTTTTACGTTTTCTTGGTAGTTTTGTCAATGGCCTCAATTCTTACAGGCATCAAAGTCAACCATGAGACGTTCAAGGAATCAAATCAAAACTTAGCTCCAATTGAGTCAAAGATCCAGAATTTATAGAGACTACTGATGGTATTGATGATAATGATGATACGAAGTGTGCAACAGGGTAACATCGGAATATCAGATATGGGCTGATACCTTGGATTAGGGATCGTTAACGTGCTGAGTTTAGAGTAACAGACGCTATTAAAATAAATAAAGCAGTAGAAAAAGTTAGTGAAGAAAACAAACTTTTGTCAATTTTGAATTCGAGTAGGTACCTTGAATTTGAAGTCATTTTATCCGGTAGGTATTTACACTTCGGTAATGTCGCGCTACGAAAGATCGTATCATCGGCTTGGGACCTCTGAGCTCATCTTCGTCGTAATAAATGGGCGATTCGAAGCTTAACGACCCGAGAACTCTATAGGCTGAGGGTTTCCACGCGGGGTTCTACAAACTGTCGTACCGCGCAAGCTGTCATTCCAAGGGCAAAACAGCTCGCGGGGAAAAAGTTTCACTTTCAATTTCTCATCCAATTCGAATTTCGTTTACCGCCTACACAGATGACGAATGCCCCAGTGTTCCCCAGTACTCTTAAATATAACTTTCGTTCACTTTCGACTTTTAAAAGAAACTTTTTTTTTTCAAGAAAGTAATACACTTCTTTGTTCACATTCCCATCACCGGTAGAAAATCGTTTCCATACATCTAAATATAGGTTTGTATGTACATACATTTAAGAAACAGATTCTACAAATCGGTGTCAAATGGCTGTAACGTCTAGTCATCGCTAAATAATCCTAGTACACATTTACTTAGCATAGTTTATGATTAATAATGAGCAAAAAAATTAACCGCTCATCTAGTCATCTCAATCTTTTGAAGAGATCAGCAAGGATCTTAAGGGGGCCAGGTGCCGAAAATTTCACATCCAGAACTACTAACGGTAGAGACTCCCTGACAATGTGTAAAAAAAAATCGACGACCCTCAAAGTTCAAGATTATCAAGAAGATGCCATTTGGAGTCACGAAAATCTTTGGACTGTGTGAAAAATGTGTCAAATCGCCTCCTATTTCATCCATTTATACGTGATTTCCTAGCTTTAATAGTCTTTCATCAGATTATATCACAGGATGGCGACAAGTATTGTAAAATTTCGTCCAGGTAAAGTTTTACTTGATCATATCACAGACATTGTTTATTCAGGCCTTGGAATCTATTCTTTTCATTATTATATACTAGCTATTATTTTGTTCAGTTTCTTTTTTCATAATGGGAAAGAAGAGAAAACTAACGTGAATATTACATTAGAAGGCGATTCGACACATTTTTCACACATATGCACGATTTTTATGACTTCAAATGGTATCTCCTCTTACAATTTCAAACTTAGAAAGTAGTGGATTGTTTTACACATTCTTATAGCAGATGGGATTTCCGATATCTCAATTCTCAATGGATTCGAAGAAAAAAAATATAACGATGACGAGGAAAAAGTTAATTTTACAAAATTTCATTAATCTGAGGTATTTTGATACGAGAAATGATATTAGGACAAAAATCAGCGAGTCTCCATCGTTAGCAGTTCTGGATGTGAACCCCCTAATGTGGCATCTTCAATACGCGAAATAAAAAGTTTTCATCAACATCTTAGGTAATTTCTTCGAAATGCATGTCGACAATTGAGAAGTAGAACTCCATTGGTATCTAGGTTTGTTGATAGAGTTTGACTAATTTTCAGGTGCTGGATCAACGAGGGTAGTTACGCTGGCGTCTTACTATACCCGGTTTGCGTTTCCACGCTACTCAATTTGCTCTTCCTGTGTAACATCGTTCGAGTTCTCTTGACAAAACTACGGGCTGGTCCAGCCATCGGGAGCAGACCATCGAGAGCAATGCTTCAGGCTTTCAGGTCTGTAATAATCACTCAAAGTCTCGTTATTTTCATCTATGGAAAACTTTTAACAAATTTTAATCAGTACCTACCTACTGATCTTCATTGTAATATACACTTCGCTCTCCAACCGTACAGGGCAACGTTACTTCTGGTTCCATTACTGGGCCTTCATTACCTGGTCGTTCCATTCCGCCCACCGAAAGGTCACCCCTGGGAACGGGCTTACGAAGTTGTGTCCGCTATCACAGCGGCCTTCCAGGTGAGACTAATTTATTCATTCTTCTACTACAGTCCATTCGAAATCGTATTTTGCCTCTACCCACAAATGTACAGCTATTTCATGATTCCTTAGAGAATGTCGATGAAATATATTTCCACAATTTGATTAAATCTCGAGACTGGGGAACGAGGTCCATATTTTAATTATCTGCCACCATTGAAATGAGAATATCTACGTAGTCAGAATCAACTAAAATTGCTCATTATTTCTAGGGTCTTTGCGTAGCAATCCTCTTTTGCTTCTGCAACGGAGAGGTAAGTCTTTCTGCTTTTTAAATCAAATTCATTATCTCTTGATGATGATGTCAGATTTTGAGAATGCGTCACGATGTGGTTCAAAGTCAAGCTATGCAGATGCTCGCTACTAAATATTAATCACCATGATTTCAATCCACAGGTAATAACTCAATTCAAACGAAAATGGGAGGGAACTGCATTCGTGAGGAAGAGGGCAAACTCATGTACGGCAACAACTGTCTCGGTAAGAACGAAGTGACGAATAAATGCTCAGTTATTTATTAATGATTGATTAGAGGATCGTCTGTCAATGATTTAATCTCAGGATCATGAAAAGTATGCATCGATATATGAAATCTGAGATATTTTATAACAGACTAACCCCAATTACAACTAAATTATAATATCTAGAATTGGTTTTTATTCCATACGAGCATTTCTTTGTTACCGAATCCACATTAGTGTTGCATGAGTCTAAATGGAGCTTGTATCGTCAATGGTGCAATGCGGACTAACTTAACTAAGCACTAACATGAATCCTGGTTCAAAATATATCGGTCATCATAATATTATAGTGAAATAATCCATATAAATACCAGCTGTTGTAATTTTGATTAATCAGGGGGTTAAAAACCTCGGCGCATGACGTCACGTATAATAATCATATCGCACGTATAACATTATTATAAAATACTTATGGTACTTACCGAACGCACGTTTAAACATGTACCTACCTACCTATCAATAGACACGCATATGATTAACAAGACTGCAGACTAGTTATTTTCTGATATTTAATTCATGAATTAGATCGTCGTCCGTATCGTGCCAATGGCATCGCCCGAGTCGAGTCCATTTTGGGGTGTTGACTGTTTCAGTTTGTCCGATCGACCGCAGGTCCGATGGCGGGAGAGGAGAAGGTGTGACTACCAGTCGGCGGCAGCGGAAGATCCGCAGGAGTCCGCGGGTACCAACATGCCCGCCGCTCGTCGAGGAAGTAGCAATCATCTTCAGGTTCTGATAAAACGCAACGATTCGGCAAACGACTTCAACCAGTACCAGAGCCAGTGCTGATCACTTCGACAACCATATTATGAAAAATTTCACCCTTCGTCTTCGGAGTCTCGGCATAACGGTCTTGGGATCATCATTCACCACGATGCAAAAAAGAAAAAAAAATTCTTACCAATTCGCACCTGCAATAGAGTTCAGGGATCGGCAACTCAGTACGTCTGCGGTGCACCGTACGCTACCTGCTCGGTGCACTTGATTCGAGGGCTCCGTTAAGCTTGTTGTACCTCGGTCGAGAAAAAGTCCTCGACTTCTTTGTTAGTGTACACCATGTTTTTCTGAGTCGGTACTGAATTCAGGCATTCTATTGTTTCTTAAGACTGGGCCGATCGCAGGTAATTCACAATCAGTTTGAGTCTCCCCTAATTGGGTCGCCACCAGGATAAGGTGCGCCAGTATACCTGCCCCGTGCACCATGTGCACTAAGTGCACCACTTGCCGACCCCTGCAGTAGACGATGACACGCTGTCGTTCGAATTTCATTACACATACTGCAATAGCTTCTGTCCGTTCATTATCATAGATCACACTTTTATTTGGTCCGAAAAACTACGAACTATTATCTAATGAGTGAAATTCAACCAAAGGATCAGTGCTTGAGGGAACCATTACCTCGCGGATGCACTGAAAGAAATAATTTCTTCGGCCGACTTAATATTTCCAAAAAAGAAAATTTGTTGTAGCAATCGGTTGCGCATTGCCCCGAAGCAAGAGAATTAGTTGATGGAAACGTAATTTTTTGGTTTCGAAAAAGTACTTGGTTGCCCCTAACGAAAATTCATTTCGCCACCTACAAGTGCACATTTTGCTGGCTCAAACAATATTTTTTTGGTCCAACGGATTCTTATTCTCTATTTGGAAACATGAAACATAGTCGAAGGTCTGTTTACTTCTTCGTCCAAATTCATTTCCCGACATCATGATAGATCAGACATTTTAAAACACTCACTGCGCGAATTTAGGTACACTGTGTCAGTTCAATTCAACTTCTTCATCAGATCCAGTTCTTTCGGAAAACATGCCGACAGAAATTCAGAGCGAAAACTTGAATTAGAAATGTTGCTATCGAAAATGGGATCAATATTCTGAGAATTGAACAAAAGATTGTATTTGCCATTGGCAAATAACTTTCGTCTTAAAAATTGCACTTTCCTGTTTCCCGTACTCGATTCGTGACGTTACGTCTCCCACATAATCTAATTGATCCTTGCGAAGTCGAATCGGACTAAAGGTGCGGCTAAATTCACACAGCAAGTTTTTTTCGTAAGGGACCATCATCAAACTTTTAAACAGACGAAATGAATTGATTTTCGAATGTGTCCTACTTATGAATCCGCGATGTGCTGCTCCCCTTAAACCACGGGTGCCATTATCCAGCTGGGTGCA
Organism: Ametastegia equiseti; assembly: GCA_963989295.1. Classification (NCBI taxonomy): domain Eukaryota; kingdom Metazoa; phylum Arthropoda; class Insecta; order Hymenoptera; family Tenthredinidae; genus Ametastegia; species Ametastegia equiseti. The sequence continues at coordinate 7,172,334 of OZ022399.1, forward strand.
TACCTACTGCGCATATTTGGACAAAGAAATTTCAACCAGAGCTCAAAATTTTCTAACAAAATTTGAAGTACAAGACATTTTTCAAATTCTTTCTGAATCAGTTGTTCTCTGCAGATTTCAGAATTCTTCTTAAATTTGAAAGGATTACACAGTTTGAAAGAACTATGATATAAGAACGTTGATCGAAACCAAGAGCTTTTGAGAAACTACAAGCAGCATTAACTTCGGTTCACCTTTTAAATGCAAATGATGCTGAACGTGATCCTGATCAGTTATACCTGTGACACTCGTAATATTTAAGAATATGTTAATATACGAATCATACTGCCTACGTTTAGTATGCAGGAGAGATGGCTGGCTATAACGAACGAACGAATTATCAAAAAACGAAAAATTAAATGAAAGTCAATTTGTGTTGTATGTATTCTGCGTACGTGCCCATATACATATACGGAGATGCACGTGTGTGTAGATATTATTAATAAATATGTATACCATCAGTTCAATCGAGAACCTGGCTGCAAGAAAGACGCAAGTTAACATGAATTGCGATGTTAAAAATAATACGATTGGCAAAAGAATTTCAGTTTTTCATGAAAAAATTTCTCTCAGCGGATAATATATAACTATAAATATAGTCATCTGACAATTAGGCTTTTGAATTATTTGATCATAAATGAAATTTCAACAGACAAAAAATTCTGACACTCTGGGGCGTAAAGTTTTTTCCGGCATATTCCGGTCCTGTCTCGGGTACCACCTGCGTATAAATTTGAACTTATTATCATAACAAAACTCCAACGATGCTGGTGCGCTTGTGTCAGATGTCGACGGACTGATTGATAGCCCTTTTTGTTAGTCTCCCGGAAAAAACCGAATGCCTCACCCACGTACATGGATGAACTGGTTTCGCAGATTAATACGAAACACAGGAAATTGTTCCCCGAAAAAAAAAAACAAAAAAAACCAAGCCAATAATAGGTATAGAATTTTGTCAGATCGAAGATCGAAAATATTGTACAGGGTGTAGAAAAAAGTTGTGGCCCCTGAAATTGACCTTGACCCCAAAATTTAGGGTCAAAATTTTGTGTCGTTTTGAAAAATTCCCATTTAATTGTCAGGAGGAATGAAAGCCTTCGTTAGGAACCATAGGTCGGAAATGAACTTTAGTGCCGTATTTTTTTTAACTTCGTGATTTTTTTTCGCAATGAAGAATCCTTTCGTGATCCATGGTCCCATTGACACTTTTTTCTCTGCTGATGGGAAGATTTTTTAATGCCAGTAATAAAAATTTCTAATAAGTCTCAACGATGGATTTATTGCGGGGACATCTTGTGACGGGAATCATCTGGCCAAACGGCGTCCAAGCTCTTTGATACACCCTTTACAGCGAGGTCTAACAATAAGGATAATTAAAGTCTTTCTCGCGCTGAGGTACTCACTTAATCGTGAAATTCATGTAAGAGTAGTTTTTTTTCCAAAACCGATACACGTTCGGACCGTCCTTGATTTTTCACTGACTTTAGGAAAAATTTTGCCACAAATTCCAGAAATAATTACCCTTCAACAAATCGTCAAAATGCAGTCCTATTTGATCGATACGCATACTTCGAAGAGGGTATATGAATTACAGGTAGAGTTTCGGAAAAAATAACGTGTCATTTATAATTTGGGGTAACTTTTTCATTTAATGATCAATATTTGTTCGTGATATTTAAATAAGACGTTTATTTCTTCTAATCATTTTTGTTGTATCCGGCATTGAACATAATATTGCAGTGACATCGCGAGCCTACGTCGCAATTTTGCTGAAATATTGTAGAAAATGCTGCAAAATATTGTGAGATATTATCTCTCATATGTTTGGCGTGAAATTTTGAGAAGAATTTCTCATCAGGGAATTTAAACATTGGCAAAATTAAATATGCAAGCAAAATTTGACCAGTTCAGGCCCATGTGGGGTAAAAAGAAAAAAATTATGACAAATCGAATGGTAGTGATAAAATCGCTGCAAAAACCTAATATCATTGTTATAGAAAAATGCATTCAACTCAAAGACGTAAAACGAAACCAATAGGAAACACTTGAAGATATACATATATTTATCTATGAACCAGGATCTAATAGTAGGCAGATCTTATTGTAGAAATACACTCAAAACCATTTGATTATATGTATTACTTAATTGAGACCATTGAAACTATAATTTATACCTACATCACACTATAGTCAAATAAGGTTACGAAAAAGTGAGATAATCTACAGGTTAATCGATTGAAATTTACCACTTTTTCAATACTCGAATGAATTTTATTACCCATACTCAATTCGTGTGCAAAATACAAGCAAGATGTATTTTGTGGATTTTCATATGACATATCCATCAACGGTACACAATGTGTTCGCGTCCCACCCATCTCACATTATATTTATACGTGTATATTCGATGATATGGTATAATTTTCGACAGATTTGGGTAACAGAATCAAATACTTACAAGGTGGTTACAAATACTTCTTGTTCAAAAAATGAAAGCATTATCAGGTCGAAATGGCGCTCACTGTCATTCGATATTTGTCGTCATTGAATGATTTATGACGGAAAACAACACACGAAATGGTACACACAGTCCAACAGATAGATAATCCACATTTAGTGTTCGGAAGAGTCAATTTAATAAATTACCATGATTGTTTTTCATTTCTTAATTATACATAAATAAAGGCGGAAGATCTCACGTCAACTTCAAGCTCATTTTCGTACTTATATCTCATATATTCAGCGAGTGACGATATTTTGTGATATATATGCATCAGTCGATAATATAGCATAATTGAACTGTATACATACTCGATACCTACCAACATCAGTTCTTTTTTCGCTCCAATGATATACTATGGATTTTATACAAACTGTATTAGGTATGTATGTACATTTTTTACACAAGCTTATACGGCTTGGATATCCTTTCATCAATATCGGAACTTGCAAACGCAGTCTAAATGGCGGCGAATCAAGTTATGTGATGAACCCATTCGAATAACACGCTGATCTTTTTCCTGATTCTAACTATCATGAAATGCGACCCTCTACCATCGTTCACGAGAAAAAAAAAAAAAAAAAATACATTGTAATTTCCCGAAGTAAAATGAGGCTAAGAGATCAGATATACCGATATTGATCTACCGTTTACTGTATGTATGTACCTACCTACGTCTATACTCGCGATATTATTTTCAAGCAGAATAAACCATCAAGTAAAATACTCCGTATACCTACTCGTCATATCACTCAAAAAAGTAGAGATAGGATTAATTTTTGTACAGAATGAAGTGATTATATACTATCTTTCAAATAAAGTAAGTAAAAAATAATGAGCCAAGTATAATAATCCAACGAAAATAATAATGGAATATAATAATCTTGTAACACAAAGGTGAGAGAAAAAAAATGAAAAAAAAAAAAAAAATGAAAGTAATCGTGAATAACAAGTAACGATTAATTGGATCACAGTACCTTGATCCGTATAATTGCGCAGGAACGTAATACTCAAAAAATACAGATCAAAAACCATAATGGAAATCTGAATTCGAAAATAGTACATTTCGATACGAGTTCGGAAAGGCTTTTTTGACGAAACGAGATGTTTTTTGAGATGTAATAAGTTTCGTCAAAAAGCCTCTACGTACAAGTTTCGGACATTATTTTTCATCATGAGAGCCGAGAAATTGATTTTGAGTTTAGAATGGTGAAAAGATAATTTCTTTCGGCCTAGCCATGGAACCAAACATAACTGACTTACCGATGGATGCGACAATTTCAATATACATATAGATACACATACTATGCATAATGACTAATTGTAAAATATAAATGAAATCAATGTTCATATAATACCCTATAATTTTCTGTACAGCACAAAATCAATGTAAATAACTTTGTATATCAAACAACAATGTCTGTAAACTAATCTAAAGTAAACAAGTGCACATTATGCTGTAAAAAAAAAGAAAGAAAAAGAAAAAAAAATACCATGAATGTTGAGTAATTTGTCAATATACTTACATAGCTGAACGGAATAGATGTGGCATTATTGAAACCTACATCTAGATACTGCATCATGTTATTATTCCATTCGGCTGCAGATGATACTGATCACGGATAAAATTTGTCTAACTAATTTTATTTAAAATATGGACAAATACATTGAGGCATTATCCAATAACAGCTTTTCAAGCTACAAATCGGTGAATCAAACCGTTGAATTTTTTATCTCAGCGTTGTTATATTCTTATTTTATTTTTTTTTTTGTTTTTGTTTTTTCCACATACTATGTCTTACTGTTGATCAGTTCGTGGGCTTCAACTTCAGAAGCAATTACGAATTAGGCATAACCTTGCGGGTTCATTTATTTATCATTATATTATCACATTATCAACTTATTTGTATTCGAAGATGGATTTCATTGGGTGTAAGAAGTGATAACGTAAAGTATAATCGATCAAACTTCGACCATAATGCCAAGATGGCAAATTATTTCATGGCTGTTTGGCTTTGAATGAGTTAATGTTTCCACAAAACTGCCGAACAGCAAAAAATTCGGTTGTTCTCTTACTTCAATTTCGTTTTTTGGACTGCGTCGACGCTTTCTTTGTATTCAAAATTCGACCAAGTATCATAGAGAAAAGTAATTTAAGTAAATAAAGTACGATGAGGACCGCAGCTATAACGGAGCCATATATGTCCAGTAAAGCCAGCTGCCACCATGTCAAATGCACGGCTGGTGATCGTAAGCCATCTCCTCCATTCCTCAGGATGTACTCGATCCAAAAGACGGCTGTCTCTCGCGCGCTCAATGGTCGATCCAGGAATCGCTTGGATATTGCTTTCATATTGGTTCTGTAATGTCGTTTTATTAATATAAAGCGAATTGCAGACTATTTTCTACCGGATAATGTGATCAAAAATATTATTCAAGAATATGAATTCTGGTTCAAAATATCTGAAGGGAACGGGATGCTATCAGTTGTGCGAAAAATAATTATTCAAGTATTCAGACTCACTTGTATGTTGAGTCAGTGGAAATCGTTTTGATGGCCTTAACAATTTCATCAGCCTTGAGATTTTTGTAGTCTAAAGAGAGAGCAATGCCTCTTTCAACGGCAATCGCTACGTTGCCCAATTGGTCACCAAATAATGGCATGCCAATCAGTGGGACACCGAAAGTTAGAGCTTCTTGTAGCCCCATTAAACCACCGTGCGTCAGGAATCCACGTATATTTTTATGTTCTAAAAGCAAATTATGTATTAGTAGCAGCTAGTGCCTCGATACCTATCAAAAATGATAAACTGGATTTGAGCTCTTTCGGATTGGTTGTGAGTTTATTTGTTTTTTTTGTTTTCAATGTTGATCGATCACTTACTCAAAACTTGCACTTGTGGCAGCCAACTCAGAGTCATTACATTGTCCGGAAGGCCGGGTGGTAATTCCGCTGGATTGCTTACTTTCATCAAGATACGGATTGGTGCAACTCTGGCAAACGCTGAGTATATCTCAACCAGGTCCGTTTTCGGGAATGATTCTATTTTCACCATGGAGCCCAAAGAGAAGTAGATAAAACCGTCCTTGCAGTCGTCTAACCACTTTCCTAATTCCTGTTCAATCCATCAGAAAATTTTCACAGTTGCGATCTATCTTTGCCATAATTGTTACCATTGGTCAATGCTTTGACTCTATACTATCGTAATTTAGAATCACTCTTTGCGACAGATGAGTGAAGAGTCTAGTACCAACACCTGAATATCGCGAACGCGCTACATACTCAAATCATTCACAAAAAAGAAATTTATCACGAAACGGTCTGAACTCCTGTTTTTTTTTTTTTTTTTCTTTCTCTCTCATCACCATTGCGACACCGTTGAATCCGAAGCTCAAAACAAAAAGGAAGCAAACAATTTTTCACTTTTAGGTCATCAAAGATTTAAGTGTCAACTCTCGAACGAGCGAAAAAGAAAAAAAGGCATCCCTTCACGTATCGCACTTACTGAAAATTTTTACTTCCAGTTCAACGAAAGTGAAGATATGAGAGTTGTTCGAAATGTTAGCTCGATCAATATAATGGCAATCTTTTCATAAATTCAGTAGAAGGTCTGAAGATTTCTTGGAAATTCAGTTATTCAGCTAAGCCCAAGGTATTGCAGACGCACATTTAGCTTTTCCAAGAACTTCTCTGGGATTAGTTTTCGACGCCATTGTCTTTTTTAATTTTATAACCATAAGATCGAGAGACTAATCGCTAATGAAATCGATTTCGCTTCATTTCGCAAAACGTGATTCAGCCATTAATGATACTATAGAATTGAAAAAACAAAGGAACGGAAATAAAAAAGCCATGAATAGTCTACCCATAGGTGATGCGAAACTTTATACAGTCATCTGTAGTGACAAAAATAATTCTGAAGAGGTTTTACTCAATCTATTTCTTGACTAAACCTATAACCACGAAGTCAAGTGGCTCCATTCTGAAGGAAACAATATTTTATGGTGCGTCGAAGGTGATTGCATAAATGAGTTATACCTATATTTTACGCTGGTGCAGTTACGTTTCAGATGATACAGAAATCAATTCTACGAAGTAATAGTTCTATGGAAAATCTTCTACAGAATCTGTTCTACAAGAAAATAATTCTACATGTGACGGTTGTACGGAATAAAGCCCTGCAGAAACCCATATCCTACATAATCTTTTCGAGAGGAATATTATTCCTTGTCGTAACTGCATGGAAATAATGACATTCCGAGCGTGATATTAGTGCTGGAAATGACCGATTTCCGCATGATCCATATTTCCGCACCGTTTCCCGTCAAAATCCATATTCCCGCACTATTACCCGTGCAAATCGACTGCTACTCGATAATGTGTCGGGTGACGTACTCATAAGGTAAGCCTCAAACTTTTCCATTTTTAGGCACGATCGCATAGCGGAGTGCCTATTACATTCGTCATCGCGAAAAACGTCGGATCGAGGAAAAAAATTTCTTTCAACGTAGAAATCCGTTTCATCACTCACAAAATCGTTTTTTAACATTTTCCAAAAAGTATGTGTGTGTGTGTGTGTGTGTGTGTGTGTGTGTGTGTGTGTGTGTGTGTGTGTGTGTGTGTGTGCATTTTGTATCCTGAATTCTGGGAGAACGACTTGAGCGATTCGGATGAAATTTGGAGGAGAAATCAATTGTTTGGTAAAGATATTCCATTGTCCGTTTGAAGACTCTTCTACTTTCGGTTACGAAATTGCGAGTGTTTGAACATTTGACTGATTGTGAGTATATTGCGCCTATCCTCGCAAGTCTAGGAAAAACAGCTCAACCGATTTCGACTAAATTTTACTCAAGTATCACTTTCAGTTTGAATATTAAAAACCTACGATCGTGCCTGTTGTGAAAAAGCGAAGCTTTTTTGTTCATACCGCTATTTTTATTTTATCGTGGTCATGAGAAAAAGGTATCATATTCTTCCATGACCGTTCGATGAATTAATTTTTATGATTCGATCCCATGTTCAACAGAAACTTGTTCTAAACTTTTATCAACATTTAGCACCGAATCCATCTATAACTAATGATTACAGGTATAGGTATATACTCGGCGTTTTTTTTAAAAAGTCCAAGTGTAGATATAGCTATGCCATTGGATTATGTATTTTCCCGCTTTCGCGAATCGACACGAAATCAATCAAGATTTTTTTTAGACATATACGCATACAGAAATACTTGACATTCCTTGGTTGGTACTGACCTTTGGGATTGGTGAATTATCGTCACGCGCGTGTAGACCAGAAACCTCTACAACGGCTGGAGTAGATGGTCTGACTCCATAGATGATTGGGTGAGAGTTAACAAGAACTAAAGACAATTCTCGTGCCAACTGTTCGACGTCAGGCATCTCTGGACCAAAGTGTTTTTTCACCATGTCGCTTTGCACCTTCATATGATATCTGATTTGCGTGTCGAGATATAATACAGCGAACGTATTTGCAAATCGCTGCCAAAAATTCATGTGAGAAACCGGGCGAGCTGCGATCTCAGATACAATAGCTGGGTTGGCGGGATTTCCAATTAGTGGATTCACATGGGGCATCACTGTTGTAGAGCTAAGGGCCACTACTGGAACCTTCAAATGACGTCCGAAAGCAAAGTAGCAGTTCGCAAAGAATAACTGCAAATTAATCAATTAAATGCACATCAATTTTCCTGTTCTAATTCACAAACTGAAATGCAATAATTTATTATGAATACATATAGCTCACCTCTGCAATGACGAGATCGTAAGGCGGATTTGTCGGAGGATTTTTTATCAGCTTCTGTAACTCGGGCAATTCCAATAAGTCACAAGGATCATTTCCAGCCATATCGACTAGTGTTTTGACGGATCCACCAGAGGTGAAAGATTCCATCAATTCATAGGTCATACTGTTAAGTACTGGTGGAAGTGTCCCTTCCAAACTGATTATGTCTGTATAATTCGGGTACGGTTTTTTCTGCGGAAAATGGCTAACGACATCGACTTGATGTCCTGCATCCGCAAGAGCCCTCATCACTTCTTGGAACATCGTGAAATGACTTTTTCCTTGCAAAGCAAATAATCCCAATATCCTGGCTCCGTCGACATGTCGTGCGGAAAGTATTACGCACGAAAGTAGCAGCAACAGATACACAGGCTTCATTATGATATAGTAATTGTTTTCCACCAGTCGTGGCAAGCAACTTTCTTCCTCTTCTTCTCCTTTGATTAACTAGCAGATACCGTCGGGATGCAAACAACCTGTACAATATATCGTTCGCTGAAAAATAAAAGAAAAACGGCTACCTTAATAGAAAAATTCGTGTGAGTAAACTGGGTTTGTGGTTACAAATGAGGTTTAACTTTACCGACCGGAATGACATTGTAATATAACTACTTATGCATTTACTCGCTATAGATATGTAACTGCAATGTTATTCGATCGGTACAGTCGGACACTGTTTATATCTCCTGAGCGACTCACATTTTTTCTAGTTGATTGATATATTCTTCAGTCAACAATTCCAAGTTTTTTATATCACAAACGCCATTCGAAGCCAGCTGCTTCTATTTAAAGGGTTTTGACAACTAACTAGATTCTACAGCTATATTTTATCATTCACACGATACTAATTGCTTTGATTGTCAGATCATTGCGTAATTGATAAACGTATAGATAAAGATTCCGAAGAATTCGGCGCCACGACTCTCACAACTACTAGCTGTTACCGCACCGAGAGGACTACTGCGAGCGATTTATGTTTATGTTCTCCGTATCACCGAGTGAAGACCTTCAATCCTAATAACCGCTAAGTCATACGTCGCTTCCTGCTAGTTTTTTCTTCGCCCTTCAACACGTACATCTTCGCACACATTGTTGTGATGATTATGCGCCTACGATTTGTCGTGGCCGCGTGTTAGTAAATCCGGTCGAGAAAAATATGTTTGGTAAACATGGAAGTATATAACTTCATACAATCGGAATGAGGGACTTAATCTTAATAGTTGTACCCATATATTTATTTATTCACAGGCCGTTAATTCACTGCCCAAAGAAAACGTATATATGTCTCAAAAGACGTCTGCTGGACGTCTTCCAGAGGATATCTTTTAGTTGCTGCATGAATTACGTTCAATTGTAAAAGATGGATTTTTCGAACTGCTCTCAGAGACGTATGTTATAAAGACTAATCAAAGACGCTTAGACGCCTCAAGGACGTCATAGTTATCTTGTGCGTGGTGGCGCTTGAGTAGCGCGGTTGAATATTGCTCTTCCGGGTTGAATCGAGCGCTATATTTACCTACACGTGCCGTTAATGATTCAGCTCGTGAGTGCTGAAAAGTGCATTGAACGTGAAAAAGTGCAGAAACAGATCTTCACACAGCGCACAATAAGTGGTTTTCTACCTCAGCATTGCTATGAATCAATTGATCTTGTACTGCAACACGTGCCAATTCCCCGGTTATCATAATCTCTTCTATTTTATCGATTTTATTCTCTTCTATTCTATTCTTCTATTCCCTTCTTCAAACCAGGCATAGGTGTCTGTTTATTTTTTTTTTTTTTTTCTTTCAATTTGTGAAATAAGTTGGAGGTGTTCTCCACTATATCACCGTGAAGTTGGCCGAATCAACGGCCGGAGTTAGAGTGATGGTCATTTTCTCAGGGTCAATAATTAACGAAAAAAATAAAAATAAAATAAAACATATTCGATGAAACAAGAAAAACGAGATAAATTCATAGACTTATACGGTATATTGTTTGACTGACTGCGGGCGATAAAAATATGACGCAATGATAAATCGGAGACGGGCATGATAAGGAAAGTCGTTGATTACGGGTGCGACTTTTCACAAAGAACTTGGTAGAACTCTGAAGGCGTTCAAATCATTCAAAACTCATATCATCTGACTGAAAACCAAACGTACGGGAATCACATCGTATTTCGAATAGTATATTGCAATAAGTGACCTGGGCGTAGCTAAAGAGAAGCAGGACTATCTGCAAACCAGGGTGCGCGACCGGAGCTTAATTCTTCTAAGGAGTTCACGGTGTACACTATCTATCTATGCTACAAGGCTACTAATTACGAAATCAAATAGTTGGAATTGGCTACTTCCCGAAAGGGTATAAGCCCAACAACGGATCTGAATGAATGAAATAGTTGGAATAGTGTATATTTCAACGAAAAATTTGAGCCATCTCAGGGTCAGCGGTACCGAGCCGTTCTCCAAATTGCCCGATTGGACTTTTTTGCACCTGTCGTCAAGACGTTTCAACATTTTCGAAAATTTCAAACGTCATCGTGTTCGTGAATGGTCGGGGAATACTTCTGGTTTTTTTCAGATTTGGAACAATTTTTCTGGACGGACGGTGACCAGTTCAAATTGACGAACGGCAATGGACCCCCGGAAAACTACGTTTTTTGACCCTCCGCAACTCACTGCGGATCGCACGATTTTCGCACCGAAATTTGTCAATTATCAATGAACGCAAAAAACTCGGCGCCCTACGATCGATTTTAATTTTATGCTCTATCATTTTTTCGTCAGCAGTTATGTACACTGAAACTCAGGGCTCTAACCTTTTTTGCGCAAGAAACATATGTGGGTTTTGCTATATCGAAGTGTTATTTTTGTTTTTGTTTAATGAGCTTCCTTCAAGGGGACCAGTATGTCGCGGTTGTGAAAATGAAACGTGGTCCAAAATCAATTTATTTCTTCACTAAAGTTAATTTCCCATCATTATAATCGTGTCACTAAAAATCAGTCGCTGCACGAATTGAGACACCGAAGGTCCGATTTTACTTTCTCAGGATCCGAATTATTCGGAAGACACGCCGTCATAAATTAATTGAATTAAAACAATTATCATAGAAGGTATGGCCAATTTTCCGAAAATCGAACATTTCTTTTCCACTTATGTGCAAATAACTCAGCCTGAAAATTAAATTTTCCGTTTTCCCGCGTTCAATTTGTGACGGCCTGTATTCCTTCGAATCTTGGTCATAAATAATCCGAATCGAACCTACGGTGTGCTTGAATTCGTGCAGCAACCGTTTTTAAGTGAGATGATTATAATGATGCAAAATGAACTTTGGTGATGAAACAAATTGATTTTGGACTATGTTTGATTTTTCCAACCGCGACATACTGCTCCCCTTAAGCCGGCCTTTCCGTTATCCGACATTCGTTTGGTCTGATAACTGCCAGACTACAGAGAGACCAATGTATTATAAAATTATTAGGGAAAAAAGGAATCGTTAGGTATGTACCTCGTGTAAATTCCTACAGTTATAAACCTATGCGAAGTAAATACTCACTCCGGCAATTGTTACTTTCCCGGATTATTGCTATGCTTCGTAATCAAACACACTGAACGGTACTGAGTGCAGAGGCAGTCTAATGCAGTATGAATAACACGATGCGCAGAATTGATTCACGTCTTTTCCATTTCGTTGCTCTGTATAGACTAATGCACGACTTTGAACTCAGCTCCAAGAAGACTACACCTGGGGCAATGAATGATGTAATCCAATCTCAGCTTAGTATTTCCTAAGCGTAGATTGTTGGCATATGCTCGTAGTACAGACAAAATAACATGATTGATGGATCGAAGTTAGATTACGTTCATGACTAGTGATATTCGAATGATAAGTAATATAATCTTCAGATCTTCTCAACACTTAACGCATGACTCATTGACAATGAGATTGTACAAGACCAATTATTTTACTTGTCATCTACTGATTATAAGCGAAGAATATTTTTTTAGGCACGATCACCATCGCGAAAATCTTTGGTTCCCTGGCACCGCGATCCAAAGTCAATCTTTCATTTCATTTGAAATAATATTCTATAGTTTCATATGCAGTATATTTTTTTCATACATGAAAGATTTGTGTGGTAATCGAGGGGGAAATAACTCAAGATTCGACTGACACAGTGAAGTTAATTTTCAGCGGTAAAAAAAAAAACGCCGAAAAACGGCCATCTTCCAAAATTCGTGCCAAGGCCATTAGAGATCGTAGAGAATTTTCTAAAAGAGCCAAATAAAAGTGACTCTGTCCTCTTCAGAACACCACTTGAAATATATCATTATCTTCATTCTTGAGTTCCGCGCTATCTAACTCGAGGGGGAAATAACTCTAGATTCGACTAACACATTATTTTTTTTGGTGAAATAATTCAAATTATTACATTTATTCCAAATAATTTTTTTCATTTTAGGTCATTTCATTTATTTCAACACCATTCCTTGTTATTTCAAATCAATTTTTTTAGTTCAGAGTAATTTTGTTATTTCGAAGTGATTTTTGCGAAGTTATTTCACGGTGAATTCTTAGTATTTCAGTTATTTCTTCGATGATTTGTCATTATTTCAATTGATTTCTCATTATTACAATTATTTCACATTATATCAGTTATTTCCTGGGTTATTTCTAAATATTTCACGAGCTTCTGACACGTTATTTCAATAAGTTATTTCCCCCTCGATGTAACTTTTGCTGCGGCGAGAAATTCCGACTGGTGAACTCAAACTTTTGGCCGGTAGTGTATGTAGTACATCAATTTTACATACCACGTTACGTGAATGAAGTGTAATTTCAAATATAATATACATATATATTATATACAAGGATAAATATTGGCCTAGTGATGAAAATCTTATAGAAAGACTGAAAGTCGTATGCGAGGATATTCAAAGTCATTGTACTTTGCATTACCACCGAGGGGGAAATAACTTATTAAAATAACGTGTCAGTAGCTCGTGAAATATTTAGAAATAACCCTGGAAATAACTGAAATAATGAGAAATCAATTGAAATAATGAGAAATCATCGAAGAAATAACTGAAATACTAAGAATTCACCGTGAAATGACCTCGCAAAAATCACTCCGAAATAAAAAAATTGATTTGAAATAACAAGAAATGGTGTTGAAATAAATGAAATAACGTAAAATGAAAAAAATTATTTGGAATAAATGTAATAATTTGAATTATTTCACAAAAAAAAATAATGTGTCAGTCGAATCTTGAGTTATTTCCCCCTCGAGTTAGATAGCGCGGAACTCAAGAATGAAGATAATGATATATTTCAAGTGGTGTTCTGAAGAGGACAGAGTCACTTTTATTTGGCTCTTTTAGAAAATTCTCTACAATCTTTTATGGCCCTGGCACGAATTTTGGAAGATGGCCGTTTTTCGGCGTTTTTTTGACCGCTGAAAATTAACTTCAATTTTTAGGGAAAAATTTTCCTCCGGTATTTTCCGATAGTCAAGTTATAAAGCACATCGAGACCTGAATTTTCGTTTGTTTTTTTTCCTTAGTTTTGCACGATTTTTTTTCGCCCCAGTATTGCATTTTCAGCTGAAAAAGACATGTTTTAGAAGAGGAGGCGTAATTCAATAACTATGGGGTTTCAGAGGAAATGTCAAGATGGTGAACAGATACATAGGTTTACGCCGGAGTAGCTCAAATTTTTTGAAATGCAGGTCTCGATGTGCTTCATAAGTTGACCATCAAAAATACCGAAGAAAAGTTTTTCCTCTAAAAAGTGAAGTTGATTTTCGGCGGTCGAAAAAACGCCGGAAAACGGCCATCTTCAAAAATTCATGCCAGGGTCATAAAAGATCGTAGAGAATTTTGGAAAAAAGCAAAATGAAGGTGAATCTGTCCTCTTCAGAACACCACTTAAAATATTCGATTATCTTCATTCTTGTAGTCGCTATCTAACTTTAAGTGCGGCGGGAAATTTCGACTGGTGTACTCGAACTTTTGGCCGGTGGTGTACATCATCTTGTTAAACGATCAAATAATTGTGAATATCATAATATTTGTCATCATATGAATATCATCAGTAATGAATGTAATAAAACTTCAAAGTACGTACTTATTATTTCACTTTCTCCGTACTATGTGACAGTCTTCGGAAATATCATCCTGAATTTCGATAAAATTCTTCTATACCCGAAATGCAACATTTTCGAAGCCGAACGAGACGTTGATATTTTTCCGAAACCAAGTGCTAAGTCCTGTGCGGTTTTCAACACTTCCTCGAACATTAACGCAAATATTGGGCAGTGGCATACGGTACATTCGGTGCTGATGAAGGTTAACCTTGAGTGGTGACGTAAGTACATGTTCACGTGAATACGAAGTCCGAGGTTGGCTACAAGATCTCACGCAGAGGCTATTCTCCTACTCATTTCTACAAACAGTAGAGCCATATTGAAATCTCATGATTTTTTTTTTTATTATTTTTTTTTTTTTAATTCATTTTTGGTAACTTTCTTGCCGAAATTCGCCACTGTGGGTCGGTAAGGAAGGAATGATGTAATGGATCAAAATCCAACATTGGGCCGCCAAGTCGGGGATCGGGACCGCAAGGTAGAGATAATGAAGGAGGCACTGGGGGGGGGGGGGGGGAGATAAACGCGCAGACAGACAATCGTATAGTCAAACGTATACGCGTAGTGTAATTGCATCAGATTCAAAATACCCGAAATTCAAAGGGGACCAGGAAATGGGATCGAGAACCAAAATCCAAATCGTCCATTGAGCCCTAATTTTCAAAGTTATATAAATGACCTCAGAATTATAGTGAATATCGCGATTGCCGATAATGAAGGGTTCAGTAAAATATGAAAATAAGGTGGTATTCGTTTCCGAATATTTCAACAAATACTCAAGATCAGTAGGTAATCCCAGTCTTGACGTGTCGTCAAACCAGGAAAATTTGAATTATTGACCCTTTGTGGACACACCTCTGTAGAATAACAGTCGTCACACCGAGTAGAATTTACACAGCCATATTTCAAATGGTTGCTGTGTGAAAAGTATCAGTCCGATCGGAATCGAAAAAATACTGAAAATACTTTGAACATTTTAAAACATGTGTGAAAAGTTGTTACGTCAAAATTCGAATCACAACATGACCAAAAAAAAAAAAAAAATTGTAAACAGGTATAAATTTGTCAAAAAATACACTTTTCCACTCACAAAATCATACTTTTTGGAATTTTCATAATTTTTAAGTCAAATTTCAATTGGGATACTCGTCAGATATGGTACTTTTAGGGGAAAGAAATAGTGGCATGATGCAAGTGCGAGAACAGGTATTTATTTCTACATGTAGAGAGGGTCGATTTTAGAGTAGAAATAAATGCGGATTTATGTGGAAGATACAAGTGCGAAAAATGCACCTTTTCGCTGAAAAAAATCGTGACTAATCCAGTTGTTAAATATTTTTTACCCGAAGTGTCGAGGCCTAAGTAAAATTTACCCATGATGACCATACGAAGGATTAATGTAAATCAATATTCGAAACGGACGTCCGCGCAAAAGCTGTAGTGCTGCAAATGATTCAAAATATCAATTAACTCTTCAAAATTATACGGTTTCAAATCTAATAGTCTATGGCAAATCAAGGTAGGTACCAAAACACGAATATATAATATCGAAGAGTCTTACAATTTTATTAGCTGAATAACTAAAGAAAGAAAAGTTTTTTTGTAGTTTGGAAAGTCACCTTAGAAATAAAAAAAACGAAACCCAGAATTTACGATCTGAGATTCAATGTAATCGATACGGTGCTCGAAGATAAAACGTAATAATGGATGTGTACCTGAGGTAATTGATTCCGAGCCGGAAGATATGAGCGAGTTTAGAGTCAACCAGTCGTTGACGATACACAAAACCTGACTGACCACTAAAAGTCTCTGACGAGATTTGGTTTACTAAATCTTGCATCAGCGAAGGTAATTTTTCGGGGGAGGTAATAGGTGACGTAAAAGTAAAGAATTGTTGAGCTATCCGGGCAGAGCCTCGAGAAGAACCTAGAGTACAGAGTCCAGACCGGTATTCAGAAATCACTGTTAGGCGCTAGCGTCGCATTTAGCCTGTAAGGTGCTACGGGACTATCTTCGGAATTCCATTATTATACCTACCAACTGTTATCATCTCGAAAACGCATCGACCGCGGCCGCGGTTGTGTCAATTATATTTCATAATTCCCGTACCTCTGGCATATAATTGGATATTAAACCAATGACATGATTGCAATTTACAGGAAGCTTCAATGGTTCTTTCTTTTCACAAAATAAAATCAATAATTTCAATGATATCACAACAATTTTTATTAGTCTGACACAATGGGTGGGGGTCAAAATTTCGAGTTTTCAACGTTCCGATTTTTTGAAAAAAAAAAAAAAAAAAAGGATATTCTAATCACCTCGAGAATGAAAAGCTGAATTTTACCGGATGTCCACGTTTTGAGGTCTAGAGAATCGTTTACGATCATTTTTGGATGGACCTCGGTGTGTACGTATGTATATATGTTGTACGTATGAGATGAATTTTTTTTGTCCGACGATATTTCGAGAACTAATCAACGGATTCTGATGATTCTGGTCTCAACTGACCTGGATCTCCATAGCTTGAAGCTTATCGGATTTTGGATTTGATCGGTGGACTGGTTTTCGAGTTATGAAAAATCAAAATTTTCAAAAAAACAAACATTCCAATTGCTGATATCCCCTGAACGGATCAACGGATTTTTATGATCTTCGGCTGAATCGAAAGCATTTGATCCAACTTGAAAATGACCTAATTTCGAAATACATCAATGTTATATTTTCTGTTTTTTTCATCATTATTAGAATTTTCATTATTCCAGCTTGAAATGAGTTTGAAAACGGGAAGTTCAAAGGCTGACCGCTCAAACCTGCTTGTTATAATACGAATACTAAACTAGCGACAGCTAAAATATAAACGTCGTTTTTTAGTACTGCTCCAAAGCCGTCTCTTCAAAATACAGCTTCTTTATATTTTGAACGATCGCTATTTCGTATACATACCGTTTTTTTTTTTTTAACTTCCCGCGTTTTGAAAAAAAAAGGAAGTTATTTTTTCCCAAATGTAATTTGCATTATGGCCAATTCAACTCACCAAAAAAGAGCGCACCGACTGCGAATTTCAAAGATTCTGCGGCCAATAAGAATCCAGGCAAACTATAGAGAATCCGCACTCGCTTTTCCGGTAAATCGAATTTGCCGTTATACATTTTTAGTAGCAAATTTTCATCCCCACTCTTCGTCACCGCGAATTTTTCGCAGAAGCACATGGAAATGAAACATTTTTAATTGTGAAGCGACAAGTCAGGAAAAAACCGAAATTCTGGTCAGAAAAACAGGAATGACTTAGAAAATTTCGAAATCGAAATTGGAGAGTCATTTTATGGTTCATCTATCAGTTTGCATCATGTATTTTTTGAGGTATGTCACCTCGAATAGAATTTCGTGCAATTTAAATTGCTGATCGCAGCAGCTCATGACCACACGAAAATTCGCATTTCTACATTATAGCCATCTGATAATGAGTTTATGATTGAAAATTATCGTCATTGTACGAGGAAATAACGCATAACAGATTATTCTGGATTCATAAAGTTCTGTGATCATTTTCACAGCTCCAACGTTCGCACTTCTGAAAGAGAAGTATAATTCATCAGGACGTCCGTAAACGGTATTCACAAGTACGCGTACTGATTTACCTACGGCAAAAATTATTCTAGCATAACCGCAGCACTTACGTCCTATTGCACAATATTTGCGGAGGTGCCATGCAAAAAAAATAAATTTCCACAAAAATAAAAAAGCAAGACTTAATTTCGGTTGAATATCTTTTTTCGCTAGCGTATCTACATCAGTTTTCTTGCATATTACCAAAATTCGTTTAGCTAGGTGACTTGTATCCTTTTGCCTTGCACCTACTCATTTGTACGACAGTGCGCGTGAGCCGATTACAAAAAAGACATCAGTAAACACAAATACGCTTGGCCGCGTAATTCAGATTTTCCTTCTTTGAAAGCGATGTCTAAGATAAATCTCAGCTGGAACGAGCATTTTTTACGAACTAGCTTAGTACCTTTACCAGCGATTTTCGGAAGGAATATTAAAATACAAGCATATATAGCACGTGTTCAGAAATGGGACTTGTCTTTGTTTAGTTACATTAGATCTCTGATACGAAAAATTTGAAGATGAACTGTTTGCATATAAATTGCAACACAAGTATAGATGAGGTATCCCTCAGGACGAGACGAGAAAATATGGCCAATGACGGAATATACTCCATTTAAATCTTCCTGAAGTGTTATAAACGAGCTGTCCCCGTGACTTTTACAGGGACTCACGTTTTACGCCGCTCTTCTATCCTATATAAAATTGCCGATGAGCCAATACCTTTCATTATGTCCTGGTGATTAAATTTCGTTTTTTAGAGGGCTTTAACGCTTTGGTTGTGCAGTGAAAGATTCGATGAACTATCGTGGAAAAAAGTAGCTTGAGTACATGAAGTACTATAAGGACTGCAGCCATTATGGTGCCATACACGTCCAGTAAGGCCAGCTGCCACCATGTCAATTTTATGACTGGTGATCGTATAAGCCATCTCTTCCATTCCTCAGGATGTACTCGATCCAAAAGACGGCTGTGTCTCGGGCATTTCTTGGTCAATCCATAAGTATCTTGGAAATCGCATGCATATTGTTTCTGCAATGCCATTGAATGATGATGTGATGAGTTGGATGAACTTTGCTAGCAGATTGAGCCGGAGAAAAAAGTAGCAAACAACGAGAATGGCTAATAACGTCGATCCGGTGTCCTGCATCGGCTAGAGCCTTCACCACTCCCTCGAAGATTAAAAAATGGTTCTTCTCTTGCAAAGGGAACTTGCCAATATTCGAAATGCTTCTGCATGTTGCACCAAAAATATTGTACAGCACAATATCGGCAGCAGACACAAGCTTCATTTTCAATTTTTTGCACACTGCACTTACGAAACTTATAAATTAATCATCTGGACGAATCACCGAAATACTATATTCAAGCTGAGTCTATAATTTGATTCAATTGCAGAAAATCTTTAAGTAAATAGATATACCCAACTTGAAACCGCCTACACTTGTACATTTGTACACTCTATTATTCGAACGTGATTTTTTAGGATGAAAAAATGACTGGAAAATTCCGAAAAAAAATATAAACTCGTTCCTCGATCAATTCCGTGAAGAACAGGTGAGTTGCACATTAGGATTTCGATGACAATTACTTATAACGTAGTATGATGAGGGCTTCGTACTGTCTATGATCTCTGAATGAATAGAAGAATATATATACTCCAACGACTGAATATGAATGATAATCAGCCCACTCATCATAACTGCATCAATCTCATTGTCCAAGGTATGAATATCTCTGACCACGTTGACTGCCAAATTTTGCCAAAATGCGGAAAGATCGTGCCGGAATACCTCGACAGCATAGAATCGTAGATCGATAAACAACATTTGCCATAGAAAAAGCGGAGTAAAAATGTCCACTCCGGATACTCCTATATGTATACTATAGTGACAGATGTCACCCGCGAAATTAGAGTTTCGTTAACGAGTCAAAATGTTTGCCGCTAACCACTCGGCATCAAAAGTAAAAATTCCACCCTAAGAAATTTTGAGTTTAGGTAGTCCGATACATTTTCCTCAAGAGTTTTTTGGATCCCCAATTCATTGTGTATAGCAGATGAGGCTGTGCTTCTTTTACTAAACAATTAGTTCTCCCACTTTTGCCGGATATTTCTCATTTGATAAGGTTCAAAAATGAATAAACCAAATGAGAAAAGGAAGAAGACGAAACAAGAGTTACGCAAGGAAGCCTAGGGATTGTGCATTTCATGCACGGCTTTTGCACAGCAAAAATTCGAAAACGTTGCGGAAATGATCGAAAATAAGCAACAACGCGTTTTTTCGTGGTTGAAGGAAAACTGGAGTACTGTGTCCGAAGTAACGCTGGACACTTCGAAAGCATCTTGCATTGAAAATGCCATGATTTCTGTTTAAAGCTGTGAAACGGACATCTAAGATACTTTCGTACATACAGAGTGATTCAAACTTATGCCTGACGTGTATTATTGATCAATCTGTATAATCGCATACGACAACTTTGTTCACCTAGATAATATTTAACTCAGCTTCGGAATTGATAATTCAAATCTAATAACATCAACGGAAATAGTACGATATCTGTACACCAAATTCGGCACTCGAGTTTCCTGGTGACAATATCGAGTGTATAGGGGCAATTTGCATCAACTGATACAGCTTTTTCCATCGAGCATCTGGAAAGAAAACCACGCCAATAACACTCTGACGAAAGCCTTCTTTTTCTCCTTCTTCTTTTCTTTCGGTTCTGCAGACACTCACATAAGGTTTCAATACAGTCAGACACCACTCTCTTCCTACTTGACAGTGAAGAAGCTTCCAACTTCTTCTAGAGCAAAGAGAACTTGTTGCACAAATTCATCGAATGAAACAATCCACACCTCTGGTTAAGTTAATCAACTTTTTTGACCAGTTATGTGTACTCCAGTACAAATCAGTGATTTGGCAACAGGTGCGACTGGGCTGTGTTACGCCCCTTTTCATATTTTTCATTTTACATATAAATAAAATTGTCGATTTTTTAATCGAAAATCGCGTTTTTGACTTCCAGGTGCTACCAAAAATGATAAAATTGATAGATAAAAAAACTCAACGGTGTTACCTCGAGAAACATCTCACCTAATAAACGCATTTTCATTTTTTTGTTTCAGATTATCCAGCCATGAGTTATAGTGTTCACCGCAGAACTAATTTTTTTTTCGAGGCGCCTGCGAAGATTTGCTGCCA
This sequence comes from Ametastegia equiseti, assembly GCA_963989295.1. Classification (NCBI taxonomy): domain Eukaryota; kingdom Metazoa; phylum Arthropoda; class Insecta; order Hymenoptera; family Tenthredinidae; genus Ametastegia; species Ametastegia equiseti. The sequence continues at coordinate 7,193,619 of OZ022399.1, forward strand.
CTGGCTTATTTATCAATATTTTGCAATGAAAATTTCCAAAAATATAATTCAGATGTTGTATTATTATATGGAAATTAATTAAATTACCCAGCATTACCTGTATATAGTCTAAAACAATTCTTAAAAATATTTTTTCCCTCCCTTTAAAATGACATCGCATTTATTCTACTTCAAAATTATATCGAAAGAATAAGAAGTTTTTATTTTCCTTTCCTCTCCAGAACATCTATATTTGAAAGAAACAATTTTCTCTCGCCTAGCCATGAAAGTATACGTAACTGGCTTATCGATGCAACAATGAAGAAAAAAAAAAAAAAAACTGGAATAACAACTAACAATAAGTGTTGAATAATGAAATCAATGTTTGTACCCCATAATTTACTCTAGAGAACAAAATATATCTGAATGATATACCTCTGTGTTTCGGACAAAAATGTTAGTAAACTATATGCTACTTTTCAACTAAGCACGTGCAAATTGTTTTTAAGGAAAATAGAAAAAAACCAATGAATATATAGTAATTTTTCAACACACTTACATTGCCGTGCGAAATAGATGTGGCATTATCAAGCTATACAAGGTAGATAATGCGTCGTTTTATGAATAAATATTTCTTCTATTTTGAAATTTTATCCGTAGATCACATCACGATTTTATAACAAAATTGATACTATACTTTGAAATGAGAAATTGCTGCGATTTGTAAAATGAAAACTTTGTTCAATTTATACACATCGCCGGCAAGGAACCCTGGGAGAGAGATTAAAAATTGGCATCAATTTGGATGGATTTGAATAGAATCAGAATCGAAGAACAGATAGAAGTATATAGGAAACACCTTTTCTTTACGTTTTTCGGTATCTCCATCGGACTTTGCCATCAGGGATTACTTATTCACTGCCACTACTGTCAAGGAACAAAAATACCACTATCTAAATAGAAAATAGAAAATGCTTTATTGTACCCGAGGATTTTAGGCCCACAAATCTGGCCTTAGACAGCCATTTTCGAATCATCGATTAGCAGAAATTTACAATGATAATATAATCCAATACCAATCGTAGATGCCTTTACTTACTTTACCTATACTTACTTTAATTCGTACAGTTACAATATTCCAAAAGAGTTGTTACTACATTTATATATTGTCATTTATACGTACTGAGTTAATAAGGTATTCTACAAAAAAAAACAAAAAAAAAAACATATTTCACTGAGAAGCATCTGTATAATATATCTATGCTTCTTAATGTAAGATAAATTCACAAATTAGTACCTACATCATTGTAGGCAAATATATTCAACTATCTGATTCACTTTTTTCAGTCTGGCTCAATGGAAAAGTATTGAATTAAGCCAATACTGCCATTGTAACTAATTGTTAAACATTTCGTTCAATGGCACGATACGGTGTAAAGATTCTTACTGCTTAATCATCATTTCTCTGACAATCATATTGCGGTTTAAATTCTGTATATAAATCTTTATACACTTACATACTTATTACGAGACATAATTTACCATGTTATGTGTGTAGCACAGGTAATAACTAGAAAAAAAAAGAAAAGAAACAACAGAAAATAGTGTAACAAGTTCGCCTCGATTTTCACACAGGATAAATTGACCCTGAAGATTCTACCTGATCTTTGCAAGCATGAGAAAGGGTCAGGGCCAAAATATGTTCGCTATTCTTGGAAGCGTTAACGCCATAACAATACTTGATAAAAGATTAACACTGTGGTTATCAAAGATCTGTTTTCCGCTAATGTGTCTTACTCCTTTTCCAGGACGTTCCACAACTTTTCCACTTTCATCTATCCCTGATTGGCAAAAAATGTTCATAATTATATTCTAGACATAATTCAGTCCAAGAATGAATATTATATAAAAGCGAATACTAACTATCAATCATTAAAAATCGCATTGATCTAGAAATAGAATGAATTTAATGTTATGCAAGACGTTTTCTCACCAGAGTACTGCAAAGTGGCTCCGAGAATTGAGTCTAATATGCTGCCTGCCAGACCTGCGAAACCTCCGGCAACAATTATCGGCCATTGCGGTGCAGCCAGCTGCAACGCAACGGTATCTACGGTATACAGTACTGTAACGTAGTTGGCTAGCCCTATCACCAGACCGCCTAACAAGGAAACCAAAAGACCGATCCAGGACACTGCGCCATTAGTACCTGAAAATCAAACTGCTATTAAATTCAAGATGAATAGTTCTGTTGGGTAAGGGGAGAAAAATTCAGTTAAAGTTGACCGTTAGTATTTTTGAAATCTGATCAATGTTGCTTAGTACTTTTGGTTCACGTGGTCATCATGATTGATGAATCTATACCTAAAGTGATTCGTGATGAATGTGATAAAATTGGAAACAGTATTGCAGAAACTTATTTAACAATTAGTGCAACCTTTCGGTACTCTCTCTCTTGTGGTAATCAAAAATGGTTCGCTATCCCCAATTACGGTACCAAACTCTGAAGCCCATGTATCGCCGTTGCAACAAGCGAATGCTCCTGAAATAGAAATTTGATATTAGTATTATTAAATAAAGATCGTTTGCCTCAAAGATTGAAGACTTTTTCAAGCATTTTGAAGCTTGTTTTCACAAACATTCAGAGTTGTGAATTATTTCATCTTCGGCAAAACTGAAAACCAATCATTTCAGTGCAAGAACAGCTGAGAACGAAATGTTCGAGGATTCATTTGCTATAAATTTTGCAACTACATTTTTAGTGACTCGTCTTCATTTAGCCACGTGTTAAGTCTGACTATAAAATAAAATCAAGGCCATAACATTGAGTGCTTTCAGTACATCATTCGCAAGATCTAAACAAAACGTTTGAAGTTTACGTGAGGATAATGTCAAGGCTGTCTTGCTCTCTGAGTGTTTACTTTATAGCAAAGCTGTGTCATATCAGTTGAGAAATCACTTAAGCTCAATCTGTCGGTGTTCTCAACACTAACTTTCAGCAATTACTAAACTCAGTATCTCTCTGAATCATCAACTGCATCGTCTATCGGGATATGAATAATGTTTCTACTTTTTGAAGACACTAAAAATGCAACGTTTGATGATAATATATATGATTTTTTTTTACCTAATATCCCAATAGATAGCCAAGAGCTTCTATAATCTTTGACGAAATCAATTGGTCGTTCTCCACAGCCGACATCCAATAGGTAAAGCAAGGCCAGTTGTGTAGCCATGCCTCCATTACATAAAACTTGTATCCAATTTCTCTGACCTCCTTCTCTATATTCAGATTCAAGTTTTCTTTTCCTGTTCGATCTAAACCGAGTAGCTCTTGAAGAGGTGACAAAAAATGCTATCAAACAAGCGACGTGTGTATAACTCGTGATACTCAGGACAAATCCTGTTATCAATCCTGTCAACAAAAGGCACCACAATCGCTCGTGAAATCACTCCAAAAAGTTATTCCATCTTTTTTTGAAGATTGAAGATGTTTGCTAATAATCTTGTACGACAAATTCAATGTTCTTTACGTTATTTTATTACAGAAGTATTCATTCCATCATATCTATGAAGAGGTTACAATTTTTACCCAAAAAAGCTCCGCTCAGATCTATACTCTTGCGTTTTAGTCCCCAACCAGCAAAAACTATGGGGATTATGACGGCGGTCAGCCATCTCCATGGAGAAATAACTGAATATCCTGTATGAAAAGGCAAAATATGTTTTCATTAGTCTAAGGCTTCACAGTCATCAAGACCGTCATTTTGAGGGAAAAATGCAGAAGATCTGTGTATGAAAAGGAAATTCTGGGAAGGACGGAAGATGTGACTAGCTAATTCAAGCATGGTGCTATTTCCAGCTTTATTTCTCACCGAGCAAAAAAAGGCTCTAAGAAATTGTTACTCAAATAAAACGTTCTCTTTTTCAACTTAAGGATAATATTTGTAGTAAAACTTTCTAAAAGATTTCGATGAGAAAGAGTTTGAACTGAACCTGGATGACCAAGAATGACCAATTTCAGGTGAATGCGATTTTCCCAGGGAACAGACCACTGAAAACAGATAGTTTAGCGAAAAACTAATTGCATCTTACTAAAAAAAAAAGTATCAGATATCTGGGTGAGACCAAATTCGTTTGAACTTCTAGCAGCATTTTGTTGTGTGAAAATATGGAGCCCATGATCTTTCATTCGATCTAATGGACTTTTCTTCTGTCCCTTCACAATTTCTTTCACCATCAGTTTGACAAACGTTGAATTTGATTAATTCATGGTTTGAATAGCGGTTTTTATTCTCGACTGATGAAGTTTCATTCATAGAATCTCATAGAGTCAAGTGCAAACGGATGATAGCAAAACAAAGTATGAATTATGATAATTGGGTAGAATAAAGTCCCATTGTATGGAATTCCATGTCTTGAGTTTCATTCTTTGGCCCAAGAAGACACAACCTGGTAGACCGAAACAAATTGAGTAATGAGGCTGAAGCTCGTAACGTTAATGCAACTAAATCGTAGAAAAAGATTCTTTATTCCGTGAAAATAGTAAAATGCAGTGCATAATTTTCTGAAGTAATTAAGACACATTGACCCCTTACATTTAGAAACTCTAAGAACATTTGAGTCATGAAATGGTGAATTTATTCCGAAAATTCTGTTACATCAACGTTACAAAATTCAACTTCATATAGAGTACGTGAAAAACGGAATTAGAAGAAATTGAACAGAAGCAGAACAAAGTCTGGCGCAAATTTTGTTAAATCTCATTCAATTCATTCTAATTCGTACCAATTCACAGAATCCAGCGTTCCAAAGTCTGATGCGTTTTTCTCGTTATAATAGGATTAGCTAACGATCCCAGGGTTTTGTGTATCTTAAAGGGAACAATTGTGAGGTGTGTAGGATTTAATAGTACAATTAATGATGATTGATATTACCGTCGGTGTGGCGCTCAGCGTCAGGTGCAAAAAAGGAGTACATCAAGTTGATAATCCAGAATAACATGGAGATGGGTATTGCAAAGGCACAGAGAAGGACAGGCACCAAAACCTTGGATGTTCCATCGTTGTTTTTACGAGTAGTTACCATTTTTAAATAAAACTATGGTACATAATTTGAAAAATCTTTAACCGAGGATGAAAAATTACAATGTCATGTATCGGGGACGCGTATCACTGAGAAATATCTCTCTGAACAGGTAAATAGTAGTATATTTACTCACAATTATGCATACGTGCCGTGAGTTTTAATCGCTTGACAAATGTCACGGTGAGGTTAAGTTCCACGCAGCTGATTTTTCAAAACTGCCGGTTACTTGAGGATTTTGAATAGCGGTTATTGATCAAGGAATTAACACGTCGGACCAAGAATCATTCTGCCGGTTTCAGAGCGTGTTGAATCATCAACGTTCGAAAATGAATTAACGAGTATTTAAACCGCCCCGAATCAAGCGAATGACACTTTTTCGGCTGAAACGCAACTCGTAAGTGCGTTGACAGCAAGTGTGGCCAACTGTCGAAATTAATTCAAGAATATATACCTGAGTAATAAATGGCGGGAAAAGTTTATCTCAAGAGTACGCAATTACTCACCTCGAAAATACATTTCGTATTTTCTGCAGAACGGTTCAACCAGTCGGAATAAAACTTCAGGAATAATTAATGCTTTATTTCAGCAGAAAGTGGCTATATATCTCACTTTTCCATAATGTTGACATATTTTTGAGAAATTAAATATTTTATCGTCAGGAGAGATCACAGGATTGGCAATAAATTTCGAAACTTTTGTATTTATAATGCGGAATACCTATCACCACTAAACTAATTGGCCACTTTCTGCTAAAATAAGGTATTCATTCTGAAATTTTCATTCCGAATTGTCTCGTGGCTTCGAAGAAACTCCGAGCTGGGGTTATTTTTATCCATCTGTTCCGTATTCATCTTTATATGTTTTTACATGAACTGGGATAATATGACGCTCATTTTCGGTTTCATAATTCACTGAATTTTTGGTTTTTTGAAGCCGAAGATTACTGAGAATCGAATCATCCCACGATTTTTCACGATATCCATCGTCTGCCATTGTTGACGAACGAATAAAAATGCAATACTGTCATTATATCGAAGATCGAAGGACGATATATCCAAAAAGCTAGACTCTTGTGATATTTTAAAGCTCTATAAACTTTTGAATCTCAATTCGATTGGATTTAAAATTATATTTGAAGTAAATGGTTTTTGCTGGAGTTTCTGAAGTCGCATTTCTAAATATCTGACGATTGAATCATGAAACTTTTTAATGACCCCAATCAATGCTCGATTGAAAAAATGTTGAACTTTACATAAACTTTATGATACCCGAAATAAATTAGTTGCGATTATCATAACTAATCGAAATCGCTTGTTCATTCATTAATTCATTCATTTTTAGGAGTAGGTCTAAAACTACACAACTTGATACCATGATAGATGTGCATATATTATACTATACAACTAATGTAATCGAGGTATACAAGTGAGAATAAAATAAATTATACAGATAGGTAATTTATTTCATAGTATTTTTTTTTTCTGTTTTTCTTTTTTATTAAGTATAAGGGTTTTGCTATTTACATGAAAGGAGATCGTGGTTAAGGGCTGTATACATCTATGCTATAAGTAATCACCGGATAATTTGTTCCACCATTTGAATAACTTACGCATTCTATTATTCTTGAGCCTCATTAAACGATACTTTGCGCGAATTTTCAATCTATTAGGGTCGTCTGTTACCCCCAAGTCTGCAGTTATCAAAGTATACCAATAAAGTACTGAGTATCAACGTTCGTCCTTTTTATATAACATCAACAATCTTACGTATACCTTGATTCTCATAAGTCTGATACACTATAGTTCCGAAGTTTAAAAGTATAACATGAGTAAAATCAAAAATATATGTATATCCATCGCAATAATATGTTTTCTAATTACTTTTCAAGTTTAAAATATCGTCCGCATAATAAAATTATATCCGATAATGAAAATCTGTGATTTCCACGACTTCGGAATTTTTATGAATCTCAGTACTTTATATCCGCCAATCATTCTTCATATATATGTATATATCCGATAATCAAGGAGCTGTATCAAACTGAAATCAAAGATTAAAGACCCTCGGCACTACACTCGTCGTCTGATGGTAGTTTTAAAGATTGAAATTGTTCTCGATGGCCCGCAAGCCTGCAATGCATTATCACTTGACGGGCAAGATCCTTGATTTGAGAATAGGGTCTTCCATCCTCCAGTAAATTCTCTAGCCGCTTCAGTCCGCCCTCACTTTCAACCAGGACGCAGTACTTGGTAGCTGCCATTCAGAATGAAATTGATAAATGCAATTTTATAGGGTAATAGATGAATTAATGATGCAGCTCAAAAATTTCCACGTTTGATTCTGACCCTCAGATATTTGAATTCTAATCGATTATTGAGTCATTATATTCTGCCCTTTAGCAAAGAATTGTAAAAAGTATATTGATCGACGTATCGTTTCCTAATTTGAAAAACAGCAGTGCAATTCTGTTTATTTAAGGCCTGGTGTTAACGAATAGCGAGTGCGAGTTAGCGACTCAAGTACATTCATTGATTGGGCTATTATCGCTATTATTTATTAGCGTCTAGCCTTGAGTTAACACCAGAAGAACCAGAATCGCCTTGCAGAAGGATTTTTTAAAATTGTATGGGTGTAATTGTGAGGTGGAAAAAATAAACAATAAGTTGTCTCATTCTCTAAGACGAGATTTCTAGAACACCCGTAAAGAAATATAAGGTATTTAGAAAAATTAATGGGATAAAAACAGTCTGCGAGCAGAATCCATATTTATTTTTAATTTTTATGAAAAAAGCATCACCGATCTCAATTAATACTGATGTGCCGTCATTATAGCAAAATTTTCCGAGTCGCTGATACTCGATGTTTTGAAAAAGAATTAATTTTTGTGAAAAAGAACTGTAGACTGATTCACAACTTTTTCTAGCAACTTATTTGATCAGAGGAAAGTTTAACTTGAATCAGAACTTTGGCTGAATAAATCACTAAACTGATCTCAGCTCCTACAATTTCGAAAGTACATATTCGTTGTATCTCTTGAATGTTTATTTTCAGGCAATAAGAGTTTCTGCTCTCTTTTTGAGTTTGTAGAAAGTGAAAAAATTGTTCAAATGATACGGAAATTGTTGATCAGGTCACTGAAATGAGAATAAAAGAAACAGAAGGTTTCAAATATGAAATCACAAGCTCTCCAATACTTTTGTCACATGTCTTTATGAATTCGTCTATTGCAATGTGCGTAATGTGAGTACAAAAACAGTGTTCTGTTTCAAATTCCTATTACTCGATGAAGAAAACAATAAGTCGATTGAAATAGCCCTTAGAAATTTTTTGGAATTCCATGAGTAAATGTTAAATTAAAAATAGCAAAGCTAATAGGTGAAAAGGAAAAACTCCAGCATTCCTAACTAGACAATCATCGAAAGATTCGGAATATTGAAAGAAATAAAATTGATAAACAATATGTAGAAAACGATCAAGTGCATTAGATTCTTGCGTTCAGAAATAAACAGACGTTCTTATATTATGAATACTTACGATAGACCTTGGTAAGATTGGCAAGAGCCCAAACAGCCCAATGCTGGCATTGCGGAGTATGATAAATATCCAATAGCCTTAACAATGGTAGAAATGATCGATAGTTGATATTACGTTCGGTAGACAAATCCCACCGTTCAATCGCCTCTACCATTCTTGCAAGTACCGTATCTCTAGTGGGTTGCGTTATCACCCAAGCTTCTTCTCCATCAGACGCCATGTGAGCCAAAATACCCGCTGCATTGTAAGATACCTGATATTCATTCGTTAAAACATAAAGACTTTAGTTCCAGGCCTATTGATAATGGATAGTAAAGATCAAGCAAAATCATTTATGTCTATGGGGAATTCCACATCAAATTTGCAGCCTATGTACCTCACCCCCAGTCGATATTGAAAATTTTTTAGTATGATGTGGTTACCGAGCCAAAGAGGCCTCGGAATTGTCTTCAGATTTTTTTGATCATCAGTAAAATTTGGGAAAAAAAATCAAAAAGCCAATTCCGAAAAGGCAATTTTTTTTTACCTGAAAGAATTCATACTGATCACATGATTTGAAATATGATTTCCCAGCACCGAACGATGATTTTATCTCAATATTGACCACTTTTTAATGTTTTTATTTCTGCAAGTCTTTCGTTTTTTCATTAGTGAAAAAAATAGTAAATATCGAGATCACATCATCGTTTGGTGCTTGAAACTCATATTTTAAATCATATAATCATTACGGATATTTCCAGACTTAAAAAAATGGTGTATTCGGAATATTCACTAGTTTTTTTGTTTTTTTTTTGCAAATGGAAGAACTAAAAACTTATGAGAAAAATGATAAATATTGAGATCATATCATTGCTGGGTGCTTAAAAATCATATTTCAAATCATATAATCAGTGTGCGTTTTTTCAGATCTCAAAAAACGACGTTTTCGGAATTATCTTTTTGATATTTTTCAAATTTCACTAAAGATTTAAAAAATCTCAAACAAATTCCAAGGCTTCTTCAGGTCGGTAACAATATCATACTAAAAACTATTCAAAATCAAAAAGGGTGAGTTACATGGGCTGCAAATTAGATACGGAATGTTCCCTATGCATGTTTTCGTTCGTTCCATCAAATGCGAATAATTTGTTACACCAGAAAGGGTGCTGGATATCCAGAAACGGTATAAGCTCTGCTTTTTTTGATGCAGCAGCATAGCAGTGACCGGCTCTTTTTCTTCACGATTTTGGACTATCAGGTTTTCTTTTGTTGTTGTTGTTTATTTTCAACACAAGAAAGTTTGCAAAAATTAACTGTAAATTCTCGACTCGTGTACCAGGAGTTATTCTTGAAGAATACTAGAACTTAAATATACCTAAATACGGTAAAGTGTATATGTATATTAATAAATGATTGACCTGAGCGTATGGATTTGTCGATAGACGTCACTGCCGTTCTTGTGGATAACTCAACCCCACCGTTTACTCTGGTATCCAGTACTCTTTCTTTATGCTTTTAGGGCGAGATCAGGTACACGATGTTAGTTCAAAAAATTGAATACGAAAGTCATAGTGGGTTGGATACCTCGATGCCGTCGCTGTCCGAACGCAATAAATCTGCAAAAACAGCAATGAATCGCTCTCGCATCAGTCGTGGTCGGAGATCTTCCACTTCTGCCACGTTACCCAAAAGTCCCATCATATTTCTAAGTAGTTCTTCTTTGTGCGGATAAGCCTAAAGAATTTCAAAATTTTATATCATGATATCCATTTCATTTCCAATAGTATGAAAGAAGATTTTTATTCAGATTTTTCAATGTACTCGATTCCGCAGAGTTTCTAATAGAAAAAGTTTTCAGTATTGGCTCAAAGACTTGACTATTTTCTAACTAATCTGGTATACACCAAGTACGATTCTATGAATTCTTGGCAAATCTATGAAACTTGAATGAGATAGTGAAAAGATCAGGCATTTGTAGTATAAGTAAATCCAGTTGATCTGAAAAATCGATGAAAAATCTTATCGAAGACTGTGAAATTTGACTACAAGTTATTTAATTATTGTTCCGTAGAAATTCTATTGCAATTCTTTGAAACTTCATGAAAATTGAATATCTGTGGAATTCAATGGTAATTCTACTGAGTTTCATGAAATTTATTTGCAATTCCATATCGATCGATGTGATTTCTTTGAAAATCATTGCAGTGCCATAAATTTTATGAAATTGTACATAGATTTTGACGAAATTCCTTTAAAACTTCGTAAAACTTTAGGGAAATCTGTTCCAAATCTATCGAATACTATTGAAACTTTTTCATAAAAAACTAATTTAATTTCTTTGAAATTTGTTGAAATTATAACAAAATTAATTAAATTTTTCGAAATTCTGTAGATTTTGATGAAATTCCGTTCCAGTTTATTGAAATTTTATCAAACTTTGAGAGAAATCCGTGAAACTTGTACGAAATTGCGATCAGATCCAAATGAAATCTCTAAATTCATTTCAATACTTTGATATTTCTATCTGCACAATTGTTAAAGCTCATAAAACTGAGTAAAATTTTGTTCAGAACATCTGAAATCCTTGGAAAAGCATTAGGACTTGATGAAATCCCCAAATTGTTAAACCTGGAAAAAATATGAAGGAAATATGATGCTAAATAAATGAAATACGTACATCCACACACCCAAGAAACAGCCGCATTCCTTGCGCGACTAAAAACCGTAGACAATTGATGGGTGTTTCATCGGTCATATTCCACATGGTAGACCAAGCAACTTCTAAAACATCGTCGAATATTCCACCTTCAAGTCTGTACTTGATCAACCTTAACATAGTCGGAACACATCCCAATTCCCCTAAAAGTCTTTTGTGTTGGCCGTCGACTTGACAAGCTAATGAATTCAGCAGATAAAGTCCAATGCGTTGAACAAAACCTTCTTGTTCTGCATGCTCCGCCGAATGTAGCAGAACTCTAACCAGCGCCTCGTAATTCCACATCTGTAAAAACAAGTTTGGAATTGTTCAAGACTCCAATGTGCTGAAAGACGTAAATCGAGGCAAAGACTCATCGATGATGCAAAGTATTTTGGGGTTTTTGAAAACAGTCATGAATAATGAAATGAATCATAATTCCATACACACCACATCATGCGGAATGCGAAATTGGCACAAAGCTAAGCAACCGTTACGCATCATAGTCTCTTCGTCGCGATGAGCACTCATTCCGGCTAAGAGAGTGCCGATTATTCTGCGTTTCATTTCGACTACTAGTCCGTTCTCCTCTTTCATCTTAACTATGTAGAACAATGTTGCACTGCGAAATATAACAATCGATTATCTGACTCTGAATGTTACTTTGCTCACCGTCATATCGCCACGTTAGCTCCACTGACCTTCCCGATATTTGTATGTGCTTTTCGGACGGATGTTTCTCCATTGCTTCTAGAACTGTGCACAAGGCCTGATCCATCCGTTTGCAGCTCTCGTATCTAAAGACGTGGTACAAATCGCTCAAAACCTTTCGCAAAAGGTCCCTTTTGTTGTCCATGCAAACTCTAGCTGCGATTAGTATTTGCTCTTCGTTACCGTCTCCTGCGATCTGCGGTTTGAGAATTGAATTAATCATCGAATTAGAATTGCTGAAAGATTTCTCTTTTATCTCAGTTATGAATCTGTACCACTTTAGCAGGAATGTCGAATCGCCTACATGCTCTATGAGCGGTTCCATAGAGACCTAAAAATTGCAGCGGTTTTTGGACACGGGACGCTAAGCCCGGTATGTCGCATAGCTGACTGCATATAGTTAACGAATGATCAGGTCGCTCGGCAACTCCTCTTCCGGCTAGATTTGTTCCGCCGATATCCAATGAAACTAGCATTGGTAGTCCGCAGACCAACTCTCCCAAGACTTTGTTCGGGTTTTCGTATTGCCCAAACTTTATGTTGGATTGCGAGATATCCAGATCCCTTGAATGCATCAATGATATGATGAAATTAATTTTTGAGGAGGAATTAGGGATATTTTTTTTTTAAAAGAACTCAAAGTAGAGTCTCAAAGATTTGTTCTCGCTCGACATTATCGAATGTTTGGTATTGCTTGGCTACAGAGTAAATTATTACTTCTCTCATTATGAAATGGGATTAAAAACTTCGAATATGGATTTTCACTCATCAGTTTTGCTTTCACTTCAATTATCAGAGGAATAAGTGATAGAAATTGTGTGTGAATTCTAAATTATTTCCAAGTAATTTTGCGAACTCAACTTTGCCCTTCGGCTCAACCAGTTTTATTGAAATTTAGGATCACTGCAAAGAATTAGGAAGATTGAGGGTTCTTCTCTTTGCAAGCTAGAAAACAGAAAACAAACTTTTTTCTTATTTTCATCAGGTTCTTTGAATTCAAAATGTAGATTTTAGGTTTCAGCATTAGAAACTGCTCTCTTAATGTCCATATATTTTCAGCTGGTTTATCGGACTTATTTTTGTTCTTTGAAATATTGAATAATCTCATATCTTTATAAGATATTATCATCCATAACGTATATCTTTCCGTTCAAGTAGATACTTGAATATCCTTGGACAGTATCATTTAATGCAGCTCTAAACATTGTGTAATTTCTTTGTACCTCTAATTCTTTGTAATTTCTAGCTTGTAATTTATATGGGGATAATAATTGCAAGATCTACATGGGGAACGAAATTTTGTGCATCAGAAGATGTGTTTCAAAAGAAGATTCATTGATTTCATACGGAATAAACAACTTGCTTTTAATAATGCCAACTGTAGATGAGTGATTTTGAACAAGAGCATCGACAATAGTGTAGCTAAGAAGAAAGAAGAGATAGTAAACATGTAGCTTTAGCTATAACACTTTATCTTCATGATTGGAATTTCATATTTGTTGCAAGTTCAGGAAACCGGAATCAAGAAGCCTAATTGATCCCTTTGTCACTCTTTGCTAGTAAATATAGATATTGTGAAGACTGTCTAACCAGTACAGTACATTTCTTATTCCCGGATCGATATCAATCTACTCAGATATTTGATAATTGTTTAATATCAAACTACTCATCTGTTCCAATACATCATATTACTTCTTGGTTGAAAATACTTTTTAAAAAAATCAAGGGAAGAATCACGAAGGAGATATGGTGCGGAAAATGCAGGAGATATTCAGAAAGTATCATCAAATATTGGAAGATAAGTGCTGGAGGATGTTGAAAAGTGTTGAAAAATCATGTAAAATCTTCAAAAAATGTTAAAATATTAATAAATGTTAGAAAAATGTAGAGGAAGATGCTGGGAATTTTTTAGAAAATTTGAGATGTGTTGTACGAGTTTTTGTCTCGTGATTCACTTCTTGAAAAAAAATCAAATATCGTTTAACAAAATGTCTCAATAAAATTACTGAATTTTCTTTGTTAAACGATTCCAAGGCGGATAGAACAGTGCTAAATATTATCACAGACGTCCCAAGTTTCTCATATCTATTTTTGGACAGAAGTAAACAAGAGAGTAGCGGAACAGACAAAGACCTCAGCATTTCTCGGTTCACAAATTAAGAATATTTGAATAGTTACACATCAAATCAAAAGCATTATTCATCACAGAGCTCTCAGGTCGTGCACAATCTGAGGATATAGTACAAAAGATGACAAAGAAACAAATGAAAACTCAGATATCTGAGAAGGTTTTAAGCACAGGAAGAATTTCAAATAATAACATTGATGATAACAGATAAATAATAAACGACAGAAACATGGGTCAAAATCTGTGTAGAGAAAAACATCAAAGATAGCAATGTTTACTTTCTTCTATTAATATTCTTTCAAGTTCTGAGATCAAACAGATACAAATGGCTACGAAATGGAATGAAATTTCTCTCAGTTGTTTGTGAATAATTAATTCAACTTAAAAAAAATTCTGAAAGTAAACAAATTGTGATTATCTTTGTTGTTGATACATGCAGTAATCTTATGTTTATCCTCATTCCTGTTCGAACATCAACACATTGCTCGATCTCAGATCTTGATCGATTGTAAGTTTTGCTTTAGTGAAAAGGTAAAACGTGAGCAAAAACTGAAGAATCAAACACATGGAATATCCCTTTTTTCCCCTTTGCGTATAGTTTCGAAAAACTTTGATAACAAAGGTAATTTTCCTAAGGGTTTGTTCACCAGTCCCAGGAAATGTAAATACCTCAAATTCTTCAGGTGGCAAATACTGTTGATAAAAGGCTGAGGGTCAGCGTTGATCTTGACGTTATAAAGCGATAAGGAAACCAGGTTTGGTACCAAACTGTGAAAGTAAAAGTTGCCGATTTCAGAAGCATTGGATAAATCCAAATGAGTCAAATTGGTAAGTCCGGCTAAAAGCAGGACGTATTCAGACGCAGCGATCTCGACGTTCCATAAAGCTAGACGTTTCAAACTTGACGCTTTCAACACATATCCTCTGTCGTAGTAATTCACAGAAGAATCCTCATCTGAAATGACGATAATTATTATTCAGAGTTATGAATCTCCGGAACAATCTCGTCTTCTCTTTCTTTCTCGTTCGGTAAAATTCTTACCAAATTTCAGCCTCGGAGGAACGACTGATGAAGCACCTCGGAAAGCTAAGCTTGTCAAATTGTCTGAATTGGCGTTAATATGCTCCAAGGATAGTTCGGTCAGATTACCGCATTCAGTGAGTTCTAGTTCGGTTAATTTGTGTTTTGTTATTGTTAGGACAGACTCGTCGGTCAAGGAGCAGTTGACAATTTTCACTCTTTTCAGTCTGGTGCCAAAATCCCTGAATATTGATAGAAATTGATCGTCTATATCGCCGGTACCGTTTTTCTGAGCAAATTCTATAATTTTGTCGCATATTTCACTCGGGAAAGCCAGTCCTTCCCTGAGTACACGATAGCCGTGCTCATCCTTGATCGAAATAATGTCCAAGTTGTTGCATATCGATCTGAAACAGAGATCCGCAAGGGACTCTGGCCCGAGGTATTGTTTTTGGTTGAATAACGCATCGAGATACGCCATCATATATACGCAGTGCGTGATAACGTCGAGAGGATCACGTGAAGACGTTCATAAGAAGTTCTTTTGTGTCTATTATATTGATTAATTACGCAATTTCAACTGTCAGATGTGTCAGAATCGTCAGCTGGGAGTCCTTTGAACATTTTCACGATTATTCAAAATGTCAATGTTTTACATTTAAAGAAATCTCCGATCACTTTTACGCGTTATAAAACACCAATCCATCTTTGAATCACTGATTATTTCACAATCTTCATCAACCTCATACACAATATTCTAAATATCTCACTATTTTCGATATTTCGAGACGCATAGTTGCGAACTGCTTACAACGCAGACAGGATTCTGACATCACATTTGACTTGCGTAGTCGATGAAATGTCACATATCTTTTTATTCTTTAAATTGTCTGGCAAACGCAGACTTACCGACTTATGGTACCCGATACTACTTCTTTGTAGATAATGTCTAATTCTCTTCTCCGATGATACTAAAGCATGTAAGTTCGGTTGCCTAGAGTCAAGGAAACAAAGTGTTCGGTTGGTAATGTAAGATTCATAAATTCGTACAACTAACTTTGAAAAATTGAGCGATTAGTTGTTTTTTTAATACATTTTCATTAAAATGATTCGAAAGGAACATGTCATGTATTCAAATTGTTTCTGTCACATTCATTCCCATCCCATATTTCCGGAAAAGGATCTCCTAATCGGAAAATTGAGACATTTTTTTCGTTTTCATTGAAAAATTATTAGTTGAATTTTCCTATGAAAGCTAGCATTCGAATCAATCGAGACATCGCAATTTTTCATACTTGTTATCAGCTAGTGAACCCCTATAAAGTTCAAATTTTTCTAGCGAGTCGTTTTTTAGATGATTCCGTGGATTTGTCCGTCATATCGATAGACCAACAGCCCTACCCAGATAGCCAAACGTGATCGTAATTCAATTGCAATTGTTTTTCAGAAATTTTTTTCCGCTGCATTTTGTTTGGCATGAAATTACTGTAATCGAGTTTACAGCAACATTACGAATACATACAAGAAAGCATTATTACGGCAATAATTGTTAACATCAAACGGGCATCGGTTGTTTGTTTCGACTGAGCATTTTGCTATAATCATCGCGCCATATGATGCTCGTTTATTGTTGGTCTTAGATGCTCGCTTAAATTTACTCGAAATACGCATAATAGTTGAGAGCAAACTGCTGGCATTTTTCCTTCAATCAATTATCGTACTATATTGTTTAGAACGGTGAAGTTGCTGTAATCAGTTGCTGCATTACTATGCAATTAAACGGACGTTTGGCTATCTGAGTACAGACAGTCCGATATTTTTCTAAAAACCTATTTTAGATACGAGAGGACTGAGAACTTAAACATTCGTTGAAATAAACAAAACTCATTTGTTGAACTCAAGTAATACTTTCCTTACATTGCCAAAGATGATAGAAAGTTAAAACCATGGTTTGATTGATTGTAATTAAATTACTGTACCAAAGATGCAGAATGTATCTTTGCAGTTACAACAATGCATTGGAAAAGACCTTACCATGTCGTGGCTGATTTCGAATAAGTATGTAATCCTTTATTTTCCTTCTAAATGTCCTATTCCTCTATAGTTGAACAAGACAACACTCGTTGTTAGTTAGCTGAAAAGAATAATACATCAACGCTCTAGTTTGTAGGAAATTTTTTATCCACAAAGTTCTGTACTTCCAATCATTGCAAAAATGACACAATAGTTTTGTAAAAGTAAAGCATGTAGTCATCATTTCAAATCATATTCCAGTGCTTCAACTTCACAACTTTCCTTCGAGTATCTGCGTCTACCAAGAGCTCTACCAAATCAAGTGTCAAGCTTCGATTTGACTAAAACTAATTATTACGAACTTTTGGAACAGCCGAAAATAATCGTGCTAGATCGCTCTTTGCCGAACCCGCCAGTAATCAACGAGGTGGTCGCAAGATTCTGTTCCCATTACTGTTTCTTTTTTTTTTTCCATCTGAATACTTGATCTTCCTTTCAGCTTCTTTCGAACATGAAGAAAAAATCTTGTTTGCTCGATAATTCCAAATTATATCAATTGAACATTTGATTATATCTTCATATTAATTTTGTATCATTCGAAGTGAGTTTTTTAAACGTGGTATTTTGTCACACAAAAACAATTGAAATACGTTCCAAATTTAATTACCACGCGCTATGCCATGAAGCGGAATGCAGATGGATTCGTGATTTTGTAACAATACACAACATCAGGATTATCAAATTTGTACTCTGAATACTTGAATACATATGTATAGATTTGCGAATAAAGTTAGATTCTTTTAACCGCACCTTATTGTTTGAACTCAGCCTATGAGAAAATTTACGGTGTGTACTATAGAATGTAATTCAGTGTCAATTCAACAGTATTTGAAGTTTATTTACCATTGCGGAAAATTTTTTACATCAATTGGTGCTCAATTTCCGGATTACCCATTATAATTGCTGTGCTAGTTGCCGCGGCTGGTCAATTTTAGTGATGTTGTCTATGTATCTTGTTTTCAAAATTAAACCGCGCTTTATGGCGAAGTCAAATTCAAGTCAATACACCACTATACGTACCGCTGCGAGCACAACTTGGTGTGTGTTATATACATCTTCATTGCAAGTGTCCAAATACATGTACACACGTTGGTTGTCAAAAGACATTGAAGGGTCAGTCTGTGTTGACGATCTGTCGGTGGCGAAACAGGTGTAAAGTTCCAACGCAACACTTTGAGTCAAAATGGCAAGTGCACTAGCCTTTAAAAGAAAAATGCTGCTATGGACCAACAACTGGTTCCAGGAAGAACAGGAGCTTACAGAACAGGTAAACCCATCGGTTCACAACAATTATCTAATACCGTTGATAATGAAACATTTATAAACTCAGAGATACATAAGTTTCGTACAGATCTTTCATTGAATCAATATATACACCATGTTACAGTATTCCAACTGCCCTTGTGATAATCTTAATCACCTCGCGGATTTGTGCGGATTTGGCAATCTCAGTATCGATCCCTGCGACTATAAATCATATAAGGAAAAAATCATATAGGGGAAAGGAAGGCAAAACGGTACACTTAAAGGAAAAAAATCATGAAAAATTACCCAATAGCTTTATTCACGAAACTCTTTCAAAAAATTAACAAGGATGTATCATTCTACCACATCTATTAATCAGACTTTAATCAAATAACATTAATGACAAGATATAGGATCATTCCCAAAACCTTGGTTTTGGTCCATTGTGCCTGCATGTGAAGGTAAAATGGACCACATCTGAAGGCAAAACAGACCGAAGAACCAAATCTTTCACAAATGAATCTAGGGTCTTCGTTCTCATCGTCAATACCGGGGCAATCACAATGAGCTCACATGTGACATATTTTACACTATACCCGGCCTTCGTTGGACTCTGAATACAGTTGTGAACAATAAAATCACCGAACATCTTCTTCTTCTTCTAACGAATCCCTTCTTTTTTTCTCAGTTACTTTTCCCTTGCCCTTGCCTTCCCCTTTCCCTTTATCCTTCGGCAAAGGGGAAAAATTCAAGTATAAAAAAAAACACGTTAAGGCAAACGTAAAGTCCTCTGGTCCGTTCTGCCCGGTCCGTTTTGCCTTTTGGTTAGTTATGAAAACAAAGCACAATTCTGAAGTTATGCTAACACCAATCTTATATCGTTTTATTCTTGAAACAAACAATAACCATCAATAATTAACGTGAACACGCGATGTTATGGATATGAAAGACCTGATAGAAGTGACAGCCAAACAAAATTCCCGTTTTTTACATCAGAATAGCAAAAGAACGACTTATTTTTATAAAAGTGTGTACTGGCACATGACAGTTTCAAGAGCACTGACCGAAAGCAGGCGCGGGGTAACTGAGAAGTTGCCAAAAAAACCGATATCTGGAATTAGTAGTTTCAAAGTTAATCGAGTGTTCCGTTTTACCCTCTGGTGCCGTTCTGCCTTTCTTTCCCCTACGCTATTGAATTTAATCTATTTTTTAACCGACTAATTCATTCATACTTTCGACTTCCAATTAGCTTCCCAATTGACATTGAGAAGATTCTATCGAGGAGGGTTGAGTCGCGTGGCTTCCAGTTAAAGCTCTGTATTTCTTTAGCAATACTTCAGTTCGTCGTAATACAGTTGCTAATAAACACACTATATAGATATAACGTTGTAAAAAATTATTAGTAATGAATTTATGAAAACTGAGTGAATTCTGCAACGCTGAGAAATCTCTGTATGGTCACTGAAGCTCTTACAATTTCAAATTCGATAGTTGACAATTGAATATATATTCGTACATAAGTCGGTGGCTCAAATATGTATTTGATTATTCGTTGTATTAGCAATTCTCATGACCTAATCAACATTATTAAAGTCCTTTGGCGGAAATATAGAGATATACAGGGTGATTCAGAATTAGTGACGAATATCTTACAGGGTGAATCCTTGTGAAATTGAAGTCGAAAGTTCTTCATCTATTTTTTGAAAAAACTACGTTCTACATTAAACATTTTGAATTTTTTTTTTTTGTTTTCGTTTCAATTTCCCATCAAGTGACATGAAAATCGTTCCAATAACTCTCGTTCACACAAGAACCCGCGTCTCATTTCATAAAATTCATAATAATAACACCATTTTTCCAAATTCTATTGGCAAAAATTGAAAAAAAAAACAAAACAAAAAAATTTTCAATGAAAAAAGTCAGTTTTTGGAAAAATGGTTGAGGGATTTCCGACTCCAATTTTGGCGAGGATTCACGCTGTAAACTAAAGTGTCACGAATTCTGAATCACCCCGCATCAAATCGTCTATAAGTGTGCTCCTCACTGAGAATTCATTAAGTATTTCCGATTTGAAGAATGTATCACATGATTAAAAGAAATAATGTATCCCTGCAGAAGATGAATTCCTTGTGGTTTATTTTGATCTGAATTGCAGAATTGGTCTTATTGTTATCATTATTAGACACCGGACTAAGCGTGAATTGCATCTACTAACTATCGCCCTTAACTTATACAGTTTACACTAGACGCAATGGGGATCGTTCGTCTTCTACAAGCCACAGGATTCCGTGGTCGCGTCGTAGACGTTAGAAGCCGTCCAAGCGATACCTCGGTTCCAGAATTGCTTGCAGATTGTTCTGGATACCAGGTGATCCTCAAATCTCCACAATCTGGTCTCTGGGTTGAACTCGACGGCCCAACGTCGTCATGTGAATGTTCAACGTCCAATTCTACAGCTAGCCAAAGCTGTACCAGTGACAAAGCGACCAGTGAACAGGTAATTCGGGCTAATGAATCAGTGAGGAAAGATTGATCAATTGCAGACGTTTGTGACCATTGTATATTATTGCCTATTCAAATTTTCAAACAAATTCAGCTCAGTTGTTCATTCTCTGATTTTCTCGTGGTATAGTTTTGGACTCAGTTGGGTGTAAGAAATAATGCAAAAGGTTTATTTTTCAACAAGAGTATACAATAAATGACGGTGATAAAGAAAAATTCAACTAACGGAGTCAACCTCGATATCAGTACAATCCAGTTCACAAAATCACGTGCACAGATTCATTTTCATTTTGAACTCGTTAGATGGGTGAGGCTGTAGACTCCATGTTGACAAGACCAAGTGACGAGATCTCAAAAGCCGTATCTCAAGTAATCGGTGGACTGCTGCATGTGATGAACATGTTTCCTGACTTGAACCATAACGAAATGGGAAAATTAAATGCTGAGTCTACACTTCGCTCAAAGTCAGCAGTCCGACATCAGCAGCCTACGACATTAGAAAGCACCTGCAGCACAATAACGAAGACACCGGCAACAACCGTCGCTGTTACCACGCCGATAACGACTCAGGTAGTGAATGCATCATCAAGAGATGGAAAATCAGTCACACCTGGACGGTAAGTAAACTTGACGACCGAGAGCCATTGCACAAGTATATGATCAAGTATGACCAAGACCTCGTCTTGATAGGTACGGATCTCTGGACACCTTGATAGCATCGGGATCAAACTTTTCTGACGATATTCCGGAGCCTGGACAATTGACTCCAAAGGAAACCCAATACTCGGGACCGGAAATGGAGGCAGGA
This sequence comes from Ametastegia equiseti, assembly GCA_963989295.1. NCBI lineage: Eukaryota > Metazoa > Arthropoda > Insecta > Hymenoptera > Tenthredinidae > Ametastegia > Ametastegia equiseti. The sequence goes on from OZ022399.1 coordinate 7,215,382, forward strand.
ATTGACGTTGATCTTAATGCAACCATAGTGGAAGGGCCACCCTCAGGGACCAAAAAGGTAAATGTATGAACTCGTGGTATATTTTAAGGCGGGGGTAAGGATTTCAGCGTAAAAAAAAAAAAAAACTTTTTTTGTGAATTTTTTGGAAAAGTATGGATTAAGCAAATTTATTAAAACCTTTTGTACATTATTAAATATACTTTCAACAATATTCTGTTATTTTTTCATGCGGAAATATTGAAAAACAAGCCGGTGACAGAACGTCTTAGAAAAATAACAATTTGCGGTGTTCACTATAATATATCTCGGTTGGAAATTATATGAAATCAAAAACCATTAAAATTTAGTCAAAGTATCATCAAATCCTCCCCCCGACGTTCTATGATTATTTTTTTTTTTTCATTAAAAAATTTTTGGTGGCGATCTAAAGTGTAAACTGCTATTTTCCACGAAAAATTCCGCCATTTTGTGGGTGGGAAACCCCTGAATGTGAAAAAAAAAAATTTCAAGTAAACCTTGGGGGGAGGTATTTTATACGTAGAAAATGTGTACCAAGTTTGAAATGAATCGGTCAAGCAGTTTTTAAATGGCAATGAACACGGACTTTGAAAAAGCAGTTTTGAGAAAAACGCGTTTAAAAGTTTATGAACTAAAAAATTGAAGAAAATAATTTTTTTTTTTTCAACTTCAAATATGTCTTTATGGCTTTAATTACCTGCCTTTGCTAAATAAAATATTCTCGATTTAGTCTTTGCCGATTAAAAAATTCGATTTTTGGAAAGTGCAAACCTTTACCCCCCTTGAAGTACAGAAGTCATTGATACAATCTTCTCTGTAATGTCCCCAAACTATGATCCTCTATTAACATCGTACATATTGCATGTGAGTTTCCTTTGAGGGCTTAATGACGTTTCACAATCAAAGCATTAGCATGTCCCTCTTTCTGAATCAGTTGTTATTTTCAGTTCATCTCGAACTCCAGCCCCGCAATTTATAGCAAGGAGCAATACCAGAAGACCAATTCCAGCACTCTAACTTCTGAGAACGAGAATGAGAAAGAAGATCAGGACAAAAAGCAAGATCGCAAGCGAATGTTGCTCCGCAGCAACACCTATATTTCTGATGGTCTTGGGATGAACGGCGATGATGAACCAAGAAAGGGTCCTCCACCCCGTAAAACGCCAAGCCCGATTGTTCCCGTGGTCTCTCAGCCCGCGATTCTTAGCAAATTACATGACCTCCAAAGCGCAGTTAGTGACATCATCTTTATGGTCACTGGCAACGAAAATGGTCCAGCCAGCATCGCTGATGTCTCGAGAGCTTCTAATGCCATCGTGGCGGATGCTGTTAAGGTAGAAACATTTTCAAAACTATATGACCGTTACTTATGACATGAATCATCATTGTTGAATGCTGCCGCGTTGTTATAAATTGCACACCGAGAGAAATAATCTGTTGGATTTACCAAATATTTTCAAATGATAAAAGTTGTTGTAATGATCGATTGTGCATTTCGCCTAAGCAAGAATTCGTCCATGGAAACGTAATTTCTTTGTTTCAAAAAAGTATTTTGTTGCTTCGACCAAAACCTCATTTCGCTGCCCGTGAAAGCAGATTTGTTTGACTCAAACGCTATTTTTGCTATTCAACAAGTTCTTTTTCTTCATGCAATTGAAATGACATTGAGATAATTGAAGCGATCGATAAAACAGGAGCTTCAAATCGATTTAGGTTTTTATTCCCAGAGATCGACTGATTGAAAGGTTTAAACCAAAACTCGTGAACCATATTAATGTTGGCGCTGTTATCAACCCAGACAGTAGATACTTTGGTTATGAAGGTCAACTAGAATCAACTTTGTTCGTTTTCGATAGATGTATTCAAAATTATTCAGTCGTTACCGAAAACCATCTTGTTGAGATGAAGTGTTTTTTTTTTTATCGGTTCCGGAAGTATTGCAACACTTATGAACATTGAAACGATGTGTCCCGTTTGAAAAAAAGTATTTCAGACAGGCGTTTTGAGGGATCAAGTGATCTTATAGGTACTACATGTAGAATATACATATGGTCAAGGCACGCAGAAAACGGTTTATAAGATAAGGGAAAGATTTTCAAGACAAAATTAATCTATAAAATGTTTTTATTGTTAGACGAAAAGCTTCGAAAATGTTGGACAAAATATTTCCAAGGAAAAACCATTTCGAACGAATAGAAATATTACGACGAAAAACTATATGATCATTTTATACTCCGTGATTATTGTCACTAGTTTTTGAGTTACTTGTAATCTTCAGTAAAATCAATTAGAAAATACCTCTTTTTAAACTGCTATCGCGAGTTACTTTCTCCCGAAGCATTTTCCTGAGATACTTTCTTTCGAAGTCCTGTACGTTCTAATTGCAAGATGCTTTTTTTTAAATGCATCTTCGAGATCCTGCCTTTCGGACGGGGCACGTAGGAAATTATTAGGATCGTCAAAAAAAAGTCATTCCTGAGCTAGAATCTTGAATATATATTGGATAGATCCATAAAATGTAGAAAGAAACAGAATATAATCAATGTAACCCGGAAAAGAAGAAAATGTTCGGAACAAAGTCGGAGGGGGTCACTTGAGTGACTTTCCTAGTGAGATAACTTTGCTCCATCGTAGGGTATAAGACGCACCATTTTTGGCCACCTTAGTACCGTTCGCGGCTATCGGCTTGGTTCATTTTTGGCCATATTTATTACATCCAAATTGAGGTAATGGCCACAACTGCGCAGGTACAACAGCGTTTCGACTGTCAATTTTGTAGCAATTAGGTACATTGAGTGTTGACTCATTGAAAAATATCCCATTCAATACTCAATTCATGTCCTATTTTCACTTTCTGTTCAATGTTTGGCTAAATTGAAAGGAACCAGCAAAAGATACAGACGGTCACAACTAGTACAGTGGCCACTTAAATGGTACGTCTACCCTATCTGCATGAATTATTACTTTACCAGGGGATGACGTCTCATGACGCTCGGCCAAAGCGATGCTTATCGGATTTCGGTGGAGTTTCGAATACAACGCGGGTGCCCACGTTGGTGCGATCAATTCCACGGCCTAGTATAAGAAAACGGATAATGACAGTCTCCGGATCAGCAACTCCTACGACATCAAAGCAAGGAGTAACCCCGACTGTTGTCCGAAGAAAAAGTTTGTCAACCACAACGTTGTTGACTACTGAATCAGTTAGTAAAAGTTCATCAACTACCCCCAAATTGGGCTGCCATGGTCGCTTATCCTCTCAAAGTACCATCCGAAAAGTTTTGAAGTCACCTTCTTTGAAGCCTAGCACCTCAGGCTTGGAATGCAACAGGAAGATTTCACCTGCTTCTACACTGCGGCAATCACTTACTCCCCAGAAAAAATATGCCCATGTTCAAACCAGTATTCCTAAGTCGAGTGTTCTCGAGAAGTAGATTTCTAAGATACGAATTTTCTTTGCTTTTTGTTTTTAGAACTATGAACATAGAATTATGAGTATCAGAATGTATGAAACAATGTACTACAATGATGATGTTGAAAGTAGGTATACCTACGGGTCTATATTGGCTATTTACTATACCAAAAAAAACGAGAGTATTGACCTGTGGCTGTGTAATTTAGGATAACGAAGATCAGGTTGAGCCATCGTGAAACGGCGTGCTAAGATTATTCAAAGTCAGAACCAGATGTGAAGCGGCGATATAATTGAATATGTTTAATAAATTGTTCAGGTGCTTGAACAAGACTCTTATTTTCTGAGTCGATAGGGAAAGCGAGCCGCCTATTTGCATATCCATACCTTTTAATTGTGAACACCAGGTCAAGCAGTGTAGGCAACATTATTTCAGAGTTTGCCAACACGTGATATACGTAGGTATACATTGATATGTGATACGTATGCAGAGTTTCACAGCAGCGTGTGAATCTCAGGAAATGAGTTATCTATCCAATATGATTATTTTACCGTATACACCTGTAATAACGGTGCATTTTTAAAGTATACAATCCAATAAAACTATTATTATTTCAGAAGTTGTTTTCCTTGATTTTGAAGATTAGTTGTTCGAGAATTTCGGACTCTCAACGTCAGTTGGGAGTAATAATCTCAAGAAGTCGATAGGTATACAAAGTTATCTATAATTTATTCGAACAACATTACTACAGTGCTTCAATTGATAAGCCTTTTCAGTGAGGACAGTACGGAATAACGCATGGCGCGATCATGCTAGTCGGAAGTTGAAAATAAAAGTGATAATTGTTTTTCATCATTATAACCTCAAAATCGCAACTTCGTCGCGATTTCACGGCTCTCGCGATGAAAGATAATGACCGTCACTCGAACGTAAAGGCTTTCTGACGAAACTCGTTACAGCAATCGCCTTCGACTCGTGCCATAAACCTCTCGTTTCGCCAAAAAAGCCTTTCCGTAGTCGTGCTGAAATGTACTATTTCATAACACGTGCATGGAGAGTGAGGCTTTCCATCATAGCAGTTTTGCGGGACGAAACTAGCCGATTGCATGCTAGGTTATGTTTGCGCATGCGCAGTCCACAATTAGCTCACTTTCGTCCCTTGGGCGGATTTCCATTTACGTTCGTCCCCACTGATTCCTTATAGAGATCAGTAGGTCTTTTCGTTTTATACGAACTGGGGTGCACTGGGGCTGGACTGGATTACCTTGAACCAATCACGTTGAAGCTTAGACAAGTATCTACCAATCGAAAAGTTCCAGTGCAGTTCGGTGCAGCACAATTTGTGTAAAACGAAAAGATCTAGTGTTCGTCCCGCTGAACCGTCATGTAAAGCTCCACTTTCATGCACTTGTTATGAAAAGTATCGTGCGTGACGCGGGCTGAAGTTGGCGGTGATTGCGACTCGTGATGTTGCCGCCCGAGCCTTCCTTAGTCCCAAGAAAAAAGAGCACAGAAACAATTACGGTGTTACTCGTAAGTTCGTAACTTTGCAACAGTCAGCCAGAAAGTCATTTTCCAAAACTGAACTGGCAGGATGTGTACAGTAAATGTGATACGGAGCAAGAAGCACTTCCTAAACTCCAAACTGAATCACAATGACCTCTCTGATACTACAGGGTGGTCTTCTTTAATCGCCCCAGGCGAATATCTCGAAAACTAGAAGAGATACGAAAAAAAGTTGATTACAAAACTTGAAGGGTTTCAAGGGGGAAAGATGATGATGATCATATGTGTTGACTTGTAGACTTTGCCACATCCGAGATTTCGCTGGTAACTTCGGATTTTAGATAGGGAACACATATTTTGGATATGAGCAACTATTAGCAAGATCAAAAACTAATTCAAATACGAGAAGCAAAAAAAAAATTTAATTTTTTTTTAAATGTGAAAAAAAAAATTTTTTTCCGTGTTCAAAATTTTTTTTCTTTTATTTTTTCGAATGAAATTGTTTTTTCACGCTTTTGAATTTGTCTCCAACTCCGCTATTGGCTTGGTTGACAGAAGATGAAAAAATGAACGAAATAAAAAGAAGTTATAAAATAAAAATAAAAATAAATGAGACATTTTTTTTTTTTATTATTACATTTTTTTTGCTCTTCGTATTTGAACTAGTCTTTGATTTCGCCATTCGCTGCTCATACCTAAAATATGTGTTCCCTATCTAAAATTCGAAGTTACTAGCGATATCTCGCATGTGGCAAAGTCCACAAGTCAACACATATCATCATCATCTTTCCCCCTTCGAAACCCTTCAAGTTTTGTAATCAACTTTTTTTCGTATCTCTTCTAGTTTCCGAGATATTCGCCTGGGGCGATTGAAAAAGACCACCCTGTATACACCATCAGAATACGTACGAATATTATTTGTCAAATCAGGAACACATTTCGTCACAGCTCAAGAGGAAATCGATCATTCGATGATATGAATAACAGGTATAATAGATTAAAAGCTTCCATTCGAAAAATTGATAATTACATGTGTATATTTTTTATTAGGCTATCGCATTTCATGTCTTTGACGTTGATATTCAACTTCATAACGCGTGATTATGAATATATCGTTTTTCTGTACCATAGAATTTCACCAGTGTAAGTACAATGATTTTTATGTGATGACAATATGAAAAGGACTGCAGTGGATTTCTCGAAAGCCGCTGTGTTGTACGAAATTTATAGAAACAAAGTTCCAGAATACTTTTGAATCCGAAACTTTAACAACTTGATGATTTTTGCTGCCGTGGGTCGTTTAATAAATCGGATTCATAAATACAAGCCAGAAAAGTGAGGCCAACTTCACTTTTTGATAGATTCTCTATAACACTGAGGAATACGTCGCATCAGTTATCTCAATGAATAGTGGCGATAATGTCTGGGGTCAAAAGTAACAGAATAATTCGCGCGTGTGGTCGATATCTTCATTCCATGTATGACTGAACCAAATTATAAATAAAATCTACCGTGATATCACGTCATACTTATCAACCTTTGTTACCAGCTGCAAAGTTATTGTATTGCTGACTGTGTAACAGAATATGAATCGGACAGTCCACATCAATAGCATGAATTGCAAAAGATATGCTATAGTCACACTGAACGATTTCATCAAAACCTCAATTTCGGTATTCGTTATTTGTGGCAGTTGATTCATGCACAATAATTTGGATTACTTATTGAAAAAAAGAGTACTCTCTAATTCGTGATAATGAAAGTTAATGAGTCTGGATTCACAATGGGTATCTCAACATACTCCGAAAGATGAAAGTAACTCGACTTTTTAATACGCGATTGATAATTTTGACGAACGGAGGGACAAAATTATTCCACGAAAATAGCAACGATTAGGTCAAAGTTCGAGGATGATTAGGTATGATTTTTTGCTTCACGCGAAATATTTCATTCCGATAAGCACCTCCTCTCCTCCTCTGATATTAGGTTCCAGTATACATTGGTGTGATTAGGTGGACTGAAATTCGCGGAGTCCATATAACACACAATACGCCCTTATACCTACAATAGAACAAATTATCTCCTAGAACCTTTATTATCGGCCGTTGGACGATTCGTTTGTGAAAAATGTTCCACAAAGTCTACAACTTGTATTTTTTTTTTAGCCTATAGAGATATCGACGCTGTGTACCAACATTCGTGGGCAAAAGCTAAATTTTAGGTCAAAGGTCAAATTGGTAACTCGTATATAACTTGGGCAGCCAGTCCACACCGTACGCAGTAGCTTGCAAATCTTAATAAACCACGATGCTGTCGCCACTGAAGTTGATGGTTGTTGGTGTAGCCTATTATAATTTAATTGGCGCCATGGCTACCACTGAATTGCCTCTACCTTCAAGTTCAACTGAGATTCCAAGTTTCAACGAGACCTTCCAACAATCATTAAGAATTATAATACCCAAAGATTACACGTAAGACTGTCTTGACTGTTCTATTTCAAATTCAACAATTCTTTAGCCGCTTACATTAACCGCTTACGACAATATTTTAACCAACACTACAACCGCTCATGTAGGTACAATTTATTGTTATAATTTCACAGTTCACATAAGATTAGTCCACAAATCCATTTTACTCATTGTCAGTACTACCATCATTGCAGTTTTCTTCTTTTTTCAACGGAAGTAAATTTGTTAAGATTGAAGTGTCCTTTACGAGAAAACATATTTCGGTAATTTGTGGATACTCAAATCATGAGTTTCTGCAAGATGAAATTCTTGCGGGACTTTTCATACAACTGAACATTGTTTTGTTAATTGTACCGTACATACATTAATTATCGAGAAAAATGTTACAACGTACATGTACAACGTTTACTATTCTATTGGATTTGTTGTTTCGATTCTTTCTGACATTTGAAGATCAAAACCGTCGATTTCAGTATCAAAATAGACTTTACTTAATTTCTTAGATAACATTGTACTTTAAGAGGGGAGTAAGGTTAATTCGTACAAAAAAAAGGCATGTTTTTGTGAATTTTTTGTGACGACGGAGTCAGAATCTCTTCTTAAAAACCAATGGTACATTAAAGTATGACATTCGGAGAATATTGTGTGAAATTTTCACGAAGAAACATAAAAAAATACGGCAATGGCAGCAAATATTCAGACGTGTCTCGGAATAAAGTAGAATTGCGGTGCACCTCATAACTTGGTGCTGGATCATCCGAAATCAAAAAATCAAAGTTCATTCGTTAGATAATAGTTTTTCCCGGGTAACGCTGGGAGAGTTTATCAAAATTTCAATTTTTTGCTTTTTTGGAACACTTTGGAAGAAAAACCGCGATTTTTTGCGAAAAAAATCGGCTCATTTGTTATTAAAATATAAAAATTATTAACAAATTTGAATAAAAAACTCTCCAGCGTTACCTTGTAAATTATGTACAGAAATAGTGTTCACAATTTCAAAAGGATCGGTGCAGTAGTTTTGAAGTTATGAGGGGCACCGGCTTTGAAAACGTGAGTTTTGGGGAAAACGCTTTAAAGTTTTGAACACTCCAAAATTTGGTAGAAAACGTTCATGAGCGAATTTTATTGGCTTACCTCACACTGAATCATTACAGGTATAAGCACGTTTGTACTTACGTTAAAATGTCTATGTAGATGAAACTGGGGGGTAAGATTAATAGGTATTATACAGGGTGCGTCACGAGAAACTCCGAGAATGGGACTAGCCTGATTTCCGAATAAGTCCACCTCTTTGACCAATCAAACAAATAACAGGTAATGCAATAGGGAGTATGTGAGCATAACATTAGAATCAAGCTATGAAGATAATAATGAAAGACGAGGCCAGCTAGTGATCGGCTCCACTTTGAATGTAAATAGTGTTTGAACTGACTGCTTTCTTGTTCAATACAACCATCGAGTCGATTACGTTATAGAGATCCGTCTGATCCTTTGATTCCAATTTTGTGCTCACACAGTTCCTATTGTCATTACCTGCTAGTCGTTGATTGGTTGAAGGGTGGGGCTTATTCAGCTATCAGACTCCTCCTATTCTCGGAGTTCTTCGTGACTCACCCTGTACAGAGAGCGAAACATCTGCCAGGTAACAATAGCGCGCTCGGGTCGGGTAGGTATGAAAATCCGACAGGTATAAAAATACTCATAACTTCGTCAATTTTGCTCCGATCGACTTGAAATTTCCACACAATATTCTTGAGATATTATGCATTCAATTGAAATGATAGAAAAAATACAAAAACAAAATTTTAATACCTTACCCCCCCCTTAATGAAATTATAAAAATACCAGTAAGGGGTAAGTCGATGGCTGAGCGCAACAACATCGTATCTCAGAATTTGCTTCAGGAACATCGTACGCCAAAATTTGGTTCAACAACATCGTACCTCACAATTTGCTCGCGAAGTTTTCTGAGGCTGTACCACTGATGGGTAGGTACCTACACGATTTTTAAAAGTATATAAGCCCCGCCAAACTTATTGCATAGTTATAGTATATTGTTTGTCATTTCTTTGGTTTTTTACGTCGAAGGTGGGTGGCTGAGCTGTTATAAATTGCGTTCAAGATTTGATATATTCCATCATATCATAACTCAATTCTAAAGCAAAAGGTAAGTGTACCAATTACTGACCCTTCAAGACCCAATTATCGACCCTTATATTTTTTCAAATTTCAAATCGATTATAAGAATTCTGAATGTTTCCGTTACACAAATCAGTTGCGAGAGAATCGAAGAATGCGAATTGATTTTTTTGATAATTTCAAAGCTTATGGATAAAAAGAAATCATCGAAAAAGGTCAATATTTGGGACAGGGTCAGTAACTGGTACACTTACCCTACTGAAGTTATTGCTTGATATATTGACGTATTTTGATGGAATAATAAAATTCAAAATAATTCAATATCATTCTTTTTTAACTTCAGTATGCTTGATGTTTTTGAACCAAATTTTGACGTACAATATTTTTAAAGCAAATTCAGAGATACGATGTTTCGGAGCAAATTTTGAGCTACGATCTTGTTGAACGGAATTCCGAGATACGATGTTGTTGCTCTCAGCCGTCGAAGTGTCAGGGTTGTAGAAGACACCAGATAATCCTCAGAGATTCTCGCGTGAAGACTCGCATAAAAAAACCATATAGAAGTAGCGAGATCACGCCGTGGTCTAGTCGATTTGAACCTTATTATCCCAACGTTTCTTGCATAGATACTTACCCGGAATCGGTGCCCACAAGTTACACACCAAAAGAATCAGGTGGAACGATGCTAGATTGATCTGTAAAGAGGAAGGAGGTCACCTGGCTGTTATAAACTCAAAATCAGAATCAACAACCATAAGCCGGCTACTTGCGGCAAAATCGATTTACCAAGCTTCCGTTGGGTTCCACGATCTCTGGAAGGAAGGGGAGTATGAAACTATCGATGGCAAATCTCCATCAGATGCTGGATTCAATGAGTGGGTCCTGGGGGAACCGAATAACGGAGGCGGCGACGGGATCGAAAATTGTGGAGCTCTAGTCCGCGATGGTCGGTTCAATGACATCAAGTGTACAGCGACTCTTCCCTTCGTATGTGAGGTGCCTATTCCTCAAGGTATGAATCGTTCTACATTACACCCAAGATTCTTTCAACTGTTGCCTGCTCAGATTCTTCATTCTCGCAATACGCGCATTTTGTAAAATAATTATTTCAGGTACAGGCGAAGCTTATACAGAGGTACAATACGGTTCAAATTACACACAAATTACTGGAGATAATGAAAATACTGAAATACTAGAAGAAACAACACTGCCAACGGATGCGTAGTAGCTGTTACAGCACAAACCCTGCATGCGGGCGGTCGGCTTGAGGAGAAATCTTCATACCTATATCTGAATATTGAAGCGATCGGATCCTCTTCTCAAATCACAGCATCTTTCAATTTGTCTGATTGTGAATTGGCATTCTTATTAAAATCAAAGGCTATAAATCGGCTTGCGAAAACGTATTTTTCAATATTATATGCATGTGGTTCAATGAAGAATTGATTCGATAAACGTTGATAAGTCAATTCAAAAGTTATTATTTATTCTGAAACGCACTCCCTATTTTTCTTGAAAACTAAGAGAACTTGTCACATACTTGTCATAATCTTTTCACGTATCTGTAGGCAGTTTTCAAATTATAAGGCATGGAAAGAAGGGCCTGAGTCGAAAATCGTCTTTAATCACTTACCTTCCATCAATCGAACAATGTGGTCAGCTCCGCTGGGAGCTAAACAAATTGGGTCACAATATGTGATAGTCTGAGCCCATCTAGATAGGCTTGATAATCCCGTCCAGACGTCACGCCGTACGAGGAAAAGGCAAAAGGAAAAAAATAGTTGTATCCTTGGTCCAGATATGTTCCCTGCGATTTTGCGTTACAGGGACCATTTTCTGTTGATTTTTCAATTTTTCTGGATTCTATGTAATTTTTTGCATATTTGATCTGAGAGATGAGTCGAAATCCACGTATCTTCTCTCTACATTTATAACGTATGCATACAGCCACAGTGTGTACAATTTGATACAAACTTTTCAGTAAGTCAATCTCCGCAAAAAGGGTCCAGATTTGGGCGATGGTTCCATCTATCTTTTCAATCATTCATATACGTATCTTTCTTACGCGATGACTGCGAATCCTTATCATATTCATTATGTTATGGTTTTGCAGTATCCGCCTCTACTGTTAAAGAATTCCGTTGAATTTAGAGAAAATAAAGAATGCTGTTGATGAATACTGAAAAATCTATACGGCTCCTAATGGAACCAGCTTATCTCAGCTTTTCCGTTAGAAACAGTGTGTTTGCTCGTTACTTTTACGAAACAACCTGAATCTCCATTCCTGTTAGTAAAACGCTTCATTTTGAAACAGACTATATTAGAAGTATAACTGCTACTTCACTTCCCATTGTGGCGTGGTAGTGGTTCACACAAGATCTGGCAAGACACATGAACATAATTTACAGTATAAGGCACATGCTTCGTCTATCTCATGAAAGTAATGCACGTACAAGAGATAGCGAAAAATGCCTCACACAACGAGCGTCCTGAGAGGCGTCTTTTCGTATTGCGGACATGAGACTGTATGCTTTATAAAATTTATGCATGACAAAAAGTGATGCTTTTACTTATTTTATCAGCGAAATTCAAGCCTGCATTGAATTGACATGAGACCGGCAGCTTCACCTGCAGTGAGATTTCATACAGATCTACTGACGTTTTCACTTAGGCATATAGAGAATTCCACACTGTTTCGACCTGGGTCTGACCCTCCACGGATCGATTCGGTCCATAATTTTGCATATCATTGATCTACCTTTCGAAGGCATTCCGAAATTTTTTCAGATTTTTTTCGAGTGAATTTGTTCGAATAAAAAAATAAGATCACTCATTAAAATATCGAAGGCCATAATTTTGAAATCCGAAAAATTCTCGAAAACCCTGTCTTCGATACAGAAAATTTTAGCGCGTGGACTAAAGTGGGCCGGTGTAGGTGTTTACACTCATCTGTAATTTGCGATTCCGTAGAAAAAAAATTGTGTGGGCAGATCACACGCCGAAATTGTTCATATCGAATGAAGGATTTTTTTACCATTTTTCTCTTTCTGATTTGTTATAATTATAAGGCCTTCGATGTGACCGTTTATTGAGTAGGTAACTCTATTTTTCTATCGGAACAAATATACTTGGAAACATCTAAACAACCGTAGGAAAAATTACGGACTGAATCCAAGAGGTCGAGGGTCAAACCCAGCTCCAAATGCTGTGGAATTCCCCGTGCAAAGTGGTGGACATATTTTTTCCTAGTTGGTAAAATAATTTGAACTTTATATATGCCTGTTCACGTAATATTCACGTACCTATATTTTATCTATCACAGGAACCTGCCAACACTTGTTCGAAGGCATGCAATAAAGGATATGCGCCCTCTCCGCATTTTCCCTTGAAATTGTCGTAATCTGATACCTTGATCATTCCACCTCCAAGGTTCATATCCTTTATATACTGAGCTTTACGTCTAACCATATCCTCATCGTCAAAACCGACCCACTGATTTCCCTTATACGCGTAGGGTCCCATTCGGCGTAGAGGATCTTGAACTACCGTCCAACCCTGATTGTTTATTCGATCGCAAATTTCATAGTAAGCCAGACTTCCAGCTGATCCAGTCGATTCCCCGGCTTCACCAGCACTGGCGCGGGCGGGGGCATTCAAGCCAATACCCGTATTCGGATTTTTTATCGTGAACGATCGGCCGTAGAATGGCAGACCTGCAAAAAAATGGAGTACATCGTCCAATAATACAGTTGCACACAAAATTCGATGACAAATGGTTTTTTTTTTTTTCAATTATTGAAAATTGGTACGATGCTTATTATTGAGATAGCATTTCGCACGGCATAACATTGTGTCCAAGAACAGAATAATTCGCACCCATAACGATTTTTCTGGACGGTGCTCCTTTGGATATCAAGTAATTGATTGTAGAATTCGCACTCAGCCCATTATTCCCAACATTGTACTATTTTGTAATGATTCATTCGATGTAGTAAGTAATTTTACCTAATAACCTCATCACCTCGTCATTTTATCAGATATATTGGAAAACTGCCATGATTTGTATGATAAATAAACACATACATAGCAAAAAAGGACTGCTAATGGATGAAAATCATATTTGATGAAAAATAGCACGTGGCGTGAGTTTGAATTCGCTGCGCATTTGCGCGCCTGCCACCAGGCTGCGCGCGTTAGCGGGAGGCGTTGCTAGATCACAGCTGATCGTTTGGCGATGTTTGGGCCAGGAAAAGTTCAATAATTTTTAACGCGAAAACGGCTGATCGTGGAACATGGGTTCCCGCTTCGAATTTGTGTGGAATGATCTCCTCTACAAGCTGCTATTTTTTCTTCTCTTTTTTGATGATTTGGAACGAAACCCCGAGCGATTTAGTCACGGACTCGCGATTTATTGATAGTTTTTAATTAATTTAACTATGACCCCGGGAATTTCGTGAATAAACATTTTGATATGTTATTCTGGGCGAGTTTCTGCGTCGATTGGTATTTTTTTCATGCGCGGCTGAATTATTTGAGGGTAGGCCTATTTTTCGAGCTACATTGATTAGACTAGAAAGCGAGTGCCGTAATCACACGAGTATTCGTGGCGAATGCAACGAGCCGAGGCGAGGCGACTACACATTAAAGTTTGGAAAAACGGCTTGGAAAATCGGTTTCCTTGCATGTGTAATAAAAAATATAATGTGCATCAAGGGAGGCAGATAGGTGTTTTTTACCTCGTGTAATTGTGCTGTCCTCGGCTCCGCCTCGAGCAGCAAACTTCACACTCGGTAAAGAACACCTATCTTTCTCCCTTGATTCACAATATTCTATTTTTTCATCACTATGGTTGTAACCCCGTCTCGCCGACATATTTCAAAAAGTGCTTCATTCATACCTGCCAGCAAACGGGCCATTCCCAGTCCACCTCCAGTCCGTCAAACCCGTACTCTACAATTAACCCCAGCGCATGTGAAACAAACTTTGATCTGCTTACTGCACTTTTAACCAATCGGCTGTATTTATCTCCCGGCGTATCGTCCCAGCCTCCAACTGCTAATAGCACCTTCACGCCAAGCCCCTGATAGAAACTTATGTGCCTCCGAAAATCTGGAATGAATAAAAAAATTTGGCTGGTTCCATCTCAAATCACCCAGGCAGGTTGGGACCAAAAATTCAAATCACTCAGCGATTAAATAGACCATTCTTTAGGGCATTTGAAGGGACCCGTGTATAGGGATTTTTTTCCAAACAAAATTTTGAGCCCTGTAGGAATTTTTAAATTTTTATCAGCAAAGACGGATTTTTATCAATTTTGTAATTGTCATTTTTTTTCCAATGGCTATAACTTCCACAAAAATCAACCGATTCGCCTGATCTTTTTTTCAAAATGTCCGGAATTCAGCGTTCTTTCAGAAAATCGCTGATTCGCCTAAATTTATGGAAAATTGTAAGAGTTATTCAGTATTTCGTGAAAAAGAGGGACGAAATTCAACCTCGATTTTCGCCAGTTGCATATCTTTTTTTTTTTCTCGCCAATTTTTTCATGAATAGTCTTTAAAAAGTCCGAACTTCACGTGGATGAATCATGTGCGGCAAAACATTTTGAAAGGAGCTGTGGATTTTTTTTTTAATTTCACATTTTCGTTGTCATTATGTAGCTTATTTTCTGCTATAAATTGTTTATTATTTTCTATTTATGAGATATGGATAGATAGAATGATAGATACATGTATACGTAGAAATGAGGAGAAATAATATGAAAATTTGAGATTTGAGAAAAATTTTTTTCAATAGAAAAATGTCAGTTTTCGGAAAAATGGCTAAGGGATTTTCGACTCCAATTTTGACGAGGATTCACCCTGTAAGCTATACGTCACGAATTCTGAATCACCCCGTGTCAAATTGTCTAATTGTAAATGTGCTCCTCACTGAGAATTCATTAAGTATTTCCGATTTAAAGGATGTATCACATGAATAAAAGAAATAATGGATCTCTGCAGAAGATGAATTCCTTGTGGTTTATTTTGATCTGAATTGCGGAATTGGTCTTATTGTTATTATTATTAGACATCGGACTAATCTTGAACTGCATCTATAAATATCATCCTTAACTTATACAGTTTGGGGAGGGACCGATCCTACAGAAATAATTTCTACATAGTGTAAGTCCTACAGAAAAGTTCCTACAGAATATTTCCTACAGAAAAATTATCCTACAGAAATCAATCCTACAGAAAAGTTCCTACAGAATGATTATTCTACATAATGCAGTTCTACATACAATTATGACCGACTGAATTTTGGCCACTGGAACCACAACTGGGTGTTCTAACGCATCTATGATAGTTTTCGTTTTGACGGCGCAGTCTAAGCGTCGCATACAACCCATAGAGGGGCGCAAGCAGAACCGTATCTAGCTCCCAAAAGTAGAGCCATCATCAAAATATTCGAAGGAGGAATAGGAACGAACTCTGTAGGAACTTTTCTGTAGGACTTCTACTATGTAGGAATTACTTCTGTGGCATCGATGTCCTCTCGTTTTCATTCTGTAGGACTACGTTATGTAGGTTATGTATAATTTTTCTGTTGGAAAGATTCTGTAGGAACTTTTCTGTAGGACTTACACTCTGTAGGAATTATTTCTGTAGCATCGATGCCCTCTCGGAAAATCAGTCACACCTGGACGGTAAGTAAACTTGACGACCAAGGGCCATTGCGCAAGTATATGATCGAGTATGAAGGACCTCGTCTTGATAGGTACGGATCTCTGGACACCTTGATAGCATCGGGATCAAACTTTTCTGACGATATTCCGGAGCCTGGACAATTGACTCCAAAGGAAACCCAATACTCGGGACCGGAAATGGAGGCAGGAATTGACGTTGATCTTAATGCAACCATAGTGGAAGGACCACCCTCAGGGACCAAAAAGGTAAATGTATGAACTCGTGGTATGGTTTGAGTACAGAAGTCATTGATACAATCTTCTATGTCATGTCCCTACACTATGATCCTCTATTAACATCGTACATTGAGACAAAATCTTTTTCCTTATCTATTTTGGCAAAAGATTTCACTTGACGCGCCCGTGGTCCTTCGGCTGACAAGGCTCTAGGCTAATATTTTATTATAATGTTGTTGGGCGCCAATTGGTTTAAGGAACCAATACCTCTAATCTGACTTTTATTTATTCACTTGTATATTAGAATCATGAGACAATCACAAGGGGATTCACATGGAGGACCAATGAAATGCAAGATCAGCAGAAAATAGTATTTGACGGACAAGATATATGAATTTATTGACTTACTTATTGAGTTATTGCAGCAACAGACGGCTGAATAATAACAATCCAAGACTTGGTTGAGGTTTCACAATTGACAATAATAAATAAACGAATCACGTATAATAATTTGACGAATTCAATAATAATTAGTGTCTATATCTTAGACAAATATAAATTTAACGACAATACGTCTTAGATATTCGGGTGAGACTCCTAGAGAACTGCTTCACTTGCCGATATTTGACGAACGCGTCGTCACTTGAGATGTGAATTTACTATACTATGTTACCGGCATTTAGGCGCGTTTCTAGGATATTCAAATAATACTCGCAAGACTATACGCTTGACGATTTTGCCTAAGGATCTTCAGGTGAACCTTTGTCGACGAGTTTCATATTGCAATCAATATAATATATTCAATAAATTATTCGGACAACACAACTCATAAGGATTTAATTGTAACAATTATAAATTAGGGAGCGCTCGAGGAGTCATTTGAGCGTGACGTCGAGGAGAAATTCAAATTCCTGTCACAACATATTGCATGTGAGTTTTCTTTGAGGGCTTAATTAATGACGTTTCACCATCAAAGCATCAGCATGTACCTCTTTCTGAATCAGTTGTTATTTTCAGTTCATCTCGAACTCCAGCCCCGCAATTTATTGTAGCAAGGAGCAATTCCAGAAGACCAATTCCAGCACTCTAACTTCTGAGAACGGGAATGAGAAAGAAGATCAGAACAAAAAGCAAGATCGCAAGCGAATGTTGCTCCGCAGCAACACCTACATTTCTGATGGTCTTGGGATGAACGGCGATGATGAACCAAGAAAGGGTCCTCCACCCCGTAGAACGCCAAGCCCGATTGTTCCCGTGGTCTCTCAGCCCGCGATTCTTAGCAAATTACACGACCTCCAAAGCGCAGTTAGTGACATCATCTTTATGGTCACTGGCAACGAAAATGGTCCAGCCAACATCGCGGATGTCTCGAGAGCTTCTAATGCCATCGTGGCGGATGTTGTTAAGGTAGAAACATTTCCGAAACTATATGACCGTTACTTATGACATGAATCATCGTTGTTGAATTCTGCCGCGTTGTTATAAATTGCATCACCGAGGGAAATAATTTGTTGGATTTACTAAATATTTTCAAATTATCATATAGTGTCATATATAAGTGTCACTCGTAACTTTGCAACAGTCAGCCAGAAAGTAATTTTCCAAAACTGAACTGGCAGGATGTTTACAGTAAATGTGATACGGGGCAAGAAGCACTTTCTAAACTCCAAACTGAATCACAATGACCTCTCTGATACTATACGCCATCAGAATACGTACGAATATTATTTGTCAAATCAGGAGCATTTCGTCACAGCTCAAGAGGAAATCGATTATATGAATAACAGGTATAATAGATTAAAAGCTTCACTCCGAAAAATTGATAATAATATGTGTTTATTTTTTATTAGGCTATAGCATTTCATTTCTTATCCAAATACTGAAAGTGTCTCTGACGTTGATATTCAACTTCATAACGCGTGAATATGAACATATCGTTTTTCTGTACCTGGAATTTCCCTAGTGTAAGTGCAATGAATTTTATGTAATTACGATATGAAAAGGACTGCAGTGGATTTCTCGAAAGCCGCTGCGTTGTACGACATTTATAGAAACAAAGATCCAGAATACTTTTGAATCCGAAACATTAACAACTTGATGATTTTTGCTGCCGTGGGTCATTTAATAAATCGGATTCATAAATACAAGCCAGAAAAGTGAGGCTAACTTTACTTTTTGATAGATTCTCTATAACACTGAGGAATACGTCGCATCAGTTATCTCAATGAATGGTGGCGATAATGTCTGGGGTCAAAAGTAACAGAATAATTCGCGCGTGTGGTCGATATCTTCATTCCATGTATGACTGAACCAAATTATAAATAAAATCTACCGTGATATCACATCATACTTATCAACCTTTGTTACCAGCTGCAAAGTTATTGTATTGCTGACTGTGAAACAGAAAATCAATCGGACAGTCCATATCAACAGCATGAATTGCAAAAAATATGCTAGTCACACTGAACGATTTCATCAAAACCTCAATTTCGGTATTCGTTATTTGTGGCAGTTGATTCATGCACAATAATTTGGATTACTTATTGAAAAATAGAGTACTCTCTAATTCGTGATAATGAAAGTTAATGAGTCTGGATTCACAATGGGTATCTCAACATACTCCGAAAGATGAAAGTAACTCGACTTTTTAATACGCGATTGATAATTTTGACGAACGGAGGGACAAAATTATTGCACGAAAATAGCAACGATTAGGTCAAAGTTCGAGGATGATTAGGTATGATTTTTTGCTTCACGCAAAATATTTCATTCCGATAAGCACCTCCTCTCCTCCTCTGATATTAGGTTCCAGTATACACTGGTGTGATTAGGTGGACTGAAATTCGCGGAGTCCATATAACACACAATACGCCCTTATACCTACAATAGAACAAATTATCTCCTAGAACCGTTATTATCGGCCGTTGGACGATTCGTTTGTGAAAAATGTTCCACAAAGTCTACAACTTGTATTTTTTTTTTAGCCTATAGAGATATCGACGCTGTGTATCAACATTCGTGGGCAAAAGCTAAATTTTAGGTCAAAGGTCAAATTGGTAACTCGTATATAACTTGGGCAGCCAGTCCACACCCTACGCAGTAGCTTGCAAATCTTAATAAACCACGATGCTGTCGCCACTGAAGTTGATGGTTGTTGGCCTAGCCTATTATAATTTAATTGGCGCCATGGCTACCACTGAATTGCCTCTACCTTCAAGTTCAACTGAGATTCCAAGTTTCAACGAGACCTTCCAACAATCATTAAGAATTATAATACCCAAAGATTACACGTAAGACTGCATTGACTGTTCTATTTCAAATTGAACAATTCTTTAGCCGCTTACATTAACCGCGTACGACAATACTTTAACCAACACTACAACTGCTCATGTAGGTACAATTTATTGTTATAATTTCACAGTTCACATAAGATTAGTCCACAAATCCATTTTACTCATTGTCAGTACTACCATCATTGCAGTTTTCTTCTTTTTTCAACGGAAGTAAATTTGTTAAGGTTGAAGTGTCCTTTACGAGAAAACATATTTCGGTAATTTGTGGATACTCAAATCATGAGTTTCTGCAAGATGAAATTCTTGCGGGACTTTTCATACAACTGAACATTGTTTTGTTAATTGTACCGTACATACATTAATTATCGAGAAAAATATTACAACGTACGTGTACAACGTTTACTATTCTATTGGATTTGTTGTTTCGATTCTTTCTGACATTTGAAGATCAAAACCGTCGATTTCAGTATCGAAATAGACTTTACTTAATTTCTTAGATAAGATTGTACTGTAAGGGGGGAGTAAGGTTAATTCGTACAAAAAAAAGGCATGTTTTTGTGAATTTTTTGTGACGACGGAGTCAGAATCTCTTCTTAAAAACCAATGGTACATTAAAGTATGACATTCGGAGAGTATTGTGTGAAATTTTCACGAAGAAACATAAAAAAATACGGCAATGGCAGCAAATATTCAGACGTGTCTCGGAATAAAGTAGAATTGCGGTGCCCCTCATAACTTGGTGCTGGATCATCCGAAATCAAAAACTCAAAGTTCATTCGTTAGATAATAGTTTTTCCCGGGTAACGCTGGGAGAGTTTATCAAAATTTCAATTTTTTGCTTTTTTGGAACACTTTGAAAGAAAAACCGCGATTTTTTGCGAAAAAAATCGGCTCATTTGTTATTAAAATATAAAAATTATTAACAAATTTGAATAAAAAACTCTCCAGCGTTACCTTGTAAATTATGTACAGAAATAGTGTTCACAATTTCAAAAGGATCGGTGCAGTAGTTTTGAAGTTATGAGGGGCACCGGCTTTGAAAACGTGAGTTTTGGGGAAAACGCTTTAAAGTTTTGAACACTCAAAAATTTGGTATAAAACGTTCATGAGCGAATTTTATTGGCTTACCTCACACTGAATCAGTACAGGTATAAGCACGTTTGTACTTACGTTGAAATGTCTACATAGATGAAACTGGGGGGTAAGATTAATAGGTATTATACAGGGTGCGTCACGAGAAACTCCGAGAATGGGACTAGCCTGATTGCCGAATATAAGTCCACCTCTTTGACCAATCAAACGAATAACAGGTAATGACAATAGGGACTATGTGAGCATAAAATCAGAATCAAGCTATGAAGATAATAATGAAAAACGAGGCCAGCTAGTGATCGGCTCCACTTTGAATGTAAATAGTGTTTGAACAGACTGCCTTCTTGTTCAATACAACCATCGAGTCGATTACGTAGAGATCCGTCTGATCCTTTGATTCCAATTTTGTGCTCACACAGTTCCTATTGTCATTACCTGCTAGTCGTTGATTGGTTGAAGGGTGGGGCTTATTCAGCTATCAGACTCCTCCTATTCTCGGAGTTTTTCGTGACTCACCCTGTACAGAGAGCGAAACATCTGCCAGGTAACAATAGCGCGCTCGGGTCGGGTAGGTATGAAAATCCGACAGGTATAAAAATACTCACAACTTCGTCAATTTTGCTCCGATCGACTTGAAATTTCCACACAATATTCTTGAGATATTATGCATTCAATTGAAATGATAGAAAAAATACAGAAACAAAATTTTAATACCTTACCCACCCCCACCCCCCCCCCCCCCCCCCCCCCCTCAATGAAATTATAAAAATACCAGTAAGGGGTAAGTCGATGGCTGAGCGCAACAACATCGTATCTCAGAATTTGCTTCAGGAACATCGTACGTCAAAATTTGGTTCAACAACATCGTATCTCACAATTTGCTCGCGAAGTTTTCTGAGGCTGTACCACTGATGGGTAGGTACCTACACGATTTTTAAAAGTATATAAGCCCCGCCAAACTTATTGCATAGTTATAGTATATTGTTTGTCATTTCTCTGATTTTTTACGTCGAAGGTGGGTGGCTGAGCTGTTATAAATTGCGTTCAAGATTCGATATATTCCATCATATCATAACTCAATTCTAAAGCATAAGGTAAGTGTACCAATTACTGACCCTTCAAGACCCAATTATCGACCCTTATATTTTTTCAAATTTCAAATCGATTATAAGAATTCTGAATGTTTCCGTTACACAAATCAGTTGCGAGAGAATCGAAGAATACGAATTGATTTTTTTGATAATTTCAAAGCTTATGGATAAAAAGAAATCATCGAAAAAGGTCAATAATTGGGACAGGGTCAGTAACTGGTACACTTACCCTACTGAAGTTATTGCTTGATACATTGACGTATTTTGATGGAATAATAACATTCAAAATAATTCAATATCATTCTTTTTTAACTTCAGTATGCTTGATGTTTTTGAACCAAATTTTGACGTACCTACAATATTTTTGAAGCAAATTCAGAGATACGATGTTTCGGAGCAAATTTTGAGATAGGATATTTTTCGAGCAAATTTTGAGCTACGATCTTGTCGAACGGAATTCCGAGATACGATGTTGTTGCTCTCAGCCGTCGAAGTGTCAGGGTTGTAGACGACACCAGATAATCCTCAGAGATTCTCGCGTGAAGACTCGCATAAGAAAACCATATAGAAGTAGCGAGATCTCGCCGTGGTCTAGTCGATTTGAACCTTATTATCCCAACGTTTCTTGCATAGATACTTACCCGGAATCGGTGCCCACAAGTTACACACCAAAAGAATCAGGTGGAACGATGCTAGATTGATCTGTAAAGAGGAAGGAGGTCACCTGGCTGTTATAAACTCAAAATCAGAATCAACAACCATAAGCCGGCTACTTGCGGCAAAATCGATTTACCAAGCTTCCGTTGGGTTCCACGATCTCTGGAAGGAAGGGGAGTATGAAACTATCGATGGCAAATCTCCATCAGATGCTGGATTCAATGAGTGGGTCCTGGGGGAACCGAATAACGGAGGCGGCGACGGGATCGAAAATTGTGGAGCTCTAGTCCGCGATGGTCGGTTCAATGACATCAAGTGTACAGCGACTCTTCCCTTCGTATGTGAGGTGCCTATTCCTCAAGGTATGAATCGTTCTACATTACACCCAAGATTCTTTCAACTGTTGCCTGCTCAGATTCTTCATTCTCGCAATACGCGCATTTTGTAAAATAATTATTTCAGGTACAGGCGAAGCTTATACAGAGGTACAATACGGTTCAAATTACACACAAATTACTGGAGATAATGAAAATACTGAAATACTAGAAGAAACAACACTGCCAACGGATGCGTAGTAGCTGTTACAGCACAAACCCTGCATGCGGGCGGTCGGCTTGAGGAGAAATCTACATACCTATGTATATCTGAATGTTGAAGCGATCGGATCCTCTTCTCAAATCACAGCATCTTTCAATTTGTCTGATTGTGAATTGGCATTCTTATTAAAATCAAATGCTATAAATCGGCTTGCGAAAACGTATTTTTCAATATTATATGCATGTGGTTCAATGAAGAATTGATTCGATAAACGTTGATAAGGCAATTCAAAAGTTATTATTTATTCTGAAACGCACTTCCCATTTTTCTTGAAAACTAATAGAACTTGTATCTTTTCACATTTCTGTATAGGGTTAGGTATGTATCAGGCTTGATATTCCCGTCCAGACGTCACGCCGTACGGGAAAGGGTAATAGGAAAGAATATAGTTAGATCCTTGTTCCAGATGTTCCCTGCGATTTTGCGTTACAGGGAGCATTTTCTGTTAATTTTGCAATTTTTCTGGATTCTATGAAATTTTTTGTATATTCGATCTGAGAGATGAGTCGAAATCCAAGTATCTTCTTTTTACGTTTATCACGTATGCATACAGCCACAGTATTATCAAGGTGTGTACAATTTGATACAAATTTTTGAGTAAGTCAATCTCCGCAAAAAGGGTCCAAATATGGGCGGTGGTTCCATCTATCTTTTCAATCATTCATATTATACATATATTTCTTATGCGATGACCACGAATCCTTCATGACTTCATTATGTTATGATTTTGCAGTATCCGCCTGTACTGTTAAAGAATTCTTGATGAATACTAAAAAATCTATACGGCTCCTAATGAAACCAGTTCATCTCAGCTTTTCGAATCTCCATTCTTCTATTAGTAAAACGCTGTATTTTGAAACAGACTATATTAGAATTATAACTGCTACTTTACTTCCTATTGTTGCGTGGTTCACACAAGATGGCACATGCTTCGTCTATCTCATGAAAGTAATGCACATTATACAGCGTATTGTGTTACAAGAGATAGCGAAAAATACTTCACAACAACGAGCGTCCTGAGAAGGCGTCCTTTCGTTTTGCGGACATGCGACTGTATGCTTTATAAAATTTATGCATGACGAAAAGTTATGCTTTTACTGAATTAAACTGAGTATATTAATTTAGCGCTCGTATACAGATATATGATCATATTTATTCAGTAGAAATTATTACATATTGTTGTTGCTTTGGTAATTATCACTGTAGTTTTGTGTGTATAATTCACTATAGTACATACGAGCAATTCCGGAGAGTTACGTCTGCAGTACTTCCATTACGATTTTTGAATTAAGGTCTTCAGCAGTAGAGTTGGAACGGAAGTATACGAGGGCAGATGTGGCACATTGAATTCGGCAGAACATCATTATTCTATCGAATATTGTGAAATGCATGAGTAGGATTACTTATTTTACCAGCGAAATTCAAGCCTGCGTTGAATTGTCATGAGACCGGCAGCTTACCTGTGAGACTTCATACAGATCTACTGAGGTTTTCACTTGGGCATATGAGCGGGTCCATGTCATCTCACTCAAAAAAAAACACTCAAATCGCGGATCTTTGCGCCCTTCGAGGAATCTTTAGTACTATGAAAAAAAAAAATAGAAGTTCACGGATTTCGAAAAATTTTCAAAAATGGCGGAGTTACGGGTGTTTGAATTTTGTTGCACTGCTTGGTTTGAAAATTCATATCTCCGAAACCATTAATCGCAGCCGAATGATCTTGGACTCATTTCATTCACAAAAGAAAGAGCTACTGTTAAAAAAATATGTTTAAAGAAAAAAAGAATTTCTTCAAGTTTTTTTCGTCATTTTTTTCCGAAATTCGGCCGCCATTCCCAAAGGGTACGGTAAATTTCATGGAGACAATTTTTTTTAAATAGCTGGATCCTTCCCCTTCAAATTCGTAGAAAAAAATTTATGGAGACCATACTAGGTCCGGAGAAAAAAATCAAAACGTCCGGACGTGCGTCGCCGCGCGTGCCGTTCCACGGTGGCGCTGCTCCGTTAGGCTCGCTGTTTCACGTAGCCGTTGAATTTCATTCAATGTTTCGCTATTTTCTAGGGCTATCCTCTCTTGGAGAATAGTTATTCAACTACTTTAAACTTCCAGAATACGTCTACTGGTTATTTTCGCTTGAAATTATACTTGTTCCGAAAATTCCGAGATTCGGTCCATAATTTTGCATATCATTGATCTACCTTTCGAAGGCACTCCGATATTTTTTCAGAATTTTTTCGAGTGAATTTGTTCGAATAAAAAAATAAGATCACTCATTAAAATATCGAAGGGCATTATTTTAAAATCCAAAAGAATTCTCGAAAACCCTGTCTTCGATACAGAAAATTTGAGCGCATGGACTGCAAAGTGGGCCGGTGTTTACGCTGATCTGTATTTCGTGATTTCGAAAAAAAAAAATTGTGTGGGCAGATCACACGCCGAAATTGTTCATATCGAATGAAGGATTTTTTACCATTTTGTTTTTTCTGATTTGTTAATTAAGGCCTTCGATGGGACCGTTTATTGAGTAGAGGTAACTCTATTTTTCTATCAGAACAAATTGACCTAAAAAAATGTGAAATAAATTGAACGGGCCTTCGAATGGTCGAACAATACTGTAGGAAACATGACGGACCGCATTTGAGTGGTCAAGGGTCACACCCAGGTCGAAAGGCTATCGAATTTCCCATACAAAGTTGTGGACACATTTTTTTTCACTGGTATACCAACATACTCACATGTATATTTTATCAATTGCAGGAACCTGCCAACACTTGTTGGAAGGCATGCAATAAAGGATATGCGCCCTCTCCGCATTCCCCCTTGGAATCGTCGTAATTTAATGTCTTGATCATTCCACCTCCAAGGTTCATATCCTTTATGTACTGAGCTTTTCGTCTAACCATATCCTAATCGTCAAAACCGACCCACTGATTTCCCTTATACGCGTAGGGTCCCATTCGGCGTAGAGGATCTTGAACTACCGTCCAACCCTGATTGTTTATTCGATCGCAAATTTCATAGTAAGCCAGACTTCCAGCTGATCCAGTAGATTTTCCGGCTTCACCAGCACTATAGCTGGGGCATTCAAGCCAATACCCGTTTTCGGGTCGTTTATCGTGAACAATCGGCCGTAGAATGGCAGACCTGAAAAAATGGAGTACATCGTCCAATAATACAGTTGCACACAAAATTCGATGACAGATGGTTTCTCTGACATATTATTGAAAATTCAGTCAACGCTTATCAACTTTGTAGAATTTAATAACGTAACATGCAGTCCAAGAACTGCATGATTCTCAATTTCTCACCCAAAACAATTTTCTCGGACGGCGTTCCTTTGAATATCAAATAACTAATTGTAGAATTCACAGTCCACTCAAAGTCCCTAACATTGTACAAAGGTGCACCGTGGATCGTTCTCCCAGTCCATGGCCCATAATAATCATAAGTCACGGCTGTAATCCAGTCCACATATTTTGCCAAAAGTGGTAATTCGTAGCCATTGTCTATGTAATGCTCAAGTTGCCCAACTTTAGTTGTCAACAACAGTCCTCTGGGCTTGAAAGCTGAACTCAGCTCCTTGAAAAGTAGTGAGAAGTCTTCTCTATCTGTCGCCGGCCCTGCCCCGCAATCGGCCTTCAAATGAAAGAATCGCGGTTCAACTAAATCATCGGTGGGCCGTACCCATTATCTCGTGGATCGAGATTAGACATGCTACAATTATATCATGTATAGTACGATGATTCTGGCTTATCGTTTAGAGTTCAGACTCTAAATTCTAAACTTCAGAGTTAAAATCACGTAAGTCGATTTAGACATTTTATACGGTCTCCTTAGATTTTTACGGAAATTTGTGTTCTCTTTTACCTCTTTCATCAAAATTAGTACTCTAAAAACACATTATGTGACGGCGCAGAATTTGTATATGCACATAGCAATGTATGCCGCGATTTGTTGCCGCCGAGGAATTTATTCTGACAATACTCACGGGGGTCTAATTTTTCCCACGACGGTGTTAGCTTTATCAACAGGTCTGACTCATCCAGACTCGCGTAGCTGAACATGAGGTACGTACATAAAGTGGAATCAATGTCTCCCAGTAGATAACTTGATAGTATAAGATCTGTTTTCCAACTTGAGAAATGACACACTACCTAAAAATTAACGAGAGACTTAGAGAACATCGATCTCCGCATTCAACTGTATACACGCGTAAAGGCCGAAGCACATGATGGAACTCCATAAGCCATTAGCACAAGGCGTAAGCCCACGGCGCATACACATTACTTTTCAATTACCATTGATGCTGAATTTATACCTACATCTATGACTTTTGCATTTTGCTTATGGCCTATGGAGTTCAATGTGCTTTAATCTCGCTAGCCGATGAATGGAAGTTATTACCTTGTACTGACTAGTTACCGAAGGTGAATCTCCTCCCGGATTAACCGATGTAGTCAGGGGAGTACTGGTTGAGGTGGTAATTTGTGGCGTCAGCTGTCGGTTACTCACCTCCAAACCTTTCTGTGTCTGATCAATTGAACTTATATGAGTATTTTCGCGTTTAAATACCAGTACAAGAAAGACATGAAAACAGCTCGCATTGAATGAGTCTTATAGGCAAGTTCAATTCATCGCTCGCGACAAAAGATTTTCATCCAAAGTAGGTAAGGGAACAATACCATGATGTTTATCGAACAATTTCCGGTTCGGCCATACAGTAAACTGCCATAGTATATGTTCATGTGATTTATGAATGCACTGCAGCTCATATCGGCTTGACACTTGGGATTATAGGTAATGATAATTGACAGCAGATTCGAAACCATGCCAAACGAGAATTGGCAATGAGATCCTATGAACATGTTGATTATCTCAAGTTCATGTCAAGGCCAGCGACTACCGTTTCGAATGAAGTAAATCTTAAAACCGTGTCACGTGACACGAAAAAATTTTAAGTGAACAAAAACAGTAGAAAGGGTAATCACTAATCAACTGATAGAAATTGTTACCATGGAACTAAACTAAACAATGGGAACACTTGAGTTGTGGGGGATTAATTATAGAAGCGTCTTTTGTGAATAGTTTTCAATATATTTTGTAAACACTCACTGTTGCCAGCTTGATACTATTTGCGACACTCGTCAGCAAGTCGGCAATAGCTGTTTGGATGCCGTCGACGCCTTTACCGGATCTGTATACAGTAGATACGTGAAGTAATAAATTATACGTCAGGAGCTGAACGCGTTCAACAATCAAGGGAAAATATGGAGGCGGACCGATTAGATATTTTTGGACACCAATTTTTATATATTTTTGATTTTTTTTCATCATAGATCGCAGAGCTCTAATTGACAAGACCGGCCTATGAAATCATGCAGTAATTCATGAGGGATCCCCTTGGAGACCTTCCGATTTGGGAGCGAGCTAACTTCAGGCCACGGTTGCATTCAGTATAGGTAATCCACAGCCAGGAGCATATATGATAACAAATGTTTCCATTGTCTTGACATTTTTGTCTGCATTCTATAGAGTTGAGACTATCGCCAAATACAAAATATAATATTTAACGATGCTGACGAGATGAGATAACGTTTTTATCCATTTTGCTGCGGTGCGCGAACGTGGCTTAAAGCCAGCCTGCAACCAAATCCCAGGAAACATAAACCACTCGTATTGCGAATCCAAAATGAATCGGCGCAAGTACTGTATCCTGGAAATCTCGAAATCGTCTATTATGCATCAAGGGAAGAAAGTAGGCGTTTTTGTCGAGCGTGCAAGGTTTGCAGAACGTGTCGTATGCCAATGAGACCGCAGAGGAGTAGTGCAAGATCGCGCGAGACCAAACATGCCTTCCTCTTGTCGTGCATACGATAATTTTTACCGCGCATGCTGGAGAATGCGAGTTTTTTCCGCTAAATGAGAAATTTGAGATTTTATCTGATGCGTGTTTCCCAGAGTTTTCATTCATAATAACGAGAGTTTTCTTCCGTATTATCCATCCATGTTATCATCCCAATAGTGCTCTCATCAGCACCTACCCCTACGTGTATATCCCTGACACAAAAGTTTTAAGATGTAAGAAAAAGCTGAGGTGATTCACTCAGCGTGATTAGGTATACCGTAAAATTGATGGTATTCCATATGTTTATGATATGTCATTATCAATTAATTAATATAAGAATTGTTAACGTGCATATCAGAATATGTAAAGGGTTTTAATGCCTTACGTGTATTCATAGTTGCCGGTCACGTTTTGCGTCCACGATTCATGATTGATAGCGGGGATCGTGTTAGAACTGAGTCCCATAGACGAATTGTTATTCGATGGATTAATGAAATAGGCTTGCCCGAGAACGAGCAGCACTAGTGGCGACGACATTGTGGATTCTTGAGATCTCGTAGCAACTATACGGAGGTGTCCTGCGGACCAGTATATATATTATATTGTACACATACATACGTACCATCCCAAAATAGATATATACTCAGATATGTGTCGCTATAGCTGTGTCTGCGATCCTACAACGATGTGCATGTATAGGATCGTTGATTGACCTGCTGATGTCACCCAAAGTCATTATCAATGAGATCGGTCAGATTCTATGTTTGAAAGTCAGATTTATTCGGCTTAAACTGTGAATCGCGGTGATACTTCATAACCATGGCGAACCTCATCACTGATCATTATTGTTACCAAATTTCGAAAGTTCTTAGGTGGAGTAAAATTAATAAAAAGAACTGGAGCTACTTTGACAGTGGCCTAGTTGTTTCGATCAGTGTGAAGCGTAACTTGATATGGTAACAGTCGAATTAGTCAGTTAGAACGACGCACAATCGGTCGGTGAAAATTGACTGTAGCACCCCCTTGATGGTGAAAACCTGCTTCAAAAATTATGCTTCCTACGTCCAAATAATTCTTGTACGTGACTCATGTTTGACATGAGAGTATAAAATACTCTATTGTATACTATACAGCATCACGGGTGCGCCAGTAACATATTCTACAATGTTTTTTTTTTCCAACTCAGCATTGCTTGTACCAGATTCTATATGCGGATCATTCACCTGTGACAATTTCGGTAATTACCGGTAGAAACATTGTCAAATTACACATTGTCAGACGGGGAAAAAGTGAACAAAATACTTCAAGGCAAAACGGTGGCAATGAAAACAGCGCGGTGGTTGGGTATGATAGCAACTTGTTTGTTTGAACGCAAAAAGTCATACGGCAGCGAAGTAACTGATTATTTGCGCAAACGTGTTGGGATTAAAAACAAGTCACTACCATACCAAGCTGATTACCGTTTTCCTCAGTGGTTTTCCTCAATGTATTTTGTTCACATTTTCCTTATAGCCAACGTTCGCGATTACTAGGAAATCGACCCGCCATCATTCTCTACTGTGCAATATGAAAAACCCACTGCGACCACAACACTCAAGACATTTCTTACGCCAGATTTGATTGTAATACACTTTTTTCGACTATATCTATAAAAGCCAGCTATTTGACATCTCGCCGCACAGTTGCCATCAGAATTGTTGCAACTGACTGAACTTGTAGAAAAATACAATACAGATACAGAATGCTGGCCTTTGTACAATATTACTGGCATACTTGTGTAGTAGCGATTCTTCTGAATAGTCTGATTTATTCTTAATTTTCTGGTCTGTAATACCATAATTCAACATGTACCTATGAATTATTCCTGTCCGCCAGAGTATATATACGTATGAAAAGGATTTTCTGATCACGGAGGTTATACCAGATACCTAGACGTAGTTTCGTCATCAGCCCTGATGAGAATGAAAATATCTTTTAGTAGAACAGTTTTTTTCATAATTTATGCTGCAAGAAAACTACCCATACCTACATATTTATATAACAGTTCGCCTAATAGTGTTATCCACACTAATCGGTACACTTCTACTTTTCGAAGAACAAACGGCTTGAATTTTTTAAGCCCGAAATTATTATAACTCCATGGAACTTTGCTGAAGTGTAACAATTACGGGTGATTCTTGAATGTTGGATTTCATTAATAAGTTTAGACTTTAAAATGTAAAATAGTGATGTATTTGTGTGTGTGTGTGTTTTTTTAATGACATTCAGTAAGAGTATTACAATAACTTATAATAGAGGCTATACTATACTAATTATAATTTATTATGATTATAATAGTTTATTCAAAGATCCACGCACATTACACACAACTTTAATTCCAGCCCAATTGTGAGCTTGGAGCAAGAGTGCTACCACAGCACAGCCATGAAACCACTGAAAACTTGGGAAAGTCAGAAATGTTTTGGAAGGTTTTCTCTTTGTTTGTTTTCTATTTGTTCCTTGTTAAATTATGTGAAAGATTGAGATGAATATCAACTGGGAAACCTTCAGAATGTTGAAACAAGACATTTTTTTATCGTACCTCTTACAATTAGCTCAGGTGGAATTCCTTCTCACACAATGATAAAGGAAAAGATCGAATCCTGGTTTTTTGACAAAGATGAAAAGATACAACTGTCCCAAGTTGCAGTTTTTATGGTCACCTTAGAGCAGAATCAATCCTGCTCAAGCCTCACACTTTACGTAGAAGTCTATGCACCAACACACGACTGCGCTCAACTATGAGGCTGAAGTTCGTAACGCTAACGCAACAAATTAATCAGAAATAAGTCTTCATTTCATGACTTGAATGTTTAAAAAACAGCAGAATACGTGTATCATTTTCCGATTTGAGTGAACACACACCTACTTCGTCTTATTCAGCAACTCTAACAACATTTGGGGCATGAAATAATGGACTTTTCCCAAAAATTTGATTACGTTAACGTTACGAAGTTCAACTTCATGCTTAACTAGGAAATAGCCATGCATGTTACGCATTATTCTCCGACCGATTGAGATTGTTGATACACACTCACAATCAGACAAATTTTGCTCTTGCAAATCACTGGGCCTTCAAACAATTCCATATTTACGTTATTTGGAAGAAACTTACAATTAGTATAAATATAATTACAAAATTCGCGGAGGTACTCATTTTACGTCCATAATTCAGAAGCATTGAATATTTTGTGTAAAGCGTCAAAAAATGCGGTAACGCAAAGTTATGCAAGTATCAAAGACGATATCTTGCGGGAACTATGAATCAGTTCAAATATCACAGCACCCAGAAATCGTCAACCTTTAATAGTAAAAAACTATTAGTAAGTACAAAACTGCTTGTAGTGGTACAAAATGTACAAAAATACATGTAAGTTATGAAAAATTGTACCTGAATTGCAGTATTGGTAAAAAATAAATGTTGGATAACTTGGAACATTCTTTTTTCATTTCGACTATTATTTATAAATTTTATCAATAATAATACGACCTAATATTACGTGATTGTACGTTTGTGTGGTTTAGAATCCTTTGTTGCAAAGTTCACGTTGATCAAGGCTTCATGGATGGGGCAAATATCTTGCATAAACCAACTGCTTAAAGGTGAATAATTTTTTGGTGGCATGGGTTTGTTCAGCACCTCGCAGAGGTTGCACAGTGTCCAGGGACCCGCCGAATCTATGGTATAGAATCTTTTCCACCAGAAATACTTCATGTATTCTTCCCGATTCTTTGATAACTCGATCAAAAAATCAGCTAGCGCCTTAGGGCTGTGAAAGTCTAACGCGTCTATATAGGAGTGTGGAGGTGCAAACAAACTGTAATTAGCACCGCCGTAAACTACCGGGACGATGTTGTGCCTGGAAAAAGATGAGTAGTTAACTTGATTTAACGTTATCATTATTGGATACAATGAACATCAACAGCAATGCTAAACAATGAATACGTTTTAAACTATCTCAGGAGGTAAACATTTGGAACTAAAAATATTTGATATTTTGGCCAAACTCCTCTGATTTGAGGAATCATTTGAATAAAATACCGTATGATTCAGAAACCACCTCCGTTCTATACATATAGGACCTCGTTAACCTTGGTTAGATGTGAGTAGATTTTTCTTGTGGTTTGAAATAGTATATTGTGCACCCAGGGCGAGAAGGGTGTCTTTATTGCCCAAGTGTGGAGTTTGCAGCACGGGTCGCAGGCGAGCAAGCACGAGCCAAAGGCGAGTGCGTCTTGCGAGCCGGAGACGAGTGCTGCAAACACACGAGGGCAGAAAGCCCTCGCCCTAGGTGCACACCATATTTTTTCGTAACACATGTGAGGATTTCGCATTTTTTCCTGGCCATGCGCCTCCAGTAATATTGAACCGATTGAGAATAATATGTATGCATTCATTAGTAATATGTTTGGTATATAAATATTTACAGAAGGGATTTAGATATCGCGTAGCTGAGAAATCAGAAGGGGTAAGCACCAGAATACCAATTTTCGGCGCTTACACCCTTCTGATTTTAATCACATGATTATACATTTTACGCCCGCTGCTGAGGCCGCAGCGGGCGCAAAAGACTTTTTACGCCCGCCGGTCGGGAAACGGCTACTTTTCGCCCGGTTTTTGGGTCAAAAAACCCGAAAATTGTGCATGTGTTGCAAAAAATATAATATTTCGAAATTTGGCGTAAGTACTTTGAAATAAAGCTGTTGATAGCCAATAGCCAAAACTATTGCAACTGTTTCAACATTTTATGGACAGTTACATCGTCAGAGAAAAAAAAAATCACTCTCTTGTTCTCGAGTGCGTCCATCCTGTGCATTGAAAGTACCTAACATTACCAATTCAGGAACTGGTGAAATTCTCAATTGGACAGTAATATATCGTGCGAATTGAAACAGTCGAACCCTGCATAAGTTAAAGACACAGGCAATGATCTGCTCACTCAAGTGACTATCCCCCCTGCAGCACTTTTGTTTCACTACTTCGATGTATGTTTGATTGTCGAACTTCGAGAATTTCGAGGTATAGAGAAACTTGAGTCTTATAATTAGACTCGTTTTAACGACAATAAAAGTGTCATCAATAAATAACAAGGTAGAATACTTTTTTTGTCTTTGCGAGTTATTTTGAGCTTATACGTATCCATTCTTTTGAGTGAGTTATAGTAATGGTAAAAGAAATAGAATACTCACTGTAAGGCGTTGAAGAATTTCTCAGTTACGTAGTCGTCGCACAAAGTGTTTTCGAACGAGAGGTAAAAGAAGTAGTCAACCTCGATTAGGTTCGTAAAGCAATTGCTCGATCGCGGACAGATTATGCCAGTAGGTTCGGAGCATCTTCCAATTACATCAACAGTCATATAGTTCCTCAACTCCGCAACATACAGTTCCCTTTTTCCCGATGTATTGCAGTTGCTGACGAGCCATGCTGCCATTTTATTTTTCTTCTCTAATTGCGAAAGTAGCGTCTTTTTATGAGAATCATGAAAAGAATTGAACTGGGGCTCCATCCATGAGACGTTCTGACGAGGCGCGATCATTTCCCCCGTCTCTGTATCCCGCAAAATTTTGTATGGCCACGGAATGTCACTGTCCAATCTATAAGTCATTGTCATGTTAAAGTACCCCTCATCGAAGAAGGAATCGGTTATCGGCCTGTTTTTGGGACTCTCGAGATTAACGAAAACGTAAATTTGCCCAGAGTCTCTTTTCTGAGGTAGGTCATCACGGTCCAGTTCATTTCCGTGAAATAATATGGCGTCGAAATCGGTAACTGGTTCCCTCGAGCGGGTCAGAAGGCAGTTGTTGTATCTTGGACAGTTGTCGAAGTGACCAGATTTACCGAAATAGAAATATTCGTCGCTGAACATCGAGTTCCATAACAGAATCTTTTTCTCCTTCAAGGGGATGATCGTGCTTTCCAAATTCGAGTGGTTCCTGAAGCCCGCATTCACTATATAATCGTCCCAAGCAACACTCAGAGTTTCGAAGTAAATTGATACGATAGTTACCAAACATATTATGAGGGCTATAAACGCACAAAGTTTATTTCTATTCATAGTTTTCACCCTTGTCTGACTATCATAATCGAGAGTCCTCGTGAGATCTGATTTCACCATTGGGTAAACACTATATTACGTACACGGTAAAAAGCATTATGGTTGTCTGTGGGTAGTAATACCGACTTCTTTGGTTCATACAAGTGTGAACATGGTGATGAACGTTGACAAAGACATTCGAAAAGGTGAAAATATATTCAATTTGAATTTAACAGAGTAACCGGATATCCTCTCGCGCACTTTTATGGAGAATTTATGAAGACAACTTCCTCTGCAGCTTCTCTAGTTACAGGATTCTTTATTCGAATTTGCGCACCACTTCCATTTCCTCGTCTATTTCTTGTTTTTTTCTGGAATCAAAGAGCCAAAACTATCGTATCTCGCTAACTTCTCGGTAAACCACCACGAAATTCTAGTCGAATTATCAGACTGAAGTTTGTAACGTTAACGCCAGAAAATTTTCGCAAATAATTCGTTATTCCATGACCCGAATGCTTTCAGCATTGGAAAACACGTGAGATACATACGTGGGTATGTTTATTTCAATAGAGAAAATAATGCACCGTATTTTTTTTTTTTTTTTCGAACACGTGAATCGATACAGAATTTTTACCGATGAATCTTGTTGCATTAACACTACCAACTTTAGCCTATTATTATATGCCGAATTACGGCCCGGCTAGATAGAGTCCACTGTGCTCACTGGCTCAGGCAAACGGCCGCATTTACCGGCCAGAATTCAGCTAGAATTTCGCGCATTACAAACTATATACACATTTTTTGAACAAAGATATATATCAGTCATTTTTTGTTCTAGCTAACATGAACTACAGATTTGGCTGCGTTTTTTTCAATTTTATTTGCTCCAATCACCGCGGATAATAAGAAAATTGAAAGATGTTATTTCACAAATAACCAATCGAAAACTACGTATTCCTAACTCTAACCTCAAAATCGCAACTTCGTCCCGATTTCTCGGCTCTCGTGATGAAAAATAATGTCCGCCACTTGTACGGAAAGGCTTTTTGACGAATCTCGTTACAGCCCTCGCCTTCCGCTCGAGCCGTAAACCTTTCGCCAAAAAAGCCTATCCGTAGTCGTAACGAAATATACTATTCTTCACAATCTATTGTTCATTATTGAAAACCTAACACTCTTACGCGTACAACAAAGAAAAAACCGTACTTGGTTGTATCAATATTAATCAAGTAATCCATGAGTTAATGAAACAATGTGAAAATTTATGACTGCAAATGTCTCGAATAATTCTGCAGTGATTGCAAGAATATTTTTCACCGAGTTCAATTATGAGAAGGTAATTGTCTTTCAAACGACCCGTATAAAAAGCATGCAAGTTTTCAAACATGTTCCGTCAAACGGTTTTCGGTATATGATTTTTATAGTATGTCACAACAAATATTTTCGAGCCATCAAGGTCACGTTACCTTGAAAAACCTATGTCCCAAAAATTTTACTCGAAAATGTGTAAATGAGTTCCTTGTTAATTTTCCAGGGATAGATCGCAATTTCAATTGCTATTTCATATTCACCGCGTAAAACATTTGAAAATACACAATTTTTATGATGATGATATTTTCTCCAAGAGTCTTCATTTACAAGATGAACGCTGCCAAATAGCAAAGAACACGTCGTGTTATCTTTCAAGCTTGATTTTCTCATAAAATTCAAATGTGTAATGTTAGTAACCAAAAAATTCACGGTGCGAAATGGCATTGAAGTTCTCTGTAAACGCCTCGCTCTCCAGCCGAAGGAACAACCCCCAACCGATGGGCAACCCGGTAATCGTCACGTGTTTTCAAGCCTCCGGGTGCTCCGGGTGCCCGCAAGGGCAGACCGGGCAGACGACGTTGTGTCGTCCTACCCAGTGTCGGTAACCCTCAGCTATGCTATTATACATACCACCGAGCAGATTGAAAATATCTCGTCGGTGTACAAGCAGTGTACAATTACCATCGGAGTACTGTTCATACTTTAATCGATATGTTTCATAAACAATTTTTCCTATTCTTTTTATATTTTCAAATCATTAAATTTCAAAAGCATATTTTCGATCCAGCTGGAAAAATTTCGCGTAATTTTTCTCCTGAAACTATAACGTGTTCGAAAACACTCGAAAAGCGATGAAATGTAACAATCAAGATTCAAACTCTGAATCATAAACTTTGAAATACAGATAAATATTCTTGTATAGAATTCTGAGACCGA
Source organism: Ametastegia equiseti (assembly GCA_963989295.1). Taxonomy (NCBI): domain Eukaryota; kingdom Metazoa; phylum Arthropoda; class Insecta; order Hymenoptera; family Tenthredinidae; genus Ametastegia; species Ametastegia equiseti. The sequence goes on from OZ022399.1 coordinate 7,252,727, forward strand.
ACGTGCAGAATTCAGAACAGAAAAATATGCTTTATTTGAAAGAAGATAGATAGCCAGCACTTGAAACATCCCTTGTCGCAGCGCTTCCATGCTGAGTATATAGCCCAACGGTGCAGATATCTTTGCAACCAATAACTTTTTATACTGTGTATAGCTTTTTTACTGTGTTTTATACTCATGTAACAGCTTTTTTCACCACCTCAGAAAGCTGCAAGCAGAATCTATCACAATAAATATAATCAGTGGGCTGCGAAAATTCAACCAGTAAAAAGCAATGAATTCAAATTCTAGATTATAAGAATAGATATTTAGTGAAGTATACAACTATGTGAAAAGCTGCGTGAAGGAAAAACTTGGAAATCTGTCAGTTATCGATATACAAGTATACGACTGATAGCTGATAATAAACGCTGTTAATACAAAGCAAAATCAACGTCAAATTACTGCATCGATGCACAGCGCTAGTCGAACAGAACACAGTACCTAAACTAGATGAGTTATGCGTGTCGATCCGATAAGCCGCTACTCAAAACTGACTAGAAATAACCACACACATAAAAATCATAATCTCATCAGTTCATCACTTGAGATCATTGAAAAATAACTCGACTCAAGGCGTGATAGTGATAGCTGAAATAAGTTTCAGCATGTTGAGATATTAGCTCAGAATAAAGTCAAGAAGCCACGCTGTAGCTGTTATCATTTTCTATAGGAAAGTTGTAACAGAAAATTACTTCTATTTGATAATCAGATTGATAATAAGAAAAATGAGCAGGTTCTGTATTGAGGCACTAATTGAAATTATTGGCACAGCGCAGGTAAAAACAGTTTATTCACAAGAATTTCCATTGTCTAATCATCTAAATTATTCGTTCACACAATACCAGAAGAAAAACTGTGAACAGTGCTGGAACATGAGCAGGAAGTTAGCCACTAGCGAATCTTGAAAAGTTTTGTCTTGCCAAATTTAGGGTGACAATTAAAAATATGGGGATGAAAATTTTGTCGATTGAGGAATCGCAACATGAGTTTGATAATAATGTTTCACCCAGAGAGGCAGCTTGATAAATGCACACCTTTTGAGGCTTAATGTTATTTTTGAATCAGTAGACAATAAGAGAAAATTGAGCTAAAGCCTTCGTTGATGCTGAGAACTCTATGCGGAAAGTCCCCCGCAGCCCGTCATTTTTGCTTTACAAGATTATTTTTTTCATCGTAAAGTTTTGAGCACGATCGAACGCTGCGAAGTTGATTAAACTACCTCGATGCAACACGAGTAACTGTGTAGTACCTAGGTGTATATGCCGTGCCATGATCATGATGAAATATCAACATTTGATTTACAACTTAATCCTTCTCAAAAATCATTTTTGAATAGATATTGTATAAGTTATTGAATATTCCCAAGTGATCTCAGGTCATTTTTGAATAATTTCATTGAAACAAGAAATAGGCTTATGTTCATTATTTTTTTCCATGCTATTTCATTCTCTGATCCCCGTACCAACCAACTAACATATTTAATCTACATTGGTACTGCTTTTGTGTCTTAGAGGAACAAATGTGGGTTTTCATTAGATTGAAATTGTAGATCCTACCAGTTGTGACCAATAATTAGCACGACGGTAGACTTGAGGATATAAAGTATATCCACATTTTCATTGCTCGACAGAAGGTGAGTCGATTTCTATTAGTCGTGGACAAAAGTTGTGACGTTTAAAATATGCACATAGCATGAGCCACCTTTGCTGAGTAACTGAATCTAGAATCTGGAAATTCTAATATCTCGAACAACGTTCAAGGATTGTGTTTGCTTGAATAATTGATAAGAATAATCTTATGACTCAACTGCTTTGCATATACATATTCCAATTTAACGAATTGTTACTCAATTTCGCAAGTGACTAGGATTCTTGCGATGAAGAATACTTTTGACAGAACTCATAACTGGTGTGAACTTTTTTGGAAATTAATATCATGTGGTATTGACTTATTAACTGCTTTTATGACAGTTGGTTTGCCTATCTGTTAACTGTTATGGTTTCCAAGGAACTTTGGAGATAGAAGATCCCTTGAGTTGAAATAATGGTGATTTGAAAGTTGAATAAAACAGCTTCGCAGGAATGAATGTGCCAGATATGATCTATTGACACGTTATATTTTTCATACAACTTAGACAGGAATATTTGAATGACTCGTCAAAATTTGTTATCGAGCTTTCTCTTGGTTCTTTTCTCAATCCGTCGTTCATTGTGGGACTACCCGGAATACCTGATAATTGAACTGAATATAAATCTAATAAACAATGAGCAAATTTTGAAAAGCAAGGCATATATCTTTTGATTATAAAATGTAGACGTCTCGAAACGGCACTGAAAACCAGTGATAAAATGATAGTATCAATAAGTGATACAACAGTAATGCTGAAAATAATTCAGAATTGGTCCCTGTACTCAAGGGAAGACCCTACTGAAATTTCGAGATAAACTAGTTTCCATTATTCTGAATGGCTAAATAAAGTTCCATTAACAAACGAAGGCCGCAGGTTCTAGATTATGCTGGAATGTATTTAGAAAAAAAAAATTATAATCTTCTACGACGAATGTGTAGATGCTAAAAACATTCCGCAGTCCTGCAATGGAAAACTTTTGTGAAAGGTTCCATGCGTTTCAACTGTCATCGCAGAAGAGTGTCATATTTCTTTTAGAACATGATGAACCATAATCTAGACCCTCTTCTATTCTCTTTTTAATCAGAACTTTTTTAATCATTCAAAATATGAGAAACTGACTCTTGTTACACTTTCAGTAAAGGGTTTTCCGTGAAGAATAATACACAAGTGATTTTGGCAAAGGAGTTGCCTATGTTGAAAGCACAATAAAAGCCCAGCATAACGTGATAGGAGCTTATACAAAGCTTTAGGTGAGAACATAGTGTGTACATATTTCATACGAGAATTACTCTGCTAACTGCAATGAGTTTTGCATCAAGCAATTTGATTGATCGGATCTAACGGAAAGAACCGACAGTGTCACGTTGCGTTGATATGTGTGACTAGCTGGAAACTCCCATGAAGTTGACATACGATATTATCAAGAGATTGGTCTTCAATTTGAGAGTAATAATAAATCGTTGGCGTGTTTTTTGAATAGATGATATCAAATCGACAACAGTAAAAGCTTCGTTCGTTTTTTACACGAACCGTGATGCACTGGACTGCACTGCAAATGTTCGATTGGTACATACCAGTCTAAGTTTTAACGTGATTGGTTCAAGGTAATCCAGTGCGTTCCGCTTCGTGTAAAATGAACAGGTCTTAATATTATAGTAGAAACCAGAAGGACTGCGCCTTGCTCTGTATGATAGAAACGAATCCTTATGACTAAGGAGGTTCCATCACCATGGTGGCGTCCCGCTAATGGTTCAATTCCGCACGTTCCAAATATGTTATCAGTTTTCAGAAGAACGCGCAGTCGCACGAAACAATTGTATGTATATGTATGTATGTAAACTTCGTAAGTCGAACGGCGAACAAACCGGGTAGTTGTAATCCACTATTTCGATTTGGGTGCCACCCACAAAGCACCTTTATGCTCCGTCCACTCACGCACTTCTTTTGAATCCAGAACGGCTACATACAGGGTAAATTCGGTTACGCAGTCGATAGCAGGTCTGCGACTGTTGATTGGTCGTTTCCGATCAATCCGACATTACTATTGGCTTTCGAAGCAGGCCTGCTCTGACTGCTGGAGTAAACGAATTCACCCACATACGCACTCCAAGTGGGGACCTTTAAGGCAGCGTTCTCATGTTCGACAGCTTGAAGTGGGTACTCAACGACATGCTGTATTTCCAGAAAAGAATTTTACAAATCATAAAAACCCATATTGCATTGCATTGCATCTCCAGCTGTTAAATGGCCGAGGTTCCTACACATTCGTTATTCACGCGAATCCATCCATCTATGATCTATCTATCCATTCCGTAAATATAAAAATCCATTCCGAGTTCGGTCGCAAATCCTGCTTCCGGCTTCGGATCGCGGGACTATATTGTGTGTTCTACAGACGCACTTCAAGCCCTATCTTTGAGATGGTAGACCAATCAGTGCTCGAGTCTAGCAGCTGAACGAACCAATGATCGAGGTTGAAAATTTCAAAGATGTTGGCCTGTATTCAGAATTACGGCTGAATCTTCTTCTAATCCTTTGTTCGTTGACGGATGAATATAAATCTTAATTCCTGATAAAGACAGCTAACCTTGGCTTATTTCGTGACTCGTCATCCGTGAAACCGGTCAAATTGGGCTTGGGGACGAAACAGCGTGCAAACTTACCGACCGAAATAACGTTGCGTACTCATATCTCGTCACTTACAATGTAATTTCAGTCGGTGAGTTTGCACGCTGTTTCGTCCCCAAGCCCACTTCAAGTCCACTTTTCCGGCCTACGTTTTCTTATGAGAGTATCGCGCGTCTTTTCATATCTTCAATCAACGCTGCAACTGAATCCCTTGGATTTCTAGAATATGTATACAGTATATGTATACTAGGGTGGTCGTTATTTGGGGTCAAAATGAATTTTACCCCTTCCGCCCCCTAAATCGGTTCGAAATACGTGAAAAGTAACGCTGTAATTTATTCAGATTTTTAAAAATCCCGCAAACGCGGGAAAACCCCGTGTATTTCAGATGGAAAACTTTAACCCCCGTGGTCAAGGCTCAAGCGATTTTTGAAAAATTTGAAAAAATTACAGCGTTATTTTTTACGTATTTCAAACCAATTTAGGGGGCGGAAGGGGTAAAATTCATTTTGACCCCAAATAACGACCACCCTAATGTATACCTATGTTACATACAGGGTGATTCATTTCAACCTCCCCAGGCCGATTTCTCGACAACGAAACGAGATACGAAAAAAATTTTCATGCAAAAGTTGTATGGTTTATTGTTAGAGGGATAAAGAAACTCGGTGTTATTGATTCTTTTTTCAGGTCACTGCATCAAAGTGGAATCAAGGTCAACTTCATTTTTCTAAACAGATTACTATTTTTTGACATCAGAATCGAAGAGCGAGCCAAAAATTTCGCATCACAAAAACATCCTGACTTTTTTTAACCTGAGTCCACAGGTACGGAGATGAACGGCTGCGCAACGTGGAATTGTGGCCGCAGTGCGTGCTGCCCGCGCCGGTTGAAAATGCGTAGTATAGATACCACTCGAGGCACCGGTTCCCTGCGAAGATTCACGTATTATTGGGCGCATGTCAATTCTGGTAACCTGGAGGCCACTTGTAGGTCACTTGCAACCACCACAAATCAGGATATAAAGCAAATTGAGTATAATGCACGCATCTACCGACGAAATGAGACCGCATTGGTTTGTCTGATAGATTACCGCTTATATAACCTCATATAGAATTTGTAAACTATACCATGTAAATGTAATTCCAATTACTTAAATAAATCACTATGAATATGGTGATAACGCTCATTTTCATAATTCTTCAGATAACGTTCATTACTTTCAAAAAATGTTTTTTTTTTTTTTGCTGCAATCGATCACTGGCTTGCATGATCCATAATGGCTGGTTTATGCAGACGTATGACGTGTACCTTAACTTGAGAATAGACCAATAGAGAGGATTCTGCAGTCGCAAGCATTGCTACTGATTGTTCGATTTTTAAGTTAAGGCACTATAGGACGCTTGCATCAACCAGGCATAATTTATTATGTATCGCATGTCATGTATTACTTGCACCCGTACTGTATTACGTGGGTGATATAATTGAATATCTTGAGAAATTATAATAAATGATTTTATGCTTGGCATGACTATTGGGCACAGTGTGGGCCCAGTAGGCTGTAAGGGCCCGTTACTGCCTACTGCTACGCATACGTAATTGTTATCATCCCGGCGTTGGCTGAGCCCTGACCGCCGAGTTTCGGCCGATGCTGGTCAGTTTCGGCACCAGGTCTGGGCCAATTCCGGACTATTGGTTATTGCATACTTGGGCATGATGTATACAGAGAAGAAAAAAAATGCGTATCGTAATTCTGTAACTATTGCAATTTTGCAATTGCATGGTAGTTTTCGTACCTAGGCCGTAAAATAGGATTTTATGGCTGAATTGAGAACAACATTTTCGATCGAGTATCCGTAAAGTACGCGTTTTCGGTCGTGTTTTGCGGCATGTCCGTAAAGTCTTACTTTACGGCCGCATTCTGAGTGGCATTTTTAGTTCCTCGGGCGCAGATGGGTGCTAACGAATAGGATTGCACGAACGATTGAGCGCAAGAAGTAAAAAAAAAATTCTTCAATGTACGTAATGCTGAACTCCCGCTAATTAAGTCCGATGAAGTTGAATATCAGGGTCAATTATAATTCTTGCCTAACCTCGACCAAATTCTGTTTGATGATTCGTAATTTGATAAGAGCGGAGGGGAAGACTTCGAATCTAATCGTCATCCCGAAAAAATGTTTCGAATATCCTTATGTCCCTGGAACCGAGGTACTCCACGATTGCGATAACAATTTTGCGTAAGATCAACAGGTCAATCGGCGCTTCTATATGAATTCACTAGTGATTCGTCGCATGTATAGTCACTCGTGATCTCAGAAAACCAACATGTCGTTGCCACTGGTGTTGTTCGTTCTCGGGCAAGTCTATTGCTTTGGCCAAACGGTCAACAGCCATAACACGAATTCTGTGAATATCAACTATGGGGCAAAAACTCATGGTGACCCCAACGTGGACAACAGTCATGAATACACGTAAGGCCATAAACTTTTTGCACGATTATACCGTGCTTTTTTCATCATATTAGAAGTATATGGAGTCAGTTTTTTTTTCAAACCCATCCGTTTCTTCGAACAAACTTTGACACATCTTCTGCAAAAACCTTGTAGTCCAGGAAACGAGGGTTTTTTCATGCCACAATTTTAGGGTGAAAGCAACTCACATATTCTTGTAGTCCTGGTGACTGGGATGAAAGCCAACATGTTTCCCACTCCAGATTTGAGTTGCTAACAATATGCGGTGCGTGCAAAGTCAGTGAAATGATGTTTTTCGATGATTGCGTCGAAACTATTGATCTGAGAGAAAAAAAGCCACAACAAAAATTGTAGGCATTGGAAAGACGAACAATTTGGTTGGTCGCACATTGCAATCGGTTGAATAATTCTCTTGCAAAGTAATAAAAACATGCTAAAACTGCCCTTTTTACAATAACTAATTATCTGTGAAATATGGAATGCACATATTTGAAAGTCACTGAAAAGATGTCTTTTGGTATGCCAAAAAAGTGTGCAAAAGTTGGACTTGGAGTGGTGACTACTTTCCGAGATAAGCTATTTGTTATTGAAAAACCGACTTTTTTGACTGGAATTTCCGACTCGGTAAATGGTCGCAGAGCAACCAATCTTCAATGATTGTACTCCCAAAGAGTCCCCCTACCACGTACACTTTGATGCAAAACGATTTTTGATATTTGAGAGGGTGAGAAATGGCTCCAAAAAAGGGGTACGTTTTCCAATAGCTAACAAATGAAATAACTTCGTCAATTTTCACGTTACAAAATCGGGAATAGCGTCTTCGGAAAGTGACGATTTTTACACGAATTTACAAAAAAAAAATCTGTTCCAAGTCAATTACGAGAGGAGATATTTTTTTTTTCTTAAACAATTATTGCAGCTATCCTTTTGAATATAAAGAGCTCAAATTTGGACACAGTAAAGATGAAGACTTGCACTAATCGTAATAAAATTCACGAATAAATTAGTTATTATTTGACTGTGTATTATTGCGGTTAATTCGTGGACGAAATGGACGCGGCGTGTGGCGGTGGAGTGGGGGGAGCCATTCCCGCCGGGCAAGGCGCCGCGCGAAAATTTGGTTCCACGCGTTCAAACTCCACGAACTAGGCATATCTCTCGAACGGGTCATCATATCGGGACTTTTTTTTTTTAATTTGGGCTAACTTTTTTCGCTGATTATGAATTTTCCATCAAAACCTCAAAAAAAACTATTTCTTGAGCTTTAAATGTTATATTTTTTTTTCCTGCACACCAATGTCACCATTGGCCAATTAATTTTCACATATAATGTGAAGTGCATTTCACTGTTGTACAGTTCCTTCACTACTTTGCCAAAAAAAAATTTACTGAATGAAAAATATTTTGTCAATTAGGTCTGGGGCATCACGGTTTGGGAAAAGATTCAGAAACAAGGGATAGGAATATATCTGAAAAAATCATTTAACGTATTCACGTTTGAACATTGCTTATTTTGGATGGCGAATCAGAGATTGCGACGAAGAGGCGTATAAGTTAGATTAAGCTAGATTTTAAGAAGCTTCGCATTTATAAATAAGATTATATTATTTTGGTTTGATTATCTGTTTATGTCGGTATTTTTTGAAACATGTTTTGTGGATAAATAAGCTGTGTTCAAATTTCGAAACATTCGAGTGATACTTAACCCTACTGAAAACTATAATATGATGAATCACTTAATGTTAGAACCAAAATTCGTGTATTCTCTATCACGTAATTAATGATGTATAATTCACATGTCGAAACATATGATTTGTCATTAAATTTTTCAGATGTTTTACTCTATAAATCATTTTTCTTATGCTTTATCATGTCGCGTACCCTAATGCCATAAGGTCGTAAGCGCAAAAAAAAAAAATTTGCGGATGTGCCCACAAGATCGTATATTGCGTGAAATAGTACATTGTACAACAAGGGGGGGAAATGGGCGATTTCTAGCGAGGGTTAGATGATGGTGCACGAGTCGGAGTCAAGGTCGCCGAAGGCGTCCGAGACGAAGTCGAGAGCACCATCATCTTACCCGAGCTAAAAATTGCCCTCCCCCCTTGTACACCGTGCTTGTTTCAATAAGTGCGGGTACAGGCCCTTTTTCGAGCATTCAGAGCGAGAGAAAAAAGAAATTGATTGATTTTCTTAATCTGGGAAATTTTCGAAATTTTGAAATTTTTGAAAAATTTCGAAATAGTATATTTCGTAACAAGGGCGTAAAATTTTACACCCACGTGTAATCGCCGTTCACAAGGGTTGGCGAAGCCGGCCCGAGTGATTACGGCATTACACAAGGGTGTAAAGTATTACGCCCGTGTTGCGAACGATATTTTTCGATGCAGTTTGCTTGAAATTTGATTTTATCTAAGCATAACAATGCGTAAAATCGCGTTTTACGCACGCGGTGTCGAAAATATTGAAAAGTTTTTGAAAAATTTTCCTCCCAATGGACTCAAAGAAATGGATCCATTCCCTCCCTGGGGAGGTAATGTAGTCCACGCTAGAAACGCGTCACTTCCCATCCACTTCACATGCGAGAAAAAGCTCGGGTAAGATAATGGTGCACTCGACTTTGTCTCGGACGCCTTCGGCGACCTCGACTCCGACTCGTGCACCATCATCTAACCCTCGCTAGAAATCGCCCATTTCCCCCCCTTGTTGTACAATGTACTATTTTTGGCGTTTACGACCTTATGGCATTAGTGACGCGATGTGATTTTTTATGTATTCAGTCGTGTTCACAAATCAAATTACACGATGGAAGCACATACCTGCAATTTCGGTCATAGCATTACGCGATGTATATCATATTATACAGTTTTCTGTAGGAAGGAGTTCCGGTGAATTCGATCTTTCATTCCCACCCTTGGATCACTGGATTCATAAATCGATATCGCAATACAAGAACTTGTGAAGATGTGCGATTTTTTGTGTTTTCAAATTTCCTTTGCACAGAAGCTCCTCTTCCAAAGAGAATATTATATACATTTTTTTTTTTTTTATATATTTCCTTGCAAACTAATGGTTTGTTTTACTAATTCTATTTCACTATTTCACTAATTATGCTGCCGGGGTATATTCGGTATAGGTACTTAAGAATTAGTGGTTTCGCCTATGATAAATAAACTTTATTACCATTGCAGATGCTCCCGGTCCAACTACTGGTGAAAATCTCCGCCGGTCGTCGGCCCCCATGTGATCCTATTGCAAATCTGACTCTTCGAAATTTTAGTGTCGGGCTAATTGTTTTTTGATATTCCCGAAGCTGCCATGATTTTTGGTACTACAACATAACGGTTTCTCTACATTTACTCACAAAATATATTCAACATTTGACACAAAACGCTATTTTCAGCGAATGCCATTTGCACAAAAATATTTTCCAACCGTTATATCCATTATATTCAGATCCAAATAGCCGGACTTGATCTTGCACCAGTTGCAATCGAATTCTAGAAATTTAATTACATCAAAATGCAACAGCCAACTCAGCATTCGGATTCAAGTTTATTGCAACAACATCGATGGAGGACGGCATTGTTTCGGTAATGCTTGACTATTAAAAACATGTACGAGTCGCCTTTTTCATGCCGACTGCATATTGCTGTAATCATTTCTATATTTGAGCGAAGATTCATCAAATACCAATTGTCAAAATAGAAGTTGAACCCAACAAAATCAAGACGAAATTCCGCACTGAGAAAAAAAATTTGTTGAATTTACTAAATATTTCCAAATAGGAAAATCAGTTGTAATAATCAGGTATGCATTTCTCCTAAGCGAGAATTAGTTGACGGAAACGTAATTTCTTCGTTTCGAGAAAATATTTGGTTGCCTCAAGCAAATATCTATTTCGCCGCCCGTGACCGCCCATTTTTTTGACTCAAACGATATTCTTTTGATTCAACAAATTCTTTTTCTCCGTGCGATCATAATCCAAACAAAGTCTATAAATCCAGAATATCGAAAGCCGTTTAGATTAAGAATATATACTGTAACATTAAATTTTGATTGTAATCAATTTAGATTCATAACCGTGTCTTCATCTAACCGCATTTGAAACCCACAATCCAAATTTACTATCTAATTATTTGTACACAGCAATGACAATTACATTGTATGTACCTCTAATGTACGGCACTGGCCGGGCTATAATACTAATTAGTGATCGTGCGTTCGATGATCGAGTTCCATTGAGCCTGAGTCTGTGATACAGTATTGGCAAACACTGTCCGTGTCTGAATTTATAGGCAAACTAACAATTAAATTTCAGTATAATATATTTAATAGGATTCGTTATCAGTTTCGACCCGAGAGGAGTCCCTAAGTTTGAAAAAAAAAAACAAAAAAAAAAACCAACCAATAATCAGCGAAATCATTTTCGGAACAAAAAATTCCACTACTACACCAGCCTTCTCAATAATCTAATGATTACAGGGAAGTCCCCGCGAAGTTACAGCAACTACCACCATCGAGGTAACTTATTTATTATTACGAATACAGTTGATCATACGTAATTATCAATAACGTAGGGTCATAAGTAATAACTAATAGCGCCAAAAAGCAAGCGATTTTGAGTATGTAATTCATATTGACGCTAATACAAATCGCAACCCTGTTTGCCGCTTAGTAACTTGCGGCAAAAGTGCTTCGCTATATGTTCACTGGAGGCGCTACCGTATGAAGCAGCTGTCAGCGCCATCCTACATAAAATTATGAAGCAAGGACGAGCGTGCATATAACCAAGGCAATGTTTTTGGTTCCGAAATAATTCACAATTTGACGATAGCGAACCATGTAGTAATATTACTTATTACATCGTTCGATAGCGCTAGATCTCTGAATTGAATGACAAGCGCATGATCATTCATTCAGATCCTTTGCTTCAGCTTATACCCTTTTCGGCCCTTTCGGGAAATAGCCAAAAGCAGGCGCATGATGCATTTTTTTCTGCAGCCTTACTAACACAAATTTGATGTTCGCCAATCGAAAAGCTTGCACGCTTTTGCCTGAGCCCCTCCATTGGTCGAGTCTGGTCGTTAAGTTAGCGCGCATGCGATATTGGGTAATATTCATATTTGCCACCCACAGAGACCAATCATATGGCTGCATTCGGTTATGCAGTGACTGCAGCAGATCTGTTCTGCTAATCCAATCGGACCAAAGAATACAGTGAAAATGACCAATGAGAGCGTGCAGCTGCTGTTCTAGCTGCATAAGCGAACGCATCCTATATGTTGATTACTTGAGAACCACATTGATTAGTGGCGCTAACTAACATACAATTGAGGAACTAACATTAACGCGCGATATTTTGTGCCATACAAATATATACACTCAATATTATTACACCACAATAACAACGCCGCTACATTCCCTTCCTCGTACTGCGTAACATGCTGCAATACTGCAAATGACTATAATCCCAATGTATATTGTACACGAAGAAAATAATCAGTACAATCAACTTACAATGTTTATTGTTGAGCCGGAGGGATTGGTCGTTTCGGCATCTTTAGCAATCACACTGTTCAGTGAAAGACATCTAATCTCGAAAAAAGCTGATTTGTCAAAACGGCAATAAACTTTTTCAATTAGTACAGTACTTATTGGTAATTTTTTTCTTGTACTTTTTTTTTTCTCCGTGTAGATTCTACGACTCAAGCTAATTTAATTATAACATGTCGTGCAATTATTACAACGAGCGTAAGAGTGAAACGGAAATACTGTAAAGACAAGTATTCTACGAATAAGGAACGAGTGCCGGCCAGAACCAAATACAGTAATTTGATCGGTAAAATTCTATTTCACCGTTTGACCGTAAGATAATTGTAGTTGCTCAAGTATTGTATTTCACAAGAAAAAAAAACAAAAAAACTGGGAGTCCGTATAGTCACCAGCGACGAAATTACATATTGTGTGACTTGTTGTAAAATGGCTTATGAAGAAAATCGTTGTGTATGAAATCATATAGGTATGCAAATAGCTCATTACATTTGGGCACATGGTCGAGCCTAAAATAATATATCGTTCCAATGCACGCACTACAACAAATATTAGATTTATAACAAGATGCAAGAATTCTCACGACGTGCCCCCATTTTTGAATGTATATTTTCGCACTTTATACTCGTACGGGACCAGCGGTAACATACAACTGGAGGATATGGAGTGTACATACATAGTACCTTGAAATTTCGAATGATATGTATGGAATTTCCTACCTCAATGAAATTCTGTGCGGAACAATTAATTTTCCACGGGTTGTATGTAATAAACCGTACTTCCATCCGTTATAATTTAAAGCATCAGAACTTGGCGTTGTTTTGAATTAAAAAATTCAACAACGAAAGATTTACCTATAACGTAAAATTCAGAAAACTGAAAAATAAATGATATACCTACACCGATACTGAAACACACGATTTTATAATCTACAATTTTCACTGACGACTCTGTATAGGGGGTTTCATTGGTATACTTTATACTTTTGATTGTACTTCAAATGGACGAAATACCAATATACATATAAATTTATTACAGCTAAATAGGTATGAATTTTCAACGTTAATATTCGTCGTATAATGAAGCCTGTTGCACGATAAGCATGCCAAAAAAATTCCTACTGAAAATATACATATAGGTGAAACCATGGAAATCCATTTAAATTCGATAGAAATTACTATGGATTTACTAAAATCCCATAAGATGCTACAGAAATGTTGAACATATATTGTAGTGGAATTCCCATGTCAATTATCAATAGGCTCGTATGTGCCGTAAAACCAAACGGGCCTATAATTTGGAGATTTCGTTATTTACTCCGGAAACGCTAGTAAGCACTTACATATACATAAGTTCACCTTCTTCTCTTCCCAGCTTATATATTCCGTAACCAAGATCCGAGGGAAACAACAAGTCGAAGATATGGAGCTGTAAGGTCCTATATAAGTGTGACGGTAAGTAGGATCGTATGACATTAGACTACCGGAATTTTCTTCAAAGTTGAAAGTAAAAAGACCTATATTCGTTTTCATAATTCCTTTCGTCAAATAATGATGAAATCGTACTTTCTTCCAACTTAGACATTTGCGAGAGAACATATTTTTTTTCCACAAATATTTGTAAGATTGGTAACGTAACAAATACCTATCCACAGCTTCGGCGATTTTGGGCAGCTGCAGTCATTCTGTCACTATCTACATTGAAGCTGATCGTAAATATTTACTGAAATTTCGCTGGAACAATAGCTCATTATTCGGGAATGTATTTTTCGTGAATTCTCAAATCAAATTCTAGGTGGGGCCCAGACGAGTGGCTATCCCAGATTTCCCAAGTTGTGGACATTTGGTTAACTACCAAGCTACATATTTGCGAGAAAATAAAAATTTCTTTTCAAATCTCTTCAGTTTGCAAACTTGCAATTTTATCATCTTCCAACGAATTCGATGTCAATTCACGAATCCTACGGGCTCTCTGCTAGAATATGCAGATTTGCAAGCATTGCTGTTCGGTGAAAATTGATAGAGATATGAGTGAAATCCAAAAACAAAAATAAAACAACAAAAAAACAAACTAATATGACTGTATCTTCGAAAACATGGAATCGATCGGCTCAAGATTGTACAGTTTTTCTGTACTAACAAAATAAGTACTATTTACATCAAGTTCGGAGCTCCGAGTTTGGAGTAAATGTACTGTCGGAGTGTTTTCGAAATGGCCCACGTGGCATGAACCGCCTTCCCATGTATATTATATGTATAGCAACATCTTCGTAAATTATATTCCTATAGGGAGAGAATATCTAGTTATAATGTTTTGAACTATTATTAGAAGTTTACAAACTTTTCACTGATGAATAATCCTGGATATATCACAGCAAATAATCCGCTGATAATATTGGATAAGCTATTACGAAATCTACCATATGGGGGGTTCTCGCTCATCCGGGACACTTTTCTGCGCGTAGGTCACCGATTTTGATGCCACGCGAGATTTTGGATCGGACCCAACCCTCAACCACAAATCTAGAGCTATTCGCCTCATTATCAAGTAGTTCAAAAGTTATTCGATTTTCAAAATATTGAAAAATCGGTTTTCGAACGCACCCAACGATCTTTAGGCGTACGTATCTTCGGTTTGGGTGGTCCGGAAAATATTTTCAAATAGTGATTCAGAATCGCAAAACTTCCATCTTTAATGCTGTGAGCTCAGAAATTTTCGGAAAAAATTGTTCGCCCACGAATTTTCCAAAAAATGTTTGATTTTCAGTTTTCGAAACGTAAGGTAATAGTACAAACGAAAATTTAACTGAAGGTAGTTCTCTGAATACCAAAGAATCCCTGAAATTTGTGGGAGGGCGGCGTTCGGCCTAGTTTTTTTTTCCTGATTTTTTTGAATATTTTTTTAGAATTTTTTTTTATTTAGCTTTTTTTCGATTCGTAAATTTTTTCTTTAGCTCAGTTTCTAGTTTCTCTCACTCTTACAGCTTGATCTGACAGCGCTAAAAAAAGTTCGACGTACCTCATTCAACATTTTGGATTCATCGAAAAACTGGAAATATGAAAAACAAATTGTTCGCTGTCAGATCAAGCTGTGAGAGTGAAAGGAACGAGAAACTAGGCAAAAGAAAAAATTTACGAATTGAAAAAAAAATTCAATCGAAAAAAATTCTAAAAAAATAATCAAAAAAATCAGGAAATAAAAACTAGGCCGAACGCCCTCCCAAAAATTTCAGGGATTCTTTGGTATTCAGAGAACTACCTTCAGTTAAATTTTCATTGAAAAGAATTATTACCTTCGTTTCGAAAACTGAAAATCAAATATTTTTTGGAAAATTCGTGGGTGAACAATTTTTTCCGAAAATTTCTGAGCTTACAGAATTAAAAATGGAAGTTTAGCGATTCTGAATCGCTATTTGAAAATATTTTTCGGACCACCCAAACTGAAGATACGTACGCCTAAAGATCGTTGGGTGCGTTTGAAAACGGATTTTGTAATATTTTGAAAATCAAATAACGTTTGAACCACTTGATAATGAGGCGAATAGCTTCAGATTTATGGTTGGGGGTTGGGTCCTATCCAAAATCTCGCGTGGCATCAAAATCGGTGACCTACGCGCAGAAAAGTGTCCCGGATGAGCGAGAACCCCCCATATAGACGAGGTATAAGATATGCCTAGAAAAAAAAAAAAGAAATATCGTATGTATTGAATGGTATAAGTGGTATAACATCCAGCTGACGATGAGTCCGAATGCGGATAGTAATACCTACACATGTCTATGAAATTCTAATGCGGCTAACAGGAGTCTATCGACTAGAAACACGTGCAGTATTCATAGGTAGGCCGACTGCCACCGTGCCTACTTCCAGTCAAATAGCAAGTCGATTCTCTCTGAATTCAGGCAATCCAGAGTTACAATGTCGTGCAAAAAGTTGTACATTCATTATTGTTCGACTTCGATCGTATCAAGTACATGACTGTTACATTTTAGACATGACTATACATATTTATTAACCAATTGATATGACCGCTTTATCAGGAATTATGCATCAGCAACACCTGCAGAAGAGATACGACTGCGTTTGAAGTGATATTATTTTTACAAACTGCTTTATATTATAATCTTGCCTTGTGAATGATTTATACTAATTACTGAAAAACCTAGAGATCCACGCACTATATTATAGGACTGGTAAATGATATGTTGGGATGACGAAGCTTTACCATTTCGAATTGACGCGTAGAAAGGATCGTTCACGTCCTGAATTCATTGAGATACGGCTTTATTTATCGTAACAAATTGTCAGTAACCGAAACCATACACTACTAGCTGTAATAGTTTGTTAAATAGTTGCAGCAACTGTGTAGGGCGGGAAAAAAAATGTGAAAACTGATTGCAGCAATCGCATTGGCTTCTTATCACAAGGGAAGTAGTACACTTAGTGTATAATATAATTTATTGATGATGGGAATGAGTACTGAATAGTCTAGTTAGAGCAAATACGATACGATTTCCGGTACAGCTACAATAAACTCGTGAAATACAAGTCGACGTGTAAACTGGTATGAGTTCAAAAAAAATTCAAATGAATCTCGCTCATACACTAGGATGTCCAACGCAAATATTAGGTATAGTATATAGGTCGACATTCGACCTTCGATTGATTGACTATCGTACTATGTAACAACGATCGAATCTGTATTCCCTATACCTACTGTTCAGCTGTATGGCTCATTCCACTTCAATACTTACCTAAAATATTCACAATAATGCATTGAATTTTCTATAACATTGCATATAAATTTATTACACCACTCAATACCGATCGTCCACATAGAATACTATACATATATATATGGACATAATAAACTGGGAAATAGTTATGACCGGTACTTCCTTATTTCCTTTCAATATAGCGATGGTAGTAACGTAACTTAGTTGATGTGTACGTCGATGTCTATATGAACACAAAACCCATACTTATACATAAATTATATCGATTGTCACATTATGGATTGACATTATGGAAATGTGCAGCTCATACACCGTAAAAGTATACGATAATGATTCGTCATGAATTGCTGCTAAAAAATGAGTCTCTGACAGACAATGAATAAAAGATTTCATGAGCTTCTATACCTGCAGGATAGTCCGAAATTTACCTGAGAATGAAATAACTCGCGATTGCTAGTCGAAATGAAACTGATAACGAATATGGTCTTAAAAACCCAAGGAGAAGACATTCATGTTCGTTTTAAACTGCAGGGATACCTGTATAGGTGAATAATTGCCATATACGTGATCCACTGTATCAAACAAGCACATCGACGCCAGTATAGATTTATGGTGGACGATTTTATCTTCAAACCATCAGTATAATTGTAGTTCAAGCTGCGTATGTATAGGGAAAGGATTTTTTCGTCAAATGAGTAAATTGCAACACAAATTATTTTGTTGGATCCTGTAATAGGTTTTATTGATCATCGTTCAAATTACA
Organism: Ametastegia equiseti; assembly: GCA_963989295.1. Lineage (NCBI taxonomy): Eukaryota > Metazoa > Arthropoda > Insecta > Hymenoptera > Tenthredinidae > Ametastegia > Ametastegia equiseti. Next base: position 7,270,547 of record OZ022399.1, read on the forward strand.
ATAGTCGCTTCTCAATTATTCTATTCATATTCAACATGTTACTGATCCGCGGCACCACAAATTAGCATGTCATATGGTATACATGCATACATACAGTACATAGTTATTGTTATATTTATTAACATCGAGTGTCGCGAACCAGAACACGCACTATCGACTAACCGCATGAACACAAATTAAAACTTTTTATCACAGACATGTATGTGTGAATTTTAATATTAAACCATGGGATTATTATTTATCTCTTCTCTTCTTTTACCAATTTTACATGTTATATATTATTCATAGAATTTATGTTAATTATTTATTATTTATACATATTATATTATCGGTACCTATTATCGTAAGCCCATTCACACAGCATTCGATATTTTCCGTTCAGGAAATTGACCAATCAAAATATAGTTGCCGTGGAAACACGAATGTCTAAAACTTGAAACCTGTAGCTACGTATTCCGCGCAAGGCTGGCTCACTGCTACTGCTGCTGCTGTTGCGGCTGCAGTGTTTTTATCCTTGGAAAGTTATAAGCCGATGGTTGAAACAATTATAGTTGAGGTTCGTGCTCATTGCCACAAATTCACTGCGGCAGTTTCTGTCACCTGTGCAAACCATAACTATAAAGTCGCGTATGGCGAACATGTTCCAATCCTATACTATCATTATACCGTCTCTGGAACATTATTTTGGATTATTGATGTACACAGAAGTTTTTGCCTATGACAATGTATAGGAAACGAGATTACCATAGGGTAATGATCTTTCGGATATGATGAATTAGAACTGGATGACGCTACTCGTCATTTGATATTTTATTCCTCAATTGCGGTTTTATTACACTTTGTTTGTATAAACGAGGCGTCATTCTCACGTCTCCTAATAAGTCATAATCATCGTGCAATTCCATGGAATTTGATGTGTCAAAAGATGACGCGTCTTTTGTATGCGAACTCTGACGAAATATCACACGAGACACACTGAGAAATCACATGAGTATAGATTAGATATAGCGCGCATAGCTAAAGCATGTAGACTATTTCAAAGATTACAGAACAATTTTTCATTGCGCTCTTCGACTATACCCGCAAACGCGGTTTTTATTGCCCTTTGGCAAAGTATATTACGCGTCGCGTCGTTCTTGATTCATCATTTCAGTTTCGGTTAATTTGCTGATAGCCGTATATATTGCTCATGAGAATGCGCGTATACGATAATAAAATATAAGGAATGAAAAGAAAGAACGGAATATAGAAAGTAAATTATACAATGAACTTCTTTGATCGACGCCTCTACTTATCAATACTCATTATATTTATTTGAACTCGAGACTGAACTATTCATAGGTCAACGTTGCGTGTTTCCAAAGCTTAATAACATTTTACAAATAAAACGATGGTCATGTAGTACGTACATACGAACTTAATCGTAATTGGCGCCCACGTTAGTTCGTATGATTGGTCAATTAGCTGTCGACATTTTCCAATTGGACTATATCATATTTATTCCCGACGTACAGCTGTGGACAGTCATAAGTATATATACCTAGGTGTATTCAGCCAAATTTAAAGCAAAAGCTTCGATATGCTTGTTTTTTGTATTATATTCCTATATATTCAAGTTACGATTGAACATGAGACGCTTTGGTATATCCGAACAAGTGGAAACTGATACAAATCAAACTGACGCAATCTGAATATGTATAGAAACATCGTTATAATATTTCATCAGCTACGAATTCGTATTTGTAATTCAATAAGTATTCGCACCAATAATTAGACATTTAAACCCACACGTTCCATTCACACAGAAAAATTAGAAAAAAAAAAAAAAAAGAATTCCGTATCAGTTGACCGAACAAAGTGTACATGCGAAGTGAAATTTGTATGAGGCAAGCAGAACCTAGACCGCAAAAAGGTCAGTGCACAATGATAAATACGAAAAAATCGACGTGTCGCGTCTTTTCAAAGAAACTATCTCGGGCGTAATTGAAATTGAAGGAGATTAAGTAACTCGTAAACTGCTTTTCGAGATACCTAGTTCCTTCCAACAGCTTTTCTAAGGCATTTCCTTTGAGCCGCTTTTCCGACAGACTTTCTCTCAAACTAATTCTAGATGAGATACTTACTTCCAAACGAAACAAATTGAAACGATGTATGTCCTCGTTTTTTCACGTGGAACTAAACGTCCAGCCATAGAAAATCCTTTAAACAAACACGTCGTTAGATAAATGCCATAGATTTGGAAGCTAGTGACTTTGACATCTGTTTATTAATTATGGAATTTCATTTTACGGGTTGAAACTGCGACAAATTCCTAACTGAAGGGGTGGCATCAAAAGCTCATATAAGAGAAAAATTTTTTTGTACGTTCAACCTTTTAGCATGTACAAAAAAGGACTCCTAAACAGAAACCTCATCTCGTCACCTATATGCCCTTTTTGTTCTGGCTCCTCCAATTGGGATGTGAATAAACCGAGACTCACCGGAGTGATTTCAATAAAATACAAAGTCATGATCGCACCCAAATGTCTGACGACGTGCTTTATCTTACTTCGGGTTCACAGACTGCGGTGAGTGATTATAGCCGCCTTCTTCTTGACTGGTTTCACAGTTTTAGACTGTCACACCACAAGCAGAGAATTATTTTTGTATCTAAGACAGTTTCAAACGCCGCATCACACACATTGTGCATTCAGTTTGAGCCCGAAACATATGCGCTTAGCGAGATATGTCAAAAAATTTCTGCAGTCACAAGATTCATTAGATTCATTAAATTTCAAGAATATAATCGTGCGTCGTGCTGAAGTCTGGACATGTTCTATTATCATGTATAGCATTATCTACAGATAGATTTGAAAGTCAGCTTATCACTATTATATATCTTTGGCTAATTGTGTGGCGAGACTTATAACAAATGTAACTATTATATAATATATACCTACTTGCGGTTAACCAGCAGCCACTTTCATTCTTTAGTCATAATCTATTTCTTTCCCTAGCCGCGATATGATATCGCACCGTCAGGAATGAAACCGTGAATTTAAGCCGGGTAGGTAAAGGGCAGCGTCCTATAGCGAGAAATTGCCATCAGCACGGAGGTTCAATACAGAAGACATGAAATTAAGGGTTTCGATCCAGTTCAAGAGCTGTGCTGTGCTGCCTTGTCAGCGGTAAATAATTTTAGGCTATAGGGTTCACGTCACTGCCAAAACCTCGAAGGTCAAAATGTCGAGCACTTTACGAAATAGAATTATAAAAGTTCGCTGAACTTTTTAGCCAACAATTTGTGACTTATGTCACCGATGTGAATGATACTGTTTCCTATACGATTATAACTTATGGTTATTCAGGCTGGATATATTCACTCGTAATTTTAATTTTTCTTTGCAAAATTATCTAATCTGAATCTGTAAAGAAATCCGGAGTGCAGGAAAAATATTGAAAAAAAAACCCACAACTTTGTGGTTTTCCACTGTAACGTGAATTCATTTCCGTTGACAAGCTCACCGACTTTTGACGTCATATAATTGTAATCTCGTTTCAAAGTAATTGAAAAATATGTTTACATTTTAGAAATTTGGCTGTTTTTATTCTTTATTTCCTTCTAAAAAGGTCAAATCAGATACCATTTTCTGAGTTTATCATAGGAATCTGGATACTTCATAGTTTTTTTTAACAATTCGAGTTAGACGAAAGTATATATAGATATCTTCTAGACGTTAGGTGTAGATGTTGTTTGAAAACGTTCTCAAACTGGCCGATGGAATGTAAAATGATGATCGAAGACCAGATGGTCAGCAGATAAGAAATGTGACAGTCTGAGGGTTAAGATATTGATTTTAGCTAAAGTAATTATTGTAGATACTACATATACGTCTTATATTCAATCGAATTTAGGGTGAGTCGGTTGTTGGCATGTTCCGTGATTTTATAATTAGTCATACCTACCAGTACAATCTACCGGCAAAATGACACTTTGGATTTACTCTAGGATCGGAAATACAGTTTTTCTGAGGCAGGAGTTTGCGTGGATTCGAAGTAACGTTTCAACAACTTTGATTAGTTTAGTCCTGATATACTGGCGCGGTGATTAAATCTTTTTCTCTCTATTTCTATAACGCAAAATGCAAAACCTACAAATAACGATGCTGAAATTTTCAAAAGTTTAGTACAATATATTATCATTTTTTTAACTCTTTACTGGGTACTAAAAAAATACGCTCGTACAACGATAACATTACAAATTCGCCTCAACAATGCTGCAGAATCGTAACGATTGTCTAATCCTCGGCAACTCTGACTAATCGTTTATCAATCATGACTGTCACACACGTATGTACGTGTATGTAGATATACATATACGTCATCAATAATCTTGCGCCGCTAAAACTGTTAATGCATCATTTTCGATCAAAGTCACTGCGATAGCAAGAGAATTAGTTATCACCTATATACAGTCAAACGCGCTTATGCATTCAGGTATACATGTGCCAGTAGGTGATTAGGATCATAGGCTTATACTTAGTCGACGACGAGGTTTAACGACTCACTTTTCTCTATTTGATTTTATCCGAAACTTACCGCCTGATAGGAATCAGGAAGTTCATTTTGAAAATCAGCATCCACACCCTGCGGCCCAACTTTATAATGTCACATGATGTCTGTAAACGGAGTTCCGATTTTCAAATTTCAAGCCTCGATGATTGATAAAAAAATAAAATAAAGTAATCCTCCAATAATAGGTCATTGACTAGTTTTTCACAATTTTATCAAAGAAAATAAATGGGAAAAAAATTGCTACACATATTAATTATTATGAAGAAGTGAGTTCAAAGTGTTCGTTTTAATTTTTACCGAAAAACATAGTAGGTAAATTTTGAAAGTGACAAATAGTAAAATTGTACCGAGGTAATGTTTAATGCCCTCATTTTATACGAACTATAATCGTAACTGAATTTTTCCTGGCGTGAATGGAAACTGGGTATTTGCCTTATAGTTTTATTATTCTCTAGAAAATAGGTTTTCATCGTCAATGCAAATACGTTAATTCATTAATTGCCTATAATTTATTGTTAGATAAAATTATTTAGTTTACATATATGTATGAGAAAAAAAAAGGTGCGCAAAAATCTCTTATTAGCAGATCACAGCTGGCGTGGTATTGGCCACTCACTTTTTATTGATACTAAACATAAGTAAATATTATACTTCGGACTTATAAGCTAATGATCGTTTTACAAAAGAAACATAGGTATAGAAAAGTCAGCGTTATTTTATACAAATGGATTTCCTCGCCTCGTATAACTTGTTCATTAGAAATATTCATCTATTTTATTATATGTATATTCGCGAGGTGCAATGTAATCGCAAAAAAAAAAAAAAAAACTAAATTGAAAAATCAAGCTTAAGTTCGCCAAATATATTTTTGATAATAATTATCAAACTTGTACGTATAGGTATAATGCGTTACATTACATACCTGGTTATTATTCTATCTATTAAATCTAATAAATAATCATTACAATTGTGATCATTTTCATTTGTTTCTTTTTTTTTTCCGGTAATTTTTTCATGTGCATGCATATGCTTTGATAAAACTATAATAAAGTCAAAAACCACCTATGAAACTAGGTGATCTATTTTCAGTTAACTAGACGAGAAAATGTTTAGATGATTATGTACAGTGAGGTAAAAGATATTAATATGACGAATACTTAGGTACACAGATTTCTGATAACATAGGTTTGTGGTTTAGTCCCTTTTTGATCCTATCAGTTGATCTTACAATTAAATACCAAGCTTAAAAAGGCAATAAATTAATTTCGTTCGTATATTTGTATAGTGTATAGAAACATTTGTGTTTTTCTTTCTCTCTCTCTCTCTTTCTCTCGGTTTCTTTTTTTTTTTTTTTCACACTTGTAGCGATTCTCACGATCAGATAAGTACGTTCTGATGGATTTATGTACAACATTGTATATACCTATGTATGTATTTCGCTTAAATACTATACGGCACACGTTAGCTGCGACAGACGTAGCACAAGCGAGTCGCGTTTTGTATTGATTAGTCAGATATGGTTGATAATAAGGCTTCTACTAAACGGGCCGTATTAAAACCTTTAACCCTGGGAAGCTCACTATGGGGGGGGGGGGGGGGGGGGGGGGGGGATGATGACTCTATATTGGATGAAGCACTCCAGATTTTTTTTTTTTTTTTTTTTTCGACAATTACGCGGGCTATTAGATACACGCACGATATTCTTCAAAATTCAAATTTTCACGTGCAGAAAAAGTCCACCGAACCTCAGTGATATCCTGAGAAATGAAATATGCAATGCACTTCCAAGGTTAAAGAATAAAGCAACTGTTATTGGATGCAAGTGGACGACAACTGGCTTATGCTGCGTCAAATATGTATCTCATCTGGATATATTATAGGTATGTCTTATACGTATAGGATCTGAGACTGGAGCATTTCGCCCAACTCTCGGCTTGTTGTTTATTTGCGATTTGTTACAGTTAAACTTATATATATGTATATCAATGTATGTAAAGCGATTAAATAAAGGTAAATATATTAATACTAGTAAATAATGACTATTAATATGAATTCAATTAAATGTCATTATTTTTTTTAACATAAAGCAATTCACAACAATTTCTCACAGGTATAAGGTATATCATGTATAATATACGGTTATTGCTAGTAATCGTATTCAATAATCATTTTGAGCACTAAAGCTGAATCAAATAATATATATATCCTCCAATGCGTTATTATACCAATAACGCGGTTCTCTGGATATTTGTATCGCCAATATTTATTATACATCACCAATAAATTGTGTAAAAAAATAAGAATTTTCAGCAGTAAATTATGTATATAATACGTCTATTAAAACAACGTACGAAAACGAGAAAAAATAAAATAAAATCGAATTCGTTGGGCGTTAAACTAAATATATCATTCTCTCGAATCTAACGATGAGAATAATACATCTTTTTTTTTCTTTTTTTTTTTTTTTTTTAAGTGGATAATGCGATGCGGTATAACTGTACAAAACTGTTTTTCTTTCATTATTATTAATATTGTTAATTATTATTATTATTATTATTATGAGGCAGACAATTCTCACGTTACTTAAATTCGTCTAATAAATCGAATATGTAACTAACTTGTGCATATATATGTATATCACTCCAAACTCATAATGACTTGGTCGCACATTTAAATATACCTATGTACACACACACACGCACACACATATATACCATATACATGTATAATTAGTATATATGCACTTATTAATCACGTTCAACAGAGAACAGTATTGGTCTTTAAAGTGTGATTGTATTCCGAGGATATATATTTTTTTTTTTTTGTGCAATAAATTCGATATTGCAAGTTTTGTACAGTTTATATTTTATTCTTGTTATTTTTTATTTAAATGTTTTTCTAGTTAATACTTTTAATTTGTTCAAGAATATGTTATCGTAGCGTATATATATGTATATGACGTACTCGTTAACTGCATTTTGTTATAAAGTTAATAGTATAGTGAGTGATTTGGAATTGATGCTGTTTTATTAAAAATTTTTTAAATTTTCCTCCTAATCCTTTGGCATTACAAATTGACGAAGCACCAGACATTATGTGAATATGAATCTTAACGTAGGAAATAAATACTGACATAACAAATATAGGTAAGCGCAGTATAGGGCTGCTATAAATTATGATTTCTAACAATAATTTGGTGACATAATATTCGAATGTTATGAATTGAAAAAAAATGTATATAAAAAATCAGAATTATTCTCAGTCAATTGCTCGCTGCACTGCCTAAGCCGAAGATATATCATAGCGAGACAAATGAAAAGCATTAGAAAATTTGAACAAGATTGAATAAATTCTTTATGTGTTCATTATATCTGCATGATGCAGGATGCTACAGTCTTATATTATACCGTGCTAAAATTGATTCTTAAGTATAATTGATTAATCAATTTCAGCAACGATGTTAAGTTTTACTAGCGGTCAACGAGAATGATCAGTTATAATTGATGGTGTTCCATGATTGAAATAAGCTACACCGTCGAATAGATTAGAGAGACTTTGACGAAAGCAAAAGTTTAAAGACATTCGAAAAAAACCAGGCAGTGAAAACGAGCAAGAAACAATTTGCATATTCCTACATTGAGCGTTGAAAAACCAGGAGTTGATTCGAAAATAGAAAGAATAAAATAATCACAGGAACAAAATCTCCAAGAAATGATACATCTAAATGTGAGAAATTCTCTTTGCTCTGTCTCACTTTGTAAGTATCGGTTATTTCTCCCTAGAAAAATAGCAGCCAACTAATTGTAAGATGAATAGTTAAGGGTACTGATAGAGTTGAAAAAAAAAAATTGAATCTAGGGATGATCGATTACCAAAAATCCTCAGCGCTCTCAGCGATGATTAATAATTAATTGTGCAGTGAATCGATAGCCTTGGAAAATCATCTAAATGTAAATATATATAAGTTGAAGGTATTTGTAGCCTGATTTTTTTTTTTTTTTTTTTTTTGCCAACAACACTTGCCACGTCTATGTAATTAGGGGTTGCTTGTGATGTGTATATTTGTCCAGAGTGTAAGATGATGTAGAAAGAAGAAGGAAGTTATAAAGTAGAAGAAACTGAAATTGCAGAAACTTGGCAAGTATTAGTACGCAATGCATCCAGTTATTATAATACAATTGATACTTAAATCTAATGTACCTATTATAGGTAATACAGTTTTTTGGATCATTGCACCGTATTGAGCATACCATGAGCATGGAAATAATATGCAATATTGGCAATATTTGATAAAAGCTATTTATGTATGTATAATAATAATATAATATAATAAAAGTAAAATATTATCTAATATTAATATATATTAACTAATATTTTACTTTCGCCTTTACTTCCTCAGCAACTCCGCCCCACCTAAGTTTGTAGACTCTTGATCTCCACTGTATCAACGGGTCCAATACAGCCTGAGCAAATAAATAAGGCCTGGTTATCTCGCATAGTAACCAGCCGCAAACAAACTCCAATTTATTAAAAGGTAATGGTCCATTTTGCACGACACATAGCAACGTCCAATCGAGCATAAACCACAAAAGTATATGAACTAAATAAAACACCAGAGGATCCCAATCAAACAATAAACTTGCTGCCCACGAGGCGCAAGCTCCCAACAATAAACATTCACTCAAAGGTTCAAGAACGATCATTAATGGAAGCATCGCGACCCTTAATTTTGCCCACCGCCTCAGTCTCGCTTGGAAAGAACTGAGCTCGCAGTGTCCACTATTTTGCAACGCAGGCTGCGAGGACACAGTTATTCTCCAGCCTCTGTCGGTCAAAGATTTAGCGTAGAAAAAATCTTCCGCTAAATAAATACCGAATGTTTTAAGACCTCCGACTTCGTCCAGCGGAGCTTTGCGCAGTAAAGCAGACATCCCTGTGTGGCAATTGATTCGGAGTAAATCTGCAGCCAGGTACATTCTGGACTGTACAGTGCCGAAGAATATCTTTTCGTAAGCAGCGGCGAAACCTTCTCTGTCACATGTGAACGGCATCTGATGAACAAGGGCAACTTTATCGGTCATGAAATTAGTCATGTCCAAGAGAGTGTCTTCCTTCATTTTTATTCCGCTGTCACTGATCATTACCAACTCATGCTTCGCTGACTCATAAGCTAAGTGCATATTGTTTATTTTTGGATTCACACCGACGGTACAGCCTCCGATAAACAATCTCGCATCTACTTCCGGATAGTTTTCCATCAATTTTCTAACCAGCATTAGCACTGGGTCGGATTCGTCTTCGACACAAAATAGCAATTCGTAAACTGGGTAGTTAATCGTAAAAAATGTTTCCAAGTTGCCGAACAGGTTCGGATCTACACCCATTAATGGTTTGAGGATTGATACACCTGGTAAAGGCGTTTCGTAGCTCGGTACCTGACCGATTTTTCGATGTAATTTCCAACGGCCGGCAACCAGCGCCAGAACGTGGACAACCCACAATGCGAACCAGAATATCATGAAGAATATTGCAAACCCGTATAGGGTATAAACCATGGAACTCATATTGGCTTTTTTTCGGCCGTTTTTAAACAACGTCCGAAGGTTTATTTGATCTTAGTTATTTTGTAGCCCTTTAACCGCCCCGGCGGAGTGTGTAGCCTTGGCATTCCTGACGCGGTTGTTTCTTATTATGATTTGTCCGTTGTATATTGAATATTCATACCGCAACACTTGCAGCTATCTCACAAACAATATATTGTTGTAAATGTACGTAGACATTTGCGAGTTATTTTCACCGTACGTACGCATCACCGTAACTTATCACTCATTTAATTAATTAATTTATATATATCGTAAGTATTTTAGCCAGGCGCCTCGTTACTCTTTTATCAAACATCCTACCACTTCACTCGGTCACTCACTAGAGTACGATTTTTGTTACAACTCGCGTATACCTCGAATCTACTACCGACGAGCTAAGTCGACTCTCTCCGGACAACTGATTTTACAAGTATCGACTTCAGGTTCGGTTTATAGAACCTACTGACGCAGAGCGCTTCGCGACTGTACTATCTTTGGTAAGGACATTGGCCCGAGCCAGGAACCCGGCATATGCAAGCGTGACTCACTCATAAGGGTAAAGATAGTACAATGAAAAAATCGCGAGTTCGTCTTTATCACGTGAAAAATTATTGAAATTAAATCTCACTGCCAATTACGTACGTGAGATATATCGGCTTCTGTCATAAACGACGTTTGATATCAGTTAAAGAATTCGATAATTTCCATGAAAATGCTTCGGATCAAGTTGCAATACTTGACAGCCCAATTCGACGCATATGAATTATCCATGAGAAGTGCATAGACGAGTTTATGCAGGATGTAATGACAATTGAGAAAATATAACTTGAATAAGTCCACGAAAATCTATACGCTGTATAATTTCATTACCGAATTTACATCTTTCGTGAATTGCTTAAACGAGTACCACTTATTCCAAATTGTTTTGTGACGTCGATTAGAGATTTTGTTATCTGATACGATACGTGATTTATCAAAAAGTGTCATGCACTTGACAACAAGATTTTAATCCGATACTATAATATTTCAGACGATGTGCTTGAAGTTCCGTGCGTTCGAACATTTGAACGAAAATTCGCTAAGTATATAGGCTTCATCTCGATCTTTAATTAAAAGTACTGCTCTACAGATTTTTGATGTGTTGAAAATTGAAAATCAGTTGTAAAGTTGAAACATCACAAATGTTGAGCTTTCGGAAAAGCCGAATATAGGACTTTTATGGAACTTTCGTTCAAATGAACGTTCGCGAAAAACTTCAGAGCATTTCAGATATAATGGAAGGTATTTTTTGAGTTAATGAAAAAATTGATATATACTCACTTAGGTGACTTAGGCAAATGATTTTCAGATTTCAGTTACTGCTGTCAGAATTGTGATTTCACTACTTTTTTTTTTACACATCTTTCTTCAGTTTTCACGCAATTACCGTCATTAAGTTAATCATCATGATACCCACCCACTGCAATTATATAAGGTTCTTAGCACATTCTTGACCTCACTATATTCTTACTTCTGTTACATAGCTTTATCTACCAGCTTGTGATTCTACACTTGTCTGTTCCATAACTAATATAAAACTCCAACACCACACCATGTGACATTATGAAGGACTCCGTTGACATTGCGATTCGCCACCTCTGCAATTAGTTGAAGAACATGATATCTCAAATTGTGGTAGGAAACTACGATAGCTTGAATACTACACCACCAAACATTGAACATTCCATGTCTCTAATACAGGACATAAGACATTACAACTTCACATTTAAAGATAGCCTTGTTGCAACCACAATTTGAGATATTGTGCATTTTTTCACTACGGTACATAATAATTCTGTGGAAATCAATTAGAAGTAGTACGGCAACTTAATCGCCATTTATGTCCACATTGAGTATTGTTATTCCAAACAATTACCTAGTTCTGTAATTGATTGCTGCAAAATGTCAACAATATACCGGCAATTACTACCTGGCAAATTCAAGATAAATCTGCACCGACATTGTGAATGAGAATCAAGTGCAGCGATAATTACAGCCGTACGCTGCGATGAAAAACAAGCAGTAATAAGCAATGAGTGCTCGTTATTAATTGTCAATTTACACAGATGTTAATGCAAACGTGTATCAGCTAGATTTAAGTATATGCAGTAAAGTTAAGGCTCTAATTTCATGTTGGCTAGATGTAGCTTTTTGAGATTGTCCAATCACCGCAATACATCATTGCGCTTCTTTCAAGATCACATTTGACCATATTGGTAAAATCTATGTAAACTGGCTAACAGAAGGGACCTATGACTTTATGACATGGTGGATTATAAGAGATCTGGCCTGACATTGCACCGCAAAATTTATATGAACATCATTAAACCAGTCTGTGAACTGTGAGAGAAGATAATTACGATACAGAAAAAAGTGTTCCCAATCTTTAAATAAGATCCATTAAAAAAATTCACATGATCTCCATGTTCTTTTTTTTTCTGAAAGTGTGATAATAAAGAATCTTCACCTTTGGCTCCAACATAATCGACTGTCAGTAAAGTCCCCCTCAAACACTGTCTTGTTATGCAGTTAAAAGTCATATTATTTGGAGATTTTCGGAATCTTCGATTAAAGTTTTGGAATAGAAGTTTTTATTATTAGTAGATAATATTTTTCATGCTGTTTTTGAATAGGTATAAAGTATGTAGATAGTATAAACAGGATGTGGTGGCCGTTGCATAGAGTCTTATTATATCCTGCCACGTTACTAGGTTGTATCAGTGGTGCGGGAGTAATAGACTTATGGTTAGATGTACAGAAGCTGATGAACAAGACCTTTTCCTCCAAGGGATATGCCAGTGATACTTTGATGAATAGAAACAGAGGTCCAAGGGAAAATATTTTTATTAGATTATAGTAAGGTGTGTGCATTGAACTAAAAAATTTCAACTTGTGGGGATAATGAATGTGCAGCGAACCATTCGCAGACAAATTCCTGTGTACCACTAAGAAAAGTTCCCCAGCACAAACACTTTCATCGCGGATGATTGAGCTTCTTATTGATGATTTTCCATTAGTGATTTTTGAATAGGAGGGAGTGCTTGTTTCCATACTTCTAGTGGACTATTTTCTCAGTAAATAGTCAACGGCTTGTGCATTTTCACTCAAATATTATTATTTTACTCCAAGGACGGCAAGGCGAGTTGTAATGCTGTAATTTTCCGTGCGAGATCTAAGCACTCTACCAAAGATTCTCTCAAATTTCGGTCACAGTCAGAAGTTTTATAACAATCAGTTGAACAATTAATAAATATAAATACTTCAAACATCAACAATTCGGTGATTTTTTGAAAAATTTGTTTTGCTCTTGCAAGCCCAAACTTTAGTAAATATTCAGAGCTTATTACAGTGATGAAAATGTTCATCAGATTATTGGTAATGATTTCTCAATGAATATTAACACCAATGGTCAATTGGTACAATTTTTTATCTGGATCAGCCGTTTTCAGAGCGTTTCGAGTAGAAGCTGGCGATGTCGAAGAAATTCGATTAAATTTTCACTGTTTTCGATTTCTTTTGCGTAACTTGCAAACTGATCTTTTGCGACAAAATTGGATTCGAGATTTGTAGGGAATCCCGTAATTCCTCGGTCTTCACTCCTGCGAGTTTTGTCAAATTCTCAAGAACTTTTTAACTTATCGCATTTCTTCATGAATAGAAGTTGTTTTGTGATTCTTAGTAGAAATCTTGTAGGTCTTCGTAGTTTGTCATGAAGAATTATATATTTCTGTTGGTTTCATGTAGAAACTCGTTATTTTTTTTTTTTTTTTATGAATCGCTAGAAAAGATGATAATTTTCCATAAAAATCATCAAAAACTGAGAAAAGTTCGAAATTCGATTGATAATTATTTGAAATTTTCCGAACTCACCAAATAGCCTATATACTCTTTCTTTGATCAACAATCTAAAATGACTTGCATTTTGAAATCCTATCTCAACTGGCCGAAATGGATGAAAAGGTGCGAATTTGCAAGTGATCTTGAGAATGCTGCATTGCACTCCTTCTGGCCTCGTTCAAGATTTACTATCTCGCATTTGTGGTTAGAGCATTTCACTGCACCAGAACGATTACTCTCCCGTTACGAAGTTACAGATTCAGTTCGCCGCGAATGCGGTCCCAGTCGCGAAATTCAACTTACTCCGATTTCGAAATTTAGCAGGATCCAGTGAAATCATCACTTGAACTACTATTCTTCTTTTTGGAAAAAAAAAACAAAAAAATACAGCATTCTGGAATTGAATAGCGTATGAAAGTAATCATCCCTCAAACAACGGTAACCAGTTGTTCCGTTCGAAGTCATCTTTATGTTGTATGTTATGCAGAATCATTGGATATGAAAACGAAAATGTAAACGGAATCAACTAACCAACTTGCAGCGTAAAAAGTATAATGTACACATATGAGGGCATTCCAAGCTACTTCAACTGGTCAAGCAATGAAAAATGTCTGGAAAATATGTAGTTTCAGAATCCTTCTTGTGCCGGAATACGCAATATTGAATTATTTTGTTTCAAATATAGAGGGCCTGCAATCGCTATCGTTAGTGACTTTTACCATCACATTGTTCTCATGAAAGCTATTAATTATTTATCAAACCGCGTAATGGAGCATCTTGCAGTGATTCCAATGATACAAACGTTTTCCTAAAAATTCTTTGCGGAGAATACATGCGGTTTGACCCAATGGACCGAAAGAACTATTGAAGACATCTTGGATCTTTCTTGTTCATACTTTGTTAGAAGAATAACCAACTTCAAACATTATTTTAGTTAGTTTCTTCGAAAGTTCTATAGTAATAAGTCAATTTCTGAGTACTCTCTGTTACCAGGGCCAATAGATATCGAAGGTGTTTTCTTCAGCCATCCAATTAGATCGTGCTCGATTTTGGTATACTCATTTTCAGGTCACCGTACCCTAGTGAAAATTTCACTCTTCACTAGACCCAAATGCTGTTGAAAAAATTCATGTAAACCCCATACCTATTTCAACTTGAAGAACCGAAATCCGATTCAAGATTGATCGAAATTATTCGTTCTATTTCAATTTTGTTCATTCTATCGGAATTGATACTAAAAAACATAAGC
Source organism: Ametastegia equiseti (assembly GCA_963989295.1). Lineage (NCBI taxonomy): Eukaryota > Metazoa > Arthropoda > Insecta > Hymenoptera > Tenthredinidae > Ametastegia > Ametastegia equiseti. The sequence continues at coordinate 7,285,808 of OZ022399.1, forward strand.
CTGCAAATCTAACAGACCTACATAAGTATTTACCAGACAAATATTCAAACATACTCAGTTTTCAAGCGGCTCATTGAATTTCCCATACATGCATAATATGAAGTGATAACTTTCATTTATTTCTAATTCTAAATTCATTGGAAGTAAAAAAACAACGGTGTGATTCTGTTTACTTTCATCGTTAACCAAATATTGTTTCAATATCACTTCCAAAAAACTTCCGATAAAAACGTTTGAACATCTATTATAATGGCCTTGGTATGCATGAATTCTATACGAATTACCGAAGTTCTACTGTATCTGCATTCTTCAAGAGGGAGGCGAAAGGTTAATCCGAATGACCCTGAAAGACTTCCGTTGAGATACTTGAGTTTTCGATTTTTTTCAGTGCAACTACTTTTTCACTAGTGCGCATATTAACTGCGGCGAGTATTCACAGGCAAGAATTCTTTAACTAGAAAGTTATACATATTTGATTGTCTGCAGTATGGAGAGAGCGACCCACGAACTATATAGTCACACTCATAACACAGTTATGCAAATAAACGCAAAAAACTCGTGCAGAATATTCCTCGAATTTAATGAATCATTTCAGTGCGGAAAACGGTTTGTAAAAATCATCGAATTTATCGAGAATAATAACTGCAGTGCCCCGGCGCGCGTTATTCTCGTCTCAGTAGAAAAACATGATATCTCAAATTGTGGTATATAGAAAACTATGCGACATATCGAATCTTCTCTATACAAAACATATTGTATAATATCTTACGTCTTTAACGTGGAATTCAAGACGTTACAACTTTAGATACCTATCATCGTTTTCTACCAAAATTTGAAATATATTTAATTTTTTCACCCCAGCGTCGATGTAGCCGTACCGAAAAAATATCTACGAAATTGATGTTGTATCGCTTTATCATTTTTGTATGTACGTACATAAAATATTTGAAGAGCCGCATGCTTACACCTGTCCATCTTATCTAGATCGATAGGTTGAATGTAACAGTCGCGACCGATTGTACTTGCGATGGTCCAACATACATAGGCATGAGCTCATCTCTAATCTCGGATATTATGCGTTCAAAAAATAGCTTATAACCTACCTGTTTGAATGCTTCGCTGTTCACGTGGACGAAATAATCATTTATAATTACCTGTTGTTTTCTTTCTACATATATTTTATACAAAATTTATTATTGCAGTATTACATACCGTATTTTTCACAAACGTTACTTGTTCTTTCTGAATCTTACGTATATCAGTCACTGACTGACTATATATTCGAATAACAATGCAAAATTTATTCATTCATTTTGATGTTTTATTTTACTTTTTTATTTTTTTTTTTTGGAGTACAAAATAAGCTCAAAACAAGGATGAACTCAACGATTTGAAAACTGCAGATCGAAAAAGGATACAGATTTGTATAGTTATATAAATATGAACGCGACGTATTTCAAAGTACCTATTCAAAAATCATCGTACAATACATGCTTTCAAACAAATATAGATCATCAGCTGAAGCATGTCTAGAGCATATGCTTAACTGCTGGCATGGAATCCAATATGTATAGACGAATCAATAATTCCTGGTCTTAAGATTGTATCTATTGTTAAGATAATAGCATAAGGACTGCTTAAATTGGATCACAGGTTGACTTAAATTCGACCGAGTGAGGGTTCGAGAAACCTAACGCAGAAATGCAAAACTTTGCAAAACTGACCAACTGAAAACCCTCAAACTCTCTGGTTTGGATGACGATTTGTTCAATGATCGTTCTACCCCTAAACATCATTTATGATTTGTTTCAAATTTTTTCTCCAACGCTTTGGTGATACTTATGATTTTATTTGTAAAAAAATCAGACGCCATCATGGATTTTTTGATGATTTTTTTTGTGTATTTTCTGACCAATCACGAAGATTTCCCGACCGAGAAAATAGTAGGCCTTGCCTTTGTTTTATTGTTTATTTTTTTTATTTTTCAAGCTATTTTGTACATTGTTATCAATAATTCCAATTCTTCTTTCTTCAGTTTTTCATCAGAACGCCAATACTTTAGCTTCTGTCTTTATATTACGAATAAATGATCGAACATTACTTGAAACATACAAAGACGAACAAAAATAATGAATTGCACGAATAAAATACAATAGCAAATACGTTGGTATGTTAAAAGAATAGAATGTTCAAAATAGCAAAAAATAGAAAAATCGCAAAGCCCTTTTTTTTCATCAGGAAAATGTTCGTGATTGTGTCATAATAAAAATAGACAGCGGATCACTGGACAATAAAGTCTATCAAGTATATTAATGAAAAACAAATGAAAATTCAAGAAAAATACAATTTTTAATTTACTTATAATAAATACAAAATTCAGGTTCGGAATTTTTTGAACAACGGATGCTTATTCGCTGTCGACGATGCGGCTGACTTTTTATACTCGTAATACACCGCGTCATCTGCACCTGACATAGATGCCATGTTTCCAGGCCTTCGCATCGCCTGAAATTATGAAAAAAAAAAACGAATGAAAAAAAATCAATCCATAAATTTATCCTTATAACAACATATGAATCTGAAGCTGACTTAACTCTTTATCACACATTAATTAATATTTGAAATTCGCCTCGATAACATAGACGCGAACATCCTTAGGTATCGATTATCTTCCGCAAAATTTATCAGCTCATTTGATACGAAAATTGGTAAGAGTTGATATTATCAGCGTAGCATGAACTGATAATGAGTAAATTAGAAAGAAAAAGTTGAGTATGATTTTGGACATTGTCGACCAAATGTATGAAAAAAAGTAATGAACAATTTGGTGAACTTACAGGTCTCGGTCCTTCGCCAGGGATTCTTTCCTCGTCAGCGTCCATATCGCTGGCTGATAAAACCTGTTGTAATAATTGACCTTGTTCTTCTCTTGTTTTATACAACAAGTCTGGTTCCTAGAGTGAATAAAAGCTGTATATTGTATTTATTGATTGTTAGAAAAAAACTTATTGCTGAATCAGCATTATCCGTTGAAATATCAGCTACAATGATTCAAAGCGTTTGTTAAACAGGTAGCTATAACGAACGTGATAGCAAGAAGAGTAATAAGGACTGTAATGACTACTTGCATATTTCTTTTTCTAAAGGAATTCATACTCGATTATACTCCAAACGACTTGATGTCGATAACAGTTATTTTCAAGAAGACTTGATACAGTATTACGCAACGGGACAATTTCATTCAAGCTGATATTTCCTTCTTCAAAGTGTAGGATGTACATCATTACCATATACTGCTACCCACGTTAATACTAGACTATTAGACCAGACAATGTTTTGCGTACATGGTCTTTTTCTCTATGGTAGGTATCATATTCACAAAAAGCAACGAGACTCAAGTCTATTACATACTTGACTCTACCACATAGTAAACTAGCAAACCGTTAAGCGTTATGCTATCTGATACTCGTTTAAACATACCATGTACAAAGAGCATACATAGTCGAATTCCAACTCTCAAGGTTGGAAAATGTGTTCAATCAATTATTAAGCCAATTTTAAAGTTGTAAAAACTTTGTTCAGGAAATTATCACTATTGGCATTAATGCTACGTGTCAACGCGCATTAGGAAACATCGATCATTGGCATAACATGATTTACTGCTACTGGGCTTAATTAGTACCTTTTTTTTTCTTCACATTGTGAACAAAGTTCAAGAACTTATCTACAAATACCATGCTATTTTTAAATAGCAGTTTAGCAAATAGTAGATATCGTTGAATTCCAAATCGCATTGATTTAATACTAACACGATTGATAATGTGGTAAGAGTTTGTTACACATAATTTTTTCCTCTCTGTATCTACGCGAGATACATGAAAATATCTATTTTATGAAAAGTTGAGATTAAAAAACTGATCCCACGAAAAAGAAATCAAGTCAAATCCCATCTGTTTGATATTTATCTTTGATATTTTTACAATGAAATATGAAAGGAATATTACTGCATAAAGTTCCCTGCCAATGATTTGCCAAGTATTATTTGGTGAAAAAAGAGAAATATGAAAAACAAAACAGGAATTGTAAAACTCTTTGCCACGAAAACTGCTTTTCTGGAAAATTCGACCCAGTATTAGTACGTTTTGTACCTCAATAGTATTTTTTTAAAATGATTCATGGAGTTCGGAGAAAGACTCTCTGGTTTCGTAGTTGAGAAATGGCAGAAAGAAGGAAGGAACTCGGAATAGTCTTGATTTTGAATCATGGCGTTTTAGGAAGTGATAAAATGTGTATAGGTATAAGATAACGGAAATGTTTTTATCAGGTTCTATACGTTTTTTTGGATCATGGTATCTGGTGTACAGATAAGGACAAAACAAAGCCCTACTATGATTCACTCCGTCTTATCGAATTTTCAACATTGCTATTATCGCAAAATTATATTGTAGCTAAAAATTTTAGCGTTTTACTGATTTCTAGAAATTCAATGAGCGACATAACATATTCTATGAATAAAATTATTAGACGAATAGTAATTCCAGTGAACTTCTCAAGTTATTTCCAGGTTTTCCAAGTGTCGTGATATTCATCATTCAATGATAATTCGCTAAATAATCACATCGAGATTGGTGAGCCGAGAGTGCCTGAATTTTATGATCTAGTCTGGGGGGTCCGGTTTTATTCACTCATTAACAAATTTCATGATAAAAGTAAATGAATGGTCCTGGATAAAATGAAAATTTCATCGGAAAATCTTGGATTAGTCAAGAATTTTCTAAACAAAATATTTGAAGATTATGCAGGGCGTTTAGAGAAGCTGATAAAAATTACGAGACTCTTCAGGAGTCTCAGGGAATCCGCTGAGAACCATGAACTTTACAAAGTTTGGAGGGTGGAATGAAAGACAAACGCTAGAAGTTGGTGTGCTTATGTTAGAACCACAGTCATGAAACTACTAGTTTGACTATTTTTCATTCAGATCAATGCTCTATTTGCTTCTTTGATTCATCGAACGGATTACTGATCGCAATACTGTAGAAAAAATGTCATGCAACTGTTTGGTAACATTGTTTGACAATAAGGAAGCACATACCTCGTCCATACCAGCCAGTTTAGTGATAACTTTGTAGGCGTATCCCTGATTGACCAAAAACCGTTGCCTCTTTCTTGAATAGTTCATTTCCATTGTGTCTTGCGATACCAAAGTGTAGAAAAAGGCATTGTACTCCTCAGCAATTGCACCTTGAAAATTGATACATAATAATTGAGTATCCAACCATAGAAAACAACATTAATGTTTAAGAAATCTAAATTAATATTATTAATCTCTACCTTTTTTTGCTCTCAAAATTCTGCCTAATCTTTGAGCTTCTTGTCTCCTTGAGCCACCATGCGAAGAAATTTGTATCAATACGTTTGCTTCGGGCAAGTCAAATGAAGTATCGGCTACTTTGCTGACAAAAATGGTGTTCACTTTTGTGTTGAATTTGAAATTTTGTAAAATTTGTATCCTTTCGCTCTGTAAAAAATAATCAGTTTAAAAGATTCACAGTTTTATAGCCTGGTATGTGTTCAGATTTCTCTATTACAACCAACAATGTTACTGTACCTGACTCGTAGGCCCATAAATATAAGGCTTATTCATTTTAATAGCGTAATGCTTCAGAGCGAAGACATTGTCAGAAAATACGATAGTTTTATCCCCTCGTCTTTCGTGGTATCGAATCAAATATTGACAGCAACGAAATTTGCTTGGATTCATGACGTACAACAACTGTAAAAAGTACGTGAAAGAGTTTACAAATGAAACTAAAAACTCCAAATTGAATTTCTTTTAGAAACAAGACAAGACAAATAATTTCTCAATCAAAATTATTCAACAGATTCAAATCTACAGAGATTTACGTACTAGTTTCTTGCTCGTTTTGCAGCTGAGATATTCCCTGTAAAATTCTGGAGTCATGGGGCACCAGACCTCGGCACATTGTACCCTAGCGATAAAACCTCGTTTCTGTAATTCCAGCCAATTAGCTTCATAGAGTTTAGGACCGATGAGAAAATTGAGATCTGCAATCTTGTCGTCTTCTCTCAACAAGGTCGCGGTCAGTCCCAATTTGCAATGGGATTGAACAATGGTCAGAACACGTCGAAACATTTTTGCAGGGATGGTGTGAACCTCTACAATAAAAATAAAAATCATTACAAGCAAAAGTAGAAAAAAGAAGACAATTTGGAGAATTTGGATCTTCAAGGCTCACCGTCCAAGACCATGATACCCCATTCTTGTTCCTGTAGCCATTTCATAGTCTGTTCAGCTTCCCATGATCGTTTTTGAGTATGAGTGATCATGGAGTAAGTAGTGACTAAAATACCGCAACCCATCGGTTTGTCTTTGGCTTCGCTTGTGAACCGACAAATCATTGAATCATCGGCTGTAGACCACATTTTAAACTGCTGTTTCCATTGCTCGACGGATACTCCAGAATTGCATAGCACCAAAGCACGTTTTCTTACTGTACAACAGGCCGTTACACCAACTAAACTCTTTCCGGCACCTAAAAAATCATTTCAAGTTATTTTTCTATGGTGAAGTACAAAGAATCTTTGAATTTGCACGAAATATTGCCATTCCTGCATCTTCAAGATCCACTCGGAGTGATAATTTTGCTTTTGACGTGATCTGAGCTGTGGCAATCCGAGGAACGAAATTGTACGAAAGAAAAAACAACAAAAACAAATTTACATGACCCTGTACATCTAATTGATAAAAGGCTCTACGTACCACAGGGCAGTACGATAACACCAGATCTGGCTCTTCCATTGCCGAACATCTTTCTCAAGCTTTTTTCTTGATATGGTCTCAGAACGGCTGATGGTTTCAGGTCAAAACTGTTGAACAATAAAATTAACCATTCGCAATACGCCGTTATTCAATATTTAACTAGTAATAATGTTCACGTACTTTATATCAGGATTGACAGTATCGTTTCGGAAGTCATATTCTGCTAGTAAGGGATGCTCCAGTTCGATGCATCGCTTTTGAATGACCTCGATTTTTTCCTACGTAGAATAATTGGAGTGATTATTAAAGACTTCGACTTCGATTACCAATTTTTCTCCCATTTTCATTCAAGTTAACACAAAATAGTTTCTCATTCAGTATCCAGACAAAGTATATCTTAGATTTCATTTCGTACCTGATTTACTTCGAAGCTAACAGTCTTGAGCTGCTGTTCTTCCTCCTCGTCTTCATCTTCTTTATCTATTTTATCATAAAATGTTGATATGTCTTCAGGAACTGGAACCGGTTCTGGAGGCGGTTGATCCCCGTTACCCTCAGCTGGGGCTGCCCCTGTACTTGGAGCAGCCGTAGCAGTAGCAGCAGCAACTGCTGTTTTAGCACCGAACTATATATTCAAGAAAATATCAATGAAAATTTGGTACAAAGTGTGCTTGTTGAATACAAATTGTCGTCGCACGTCACGACTGCATCATTTCAGGTGTCGTAATATTGAAATGTACTTTTTTTTTTATCAACTTTTATGTGATCTTACATGAATGTTTCACTAACACAAAATACACTAAAACTAAGCGATCCGAATGTGCCTAGTCTTTTGACATCGAGAAACATAAACATTGAAAAAGAAAATTTCACTCGTATTGTTTGTCTCAGGTATAAATTTTGCTTGAATTATCTTTAGAATGATTGCTAAGTAACTGACAATGAGCTATACGAACCTGCGGAGCTTTTGCCTTATCTAGAACAGTCGTGATGAAACCTTCTTTATCAGTCTCATCTAAGTTTCTCCTCAATCTACACTCTTGAATGACCGGATCTTTCAACAACTTTTGCAGTACTTCAGGGAACGGAGACTCCACAAAATACTTGTTATGTTTCAGGACTAGTTTTACCTGTGGATTTCAATTATCTTTGAAATAAAAACGTCGATTCAAAAAAGACAAAAATTGACGCCGCTACTCACCTTTCCATAAGACAATGTGCACAGCTGTATGAATTCGATGATCCCGTCGGGAATACTTGTTTTACTTAAACGTTTCAAGTATTCTGTTATATCATGCGTTTGGAGTCCGACGCTCACTGCGGCGTACAATGAGTACGCAGTTAGTTTATACTGCACACAATAAAATTATGTGTTATCAGATTCTTTAGTATTCGAAAGTTTAGCCTAATGAATCAGGAAATCCGATAAGGTGAATGAAATAAAATAATGAACACAGTACCTCATGGATGTGCTCAGGGCGGCAAACCGGCTCAGATATAGCGATCAAGAAATCGTGAGCATGCTTGTAGACCGGGGAAAAAGATTCCAAGAAAATGTGACCATTCGGAGCCTGGAAGATGGAGATAAATTGAATAACAATCTCACAACTTTGCATCGAATTGTATGTGCCTTAGATTTTATATGATTACTTTGATCTGCAGTGCATTGAATTGGAATTGATATATTGGACACAAATTGCATATGTTGCCGCAGTATTTTAAATATGATCTCATTGAACCGCAGTGCATTCCACTGGAAATGATTCTGGATAACAATTGCACATGATTTCATTTACCCTGGACTCCCAGAAACAGTCGAAAATCTACCGACCGACGTTTTTCAAACAAAGACGTTTTTCCCTTCAAGCCACTTCTTTGCTATTGTATCTTGCCAAAAGTTCACTGTATTATTAACCATTTACTTCGTTATAAACGATACTCAGAAAATTGTGTGTAATTAGGGTGTTAAGTATATTTTATCTTCAAAATTCCAAGATATTTCCAGGAGTTTTCACGATCAAAGGATTGTTTTCCAGGATAATTTTTGCTTTCGAACATCAATGATAAGAGGCAGTTTTCAAGCTAAATCTCTGATAAGTTCACAATAATATCATGTATTTGATGACGTTATATTAAATACTGCCGAATAAGCCAGCTGGCACGGCAGAGCTGTTGAATCATCAAAATTGCAAATATGACCATAGTACTAATCAAGCATAAAATAGTACATTTCATCACGACTACAGAAAGGCTTTTCTGGTAAAACAAGAGGTTTACGGCACGAGCCAAAGGCGAGTGCTGTAACGAGCTGAGCCAAAAAGCCTTTACGTGTGACTAACGATCAAAATTTTTATCACGAAAACCGGGAAATCGCGACGAAGTTGCGATTTTGAGGTTATACTGATGAAAAGACAGTTTCAACATACAATGAAAATTTAAGGACATTTCCAGGAAGTTATCAACTGTAGGATATTCCCAGGACTTTCAGGAGCGCTAGACACCCTGAAGGCTCTGAGGTTGAAATGCAAGTGACATTCGAAAACAATGCACAGAGTAATAACATATTGAAAACAATGGCAATAATAGAAGTTGTGTATGCGCGAAAAATTGTAATAAATGAGAAACATGGTGACGTACGACCCAGAGTGGTCTCGAAGCGTTGTCAGGCTTCAGGATCATCTGTGTGCGATAATCCTTAGCTCCGAATTCGTCTTCGATTGCCCCTTCGTCCTGTTTTTCAATATCATTTTTAGCCGCGTCGGGAATGCCTTCGGCATCTCCACCGTCTCCGTGATCATCTTCGAACCATTCGGGGTCGTGATCTTCCTTCCGTTTCTTCCACTTTCCTCTGTCTGTTTGATAAATGAACGACTTTGAAGCGACATAAGCGATAACAAGTTAAGTGTACATCTAATTTTGTGCCTGAAGCAACCTGAATAACATCGTCAAATATTTTAGGTTATGTACCATTGTCTTTTTTGAACCGCTTTGGCGGACCCATGCTGACAACTAAACAGCTAAACTTCCGAAGAAGATATGCTAACTGACAACGGGGAAATGCTCAACACCGTCATGCGCCGGCACTTGAGTACCAGACACAAAGATCCGATAATGAATCTCGTCGTTGCAGTTACGATCTATTGCTCAACACTTGAGGTAAATACTAAAGACACCAAGGTCTAAAAGTGAGGTTAGCTCAGGTTAGGTTAGGTTAGGTTATCGAAAGCTGTCATTCGTGTGCGCGGGATTGTGCGCAGACGTAACGAATTTGAGATGACGTTTGAAATAGGTGTGTGAATCGGCACGTGATTGGCTGAACTTGAGCAAGTCAACCAATAACTCGACGAGCCTTGTTATTACATATTTGCATGAACACGAAATGTGATTAGCCGTGTGCGATGTGTTTATACCGGGAAAGTACGATATCCCTAGATTAAATATCAACAGATCGTTATAGTTGCTTACATATAAATAAAGATTTGTATAATTTCCCTTAATTTTGTACTATTCTTGATATAAATATTTAAAATACATGCATTATTAACAATTGTTATGAATTTATTATCCGGATACCATATACATATGTATAATAATTTATAATGTTGCGCATCAAGTTGTGCGCACTGAGAAACTATACACGCAAACGAAGAACGTTTTTTTTCGTTACATTTGTGTTCGATAATTAACGATCGAAAAGAACGATCTATGTTTAGAGATGAACAATGACAGGTTTAGCGCGTGAAAAGGGGATGATCGTCAAGGTGTTAAGTCAATGAAAATAATTAAATGCCAGTATATGATGTCAGAGAAAAGCGCGCATGCCGGTGGCGCAGAATCTACAGCGCAGGTCCGACTCTATCGGCTAGAGCATATTGCTGCAGAGCCGCAAACAAGGAAGGCAGGATTCCCCGGTAGTCCATAAACCATTTTTCTGTCGTCAAACGGATCAAGCTTTTTGTGAGACTTGGATCGGTCACAAAAAGCGGGATTCGCTTTTCGCATAGGAATTGGCGAGCCGCAGAAGCCAAGATAATAACTCCGTTATACGTGGGAAATTGTAAGTATATATTTAAAAAAAACACCTCACATCCACAAGGCCTCTCAACACCAGCGGTCGATGTAACGATATGCTTCTGCCTGTGGTGGGCGTAAATAACGAATATTATAACATTAACAACCGCTGATTGCACCCGATTATATTCTCCCTAAATTCCCTTACTCCTTTTATCCCTGTACTTTCTCCACAAACGTCATTATCTCATCTGTAATCCTTTGTGATTAGAGAGAATCAATCGATCAGAACTTTGTTACAACATGGCCGTCCCCGCCGGTCTCGCATTCTCTGCCGCCTCGCTTATATGTTCTCTAGAGCATCACGATACACATAATTTTAATGTAGTTTTAACACAGCTGTGAAGATGGTCTGATAGCAGTGAAGGCTACACAATAATGTCAAATATCATTTTATGCTTCTGGCTGTTTTTACGCACGTTCAACTCCTTTCGAGACAGTTTTGCCAAGTGATGGTGGGGAACCCAGTGGTTATATCACGGGGAAAAACGTACTATTTTTAATTTTTATTGCCAATAGCCGAACTTGACTGCTGCTTGTCACTTCGCACAAGGTGCGAGATGCGTTATTGAGAAATCTAATTAATCAAATTCGAACATGTATTTACCGTTTAATTGAAATATGGTATGTAGAATCCAATGGAGAGTATCACTGTAGCTTCTGAAATCATGTCCATTTCAATTCCGGGACATTATATTGGTCATTGGATATTTTTAGAGTCTGAAAAACGAGGATGAAAAAACTGAGAAATTGTCATGTTCATCAGTTCCTTGGCATGACTGCAAATTTTAATTCCATTCTTTTAGGCCTAATTAATTTCGCCCGTAAGTCAGAATGCTAATAGTATATTTTTGGAGCTTATGACTTACTCCTGAAATTTTATTTCACTAAGTAGATTACAGACATAGATTCTCGTTAGTCATAAATGGCAACGCTGTGGAATTAAATATTTTGATAGCAAAGATCTGGGTCAGAATTGTTCAGGGTTTCTATCGCTGTAGTCGAGACAAATGTTAGAAATTTTTAACAGGAAGTAAATTCCTGTCCAGTACTAATTCATAACGTTATCGAGTTACAAGAGTTTCTATACTCAAAGGCTGAACTCTCATTCATTAATATATCACCTGAATGACCAGACGAAAGCAACACGAACACCTAAACCGAGTAAACAAAGCTTACCATGTACTGAAATATCAATCAACGATGTAGAAAAAAAAACTAACTAGATTTCAATCTCATAGAAGTTGGGTAAATAGACTCGAATGAAAATCAACTATTCTAAACTCAATCCAAGCATTTGTTTAGTTATTGTGTTCAGTTATGTTTAATTATTTCGTTCTCAGAATCAATTGATTACTGATTGTTGGTCAGATTGGCTAATTGTGACTAAATTTCACTCTTCAAGAGGACATACTCGACGCAACTCCTGAATTTTGATTTATCAAGACTCAATACTAGTATCGCGTGGTTGTGCACTCATATTTTTGTGGAGTTTACATCGTTGATCAACAAATTTGTGTACAAATTGTCCCAACTTGCTATTTGTCATTGAATTTCATGCCGATTATGTATTTTCAACCTCTTTTCCAACAGTTTCTTGCATCGACTTATGAGCCAGGGTTTCCAAATTTAGAAAATACAATATTTCATGCTCTGTTTTCACGTTTTTATTTTTCAAGGAACGAGATTTTCAAAATATTTGTACCGTTCGACATAGTCTAGTACATTTTTAAGGAACACTTGAAGGACATTCTTAAGAAATATTGGTACGTTTTTACGTACCAGGAAAACCTCGAATATCAGCAAAAGTTAGGGAACTTTGTAACAATTCATCGACTTTGAAAATCTGAATTTTGATCTCACAGAAACAAAACAGTTTCTATTTGAATATACAATACAATCATCCAAGAAGCAATGTGCAGTATTTATATGAATTTTCAGAGAATCGTTTGTTTTCAATATACATAATGATTCAGACTATGAAGTATGTCCGAGAATCTAGAATTCCAGAAAACGTACCACCATATACTATTCAATTTATACAATCAGTAATTATTCTCCGAACTGCTGAAAAATTCTCTCATCTTTCACATTATACTTGTGCAAATAGGATTTACGTTGCACGATCGATATTCGTAACTGTAACAGTGAAATGATTATTCGATACTATCATCTAACATAGGTATAATTGCAAAAGTTTGTAGACAAATTAGTATATCCATAATGAAGATCTTCTCTCAGGTTGGAAACATGGAAGAGATGCGCCATCCGCAACCAGTTGGACCCAATATGATGGGCGGGATGGGGGTTCAACCGATTCACCCTAACAGTGTGCACCGTCATGGCAGGACCCGTGTTACCATGCATGCTCTAATGTCCGAGGCATTACCACTGGACGAAGCAGCTCGTTTAGAAATGAAAGCAATGCCTGCTAAGACTCCAGTTTCCGTACTGCAGGAGCTACTATCTCGCAGAGGCACTACTCCAAAATATGAACTAGTTCAAATAGAAGGTGCCATACACGAGCCTACCTTTCGCTATCGCGTCACTGTCGCTGATGTCGTTGGTGAGTATCTTCAATCAATTTATGTTATTAAAGTGTGTTTGAGAATGCTGTTTGTTGAATGAAACTGAAGCCAGCAGCCAGAGTTAGCAGCCAAACGTGCTGAACTTTTCTTGAATTTGGATTATGCAGTACAGATTTACGTCTATCATTCAATAAAAGCTTTGGCTTTGATAAAAACTTGAGAAAATTTGGGTTCTTGTACTTCGCAGACTCATTTTTATATCCAACGCATTTCATTTGGCTGCGAATTTTCGCTAATAGCTTCAGCTTCATGTTTGTCCATGTCAGAGAATGCTGAATGTTTCTATTTCATCGAATTATATCGTCGCATGAGAATGTTGTTTTCATTAGAATTCGAATTCCACAGTATCTTGTTTTTGTGAATAATCTTCATCTGTATTTTTTGAGTATTGAGAACAGATTCTAAGCAAATGGTAAGGAACTGAACTGTTCAATAATTTTTTTTCTCCGTTTCATTCGTGGACTACTACTAGATTGTGTGATGTATTTTGAGGTAAAGTTAAAAGTCACCTTGAACACTTTGATAAAGAAGAAACGTCACATTTACAACTTGTATGAATGAAATGGTGGCACTTGTTGTATGAGATAAATGTGATGAATTGGGTATATGTGTGCATATCAATGTTTATATAATAAATAGAATAAATGTTATGTTGAAAGAGAAGAGAAATATCCCCTTTGCAGAAATCGATCAATTTCCAATTTTTTACTAATTCGCAAACAAAGTCAATAAGAGCAGCTGGTCGTTTTATCGTGTCTGATTGTGAACGAGAACACGAATTTTTCATTAAGCTGATTCCTGAGGCACGATTTCAAATTTTGTCTCTTTCAAGTTCAGCCTTTAAAACTTGGGCTAGTCGAGCAATCTTATCCAAAACTTAAAACTCAAATGTAGTCGATCTAAGTATTTCAAACAACACCAACAATTGAAACTTTTCTTCTATCTCATTCAATCCCATGCAGAATGTTTTATATTCTGTTCAAGCAGAAACTGCTCAATTTTGAATAAAAATTTCAATAAATATCCATCCCTATGACTGGATTCTTTATATAAATCAATTGATCTTCTCAGCCAGCACTTTTACTGTGAATCCAATAAATCATGCATAAAGAATTGCACGATTGAAGTAGATCCAATTATTTCAGCAATGGGAACCGGCAGGTCCAAGAAGGAGGCCAAACACGCCGCGGCCAAAGCGGTATTGGACAAATTGATCGGAGTCAATACCGAAAGTACAGATGGTCCACTGCCCAACAGCATCACCGAGTAAGTTCAGTTTCAGACTCTTGTTCAATTTTTTTTATGAATAACTACAAGAAATAAAAATATGACGTGGAATTTCACAGAGTTTCTGTGTAAATACTCAGCGAATCTGTCAAAGTTCCTTCGCTAATTTACAGCGGGCAAAATCTGCAAGAACTACAAGGCTTTGGGGAAGATAAGGTTGTTGGTAATCCGATTGGTTCGTTACAAGAAATGTGTATGTCTTGCCACTGGCCACCACCAAAATACACAATGGAAGGTGAAGAGGGATTGCCTCACGAGCGTCAGTTTACTATCGTCTGTTCTATTCTAAAATATCGACAAGTTGGGATTGGGAAAAGCAAGAAACTCGCCAAACGACAGGCTGCTGACAAGATGTGGCGGACTCTGCGAGATGCGCCTATTGAAAATAATCAGTCGCCAGGAATTGACGACGATGAGGTGAGAAAAATATTCTTTTATATTTATTAACAAGAAATATTCCCATTCTTGAGTAAAAATCAGCATTCATTTGCTCAAATGGCTAAATATTCAACTAACAACTACCAAGAGAGAGAATTGTGCGAAAGTTACTTAATTCGAGCAATTGTATTCGAAGAAATCGAATTTAGTTTTAAATCAATTCAGTTTTTATTCACCAAAGTTTATTTCACATCGTTATATTCTGCTCATTCTAAAACACGTTCTGTTCGAGTTTAGGCACATCGTTGTTTAGATTAAACTTCTCTAGGATGCAAATTGTTAGCAAGACTCGTGATGATAAATTGAATGCAGGAAATCAAATGAAAAAAAACTTGAAGAAAGGAGATTCTGAATTTGTCAATAATTTTATTTTTCTTTTCCACTAATACTTACATATTACTGCCTAAAAATTCAATTCTATCAATTTGCCATATTCAATTCACGATCTCCTGTATTCTGAACAATCTCGATCCTAGAGAAGTCAAATCAAACAAACGGTACGGTGTTTTGAACTTAGTCGACTCTAATTCTATGAACTGTATTCTTCGGTAAATAAGAAACGGATCGATTTTAAACTACGTTAAATTGTTCTAACTGCTAAATACTGATCGTCTTGAGCAAAGTTGTCTGAATGACCATTCTTAAGCTGTAAAATAGCATTAGTTTTTTATTATTAGTCGATAGTTGAATCTTAGGCATGTCTGTGTGTGCGTGTGGCTAGTGAAGTGGAAGTGACATAGCCAGTTGGCATTTTTTTCATGAATACAAGCTATCTTTCTAGTCGTCATAATCTATAACGGACAAATTATATTATTGCCTTCTGTTGTGTGTTGGAAAGCAGATGATTTTTTTTTTTTTTTTTTTTTTTGTGAACTGCAAACTAACAACGCTTGGATCATTTCCACTTCATTTGGTATAGTAGAAAAAAAAAAAATTGAACAAAGCTTGATTAAAGAAAGAAAGCAAGTAATCAATTAAGTAAGGGATCAAAAAGTTATAACTGATTCGATAAAATCTTAGAAGAGAAAGTGTGTGAAACATTGTTCTATTCATTTGTCTAATTTTGTTGTCCGTTATAGATTGTACAAAGAAACGCAAATATGAGCGCTCGTTATGCTGATTTGAAAGATAGTAAAATATCTACACTGACCACTCCCCACAGTCTCAAGGTTTCCCAATTTCACAAGAACCTCAAGTCTTCCACTGGCGTTAAACTCGGTCAACTACAGGTTCGTATTTATGTTAGCGTTTATCGTTACGTTTGAGTTTTATGTCTTTTGACAGTGTTGGGTTTATTTCTCAATTCGTAACGCCTTATCAAAAGGTGCTAATAAAATTGTGCCAGTCTGGTTTTGACGGTTTTTTAATCATTTCAATTCTCATTTGCTTCAGAACACTTGTTTGAACGATGGAGACATTAATCTGGTCCAGTTCCTACAAGAAATTGCCTCCGAGCAGGTATTCGAGGTGACTTATGTTGATATCGAAGAAAAATCCATTAGCGGTGAGTTTATCTTGAATTTATTACTCTACTTTCGCAATTTTTACACTTCTATTTTCTTCTTCAAATATCTTACTCGTTTCTTAACTCATTATAATCAAATATCAAGTCTCAGCAACTACTGAGAGTAGGTAAGAAGTAAGAATCTTTATTATCGAGAATCTGTTGCCGTTACAAAATCAGTACAAATCATATTTATAAAAGGAAAAATATTTCTTTGCTAACATTCGGTAACTACCAAGTCGAGATTTACGTCCTCCTCTGTCGTGGGTATGTGTTCTTTGATTTGTTCTTTAAATGCAACACCTACTAAGTAGGGTTTCTTTGCTGAGTTCTTGATACAATAATTCAGGAATTTATCGTAATATCCCATTCCATGTCCGAGGCGTTTTCCTTAACATGTTATACATAATATTCAGAAAAATCGTCCAGAGAATTTACTAATTGTTTTGTGTCACGGTGTCACTTACCATCTAAAGTAAAAGCCACACCTGGTAATATCACCAAATCCAAACCTCCTACAAAGAATATTATTATTAATAATTATTACTTGAAACTTCGTCTAATAGGTACATGGTAATTATTGAAGGGATGGATGGAAAACAGGCATAAGAAATCCGAGAATAGGTGCAATTGAAACGCAAAAATGTAGCAAAGTGCTTGTAACATTTGTACCATAAACAAAATGTTACAGAATACTTCTCAGGGTGATATCCAAGCTGTACATGTCTGCTACTGATATTTTCATCCATACTAAGAAGAGAAATTATGATTATGCGTGTAATAATATCATTTTCTGTTATCAGATATGAAATGAATCCATTAACATTGCTTATTTTGATTATCTTCACGTCAAAAAATCATAGTTTGGTGGTTCTGCCTTGAAGTTATTATTTACCTAAATGCAGCTAAATAGTTTGCAGTTTTTGAAAAATAATTCTTTTATCATTTTTCAACGAATTGAAGAATCTTAAAAATTATTAGTTTCTTATCTTTATTTCGATCTTCGTAAAACACTGATAATGTCTGAATATTTTCTGCAGAACACCTAATAATAGTAAACTCATAAAATGTTCTGATTTCTAGAATTCTTTACAATACATATATCCAGAAATAATCACAGCTTATGGGATTTTTGATAGGGTTTTTCAGAATTACTTTGTTATGCCAAACATAGGTTGGCCCTTATTCTGGGACTTAGTTTCCAGAATATTCTTCAGAAATTGAATATACATCTGCTCAGATTGTTGAAATGCCAAAATTTAGTGTAAACACATTACAGAATTAGTGTTTGTTTTGTATATTACATCATTTTCTGTTGATTAGTACTAACAATGAGTGTATTCTGCTTTACACTCTACTTAAACTTCTCTACCAGAATGTTATTAGAATGAGCTGAAATCTGGTTTTAGTTCCGACAAGACGTTATTTCTTTTCTTGAACTCGAGACTCCACGTCCACCTTGCATGGAAGTGGATTGTGCATTATCCATGGTATTATCGCTACTAAAAAACCTGAACTGATATTCAAAGCTATTTGCTATTTCAAATATCTAAAAAAAGTAATCAGGTACACAATTTCCATCAGGAAGTAGTTGATCTATTTTTTTTTTCGCTACTACCAAATATCTAGAATAGCGTCGGAGAATTTTTGTCTGTGTTCGACACATTGTCCAGCTACTTATGATACTATTTTGTTTCATTCAATTTGTATTATTTCATTCCCATAAGCCATAACGTATTCATCGACAAAAACTTCCGGTATATCTGCTTTCGATATATAATCGGTGAACTTATTTCTGCTATTTTGCTCTTTATTTCATTATAAAATTACCGCTTACCAGTTTCGAGAGCGTTTTCTCTCTCCTCTTTAGACGAGGGTTGCTTAATATTCCATTTAGTAAGAGGCAAATTTTCGTAATCTTCCATCGATGTTAGTCTGACCATTTCCATTGTTTTTCCTTTATATCTTGGAACGAATGCCAGTTTCTTAGACTCAAATATGTGCTTTAAGATTGGCAGAGTATCAATTTCGTTCGAGGTACTAAGGTACAATGAGATTCTCTTACTTCTTTCATATTCGGGCAATCCAAACAACTGGAATTTAAACACATGAATGCACAATGAAGAACATCAATGGTATCTCTACGCTAGAATTTTCTATTTGTAAAATATCGATACCAACTGATGAACATGAATTTCCTCGTGGAATTTTTTTTAAAGCTATTTTTCTGGCAAAAACATATCTGATCAATGTGAAGTCGATAACGGCGATGGAGAAGGATTTAACGAAGGCATGATATCGATTCGATTTGAAAAAATTGAGAAAAGCTCAAATGATGACAATTTTTTTACAAATAATCTGTAAAACTTTTCAGTCGATTTTTGGTAATCGAAGATTATCTTTTGCTTTGTTATATTCTTTTTCATTGCTGTTTTCAATTTGACATTGATCGGATATGTTTCTGCAAAAAAAAAAATAGCTTTTGAACATCGTGTTTCATTTTCACTTATCAGTAATACAGATGGGCCTGAAGTTCCGAACGTTCATTTGAACGAAAGTTCCATAAAAATCCTATATTAAGATTATTCAACAGCTCAAAATTAATTGTGGAAATTGAACTCTAGAACTGACCCTCCATTTTTGACACGTTCGAAATCTGTAGCTATGATTTTCGTGGATTCAAGATCGTGGTGTAGCCTACTTTTCCGAATTATTGTTCAAACGAACGTTCGGGACTTCAAGAACATTAATATAGGGCATTTACTTCACCCATAAACTAGAAAAACCTGGAAAAATCAGAGAATTTTGCCTTCATTCGCAGATATTTTCTATCGTATAATAAAAACGTTTAAAATATCTGAACTATTAGGTCAGCTAGAATTGTTTTTTGTTGTGACTGGACGCAGTCGGTTGAACAAATGCATGATTTTGATGTAACCGAGTAAAAAGCGAGCTGTAGTTATCAAATAAAGTGTGCAATTCTTGAGCTATTTCCTTATGCGAGTCTAGTGCTTCCTTTTGATCGATTCACAGGTCTTGACATTTTATTACAGCACTGAACTTTGAGAAACACGTTTTCTTGAAATTACCTTTTTCAAAACGGTGACCACAATTCCTCCGAAAATGGTATATCCGATCGATTTGAGATTTATACACTGTGTTTAGAATATTAATATCCAAGCTCTCTCAGAACTGATTTTCTATCTGACTCTGTGTTTCTCGAAAACAACCGTAAAAAATAAAATAAAAATCATGAAATAGATTTTTTCTCAACGTAAAAATATATATATTTTGATGAAATTACAATCTATCAAATATCAGTTCCGTGACAGCTTAGGTGTTAACGGTATAAATCTCAATTTGATTGGATGTACCGTTTGCGAGGAATCGTGGTCATCGTTTTGAAAAAGGTTATTTAGTGAAAACGCGCCGAACTTCTGTGCTGTAATGAAATGTCAAGACCTGAAAACCGATGAAAAAAAGTCATCTTGGATAAACCTGGAAAATTTGTAGACAAAAGTGGAAAATTTGGGTCTGGAAAACCTGGGAAATTCAGAGGATTTCATATCGCTATTCTAGTCGAGACTTCATGATACTTTAGCTTCGTTTGTTCCTCCAATATCAGAGCAGTCTAGACCCCCTTGAGCAATCGCGTTAAATCCTAGACTGGCATTCACCAAGTATAAAGATCCAGTGTAGTTTAGTATGCTCTAAATTTGACCAATCTCATTGGTCTACAAAGGCCTGCGTCCACTTTGTCGAAGCGAACCGAAGAAAACAGTAGCCATCACCGAATGCATCCATCAAGTATTGTTGTGACCATGTCTTTTGAAACAACAAAATTTATTATTGCCACTGTTTTCTTCGCTTCGTTTCGCTTCACTTCGGCATAGGACATTTAGGCTTCTTAGCAACCTTTCTATGCTGAAAATCTAACCTAAAAATGAGAATGCAAGAGTCCCTGATAGCTAATTGTTATGAGATTATTAGGAATAAACAGTTATGTACCTTTTCATGGACCCTTTGAGATTGTCTTGTTTTATCCTCGGAGCTGAGAGTTTTTATAACATTACCGATTTCTTGACGTAATGTCTTTTTAGCTGCTGTTATAGCCATACTGTTTATTGATCAGTCTTCTGGCAGGAACATATGGTTTTCTGTTGGAATGGGAAGTTGGGACTGAGTAAGAATATAAAATCTACAAGGGGTCTCTGTGTTTTGATACTCCACTGCTTGATAAAGACCGCAGTATTGATCTACTTCTTATCTATATTAGGTTTTGACCTTGCAGATTAGAATATCAGATACAGATTAATCTTATGAAGAGATTGACCTCTTGCGTTCAATGGTTGACTTAGAATTTCATCAATTATCCAAGTAACATGATTTCTACTTAATTCTACTTCTGTTATAATGAAATTTTATTTTTCAACCAGAATGTTCTGTTACGGTTTTTGGAACAACTCTTTAAAAAAATCCATAAAACCTTACATTATCGGATTATTTCTGAATCTAATCTATCAGATTCTCGGAATTGAAAAATATGTTCGGATTATCAGAAATTTTGCAGAAATTATCGAAATTTTATACAGATTTGAAAAACACCTTTCTTTCTTACCTTTAGACATGAACTTTGGAATTGGTCAATTGAATTCTTGTATAAAATTCAAATCAAACTGTTTGAAAATGTCTGGAAATTTGCTGAAAAATCTCTCGTAATCCCAACCGAGTGTGCTGATACCGATAACTATTCTACAATAGTTGATGGGACTCTCCAAAAAGTATCCCATACTTTTGCAGTTCCCAGAGATATTTGAAAATTCAAGTATAAAATATGTTCAGATCTATATGCTCACCATATGTTTTTGATTAATTAATTGTTAATGGCTTTTAGATCCAACAAGATTGAATACAATGTGAATCAATGGTACAATTCAAACAAATTTTTACTAATAATGAAGTGGCTGGAAAGAAACATTTATTCTAGTTTTGAGTATTTTCCAAGAGTTGTTGAGAGTATTACCAAATTTTAGAACTAAACTTGAAGCTTTTGTGAAATTGAACTATGCAAGATTATACAAATACTTACATCTATCCCGTTCTATACTAATAATTCAATATTTTGTTCAAACCAACAAACCTCCCAGCTTGATTGATAATCATCTTGTTTTAAAGCATTGTCTTCGCAAAAGTTGAGGTGAGGAAAATTCGTATTATCAGCTGAGGGTGGAGTATATTGTTAATTTTTTAATCACAGTGGCAACAGACCGGGCAAACCAGGAATAGTCAGGGAATTTTGATACCCCGGAAAAGTCAGGGAATTTCATAGACTCGCAGGGAATTTTTTTCAGTTAGTCTTTATCGTTTTTCTTTTATATATGGGGAATTTCAGCCCAACCGGGAAAGCTTTTGACCCTCACCCCTCTCGATTTGTTTCATTTTTTTTTCTGATATTCGGTAGACTGAAAGGAGTGCTTGTGATTTATTTCAAATTTTTATCTCAATTCGTTTTCGATTTACATATTTTTGAAAATTCGCAATTCCCGATGATCGTCAAACATTTAAACGCCTGTATCTCTGAATCTATCAGTCGGATTACGAAATGTGAGTATATGAAATTTATCGGAAAGAAGTGTACTTTTCGAAAAAAATATTTCTGGATAATTGTGCCTCGTCTTTCATAGTTAAATTTTCGTTTAAACATGAAAAATCGCTTTTTCTCAAAGTATCACATAATTCAAAATTTTCAAAAAATTCTCAAAAATACTTCGAGAAAAGACAAAATTTTTGAGCTATGGCTGATCGTGGGCCTCAGCTGCTTTCTATTTTTAACAGAATTTCAATCGATTATTTTGAATTTTTTCTCAAATTTTTGATCGAATTTTAATTGATTCAATTTAAAATTTATTTTGAAATTCTGTTGAAAATTGAGAAAAAATTAAGAAATCAATTTTCAATCGAATTTTAATTTATTCAATTAGAATTTCGATTAAAATTCTGTTAAAAATAGAAAGCAGCCGAGGCCCACGATCAGCCATAGCTCAAAAATTTTGTCTTTTCTCGAAGTATTTTTGCGAATTTTTAGAAAATTTTGAATTATGTCATACTTCCAGAAAAATCGATTTTTCATGTTTAAACGGAAATTTCCCTATGAAGGACGAGGCACAATTATCCAGAAATATTTTTTTCGAAAAGTACACTTCTTTCCGATGAATTTGATGTACTCACATTTTGTAATCCGACTGATAGATTCAGAGATACAGGCGTTTAAACGTTTGACGATCATCGGGAATTGCGAATTTTCAAAAATATGTAAATCGAAAACCAATTGAGAAAAAAATTTGAAATAAATCTCTCCTTTCAGTCTACCGAATATCAGAAAAAAAAAAGAAAAAAATCGAGAAGGGTGAGGGTCAAAAGCTGTCCCGGTTGGGCTAGAATTCCCCATATATACTTCTATTGAACAAAATGGAGGAAAACAATTTTTACTCTTCATTCCCTGAAGCCTCTCAATATTATTTGGATTTCGTGGAAGTAAAGGAGGAAACAATGCATTTTTCTGATGGGAAAAGTCAGGGAATTTTAATTCAGCTAAAGTTATCACGCCATCATGTTAATTTCAGGTCTCAATACCCTTACACAAATTGTTAAGAGGATTTAATAACATAGACATCAAACTTATATCTTCTAATACTGAACAATAAAGTTTTATTAGCTTATTCAATTATTCATTTTTATCAAACACGTTTTTTATCCCTGCCTTGTGTCTTAATAGTTTTTTTTTTTATCTTGTTACAGGCAAGTGTCAATGTTTGGTGCAGCTCTCGACATTACCAGTAGCGGTATGTTACGGTTGCGGAATAACAAGCAAAGATGCTCAAGCTAGTGCGGCACAAAATGCTCTTGAATATTTGAAAATCATGACCAAGAAGTGAGCCAGCGCTTTGCTCCTGCCAGTCGTCACTGTAGCTCGTATTGTTGACAGCAAACTACAACATAGAACAGAAAACAGTAATACAGAAGTTAATGGAAAGTTAAGAAACAGTCAGGTTTTAGACAAGAGTAAACGGGGTCAAAAGACATCTTCATCGTCTTCTTCATCATCCGATCACGGGGGTACTAAGAGCAAAGTACTAAGACCACAAATAAGGAATACAGATACAGCTAGGCATGAATGCATGCCGTCGAATTCTAGCGTATCAAATATCTCTCGTGTTATAAAAAAAAACGTGAAAACCAATGATAATTTTCATTCAAATGATCATCACCAGACTGCGGTGGGAAATAACACGAGCAATATTAGACAGAACAATCAATCGTCTTCTTATTCGAATAACGGAAATGTTAGATCTATTAATAATACCGTTGATAATTCATCGAAAGATTTTTTAATTACTAGATCAAAAGATCATGGAACTAGAAAATTATCTGGTGATTATGAGTCTAAAACTAAAAACTATTCTTCTACTAATTCCGATTACGGCAAAGGAGCCAACGCTGCAGTTAACCATCAAGAATACAAAACGAGAAATAACAATAGCAGCGGCTCAGCAAATCTATCTCAATTAAGATTTTCCAATCAATCAACTAGCGCGCAAGTTCTTCAGCAGCAGCAAAGAGATTCAGATAGTTTGAGTAATATTTCATCACGTAACGATATAGCTAACACAGTTGGACTAACGACGACGGCTCACAAGGCATTGGAGCAACAAAAATTGGTTCCTAAAATGGGACAGATTAATTTTCCACCATTACGAGCACCGCAGAGTATAGTTAACGTCAGACATCCGTTTGTGACGGAGTCAAGAATTAAGCAGAACGATAATATGGGAGTGGGAAATATTAGCCAGAAATCAATTAGCGTAGGAACTAGTTCCTTGCAGAACAATCAACAATCTAAGGACTTGGAACATAACAGGCAAACTTATCATGGCTATAGTAACTCGCCTATCGCTAATATACCAAATGTTCAAAATTTGGGTAACATCACTAGTCTTGCTCAGTATCCAAGGCCAGATTCTTTTCCTCAACAAACACTGGCCAGTGTACTTTTTCCAGAATCTTCACAATTCCCACAATCTCCTCCTTACGCCACTACGCAAGTTGGCCAAATAAATCAATTTCAAGCTTACGATCATGCAAGTTTTACGCCTACACCTGTTAACGTCAATTCGGTTATACCACAGTTTTCTGCCGAAAGCTCACAGCTTTCTTATCCACAATACGAAAGTCCTCAGTTCGTTCAAACCAATCATTATCCAACAGCTGACATAGCTAATGGTCAGTATCAATACCAGGCAACCGGAGTTGGCCAAATAGCAGACTCATCTTTGTATT
The DNA here is from genome assembly GCA_963989295.1 of Ametastegia equiseti. Classification (NCBI taxonomy): domain Eukaryota; kingdom Metazoa; phylum Arthropoda; class Insecta; order Hymenoptera; family Tenthredinidae; genus Ametastegia; species Ametastegia equiseti. The sequence goes on from OZ022399.1 coordinate 7,310,814, forward strand.
TACAAAGTTTACAGAGTCCACTGACTGTTGCTGAGCAATACGGCGCTCCAAATTACGCTCAGGCAGTTAGGACTGAATTGATACCGAGATTGAGGAGGCAACCTCGATTTAACAAATGAATTTACTTCGATCTCGACACTAAACGTGTTTCTGAAAAATTAATCCTAGTCAAATAATACTAGGGCTTCATTTTCAAAGCCAATGATTGAGGGAAGATCGCGAAGCAATTTAAAGAGTGGATTTAAATCTTGGAAACTTCGACCTGGCGTCGAATTTCAAAGACATTCTCTGTCCATAGTCAGGGGATGTCCGGTAAGCTAAGGTGAACTTTCCTGTCTATAAACTAAATCAGAAGAAGGGAATTTTTGAAATTTATGGCGAGGAATTAAAGTGAATTCTGCCTCAGAGTCAGGGAATTTCGAATTTGTATTTCCTTAGCCATCTCAAATGAAAAAGCATTGGAATTTATGTGTATTCCGAATAATCTTTTGAACTACAATATCGAATGGTTTCGAAAATGACTATAAGAATAATTCCAAATTTTTTGTAAATGTTTCACAATCTCCAGTGTTTGCAGTGAATAAAAAAACCGAAACCCTTCTCATTGAAAACCTGGATATTGTTTAGTCTACTTTGACATCATTACAACAATAAATCAATTATTCTTAGAAAATTCAAAACTTCCATATGGTATTACGAATTCAAAGATTATTATACTTCAAGATATACAAAAATCTTATGCTTTGTTGCTTCGCAAACTGTTCTCAAACATGATTCTGAAAATCAGCTATTAAGGTAAAAGGTCTATTTGGCTATCGGCAAAATGATCTAAAGAGGAGTATTTGTTCACGGAATTTCCAAATGCATTAGAGTTAGCTCTCCTAATGCTAAGAGCATTGATTTTGCGTATATATGTGTGTTGAAAAATATACAGCTTATAAATTTCAGACACACACACAGCATTTGCATTTCCATATTTGAATTAAACTCACGAATGCTATTAGTTGATCGGACGGATCGACGATAGCTTTTTTTTTTATACACACATACCTACATACTAAATTGTAAGGTGCGGTGAAAATTATTTCAATTTCAGATCCATTTTGAAATAAATTTTAACCAATCCTTTATTTTTATTTTTTATTTTTTTTCTTCCCCCTTGATTATCATAGAAAAGCCTAGAGAGAAAGTTGACTTGTGTCAAACGTTTGTACTGATGATATTAAGAATTTGTGTATACAAAATAAACACAAATTAAGTAATGAAATAATAATTTTCTACCTAATAAAAAAATAAAGAGAAAAAAAAACAAAAAAAAAAAAACAAAAACAAAAAAAAAAGGTAAGCGACACCCCAATAAAGTGATTTCAAATTAGTTTTCTGTCCGACTAACGTGTGACGCGGCAGGGCACTGAATTGAGCTCGACTATATGATCCTGTGACACGACCTCAAGTTAATAATAATAATCAATTATGTGAAGAACAAAAAATATACCAGAACATTTAAATGTGCTAAATTGTACATATAAGTTACGATGTTGTTTCTGTTTTTTTTTTTCCTTTGTTTTTTTTTTCAGCGATTACATGAGATTCGCTGATCGATTGATATAGGATTAGTAAAATGAAAATTAGCAGAATAGCAAGCTCTAGGCTTCAGGCTATTCGGATGAGATAAAAAAAATGTTAATCTGTTTTTCAAGCTCATAAGTTTAGAAAGACCAATAATTGTTTTGGTAATAATTGCTAATGGTAACGATGATGAAAGATCATCTTGGAAGCAGATTTTGAAGTCCTGGAGAGGTAATTAAAACACTTCACCTGTATGCAACACTTGCATATAGGTATAATACCTATATTACATAACATACACGTAATAATATGAAAAAATCATTGTGAGATAATAAATATGATACAATAATTGATAAGTTGTTCTATAATTATAATAAACAAATGAGATAGTTTACATGCTATACTTTGCATAGAATTAGTGGAGGTTTTCCAATATTTCTATATTACATTATAGCTTATTTGATGCTGCTATATGTTTCTAAAGTCAAAAATAGGTACATACATAAAAGAATTTAAATTTGTAACTTCTTAATTAAATTGCAAGATAAAATTCGATTTAACTGTATTTGATAATGTTTCTTAATACCTAGATTCCAAATCATTTCACACAAACCCAAGAAAATTAAAAATGAAGGTTTGTTTGTATTAGGGTTTCTTATTTATGGCTTTTATCTGCTTAATCGATAATAATTGCACAATGTAAATCTAGCATTTGGGCGATCCATGTATTTGTAAGTGTGATTGCTGCATAGTAATATAAAGGATAGACGATGATATCTAATACGATGCATGTTTTTCCTTTAGTATATTATAGCAGCTCATAAACTCATAAGCATCGCGTCGTATTACTATATAATTCGTATTATTAATCGTTAAGGATTCTTCATTAAATACACATTTTATATCACGATATTTGTGTGTATTGAATTTTGAATAATGGATTCGTTACGTAGGTATATACTGATATAAAAAAAAAAAAAAAATACCTAAGCTATATGTCTAAATGAAAAGGATATTATTCTAACTTATATTGCGCGAAAGTTCCACACAATTACAGCTATCTACACCAAATTTCAACCTATAATCTCTACATGCTTGATGATGACCAAGTTGTTTTCTTTCTTTTGGAAGAATATTTCAACGATTACTAATCACAGTCTGACTAAATCCCCATCGGTGTGAAATTTTCCTATCTTAAACCTGATCGCACACTATTGTTTCCTTCAAATTTAATATTGGGGAAAATATCAAATATACAGACAACAATATCGCCAATTGGTCCATCGAAGCAAAATTATTCACTTTTTGTTGTTCAATTATTCCTTATAAATCAAACATCACTTGAATTAGCGAAACGAAATTATTTATACTTACAACTCTTTTAATTTAATTAAATTCAATTTCATTGTGCTATTTCCTATGCAATTAGCAAATATGTCGCTGCGTTTAACATACATATATAGATAGTAGTAGTAGATTAATTGACAGCGCACCATCTCTAACAGTTAAGAAGTAATATTTCGTTAACTACTTTCAATGATACACGCCGCAGTCCTCGCTCCTAGGCGAACAAAAAAACAACAACCTTATAACGGCAGCTTAACATTTTATCTCAAATTTACTAACGCTTAACATGAGCATTAAATTAATATAACATATTATGGAAAATAGGCATTATTTAGATGCAAAGTATAGAGTGTGAGATGAGGATGGCGATTTCGGAGATATATGCTCAAAGCAGCTTCCACGTTGAAATTTCAATTGAAAGTTAAAGTAAGAATTATATGATATCATATAAGTAATCATTGCTGTACATCGCTATTATTATTATTATTATTATTACTATGATTATTATTATTATTATTATTATTATTATTATTATTATTATTATTATATACATGTATAGGTAATACGATTTGAGTTGACGATCTTAACGAAAAACTCATTGATAAACTCACATGCGTAAGTATTTTTCTTTTCTTACGTCCATACGCGGTAACCAATTGATCTACATCATTTGACTATATTGTCTGTTGTTGGAAATTGAAGAAAAAAAGAAAATACTAAAAAATTACAAAAAAATAAAATTAAAAAAAAAAACAAACAATTCGTTTGACGCTTGGTAAGTATTGATGAAAAACAAAACGAAAAAAAAAAAAAGAAAAAATAGGAAGACAAGAAATAATTTCTAATTCACCGAAGACAGTTTTATCAGTTATTATGCGATGTCATATTATAATATTATATAATAACATATAAGGTTGTATAGGTGGATGAAAAACTACGAATATGCATTTCTGAATTTGAATAAATTTCCGGTCTTGTTCCCAGTTATAGTAGGTAGATTATATACCTTATTTGTATAAATATTATACCCTAATTCCTATGATGGAAATTTGATTGATATAGGTAGAAATTGATCGGCTTTAATATTATAAATGATTTTGATTTGTTACCATTTACAAAAATCGTTTTGTACTATAACGCAAGATTTGACATCTGGATTGTAATGAGACTAACAAATAAAGATTAAACGGTGTACTATATACGTTTTCTTAAATGTGATTTAAATTATGATGCATTAATTATATATTCAGCTCGTATTTTGCATGCCTGAAATTTTCGTTATTGGGTTAATGAAAAAAAAAAAGAAAGAAAAATAATATATTATACTAATTCAACTGGGTGAGGCGATGTAACGATTCAGTGATAATCGTGGATTTTAGGTAATTTTAAAAGCAACCACAAAAAAGTAAGAAAAAAAAAAAAAAAACAAAAAAAAAACCAACAAATTATTCAACAATTCCATTTACATGGTACAAGGATTAGTGTTATAAAATGTAAACTATAATTGATTATGGTGAGGTGAACGTTGCATCCCATCGACTTAATTGTGAGTAAAATTTTGTCAACTGTTTTGTCAATCTGTGCAGTGCATCAAACAATCTCGATATTTGGACAGCGAATAAGTGGAGATTTATTGACAATTGTAGCTAACGTGAATTTCTCACAATTATTATTAATTACTTATTTTTGTTTGTTTTATACTCAAAGAGATAAGTTTACTTTCCGGTTATAATGAATATTGTATGTTTGTTTCTGTTTCATTTTTCGAAACCATTGATGTAACTATAATACAAGAAATAAAACGACATGCGAAAGAATAAAGATATATTATGCAGCCGAAGAGCATTTGAGCACACAATTAACACGGACATAGCATACAGATAACGACGGACTTGTTTATATATACCGTTATTATATAATTGGCTATTTCTATATTAGATTCAAGTAAAGTCAAGTATAGAAATCTGTAATCAATCGACGTTGTTCTATGTATGATTGTGCGTGTATTAACACTGTTAATAAACTACTGATGATGCTTATGAAGTATTTGAGGACATTATTTTACTGATTTCAGCCTCTGTGTAATCCTTATTTCGCGTTTATCTAACAATCATGTCTATTTATCTAATATGCACTGATATACGATTAATTTATCACGCATCTAAAATCTTCACTAATATAATTACATGATCGTTAACCCTTTGTGGCTACACCTCTGTAGAATATTAACTTAGTGGTCACACTGACAATGAGTAAAATTTACCCAGCCAAGTTTTAAATCATTGCTGTGTGAAAATTATCAGAGTGATAGGGATAAAAAAAATACTGAAAATACTTTGAACATTCTAAAACATGTGTGAAAAGTTGTTATGTCAAAATTCAAATCACAACATGTTAAGAAAAAATCGTAAATTGGTAAAGTTGTCGAAAAATACACCTTTTCTCTAAAAAAATCATAACTTTTTGAATTTTTTATATTCCGGAGTCAAATCACACTGGAATACTTGTCAGACATGGGACATCTGAGAAAAAAATAGTGGCATATAGTGCTGCACGTTTGAAAATGCAGGGTATTTATTTCGACATGTGAAGAGGACCGATTTTGGAGTAGAAATGCGAAGAATGCGGTTTTATCCAGAAGATATACGTGCGAAACATCCACCTTTTCGCTGAAAAATCATAACTACTGAATTTGTTAAATATTTTTTACCCAAAGTGAGGCCTAGGTAAAATTCACACATTATAGCGGCCGCGGAGGGTTAAAATACCTTTTTTCATCCTTGACTCCTTGCTTTTCTTCTTCATATCTGCGTCTCTTAGGTATAATAGACGTAGTCCAATTGGAATTTGTCTGCAAATGATAGTAATAAGCAGTTCTGAAAATCCCGTGATTTTGATGTCTGAAACGAGATTGGGAGTCATCAACTATTTTCGTAATTTCACCCTAGTAATTACCCAACGTGATGGAAACGGCTTGTGCAATTTCTGTTGCACACGCATTTTCTAGCACTATTGCAACAGATTTGAACGATTATTTTTTTGCGAGTATACTTACAGCACAATTGCAGCAGATTTTTGCATGATCAATTGAAGGCACTTGGAATCCTACTTGCCTTGTACATAACGATTCACCGTAATTTTTTCAAATGAATTGTGGACGGATTTTCCGTGATCGTTACATACGGACACTATATATAAATAGTAGTCTGCGACCGCATGCATACGAACTGCTACTAACTGTGAAAAAACCGATTTCATCATTTCGTTCGCAACATGTGATTATACTCATTTCCCAATGTAACGTGTTACGGCATTAAATTTTGGATTCCAATTACCACACTCCTGGTTTGCGAGTATTGCGACGTATTAAGTGACAAATTATTTTTCTCAATCTCGTATAGTTTTTATAATAATAGGAGAGAAGGTGCGTGGGATATTCCGGAAGTCTGTATCGTCAATGATAAGGATAACTGTTCGTTTTATATACTTCATAACTAGCTCCAACGCGGATGTTAACATTAGTGATAAATTTTTACTTCCTGGTAGAAATTAAATACTGCGAAGAAGGATCCAAAGCAGTTAGCACTCCTGAGGCGCATATCTCCTGAAGGCTACGGTCTAGACTCCGTTTCAGGTCAACTTGCACAAAATACAGCAAAAATGATTAGCTTTCTCTCTAATTTTCTGCATTCATTGCTCATTCACACTTTACAGGAACCAATTCTTTCGAAGTAATAGCTTCTCAGCTCAAAAACTGCTCGAGTTATCCAGTTTTTAGAAACCTTTTTTGCAGTTTGTATAGAAACTTGAAGAGTCATGGTCAGTTTTTGAACGGGTCAACATAGAGGCCTTACAAAGCCTATAATTCAACATACAGTTCAATAAAATTTTTTTAAAAAGCGATTTTCATACGCCTAAATATGGAGCTGGTTGTATTCAAATATCGGACTTTGAATTTTGACTCATTCTTTCCGATCCTTCGATTTTGGTAGATGAAAAATACAGGCTTTGTGATGAATAAGATCGTCGTTCAAAGTGTTATTCCCGCATATCTGTTCTTCATAGACACCCATTTTGTAGGTCAACATTCGAAGAATTTGGGCGAACTTTAAAACAGCCATAAGAAAGAATGCAAGAGACGTCTAAATCCAAGGTACGTCACAATATGAGCTCCTGCCAAAATCTCCCAGTTAAATTCTTCAAAAGATATGGAGTCTTTGAAGGCTTTTATTTCAATCCAGGCCAATTTAAGTTATGGGAGGGTGCAGGTTCACCGAAGTCGATTTCCGTCCAGATAATAGCTATAGAATACAGAAAATTGCCGGATAGACGAGAAAGTATTTACAAGGCTTTTTTGTTGACCGATACGTTTGACGTGGAATTTCCGGTTCATAAATTCTCTGCTCAGCGTCAAAAGACGAGAAATCTAATTTCCCTGGCATCCGGTTGGACTCTTTACTTCGAGTGGTGATATATTCGCTTTCAGAAACAGCTTTGTCTTTTATCGATAGCTACTGATTAGAAGACAACATTGTGAATTCACCAAGACAATTTATTTCATGGCCAGGAGTTGAATTGATAAAGGTCTTTCCTTCCCTCTTACAATTAGTTAATAGAAATGGCAACCAATATTGCTCTAATACGTGCGGAAAATTCACTTCAACATACCCAGACCGGTACAAAGTGGATGGTTACATTTTTTTTTTGCCATTTTCAGCTGAGGTGCCTTGCACTTTGCTCCGGTCTTCTTCATTTACATTTATCGATTAATTAACAGCTCGGACATCATTCTTAATCTTCTCTGCATCATAAACGCCTGTATACGTATAGCGCGGCTATGCACACTCATGACGTTTCTCACAGTATTGGTTGATTAAAATTGAAAAAAAATTAATCCTTCAACTCGAGGTAGTACTTGAAAGAATATGTATACTGTAAAATACGTGAGCATGAATTAAACAAAAATTTTTATGTATGTATATGTTCCTGGCGATGTTTAACAAATCAGCAATATTTCATACTCATTTATCTTACGCTGCTTCCGCTATGATTTCACACGTATCGAGTGGAACAATATTTCGCGAGAGTTCTATTAGTCTCTTCGTCGAATTGCTAATTGGATGTTCATATGCGGATATACTGATTATAGTAGCCACTGCCACGAAGCGAGCGAACGCAACACAAGCTAAAATAATTGGGGATTCATACGCGAAAAACCCGTTATTTGCACTATTCACGATATATATTTCTTCATTAGCTTATGATCTGACCATGAATTATTATATCCAGATGAAATTTTGTCAAAGGTAGAAATAACGGGTTTTGATTTATTACACCAACATTTTTTCATCAAATAACCCATTTTTAATATTCATATTCAATAAACACGTTTAACAATTTACCGCTATAGTTATTACCGTTGCGATTTCCGTTTTTGTTTTTGTTTTTTTATTAGTTTTTTTCCTTCGCGTATCCAATAGCTCCGTTGAGAGGTCAGTGGGTAACATTGGGGATTAGGTGATTTTTTGAGAGAATATTTCCTGATTCTGAAAGTTCAAAAAATACGCACTATGCCGGTACTTTAAATACTCGAACTATTCTTTATACGTGAATAATTCTTTGAAAAATGACGAGCCTTGAATCGTCCAATTCACCTGGTGGTACAAAATACCTAATATTCTTGCATGATATGTCCATGAGGTAATTATAAGTGTTCCAATTACTGACACTTTAAGACCCAATCATTGACGCTTATATTTTCTTGAATTTTGAAATCGATGATAAAAATCCTGAATGAGAGAGACTCGGAGATTACGAATTGATTTTTTGATCATTTGAGAGCCCACGGATAAAAAGGAATTATTGAAAAATGTCAATAATTGGGACACTTACTTTACATCGACGGCTTGCAAGTCTGATAATTTGCAGATGATCAGTTTGATTTCCGCAAAAAATACATAGGTATATATATATGGGTTCTACACGGGCATAGAAACATTATAGTATTGAAGACGTTACGGACGCTAAAGAGATAGCACAAGCTTCTTATATTGCGGTTGAATTTCTTTCCTCCTATTCAACGATGTACAATGATGACTAATTGAAAAAGATAATAATCGCGACAAATCACGATGTTTATCGTGAAACGTAATAGCGATGAGCCATACGAGCGGATTTTCTTCTTATCTTCCGTTCCACAATATATACTATCATTACTTATATACCACGGTCAGACTTTTGCACAAAATCTGGCCATCACGTGGGTCGTAGGAGGTGCAGATTGTCCGTTGGCAAACGAGGCTCTACAAGTAAACGCTGATTCCATTTCTCGTACAGTGCGCGGGCGTTCGTTGTTCGCGACAAACTCATATCGTCAACGTGTTATAATTCTTATTCGAAATAAACCGCGTTATCGCTAAGGGCCATCATGCTGCACTGCAGTGTTTTTCCGTAAGTTATATGATAATTAACTAACAAAATATTTACTCAATTTGTCTCCTCTCAACAATTATATATATACCTGCGCTTTTTACTTCTGCCAATGATATTCCGATATACACAAATAAACATTCGATTAAATTTGAACCTTTGATTAGCACTACAACATTCACGAATCGACTCAAAGTCATTTGAACTTGTTTACACTTCTCTATATAATTGCTTACAGAATTTACATCGCTCTTGCTCTGACTACGGCAATCGTAACTTCAAATCCTATTCAGCTAGAAGCGATGTCGGATTCAGTGCCGTGGTTTATTGTTGAAAGATACCGGGATGAGCCCAGTTCAAATTTTTCGGATCCTCAGGATCAGCCAACGCTCTCCACAAGCACGGCACGAACTTTGCCAAAAAATCAACAACCGATCAGAATCTGCGAGACTAAGGATTGCAAAACTGCAGGTACGCAAATATGTATAAATTTATACGATCATCACTATGATAAACATATAAACATGATCATTACCGTTTAAATGCACGATTACTGGTCGTATATCTATAAAAAACGTATCCGAATAGAATTTTTCCACAGTTTATTTACTACGACACAATTTATGTCATAGACTAATTACGTGCCTGCAAGTTACCAGTGCATATATTTACATATTTGTATGTATGTACATAGATCCTGATCGAGTGATGTGCAATGCGGAATTTCCAGTGATGCTATTTGCCGTGAAAATTTATATCTTATATAACGATAGAAAAAGTCGATATTTCCAATTTTGAAAAACTGTTACCTGAAACGGATCATATAAATTTTTGTCTCGAATCGGTTTCTTGATGATGAGGAATATAGTAGTTATAGTGGCACGTGGCGGTCGCAAAGTAGATATTATATTATGTGAAATACCGACAGGTCGAGAGCAGTTTATGTTTCAGTTTGCCAAATTACAAACATGGTTAATTTGGCGCTAAATACTTAACAAATATCCGTATGATTGAATAAACACAAATATTTCACAGCTAAAAACTTCATAACCAATATGGACTCGACTGTTGATCCCTGCGATGATTTTTTTGGATACGTTTGCGGGGGGTGGCCGTCAGCCCATCCGCTGCCACCATCCGAATCCAGTTGGGATCAATTTGCTTCTAGGACAAATATTTTAAACAATCAACTTCGGGGTAGGTATAGCGAATATATATAATCGACGGTTTCTGATCTATTATATTCTCTGAAGCATAGCAGACAAGCCTCGAGTCCCCATTTTTAATTACATTTTATTCCATCTCTGCAGGAATTCTTGAGGAAGAAATTGACATAGCTGACTTGGGGCCTGTCAAGAGCGCAAAACGAGCTTACAAAGCTTGCATGAATACGGGTATAGACTTTGGTGAAAAGGTTTAGATAGATTGAAGGACATGTGAATGGTGAATGATTTTTTTTTTGGTCTGTTTTAATTAGATGCGATCGAGAGAAAAGGGATCGAGCCCATCTTATCGATTCTTGATCAGAATGGTGGGTGGCCAATAACGATGGATGCAACACAGCGACATGCTACCAAATTGACTTGGCAACAAATCGAAGAAAACTACAGCAGGGATTATGGCACTGATTCAATATATGGAATATCGGTTGATGTCGACTTGAAAAATGCCAGTGTTTACTCGATTTACGTGAGTGACATTTCCTGACCTTGCGAATCATTTAACACCTTGCATTCTTCTAGTCATTTCAATGTATACGTATAAGTTTAAATATTGAGCAATTGGAATTTAGAACTTAGAATATGGATTCAAATTGTTGGGGGAAGGAATTCTGATGTTGACATAATAATTCAACTTGGATATGATCGATGAGAATTATCACTTTACGAATCTCGCAATTTCAGATGGATCAAGCGTCCACTATTCTTCCCAGGTCGATAATTACCGAAGAAGAAAGTTCTTCTAGCTTAATAGCCGATTATACAAAGTACGTTGAATCTGTAGCCGTTGCATTTGCCGAAGCTAGACGATCTCGAGTACCGCGTGATCGGATTGCCCACGATGCCGAAGCTATTGTACACTTTGAAATCGAAATAGCCAAGGTAAGATTCAACCAAAAGCTAATTCTAATCATGGGTCTCAAATTAGTCGAATTTGAATTTTGAGTACAATTCATCAGTAGATTTTAATACTCTGGTATCATGGTTTTCGGTTTCAATTCTACATTACTTTACTTACGTATATGAAATGCCCTTAGATAACATCGCCTGATGAAATGAGAAGAGATGTCGATCGCCTTTACAATTTGAGGTCCATTCTTCGGCTACAAAGTTGGTACAATCAAGCTCGACCGAAAACTCCTAATTCCAAGGTAATTAACTCGATTGCCATAATAATTTTCTGTCAACATCTATATGCACAATGTTTGATGTATGTTGATAATTTATGTACAGGATTCTGAAACTTATGTTTGATGAATGACTTTCAGATGAATTGGCTGAAGACTATACAGAATCATTTCAACGATCTTAAAATCAACGTGGACGTTACGGATAAGGTTGTCATTATGGAAATGGAATACTATTACAAGCTTGCGGGATTGCTGGACAATACACCGACTCGTACAATTGGTAAAATAAAAACGAATGCCAACATGAGCATTCGATTTTTTTACGGTCTATTTCTACTCTGGTAGTGATAGAAATGAAGTAGAAATGGAGGCTGAAATTTCTACTCCAAAAAATTTCAAGAAAACCTCAGGGAAATTCGAGTATTCCATAGTTTTCCATGAGAAGTTTTTATACCAAAACTACAACTTCTTGTATTCCTCAGTCTTCCATACATAAGAAGGTTTCATACAAAAATTACAACTTCTTATGGAAAACTACGGAATATTCGAATTTCCATGAGGATTTGTTGACAGTTTTAGGAGTAGAAATTTCTACCTCTATTTCTACTCCATTTCTGTCGTATAACAATCGATCTTTTCTCAATTCGAACAGAAAAAAAACTGTAATTTCTTACGAAAAAGCTTCAAGTCTTCTGAAAATTCGTAGAATTACAAAATTATTTCCACCAGGGTCGAGATTGGCTCCAGAAAATAGACACATCATCTGCGAATAAATACTGACTTTTGGTTCTTTAATTTTTCCAGTAAATTACGTTCACTGGAGAATGATAAGCTCCCTTCTATCAAGCACTACTAAACAAATGAGAGACATTATTTTCGAGGTAGAAAAAGCAATGTTCGGTGTTCAAGAGCAAAAGGAAAGGTTGGTGGTTTCATCTATCTAATTGCAGAGTTTTTTTTGTCTCATCCCACGTGAAAAAAAAGGAAAACTTTTCCATGCTATTGAATTCATACTCGTAAAGCATTTTCATAAAATCGAATCAAGAAATTTTCAATTCACAGGTGGATGGCGTGTGTGTCTGATCACAACATGAGACATGCAGTTTCATATCAATATGTGAACAAGTTCGTCACTGACGTTGCTAAAAGAACGGTAAGATTTTTAATTCAGATCATTAATTGTGTCTTTTTGATTCGATTGACTGAAATTTATACCGATGAAAAATTCTGATCGTGAGTCCTTCTTAATCTTGTCCTGTGTTACAATGTTCAAAAATAAGGCATCAAACATGGTGACTGAGATGCAAGAAGTCTTCGAGGGGCAAATTTCGCGGTCTACCTGGATGGACGAACCAACAAAGGCCTCTGCCAAAGAAAAACTAGCATCTATGAAAAGATTCATCAGTCATCCTGATTGGTATCAGAACCAAACAGCCATGATTCACTTTTACAAAGGAGTATGGAATTTTCGTGTCATATCATTTAAACGGTGTTTAATACGAACCTTATAACCTTATAAGCTGTTTTTAACCACCATTAAACTGTTTCTGTATTCATGTTTTTCAGCTGGTAGTTACACATGATCACTTTGAAAATACAATTTCGTTCAAAAAATACGAACAGAGGAAAGAGTTCAGAAAATACAATACCCCCGTTCAGCGAGAAGCGTAAGTCCAGTGCATTGAATACATGAACTTATCTATTCGCGTGAGCAAGTGTTAATTATTCTTGTTTAGTCTTATCGTCTATTTCTATACTTTCTATATGCAGGTGGTCCACCGAACCAATCACCATAAATGCTTACTATGATCCAAGCATGAATTCACTCAGTAAGTGTACAACCATTTTTCAAAAGCTGATATGATTTGATCTTTACCCACTTTTTTCACAATTTATACACCTTTTTTATATTTCAGCCTTTCCAGCTGGCATTTTGCAAACCCCATTCTTCAGTCCAGATGTACCAGAGTGAGTAATCTCGCGATTATTAATTAGCGGAAATTAGTGAAAATTAGCGGTACTTTATATGCTTAGGGGCCTGTATAAGCAAAAATTGTATAAACTCCAGTAATCGAAGTGTTGGTAAAATTTATTTTATAGTTTAATTATTTGTAAGGCAAATTTGATGAGTCTTTTTGTAAAATATGGTGCCATAGCTGCCACTGACTAGTTCCATTAGTTTTTTTTGTTTTTTTATTTTTTTTCAATGGAAGCACAGAAAAATGTTGGATCAAAATATTCTTTGGTCTAATGTTAAATTTATTTTTGCAAAATTTTGTCTAGTTCTCTTAATTACGGATCTATCGGCGCGGTAATTGGCCATGAAATATCCCATGGATTTGACGATATCGGTGAGTTTATGATGATTTTCGGTATTTTATAACTTTGGATAAAAAAGCTTTATTTTTTTAAATTGCGTATAACGCAATCCTTGAATTGTTGCCAGTGAATACCGCTTGCCAGTAATTGTGTTGAATACTCGTTGATTGATTTTTTACCAAGCAATATTTTTGCTTTTTTCTTATTATCCAGGTCGTCAATTTGATAAAGCAGGTAACGCGAAGCAATGGTGGTCGGACAATACGATCAAAGCTTTCACTGAGAGGGCTCAATGTTTTATTGATCAATACAACAACTACACGGTGGAAGAAATATCTACCGAATCTAAAGTCTATCATGTGAGTAAACAATTAGAGTAGCTCAAAATTAGAATTATATACCGGAAGTTATTGTTAAATGGTTTCAAGGAAATTGAAACATTCCATATATGAGGGTTTCTTCGTCAAACGGGCCACCCGTTTAATCCGAGGTCTCCGAAAATTCTGTAGAAATTTCTACACGTTATTGGAAATGAGAAAAAAATTTTGAGAATTTTTTCAGATTCTTTGGTCATTGCATTCCAAAAATCATTTTTTTCAATCATTTTTACGTAGCGTAAGAAATAAGCGCAGGAGTGAAAAATTGTTGAAACGAAATTTGTATGTCTTTTTCTCAGCTTTTCGGTAGAATTGGAAGAAAAAAAAAATTCCGACCCATTTGAACCCCCTTTTCCGGAAAAAAACGTTTAGAAATGTCCAAATTAGGACAGTTTTTTTTTCTTGAAAAAAATGTCGAAGAAGGGTATTCATAACAGAGTTTTGGAAAAAAAATGCGTAGTGGAGACTTTAATACTCTCCCAGAAAAAAATTCTTGAACAGATTTTATTCAATTCCGAGAATTCATCAGCCCTCATATATCGTTTGATATTAAAATTGTAGGTTTTCGTAATTTGCCATGAACAAATGGGTAATTTTTTCGATAGAACTGAAAAATGCACAATTTCTCACCGAAAACTACTGAAATTCCGAATGTGAAAATTCGTAGAAATCGGTCTAATTATATTCTATATTATACACAATTGTTTTTTCTGGTATGTTTCATTTTTCGAAGTACATAAATAAACTTTGGATTTCTTATTTTTAGGCAAACGGTGAGCTCAGTCAGGGAGAAAATATCGCTGATGCAACCGGCCTGGGGGCATCGTATGAAATTTTTAAACGGAGATCGAGACAGAGAGATGTTGAGGAACCTCGACTTTTGGGCCTCGAATCTTTCACTCATGAACAACTATTTTTCCTGGCATTCGGAAACGTGAGTATAAGCTACATGAATTTTAGTTTATGAAAGACCAACGCTGTTGAAATTCGGAGTATTTTCAACTCCGTTTTTCTAATCCTGATCACACGTATTCAAATGATTCCACAAAAAAAGGAATGCAATTTATGTTTGGGGTTTTTTTTATTATTCGATGATTCGGGGTTTTCCAATAAAGCATATACCCTAATTTCTAGTTTGTTTATTAGAAATTATTATGCCGAGTCTCGCCTGTAGATGCGAGTGTTTTGATGATAGAATTTCAATAATTAGAAAACAAGAACACGAATAAGCGTACAGTGAGTGGTTTTTAGTTTTATTGGTTGTCAATAACAATCCGTCGATTCAATTTTGTTTTTGTCGTCATTTACTGGCTATAGAATTCGAACCACTGATCTCTATGTTCACTGATTCAAACCTCAACGAACTACAGGTGCCAGTAATAGAGAACGATCAGAGCGAAGCTGCATATGAGGCAATTAAGCGCCAAATGAAGTGCGCTTCGACGAAGTATCCGAAAAATATACGTAATTGCAAATTGTATTAGAAATGAAGTCATTTTCGTGAAATGGAGACGCCATCCGTTTTGGCCAGTTCAAACCAGAACCGTTCGACTTATCAAACCACCACACATAGCATTAACTTTTTTTTTTCTTTGCATGAACGAGTAACCATCAATCTATCGAATGCCAAAAAAATTCAGAAATCAACAATTTCGATGTGTAATAGGAACAGAATCAGGGACTTCGTCGAAGCCATTCGAGCGGATATAGTACTTTTAGATCAATAATTCAAAATTTTGCTTCAATGTAAAAGCATTCCGACATTCGTTGTTCAACATCCACTTCGCGAAAGAGCGTTTCTTGATTAGATTCGTTGTATACATATTTATAATGGATATTTTGGATGATGGATTTCTGTTTTGTGATTTCTGTAACTATACGTGGACAAATATAATATATTGGTAGGTATGGTATTGATTTTCCATAATTTACACATTCATAACTTTGACAGAGGAAATTCTTAAATCCCCGATTAATCTTGAGCATCATAATTTTGTTCATAAGCCAGGGCATTGACCAAGGCATACAATATTATTATACATGTTCAATGATATTCACGTAGCTCTGGAAGAGAAATACTCAAATAACCGAATAAACGAATTGAAACCAATACAATAAATTCAGTCATGTACGTATAAATCATGCGACTCACAATCAGTTTGTGTTCTCCTGTTCAAATTTAAGGCTGAACTTAGTTTTTGAATACTTGCAAACGAATGTATATGTATGTACAGCATTAGCAGAATTCAGAAACTTTAAAATGATCGGCAATAAAACAAGTGCCCAGAACATGTTCAAATAATTTCTTCATTAGTATACGAAGTGAATCATTGCAATGGCGATCTTTCCCAAACAGTGAAAATAACCGAGTTGGTATTTGTATAAGATTGAACAAACTTTGCAACGGTAGTTAAAAAAAAAAAAATCGTAATCTCATCTCGATTTGAAAACTAGAACATCTTTTGATCAGCAACGTCTTTGTGCTACCTAATTGGTAAAAAATATAATGTAGTTTTATTCCTTCGCCAATAAGAGCAGAAGAATATTGCGGCAAACTGGTTTGAAGAAGAAACTTGAATAACGAATCGTAATCAATTCTCTTTAAATGAGAATTTCTTCAAAGGAAAATTTTACTATGGCGAAAGGTGATCGTTATAAGTCCGAACGCGAGATGAGTGATCCGCTGTCCAATTAGAATTCCGTTTCACAGTATTCGACGTACGCTTCGTAGGAGAACGTCATTAGTCCCATAACCAGGGTGACGATCAAAATTCGCATCGTACATTCGTATAATCCTGTGCTCCAGTAACAAACAAGAGTATAAAAACTGTTCAGTAATACGATTAAAATTAATAGTCTCCTGGTCATATGTTACTCAGCGAAATTAAGGAGCACTTATCAAATACTATTAAATTTTGCTGAGTCTCTTATACATTGGTGAGATTCCGTAGTAACGATACAGAGTTGATCTGACAATGAACTACAATAATTAAGACATCATATAACCGGAAGTCATCAGTATAATGATTATATATTCCCATTTCAAAATTGTATTACTATGTTTTTGTAGTAACACTTTACAAACCCACAAAATTCATTTTGACTATTGGATGCAGCCTTGGATAATTACAATTTTCGATGAACTATGTTGATCTAAAAAGCACTGACATTTTCGCATCTAATTTGTCGCCGTTTGAAGATCACTTCATCAATTCGACTTTCTGCTTTTCGAAATCTGAGTTGAATTTGACGTCAAATTGAATGTGATTCTTGATTATCGAGTCAATTGGATTGCCTCTTCTTTAAAGATTGATAATTAGGAAATTGCTTT
Source organism: Ametastegia equiseti (assembly GCA_963989295.1). Classification (NCBI taxonomy): domain Eukaryota; kingdom Metazoa; phylum Arthropoda; class Insecta; order Hymenoptera; family Tenthredinidae; genus Ametastegia; species Ametastegia equiseti. The sequence goes on from OZ022399.1 coordinate 7,328,536, forward strand.
TGATGAGTGTGAATATTAATCGATAAATATTAGGGGTTTTGGGGGGTCATCTGCTAGCTGCTGCCTCTTTCTCATCATCCGATGTCGCGAAGTAGATTATAAGGTATATGGCCAAAGGAACGACGATTATTAGGCATATCAATGACAGGATGGTCATGCACAGATGTTGCAAGCATAACAGACACATGATCGATGTTTAATATATAGACGAATGCCAATTTTCAAAACTTGAGAAAAACTAGTTCTCCGTTTTCAGTAAATCGTTGTCCAAATCACACTTGGCCGAGGTAAAACTCTGTCTGATTAGATCTCGCCAATGATTATTTTCCGTCAATGGTCTTTGTATCATAACTTGTCTTCAGTTCCCGATAACCGATCTTGCGAGCTGATTTATTTCTGTGGATATAAAATAGGAAATTTATGTTTTGTTACTGGATAATTTGGTCCTCAGTGTACATTATTTGAATGGACAGTTGTGCATAATCAGACTGAACACCTTATTCATCATAATTAGATCATAAACTCTATGAAATGAAATTTCGAATTAAAGCTGGAATAATTATTCTATTTTTCAGACATGGTGTGAGACAGTGACAAAAGAGTATTTGGCGTTTTTAACGGTTTCTGACGCGCACCCTACAAATCGTCTTCGGGTGATGGGCACATTGGGAAACTCTGAAGGATTTAGCAAGGCCTTTAACTGCCCGGTCGGAAGCACAATGAACCGTGCAAATAAATGCCATCTTTGGAAATAGATGGTCGTTTTTTATTACGTTGGTGAAAATGAGAGGAGTCGGAGAACAATTCGAGTGTTTTAATCGCCAAAATCGAACGTCCCGGGATAATAAATTCCCCGGCGAAAGTATTGGTACGAATTTTTACGAATTTATAGGGACAGTTGGACTTTTCGTTGTGGTTCGTGCATGAAAATTGTACGTTTTTTTTAACATCATTGACAAAAGTAACGATTTTTTTATGGAAAGCTACGACAGCGTTCAATTCTTTGACAAACTACGAGAAGCTTGAAATTCGTGGAAGATCGTTAGATCAGAATTCCTATCAGGAATCGCGTAAATCATTAAACTTTTCATCTTTTCCATTGAAGATAAGAAGTAGACTAATTCTGAGGCAAAATCTATTTCTTAACATCTGAAATCAGTCAGTGATATTGGATTTGAGTAAAGTCGCAACATAATCGCCCAAGTAGGCATCAACATTTAAGACTGAAGTTTCATGACTTTTTCAGATTCCCTGCAGTGAACAAACGTATTAATTTATTTTTTCCCACAATTTCGTAATAAGTATTAAACGTGCAGTGGGAAATCGATGACCATTTCTGGCATTTTTAGGCCCTCTGAAGGTTCTTTAAAATTGAGATTCCTTATATTTTCTCACGTTTCTTTTCTGCATGAAAAGTGGAAAAAAAGCACTCCTTGAATAAAAATCCACGACTTTTCTCATTCACCATAATATGCTCATCTGCAACGTTAAGTTGCAGCGTACAAATTGCGCCGATTTCAGTTTTGCCAATTTCATTTTTTTTTTTCCATTGTAGAACTAGTTGTAAACAATTTTTTTAACTATTAAGAAACCAAGAAAAACGCAAATAAATATGATACAATAAAGCGGACAATAACGAAATTCATGTTTCTATTTCAATTGCTCGTTCAGTTGATTGAAAACTTTCAGGTTTTTTCGTCGATACATTGAATCTTTCGACTTCTTGCTTTTTTAAACTCGCAGATCTACAAATCCGCGGGTATCTATTAGAACAATAATCCAAAAATAACAGTGATCCCAAAAAATCGTCTTGAACATTCTGATGGTGTGTAAGGGGGCCAACTAGAGCTAGATTGTTTAGATTTCAAGTACCCTAGAATTCATTTATTTTTCAATCAAAATTTATTCCAAATAAATAAATGTTCTCTACCAGAACCTGTGTCGTCAGGATTTCAGAGCACCATTGATTCGATTGGGCTCATTTGGTTCGGAAATAAAATCCTCATCATGTGAACGAGGGAATTTTTAATGTTCTTGTTTCGACCAAGTTATTCGAAAAATGGTGGCCCCAATTTTGGATACTTTGAATAATTGACCGTAAGTTGGCACACGGTTAATTTTTTTCAGATCCCCTCGTTCACATGTTGAGGATTTTATTTCCGAACAGAATGAACCCTCAATTATCTTAATCGGCTCAACGGTAATCCGCAATCCTAATACGACATAGGTATTAAAAGAAAACATTTTTTAAAATGTCAAATGAACTTTGGTAAAAAATTCATGAATTCTGGATCAGTTTATCAAATTTCTGAATCAAAGCTGTACTGCAGGTCCCCTTGATACAGTTTACGTATATTATATGGGTGATTCTCGAAATTTTGGGATGCAAGTGTCTCACCATCTGTGATTAATTTCTATCCTAAAGTACCTAGCCTTTATTTCAGAGACACTAAAGCGACAAAAAAACATTATTCGAAGAAAAAAATGAAACATACATATAATATTTTCATTCGGATCTGATGTCTGCAAATGCTTCGAAAATCAGCTTGTGAACGATAAGAACTATGGTTTTTATATATTTTGCCTAACTTTCAACTTCTTTTTTATATCTTTTGAAATATTTCAGTTGTAAACGGAAGAATTGGCCAGATTTTCAGTTCTGGATTCTGATAGGTTCTATTGACTAATACATTTGGAAACAAACGCGAAAAACTTACTAGGAGACTTGAGGAGTAAAAATGTCGAATCACTTTTCCTATCGGTGGAAAGTCCGATTCCGATTCAGTTTCCACGTCTCCGGTGTTCGTCCCGTTTTTCGCGTTTAAGACGTGCTGTTTTATCGTGTAACCTGTAGGATTTGTTCTCTTTTTTTCGTTTTTCGTTATTGCTGATGAATTCGTTCCCAAAGGACTGAATTGTACGCATAGACTATAAATACAAATGGTCCATCCGCGAACCACGATCACTAACAACAGCTTGCCTGGCTTGGGTTATGTAAACGAATTGAATTACTGCAGGGATGGTCATGACAACGATTAGTAATAAAATTATGCACAGCTTGACGCAACAGTATGCGATAATCTAATGGCAAAAACTTTTCAGCTAGGAATATATTGAGGGAATTTATATGGTCAGCAAAATGCAAGCGGTAATAAATTATTACTTTCTATATAATCTTCGGAAAAGAAATTCAATCCTGCAGGCTTCTGATGAATCTCGTGTTGACAGTTTTGCGATTATAAAATGACAGTCCAAGATCGGAAAAACTTGTTTTACTCTTGTCCACGCTCACTTGATACATCGTAGGTTCATCACACTTTTTTCAAAGTTATGGAGCCAGCTGTATGCTCGTAATAATTTTTCAGAATTTCAAATTACGAAGAAAATAGAAAATCTGAATTCAGAAATCATCTTGATCGTAGAATTTGAAATATATTGAAAATATTGATGAAAGGGAACTGGGGCCAACAAATTTGGGAAAAATCAAGAAAATCTAATGTGGGAAACGGAAAACTTGCTAAGTCCGTTATGATCTTAATTCTTCAACACGAGGTGTGAAAGATAACGTTGACTTAAATCAGAAGGAAAAAAAACTGAATAACAGGAAAGGAAAGGAAAAAAGGAAAGGATTGAACGGAAGAGTTTGTCACGCTGAGTTTGAATGATCGAAAGAATGGTAAGAATAATGAAATGTAAAATCTACGTACATGCGCTTCAATGATAAGTAGAGAGCACATGAGAAAACGTATAGTTCATGAGACGTGATAGGAATGCCGCGTAAATAATCCAACTATTGATGATTTCCTAAAATTTTGGATCCCTTCGTATTGATTTAATTCATTCATGAATGTCTTGGTTTTTCGTACATTCCACACAACATGCATGAGAGCTGAATTACAGAGGAGATGTGGTGTACAAAATGCAGAAGATATTCAGAAAGTATTGTCAAATATTGGGAGACATGTGCAGGAGGATGTTAAGAAATGTTGGAGGCTCTTGAAAAATCTTAGAAAAATGTTCAACTATTTAGAAAGGTTAGAAAAATGAAGGGGGAGATGCTGGGAGATATTTGCAAATTCGAAATATGGTGTACGAGTTTTCACCTCGTGATTTACCCCTCGAACATGCTCTTAATGGATATATCACATTTAAATTATGACTATAAATTGCTATATTTTAGTAGCTAATTAATCTCTCTATACATGGATAGGTTTTTTTTTTTTTTTGCCACAATTAATGAACAATTCTTTCTGAAGAGGCGGGTCTCCACTCGGGCCGAATCGTTAAATACACGATTGAAATTTGACTTCCTTTAAATCACCAGCATAGCCAGTAATCTCTATCTAAATATAATCGATGTCAACAAAAAAGAGTTCACGACATTTCTATGTTTTGGGTAATTTCTCGTATCGTTTTGAGAAAATGATTTTACATGGAAGACACTCGATTTACATATAGATAATAATTGGTTTTAATCTCTGCGTCCATCATTGTACATATATATCGAAATTTATACTTTAAAATCGTTCTATAAATGTTCTTATAATGATAATTTAGTGTCCTAAAAATAAAATTACAAAGTATTATTGTGTGCCTAAAATATTTGAAAACAGAATACGTGAACAACAATATGAAGTGAAAATTTCCCACGAGGCTATACAATATTCAGTTTTATTAATAATAATAAACAATAAACATTCACAATTATTCTAAATGGCACAATAATGCATTTTGTACCACAAAGTCAACCTTTGTTATTCTCACTGTTGCGCTTCTAGTTGTTCAATTTCTTCCAAAACTTCGCTTTTCCTCGATACTTTATCAACCATTTCTTTTTCAGGATTTTTTAACTCGCCACTCTTTATTTTTTGCTCAAGAGTTTCTATCTCTCGTAGTTTTTTCCTAAGATTCTTAAGCCTCTTAACTGGGTCTATGCTTTGGCCAGAAACAGAACCTGAGTTATCTGATTTAGTTGTATTTGCAGATTGTGTTTTGTTGCTATTTGACGTAACTCTTTGTTTCCCATTTTCTGCAACACCCTGAGATATTGTACTTTTGGCAAGATCCTCTGTCACCCCATCAACTCCCTTGTTTTTGTTCTTCTTTTTTTTCTTTTTTCCATCGTTAGCTATCACAAGTCCTGGTATAGGAGGTTTCGCAGCTTGAGCTTCTCTCTTAGCTTTATGAGCGGCGATATATTCAGGACTCATTCCTACCGGGTAGGTTGGTTGATTTTTGGTGAACTGCTTTCCTTTGCTCTCGTAGCTGAGATAGAAACAGAAATCAAGTTCAAAACAATCAATTTCACAGATTTTCAGTCATCATCTTTTGTAATAAGTCTATGAAAAATACGCACAGAGGAACCTCTTCTTGGGGAACGTATCCATCCTTTACTCTCCTAGGTTTGCGCCATGTACCGTCCGGCCGCTGGCTAGCAGGGATAAAAGTTCCTCCTGAATCAGGGAACCCTTTTTTTTTATTTAGCATGTAAATAATGTATCGTTTTGCTGCTAAAACTACTGAAGTTATTTTGGAACTTGAATTATAAGAGCTCGAGTTTACTTTTGAATCATTTTTTATATTTTTTAGTCAATTTTTTGTACCGACAGGCCTTGTAGTGCTCCAGGCCGTCTATTTGAAGTGATTCTATTAGAAGTGAAAGGCATTGGACTACAGGTAGCCAGAAAAAACCTACCAACATGTGTTTTTCGATTTTTATGTATGTGCTCGTGAGTTTTATACTCTGTGCAAATGAGGGTATGTTTCTTTCGAGGAAATACACCACCAATGTAAATTTTGTGTGTGCCGCTCTCTTGGTTCAAATAAGTGTTTACCAATTTGAAAAAAAAGGATGGGGTGAAAAAAATCCGAAAAAATATTCTTCTCCTAGCTTCTTATGGCTGACTGGCCAATGCTGTTCATATTCTTCATAGTGAAGTTAACGCTTCTTGGACTTGTATAATTGATCCGATGCAATTTGGCTTGACTTAGTCCTCGTTCATATAGTTCTTCTTCCATCAAATTTTATATGTTTGTCCAAAATGCTGCCGGCATCTCAATTGTGTTTAAAAGACGTTAATGTCTTACGAAGATGTTCACGATTCCAAGACCGAGGTATTTTACTATCGGTTGCAAGATTGGAACTCTTGTTAGATCAAAATAATTCAGAATCTACATTTTAGTCAACCTTTTTTGCCAAATTGAATGAATTATAGACTTTTGGGTGTTATGGGAGAGTTATGGGCCCGATATTCACATTTTGGTCTTGGAGCTTCAAATTCCCCCCTGAAATATGGATGTCTCTATTTTTGGCCACACACCGGTGAATAACTTCTGCGTGTTTGATCCGATTTTTAATCCTTAGGTGAGATTGAGTCAACGTTAAATAGCTCTAGAATCGTATAAACTCACTTTCGAGTGAAAACAATTACGAAATATCTAATTAGAGTAGAATCCATTAGAGGAGAAATGGAGAAAGTCTGTGTTTAAATGAAGAATTCTCAGGAAATCAGAAGGTCTTGCTGACTTTTGAGAAGGATGAAATTATTAGCATACTGGAATAGCGCTATTTCGAGCCTCGTTCCACAATTTCTTATGTCACCCTGAAATCCAGTTCTTTTTTGGGTCGAATTTGATTCTAAAAAATCAGGGACTGGACAAAAATATTGATAACTGTTTCTCGAGCCGAAGAAAACAGACCTTAATTCAACTTTACAGTTATGTTTGTTCAAAAACTTCCAACTCCAAATAATTGGAACAATCATAATATTTCATGGAAACTCAGAGGAAGGAAAAAAACCAAAATATTGCCTGGTTCATTAAACTAGATAACAAATACTGGTACTTGCAAATAAAAAGATAACAAACAAGTAACATTATGAAGTTCAAACCCAGTTTGTTGGACAAAAGAATCTCTAATTTTGGGAACATGTGATATTTTTTAACAGAAAAAACATTATTTAAGTTCAGAATGTGTGGAACAGAACAATTCTATGGTACAAATCTATCTTTTCTGATCCTCTGAATCTATGGAATAAAGCACAAATGACCATAACAACAATAATAATGATAAATGTTTAGCGAGCGTACAGCAGAGAGATTTCGAGGTAGAATCAAAATTCGTGGATTTATTAGGTTTTTCTAATTGAACGGCAGCGAATAGATTCCAAATGTCGATGAACATGTATAGTAATAATTAGTATCGGAATGAATACAAGCTAGTTAAGAAAAAGAGCAAGAAATATGGTGAAATAGAAAATTGTTTACACATTTTAGGTTATAAATAAATATGTAACATAGATGGCGAGATGCAACGTGATTTGTCGGTGAATAAGAACTAAGTGCTTTTACCTTGATCATCCTTGATGTAAGCTGAGGCCATTTTAACATTAGGCTATTATTACTGATTATTTGTTTACTCAGATGCGGAGACCTTTTCTTTTATTATTCTCGGTACATTATTCCGATCACCGATGTATTCTGGCTCGGCGTGCATCAAAGATTCAACTAGCGTTTGTAGTTTCGCTTTTTCACTACAGATGTCGCTGGCAGTTTGCCCTCGGCTTCTAAACATTGTGTGAGCGGTTGCCTGCTCGCAGGCGCATTCAAATTTCAGACTCTTCAGTCGACGATTGCGGGTTATAGTATGAGTAGTTTTTCGAATTGAACAAGTCGAAATATAAACGGAAATGAAATACAATATTTGTAACCTAGCTTCGCAGAAAAAAATACATCTGATGTTTTTCAAAAATAAAAGACAAGCTTTACAGATTATTTATCGACGGTTGAAATCTGCTGAACTTCCTTTCGATTTTTAGAAATCAAAGAGGGTCATGTCCTGAGTTCCCTTTTTTTTAGTTGCTGATATCAATTTCACATTCACTGGAGGTGTTTTCGCTGTGCAGAGAAATTAGACTTGAGAGTTTCCGAGTAAAAGAATATCTTGATTGGAGCGATTGGTTAATCGAACCCTCCAAGTTAGGGAATTTTCTCATTGAGTATTTCGTGAATTATGAAGATCCTAATAATAGACACTATCGGTTTCTGCAATTCTCCGTGAACAATCTTGATTTCAAATTTCCTTCAATCCAAGCGAATTACTTTCTCATTAAATATTAACAAACTTTGAAGGCCTATATTTACCGACTCGTTCGATTTACTCAATTTCTACTAAATTTGAAATTATTCGAATAAAGACTGTTTAAGATGGGTCGATTTATATTGATATGTGTAGAACTGAAGACATTGAATTCAACATATCTGTATACTCTTTTCGCGTCACAGATATGTGTCATTTTTTTAGGTGAAACTTTCATCTCACATTATGTACATGATTGAAGGGTTGAAAGTATCCAAATTGTGATTGTAGATTTACATTACGGATTTTCTAAAATTTCTTTTTGTCGACTATCAGGGCGTGTGGCCTTATTGGCATATCAAATCCCCTGACAATTCCAGGTTTTCCAGATAAAATTAACGAGCTTACCACGTCTCATTTGAGGCTGACTTACGTAACGAACTTACTCCTTCAATACTAATTCAATATAAATTAGACGGTGAACGGATTTAACCCAAGGTAGAATAGTCGGTTATGTCTGTCAAATAAATTCCGCTTCATCTCAATCACCAAACATTCTGCGAAATCATTCAAATTTAATTTGTAGTACCAATGTCACCGAAGTGAGAATCAACCCATTCTGCTTCACTATAACCACACGGAGAAAGATTCCTGAAGTTTTCGAAAATTTGTACAGTTACACCGATGAGGAAAAATTACGAGTACATCCGTTTCGCAATTGTGTTCACAGCCCCAACAGAATTTCAACTCCTCATTTATTTTTACTTCGTAATAAGACTTCAAGTATTCACCTCATGAAAAATAAGAAAAGCTTACTCAACAGTTGAGTTCTCTTACCCGAACTTTTACTTATGCGAAATTATTTACATTTCGGAGCGTCTTTGTCCTCATACTGTAACATACGTATTCGTAGGTAGACTGTGGATTACAATTAGTTGAAAACTTGATTTTGTCGTTGAAGAAAGTCCTATGTAATACCAACGAATCGATCGATTGAGTTAAAACTTGGCACATAGGTACAGCAGATACTGCTTACTAGACCGTTTCGCAGCTATTTCTTGAAAATAAATTTACTGTCTCAAATAGTTAAGATAAGATCAAAATTTCAAGGAAATTACCTTAGCTTACAATTAGTTTTACTATAATATTTGATTCGGGTGGTCACAAAAACCGGTGGTAGAAATTAGGGTTCTAATTCATTAAGACCTGCTTTCTAGAATGCCTTAGCAAACTGTTGGAAACTTTTACGCCAGCTAAAACGAAGATTTTTCTTTAATCGAAAGACTAAAAAAATTCTGAAATTCTCCAAGAATTTGTGGAAATCCATAGAACAATTTTTGCCCGGGTATTTGCAAAGAGTATCATGAAAACTAGGAAAAGAAATTAGTTTACACATTTTTACGCCAAGCTGTAACACAAAATGAATAATTCATTTTTGACGTTCCTGATATCCAGTTCTGCACCTTTTTTTTGAACAAATTTTAATAATACGCAGCTTTGCGTGAAATGAAATCTGGTTGACGGTGAACATAGATTGGGATATAGTAGTATGTAGAAACGATGTGATACATCTTTATTAGTTGTCCTGCAGGTTGTGTCAGGGGAACTCTGAGATTAATTCGCGTCAATCACTCACCGGGGCAAGTTCCCTTCGTCGTTTCTACGGTTCTGGATTTAACATCAAATTACAGAACAGTTACTCCGCGTGACGTAAAGCCGACGTTGCAAAGCTGCCACTTCCGTATAATACGTCTGTCTGTCTGCAGCAGTATGGTCTATAGTCTCCACTACGAGCGAATCCTTGTTTGCAGTTTGGTGCCGTAACAGATATTCCCACGTAAAATCGTTATCGCAATTTACCATTTGGCTCATTTTATTCCTACCGGATGAACAACAATTATTGTCAATAATTATTTCTCTTATTGTTAGATATCTTTTGAATGTTCGTAGAAAACTATAACGTCTATCTACTTTTGTCCATCCTGCACTCGACGATTTTCAGACTCATTTCAAATTTCGTATCAAATTTCATGACAATTTTTTCCGAAAACTGCATCTGTCGCTGTAACTTTTTAATGTAAGTTAGTAAAAGTCACAGATATTATATCAATTTCATAAAGTTTATGAGGAATATTCTGAGAAAAAAAAATGTCTACTCAGAAAGTTAGAAGGGTCTGGAATGGAAGAGATTCTTATACGAGTCTGGAACACCGAATCATTCGGATCGTAAAACGCTAGTTTTTGTACCATTTTATCGCAGCTTCGAATATTCCATAAACTGAAGTAGCTATTTTGAAATTCAGATTGAAGGAGTTCAATACTTATAGACTGTTTCATTACAGTATTTCTTGCTTGTATAATTCGATAGATTGAAATTTCTAAGACGAAACCGAATATAAAACGTCAAAAGATGTGGTTTATCATAATCCCGATGACTAAAGCCCAGAAAATACTCTAGGAAAAAATTTTTTGACTCGAACGATCCAATGATATGAATTTTTAGAACGAAACTGAAAACACACTCAGAAAAAAGTATCGTTGAATGGAACAAAATTTTACTGAATTGACAACAAATTTGGTAGAGTTACGAGCAACAAAATGTGGAGTTGATTTGCCAAAAGATTCTGTTGATTGAACAAAAAATTTCTTTACGCCAATCTTAATTAAATTAACACAGCAAAACAGTTTGTCGATTGTTCAACAGAATTCGGTTGAATCCACAAAAAAATCACTAACAAATTTATATTTTTGTTGGATTTGCCAAACTTGTTTTGTGAGTGCAATACGTAAAAAGGTGTATTTTCTCGCAATATAAATGATCACAGCCTAGAAAATACTCTTTGAAAAACTTGTCAAATTTGAACGATCCAATCATCGACCATAAAAGGTCTAATTTTCCCCATCCCATTTACCCTATCTTGATTAGAATTCTATCTTAATCTTTCTAAAATCCAATTTCTGTGTCAATTTACTTACCTCCCTCTGTCCATCTCGTCTCTATGATACCTTTTAGGTGATCAGAAGTTTTGGCTTGTCGATATTGGCGTGACAATCATCTAGGCATCCTCAGGGTTAATTAATTCGTAGATGAATTAGAAGGTTGCAGAAGCTTGAGCCGGCATATGGAATGTATGTCAAACGACAGCTGCAATTCTCGTACATATGAACTCGTGCATATACATATATAGTTTGTTGACGTGTGAACACGCGGGTATATATCTATATCTATAGGTATGATGATTTTAGTGCCAACTAGATACAAACACAAACCTATAGAGCTGCAGGCGCGCCCGTGCAACCGGAAGTAGACGTACGAACAATCGGAATCGGAAGTGATTCCGGCGCTGTGGCCGGGAACCGTGGACTCCGCATTGTCACGAAACAACGGAATGAGGCTTAGAAAATATTGTCAATTTTTTAGAAGTACAAAACCGACTTTTACCCGGTCAGTATAAATCCAACTCGATAATTACTATACGGTATAGATTTACTCCATAAAATCGTACCTATATCAGTCCAACTCCTGTTTTTGCCTCGGGCTGTCGACGCGCGTGAATATCCAATTTTTTTTTTTTCACAAAATTCAAATAAGATTTTGTGCTGAAGATTTTTACGTGTTCATTTATAGGCATATGAGCAAATCGCCGAAGAGAAATTTACATCGTGTAGATATAACAATACGTGTTAAATGTGAAAACGGAATAGTTGATAAGCGAATGTTTTGTGTTCTTTTTACCTGCCTAATTCTTTCCGCGCGTATAGGTATACATATACCTTTGTTTGGATTTTTAATGTTTGTCCCAAAAATTTACGGGCTCAACCCTGTCAAGTGATATGAAGGACTTTGTTACGCGGTCCTTTCGTTCCTCAACGAAATGAAAAAGCAACACAAATAATTTAATTTACCCTCGAGAGTCGACGAGTCGCCCAATTTTGCCAGGTGCGGGAAGGGCAGGTGGGTTTATTTTCTTTCTCAAGTCATTTTTAGTATACGTATTAAATTTTCATCATGGTTTATTCAGAGATAGACCGTGCTGGGTTAATTTGATAAACATTTTTACTGTAGGCACCAAATGTTACAATTCTGTGACTTGAACAATTTTAACGTGCTAAAGTATTCCATTTAAATTTGGCAGACTGCAGTCACATTATCTACTTCCAGATAATTATTTTCATCAGTCCGTACGGTATAAAATAATTGAACAGATTATAGTTTCGACCTTAAACGTGTTGCAAGATTTGAACTAATTCTTCCGATTATTTTACTGCGTTTCATTCAGGTTTTCAGAATTTTTAGAATTTAATTTGATTTATGGGCCCGTGGTAGACAAATTGAAAGTGTGTCCAAAATCGCATATACGTATATCATACGAATAATGCGGAACGATAAATCTTGTTCAATGTATGATTGAAATTTATTTTTCTTCTTCATTCCATGAATATGCGTTGGTAATACATATATAGCGTTGGGTAATCTGTACCCACGCCAATCAAGTCGGTACTATTTTTCAAATTTAAAGAAACAGAATATAACGTTAATATACAACCCAAATACTTTCAGGTCAGAACACTCTTTTCATAAAAGACTTCGGTAGATAATGTTTCAATTTTGCCTTCATTTCATTTGGGAGCCTTTCTTCCTATGGCGGATCACTTGTCTGTATTTACTTGAAAAATTTCTGAATGTACATCGCAGATTTTTTTACTTCAAATTTTTATATCCAGTTACTAAATCAGCATCGTGTATCTGATGAATTGATCGATTCGAAAAATCTAATCGAGATTATAATTAACACAAACGGATAATGACAAAATTGATGGAAAATGTTCTACACAGCACGTAGTGAGAATCCTGGGATTTTTATTGCTCAGGAAGTGAAAAATGCAGTAGCATTACTGACAATTTCAACGTTAATAACCGAATTTGGAAAAAATGACAGATAATAAACCATTTGAATGCATGTATGTACATAATTCTTATAATAATGTCACACTACATGAAAGTTACGACACTAATACGATGTAGACGTAGGTAAGCATAAAAATTGCAATGTATGTTGAATTGAAATACGAAGTTGGGTATGGTTGGATGGGGATCGAGTTATAATGAAGAAGATACATGGAAGCGTCTTGAGTGCTAGTTTTTTATTTTTTATTTTATTTGATATGAAAACGCATGACTGAAACGATATTTTCTGAAAATATAGTATGCTTTTGTCCACTTGGATGTTTCTTCCCAAATTGACATACCTGCCAACCCTCCGAGTGTTTCTGATATATAGACGTACAAAAGGCTCACGAGTTAGGCACAAACGGCTAGCAGGAACAGGACATCACGTACTTCGAATACAACGAAGAGCTTTCAGCCCCTGCGACATTAATACCTTCTGACTTTCAGAGAAAACGCACTCTTTTCTTCATGGTTATACCGTTTCGAGGGCCGGGTAAAATAATTTCTTTTCCCAAAAAATGTGATAATTCAAGGAAAGATTAGACACGAAGCCTTCCTGACTCATGTTCTCCGTGAGTGAGCAATCCGGAATAAATATACGTTCAGCAGTGTATCTAGTATCAGTTACAAATCAAAACCTGTCCTATACTTAAGTCCGAAAAATATATTTGCCATTTTTGCCAAAAACAAAAATAAATTCATCAAGTCTACCAATTTTTTTGGAGCTACCTTCCGATGAGTAAAACAATTTTTACTACGAAAAGTTCCAAGAGAAAGTTTCAGCTTTTGCCGAAATGCGTTTCACTCTGTCCACTAATTCACGAGGTTTTCGATGGTTTCGTGGAAAACTGAGAAACTAACCAAGATCTTGTAGTTTAGTTTGTTACGTCCGGCCTACAGCCAACTTCACTTCCACTTCCACTGTCCTCCACATTATGAGGAATCTCTCATCTATCTTATCTACTGTTTTCTCTAACCCCACTCACTCCTAATCCGACCCTTCAAGTACTCACTTCTAATTTACCACCTCAATCGACTCACTTCGTATCTTGCACTTCATCACCCAAGTACTTTCCCCCCTGCAGACCATTACATTGAATAATAAGTTTTGTTATTCGACGTATTAACTATCATTCATTTACCGAAGTCACCATCCCAATCCTCAACTTGGATGTAGAACCTTCGTATTTTGAGCCGGGAGGATTCCCCGACATCACAAGTTTTTGTTCAAAATATTATTTCGAATTAATGTCGTACAACTAATTATCCGTTATTGGTCTAGAGCTGTTACACTCAGGAAAGAAGACCTGCAAAAGAACAGGAATGGGATGCGCACCGAGCGGAATTTCCGGAAAAGGTGGGCTTCGGCTGATGGCGACAAAAATTACTTTCTCAAAAGACCAGTTGGATAATCTCAACGAATACTTTTCCAAATCGGTTGCTAAATCGATGCAAGAAAATGGTAACTTTTTGTTTATTCCTCTGCTAAAAATCGAGTCTTGATATAATAATTCGTCATTTATCGTTTAATCGGTTCAATCTGGGGCAGCAGGTACCAAATAAACTCAGCTGCTTTCAGAAATTTTTTCAAAAGCTTATTCTACCGATTACCTAAACCGAGGGGAAAATCAATTGTCAAATTGTCGTGCCAATGGTCCGTGAATGGAAATAATTCAATCGAAAATTAATGCGGATTAACACGGATTGAAGGAATTATTTTGAATTGACATGAAATAATTCGCATTACATGAATGAATTCGAATTGAGAAGAATTGCACAAAAATTGAATAGGACTAACGGAATTAGATTGAATTAATCTAGACTAGGCGAAATTAACGGACAATATTTCGAAATTATCTGAACTATATTTATAGAGTCAGCTTGGATCTGTGTCGAATTCACTTTAATTTTTGTAGGAATTCAGAAATTTGTTTGATTCACAACAAGTCGTTATAGTACTGAACCTGAACTATCTTCTGCTCTGAACGAATTCATTCTGAATTACCCAAAAAATGCAATCCCAATTTAGGATTCGTACTAATATAAAATTGTGTGATCCATCGGAAATGAACTTTAACCAACGTGAATCATCAGGAATTCAGTCAAAATGAATGAATTGTTACGAATTGAACAAAATTATTTCGACTTGAAACCAACGATTTCAAATTAAAGTGACCTAATTTGAATTATAATGAATTAATTCCTCGATTAATCCGAATTGCAAGGATGAAAATAATTTGAAAAGATTAATGCCAATCAATCAATTCAAATTGAAAATTGTTGTGTCAATCCGACTCACTTCCCCTTTTTGCTCTCACAATTTTGGTATTTTCAAGCTGATGCGACAACAATAGAAGCGACAGTCGAGAGATTAGTACAGCGTCTGCTAATTGGAGTAGGAAATATCGACAGCCGATTTTCCTCGATGTTTCTCATCTCTTTGAACGATCGCAGCCGGATGAAGGTAAAGTGAAAATGGAATAAAACTTTATACTGTCTTACTTTCGCTCAATCTGACTGATCCCTTTCATTGATTCGTCATTTTAATGGACGATAAAGCTATGTTTTATTTACCGAAAATTCGATTCAAACGACCCTTCGAATCCCTATAAGAGTATAGAGTGCCTGTCTCAAATCCTTAAAATTCTTTCTCAACTAAAGCAATTCAAGTTCGAATACTTAATCCGGCTCGATGCTCTCTCTTCACCTGGACTAACGTCAGATCAAGAGGCACCTGTCAGTGTCGAAGAGGATGCTGCAATGCCGGGATTCGCACGTGTCAGGATCCGTGGTACTGGAGCCCAATCCTGGGGAGAATTTCTCGGACCAGGGGGACGTCTAAGGAGGGATTTAATAAAAGCTAAGCTCGCAAATCTACTCGCATCCGCCATAAAACCAGGTAGGAGATCACAGTTCTTAACTTTCTTTTTCTTCCTTGTTGGTATATACAGTAGACAAGAATATCGCGATTTTTTGCAAAAAAAAAAAGAAAAACTCCAGTTTGACATTATTTTCTGTTTTCGTACTCTATTTTAATTTGAGGATAAAAATCCACCAGAAAATGAAAGAGAAGTAAAAGAAAGACGAATTGAAGTAGGTGAAGTTGAATTTTTACATTTATTAATAAACTGAACGTATGGCGAGTGAAGAAAAGAAATAATAGAAATAACAAAAAATAAAATAGAAATAGAAAATAAAAATTTCAGGTTCAACAAGCGGAGCTAATGAGAGGCTGTGCTGGACCCCTGGACAAGTCGTGGACGCCGAGGTCCTTGACAAAATATTAAAGCAGCCGGATCACTGCAGGATATTCTATGGGCCAGGTAGGTGTGTAAAAGCCAGGGGCGTGCGTATATTGCCTCTTATAGTCTTTACGCGAATCTTTCTCCCATAAACATTTCGCCAAATATGAAAAGCAATCGATCGATTCCCAGTTTCGTCGTTTACCTCGACTTCATCTAAGATGAGTTAGCTGCATGCGCGGGATCATATTCTTTAACAAGATGCTATAAATAAGGCGTATAACGAGTATGAACGCTATCTTTGTAACTCGTTAACGGCCCCCTCATTCTATATAGGTAGAAATCTACACATAGGGTGACGCGTTTAGAATCCAAGGAAACTCTCAATTACATGAGAAATAATATCAGATGCTATAAGTTGCTTGCAAAATCACTTTTTTCTGAACTATGATCTTGTTTTCGAAGGAAATTATGGTTTTTTTTTTTTTTAATTCGAACTTCAGAATCGATTTTAAAATAATCCTCCTATCTTGCCAAAAAAGCAATGCATGCATGCCTCGCTATACCTGCATGGACTCAATAAAGTGCATAATACTTAAGAGAGGACCCTTAAACTAAGATTTCGTCGAAAGCCAGCGGTTCGTTTCTCAATTAGCCAAAGAAGGTCTAATCGAAAAACAGACGTTACAAATTTTAGATTATAGTAGAAAGTGTCTTGGAACGAAAATTCAATCTTGTGCATGAAAGTGTACGTAGGGACAAGGAAGTTCTCACACCTCTAGGTAGGAAAGATTCCCTGCGTCTACATTTTCATCGCAGTAGATTGACATTTTTTTTTTTTTTTGAAAGCACATTTTGCCATAAGAGGTTATGTAGAACGACGTTCACACGCCGTCAGTAATAAGGTAGCAGATCCCTACTGGGTTACCTCTGGTGATGCCAACCTACGGCCATTTATTTTGACCTGTAAAAGCGGTTGCATATTTTGGGAGCGACAGAGTCCACCTCGTTGGGTGTACTAGTAGCTGGTCAGCTACAGAATAGACCAACTAGTATCATTTCTACTGTACCATTCCAAAAAGAGCAGCTTTCGGTATACTTTTGAGTTTGCTTAGTATCCTTAAAAAAAAAAAAAAATAATAAAAACGTAAACATTGCCTGATAAAATTGAAGGGTATTTTCAAACGATGAAACGAAGGATTTCAATTCCCGAATTTTCCAGCCTCACCCTGTGTATATCTCAGTCGGTGTATACATCGTGCCTTATATTGCTTATTATATCCAGAGAAGCAAGACAATATTCTCGCCGGCTGGTGGTGGCTGGATGGTATATCCATGTAACTGTATATAATGTATAAGGATCTTTTTTCGCGAGTTTTTCTTCCACACTTTGGAAGGCGTCGCATTAGCCACCAGCCCGTTGAATTTTACAGATCGTATATTACCTTGCTGCCGTAAAGACAGACTGCAGAAACGAGAATATGGCGGGATGGCGAGCAACGAAGTAATTCGATACACCCAGTAGGTATAATGCCTAGTAAATCATGGCAACGCTACAGCGAAGTTGGTTAATTGTAGGTGACTGCAGAGATTTAGAATTATGGTCTTGGAAAAACAATTCACTTTAATACTTTGCCCGCGAGAAAAATTCTTACTTAAATATCCCTAAGAAAGAAAAAACACATTTTTTTTTTCGCTCCGCAAGGATATGCCTCGCAATATTTCTACCCACGCACTTCTTCTTCAAACTTACAACTGGTTTTTGTTGTATGCATTTTAATTATACTCACGATTATGATCGATGATCTTGGATCTTGACGTAATGGCGAAAAATGGGGGAAATATCTGTCTTCTTTTAGAAAATGATATTAAGTAATTTTTTGTCGGATCTTTTATCAACAATTGAGAAACATACGTTAAGCGTCTGAAGGGGCCAAATTTATCCCTTGATGGTCATACCTCTGTAACATAACCTAGTGGCCAGACTGGGTAAAATTTACCCAGCCAAGTTTCAAATGGTTGCTGTGTGAGAACTATCAGTCCGATCGGGATTGAAAAAAATACTGTAAATACTTTAAAGATTCTAGAACATGCACGAAAAGTTGTTATGTCAAAATTTAAATCACAACATGTTCTAAAAAAAATCGTAAATTGGTCAAAAAACACACTTTTTCACTAAAAAAATCATGACTTTTGGAATTTGTAATACTTCCAAGTCAAGTTATAACTGAAATACTCGTCACATATGGTACTTCAAGAGAAAAAATAGTTGCATAGTGCAAGTTTGAAAACAGAAATTTATATCGACATGTAAAGAGAATAGATTATGGAGCAGAAATGAATGCGGATTTATCTGGAAGATATGAGTGTGGAAAATGTACCTTTTTGCAAGAAAAATCGTAACTGATGCGTTTGTTAATTATTTTTTATCTAAAATAAGGCCTGGGTAAAATTAACCCCTGTTGGCCACGAAGGGTTATTAAACCAACCGAAGGAAATCGTCTGTTTTTAAAACCAATCAAAAATGGTTTTTCTTGTGTTTTTTAAAATTAATCGTAGATTTGACAAGGAGGAAGTTAGCTTTTTGGAAATAGCGAGGAAGTTGTAACTCGGGATGTAGCTAAAATCGACGTCAATGCAGAAATTCTCTGCATTCCATCGTGAAAGTGGAGAATGCGGTGTGATAGAAACGCGGGGTAGTCGTTAAAATTCATTTTACTATATACAGCTACGCCTTCCGCGCAGTAACTTTTTTAATTTATGGCCACCCACGGAGCCCCCTTATTCTCTGCGAGTCGTTGTCTCCGGTCCTACGTCTTTGAGGGGAGAGACAACCGCAAAAAGAGTCAAGATAAGAGTAGGTATATATATGTAATATGTATACCTAAAGATACATGGCCATTTGTTAAGTGATATTTATGCGTGGAAATTACCAACCAAATACCAAAGTCAGAAAAAAGCTGACCCCAAAATATCGAGCCTACAATTTTATATTTTGCAAAATATCTGCAGCGTTCCTTATTTCATATCCAGGGTAGTCCGAGACGAGGTGGTATCTTCATTTTACAGGGTGGCCACAGTCCTGCGAAAAACATGAAAATCCTGAAAATCTCATGGAATTTCAATCTTTGTTGTGAAGAAAATAAAATTGTAATCAATATTTGTTTTCAAAATTGAAATTCAAAATCATTTTTTTGATATTTGTTGACCTAACCGTCATTATAATTCTGATCGTTGAATTTTACGTGAAGTTAACAATTTTTATAAATTTGAATTGATGGAAAAACCACGTTTCAGGTCTTGGAAAATCTGGAAATGTGATAGAATTTTATTCCCCAATATTTGTGACCACTCGGTTTTATTACTTTCGGGATCGTCAAAGAACAAACTGCACATAGTTGAAACTGTGAGACATAAAGCGGTACTTATGAATTTGTGCACTTTATTACTTTACTACGTGCTTCGTGTTTCGTCTCCTGGAAAAAAAAAAACTTGCGAAACTGAGAACTGCAGGATATAGCGCAAGAAAGAAAACGATAAAAATAAAATGAGCACTTGATTTTAACCGCACCCAATGGGTAACACTGAATAATCTTAGCAAAGAGTTGGAGAATAATGTTTTTAAAGAAATGTAGTATACACATTTTTTGTACATGGCTTAAGGGATGAATATATATGTATGTATATATGTATACGTACATGTTCGGGAAGTCCTGTTGTAGAGTTGCGGGAGTAAAGTTATCCGCGGCAAATGAAATTCAAGAATTTAAAAACCTTTGTAAACTCTCTTTTGCCAACCTTTCAGCATACTCGGAGGCCGTTTTGCCAGAGCCAAGGGATCACCGAGTTGCCCTTGTAGAAGACGCGACAGGAATTCTCTTGAGGATTGGGCTCGCAGGAGGTTCGAAGGGTCGTGAAGCTGAGGTCCGACTTTTGATCGGAGTTGGCGTCTCTTCTTGGTCCGCGTTAGCCGACTATCCCCGAAGGGTTCCTCTTCATCATTGCGATGCTTTACTACATTTGACCTCCGCACAAAGCGTGAGATTCACCTTCACCTACAAACTTTTCATCACGTATACCATAACACGTCATTTTTACCTTTTATCCTATTTTCTATTTTTTTCTTTCTTTTTCTTATTCAAATTTCTTTGATATGATGGATGTAAAATCGAATTCAGTTTAAGGGCAAGTTTTACGAAAAATAGAAAATAAAATAATGCCAAAGCATCACTCACAGCCATATATGAAAGATAGAAGCGGAATAGTTGAACCATTTTTACAGAGACAATCATGATTTTTCATGGTTTCTGCCCGATTATATGCAGCAGCCACTGAATTGCCTCTGTCTCAATTTCACATGTTACTAAATATGAGTATCTACCCTGCATAAATTTCACCAATAGTACTTGCGAATGTAATTTTGATTTCCGTTTTGTAGTTGAAACATACAGAAGATTAGTATTTCTACACTGAGAAAAAAATCTTGTAGGATCTATCATATTTAGTTTTATTTGTTTCAACGAAATCAGCTATTTTCAGCTAAATGTTATTCAAATCGAACAGATTGTAGTTTTGGTTCAAAGAAATAATGTATAATCAAGCACACCTTAGTTGGTCCAAAACAAATTTTTTTTCCCGAAGTCCCTTCCGGAAAATTGTGTGCATTTAATGAAATCAACAAAAATTTGTTCATTAAAAAAAAAGTTTTCTCAGTCGAGTTGAGTATTTGATTGAAATGAACGAATTCTAGCAAGAAAGTTGAATAAATATTTCGTCAGGACTCCGGAAAAAAATATTTTTTTTTTGGATTAACTAATATTTGCTTGATTATACATTATTTCTTTGAACCGAAACTAATTTATTTGATTTGAATAACATTTAATTGAAGATAGCTGATTTCGTTGAAACAAATAAATCTAAATATGATTAATCTTACAACATTTTTTTCTCAGTGTAGGGTACTGTTTCGAAAAATATCAATTAGCAACAGGCAACTACCGAAGAGGGGTTCGATTTTGAATTATCAATGGTGATATCAATGCGCTCTGGTATCAAGTTGAAGCCACGGGAAATTTTCTCCATTCCATATAAAATATCGCCAGTAAATCTTTCACAAGGTGTCATCGTGGCGAACTTGTGGAAGAATTTCCAAAGAGTAGTATTTGCTTCATAAGTTACGTGGAATACATTCTGAGCGCTTAAAGTGATTTCAACAGTTACGGTCCCAAATTGGGTAAAAACATGCAAAAATAAAGTGAATCAATTTGGCAATGAAATCCGTTTTAATTTCACCTCAATTTTCCCAGCTTGAGGTGTACGCGTCCTCTTGAATACCAATATCATAGTCTGAATTCTGCGTGAAAGTACCATATTCGAATTTTAACAAACTCTGTAGGAAGGTCCTCGCTCATTCTTGAGTTTGTACCCCATTAGGCCCGCGCTTGGGTTTAATTCAACGATGAAAATTCGACAAAACGGTTCCCTGCCAATTGAATGAGAATTGATTTTTCACGAACAGCTTGATTACTCAAAGATTTTGCAACTTCTCCCATTATTATTTGCTTTCTAAATTATCAAATTGCTGTTCGAATCGTGGCATTGACAGTTGAGGTTTCAAAACTGTTCCACAATAGCTCATAGCAACATTTTGTGATTCCGCAGCGTTTAGGTATCTTGTTTATTGTAAAAAAAAAAGTTTTAAACGACTTTCGTCCCGGCATTAAACATACATATTACATATTCATGTACCTACATAGGGACACAAGTATAAATACATACAATGATATAAATATTTACGACCAGAAAAGTTACGTACGAAAAGTATGGGATTTAATCTCACTCCCCAACTTTGCGAACACACATTTCCATTTTTCGTTTTCCTGTTTTGTTTTTTCGTCCAACAAAATTTCACTGATCCCCTTTTTTTACGTGCGGGTTGTAAATTGTCATCGTTCTCGTTTTATGAAAAGATCAATTTCCCCTGTAGCCATTCAGATTTGTGGAAGAAATTTTTCAGCCAATAAACAGCTGAGTTAAAATAATTTCTCAATTTTTTCAAAGGGCATGTACGTCGTGGCCGTGGGTCCATATCCTAGTGCTAGATGCGAGGATCGTGCTACTCTTTGGAGAGTACGATTTCCGGCTGCTGAAACCACGATGCAACATCATTATCACGAGCACAGTGTCCCGGCTCAAACTGAAATGGTACTTTTGGAGATTCTTGATCAGCTACGAGGCAGAAGAGGCATGAAACTCCCGTTAAAAAATAAGGTAAGTATTTTGCAGAGCTGAATTGTATAAAAATGTACACTTCTACAAAAAAAAGTTGCACGAGGAGTAAGTCGGTATTACCGGAAGCCTTGTAAAGTACTTTGCGGAACAAATTTGCGGAGAACTTGATTGAAGTTAATTAGGACGTGTTTCATTGTCAGAAGAACGCCAAAAATCGTGGAGGAATTTTTATTTTTATTTTGGTCCTTTTTCTTTCTTTCTTTCTTTTTTTTTTTTTCTTTTGTTTTCTTATCATCTTCCAAGTTATGAGGTTGAAAAGAAAATAATTCGCCCTCGGGCTTAGTACGGTAAGTACAGCGGGAGCACTTTGCTGACTGCAGAAAGTTGCGATAACGGGAGAATTCGGGGGTGAAGTATGAAAGAGAGGACTTCGAGCCATATACCTATAGTAGTCCGTGGGATACTCGATTGCGGGAGTGCGAGAAAGTTCGAGGAGAGCAACGTAATTCTTTCATTTTTATTTTCATTTTCTTTCTAATAATTTATTATTTCCTCTAACCATCCGCGACTGTCGAGGTAAATCTCGGCACCAATGGCGATGAATCGACGTAATGAGAAAAGTTCCTTTGGTTTTATAAAAATATCTCTGACTTTTCAAGGGCTACCTACCTGACTATACCCTTCTCGCTTGTATAGCTGGACCAAATCTCATTGCGACCCGTGGAATTGCGTCTAGCGGGGATGAAGACCCGCTGGACCAAAATTGAATAATTGAAAGTAACACGAACCCTCGCGGATGGGAACGAGGTGTTGGCTACTAATTAAACTTGTAACAATTGTGGAGAACAGTTGGACTGACTCAGTTCGTTGAATGCCCAGCCATGGTATTCGCGGTGGATAAAGGCTGTAGGGAATGAAGGAGAAGATGGCTTATTTATTTAATTCATTCATTAATTTAAGCAAGCTTGGAAATGGTGAAACCATCCACCGCTATCCAGGTGGTTAACCAGAGACAATCTTCCTTCATCAGGCTTCACAGATATCTTTGTACCTGCTTTTTGTAAAACAATAGTCAATGAATGAAGACTAGTCGTGTTCTAGTGATTAGCAAAACAAGATCAAGACCAAGAGTACTGTACAGGGTGAGTCATAAGAAACTCCGAGAATAGGAGGAGCCTGATTGCCAAATAAACCCACCCTTTAACTAATCAAACAAATAATAGGTAATGACAATAGAAACTGTGTGAGTATTAAATTAGAATCTGTACGTAACGAGATTTCAATTTGGATGTATAAATATTGTTCGGACTTACTGCCTTCTTCTTCAATACAAACATTGAATCGATTATGTACCTTGATTCTAATGTTATGCTCTCCCAGTTCCTAGTGTCATTACCTGTAATTTGTTCAATTGGTTAAAGGGGTGGGTTAAAGGCTCTTCTTATTCTCGGAGTTTCTCGTGACTATGCACCCTGTATAGTCTTGGTCTTGGTCTCACATATTCAATCTTCGTCTTGGTATTGCACTGATATACTTAGGGTGGTATTCATAGTCAGGTTTCTCTTCTCAAGACCATCTCAAGAACAACCCATGACCAATAAAATCATGTCCATGATTGACTTGAGATGGTCTTGAGAAGAAAACTTGACTATAAATATCACCCTTAGTCTTGGTTTGAGTCTCGGTCTTGCATATCGAATCTGGGACTTGGTCTTGGTCTTAATGCAAGACTCTAATGCAGTCTTGTCTTCTTTCATCCAATTGCGATTGATGGCTCATTTACACGTACACAAAATAGATTTGGGAAGTAATAAGGGCAAGGGATCTTCAGAAATTCGCACTATGCAAATATTGAACAACTACCAGAAGTTACTTAAGTTTATCAAGTCTATTTTTTTTTTCTCATTTTATACTCATGGTATACTCTTTCCAGTGTATGATATGAAAATTCAGTTTCACTCTGAACACGTGTGCATGGGCCATTGATGAAAGAGCAAAATACTGGATCAATATTTGAAGATTGAAATACTGAACATCCGCGGAAGATGAAAACGGGGCAGCAGTACGTCCTATAAAAATACTAGTTCACATCTATGAATGATCCGTTTTTTTTCCACAATCTACAAACATTTTATAATATGGCAAGACTGCAGAGGCTTGGAGTTCAATCTTGTGCTTGTTCAAGTCTTATGGACTTGGTCTCGGTCTTGGTTTTGGTCTTGTGAACTTCTGCAAGACCAAGACCAATACTGCAAGACCAAGATCGACATTGCTTATCACTATCGAGTAAATATCAAAAGACACACACGAGGGTAAAGAGAAAAATGGTACACCCAACGTTAGGTAGGCTGCGAAAACGTTAGATGGTATTCTACGTCCGAAAGAGCCTTGAAAATACCAGAAAAGTTCAACTTCTGGTCTAGAACTCATGAATGTCTGTTTTCCTCGGAAAGGAAAAAGCATTATACTGGTGAACTTGTGTCTTACGGTAGTAATATCAATTCCTTTCAACTCAATAAAACTTTAAAGTCAAATGTCCGAGATACTTTATACGTAGGTATACCTCAACAAATCTTTGGTTTTTTTGTATAACCTATCCAAAGTCGAATGGTCGGTTTCAGGACACACTAAGAGTCGTTTCGCGATACATACTGAAAACAATTCACTGGTGGTCTCTGGAACGGGCTGGACCAGATCCTCTCCGAAGCTGGGCACCTGGTACTCTTTCTCGGCACGTGCTGATGGCCCTTGACGAGCTGGTCACTGCTTTGAAGTGTCAAAGTTTGAGATGCTACTTTTACCCAAGATCTAACGTTATGCTGCAATGTGCAAAAGGTACGATAATACCAGAAACTTGATTCATATATACTTATAACAGAATCGTGCGTCTCGGGCTCACATCTTCACTGCAAGTAAATCATCTTCAGATTAACTGAATGCCTTAAAACGGTGGTGAAATAATTCGATTAGGACAGAACTTAAGTTACACGTAATGTGCTCTCATATGATAATAAGTATATTTATGCAAATGAACGTTCTGGGAGAGACTGGAATAGACCATCGTGAAGCTACAACATAGTTTTAAAATCATCGGACAGAATAGTAGATTCGAAGTGCGGTTTGCGGCTATTACAAACTGAATGGAGCGAGCTCAGCCGCCTCGGGAGGTAAAGCTCTGAAAGTTTTCGGTAGATAAATTTCATGGCAAGTCTGAGTTATTCAGAAATGTGTGTAAATCACCGAGAAAAAAATCCACTTGAAAAATATCAAATTCTCTCTCTTTCTCCGGCGAATAGAGAGACAACTTTTTTACTCTGTCTTTCGTTGAAAAAGCTCCAGTCTAATTCTGCAATTGAAACTCAAAACGATCGAAAATTTGAATGACTCTCATTCCGTCAGGCAAATTCAATTTTTCAAGTATGTCAGTTGATACATAATCTAGAAAGTATCAGCTTCGGGGATCTTTGAGTTGGACTTTAGAAGATGAGAGGTTCGTCCAAAAACAGGGTTCTTGTGATGCAAAGTGTCACGTTGAGGGAACATACGCCGGAAAACGTAAGACAAATTGTCTACGCTACTTTCGAGCAACGAGGACCGACCGGGACCCCCAACATATTTCATACGAATTGGAAATTTTCTATGACATTTCTCTAAGGATGAGGTGGGGATCGTCTAGAGAGATTGCGTATGATTTACTGCGAGTTGATGTTCCAAGTAGACGTGATCATTTGTTCATATTCTCAGTCACTTTTCATCCTTATTTCTCGACATAAATCAATGCCAATTATTTTTTAACATATTGTACTGTACCAACTCCCCAGCCAAGGTACATTTACTTGAACTTGATACAGCTACCAGGAGAAATTGTAATTGACAGGAAAAATATTCCACAAATGTTTCACCAAAGCTTCACATTTTCTTGTTGTTCTTCGTCTTCAATATGTTCATCGTTATTACTTGTATTCCGTTTGTTTGACAATTGAATTTCGAAATTCTGTCCATCAAAGGGAATTTCCTAGTTCAATAATACAATTTGAAACCCATCTACAATCGGAGGTATTTGATGTAGAATCGTTTAATTGTTCAGTAACTGGATAGAGTTTAGCTATCGAATAGACGTTGGGTCAATGTGTATAGGTGCCAAAGTATCTGCTAGTGACTTACGTCGCACACTGTAAGCCACGTCTGAAGATTTTCTCACCATGTAACTCAAGTAAAGTTAGATTGCCTTGAGAATTCGATTGATTAAGTTAGGAATCTATTCATCTCAATTCCCCTCTGAGGGAACTTTTATCTTTTTTTTTTTTTTTCAATGCATACTCTTAAAGGGGGAATTCTTCATCACGAAGATTCGTATCTTTCTGACTCACGACTTTTGGAATCCTACCTCACTACGCTACATCAACACTCGTTGAGCGACGTGCCAGTCGATCTTGAACCATCGGACATTTTGGAAAATGAGTTAATCTCCAGATGGCGTCGCGTCATTACATCACTTCCCAGAGGCACTATGGGCCGGCATTGTGGATACAGTGGAAAACAGCTGGAATATCTCAGTCTGGTTATCAAAGAAGTTCTGAAAGTTAAAAAAGCTGTCTTGCAGGTAAGGTTAAGCTCAATTTTAACTCTTACAAAAAAATACCAACGACCATGTACGTACTGCAAACTGTGCCAATTTTATGACACGTGGGTAGATCTGTTAATACTCCGGCATTCACACATGAACTATGATAAACTCTCATCAATTTTTTTAAAATGCTGTCTAGTTGAGTTACCATCATTAACTTATAGAAACTCATCCTGATGCAGTATACTGATGGAAAGTGATCAAGAGAACTAATAGCAAAACTGATCTGGTGATATTTTCACCCTGTAACATTAGTACATTACCGTCTTCGAGAGAGTGTTCGCGGTATTTCATAATTTGAAAAAAAAAAAACAAAAAAAAAAAAAAAAACTTTAAGCTCGTATAAACCAAGGCAAGTGCCTAGGTACATTCGCTTACGCGTTTGAATATAATGTAGTACCTAGGTACCTACTCCAGGGACTGCATCTGTTTCCACCAAGAACTAGCAAACAAGTTTAACTCGCAAAGAGTTTACCGGATGCGCATAACTCACTAGAGTTTCAAGTTAAACCGATTCGCTTCTTGAGGCGCCATTCTCGTTGTTGTTGTTGTTGTTGTTACTGAAATTTATTGTTATTTGTTCTGGTCGCGTGCGTGTCTCGTTTCTACAGTTTTAAACAGCAATATTATACTTCGGTCGATTCAATTAAGCCCCCTAGATTCTTTCTCTTCATTTTTAAATACCGATGCAATTTTTCTTTGCCCTGCAAACAATTTTTCGAAATTTTTTATTATTATTATTTTTCAAGGGTGGAGACGACGTGTCCTTCCTAAATTTTCCCACACCAAGTCAGAGTTTGGAACCTACGGAAAACCTCGTTTACCTGTTGACGTTAATCCTGAGACAAGCAAGGGACCAAATCTACGTTGCTACGGATCGCCGGAACCGGAAAGAAGCACGTCGCAAAAGGCTACGACGACGTGCCAATAATAGTGCGACTGCTTACTTCGAAAGATCCGTTGACGTCCTCGTCGATATCGTCAGGAGAGATCGAGAAACGGCCTATGTCGACTTGGAAAACAATGTCGTACTCGCTAAGACTCTCGTCAAGTGGCTGTACTTCGGTGAGGGAGGCTAGAGTTCCTTTCATTCCATGCCAAATCGTGGCTAAAGTCTAATCCTGACCACTTTTAGTATCTGGTCTTTCATATTACAGCTATTTTAACACCAAAGTGGAAAAACTCAAATTTCTCCAGATTTTCTTATCAATTAACTCTTAGTTAGGTACTAATTGTAAGTTGGAAATTTCCTGAGACTTAACTTATATTTTCTTTCATCAAAGAATCTGGGAAATTTTTTTATCAGGTGAGGAACATTTCTCGCTCTTGCGAAAAGTGGAATAAAATTTTCGTTTTCGTTTATTTCGAGGATTTGAAGAAGTTCGATTGGTCAATTTTGAGTGGGGTATAGAGTTAGGGAAATTGAGCCAGTCTGGAAAATTGAATCACTGAAATCTTGTCATTTTTCGGGAGACTAGGTACGGGATTTTGAAAATTGTTGGAGTAGGAATGTTAGGAGCATTCCAAACACTGATGATGCGTATCTTTAGAATCTTTAGAATTCGAGAATTACTTTTTCGGAAACATAAAAAAAAAACTCGAATCGTCCGATTTCCTGACTCTGCCTCATCGTATGATGGTTTCCATAATTTTTGTTATATCGATGAATTGTTGATAAATTGTGATTCCAAACGAACTGCATCAGGAAAATTAGGGAACCATAATTGAATCAACGCCGAAAATTGTAGTTCATCGCAGGTACATACAAATATTGACCGGTAATATCGGGTATCTGCAAATTGAAGAGAATTCGAATCTATATTGCGTACTTTTTTCGAAAAATTGAAAACGAGATTGAATCTTTGTCCCCTCTTGAAGTATAATTTTTACACCCGTCTGCCATTATACGACACTGAATCAAATCAATCACAGACTTGTTACTAAATGAAAATTTTCCAAATTCAATGAGAAAAAAAATCTGAATAATTTTTTTTTTCCGATATGGCTTGAAATTATCACAATGTTGCCGTAAATTCGCAAAATTTCATCAAAGATTCAAAAATTAAAGAACGGTTCGAGTGGCAAAGTCTTCAAACAATGCGAGTATGTTACGGAAATGGAACAGCATTATGAAAAAAGTCGGTCAACTAGGTTGCCCCAAATTTTCCATCACCATTCATTTGTTTTTTTTGTCCGGCCCAACCGGATGGACGATCTTGATGGCACGCAGCAATTTTTTATCCTCAGAACACAATTAGCTATAATTCTGTAATGTTTCAAATTTTTCCGTCTAGCCGTTCTCCAGAACAATTGGTATATTTATATTTGGGATAGACCGAAGAACAGACCAATCAACGTATGTTTAAAATCATGTATAACGTCAGCTAAAGGATCCAGCAATCAAAATCTTTTTGAATTCACGAAAGTCGGTTTCGTCACGAAAGCTTCACTTTACCATCACTTACATGATGACAAGTGGAATACATGGCTGAATACATGGACAAGCGACATTTGGAAACATCACGGTTTTTTTACCATTTTGATATTTTGAGCAGCTGTATCTGCAAATCTGTTGGCCGTATCGAAAAAGTTCGTTGCACGAAATTCTTTGGTATTTGAGTGAACTATTTGAAAATGATTTTTTTATTCATTTTCGATCCGTCTAAAATGGTTTTTTTTATGCAAATGAACGCCGAAAACCCGTTTGTTCGTGAGAAGGACCCGGTTGATTTTTTTCGAAAAATTACAAGACCTTTTGGAACTTGGGCCGATTTTTACTTCAGAATTTATGAATTATTTTGTGTCCAAGATATCGGCACGGCAAAGAGGCAGACGGGAAGCCCGATATTTCGGCCACAAAATAATTTATAACATCTGAAGCGAAAACCGGCCCAAGTTTCGAAAGGTCTTGAAAATTTTGTACATCAGTCAGGAATTTTGTGTAGTTTTTCGATAAAAAACAAACGGGTCATTCTCTTGGAAAAACGGGTTTCTGGTGTTCATTCGCATAAAAAACCATTTCAGACGGATCGAAAATGAAGAAAAAATGTATTTTCAAATAATTCACTTAAATACTAAAGAATTTTGTGCAACGAACTTTTTTAATACGGCCAACAGATTTGCAGATACAACTGCTCGAAATATCAAAATCGTGAAAAAACCGTGATATTTCCAAATCTCGTTTCATCGAATCGGTAAGACAGGAAAAAAACCCGCCAAATAGGGGTAGGTTTTTTTGAGTAGTTAAACCCATTTCGAAAAATCAGCCATATTGAAAAAGTCGACGTTCGAGGACTGGTCGAGTTCGCGTGGAATTTCCCCAGTTAAAAAAATTGTTTAATCGAAGTAGAAAATACGGTCTAGCAAAAAGGTGATGCTATGTTTTACTCCTCTCAGGAATGGAGCATGACAGGAAAACCCTGGGGCCAATCCTTCGCCCTTACCTTGGCAATCTGTTCAACTCGTCTCACGAGAATGCCTGGCACGTAGAGTCGTGGAGAAAACGCGAGGAGATCTTTAATACCGAGATGCGTTCGTTATCTCTCTTCTGCAAGTTGGTTACGACCCAGGAAGTGTCCCCAGCTAACGGGGTAGTCGATTCACTATCCAAGGGTTGGACATGGGCTGAGAATGTAACCAAAATGATCGAGCGCTCCGAAAATGGGCTTAGGCTCGTATTCGTTACCGATAAAGTAGCAAGATACAATCTTACCTTTGCCAACAACAAGGGACTCAACATGTACTCAACTTGGAGCAAAGCGAGGAATGTCAGCAATACTGTCAAACGAACCACCATTGCCAGGACCAACATGATCACCATCTCTAATATCTTGCCCAACACTAATCCGAGCGATAATTACGACACGAATAAAGGTGAGACGAGTTTGGTACGATTTGATATTATTTATGAAAAACTCAGAGAAGTAATTTGCCGATTTCTTCTTTGCTGTCAGTAAGGGATAAATCATTGAAATTTTCCCATGTATGTCAACGATTTGTTCAGCAAAGTACAAAGTTGGAATTTTGTGGTTTCAACCCAAGTGTGTTTGGGATGTGTGCAGTTCTGAAAGCGAAATGGTACCAGTAATTTCAGACCTAACCTATAGCTAACATAAGAAAAATGAATCTGACTGGAATTCTATTTGTTTTTTCCAAACAGTGAAATAGTTAGTCGCTTTCTGCCGTGGAAGAGCATTAATCTCGTGAGTTTCATTCCGGTAGGTTGTATAGTTTTAGAGAAACTACAAATTGCGTTTCCGAGGTGATAACAATTAGTAATAATGAAATTCCGAACATAGTCTCGTAACACCTTGAAGCGATATGGAAGTCTGTTCGAAATTCTATTATTACCAATTACCGTCACCTCGAAATCGCGGATTGTACTTTCTCGACTACTATCCAACCGATTCGACTAAACCCTTTACAAATGGATTCAGTTTTTTGGCAAAAAGTAGCTGAGTATATCACTTTGTCCAAACAATTGATAGGATTTCAGTAAAATTCATATTTTTTTATGTTAGCTAGGTTAACCCTTTCTGGCCAAATGTCTGTAGAATAACTTAGTGGTCACACTGGGTAAAATTTACCCAGCCAAGTTTTAAATCATTGCTGTGTGAAAACCGTCAGTCCGAACGGGATCGAAAAAATACTGAAAATACTTTGAACATTCTAAAACATGCGTGAAAAGTTTTTGTCTCA
Source organism: Ametastegia equiseti (assembly GCA_963989295.1). Lineage (NCBI taxonomy): Eukaryota > Metazoa > Arthropoda > Insecta > Hymenoptera > Tenthredinidae > Ametastegia > Ametastegia equiseti. The sequence goes on from OZ022399.1 coordinate 7,360,362, forward strand.
AAATTCAAATCACAACATATTCAAATAAATCGTAAATAAGTAAATTTGACAAAAAAAAAGCGCTTTTACTTAGAAAATCATAACTTCGTGAATTTTTAATATTTTTAAGTCAAATTTTAACCAGAATATTAGTCAGATATGGTTTTTCTAGAAAAAAAATAGTGGCATAGTGCACGTTTGAAAACAGGTATTCATTTCTACAGGTGAAGAGGTTCGATTTTGGAGTAAAAATGAATGCGGATTTATCTAGTTTTAGAAGATATAAATGCCCAAAAAACGTAACTTATGCATTTGTTAAATATTGTTTACCAAAAATGAGGTCTGCGTAAAATTTACCCATGGTGGCCACGAAGGGTTAAGTTGGAAGTGATCTCTACTGTATATCATCCTGAGGTTGAATTTGAATAATTGAATAACTAGAAAAATCAGCATTCGACGAAATGCATGGGAGAAGAAATAGTTTCGCGTCTGTTCTTATATTTGTAGAAAATAGTAAACCGGAGGGACGAAAAGAAGTGAAAGAATCTTGGTGTCAGGAGAATGTCCTATACGACGTCAAGACCTTAATTGTGCCCTAATACCCCCACGTACGATCGTGGTAATAAAATGACCCCGGACTACTATTCTCGTACGAGAACTCGTTATTCGCTTCGTACCGAACGAATATCTACGATGTCATTCGGTCCCGGCATTGTTGACCACGTATTTCGCTTCCTCCACCCGAAATGCTACGCGAAACTCTCGAATCTATCCGATAAAGATTTATGGCCCAGTATAACGTCGACATCGCGATAGCTATTCGCAGTGAATTCATTTCGGTAAAGAACCTCATGGCTTCCGATTGAAAATTTCTGTGTTATAAATTTGACGAGCGGAATTTGGCTCAGCTCAGCCACTTTCATCAAATCATTCTCTCTTTTCTTTTTATGGTGGTGAACGGCGGGTGGTCAAACACATTTTCTCATAATCGGTTGGGTACAAAGAAAAGAGCAATAGAAGAATTTCCGTTCAGCGTGATACTTTGTTTTCAGTTTCGCAAGCATTATCAAAAATAGAGAAGTTGACCAAATTTCTCAAAATTATGGAGTTCCAGAGATTGCAGGAATCGAAGATTTTGTATCGTTGAACGGAATTCAAACGAAATGGCAATTCGAAAACAACAAAATTTGATCGGTTTGAAATTTTTGATATATTTGCAAGAGTATGTAGCATATTTTTGAATAGTTAAAAATTCTGGATTTCACCCGGAAGAAACCCAAGATAATGAACTTCTTTCTTATTTCTTGCATTACATTTTTTGACATCCAACCAAGCAGAGTTGTAATAAAAAAACATTTGCTCTAGCACATTTCAGATAATATGTTTTAATTTTAAAAAATATTGAGTTTGTTTGCTTTTGATGTATCGTTTTTGAGAAATCGTGTTCGCTGTCGACGAATATGAGACTTTTGCTTCTTTTCACACGGCCGCCAAATTGTAAAATTTGTGACGTCGTTTTTTTTTTGTTTTTTTTTTTATAATTTTTGAAAAACTACGAATGAAATAGCATCCTGAACGGGATTTCTGTCACAATCACGTTTTTTGTTTTTAAATAACGCTTTTCACGGGTGGAGGTCGAGAAACTAAAAGACCAAAATTCTCAATGACTGAAATCCTGAAATGCAGTGCGACTCGAATATCAAACTTATGAACAGCGCAAAATCGAGAATTGAAAAGTTGAATAAGACCAAAAATCCGAAGTACCTTCTCATCATGTCATCCAAGTTCCCAATCATTTATTTCCAAAAATTGTCCTAAATTTCAAAAATAGTCAAATGCAGATTACGATCATGCAGAAGGTTCAATTTTGCGAAAATCAAAGTTTCGAGTTGCCACCACTTCGATGGTACAAAACTTAGAAGATCCGTACACCGACGATGAAAGATCAGATGAGTTAAAATACATAAACTGAAAATCCCGAAAAATTAGGGTCCAAAAATGCCACGGAAATCGCTCACCGATTAACACAAGTGATATATCTTGTCCGTCCAATATATTTTTAATAATCATTGGCTACTACAGACGTGGGAAGTATTATATGCAATATTCATTTTCGGGATTATGCACGATCGACCATTTGATCATTCGGCATTTTGACCCTCTGCTCCTTTTGATATTCTGTAATTTTACTTCCGTATTTGATTTTTTTGCATTTTGTATCATCTGAGAGTGGTCGACTTAATTTTTCGAAAACTTAGTATTTATGTCATTCGTGTTTTTGGTTAATCGGAAGTTCACCAATTCACAATTGTACTTATATTATCGGTTTACCTTATCGACATTCTCTCATTCGATATTATTTCATATCGATTTTATGGAGCTTTTCACGAGGCTTATTTGGATTCTTGATTTCTGAAACTTCGAAATTCTCGAATTTCAGTGATTACGAATTTCGGTCTTTTGGTCTTTCATCCCCACCCTTCTTCATAACCCACCATCTTCCTTATACTTATATCGAAACCAATCGATTGATTTGTTTTTTTCCCGTCTCCTTTTTCCTCAATTTACGATAACCTGCCGCCGCAGAAATCAGCGAAGGACTTTATACGCCCTAATCCTGTTATCTTCAATTCCCTGGTAGATTTCGCGGGGCACATCATCCTGCGAGATGCCAGTCCACTGACGAGCGTGGTCTCTATGGGTCGAAGAAGAGGTCGTCAGAGGGGTCCGGGTGGCTTGGTACCAGCTTTAGTGGCGCTCAACAAGTTCAGGGTAAGTTCTGCCGAACTGTTATCGGATATTGGATCGATAAGCCACGTAGTACTATCTCTACGTTCTTGAGTAGCTTTGTACCTGTTTCGTTCGATGGCTTGTACTATCGGGGTTGATCTATTTTCCTGCGATATTTAAATACCATTAAAAATTTTCAAGAGTACTGCAGTTTTCCATAAGACCACATACGAGCTCATCTATCAAACAACTTCGAACCAATCCGCCTTTCCAATCTATCAAAGCATTCGAATTTCTCATCCAAATGTCTTCATCTATGAAATATTGAGAAATTTATTGCATCCTGCTGGAAATTTCTACCACATCATGTCTCTACGAATTTTTAAGAAAGTTGGGACTTTGCATAGTCTTCTGTACAGAGTTGAGGTTTTTTTTTGTATTTATTGTTTTATTTGTCGTTTTTATATTATAGATCCTATTTTCTTCAATCACAAAGGCTTCGTAGCCAATACTATTTCATACATTCGGTTGTAAAAATGATTCGAGTAAGTCAAAATTTGAGGAAAATTTGACTTTTTCAGTGAATTTCTACGAAAGATTACCAAAAAAAATAAACTAAACATTGTAATTGTTGTCCCGCTTCGTGGTGGCTGATCATTTTCACTAAGACATTCGATTTTTTGATAGCTGTTTGTCCGAGATTCTGTTCCTGATTTTAACGATCCTTCGAATTCCCCAGAAAAATTTCTTTGAGTCCTGCAAGTTTGTGAGAATAAACTATAAGGATATGCACTTTTTAACACATGATACGTTTTGAAAAAATCATGCGTCGATCTGCGAAAAACCATAATGAAAAATGGTAGATCGTTCCTATGGGTGCACAGAGGTCTGGGAAAGCCCAAACCAACACCATAATTTTTTGAAAAGTTCTGTATAATTTGGTAACAATATATGCCAATCATATCAGTTCGAAGCAAACTGTATATTGGTAGAGAATATAATATTGATTTTCGTATACATGTATAGCATGAAAATGCTATACATTAGGGTGGATCGAAAAAAAAAATTTTTCTCGGCTACCCTCAAAAATCGAAGATATCGCTGAAATGAAGGTCTCCGTAAAAGGATTCGATTTTTTGAATTTTTTTAGGGGGCGCGCGGGACGCTCAAAAGTGCCATTTTTAGCGTCAAATTTACGTAATCGCTGATTAACGGAAACAGATTCATCCGAAAATTCTGATTTTTTCATATAAGGTGCCCAGGTATCTACTCTTTCAAACCCATATTCACAGACCACTACCAATTGGTTCATATCTTCGAAACAAAATTTTGAAAATCAATATTTTCACTATTTTTCGAGTAATTATCGTTGAATTTTGACTTTTTTCCTTCTGAACCGTTTTTTTTATCTCTTCCATCGTTTTTTTCTTGTGAAACTATCGATCAGTATCGCTTACAATGCAAAAATTGCTGAAAATTGCTAAAAAATAAAATTTTGATATTTCGGATATATTTCGAAATAAAATTTATTGTTCAGCGATTTTTGCATTGTAAGTGATACTGATAAAAAGTTTTACCAGAAAAAAACGATGGAAGAAATTCAAAAACGTTTTAGAAGGAGAAAAATCAAAATTCAACGATAAATACCTGAAAAATAGTGAAAATATTGATTTTCAAATTTTTTTTTCGAAGATATGAAACAATTGGTAGTGGTCTGTGAATATGGGTTTGAAAGAGTAGATACCTGGGCACCTTATATAAAAAAATCAGAATTTTCGGATAAATCTGTATCCGTTAATCAGCGATTACGTAAATTTGACGCTAAAAATGGCACTTTTGAACGTCCCGCGCGCCCCCTAAAAAAATTCAAATAATCGAATCCTTTTACGGAGACCTTCATTTCACCGATATCTTCGATTTTTGAGGGTAGCCGAAGAAATTTTTTTTTTTCGATCCACCCTACTATACATGTATACATGCTACTGATTTATTCCTGAATCTAAAAGCTGAACACGCAAACAAGCACAAGTATATAAAGTTGTTTTACATCACTCTGGACCGTGCGGTGTGTATCCATGGATAACTAAATACTTTGGCTAGAAACGTAAATCTGTGTAGGCAGATGGGGTAATGGTAATTTGCGGTCCTGGGTAATCGCGCGATCTCCAAACGTCTCCTGTCACCCTAAGCTGCGGTTTGGAAATAGCAAACGGGTAACAGCGTGGAAACTGTTGTCCTAAAATTCACGCCATCAATTCTACCTCGGCATAAATTTTTTCGTTGTGTCTAAAATCGAGAGGCAAACCGATTAAACAATTTTTTTTATTAATTCGGTTAAATTTTCCAAAATGATTACGTCACATTTTTCATTTTTTTTTAAATAATAACTAGACCAAGAATTGTCTGGTCTTAATAATTTTTGATCCCAGAATTAAATGGTTTTGCGATTTAACTTGGGACATATACATACGTACGTGAGATGATCTGCAGTGAGTCTGGTAATAGTTGAGGAGATTAAGTTATCCAACCGGGTAATTAATTACTATTCGGTTTATCTGTCGCTTGGTGAGGATGACGACGCGACGCGTTAGCCCAACGACCGTCAAGTTTATGCGGAAGCTTAGGGTTTCGCCAAATGGTTGAGCTTAATTGCACCAAACTGTCCAAGTGCCTTGGTACCTCGAGCGGTTGGGTATACTGACCCAGATATTAACCGGATGTCACTCTTCGCCAACAGCTACTGGGATATATAGTCGTAGGTACCTCATTTCCCTCGAGAAAGCTTAATATAAGCAAATCTTCGGATGCTGCGGAATGCATATAAATTCGATTTTGCGAATTGTATCAGATATCAGAATTTGCAATCGAGTCGCTAATTCCATCTTCAGATGAATGAATCATCGATTCCATGAACAATGGCGAAACGCATTTTTTTGCTGGTTTCTGATCACGTTCTGAAGATCCTGCCTTTTTTTTTTTTTTTTACTTCGAATCACTTCTGGTGATATACAAGAAAAGTATTGGCTCAGTCAGAAAAATGAATTTTCTGGATCTCATGGAATCATCACGTTTCCAAACCATCAGTATCCGAAAACAGTTTTTTTTTTTTTTTTTTTAATTATGTCGGTTTGCTGTTGATCTGGCCGACGAACGCGTCGTATGATCTCGAAAATGGCTTGATGAAAAATCTTTAATTAACAGGGGTTTACAAGCTAAGGATGAAAAATTGCATGGAAAATTGCCACATCTTCGTTTCATTTTAACGCTTCCTTCTGTAGATCAAAATTTGATTTTTAACTTTCGCTTTCCATTAAGGAACTGTTTCGCTCTTTTCTTATTCAATAAAACATGTTTTTCCAAGACCAGAGCAAGCGTACTAAAGTGGATTTGCCAATCGCAGGATATTATTTATGGATTTTCGAAAATTCTGATTTCAAAATTGCTCGATGATAATGAAAACGGTTGGATAAAAAGCTATAAGATTTACAGGATTGTATATTGTGATAAGGGGCAGCAATAATTTCTTAATTTCTTCCAATTCGAATGTAGATATTTTTCTACGTAGAACAGAATCGATTTTTGGTTTTTGACTATACCAATTACTATAGGATAATATTTTGATCATAAGTTTGATGCATAAGTTTCTATAACGGCGGTGAAAGACGTACCGTGAAAAAAACAAAACTGTTTTTCCGACTTATTTCAATCGTTCAACACATACTATGTATTCGACGACAAAGAAAATGAAACTGCTCAAGTCTCGACGTCTGGATGCATGTCACGTCATTTTTTATTTTTTTTTTATTCTACCGGTGAATTAGTTTGAAGAAGTGTTTTGTGCGAGGGGGTAGAATAGTGTAAAGAAATTCTGGGAGCGAAATAAATTGCCGCAGCATATAAAAGGGGTAGGAAAACCTTGATCTGGGAGAAACGCTATTCTAGCTCTCTCTCGGCGTAGCCATGATATTCAATTGGTGAGAGAAGTGAGTTTCTCCAAATGCAATATCCGAAACAGGGCAATAATACATATAACAAAATGGTATACAGCTAGGTCAGAATTGTTTCGTCCAATTTCATACCTTCAGACGGTATGGGTACAGCGATAAGGGATCGATATACAAGCTGGGCAAAGTACCTACTTGAGTAATTGCTATTCGATCGTTTGAATATCTAATGGGCCCACATAGAATTGCTAATTTGCTAGGTTGGCACTCTGTACTTATTCCTTGGGACAATTAACACCCATCGAAAAACGGTGCGGGGGGATGAAAATAAATGAACAAAAATGGATTGCTAAAGGAGTTGCGAAAAACGGGTACATCTTCCAGAATTTTCTACGAGCAAAGTAAATAGTGGATTTATCTGGACTTTATACAATCATTACATAGTTTGATTATGTATCTGAAGACATTTTTTGTTTTGTTACAAAAGAAAGGCGTTCAAAAGTTACAGCCATCTTAGCGAACTTCTGTAATTCTCGCAGGACCAAACGGTGATCCGTTGTAGCGGCAAAAGGCCGTGTTTGAAATAAAAAATTTGAAATCTGTTTCAATATGGATGACAATGGTTATGCATTGTCAGTACTGATTTTGAAAATTCGAAGAAATGCGTTAAATATGACGATTTTAGCAAAATGGTCGTGGTCTATTTCGGACTATTTTCGCGCTATTTTGTTGAAATAGTCATATTTCCTGAATTTTTTCGAATTTTTAAAATCGCAGGCGGGATGGGAAAATCATTGTCATCTGTTTTGCGACGTTTTGAACGGATGTGACCCCTCAAATACCAAGCCGTAATCGTATGAGCAATTTTTACAGTTCATTCTGTCACTTATTGCAAGAATTTGATAGAGCAAATTGTCGATATGTTTAAAATCGTCGAAGTTATCCAACGCTTAAGATTGTTCTGCATAGCGCACAGCTGGAGTCTGTGGACATGGTTCACAGGTGAACCAATCATCTGGAAGCGAAATGCTTTGAGATGGGTAACTCGTAGTACCTACAGCTGAAACTATAACGTGGAACTCACTGGGGGAATTCGAGCAAAAATTCTGAAAGTTGCATATGAATTTTAGTTTTTTTTTTTCACTATAATATTTTTACAGTAATAAATGGTATACGATGTTTAAAAAAAAATTCAGTCATGCCATTGCCATTGAAAAAATTTCATGTTTCAGAGATCGGTAGGATTCTGCGAATAATTCAGTTGAAATTTAAAGAAGGATTAATCATTCGTTTAAGAGTTATGCTGTCCACGGTGTTGAAAGATGTGATTTTGAGATAAACGGCTTCGCAGTTGAGTGACTTTTTCTATAGTATGACGTTAACTTTTCTTCGAGATTCCTGGTCCATACAGCATTCCTACCTTCGACCATGAAAGATCTTCTTTTATTCTTCTTCATTTTATTTCTAATATCCTCGGGTGTCGCCTCTCTTGTCGTGTACACGCCATTACCGATCGATGAGGTCTTTACCCAACGATCTCCGTTCAATTACGTTCTACAACGCTGTGTGACTTCCATATTTTTTTCGAATTTCTCCATGGCGCTTTTTATCCAAATTTTGCATAGGCTTTCAAAATCAATAATGGAAAAATGACCGATTCTCTACAGTTTCAATGGTTCTACACCCCCTTAATTCCCTGAGGGGTATGCCCGAGTTTGAACCTTCAGAAACACGATGTTCAATATTCTCTTTATGCGTATACATCAGAATAACAAATTTGAGCTTTTTCACACACGTACATACATAGTCTCTAAAAATTTCAGTTTTCGTTTTTCTTAGTTTTTGTAGAACATCTACAGACATCGAAGTTATAATGTTATTCTGATTCAAACAAAGTTCTGCAGCCGGTCGGCCAGTCAGTTAACACATCGTTCCAGCAACTGAGATAATCTAACGTTAAAAATGAACAAATATAATAACACTATTATAATAACTGAACTATTGAACCATCGGATACTTTCTTGAGAATTCGGGAAACATGACAAGGGCAGGCTCCAGACAAAAATGTTCAATTCTGTCCTCAATTCCAAGTCTCCAAATGTTCCTATACGAAATTCCAGTTTTGAAACTTGAAAAATTTGAAATAGTATCAGATCATTCGATAGTTCTATGGTTATACTAAATAAAGCTCTTTTTGTTTTATATCTTATTGTTAGACCACCTTAGTTACCGAAACCATGTTCACCAACTGGCCATGGAGCGCCTGCAGCGCTGTGTTCAAACATCCACAACTTCTTTATTCATTAACAGTTTTCGATTAAAAAAAATGCATCAACTCGTTCAGGCCATGTACTAACCGAAAGTGTAAAAGCTCGTAATTTACTTCATTCCAATACCCACTTAAAAATCGAAGTACTTTTGAAGCGTCGAATTCATGAACATTCCTTTCAACATGATCGAAATAGCATTTCTGTTAAAGCCAATCATTCGTCACAATTTGAAATTCCTTATATTTTTCATTACTATAATAATTTTTTTTTTTTTGTACCGAACAATGTGGATCAGCTTGCGGATTGTGTGAAAGTTGTTCACAATGAGACTAGAGTAACGTGTTGCGCTCGAAATAAAAAGAAAGACACGTACTTCTTTGTTTCATTCAAAGCTCGTTAGAAGTCGCGTTAATGGCTGGTGGGTTGGTAATTGTTCAGAGGAAATTGAGCAAAGTAACTGTACTTAAGGGTCGTATTCGCGTATAACCATTATCAAGGTGCTGAACTCTTGGGAAACAAAATGCTCAGACAGCGAGTGGACAACGACAATGTTCATTGGTAGTAATTGTTCAGATATTTCAAAGACGATATACATGAATGCAGCTGGTTTGCCATTCAAAAGGAATTATCGTTCAACACTAAGAATCAGACATGATACTCGGCAATCTCTGGCATTGTTGTGAATGTGAAAAATAAGAACTGGGAAATCTGGTGAAAATCGAAAATGTAAAATCAGTCCAATAGTCCCACATGATTTCAGTCCCAATTTTTACTATATTCGGGTTTTTGAAGAACTTATTTTTGTCCGTTCTCTGCCGAAATCCATTCCGGAATATTTGAAACTTTTTTGAATTATTCCAGTACCAATTTCCGGTAAAACTGGTCGATTTAATCGGAAGTTATTCGACGAATATACAAAGTTAATAATTATACGTAGTAAACGTAAGAAGCTTAGGTTATTGGGTTCATTTGGAAAAGTCCACGTGGTACGATACCCGAAAAAATTCGAACTTTCATAATGACATAACAAGGTTGACATGGATAACCAAGTAGGTACTGAACACTAACAAAATTATACAGATTGATGGCTTTTGATCGATCCACGGCGATATTTTGAAACCGAAAAAAGTAAGAAATAATGTTTACCACAAAAGTTGTAGGGTTTAGAGAGTAAACAAATTTGGCCGAATCTAATTTTTTCCAGATCACGTTGCTGAGGTAAAAGCAAGCTCAATTTGGCTTTTTATATCGGACTCTAAATTTTTGATTACGGAATCGGGGGATGGGATTGACACTTTTAATTCCAGAAGCTACGGAATGATTTTTGGACATCCTGGGTCTCAAACTTTGATATTTTTTAGCTGTCTGCATTTTGACCTTTCGAAATTTGGAAGTTCTGAACTCGAACGTATCTAAAAACTCAGTATAAGCACCTCAAATAAATTCGGAATTTTGAACATTCGGAACCTTTGGAATTCAGAACTTCAATCCTGCCCCAGAATAGGATATATAGCATACATTTTTGCATAAAAAATCATTGGATACCTTCGTTCTAAAACTGATGGTCGTGCAGATGGTAGCTGTGAGAGATGAGACTGTCGGTACGGTGGGCGAGTATACGTTTCAGATACTACCGATTCAGGTGATTTTCCCGATTTTTCTTTCGGTATCTTTTTCCCGGTCTCCAGATAACGCTGTGGATAGATTCAAACCAATATCATCCCGTATATTCAGAAAACGAGCCCGTGTTCGGGATGATACAACATTTTCCGTGTGTCATATACTAAATTGCAAATAGCATCGATCTTGGATGCTAGAGAGGTTCGGAACTCATCAAGTTCAGACAGTAGTCCGGTCCTAGATACATAATACAATACCCTTTATCATGAAATGTTCAAATGTCCTAGCCACTGCGGGTAATTGGCCGCGGGGACCAAAATACATGACATAATGGCACTTACATCAGATTCTGAGTTCACATTGACGTATTATAGTGCAGGCGAGCATGACGTCGAAATATCATTCAATCGTTCAAATTTAGTTAAGTAATTCTATTATCGGTGTCTTGTGATATAACTGTTTAGATTTATCCTGTCATTTACTCATCTGGGATATTGCGATGTAGATAGCAAAAAGGCCTTAACTTCAACATTATGCTTTTTCACCCAAACAAAATCAGACGGAAGTTGATTTTCAATTATGATAATCACCCTAGAAATATAGGGATTTGCGTTTTTACGACGTTTTCACATTCAGAGATTAACATCTGATGTCGTGTGTGTGGTCAATTTTTTGACCGACGATATCTCGAGAAAGATAATGAACGGATTTTAATGATTCTGTTTTTAACGCGATGCAGTTTTTTTTTCTAAGCTAGAACCGATCAAAATTTTGATTCGATGCGTTCATCAGTTACCAACTTCTTAACGAGAAAAAGAAAAACCATATAAAAAAAAACAGATTTTCGAGAATTTGAATTTCAAGGGTTCATTACGTAATTCAGCTGAGTGTATTTCTATGGATTCAATCTTTTGCGCAAAACGTTATTGTTCGAGTCTGAAAAATGTGAACGGAAAGTTACGGGTCTAACCTCTCACGTATGGTCACCTAAATTATCTGCTTGATATAAGGAGATGACCAAATGCCAAGATGGCAGTGAAAATTTCGAGGAAATATCTTGAAATGAATACCTCTGTACATTTTGTCGCGGTACTTTTGCGAAGAAGACTTTTTCTAGCTAAGGGGTTGCGACGTGATATTCCACGAGTCGAATGGGGACCAGTAGGTACAAACTTTCAGCTTCAAAGAAGTTTGGCGAAACTCGAAATCACAATTACCTTCGTCGTTCTTTCGACCGTAGAGAAAAGGAGCCGCTATAATGTATAATGTAGTACATGGGACATTCCATGTCAACTCGATCAATGATTTACCCTCACCATTTTTGATTCGCTTCCCGATTTTTTATACGATTCTCCAATCTCGAAAAAACACTCTCGAATTTTTTCAGAGTTTTTCCTTCAACCGGTAATTTGTTATATGTTTCATCAAACCTATAATCTCAAATGGGATTCTTTTTTTTGTCTGAAAAAGCTTTGAAAAACCTAAAATTTAATTCCAATCATTTTGTTACGCATTCCATGAAAGGCTGATGTTTTTTTTTTTTTTTTCTTTTTTTAGCCCTTCAAACATGTTAAAAAAAAAACGCCGTGTTTTAACGATATGAAATTTCTGAATCAGTTCTAAAAAATGCTGTGATCAATTCTGAGTCTGTTGACGCGAGACCCACGATAGCACGCGGTCCCCTTCTAAGCTTTTTCCAGAATTTTTAGTCATTTCATGAGAATTTTCGTATCGTTGAAACACGGAGTCTTCTTTGTCCGAAATGTTTGAAGGGCTAGAAGAAATAGAATACAAAATCGGCCCATTATGGGACAGGTGTCAAAATGATCGGAATGAAAAGTTGAATGTTTGACAATTTTTTCGAATTGAAAAAAAAAAAAAAAAAGAAATTATATTTTGAGATAGGTTTGAATTCCCATGAAAAATTAACGATAAAAGGAAAAAAATAGGTAAAAATTCTAGAGTGCGTTTTCGGGATCGGAGAATCGTCTAAAAAATTGCGAAGCAAATAAAAAATGGCGAGGGTAAATCATTGGTCGAGTTCAGATGGAATGCCCAACACACATCGATCTACATATGTTATAGGTAGATATAGATTTGCCCACCAAATATGTATGTACGTCTGCTGCCATTTCGGTAGAAGAAACGAGACCTCCTTCGTTTCGCGATACTGCAAATAGCTGACCAAATTACGTGCGTGGGTCTTTGTGCGGGGTTGATATTGCCCACACCATGATAAGAAGAGGGTTTCGCAAGGAGGGTGTAACCCTCTGCCAAGATATAACTTTAGCTTTGTACATAGCGCGTGACAAAGGCAGCTGAACGTCTTCCAGGATTAGTGAGTTTGCGGGTGTATTTCTCCCTTTCCTTTTCCCTCTAACTCCGTCCTATCACTCCCCTGAAAGTAAACAAGACTCCATCAGCCCTGATTCGTTTCTTCCTCAGTCCCTCAGATCGTCCTTCGAGGAACCGCATGATAATTAACGGTGATCATCAGGGACACCCTAATCCTATGTTCGATTGACCCTGACCCTTTCGGATCTTACTAACTCTTCAGTCTTTCAGTATCCGTTCAAAATAGCGCATATATATATATGTGATTTTTGCAGATTTTTATCTCGTCCCATCATCAAGTTATAGCTTTTTTTTTGAAAGGACCCCGCACCAAATACATGGTGAAATTTATCTCGGTGAGATAGTATATTGTGCATCAAGGAAAGAAATTACCTATCTTCCCGTGATGCACATTCTATTTTTTTTTTTTCGTACATGAACGGAGGCCGATTTGGCGTTCAAACGGCGATTACATTTTAGGTTATGCGACGTTTTGACCGAGCCACACTGCATGGTCGGTACGGCAGAGAAAACTGGGAGAAAACACTTTCCTCCCTAGAGGAGAAAGACTTTCCACCCGGTCGCCAGGGAGGAAAGACTTTCCACCCGGTCGCCAGGGAGGAAAGACTTTCCACCTAGCTGGTCGGTAAAGCCACTGTTTGCTTCTCCGAAACATGTTGCAAAATGAGCCTTTTCGTTCATGTATGAAAAAAAATGCTGTAATTTTGGCAAAGCATAGTCCGTCTTGTCCAGAATAATCTCACAAATGAAACAATTGGATCTGAAAATGCTTCCTTTTTGAGTTATACTTATTCTTATTCTTGTACTTGTTCTTGCGCGAGCTTGTATCATTGATGCTGTTCTGAATATCTCTTATTTGGAAGGTATTTTGTTACTTGAAAAATCGTTTTTCAAACTTTGGTAAGCCTGTAACTTAAATAGAACGCATTTTCAGACCCATGTCCCATGCATTTGAAATTCTGTCCTGGGCAAGAAAAACGATCATTTCCTAAATTTACAAAATTTTTCATCAAGATAAATTTTACCATGCATTTGGTGCAGGGTCCTTTTTCTCTAGAAAACTGCAGGATTTCATTTCGAGCCTGCCAACTAGTTTATCAATTCATCGGGCTATTTTCTGCCTAAAAATCTTGTTAATCAAAAATTCGTAATTATTCCAATTTCAGCGAGAATGGAAGTGTTCACAAAATTGGATTTTTCTCGACGTTTCTTTTCCCGAATTGTATTCTATTCTCCAGCAGCAAGATTCGCTATTTTATGTCGCAACGTATAGTTATACCTTGCGGTCGATATTACAGTAGACTTCGACTCACCGTCCAGAAGGCGGTCAGATAATGCCGTGAATTTTGCAGTTAGCTTTGTCTCGAAGGTATAATCAACTCTGATCTTGTAGACTTAAAGCCAGTGTTTTCTCACCTTATTTAGTTGAAGCCTTGAATCTCCTTCCCAAGCGACTTCAACACTCCAATTTACTCAATTTCCGGTTTACCTATTCCAGTGGTGGGCGTAAAAGTGGCCTTTGAGGTCAACCTAGACCTCGAGGGGACCTTTCCTCAATTATTTCTCTTTTGATACAGAGAAATTGAAGAGATCGCTCGATATATTAGGGCCGAGGAAAATGAAAAAGAGTAAAAGAAAGAAAGAAAACGAAAAAGAAAAAAAGACAATTCGAAGTTTATGATAGAATTCTGAGAATGTTGATAGCCTGTTAGGTTGCTTGCTTTTCATTTCTTATACTTTTCCAATTAAGGTGAATCAAATTTCACGTATCTGACTGCTCGAAAAGTTTCCGAAGAGTTGTTTTGTTTGCATATCGGTTCCTGATTGAAAACTGAAAGTATAGCTAGCTATCTCCCTGGTTTAATCATCGAAGAATATTTCTTCCCCCGCAGAATTCAATATCTACGTTCTATACTCGGAAATGCGTTATTGCTATCATATTTTTTTTTTTTTTTTAGGCTTCATGAATATAGTAGCTACCCTCACTCTTTCGTTAGGGCCTGAAAGATAATATGAAAGTCTCTCGCGTATCGATTCGCAAATATAAATATTTGCAATTTCAGTTCCGCTGATTCCCATACCTTCATATACCTTATCATTTCCGTCTGCATGAACTCTGGATGAAAAATGTATCTTACAATTTTCTTTTTTTTTTTTTTTTACTTTCCAGACTCTGTTATTCTGATGCTATCTCCCTTATTTATAATCCGAACAACACTCACTATGACCTGAATAATAACCTACAGAAATTAATCATGGCTGCAGAAGGCTCGTTGCAGAGGTCTGGTTAATATATTTTTGTATTTTTGTATTTTTTTTTGCTGCGTTTTACCTGACTTTTGTGAGAGCTGTTTAGATTTCATTCCGTCCTACTTCTCTGCATTATACCAAGTCAAGTTTCTGTACTTTTAATTTTCAGATTCTTCAAGAGGTTGCCGCAGTTTTACCCCATGATGAACGAATCGCCATGCTTGACGCAGTTCAACGCGTTGCCCGGGAAGCCTCCCGGCGTTCCAGGAGAGCCAGCTGCCCGGATCCAGCAATTTCTGGGTCTCCAAGACAAACTTACACCCCCAGGTGAATTGGCTTTGTAGATTTTGGTTGACACGTTTACATACATGTATATTAGAGTGGTCCAAGAACTCGGACTTTCAATTTTTCAAAATGACATCGCCACACCGCGTTCCGAAAATCGAGTGAAAAAATTGGGTAAAAGTTAATCCGGATTAAAAAAACAAACTCTTAGATGTTTTTGATTCTCAGTAAATTCAGAACATTCAGACTTGTTTCTCTGTTTTCGATTAAAGACTCGCCAAGGCGGGCGATAATTGGCTCAACAAAAATGGTGACTATAATCAAGTTTCACTTTTTTGCTGGATTCAATATGTAAGAATCTACAGGGTGACCTAAAAAAACCACTCCAATTTGAGACTCGAATAATTCTGAACGCGTAAATTGATCTTCGAGATATTTTTTTGCTGGAAACTAGAAAAATGAATGTTTCCATTTTGTGTTTAAAAATTTTTCAAATCTTTATTCGGTGCAAAGGTACACGCACTTGAAAAATGAGTTTTAAAATGTCGTTGGGGGCTTACAAAAAATAATATTCATGAATGAATAATTTGATTTTCGTATTTAATTGTGTTCGGAAGACTCGTTCTTTCTGTTTCAATCAGGAAGAGTATTGCAAATTTGCACAGCATGTGTGTTTCATATTTTCATATAATTCGTATTTGAATATTTTTTAATATTCGTATTCAAAATCACTGGAGCAGTCGTACTAAAAAATCTGTGTAATATCAATTGAATCAAAGATACATGAATGAATATGGAATCATGCTGCTAAAAAATAAAGTTTAGCACCGATATAGTTCGATGTGTCCGCCAAAGTTCTACCTCTACCTCGTTTTTTACCATGCGGATGCGGACAATGGAAAAGCCGAAGTTTCCTGAGTAAAAAGTCGCAACGAAATAAATAAGTTTTCCAGAAACAATTGAACACGGGAATGAAAAAAATTATTGGCGAATTTTTTTTTTACTTTTTATTAAGCTCCCAGTGATTTTTCGAAAAAAACGATTTTGAAGTGCGTGTATCTTCGCAATGGATTCAGATTTATTTCTTATTCTCCAACGCGAAATGGAAGATTCATTCTTGTATTTTTCAACAAAAAGTAAAAAGATCTTGAAGATCGTTCGACGCGCTTAGAATTTATTCAGGTTTTAAATTAGGCCGGTTTTTTTTTTTTTTTTTGGGGCCACCCTGTAATAAACTTATTTACATTTTCATACCGTTAAGTGCTACGAAGATGGATCGATCAATTTGAACTTTTTCATCGAGCACGCTCCTCATCCTCTGAAATAGTAACAGTTTAAAATAAGGGGCACATTTATTTTAGACGAGAATTTTCCATCATAACGTTTGTCTCGTGACATTTTTCATTTTTCATCGGGGAGTGAATTTGTTCAATTAACTCCATACATATACCTACATACTTTTCGCGATTCGGGGCAAACTGACCTTTCATTCTGCAGCCAACAATCTGTCGGAGAAAAGTTCTGATATCCTCTCCAGTTTTGTTCAGTCAGTTTTCAAAAATGGTCAGCCTCCCAAACTATACATACAAAAGCGACCTGCCTACGTAATTGTTCTATCGAACCGTTTTTGAGATTTTCAAGCGAATTTGACGAAAGTCGAAAACAGTTTCGGGTTCTAAAGGTATTCGAACGTCAAGATCAGTTAAAATGAGAGGTATCCATTTTTCGGCCGATGCCAATACCTTGTTCTTCATTTGATAGCAAATAACAAAACCCTTTTGATACTCTCAATCTAACTGCAATTATACTTTTCAAATTATCAAAGATGTGAAGTATATTGATTCGATCCCCCTTAGTTTCCCATTTCGGAGAAAAGGAAAGTTATTATAATCACCTCGAAAATGAGAATTTGAGTTTTCACTGGATCTCGACGTTTGAGGTCCAGAAAATCACCTCCAACTATTTTTGGCTGTCGATATCTTGAGAATGAATTTACGAAATTCGATGATTTTGGTCTCAATCGATGCAACTTTTCATAAATCAGAGCTCGTCAGATTTTAGATTCAATCGGTCGACTAGGTTTTTAGTAATTAAGCGAACGAAATTTTACCCAAAAAAATTTCAACTAGTCATATCTCGAGAACGGATCAACGGATTTGGATGATTTTGATCTTCATCGATAGCATTCACTTTAACTTAGAAATGAATAAACTTTGTAATGGATCAAGACAATGGTTTCGTATCGTTCGAATTTGAAAGATCCGCGTTGGCAGTTCCAGGGCTGGTCCATTTTGATCAGACAATTCACCTACTTGTTCTAGCTTATAATCATTTGAAAAATAGCCTAAATCAGCGACGCACAGCTTCAGACGGAAAACTAAGATCCGTACGTGACAATATAGAGTCAAGATAGTCTGTCGACGAAATAATGATATCATCAAGCGCGACGTCGTAGCTTTGCAGGTAATATTGAAGTGGAGAAAAGGTTGCAATTAAAATAGTAAAGGGGCATAGTATAATTCTACTTCGCCATTATGAGAATGGTACCAGCATTAGTACGAACGAGTACAAGTTTGACAGAAATCGGCAGCACCACGAAGCTAGTTGGTGCTTCAACGCGGACGTACATACCTACTCAACGTGATTGCGTCGACTGCAGCGGGTGAAGCCCATCAATTTCCATGAATAGGGAGAAAACTTTTCCCCATTTTGTTCGCGTCAGTTATTAAAGTCCAACCAACTATGGGGAATGGCGGGTCCACCATGGTGGTATGGCTTGGCAAGGTTTGCCATGACGTGGCAGACCGGAAGTCCACTCCGTGTCATAGGGTCTTTAGGGGATATTCTCGAGTGGCGTGAAATGGATTAATTTATCCCTAGATTTTTCCCAATCCGGAAAAATGAAACCGGATCAACAAGATGATCACCGTGATTAATTTCCCGATGGGCTTACTACCTACCCTTTTCGAACGAATGGTCCCAGATAGGATGGAAAGCATGACTCGAAGGACGAAGGACTGCTGCAGTATTGGAGGAAATAACGTATCCTATACTTGGTGCACGTGTTTGCGCTAGATTTTCGCCCATCACCTTTAATCCCACGTTATAACAACCACCGACATCCTTCATGAGCTAACTTTTAACTTCCGTTATTCGCCTTCTGCTACCTTTCGCCCTTCGACACCTTGCGTAACAGAAGAGGGAAGAAATTACGACATATTTGTAAAGTTAGAACTTTGGGAAACTTCACGGTTTCTTAACGCATGAGTTCACGTCCTGCAACGTAACAATTTTGAGAGACTTATCACGCCAGGTGAGAGAAAGCGTGGCCGGAACTGAGGCTGAAGATTTTCTCTGAAAGCATTCGACCATAACCAAGCCAGAGTCCTGGCAAGTAATTTGGCCGAGATTCTGGGATATGTATGAATATGTGGAGGTAATCGTTAAACGTAGAACGACGGTTCTGTTTACATAAGACTTTCCAAGGACTCTAAGGACTATACGGAAAGGAAAGAGAACAAGATAAACAAATGGGAAATAAGTATTCCAGCAGCCTAATTTATTATGTATATTATATATCCCGACTTTCCAGGTTATACATCGAAATTTAAAAACGAAGCTGAAACCTTTTTCAGTTTGAAAAACATTTGACATAAGGTAGATGGTCATAATAACCAAAGTTATGGACATCACAAGCTGAAAAAGGCTTCAAAAGTAAAATGTGAGGAGAAGGAAATTCCTACAAGAATAATTTATACCTGGCTGATGTGACGGTGCAGTGAAATTTCAGTAAGTCACTGAATCAATCAACTATTCCGGTACTTGTATTCTTCAATGACTACTAGATCATGGAACAAAAATTTTGATTTTTTATGCCAGACGTAGGAAGTAGTAGAAAATTGTCTTTTGCAATCCGATAAAGTCATTGAACAATGTTGCAGAGCAAAATGCAATGTTTGATGGTTCCACTGACATGGTGGGTCACCACTCTAGACCCAGATGTATCAGTACAGCGATTAAACCGTAGATTCTTTTCATCCACTTACCTACTTTGTGGGCTATGTCATCGATCACTTGAGAGGATAAACCCTTACCGAATAATCTGCGTCCTAAAACATCAGCTTAACTTGTCACAATATGGCGTCAAATTACGATCTCATTGCTGAGCATGTAACCAAGTCTCAAATTCCGATCGTGAAGTAGATTTCCAATCGTTGAAAGAAAGTGTCAAGATTGATCTCTTCTTTACCAGGTTTGATCCTAATTCCGTAATATGATTCCTATCTCTTTGTTAAGGCACGTCTTCTTGAGCCTCCTCTCACATAATTACTCCCGATGCTCACTGAAAAGCTGAACCTATAACAAGGAGCTAATCCAAAACTATATCGAAACCAGTTGCGGAGTGACTGCCAAATTGGTTTGTCTCGATCCAATTAAAGCGGTTCGATAGTTTCACTAAGGATTTGCATAGTCAGGTTTGTTGGACAAACTCCGTCTCGTCTAACCTTCTCAACTCTGACGGTTACACAATATCTGATTTCACAGTATGTTGAGTTTCAGTTCATCTTACAAAATTAGCCTCTGATAAAAATGCGAGAAAATCTTTGCTTTTTTCATACGGTGACGTACCTGCGCCTGGTTGGGACACAGAGAATAAGAAACTCAGAGAGTTCGGAATAGAACTCATTTGCTAATGTCAAAACCAGACCCAGCTTTTTGCAAATAAACGTCAACCTCTGGACTAAGAAAGATTCAATAGCAGAAGCGGGATAAGTAGTTATTATAATCTGAAGAGATGAGTTCTCAAGGGACAAAATGAGAAACAAAAAGAAAAATATTAGTAATGTACATTGATCACGTGCAACAGTAAAGGAAAAATAATACAGACCCAGCTGCATTACCATATCGAATGAAAAATCCATGTATTAATGATATCTGACAAAATTATGCACTGAAGTGTATAGACTCAGATGTCTGCAAGAGCGATTAACATCGGACCGTATATCAAGAGACTAATTGACATCAGGTAGTTCGAAAGGTATATACCTACCGGTGATTAGGTAGATTTATGGTATTTCGGTAATGCGTAGGGTATGATTAGTACTGCTTGTAAACATCCAAGGGCTCAACAAAGGTTTAGCCAAATAACCGTCCAGAAAGCATCAAAGCTGCGGCCCCAGTCCATAACCATAAATTACCATAGCAATGATGAGGTAGCTCTAAAATGTCTCATAATTTAGGAAACGTGACCGCGAATGGCACTCAACGGAATCAACAACATGCTCGCAAAATTATTTACCTACTGCATCTCCATGGATGATCAATAAATTTTAATGCTGGATAATTATTCATTTTTTATTTCCTCATTTGCGTAGATCAGAGACATACCTGGATCTTCCACCAAGCCCACCTTTATCTCCGACTACACGTCAGCGAAGCATCATTGCCGAACATCAGAGACAACTTCATAGAGAAATGTTGGAGATGCACGACACCATGACGCGTGGTCTACGACCCAGAGGTCATCTTCCTGCATGGGATTCGGCATCCCTTGCTTCGTGGACATCGTCGATCGGCTCAATGGGAAGAAACAGGCTCAGAATACATCGAATTCCAACTTGGGATGGTGGTAGAGGTATCGATCCAACCTACCCACATTTTGAGCTTATAATAAGCACAAGGGACTTGATTTTACTAGCAATTTAGCTTTGGGGATCAAACATTGGAGTGTATGGAATGAAAATGATTTAGGGATTTTGATGATTGAAAAGAGGTCCTGGATCCAGGTGAAA
The DNA here is from genome assembly GCA_963989295.1 of Ametastegia equiseti. Taxonomy (NCBI): domain Eukaryota; kingdom Metazoa; phylum Arthropoda; class Insecta; order Hymenoptera; family Tenthredinidae; genus Ametastegia; species Ametastegia equiseti. Next base: position 7,381,587 of record OZ022399.1, read on the forward strand.
TGGACTCAATAGCATTCCATGATCAGTATATCAAGTTGTTTTTGTTCACCAGGTCCATCGCCACTTTGGGACAGTGTCAGTACCGATGGGAGTTTCGGAAAATCAAGATCGGAGGAGATGATAAGCCGAGAGGACTCACCGAAATGGAATACCTTGGAGCGTCAACATAATCACGACGGTACTACAGATTTCGGTGAACGTTCCCGCCTTCCAAGTTGGGATTGCTTGGAGGCAACCCTTGATCAAAAGTTATCCAAGTATGACGTTCTCGTCGAACCGGACTCCCTGGAGGTGAACAGGGACGTTGAAATCGACTACCTTCTCACGGCAAACGCGAGTAAAGAATTTCCCGAAGACAAGTCTCGCCCTGGACTCCACGAGCCCAAAATGCAATGGAAGACTCCGGTACTCAAACAAACTAAAGACATGAACTTGAAGCTCACCTTACCAAAGGACTCAGTTTCCACCACCATAACCAAAAAAGGAGAATCAAGCGGGAAAATACACCGTGAAAAAGCTCATCGAATTAATTCACGATAGCCTATTGTAATGTGTGGCTAAAAGTGCTGAATTGGGGAAATAAATACTAAACAAAGACTCGCTTCTATTTGATGTATCGCTCCATCAGTGATGGGATGATTATTGGAGATAAAAACTCTTCGCTCTATTTTCCGCGTCTAAAAAGTCAGATGTAGACAAATGTTTGTTATTTTCCGGGCATTTAGGGGAAGATCGAGCTTCACCAATCAACCTTATGTCAGAATCGCTGCCCAAAATGTCTTCAATCAGAATGTCCAAAAATCGTACGTATCAAGTGTTCAAATAATGGTAAAGATTCGTGCTAATTCGCTTTAAACATGCGAGATGATACTTAGTGATTTAAGTCTGATTCTATTTGATCGGTGCATTAATCACATAATCGGATCATAAAAGCTCTTAAATTTAACGGAGGCTTCTGATTAACGAAGCGAATAATTTTCTGAAATTGCGTTCGGGTTCTACTCCTCCTCCTTTTTATCGAACGAGTAAAGGTTCAAAGAGTTTGTAACCACTTCAAGAAGGCGACACCTGACCATCTGAAAACCACTTTAACGTTTTGAAACTGAGCTCACCGCGAAAGCTCGATAGCTTTAGCTTCACTTGAACGGATATTCGAGCTTGCGAGCTTTTATCGTTTAAATATACGGGAATATTGTTTCGACGATGGGGTATAGATATTTACGGATATATAACCCAAAATCAAAATGTATCGAAACGAATTAGTTATTATTGATATTGCTAATCCCCCACCCCGTGAAAATGGATGATGGCTGCCTTAAGACATCAGAGGAAATCTGCTGAAGAGCAGTGACGGTCTACTTTCATATTCGAATCTGGTTTTGGCATGATCAGCTTCGTTATTCCAGACTTTTAAGACTGAAGCACATAGAACTCCGTAAACCACAAGCAGAATGTCCAATGGCTTTTTTATTCTGCTAATGGAATATGGATTTTTGATTGACATGAAAATTCGCAGGCTTACGGCATCGTCAGTGTACCACATCGCAAGCGGAAGAATAAATAATTTTCCAAATGATCAAATAATCAATTGCACGGTCGAGCTATACTGATATTCCAAGTTTATGTTTCAGTCTGTGTTACTAATGAACCAATAATTACATTCACGAACAAATCGGCGTTCATATTTATTGTTTTGGTATCAAAGACGTGACTACTAAATTCTTAGGGTTCAGCATCTCCCAGCACTTGACTTTAAATATTTCTCAATATTTCCTGAACATCTCTTGCACTTTGTACCCGTTACCTCCTCCGTCATATACCCTTCTGGTGTTATAATTACGATATGCTCTGAGCCATCGAACTTCCTTGATGATTGCCATAAGTTTGCATATGAGCTTGATGGTAAATTGCACCCTTTGATGGAAGTATTTGGTGCAGTGTCATTAGCCAGTCTGATCATGGATGCCACAGAGCAACAGATCGTGAGCTTTGTAAACTAATTTTTCAGTGACTCTGCAAAAAGTTCTTTTGCGCAGATCTGCAGCTAATCACGCGACTGAAGACTACACCACTGTTACTAACATTAAACATTCCGAAAAGAAGTATGAAAGGTATATCGTGATCCCTTCGTTAGTTGAAATTTGATTGTCGATTGACATGTCTTCACCAAGCTTCGTGATTCCTCTGAAGATGGTGATGGGGTGAGTATAAACTTTAACCTTACCATACGATTTTCTCAGTTATTTACTGAACGACAATGACATCAGATGTTTTCGTGACTGCAGTGCATTGATTATAGGAAAAGTAAGGCTTTGTCTTCAGAAGGGATCACAAAGCATTCATTCCCTCTTCGCCTACCCTAAAATTTGCTCATCACCATTCGAACCCCTAATTCGTCTAGTTGTTAGTCGGCTCAGTGGATTGTAGGCTACCGATCGAAGGCAGTATGCATCACCTTGGCTTACTGTTAATGATGTAACCTCGCTGATCAAAGGGCGGTAATCTTCATGTCTGATCAACACAAGCCCCCGTCACTTCTCGAAGCGAAGTCTCGGGTAACTATACACACTAGGTACTGTAATATTCCACGGTTCAGGCGCAATAGTTAACCCTTGTAAACACATTCTAGGAAAAGCTACACACATCCATACCTTAGCCCAATGTCTACATATGTATATATATGTCTACTTAGGTACGTTGCTTTTGCGAGCTTGTATATGTATAATGTGCACATAGTTCTGACAGCAGTCAAAACGTATATTACTCTGTACCATTACGTTCTAGGAACTGGAAGCCAGTCTCAACTACATCTATATAACTGAAGGCATATATTTAACGTAGCATATACATGAGTACGTGCAATTTCACTTCGCGGTAAAACATTCGTGTCTCTACTTGAAATTTTTTGAAATTTTTACTTCTAACAATAAGATTTTCTACGAATTTGGAGGGAATTTCGGACCTAACGTAGGTATTCGTGGATCATCATGGATAATTCCGTCATTTTTCGTAACCTTTCATAAAAAATTGTTACTTTCATCGATAGAATTGAAAGGAATCTACGATGGAGTATGAAAATGAAACCAAAAAGTTTCGGTTTCTCTGAAAAATTCGTGGAAATTCTTATTGAATTATCATCACCGGGGTAGGTATATTTAGCCCAGAATGCAATGCTTGTGTCCTGGGACTCGGTGTATAGCCGAGAATTGTGCGATCGATGAGGGCACTCTGACCAAGGGAGAGTAAACTCTGTTTGAAGGCTGCTGGAGTAGGTAGGTAGGTAGGTACATACCTACTATGAGTAATGAAAATTTGGCAAAAGTTTTTCTTTCTTTTCTTTTACTTTTGAAAGCTTTCTCGTTATCGCCTAAGCCGCAGCTGATATTACTGGGTCAGGTTCGTCACCTCTTTCTTGCGGTTATTGCACACCCGGTTATTTTCACTGACGTAATATACGAGAGAAAGATGGATAAAGAAAGTTGGAAAAGGAGAGAATGACCAGAAAGCTACCGACCTTAATGAAAGGCATTTTTTTTTTTTTTTTTTTTTTTTTGACCTATCACACATAGGTAGATTCTGGTACAAGTGAGTCCAACTTTAGAGTCGTGCTAGGTACCTATGCATGCATGGTTTTGTGAAATGGGGTAGTTTGTGTGAAAGGTTCAGACCATTAAAGTTCTTTTTTCCAATTAAAACTAATTTAAGGTCTTGTATTTTCACCCCTGGTGTCTGGAGGCTGCATGGGACCAACGTGCAGTGAAGAACAGTAATCAGTGAACACGGCTGCAGCACCGCGTTGCTTCTACTACCCCAAATCGTCCCAGGCCATTACCATCCCCGCATTTTTAACCCCGGCTAAATATAACCCGGGTATAAAGTCAGCGGGTTGTATAGAATCTCAACGGACAATTGCGATATTGAAATTATAATTTTGGATTCGTAAAAACACTATATTCTCAGATATGTGCTGGATGTGAAGGAGATTTAACAACAGTTCCTTGATCATTTTAAATTTTTTATCTCTTCAGCATTCTATCTTTCTAACTTCCTGCTTTGGAAGAGAAAAGGTATTATAATTATCTCTGTGTGATCAATATTTGTTAGACGATACATCGCGAAGGAACGCACGAACTTTTACAAGTTTGGTCATGAAATGGAAATTCATTAGATTTTGGATTTCATCGGCTCAGTAATTATTCATCAAGTTAGTCAAAGAACAAAATTTGGAAACCAAACTTGATCGGTGAGATCTTGAAAACGGATTAACAGATTGTGACGATCTGCGGTTTGAGGGAACCAGCAAAGCTTGATTTCAGAAATTTCAAGTGGTCTAGAATTTGGTCATTTTTTGACCAAAATTCATTTTACCCCGAAAACATATTTTTTCTCCAATACCTTTGTCGTGTGGTTCGGGAAGCATCGTGCGTTGGTCCGATTGGGCTCATTTTGTTCGGAAATAAAATTCTCATCATGTCAATGTGTGAATTTCTAAACGTTTTTGTCCCGGTCAAATTATTCGCAAATCAGTGACTAAAAATCTGGAAATTTTGAATAATTGACTGTAAGCTTCGATATAGTGATTATTTTTTCAAACCTTACCGTTCAAAAGATCCAGGGATACTATCTGGAAAAGGTCAGACCCCGAGAGTTTGAGTTTCAAAACCTTTGTCTTGTATGGTATAGCGAAGGTTTTTGAAAAACATAATTTATTGATGCAAAATGAACTTTGGTTGGAAAATAAGAAATTTTTGACCACTCTAAATTCTTGGAGCCAAATTGGACTAATCCCCGTAATTGATAAAATTTTCACCCCACCAGATCTGCCTCACTATTCCTATTGATTGTCGATTCTGTTAAAAGTTTGTAAGTTATGAGTATTCATTTTTGATTCTCTTAATTGATTTTTTTTTTTGAACTTGGTGTCCACAAATTCCCGAATCACTGATCACTGAAATGAGCCAACTAAGATTTTTGAACGATGCAGGAATTGGTTCAAAAATTCATTCTAGGAACTTTTTGTCGGACCCGGTGAGCACGGATCTGAAATGAATATTGAAAAATCAAGAAGATCGTATATCAGAACAGAAAATTATTTAATTTTCCGCCTGTAATCCAATATGATTTCAATCAATCAAACTTTTTCCTCAAAGATATATCTGTATTCTGGATTGGGCTTGAAAAATCTGGGTGGCAAATTATATGACTGGTCTATTGTAATCGGCTAAATTACCTGCTTGTTTTTTTTTTTAATTTTACTCTGCCATAGATACTCGCTTTTTGAAGAAGCCAATTAGTATCATCAAATTGACTTTGAAACAAGATAGAAGGTGTCAAATTCAGTGAGAAATTTCTAATAATACTTGAAAGTCGCTGTGATCTTTGGCCGTTTCCTCTACATTGTCTAAATATAATACAACTTCGCTAATGATCATTTATAAAATTGTGGTAAAAAATTCAGACAATTAGGATTTTTCTCAGCCGATTGTACGACCAACGATATAGCATTATTTTCCAACGAAATCGGAAGTCGGGAAACAAAGGAGACTCGCTACGCTGCCCTACATCACAACCCTTGTATTTCCAGCTCGGGCTAAACAAGGCTTATGCATAGGTAATGCAATAAGGTGGTTTATTCCTCATTCATGCCCGAGTTTTTTTCGAATCGTAATTTTTATGAAACTGGCACGAATTGTCATAGCTTTTGAGTACCTGATGTCAAATGTAATGTGTGAGATTCAAAATTGAACACACATCGTGGATCCAATATGACGATTTTACAAATGAACAAATTCAATCATACGTTTTTGTGAAAGTTCATATATATCGTTTGTGCAGCTTCTGGGTCACTGAGTCGATCCAAATGTGAACAAATTTGAATCAAAACGCAGAGACAGATGAGAGCAATGAAATTCATACTTCTTTCTTTTGGGGCTAATTCGAAACAAAAACCCAAAATTGTCGAAACATTGAGTGACACTTTCTCCTTCGACCAGATTCTGAAAACCCATTGGGTATTGCAAAATCGCAGAGGCAGAAGAACATATTCTTTCAGCTTTCTGGTTGGATTTCAATTCGAAAATTGCATAGAAGATCGTTTTACATTTTTTCAAAAAGCTCAAGACTTCCATCTGACAAGGAAAGGTTCCCGGGCCGATTTATTTTGCGATATATATTGTAGTAGACCAAAAACAAAGCAATGCACAGTTTTTTTGAAGTAAAGATAAAGATAAAAACTTTTAGGCGCTGAAACCAGCTTCCAAAGTTCGGCTGAAATCGATCGAATTTACTATTTTATACAGAACAACACGAACCATCATTTTCGACGATGAAACCGATTGGAAATATTTGCTCATAATTGGAAATAAAAAACGTCCTATACGCTCAACTTCGAGACGAAATTGAATGGGGGTGAACCACCCCCTTCAGCCAAATTTTGGTTTCACCCCCTAAAAGTGTTCATCAGCATTTGGAAAAAAAATATGTATCGCTTAGTTTTTGGTCGACTACATGAACGTATTGTAAAATGTTCCTTGTGAGAATGACTTTGGTTTTGAATTTGTCTGTGCAGCTCTGTGCCATTTTCAGAATTCTTGAAAACAGACGTCTGATCAGTAGCTAGAATAGAGTCGAAGAATGTTAATTCGATGTTCGATGAAACGAAAAATAAATACCTAATCAAAATGAATATGAAATGAAGAATCGGTGTGAAAATTTTGCGGTTAATAAATTGATACTACCACTTCTATAGCGGTGATGCCTATACCGAAAAAAATGTATTTAAAAAAGGTTTTCGCATTTTCCCCGGAGCGGTTGCTTGGCAGCGAGGTAAATTGCGCGCGCAGTGGCGCCGACGTCGAGACTCACAGTGCTCAGCCTCCCTTTCGTGGACCATATCCTCGCATCGCGAGAGGCGTGTCATCCGGGTTTTGCTACGCTGCGTTCGGTTTCATCCGTATAATAATACTCTGTTGCGTTACGTTGCGTTTTTCGTACGGTTTAATCGCACACGGGAAGTTTTTTTTTTTTTCTTTTCTTTTCTTCATCTTCCATGCGATTTCCTCTCGCGAATCGGCGATTGTGCGATATTTTTCGTGATTTTGTCGTCGATTGAAATTATACCGTGGGCAAAAAAATTGTTGCCTGTACAGGAATTATTAATAAAGTTTCATTCGAATGAAACTGCCAATCGCAGGCAAAGGACCGAATAAACTCTTACCATGGATAATTAATAATTTATTGTTAATTTCTCTTCAGAAATTTTGTCAACTTCAGAACTTATTCTCGAGGTGGAAGACAACGACAAAACTCAACCCTGATGGTAAGGTAAGGTAATTATTCATGGATAAATATTTAACGAGATAGGTAGACGTCGGGACGGTATTTCGCTTTTCAAATAATATTTGTCTTTATGCCGTTTCGCTGTCAGTGTTATCCCGTTAATCGAAATTATGAGTTTTGGCACAAAAAGTTACACTTTATCATTTGTCGCTGTTTTTGGTACTGGATTCACTTCGTTAGATTTATTTTCAGTAATTTAGGTGAACAAAGGAATATATTTAAACGATAAAAAATGTTGAAAGGCTTATTAGCCGATCGCCTTATCAAAGATATTAATATGGATGCTAATTGGCGGTAATTATATCCTACCCGAAAATGAAAATTAAATTATTTTATAACTCGAGAGAAGTTTCTTCATCATTTTTTCCAGCGAGTAATTGACGAGAGTTTATTGCGACTCGCGTTTTGATTTTTTTTCCTCGATTGATGTAAATTATCAATGAAACTGAACTCTTTGATGTATTATTGCTCAATTTCCGGTTGTTTCAGTACTCGTGTTCTTGGCGATGAAAAATCACGGGAGAAATTATAAATTAAATCGATTCGACACCCCGAGACCCTCGCGTTTTTAACGTCGCTATGGGAATTTTGCTAATTAACTTCCACAAGGTTAATTTTCTTGGAATAAAGAGACCCGCGCCTAAATTCGTACTGGTTAGTAATACATCGAGGAAAGGGATGAAGCAAACTGAATCAGACTGTTTAATTTTGAGAGCCAAGGACCGCACGAAAAAGTCAATATTATTATTCATAATTCATTTGGCCGAGGAAATTGAGAGCTTTTCTGAACTTAGGAAATTATTCGGGGTATTTTGCTCTCTCAATCCTGCGATACAAATAAATTTACCTTTACTTTGCTATGATTTCTTCAGGTTCTTTGGTCCATTGTCAGATTTGTTAACCGCCCGAATGTCACACCTATTCTATTACCTATGTGCAAAAATGTGATCAGTGCAAAATCCGGGACCGTTAGTTTTTTCGTGAGAAATTTCTGTCACCAGAAAAGTGATAAAACCATTGAAATTCTCTTCCCTGGTCATCCCGGAGGTTATATTGCGATGGGAATCTCTGGTCCCAAAAAGGCCTGATCCCATAAAACGGCTAAAGTATTCTAATCTAATCGTTTTCTTAAAGAAAGCTCTGCCTAACTTGAACCACCCTTCGTTCTACTTCTATACCTTTACCTGCTGCCAGGCTCACTTCAGGGGTGGTAAGAAATGAATGCAACATTTCCATTCAGTGAAGCTGATTTAAATAACAAAACCCCCATGCACAGAATCGTTCAATCGAGACCAGCTAGCTCGCATGGCTCTGCGGTACGGTAGATTTTTCCATCGAAATTTCATCTCGTTTCGTCTGCCCGATTTTTATTCATTTACAGCAAACGCTGCAATCTGGGAAACTAGAATTTGGTGATCACCATCTGCCACGGCAGCTACTAGTATTTAAGGAGAGCAGTATGTCGCGGTTGTAAAAATGAAACGTGGGCCAAAATCAATTCATTTCTTTACTTAAGTTCATTTTACATCATTATAATCATGTCACTAAAAATCAGTCGCTGTACGAATTGAGGCACGCCGTAGGTTCGATTTCACTTTCTCAGGATTCGAATTGTTCGGAAGACGCGCCGTCGTGAATTGAACGAGGGAAATTGAATTAAAAAAATTATCATAGAAGATATGGCCAATTTTCCGAAAATCGAACATTTCTTTTCCACTTATTTGCAAATAACTCAGCCTAAAAATCAAATCTTCCAATTTCTCTCATTCAATTTGTGACGACCTGTATTCTTTCGAATCTTGGTCATAGCTAAGTCGAATCGGACCTAAGGTGTGCCTGAATTCGTGCAGCAACCGTTTTTAAGTGATATGATTATAATGATGCAAAATGAACTTTGGTGATGAAACAAATTGATTTTGGACTATGTTTAATTTTGTCAACCGCGACATACTGCTCCTCGTAATCGAGAACTCCGAAAGTCGGGAGCTGAAAATTTCCGCATCGCTGAACATTGTATGCAAAACGTTGAACTGATATAGTTGTGTAATTATCTCGCGCCACAGAATTGTCTACTTGACCAATATCGAGGGTTTTAGTAATGAACTCTCACTTCTGCATCGCTGCATCATACGATACTCGATCCAGGATGAATTATTTATGAAGAAGAAAGGTCGGTTAGAAGAAACTTAGGCTATTTACTTCTTTATTCTAATATCTTGTCTACATTAGCCGAAGTGTTAGCTAAATCTTTGCCGCCCAATGGTCAGAGCAAATAATAAATAGCCTTAGCCGGGTTACCGTCAAGCTTGTGAGAGATTTTTTTTCCCCATTCTGGGGAAATGCCGGGGAAATTGTGTAGGTATAATAGATCCGAAGGTTCGAGATAGTTAAGGATTAATTGAATCGTGAATTAAATGGGTGGAATCGACCAGAAAATCGATCAAACTAAACGTTCACCGATTGAATAGGATCTTCAGGGTATCTAGATTAACTTTGTTCCATTACAGGACGCGTAAGAAAGGAAATTATAGCTAGCTAGGGTTTTCGTCTATAGAAATTGAACATCCATTATTCTATAAAATCCATTGAAATTGAACAAAATTTTTCCTCTCAACAAATTTCACGTATAACTAGATATAGTAGCGTCCAGGGGCTTTTATGAAAATTGGAAAAATTGAATTTTCTTTTTTTTGACTATGAACGAGAGAAAAAAGCAGGGGAAAACTGGATATACCCCATATTTAAATGTCTCTTCATTCTATAAACGGGACACAGAACGTTTTTTTGTGTCTAAAACTCACAATAATTGAATTCAGTTTGTCTCCTCGAATCCGTGTCTTTTAAAGGATGAACTTATTGAGGTTTGCTGAAATCGTTTATGGAATAAAAAAAAGTGGTTTAGCTTGTCCCTAACGTTATGGTGTATCATATTGCCTCGGTTTTTTCTACACTCACATTGACACTTACCCCAGATCTTTATACAAACCTATTCGAAATCGTAATGAAGAAGGCAATTCTCTGTACCGTATAAGCTTTATGCTAATATGAAAAACGGTAAAAGTGCTGATATCGGGTGTGGTATAATAATCTTAACGGTCTGTTTAACCAGAATTACGTTATAACGAGAAAAATTTTTCAGTTTCTTTGTTTTGTCGTTAATTTTACGTACCTACCTTCCATTCGCGGTATTATACCATCGCCCAGGTTAGTTAGAGCTTTAAGGATATCGGTGGAAACTGAATTTACCAGGTATTTATTCTCTGCGTGTAGTAAAATTATCTCGTGAAATGAAACTAATAAATAAAATAACTGGAAAGCCGTGATGACAGTAGTACAGCGTATAAAGCTCTACTTGAATATACTATTCCATTTTACACAACTGATAACGCACCGTTTATTCCAAGAGAATTTATACGACTATAACTGTAATTGAAACAGTGATCATGATAAACTATTTTCCAGTCTGCAAGTTCAATAAAAACGAATGAAAATTGCTTTTTTTTTCGATTCTAGAACTTAAAGCTTCTACTCCTGACGGTAACCTAGAGCTTCTCATTTTCCAGTTGCTTCGCATATTATTTCTATATATATATAAATGTAGCGCATTGCTCCGAATTGTTTCGCAAAACATTGCTGCACAAGGATCTTTACTTCGTGACGTCAATTTTGCTATCCTGACGTTAAAAAGCGACAAGCTAGGCGCCGGATTTCCCGGCGTCAATAGCGACGTCTCTGCAGTAGTGGCGTCTGCGAAATAACGAGGTCCGACTTTCGCAACGCTCTGCAGTTATTCGTTAATTTGTTTCAATAAATTTTTTACAGTCAAATATGACAAAAAGCAGAGTCTCTTCTGCTCGGATTTATTTTTCTTCAGAATTTCAAATCATACCTTTGGAAAAAATTCATCAATTTATTGCGGGACGGGATTGAAGTTTCAAATTCATTTGGGACGCAATTCTGAGTTTCAATTGAAACGTTAGAGTTCAGAAGTTGTGGAAATTCCGAAAGGTTGAAATGCAGACAGCTCAAAGATTCGAAATTCGAAAGCTCAGAAAGTCCAAAAGCCGCAAATTTAACGAAAGCTCATGACAAAGCTGTCAAATAAAAGATGTTGCATCTCGCGAATTCCGAGATTCGAAGTTTTGGCCCTTCGGATCTTAAGCTTTCGGAATTTTGAAACTTTGGTGTTTTTCGATTCGGAGTTTTTAACTCTTAACCAATTCTAACCTTTCGTAGCTTTTGAAATTCGAAATTTCAATCCCACCCTAATTCGCAAATGAAAATCTGGCGCAAAAGAAAAGGTTACTTGGTTGAAAAATATACCGTTCGTGTAATACCTTTTCGTTTCGGTTTAGATTTCGTTTGGATGTATAGAAGCGAAGGCTTACGGGATCCGGTGCTGATGGTTTAGGCTCCGAACGCAATAATTCCTGGTTACCCTTACCGGGGGTGAAAGGGTGATACCTCTGAAATATTCGGAACGCGCTCAGAATTTTGGGTTCAAGCGTTAAGCCTTGCGAACCTTAAAATCCACAAATTCCGTATAGCAGAAAGCGAGCGTGGTCGATTAATAATCTGGGAATGGTAACTTGATCGCAGATGTAATTAAAAGGGACGATATAAGTTATATACAACCTCTCGTGTGTAAACGGCGTGAACGAGTTCAACCTGCATCTTATTTTCCTCATATACTTACTTACTTACCTACCTTACTGTTTCTTCAGAATATTTTCACTTAATTAAATAACACCGTGGGTAACAAGTGACTTAACTAGTCGAATTACCCTCCACTTTTGTCCCCTTATACCTTCGCATTTATACGTCACTATAATAATATTAAAAGCACTTTGCGTGTGACGACAGTTTGTTTCAATTGCCACGATGCGTTGCGTCGAGAGGGTGCAGAATTCACCCCACTGGGAATTCACTGTTTAATATGCCCTTGAATTCAAAGGGACCGCGCAGCATGTTGCGGCTTGAACAATTAAACACAGTCCAAAATTAATTAATTTTTTTTGTTTAAATACATTAATTTAACAAAATCATAATCATTTAGTTTCAAAATACCTACACCGTTCATTTCATTCGACTTATCTAGGATCAAGTTTGTTCGAAAAACGTATCGTCGTAAATCAAGTGTCAAAAATTGAATAAACAAATACCGATTCAAAAAAAAGTTTTATCCATTTGTAAATGATTAAACCCACAAATGAAGTTTTCCAATTTTCCTCATTCAATTTAGAACGGCACGTGATTGATTTCGATCCCGGATATAGGAATGTTCAATTTTCACAGTATATTAATACTCCAGTTGTGGATGAAAATAAGCCACAAAAAAATAGAGCGAGTACCAGACCTGTGCACCCTTCAATTAATCAACTTTTCGCAAAGTTTAATGTCCCCATGTTGTTAGAACCTTCCATTTAGCATCTATCATATTCTTCAATCCGATTAAAAAATCGTACCATAGGTATATGTACCTTTGGAGATGTGAACTCCTACCTACGTAGTGAAATGAATGCATTTTTTACGGCTATCTTTTGACCTAGTCGACTGCCTTGATAACATGAAATGATTCCATGGGCCTGAGATTGGTGGTTTCTGTATGAAACGCTGACACGCTTCGTGGTTTTACTACTCACAATGTTTGCCAATCTTTCGGTATATTGCTATGCATATACCTATCCCCCCCTTTCAGTATACGCTGTACTGTGAGTTATAGCCAATTTATCGTCTGGGTTATATCGTGTTCCTTTTTTCATAAACCCGATATATAGACCGGCCCTTTTCGTATTCTTACATCGTTCCCAGCTGTCATCCCTTGAATATCTTTATTGCATAATATTTCGGAGGCTGTACATTGTCTGATCAATACATGACCGACACGGTTCATATTGAAACATAAGTAACACTCTTTCTGTTCGAAAATCTTCACTTTCAAATCATCTCGCATTTTATTCAATAGAAAACTGAGCCAAAGTCGGGAATACCGCAGACTTTGGTCATGTATTTGTCATACGTCCGAATGCCGTAATATTGCCGGATCTACCCACATTGCATAGAATTGGCACTACTACCCCGGCTTCCAAATTTCGTTCAGTCATACTGGCCCAGTATAGAGAAATTATTTGCCCAACGTTGGGCAATTACTGATGACTAATACTGACAAGTGAACATACACGTGGCTCAGCCGGAAGTCAGTTCTGTACTGGGAATACACTGGGCCAATATGGTGTTTTATACTGGCTACGGATTATCCCGTGCCGATTCACGGCACCATAAGTTGGACCGGTGTTGTTAACAACCAAAAATTACCCCAACATTGATTTTGACTTGGGTAAAGCTTGGCCCTTGGTAACTGTCAGTATTGGCAGCTATGGCACCGATACTGTGCCAAAGCTAACCCAGTTTGCAGTATGTACCTACATGGGCAGTGGTATTTTTCATATACTAATACTGTGCCAATACCAACCCAGTTGGCACTAATACTGAGACAATGCCAACCCAGTTGGCACTAATACTGTGCCAATGGCAACCCAGTTGTCACTAATACTGTGCCAATGCCAACCCAGTTGGCACTGATACTGTACCAATCCCAACCCAGTTGGTACTAATACTGTGCCAATGCCAACCCAGTTGCCACTAATACTGTGCCAATGCCAACCCAGTTGGCACTGATACTGTGCCAATGCCAACCCAGTTGGCACTACGTACATGATGGGTATTACCTCTGGTATTGCCAAGCTACATAATTTATTTTGACCTGTTAAAGCGGTTGCATATTTTGGAGGGTGATAGAATTCGCCTGGGTTGGGTGTACTAACAATAAGATATAGCTTAGCATGCTCGAGGTAGTGCTTTAGCTGGGATCCAGATCTCTCAACAAGTCGATATACACCTGACCACTCAGCTGGTGAGTATCAGGGTTGTTGTTTTGTGCTTCGTGGATCCTTTAGCCTCCTATTCACAACCCTCAACCTCATCTCTTGAACCTCTCAGAAATACAAGCTGCACTTCGGAATAGGTGACGAGGCGAGGTTGACGCAGCATTTATATTCCCTCGTGAGTTCTGGCCTCAACGGGTCGCTTATACATATACGAAACCACCTTCGTTGGCCCAACGGTTTGGCCCAACATTTCACAGCGTCTTTGCTAGAGATTTAGCAAACGAAATACCCAAGGGTATCTATATACACGTTTATATGTATAGGTACCCAAAGCGGCTGCTTTTCGCTTTAGTAATATCCCCGGCTGCTTCCGTGTTTGCTATTCTGATCTCCTTGATCTTACTGAATCCGCCTATACATATACTCCATAAACTTGGAAGGTCTGCAGAAACGAATCCTTCCCCCTCCGAAAAGCTGACATCGAAATTCAAAATGGGCCAAGCAATTTCCAAATCTTCTCCTTTGGGATAGAGAATGAAAGAGTTGTAATTATGGCGAAGAATATAATGTATTTTCAAATTTGTAAACAGAACCGTCGGCATTCACCACCATCACCATTACCAGTTGTGCACAGATATATTGATTGCTGCCAAAGGTTTTCCAGAATGTCGGAATTCGTAGAATTCCAGATTCCTGGTTGAAGCTAGAGTCTGACATTTGGCGGTCGAGTTCATTGAAGCTGAATGTGCATTTGTGTTCATCAGATTTGAAGCTCTAGAGATAATCACGTAATTTTCTTTACGCTTCAAAATAGTGACAAATTCATTTGCTTTTTCTGTTTTATCAACGCAATCAGGCACCTTTGTTAATTACGTGTGTAATAATTACATGCATTCAATCACGTCAAGCGGAAAATCAGTTGCGTTAATTCTAGTGTTTCCAATTTGGTAGATGACTGTCGAGTGAATTTAAAAAGAAACTCAGTTCAGGGCGTATATTTCATAAAATATTTCCGATTCTTTTTGCCCCATCGTTTCCAACTCGTTGCGGTTTACTTCCATTAGCAATATAAAGCTGAATTATGATTACGTTGCGTATCTTCTTCATACAGGATCATGTTCTTGTAAGCCTAATGGATAATTTAATCCGCCATGGTGAATTGAGAAACACAAGGATTATGGCTTTTGCATTTTGCTTTCTCATGATATTATACCGCGTAAACGTCGAATGATTTGTACACCAATATCCTGAGCTTGATACGGAAAAAAGCTTGCTGGGTTAAATGCGCCACTGAATAAACATATCCCAAATTTTTCGTTGCCACAACATTCATATTTGTTAGACTATTCATTCAAGAAATTTCTCACAAGATAATAGTCGAATAAACTGAATGGTCGAATGGACAGAAAAACTTTTCCTGCAATCTCGAGATGAATTGAATTGTCTTGTTAAAACTTGGAAATTCTGAAAATCCTTAAAAACGGAGATCATTCCAAAAATACTTTAGAACACGTTGAATAATTCGACATCTAGGTGGCATGAAGGTTCGTTGTTTCATGTCCAATAAACGCATTCGAACAACAGACTATTGCTGAATCTGAAGCGTTTGTCAAATGCGATATGCAATGGACATACATTTATGCATCAGTTTACATAGGTATATATTTATAAATTGTATTTATTTATGGGTCACGTGACATTAGGCAGATTTACTCTCAGCGAGAGAGATCGCGAGAAATCAGGAAAGGCGTCGGAATGCAATACGGGCGTCGAATCCACATGCATAATGCATTATGAATGCGTTTGCTCGTATTCTGGACCCAAGGGAATCTGCGGCTTGTCCCAGGTTTCAGGGATAGCCAAGCAGCACTACTCCCATGGGATTATCCAAAGGTCACGTTCGGATACATCAGTAGTATCATTTGCCTGCAGTCGTGTATACGGGATGATCCAACAAATTGAATAATTTTATACCATTCGAATGTCTAAACTCTCTATTAGTCTATTTATTTTCACTTTCAAGTGGCAAGAATGCTGTCTTAATCTTCAGATCATTTTCAGAATGCTCTCAAGCTTGATTCATCGTCAAAATTTGTGTGAAACTTTCTCACGATATTCGTAACAAAATTTTCGTACACCTGGATAAACTTACAAGAGTCGAGATTTCCGAACTTTGTAAGCTGAGGATTAAGTCAACTAATTTACTTTTTAATCATACCGGGTTTTCGTTAATTGAGAACAAATAATTGATAATTAATAATTAATTAATTGAGAAATCAATATGAAATCATCCTGTGAATTACGTGAAGTCAATTTCAATTGAGTAGGTTCAGTCTGTCATCACATAAAATCAGTAAACGTGCAGTGAAGTTATTGGAATCATTCTGCAATCTTTCGAAGAATCACAAGGAATCGATTCCATTCAAAATAATTTCTACACGAGTTTTAGGAGCGAATAGAATGTGTTATTTTTTTCTTCAAACTACATTTCTTCGAACAAAGACTGGCGATGAGTTACATGTAAATTTTTTCAAGCTATTCACATGGCTGAAGTCATGAATTCTGAAGAAATGAATTGGTCCATACGACAAATTGCAGTGCCATTGGAGATTTAGTGAATTTTGAAATAACTTTCGAACACAATCTGGCCTTTTGAAATAAAATAGCCCACATTTTGCGCATTCGGAAATTTCGAAATGGTATTCGAAAGAACGTGATGACTTAACTTCACATTTTTTATGTCCTCGTATCACATCTCGGACAAAGATGATTAGGAAATTCGAATGAAATCTTAATTGGAAAAGAATAATCAATTCTTCTCTTTGTTAATGTTGAGTTGGAAGGATGCTTTGTAAAAATGTGATTGGACAAAGCAGTACCTACCTACCAAACCCATAAATATCCATTCCTCTGTTCTCTTGAATGCTGCATGTGTGTCAGATAATGGTGTAAGTGCAGCAGAAGCCAGTAGGTGCAGGATACGCGAATTATTAATTCATTCATTTCACCGAGTGCTTTCCTTTCTGTGGTGCAATAATAATTAGAACACTAGAGGCTAGCCTGCAGTGCTTGTAGTGTAGATCAAATATTTATTACCCTCTGAGACTTGGACGGATACCAAAAGCCTACAGATCTTCGAATATGTGTGTGACAGATTACATCAGACTGTTAGCTGACATCTTCTGGCGAGAAATAATCTATCGAAAACGAGAAATTCATGTTTTTTTTAAATGTTTGAATCGTAATTTTGTCTGGTCAGTGTTGTGCTGTTCTATATTATCAACGAAATAGCAGTACAAATACAAAAACTCCAGTTTTTTTTAGCAACTGCAGGCACCACCGCAGGCTCACCTATTTGATTGTTTAAACACTCACCATTTCGGAACCGGAAGTGGTAGATTTTTTTTTAGATCCACGGTCCATTTCCACCAAATATTCGATTTTGCCTTGCAAATTCCATTTGAACTGGCCACCGAGTTCTCATAAGATTGTACCCAAAAATGTAGGAGTGGTTCATCATCACATGCGGTGATACAGACAGAATTTCAAAAGGCTTCTCAGATTTCAATCATCTGTGTTTAAGGAAGTCGTTCAGAAAACCAGGACTAAGATATTGTGATAAACAATTTGAGATTGTCTATCCCTTGTGTCCCCAGAAACCATTAGAAATCCACTTTTTGATGAAAATCTTAGCGCCGAATTTGACAAAACTTTCTTTTTCGATTCTTCAAAAGAAACTAGGGATCCAAGTTCGAATCCAGTACCAGAGTATTTTTATCTCATCGTGTTAGTGCTCTGAATAACTCCTCGAAACATATAATGCGTGTCCTGCAAGCATGCATTTTGAAATTTTCCATTTTTTTTACTCAAACTTCAATGTAACAGTGGAATATTTATATTTTTTAATCACACTAATAGATTATATAGACTCAATTTCAATAAGAAATAGCGAATCTCATTCACTGAGTTGCCCTGGATTTTTCATCGCCTGTCGCGAATTTTTTTTTTTTTTTTTTACTTCGGCCAAATCACAGTCGGGCAATCACAACGGGACAAAAGGAATTTTTCATTGTCAGAGCACAAGCTATAGTCCTCTAAGCTTTCGATTTTCCTTCTCTAACCCTTCACCAGAACACACCCTGCCTATTCATTTTGAACAAATGGACAGCATGCGACAGACCAACGTATGGTTAGAAGCATATGCGGCGTCCACTCGAAGGATCAGCTGAAAGACAAGGATTTTCGAGAATCCGAAAAAGTTGCTTTCGACACGAAACCAATACTCTTTCATCCCTCACACAATGAACAGTAAAAACACGTAGCATTTCCTCTTTCAGTATAGGCCCAGCCTCCCTTAAGAGACAGTATATGGTTTGATCAGGTTTGCGCATCACGTTTAGTGGAAAAGTTTTCAATTGGCAAAGCTTTTGTTTACTGAGGCATATAGGCAGATTCGAAGGCACGTTTTTCTGCCGCAAGATTTTACCCAGAATGGAAAAGGATCACGCGCGTGTGGGTCTAGGTATTCTGTAGGGTATAGGCTATGGGTTTGAACCGTTCATTCGTTCGTTGGATCACAATAAAACTTGATATATTGGGACATTTACCGACCATGTGCCTTCGGGCAAGGTACACAAGCTTTGACTTTGAAAGCCACGCAGGAGAGAAATAAATTGGAAAAGTTTGTTAGCCAAAAAACGATGCGTATATATATATATATATATATATATAGCAACGACGCGGCGTCAGCCATACCTTGCGACGTCCTTGCAAACTCCCGTACGTATCCTTGTATACACACAGCACTTCATCAAAATAACCAGGACGGCATTTGCGTTTACTTGGGTGAAAGAGAAAAAAAAAAATAAAATAAAATAAAAAAATTAAAATAAAACTGAGTAAATCGTCGGTATTTTCTTCCAATAAAAAGAAATGAAAGAAAAATACCGAAATTTCACCTGCCTCACAAAAGCTTTACACGATTTGAACGTTTATCATTATTCCTTTCATTTTGTAGCCCGGCTACTCCGTCGTGTATTATATTTGTCAATGAAATAAATTACACTGTTTGCTCTGTAGCTTATCATTTTATTCAAAACAAATGGAAAGTCGGCTTTACACAAAATTATTTGGCGGATAAGACTCGGCCAAAATGTCGATGACGATTTTTTTTAAATGAAACCATCCCTGCAGCTTCTCTCATTTTTTACTTCTCAATGCTCAGATTTGCTTTGGTTTTTAATAAACACAAAAATTCCAGATCCTCAGCATTTGGCGACCTTTTCTGTCTTCTGGATTTTTCGTTTCGAATTTCGGCCAAAACATCGATTACTATTTTTCAAAATTAAACCACCCCTCCAGCTTCTCTCACTTTTTACTTCTGAATATTAAGATTTGCTTTGGTTTTCAGTGAATACCAAAAGCCCAGATTTTCAGCGTTTGGCACCGCTTTTATACTTCGGGATTTTTTGTATCAAGGGCTACGAGCCACAAAGGCTTACGCCTATTAGGATCTTATCCCTCAATGTAAAGACGTTTACAGGGTTGGCGAAGAAAGCTCGCTAGATTGTCGGCAAATGCTTATCTACCCGTCCTTTTTTTTTTTTTTTTGTTTTTAAACTTCTTATCGCGTAAGGGATCTGGACAAGTATTGGTTTCGTGTCGAAAACTACTTGAGCCAATTCAGAAAATTCTCAACATTCTCAACCCTTTACCCGAACCCCACACAACAAGCTCTGGGTTTTCGGAAACGACTTGACGGACAAATTTGAAACTTTACAGGAATATAGATCGTACTGGAATGATAAAAAAATTGCTATGACCCATCAGTATTGACGGATTATTTCAACCGAAAAATCATGACGTCTTAATTGAATAGAGAAACAAAAAAATTAAAGGTCATGAAAAGTCCAGGGCAGTCCAGTTGATAAATTATTAACTTAAGGGTTGGGTTGGATCTTTTCCTTATGATTCAATGAAATTAATTAACCCCTGAAGAACGTTATTGTCTCAAAATGTAGGCGCCCCTATTTTCCGCGCACAAATAAAAACTTGCTGTGCGTTTTCGTTCCATGTAAAAATTCTTTCCATACATATAAGAAACTGGGTACCTACTGTATAGAACTGTGGGAAACCCGACCTTCGAAGCCCACACAGAGCTTTAGCTTGTCTCGGACGAAATTGCTGAGAAACTTCTGTCGGTTATAGGTCGTCCGCTTTTCGCTATCAAATTGAGTTTTCCGGGAATATGCGGCACCGGAATTATACGTATCGGTGAAATATATACACGTATGCACACGCCTACATAAGAATCCCTCTGTCTATATCTATTTATTACATGTAGGAGTAACCGTGTTCAAATTTAGCAAGATACGTGAATGCTGAACCCAACTATGCCTACGCATGATGTAAATCCATTCAAGAAAAGCTTCTTATTTTTTTTTTCTTCAAATCTTTGAGTACTGATTGCGAATGATAGGACGAGGATTTTCACTTTATTTGCTCTCAAACTGAGTGCAGAAAATTAGAAAATTGTATTCGTTGGCCGAGTCATTTGCATAATAAATACGTAAAAAAGGAATTTTCGATTGTTGCAAAATTGACGGACGATATCTTCTATGACCAGTTCTTTTTTCGCACTCTATTTCAGATAGATTTGCAAGTACTTTTGAAATGAGATGATTATAATTATGTGAAATGAACTTTGATGGGAAAGTAAATTGATTTTGGACTTTATTGTTCATCTTTTTCAACCACAACTGCGAACCGAAATCCTTAATTATCCGCTAAATCATAATAGTAAGTGTCAAAATTGTGTTGAGAAAATGAAAACGAATTCAGAATGAATCAATTTCATGAATGAAATTGCTGCAGGTGAAACACATAGAATAATCAGGCATTAAGCTGCAGTGAGCAGAATATTTGCGAAGGCTAATTCAAACGGTAGGAAAAGAATAGAAGAAATAACAGTGTGGATGGTAACAAAGAAAACTGGTATTGCTTTGGAATGAAAATCTCTCGTATGAATTCAAATTAGATATGGACAATGGGAAATGGGCACACGAGGTTTTCACCCTGCCCTCTCGCTCTTACCATCCCATTCCTTTTAGCCGTTCGTAATTGAAATGGAACACGGCGATGGGGTAATTACATTTTTATTAACGTCCCATGTACGATATGCCATCCGACCATAGAAGGACCAACCTAATTTAACAAGTTTTCCGGATAGCTGCCCCTTCACTGTGGCAAGAAGTAGAAAGACCCGTCAAATTTCGGCATCTATATTTATATTAGCAATCATTCGCACTGTCGATTTTGCATTACGACGCAAAAGGCGATGTTGACATCAATATCGAGTGAGAAATTCTGGTGCACAAATTTTTAAGTGGATCAGCAACCGAAAATTTCACATTCAGAATCGCTAACGTTAGATACTCGCTGATTTTTGTCTTAATATCATTTATCATATCAAAATACATCACCTTGATGAAATTTTAAAAAATTAAATTTTTCCTCGTTTTCTAGATTATTTTTTTCGAATCCGTTGAGACATCAAAAATCCCATCTGCTCGATTGTTCATTGTGACCCGAAAAATGTGAAAACAAAATCCACGACCCTCAAAGTTCAAAATTGTAAGAGGATTCAAAAAAAACAAAACAATTTTTAACACAGAGAAAAAAATTAATCTTTCAAAATTTCATCAACGTCAGGTATTTTCAAATGAGAAATAATATGAATACAAAAATCAGCGAGTCTCTATCTCTAGCGGTTGTGGATGTGAAATTTTTGGTACCGGACCCCCTAAAGGAGCAAATTTTTCATTTTTCCCAAGGAAAATTAGCCAGCAGATATTCCGAGAAAACTATAATTCCTCTTGAAATCGATTTCATTGGGAAGGACTGTGGGATGTTCAGTAATTGTTATAGGCCAAGTGATATTGAGGAGTAATTTGCAGCTTGGCCAGTACATTGTTCTTCGGGTACACTGGCACATTTCCATAATTTACTGGACACCACAGGAATACCTACCTACTCTCGGTGAAACAACAATGCAAGATAGGGTGGCGGAGCTCTGTAATCCTGACATTGTCCAACGTGGCATTGTACTAACGTTCAAGTTGTAACCACTAGAGAGAACCACTCGAAACCCTTCAACCTCTTCAACGTCTCGAACACGTTCAACGTTTTATACCACCCAGTTTCGACAGCTTGTCAGATTCTGATTCATCACAGAATTCGTCTAGTTCACGTCAGAATATCACATTTTTCTCTTTCAATCACGTTAGACTCAGACTCACTTCTCCATCATTATAAAATTTGATCATAGTTTCCTGGATTGAAGTCAGATTCTCTAGTGTTATGTCATTCCAGTCAATAGCTATGATTACCACATTAACTGACAAGCGGATCACAGGCTTTTATCTCATACCTTTCTGAGCTCCACAAACAGTATTCTTTGAGGAAAAAGTTGATTCAAATCAAAGTGGATTAGTATATGTCAGCGGCAATTTGATTACTTTTGCATTTTGATAATCCCCATTCAGGTTGTGGCCATATGTGATCTGCCATCTTGAAATTTTCGTTTTAGGAAAGATTGATCTAATTTTAGTGATCCCCACCCATGAAAATCCACATTCATTACTGGTCCCCCTTTGCATATGAGGTAGTAAGGAAGAAAATTAGTGCTTTTCGTTATTCGCCAACATCTAATTGATTGAGCACGAAAATTCAAGCAGATCTGAATGGCCGCAGATCCTATCGATCGAGACCAAGATCATAAAACTCCGTTGATCCCGTTCTCAAGTTATCGCAGGAATTGGAATTCTTTTTCAAGACCTTATTTTCTGAATTCAACGTTGATTACTGAAGGGATAAAATCCAATATTCGATCATCTCTAAGTCATGAAAAATCGCATAAATTGAGAACAAAATCATCAAAATCCTATCATTCGTTCTCGAGATATCGATGAACAAAAAAAAAAAAAAAAAATTGGTCAGACACATACCTATCATCTAAAAACGATCGGCGGTAATTTTCTAGACTTGACAACGTGCAGATCCGGTGAAAATTCAACTTGCAGTTCCGCAGGTCGTTACAATAGCTTATCTTTTCCCCATCCCATGTGTGAATGCCTTTTTGAGCAGCGAGCAACTTACCTGCCACGAATTTACACGCATCCTGAAAATCAGGGGTGAAAGTGGGGAGGGGGGGGGGGAGACACTTGACTCCGGGGCACCCTGTACTGTGAAGTGTCGTATTAAGTTGGGACTTTGGAGGGAGCCTATGGTGTGGGCGCAGTGGATACCGGGTACATGGGTTATACATATAGCTACTGATCCAGGGGAACCCCCTAAGTGTCCTAATTTAAAGCAAAGTACACCATATTCCTTTATGAAGGCACTTCGTCTTTGCTTCCAGGAGGCGGCCTTTCAGCGCGATAGCGCTATAAAACGTTCTACCGATGTAATTAAACGGGCTCGCGAGTTTGTCAAGTTTAACGTAGCTGCAAGCTTCGTGTTGTCCTCAAAGGGCAAACTCGAGCAAAAAATTTCTCATCTTCAAATGTCTTCAATAATTCCTTCCATCCGATTAACGCCTCACTAAATTCTTGACTCCTTTACTATTTGACAATCATATATACTGGCACTTAAGCCACTGAACCTAAAAGTATCATCTCTCAATGCAAGTCGAAGCCTAGTCATAAACGTTTTGGGCGAACAGCTGTATGGTCTTCTGAATTTTTGGTCTGTTAATGCTCCACGAGGCGAACATTTGTCAGATGAACTTAGACCTCTCTATATAGTGAAGTGTTCTTTGTCCCGTTGAAAATATTGACAAAAACCGGGGATGACTCAAGTTATTTCATCAGTATCACACAGTTATATGGCTTCAAGATAAAGGTTAATTCGGTTAATTGTTAGAGACTGAAGAACATGAAGAACCAGTTCAGACGGTGAGTCATTGGAATCCTTACGTCAAGTGCTTTTGTGTTGGGAGAGCAAAAGCTCTCTATAACACTGAGAGGCAACGGTCTATAAATCCCAACTGTTAGCCAATTATGCTTCAAAGTATTAGTAATTTTTCAAAATGGGACTGGTTGATCAGAAAAACGTTTCGAACCACATCTACAGCCTACCGAAATCAGCCTATTGAGAATCGCACACGTTCGTTCATGCACAATGGTAGCTGATAATGAGGCTGGAATCACAGCGGGGTGGAATTGAAATTCCGAATTTTTCTATACTATCGACTGACGGTATTTAGAAAAATTATTTCCCCGAACGTCTACGTAGCCAATTTGAAAAACTCCGAATCGAAAAACACGGAAGGTTCGCAAACGTCTGAAAGCTGAAGATCCGAAAGGTCAAAACTCCGAATTTCAAAATTCGCTGATGCAACGTCGTTTTCTTTCACATGAGCTTTGTCATGAGCTTCCCTTAAATTTTCGGATTTTTGGACTTTCTGAGTTTTGAACTTTCGGATCTTTCAGCTGTCTGCATTTCGACCTTTTGGAATTCACAAGTTCTGAACATTATTATTTCTAGAAACTCAGAATCGCGTCTCAAATAAATTCGGATTTTTGACTGTTTTGAAATTTTGGAATCCCGCCTCATCACACCAATTAAAGAACTGATCATGTAGAGATGTAAAGGTGTATTTTGGAAACGTTGAAGTTGCCGGAATAAATTGAACTTGTTCATACTCTGAACTGCCGTGATCGGTATAATGAAGGTTTCACGTAAAAAAAAAAAATGAGAATTCTACTTCCAGAGCGATTCAATTTGGATAAAAAGGGAACCAGCGCGAGTCCAGAATTTTGCATAACTTTGTAAAATTGGGTTAGGAGATTGAACGGAGTTCAAGGACGATCGGTAAGGGTGATGGGATCGAAAGAAAGATCCTATTTGGCGAATATTATATGAGAATCAAGAGCCCTCATCTAGTTCCGCATGCCCACCGCGCGCATCCGTGCACGGGAGCTTAACCGGCGGAAGGTTTTGCTCCAAGGGTTGCTTCGAGGAGGGTAGGTATTCCTGGTAGTTCCTAGGGGATTCCCTGCGTCTACCTGATCGTGTAGCGATCCTTTTCGCGCTCTCCTTCGTTCTAACCCTCTCCCAAATCGCTATCTCTTTCTCGCCGTTTATCTACCCGAGAATTTGCCTGCTGGGAAATTCCTGTTCGCAATTTCTGTGCGGACGTTTTAAAGATTCTTCTAAGTTCGCGTAAGACGTAACGCGAAATTATTAAATTTCGCTTAAACTCTACCTCTTGCTACTATATTCTCTTCTTCGGAATACACATTGTTGCGAAAGTTTCACGAATCAAAAACAGCTATTTTATAAACTACAGCTGCAAGATAGGTACCCCATCAGTAGGTATGCATAACTAGAATACGTAACATCAATTTTGCATTCGAAGATTTAATCAAAGGGTCGAAGAACTGGATTCCGTTTTATATTCACAATCAATTACGGACTGCAGTTGGGTAAATATAGCAGGAATTTGAGGGACGGGATTGAAATTTCGAATTCCAAAAGCTGCAAACGGTCGAAATTTCAAGTTTTTATACTACCGACTCACAGTTTTTAGAAAGATTATTTCCCCGAAAGTCTACGCAGCTAATTTGAAAAAGTCTGATCCAAAAAACACAGAAGGCTCAACATTCTGAGAGCCAAATATCCGATCAACGTCTTTTATTTGACAGCTTCGTCATGAGCTTTCCTTAAATTTGCGGATTTCTGGACTTTCTGAGTTTTTAACTTTCGGATCTTAAGCTGTCTGCATTTCAACCTTTCGAAATTTTTAACTTCTGAACTTCAGGTATTTGCGTTTTGCCAATTTTCAACCCGATTACAATATTCAAGTTTCAAAATGTTAGTGTTGTCCTGAAGTTATTGCTGGAGACTAAAGTTTCAAAAGTTAAAATTTGGAGAGAGATTCGAGTTGTTTATAATATTAGAGCACTCCAATTCTAAAAAGTTATTGGTGAATGTCTGTTGCTTGTAGAGTTCCTGAGCTTGATCCATCGCTGAACAGAAAACGCTTTCCACGATGATTCAGTCAACGCAACAATTTGCCGGATTTCACAATTCTCTGATTACTAATAAACAAACTTACATGAAGGCCTTTTCGTATAAACCTTCAGTTCAGTTTCAGAAATCTTCAAATTTTGTGAATTACCTGTATGCTTTTTTCATTCATTAATTCTGTTTTCTTCGACTTCGACAATATTCTGTCTTTCCACTCCCAAAGTACAAATGATGAAAATTGCAACTTGATCCGATGAATAGTTCATCATGAAAAGAGCTTCCTGTTCATCACGATCATCGAAATCATTCACCCTTGGAAACCCAAGAACCAATGAATATTTAGAGATCGTTTCTGGGGGTTGCAGTTGAAGTACAAAATCTCAGTAAGCCAACGTATGTTGCTGTCAACAAGCGAGGATCTTTTCCGGAGCAAATGTTGCTATTCACCCGTCATTTGTGACTCACCCCTTGTTGAAGAAAGGCTTTTAACAGATCCCGATCTCATGCTATATGCATGGGGACAATTGTTCAAATCTGTCAGCTACTATTTGTACCTCGTCGAGCAATGTTGCTGCAAAAAATTTTGATGCGAATAGATTTTTGACTTTTTTTTCTTTATGAAGGAGAAACGTGACGTTTGAATCAGAACTGAGCCATAAGGATTATATGTGACATCCAGATAGTATTTGCTGTTCATTACGTCAGCGCATTGTTCATCGCTTTATGGTCGTATCTCGCCTAGCAGAAGCGCAAATACAGCGCGATAATCCACTTACCTAGGTCACGGACTCAAATCACGACAAATACCGAGTTCGATGATACGCGGTTTGGCTATGCGGGGACCCGGAATTCCGGAAGGAATTAAAGGAGCTGGTGGGTTTGACGCAGGGCTTGACATGTTATCAGTTTTTTCTTTCATCAACTTCGACACCGCAATTTCGCACTTTTTCGTCCTGTCACTTGCCTGTTTACTTCATTACTGTGAAGCACGGATATATATGGGGTATTCTACCTCGACTTTTCCAAAATGAATAATTTTTTTTTTTTTTTTTTCTTTTTATCGTGAACTACAAGTTGAAGAAAAACCTACTCCTGTTCCCTAGCTTGTCGAAAAAGTCACGTGTATTTGACAGGACAGATTTTTTCAAATCACCTGTTCTTCGGTTTTTTGCATATTTCGTGATCCGATAACTCAAAACCTTGGCCACTTGTATCAAAAAACTGCAGATACGAAATTTCTTGCTATATATGAGTTTTCTCTTTGGAAAAGATTTCCTTCCGGAAATTTGTGCCACTTGAAACTCGTTTTTTATACGAATAAACATGAGAAACCGGTTTTTCGACGAAACACCACTAACGATGTTTTCGAAAAAAATGTCAAAAATTCTGTAGTGATCGGCAAAAATATTCAAAACTTTAGTGATTATGGTGAGTCATTTGGTTCAGGAGTTATACAGCGATTTGAATGTCGGAAAAAAGAACATTTAGTGTTTACTGTTTAGTGATTAAAAAAATTAGTCATTTTGAAAAAGTCGAGGCCCACGGGCGTGTTGAATTAAGGTGGAATACCCCATATGTATGTGTATAGCTTTACGCCAGGTGTATGTTTAGCCAGCCACCAATTTGTTATTGTAGGTCATGCGATAACTCGTCCGTGCAGACGGCTTTAATGCAACTGTAATTCGGCTCGGAGGTTCGTGCGATTTTCGGACTTGCCTTACTGAAGCGGTGATTTGAATTTAAACTACGTTTAATCGTATCCATTCTGTTCATCTTCCGGGTTTCAAAAAAAGGAAAGTTATTATTATCTGAGAATGTAAAGTTGAGTTTTTACCAAATTTCCGCGTTTTCAGATCCAGAGAATCACCTTCGACCATTTTTGAGTGAACGTTTGACAATGTGTGTGTCTGTATGTGTGTGATCATTTTTATGTCCAACGATATCTTGAGATCGATCCAACAGATTTCTATGATTCTGTTTCAATTAATGCGGTTTTTCGTAACTCAGAGCTAATCAGATTTTGGATTTAATTGGTCGACTAGTTTTCGAGTAACAGGGTGATCAGAATTTCACCAAAATATATTTCAAATAGTCATATCTCGAGAATGAATCAACGGATTTTCACAATTCTTATCTTCAACGATAGCATTCGCTCCAACTTAGAAATGACTGAATTTTTAAATGGATCGATGCAGTAGTTTGGTAGCATTCGAACTTGAAAGTTTTGTACCGGAAGTTGTAGTGCTGGGCCATCGTGGTCACCTGCTCATTTTTTGGTTTTCTGGTTGGGGTTCTAGGCACAGGTATTATATACTACGTTTTGATTTCTTCTCCTATAGTCAATCATCCCTTGACATGTTGGGAAAGAGCCGGCGCAGTAGGCACGATAAGTGAATGAGACTCCAAAAAGAGCTTTGAGTCAATGGATTTTGGAATATTTACCAAAAAGCGATCGCCTAACTGATGCCAAGCATTGGACGCTCTTAGCTGAAGAGTCCAATAATTGCGGGTGGATGAAAATGAAAGACGGGTAAATTCCGGGAATCTATATCACGAAAAATATTCCTTCAATTCAATTCTGTTTTTTTTTTTTTTAATTATAAAGTATACAGATATAGAGGCACGCTTACGAATTTTCTTGTAGGCATTCAATTTGTAGAAACGCCGATATCTCGGCCAGCTGGAACATGCGGTTTCTTGTGGACATGGTTTCCGAAATACTTCGAGACCGGCTGGACCGGTTTTTTTTTGTGGAAATTTTACAGAGCGTCTTTGGATATATACCCCCTTGGATTGGGGGCTTTTTTTCTTGGTTTTACTAAACTACTTTTCTTTTTATTGAACGACAAAAGGTTGAAAATTCGGGACCAAAAACGAATGTTCAATTTGAATCGTCTTCATTTCTATATGAAAATCTTATTCTCCAGACTATATCTCAGTACAAACGAGAAAAACCTTGAAAAAAATTCTGTGGAAGTTGGAACTGGATCGGGGGTCACCATATCAATAGTTTTTGAGATGAGAATTGCCAAAATTCACCTATTTTTCTTGAAGTCTACTCATAAGTAACCCCTCACTATAAAATTACAAATCTATGGGGAAAACTGGGGGTGGAGTTTGCAAAATCGGCTTTCAGAAATGAAAATTTTCCGGGGGACTGTTCTGACCGTCTTTATTCTATACATACAGATATACATGGCTGGGATAATCGTTAATACGTATAACGAAGATTGGAGAACTGTGAAATTAAGGTAACAGATCAATCAGAACACTTTACAGGGGATTCAATTATTTTCGGAATCTTTTCGAAGCGCATTTGATCCGCTGAGAAAAAGAAACGCTGATAAAATTGTGAATCACGATTCTTCCCGGCAGTTTTACAGATGAAAATTTCGTTTCATTATTTTCTCCTTTGTTCCAACCCTCGGATGTATCTTTTACTTTAATATACGAAGCATTTAATGCCTCGATGCACGGACACCGGCTAATTTTATACCAGATTACATTCGATCCGAATAAAATTCCACTTAAGCCTAATTCTGATGATCGTATTTAATATTGATTCATTAACGTGAAAGGCTCTTTCGAAAGCTTTTGAAAAATGCTCGGAAGATATGGTTTGTCAAAATCAAAGACAAAAAAAAAAGAGCTCCGTCTCGAGGCTTTCGAGGATATTTCGTTATTGTATTTTGCATGAAACTGAAAGCCTTATTGATTTGTGGGTAAAAAATTGATTGAACAAGAAGTGAAATTCCATTACCTTGCGATACCCACGTCAGGTGAACTTTCATGGTGTGAAAAATGATTGGCTTTTTTTTCATCATCTGCTAGATATAGATTTTGGAGAATGTTTTCGCGCAACTTGTTTTAAGGTTCACGTAGCAGGTGTAGGTGACAAACAGATTAAAGAATATTGCTATAATGTCTTTGACTCCCTAGTCGAGTGTAACAAGATGGTTGCCAAAGCGAATGCGAAATGATCAGTGTCCTTGTAATGGAAGTCTGTTGCAGTCCAGCATTCTGCTCAGCGAAGCGTAGTTAATTAGAACAAACAGAAATTGCCGAAGGGATTCAAGAGCCAGGGAGCTGCAGCGACGCCGCTGCTACACAGACGACTGATTTCAATTATTACTTTCAACAAACCCGTCGCGTTAGTGTTTAAAGCACATTTGTTTAACGACGTTGACCGTAACGCCGGAAGCCACGACAAACGTGAAAAGTTATAAAATCGCTTTAAACTTTACAGTTATACATTCGAACGGCCGAGTTTGTCGTATTAAAACTTCCATAAGCTCCCGAAGCATGTCCAATGAATGTCAGAATTAAAGAAACAACCAACCGCCATTGTGTTTGAGCAGGTACCAAAAAAAAAAAAAAAACGGGGCAAATTTGCCATTCAGAAAAATATTGATCTCACAATTTCGCAAAGAAGCTATCAGCGAAATACGTACTGTCAAATTATTCTACAATTTTTCTGCCGTAGGGTAAGTGTACCAGTTACTGACCCTGGCCCAATTATTGACCTTTTTCGATGATTCCTTCTTATCCATGAGCTCGGAAATGATCAAAAGAATCAATTTGTACTCTTCGAGTCTCTAGCAACTGATTTGTGTATCGCAAACATTCAGAATTCTTATCATCGATTTGAAATTTAAGAAAATATACGGGTCAATAACTCGGTCTTAAAGGGTCAGTAATTGGTACACTTCCCTTATGGTTAGCCATGGTAACCCATGTACGTACTGCAAACTGACTTGGAATTGGCAAGGTATTAGTGCCATAGCTGCCAATACTGACAGCCACCAAAGGCCAAGCTTAGCCCAAGTCAAAATCAATGTTGGCACAATTTTGGGTCGTTAACACCGGTCCAACTTATGGTGCTGTGAATCGGCACGAAATAATCCGCAGCCAATGTAAAACACCATTTTGGCCCAGTGTATTCCCAGTACAGAACTGAATTCCGGCTGAGCCCCATGTGTGTTCACTTGTCAATACTAGTCATCAGCAGTGGCCCAACGTTGGGCAAATAATTTCTCTGTACTGGGCCAGTATTTATATCGAATGAAATTTGGCAGTCGGGGTAGTGCCAATTCTGTGCCATGTGGGTAGATTCGGCAATACTCCGGCATTCGTACATGTGAAGAAGTTGGTTTTGTAACACGAGTAAGAGAAAGCTTTCGATTAACGTCAGGGTGGCAAAACCGCCTACACTCGCCCACGAGTATACGCAACGCCAATCATCCCACGCACTGATTATACTGTGATCAACTGATAATCACATACTTAATAGACTTTCATTAATTCATGGCATTCGATTTGCTCCAATCCTCGAACATTTGGAAATCGCAAACCATCTGGTACCTCGAACATACGTCATAATATCTGATCGATGAAAGAGACTTCGAATTCATGTTCGTATACCTACCTACTGCTAAATCTTGACTAATCATTAGCAGACGTGATCTGCTGTCCGCTAATATTTGGCTGTGTATTTTTTAGATCGAGCATTTCAATTTTTTTCGAAGCTTTTCAAATAAGGATAAATTGAGTTTACAAATTGTATAGGGAAAACAGGAAGTTCGAATAGTCTCGAGAGGAGCAGTTATATACGAGTTCATGAAACTCTCATTCGAGAGGAAGAAAGCCGCTCTCTCGTATAGCTTCTTTTTTTTTTTTTTTTTATTCGGACTTGTGAAAAGCAGGCTGTTTTATTTATTCGTTATTTCTTTTTGCTTAGGTATTATTCGTTTGAAGAGATGAAAATGAGGCACCGCGTTCGTGAAATATCTGCGTATATTGATAGAGCGATTATATAGCGAGCAAACATGAAGGGGTAATTAAATGACGGTATATGTATTCATGGAACCAAGCGTACTGGAGCCCCCGAGCCCTGAAGTGTTTCCCTAGCCTTCTATAATCGAACTAATTATCTACTGGGTTCCAATAAACAGAAGCTGGCGTGCTTCTACAGCTTCAATGATCACTGCCCATGTAACGTACTACTGCAACCTGATGGCTTGGCATTGGCACGGTATTGGTGCCATTGCTGTCAATACTGACAGCTACCAAGGGCCAACCTTTGCCAAAGTCAAAATCAATGTTGGGACAATCTTGGGTTGTTAACACCGGTCCAATTTATGGTGTCGTGAATCAGCACGAAATAATCCGCAGCCAGTATAAAACACCATATTGACCCAGTGTATTTCCAGTGCAGAACTGACTTTCGGCTAAGCCCCATGCATGTTCACTTCTCGGTACTAGTCATCAGCATTTGCCCAACGTTGGGCAAATAATTTCTCTGTACTGGGCCAGTATTTATACCGAATGAAATTTGGCAGTCGGGGTAGTGCCAATTCTGTGTCATATGGGCAGATCCGGCAATACTCTGGCATTCGTACATGGGTGACAGTCTATATCGGAGTTTCGAAACTTTGTGAACAAGTCGTAGGTACGATGGGATGGTGCGGTTTACTGTGTCGATCTTTTTGTAATTTTTTTCTAAGTACTCGCAAGCTCTTCGTCGTCGCAAGCTCGAGCCTAGCCCGTCGTTCTGAAACGGAATTAATATCTCAAGGGTGTAGCGCTCTCTCGGAAGCACCCCTCTGGGACGTGATTAAAACCAACCCCCTACCCTTACCAACATCAGGGTGTCTTTTGGCTGCTGGTTGTTGGTTCCTGCCTTGGCTCCGAAATACGAGGCGTTTTATTTGTACATTCTCACTAATGCAGCTCTCGTCGAATTTGCGCAAGGTACGTCGTACATACTTGATATTTCAACCCCTTACTATTCTACAGGCATAGCAATATGTGTAGCAATTTGTAAACCATGGTATTTCTTTATCGTTAAATTACGTTTGAATAAATAATTGAATTCATCGATGCCTATTTCATGGATCAGCTAAATACGAATTCAGGAAAGTGTTGAAATATGAAGATTTCAAATTCACGGGCAGGTACGGCTTGAATTAACGACTTCCGATTGATTCTAGTGGTGAAATCTTTCGCCTGGTGTTTCGAGGAGTCTTTTGGAAATTAAAATTATAAACTGCCGGGAATATTATACGATTCTTCGCTTCCCTACGCCCTAAGGACTTCGGGTTTTTTAATCGACGATCAAAGTTTCCCAATCCTGACCCTCGTTCAAACCTAACGGTCTGTCAAATCCGAAGTAAATCTTGAAAATATTTCCACAATTCATCTCACTGGAACTCGACTGGAAAAAAGGAATATCCATCATCCATGTTCCGTCCATCTTTCGGTTTTCACAAAATTAACTACAATCCAAATACTCTGGCATTGCAATTTTCGATATCATCTAAATCCCAATCTGTCCATCTTCTCGATCAACTGAATTCATCGTTGTTGATTTGATTAACAAGAACAAGAAGCATATCTACAGACGGTAGAATAAGACCAAAACTTGAAGTTCAAGCTGCTCTGGTGATCTTAGGTAGAAAATTGTCGTCTAGAATCCCAACCAATCATTTTATGCACTTTACGATCTTTCGCCAGATCTGCGCCCTCGCGTTCAGGATCGTATCTCTCAAAGTCAAAGCTCGCTTTGCTCTTGAATTGAATCGAAAGTAACGTTCTTTGATCTCCGTATACAGAGAAGAAAGCTGCTACTTTTTTTATTTATTTTTATTTTTTTCATTTTTTTTTTTCTTTCTTTCATTTGAATATCAAACAGGGCATGGACGTTCGAGAGTGTTAAAAAGGAATGCTTGTCATTGCGTGAGACTTAAATTAGACACGGAAAAAAAATTCCAACGGAGTATCAACGCGTAAGCGTACTATAAGGGATGAAAGTAAAAGAAGAAAAAAAGAAATATAAAACAGAAGTTAAAAGTCACCTCTGACTTTATCGACCGTAAAGGGGTAGGTACGACAAATGACTCGAAATAATTTAAATCTTTGAATCATAAAATTAGCCTGGGGAACTCGATTTCACTCGCATCAAATTATCTTTACTTTTTATCAGTCAAAGCGAGTTTATTAGCAATCATGTTAATTGGAGGGCTTGGAACAAAAAGGGTATAAGTAACAAGATGAAAAAAACACAAAAAAAAAAAAAAACCATTCAGATCAATACAGTTTTGGGATAGGTATAGTTACTTTCATGCATGGACATGGGGAACAAAAAATCCCTCGATTTGTCACTTTCCGGAATTACCACGTTAAGGCAAAGCTCAGCACGTTTGGTGCAAAAACGGTAACGTAGGGTAATTTAATGGGGCAAAATGAGCCACCCTTAGGAAATGGAAAACCTAAAATCATTTCATAAATTCATACTGTGACTGCTTATCAAGTGAAAAATATATTTATGGCATCGATACACGACGGTCATTGCCAGATAGACAAATTAAAAAAAAAAAATTGGGGCGAAATGGACGCCTCAAAAAATCAAAAAAATGAACAATGTTTAATTGAAGATAATAGAGATGTTTATTGAATGAAAACAAGCTTCAGATCATTCCATTCAGTAGTCTCAATTTATTAAATTTTGGAAGGGCTTTGCCCCCCTTTTCCCATCTAATTCGAAAATGGTACAAGGGCGTGAAAAGCAACTTGTGTACTAATGATCAGTATAATATTTTTCTGGATCTTCCGTGGACTAAAAATCTCATCAACTTCGCGAAGAATTTCAAATCTTATAAAAGCTCGCCGGACTTTGATGACTCGGAATGAAGAAATGTGCGTTTAGACCGTAGTATTTTTCGGTGTCCTTTTAATGATTAGAAAATAATTTTCATTCGTGATTGATGAATATGAAATTCTAGAGGCGAGCGCGGTTATTGGTTACTCAAAATTTGGAGCTTCAACTTCCGTCCGGTGACGCAATTACGATCTGGAAATCCGGTAACTGACGGGATAGCCGCAACCATAGCTTCACTCACGACCCTCAATATCCGGTTTTATCGACGCCGCACCCCCTTGGGCATGACGACCTTGTTTTCCGAGGCTTATACAGCAAACATTTTCACCGGATATTGTTACTCTCGGCCGCAGTGGTGCCTCTGACGTAGCAGGTCCTGGATATATTTTATACATATTTACCATTCGTTTCCAGAGCTGGATATGTTCGGAAGGAATACTTGCACAATGCCCCACATACTAAACCGTGGCGAAACCCAAAGAGGATCGATCGATCGATCGTTTCGATCAAGATTCCTTGAAAATTATTGATTTCTGTATAAAACGGGGTATTGTAACTCGAGATATTTACTCGTAAAATAAAATAAAACCACTTCCATATATGGGGGGTTCTCGCTCATCCGGGACACTTTTCTGCGCGTAGGTCACCGATTTTGGTGCCACGCGAGATTTTGGATCGGACCCAACCCCCAACCACAAATCTAGAGCTATTCGCCTCATTATCAAGTGGTTCAAAAGTTATTCGATTTTCAAAATACTAAAAAATCGGTTTCCAAACGCACCGAACGATCTTTAGGCGTACGTATCTTCGGTTTGGGTGGTCCGAAAAATATTTTCAAATAGTGATTTAGAATCGCAAAACTTCCATCTTTCATGCTGTGAGTTCAGAAATTTTCGGAAAAAATTTTTCGCCCATGAATTTTCCAAAAAAATTTTGATTTTCAGTTTTCGAAACGAAGGTAATAATTTTTTTCAATGAAAATTTAACCGAAGGTAGTTCTCTGAATACCAAAGAATCCCTGAAATTTGTAGAAGGGCGTTCGGCCTAGTTTTTTTTTCATGATTTTTTTGAATATTTTTTTAGAATTTTTTTCGATTAAATTTTTTTTTTCGATTCGTAAATTTTTTCTTTTGCCGAGTTTCTAGTTCCTTTTACTCTTACAGCTTGATCTGACAGCAAACAATTTGTTTTCCATATTTCCAGTTTTTCGATTAATCCAAAATGTTCCATGAGGTACGTCGAACTTTTTTTAGCGCTGTCAGATCAAGCTGTAAAAGTGAGAGAAACTAGAAACTGAGCCAAAGAAAAAATTTACGAATCGAAAAAAAAAATTTAATCGAAAAAAATTCTAAAAAAATATTCCAAAAAATCATGAAAAAAAAACTAGGCCGAACGCCCTCCTACAAATTTCAGGGATTCTTTGGTATTCAGAGAACTACCTTCGGTTAAATTTTCATCGAAAAAAATTATTACCTTCGTTTCGAAAACTGAAAATCAAAATTTTTTTGGAAAATTCATGGGCGAAAAATTTTTTCCGAAAATTTCTGAGCTCACAGCATGAAAGATGGAAGTTTTGCGATTCTAAATCACTATTTGAAAATATTTTTCGGACCACCCAAACCGAAGATACGTACGCCTATAGATCGTTCGGTGCATTCGGAAACCGATTTTTTAGTATTTTGAAAATCGAGTAACTTTTGAACCACTCGATAATGAGGCGAATAGCTCTAGATTTGGGGTTGGGGGTTGGGTCCGATCCAAAATCTCGCGTGGCACCAAAATCGGTGACCTACGCGCAGAAAAGTGTCCCGGATGAGCGAGAACCCCCCATATATATCTCTCTATATTATAAAGATATTTCACCGCCACCGCCGCCGCCGCCGCCGCCGTGTCAGTCATAAACAAAAGACGATCGTAGGGAATTCTGGGTAATGATGGGTTTTTCCGAGCATGCCTTGGGTTTTCCCAGAATTCCATGGGTTTTTCCCAGAATTCAATGGGTTTTTCCCAGAATTCCATGGGTTTTTCCCAGAATAAACAAAAGACGATCGTAGGGAATTCTGGGTAATCTTGGTTACCATGGCAACGGGGATTTCCCGGAATTACCAAAAATTCCTGGAATTACCCAGAATTCCCGGAATTTCCCGTTGCCATGGTAACCAAATTCAAGGAATTATGGGTAATCTTGGTTACTATGGTAATGGAGACTGCAAAAGAATAAAAACGTAAGACGTGAGACGTCAGACGTCAGACGTAAGATGTGAAACGTAAGACGATTTAGACGATTTAGATTAAGATGTAAGACGTAAGAAATTTGGCAATTAAAATTAATGAATGAAAAATAAATTTTCTGAATAAATTATTGAAAATCAATAAATTGAAAGATGAAAGTGATAATTAAAATTAATACATAATAAATTAAAAAATAAATGAATGTCAATCAATAAATATTTAAAAAAAAAATTGATAAAAACATACCCGTCGTCCCATGCCAGTCCCGGTCACCGGTGCCGGTCCCGGTCCCGGTCGCGGTCCCGGTCCCGGTCGCGGTCCCGGTCCCGGTCCCGGTCCCGGTCCCGGTCGAGGTCCCGGTCGCCGACGTCGTCGCCCGGGACCGGGACCGGGACCGCGACCGGGACCGGGACCGGGACCGCGACCGGGACCTCGGGACAAAATCACAAAATTCATTTTTTCTTCCTAAATATAAAAAATAAAATAAAATAAAAGATCCCCCAAAAATTTGGCAATTAAAATTAATAAATAAAAAATAAATTTTCTAAATAAATTATTGAAAATCAATAAATTGAAAGATGAAAGTGATAATTAAAATTAAGACATAATAAATTAAAAAATAAATAAATGTCAATCAATAAATATTAAAAAAAAAAATTATTAAAAACATACCCGTCGTCCCATGCCAGTCCCGGTCACCGGGACCTCGGGACAGAATCACAAAATTCATTTTTTTTTCCTAAATATAAAAAATAAAATAAAATAAAAGATCCCCCAAAAATTTGGCAATCAAAATTAATAAATGAAAAATAAATTTTCTAAATAAATTATTGAAAATCAATAAATTGAAAGATGAAAGTGATAATTAAAATTAATACATAATAAATTAAAAAATAAATGAATGTCAAGCAATAAATATTTTTTAAAAAAATTAATAAAAACATACCCGTCGTCCCATGCCAGTCCCGGTCACCGGTGCCGGTCCCGGTCCCGGTCGCGGTCCCGGTCCCGGTCGCGGTCCCGGTCCCGGTCCCGGTCCCGGTCCCGGTCCCGGTCCCGGTCCCGGTCCCGGTCGAGGTCCCGGTCCCGGTCGAGGTCCCGGTCGCCGACGTCGTCGCCCGGGACCGGGACCTCGACCGGGACCGGGACCGGGACCGGGACCGGGACCGGGACCGCGACCGGGACCGGGACCGGGACCGCGACCGGGACCTCGGGACAAAATCACAAAATTCATTTTTTTTTCCTAAATATAAAAAATAAAATAAAATAAAAGATCCCCCAAAAATTTGGCAATTAAAATTAATAAATGAAAAATAAATTTTCTAAATAAATTATTGAAAATCAATAAATTGAAAGATGAAAGTGATAATTAAAATTAATACATAATAAATTAAAAAATAAATAAATGTCAATCAATAAATATTTTTAAAAAAAATTATTAAAAACATACCCGTCGTCCCATGCCAGTCCCGGTCACCGGTGCCGGTCCCGGTCCCGGTCGCGGTCCCGGTCCCGGTCGCGGTCCCGGTCCCGGTCCCGGTCCCGGTCCCGGTCGAGGTCCCGGTCGCCGACGTCGTCGCCCGGGACCGGGACCTCGACCGGGACCGGGACCGGGACCGGGACCGGGACCGCGACCGGGACCGGGACCGGGACCGCGACCGGGACCGGGACCGGGACCGCGACCGGGACCGGGACCGGGACCGCGACCGGGACCTCGGGACAAAATCACAAAATTCATTTTTTTTTCCTAAATATAAAAAATAAAATAAAATAAAAGATCCCCCAAAAATTTGGCAATTAAAATTAATAAATGAAAAATAAATTTTCTAAATAAATTATTGAAAATCAATAAATTGAAAGATGAAAGTGATAATTAAAATTAATACATAATAAATTGAAAAATAAATGAATGTCAATCAATAAATATTTAAAAAAAAAATTATTAAAAACATACCCGTCGTCCCATGCCAGTCCCGGTCACCGGGACCTCGGGACAAAATCACAAAATTCATTTTTTTTTCCTAAATATAAAAAATAAAATAAAATAAAAGATCCCCCAAAAATTTGGCAATTAAAATTAATAAATGAAAAATGAATTTTCTAAATAAATTATTGAAAATCAATAAATTGAAAGATGAAAGTGATAATTAAAATTAATACATAATAAATTAAAAAATAAATGAATGTCAATCAATAAATATTTTTTAAAAAAATTAATAAAAACATACCCGTCGTCCCATGCCAGTCCCGGTCACCGGGACCTCGGGACAAAATCACAAAATTCATTTTTTTTTCCTAAATATGAAAAATAAAATAAAATAAAAGATCCCCCAAAAATTTGGCAATCAAAATTAATAAATGAAAAATAAATTTTCTAAATAAATTATTGAAAATCAATAAATTGAAAGATGAAAGTGATAATTAAAATTAATACATAATAAATTAAAAAATAAATGAATGTCAATCAATAAATATTTTTTAAAAAAATTAATAAAAACATACCCGTCGTCCCATGCCAGTCCCGGTAACCGGTGCCGGTCCCGGTCCCGGTCGCGGTCCCGGTCCCGGTCGCGGTCCCGGTCCCGGTCCCGGTCCCGGTCCCGGTCGAGGTCCCGGTCCCGGGCGACGACGTCGGCGACCGGGACCTCGACCGGGACCGGGACCGGGACCGGGACCGGGACCGCGACCGGGACCGGGACCGGGACCGCAACCGGGACCTCGGGACAAAATCACAAAATTCATTTTTTTTTTCCTAAATATAAAAAATAAAATGAAATAAAAGATTCCCCAAAAATTTGGCAATTAAAATTAATAAATGAAAAATAAATTTTCTAAATAAATTATTGAAAATCAATAAATTGAAAGATGAAAGTGATAATTAAAATTAATACATAATAAATTAAAAAATAAATAAATGTCAATCAATAAATATTTAAAAAAAAAATTATTAAAAACATACCCGTCGTCCCATGCCAGTCCCGGTCACCGGGACCTCGGGACAGAATCACAAAATTCATTTTTTTTTCCTAAATATAAAAAATAAAATAAAATAAAAGATCCCCCAAAAATTTGGCAATTAAAATTAATAAATGAAAAATAAATTTTCTAAATAAATTATTGAAAATCAATAAATTGAAAGATGAAAGTGATAATTAAAATTAATACATAATAAATTGAAAAATAAATGAATGTCAATCAATAAATATTAAAAAAAAAAATTATTAAAAACATACCCGTCGTCCCATGCCAGTCCCGGTCACCGGGACCTCGGGACAAAATCACAAAATTCATTTTTTTTTCCTAAATATAAAAAATAAAATAAAATAAAAGATCCCCCAAAAATTTGGCAATCAAAATTAATAAATGAAAAATAAATTTTCTAAATAAATTATTGAAAATCAATAAATTGAAAGATGAAAGTGATAATTAAAATTAATACATAATAAATTAAAAAATAAATGAATGTCAATCAATAAATATTTTTTAAAAAAATTAATAAAAACATACCCGTCGTCCCATGCCAGTCCCGGTCACCGGTGCCGGTCCCGGTCCCGGTCG
This sequence comes from Ametastegia equiseti, assembly GCA_963989295.1. Taxonomy (NCBI): domain Eukaryota; kingdom Metazoa; phylum Arthropoda; class Insecta; order Hymenoptera; family Tenthredinidae; genus Ametastegia; species Ametastegia equiseti. Next base: position 7,422,288 of record OZ022399.1, read on the forward strand.
CGGTCTCGGTCCCGGTCGCGGTCCCGGTCCCGGTCCCGGTCCCGGTCCCGGTCGAGGTCCCGGTCGCCGACGTCGTCGCCCGGGACCGGGACCTCGACCGGGACCGGGACCGCGACCGGGACCGGGACCGGGACCGCGACCAGGACCTCGGGACAAAATCACAAAATTCATTTTTTTTTCCTAAATATAAAAAATAAAATAAAATAAAAGATCCCCCAAAAATTTGGCAATTAAAATTAATAAATGAAAAATAAATTTTCTAAATAAATTATTGAAAATCAATAAATTGAAAGATGAAAGTGATAATTAAAATTAATACATAATAAATTAAAAAATAAATGAATGTCAATCAATAAATATTTAAAAAAAAAATTATTAAAAACATACCCGTCGTCCCATGCCAGTCCCGGTCACCGGTGCCGGTCCCGGTCCCGGTCGCGGTCCCGGTCCCGGTCCCGGTCGCGGTCCCGGGACCGGGACAAAATCACGAAATTCATTTTTTTTTCCTAAATATAAAAAATAAAATAAAATAAAAGATCCCCCAAAAATTTGGCAATCAAAATTAATAAATGAAAAATAAATTTTCTAAATAAATTATTGAAAATCAATAAATTGAAAGATGAAAGTGATAATTAAAATTAATACATAATAAATTAAAAAATAAATGAATGTCAATCAATAAATATTAAAAAAAAAAATTATTAAAAACATACCCGTCGTCCCATGCCAGTCCCGGTCACCGGTGCCGGTCCCGGTCCCGGTCGCGGTCCCGGTCCCGGTCCCGGTCGCGGTCCCGGGACCGGGACAAAATCACGAAATTCATTTTTTTTCCCTAAATATAAAAAATAAAATAAAATAAAAGATCCCCCAAAAATTTGGCAATTAAAATTAATAAATGAAAAATGAATTTTCTAAATAAATTATTGAAAATCAATAAATTGAAAGATGAAAGTGATAATTAAAATTAATACATATTAAATTAAAAAATAAATGAATGTCAATCAATAAATATTTTTTAAAAAAATTAATAAAAACATACCCGTCGTCCCATGCCAGTCCCGGTCACCGGGACCTCGGGACAAAATCACAAAATTCATTTTTTTTTCCTAAATATGAAAAATAAAATAAAATAAAAGATCCCCCAAAAATTTGGCAATCAAAATTAATAAATGAAAAATAAATTTTCTAAATAAATTATTGAAAATCAATAAATTGAAAGATGAAAGTGATAATTAAAATTAATACATAATAAATTAAAAAATAAATGAATGTCAATCAATGAATATTAAAAAAAAAAATTATTAAAAACATACCCGTCGTCCCATGCCAGTCCCGGTCACCGGTGCCGGTCCCGGTCCCGGTCGCGGTCCCGGTCCCGGTCCCGGTCGAAATCACGAAATTCATTTTTTTTTCCCAAATATAAAAAATAAAATAAAATAAAAGATCCCCCAAAAATTTGGCAATTAAAATTAATAAATTAAAAATAAATTTTCTAAATAAATTATTGAAAATCAATAAATTGAAAGATGAAAGTGATAATTAAAATTAATACATAATAAATTAAAAAATAAATAAATGTCAATCAATAAATATTTAAAAAAAAAATTATTAAAAACATACCCGTCGTCCCATGCCAGTCCCGGTCACCGGGACCTCGGGACAGAATCACAAAATTCATTTTTTTTTCTTAAATATAAAAAATAAAATAAAATAAAAGATCCCCCAAAAATTTGGCAATTAAAATTAATAAATGAAAAATAAATTTTCTAAATAAATTATTGAAAATCAATAAATTGAAAGATGAAAGTGATAATTAAAATTAATACATAATAAATTGAAAAATAAATGAATGTCAATCAATAAATATTTTTAAAAAAAATTATTAAAAACATACCCGTCGTCCCATGCCAGTCCCGGTCACCGGGACCTCGGGACAAAATCACAAAATTCATTTTTTTTTCCTAAATATAAAAAATAAAATAAAATAAAAGATCCCCCAAAAATTTGGCAATCAAAATTAATAAATGAAAAATAAATTTTCTAAATAAATTATTGAAAATCAATAAATTGAAAGATGAAAGTGATAATTAAAATTAATACATAATAAATTAAAAAATAAATAAATGTCAATCAATAAATATTTTAAAAAAAAATTATTAAAAACATACCCGTCGTCCCATGCCAGTCCCGGTCACCGGTGCCGGTCCCGGTCCCGGTCGCGGTCCCGGTCCCGGTCGCGGTCCCGGTCCCGGTCCCGGTCCCGGTCCCGGTCGAGGTCCCGGTCCCGGGCGACGACGTCGGCGACCGGGACCTCGACCGGGACCGGGACCGGGACCGGGACCGGGACCGCGACCGGGACCGGGACCGGGACCGCGACCGGGACCGGGACCGGGACCGCGACCGGGACCTCGGGACAAAATCACAAAATTCATTTTTTTTTCCTAAATATAAAAAATAAAATAAAATAAAAGATCCCCCAAAAATTTGGCAATTAAAATTAATAAATGAAAAATAAATTTTCTAAATAAATTATTGAAAATCAATAAATTGAAAGATGAAAGTGATAATTAAAATTAATACATAATAAATTGAAAAATAAATGAATGTCAATCAATAAATATTTAAAAAAAAAATTATTAAAAACATACCCGTCGTCCCATGCCAGTCCCGGTCACCGGGACCTCGGGACAAAATCACAAAATTCATTTTTTTTTCCTAAATATAAAAAATAAAATAAAATAAAAGATCCCCCAAAAATTTGGCAATTAAAATTAATAAATGAAAAATGAATTTTCTAAATAAATTATTGAAAATCAATAAATTGAAAGATGAAAGTGATAATTAAAATTAATACATAATAAATTAAAAAATAAATGAATGTCAATCAATAAATATTTTTTAAAAAAATTAATAAAAACATACCCGTCGTCCCATGCCAGTCCCGGTCACCGGGACCTCGGGACAAAATCACAAAATTCATTTTTTTTTCCTAAATATGAAAAATAAAATAAAATAAAAGATCCCCCAAAAATTTGGCAATCAAAATTAATAAATGAAAAATAAATTTTCTAAATAAATTATTGAAAATCAATAAATTGAAAGATGAAAGTGATAATTAAAATTAATACATAATAAATTAAAAAATAAATGAATGTCAATCAATAAATATTTTTTAAAAAAATTAATAAAAACATACCCGTCGTCCCATGCCAGTCCCGGTAACCGGTGCCGGTCCCGGTCCCGGTCGCGGTCCCGGTCCCGGTCCCGGTCGCGGTCCCGGTCCCGGTCCCGGTCGCGGTCCCGGTCCCGGTCCCGGTCCCGGTCCCGGTCGAGGTCCCGGTCCCGGGCGACGACGTCGGCGACCGGGACCTCGACCGGGACCGGGACCGGGACCGGGACCGGGACCGCGACCGGGACCGGGACCGGGACCGCGACCGGGACCTCGGGACAAAATCACAAAATTCATTTTTTTTTCCTAAATATAAAAAATAAAATAAAATAAAAGATCCCCCAAAAATTTGGCAATTAAAATTAATAAATGAAAAATAAATTTTCTAAATAAATTATTGAAAATCAATAAATTGAAAGATGAAAGTGATAATTAAAATTAATACATAATAAATTAAAAAATAAATGAATGTCAATCAATAAATATTTTTTTAAAAAATTAATAAAAACATACCCGTCGTCCCATGCCAGTCCCGGTCACCGGTGCCGGTCCCGGTCCCGGTCGCGGTCCCGGTCCCGGTCGCGGTCCCGGTCCCGGTCCCGGTCCCGGTCCCGGTCGAGGTCCCGGTCGCCGACGTCGTCGCCCGGGACCGGGACCTCGACCGGGACCGGGACCGCGACCGGGACCGGGACCGGGACCGCGACCGGGACCTCGGGACAAAATCACAAAATTCATTTTTTTTTCCTAAATATAAAAAATAAAATAAAATAAAAGATCCCCCAAAAATTTGGCAATTAAAATTAATAAATGAAAAATAAATTTTCTAAATAAATTATTGAAAATCAATAAATTGAAAGATGAAAGTGATAATTAAAATTAATACATAATAAATTAAAAAATAAATGAATGTCAATCAATAAATATTTAAAAAAAAAATTATTAAAAACATACCCGTCGTCCCATGCCAGTCCCGGTCACCGGTGCCGGTCCCGGTCCCGGTCGCGGTCCCGGTCCCGGTCCCGGTCGCGGTCCCGGGACCGGGACAAAATCACGAAATTCATTTTTTTTTCCTAAATATAAAAAATAAAATAAAATAAAAGATCCCCCAAAAATTTGGCAATCAAAATTAATAAATGAAAAATAAATTTTCTAAATAAATTATTGAAAATCAATAAATTGAAAGATGAAAGTGATAATTAAAATTAATACATAATAAATTAAAAAATAAATGAATGTCAATCAATAAATATTAAAAAAAAAAATTATTAAAAACATACCCGTCGTCCCATGCCAGTCCCGGTCACCGGTGCCGGTCCCGGTCCCGGTCGCGGTCCCGGTCCCGGTCCCGGTCGCGGTCCCGGTCCCGGTCCCGGTCGCGGTCCCGGGACCGGGACAAAATCACGAAATTCATTTTTTTTTCCTAAATATAAAAAATAAAATAAAATAAAAGATCCCCCAAAAATTTGGCAATTAAAATTAATAAATGAAAAATGAATTTTCTAAATAAATTATTGAAAATCAATAAATTGAAAGATGAAAGTGATAATTAAAATTAATACATATTAAATTAAAAAATAAATGAATGTCAATCAATAAATATTTTTTAAAAAAATTAATAAAAACATACCCGTCGTCCCATGCCAGTCCCGGTCACCGGGACCTCGGGACAAAATCACAAAATTCATTTTTTTTTCCTAAATATGAAAAATAAAATAAAATAAAAGATCCCCCAAAAATTTGGCAATCAAAATTAATAAATGAAAAATAAATTTTCTAAATAAATTATTGAAAATCAATAAATTGAAAGATGAAAGTGATAATTAAAATTAATACATAATAAATTAAAAAATAAATGAATGTCAATCAATAAATATTAAAAAAAAAAATTATTAAAAACATACCCGTCGTCCCATGCCAGTCCCGGTCACCGGTGCCGGTCCCGGTCCCGGTCGCGGTCCCGGTCCCGGTCCCGGTCGCGGTCCCGGGACCGGGACAAAATCACGAAATTCATTTTTTTTTCCCAAATATAAAAAATAAAATAAAATAAAAGATCCCCCAAAAATTTGGCAATTAAAATTAATAAATTAAAAATAAATTTTCTAAATAAATTATTGAAAATCAATAAATTGAAAGATGAAAGTGATAATTAAAATTAATACATAATAAATTAAAAAATAAATAAATGTCAATCAATAAATATTAAAAAAAAAAATTATTAAAAACATACCCGTCGTCCCATGCCAGTCCCGGTCACCGGGACCTCGGGACAGAATCACAAAATTCATTTTTTTTTCTTAAATATAAAAAATAAAATAAAATAAAAGATCCCCCAAAAATTTGGCAATTAAAATTAATAAATGAAAAATAAATTTTCTAAATAAATTATTGAAAATCAATAAATTGAAAGATGAAAGTGATAATTAAAATTAATACATAATAAATTGAAAAATAAATGAATGTCAATCAATAAATATTTTTAAAAAAAATTATTAAAAACATACCCGTCGTCCCATGCCAGTCCCGGTCACCGGGACCTCGGGACAAAATCACAAAATTCATTTTTTTTTCCTAAATATAAAAAATAAAATAAAATAAAAGATCCCCCAAAAATTTGGCAATCAAAATTAATAAATGAAAAATAAATTTTCTAAATAAATTATTGAAAATCAATAAATTGAAAGATGAAAGTGATAATTAAAATTAATACATAATAAATTAAAAAATAAATGAATGTCAATCAATAAATATTTTTTAAAAAAATTAATAAAAACACACCCGTCGTCCCATGCCAGTCCCGGTCACCGGTGCCGGTCCCGGTCCCGGTCGCGGTCCCGGTCCCGGTCGCGGTCCCGGTCCCGGTCCCGGTCCCGGTCCCGGTCGAGGTCCCGGTCCCGGGCGACGACGTCGGCGACCGGGACCTCGACCGGGACCGGGACCGGGACCGGGACCGGGACCGCGACCGGGACCGGGACCGGGACCGCGACCGGGACCTCGGGACAAAATCACAAAATTCATTTTTTTTTCCTAAATATAAAAAATAAAATAAAATAAAAGATCCCCCAAAAATTTGGCAATTAAAATTAATAAATGAAAAATAAATTTTCTAAATAAATTATTGAAAATCAATAAATTGAAAGATGAAAGTGATAATTAAAATTAATACATAATAAATTAAAAAATAAATGAATGTCAATCAATAAATATTTTTTTAAAAAATTAATAAAAACATACCCGTCGTCCCATGCCAGTCCCGGTCACCGGTGCCGGTCCCGGTCCCGGTCGCGGTCCCGGTCCCGGTCGCGGTCCCGGTCCCGGTCCCGGTCCCGGTCCCGGTCGAGGTCCCGGTCGCCGACGTCGTCGCCCGGGACCGGGACCTCGACCGGGACCGGGACCGCGACCGGGACCTCGACCGGGACCGGGACCGCGACCGGGACCGGGACCGGGACCGCGACCGGGACCTCGGGACAAAATCACAAAATTCATTTTTTTTTCCTAAATATAAAAAATAAAATAAAATAAAAGATCCCCCAAAAATTTGGCAATTAAAATTAATAAATGAAAAATAAATTTTCTAAATAAATTATTGAAAATCAATAAATTGAAAGATGAAAGTGATAATTAAAATTAATACATAATAAATTAAAAAATAAATGAATGTCAATCAATAAATATTAAAAAAAAAAATTATTAAAAACATACCCGTCGTCCCATGCCAGTCCCGGTCACCGGTGCCGGTCCCGGTCCCGGTCGCGGTCCCGGTCCCGGTCCCGGTCGCGGTCCCGGGACCGGGACAAAATCACGAAATTCATTTTTTTTTCCTAAATATAAAAAATAAAATAAAATAAAAGATCCCCCAAAAATTTGGCAATTAAAATTAATAAATGAAAAATAAATTTTCTAAATAAATTATTGAAAATCAATAAATTGAAAGATGAAAGTGATAATTAAAATTAATACATAATAAATTGAAAAATAAATGAATGTCAATCAATAAATATTTTTTAAAAAAATTAATAAAAACATACCCGTCGTCCCATGCCAGTCCCGGTCACCGGGACCTCGGGACAAAATCACAAAATTCATTTTTTTTTCCTAAATATGAAAAATAAAATAAAATAAAAGATCCCCCAAAAATTTGGCAATCAAAATTAATAAATGAAAAATAAATTTTCTAAATAAATTATTGAAAATCAATAAATTGAAAGATGAAAGTGATAATTAAAATTAATACATAATAAATTAAAAAATAAATGAATGTCAATCAATAAATATTAAAAAAAAAAATTATTAAAAACATACCCGTCGTCCCATGCCAGTCCCGGTCACCGGTGCCGGTCCCGGTCCCGGTCGCGGTCCCGGTCCCGGTCCCGGTCGCGGTCCCGGGACCGGGACAAAATCACGAAATTCATTTTTTTTTCCCAAATATAAAAAATAAAATAAAATAAAAGATCCCCCAAAAATTTGGCAATTAAAATTAATAAATTAAAAATAAATTTTCTAAATAAATTATTGAAAATCAATAAATTGAAAGATGAAAGTGATAATTAAAATTAATACATAATAAATTAAAAAATAAATAAATGTCAATCAATAAATATTAAAAAAAAAAATTATTAAAAACATACCCGTCGTCCCATGCCAGTCCCGGTCACCGGGACCTCGGGACAGAATCACAAAATTCATTTTTTTTTCTTAAATATAAAAAATAAAATAAAATAAAAGATCCCCCAAAAATTTGGCAATTAAAATTAATAAATGAAAAATAAATTTTCTAAATAAATTATTGAAAATCAATAAATTGAAAGATGAAAGTGATAATTAAAATTAATACATAATAAATTGAAAAATAAATGAATGTCAATCAATAAATATTTTTAAAAAAAATTATTAAAAACATACCCGTCGTCCCATGCCAGTCCCGGTCACCGGGACCTCGGGACAAAATCACAAAATTCATTTTTTTTTCCTAAATATAAAAAATAAAATAAAATAAAAGATCCCCCAAAAATTTGGCAATCAAAATTAATAAATGAAAAATAAATTTTCTAAATAAATTATTGAAAATCAATAAATTGAAAGATGAAAGTGATAATTAAAATTAATACATAATAAATTAAAAAATAAATGAATGTCAATCAATAAATATTTTTTAAAAAAATTAATAAAAACACACCCGTCGTCCCATGCCAGTCCCGGTCACCGGTGCCGGTCCCGGTCCCGGTCGCGGTCCCGGTCCCGGTCGCGGTCCCGGTCCCGGTCCCGGTCCCGGTCCCGGTCGAGGTCCCGGTCCCGGGCGACGACGTCGGCGACCGGGACCTCGACCGGGACCGGGACCGGGACCGGGACCGGGACCGCGACCGGGACCGGGACCGGGACCGCGACCGGGACCTCGGGACAAAATCACAAAATTCATTTTTTTTTCCTAAATATAAAAAATAAAATAAAATAAAAGATCCCCCAAAAATTTGGCAATTAAAATTAATAAATGAAAAATAAATTTTCTAAATAAATTATTGAAAATCAATAAATTGAAAGATGAAAGTGATAATTAAAATTAATACATAATAAATTAAAAAATAAATGAATGTCAATCAATAAATATTAAAAAAAAAAATTATTAAAAACATACCCGTCGTCCCATGCCAGTCCCGGTCACCGGTGCCGGTCCCGGTCCCGGTCGCGGTCCCGGTCCCGGTCCCGGTCGCGGTCCCGGGACCGGGACAAAATCACGAAATTCATTTTTTTTTCCTAAATATAAAAAATAAAATAAAATAAAAGATCCCCCAAAAATTTGGCAATTAAAATTAATAAATGAAAAATGAATTTTCTAAATAAATTATTGAAAATCAATAAATTGAAAGATGAAAGTGATAATTAAAATTAATACATATTAAATTAAAAAATAAATGAATGTCAATCAATAAATATTTTTTAAAAAAATTAATAAAAACATACCCGTCGTCCCATGCCAGTCCCGGTCACCGGGACCTCGGGACAAAATCACAAAATTCATTTTTTTTTCCTAAATATGAAAAATAAAATAAAATAAAAGATCCCCCAAAAATTTGGCAATCAAAATTAATAAATGAAAAATAAATTTTCTAAATAAATTATTGAAAATCAATAAATTGAAAGATGAAAGTGATAATTAAAATTAATACATAATAAATTAAAAAATAAATGAATGTCAATCAATAAATATTAAAAAAAAAAATTATTAAAAACATACCCGTCGTCCCATGCCAGTCCCGGTCACCGGTGCCGGTCCCGGTCCCGGTCGCGGTCCCGGTCCCGGTCCCGGTCGCGGTCCCGGGACCGGGACAAAATCACGAAATTCATTTTTTTTTCCCAAATATAAAAAATAAAATAAAATAAAAGATCCCCCAAAAATTTGGCAATTAAAATTAATAAATTAAAAATAAATTTTCTAAATAAATTATTGAAAATCAATAAATTGAAAGATGAAAGTGATAATTAAAATTAATACATAATAAATTGAAAAATAAATGAATGTCAATCAATAAATATTTTTAAAAAAAATTATTAAAAACATACCCGTCGTCCCATGCCAGTCCCGGTCACCGGGACCTCGGGACAAAATCACAAAATTCATTTTTTTTTCCTAAATATAAAAAATAAAATAAAATAAAAGATCCCCCAAAAATTTGGCAATCAAAATTAATAAATGAAAAATAAATTTTCTAAATAAATTATTGAAAATCAATAAATTGAAAGATGAAAGTGATAATTAAAATTAATACATAATAAATTAAAAAATAAATGAATGTCAATCAATAAATATTTTTTAAAAAAATTAATAAAAACACACCCGTCGTCCCATGCCAGTCCCGGTCACCGGTGCCGGTCCCGGTCCCGGTCGCGGTCCCGGTCCCGGTCGCGGTCCCGGTCCCGGTCCCGGTCCCGGTCCCGGTCGAGGTCCCGGTCCCGGGCGACGACGTCGGCGACCGGGACCTCGACCGGGACCGGGACCGGGACCGGGACCGGGACCGCGACCGGGACCGGGACCGGGACCGCGACCGGGACCTCGGGACAAAATCACAAAATTCATTTTTTTTTCCTAAATATAAAAAATAAAATAAAATAAAAGATCCCCCAAAAATTTGGCAATTAAAATTAATAAATGAAAAATAAATTTTCTAAATAAATTATTGAAAATCAATAAATTGAAAGATGAAAGTGATAATTAAAATTAATACATAATAAATTAAAAAATAAATGAATGTCAATCAATAAATATTTTTTTAAAAAATTAATAAAAACATACCCGTCGTCCCATGCCAGTCCCGGTCACCGGTGCCGGTCCCGGTCCCGGTCGCGGTCCCGGTCCCGGTCGCGGTCCCGGTCCCGGTCCCGGTCCCGGTCCCGGTCGAGGTCCCGGTCGCCGACGTCGTCGCCCGGGACCGGGACCTCGACCGGGACCGGGACCGCGACCGGGACCGGGACCGGGACCGCGACCGGGACCTCGGGACAAAATCACAAAATTCATTTTTTTTTCCTAAATATAAAAAATAAAATAAAATAAAAGATCCCCCAAAAATTTGGCAATTAAAATTAATAAATGGAAAATAAATTTTCTAAATAAATTATTGAAAATCAATAAATTGAAAGATGAAAGTGATAATTAAAATTAATACATAATAAATTAAAAAATAAATGAATGTCAATCAATAAATATTAAAAAAAAAAATTATTAAAAACATACCCGTCGTCCCATGCCAGTCCCGGTCACCGGTGCCGGTCCCGGTCCCGGTCGCGGTCCCGGTCCCGGTCCCGGTCGCGGTCCCGGGACCGGGACAAAATCACGAAATTCATTTTTTTTTCCCAAATATAAAAAATAAAATAAAATAAAAGATCCCCCAAAAATTTGGCAATTAAAATTAATAAATTAAAAATAAATTTTCTAAATAAATTATTGAAAATCAATAAATTGAAAGATGAAAGTGATAATTAAAATTAATACATAATAAATTAAAAAATAAATAAATGTCAATCAATAAATATTAAAAAAAAAAATTATTAAAAACATACCCGTCGTCCCATGCCAGTCCCGGTCACCGGGACCTCGGGACAGAATCACAAAATTCATTTTTTTTTCCTAAATATAAAAAATAAAATAAAATAAAAGATCCCCCAAAAATTTGGCAATTAAAATTAATAAATGAAAAATAAATTTTCTAAATAAATTATTGAAAATCAATAAATTGAAAGATGAAAGTGATAATTAAAATTAATACATAATAAATTAAAAAATAAATGAATGTCAATCAATAAATATTAAAAAAAAAAATTATTAAAAACATACCCGTCGTCCCATGCCAGTCCCGGTCACCGGTGCCGGTCCCGGTCCCGGTCGCGGTCCCGGTCCCGGTCCCGGTCGCGGTCCCGGGACCGGGACAAAATCACGAAATTCATTTTTTTTTCCTCAATATAAAAAATAAAATAAAATAAAAGATCCCCCAAAAATTTGGCAATTAAAATTAATAAATGAAAAATGAATTTTCTAAATAAATTATTGAAAATCAATAAATTGAAAGATGAAAGTGATAATTAAAATTAATACATATTAAATTAAAAAATAAATGAATGTCAATCAATAAATATTTTTTAAAAAAATTAATAAAAACATACCCGTCGTCCCATGCCAGTCCCGGTCACCGGGACCTCGGGACAAAATCACAAAATTCATTTTTTTTTCCTAAATATGAAAAATAAAATAAAATAAAAGATCCCCCAAAAATTTGGCAATCAAAATTAATAAATGAAAAATAAATTTTCTAAATAAATTATTGAAAATCAATAAATTGAAAGATGAAAGTGATAATTAAAATTAATACATAATAAATTAAAAAATAAATGAATGTCAATCAATAAATATTAAAAAAAAAAATTATTAAAAACATACCCGTCGTCCCATGCCAGTCCCGGTCACCGGTGCCGGTCCCGGTCCCGGTCGCGGTCCCGGTCCCGGTCCCGGTCGCGGTCCCGGGACCGGGACAAAATCACGAAATTCATTTTTTTTTCCCAAATATAAAAAATAAAATAAAATAAAAGATCCCCCAAAAATTTGGCAATTAAAATTAATAAATTAAAAATAAATTTTCTAAATAAATTATTGAAAATCAATAAATTGAAAGATGAAAGTGATAATTAAAATTAATACATAATAAATTAAAAAATAAATAAATGTCAATCAATAAATATTAAAAAAAAAAATTATTAAAAACATACCCGTCGTCCCATGCCAGTCCCGGTCACCGGGACCTCGGGACAGAATCACAAAATTCATTTTTTTTTCTTAAATATAAAAAATAAAATAAAATAAAAGATCCCCCAAAAATTTGGCAATTAAAATTAATAAATGAAAAATAAATTTTCTAAATAAATTATTGAAAATCAATAAATTGAAAGATGAAAGTGATAATTAAAATTAATACATAATAAATTGAAAAATAAATAAATGTCAATCAATAAATATTAAAAAAAAAAATTATTAAAAACATACCCGTCGTCCCATGCCAGTCCCGGTCACCGGGACCTCGGGACAAAATCACAAAATTCATTTTTTTTTCCTAAATATAAAAAATAAAATAAAATAAAAGATCCCCCAAAAATTTGGCAATCAAAATTAATAAATGAAAAATAAATTTTCTAAATAAATTATTGAAAATCAATAAATTGAAAGATGAAAGTGATAATTAAAATTAATACATAATAAATTAAAAAATAAATGAATGTCAATCAATAAATATTTTTTAAAAAAATTAATAAAAACACACCCGTCGTCCCATGCCAGTCCCGGTCACCGGTGCCGGTCCCGGTCCCGGTCGCGGTCCCGGTCCCGGTCGCGGTCCCGGTCCCGGTCCCGGTCCCGGTCCCGGTCGAGGTCCCGGTCCCGGGCGACGACGTCGGCGACCGGGACCTCGACCGGGACCGGGACCGGGACCGGGACCGGGACCGCGACCGGGACCGGGACCGGGACCGCGACCGGGACCTCGGGACAAAATCACAAAATTCATTTTTTTTTCCTAAATATAAAAAATAAAATAAAATAAAAGATCCCCCAAAAATTTGGCAATTAAAATTAATAAATGAAAAATAAATTTTCTAAATAAATTATTGAAAATCAATAAATTGAAAGATGAAAGTGATAATTAAAATTAATACATAATAAATTAAAAAATAAATGAATGTCAATCAATAAATATTTTTTTAAAAAATTAATAAAAACATACCCGTCGTCCCATGCCAGTCCCGGTCACCGGTGCCGGTCCCGGTCCCGGTCGCGGTCCCGGTCCCGGTCGCGGTCCCGGTCCCGGTCCCGGTCCCGGTCCCGGTCGAGGTCCCGGTCGCCGACGTCGTCGCCCGGGACCGGGACCTCGACCGGGACCGGGACCGCGACCGGGACCTCGACCGGGACCGGGACCGCGACCGGGACCGGGACCGGGACCGCGACCGGGACCTCGGGACAAAATCACAAAATTCATTTTTTTTTCCTAAATATAAAAAATAAAATAAAATAAAAGATCCCCCAAAAATTTGGCAATTAAAATTAATAAATGAAAAATAAATTTTCTAAATAAATTATTGAAAATCAATAAATTGAAAGATGAAAGTGATAATTAAAATTAATACATAATAAATTAAAAAATAAATGAATGTCAATCAATAAATATTAAAAAAAAAAATTATTAAAAACATACCCGTCGTCCCATGCCAGTCCCGGTCACCGGTGCCGGTCCCGGTCCCGGTCGCGGTCCCGGTCCCGGTCCCGGTCGCGGTCCCGGGACCGGGACAAAATCACGAAATTCATTTTTTTTTCCTAAATATAAAAAATAAAATAAAATAAAAGATCCCCCAAAAATTTGGCAATTAAAATTAATAAATGAAAAATAAATTTTCTAAATAAATTATTGAAAATCAATAAATTGAAAGATGAAAGTGATAATTAAAATTAATACATAATAAATTGAAAAATAAATGAATGTCAATCAATAAATATTTTTTAAAAAAATTAATAAAAACATACCCGTCGTCCCATGCCAGTCCCGGTCACCGGGACCTCGGGACAAAATCACAAAATTCATTTTTTTTTCCTAAATATGAAAAATAAAATAAAATAAAAGATCCCCCAAAAATTTGGCAATCAAAATTAATAAATGAAAAATAAATTTTCTAAATAAATTATTGAAAATCAATAAATTGAAAGATGAAAGTGATAATTAAAATTAATACATAATAAATTAAAAAATAAATGAATGTCAATCAATAAATATTAAAAAAAAAAATTATTAAAAACATACCCGTCGTCCCATGCCAGTCCCGGTCACCGGTGCCGGTCCCGGTCCCGGTCGCGGTCCCGGTCCCGGTCCCGGTCGCGGTCCCGGGACCGGGACAAAATCACGAAATTCATTTTTTTTTCCCAAATATAAAAAATAAAATAAAATAAAAGATCCCCCAAAAATTTGGCAATTAAAATTAATAAATTAAAAATAAATTTTCTAAATAAATTATTGAAAATCAATAAATTGAAAGATGAAAGTGATAATTAAAATTAATACATAATAAATTAAAAAATAAATAAATGTCAATCAATAAATATTAAAAAAAAAAATTATTAAAAACATACCCGTCGTCCCATGCCAGTCCCGGTCACCGGGACCTCGGGACAGAATCACAAAATTCATTTTTTTTTCTTAAATATAAAAAATAAAATAAAATAAAAGATCCCCCAAAAATTTGGCAATTAAAATTAATAAATGAAAAATAAATTTTCTAAATAAATTATTGAAAATCAATAAATTGAAAGATGAAAGTGATAATTAAAATTAATACATAATAAATTGAAAAATAAATGAATGTCAATCAATAAATATTTTTAAAAAAAATTATTAAAAACATACCCGTCGTCCCATGCCAGTCCCGGTCACCGGGACCTCGGGACAAAATCACAAAATTCATTTTTTTTTCCTAAATATAAAAAATAAAATAAAATAAAAGATCCCCCAAAAATTTGGCAATCAAAATTAATAAATGAAAAATAAATTTTCTAAATAAATTATTGAAAATCAATAAATTGAAAGATGAAAGTGATAATTAAAATTAATACATAATAAATTAAAAAATAAATGAATGTCAATCAATAAATATTTTTTAAAAAAATTAATAAAAACACACCCGTCGTCCCATGCCAGTCCCGGTCACCGGTGCCGGTCCCGGTCCCGGTCGCGGTCCCGGTCCCGGTCGCGGTCCCGGTCCCGGTCGCGGTCCCGGTCCCGGTCCCGGTCCCGGTCCCGGTCGAGGTCCCGGTCCCGGGCGACGACGTCGGCGACCGGGACCTCGACCGGGACCGGGACCGGGACCGGGACCGGGACCGCGACCGGGACCGGGACCGGGACCGCGACCGGGACCTCGGGACAAAATCACAAAATTCATTTTTTTTTCCTAAATATAAAAAATAAAATAAAATAAAAGATCCCCCAAAAATTTGGCAATTAAAATTAATAAATGAAAAATAAATTTTCTAAATAAATTATTGAAAATCAATAAATTGAAAGATGAAAGTGATAATTAAAATTAATACATAATAAATTAAAAAATAAATGAATGTCAATCAATAAATATTAAAAAAAAAAATTATTAAAAACATACCCGTCGTCCCATGCCAGTCCCGGTCACCGGTGCCGGTCCCGGTCCCGGTCGCGGTCCCGGTCCCGGTCCCGGTCGCGGTCCCGGGACCGGGACAAAATCACGAAATTCATTTTTTTTTCCTAAATATAAAAAATAAAATAAAATAAAAGATCCCCCAAAAATTTGGCAATTAAAATTAATAAATGAAAAATGAATTTTCTAAATAAATTATTGAAAATCAATAAATTGAAAGATGAAAGTGATAATTAAAATTAATACATATTAAATTAAAAAATAAATGAATGTCAATCAATAAATATTTTTTAAAAAAATTAATAAAAACATACCCGTCGTCCCATGCCAGTCCCGGTCACCGGGACCTCGGGACAAAATCACAAAATTCATTTTTTTTTCCTAAATATGAAAAATAAAATAAAATAAAAGATCCCCCAAAAATTTGGCAATCAAAATTAATAAATGAAAAATAAATTTTCTAAATAAATTATTGAAAATCAATAAATTGAAAGATGAAAGTGATAATTAAAATTAATACATAATAAATTAAAAAATAAATGAATGTCAATCAATAAATATTAAAAAAAAAAATTATTAAAAACATACCCGTCGTCCCATGCCAGTCCCGGTCACCGGTGCCGGTCCCGGTCCCGGTCGCGGTCCCGGTCCCGGTCCCGGTCGCGGTCCCGGGACCGGGACAAAATCACGAAATTCATTTTTTTTTCCCAAATATAAAAAATAAAATAAAATAAAAGATCCCCCAAAAATTTGGCAATTAAAATTAATAAATTAAAAATAAATTTTCTAAATAAATTATTGAAAATCAATAAATTGAAAGATGAAAGTGATAATTAAAATTAATA
The DNA here is from genome assembly GCA_963989295.1 of Ametastegia equiseti. Lineage (NCBI taxonomy): Eukaryota > Metazoa > Arthropoda > Insecta > Hymenoptera > Tenthredinidae > Ametastegia > Ametastegia equiseti. Next base: position 7,438,983 of record OZ022399.1, read on the forward strand.
CATAATAAATTGAAAAATAAATGAATGTCAATCAATAAATATTTTTAAAAAAAATTATTAAAAACATACCCGTCGTCCCATGCCAGTCCCGGTCACCGGGACCTCGGGACAAAATCACAAAATTCATTTTTTTTTCCTAAATATAAAAAATAAAATAAAATAAAAGATCCCCCAAAAATTTGGCAATCAAAATTAATAAATGAAAAATAAATTTTCTAAATAAATTATTGAAAATCAATAAATTGAAAGATGAAAGTGATAATTAAAATTAATACATAATAAATTAAAAAATAAATGAATGTCAATCAATAAATATTTTTTAAAAAAATTAATAAAAACACACCCGTCGTCCCATGCCAGTCCCGGTCACCGGTGCCGGTCCCGGTCCCGGTCGCGGTCCCGGTCCCGGTCGCGGTCCCGGTCCCGGTCCCGGTCCCGGTCCCGGTCGAGGTCCCGGTCCCGGGCGACGACGTCGGCGACCGGGACCTCGACCGGGACCGGGACCGGGACCGGGACCGGGACCGCGACCGGGACCGGGACCGGGACCGCGACCGGGACCTCGGGACAAAATCACAAAATTCATTTTTTTTTCCTAAATATAAAAAATAAAATAAAATAAAAGATCCCCCAAAAATTTGGCAATTAAAATTAATAAATGAAAAATAAATTTTCTAAATAAATTATTGAAAATCAATAAATTGAAAGATGAAAGTGATAATTAAAATTAATACATAATAAATTAAAAAATAAATGAATGTCAATCAATAAATATTTTTTTAAAAAATTAATAAAAACATACCCGTCGTCCCATGCCAGTCCCGGTCACCGGTGCCGGTCCCGGTCCCGGTCGCGGTCCCGGTCCCGGTCGCGGTCCCGGTCCCGGTCCCGGTCCCGGTCCCGGTCGAGGTCCCGGTCGCCGACGTCGTCGCCCGGGACCGGGACCTCGACCGGGACCGGGACCGCGACCGGGACCGGGACCGGGACCGCGACCGGGACCTCGGGACAAAATCACAAAATTCATTTTTTTTTCCTAAATATAAAAAATAAAATAAAATAAAAGATCCCCCAAAAATTTGGCAATTAAAATTAATAAATGGAAAATAAATTTTCTAAATAAATTATTGAAAATCAATAAATTGAAAGATGAAAGTGATAATTAAAATTAATACATAATAAATTAAAAAATAAATGAATGTCAATCAATAAATATTAAAAAAAAAAATTATTAAAAACATACCCGTCGTCCCATGCCAGTCCCGGTCACCGGTGCCGGTCCCGGTCCCGGTCGCGGTCCCGGTCCCGGTCCCGGTCGCGGTCCCGGGACCGGGACAAAATCACGAAATTCATTTTTTTTTCCCAAATATAAAAAATAAAATAAAATAAAAGATCCCCCAAAAATTTGGCAATTAAAATTAATAAATTAAAAATAAATTTTCTAAATAAATTATTGAAAATCAATAAATTGAAAGATGAAAGTGATAATTAAAATTAATACATAATAAATTAAAAAATAAATAAATGTCAATCAATAAATATTAAAAAAAAAAATTATTAAAAACATACCCGTCGTCCCATGCCAGTCCCGGTCACCGGGACCTCGGGACAGAATCACAAAATTCATTTTTTTTTCCTAAATATAAAAAATAAAATAAAATAAAAGATCCCCCAAAAATTTGGCAATTAAAATTAATAAATGAAAAATAAATTTTCTAAATAAATTATTGAAAATCAATAAATTGAAAGATGAAAGTGATAATTAAAATTAATACATAATAAATTAAAAAATAAATGAATGTCAATCAATAAATATTAAAAAAAAAAATTATTAAAAACATACCCGTCGTCCCATGCCAGTCCCGGTCACCGGTGCCGGTCCCGGTCCCGGTCGCGGTCCCGGTCCCGGTCCCGGTCGCGGTCCCGGGACCGGGACAAAATCACGAAATTCATTTTTTTTTCCTCAATATAAAAAATAAAATAAAATAAAAGATCCCCCAAAAATTTGGCAATTAAAATTAATAAATGAAAAATGAATTTTCTAAATAAATTATTGAAAATCAATAAATTGAAAGATGAAAGTGATAATTAAAATTAATACATATTAAATTAAAAAATAAATGAATGTCAATCAATAAATATTTTTTAAAAAAATTAATAAAAACATACCCGTCGTCCCATGCCAGTCCCGGTCACCGGGACCTCGGGACAAAATCACAAAATTCATTTTTTTTTCCTAAATATGAAAAATAAAATAAAATAAAAGATCCCCCAAAAATTTGGCAATCAAAATTAATAAATGAAAAATAAATTTTCTAAATAAATTATTGAAAATCAATAAATTGAAAGATGAAAGTGATAATTAAAATTAATACATAATAAATTAAAAAATAAATGAATGTCAATCAATAAATATTAAAAAAAAAAATTATTAAAAACATACCCGTCGTCCCATGCCAGTCCCGGTCACCGGTGCCGGTCCCGGTCCCGGTCGCGGTCCCGGTCCCGGTCCCGGTCGCGGTCCCGGGACCGGGACAAAATCACGAAATTCATTTTTTTTTCCCAAATATAAAAAATAAAATAAAATAAAAGATCCCCCAAAAATTTGGCAATTAAAATTAATAAATTAAAAATAAATTTTCTAAATAAATTATTGAAAATCAATAAATTGAAAGATGAAAGTGATAATTAAAATTAATACATAATAAATTAAAAAATAAATAAATGTCAATCAATAAATATTAAAAAAAAAAATTATTAAAAACATACCCGTCGTCCCATGCCAGTCCCGGTCACCGGGACCTCGGGACAGAATCACAAAATTCATTTTTTTTTCTTAAATATAAAAAATAAAATAAAATAAAAGATCCCCCAAAAATTTGGCAATTAAAATTAATAAATGAAAAATAAATTTTCTAAATAAATTATTGAAAATCAATAAATTGAAAGATGAAAGTGATAATTAAAATTAATACATAATAAATTGAAAAATAAATAAATGTCAATCAATAAATATTAAAAAAAAAAATTATTAAAAACATACCCGTCGTCCCATGCCAGTCCCGGTCACCGGGACCTCGGGACAAAATCACAAAATTCATTTTTTTTTCCTAAATATAAAAAATAAAATAAAATAAAAGATCCCCCAAAAATTTGGCAATCAAAATTAATAAATGAAAAATAAATTTTCTAAATAAATTATTGAAAATCAATAAATTGAAAGATGAAAGTGATAATTAAAATTAATACATAATAAATTAAAAAATAAATGAATGTCAATCAATAAATATTTTTTAAAAAAATTAATAAAAACACACCCGTCGTCCCATGCCAGTCCCGGTCACCGGTGCCGGTCCCGGTCCCGGTCGCGGTCCCGGTCCCGGTCGCGGTCCCGGTCCCGGTCCCGGTCCCGGTCCCGGTCGAGGTCCCGGTCCCGGGCGACGACGTCGGCGACCGGGACCTCGACCGGGACCGGGACCGGGACCGGGACCGGGACCGCGACCGGGACCGGGACCGGGACCGCGACCGGGACTTCGGGACAAAATCACAAAATTCATTTTTTTTTCCTAAATATAAAAAATAAAATAAAATAAAAGATCCCCCAAAAATTTGGCAATTAAAATTAATAAATGAAAAATAAATTTTCTAAATAAATTATTGAAAATCAATAAATTGAAAGATGAAAGTGATAATTAAAATTAATACATAATAAATTAAAAAATAAATGAATGTCAATCAATAAATATTCAAAAAAAAAATTAATAAAAACATACCCGTCGTCCCATGCCAGTCCCGGTCACCGGCGCCGGTCCCGGTCGCGGTCCCGGTCCCGGGCGACGACGTCGGCGACCGGGACCTCGACCGGGACCGGGACCGGGACCGCGACCGGGACCGGGACCGCGACCGGGACCGGGACCGCGACCGGGACCGGGACCGCGACCGGGACCGGGACCGCGACCGGGACCGGGACCGGCACCGGTGACCGAGACTGGCATGGGACGACGGGTATGTTTTTACCGTCGTATCATATATATATATATACATGAAGGTATATAGCGTTATTTATTGTGGGCTGACTGCAGGAAAGCTGAAAAGAAACGATCTACCGCAGCACGTAATCGCCCCACGTTCTGCACACATACTCAATGTTGCTTGTATATACTGGAGCAGTACGGTGTTTCCGTTCAGTGAAGATAGCCGATTTCACCCTTATTGATGGTTATGCAAGAAAATGGCTTGGGCAAAAGTCGAGTGGCACAAATGGCGCTTCTAGTTGTATTTTCTATCGCATTTTTACTTTTCATCGTATCTACCGATACAAGTAAAGTATCGGTTCAATCTGAATTAATGACGTTCCCAGATTTCATGAGCCTCCTGAGAAATTAACGCTCCAAGTAAAAGTTTGAAGCAATGAATATTTGAATTTTTACCAAAAAACTATACCCTGACCCAAGCCGAGTCTTCAACGCTAGTCTTATATGAGAAGTCCAAAAATTGTGGGATAAATTGCGGCTCCTCTAGAATATTGTTGAAATAATTCAAAATTCAAAAATTTCGTTATTCGGCCCCTTCAAAATTATGTGTACTTTTCTAAAGCTAGTTTGAAGGCTTTGTAGAGATTTGGTTAGTAACTCGCCGAAACTTTGAACACGCAATTATCTACGTTATAAAATCTTATGGGGGTTAGGCGGGCAAAATAGATCATCAGGAAATCGGAGTGTTAATTTCTCAATTAAATTACTACATCTGAAAATGTTAGCATCAAAACTATAGCTTCACTGTTGCAAATTGTCAAAAAATTTGAATGAGGGTATAGTTCAACGTTTGGCAACAGTCAGGGGCTATCTCTTTTAAATTTGAATTTTAAAAGATTCAATGATTGGGATCGCGATTTGGAGTTCCACTTTTTAGGAGCCCATTTTCCTACCTGCAAGTTGTCGTAAAATGTTATAGTAGCTTCGATATTTAGGTATAGTTTGCAAGGGCGAGTACACAACAAAATATCGAACGAATCTGAATCTCGAAAGAATAAGAAAATTTTGCCCGCTTTCTAAGTTGTCAAGACATATGGATGATGCGATGTTTCAAATTTGCTAGGCCGAATAAATAAAGAAATTCAGTGAAAGTTTTTGAGTTTGAAAAAGTACTCGACACATTTTGACTGGTACCTACCCATTTTCCTCGCCTCTCCAAAAGACGTCAAGGTACATAGTTGATTCGGTATTTGAAGTTTGCTAGAGCACGTATACGTGATGAAATTTGAACATTTTTCGATTCTGTAAAAGCACGAAAAATTTTCAGGGGTCCCATTTTGCCCGCCTTTCCCCTACGTATGACATATTCGATACATGTACACTGAGAGCCCCGAAGGGCAAACGTACCTACTATCACGACTAGCAGAAGTAGTCATGTTACCTACCCTTAAGTTCAAATTACACGGAGACCAGAACATTCCCCAGTAAGTGCGCAATCACTCTAGTACCGGTGCTACCCCGTTCGTTGGTTCCAATTCGGATGAGGGGTGGACCTTGCCCTATAGTGCTAGAGCTTTTCCCAGTTATTAGGTTCCATTGTCGAGATAAACCACCATCTGTACAACTCGCTTGCAGGATAATCAGTACCTACGTCGAGGATAAAGACAACAACAAAAATAAATAAATTAAAAAAAATCCAGAGAATTCGTTGTTATCAGAATTGTATAAGCTTGTGGTCGAAATTTCATTGTAAGATCCAATATTCTATATGCCGATGCTTCCTGGTGATAGAGAAATTTGATCCTGAAAAGTAACGATCTGATTTGTGCATTCAACCAGTGTGCTACTGGATTCATAGGTTTGTATTAATCGTATCCGTTGACATTTCTCTGATCGAAGATATTTAGGGTACCAGTAAGCAGATGCAAAAGTCACTATTGACCGTTTTTATGCAATAATTCATGGATTTTGTTGGAATTCGCCCAACTTAGCGCGAGATTCTGCCAAGGCTCTTGATATTCGGTTAAAACATTGGATTCCTTGATATGAATGTTTCATTGAAAGCATCAGGTAGATCATTCAGTCTTTTGATTATGGTGCAGGGGATGATCAAATGATGAGTCATTTTACACGAAAGACTGTGCAAACGACTACGCCTATATTTTGATTCAGTAAAGGTAACCGAAGCAAACGACACTTGGCCGCGGGCGATTTGAGTTATCTTGGTAAATGGTAGAACGTAAATTCATACCTAAGCGAATTTCAGAGTTCAATGTAAGTTCAAATACAAACTTCTGCTTCTGTAACCATATAGTGTAGTAATGTCCGAATGACTTTGTTGTTTGAATTTTAACAAATCCCATTAATTGTACAGTATAAATTTAGTCACACACAATTGTACGAATCAGGTTCATTCAAATTTCCATGTTGTTCAAGGACTCTTAATTGGATATGAGCGACGAACCTACCCCATATGCATAAATCCAATACCTGTGTCTGGGCTTTTAAAGATGGAGGCCGAATTCACTTCACCGTATATATACATTCGAACGGTTTCGAGCAAGATAAAATGACGGTAAAGTTTTGCAGGAACTTTTGCTATTAGATTACCGGCTCTCCTCGAGGCATGGCGAATACTAGAATAGGAATTGTAACATGGGCGCGATGGAACGTTAGCTATATCAGATTGAATCTGGGCTTATCGCACTGGCTCGATTGTCGCAGAAATATTGATCCCCTTTCCCAACATCCACATTATATTACGAGATCAGAATTCGAGTACGTGTTACCGGTACCGATTTCTGAATCGAAGGTGTTTCCCCTGGCAGGATTGAATTTGTTGCCAAAATAGAAAGAAACGTCAAATTTCATAATCGGTCGGAAAAAAAAAAAATATATCAGACGATCGGATCGTTTCGAAATTTTTTTCTACCCCAAAATATGGACTGGAATTTGCCGACTACGTTTTCTTCGCTCTGTTCCCAAGCGCGTGACGAGAAATATGAGAATTGTGTGGAAATGGTAAACTCGGAGGTTATTTACGCGGATCTAGACAGTCTTGGATTTGACTGCCAGACGTGTGAAGAATGAAAGCTAGTGTGGTGGAAAATTGTGATAAGAAAAATCTGGTGAATTTTAGTAATACCTACGCCAAGACACACAATGTCGTATAAGTTTATGCTCCAGACTCTGTGTATACGACGAATCCAATAACGTAGGCAATAAAAGTGATTTTATTAGCCAATTGATAGAAAAATGTCGATTGGTGCTTTGAAAATTCAATAATTCAAGCTGGACGAATCCTTGGAGTCAAAGTTATTGCTTTACGAGATAAGAACACGCAGAGGATGGTCTTTCAGAGCTTAAAAGTCGAACGTAAGACTTCCTGTGTTTGAGAAGGAAGCTCTGCAGTGAGTCGAATGGTAAATTGGCATAATCAGCAATTTGTTCTCTTGTGCGTTCGACGGGATTAATTCGGTAAATTAGTGGCATTATCAGACGCCTACTACGTCTCAGCCATGTCTATCGTAAGTTCGTTCAAGTGGCTCATGAATTGAACGGAGGGGATCCGCCTGAAATTATTCGTTTCAACAAAACAACTTGGGATTTCAAATTCACGGGCGAAAATTCCAAGTTTTAATTCCCTTAAGCTCGTGACTTGCGTCCTAAACTCTTTTGAATTCGTTGTCATAATTCTTCGCCCTCTTTCAGCCAAGCTTTTTCGAAGAGTTACAAAATCTGATGATCACGTTTGAATTCAAACCGAAGCAAAACTTTTCATCTTATCCAAACTAGCAGAAAGAGTCAAGGATGTACTGGACGTACCTTCCCAACCAAAAGTGACATTCACCAACAATATTGCATACTTTGTGATAAGATAAAAATCTGAAAAAAAATCAACCACAATAAAGACGATGAGAAACTTGATTTTGAATAATAATAATGCCCGTAAATTAACAACAAATTGTTCAAACAAAACATTGTGTAACAAATTTTCAGAGAATGTTTATTTTTGTCGTGTGAAATGAATACGTTGATTATTTTAAATACACATGAATTTCTGACAAATTTTCTTAGCATTTTGAAATTTTCGTTTTCGAAAATTCGTAAAGGCTGTATTTGCGAATCTATTCGTTCAATGCCCCGAAAACTTCTTAACTGTAATACACAACGTTCTCAGGAAAACATGTCCAATATTCAAAAATTTTTCTTCATTTTTCGAAACCAAAAAATGTTGAAAAACGGAAATTATAAAATGGTACAAAAATTCTTCAAAAATTCTTATGTATTCAGAAACATCAACCAATTCATTTCACACGACAAAAATAAACATTCTCTACAAATTTGGTGAACAATTTTTGGTTTGAACAATTCATATTGATAATTTTTAGGCATTATTATTATTTACAATCAATCATCTCGTCGTCTTTACAGTAAGTAATTTTTTCAGATTTTTATCTTATCATTAAGTATGCAATATTGTTGGTAAAAGTCAGTTTTGGTTTGGAAGGTACGTCCAATACATCCTTAAGGGGGTATTCTGGTCTAGAAGCCTGAATTTCAGGCATTTTTTAAAGTAAGGTAAAAAAAAAAATGAAAAACATTTTTATTATCTATTTTTTTATATGTTTTTTATTGACATTTTGAAAATGTAAAAAAAAAATCACAAAAAAAAAAACCAAAATTCGCCGAGATACAGGCCGATGGAGTGGGGGCTTCAAAAAAAAACGGTGCGTCCTGGTTGACATGATATTTCAAGTTCTACTGAACCGATTGCTTTGAAATTTGGTATATATCTTGTTCATACAACTCTCTATCGGGTCTGCCTTGGATTTTAAAAAATTTTGATTTTAAATATTTTTAAAAAATTCGAAAAGGTCGAAAAAAGTCGGGTAAAAAAAATTTTTTTTTTCAAGTCGACGCCATTTCGTCATTTTTTTTTTTTTTTTTTTGAAAATGGTCAACCCGATAGCGACATCTTTATTAATGAAGAATTTGTTCGATTTTTTCGTTTTCGATCACTACAAGGGTTGAAATCATGTCAACCAGGACGCACCGTTTTTTTTGAAGCCCCCACTCCATCGGCCTGTATCTCGGCGAATTTTGGTTTTTTTTTTTTGTGATTTTTTTTTTACATTTTCAAAATGTCAATAAAAAACATATAAAAAAATAGATGGTAAAAATGTGTTTCATTTTTTTTTTATCCTACTTTAAAAAATGCCTAAAATTCAGGCTTCTAGACCAGAATACCCCCTTAAGCCCGCATACTATACGATCTTTATGTTATTCCACATCGTGTCGTCGTGACGCCTGTCTACTTTCATTACATTGAAATGAATTCAATTATGGGTGAGTAGTTTTATTTTTGTAGGGTTTATTTTTTTTGTTAGCATCAAAATGGCACGGTTATCGATCACGTCAATGCTAAATTGGATAAGATTCGTTCGAACGCGAGAGAATTTCCAATCTTTTATTTTTCACGCGGTAAAGAAACTTTTTTAACGAGCAGATGCACGAAGCGAGCCAACGAATATAAAATATACCAGCCTACCTAGCTATAGCCTAGCTAAAGCTATCTTCGTAGATCTTATCCAGAAGCGGGAGTTCAAGCAGTCCGGATAAAATTGGCAGGCGCTATTGCATGCTCGCTGAAAGTCTTAATTTGCATAATCTAGGCTTTTAATTATTCGCGAAATTCCACTGTAAGCACGTACGTAAAAAGCATTGGGGCGCGGGTGGCATCTGCTGCATTAATCAAGAGCTTTTTACGGGCATTGGAGTTAACGAATCTGGCCTAATGAAAATGAGAAACGTCCTTACTCTCGGGAAGTCCAAAGCTTTTTGGAACCCCGCAGATTTTAACATGCTGAAAGAAAGAAATGAACCAAGCATTAAATCTTCTTTATACATTCGTTCTAATATTTTTTTTTGTTTTTGTTTTCATCAAATCTAGACCCTCAAAAACTGTTCTGTTTGTTTTTTTTTTTTTTTTCGTTTTTGCTCGATTTAATATTTCGGAAATTTGGAATATCGTGAAATTTGAATATAGTTACAGAATTTTGTGAGTATTTTCGAGCGATGTATACGAAAGCTACATGAACTACGTTCTGTATTATATCCTCCTCGTGTTTCGAGACGTAATCGTGATCAGTCTGACCCCAAAACGACGGTACCTCCAGCTGAGTACCTAACCACCCGTGACAATATCAAAAGCTCCCTCATCCTGAGAACCGTGACGTTATTCTACCCCATCGTCGTTGCTTTGCCATGTTGGTAAATTGAACGTACCTCGTAAAGGTAAAGTCTGGGGATATAGTCTCATATTGTTATAGAAATTGCTGCATGAGTCCAAAAAATATTCTTTCTGTAAAGAAACTGCGACAGTTTTTGAAAGTTTCCATTCCGCGTTGGATATATTTGGACAAATATGCGTTCGAGGCACTGCGAGAGGTCCTACATATTCATCAAGGACTATGAATCACATTATTTCGTATAGTTTGCACGTGGTTTACCCAAATGGAAATTTTCCCAAAAATCATACACGATATAACTCGATCCTTCAATAATCGTCTCGGTCATAAATTTCATAGGGAATTATGTTACAAGCTGTTGTCATTGACAAAAAAAAACCAATCTGATAAGAATAAAAGCTGAAAAGAATGAAATTCACTCTTGGAATTATTGAAAAATTTCGTTCGGTAATACTGGCCCAGTACAGAGAAATTATTTGCCCAACGTTGGGCAAATGCTGATTACTAGTACTGACAAGTGAACATGCATGGGGCTTAGCCGAAAGTCAGTTCTGTACTGGGAATACACTGGACCAATATGGTGTTTTACACTGGCTGAGCATTATTTCGTGCCGATTCACAGCACCATAAGTTGGACTGGTGTTAACGACCCAAAATTGTTCCAACATTGATTTTGACTTGGGCAAAGTTTGGCCCTTGGTAGCTGCCAGTATTGTCAGCCATGGCACCAATGCCAAGCCAGGTTGCAGTACGTATTACTTTTATATATTGAGTGAAGATTTTGTATCAGATTATTTCAAAAAAATACCTCGGCCCCGACTCGTGCGTATATGTTTCTGTTCAATTTCCGTCTGCATATGACACATCGACGGTTCGAAATCCTATATGAATGCAAATTGATATGTATGTCTGACGTGAGAAAAGAAAGAAAAACATTTCGGAAACCAATGCTGCTGCAACGACGAACGAGAGTACGAGGAAGCCAATATATAGCTAGTTGGTTTGGTTGTCAAACCGAGTGATCGATAGCTCTCAGGTCTTGCCGAACAAACCCCGAGTTTACAGAGTCGAAAAGTTAACCCGATGGTAGCGGAACGGGGTTCAAAAGGGGAGAAAACAATGCTCTTTAACAAGAAAGGGAGCACGGGAAGAGAAGGGCTTGGCCCTGCAACCATAAAGCGACATCTTTTGTCCCTATTTCTCACGACGTGTTGGCTGTAGACACAGAGTAGGTTATACCAAAATTCAAAGAACAATATCCCTATATGCTCATTGTCAGTCTGGTAACGCTTCTCTTTTTTTTCATCGTTCGTCGTAGATGATTTCGATTTTAGACAAGAGGAAGAAAAAAAAAAAAGAAAAGAAAAGAAACAACGATTAATTTGGCTGACCTCAATGGGCCGGACGTATAACTTTCAACTTACAGCATATTATTCTGATGATGAGTTGAAAAAGAACGGATTATGATACAATTGGAAAGTTTAGCACTTTTGCGTTTCGATAGGGCAAGGATTCGACTAGACTTAGATTGAAGCAGATGCTATTGATTGATGCCAAGATCATCAATATCCGTCAACTACCCGTTCTTGAGATATCATCGATTAAAGCGTTTTTTTCTCGAAATTTCGGTTTCAGATTATCTCGGAAACTATTCGGCCGCTCAAATGCGAAATTTATTAAGTTTTAAATTATAGAAAACCCCATCGTTTGAGACTAACACCATTAAAATCCGTTCCTTCGTTCTCGAGATAAGGTCGATCAAAAAATTGACTTCGAAATGTGGAGACTAGAAAATAATCTTTGGCTTCATTCTTCTATTAAAAGTGTGAAGTTTCCTGGTGTGAGCCTAAAGCACATGTATATATATGTATAATATACGTCATGTATGATGATTGAACTTGCAAATCAATTTATATTATATTTTCCGAAGATTGATCCGCGGAAACAGAAATGAAATGGGGATGCAGGGGTAATATAAAAGTAAAAACGGTGGAAACGTAGCAAAAGTTATCTGGCGTGTGGTAATTCCAGAGAATTGAAGATAGCTGCAGATGTATGGTGCGGTTTGTCGGGCGAATTAGGCTTAGGGTGGCTTAACCCCGACCGAGCAGAGCTGTTGACAAATTTTCGCAATCTCTACCTACGGCACGTGAGTCTAATGGAAGCTAAGAAATAATTATTCTAATTGTAATATTCTGCGTGAAAGGGGACGTTGAGTAATTACACCATTGACCTCCTATTCCATTCGGAATTTGGCATACGCGCCCCGTATAACCACCAGCCTGATGAACGCAGCGAGTAATTTGAACTACCACCAAAATCTGCATCTCTGAGACGTAAATTCTCGTAATTGCAGTCTTTCTGATTCTTTCGGGGTGAGATTGAAATTCCGGATTCCAAAAGTTCCAAACAGTCAAATTTCCGAATTTATTTAAGATGCGATTCTAAGGTTCTGAAAACGTTCAGAATTTGCAAATTCCGAAAGGTCCACATGCAGGGAGCTCAAAGATCCGAAAGTTCAAAACTATCAACAAAACTAAATATAAGGGAAGCTCATGACCAAGCTGTCAAATAATCGACCGAGGGGCTATTTACTAGGGAAGTCCTATGTATACTGGTCTCGGAATACTTTGGGAGTTTTTGGAAATCTTTAGAAATCTTTGGAAGTCTTTGGAAGTCTTCGGAAGTCTTCGGAAGTCTTCGGAAGTTTTTGGAAGTCTTTGGAAGTCTTTGGAAATCTTGGGAAGTCTTTGGAAGTCTTTGGAAATCTTCGGAAGTCTTTGGAAGTCTTCGGAAGTCTTTGGAAGTCTTTGGAAGCTTTTGGAAATCTTTGGAAATCTTTGGAAGTCTTTGGAAGTCTTTGGAAGTCTTTGGAACTCTTTGGAAGTCGTCGGAAGTCGTCGGAAGTCGTCGGAAGTCGGAAGTCACCTGTATCACCTGTACACCCAAAATCGAAGTGAATAGCCCCTCGTAAACGACGTTGCATCTCGCGAATTCCGAGATTCGGAGTTTTCCAAATTGGCTACGTAGACTTTCGGGGAAATAATCTTGCGAAAAACTGTGAGTCGATAGTATGAAAATTCGGAATCTAAACCGTTCGCAGCTTTTGCAATTCGAAATTTCAATTCCACGCTACTCTGAGATATAGAAATGAAGATTCCTAGAAAGTGAATCCTGAAAATGATATTACTCGCATGAGTAAAGGCCGTCTAAAATGAAAGCTAAGATTGCTTTCTGTAAAAGTATGAGAACTTATTGTTCCTGGAGCGTTTTTGTCAAGCACGAAGAGAGTACAGCGCGCGATGGCGATAAAATTCATCTCTCGTCGTTAAAGTGAAATTGCTTTACGCTCGAGCGCTCTATCGTAGAAGTTGAATAGATAAGCGTTAGAAAACAATGAAGCTATATGTATATGTTTCAGAGAGGTATAAGTTGTATAATATGAGCTAGGCTCTGCAGCTTTAAGAATTTATTATCAAATTCAAATGCTGCTTTGATGTTGAAGGGCGAATTAAGACCCTCAAAGATATTCCACTAGGGTTCGTTATATCACTTCGGGTGCAAATAAGGGCTCGTTCTGTATAACCTGGAAAAACTTATTTCTATGAATAAAATAGCCTCGAAAAGTTTTCAGTGAGTATTTACTCGCACTCGTAATGGAAATTTCGAGTTTTCTCCCCAAACACAACGCCCCGAGGGCTAACAAAAATTGTGGTTGCTATAGAAGACTGTGACAAATCTCCCTGGTGACAGTACGTGCTCGAAAAAGCATCAAGTATTTTTATTCTTCTCCAAAACATAGTCTGCCAAGGGGGTTCGTCACGTACAGTCACCTGCGTTTTGTTCTTTTTTTACGATCGTTCCAAGTTTTCAACTATTTCTATTTCTATCTCTTTATCGCAATAACTCTTGAATCCTATCGAGGTGAAGGTTTTTTTATCGATGTCCACACCAAACTTGTTAACCCTATCCACTCACATCTATGAAAAATTTTACATTACTTACACAGGGTCACGCTGACCCCAACTAACTTTAAGAAGTTGTCACACTAATTCTGTTGAGAATTTCATCGTGAAAAAATTCCTGGGAGTACTTTAGCATCTCAGATATGGATGCTAATTGGTTATTCGAGACGAAATTAAATTCGAGCCTTGCAGAAAATTCTCAAAGCCAAGAAGTCCGAAAAAGTCAGTTGCTTTACCGAAAAAATCATAACTTGCACAATTTTCTATATTTTAGGCTGAGATTTTATTCGAATTTAATGTTGAGATACTGTATTTCGAGAAACAGAAAAAAAAAAAAAAACAATTCTACAGTTCATGGTCTTCCAATTTAACTATTTTCAAGATTTTTCGATTCACGAAACATACAGGTTCTACGTTGATATGAATCTTTCAATCAATTTGTATTCATACAGCACTACTGTTTTTGAACGGAAGTTGGGATTGGGGTCATCTGGACCCCTAGTAAGTGACTAGAATTATCGAAGAGCTACATGCTTATATCTTTAAATAGGTTGAAACTCTGAGAAATTTGCATTTTTGGTGGCAAGCTGAAGACTTTCAAACAAAGCAAAATTAATAATAATGTTAGCAAATCGTTTGGCTCTCATGACTGTCACTTTTACAATTAGTTGAATAGTGAATGTGTTGAAGACAGAAAAATGCAAAATCACTTCGTAGTCTTGAAGAATCAGAACCATCGATGTATACCGATTTCGTAACCTTAACTCAAGAGATGCCTGTATAGTGTGATCAGAAACCATTTTGGTATTCCAAAAATTAGCAGACATACATGTATGTACAAATTTTTCGATTTTTCAATCGTATCTCTAAATTCCTTTGGCTTTTCTCTGCATTATCTGAATCCGAAATGGAAGTATCAACGAGTTCTTTCATTTCTTATGGATAATCCAGAACCGCAAATTCCGAACGTGGTACAATGCGGTGGTTCTGTTTCTCTATACCAGCGACGTAATTATACATTTTCTATCTTCAGCGTCACGAATATCAGATTCGAAAGTATTACATGATGTAGAATTATATAGATGAAGAGCATCGAACGATTTTCAAACACAATGATTTTTTTTGGATTTCATCGGAGTCCGCGCATATCGCGGTAAGGAATTAATTTGTTTTTGGAAACTCCAATCCATGTTGAAAAGTAAGTTTACCCCTTTGAGAATACTGGTTGACTGTTTGTGCTAATTAGCTACCGCAAACATGGGAAATAGTTATCAAATAACGTGAATTCTAACTGAAAGCGACTTTATTACGATGAACTTCTAAGCACATAACTTGATCGGTGATGACATTTCAGTTTATGTTACTCAAAACCAGAAGTGGGGGGAGTTGAGCCAGCACAGGTTTCAGCTATCTAGTTATACGACACTGAATTTCGTATGGAATTTCAACCACTAACTAGTAGCAAAGTTTAATTATCGAATATGCCCCATCTTGATGGCTCAGGGGGCAGTTAAACTCAGTCCATTAGCGAAGCTCAATGACAGATATTACCGGAATTCAGTCGGTTGAATGATCATAGTAATCAACCAGAACATCGTCCTGATCGGCATAGATTGCAGAATTGCGATTGAACTTGTATATATGGATATGAGAGTAACAAACGGCCCTCAATTCGTAGTCTTCAAAAAATTCTGAACTATGAAATTTCCCAATTATTTCATGTTTTTAATCAATCATCCATTTCGTTTCTATTTCATTTCACTTCGTTTTCAAGTCACTTGATTTATTTTCGATTGCAATGGATCTCTCCTGTAGTATTTACGTTGAGTTTGTATAATTTCCCAACGCCCACTCGAGAGCCAAATTTACGTAAACTCGTATTATATACATACATCACTCGAAGGGAATATTTAGGAGGGATGAAAATCATTCGGAATATCAGTTTGCCAGAGAAAATCCATAGTACGTTGTTCACGCCTACGTACTTAATCTTGTTGGCACATAAACAGTTTCCTACCATCGCGGGGTTGAAATGTTGCCGTATTTTACCTACGAGTCTGAGAAGGCGTGAGGCCATAACGTAACATAAATACAATCCCAAAGCTTTATGCGCATCTTCAAGAGTGAATAATGACACAATCTCTTCAAGAGCAAACGAAAACTCCAGACTTCTGACTAAAAAAGGGGAACATTTATACTTTCACTTGTTTTGTTCGAACTGTGTGTTTTTTTTTTTTTTTTGAAACTAATCAGAGCTTTAGTGAACCCCGCGTTAGGGGGATCACAATTAGAGCTTTTCTTCGACCATGAAATCTGATTCTATTTTTGTTATTCCCACGCGATTGGGGTTCTCCATTTAATGGGAAATTGAACGGGGATGAAATCACCCTCATACAACATTGTTTGCGAATCGTAACAGCATGGAACATCGAATGTTTACCGTTTAGTATCGCGTACTTTGTGCTAACAACGCGAGGGCAGGATATATTATTCGAACGAATCACTTCGCGATAGAACGGATATATACGAGTTTTATTATTCATTATATTCTTTGTTTATCTGTTTCAGAATCACCGTCTATAGGATCTTATCGGACAGAGGAACAGTTCTGCAAATATAATCATCCCCTAATCTCAAGTGATCTATTGCTATATAAATCAATTAATTATATCGATTAGAGGGAATCCTCGGTAATTAAATTTTGTCTATTGGACGGTAGAGGCAAGTCAATCGTGTTCCAATAATAGAGAGACCAATTTCGGTAATTGATTACACGTATTTGCTAAGGATAATCAAATTTCGCGTTATTTTGTGCAAATAATGTAACAGTACGTGTCAATTTCTAAGCTCTTTACTGACTTGAAATGACCCTATATGTATAAAGATCGAATGACTCCTGAGTCAAGTAAAACTTGATTGTTTTGTTTAATAATGATGACAGTGACCGGAAATTTGCTGAAAAACTTGAAGATATATAATCGAGTTTATTGAGTTTCAAAAAAAGATATATGAGTAGCCGCACTAGTTATTACTTATGTCGTGTTTGTGGTCCAGAACGTAGTGCGTTAACCATAATGTGAAAAGCAAAAGTGTGAATCAACATCCCGATGACTTTCTTCGTAATATTGTGAGCTAAAATCCGTAGGCTAAATGTGTCATTAAAAAAATCAGTAAAGGAAAAAGAAGAACCGAGTTACCAGTGAACGATGAATAAAGGATAATATAATTTCATGGGTTAAACGAAAGACGCGATGTCTTAGAATCTAATGAAATTTTCATAAACTGTGAGAATTAAAGGGTGGTGTTTCACTGTGAGTTCTGTTTACCAAAAAACTTTAATCCGTCCTTTGAAATATGATGCTGCGACATCTTCTCAGCAATTTCTCCTCTACGGAGGTGGTGCAACCAACTGAAAGAATGATTTTCTCACCTTCGGTATCTCCGTTTTCACCGTCTCTCGTATTAGCAGAAAACGGTTCCAACCTTACTACAAATTCGGGAATTGTGTCGAATGGTACACCAATCGCTGCAGCTACTACCAGGCCTGACCTACACGCGTATAACACAACCGGGTACGTCCCGGAACACGATGAACTCGACTACAGTAAGTATACCGAACATCATTCGACGTTATCATTTGATTTATGAATTTCGTCAACGATGTGAATTTCAGGATTGCGATTCAGAAATTTTTCAAAAAAAAAAAAAAAAAAAAAACCATTAGAAACACAAAAAAAGTAGTTAAGCTGACCAGGATGGACCAGCACTAAAATTTCTCGCGCAGATGTTTGAGTTCAAAAAATACAAAATGAGTGCATCGATCTATTTCTAAATTTAGTCATTTTTGAGTTGAAGCGAATGCTATTGATTAGTTCTCGAGGTATGACTGTTCAAAATTTCTTTGGAACAAAAATTGATCACACAACTGGTACAGAAATGGTCTGGAGTGGTTCTTTGCACCTCAAAACGTGGAGTTTTTGTGAAAACTCAGGTTTTCATTTTCGAAGTGATTCTGATAACTCCCCTTTTTTCAAAAGTGGGAGGGTTGAAAAAGATCCTAGCTTTTCATCCGCAAACTCTCATGAACCCAAAATGATATTATTAATGATTTCCATGGAGCCAGTCAGTTATATAATTTTGTGTCTGTTGGTATATCGGCTTGAGTGATAGCTGGACGAAAAGCTTTGAAAAGCTCCCATTTTTCTGTTCTTTCGTCTTTGTTTAATTTCTGTGTAAAATCCATAGAATCTTTGGCTGAGTGACCAAATTTTTCACAGAACTGCCCTAGTCGTTCAATCAATTCGACCTGGATGAAAAATTCAAGTACGAAAGTTTTGAAATTTGTTTGTAGTTGCACTAATTACGATGTTACGTTAGCTAGAGGGTCGAGGTAATACGTGTTTGAGGAACAAAACGCAGCTTGTAAACGTATTTCCACCAAGGTGTAACTTTCGAATAAATCGAAGAACCTTCCGGCAATTCAAAGTCGTGATAGAAGAGAGTGCAATAAAGAAAATAATGTACCAAAGCCCTTAAGATCTCAAACCGTTACTGACATCATGCTAGTTGTTCCTGGTCGTAAATTTTTCAATCTGACAACGATTCCAGCCGCACTAATAATCTAAGAATGAATTTTTCACTGAATTTGAAATCAGCAGAAACGCTGAAGCGCTGTTGTGATATTCTGATTCTTTTTCTTTTTGTTCATGCTGATGGAAAGAACACTGGAAATGATAAATAGTTTTTCTTAAGTAAAAAATCGATTTTTTCCAAAGTCACATCAGGGATATTAAAAAGTCGCTCCATATTTCCATATTAACATATTTAGCGAGTATGCTCTGAAAATTTCATGTGATTATCTTGAACGGCGCGCCTCTGCAATCGTCGTCAGAGTAAAAAAATGCACGAGAATTGTATAGAATTAGCAAAACTCAGTAACGGTTCGCGAAACAGAAGTCCATGACATGTAATTTCTTTTTTTGCTAAACTATCATCTATCAGCGCCCTCAACTGTGGGCAAGATTCTTCATTGTTATACGGAAAGTAAAGCTATTTGAACTTACCCTTAAAAGGGATGGTGAACTCATACGTATGTACCTCCCCTGAAGCACTTTTGAATTCTACTGGCAGTATTTCCTGGCTAGATGGGCCATTAAATCAGTGTGCAATTAGCTCTGTACACGTAAATTTATCGCTAAATTAATTGGGAATTTACGACGTCGTTGAAATGGTAAGATGAGGAATATTTAGTGTTACGACAGCACATGCCATACACACGGTAAATTTATTGAATACAGACATAGGAAACATTCTCCGCTGATAAAGGATTCCCCAGTACTGTAGCTCTGAATTTATCAAGAAAGCAATCTGCCAAAATTACGATATCCAATATCCAGTCAAAGTATAAAACTCATAGTTATGTAGATGAACCGTGTCGAGGGATTCATTGCAAAAAGTTTCACCGAGGGCGGAATTGAAATTCTAAATTTCAAAAGATGCAAATGGTCAAAATTTCGTACTTCCGACGCACAGTTTTTAGGAAGATTATTTCCCCGAAAGTCTACATATAGCCAATTTGAAAAGCACCAAATCACAAAAACACCGAAGGTTCAAAATTCCGAAAGCTGAGATCCTAAAGGCAAAAAGTCCGAATTTCGAAATTCACTTATGCAACGTCGTTTATTTGACAGCTTCGTGATGAGCTTCCCGTAAAATTTCGGATTTTTGTACTTCTTGATTCTTAACTTTCGGATCTTTGAGTCGTCTTCATTCCAATCTTTCAGAATTTGCAAGTTCTGAACTCTGAAGTTACTAAAAAGTAAAAACTCAGAATCGTGTCTTCAATAAATTCGGAATTTTCACCATTCAAAACTTTTAGATTTCAGAACTTCAATCCCGCCCCGTTTTACCCATTGCGTGTATTGAATGGTACAAAAAATGTTCAGTTCTTCGGCTCTCTCTTCTCTTTCTCATTATAAAATGTAGTGCTCGCTATACAGACAGAGCGAATTCGTTAGATATTTCAAGAGTCCAGAAGAACCGGGGAATAGAAACCGCACCATACTGACTGATTCCATATCCTTTATACCTACCGTATATCAATTTTCTGAAATCTTATCTCATCTTATCTTATCGCCATACGAAAAGAGAATAAAGGATCTACCAGCCATACAGAATCACTACCGACCCCGCAGATTACGTGGTATTCAATCTCTCTGACAAGATGTTCGTGTGGGAACCGAGGATCTGCGTTAATTCTCTGAAGAAAAAATATCTCATTTTCGAAATAGTGTTACTACACTTCACTCTTTTTCTGGATTACTTTTTCGCACATATTTTGCAAAATTGTTGGCTGGATTTAATGATCTGCGGTTATCAAATGGTTAAAGCCGAACCAGACGTTCTCCAACTTTGTATACGGAGATGCGGGAAAATTTACTCGATCATAAAAGCTGTGTTTCCAATTTAAGGAGCTTCATACTTTTTTTTTCTGTTCCAAGATGGAAAATAATCCGGTGGTTATTCTGTAGTCCAATCAACAAGCCATTGCTTTGGTCGAGATCAGCGACAAATATTCAACGGTGTCAACAAAATGTCTCGAGCTTTTGAACTAACTGTGGAAAAAATTTTGCAAATCAGGCTAAATCTTTTCCCACAACCTCACACGTCTGTTCAGCAGGGAATCGACGGGGTTCCATATCGCGTATTATATATTTTTTTTTTACCTTGCTTTCATCCGAGAATGGAAAAAAGCTGGGTGACGAATCAGAAAGGAAGCGAGAAAAGCTCGTACGCGGATTTTAGTTCTTTGATATCCCTTTTTTTTTGTGGTCAGGTATAATTTCAGAAATTCAAAAGACGTCGCGCGCTTTAGCTAGAGGACGTATTGAGCTGGTTGCTTTACGGGGCTAAAATATACCCAGTTTGATCCAGGACTCTATTCTGTAACACGCTATTAGTCCCGTATCTCGAATTCGAAGCACGAAACAAACAAGGGGAACCTTTTAACAGCTCCCCATAGCTGTTCCCCCTCTGATCTACCAATCTTTGCCTGCTTCTGCACCGTTTCTTATTCGCTATCTCATTCTCTAGACTTCACTCTTGGTCAAAGAACATCAAAGGGGAAAAAGCTGGGAAAGCTTAACCGATTTACTACGTGCACCCGGTGACCAAAGCCCTCGCCATCCTGCGTCCTAAATTCGACAATGCAGTTGGAGGGGGTTGGGTGCCAATTTTTTCTTCTTTCTTTCTTTCTTTCTTTTGCATTAATAGTATATTGTGTGACAAGGGCCGAAAGTTGGCGATTGCGGACGAGTGTGAAGTTTGCCCGCCCGAGCGAAGCGAGGGCGGCAATCACACGAGTCGCAATCATCGCCAACTTCGGCCCGCGTCACACACGATACTTTTCATAACAAGTGCATGAAAGTGGGGCTTTACATGGCGGTTCAGCGGGAAGAACACTGACCTCCATAAGAGATCAGTGGGGACGAACGTAAATCGAAATTCGCCCAAGGGACGAAAGTGAGCTAAATGTGGACTGCGCATGCGCAAAAGTAAATGGAAATTCGCCCAAGGGACGAAAGTGAGCTAATTGTGGACTGCGCATGCGCGAACCTAACCCAGCATGCAATCGGCTAGTTTCGTCCCGCGAAACTGCTATGGAAAGCCTCACTTTCGATGCACGTGTTATGAAAAATAAATTGAAAGTCGACGGGACTTGAAGAATAATCGGAAAATCAATTTCATAGAAAACAATTCGCATTTCTTTATAGGCAGTGAAAATCGCATAATAGGTGGAAGTTTGTCATTCTATTCCGTTTTATTATAACGTAGCGTAAATTTTTGTTCTGTTGATACTGTTCATTAATTTCAAGGGCTCTTTTGAATTCGACAATACAGTTGGAGGGGGTTGGGCGCCAAAACTTTTTTTTTTTTCTTTCATTCATCTCTTGCAATTAAATAAATTGAAAGCCGAAGAGACTTGAAGAACGATCGGGAAATCGATTTCATGGAAAACTAGTGGTATGAACAAAAAAGCTTCACTTTTTTGCAACAGGTTAGATCGTAGGTTTTTAATATTCAAACTGGAAGTGATATACTTCAGTAAAATTCAGTTGAAATCGGTTTAGCTGTTTTTCCTAGACTTGAGAATAGGCGCAATACTCAATGAAATGTTCAAACATTCGCAATTTCGTAACCGGAAGTAGAAGAGTCTTCAAACTGGCAATGGAACATCTGCACCAAACAGGTGATTCCCCCTCCAAATTTCATCCGAATCGCTCAAGTCGTTTTTCCGGAATTCAAGATACACGTAATAATTTTCGAAAAAACGTGCGCCATTTTGTAACCGGAAGTGAGATAATCTTCAAAATGTTACTTAAACATCTTCACCAAACAATTGATTTTCCCGCCAAATTTCATCCGGATTGCTCAAGTCGTTCTCTCGGAATTCAGGATTCAAAATGCACACACACACACATACTTTTTTGAAAATGGTAAAAACCGAATTTTTGAGGGATGAAACGGATTTCTACGTTAAGAGAAAATTTTTTTTCCGATCCGACGTTTTTCACGATGATGAATGTAACAGGCACTCTGCTCGTACCTAACAATCCACATTTCTTTATACATAGGCAGTGAAAATTGCAATGGGTGAAAGTTTGTCATTCTACCGTTTCATTAATGTAGCTTGAATTTTTGTTCTGTTGATACTGTTCATTGATTCCGAGGGCTCTTTTGAATTCGCCAGTTGGAGGGGGCTGGGCGCCAAAACTTTTTTTTTTTCTTTCATTCATCTCTTGCAATTAAATAAATTGAAAACCGAAGAGACTTGAAGAACGATCGGGAAATCAATTTTTTGAAAAACAATCCGCATTTCTTTAGGCAGTGAAAATCGGAATGGTTAAAAAGTATGTCATTCTACCGTTTCATCAATGTATAAGCGTAAATTTTTGTTCTGTTGATACTGTTCATTGCTCTCGAGGGCTCCTCAAACACAAAACCGTGACAAATTTATTCCTCCCTTCCCAGCCGGGCTGTTGGCCGACCATCACCGGCCTCTTTTGTGCCTTCGGAGCAAATCTTCCTCCGTATATAGCTCTGTCCTTGTCTGACCGCTCGCAGCCTACTCTACTGGCATACTAACGCGGAGCCCCACCAGACCGGTCGATAACACGCTTGGCTATACTACTGTGGCCAGGGTCGAGGCGGATGTCGCTACTAGACGCGCGCCGGGCCTCGAGGTCTACCCAAGTCTCGCTACTTGCACGCGGATTCGCTTTTTCTATGGAGCGATACCGAAAAACAAAACAGAAAATACAAGAACAAAAAAAATATATATACATTTATATATGTCAGCGTATGATATAATTTAGACATAACGACGCCCGATGCGAATAAGAGCACATTTCAAACTCCGCATGGAAGAGAGCACATTTCAGAATTCGCGTGGAAAAGTGCACATTTCAGATTCCGGGTGAAAAAGAGCACATTTCAGAATGCGCGCGGAAAAGAGCACATTTCAGTTTTCGCATGGAAAAGAGCACATTTCACATTGAGAATGAAAAATAGCACATTTAAGATGGATTTGAATAGTAGCACGTTTGGGATTTACTCAAAAACTAGCAACAATTCTGGTCGGAGAAAATATTAGCGATTGTCACAGGCTGATTCGTTATAAAATTGGAAATTCATAATTGTACACGGATCTTATGAATCATGTTTGTACTGATAGCTATTCTCCAAATAATCACAAAACTGTTGACTGTGAATAATATAGTACACACTCCTACAAATTATAAAAAAAAAAAAGAAAACAACTAAGTAAATATTTCACCTACTATGTCGTTTCATAGCGAGTAAACTTTTCACTAACAAACGAAACAATGCGTTTAATGAAAAAATTATTGCACTCCGAACTGAATTGTGCTAGTTTTCGAGTAAATCCGAAACGTGCTAGTCTTCGAGTCAATCTGAAATGTGCTCTTTTTCATGCTCAATGTGAAATGTACCCTTTTTCTCCCAGAATCTGAAATGGCTCTTTTCGGAATTTGAAACATGCTCTTATTCGTACCGGGCGTCGATATGTACTTGATGAGACGACTCATATGAATTTCTGCCGAGTCCATACATTGAGGGACTGTTGATATGAGTTTAGTTTTGGATTACACTTAGGCATATAGCTGTTAGTATTACTTCTATAGTAGTGCGAGCCTTTAATCTAACAAGTGGTGAAAAAAGGGGTGCGGGATGAAGTGCTTTTTCAAGTGTCCTTTTGGAATGTAGCCACAGCCAAGGAATGTTGATTTTGAACGAGCAGGCTAGTCTGATTCTTGATCTGAGCCAGTGTCCAGGGTTAGAGAGAATGTCTTTAGATTCTTATTAACCCTCTGTGAGCACAAGAGGTCAATGTGACCCCAAACTCAATTTTATTGCCAAATAAGAAGAGGTTGTTGGGGTTGTATACGGTTGGTGCTGCAAGTGGCAGCTCTTTGAACTATTTCCCTGCGCGTAGTGCGTGGGAGTATTACGCTCCCCACGTTAGTTCGTTTTTAGATCGCTCACTATCAAGCTATTCTTTTCCTGAAAGTATCACATTTCATATAAAAGTATCACCCACAAATTTGATCAAAAAATATTTCAAAAATACCAAAGCTATCTATTTTTTGAACGTTTTTTTTTTTTTACACTTTTACAGCTTTACGATTTTTTTGTTGCGTAACTTCATTACTTGATTCCTCATAAAACAATGATTTTTCCTTAATGTTCAAGGTCCAGAATATGACCCTGATTTTTTATCGAATTAATCTAAATGATACTGTTCGTGCGGCAGCTATTTAAAACTTGACTGGGGTCAGAATAACCCGATGTGACCCATGTGACCATGCGACGAAGGGTTAAAAAGGCTCATGGATTCGGTATCGAGTCTTCCTTTTGCGTTACAAAAGCTTGAATATTAAATATCTTGTTTGTCGTGTTATTGCAAATTGGGACAATGCTACAATCACTTATTTTGATAAAAACATCCTGCAAGATGAGACCTCTGGATTCTATCCGCTCCTGACTAGCGTTTTAGTTAATTCTCCGACAAATTTGTGTATCTTTGGATGGACGCGGATTTATTGGATTTTCCAAGTAGGTAGAGTTCGTGAGCGAAGTTGCAAAAACGTTTCGTTTACTCACGCTTTTGGTTTTTCCATTTATTTTCCCGCACACTCTTGTCAAAAATCTGATTTTTTTTCACAAGTTATATCGTACCCGAATCTATCTAGCGTTTATTGTCAACTCGTTCTTGTAGATCGTTTGTACTCTTAAGGGCTGAAAGGGATAACTAGGGCTTATAGGGCACGGAGGTTGTGAATATACTGAAATAAAACGAAGATTTAACGCTATCCGATATTTGTGATCACGGATGTGCATGTATGGATAAAGCACAGTGATCCATCGTTGCGATAAAGATTGTACTGCTGCAGAGCAAAGCTCCGTTGTGAGCTAGCCAGTAGGTACAGACATATATTGCCTTTTTTAGATCCGACATGAATAGCAAATATCAGACCCTGACTGAACTCGAGAAGCTAGCCACGTCGAAGGATGGAAAGCTCCAATGGCTATACGTATGTAAAGCTTTCTTGCTTTATTTCGGCCAAGAGGTTGACCATACGGTGACAAGTGCTCGGCTTGACCACAAATCAAAAATCATATTACCCAGAAATTTGTGAAACTAACCAGGGCTTGCTGCCTACAAATATTTACCCTTCGATATAGTCGAGCTTTTTTCTAGATTAAGGATGTAGTTTGGGTTAGAAAAGGCCAATAATGATGGGATTTTCAAAGAAAGTTTATTTTTTTATTTTTTTTGTGCAAATTCCTTTACAACATCGTGTATTGACTTATGAATTTCTGCAAAGAACCAATTGGAATTCGTCTTTTAAAGTGGTGTCATTTCGGTCCATACATCAAAATCGGTGAAATTTAGGTTTTTTCAGTTTATTTGAATGAGAGTGATAGAGGTAACCAAAATTTCAGAGAGATGAAGAGAGTCCAAACTATTTATACTGTCAAAGTGAAACCAAATATACAAAAATGTGTACAAAAATATAGGTAAACTTCCACCACTCTTATTCTGGAGTTCTGATTTGCTTTACAACTTTTTACACATTCTCGATTATCTCTAAAACTAATTTTGACTTACTTTACAAATTTCAAAATCGACCTGGCAATTAGGTTTTCAATGGATCAACTTCCAAATGCACAGAGATCTTTCTGGATGTACAATGAACAATTTCACGTGGGATTTTCTAGATCAGATCAATACATCCAAGTGAATTACCTTCATACTTATCGAAAAACGTTACACAACGCTGAAAAAAACTTTGTCTGTGTCTGTTTTTTGTAACGAACATGATACAAATTCAATTTCTCAAGTTTTTCCCACCGTACAACAAATTCCTCATGTAAATCTTCTCTTTTTGTCTCTCTGATACAAGAAAAAAAAATGGAGATTGCTGTATTCTAAGTATTCCATTGCCAGTTGCATTTCCAGCGAAGGGCTGTACTGTGGCCTTTTTTGTGCTATCCATCGAACTTTAAGCTTGTACAGACAATGTTTTACTTTATTTTAGAGCTTTTAACCCAAACTACATTCTTAAGCTATTTCGTTGAGATCCAGAATCGGAATTACCCTGTTCGGAATATAGAGGATGGATTTTCACACCTGAAAGCACAATTGAATTTTGGTAAGCGTGTCTTTGTCGAAGATTTCTGTTTGCGCTTCATCACTTCTACCGTGTCAAATAATTGATACAGTTTTAACGAGGCTTGTATCTTTCCAAAGTTCTGCTATGACTTTGACCGATGATTAGTCAACCGTAACTTTTACCTCTCCTGAGTTTCTTATCGTTGTTGTGAAGCGGATTTTAAAGTACCTACTCCTACAGTCAGTGAAAGTAAAATTAAACTTCGCGTTGGTAGGATGAGGCTCAGGTGTGTAATGAAACGAGAAATATTCAAGGCTTTTGAATATTGTTTGATTAAATATCTCCTCTCATTACTCAACTGTGAACAATTTCACTCCTTTCTTTCCCTTTATTGTGCTTTTTTTGGAACACTCTTCTGGACCTATACCTACTACGTTACATAATAATATATTAACACACATCCTTTGAATAGCTAAAGTAAGAGTATGGCGGTGGGAGAATTATTGGTGTGCTTCATCGCCGCCGTATAAATTCCAGGACAATCCCTTGGCAAGGGAAACTTGCGCACGCCCCAGGGCTAAAAGCACCGAGGCGGATTGTAGAGTCCTCAGAATCTCAGGAACGGCTTCACTAATATTCCGCAAAGTCTACAGGTCATGTAGTTCAAGCACTTGCAATAATAGTTAGTAGGGCAAGGGTTATTTGGGACCGAGGACAAAGGGCTCTTACGTTGCTTCCTTGACCAATAATTGACAGACCAACGATTAAAACTTAACAGATTAAACTATCAGCATTGGCTTATTACGGTGATGGCCTATTTCATGGTAGGACTAAATAAACAGCAAGTAATCAAGGTAAGATTATTATTTTACTTCATTACTACACTTTTCGTTATTCACAAGTTTTCCAATTTTCATTTTACTTAACACGGACCATTCAGTTAGATAAACTCTTCATTTTTCGTTGCGTTCTTTGGTCGGGCACAGGCACTAGTTTCGCCAATACACTTTTACTAATCCGTCCACTATTCCGAGTTTCGCTTTTCCGAAAATTCTAATTTTGTGGGGGAAAAAGAAACGTCCTGACGATTAGACAAAAAGCTGGTTCTCAGTAACTGGAATAATTATTCCACGATATTTGAAATCGATTGAATATTTCATGCGAAAGCTGCAGCACAAATGATTCTGATATTCTTTTCTGATTTGATTATTCAATGTCGTGACGGCCCACGATTTCTGAATCAAATTATTTCTGCTAGATTATCACGCGAATACTTTTAGGATCTTTTATGTTTCATTTCTTACGCCTGGGACTTACCGGCTTCGTTGAAAACAGATGTTTAGAGATTGATCCTGCAGGTTTTACCACTTGAGATCTTACTCGAGTGACAGAATCTTGGGGTGATGGTAATTCCTGAACTGCGAGAAGAAGATTTTTCATCGCTGATTCCTCTGGTCTAATGGACTGTTGACAACAGACGGAATTTTTTATTTTATGTCAAAGAACTCGCGAACTTTGGTTCATGTCTCAGAACACAACGAATATACGCATATTTCTTCGACACGAGGCTTGGGGTTCGAATAAAAAGAATATTTTCAGCGAGTTAGGCAAATGGACCAATAGCTGAATTCTCCTAATCTCTAGAGACCCAAGTATTTCACGTGTGGAAGAAGTGTATGTTGGTTTTGGGACAATTCAACTAATGGTACTTCAACTTAGTAAAGGTACCAGAAAAGAATTTCATCTGGAACTTACGGTTCTGTGAAGCCTCTGATCAGTAAGCAAATTTTGGATCTGGTTTTGGGCGATAACTGCCGATTCTATGTCCATTTTTCTTAGCTGACAGGCTACACTTTTAGCAAATACTTCAAACTCGTCGCAGGTTTTATCGAAAGAGGTGTTCAATGATCCGTTGCTATCGAATCCCTGGATTGACGAAGACTTTGGACAAGACAGGGTGCTTGGCTCCTTGAAAAATTTATACCGTAAGGGGTGGAAAAGAGTCTCTCTCGTATAAAAATCGACTCATAAAATTCCAGAGGTCGTAAATTTTGGAAAACCTATTCGCGATTTTGGCACACATTGCTGTGCATAGATCAAAGTATTTTTCTGTTAGAAAATTGGCGTGAATTACTGCCTGGAAATTGCCAGTTACTTTATCGATCGATGAGGAACCTTTGCACTGAGAATCATGATTCGTTAATTCATCCCTCGGACTTCGACAATCTGTTCTTTTCTCACAAATTACTGTGATAGAAGTGGATTTTCCTGACCGAGGAAAATCGTGACAGACTTCGGGACTGGCGGTAGAATTGTGGTGTGGACAGTGGACCAGTTTCATTGGACAATACTTGACTCTTGGGGAGGATGAATCAGTCCTGAGAGATGCAGAACGTTTCGAACTTTTGTTCGATGACAAATGACCTGTCAGCGATGGCCTGGCTTTCGACGAATTGCAGGAAATATGTTCCGGAATTTTTCTGCACTGCGTACTTCTAGGAGATCCAAGACTCGAACTAGGCGATTTGGAATGAACGAAATCGGAATCATCCTCGTCCCAAATATCCCCATCGTCATCTTCTGGGTAACACGAACTTGCCGAGTCTTCCAGGCCCTAAATCGTGACAAAAAATTCTACCATCAAAACTTTAGCTTCATCGTATGAGATTTTCCAAACTTTACTACCGTTTGGACAACACCCGCTTTTGGAAGTTCATTTTGAACTTGAGATTGAGTATCAACGCAGTAAAGCTACATCGTTTTTTTATTACCTTCGCCGTTTGGTTCTTCTGCAGTTTAGGCAGATTCTGAGAACTTTGATGAAAGCAAGTGCCATTTTTGGTAGAAAAATTGATAACGGTACCACGACAATCGGAACTGCATGTCGGCAAACAAGCTTTCATCTCTTGTATATGGGTTATTCCATACCAACCTAACATACTCTCGAAATTTGCATATTTGATTCGGCCGAAATTTGGCGATCTCTTTGCATTCTATGAAAAAAGGTTCCGTGATTGATTAAAAATTTTTCTAATGAACCATTCATGACATATGAATTTTTGAAACTTCTCGTCTGTTTTTTTTTTTTTGCAAATGTTCATAACCTTCTACAAAAGGCATCGATTTCAATGTTTGTTTTTCCTTCGAATTGTGTGTTTTTGAACACAGTTTACGAAAATAGAATGCAAAAAAATATGACAACTTTGGTTACTACCGTTTTTTTTATCTGAGTGTATTGATCGATTTTTTTTCAAAAATTATCAAAAAATACTACTGTCTATTCAAAACATTTTGAGCCTGATCTCATGGGCAATCAATTCTTCATGTTTTTTTGGGAATTTTCAAAATTGACATAATCTATTCTTTTTTTCAATTTGTAATTTTCAATGTTACTTGATATCTTATGTAATTTCTTATAAACACGTACTGATAGTAGGAAGTGTCTAATCAATTTCGGAAGTTGTGAAAATAATCAATCAGTATCTTGAACGAGGTTCTTTTAGTCTGGAATCTGTTTTTTCATTTACGTTGTCGTTTGAATATTTCACGTGAACAATTTTCATTCGAGCTAAAAAATCACTCTCATTGTCGAAGACCTATCTGTCTTCGAGATCAGGTGATGAAATTTTTGAGTTCTAAATTGAGAAATCAATCAAAGGACATTTTTCGATAGAGAGCAAAAAGATCGCGAAATTGCAGCCATATAAAAAATGTGAATCTTCGCTGTAGGTTAGATTGGTGTGAAATTCTCCATATTCTTTGCGAAAAAAAAAAAAAAAAAAACCCCAAGGGTCCTTTCAAAGTCTAGCAGAACAATCCGACCTTGTCTTTGAAGAGTTAAAGCGACTGACAATGAGTAGAAAAAGACGGCTCAGGCTACTGCAAATCGTTGCGTTTGGTACTCACTTGCAGCTGGGCAGTTTCATCAAAGTCCAAATATTCATATAAGAAGTTGTGCAGAATGAAAAACCACTTTTGCGGAGGCTCGTACTTACAGCCTGAACTACGAGCTTTCAAAATTTTCTGCAACTCGCTGATATAGATTCGTCTAACCTCTCTTATCTTTATCATGACTTCTGTAAAGGTTATTTGGAGTATATCCATTCCTTGATGAATGTTACTGTAAGCAGAGTGTCGCGCTGCATTGTCCATGTAAGACGGACTGTTCTTCTTCCAAAGGCATGGAAATTTTTTGTACAAGCAAACGAGCCTGCAGATTTTATTATCCGACCATTTATCTCTTTCACATACTTGGGGTGGACTTATGAATCGCTTTTTATTACCCCAGCTCATTATTTCATGTTAAGAAATTTGCTGTTATTCGCGTATGAACCGAGCGTGTAAACGCTGGTTAATCTTCTCGTGTACATCGTTCCAAATTTTTCACTTTTACTTTTACTACTAACCAAGAAATAGCAATGTTTTAGAAAAATAACTGAAACCCGTTCGTCACTGCCATTCTGTGCACATCGTCGCACATGATGTGGATATCGAGAGATATACACTTGATCTTGGCAACGATTCAAATCCTTGACTCTGAACAACACGGCAAGTTCACAGATAGTATTTTCAAAGTTTGTTTCATGGCTCTGAATGAAAAGCACGAGAAATCAATGATGAAAAGTATTGGCTAGTTCAGATTCCATGTTTTCAAAGCAGATCTTCTATTGCGTTACATGATATGTGAATGACATTCAAGTTACACGTGTTCATTAATCAGTTCTTGAAAAAGGATTAGAAAAGTGTCACGTTTCATTAAAACTTTTTTATTTTTTCACCCTGAAGAGTTTCCGCAATAATTTTCTTCAGTTTCATCGCACGTTGTTTCCCCATCATTTTCAACGACAAAGCAACTTGGGCTCCGAAATAGTCGAATTCTACAGACTCCTCGATCCTTGAACCTGTGATGTACTTTCCACCGTTGTAAAGCTTTCCAGCCTCGGATAATTCTTTTTTTGCTTCATGGAAAATCGCATCTTTTGCAGATGAAGATCCGCTGTCAGCTGGTTTGAACAAAAGTTAGTCAAGATAAAAACCCTGATAAAAAAAACCTCAATACACTTAAACTTTGTCGTAGACTTTCTCTGACGCAACTAACCCGACTCGAGCATCACCCTGACTTCATAGTTTCTTTCTGTCTGAGGAATTAAAGACCCATCCTTTTTTTTCTCTTCAATATTCGATGCAGCCAAATCAGTGTCCTTTATTTTTTCATTATCGTCATTTTCGAGTCCAGGATTCTCGGAACCAACTTCTGGTTCTTCATTCGACTTCGAGACATCCGTGACATCCACTGGTTTTCCTTCAGATGCTGCTGCGTTGAGAATTCCTGAATTCGTTTTCACTTCGCTGATATTTTCTGCTGTCATGTGGTTTGATGGCACTGATTCAGTGTCGTTTGAAGCTGCAGACCCTGGAGCATCAATTTCATACTCTTTGACGGGCCTAGTGGCTAACGAACATGTTTCACATTGTAAAAAGTTGTCGAAAACGTCATCAGGATCATCCGAAGCGCAGTTTCCACTAGCGCAACATCCGTCAAAGGGGCATATTTTGATCGATAGGTCCTGCAGAAGTTCGAGCAAGTTGTCGTCGAACAACGTTCCGTCCCCTAAGCACATAACCTTCATTTTCTTCGTGCAGGGTTCAAGCTTGAGGGTCTTATCCTGTTTTTTCAAGTCTTTGCATTCTTTGAACTGTTTCAACTTTGAACAGCAGCTTTGACGGCCGCAAAATCGCTCTTTAGATGTCTCACATTTCCTTTTTGTAGCATCAACCGCTTCGATGATCTTTTCGACTCTGTTTTCGTCGTTGATATCTTCGCAGATTTTTTTATAGCAACAAGTCGGGTTAGATTTGATTTTAGTAACGCTGCTGCAGTTGGAATCCGAAGAGTACGTTGCTTCCAGTTTTGTCAAAGGGCATGGCACCCCCAGGTCCAGCATCGACATCATCTCCCAGAATTCTGCATCTTTGTCTTCTGCTTCCGAAGATTTTCTTTCTAAATTAGTCGCGGTGTACCCTGACTTTGATATCATCATTTTCATGTTTTTGAAGCAAGGTGGCTTGTCTATCGAACACCTGGGGGCCTTCAGGTTTTTCTTATAACGTTTTTCGTCTCCATTCACGCTCTGTAACCATAAAATTATGGGAATGGGAACCCAGCCGGATATCCGCCGGGTATCAAACCGTAGTAAAAACACCTTATACTCACTTCAGTTCGAAGATACTTTATGGAAACATCCGACGATGTCATTTTCACGTCTAACTGTACGCACTGTTCCATGTCCAGTGTGCGGCTAGTTCGTTTTTGGGAACAGACATTTTTTACAGGCATTGAAGAAGCTTTGACTTTTCTCGGAAATTCATACTTCGTATTCATCTTGGTTGACCTGAGAACAGTCGGTGATCGAAGGAAGTAGGCTTGGCTTTTTTTAGGGGGTTTGAATCGCCCGCAAATCTTTTTAAGCGAAAGCTCATTCCTGACGGGGTTTAGGGATCCATCTGAATCGGAATCGGAGACAGAATTTGAATCGGAAGAACAGTTTTTCGTCTGACACATTTCCAGGATTTCTTCCGAGGATGCTGCTCCCTCTTCCGAAGACTAGATAAGAAAGGGTCGAGCTTTAAGCTCTGCTCGATAAGATTCAACGATACGGTCACACTGAGAAATACATATACTATCAGTATACATAACGAAGGATTTTTCTTTTACCGAAAGCTCAGCGAGCTTTTCATCAGCGTCCAAATGGTCGTAGAGAAACTCGTTCATAATTCCAAACCACGTGTGGTCAGGGTTGTATATGCATCCAGACCTCGCAGCTATTTCGATCTTTTGAAGTTCGTATACATAGATATTCCGTAACTCTTTGAGCTTGCAAATAACATCGCTGACTGACACGTATATGGGCATGGTAAGGGACTGTAGGGAAAAGCACAGGATTCATTAGTAGATGGATTAGAGAAATTAATGAAAAAGGGAACTTTTTAAGCTCAGGAAGGAGTAGCTAGACGGTATTTAATCATGAATTCAGAAGCGTAGAAAATTGAGGGACTAATTTTACCGCGAGGATTTCACTGTAAGATTCATATCTGGCTCGCAGATTCTCGTAGCAATTGTGTTTTCTGTTCCAGAGGTTACTAAACTTAGAATAAAGATAGACGAGCTTATGCACTTTTTCGTCTGTCCAAAAGCTCATCGTTACCACTGGCACGTGTCCTTCTTTTTGTGGGCTTACGTCTCATTTTCAGATTAAATTTTTATTCAGCTTTTTTTATACTACTAATTTTGATACGGTTTGACATGACGTTTCAACCGGCTTTACGTCAAATTCCGCTTTCGATGACACGTAAGAATAGCTGACAAACGTTTACCTCATTCGAAATATCGCCAATGGCTAATTTTTCTTTCGAATCCAGCTTTTTTCAAGGCATGATGGATAAGCTTGTGATTTTTACTCGGAAATTTTGTTCCTAGGAATAAACGATCAATTCTTTAGACATTTTGTGGATTTTGAGTTTCTGATCAAAAGTTCCAGAACGCCGAAATATCGTACGGTTTTCATGGAAATTGGTATTCCCGGGTTTGCAAGTCACTGAATTAGAATTTGGAGGTAAGGATTCGAAATTCAAAATTGTGGATCTGACTTCAAGGAGACTCTCTATAAATTTCTTTCCAATGTTCATTAAAGTTATGAGAGTGTTTTCGATTCTTCGTGGCTTTTTTTTGTCATGCAAATCGTACAATTTTTTCGTATTTTGGATTTCTGGACGATTCTTAACTTTGAGCTTGAAACTGGCAGTTTTTTGGACCTTCGCTTGTGGACACTCCAAAATGAATGAACATCCAAAAATGACAGAATACCAAAAAATTTCTACGATCAAATCAAAACCGTGTTTTTATAAAATTACTGCGAAGTCTTCTTCGGGGAAAGAGCAATGAGCAGAATCAACGTACCTACGTAAACAGTTCGTTTTGTAATTTAGGTTCCAAAAACGACGTGGATCATCTATGGTTCTTGTCATTTTGTTCACTTTGCTATGGCTTCCCCTAGCTTCGTAAAAGGCGTATACATGTAACTTTTGTCTTTTCAGGTAATTGAGGCGTATCCTGATGATCGAATTTTGCTCAAACCTTCTAAAATACCCCGAGCTTGCACGTCTTCGTTTTTGCGTTCTCAACTGGTTTTCTTTGCAATACCTCCCTTGGCGCAGTTGGGTCGTTTCTTGATACTTTAGGCCACAGGGTAAGCAGGTAAAAATCTCCTAATAGGTCCACGCGAAATGTCCCAAAAGGATTCGTTTTGTACGTCTACAGTTGCTGACTTCGCGGCGAGGTCAACTCCTTCGGGAGCGCTTGACCCACGGCTCATCGGCTACCTTTACGTAAATTGCTTGCCTCGACCCTCAGAGCGATTCATCTCTTCCTTAGCTAAAGGATAATAATTAAACACCGAATGAAATGAGCCTCTCATTGGGTTTTTTTTTTTTTTTCTCTCTCTTCATTCCATATCCGTTATCTCTGGCTCAAGATTATCGAACGATGAGAGAAATTAGCCATCCTTCAGAGCCCATGGTTAATCGAGAATATGCAAATACCTACCTACCTACCTTCGTGGTTGAATAATTTAAAAACTTCTCAACGAACGCTTATAGAAGTTGAACAAACATTTTTTTCAATCTTTTACCGCGATATACGCCGCTCTCAAGAGTCTAATTAAAGCTGTTTGATAAATGGAAGAGAAGTTAATTAATTTGATATTAAAACGTACGGTTGATAGATGATTTTTTATATTTTTTGAATATAGTTTACCAAATGTATGGTTTACTTTGTGGAGGAAAAAATAAATGAAATAAATAAAAATTTAAACAGCTGGGTGGAATTGGGTTGACACCCAGCTGGTTTTGAATCTAAATTTTAAATACCGTGAAATTCAATTTCATTAACTTGCCAGCGAAACATACAAAATTATACTTTATAAAACCCACAGCTACTCTGCACGTTATATAGTCACAATTCGCAGCCACACGTTTACTATACTTATATTCAAATTATTCTTATCCAGGAAGTGGCTGTAAGTTCATTTCGTACAGTGGCGATATATATATAGTTGGTAGTGCTATTTTTTATTAATTTTTTCGTTTCACATCCATCTGTATTCCTTGTTTCAGGTATATTAGCAGCCTTCTCCGACATGCAGACTGTGTTCCTTGCCTGCATTTGCACTCTACTACCGCTGATAGTGGCACTGGGAATTGCATTTGGAGTCAGGTAAGATTTTACAAGACTTCGCACTCACCCACAGAATTTCGAAACAAAACTTCCTTTTTTACAGCCCGCGATTCGTCTCACGTTTCTTTCACTTCTCTAGTTTGCATACCTTCCAAAATTTTTGATAAATCGGTACAGACAAGATATTCGTAGTTACAGCACCGTGCAAGGGTTCTTGAACGCTTGATGAAAAAGTTCAAAATTTCAAATTACGATATTTCAACATCTGATCGGGCTATGGAGAGAAAATGAAAAAATAATTTCAAAGTAGACGCAAAGAGATTTTTTTCTGTATCCGTGGCTTATTTTCAGGATTTTTCCTCGAGTCCTGATATCGTCCGAAAGACAGACTGTTTCATGTATACTTTCAGAATTTTTGTTCAATCGCTCATAGTTTTTCGGCAAATGAAGTTTGCGATATTCTGAATACATGGCTGGAATAAGAACACAAAAAGTAGTTAAATTTCATCGTGTTGAAAAGTTTGTCATGTTGTTTATTACCAAATTTATTAGCATTTGAACTAATTATTTTAAGACGTTGCAAAATCGATAATATTTCATGTAAGTATATTTCAACGAAAGTGAATAATGATACTGTAATGATAAATGATCAATCTAAAGAGAATCAACAATTTCTCATACTATCTGCAGATGTATTATCACAGTGTAGTTATTCACCTTCATTGAAATATATAAAATATTCTGGATATATGGCATCATGTCAAACTCATCAGTTACAACGTTTTGAACTTCGGTAGAAAAAAACGTAGAAAAATTTTGCAACTTGATAGAATCCAAGGATTCTTCGTCTTTAGATTCCAGCCATACATTCAGATTATCGTTCACTCCAATTGCCGAAAAGCCACAAGTGATTGAACAAAAATTCTAAAAGTATACAGAAAAGCCTGCCTTCCTGACGATGTCAGGACTCGAGAAAAAATCAGAAAAATAAACCACAGGTAGGTATGAAATACTAGCTCTTGGTGTCTACTTTGGAAATCTTTTTTCATTTTTTCTCCAGCCTGCTTAGATGCTATGAAGTTGAAGTTTGTAAGTTGATATAACAGAATTTTTGGAACAAATTCAAGATTTTATGACTGGAATTTTCTCAGAGTTCCCAAATGTAGTAAGGTGTCAATGTGTCTCAATCACTTTGAAAAATTATGCAGTGTATTTCACTGTTTTCGAACCATTTAAGTAATAAATTAAAGAATCCTTTCCTACGATTTTTTTGCATTGACGTTACGATCTTCGGCCTCATTAGATGCTGATATATCGTGATTTGAAATTTTTTGCTTTTTTTTCATCAAGCGTTCAAGAACCTTTGCATACGGTACTCTAAAATATACCGAGAATCTGTATTTTCAGCACAATTCAGACTTCAGTTATTCCAGTTGACCGCATTTATCTCTCAGCATGTGTCTCAATTTGCTGAAATTTGAAAAAAAAAAAGGAAGAGGAAAAGGAAAAAGAAAACTGAGAAAAACATATACATATAAAAATAAACGGAGGTGTGACGTGAGGTTGTAGCCGAGCGGCGCTACTTGGTTATGGTTCACGCCATATACATGATAAATAATAATACTGGTAATAATACAGACCCTGAAATTCGGAAGGAATGAGTTCTACCTTGCCTTGCCCGGACTGGACTAAGAAAATAATGAAAGATTAATGAAAGAATGGGATGGAAAAAGGGAAATCAAAATGAATGATTGTAAAATAAATATCTGGTAAAAGTTGACGTATATTCTGACAAGCAGGTGATTGGAATACAAATTGGCTTGAGCGTCGTATGAACGGTATATATGTAAAAATGACTACAAACTAACCCAAATGACAAATAAGAGGAACCGATACCAAATAATACGATACTCCTCGTGAGTCTGTAGGAATATAATCCTTCGATCCTATCAACGCTTCTGAGAATCAAAAGACATGAAAAAAAACAATTAAATATCGCTAAAGATCTGGAGGAATAACCTGATGGTGCAGAACGGCGAATAGTATGATAGATAGTACTTTACTCAGTCCTGGGAAGTATATCCAATGACGTAGTATTAGACTAATGGATGCACGTAGATTTCTATTACTTAGCTTATGGATTGATTTAAATTTAGATTACACTAGTCGAATAATATTAATTTTGGGTTTTGGTTGGAACTGTTAATGCGTCTCTAAATCACTCCGCGCGATGTCGAGCACAACTGAGTTTGTCTCACTTAAATTAGATGCAGCTTTGTTGGTTAACGAGATCACTGAGTCTATAGGCAGGACTTTAAGATTCACTATCACCTTTGCTCGTCTGCTGAACCTCGGTCACCCGTTCACGCTCTATGCGACTTGACGAACGAATGCCACGAGGAATGCATCCTACCCTGCGAGGTGTTGGATGTTCAAATTGCTGATCTTGCACGCGCCTTTAGCTCAGTTCGCGCGCAGTGATTCAGATCCAGTGGAACTGGCCACTTGAGAAACTAATTACTCTAATGCTACTCTGCCATTGGATGGACTGTTCGTCGTAAGATGCTTATTCTCCCATGGCAGTTCTGCGGTTGCTACCTATGGTCGATTCACTTGTGCTAATAACGTGAATCTCGTTCTATGGGTCGGGGTAACTCTTGTTGAACAGAGACTAAACTCAAAATTCAGCCTCAGCGAAACTCTACTCGCTGCCCGTACGTGACTTGTACGCTCTTTCGGCCGGAAATGTGAATATGTGTATGTCTAAATATCAAGTTGCATTGCGACTCACAGACCGAGATTCTGTTAAAGCTATGGCGTGTCATCCTGGTATTGGTATCGATTCTTTTGCCTAACCCGATAACTATTCTATTACTAAAAGCTTGGTTGTCGGGCCACCGATATAACTCTAGGGAGGTTTTAGAATAATTGAAATGTGGTAAGACAACACGTTACATGACGTGGGATGTAACACCCCTCCCTCCTTAGAATCATCGCCGTCCCGGCGGTGATCAAGTACATATATCAAAATTTGTCCGACAAGCACATTATTGATAGGCTTTCAAACCAAGTATGGAATTCAATAATGATGATTGTGATACCTAATCTTATATTATAATAACTGTATGAATGTTTCATGGCAAATTTTGCG
The DNA here is from genome assembly GCA_963989295.1 of Ametastegia equiseti. Taxonomy (NCBI): domain Eukaryota; kingdom Metazoa; phylum Arthropoda; class Insecta; order Hymenoptera; family Tenthredinidae; genus Ametastegia; species Ametastegia equiseti. Next base: position 7,478,245 of record OZ022399.1, read on the forward strand.
CTTTACTTAAGATGCAGTAATGGCGTTTTCTTGAATATCTAAATATAAAATCTATCGAAACCAGTTAACATGATGAAATATGTCGGTGGGGTATACATGCATACCCTTTGTTACATCTCGGACTCAAATTTCGTTTCGCGCCACAATTGCGTTGCCAATTTCTTGGGTTCACTTGACAGGGACGTGATGAGACTTTATCCTCCATCTCTGCTACGGAATCCCGCTGAGTTTTGTTGACTACTACTGCCGTTTCTCGTGCTCGTTGTTGTTTCAATATGATGCATTTGTATTCGCGACAACAGTACCAGACGATCAGTTGAGATCGTCCTGATATTGTTGCTCTCATTGATGTCATATGCGATGTCTTTGCCGTACACCCCGTCTGTAATTGGAATGAGTGCAGCCAGGCTTCGATGATCATAAATGCTAGTCCCGTAGGGTTTGCAACCTTTGACCCTCGTTGCGGGCACCGGCAACATGTGTATCTCGCTGAACTTCACGAAGAGAGAGATTCCGGAGTCGGGAGTCGATGGAATTTCAGATTTCATCATAAACTCTGTTTTCGACTACAGATTTTTCTTCTATCGATGTACCTCCGAACAGTACCTCTGCTGGGCACGGGTGACAATACGCCGGGCTTTTTATATGCTGATCCAAACAATGGTCATCACTCAACCCCTTGAAGTTCGTATCTGAGATCGCTCGAGCTGATATTACCCTCCTGTTCCGCTGCTGATCTTCTGCGGTGCGGCCCCTGCGTGTAGGTGGTCAAGTGTCTGCGATCTTCGAATTTCATGCATTCGATGATGTGCTCTTCGCACGGGTAGGGGAGACTGGGGAGGTTTGACCATGTATGCTTTTCTCTGCCACAGCGCTAAAGTAAATGCTGCCGTCTAGCATTACATCAACCAAAACAAAATGCATGTAGTTGTCAGCCGTTTGAATTGCGGAGACATTGTCACGAGGTGGTAACCTCGTATCGATTCCGTTGTTTTGGACAGGGTGGCTCTCCATTCTTCTCTCTCGAAGCATATGCTGGGCATGCATTCATAACGCAATTCTGAGCTCGATACGACCGGCGTTAATGCGTAGTCTTCTTCTTCTCTCGTTCCTATTACAGCTTACATTCCTCACGACAATAGTAGTAGTAGTAGTGGTACGTCCTCTCGTTCATATTCGGATTCAAACGTGAGTGAGGCGCGGTGGAGAACGGAGTAATTCGGACATCACGGAGTTCAAAGGATTATTACTATTATTATTGCTATATATATATTATTATCACCATTACTCATCTTAAATTTACAAAATTTTGAATTAATAGGCCAATTCGAGTTTATCCGCATGTTTTGCAAACCTTCTACCATCCTCCATCTCCAAAATAACATTGTTATTGTCTAGGATTTTTACTATCTTATACGGTCCCTGATAACGCTTCCCGAATTTCCCTTTTCTTACCTCTATAAGGACGCGTGCCATGTCCCCGACCTTACCCGCAAAGGGATTCACTTTCTGATCATAATACCCTTTGGATCTTTCTTTAGCTCGGATTAAATTATCTATGGCCACGTTCTGGATTTCCGATAGTCGTCGTAACAGGTCTCCTAAGTATGAATTATAGGTTAATAGCCTGTCATCGGTGGGAAAAGAGCTTGGACAACGTGCTATCCTTCCAAAGACCAATTCGTAAGGCGTAAAGTTAGTTGCTTCGTGTACAGAGGTATTGTATGAGAACATAGCGAAAGGAACCAATTTATCCCAGTCATCTATTTCATTCAGGTAATGCTTTATATACTCAGTCAGGACTATGTGACTTCTTTCGAGAGCACCATTGGATTGAGGCCTGTAACTAGATGTAGTAACATGGTTGATTTTGAATTGTCTAGCTAGTTCACTGAACAGTTTGTTGACAAAGCTGGTGCCGCGGTCGGTTAATATAACTCGCGGAGCTCCGAATTGAAGAATCAAATTGGTGGTCAAGGCGTGAGCTATTGTTTCGGCTTTAATATCAGGAACTGGTACCGCAATACAGTATTTTGTGAGGTTATCCTGCATGGTCAAGATATGTCTGTTGTTGTCTGGCGTGGGTGGTAAGGGTCCTACTGTGTCCAAAGACACTTTCTCAAAGGGAGTGGATGGAGTGTCCGTAATTAGCATAGGCTCCCTTGTCTTTACGCGTACGAGTTTCTGTTCCTGACAGCTTACGCATTTTCGCACAAATTCGCTCACCTGATCTCTCATTTTCGGCCAGTAAAATCTCTCTCGGATTCTCCGATACGTTTTTCCTACGCCCTTATGTCCTCCTACCATGCTTTCATGCATTTCGTTTATTATTTCGGACCTAATTTCGGGTGGTGGTATTTCTATTTTCCCATTACATAATTTTATTTTTGTGTCTTCGTCCGCGAATATTTCTTCTACCAAATCTGACCAGGTGTCTGGCGCCAATTCATCGGAGAAATCTCCCGTATTAGAGATTCTGAATGATTTTATCTTTAATTTTTCCAACACTATTCGTAAATTTTTCAGTCCTTTCCTAACGTTTTCTAACAGAATTTTATCAAAATACTTTGTCTTGATCACTACGCTAAACACGCGGTACTTTCCGCGCGGGGTGACCAGAACTTGCCCAATTTTTGCGTTGGCGGCTCTTTGATCATCGATATTTATTATGTTTAGATCTACTAAAGCTCTAATAATTGGTGTCGATAACTCAGAGTCTGATGAAACGAAATGCACATAATTGTCTTTACTGTAAGTTAAATTCTCCCTGGTGCTGGTTATTTGAGTTGGCTTGTAATATCGGGCACCTGGTAAGTTCAGCGGTGATGTTGGTTCAACGTCCGGTGGAATTTTTCCGAAAATTCCTAAGTCTAAAGGGTTCGACTGATTAAGTTCCGGGGTTACCTGTTCTTCTATGCGGGTGTCAAGCCGTCTAGGTAATTTCGCGAACGTCGGGCGCGGTTCTCCTCCCTCCTTATTGATGTTGGATCCTGATTGTTCTCTCGGAAACGGAGTAGAAAGCGCGATAGGTCGCGGTACTACAGATGGAGTAGGAAGTACTGATTTCCGGGGTGCCTGCCTGATTATCGTTTCGTCGAATGTTTTGTTGTCCGGCATTATTTTCGAATTTTGATTTTCATCTCCTGCTAGTTTGTGTCTTTCTATTAATTTATTCACCCTGTCGGTTAGTTCTGCGTCTCCTGTCTCGTCATCAAACGGGTCTAATCTATCTAGGGTCTCCCTAATGTCTTCATCTACCTCCTCGCCTTCTGAAATCACTTCCGGGAGGTGCACTTCGGTCACAGGGTCTTCCGTTTCCATCAGGCTTCGTTCGTGTAGCGATCTATCTAATTTTGAGAATGAATCCTGCAATGTCTTAAGGTTTATGGGTGGCGATTCACCGTCGGGTAAAAATACGTCGTCGTCAATGTCTGTATCGCTGTCAGGTACCTGTTCTAAATCTATCGCAATGTTTTCAACGTCCGTCGATTCCGTGTCAGTCGTCGCGTTTTGTTGGTTTTCTGTATCCTCTGAGCTAGTAATCTTTGTGGTTTTCTTTAATATTGATTTTGGTTGAAATCCAAGGCTCGGTAATGCGCTCTTCCTTCCGCGATAGGCCGGGGGTTCGGACGATTCATCGTCAGAAGAATCGGTTATCTCGTCTATTGGTGTTAAAGCCGCGGGTGTTGGTCTCGCGATCGGGACACGTGTACGCGATCGAGTTCTCTGTGCTATCGCGTTGGGATCATATTCAGGCGTTGTTTTCCGTCTCGGTTCGTATGTTCGATCCATATTCGCTCTGGACGCTCCCGGATTTGATGTTGTGGGTATTTTTGAAATAGTGCGTGGCATTTTCCTTAAGGGAAGTGCTTGCAACGCTAGTTGTTCGGGCTCGCTACCACTATACCCAGCTAAGTGTTGTGCCAGTTCCGGATTTTCAATACCATGGTTGTTTGGTGAGAGAGCGGATTTCCCAATCATATTAGTACAAACGGTAACGGTTATTCCTGAGCCATTGAAGACATATCGGAGCATCATGCGAACATTTTGCCAGGACAGGCGGTCAAGCCCGCATCCAATTTTAGGAATTGAAATCGACTTTACCGAGTCCAGTTCGAGCATTTTCCGAAAATTGATTAGACTTTTGTACAACCCTTCGTATGTAGGTTTGTCACCGTAATTTTGTTTTGAAATAATATAATATATAGTTCTGTCAGCTAATTTGAGTCTTACTGTCGCGTATAGTTTTGACTTTTCCTTTAACGTTTCTACTTGGTTATACCGAGTTCTGAATTCCAAGGCGATTCCTCTGCTCATTTCAAGGTCTGCAGAGACTGTATGCGCATAGTCACCAGGTCGGTCGAATATATTGTCATCAACCTCGATTACATTATTACAGGGTTCAACTAGCCCTCGCGTTTTCGCAACGTATTCTGCATAGGACGGAAACTTGTCCACCGATCGAACAGAATAATCCTCCTCATCCGACGCTGAGGATTCCGAACCAGATGAAGATTCGCTTGTTATTGGGTTTCTTGACAAAGCATCCGCATTGATATTTAGCTTTCCCGGTTTATGCTCAAAGGTATACTCGTAATCACGAAGTTTGAGACGCCAGCGAACTAGCCTTTGACCCGGATCTTTAATAGAGTCAATCCATCGCAATGGTTCATGATCACTCACTAACGTGAACTTCCGTCCGTACAGGTATGGACGACATTGTAATACCGAAAATAGAACTGCTAGACATTCCTTTTCTGTTGTAAAATAATTTTGTTCGGCCTCTATAAGTGCTCGAGATAAATAGCAAACTGGTAAATCAAAACCGTCGTATTCCTGACTGAGTATCCCTGAAATAGCATAATCAGACGCGTCCGTAGTCAATTTGAATGGCTTATCGAAATTCGGGTATTGGAGGATAGGGGTCTGACATAGTGTTTTCCGCAGGTATCGGAAACTTTTCCTTTGCTCTTTCCCCCAGACGAATTTGGCATTCTTTTTCAATAACTCGTTTAATGGTTTGGCTTTCCCTGCAAAATTTTTGATGAATTTCCTGTAATAGCCGACGAGTCCAAGGAACGACTTAATTTGCTTGGGAGTTTTTGGTGTCGGGAATTTCCTGACAGCTAAGGTCTTTTTGGGGTCGGGTTTCACCCCGTCTGCACTAATTATGTGTCCTAAGTATGCTACTTCGGTTCTCAAAAATTCACATTTATCGGGCTGTAGAGTTAATTTGGCTTCGGCTAGGCGCTGTAGCAGCCTTCGCACCTTTCTGCCATGTTCTTCTAAATTCTTCGCGTAAACGACTATATCGTCAAGATAAACGAAAACCTCTGATCCTTGGAGACCGCGTAAAATTAAATCCATCGCTCTTTGGAAAGTCGCGGGTGCGTTTTTAAGACCTTCGGGCATTCTAATACATTCATAATGCCCGTTTGGAGTCGTAAAAGCTGTTTTAGCACGATCCGTTGGATCCATTTCAATTTGTTGGAACCCGTTGGCGAGATCAAAAGTAGAAAAATACTGAGCTTCACCGAGACGATCCAAGATTTCAGTAATGTTGGGCAATGGATACGCATCTCCAATGGTTTTTTCGTTTAGCTTGCGAAAATCAATCACCATCCGCCATCTTGGTTTGCCCTGTGAATCGGGTTTCTTTGGTACAATCCAAATTGGCGAATTATACGGTGAACTAGATGGAGTTATCATTCCGTTTTTTAATTTTGCTTGGATTTGATTCTCAATTTCTGTTTTGTGAACCGGAGGGAAACGATATTGTCGCGTATTAACTGGAATGTCATCGTTTGTCGGGATCTGATGTTTAAATATAGGCGTGCAAGGTAACCTGTCGCCCGGTAAGTGAAATCCATCAGGAAATTCACGCACCAAATCCAACACATGCTGTTTCTCCTCGCTATTCAAATGATCTAAACGTAATTTTGAACTAATAACCTCGGCTCGACCAACTACTACAGGTTCAAGATCCGGCGCGTCCGAATCTGGGTCACTGTTTTCTTCCGGAAAGCTATGATATTCAAAGGGTATCAGGTTTTGGGGTGGTAATTCTATTTCAACATCTTCGTTCAAGGTATTTATCGCTAAGACATGGCACGCACCCTTGTTGACCGTTACTGCCGCTTCGCCAACGTACACGCCATCGGCAATATCACACTTGGGCAAATACCCTTCTGTAAGATCGGAATTGATGACGTCGATGCCAATGGTTTGCTTCGTGCGCGCTTTGATCAAGAAAACACGTTTTCTTGGTTTATAATATGGCTCGACATTATTCTCTGTATCGCATGTCTCAATAAAACGTACTGGTGTGATTGGATTAGTTTTGGTAACTATAGTTTTGTGCGTGAAAGAAATTTCGGCTCCCTCTCTTTTCAAATAATCTATCCCGAGGATACCGTCACATTCGAACGGGAATGACGAATGTACAACCTGAAATTTCATAGGATTTTCCGATAAAGTAATTGTAACGGTTCCCAATGCGTCTAATTTATCAGCCGTAATCCCAACAATTTTTACTGCTTCGTCTGTATTTACGGTTAAATCTTCCCGGAGCGCTTTTAATTTAATCAAGCAACTATCTGACCCAGTGTCTACAAGAAATGTCGCCGTCCCGTAACGTAGCTCCGGTGCTGTCAATTTAATTATCGGCGCGTCTCCGTCGGATCTTGCTGTTGTGAGCCTAATTTCGTTTCGAGGAAACGGACCGATGGTCGACGCTCGGTGTTCGGTTGTCCCATCGTCGCGTCTGGTCGATGAGCCGGCTCCCCGTTTAAAGACTCGATACCTCCGTATCTACCCGGCGACGGTGAGCGAGGTCTTTGATTTTCGTAACCCTGCGTCGCGGTCGCCCTGGGTCCATACGGTACGCTCCCAGGTGAATTATCGCGATATTCCATCCTCGGCGGGTGTTCATGAAAACCATCGCACGGGGCATAATATGGGGATTGGTACGGAACCGGTGGGCGTGTAGGATAACAACCTGAGTGGTGTGGCGGATTTCTATAATTCGGAACATAGTGAGGTTGAGGGTAATAGGTTGCATACGGGTAATGACAACCTGGATTATTGTAGGTGTTTCGGTAATACGTAGGAATCGGTTCGGGAGTATATCGATGCGATTCTTCCGGTCTTTGAGAGTCCGCGTATGTCCTTGGACGCAATATTCCCGACGAGGAGTGTGACGGACGTGGTGACGGGCTTCTAGGTCGAGTCCCGGTTTCGGTAACCGTCACATAGTTCCGCGGGTGATATTTCGAATCATCGTATTCCCGTGAATCTCTGGAGGGACTACGCGAAAGTGTTCTTGGATGACTCTGTCGTAGATGATCTCCTCCCGGTAACACTCCCTTTCGCATCAAAATCTCTGTTCTTATTGCCGTTTCCGCAGCTTCTTCCAGAGTTTTCGGATCACGCGCGCCTACTGTTCTCGCGATTTCATCTGGTAAACCCCGCATGAAGCCGTCCATCGCACACGATTTTATTGGCAACATCATCTGGTCGGTAACCTGCCCATGCATATCTTCCAACGCAAATCGCGCGCCACTGATAAGTATCTTTATTCGGTCATAAAACGCGCTGACCGACTCATCCCGTTTCATTCTAATGGTTTCGATTTCATGATTATAATAGGGATAGTCTTTTCCCGGCGCGAATCTTTTCTGTAGATGTTTAATAAGTTGCTCCGTGGTTGTAATTATTTCTCCGTAAGTACTGTTTCGCGCTTCCCCTTTTAATTTTCCCAAAATTCCTTTCACGAACAGGCCCTCCATGGAGGGTTGAATAAAATTTGCTCCGTTCTTGACATCTTGCAGAAAATCTTTAAGTGGAATATTTTTTCCGTCAAACTGCGGTATACCTAACATGCTATGCTGCAGCGCGAAGCTTTCCGCCATCGACGTCATCATTATATTCGTCGCGGAAAAATCCAGCTCATTGGCGCTACGTGAGCTGCTGGTGTTAGTGTCGTTTGGCATCTTATAATCGGGTAGTTATTACACCCACAGTAAAAATTATCAGAGTAAGATGAGAAAAATTCAGCGGTCGGTCAGATACAGGACACACATAACAATAATATGGTAAATAATGATAGAATATCTTATAATACGACACAAAAATGATATTCCAAAGCGTTGTAAGTTCGAAGGACCATATTTTACGAATCGTATATCTGCATCCCTTCTTCCCTAATTTTTTTTTTTTTTTTTTTTTTTTTTTTTATATCGACAAGATAGGGTAACCGCTGCCACCAATCTGTATGTGACGTGAGGTTGTAGCCGAGCGGCGCTACTTGGTTATGGTTCACGCCATATACATGATAAATAATAATACTGGTAATAATACAGACCCTGAAATTCGGAAGGAATGAGTTCTACCTTGCCTTGCCCGGACTGGACTAAGAAAATAATGAAAGATTAATGAAAGAATGGGATGGAAAAAGGGAAATCAAAATGAATGATTGTAAAATAAATATCTGGTAAAAGTTGACGTATATTCTGACAAGCAGGTGATTGGAATACAAATTGGCTTGAGCGTCGTATGAACGGTATATATGTAAAAATGACTACAAACTAACCCAAATGACAAATAAGAGGAACCGATACCAAATAATACGATACTCCTCGTGAGTCTGTAGGAATATAATCCTTCGATCCTATCAACGCTTCTGAGAATCAAAAGACATGAAAAAAAACAATTAAATATCGCTAAAGATCTGGAGGAATAACCTGATGGTGCAGAACGGCGAATAGTATGATAGATAGTACTTTACTCAGTCCTGGGAAGTATATCCAATGACGTAGTATTAGACTAATGGATGCACGTAGATTTCTATTACTTAGCTTATGGATTGATTTAAATTTAGATTACACTAGTCGAATAATATTAATTTTGGGTTTTGGTTGGAACTGTTAATGCGTCTCTAAATCACTCCGCGCGATGTCGAGCACAACTGAGTTTGTCTCACTTAAATTAGATGCAGCTTTGTTGGTTAACGAGATCACTGAGTCTATAGGCAGGACTTTAAGATTCACTATCACCTTTGCTCGTCTGCTGAACCTCGGTCACCCGTTCACGCTCTATGCGACTTGACGAACGAATGCCACGAGGAATGCATCCTACCCTGCGAGGTGTTGGATGTTCAAATTGCTGATCTTGCACGCGCCTTTAGCTCAGTTCGCGCGCAGTGATTCAGATCCAGTGGAACTGGCCACTTGAGAAACTAATTACTCTAATGCTACTCTGCCATTGGATGGACTGTTCGTCGTAAGATGCTTATTCTCCCATGGCAGTTCTGCGGTTGCTACCTATGGTCGATTCACTTGTGCTAATAACGTGAATCTCGTTCTATGGGTCGGGGTAACTCTTGTTGAACAGAGACTAAACTCAAAATTCAGCCTCAGCGAAACTCTACTCGCTGCCCGTACGTGACTTGTACGCTCTTTCGGCCGGAAATGTGAATATGTGTATGTCTAAATATCAAGTTGCATTGCGACTCACAGACCGAGATTCTGTTAAAGCTATGGCGTGTCATCCTGGTATTGGTATCGATTCTTTTGCCTAACCCGATAACTATTCTATTACTAAAAGCTTGGTTGTCGGGCCACCGATATAACTCTAGGGAGGTTTTAGAATAATTGAAATGTGGTAAGACAACACGTTACATGACGTGGGATGTAACAGAGGCCTTTTCCGTTGAAGATGAGCAACTGCAAGGGGAAGAAGGAAGGAAAAAGAGGGACGAGTTTGATAGATGGTCCTTTCGTCATAAAGATTTTAGAGTGGCGTATAAAGCCGAGGTGGAAAATCTCGCACTACCCTTGAATGTTGAGTTTCTCGGTACCTATACCCTGTGAAAAAGCACCCGATATTCCTATACCTCGTCCAAAGCATGGGATACGAATCAAGGGTGAAACGAGATATACGACTTCCAGTCTTTGAACATTACATGCACACATACACGAACGCGTTGTATCTTATCGTCACATGCGGATAGAAATAACCTCCGTAACGACTCGATAATTTATTATGGGTCTTATTAGCAGCTTTATTTGTGTAATAAGGAATTTTTCTATTCTAGATATTGGCTTGATTTTTGTCTATTTGATTTTGTTTTTTATTTTCTTTTTCTCGCACCCTTACAAGAGATGAAATCGAAATATTAATGCCATTCCAAAATGGCGTCTCGGTTGGGATTGACATTGATAAATGTTGCAATTCAATGGCAAAAGCGTTCTCGACTTCCTCGGACCCCACACACAGCAGCAGCAGCCTTTAGTCTTCGGCTTCTCGAGTTTCTAGAGCTTCCTGCAGCAGGGACCTCTTTCGTTTCTGTTCAAGGACCTTAGGTCCTCGCGGTAACACCTCGATCACTCATCCAAAGATACCGGCTTTCGTGATCGATTACAGTTCCAGCCTACGTTATTATATATACATATACGTACATATATATATACATATATATATATAATACATACGTGTCAATGTGCACCGGAAAGGAAAAGGGGTCCCGTTTTTTTTTTTTTTTTGGGGTTTTTTTTCTGGCTTAAGGGTGAAAACGCTTTGGCATATAAGAAGCGAGTGAGAAAAGATTTCGATGGTAGAAGAATTGTTCGTTTTCATCTCTCTTCGCGGTTCGTCGTTACCCTTTTTGCGTGGTTTTTTTTTTGTCTCCTCTAAATCGCTGTTTTATTCTAACTTACGACCTTTTTTTTCTCTTGTGAAAGGGAGGTGCGTCTCTCGAAAAAAATATTCCAAAATTTTACTCCTATACTGTTAACCTTTCTACTTACGATTTTTCTGAGCTCTTCTCCTTATAATTAAAGCCATCTTGTTACCCTTAAGTAACTGCGCCTCGCTCTGCCACTTTGTTATCGTTAGTCTACTCCCCGAACCACTGGTTAACTTTTATACGAATTACTTTTCCCCCTACTGCTTTCCTGTGCTACGTCATTATACGGATGGAAAAGAACGTAGATCTTGATATACTTGCTGGATAGAATTATATGTATTCTGGTGAAAGAATGAAATTGAAGCCCTTCAAGTGGTATTTTATTTTTCGTCGATATTGAATAAATTTTCACACATTATCAACGTGTACTTGATTTATAATAACGTTGTTTATCGATTGTCGTGTCTTGCTGCGAAGTACCTTATCGGGAGGTGGCAAGCAAAGTGGGCTTATTAAAGAAATAATGTTACGAGTTGAGATTTTAATCGATGGATCTTCAGATTTCGACCAAAAAATGATAACCTGACCGAAGACGAGCGTCTATCGCAAAGTTGGAAAATTGCAGGCAAAGTGGGCCCCACCCCTGAAGATTTTAAGAATTTTTTCAAAATTGATAAATATTACAAATATATATTTATTCACTTGCATCCGGAGACTTTTGATATCAGATAATTGACCGTATTTTAATCGGAAATTAAAAATTAGATGATTCAATGATTAAAATCTGAAATCATGCCATTATTTCCTCAGTAGGCCTACTTTGTCTGCTCTTTCCCCTTATAGTTCTCGTAAAATATAATATATAAAATTGTTGTCACAAATCTCCCGACGCAAAAAAATAGATAAATTTGTAACATTGGTTAATTTCGAAAAAGTACGAAATATTTTCCAGGGGGGGGGCCACTTTGCCCGGCTCTCCACTAACTCCTTTTAGTTATTAGGCGGTGTTGAATAAATGCAGCAGAAGAAAAATGATTCACGATACAACGACGATTTTTAATAAGTTGGATAATTTCTATTTCATTAATTTGTCAGTTGAAATGATGGATAATTCAGAATTTAAGGGAACGAATAAGAGTTTCCCGTCCGTCTTGAGGGGATATTGGAAATGTTCTGATCGTTTCGAAAACACTCTCAGTAGTTTTCCGGAACCATCAAAGCTATGGTGATTATTAGATTTTGGGAAATGAAACATTATTTCGACTGTAAACGGCTAACAATAAGTATTCAGCTTTTCCGGCATTTCCAGAAATCATGACAAATCCCGTTAAAGTTGAATTGAAATTGTTAGGTCAGATTTTGAAAGACTGGTGGGATATTTATAACGTGAATTTCTCGAAATGTTAAGAAGTGACATACTCAGCTACTTTCTGCCAAAATAATGCTTAATTTTCCAAAACGCCGAAAAAATCAGTTTCCACCTTCCCGAAAGACTCCAAGCCACGTTTTTGAAGCGGTTAGAGAATCTTCAATAACTCGTTATAATGAGAACCATTTTCTTTGTGATGGAAATGAATTTATTTATTTTTTCTCAAGAATAAGCCTTCGTCTAAAGATTCTTCGTCATTAGCACCAAGACAAAGGGAGCGTGAATTGGAATATCGCTGATCGGCCTCGCAGTGAAATAACAGTATTCATATCGATTCCAAATCTGGCTAAAAATTCATTTTCCGAGTATTGGTCCAGCTGGAATCGTCATCAGCGTGGAAAATGTACAAATTAGGGAAAAGTTGCATAACTGAGTAACGGTTTGTTAATGACATATCATTTTTTTTATTTTCTATCAATATCTAATTTGACTACGTTAAGGTTTCTCTATATATACAGAAGTCATGACTGTTCAAAAACACCTTTGAAAACGGACGGGTAATTCATATAGCTTTGTTCTTAGACATCGGATTTAACTTTAGACCTCAAGATTAAGAAAAAAATATGAGGGATGGACATGGGAAGGTGCGGTTAAAACCTGAAATACTGATTTTTTCAGATTCATTCATATGTATATGTAATTTGAACAGTAATATTCTTGATTCAATATTTGCAGTTTGTTTTTATAACTCAGGACTTTGAGTAGGGAGTTTCAAAAGCGACGACAGACATACCATAACTCTGGAATGGTTTTCGTGAGAATGGATTTGAGTTTCGAGTTGAGAACTGGTTTGATTGAAATTTATCACCATCTAAAGTTCATCCTACAATTGATTCCCAGAAGTTGATACGTCCTACATATAGTTTATATCGTCGGTTGACGATGAACGATGGAGTAACTTCGTTTCGTACTAATTAATATTACAAATTGCATTTCGAGACCCGTTGTTGTTAAGCAGCTGACAGAGAGACCACTCAACTATTAATTCTCGCATAATAGAATTCCAAATCTCATACGAGTCAGAATCATACAATACTTCAAAAATTATTCACTCACACTGGATGCGAATTATTTTCCAAATAATTTCACTCTGTCTTATTTTTACTTCTTGCAGGCATGTGTGGAGAAAATATCGTAACAGACGTCATTGTTCCGGTGATCTACCTTGGTACAGTGGAGTTTGTTCACGAGAAGATACCGTTGAGTCTTTACATCACAGACCGCACTCAGGAAGTGCAATTATCCAACCTGCGACGAGAGTTCTTTCAGCTCAAGACGTGAGTTTAATAAATAACATTTACTATCACCGATTGATTTATCGGCAGAACAAGTATGTGTAGGTTTAAGGATGTAGTTCCAGTTAAAAGCTACCTTCCAGGATTAATAATATATTGGTGCAAACTTTTTCTGACACATTTGTGCATCCAAGACTACGAAAAAGCATCAAAACAGCCCTTTTCTGGAAATGGAGATAATATACTATGAGGATACAGCATTCTCAATTTTCGCACTGTATCAGATGGATAAAATGAAAATATTCACGTGATGAATTTGTTGAACAGTTCAAAAAAACTTGAGAAATCTAATTTTTAGAATGTTTTTCATTAAAAAAAGCACTTTTAACTTGACCTACATCCTTGGAGTACCAATAGCTGAACACTTTGAGAAACGTACCAATGACACAAGCGTTTGAAATTCTTGTGGCTGTCCAGCTAAAAATGGTACTTTTTTACTCGATCAAATTTCGTCAGTTTGATTTCATCCTTACAGGTAATTTTATTGAGCTTTTGCCATGAATATGACATGACTTTGTATTCGCAGCGAGAAAAGCTCATTGGAAGATCATGGAAGATGATTTCCAATTCGAGTAAGGGTTGATGTCATTTACTTTCACTGTAGGGGTAAATCGTAAGCAAAATAATTTCAAAAAACTTGAATCGTAGAGCGATATTATGAATACTGTTTCCCAGCTTTTAAGCTCGGGCGAGACTTTTAAGCCGTTGAAACTGTGAATGAGTTTTAATTTACCTCATTCTACGCGGGACTGGCGAGTAGATATTGTGGTATGGCTATCTAGGTGTATACAGAAATGGGACTTGGGGAATGGGATCTTCTTAGTTACGCAGCTTTATGTAATAAGCTTTTCGGAGATCTTGAAGTACCTTTTCCTCGGCATTTTCGACTGGGGAAAGACAAAGCTTGAAATTGGCTGAGGCAGCTCTGGGTACCTTCAGGCGACAGCCGTAGGTCTATTCAACGCTAACGAAATTTCTACGACACGTTACCTCCACTTCCTTTCTTTTACTTCGTCAAAGTTTCTCTCTCACAAAATGCCTCCTCAACTTTTATTATCCGGTATTAACCCCTTGGGGTTGGTATGAGAATCGAAAACGAAGGTATCACCTTCTGTAGCTTACCCTATATACACCTAACCAGGATTATTTTCTTCATTTCTGATTACAAAATTTTACGATAGAATATTAAAACGTGAATACATGTACAGAAATATCGAACTTTGTTTAAGGGGAGCAGTATTTCGCGGTTGGAAAAATCATACATCGGGTAAGTGTACCAGTTACTGACCCTGTCCCAATTATTGACCTTTTTCGATGATTTCTTTTTATCCGTGAGTTCTGAAATTATCAAAAAAATCAATTACCATTTTTCGAGTCTCCAGTAACCGATATGTCTAACGAAAACATTCAGGATTCTCATTAACGATTTGAAATTGAAGAAAATATACGGGTCAATAATTGGGTCTTAAATGGTCAGTAATTGGTACACTTACCTTAGTTTGAAATCAATTGGTTTCATCACCAAAGTTCATTTTGCATCATTATAATCATCTCATTTAAAAACGGTTGCTGCACGAATTCAGGCACACCTTAGGTCCGATTCGACTTATCTATGACCAAGATTCGAAGGAATACAGGCCGTCACAAATTGAACTAGGGAAATTGAAAATTTTAATTTTTGGGCTGAGTTATTTGCAAATAAGTGGAAAAGAAATGCTCGATTTTCGGAAAAATGGCCACATCTTCTATGGTAATTTTTTCAATTCAATTTCCCTCGTTCAATTTACGACGGTGTGTCTTCCGAACAATTCGAATCCTGAGAAAGTGAAATCGGACACTACGGTGTGCCTCAATTCGCGCAACAACTGATTTTTAGTTACATGATTATAATGATGTAAAATAAACTTTGGTAAAGAAATGAATTGATTTTTTACCACGTTTCATTTTTACAACCGCGACATACTGCCGTCCCCTTAAGTTTTTACAATTCTTTCGAGGAGAAAACTTTTCTTACGATTCTCACGTTTGAATAATTCTTGTACACATGGGGTATGAGATAAAAATGGTAAGTCGATAAGGGAACGAGCATTGAATCGCTGCAGCAGGTCTTGGTTTTCAAATCCTTAGGGATATCGACCGTTCGCAAAAGTTCTGAAAGACCGCGCTGCTGAGGCTTGAAAAACCTGGGAATATTTTGTCGCGGTAGGGGGCAAAGTGCCAAGTTCGTTTCGTAGTTTTATAAATCCGGTATAGTTTGACGTGATAAAAGTTAGTTCCGATCGATTTTCACCCGTTCCGATGTTCCCCAATATACCCCGCAGTACCCTATGCCAGGGACTACATCGTTTTTCCATTACCGGTATAGGGCAGCCAGAGTTCAGCTGCTTAATCGTGGCCGCAGCAAAAAAGCAAACTACAAAAAGCTCGGAGGAGAATAAGGATTTGAAAAGAAAAAAAAAAAAAATGTTGGAAGCCTGTCGGATACGAAATCCCATATAAACGTGAATATACTTTACGTTTTTTATACGAAACGAGGCAAAACCTCCCCGTTACACGATATAATATAATCTTTTACGTTTCTGATCGTACATGTATATAGGTATATATATATAGATATGTATGTGTATATATAAAACGAAATAGCAAACGAGCTAAACTTAATTTGCTTTCCGATTCCCGGTTACTCGTAAATCATCTTAATCTTTCCTTCCACTTTTGGTAAAATGGGTGGATTACTTACACCCGTAACTAAGTAACCGTTTGCCCTTTTGGTTTAATCTAAGCTAACGGACATTCGGACGGGGGTCCGTTGGTCCCGTGCAATATGCGCAATAGGCGGGGGGGGGGGGGGGGGGGGGGATATAATATAAGCGCGTAAGCTTCAACCTCTGAGAAGGTCTTAATTTGCGGAATTGTGGTTAGGCCTGGAAAACGTATTTGGGAAACCTTTGGCCCGAATTTACCCCCTCCTAAACTTCGAGATCAAACTCGCGCATCTTTCAGCTAATCTTAAGCTTTACGCCTGGCGATAGGCACCCGTTCTTACAGTAATGCATTACCGGTAATTGCGCACAGGCGAAGTTCTATTGCCGAAGATATTATACTCTGGGCAAAATTGTATGATTTTATTTCATGAAAGTGTATGAAATTAAAAGGCAAACCTCGGCAGATATGAAATTAGACTTTATCGCGTGTCTAATGGCCTAAAAACGTTGTAAGCACCAAGAAGGTAATTTCCAAAGCAAAGAAGCGTGCAATTTTATTTTTTCGCATTTGTGGTTGGAATGAGGAAAAAAAAAACTTAGATTAGGATCAAGAAATTTGAAAAGCCAAAGCAAAAGATCCTAAGTTAGGCGAATACGACCCCAAGGCATTATTATATTTTGCCTTTTTGTTTCACTTTTGTTAACGACTGGACGTAATGTTCTCGAATATCTCGAGAATAGAATGAAAGAAAAATCCATAAATCCTTATGACGTTAGGAAAGAAATTGGAATGAAAAAGAATTTAAACTAACAAATTTAAAGCCCGAAATTGGGAAGATTGTATCTATCAATACACATCATCTTCTGGTCTGAAATGATCAATTATTTAATTTATGCGATACGAGATTTTAACATCTCTGGAATTTTTGAAGCTTTGAAAGTATATCGATCCATCTATTTTGCTGATTAATTACATGCTTTCAACTTTGATTAGATGAAAAATTCCGCGACTGCGAAATGAATCTAATTTCAAGACTATACTCAAAGATTTAGTAATTTACATCTTCGAGTTTTGTAGTCAAAATATAAACACGATAAGTCAGTGAATCTAGTATAGGAAATAAGTGGATTTCATTCACTTTGGTAAACAATTCCATCTCAATTAAGAATAAAATGTAATTTAGATAAACCAACGCAAGATCTAAAATTACGTTGTATCCGTATCGTACACGTATCTATCGTATCGAAAGTTTATTATGAAAAGTATCCTCCAAGCTTTTAATTGTGTTTGGCTAATGAGCAATGGTAAAATTTCTCGTGCAAGCAACTCGGTGTACGCGACGGTGAATAACAAGTGAAAATCCTGTTTAATTATCCCACTAAATTGGATCAATTTTTTCTCTTATTTTTCATGGTTTTTTTATATTTTTTTTCTCTCTCTCTCTTCTCTTGTCCGCAGTGCAATTGTATGAGCAAACAGTGGCGTGATTGTGCAAGCACGGAACACCTGCCGATACTTTCGTATTTGTATTTGTAAAACTGTAGCTGGTACATTAATTAATAGCGAACTACGCAGGTAATTAAAAGTTAAAACCCTCTAGGTCGACAAAGAGAGGTAGAAAAAAAATAAAAAATAAAAAACGAAAAATTCAACAAAATAAAATAAAATAAAATAAAAAGAGGTGGAAAAGAACGAAACTAACTCGATTTGTTATCGGGAGCGCGAAACTTCGACTCAACGAAGCGCACCGGGACGTCAGGTTCTCTGTATCTCTTCTTCCGCTAATTAATAGTTAAAGCTTGAAAGCTCGACTCTGGAATTGAATGACCGGAATTCCATTATTCAACCGTTTGGAATTGCTTGGAGGATTAACGGATCCTTTCGTGCTAAGAATAATTTCACTTATCGAATACAGATCCTTTTCGAGAAAATATCTAGATACGATTTGAGTTAGAGCTTCGTTTAGAAAAGCCCGCAATTAATGATCCTCTGATAAATTTCCACCGTTGAAAAGACATCATTTTGTTTTGAAATTGAAGACGACTAAGACCAAGCTCGTTGTCAAATCAAATATTTCTCTTCCTCGCCGGATCTTTCGGCTTCTTGAAGAGATAGGAAATAACGAATAATACCATTTTGAGAAAATGCATCAGTTCTTCTTCAGCGTATCTTACTTAGTTCCATCCGTTTTCATTTCGCTTTTGAAAAATAAAATCTGCAGAGTCAATGTTTCCGGTATGAAACTCGCTGGGTGGTGAAGTGAAGTTGATAAAGTCTATTTGAAGGTAATAGTTTAACGGGAATCGATGGTATAAGGAGAATTGAAAATGTGGTATGATGGAGAAAAAGGCGATGCCGAATAGCTTAGCTAGTGGATGACAGCTGTCGATGGATACCGGAAGGACTCGAGTTGAAACCGGGGATTTTAGATCCTGGAGGTATTTGAGCTGAAACCCAACCCTGCAGGATTTGCGCGCGCGCGCGCGTCAGGCGTCAGGCGACGAAAAACGAAATTTTCTTTTTTCCGTTTCGATATATTCGATGCAGCTTTGGTATACATATTCTTTTTACACATATCCGAGCTGAGCTTATCAAAATACACGCGAGATCCGGCGTATTCCCCTTTCAGAATTCAGTCCCAGTATATGCTATACGCTCTTTCTTCGTGCAACAAACTTGGAAGAGAGTAGTCGAACGGCTTTCACAAAGTAAACGAATTTTATTTCACTTTGGAGATAGGTATATACCTATGTAGCTATATGTACGCAATATTCGCTTTTCAGCTCGGAATTTACCGTACTCCGGATTTCAGATATATATATATATATATATATATATATATATACATATATATATATATATATATATATATATATACATATATATATATATATATATATATTATTTCCCAGGTGAACTTTTCAGGGGTGAAAACGAGGCTGGGTGTGAAATCTCCTGACTTTGATTCAGCCGGGACAAAGTTCTGTCATTCCTTTTCAATATTATTATACTCAGCCACTTTTTGCCAAAAAACTTAATTCATTTGTCGAGGGTTTATTCGAATCAGTTAGGTAGTCGTCCAAAAAGTACGATTCGCGTTTTCGATGTGGCAGCAATTGGTAACAGTGGAATTTCGAACAGACTCCCGGAATTCCATAATTGCCAATTGTTATCACCTCGAAAACGCAGTTCGCAGTTTCTTCCAAACTATACAACTTACCGGAATGAAAATTAGGAGATGAATGCTTCACTACGGCAGAAAGTTACCAAATACTTTACCGTTTGAAAAAAACTCATAGAATTCTTGTCAGATTCGTATTCCTTATGTTAATTAGGTTAGGTTCAAAGCGACTCGTATAGCACATCGCCTTATGGGGACTTTAGAAATAAGACATTCGAAATCCACATTGTTTTTTGGCTCTTGGACACATGCTACATTGATCATAACGTCGGACAATATAACTGCATTCACATCAATGACGTAGGCTTGTGTTTGCACTTGAGAAACATACCGATCAGTGTTTTTGGCTGGTTCAATTGTCCCAGCTAATTAAATAATTAACTGATACACTCGTAGCCCCACCACGGCTTGCAGGTAACAGGTATTTTTTTTTTTTCCAGTGTCAACTTTCTATCATTTATAAGGGGACCAGTATGTCGCGCTTGGGAAGAATAAACATAGTCCCATATTAGTCCAATTTACTTTTCCGCCGAAGTTCGTTTTTCGTTATTCGATTCAATCATTTCAAGTTTGGTTTGACTTATGTAGGATTCTATTATACTAGATTGTCTAGAAGATGTGCTACCGCAAATTGAGAGCGGGAAATGAAATTGAAATATATATTCTCATCAAAGATATACGGTCCATTTTCCCAAAAAGTTGTACGTTTCTTTATCACTAATTTACAAATGACTCGACCCAAAAATAGAATTTCTACAATTCAACATACTCAATTTTATGATTCCACATATTCCGTACAATTTTGACCCTAAAGAACAGTCGAATCGATCTGACGGTGTGTCCAGATTTGTGCAGCTGGTGTTTTAGAACAAGACGATTATAATTATGCAAAAAGAATTGATTTTGGATTATTTCCAATCTTTGAAATATCGTCGAAATACATGTAGATGTTCTGTCGATTTGAAACGAATTGCTTTTTTAAAAATGGCTACTCGAGGCGGACTAAATGCTGCAGTGGGTTATAATTTTCATTCGAATGAAATTCGCGTCAGGCTCGTTATAACAAGACGGCGGCGCCACGGGTTTAAACAATTCAAGACTTTCGCCTTTTTATACGAGCTATTTGTCGTAATACACGCGCGAATTCACCTGGCCTAATAAAAAGACGTGAAAACACCAAATTCGCGGATGTTGGTATTATATCTCGACCGAATTTCACAGATACATATTATATCTACGCGTATATAGATATTCAATGAAATATTATCCAAAGGGTCGAAATTCCAAAATTTATCACGTAGAACGTGTACAATTTTCGAAATTCCGTTGGGACAGGATTTAAATTCCCAATTTCAAAAGCTGCGAGAGGTCAAAATTCCGAATTTTTCTACTTCTGACTCAGAGTTTTTAGGAAAATTATTTCCCCAAAAGTCTACGAGATCAATTTGAAAATCTCCAAATGGAAAATCACCGAAGGTTCAAAATTTCGAAAGCTAAATATCCGACAGGTCAAAACTCCGAATCTCGGAATTTGTTTATGCAACGTCGTTTATTTGACAGCTTTGTCATAAGCTTCCCTTGAATTTGCGGATTTTTGGACTTTCTAAGTTTTTAACTTTTGGATCTTTGAGTTGTCTGTATTTCGACCTTCCGGAATTTCTAGAAACTCGGAATCACGTCTCAAATAAATCCGGAATTTTATCCATACGAAATTCCAATCTTGCCCCATTTCATTCATCAAGTTCATCAAAAATCGGAAGAAAATGAAATCGATCCTCAATTCACTTCGGCTATCGATTTACATTTCAAATCGTCTCGAGAGAACAAAAAAAAAAAACAGACTTGACTCGTGAATATTGCATGATTAATTGATGTCATCGTAGTCGATATAGTATAATGAGTGAAAGTTATAATAATCGAATCAGAATCCCGATAGCTAGTAAGAAAATAATTTTCCATTACTCCTGGAGAATATTCGATGGTTGATATTATAATATCTAAATTTTTTGCCGCGTACTACTTTGAGCAAGTTTCCTATATAATTTTCGTGTTATTCATAGCCGCAAGGTCTTACGGTATCGTTGCATCAAATATTCCCACAGCTGTATACTGCAGAACTGTATAGCTATATTTCGTCTGCACCGCGGCTGTAGCAACGAACTTCATTCGTTCTTCATAATTCTTCCACGTTTCAACGGGTGAAAAGATACTCTTGGTAAAAATTTATCGCCAATGTACTATATACTACGTATATAAGCAACTCCGGAGAACTAATCTGCACAGATTACGTCACTGACCTCCTTAATTGTGAACAACGCGAGACCTCCGTCGCGTTAATGAAGCTCCATCGATAAGATCCATTGAGAATAACGAAGAAAGTTTGATGACCTATTGGCGAATAATATTTTCAACTTCCAAAATTTAGAAAAGGGGATGTTTTTATGATCATCAAAAAAAAAAAAAAAAAAAGAAAGTTTAGTTTTCGTCGGAACTCCACGTTTTGAGGTCCAGCAAATCACCCCCGACCATTTTTTGATGGATCAATTTTATGTCCGACAATATCTTGAGAACTATTCGACGGATTTCGATGATTTTGGTCTCAATCGATGCAGTTTTTTGTAACTTGGAGCTGATCAGATTTTTGATTCAATTGGTTGAATAGTTTTCGAGTAATCGAGCGAACAAAATTTCATAAAAAAAAGTTCCGAACAGTCATATCCCAAAAACGAATCGACGGATTTTGATGATTTTGATCTTTATCGATAGCATTCAGTTAAGCTTAAGAATGACTGAATTTTGAAATATATCGATGCAGTAGTTCTGTATTGTTCAGCGTTGAAAGATCTGTGGGCCGATTTTTAGTAAAATGTGTTAAATTCGTCCAGTTAGAGTTTAGACCCTTATAGTTTCGGCTCTGGAAATCTTAATTCGACACGTTTCAAATAAGAATAAAAAATAGTATGCACGAGCGTGGGAGGAACGGGTAAAATTAGAGCAGGCAATTTCAATATTTTATAATTCTCTCTGCACATGCGATATTACGAGGAAGATACAAGAAGAGCACTCGAACGGGGCTAGCTGCTAGTCGCTGAGCTTAACGTGGAATAAATTAAAAAATCAAACCTGGCCGTTTCTTTTTTGGAGCAGATAATTTGCATGACATAACTGTACAGGTACCTATATATATCCACCGTGCCACGATATCAGGATGAATTAGTGTCTTCCATACATTTTCTAGTTGGAATTCTGCTCCGAATCAATCTCCTTATCGTTCATCGTCGTTTCGATCTAAAGCTGTGCTTTGGCTCAAAAGCTCGATTGATTTCTCATCACGAAACGTACTGTTTGTTGTATTTATTAGATTCGAATAATCAATTCCTTTCAAAGCTTGTTCTTTTTCTTTCCCCTGTACATACTTCACGTTCGAATTTGGTCACTTTTACAGAGGATGCTTACTGGATTTAGAAAATTGTAAAAAATAGAAACGTTCGGCGGCATCCAAACGCAATGATGATTCCTCTTTTCATAATCTAAAAAATGGAGGTAGGTAATGTCCCCCCCAAAATAATAATGAAACTCGAACAGTCAAATTTTCCTTACTCATAGGCAAAAAAAAAAAATTATAAAAATATTCTAAAAAGCAATAGATCAGTGAGATTTTTGTTTTTCATTTTCACTTTCATCCATTATTTTGTTTTTCGATTTTCGTTCTCCGATCATTTCGCAAATCTATTAGATATGGATTTGTCATTTGAAGTGTGACTTACAAGAATACATGCAGCTGTTGATTCAAATAAAAACGATAAAGCGAAGAGCGAGGATATATTGAAGAAGCAGTAAAAATCTGTCTACGGATACTTTGACTCGTATCATTTAAACGATTTGACTGTAATCGAGTGTTATTGAATTGAGTACGTACATACATATCTCGCAAAAAAAAAAAAAAAATTAACGAGAATCAGATGAAAATATCACTAATTCAACATTTGTCGATCTCGAAATGACGTTAAATATTGATTAATTGATACGAATGAAATACTAATAAAATTAGTTGAATTGTCCTCATCAATATGCTGGTCTTTATTTAGGTACGAGAAGCTTTTCCTTAGAGTTTCGTGATTACGGTACCATTTCAAATCGTATGGGATCAAAAACCACCCTCATATTGCGCCCAATTTTTGATCAAAAATTGACAAGATTCATTCCTAAACTCATATACATATATCTACCCAAACTCCAGCGACCGTTTTTCTCGTCAATTTTCGAAATATTGTATATGGAATTTTCAGAGATAACGCCATACTAATTATCCCAAAAATGATACAGGTGCAGTAATTTGACGAAATCTTTTAATATTACGTCGTATTTTTAGGAAATTCTAAATTTTCGTAACTCAAATGCAGAGAAGCGATGCTTTTGCAGTCGGTTTATTTAATCGGCAACTGTATGTATATACCCGCATGTCCCCGCACTACGCATGTATTCGTACCAGAGGAAGTGAGTAACCCAGCAAAAATACCAGACGGTTGTTTTGTCGTCGGCAGTGACCCAATTTTAATTTAACGTATCTTAATAGCTGGTTAGTTCGCGCTGCATCGCTCGCTTTTGCAACTGCATCTATTATATTTTCAATCCACTCAAAATTCGTACAAATAACTCTTTCCAAACATCTGTCAACTATTTCTTTTTCCTCTCATTTTAATTTTTTTTTTTTTTCTTTGTCAATTGTTAGAATACAAGCCCAACGAAAATTCGCACGTTTGCTTCGTCTTGTGCATATTTTTGCATACAGATCTCTTTTATTTTACATGCTTATCGCTTCTTTGTTACACGATTCTGAAAAAAAACAAAAAAAAAAAAACCTATACACATACGTATGCAGTTTTTGTTTTTAGAGAAAAATTTTCTCATCGACCCTAAATGTACCTTGAACGTTAATTAACCCTGATTGAATTTTCCCCGAAGCTTATGCGATGATGCGAAAAAAGGGAAAGATAAAAATAAATAAAAATAATTGCGTATTTTATTAACAAATTAGGGTTATTATTATCGTTGTTAATATCGTTAGAATGTAAAGCTATTTATTGAAAGTTGAGCCATCGCCACGTTTTGCTGGGGAATAATTTCTTCTTCAAACCGTTAACTCGACGTCATACCGACAACGGCTTAGAGCAAGTAATTGGGTTAGTGTTTGGGGCACGGGAAATGGGATTAACTGCAAAATCTCCTAGGGTCGATCTTACGTGACGTATATGTTCATAGTTCTGATGACGTTGTATGTGTGTGAGAGAATAAGAGAATGAAAGAGAAATAGAGAGAGAGAGAGAGAGAAAGGAGACAAAAGCCACGCCATCCACGTCTGATGAAAATACAATTTCCTGGACGTGATTCCAATCGTAGATGCGTTCTCCTGATATTTTTTTTCCTCAAATCTATTCGCCTTTGGGGGCGCCGTATTTCGAATTTCATACAGCAGAACGAATACCTGTAATAGGCTAGGAGGGAAAAAAAATCACCTTCCGCAACGCCAAAGGCTCTGATTTTCCTAACCGTTTACCCGTATCATGTTTTACGTTGCTATTACTTTACCTAGAAATTCCCTTTCTCGAAAATACCAAATTCTGCGTACGGATTTACTGGACTTCAAAAAGCGACCGTACCATGTGTCAATATTTATACCCATTGCGATAGCTGAAGGATTTCATGAAATATCGCGAGAAAGCCATTCGATATGAAAAGGAAATCGTTGGAAATCATTCGAATGTGGAATATGCAGTTGATTTCTGACGATTTCTATCGAACTTCTGTGATTTTCTAGGATATTCGGTTTCGGGGAAATTCTGGAAAATTAAATTGATAATATTGAGAGACTTTTGCAGCAACTTCCAGCGATTTTCTTCCACATTTCGAATGGATTTCAGTGAGACACAGTGATTCCTACTGACTCTATGTCGCGTGATTTTCTGTTATTTCTAACGATTTTCGAGTACACTTGGGTATTAGAAATCGATCGAGATTTTCAAATTGATTTTTCGCCATTTTCCTAGACCAAAAGTCACCAGAAATCTCTGGAAATCGCTTAAAGGTGTAGCAAACCATTGTAAATCGTAATCATGAATCCCTTTGTTTTCCAAGTGAAGACTCCTACTCGGACGAGGATTACGCAAGTCTGATTCAAAGTTGGAAATTGCCTCAAAAACGTCCGGTGATCTCCGAATTTGAATGAATGAAAAAAAAATTCAAACTAAATTAGATTTTCCAGGGATAAAAAAATCATCCTGGTACAAAAAATGATCATCCCTTTTCTATCAAAAATTTTTTTTTTCCAATGAACTTTTTTCGCTTGACGTATCGGAATAAAATTTATCCCACAATCAGTTGACATAAATCTGTTAATTGATTATTTCTCATTCGATAAAAACTCCTCGAAATGTAATGATATTTCTCAATCAAACGGTCTTACCGATTTTCGGATAATCCCATCTCCATTCTTAAAATCCCTGAAGCTTTAGGGATGCCAAATTCGTGTTGATCCTTTTCGGATACCCTTTTGAGGCCTCGATGTAACTCTGTTTCCATGGAAATTTCGGAAGGGTTAAAAAAGAGCGGAATTTTTCCCCTCATATGCAGTTCCAAACTGTTTTTACCCCAAACGAAGACGTAGTAGGATTGGGGACAAAAAAACGAAGGAAATGGGTTCAGCCGGAAGCTGCGAGAGTCAGAGCATCGAACTGTTAAGCTTAGAACGATTGAAGAACACCCGGGGCTGTACAAAGGAACGATGGACAACCGATACACACATGTTTACCCTAACCTTGTGTATATATGTGTATATGTTTGTTGGTATATTGTTACACGAAAGAAGGGTGAGCTTTGGCGACGCCGTTAGGCGAAAAACAACCCGTGGAACAGAACCACCGAGACAAATTATCTTTCGAGGGGTACTAATGTCGCCCCTTTTGCGTTGCATCCCTCCTGTAGGTTTTTTTTTTTTTTTTCTTCTTTCTTTCTTTCTTTTTCATTGTTGTTGCTTTTTTCCATTCGTTTTGCTTTTTCCAGACACTGAATTTAAAAGGCGGGAAGCACAAGCGATGAAAAAGAGCTTCCATTTAGGTATTTGTTTTTCCAGCCCCAACCCTTAAGTTACTGTATATTACCACCGAAAAGATGCTTAGTCCTGGATACAAGATCAACGTTTTGTTTCTAAGGTATAAATACGTGGTCTATAAATTTTGGTCTGTAATTGATTGCGAGTCAATATACGAGTTATTTCCTGGCAGTTTATATCCTTTATTTTTTTCTAGTTACTGATCTACGTTACGGATGAGATTTTTTAGCTGAGTTGATAAATGAACAGATTATTTTAGGCTCGTTGATGACAATGAGTAAAGTTACGAGCCATTACTTATGGCGAAGGTACCATATCAGTTGTGTAGAAAGTAAGTGATCCAAGTCACGAGTTACTCCGAAATTCAAATTTTTCTGAGCCAATTTAGCGAGAACCAAATAAGCTTTGACAGATTCTTTATCATTTATTTCTTGTTGTTATATTCCTTCATTGTACTCGGACAATCGATTAGTGTAATAATACAATCGAGACGACATGAGGTTTATTAGTAATATACGTATAGCACATTTTTGAACACAATAGATATCAGTTCTGATGAAGAAAATGAATTCCTGAATTCAAAAGGAACCGTCTGAAACAATATTTGCACACAAATGTCGTACTTATATTGCAAAATTTTAGTTCAACTTTCAGCATTTCAAGAAGTTCACATTCACAATCCACGTTATCAAAATTATTGTCTTACGGTTCTGCAAGCAAACGCTCATTCAACGTCACTGCAATATTAATCAAACGAAAACTTCCTAACTTTCTAACGACTTGACGTGATATGGTAGGGATCACTCCCAACATAACCTAGCTAATATAAAAAATATGCAGTTTACTGAAATCCTATCAATTTTGTTGACGAAGTGAACATACTTAGCCACTTTCTGCCAAAAAACTGAATTCATTCGTCGATGGTTCATTTGACTCGGTTAGGTAGTCGTCCAAAAAGTACGATTCGCGTTTTCGATGTGAAAACAATTGGTAATAATAGAATTTCGAAAAGACTTCCATGTCGCCGTTCAGAATTCTATCATTACCAATTGTCGTCACCTCGAAAACGCGATTCGTAGTTTCTTCCAAATTATACAACCTACCGGAATGAAACTCAGAAGATTAATGCTTCACTGTGGCAAAAAAATGGCTGAGTATTTTACCCTTTGGAAAAATCCAATAGAATTCCAGTAAGATTCATATTTCTAATGTTAGCTAGGTTAGGTTCGAAGCGATTCGTACCATTTCGCCTTGACACCCAACTTTTACGAAAACTATCATATAGCACGAAAATATTTAAGGATGATCATCAGGCAAGTTGGCCAGTTGGCGTAAAAGAATGATGACTCAGATATAATTTTTGTTTTCACAAAAAACTGGACAACCATAGATAAAGAGAAGGAAGAAAATCATAGTGAGACAAGTTAAACATGGCTGAGTAAAATTCTAGTTTCTTCGACGTCCGTAAGGAAGCTCGGACTCGTAGTTCTCGCCGTAGAGTTTGGGTTAGCTGAATTCGCGAGATTGTGGTAAAACCGACTGTCGTCGTCGTATACGGTGAGTTAGCTGAGTCGGCGAATTCGCACGGCTAGGTGGGCATTTCGACCTGGTTTAGACTCATCGTCAGTGACTTAACTGCTTCGGGGATTACGCCCTGTAGAGCCTTCGAGCCTCGCACAACCTTCCCCAGCCTGCGGTCTTACCCCTTGACACTTCCGAGCCGACAGGACTTAATTACGTTACTTATTGTTACTATAAACCATCGCCGCGCTCGCGCTATATAGACTAGAAGTATATGCGGTTGACATTGTTTATCCTTTGTCCCAAAAGCCCTTCTGGCTAAAACGGATATCCGCGTATAATTGGATCGCACAGGGTTGTATGGAAATACGGGTAACTCGACAGATGGTTAACCCTTCAGCACCCAAGCTCCATCAGACTGACTGACTTTTACGTAAGATGACAATTTTCGGGAGCTTTAAAGCCCGCGTTTATTGCACGGATATCTCATCACGACATTGCAGAAGTCGATGTGCCAAGATGATGATAGTGCGAAATTGAATTTTAAAAAACGTGTTTTGAAAGCACTATAGAAGCTTCTTCATTTTCCCTTCACGATTTTGCATCCTGCAGCTTCAATCTTACAATTTCAAAATTAAATTAGTGATAGAGCAGACTGCAAAATTGGGGCGGGATTTAAGTTCCGAGTTCGAAAAGTTTCGAACGGTCAGAATTACGAATTTATTCGAGACACAATTTCCAGTTTATAGAAACGTCAGAGTTTAGAACTTGCGAATTGCGAAAGGTCGAAATGCAGAAAGATCGCAAAGATCCGAAAATCGGAAATTTAAAAAAGTCTAAAAATCCCAAAATCGAAGAAGAGCTCATCACAAAGGTCTCAAATAAATTACGTTGGATGCACGAATTCCGGAAATCGAAGTTTTGGCCTTTCGGATTTTAAAATTCCGGAATTCTGAACCATCGGCGTTTTTCAAATTGGCTATAACTTAGACTTCCGGGAAAATAATCTTTCTAAAAACTGCAAGTGGACAGTAAAAGAATTCAGAATATTGACTTTTCGCGGCTTTTGAAATTCGAAATTTCAATCCCACCCCAAAAAATCTTTGCAAACCATTAATCATAACATAGTTTCGCAATTTTTCATCTCCAGAGAAGAAATGTCATACCTACAGATCGATCAACAGTTTCTTGCAACGATCAAGGAAAAATCAAAAAAGAAAAAAAAATGAGGAGGAAGCTGGGGGTATAATCGAATTCCGGATGGGTATAGAATCAGATGATTTGCCAAAATGACAATGAGGTATGTTCAGAGGAGGTGGCATAGATCCATACACATGAAATGTGTAATAAGAAGAAAGAAAAATCGGCCACCATGCAGGACCTTACAAAAGAATTCGTCCCCAATTCTTGCTTTCGCGTCTCTTTTTCAATCCCCGACTACAAAGAAATTTACTGTTTTCCTCTGACCGTTGCGTATTCTGTGCTTTTGCCGTCCGCTATAATGGCCCGAGGTCCACCCTCGATTCGAAAAATTCTTTTCGTCCTAAGGGTAAATAACATCTACGCTCTACCACCCACAAAATATATATATATATTTTTTTTCTTCCTGCTTGATTCAGAAATGTCCTGCAGATACTTTTCGATAGTAAAAATCAATCGGTATATTTCTCCGTGCGCTCAATTTTGCTCGCCCCATATCATCCCCTTTCATTTCTAACGTTGGTAAGTATGTACGTACAACCTAAAGCAGAGCACTCAACATTTTTCGATACACTTCAATTTGAAAAACGAGTAAAAGATCCTCACGCAGCTCTTTCTAACTTCTCACACTACTATACGAAGCTATAAAAACGGTGTAACGTTTCAAGGGGGAAAATCATCCCCCATCGCGATAACTGCAGACAGGGGATGGTGAATCTCTGACAGTACACCTATACCATCATCGGTGGTGTTTGCGCATGTGAAGGTATGGTAAACCGAAATTGAACACCCAGTACACATTGTGGTTACATAACACCACTTCGTCAAAATGTCTACCCTCGCTTCAAGAAGTTAAACAAAGTTAGGTCGTGGGCCGGAAACCACCGTTCCAAAACCACCCCTCAGATACCAGCTTCCTTCTTCGCACCCGCGTTGCTGCTACCACGTTAGGTATATGGATAATGCCTGCCAGACGCAGTTCCTCTCTAGCTTGAGGCTTTTCGACTTTGAATTTTTACCGCGTGATTGATGCTCGCTAAACCGAACGAGCTATAGGTGCCTTCGGCATGATTGCTGGGCTTAGGTACTTATCCTCGCTTGAGCTTGGGGGATTTTTTTTTTCCTTCTTTTTTTATCTTCGTGTATCGAACATCTATACCTACCTGTCTGATAGTCATGACAATACCAACAATACGACACAGGGATCAAAGACGGCTTATCACTCGCTGCTGCACCTATCGTCTTTGTGTGAAAAAGAAATGCATTCAATGGAATATACAGGGTGAAAGCATTCCGGTATATTTAACTAAAGAGAAGGAGACGAGCTTCCAACATCCAATATTTTTTATTTTAAGTCATACTCGACTAGCATTGAAAAATTCACTTTGCACAATAGAGTCTTTTCTATTTTGGATATTCTCATTGTTCGGATTTCCTGTCATCGAATTGAATCAACGATAGGATATATTGGTACCGATTGGACGTCGGGTACGAACTATTTCGGATTTATCAGTTACTCAGATCAAATTCATCGATTCAAAAGTCTTCTCATTAACGTTGTATTCTGCGGAATTATTGTTAATCGGCTTATGAATTATTCAAACTTATTGTCGTCTTACTTATATTTCCTGCCTTTCTCTCTCTTTTTCGAAATGAAATAAGCAGGTAAATCGGCTGACCACGATGGGTCAGCCCTAATACTTCCCACGGAGATCTTCCAAGCATTTCCTCTTACTCATCATACCCAAAAACGCCATCTGAAGGAAATAGCACGTCACATTTGAAAAAGAATGAAACATAATCGAACATCAGTTTACCCCTTCACCGAAGTGTGTTAAACCGTCTCAAA
Organism: Ametastegia equiseti; assembly: GCA_963989295.1. Taxonomy (NCBI): domain Eukaryota; kingdom Metazoa; phylum Arthropoda; class Insecta; order Hymenoptera; family Tenthredinidae; genus Ametastegia; species Ametastegia equiseti. Next base: position 7,509,218 of record OZ022399.1, read on the forward strand.
ATCCCTGCAGCACAAAGTCAAAGACACTGTTGATCCAATTCGATTCTCGAAACGTCAAACATTGTCGTGAAAGATACTGCAGTGACGATTATTCCAAATATGAACGTTTACTTTCCACTCACCATACACAAAAATGGAATTTTCTCCATATTCCATACTCGATTTCCGAAACGATTTGGGTTTCGTATTTGAAACAATCTCGATACTGTAGAGCAAACGAATCAGAGAAACATAAGTTGATTTTGGACTATACATTTTGACATTTTTATACTCGTTCCGGTTCCTAATTCACTTGATGAATCATGTGCATTAATTATTGTACCTAACTTTTACCGTGCAGCCTGCAAGAATGATCCTTACCGATTACTCTGATACGTGACCGGAATGAGAATCAAACGTTGATCGCCTTTTGACAAAAATAGGTTTTTTTTTTTTCGAGGGTTGAGACCTGGATTAAATACGGTCAAGTGTTTGCCGACAAGTATAACCCATAGAGGCGTAAAATCCTGCGTGTCGAAGCGTTTTCCTCTATGGTGGTGATCATTCTTTGTTCCGGTCTTCGGATCTCTGCACACACACACACACAGATATTCACAGATATACGGGGAATGGGGATGGCTATTTGTACGGTTCAACGACCCTTGGTACCAGCTAGCCCCTATACGGCCCTGTGTGTGCCATATAGCGACGGAAGTGGGTCGGTTAGTGAAAAAGTTTGGTTGTAAAAGAGGAGGGTTGCTGAATATACCAGTTTATATATCTATACGGACGAAACAAGCTGGTACAACAATTTCAAAAAATTTATAGTCCAACAGAGGCGCACTTCTTCTGGACGAAAGTCAAACTACCAACGGAGAACTTGAGTTCTATGAATTTTTTATGAATTTATGGGCTATGCGAATTGTCATTATATACAAATTTTTATACTACCGACTAACAGTTTTTAGGAAGATAATTTTTCCGAAAGTCTACGTAGTAGACAATTTGACAAACTCCGAATCGAAAAACACCGAAGGTTCAAAATTTGGAAAACTAAAGATCTGAAATCATGCCAAAACTCCAAATCTCAGAATTCGCGCCATGCAATGTCGTTTATTTGACAGCTTCGTCATGAGCTTCCTTCAAAGTTACGGATTTTTGGAGTTTGTAAGTTTGGGACTTTCGGATCTTTGAACTGTCTGCATTTTGACCTTTAGTTTTCGGAAACTTAAAATCCCGTCTCAAATAAATTCGGAATTTTTGGAATTCAGATCTGCAATCCCACCCCGAATTTATTGCCAATCGAATAGCAAGTTACAGCCATAATAGCACGCGGCCCAGGAAAATATATATATGAATAAAGGTATTAAATTTGCAGTAGAAGTTAAGAGGAATTTTGTTGCGAGTAAAATTTTCCAACTCCCTCGCCGTGGATTTTCTCTTTGAGCGATTGTCTACCTCGCTTTGTGTAGTCGAATTTCCTTCATTCGTTTCATTTTGCAAAGATACGCACCCCATGTAGCACCCACACCCCATCGTTGTAAATACAAGCGTTTAGGTGTACCTCAGAATGTCATTGACGTGTATATACTTTGCTAAAGGGACTTTGAGAAATGTGATCCGATGAAAGCTGTATCGTTTTGTAGGATAACGAGGAGAGCTCCAACGTCGTTATAAAGAGGTACGTATATATAAACAAAGGGTAAGTTAATGAACCGTCCAACCTGGGCCCACCCTATTTTCGCGTTCTTCTGTCAATTCAAATTTTTCTGGAACAAGAAATACGGAGGTAAATTAACCCCGGGGCAAATATTTTTTGGTTTACGAAAGATATGCCTGTAGCATGTCGCTGTGAAATCGTAACTCGTAATACGGGAAAGCTTATTTCTCGGAAAACAGAATGTCGATTCAGTATTTCGCATGTTTTGTCATCCGGGAATTTCTGACATCAACGATGACATTGTTAGTGATGATTCCTCAGCCCTCATGTCAGTGAAGTCACACTGGGTCGATTCTATACTGAAAAAACGATCGTAAGAAAACTATATAGCCCGATGTGGATCAGAAAGTTTTAAGACATAGTTTGGACATTCAAGATTGCGTGTGAAAAGTTGAATCGTGAGAAATTATTACCAACGAATTCCCATTGACTGTTGATGACCACCAATGATTTATATATAGTGACTGCCAACGACTTCCAATGACTAGGAATGACTTCAATTGATTTCGAAGCGAGTATCGATAACTTCCAGTGACTTTTAAGGACTATAAGGAATGACTTCAATTGATTTCGAAGCGAGTATCGATAACTTCCAGTGACTTTTAAGGACTATAAGGAATGACTTCAATTGATTTCGAAGCGAGTATCGATAACTTCCAGTGACTTCTGGAAACTTCTATATACTGTACAAGTAACTTTCACCGAATTCCAAAAACTACTTATGACTCCAGATAAGTCTAATGGTGATTTTCAATGACTTTTGATGACTAGTGACGACCATAATTGATTTCGACGTAGGTATAGTATTCCGCACAGGCGCCTCATGATTTCTGACGCGAACTTCGATAGACTGTCAAAAACTCGAGATGATCCTAGCAATGACTTTCAAATATTTCCAATTAACTTCCATGGAATTCTTGAGACTTCCTGTACGAATTTGAATGCAAAGGATTTGAGTGACTTCTAAGAGATTTTCAGATTTCCAAAGTATTTTTAAGACTTTCGAAGAGTTCGTAAGGATTTAGAAAGATTAAAAAAACTTCCAGAGATAATTATATAATGATTATGAGGCATTCCTTGACTTTGAACCAAATATTCGTGATTTCCAGAGATTTTTCGTTACTTCCAAAACTCCTAAGACTTCCATGATTATAAACTGACTTCCAGAGACTTCAATTGACTTCTAATGTTGACTTTGACTTCCAAAGTACCTTGGTTGAACTGCTGCTCTAATTTCTTTTCATTTTTCATTCGATCTGAGGTCTGAATTAACACATGCTAGTTGAATCGCATTCTTATACCCGAACCGCAAGCCAAAATCTCTAAGAGTTTCACAGATCGAGAAGCAGATGGCGATAGTAGAAGCAAATTCCACGTATATTCAAATAACTATATATACGTATGTATGTCTATACTTGTATGTATGGGTAAATCCTCGACGAAGGATCCGCGAGTCTCACGTAACGAACGATTTTACTTTGATAATTTCACGAAAACGAGGTAGCAGTCTGGCAGATATCTCTCTCTAGCAATAGAAAGTGTCGAGTGCTCCGCTGGGGGCTGCGATCATTTACTTAATTGCATTTATTACTCGTTTATCTAGTCGGCTTTAACGAAATTCTGCATCTTCCGAATCTGTTATACGAATACGATAACTGGATTCATTTGAGTCGATCGATTTCTAAGCGTAGCATCGAGACCAGACGACTTTACTTTTTACCAACCAAAAAAAGAAGATGAAAATAAGATTATATTATTTTTTTCACATTTATTCTAGAAACTTCCGCCATTTCAATTGTTGTAACCTGTACATCGAATTTTGGCTTTCGTTTGGCATCGGGAATTTCAAATTTTTGTCATTCATAGTTTATGATATATTCTACGAAAATTATTTGAGAGATGTCTAGGGTATTTGTATTCTGGGTATATTCTGGCAGATGTGGATCTCTGTTCCCAATTACGATCAAAAGAACCTCATCGCTGAAATTTTATCTAATTTGCGTTCGATTTTACTGGCTTTCGCTCAATCTTTTTTGCTAGTGATAATTGGTATCGTTATTTTGGAAAGATTTCTCCGATTTTTCAGCGAAATCTGAAATTGGTATCAAATTTGGGTTTGGATTGAAGTTCCGAATGTTCCAAATTCCGGATTTATTTGAGACGGGATTCTGAGTTTCTAGAAACGTTAGAGTTCAGAACTTGCGAATTCCGAAAGGTCGAAATGCAAACAGCTCAAAGATCCGAAAGTTAAAAACTCAGAAAGTCTCAAAATCCGCAAATTTACGAGAAGCTCATGTCAAAGCTGTGAAATAAACGACGTTGCATAAGCGAATTCGGAGATTCGGAGTTTTGCGAATCTTTAGCTTTTACAATTTTGAACCATCGATGTTTTCCCATTCGTATTCTTTCAAATTGGCTGCGTAGACTTTCGGTAATATAATTTTTCTAAAAAACTGTGAGTAGGTATTATAAAAATTCATCATTTCGATCTTTCGCAGCTCTAAAAATTTGGAATTCCAACCCCACCTCTCAAATTTCTTCTACAACTAAAACGCGATCGGTAGAGAATAACTGATTTTTTCAAATCACGGAATATTTGATTGAAATTATAATTAGCGTGGAAATGATTCGGCCCCCATATAGCTAATGATCATCCAATAAAGACTCGTAATCATCTCATAATGCCTGCATACTTGAAGACTAATTGTATTAAGTAACGAAGTGTATTAAAACTGAATAAAATGGGTAATTTCTTTAAAAAAAAGAAGCAATCTTTAATGCCGTAGTGAAAATTTACGACGGTACCTATACATAATAACGCGAAGAAGTGTGTATAATACGTAACGTGCTACGTGTGTGAATAACGTATTGGTAAAATTAAACCGGGATGACTTTACCTGGAATTTGTCAAACTGAAAATAATAATTATCCGTGAATCTGATATCCGATTCTATCCGCGGTGATTCGGGGCTGGAAACCACAAGTTAGCTTAAGGTATCGTGTCGCGTTTCCGTCTTCTATTCCGCTAATGCGAGTTCGCGGGCGAGCTATCGCTGTATTAATTACTCGTCGGTTCGGTGGTTGAGATTAATGCGGCACGAGCTCGTTAACCTACTTGAAACGTTCAAGTATTACATTAACACACGGATCGAGTCGCCAGTTCCGCGGCCTATAACCGTTTCCCGTATACACCTTCAGGTACCTGCGGCTATTTTACTCCTAAAGAAAATATATGTCCCATGTATATACCTACTGCAAACTGGCTTGGCATTGGCACGACATCGGTGCCATAGTTGCCAATACTGACAGCTACCAAGGGCCAAACTTTGCCCAAGTCAAAATCAATGTTGGCACAATTTTGGGTCGTTTTCAACTTATGCTGCTGTAAATTGGCACGAAATAATCCACTGCAGCCAGTATGAAACACCATATTGGCCCAGTGTGTTCCCAGTACAGAAATGACTTCCGGCTGAGCCCCATGTACGTTCACTTGTCAGTACTACATCAGCATTGGCCCAACGTTGGGCAAATGAATTTTCTAACGTCCCGAAATTTCCTGATTTACCAAGTTTAGCTTCAAAGTAAGGTTAGATTGAAACCTCCCTTTAACCCTCCAAAAGTAGGGTTAACCCTGCTTGCTTGATATCATTACTCCGTGGTAAAAATATTGCATGAGGCGTACGCTTAAGTAACTGTTTCAGCAAGGTTATGTTTCTCATACTTTCTGCTGCCTTTACCTTAATATTATGATGATTTCGACTTACCGAAAAAGTGCGCACTAAGTGCAAATTACCCAGTTTTCCTTGATTCCTGTTGGTTAGAATCTAATAAATCTGCACTATGTGCGCACTTTTTCGGTAAGTCGAGTTCGCCATTTAGGCTCGCCAGGCAAAATAGCGGCTTGTTCGAAAAACATAACCTTGCTACGAAAACAGTTACTTTACGCGCTTGTCACATGAATAGCTATTGTTGAGTAGATTTTCTTAGAGCTTGAAGTAGAGTCAAGTTTGGACTTTGGAGAAGTTAGAGGTTCAATGTAGAGTACGATTTTAAATTTGTAGTAGGAGTTGGAGGTTTAATGTAGGAGTTCTAGGTTCAACTTCCTTTAATGTAGGTTCATCTAAAACATTGGTAGGTTCAAAGTAGGCGTTAAATTTCGACTCGGGTTATGTCGGTAAATCCGGCGATACTCTGGCATTTGTACATATATGCGCCAAGCTGTGTTGCTTTTGAAAAGTGATATTTTCGCTACTAGCTACGGCCGTGCGGTTCTGCATGCGTGCATCGGCTAACATACTTATACGTAGGTATACAATATACACGTCTAACCTTTCTTGAAAATATTATATACCTATGCAGCTTTGCGAGTTACAATACTTGCATTATCATACTTGTTTGGGAACCTCTATTGTTGCACTCGCGTTCCTTTCGGAAGCCGAAACTCAGGGTCGACGCCCTCGCAAAGTTACATATATACATATACGTACAAACATATCCGCGTGTATCTGCATCGTTACGGTCTTAATTACACCAAAGCGTTCTCGAAGGATAGTCAAAATCACCGGTCTAGCGACAATTCTGACAAGCTTTACGATGCAGGCGTTGAAAAATTCATTCGCGAAAGAGATTTGATTTTTTTTTTTTTTTCTTCTAGATAGATTGGAGAGCTCAGCGTGATTTCAATTGCGATTTTATGTGGGGCAAGGCGGGGCGGAATCAGCAAAGAAATAAAAATTGCGGGTGGGATTAAATCACCGAATTACAATAGTCGCGAAAGATCAAAATTCCGAATTTTCATACTACCGACTCAAAGTTTTATAAGGCTAAGTCACCATAAGTGTTGTTTTTTTTTTTTTGAAAATTCGAGAAGTAGACACATAATCAGTGTATTTGAAATCATTGAAACAAAATTACGTTCAAAATTTTTCAATATCCAGTACCCTTGGTATGCTATCCAAAAAATTAGCAATCTCGAATCATCCAATTTATCAGATCAGTCCGATTTCCCCGACTGTACCCCAGCAATGGATATACAATTACCTGGATGTTCGAATAGATCTCAGATATCTATAACGGGTTATCGAGGGAAATTAAGGGAATTATTTTAACTGATATATGAACGAATGAGAGAGTAGCTTTTATCCATATGAGTATTTATAAATATTACGTGTCCAAGAAGATGAGAGACAATGGAATCTCCAAAATCCTAAAAATGGTAATTCTCACAAATTGTCACGCTGATTTCTTGGGAATGCTCCAATTTTTCCTATTTCCACTTTATTTTAGGCAATTGGTATCAACCAACAAAAACTTCAAGGTTTACATTTCTTGGGCTAATATCAGAGAAGCAAATTCTCCTCAGATGCGAACGAAACGACTACTCGTGATCATTGAAAAACTATAAGTTTTCTCCAAGAAAATGAAAGTATTGACCAAACCTGCAAGCATTAGAATTTCAACTAGTTTTGATGAAGTATTAAATACTCGGAAATTTTCCATTCAATTTTGCAATTGATCTTCCATTCATTCAGTGGATGCTAATCCTGTTCATCTATTATTAAACCTACCCCGAAGTTCAAATACGTACATCGCCAAGTCTAGACTCTAGAGCTTAACTCCTATATAGGTAAAGATTAGGAATTGCCTCTCTGTGATAATTAGCGTTCAACAAAGTGACGATCACGATTTGGCTAGATGCCACACCGCTGTAGGTAAACGTCTTTGTAAATAGAACCAACCAGGATCGAGCAAACCTGCCATGCATTTCGAAAAATGAAAATAAAAATTCGAGACCAAAATAAAAAATTAAAATTAAAAAAAAAACACGCAAAAAAAAGTAGCCATCATCAAGTCCTGACTTACGAGAAGTCGAGATGAAGTTGATCCTAGAAGATTATTATTCTAATTCTGATTCAACCCGTTTAGGTAATTTAATTTTATCGCCTAGCAATTATACAGTTATGCAAAATTAAGTAGCTGGTATGCGCTGTGTTTTTTTTTTTGTTTTTTTTTTTAATCAGTTGTATCGGTTTTTGTTTTGCACTCCCGTTAATGTGTCTGCAATACGTCCGCATGTAGTTTATACCTACTCATATCGTATTGCAGGAACTGCCAGCTGTTATCGCAATCAGGGAAAACCAAGAGGAAAAAAAGAATTTATAAATAAATAAAATAAATATGAAGCTAGATCAGAATTCTTAACCACAAACTTCTTAGACTTGTGACTCATGAACCAACCGATTTCAAATTTAGAAAAAAAAAACAGCGACTCACGTCACGTACGCCTTTGTGCATTAATTATTATTCATTTGAATAATTAAATGACATTGCGAAACTAATCAAAAGCCTGTCTGATATCTCGAAAAAAAAAACTTTGTCACTAATCAGAGTTGAAATGTTTGTAGATTATTGCATAGCAGATAAGTTATGATGTACCTACACAGGAGCTTGAGCTGTTGGTCATGTTTGAATGATTAATTATTTTCGACATCAATTAATAAGATTTGCAAAAATGTTGACTGGCTGATGGTGTCCATGGTGAACGAGCTGTGTGGTGGAAGATCTTCTTGCAATCATAGAAATTGGGTTTTTTTTTCTGAACTTATGTGCACTCGTGACTTCGTCCTTTGAATATTGCAGCGTAGCAATGTGAAGAAGGAAACTTGCTTGACTAATTCTACAAACGCGAATATGGGAAAAGAATAATATAAGACGTCTTCGCATATCTAGGGACAAAGACGTATTAGGATTCTCACTTGTATTCCCATATGCATCTTATATGCGAAAATATATAATAAACGTTATACCTACCTCTAGAACTCGACGACTCGCGAAATGTCAACAGTCGAGTCAATGACGGGCCATATGGATGTGCTAAGTGGTTTCATCCTGCAGAAGTAAGACAAAACTGGAATGGTCTGTAAATACAAGTCGCTTAACTGCTGCCCCGACTAAATACAACATGCACTCTGATTTCTATGTGTAGAATTGTAGATATACGTAGAAGGTGTTCCATTGTCATCCGCCCACGCAAATAGCAAAAATTACTGTTGTCTCATCACCTTCTCAACGACTTGCCAATCATTCGAGTAAACTAATCGCCTACTCATTGCAAACATCATTCATTAAATTCTAATTATCATAAAAAACGAATTTTTTTTTTCAGCCCGTTTTGCTCCCTTGGGTTGAAAATGTGCAGTCTTCTGAAAAAATGGGCAAAAAACGATGCTTGATCGATGTATCGATTTCTATTATTCATCGATTGGGGGTATTCAGATTCCAAATCATTCGATCATGATTTTGGAAAAGCTTTTCAGCGCGGATCCACTCGGTGTTAATGGTTATTTTTTTCATATTCATGGTGTTCCTCAAGGATATAATATATAACGTGGGTTAAGGAACGAGTTTGGGACTTATTGATTGGCTTCTCGCACCAGCTAAAATTCCTAGAGTTTAATATAAGCTTGTTATGACTTTTGTGCGAAAAGGAAGAAATCGATATAATTATACTCGTACGACGTATGGATGTGGATCTATATTTAAATCCATTGGTACCGTTGCAGGCTCGTTCGGATTTGGTATTTTCAAGTCTCGGATGTTGGTACGGCTCGTTATCCTCAAATGTGTTTTGAAGGTTTCTTCAACTTTGCCCGGGGTCACGGCCATCGCAGTGCATTAGGAAACAAACAGATTGAAGCGTGTGGTAAATCGATGCTAATTTAATACCAGTAGGTGTATAGCGGTGCAGCAGAATTCGAGTTCGGTCAACGACCTCTCAAAAATTCTACTCTACAATTGAGCTATTTGCAATTATTGTAATCGAATGCAAACGATGAGTGAATTTCAACTGCATTCAAACCCCCCCATCACTTTGACAACTTCGTTGCAACGAGGAATTTAGACTTCCACATGTTATTGCGGAAATTCGATGGCTTTTTGTTCCTTTTTCATTTTTATTGCGATACCATTTTTAATTGAACGCTTTGAAGCGAAGAAAGTTATTGAAATCACCTCAAAATTGGAAAGCTACAGAGATCTTTGTTCGTTTTCAAATTAATGTCTCGATGTGTGTGTCAAAATTTTTTTACTGATTATAACTCCAAAACTTATGAATAGATTTCCATGATTTTCATCCCAATCAACGCGATTCTTGCTAACTTAGAAGTGACTTGATTTTATATTCGATCATCGGTCCAGTTGTTTTCGAGAGTATTCAAAAATCCAAATCTCAGAAAAAATATTTTAGCTGCTTCCACGGATTTGCTCGAGCTTAAAATTCGATTGAGATTTCCTGTCAATGAATTTACTAGTTGAGTCGTGAGTCTGGTAAAACATTTATTCGGGTTAGAATTGAAATTCCGAATTTCAAAAGCTGCGAAATATCAAAATTCCGAATTTTTATACTACCGACTCGGAGTTTTTAGAAAGATGATTTTCCCAAAAGTCTACGTAGTCAATTTCAAAAACTCTGAGTCGAAAAACACCGAAGGTTCAAAATTCCGAAAGTTGTAAGTTTGGCGGATTTTGGTCAGTCGAATGATCTGCTTGTTAGCCATTCTATGTATTTTACCGAGAATTGAATATTTTCGAGAAATCTTGAGGGGCTGCTAAATTTATTACATACTCTATGACTCGTGCAAAAAAAGCATTTCCGGTTGATAAGCGTTGTCTGTTGACCCGCACCACCTCGATATCGCGATCTAATTATTTACCGTAACTTATACTCAAGCCTATCTTCACAGCCGAGTTTTGCACACAATATCATCAAGTCCAGTGCAATGATCATTCGATTAAAAACATCCCGCGCCCGGAATTCAGCGGATTTTATCCAGAGCCAAAGAATCTCTTACAAAATTTGCACAGCTAACAAAATAGATGAGTCATTTCGGGATAATATCAATCGGTAATGAAAAGACTTCCTGGACCTAAAAAGTCAAAATTGTAAGGATCGGATCGAGGAAAAAAACGTAAAGTTTTTTCGTCACGGAATAACTTCACAGCATATTACAAAATCGAAAATTCGTCTGTTTTTTCGGTGGCAAAGCGAACCTCGACAGGCCGCTAATTATTCCTTCGGAATAGAATTTCAATCATTTCATTTCACGGTTTGAGTTTTACCGAAACTTAGATCAGCTGCTGCTTTGAGTCCGAATTACCGAAACGAACACGTACCTAGAATCTCGAGGGAAACGGACTTGAAGTTTTTAGATTCCAACTGTACCCGATTGTTATCCAACCAGCGGAGATCTGTGCATCTCGAATCGCTATTTTTAGGCTACTCGCAAAAATATTTTATTTACGTACAGCACATGGCCAGTTTCTTACTTTTCATGTTTCGGTCAACAACCGTTCAACGATGGAAAATGTTTTTTCAATCCATTTTGGTAATTCATGGATACATTATCCGACACAAAAGTGACACAGACTTTTTTTTAAACACGATTCAACCCTTCGTTGTCACTAAGGGTCAATGTGACCCCCACTCTCAATTTTAGCCCTAAGTAAGTATAAACTGTTGGGATTGGATACGGTTGGTACTTCACGCTCTCCATGTTCATGCTTTTTCAGATTGCTCACTATCAAACTATTTTTTTCCTGAAAGTGTCACATTTCAACAGTATCACCTTTAAATTTTATCGAAAAATAATAAAAATTGCAAAAGTTATGAATTTTTGCGTGGAAAAGTGTCATTTGCAAATTTACCTCTGTATGTTTTTTTATTTTTATTTTTTTTTTAACATGTTGTAATTTGATTTCTCACACACGGTATTTTTTTATTACACATTATTTAATGTTCAAAGTAAATTCATGAATTTTTTTGGTTTCAATTGAATCGATAGTTTTCATGTACCAACCGTTGAAACATTGCTAGGGTCAATTTGACCCAGTGTGACAACGAAGAGTTAATCTCCGCGTGATTTGGCAAATGTAGAGCTTTTTTCATATATATAGGGGAATTGGATATCGGATCGGGAAGGAGATTTCGAGGGTATCAGGTTAAATCGAACTAGTTGATATCTACTTGTGAAAAAATTGGCGAAATTGTATGAAGAAGGGATTTAATGAAAAACTACGTGAGTGATGATGACGATGATGAATTTCCAAAATGCGCTTCACTGGACTTTATATGTATATATGTATACTTCAGCGCTGCAGACGATGAATAAAATACTCGAGCAGTTTAATGAAAAACGGGATTCGACGTCACTCAATAGGTACGCCAGATATATACGTACGTGCGCGAATAGCACTTCATAAATTGACGCTGATATTAAAAAATATGGGCTACATCATTCTATCCAACCCGGAGCCCCGTTGTAGATACCCAACGAACTCGACCATGCATCCCCTTGTTCGCCTACCCGTGAAATAACCACTACCGTCCTGAATTCGTGTTTTTTTTTTTTTTTTCTTTCTTTTTTTCATATCTCCAGATACTGTGAAAGTGTAGCACAATACCCGAAAATTTTGCACAAAAACTATAACACTGCGTTGAATTTCAACAGAATTATAAAAATACCTGCTTTTTTCAACTTCTCGCTATATAGAGAAAAGGGAAGTTATCATATCACAATCACTCCGAAAATGAAAAGTTGAGTTTTCACCAGATTTCCAGGTTTTGAGGTCCAGAAAATCATCTCCCACAATTTTTTGATGTACGTCTTTGTATGTGTGATTAATTTTTCTGACCGACGATATCTTGAGAACGAATCGACAGATTTTGATGATTTTGGTCTCAATTCATACGGGATTTTTTGTAACACAAAGCGAATTAGATTTTAGATTTAATTTTTTGACTATTTTTCGAGTAACTGAGCAAGGAGAATTGTGCACAAAAAAAAAAAAAAAAAATTCAAACAGTCATATCTCGAGAAGGAATCAACGGATTTTGATGATTTTTATCTTCATCGATAGCATTCGTTTCAACTCAGAAATGATTGAATTTTGAAATGGATCGATGGAATAGTTTCACCCAACGTGGTCAGCCGATTCACCTGCTTGTTTTCTCTACTTCGACGAGGGTGAACATTCCTGCCGATTACACCCTATGAGGCACGATTTTTTTCCCCGCATCGTTTATGCGATTATATATACTGCGAAAACTACGCGGAGGGGTGGCACGCGCTGATGACTTGCACATAGAGGAGACATTGATTGATCATTCTATTGTATATTATACCGAGTGTCGATACTTGTAGAAACATCGATAAAAGAGTTTGAAATATAGAAACTGTGGGAATCGAGCCGTATTTCGTCTATTTCGGAAAAGTTTGTTACCCGCTTTTGTTTCGTTTTTGAATGAATTATCGATGGAGAAAATATCTATGGGGCGGGAATGAAAATTCGAATTGGAAAGCTTGAAAAAATGAAAGTTCCGAATTTTCATACTACTGACTTGGAGTTTTTAGAAAGAATATTTTCCCGAAAGTCTACGTAACCAATTTGAGAAACTTCGAATTATGAAAGACACCGAAGGTTCAAAATTCCAAAAGCTAAAGATCCGTAAAGACCAAAACTCTGAATCTCAGAATTCGCTGACGATTTCGACTTTTCGGAATTTGCAAGTTCTGAACTTTATTATTTCTAGAAATTCAGAATCGCGTCTCAAATAAATCCGGAATTTCTACCATTCGGAACTTTTGCGATCCGGAATTTCAATCCCACCCCATTTCTATACTTCCCCGCACGATGTCGCAGCGAATTACACCTACCGTCGCATGGGCACTGCAGATAACATAACGAAAAGAAATCACCAGAGATTGCGATAACCTTAAAAGCATTTAATACGCGTTGTCGGTTCAAACAGTCGAAAGGCGTTAATTGAATTGCGTTTGACGGGCAAGAGAATAACTACGTCGTGCACTGTTTACCCTTTAGACATGATTTGCAGTTTTGCGGTTTAGATTGCCGTTTCCTGTATGTACATACATACCTACACCAGCGGTGAAAGCCGAGTCAATTGATAAGAGAGTTTAATAACCTAGATGAAAAATAATATTCTAATATTGGCGAGATAATATCAACGGCTATTATTTAACGGATTATAGTTGTTTTCAAACGCGAAAACGACGATTACCCGGATAATCTATAGACTCCCACTCAACAATCACAAAAGATACAGTAGCGAATAATTTCGCGAAAAATTCTCATATTTGCCCATATTATTATAAAATGACAGATAAGAATAAACACCGAATACTTTCCGTGACTATAAGCAAAAGGGCCTAAGCGCGCGCGCGCAAAAATAAAAAAAAACAACAATATTTCGATTTTTTATTGCCTAAATCTTTTTCATGCAACATAAGACCTTTTTGGGCATATAATCGCAACAAAAGATAAAAAAAAAAAAAAAATTGTTTGGGACTTAGGTCCCTTTAGTCACGTGACTTATTAAATTCAATTTCTGCAGCCTGATTTGTCTCGCGATCGCGGAAACTCTCGTGCAGATAACATAGATAATTTCCTCGCAAAATATGAAATGAAATTATTATAAACATGCATTCGTTATAAATTCCTCGATTCTTTTCGGAATATCCACCTCACCGCAGCTGCAACATTGTGTTTGCAATAATAATTTAGCTTAATCTCCGCAGGCAGAAAGAAACCCGCGTGCGCGGTTTCGACTTTTTTTTTTTTTTTTTTTATATTCTCTCTCTCTCTCTCTCTCTCTCTTTTTCTCTCTTTCTCACTCACTGCAGCTATAGGCGCGTTCGCGCAGATAGTAAAGAGAGTAAAAAAAGAAGGAATAAAAAAAAAATGAAAAATACATATATCATAATTTCTCTCCTTCAATTCCCCACATCACGCATATACATATACGCCACCGAGCATATATAGATTTCGTAAGTAGGACAGATGTCAGACCCCGTCTATTCGTATAGTATATACTATAAACCCCTCGAGCTTCCCACCGTGACGGCCCGTTTTATTCGCAAACGCATCGACGACGCTCGAGATATAGAATTTAAATTCACGGTTCTCGCGTACGTAGTATAGAAACAAAAAGAAAAATAGAGAAATATTAATGAAAAAATAGGGGAAATTCGCGGGTTAAAATAATTATTGATATTACATCGGTCGCACTGCAATATATATTTATACAGGATGATTCAGAATTCGTGACGAATATATTACAGAGAGTGAATCCTTTTCAAAATTGAAATCGACAGTTCCTCACAATTAGCCATTTTTCAGAGAAACACATTTTTTTTTAAATTTTTTTTTTCAAAAATCGGAGAAAAAAATTCCAATGATTATTTGAACAAAAAAAAAAAAAAAAGGAGAAATTATATTCCTCGAGTATTATGAACTATTTATTATAGGAAAATTTCAATCCCCATTTCGAACAGAATGTAACAAAAAGTAAGAAATCAAATTGAATTGAACAAAAATTTACCAATGGAAAATGGGTCGTTTTTTTCATTTCTAAGAAATGGCTAAGCGACTTTCAACTTCAATTTCAACGAGGATTCATTCTGTAAAATATTCGTCAGTGAATTCAGAATCATCCTGCAGGATATAAGATTAGAAATAGGATATATGGATTTCTAATCGCGGATTGTATGGGATATATCGATTTGATTCTAAACTTGGATAGAATTAGGATTAGAAGTGTGCGAGAAAAAAAAAAAACGAAGAAAAAAAAAACAAACAACGTTTGATTTCTCGATTATAATAATATAGAAACTGCATCTATTGCACTAGACAAACAAGCAATTGTAGACAAAACTCGCACTTCTCTATGTCGGTTACAGTGCCGGCGGTAGGGGTTCGCGCGCGGGTCTTATAGCTGCGGGATTTTTTCAAAAGCCACACGTGGCCCCCACTACGTAAATTTCTAGCCTCTCTGGCACGGACTTGTGCATTGCAATCTGCTCCTCTTTCTCGGGCTACTCTTTTCTCTCTTTCTGTCTTTCTTCTCTCTCTCTCCTTCTCCCTTAATACTTGACTCGCTTGCTCACTTGCTCGCCTACTATACTCGCTCGGTTTGCTCGCTTGGCTCGGCAGCTCCGAGCGCACCGATGCAGAATTGCATGTCTTTCTATCCTCGTTTAACACGTGAATTGAAACGGTGAAGCGGTATTCTCTCTAGCTGCTCGACAGCAGCGGCAGCTAACCTGACTTTCGCATTGCTAGACTCGATCCATGCCAAGGCTGACCGGGTACGTTGCCCTCGACGCTCCCGACAACGGCTTGCTGTAGCTGTAGCTGCTGCTGTTGCTGCTGCTGCTGCTGCTGCTGCAATTGCCTTAGACCTATAGCCATGCTGCTGCGTGTGTGCTCAATTCTCGATTTGAAATTCGCTTCTGCCTGCTGGCTGTTATGTTCTTACGAAGGCTGGAGAGAGAACGAGTTTGAAAATCGTTCGATATTTTCAATCCGAGACGTTGGAATTCGGTTTTTGTAGATTTTCGTCAAGTTTCTTGGCTTTTTGGGGGTGGAATTAAAGTTCTCGATTACAAATGTTCCGAGAGGTCAAAATTCCGAATTTATTTCAGACGCAATTCTGAGCTTTTAGAATCGTTAGAGTTCAGAACTTGCGAATTCCGAAAGGTGAAATGCAGATAGCTCAAAGATCCGGAAGCTAAAAGCTCAGAAAGTAAAAAAATCCGGAACTTGAAGAAAAGCTCATGACGAAGCTGTCAAATAAACGACATTATATTATCCGAATTCCAAGATTCGGAGTTTGAGCTTTCGGAATTTTGAACCTCCGGTATTTTTCGATTCATTTTTTAATACGTAGACTTCAGGGGAAATAATCTTTTTTAAAACTGCACTGAGTCGGTAGTATAAACATTCAGAATTTTGATCTCACCCCCTTTTTGCGATCGTTTCTATTTGCGGTTTTATTGCTCAAAGTAGATGCTCTCGCAAATATTCACGCTTCTAGCCATCCCCAAACTCGACTTTGGGTCATTCGAAGATCAATTTTTCGATAATAATCCACTACTTGTAACGACGACGAAATTTTACCGTTGGTTTAAACTCTCTGAATAGTATTTTTCTCTTTTTTCTACCTGCTTTTTGGTTTTTTCTTTTTTCGCACATAATATCACAGGATTTCAATAATTACTATTTCTTCAGCTGGAAGATGTGATTTGTCAACAAAGTTCACGATACAAAATTCCATCCCCCTTCTTCGCACTCTTCCAAAATCATGATAAACAAAAATTTTCATGGATTTAACCAAACCGTGACATGGAAAAACCTCTCGATCAATATTAAAAAAAAAAAAATTGGCTTTCAGTGGATCGACAATGGGACCTTTTTTACCGAAATGTTGGTAACCACGTTATCGAAAATGGTGGTCGGACTCTAATTGAAGTTGAATAGAATCATACCAAAAATGACGCTAAATTTCAGATCCAAGTTATTTTCGCGAAGAAATATATTTCATGGGGCATTTCATGTCAAATTGACCTGACATGAACCCTCACCATTTTTGATTCATTTTTTCCATCGAGTATGATGTAGGGGAGGGCGAAAAATGACCGTCTGAATTTTTTCAGATTTTTTAGACCCCCAATTTAAGAGTATCGATCTATTTTCCTGGCCGACACATTATACTTGGACATTTTTTAGTCGTACGAAAAAATCACCCGAACAAAAAAGTTTGACCATAATACAAGGTAGCAGAAACTGATTTTTTGAGTATTTTTCAATCCTGAGCAATCATCGGCATAGTCTCAAAATTTATGGCAAAAATTTGACAAGAATCGATAACGGTTAACAAACTGAAAATTCCAAATCCAGAGTGTTTTGCCAAAAAATATAGCATCCAAAATGATGAAAAAATTCTCAAAAAATAAATACAATGTCAAACTTTTTCATTCCGGTGATTTTTTCGACTTACGACTAACAGATTTCCTAGTAAGTGTCTTCCTGAAAAGAAATCAACTCGTAAACCGGAGGTCCAAAAAATCTGAAAGAATTCATACATTTACCTTTCGCCCTCCCTTACATCATACTCGAAGAAAAACAAAATAAAAAATGTCTAGGGTTCGCTCGATTTGGCATGAAATGCCCCATATGTACACACACATGATACTTTATCTCGTTATGGGATTCATTGGGATGGAAATTGGCTATTTTGTGGAGTGATTCGGCGTGAATCATTCTGCGGACACGTCCGACAATGAAAAAGTTCTTTTTTCTTAAGTGAAAACAATATACGTGTGTATAGAGATCTTATTATATATAAAAGGATAGTATATACGATATTTTTCCGTTGCTTATTGCATTTATGATATTTTTTTAGAATATATATTCTTGGAACGATCTCGTTGTACTTGAGAATGGAAGAAGAATAAGAAGAAAGTAAACAGCAAAAAAAAAAAAAAAAAAAAAAAAGAAGAAAAAAAAATGGTCAACTATACGAGCGAGTGCCTCCTGCACTTGTATAATCGGCTGCATGGTAGTAAAAAGGGAGAAAATAAGAGAAAAGTGTATGTAAGACCAGGCAAAATTCGTCGGAAATTTTCATCTCCTTAATTCAGGTCTTTGATCAAGGTGCCAAGCTGCAATCTTGAATATTCAAATAACAACCTTCGCGTAATCGTCACTCGCATGGATCGCGTTCATATTTTGCACCTGCACCAGATTCACCGACCTCATGATAATCATTTTTCCATAAAAACATTGTGCTTCTATAACCAGACGAACACTCGCCAAATGTGAAAATACACTTTCTCTCTTCCTCTCTCTCTTTCCTCAAAAATGAAAAATAAAATCAATCAATCCTATTTTTACCAAAACTTTACAAGAATTCGCCAAATCGTATGCCCGCAGATTCAACAGTTGATCAACATCCTTTCCAAAAAAAAAAAAAGACATATTTGTTATCTGACCATTCATTGACCTCACGAATCTTCTTCATTTTTCCATTAATTAAAACGGAAATCATTACACCTGCAGGGTATTGTTTATCGTTTAAACTTAAGCACAGTTTCTGCAGGTATTCAGATCCGACGATGATCAGCCATGATTGGCTGGAATGTAAATTCTACATCAATAACATGACTGATTCAAAACCGGAAAAAACGCAGTCATCAACATTCTCAAAGCTGATCATGTAAAGCTTGATGACCTGATGAGTCTTTTGGACTGATTTAGAAATTCAGGTAGCTGCGTATTTACTTTTTGTGGAATTTGCTCAGTCGTGACGATGTATCTGTACACTGTTGGAAAATTTCTGTTTCCATGTTAAGAAAATTGGTGGTCCGAATTTTTGTGTCGAATTCACTTCACATTCGACTGTTGATTCAATCGGCATAACGTATGTTGAACAAATAATTCATTTCAAATATCAAAGTTAACATGTTCACACAAAATTCAACGTATCTTTTATGTCGAATTTCAAATTCAACACATCGACAGAAATGTCAACATTTCTTCTGTGTAAAAAGTAAAAGTTATGTTAAATCAATTAGATAATTTCAACAATTTTACAAAACGCGTGTGTAACTCTACCTGAAAATTTAAATTCCACGCAAATTTCTAGTAAATCTGACACATTCAATTAGCTAATGATAACATTAGGAAGAATTCGATTTTACCCGAATAAAATTTCGATAAGTTGATTAACTTGCTTTTGAGTTGTAATATCAACATGATACTACATTCCAATACTTGACATGTGACTCTTCTGTTGAATGAACATTAATTTTTTAATGAACCGTCTGGAAAACGCGAAATGTGTTAAAATTGACACAAATTTACCAACAGCGTACCATAGACAGTCTAAATAGGAAAAAATAGATGAAATTTTTTTGGCATATAGAATTATAACTAGTGCGATTCGCAAAATTGATAAGGGCGTAGAGAGGTGCGATAAATATGGGAAAGATTTTGATAATTAGACGATAAACACGTCCGCGCATATATAAAATTTTACCTCTAACGCATTATTATCAGATTTTGTGGTCGAGAGCTGGTCAGTACAATACCGGCGGATATACTGTTATGTTATCAAGACGTGAGCAACAAATTACGTCTACACATTCATGCAATTATAACAACCGCACCAGGGCACACGTTTTTAATATAAATAAATCCAGCTACGTCATAACATAAGTCATAACGTATACGTACGAGTCAGACGAAGAATTTCAAGTTCAACATGCGTTACACGCTGTAATGAAACCGAGTAAGACCGGAGATAAAAGAATTTCTCTTTCATCCCTTTTTTTTTTTCTTCTCATTTTTCTCATCGGTATACGTATATGTATACCTGAAGCCGACTAATTCAATTATAACAACTAATTGCGAGTTTCCAAATCAATTACACTATCATTTCCTGCAGTTTTTACAAGTTTTTACAAAATGATGAAATAAAATTGGAGGCGTTTTAATTCAAAGTTATTATTATTATTATTTTATACGGAGACTGAGTAATATCGAATCTATGTGTATTATAGTAAAGTCCGCCTGCAATCGTGACGTGGTCTTATCAATTATTCATACTCCGATAAAACAAGGAAAAAAAAACATTTGAATAAAAAAAGTGATAAAAAAATAAAAGAAAATCATGATCCATTTACGCATAGAGCGTATGTCATGCAGTCGGTTGATTCGTTTTTCAATGAGGCGTTGCAATTTATTAATAACTTTTATTATAGATCCCAGAGTTCTTTTATCTATACACACCGAAACTGCATCAGCAACTGCTCAGGATTGGCATAGCGCCATCATCGCCTTAGACATTCCAGAATCCGCCTTCTTTTATGCATACATATGTATACCTAAGTAAGTACGTGTGTATGTATGAAAGTATGTTACCGAAGTAACTTTAAATAGTTTTTAGCTCGAACAAAACGTACGAATATCTGAGAGACGCCGGGTGTAACGGCTGTTCTATTGATGTTAACAATACCCGTATTATATTTTTGAACAGGGCTGTGAGTCATCAATTATGTTTTGTAATTCGATGACGAATTCGAGTATACGTCTGTTACATTATCGTTATATGTGTTACTGAACTCGTTTAAAATTTAATGGTAATTGGTAATGTGATTGTTTTGTTAAATAATTTTTCATTACATTTTTCACAACCCTTATAGGTTTTGGAATACCGATCGTGTAAACATATCGAATCAATTAATGTACGAATAGTCACGCGGAAGAAAGAGAAAATAAGTTTCAGTCTGAAAATTGGCTGGGTTTGTTATACGTTATATTTAACCCTTAGTGGCCACCATGGGTAAATTTTAACCAGGCCTCATTTTGGGTGAAAAATATTCAACAAATGCATTAGTTACGATTTTTTTGAGAAAAGGTGTATTTTTCGCACTTATATCTTCTAGATAAATCCGCATTTATTTCTACTCCAAAATCGATCCTTTTCACATGTCAAAATATACCTGTTTTCAAACGTGCACTGTGCCACTATTTTTTCCCTAGAGGTACCCTAGAGGTCTGACGAGTATTCGAAATTTGAAATTTGACTTGAAAGTATTGAAAATTCAAAAAATTTATAATTTTTTGCGTTAATAAGTGTATTTTTCGACATTATCACCTATTTACGATTTTTTATGATTAGTTATTCTGCAGAAGTGTAGCCACGAAGAGTTAAATCCGAGAGAGAGAGACAAAATATCAACATTTCTGTAGTCGAGAAGGCCCTGTAGTCGTTTTTTTTATCAATCGATACAGGAGCCTTTCTATTTCCTACGTTTTCAATGATCAATTATGCAGTTTGAACCCAGGGTCTGTTGTATCCACTTTTTCTACCTTCTATCGGTTACGTTCTCAAAATATTCCAGGTTTCGAAAAAAAAATCGTAAAAAATTCATACTCACTTCTCAAAGTGTCTATGAAATTGTCCATTAGTTGGCAACGTCAAATGTCAGAACTTTTGGCAATAAAAATTGAAATTGATGCAAAAATGCTGGAGGATTCGCGATTTTTTTTTTCAAATCGACTTTTTTCCTCGAAGACCCAACGATGCATCCGGATCTTCAATTTCAGTTATCTATAAAATAGAATTAAACTTTCGTCTAGCTAAATACAATTTTTTCATCACACATTTACTGCAAATATTATTACTAAATTTTTCCTTTATCACTTTTGCTTGTACATGGATATACTTGCGTATGTAAATTGTACACACATATCTTTGAAGAGATTTCAAGCCCTGCATAGTGATATGGTAGCGTGAGGAATGTTTTTCCTTCTTCCGTTTCGTGGCGATAGTTACTCATGGAGAAAGTTACGTATATAGGAGCAGGATATATATCGTATATACATACATAAGCCTGTATACGCATAATCTTTCTATAATTGAACGTAGATATTCAAATCCGGTGACCTCAACCAAGAACGGAAGGGCGGTTAAATTGGCATCAGCTTGAACCATTGCACTTCCGTTTTCGGCTGCATTCAGAATTACGTAGGTAGGTATATTGAAACCGAACACCTTTTTTCACTCAAACAATTTACAATTTTACACCTTAGTGCGTGCCTATACATATCACGATATTCCCCACGAATGAGTACACTGTATTTGCATAAATTTGCAAAACATAATGAGAATCATAACTATTCATTATTATCAACCATCGATCGTATGATTTGGCTAGTATGAGAATTTAACAAATTTTGTCTAAAAGAAGACGAAATAAAAAAAAAATCAAACAACGTAATCAAATTTCTCAATGCAATGGCTGATTTCGTAGACGTGAAATATTCCATGGAACTCACAGGCCTCTGACAATATGTAATTCAATATTCCAGCAATCGCGAATTATGGAACTGTTTTAACTTCTCGACTCTTTGATCGATAATGCTTTTATGCTTCTATATATAAATACATGCATGTACTATATAGATCTAAGTACGTAATGCTTATGCATTATTAGCAATAAGACATACAAATTCGTACGAATACATATAACGCAACTTTAGCGAGCTTTTTTTGCATAAATCTGCATTACAAATTATGGAGAAAAAAAATGAAGGGAAAAAAAAGGGCAATTTTTCAAATCTTGTGCAAATCTTGGATCGTACTGTACCGAAGTGGGGATGATGCAAGGCAGATGATGCTGCCAGCTGTGCAGCTCCTTAATAACAGTGGTTCTCAATGAAATAGCATAAAAGTTTTCAGATATTAGAGGATAATTATTTTGAGCCATGTTTCGTTTTGCAACGGGTATTTAGCGATTGCAATTCGTTTACATTCATCAAGCACTATTTGCTCTGCGGCTAGTCTAGACTATACTGTATGTATATACCTATATATATATATATATATGTATATGCATACGCATCAACTCCTGGAAACATCTGTGTCTATAAACGGGCAAGGCGAGCAAAGTCTGCAGTCTGCAAGACACACTGTGAAATTTTTACTTTGCTGATCGTCCTATCGCGACCGCCAGAAACCCAGTTAGAATAATAATCAAGCACCCGTGTATTTGGGCTGCGGAATGTTTCAGAGTAAATTTATCACGTTCGCCCGAAATTTTCATGAGAGATGTGTAGAGATTACTGCATCGCAATTTGCACTTTGGAGAATTTCGAGACATGGAGAAAAGTCATGATCAGTTTCAATTACAAAAAATCGAACTTATGTTACAGTGATATCGTAGAAATCATCTTCAACTTAACCTAACCTAACCTAACATAACAAAACATGACTTTTACAGGAGTTCTATAACTTTTTTTAACGAAGTTATATACAAAGCCACTTTCTGCCAAAAATTTGAATCCATTCGTAGAGGGTTCATTTGAATCGGTTGGGTAGTAGTGGAAAAAGTACAATTCGCGTTTTCGAGGTGACAACAATTGGTAATCATCGAATTTCGATTGTTATCACCTCGAAAACGCGATTCGTAGTTTCTTCCTACTATACAATCCACCGGAATGAAATTTTACGCGGCAGAAAGTGGCTTCATATCTCTTATGTCATCAGCTAGGTTAGGTTTAAAGTGGTGATCCTAAATCAATGTATTTCTCATTCACTTTTCTACAATCGTCTCCTTTAAAAACACCTGCTGCACGAATCTAGCTGCACACAATTATGGCTCGAGTCGATTTCTCTAGCTAAAAAATTGCGTGGAAAATGATCCAGACATTGGAAATCTACGATAGAAAATTAAAATGGAACAATTTTCGCAGAAGATATGGTCGAATTGCCAAAAATTCAACATTTCTCTGTAACTTATTTGCAAATAATTCAGCCCCAAATGAAATTGTCAATTTTTTTGCACCAAATTCACGACGGGGCCCGTGTTGCCTGAAATTCCAGTGTAGCAGGTTTTTCTTTGCAATGAAATGCTTGTTACGAAATAGAATGAAATCATTCATCGATTTCAGACCGCGATTAATTTTCCCAATCGTGAAAAGTGAGGGAACCGCTGGTCCCCTCAATCGAGGGACGTCCATCTGTTACTCCGATTCGCAATGAAAACAGCAAAATTCTTAGCGATGAAGAACTCATCCTGCATTGGCATCGTTAGGATGAAATATCTGAATATATATGTGTTAACGATGCTGTGCTTGCTGTTTTCCGGGACTGTACATCATGCGTGTCCTGAACTTTCGAGACCCCAAATGATCTATAACTTTGATCTACCATGAAGGGATCCCTGAACTGCAAAGATCCGTGCTTCCGACTCCTCGAACCTCGAATCCCCATGCACACCTTGCACCAGAGATCCACAGATTGTTCAAAATGCGTGTAAAATTCGGGCGAAATTCGCAACGCATATAATGAAGAAGGCAAGACCGTTTCGGTAGACATGCAATATTAGAAAGTCAACGGTTAACCATTATCTGACTCTGCACGAATATATCACGTCTGTATGCAATGTAAATCTGAATTTGTTACATGTTGTGTACAGGTACACATAAATCCACATACAAGAGGTAAATATACGTGTATTATAGCAAGGGGCAACATTTTTCAGGAACTAATTAGACGGGCGCCATCATTTCCTAACCGGAAATGCTCGGTGTCTGAATAGTTTCGTGTTAATGTAGGTACCAACACTAGTGGGTACAAGTTTTATCCACATCACTGCCTAGTCGTTTTTTTTTGTTGGTTTTTTTTTCTTTTTTTTTTTTTTTCTTCTCCAAAATTCAGAACTATCCGCCTTTGAATAAAAATCTCGTACAATATGAATGCGGAAAAAATTCTCCAGGAATTTCCTCAGCGTATAAGACGCCAGGCGGTAATTAATGCTAATGATTTCTTGGTCATTAATTGTTAACAGGTTCATACATACAATCTACCTACGCAATAAATCGGGATAGCAAAAATTTAAGTTTTTTAATATAACGAGGTCGTCGATGCAGCGTTATTCACGCAATGATTATCAAGATTTAATTGTGCACAGCGAACGAGTATGTAACTACGCGGGCGTTGGTAATTATCAATAAATGAAAATTGAATTATAATTAATTCATTCAGCGTGTATTTATGTATGTATGTATGTATGTACTAGTATATGTGCTGGTACATGCCTCAATGATTGCGTAATTATACCACAAGAAATAACTACCCAGAGCAATTAAACCCGGAACGTATTTTTGTACTTTTTGTAAGAATAATAACATTCGGGTGCTAATTAGGAGTTTATGATAAGTTCGTCATCTGCTTATCGCCTGAAATTCATACTATGAATTATATCATACCTACCTCACCGGATATATTTCTTTGATTAAACCTAAAATCGCACATCGTGTATATGTTTTATGCATATCAAAAATCAGACAGCGAGAAGATATGGATTATCTTCTCCTCTCGTCACTGAAAAACCAAGACTTATGAAGAATCGTACGAATTTATCGCATTTTTTTTAGTCTTATTTTTCTGCTGCAGGATTCAAGGATATGCGTCATATTACAAAAAAAAAAAATACGTTTTTCCAGTTCCGCTCGACTCTATTCGGTCATTTTTACCCATTTGCCTTCTTTTTCTTTATTTCATTCGTATTTTTCCTTACTTGTGTTTTTTTTTTTTTTTTTGGCAAAGAATCGTTCGACAAGATACTGGACGTCGGATTTGATGATTCAGAATTCCTCGTGCTACGATGTCCAAGAGTCCAACTGTCGAGGTTCATTCCAATCCTGATCCTCATCCTCATTCTCATTCTCATTCATACTTTTATTCTTTTTCTGATTTCGTTTCTCATTCTCATTCTCATTCTCATTCTCTACCTCCTCATCTTCGCCATTATCCTTCGGAAGCTCTCAAGAACATGACATCTCGAGTTGGAAAAAAAAAATATATATATATATAGAAATGGAAAATAAAACCCCTAAAAATCTGCAAAACGAGGAGAATAATTCTCGGAGGAAATCCCAACTGCTGGTATTTTTGGGCGCGGCTATAGGTAAATATCACATACCTATATCCCATATAGAAATTCTTATCTCTAACGCCCACACGCGCGTTTCTTTCTTTGGAAAAGCGTCCCATGGCTCGAGGATATTCGAATTTGCCAAAATCTCAACGTTCGAAAAAAACTCTGAACCTATTTCCAGAATTTTTTCAGATCGGTATATTTTGTCCGTGTATATAAGACATATATATAGAAATTTATTCCTGGCTTCGGTATGTTTACATCAATTCGACCTAAACGAAAGCGATTTTGGCAAACGTATAGAATCTTTCCAGTCCGTTAGATCCAAAATACCCTCACGACGAATGAAACACGATTCCTGCAGCAGCTTTTTTCACGACCATAAACGTGTATATTATCTTGTACACGATGATCATCACGATAATTATGAATCATCGGCGGAGCTATTCACGGACTAACATATAACCTACGCAATGGAAACGTGAGGAAATTAGATATGAGAGCTAATTTTTTCAGATCAATTGATCAGATTTCAGATTTCTTTGTCCTAAGACGCGGATTTTTGGATCTAACAGGAGGATATCGTGAAAATGGACCAACACATAGTGGAATTGGAGAATGCTTTTTGTTTCTGCTGCGTACTTTGGCAAACTTACTACGCGTTTGAATGAGACAAAAAAATAAAATAAAATATGTATAAGTTTCTGTTCCGAAGAAAAAAAAAATAAGAACAGAAATTATCGATTCATACTGTACAGAAATTTCTAAAGATATATACGTATAGGAATTACTTCACGCGTCCTAATTACATTTCAATTGAAGTGATTACCTATAGAATATAATTTAATTATGCGATGAAAAAAACTGACGTTTACAGTTGTTCAGAGATGAACTATGCCTCCAGGCCTTTCACGATGATTCGTGTACTGCTGATTGCTTCTTCTTCTTTTGAATTTTGTCATAGCTATATATTTTGGAAAAACATTGAGCACAGATCGATTATTTAAATAAAATAATGAGCAGATAATTCGGTAGACCGTGCAGCAGAATTTAGACCATCGGCGTTTCATCGTCGTCATTCAAAATTTTTGAACTGACGAGAAATACATTCAAATACTCAATTTCTGACAAATGAACTCATCTTTCAGAAGTCTCGGTTAGCCATGTTGGATACAGAATTTGAAAATCTTTGAATCATGAAATTCTGGGCTCGTTTTTCGTGAGCATCGAGCAAAGATATTGTCAGACAAAAAAATTGATCACACAGAGGGGTAGGGATGAACCTGTTCAAAAAATAGTATTTAGAATGGCCAATATTCAGAATTTCAAAAATACGAATGCTAAAATAACGACAGATCAAATATACGTAATTTTTTTAGTACTGCTTGGTAGCGTTTTTTCAATGTACAGGCTTCTCAATTTCTGAACGATCGCTATTTTAATGTTTGTATTTTTGGTCGATGGAAATTTTGATCCCCACTCATAGAGTGGCACTCAACGTAGATTAAAAAATGATCGCAAGTGATTTTCTGTATCTGAACAAATGAAGATTTTCATTTCTGCCATGATTGAAATAAACTCCTTGTTTCCAATCTAGCGGGAGTTTGAAAAAATAAAATCCTCGCAGAAGGGTGAGGTTCACATTTCGTATACCTGACGTGATGATAAATTCCGATACCTGCGTTGCCGATGTATTTATATGTATACATATATATCTATAAGTACAACGAGCCCTTTGAACCTTCCGCCTTTCACGCGGACTGAGATTGGGATAAGCCAGCGATAAGTTAACCCTTGGATTCCCAAGCGATTCTGATCGGCAGTTTTACCCGTACCAAGGCAATTCGGGATTCAAACCCTCTGCCAAAGGGTAATAGCTGAATTATTCGAACTATCGGTATTAAATGATTGAACAAAGGTATCGAGGTAGGTATATATGTATATATTTCCCTGGTTATGATATTAACTTTGTATCATTATAAGGTATATTATTATTCTCACGTACATACGCCTGCGTTTATGATTGTACAATGTACGTGTATTACGATACTCGCGATTGATTACACTCAATAAACAAACTCTAAATAAATAAACTCACCGTATTGATCGGAAAGGTTGAAAATGTATAAAGATGAAGTCTATTCCGATCAGCAACTCTCCAAATTCTCTCTTCCTCTCTCTCTCTCTCTCTATGTATAAAAGGACAACTAGGTAAACGTGCAATTTAACTTTGAATAATTAATTCAGGCCATGTTTCTAATATATAGCGAGATCCTAATAGCTAATATCACTGTTGAAAATTTCCGTAGTGAACTTTTAAAACTGTATTAGAAGTTTTATGCGTGTGCAAGGCCACTATGGGTAAATTTTACCCAAGCCTAACTTTGGATTAAAAATATTTACCATGTGTATTAGTTTCGATGTTTTTAGCGAAAAAGTGCATTTTTCACAATTATATCTTACAGATGAATCCGCATTTATCCGCATTCTACTCTAAAATCGATTCTCTTCACAGGTCGATTACTATTTTCAAACGTGCACTATGCCACTATTTTTTCCTAGTAGTACCATATCTGACGAGTATTCCAGTTGAAATTCGACTAGAAAATATTAAAAATTCCAAAAGTTATGATTTTTTTAGTCACAAGGTATATTTTGTGACGAATCTATCTGTTTACAATTTTTTTGAACATGCAGTTGTGTTTTGAATTTTGACACAAGAACTTTTCGAACATGTTTTAGAACGTTCAAAGTATTTGAAATGTTCTTTCGATCCCGATTGGTTTGATAATTTTGACACAGCAACCATTTGAAACTTGGCTGGGTAAATTTTAAACCCATTGTGCTGCTAACATCAGTTATTTTACCGAGGTATGGCCACAAAGGGTCAATTTAAAAATTCTACAACCTTACCATACAATTTAGTCAAATTCCAATACCATTTCGTGCTTTTGCTTTGAAAGTTACGAAAAATGAAGAATATCTTTACAATTTACTTTGCTACGTGGAATTTGTATTTTTTAGTAAATGTTGAATCTCAAATGTGAATAGTAAATTCAGAAATATTTTAAACAGTGTACGTATTGCTAACCAAGTAGAAGGAAAGTGCAGCGAGATGAATATCCTGACATTCGATATGAATCTTGGCTTTCTAATTAGCCGATAGACATGTAAACTGATGCAAAGTGCCGAATCCTTTCACCTCCATTTCAGACTAACACACACGTAAGAGTATCCTGGGATCTAGATGCCTGCCTCCGTGTAAGGTTCTGAAGTATATAGGTACATACAATATATCGTCATTCCCCAAATCAATACATCCGTTGTACTTTTCTTTTACTTATTTAAGCTCTTTGCCTACGTCAATGCCTGCAGTTTTAAGGCCCATTCGGAACAACACCCTCATTGTTTCACATACTCAAGTATATGCAAAATATTTTGTCTGCACCTATTTGACAAAAATTTTATATTTAGGATGAGAGATCATGCTGCAAAAATATCATCTGCGTCATCTCTTTTTTTTTACGATGAGGAGAAACTCGCTTACCCATAACCTATAGATCGCTCGATTCGCTGCAGGGATGAGCAAGGTATCTGGTATCGAGTAGATCTTTGTCAGGGAAATTCATATTCGTTTGGTGATCGATAAAGTCACACAATTCTTCGATATTTCCTGTAATTGAAGCGATATTCTATATATATGTATATATATGTATTAGGGTGGCCCTTAATATGGGTAAAAAAAAAAAATTGATCGCGCCGCGCTCCAAAGCGGTTCCAAATAATTTTAAAAAAATCTACACAAAGCCCCAGCTATGTCCGTTAAGAAGAAGACGTGCCTGTAAGCATGAACTTGAATTTAAATATCAATTTTTCTTCATGATTGGATAAATTTTGATTTTTTTAAACTAGTTCATGTGTCAATTTTTTTTTTCAACTTTCCGAAACTATTGTACATTAGTATTCAATATATGAACCAAATAATAAGGTCCTCCATACTAAATTTGATGAGCGTTCAGTTCTACCATCCCATTATTTTGGAACAATAGTTCGATTTAGCTGCCGTCGAACGTTTTGATTCCCATCAAAATCAAACTTTAAATTTGCATCTTATCAGAGAAATCTATTCAGTACGAAGGATATAAATTTACGATAAACCATTCACATCGAACTTCCAGATTGGCCAGAATTGTTTTTTTTTGCAATTTTGTTAGAAATATCCCTTGCGTACTGAGATACATAGTAATCTAGTATGGAGGACCTTATTATTTGATTTGTATATTGAATACCAATATACAATAGTTTCGGAAAGTTGAAAAAAAATTGACACATGAACTAGTTTAAAAAAATCAAAATTTATCCAATCATGAAGAAAAATTGATATTTAAATTTAAGTTCATGCTTACAGGCACGCCTTCTTCTTAACGGACATAGCTGGGATTTTGCGTGGATTTTTTTTTAATTATTTGGAACTGTTTTGGAGGGCGGCGCGATCAATTTTTTTTTTCACCCATATTAAGGGCCACCCTAATATGTATACAGACGCAGAATCCGTCTGTGAAGAGATCAGCCTCGATTAGTCAGGAAAAGATTTCCCAAATCGAACCTTATACCTTCCCTCATACATAAATCGAATGGAAACAAAGTCTGTTCCACTTATACCACGAAACTACATACTATACCTTATATATATGTATATATGTATGTATTTATGTATGTATGTATGGGGTACATCGAAGAACGTAGGTAATATTTCGCTTCTGTTCCCGATCGCTACTACCTACCTATACGTTATTATCATCATTATATCGTATCGATATCATCAACCCACGTTTCTCATTCTCTACCTCCTCTTTCTCATCGATCTTCGTGCCCTGAATTCAATCCAAGTTTCCTGAAGCCAGCAGCTCGGGTCCTGGCCCTGCAGCCTCTACTATTACTGGTACTAGTGCCCATACAGTGCCTTGTTACGATCAGGTAAAACGATTCAAAGAATGAGATCCTTGTCGTTGAAAAATCATTGATAAAATTACTGCCTTAATTTGCGAAGCTGTGATATACACGAGTTCTAGTAAATGTGATTTTTTATTAAATAGACGACGAAGGTAACGCTGATGGAGGTCTTGAAGTTCATGGTGAAATATGTGACGCCAATTGCTTTTCCCTTTTGACGAACGTGAAAGAAGGAGGCAGGATTGAAGTTCCGAATTCCAAAAGTTCCGGATTTATTTGAGAAACGTTTGAGTTCAAAATTTGTGAATTCCTAAAAGCCGAATTTCAGACAGCTCAAAGATCCGAAAGTTCAAACCTCAGAGAGTCTAAAAATCCGAGCAAATTTAGAGATTCGGAGCTTAGCCCTATCGGATCTTTAGCTTTCGAAATTTTGCATCTTCGGTGTTTTTGGATGCGGAGTTTTTCAAATTGGCCACGTAGACTTTCGGGGAAATGATCTTTTTGAAAATTCCGAGTCAGAAGTATTATAAACATTCGGAATCTTGACCTTTCGCAGCTGTTGAAATTCAGAATTATCTTGTGATCAATGAAATTCGAAGGGATTCGTAAATTGTACAAAAGTTCGGAAGATCTCATCTTCAGTCTGCACACAGAATATCGACAATTGGTTAAAACGTACTAAAGTAATAAAATTCATTTATCTAAATTGAGTTAGAAACTTTTTTCTGGAATTCATAGCTATGCACCTCGTTTTAAAGTATCTAGTTCTACCTTTTCAAATTCGGAATATCAATCCCTCTCCGAAAAAAAAAACTGTAAAATTTGAATCTTCACTTTGTGTTATAATTTCAGTTTAGGTACTTTGAAGCTTTCCGAATGTTTGGTCCAAATTCGAGGGCCTATATGTTTCTACCAACGTTTCTCGTGTTCTGTGGTTACACGAGACGTAACAACCTCCTTCTCCTCTTCCTCATCTTGGTCCTGGTCCTGCTCCCCCTCTTTCTCCTACTACTACTACAACTACTACTACTACTACTACTACAACTACTATTAACGAGTCTCACGTGGAGTCGCCCCGTCAGGCCCAACGTCAGCCTTAGCCTTAGCCTCAGCCTCAGCTTCAGCTTCAGCTTCCTCGACCTCGTCTTCTTCGGGCATCTCAGTTGCAAGACTCACGACTCAAAGTTGAATTCACGGTGCAGCGTGACTCTCGAGTCCAGAAGTCCAGCGGGGTGGTTGACCTGTGAAGGGTTCGTTGCACTCAGGGTCCGCTTTCATCCCCTCCCGCCTTTACCCCTCTCACCAAAACTTTTTGCCAAACTCGATGCTCGCCGTTGCTTCAGGGCCCCCGATCTTGCTTGCTCGTGTACGCGTAGAGGTATGTAGGTAATATATAATGTACCTACCTACCTACCTATGTATATACATGTGCATAGTGTTTATGGAGGTAGACGTATGTATACCTACCTGCATGTACATACATCCAACCGCAAGGTAGGTGTCCGAACTTCAGAACTCACGATGTGCCTTTTCGACCTCCTCAACCTCGTCAACCTCCTCTCAACCCCAAAATCCAACCAGCATCCACGGCGGGACCAGCCCAAAGAAATTATAGTCATTTCCAAGACCAGGTCTTGATCGAGTCTGGTTTCCACTACCTACAGGGTCGATTATTCTGTAAGAAACTCGAATTCGAATAACAGGATGCGTATTTTTCTCGAAGGCTTTTTAGGGCTTAGCTTAGGGCATAGACTCACACCTGAGGACAGAAAGTTATTGCTGCAGTGGAGAAAATTACCTGTGGAGTAAGGTGGGTACGCGATGGTATGTGTGCATTCCAGCATTCCAGTCAATCTACCTAATTTTACATGGAAATCGTTCTTCCCCGGAGGAATTCCCGAACGATTTATTCCCCATGTTCAAATCTACCAGTACCGTGAAATCCCTCGCGATATCTACGGGCTATTTGGAGAACAAGTTCGAGCTGTTCTTTTTTTTTTTTTTTTTTCTTTCGTTTGCATCTCGAAGAATTCAGAAACAGGATCTACTTCATGAGTAGACCTCCAATGTCACCCAGATTTTGAATTACATGCAATCTTCCGAAGATGCACGTTTGAGAACCCTGATGAATCTGAAAAATTACTTTTCAATTGCTAAAATTTCTGCGTGGGTGCAAAAATCTGCTCACAATTGAAGGTGGCAATGAAGGACAGCGTATAACGAAACAACCAGGTACCAGGTACTGTTGACCTATGTGAGTTCCAATGTTCCATGCAAGTCTTGCCTAATTCCTATATTTTTCACTCTAATCACGTTTTTGGCTGCACCGACAGCTAAGTAGTGATTTTTTTAATCAGATAATATGTAATCGGCCGGAGCAGTGTCGAGCACTATGAAACGGTTCTGCAGGACCCCAATTTTGTTCGCTTCCTTTTTTTCTCTCGTGATGCTAATGAAAAAAAAAAAAATAACAACCAGAAACGACGCTTTATTTCGTGATATGCATCGATTTCCTTCAGAAAATACCGCAGAAACGCCTTCATAGTACCACGATAGTACTTTTAGTGACCATGTCCTAAAAATGGCATTTAATTATCTTGAAAGGTGCATTCGTAATCAGGGTCAGAGTAATAAATGTAAAAGTTAGATAGAACAAGGGTTGTTAATTGTAAATGATGATTTGAGATACTGAGGTCTAATCATCCCTGATTTTTTTCGTTGAACTGCCCACTATC
This sequence comes from Ametastegia equiseti, assembly GCA_963989295.1. Classification (NCBI taxonomy): domain Eukaryota; kingdom Metazoa; phylum Arthropoda; class Insecta; order Hymenoptera; family Tenthredinidae; genus Ametastegia; species Ametastegia equiseti. The sequence continues at coordinate 7,542,907 of OZ022399.1, forward strand.
GCCACATTCAACTATGATAAGGTTCCACCATCAGTTAGTCCACCATACAGAAGGTATAACTATACTCAAAAGTACCCTTCAAGATGGATTGGGAACCCATATGTGCTTCAAGGAAGTTTGAGCGAATGGTCATTGGGATGTTGATGTTCATCAACAACCCCCGGATCTATAAGGAAGAGAAAGAGAAGGGGAGTGGAGGATTGATTATTCCAAAGTTGAGGAATCTGGAACCTCGAGTTGTTGTCCGCAAGCTTCAGCAAGTCATCTATCAAACTCTGCGACCTACAAGCGTAACTTACCCGTGACAAATGGTGTATCGAGTTCTCTCATTCAGCTGGAGACTGCAGAGCAGCGAGAAGTCGATAAAACGACATTGTCGAAACAATACCATCGGCTCTTGCCAGTTTTCAACTAAAACCGGACCCAGAGCGTGACTGTAGAGACAATAGCTTCAACTGGGAAAGTTGGACCAGCTTTTAGGCGAGAACACATCATATCAATAGACATACCTGTAGTATGCGATGTAACACATGCAATGACAACAAATCTGATATCCCGAATCGTGAACGTTGAAAGACTTTTCCCAGTTTCTTTGCATAAAAAATGATTTAATATTAATGATGATGTGGGGTATTGGATTTTGTGAACAACTTACTGGTACAAATTGAAATATTATATATTGATGAACTCTGAGCTGCTAATATTCCGCGAATATACTTGCTACTGCTTTATCATAGCCTCAGGAAGTTAGAGAACCCGCAAATAAATGGACCGGACGGTTTATCTCGCCCTTGACTTTTTCACGGACGATAACTTCCACGTACAGTCGGTCTCACACGTATCATTCTGAATGAACACCAGTGGGCAAAGGTCCATGTCCATATTACATTAACAGTATACAGTTTCATGCAGCAAAACGGTACATGACACAAGAAAATCAGATGTTCAATGGTCACAGTGCTTTTCACATGGGAATTACGATGGATGAGAATTGTGTACAATGCTCATGCATAAATAATAGGGAAATAGCCACTCAGCTGATTAAACTTGGCTGGAGTAGGACAAGTATAAGAACCAAGGGGACATCCACTCAGATTTTAGGTGTAAGAGTGACTTCCGACTTCCAATCAGTTGGATTGGATATCACATGACTACCATTCACTTCTGATGACTGCCAATGACCCATGCCGTGAATTCTGATGACCGCCTTGATTTCAGATAAGTCTAATACTGACCTTCAATAATTTTCAGTGACTCTCATGAAATGCAAACGTTCCTCGAATTTTAAATGTCTACTCATGACGTCAAGGTCTTTTAAGGTTTTCAAAAATATCAAATGACTTTCAAAGACCTCAAGAAATCGAGATATCGATGTACAAAGAACTTTGCCAAGTGGATAACCCCTTGAATATAAAATACTGTTATCGAAGTCTTTCGATCTACTGGTCTGCTGCATGTCATGTCACGTATGTATCGTTTCAATTTGAAGCATTTCGTATAATTGCTTGTGACATTCGTTCTTTAATTTTTCTTAGCTATCAATTCAGTATCGTGATCTCGCGATCCTGCCTGTTTCGTTTCAATTTCGTCCATCAATTTGTGGGCTTTGGTAGGACGTGTAGATATATACGTCAAGTTAGTATGGTACATACTCGATTATACCTACCTGCGTCGCAAAACGTTGCAGACTGTGGCGGAAGATTGAACGGAGAAATCGTTACTGGTTTCGAAAGTGCAGCTGATCTGTGGTAATTATTTCGAATCGCACGAAACGCATCTTGTAATCTTCTACTGCAGCTCGGTACCAAATAACATCGTCATTATTAATCGGAGATTGAATGATACCACCGTTTTCATAATTTACCTATGTATAATCATATTCTATCGCTATATACGTATAAACGTTTACGTGCGCATGTTTGTAGTGGTGGAAACAAATGGTTTGAAGCCAACAATGCGATGCTGCGGCGTAATTATGATTTCGAAAGTAGATAATAAGCGATGGTATGGGATTAATCTCGACCAAACTTGCGCCTCGAGCTTATTCGCTATTCAAAGCCATAGAAGATTATGGAAATTTTGGCTGTCACACGTTTTGCAATATCCACACGTGACCTGTCCGCTGTTATATTTTCCGGCTCTCCAATATCGAAGAATCAATACTTGAGGCGGCTCTCACTGGAATGAAATAAACCCCCGTGACAAAATACAACCCTTCAGTCAACTGAAGGCGAAATTAAAGAAACTTGGAATCCTTCGAGTCTTCGACTTCTCGGATTCGCGTGGTTTTTACTATCAAATGAGATTGAAACTGTTATTTTTATTTTTTCTCATTTTGGGATTGAAAATTCGGAAAATTTTCCAACACGCAGTAATATAGGCAAATCAGGGTAAACCAAAATAGCGGATGAATTACGCTACTAGATTATGAGAAATTTCGATAACTGCGAGACAAATAACTTTTTTGGTAAGTCTGGTAAGATCGAACTGTGTGTCAAGATCCTCAAAAAAAAGGATTCATCAATTCTAGTGACTTGAGAATTCTGATAGAGTTGAGAAAAATCATGATGATTTTCAAAGAGGGTTCGACCCTCGTCATCCATATCTGACATCATCTGTTACTTTCAGACTTAAAGTGGTTACACCGCAGTCAGAAAAATACAAAATCATTTTGCTATTGGAAAAAATCAGAACTATAAGATGTATAGGATGGCACGGTAAAACGAAGTCAGTGCCATCATCATGATTTTAACTGAAAACCAAAAAAACTGTCCTAAAATTCAATGAATTAATATTTTTCTGAAATAAAAAAGTACTGTCTGAAGTTTTTCAAGCTCTTTCAAATGGTCCAAACTTCGATTCAATATAACAATCCGTCTTCGAGGTGATTTTTTTTCTGTACCAGTGTAAGTTCACGGCTTCTGCCGACCTTTTTGTTCGACTTTGGATGCTGATTAAACATTATTACACTTTTGTACTGTTTTTTCATTTTTATTTCACGATATCCATACAGCAACTTATGTTTATTTTGGCAGTTATACAGTTCTCGATCCGTCCCTAGTCCGGCAATTTCCCACGTAATGTTTCAAAATTTCTACAAATTTGAAATTCTACAACCGGCAAGCTTGAAAAACTATAACAAGTGCCATCTCATTTTTTTCCTTAAATTATTGAATTGAATCTTGGAATAGTTTTTTTTGCTCTTAGCTGTAAAATTGCAATAACATGGCACTCACACCGTTTGGCCATGCCACCCTTGAAATATTTGTCACCATAAAACATGATGCAGAATATGAATAAAGATATTTTGTACTTCATCAGCATTCTCAAGTCACAGAAAGAGTTGAATTTCTTCATAAGAATTCTAACCCATTTAAAGATGTGTATATAATATCAAAGGTCCCCTTAAGGTACCTTTCGTGCCTGTTCGTCGATGTTCCATGGCCTATACCTGTGTGCGGGATGATCATGTATAGGTGTGTGCATCGTGTTTGAAGGGAGGGTAGAGAACTGGTATATCAAGCCTGGGGAACAAAAAAAAGTATATAAAAAGTGAGCAAAAAGTATAAAGGGAAACGGTAAACGTTACGTACTACATGTATACATAACGAACTCGCGGAAATATGAAAGAAATTTATCATCAATTCTCGCAACAGGCGCCGCGCCATAGTCTGGCATGGGCATCGTTCTTCGCTTCGTCTTCCTAATTTGCTTTCCTATCTTTTTCTACCTTTGTTTTTTGAATTATTTTCATTCATTTTTTTTTTCTTCTTTTTCTTTTTTGGTTCTTTCTACTTCTTGTTTTTTGCTTTTGTTGCTTTTTGCCCCCTTTGTTTTCTCTCGCTTATTACGATCCTCTCGCTGCTATGAGCTGGAGGACTGGGAATTTTTCATTTTCGTTAGAGCCAATTTTCCCGCTTCCCGAATCTTTATTTTATTGGCGAAAATTTCACGGATGGTGAAAAGGTAATTTCCTTCTACCCTTTATTGCGTTCGGAAATTACAGCCGAGCTTTTAACGCACGGCTTTACCATATATAATTCATCCCGAATCCACCAAAAAGCAAATTTTTCATTTTTTGTAAATTAGACACTTGGATCGTGATATAAAATATCGTTTCAGCTAACATTTTGAAAATAATTTCTCATCTGTCGATTTCCGTATTAACGTTACTTTAGAATATCGATACACCATAATCTCAAACTTTTTTCCAAAATTCTTATCACGACATTTTTGCTAATTGAGCAGTGAATCATCAGGAGTCACATAAATTGGAAGAATTTACCATTTTTGTAATGATTCAACTCTTCGAGACTTACCTACTTCTGGTCAGGAAATCAGTCTATCACATAAACGTGAAGAATTCTATGACAAATAAATAAAATTGGCTGAATAGACTTTGATTTTACTCGACGAAATCATCAAAATCGTTACGTACGGCAAAATAATTTCTCGTAACTAATTGTCTAGACTCTATAGATGTATCAGATTCGATCTTTTCGCCTGGTTGAATCATCTCTTCAGAGTTTTATCGGTTCAATGATTTTTCGCAAAAAATATCAAGCTAATTGACTCGAAATTTATCCTTCTTTCATAATAAGTTTCAAGAAGCAATTTATGCGATCAAAAAATGAACCTCAATCGTTTATTGGCGTACATCAGACTTTCGATTATCAAAAATTATAGAAGATATTGAGCTGGACTCGACGTTTTTCTTGACTAAATTCCAAAATCTAACTAGAAATTGACTAACACTGAACCAAAGCGTAAAGTAGAAATGAAAAAAAAAAAAAAAAAAAAATCGAAATATAGAATCGAATACTTATTTTGACAATTCTTATCAAACTAAATGTTCACATTCCGAATCCTGCACCCGTGGTAAAGTATTTCTCGTATAATTATTCAATCGTTAAACGAGTCGAAGCAAAAGAGAAAAATACCGACGATGAATATATACAAGCACGAGTACACCCAACCACGTCAGTTTTTTTTTCTTTCTTTTTTTAATTCAATTTTGTTTTATTTTTTTTCTCTTCGTTTCTCCAAGCTGAGGTGTGAAAGATGAGTAAAAAATTGAGGTAGAAAAAAAGAAGCGGTGGTCACGGCTGGCGGGTTACAATGGTTCGCTGCATTTTATTGGTCTATACGCTATTTTGGTCAGGCATATACATATATATACATATATATTTAAAGTAATAAATTTCACGTATATGTAACACGTACGCGAATATATGTATATGACGTATAAATCTTTTTTCGCGGAGTGTTTCGATTAGATTAATAATAATACTCGAAGTTTTGGGAATTCTTTGTTTTCTCTTCAATGGGATATTTATTATATATATAGTACAGCTGAAGCTGCAGACAACGCGAAGAACGGAGAACGTAATGCAAAAGGTTACATATATTGTATGGGTTTGAGATGCGGAATAACTATTCGACGACTCTGGAATTTGTTTGACCTCATAACCGAGGCGAAGAGAAATAAATCTATCCGAAAAATTCGGAGTGGTCTAACCAAACACAAAGCGAAATCCAAGCAAAATCCTTTTAGTAGGTAGCCTCGATGCTGTAACGGTACTTTGGCAAGGCAAGGCATATATATATATATATATGTATGTATGTACACGTATGTATATATATGTATAATGCCTACTAAGAAACTTCGAGTCGAAGACGAAGGCCTGCAGCATGAAGACGATATGCGTACCATACCTATACGCATATTTTAGAAAGGTCAAGATATTTCGCGAACTTTTAGAGTTTGAAGTTGAACGCTGACTGAATATATATATGAACAATGGTGATTATATACTTTTTCATTTTATTTATAAATTTACAATCAGATTCATATAGCTATATATCGTATGGGATATTCCATACCACGAAGATGCCAGTGAACGATCGAGTGTCAAAATATACCGATTTGTACTGAAATTAAAAAATTCTGATAACTTTCTAACTCAGGGCCGAACTGCTTCCGAGAAATATGTCTGAGAATTTGTCGATAGAATTTTCATCCTCGCGTAGGTTGGGTAAGTGTACCAGTTACTGACCCTGTCCCAACTGTTGACCTTTTTCAATGATTCCTATTCATCCGTGAGCTCTTAAATTATCGAAAAAATCAATTCGTATTCTCCGAGTCTATTGCAACTGATTTGTATAACGGAAACATTCAGAATTCTTATCGTAGATCCAATATTGAAGAAAATATAAGGGTCAATAATTGGGTCTTAAAAGGTCAATAAATGGTACACTCACCTCAGCCCTTTGTATCAAAATGTGTGTGTTTTTTTTTTCGTTACAAAAACGACCATTGTTTTTTATTTTGCCAAAATAAAATAGCTATTTCTGTTACTCCACGTAATTGTGTTAAGTCTCCATAGTTACTGTGGATCAAATTGATCCACCTTCCAACTTTAGGGCTGAATATCTGTATGGGGATGAGTTTAGATGGGGAGGTTCTGCCTACCATATACAATGCCTAATGCGTTTTGTTTCAACTTCAAAATGGACCCTCTTCAGATGTCAAAATAAATATCTTTTCTGGAACTTTCACTGGTAAGCTAGTTTTTTCACAAAGTTCCGTATTCTGTGAGTATCACCCTAAAATTTTGATAAGAAAGATTGAAAAATCACTCAAAAAGTGATTTTTTTCACATTCACAATTTCGCGAATTTTTTTAAGACACGTTGACATTCAATTTTGGACAAATTGAGTTTTGGTAGATGTTCTACAATGTTCAGTATACGTTCCATAATTTTTTTAAAAAATTCGGACGGATACTTTTTCTACGGCAACCAATTAAAAATTAGTTCAATTTGACTCAGTATGACTAGCGCATAATTCTACAGAGGCGTGACTACCGAGAGATAAATTTCTACACAGGGTTTGGATGAAATCAAAAATGGGTATATAATATTTGGAAAAATCGGGTTTTTTTAAACAAAAGATAATTAATTGAATGATCGGTATTTTTCCAGCACGGAAAGTACTAAAAATTCGAAAACTAGAAAGATGAAAAAATTCATCAACTTATTTCTCATGAACGATAAGACCTAAGTCTAATTCATGTCGCAGTACACGTAATAGAAAATCAAAATTATGGTCAAATCGGATTTTTTGAACCTGATCATAGAACAAAATGTATATACCTACGTCTGTAGTTTTTACACACTTATTGTTACTTATTTGGTACATTCTATTTGGTCATTTCTCAGGACTTATCCTCGCGTATCAACCATCTAAAGGCATTAATAAAATCTACACAGCGTGTGTCTTCGGGCGATAATAAATCTGAAAGAGAACTTTGCTATCCGTAGATTCGAGGTTGATATGAAACCGAAAGAAAAAATCTACAAAAAATGAAAATAAAAAGAGAAAAAATGATCAAAGTAGCTAAAAAAAAATGATAGAAGAGTAAAAAAAAACTATTTTGCTCTCCAGGTTTGATTCAGATCAGCCAACGGTGATTTGGATAAGTATCTTTCATCTTGTAATTAATCGAGTGCCGAGATGTATAAATCGGTATCGGTACCCAGAATCGCGGGGACTTAAATGACGCGTGAAATATTTTAGTACGTCCACGATATGCTGCGATGCCGCACGCGACAAAAAAAAAAAAAAAAAAAAGTACCATTGGTTCGGTATTATGCTCCGAACTGGTATCACCCGTAAATTCAATACGAACCGTATCGCTACCGTCCGGTCCGCGCACGGACAATCGATCACAAATTAAGACAAAGAGAATTGACAAGGGCCGCTCCCCATCGACGAACAACAAACCCCATATGTCACTCTGATTAAACTTTCAAATTCCAGAACGGTTCGTCGATCGTCGAATGAATTCATGAATTATTTCTCATCGCAGATCTACACTCAAAGGACTAATATTGGGGCGGAATTGAAGTTCCAAATTCCAAAAATTCCGAACGGGAAAAAATTCCGAATTTATTTCAGAATAGATTCTGAGTTTCTAAAAACGTTAGAGTTCAGAACTTGCGAATTCCGAATGGTCGAAATGCAGACAGTTCGAAAATCCGAAAGTTCGAAATTCAGAAAGTCCAAAAATCTGCAAATTTATGGGAAGCTCATGACAAATCTGTCAAATAAACGACGTTGCATAAACAAATTCCGAAAGTCGGAGTTTTGGCCTTTCGGATCTTTAGCTTTTGGAATTTTGAACCTTCGATGTTTTTCAAATTGGCTGCATAACTTTCGAGGAAATAATCTACCGAAAAACTCTGATAGTCGGTAGTATAAAAATTCGCAATTTGGACCTGTCGCAGCTTTTTAAATTTGGAATTTCAGTCCTGCCCCCTGGACTCGATCACTCCTAAATTTTCGAATCGAACTAATAGCAATAACTTCATTCTCTGCGATCGGCAAGAAGAAAAAAAAAAAAAAAACTTCAAACCATAAAAATATTCAATATCCATAACTTTCCCCGATGGCACGTTCTCGCCAGATGATTTTAACCATCGTACATACCTATACTATATACATATGCCTCAATTAAACGGTTCGTATACAATCTTAGCACCATGTACCTACATCGGTTCCCGCGACCTTGATTCCGCAAAAGGAAAAGGTAATTTTACATAATAATGCACCGGAGAATAGTGGCTAGATTATGGCAGATTAACAGTCTTGTATTACCTACTGAATTACCCATTCACTTATATCGTATATATATATACGTCTACACAATTTAAGCTATCTAGACAGACTCTCCATCTAATTTTCAATTTCGATTCCATAGCTGCGAAAAGCCTACTGAATGGATAATTCAGATAGTGTATAATATCTTTGGGAATATTTGGAGAATCGGAGTTTCAGTATCAGCGTTTGAAATTCAAATTTTTTATGTATTTTGATTTTTTTGATTTTGTATTCTAAGAAATTCAGTTATACCTCACCGTGAAATGGAATTGTGCTTATCTGAACGGTGATTTGAGCTTTTCGTACGTACGTAGATATATATATATATATATATACGTGTCGTGGGCTTTTTTCATGCTAATTTAACCGTTGAGGAAAAAAATCAATAAAGCGTAGGCTGGATTTGGGAAAAATCCCAACGAGAATAAAGTACCCGGATATATGGCTGTTTATCTTCCATTAGAAATACTTCTATACCTCCCACGTGCTTATACCGCCCTTGGCGCCTGAGGCTACCGCATTTATGTTCATGTTCGAGGTTAGAGCCGAACCAAAATTGTGTAAAATATAACCGCCCAGAACTTTTTCGAAGCAAAGGAAATTTATTTATTCCATTTTTTCAAACAGTACCTAATAATTTAGCCGTAGAGAAAATGTTTCCGCTTTTTTTCACAGTCGATAAAATCAATCCAAGCATATTGGACGAGAATCATTAGTTTGCTCCAAAATATACCCATGAAAGTAAAACTGATGGAAAAAGAAAAAAAAATTATATAATTGCACCGTATTTCGTTCAGAGTTTTGGCTATTGAAGCCACAGCGAGCTCTCGATGGAATCGATAAATCGGTAATGATCGAGACTCTTCAAGGTCTTATCGAAGGCTGCAGCAGTTAATATGTACATCCGTTGAAAGCACGGTATGTAAATAGCTACTGCGGTAGGTCAGAGATGCTGATCAAAATCCTCGATTACGCCCCATTCCGTGTTTACTAGTTCTATAATCTTTATCTACTTCTCTAGTTCTTTTTCTCTTGTATAGTTCTCATGCATTCCCCATTCTGATTCTCTTCATGGGAGAGAAATCGTTGACTTGGTCTAGTCGTATGAACCGGTAGGTAGGAATAGTGTGACCCGAAAATCATCGAGAGTAGAAAACAAGCTGTGGTTTATTTATTCAATTAAATCAATATAGTCGCCTATACTTATGATCTCCTAGAAATTTTGACAGTCAATATTACATCCAAGTCAGAGAAAGAGAAAGTGAACGCGTTTTGACACTAAACCTCAATCTCGCACCTCATTGTCTGATCAAAACTCCGACTAATTACATTCTCGCGATATCATCGATCATACATTTTCAATCCTTATATATTATTGTTTTGCATTGATTTTCAAACATGGTTTCCTTAGTTTTTATCCCGATTTTTGTACACTTTGTTCCAAAAAAAAAACCAATCGTTTGGGCAATTTTATGAAATTATCAGTATAAGCATCCCCTTATTATAATGATTTTCAAATGATTTTCATCATTCGTAAAAAATGCGTCCTGTCGTTTTTTCTTTTAATTTCCTAGTGAGAATTGTCTATCACCTACGACATTTTTGATTCTAACTTATTTCGCACTAATTTTCAAACGCAGTTTCCGTAGATTTTAGCCGGATTTTTGTATATTTTCTCCCAATTAAAAACTAATCATTCGGGCATTTTTATAAAATTATCAGTATAAGCATCCCCTGTACGAATGATTTTCAGATCATTTTCCTCAGCCGTGAAGAATGCGCCAGATTTCGTTTCATTCTCGAGTGGAAATTGTCGGTTTACGGAATATCACAGAATTTATGTTGTGGTTTTGCACAATACTTCGTTGTTGTTTTAAATCTGGAAAAAAAATTAGGAAACCGATGATTTCCCAGCAATTTTTACAATATTATTCATATTTTGTGGCAAAAACTAATTGAAAAGAATGCCTTAGTAATCGTCGAGTCTTAACGTTTTCAGCTAGCAAATTTTTACGAAAAAAAAAACTACAAATTCGTGGGAAAAACTATTGATTTCAAGTCAAGTTGTAAGAAATATGGTGAATGGATGAATGGAGCATCGTATTTAGTTTGAAAGCAGATAAATATGAATCTGATTAAGTGAAGAACGTAGTATGCTAAAACGGAATTGCGTATATTAGGATAATTGTAATGGTAAAAGCAAAATTGGGAATGAATTGAAGGATGGTAAAAACCGAGAACCCAGTAGATAATGAAATTAAAAAAATGAACGGTACGTCCAGCAGATATAGAGTTTGAAAACAGTAAAAAAGTTGTAAAAATAAAGACAATGAGGTAAAGTTTTTAAATCCAGTGCTGCAGGTAGTTAACTCCTCGACTTATTGTCAGCTAACTTCAGACAAACTCTCTCTGGCGCCAGGATGCGGGCGTGACATTATTCATCGTATTTCTCTCTTCATTTCCCTTACTCTCTCTCTGTCTCTCTATCTTTCTCTCTCGAAATACCAAAGTACCTACCTCGAAATGTAGATTCAGAATTGCGATTAGAAATTCCCTAGCGAGGCAGCAATCCATTCACATGACCAATTGGCTTTCATATTTGGCTCGGTAGAACAAGATAATAACGTATATAGATATATATATACATGAATATATACATATATAGTATATATATATGTTACTCTACATGCATGTTATGGCTTACATATACGGGGAACCTTATAGTCCCGATGCAATCCTCGTATCGTCAGATTTATCTCTGGTCTTGTTCGTCCTCGCTTTGTCTCCGTCTTTGTCCTGGTAACCTTTTACGCTAACCAAAGGTAATAACCACTAATCAACCGGACCCAGTTTCATTTGAATAGCTTAACGTATAAATATACTAATTTTTGGTATAAGAGAGCAAACTTAAAAATTCATCATTCCTACTAATATTTCAAATTTTCTCTCATTTCTGCATCAAGCACCGACTTGGTTCTCAAAAAACGAAATTTTCTGACAACGGTTACTCGCATTTTTCTTATTAGGATTTTTCAGGATCAAAAAAAGGATCCTGCAAATAATTAATAACTAAATGTTCATGATTTTTGAGTTTCTATCCCTCCATTTACGGTTTTTCACTTCCGATTTCGGATCCCTCTGCATCGACTCGAAAAACCTCCTGACTTCTTGACTTTCAGAAATTTGAATTTGATACGCGATATATATGAAATGGTACTTTTTTATACAAAAGCTTCTGGTTCACCGCTGGGAAACTATATAGATATATCTAAAAATATTTGATTCAAAATTTCAATAGCCGCAGTTGAAATTAAAATGCGTTTTTACATCCTAGTGGATGTACTGAAGCTTCGCCCACGAGGTAGTTCAGTTATGGAGATGCCTGTTAATTTTGATTTAATTAATTATGGGATGATAAAATTTCAAGCGTTTTATCTTGATTAAAAAATTCCTTTGACGCTGGTATCGATACTCACCACGTCCTAGTGATCAGAATTTTTTTCCAATTAAGTGGCATCGGCTAACGACTTTAGTACCTCGAGTTTTTATTCAAATTTTCATTTACTTCAATTTTTTTTTTTTTTTTTTTTATCTCCCCTCTTTTCTTCTTTAATTGCAGTTAATTCATTACCGCAAAATATTCCCAACGAGTTTCAAGCCAAATACTTTTTATCAGAAGCGCAAAGACTTCAGGTCGTAAACTTCCTCCGTCGTCGCGATCACCTAACTGTTAATAAAATTCACTCTTAATTATATACGCGCTCGTTTTGAATCATCGTGATTATTTCAAAAAAATACAAATTTCAGTAACGCGTTATCGAACTGGTATTCATTCCTTATGTACTCAATAATAATTAAGCACAATATCGAAGGACCACCCTTCATGGAAAATGTCCCTGCAGACTTGATATACAATTCCATACGATCTTCAGATGATTATATGAGATCGTTACTGATTCTTCACGGATCACTTCGAATGATGTCAAATAATTCCGATAATATCGATAATTCAATGATTTCGATCATTTCGTTGATTTCAATGATTCAATTGTTCATAAATGCACTCAACGATCCTAACTGATCCATGGGATCCCTAATTGATTTCAGTGGAAGATGGTCAAATCAACGTCGATGCAATGGCGCGGGATTGAAGGTTGAAATTAAAAAACTTCCGAACGGTCAAAATTCCGAAAGTTCAAAACTCAGAAGGTCCAAAAATCCGTAAATCTGAGGGAAGCCCATGACGAATCTGTCAAATAAACGACGTTGCATAAGCGAATTCCGAGATTCGTAGTTTTGGCTTTCCGGATCTTGAGCTTTCGGAATTTTGAACCTACGGTGTTTTTTGATTCGGAGTTTTTCAAATTGGCTACGTAGACTTTCGGGCAAATAATATTTCAAAAAACTCTGAATTTCGAACTTTCGAAGCTTTTGAAATTCTTAATTTCAATCCCATCCCGCGATGTAATGCATTATTTCAGTTATGCAGCCAATAATCGCATCACGTAATTGCACAATTTCACTCCTACTATATCAAACTATTGCATAATCAAAGTATGGTGTTGTTGACGAAAGAAAAAAAGAAAGAGTCTACTGTTTACTATAAGCATGTAATACATAAACTCGGTCAGGTTCAAGAGAGAAATCATTAGAATCTAGTTATACTCGTTGGTGCCTAGCCGTCTAGCCGACTAGGTTAATGTCATTGAAAGCGAACGTTAGAAATCCCAACGGGTCATCGAACGTTTGACGTAACGTTAATAGCAATCAGAATTATCAGAATTTGCCAAGGATTTCGCAGCTATACCTGAAGTGAAAAGTTATTTCTAAAAAAATTTGTCAAAAAGGTCAAGACTGCGGTACGAGTGATTGCAAAGAAATTACCTAATTCAAATTTAAGTCAATAAAAAATAAATAAGAATACAAAAATAAAATAAAAATAGCGGCCATTCGCCAGGATTTATCGCAAATTTAGGCTCGTTTGCTCGGTTGAACTTCGGATAAATGAGGCCAGGCAATTAGCATAGACTCTAACCCGTGGCCATGAGAGTTTCGGCCTCTAAACCTAGGCAAATGCCTAAGTATGTTAATTTTTGCGTATCGTATGCATATATATGACGTGCGACTGAATATATTTATGCTAATTTGAACCGCGGTTATAGCTACTGTAGAAATATGCCGTTCGATGGTCGCTCACCGGGTCTTCCGGGCAGCTGGTGTTGTCCTTCTAAAAAGTGGGCCGATTTCACAAACTGCTTGTGTCCGCTTCGCTATAATCGTCACACATACGCCTAACAACAAAACGTAACTATATTAACTTTACGTCTAATGCCATATCTAGATATGCTTTTCACTTTTAGGGCAACTTGCGTTACGCTCTCTTTCACCTTCGAATAGATTTCACTTCAGACGGCGAGAAAAGGCTTCACTTTCAATTTCACTTGCCATTTTTTTTTTCCTTTTTTTTTGGCACGCTTTCTAACGCCAATTCTACTCCGAGAGGCTTCAAAAATCGAAAGTGAGATCGAGTTGGCGTTTCAAGAATCGTCAAGTTGCCCAAGTTGCCTTCATAGAATTCCTAGATAAAGTTGAAAACTTGTAAATGGTTATTGTATTGGAAGGAAAAAAATTACTGAATTTGTTGGTTTTTTTCACTCAAAATTGTACAGAAATCTGGCCATACGAATGATATTCCACGCTTGGTTGAACGCGATTCTCAAATTAAATTATTTCGTGCAAAATCTCGATTCGTGGAAGCAGAAACAAACAAGGTTTCGTTCAAATTCTAATAATTGTTCATGGAAAATATTTATTTCGTTTCTGGCGATTATGATTCCGGCCGGATTCCGTACGAAATATCATGTACGCGAGTTCTGTATTCACACTAATTATTGACTGTTTGATTTCCGAGCTTCGTAATGCGAATGAAAGTTTTTGAAAAAAAAAATAGACAAAAAAAGATTCTTCTAAACGTAGGATATAGATTCTCCCTAATTCCCTGCAGCTTGAATGACGGGCATTAGCATCGCCAACGATAGGAAATTATGCAGATTGGCAATCCAACGCCCAATTGGTCAAGGAGGGAGTATAAAGAAATCTGGACATCAAAGATACTCGAAATATATACGAAATGTAAACTTGAACTTAAGGCAACATCTTTTGCTTGAATAAATATTAATTTTTGTTTATTTTTTTCTTCTTTTTATTTTTTGATTTTGTTTGGCAATAAGTTAGAATGGCATAGTATAAAAAATGGAAATAGGTCACGGTCGGAATTCTCGAGTTGGTCGTTATAGCTACTACTACTACTACTACTACTACTACTACTATCGTATTTATAATATATACCGTTACTTAAATTTTTATAGCTATGAATACAGCTGGTCAAGCGAATGTCCTAACGTTCACTCGAAAATAGAAAGCTGCCGCGCGTAACTACTAGACGTAATAGATCTTTACCTATCCCAAGCCTTTTATCATTGAACCAACTTCTCTATTCGAATATACATTTGATATTTTAGGTTCCTATGTCACTCTTCAGCCATGTCTAGCCATCGGCAACGAGGACACACTCTCAATTCTAACCGGTTGCTGAGCTAACGAACTTGAACGTAGCTCTCTGATACTTGTCATTACCATGATGATTGCTTAATAGTGATTTCAAAACGGCTAAATTGTAGACCTTCTTTTCGGTGTTTTTGTCACCTAGGTAATTATTCTGTGAACAGTTTTTACAAATTTAGAAATTACGACGTTCGTTTGATTTTAGTAAACTTTTGGAAAATTCGTGTCAATTTTCCCACACATTCCGCACGTCCCAGAGTCGGTCAAATCAAATATTAATGTTGATTAGAAAAAAGAGTTCCATGTCAAGTGTTGACATGTAGTTTATGTTGATATTTCAACTCAAAAGCAAGTTAATCAACCTGACAATATTACAAAAAATTTGTGTGATTGACATTTTGTTTGAGTAGAATCGATTTATTCCTAATTATGTTATCATTAACTATAATTGAATGTGTCAGATTGACTAGAAGTTTAATTGAAATTTGACTTTTCAGCTGCGCGGTTACACACGCGTTTTGTAAAATTTCTTGAAATTATGCAATCGATTCAACATAATTTGCGTATTTTACACAAAAGATATGTTGACATTTGCGTCGATAGGTTAAATTTGAAATACGATTTAAAAGATACGTTGAATTTTGTGTGAACATGTTAACTTTGATATTTGAAATGAATTGTTTGTTCAACATACGTCATGCCGATTGAATCAACAGTCGAATGTGAAGTGAATTCGACACAAAAATTTGGACCACCAATTCTCTTAACATGGAAACAGAAATTTACCAACAGTACTGTTATAGTCAGAGAAATATTTGATAAATCCGTGAAATTATCACTTGCAGACCGTACATGGCTCGTTCTCGAAATAAGCGCTGTATATTTTAGGTCTTCATGCAGTATATCGTTTGTAAAATTGGCATAGAAATCTGTTAATAGGTATATTTCTGACGGCGTTGCCAATCTTTTTGTACGAAATATAAGTCATAAATTATAATGAAAGTGTTCGACCGGTAGTAGCAGTTGGAAATTTCATTGCCGATTAGCTCGGTAACTGTTGGATCAACTCCAACTGAACTCACTGCGGATTTACCCACCCCATTAGCATATAAGCAGTATTACAATTTTATTCATAGTATCTAATTTCACGCGACGATCATGTACGACTTGTATCAAATGTGCATTCGATCTTCCTCATTACTCGATTACTAGATTTTGATTTTTGAGAAATGAAAAGTCTATAAAATATATAAGCAACGGAAACCCACATTTGAGAGGCTCGTCTATACTTTGTTTGAATTTTTATTTATGTCCACGTATAACGATCAGATATCGAACTATTGACTATCAGCAATTGGTATTTGCTTCTTGATCACGTATCTCAGTAGCATATATCGAACGTATTTTCGTAGCATAGTTGAACCGCAGGTAGCTATCGGGCATGTATCTTTGGAACAGTATTTCTGGTCGGTACAAAATTGCTGTCAAGCTGCTACGTGAGGTGGTTCAAAAATCGCTAAAGTACCACCGTAGCGTCCGGTCTAGTTCGAGTTCCATCGCGACCTGGTCCAGTTCGCCAATTTGAATTTCCACAAATTCTTTAGCTAGATGAAAAGACAGCGCTGAATATCGTTGCCAAAAATTTCAGAATTCAAAGTCTTTCGCCACAATTGCCTTTCCGATAAAAAACCAGAATATAAATTCCCGGTGATCTTTGATCATTGATTTTTGCCAAAACCATATGGCTTTTCAAGTTCCAATTCGTCACTGACTTCATTTGGCCAATGGCCTCGTAGTAGCTGCTACAGGCTTATTGTATTCGGAGTCTGCGATTATTCTCTCTGTCTTTGAGAATTGTGGCTTTCGCACTTCCCACGTCCAGATGGTACCTACGTGTGCGGGGTGTCGCTGTGTCATTAACACTCTGTTCATTTGCAACCTGAAACCGCAAGCAAACCAGAAGCGCAAAATTTTCGTTACCACATGAACATTATACCAACTTCCGGCTATTTGGAGATTATTAATTCGGCACAAAACACGCTTGGAATTTGACTACCGATTTTCATCTCACATCGTCATCCTTCAACAAAGCAAAAAAAAAAAAAAAAAAAAAAAGAAAAAATTTAACACCTTTAAGCTAGATCTCTATAATAATTGCGCACTTGGTCTGGTGCACAATGGCCACGTTACGTCACCTCCCGAATTTTAGTCTGGGCGATCGTCTTGCCTAGCTTGACCTTCGCCAATTTTGTCTTCTTTGGGCCTCGGGTTTCGTCTAGCATTCTAACGCGATCACGTTTCTTTCAACGCTACGACCTTCGAGCCGCATCTAACTGTATAACTATACTGTATATAAATGTTGCCTAAACTGCTTATTTATTTATCATTGTTAATTGGGAGGTGAGGTATACAGACAGAAAATTTCATACAGTTTTTTACCACAGAGAAATCTGCCCCGTATTTTTGTACTTGATCGATTACCAAAGTTCGAAACGGCTAAATATTGTTAATGTGATTTGAAAACAAAGAATAGATTGAAATTCCGAATTTCAAAAGCTCCGAAAGGTCGAAATTGCGAATTTTTATGCTTTTGACTCACGCAGTTTTTAGAAAGATTATTTCTCCACAAGTCTACGTAGCCAATTTGTAATACTCTGAATGGAGAAACACCGAAGGTTAAAAATTAAAAATCCGGAAGACCCAAATTTGGAATTTGCTTATGCAACGTCGTTTATTTGATAGCTTTGTCATGAGCTTCCCTTGAATTTGCAGATCCTTGGACTTTCTGAGTTTTCAACTTTCGGATCCTTGAGTTCTCTGCATTTGGCCCTTTAGGAATCTGCAAGTTTCAAACTCTAACCTTTCTAGGAACTCAAAATCGCGTCTCAAATTTTCGATCGAAAAACTTCGATCCCGCCCCGAATAGCTTGGTCTCAAAAAATCTTCACTCTCTGCAATTCAATGTATTGCATTTACTGTAATTCATGCGAAATTATATTCGCATGTTTACGAACGCACAGGACTATAAGTTTGTCGTTTTGGATTTATTAATCTCGTTGATCTGGAAATAGTTAATGAATATACATTGTAGGTTTAATTGTTTGACTGATTGGAAGCTAGTGAAGAAAATTTATTTGTCCAATTCAGAGGGAAACGAAATTTTATTGTTTGATTTGTAATTGAAAAATAAGTCTAAACTGAAACTGTGAGTTAGAAATTTAGCCCGTTGTTAGAACGGGAGTCAAGGTTACGTATAATATTACGTAATTCGAAATCAGCGAAGCATGACGATCCTTAGACGTTAGAATATCTCAAAATAAAAGTAGTAGGTATATATCGACGACCTCTATTCGGAGACTGAAAGTCAAGGATAATGAACGTTTTTATACGACTATACACACTCCATGGGCGAGATATCAATGCCGGATTAATCTTCAGGTAGGTAAGGTAGGTACGTATGACCGTCTGCCACCTCTAACGGTCCCCCCTGTAAAAGATCGTTGCCACAGAACCCTAGGTCTACCTTGAACTCTCTTGTCAAGAGTGAAATTACTAAATTAACAAAAACATGATTCGAAAAATGATTCTGCTGATCATGCTTCACGATCAATCAAGAGTTACATTCAGTCAAGGGTATTATTCCGTTCAAAATGAACGCACATCTTCTACCAAGGACATGAAGTCTTCCAGTTCCGGTAGTGTATAGCTATAATACAGAGCTATACTTTCCATGTGCCCATATAATATTATAGTCGTACCTATTTTTCGCTACATTCGCAATCGTGACGGGTGCAATTCCTTCTCATTCTGATATATATGCATGAATGTGATGTTCGCTCATGTCATTTCTTCTTCGTTGCTCAGAATGTAGATAACAATTTATTTATTTATGCATGCATGTATGTATGTATGTACGTATGTATTACATATACGTACATGTATCATGCATGCAGAGGTCAGTTGCGAAACGCTCGGGAACACGGTTTACTCCTGATTAGATTCTGGAAAAGCTTGAGGGTCTCCGCATACACAACGATAGACACTAAACTCGTTATTTTATGCTAAAATCCTACTACTAATTCTGCCTGAAAATTAACTTCGTTTGAATGACTTTGTCCCCTTCCCTTTTCAACTAATCAAGTTATCGGGCTTTAGCTTCTATAATCCGTCAAATTCGTTCGAATTATAATTTTCCCCGGGAATACCTGCAGTTTTTTTTTCTTTTTTTGTTTATTTCACTTTACACGTATAGTGCTTCATTTTTTTTTTTTTTTATTCATAAAATTCCACGCAGTTCTCCAGTGATTATTGCGGCTTCAGGAAATTCAGCTGCCTCGGGCTGAAGTATTAAATTTGAAAGAATTCTTTTAAATTTTCATATATTTAGTCTTGCCGAACGCTGAAATCGTACGAATGGTGAATGAAAATAGAAGCAGACGTAAGAATCATGTTCTTTGTTGTCAATGTGTGGTACAAAATGGATGTTTTTTTTTTTTTTTTTTATCATTTTCGTCAACATCTTTGTCGACATTCTGGTATATACGTATTTCTTGTTCACCCTCCGTAGTCACTGTGGGTGAAATTGAACCACCTTCCAATAGTACCATGTGTCTTGTAAGTGTTACACTGAAATTTTGATGGAAAAAATTGAACAATCAAAAAGTTGTGAATATTGCACTAAAAAAGTGGATTTTTGTCACAGTCAAATCTTAGCGAATTTTTTTAGACACATGGATATTTAATTTCGGTCAAATTGACTCTTGGTTCATATTCTACGATGTTCGAAGTAAGTTTCATAATTTTTTGGCAAAAAATCCGATGGATACTTTTTGCACGGCAACCGATTGAAAATCAGTCTGGTCAGTCAGTATATGACTACAGAGGGTTAAAGTCAACATCCAAATGATTTGGGTAGATTTTTTTTTTTTTTTGAAGTGGTTATACCTTACCGATGGATATCGCGATTAAAAACAGTGTGAATCTCGTTTATTTCACAAGAAGACGTCGACGCCAAACCGTTCGTAGTCGAATAAAAAACCACTTCTGCATCCCACCTGTGATGACCTAGAATTAAAACGGACTTGGAACCCGCCTACCAGATTCTAACGTTACAGATTTAACTGTCACGCGATTTAAACAACCTACGCCCAATCCCTTATAGTTATAGTTATAGTATCCCAAATTCAATAAAGTTATAATAAAATGGTGTTTGCCCCACTCGGTAAATTTCGATCGGTCTAAATCGTCCGAGTCAAATAGCAGTCGCTGTTGCTGATCATCCGGAATTTGAGATGCGCAGATCTCACGTCATCGTAAAAAAATGTGAAAATAAATATATACTATATAAATGTATATATTTATATACATAAAAATGACGCCGTAATGTCGGAGTTAAGACTCCTTTCCTAATCACATCGCAGGATTCGATGGCCTTGCAGTGTCGCTAACCCATGTTGCTATGCAGAAGCTTCTAACAGTCGCTAAGATCTAACTTGACGATCTCTTCCTATTTATGCCCGGTCACCTACTGGTTCCCACTCTAATCGGTGCTAAAAAAAAATTAAAAAACAAAAAAAAAAAACAAAAAAAACTAGAGAACAAAGAACCGAACACGTTATGCAATCCTGCCTTATAAGTAGTCGGAATATTTTGCGGTTATGAAAAATTGCAGGAGGCCTTTTGTACGGAATTTGTAAACAATATGTGTGCGTATAGAAAATTGAGAACATCGGTATCAAATCACCTCCGCGAATCTACGCGAAGAGAAAAAAAAAACAAAAAAAGGGGGAAAAAAAAGTGAGCAAAAAAATTGGCGTTAAAAATAAAGCATTTCTACGCTGATTAATTGAGTCTACGCGATCTTGGCACGACCCAAACCTTTCCCAACGTCGCAAATTCTCTGGCCTTGTAGTGTCACTAACCTATGTTACTGTGCAGACCAGTCTAGGCAACAACCGGTCAAATCTAACCGGGCCTTCTATACCTCCTACTCCTTATTTTCAGCAGAGTTGCCTAGCGGTCGCCTCAGGCGATGTTATTCTAAACGCATGAGCCAGACTTCCGTCTTGGTTAACCTTGAACTAACGCTCCGAATTTTTTTTTGTTTTTTTTTGTTTTTCTCTTTTTTTTCTTTCGCACTTTAGTCTTAGTGCCTGTTTCCAAGGCATGAACACACAATATACCTTTTCTTTTGCACAGGTGCAGATATTTCACAGTCATTAATTAGGCACTATATGGCTTGGCTACTCCGGTACCTATGCGATGGCTTCTTTTCACTCTTTTCGATTCGCATGAAACTCCTAGGATTTCGAATTATTATTCTGTAGAATTAATTTGACTGAGGTGTGAGACTCTTTGGAAATCGATTTATTTTTTGAAATTCTTTACTTCTTTTCTTCTGGATTAGCGCGCGCTTTAAGGGGATCCTATATAGATACTGAACATTTTTGGGGATTTCATGTTAGTGAGAAAGAAAAGTAACAAAGAAAATCTCACTCTGAGACTTAAAATGAAATCAGAAATCCAGGAATTACTCAGTGTTACAAATGAAAAACCAAGAAGTTCGGAAAAGTCCTTCGTTGCAGTGATGTTCGCAGGACATTCATGTTTAAGTGTAGTATTAAGAACACTTGTCATATGAAGATCTTGACAGAGCGAATTGACGATTAAGTCTGTTGTTCTTGAAAAACAGCCACAAATCAACTTTATGACAAAAACTATCTAGCAAAATTGAAAAAAAACGATAGATTTTCATTTGCTTTCAAGGAACTAGGGTTTCAATGGTAAATTTACTCCGTGAATATTTTCATGTAAGTGTTCTTAATACTACTCCTGAACATGGATGAATGTCAGTGGGACGCAAGGAACTTTTCAAACTTCTTAGTTTTTCATATTCAACGCAGGATAATTCCTGGATTTTTTATTCAATTTTTAGTTTCGAAGTGAAACTTTCTTTGTTTCTAGTGATACTAACATGAAATCCTAAAAAAATATTCCGTATCTGTAAAGGACCCTCTTAACGATACCCAGAGAAAAACGATGCCAAGGTTGACTCGTAAAAATGATCGCCGTATCGCTTAGGAGGCAAAACAATTACCATCCACCTTGGAATCGATGAATCGGGCAGTACAGGGACTTGATAAATCACCGAATGATATCCATACTCGGGTCAAAAGAAATCGAAGAGACTTACGATTAGACCGAACGATATTATATAGATCTATATACGTAGATAGACTGTTTCGATACAGTACGTTGTACAGTGAGGATACCTTGAATTATACACCAATAATACGTTTCTCACGGTGCTTTGTACTCGGAAATTAAATTCGATGTGCAAAAATAAAATCCGCAATGATTCGTATCGGTGTTTCACGACGAAGATTGGAACTCGAAGGTGACGACTATCGCTACTTGCAGTGATTCTCGGGCAGTCTCATATATATACATAACCGAACGAAATTCAAAATAAAAATCACTTTTAAGACCGATCAAAGTATAAGAAAAAATAGAAATATATTTATGATTGATATAGAACTGATCCCAACCGACTGCTCTCCATATTTCACTTACAATCAACGTCAGACAATCCGATTTCTCGCTTTTTGCTCAATACACTTCAGTCAACTCACCGTATATCAACTCGTCAAGATAAATTTCCATCATATACAAATGTCGATGCAGAAATCCGCGAATTATTTTCAGATCGTATTGCTCCGAATGAGAAATTTCTCTATTTCAAAATACCTACATTTCGGTAAGACAAGAAATAAAGAAATGTTGATTCCTGTACTCTAAACGGAGTAATAGTACATTATGCAACAAGGGAATAAAGTCGAAGATTATCCCCGAAGGCGAGTTTACTGCCCTAACGGAATTCACGAGGGTGGGTTAAGTAAGCACCCGAGGGAATTTCCGCGAGGGCAGTAAGCCTGAAGGACAGAAAGTACTTTTTGTCCCGCAAATTTACTTTATTCCCAAAAATGCGGGAGAAAAGTGAATTCACGGAACAAAAAGTATAGCAGAGGATCAAATCCCACTTTTGTCCCGATTTTTAGGTAAAAAAAAAGTGGCCTTCACGGTTGAGTCGGGAATAAAGTGCAATGTTTGCCCGTAGATGAACTTTATTCATCAAATAAATTGATCTTCCATTCATTTTCATGAACCGTTCATTCCCTGTACTGTTCACACTGTTTTCCAAATTGCAGCATATCGCGTTTTTCGATGTCATCGTATTAACTGTATAAATATGTATAAAAGATCATCGTCAAATGGTATTGAGAAACTTTGAAGAGACGTAGACACTAGTATTCAGGAATACGTACTGTTGTGAAATAAAGCTGTACCATGAGTCGTTGGCGAATAAATTCCAGACGGTTATCAGAAGCCTCTAACGTAAGTAATAACTACCTACGCTAACACGTTGGCTGGAAGAGATAAGACTTGTGCAGGCTGCGTCTAGCCGGCGCAGGAAGTATTGCAGACGTGTTTAGATTACTTTGATAGTTTAATTCTGATACGGAATGTTTGCTACGACGCATAGGCCACATGCAAGTGCAAATATTTTTTATCATCGCGTCGCAATACGTACATATATATATATATATATATATATATAAGTCACGAGTTTATTGTGACTCGTATACATTGAGAAGTTGGATTATTATTGATCACTTGCTTATAGATCTGCATGTATATTTATCACCACCAATACACATCCATGAATCATTCTCGCTTCAACTTCCTCAGCTCAATATATATATATATATATATATATATATTATATTCTTCTTCAATATATATATATATATATATATATATATATATATATTCTCATTTAAGTAAAAAGCCATCAAGATTTTTAGGCACATTTTAGTAACCGGTTTCACACATTATACATAAAGAAATTCATGACTATACGACAGCAAACTTTCCTAGTTCATTATACACCGCGCCTATGATCTCAGTTGCGGGTATTGATGTAGGTTCTGTATAAGACAAAGTTGACAGTAGCCACAAGCGGTTTTCGAATACTTAAAACCATCTTTCATGTACGTCTAGGGAGAGGATAATCCTGCCATCTTTCCACTCTGCGAATGGTTCTATGTATACCATCCGATATACATATAGATGCATGTAATTTGCGTGGGAATTGGCGATCGGCAGATCAAAAACAAAAAACCCCATCAAAATCCTGGTCACATTTCATTTAGACAATGCTAATGTCGTATACGTTACAAGAAACATTGATTCACCGCGCGGACTAAATGACTAGCTTGAAATTTGACTTGAATATTAATGATTCGAAAAAATCAAATATTGCGTCAAGTTCTGTTTCTTCTTCTTCTTCTTCCTCTTCTTCTTTTTCTTCCTGGTATAGCACCGTTCCTATACCTACGGCTAGGTATTCAATTCCCGTCAATTTTTAAGGTCCGAATTGTTTGAGGTGGTTCTTGGCCTTGTGGTCACCGCAGTCTGCGGGCTTCAGTTTGAACTTGAATGTGGACATTGCGGAGTTAAAGGGTCCCCCCCTGCGAAATTCGTGTATATTTGCTCTAGCCATGTCTGACCGTCTGCAAACTCTGGACGTAGATTTTAGAGTAAATAAAAAGAAGAAGAAAAAAAAACAAAAAAAAACAAAAACCCGAAGGAAAAAATCCTGCATAGACAGGAAGAATTAGATTCTGGGAATTGTGCACGAAAATTCGTCTCCTGTCTGAAACAGGGTAGGTATCAAAGCCAAGACGAACGATGATGGGCTCATGCAATATAACGAGGCACCGTCGAGGATCCTCAATAACCGGTAATCGAAACTCGATAATCTTATCATAGGTCGTCTTATAGTCGGGCAAAGTAAGCCGAAGGCACTCGATCTTCGATATCTTCAACGAGGTGAAAGGCCTGCTTGAATATGGGACACTCGCGTCCACAACCAGCACGAGCAATTCACGTGAGATTTCTTTGTGGGTAGCTAAGGATCCGACCCATGGTCCAGCACCCGGTGCTTCTTCTTCTTCTTCTTCTTCTATTGCATCTTCTTTTTATTCTTATTCTTATCCTTTTTTCCAGAACTCGGGCTTTGAGCCAGTTTCAAATGACCGATATATACACTTCGAAACGGAAGCCAATGAAGAATGAATGCTTCACATCTCTTCTTTGAAGTTTATCGTCTGTATGAGAGTTGATGATGGAATAGTGTTTTTCTTCTATCTATCTCTCTTTATTTTTTCATTCTTGATTTCAGCTTTTTACACAGTTGGAGAAAAAAAAAATGTTCCAGGAGGTCCACTATAATTATTGTGTTAATTTTGACACTTTTTTCTAATTGAAACAACGTAAAACGATCGTTGCTAGTTAAAATAATGTTGTTTCAACAAACAAAATGTGTCAAAATTAACACAAAAATAATAGTGGACCTCCTGGAACATTTTTTTTTCTCCAACTGTGTACCCTTGAATATTTTTTGGGCCAGTTGCCCTTGACTGGTAAGAGATGTTACGGGGTTAAAACCTGCAGTGATTGCGATGTGTTTTCGTATACGTATATATATCATGTATATAATTCAAGATCGTAACGAAACGATCGCACATCACAGAGTAGTTTTGAGCCAAAAAGATAAATCACGTTCTTGGGTACATATGTATGTATATATATATATATATATATTAGACTGGTTCAAATAAAGTGACTATTTTTTTTTTTTCGAAACAATTTCATTTATACCTTCCAGGAGGTGTAAAAAGGTGCCTGTTAAAAGGAGAGCTCTTAATATTAATATTTAGAGGTCGCTCATCGCAGATTTCTATTTCCCATTGAAATAACATTGGAAAAAAAATTTTCAAATTTTGGAATTTTATATTTCGGTCTAGAATCAAAATGCTGGGATGAGCGATACATATTTTGATAGAAAATTAGTTGCTCTACAGAAAAGGTCTCTTATCATTTTTCGATCAATTCACTCCTTCAAAAGTTATTCAAGGTTAAAGCTTAATTTAGAGTAAATTTAAGTTTTTTTTTGTTTATTTCTGACAAAATGTTGAAACTTATCGCTTAAAATCATGAAATTTTCATGAATAATTTTCATTAATAATTTTATGAATAATTTTATGATTTTAAGTGATAAGTTTCAACATTTTGTCAGAAATAAACAAAAAAAAACTTAAATTTACTCTAAATTAAACTTTATTTTATTTCTGACAAAATGTTGAAACTTATCGCTTAAAATCATAAAATTTTCATGAATAATTTTCATCAATAATTTTCATGAAAAATTTTATGATTTTAAGCGATAAGTTTCAACATTTTGTCAGAAATAAACAAAAAAAACTTAAATTTACTCTAAATTAAGCTTTAACCTTGAATAACTTTTGAAGGAGTGAATTGATCGAAAAATGATAAGAGACCTTTTCTGTAGAGCAACTAATTTTCTATCAAAATATGTATCGCTCATCCCAGCATTTTGATTCTAGACCGAAATATAAAATTCCAAAATTTGAAAATTTTTTTTCCAATGTTATTTCAATGGGAAATAGAAATCTGCGATGAGCGACCTCTAAATATTAATATTAAAAGCTCTTCTTTTAACAGGCACCTTTTTACACCTCCTGGAAGGTATAAATGAAATTGTTTCGAAAAAAAAAAAATAGTCACTTTATTTGAACCAGTCTAATATATATATATATAAAAGCAGCCGAAAATTCCGGTTTCTCGAACGAGTTGTTGTCACCGTACAATCGAGTGATTTCTTTCGGTGTTGAGAAACGGGAACAACGAACCGGAAGGTCAAGAAACCCACGCCGATTTCTATATCTTATCTCTTATAATGCAGCTTACAACGTCCGGGGATGCTGAGGGACCCATCAGATGCGGTTCCCTTCGCTAATCGATTACCACATCCGATTATTTGCGGTGGAAAAAAAAAAGAGCGTTAAAGAAAAAAAAAATAAGAAGTAAATGAATAGTGTATAGAGGGTATAGTAGGAAATGTGGTAATACCATGGAATTATCTGCGGCTTCGGGCATCGCGTCCCATCATCCATCGTCCATCGTCCATCGACTATATGTATATATATCCACGCCCGATCTTTTCAGCTCGTAAATAATATGGCAAAAAAAGATGTGCAAAAATTTCATCAAAACTGACCGGACAAGATCGGCAAGTCGATAGAGAAAGAGAGAGAAAAAGAAAAAGCAGAAGAAGAAGAAGTTGAAGGAGAGACAAAAAAAAAGACATGGAAGAAAAAAAATTTCTCCCTCTTCTCGTCGTATGGGCTTTTAATTTTTTTTTTTTTTTTTTTTTTTTTTGTGTAAAAATGCATTATAGGCGGAATTTTTAATAAGGATAACTGTTCCTTGAACGCAATCGGATTTCGGTACGTCTAATATTACGAGATAAATTTCGGGAGATCGCCGGTTCTTGAAGTTGACAAAATTTCGAGTTGATGCGTGCCTATAATAAAGTGACTGGATCTTCTTTTGCTCGAGGATCTAACAGCTCTGGAAAGGATCAACGTACCCAGAGTACGGTCAGGGTCATCAGCCTCTGGCATGAAGTTTGTTTCGACGTAGCTCTATACGCACCCAGGTCAAAAAAAGATATTCCGGTTGCGTGTTGTATATTATATATGGATAAAAGGATGTTGTGGTCAAATATTACACGTACGTATCTTTCAATAACTAATTTTTACCTCCCCACGATATTCTTTCATCTCTTTTGTACGCGTTTTCTGAGATGAAAGCAATTTTCTTTTTTCCAGAAGGCTAAAAGCAACTGAAATCACTATAATAAGTGACAACGAGTCGACCGCAACTTTCGAGATGAGAAAATCGATGATCATTAATAATCACAATTGCCAGGAATTTATTGCTTCGAAAATTTCTCAAATCATAGGAAAATACGAGGGAATGTGAAAATTGTAATCTGAATTTAATTCGATTGCATTTCCGATCGCCCATTACATTACAAATAGGTTTAATCACGTTTTACGAATTTTAAGGGCAATTGAATTGGTTATCGAAATACAAAAGTGATTGGAGAATCATCTGTGAAGGTCTGTGAAATTGCTTATGGAATCTTTTCCAGACTTCAAAGTCATGAGTAATCCATAAAGTTCCTGAAAGTCTATGAAGTCCATGTGAAATCTATCCTTTTAACAGCGAGGCTGATCGATGTATCGACCAGCAGTCAGATTGGAAACCCCACACAGGAAATTCATTGATTTTATTTATAAATTTCACGTCCAACAAAAGCTCGATTTTGAGTAACGCTTCCCCGCTGTTAAAAGGTCAATGAAATCCCATAGAACTTTATAAACTGTCATAGATGTCTATGAAATCTCTTAAACGCTGATAAAATCACATGTAATCCTTTGCAGTCCTTGAAGTAATCTCCAGGACATAAAGTCCAAAGAAGAAGTACAAATAAAATTCAATAAAATCCTCTGAGAATTTATTTATGAAATCCCATACACGCTCATGGAATCACGTGGAATCTTGAATTTATGAAGTTCCAAGAAGTCCATATAAAATTTAACGGAATCCCACCACATTATATAAAATCCCATAAAATTTCATAAAATTACCGGAAGGCCTATGAAGTTTCATGAAATCCTTCGCAGTCCTTGAAGTCACCTTAATTCTATAAAAACTTAGCTAGGATGTCCATGGAGTCGATATGAAACGTTATAAAATCCCATAAAACTCTATATGAAATCCATAAGAGTCTTATGAAACCCGTAATGAAAAATTTCACAGTCCATTGCGTGGTCATCGAAGTCTCCGGAAGTCTATTAATTCCCATAAAGCATCGCACGAATCAGCATGAAATCTCATGGAATTGCATAAAATCCTCAGAGTCTTTGAAACCTGAAAGTCCAATGTGCGAAATTTGGCGAATAATTTCGATCGTACGATTCGGAAAAATCTTGAAACTCTATCTCTATTATATTAAAACAGCAATAAAAAATAGCGTGAAATATTTCAGTTCCGAATCTCGTGGTACGGGGTTACCGATGCGCGGTATAGATAGTATGTATAATATAGGAATAGGAAAAAGAATGAGAATATAAGAATGAAAATATATTGTAATGAATTCGCCACGGTACCCACGCTAGAAGAAGCAATGTTTTCAATAGTGTCTGTGGTTCGGACTTGGTATTACTAACCTTGGCCTTCAAACGCGTTGCTATCGCGTCTAGCGTATCTACAATGTTTAATTAACGTCTAGCGTCTGTCTAGCGTCTGTCTGGCGCTAGTCTTCCGTGAAGACCGGTTTTACTAGCTCATGCAGTATAGTGAAAGGAACTGGCAAACGCCATTCAAACGAACTCTAGCTAGCCACAGTCAAGGTCTTCGTACTCGACTCTATACTATCTACGTTCTACGATTATTATAGTACCAAATCGATCTATTCCATTTTATATATCTCGCAATTTTTTAATTACTGATTTTTTTCTTTCGTCAAGCTACTTATAACATCCTCGTCATTTCCATATTATTTACGTATATCGTGAAAAATTAACTTAAAAAGTTAATCGAAGATGCAGAAAATTCCAACTTTTTGTCAAATTATGGCGTCGCTAATTGCACCTGAATACGTAATCTTTGGCGAAACAAATCGGCGCTAATTGGGAGTGAAATTAATCGATGCAATTCATCAATCAATCAAGTTAATGGAATAATGATAATAATCGATGCAGGTATAATCGAAGACCAATTGTTTTTGGTCATACCTACGTACGCCGAGTCATTCACTTTCCGGTGTTAAATTTGTTGAGAAAAAGATCAATTTACAATCTAAATTATAGCTATAGACATCGGTTGAGAATAATCTTACAGAGATCCAACGTCACTCTGTTCAGTCACAAGTACATCTTGATAAATAGTGTTTTTGACCCCATGCGAATAGCTTGTGAATAATTGCGACAAACAGAATGATCGGTAATTTGTCGTATATGGAAAATATTTTTAACCGTTTATTCAACTCGCCGGGATTTGGCACGGCATTATACATGTTTACAGACTATATATAATATCTGCTTTTACCAATCGCAAAATTATACCTACGAGATTTATTTTTTCTTTTTTTCTTTTATCTTCGAATTTTTTTCAATTATATGGTCAATTTTACTATCCAAAATCGCGTACACGCCCGATCGAGAGTTATATAAATTTACCTATTTTTACACGAATCTTTACACGGCCATTGCAGTTTCTTAGGAGATCTACTCTGAAACCAACACAAACTCAAAAACCATTAAGGATACTTGGCGAAGATTCTGCGGGTGCGGTCACGACGCCAACGCAAAAATAAAATAATAATAATCATAGAGAAACGAGAAAGAAGAGAGAAAAAAAAAAAAACTACGAAGAAATTTGCGTGCAGGAACGTTTCTGTTGTTGCTCTACGATTCGACGATACTATTTGACATTCATTCCGGTACTCTGTGCCAAACGAATATGACGTCCATATTAAGTGCGGTTATTTTGTTCGAGTTTACTTTTTTTCATGTATTTTTTTTTTGTTTTGTTTTATCTTTCTACTATTTTTTGTGAGTTTTTTTTGGTAAAGATATAGTTTCTGCTGCCAAAGATGAAGAAGAAAATAGAATAAAACGAAAAAAGTGGAACCAACAAGCAGCGGATGACTCTCATTGGAATTCCAACGTCTAGACAACTTCAACGATACATTAGGCAGACCGAATGAACTTTGAATGAGAATATTTCCTGGAAATTTCAATATACCTATATGATATATTTTTTATATGTAATGTAAGTGTGAAAAACTGAGAGAGAAAAAGATTAATCACAAAAAAAAAAAGAAAATAAATAAATAAATGCCGTAACTATCAACTCGTTAACGAAGTTAATGAAACCGTAGATTACCTCGTCTGGTACATTTAACACAGTCTCCCTTCCCCCCGTAACTGTGGAACAAATTGAATTAAATACGGATGATCGTTACGTTCGGTGAACGAATCTCGACATAATAGGAAAGGATGGAAAAAAAGAATGGTAATAAATAATAATAAAATGCAATCAAGGTTGAATTCTTCTCCTTTTACTATACTCGACTTATACGAGAACCGAAATACACTTTAGACTATGACTATGATTCCAAAGTCATTTCCGATGAATTGCCAAATTGCCAAAGCAAATACATTAACTTTGAGTTTATAAAAAATTTGTTCAATCTCACGAACCGGACAACACTCTATCACAAAGAACCAGACCGAGTTTCACACTCAGGTTTAGAGTAGGCGATATATGTGTATATATATATATGTACCTATTCTGTTCACTCAACGCTCCCGACATCTACTCATACGCATATAACTATATTATATACATATAGTATATTGTATTATATGTATACATATATATATATATATATATATATACGATCGTCTAAGTCTTAGATGCCAGACTGCTGTAGTCATTGACCGGTGGCCAGCCATCCACAGTTTAAATTACATCATCGTCGCCCGGTTCTTGGTCTCGACACAAGTTTCTATAGACGAAATACTACGTTCAAAGAATCATACTGATGAAACTTGGAGAATTTTTATTTTTTATTTTTTTTATATCCACTCAACAGTTGAAAGGATGCAGCGAATAGGTTATTGAAATAAATTACTCACCATTTCAGAGAAGTTCTTTGTCTTCAATTTTTTGCTAATTAATAAAAACGAAAACTCGGTGCTACTTATGTATCCACAGCTACCAAGATCTAGATATTCTACGTATGTAAGGTAATTGTCCCAATTACTGACCCTTTAGAACCCAATTATTGACATTTATATTTTCTTAAATCTCAAATCGATGATAAGAATGTTGAATGCTTACCTTACACGAAATTGTTCCTAGAAACTCAGCTAATATAAATTAATTTTTTGATAATTTGAGAGCTCACCGATAAAAAAAAAATCATTGAAAAAAGTCAATAATTGGGACAGGGTCAGTAACTGGGACACTTACCTTACGTTATGGGGTGGGATTGAAGTTTCGAATTCCAAAAGTTCCGAAGTAAGGCAAGGCTCGGCAAAATTGTATACCATTGTTTGCATGTGAAGACGTCGAGAATGCTTCAACGTATTTTTTTTTTCATCCATCATCACGTAAAGGATGGATAAGTATTAGCTTCGAAAAGTACTATTAACAATTCGACAAATTTCCAACTTTGTAGACCTTATAGTCAACATGACATGTGATTTTGAACATACGTTGGTCGGACAGTCCGTCTGTCAGTCTTACCGGAGTATATTGGCCGAGTGTCGTTGGAAAACGACAAAACAGAAAAATTCAAAACTTTACAGGACTGAAGCGTTGAAGAAACCTTATAGAGTGATTCCACAGCCATAGTGCAAATGAAGACTGTTCCTGTATCTTGCGCCCATCGCTTTTCTGAAAACTCACGTGGAAATGTCACCGAAGAATCGCTCTACAAGCTCATAATATTCTCACCAGTGTTTATAAATCGAGGAGAATTAACCTGCCTCGAGCTTTATTCTACGTTAAAGTGATAATGCGCACTATGAAATACTAACTATAGGAATACTAATAACTCGAACCGAGCTTGACGAATTAAACGAAAAAACAAGCAGGTAAATCGGCTGACCACGATGGATCAGCCCTAAAACTTCCCACGTAGATCTTTCAAGTTCGAATAATACAAAGCTACTGCATCGATTCATTTCTGAATTCAGTCATTCATAAGTTAGAGCAAATGCTATCGATAATTAGGATAAAAATCATCGAAATTCGTTGAATCGTTTTCGAGATATGAGTATCTGAAAAATTTGTTTGTGAACTTTTGCACACTCAATAATTCAAAAACTAGTCGATCGATTGAATCCAAAATCCAATTAGCTCTGTTCGACGGAAAACCGCATCGATTGAGACAAACATCATGAAAATCTATCGATTCGATCTCGAGAAGTATCGTCGGAAGAAAAAAAAACATACACTGCAGACACCCAAAAATGATCATAGCTGATTCTATGAATCTCAAGAAGTAAAATCCTGGTAAGATCTCAACTTTTCATATCCGGGATAATCATAATAAATTTCCTTTTTCTCAAAGCTTAAAATCAAAAAGATTGTATTCGAGCTACCCTTGGATGAAAAATTCCGTTTCGCCCCGTATTTCTGGTCATGTAGGAGAAAATTGTAAGAATCGAAACATTCCGTGTACCAGCGTTCGAGGTGGTTTCGAACCTCAGCAAACCACCTCGAAACCTCCTGGTATGTACTATGTATACCTATAGATATATTCGATTACGAGGAACGGGAGACAGAAAAGAGAATTGAAAGTACGAGGACATAGAACTACCCTGACGACATTAGCTACAGACGTTTCTCAGTATCTATATACATGTATACCTCTGTGTATATATCTTAGCTACGTATCGAGTAAACTTTTCCTTTAAATTGCCAATTTCGTTTTCCTTCCGCTCTTCTAGCTCGATCGGTTCTACTACCTACTACTACATCAAATTGGAAATACTCGTTAAAAATTGTCTCGCTCGTAGACATAGACTCGTGGATTCTCATCACCACGTTTTTGACTTTACCGCGAGAATCGAGTTTTGCGCTTTTGTCATAAAAACAAAATCACATTTTGACTCAATATGATTTTTAATGGAAGGAAAAGGAATGTAAAAATTGATGTTTTTTTGCGTTTTTCTCATTATCAGTGAAGTAAGTCGATTTAAATTTTGGAACTAAGATATAAATATATATTCTCGACATCAACGATATACGCATGTTGTATATAATTATTATACCGCCCACTTCGTCCCGCAGAGGTTTGAATCTACCAAACAACTGACAGTTTGCTGGGGAAAGTTTATAATTGAGTTCTGCTAAATTTACGAGAAGTTTGATCATTTTGTATTCGACGTATTTTTACCGTTTGCCATTCTGCAGGTATACCTAAAAGTTACCCAAATGCGGTTATAGAGTTCCACTTTTCAATTATTACCCACGTATATTATCATCAGATAAACTTGTGCTCAAACTACGTCGAAAAAAGTTGTAAAAATCAAACAAAAACGTGAGAAACAAAAAAAAAAAAAAAAAACACCAAAGATATGCTACTGGAATTCAGAAAACTGAATAAAACGTATTTTACGTACTGCCAGAAGCAGGTAGAGATTTCATACAACATTCAAAGTTCCAAAAATATAGATATGGCAAAATGATGGGAAGCTTTTTTCGCGAATCCTCTTGGCCACCCAGGGTGTCTTCTTTTGTTGGATATATAGTAGAATTCCGCTAGACTGCGCTTCACCAGTGGTTGAAAATATCCTAAAGAAGAGGTAGAATTGCGAGGCACGGAAGTGACAGTCCCAAAAAGAAAAAAAAAAAAACAAAAAAAAACTTTAGACTTGGCTTTCGTGTATTCTGCATTTCCGATGTCCCTTTTCACAGGCTGCGCCACGTGTGGCTGGAATAAGAAAGAGAGAAAAAACTTAAAAAAAAAATAGCTGTGAAAGACTTCGTCCTGATTTATCCGATTCTGGCTTACGACGATCGCACCTTGACAAGAAATATATCCGAAAAATAGCAAAACTAATAATAATAGTAATAATAAATATACGTGTATAGGTATAATACAAAAAAGAAAAGAGAAGCAGTGAAAATCAATAGAAATTCGGTAGTTAATTCAGTTCGGTAAAGACAAACAAGATAAGTCTACCGAAGGAGTATATAGGTATTGTGTAAGAAGTTCTTTCATTGTGAAAAGAAGTCATAAAATTCCATTTGGCGAATCATTAGGGGAGCTGAGAAGTTTTGGATTCTCTTCCAGAGGTCTTTTCACTTAATTTTCCCTCGAGCATCGCAGGATCG
Organism: Ametastegia equiseti; assembly: GCA_963989295.1. NCBI lineage: Eukaryota > Metazoa > Arthropoda > Insecta > Hymenoptera > Tenthredinidae > Ametastegia > Ametastegia equiseti. Next base: position 7,577,980 of record OZ022399.1, read on the forward strand.
GTACTGTGCTTACCTGCGGACGTCGATGAAAACTTTTCTTTTATCCTGGAAAGTTTTTCCGTTTTCTTGGGTAAATCACATAATAGATACGTATACGTATACATACACACGTATTTACAAGTTCGATACGTGCATATACCGAGGTATTATTCTCTCCTATCGCGCCCACACTTCACCCTCTTTACCAAACTCGCTTTTCACCCAGTAGCCTGTATTTCGCGGGTTGGCTTTAGCTTTGCCAAAAATCGGCTACAGGGCTGCAGATACAGGGTGAGCCGAAAAAAACCGGCCCAATTTGAAACCTGAATTGAATCTAAACGCGTCAATGGATTTTCAATATCTATTTCTTACTGAAAACTAGAAGAATGATTCTTTCATTCTGCTTTTGAAAATTGAAAAAATCTGGATCCATTGCAGAGGTATACGCATTCAAAAAACGAGTTTACAAAAACTTGCAGGGAGCTGAGAAAAAAATAATTTTTGTCAATGTTTAGTTTGATTCACATGTTTGATTGTTATCGAAAAACTTATTCATTTCGTTACAACTTTTCATTCTGGCAACTTCGGCTTTTCCATAGTCCGAATATTAGAAAACATTCAAAAACGGATTACATCAAACTATGAAACATACATGCCGTACAAATTTGCAACTCTTCCTAATTGGAACGAAAAGAATGAGTTTTCCAATCACAACTAAATACGAACATTGAATTATTCATTCACGAATGGTATTTTTTCCCTAAGCTCCCAACGATTTTTTGAAAACTCATTTTCGAGTGCGTTTATCTCTGCAACGGATGAAGATTTTTTTTATTTTCAAACACGACATGAAAGATTTAATCTTCTAGTTTCCAGAAAAAAAGATTTCGAAGATCGATTAACGCGTTTAGATCTGTTATCCGAGTCGTAAACTAGGTTGATTTTTTTTTTTTTTTTTTCTTTTGGGGCCACCCTGTACATACGAGACCAATAATTTTCTGAGCAAATAATACCGGAGTTTGTTAACTTAGGATGTGTATGGACGCTATTTCGGTACGTTTGCGTTTGTTTTTCCAAAAATCTTTTCTTTCCATCTTTCTGTACAGCTTTTGCTGCGATGTTTGATGATCGCAAGCGAGAGATTCCTTCCCAAAAACGAAGCAAGGCGCGAGTTTTTACTGTTTATCCACCAAATTACGTCAGTGAAGATTTTACGATAAAATATCACCCTTGTGCAGGAGAGTTTTTTCCAGTCTAAAAAAAAAAAAAACGTTCTCTTTTATTCTTACAGCTGGTTAACGGTATCGACGGAAGTAGATACATCTGCGAAACGGAAGTCATGGAAGAAGTTGGTCTCAGTGGCAGCGGGGACTACACATCCCCCGGGAATCATACCAGCAAAAATGCCAATGGAAACATCATCACTCTAACCCTGAAGAACAACCACCTCATTGTCGAGACGGAGGAAAGAGGGGTGAGCATGAATTCGCAGATTAACCGAAAATTTCCGCAAATACGTTGAATCAGCTCCTCTGCAATTATTAGGGGCGGGATTAAAATTCCAAATTTGAAATGCTACGAAAGGTCGAAATTCCGAATTTTCCGAATACCACCGACTCACAGTTTTTCAGGAGATTATTTCCTCGGAAGTCTACGTAAATTTGAAAAACGCAAATATGAAAAACTCGGAACAAAAAAAAAAAAAAAACCCGGAGCCTCAAAATTCCAAAAACTGAAGATCCGAAAGGCTAGAACACCGAATCTCGGAATTCGCTTGAGCAACGTCATTGAAATTTGTTTGTCAGCTTTGTCATGAGCTTCTCTCACATTTGCGGACTTTTGGACTTTCTGAGTTTTGAGCTTCCGGATCTTTGAGCTGTCTGGATTTCGACCTTACGGAATTTGTAAGTTCTGGACTCTAACGTTTCTACAAACTCAGAATCGCGTTTTAAATGAATTTGGAATTTTGACCTTTCGGAACTTTTGGAATTCGGAACTTCAATCCCACCCCCGCAATTAGATATCGCAAGGTAGCTTGAATACCTCGAGTTCATTTGTGTAGAACAATTTTCCACCTTTGTCTCCGATTTTCCTTACCTTGGCTCATCGTCAGTTTGCCCCGGTTTGGGTTGAACCTCAGCGTGATCATCTCAACGAAATGCAAGCAACCGTGTATAGCAACCAGGGTCTCGCATGCGAATGCGCGCTTGATTACCACGAGCTGATATCGATTGGCACGCGCTGTTTCTCCTGTAATTTCCAACCTCCCAAATTCTAGCTTTCAGCTATATCGTTCGCCAAACTGAAACTCATCAATTAAATACCCTATGCTACTAATTATTCACGCTGAACCTTTCCGACACCAGTTTGTACTCGGTCAATAATACCTATACTACCACAAATATATAAGGGAGTCAATTTTTAACCGGGCAACTTGATTGACGTCCACCTATCGACACTGATGTTCAGCGGTTTCAGGATCCCGGATTTCCATTATTCATGTTCCACGGTTTAGAGCACTGAGTTCACCACTTGATGTACTCCTCGGGATTTCGAGTAGGTACTCTGACTTCGAGTATGAGGCAAAAGGCTTATTCCGCATTAGAAACAAGCCATTCAGTCATCATTGTCATTGCTTCAGTCGTGAAGTCGAGCAAACCAGAGCCTCTATTGTTCCTAAATGTCCTTTCTACGAAACAGTCATCCACTGTCCAGCATCTTTGAGGCTGTACCACAGAAAAGCATAGATCATTTCGAAATTAGCAACTATCATGCAACATTCTATAGATCAGTACCTTCGATTCGAGCCCTGGCTAAATTTTGAAGATTTTTTTTTTCGACGGAAGTGATGGTTATGGTTTTTGGAAAAAACTACATTCGGGGTGAATCCGCTAGGCATTTTACCTGCAAATTCTTCTCAGGTGAAGATGTTCTTGTTCATCTTTGCGTATGAATGTTTTTTGGTACCTGCAGTGTTAGATTCAAAGCGTTTTCGCTATAATGTATCATGACACTCCCCTATGACAGACTATCCGAGAATTTTGTACAAATCAATTTTGGCTCACCTAGTAATTGAATAACATTTTTTCTTCGCCTGGAGGTGGCAAACTTATTATGGAGCCCGAAAGAAATGTAGTAGAGTGAACGTTGCTGGTAGAATCGTAGGTGTTGGGCTTTCCTAGCCACACCTGAAGCAGACCTAATCTAATATCACGCGTGTCAATTCACCTTTGACATCGGTCGGACAAGCTCGCACTTATTGAACTCCATTCAAGCGAGAAAGGGCGCAGGTTACCGGGCAATTTCGGGAGCCAACGCGTTCCCGTATGAGAAAGGGGACAGGGTTATTCGTATCAACCGATGGAAACTGATTCCGTTAAAGCGACCCTTTTCCAACAGAAGGACCTTTAAAAACACGAAACAATCAAACGTCCGAACGGTTTCGTCCGGAGTATTGTTAAGTGTGGAAGTGAGCCCTTTCGTTCGTTCAGCAAACGGCTTGAGATTTGCTGTTCAAATATTCACATTGCTGAATGCCGAGACCCCCTGAGTGGGATAAAAAACAAAAACAAAAAAAAAACAACAGATTCTGGCTTGATTTTTCGTTTGTTACGTATTCTGGGATAAGCCAGAGCGAAATGTCGTTCATTCTGAACGCCCAAGCCCAGATTATCAATTTTGTAACCGTCAATGGAAAGCTTTCCTCGCACAATGGACCCCCGTCCGTTTGGCTTGTCCTTATCGCAAAAGCTTGGCGAAAAATGGTCCCCACAACGACAGCCGTTTCCCGCAGAGAGTGAAAAGCCCAGAGAATGGAACGAGAGTTAAATGCTCAAAATCCTTTCGTATATTACGTGGCAAACTGCCAAGGTTCTGCACTTGACCTTGGCTCGCAATTTCCTTTGCCAATTGGCTGTTTTTTTCAACAGTTTTTTCTCCAAACTGTGTTGCCTCAATGAAGAAATGGACTCAATTTTGCTAGACGAATCGTAATGCCAATTCCGATTGATTCTTGCTCCAAAACTTTCACGATTTTACGTTTAGGGAAAAAAATTTCACCAACATATGAACTATCACTCTCTCTTCATCACAACTCCTGAAAAATTACCTATTATCTCATCCTGGCTGTGCTTTTACTTCGAAATTCTCTTTCTACCTCTCTCTCTCTCTCTCTCTGGTCCTGACAAAGCTGTGGCAAGGCTCGTCCAATGTTCGGTGGGATGTTGCACTAATGAAACCCGTTACGTACTACGGAGGAGGTCGTGCAGTCAACAGCCGTTTTCCTTTAGACTCCGAAGCGCTCCACCTTTCCCTAGTTTCCAAAGATTTACATAACAATTTCCGACTTGGTGGGTAATACGGAATCACTTTGCAGAAATAGGATGTTCATGCAGAGCGTACTAGTAGATATCCAGAAGGTCTCCGATCACAATTCTGGATCAATATCTGCTGGAGGTTTTTGACATCCATTTTCAATGACTAGAATCAAATTACCAGTTTTCATCAATTCTTCAGGTATATTGAATGCATTGGACAAACTTATCGATGCACAGCGACCTGACGACGTCGTTGAGTCATCCCATTTTCATATGCAGGTACAGAAATTCTGGAGATGGAATTTATTAATATTATAAAATTGCGATATCAGTTTAGTGGGCAACTGAAATACACAAGTGCAGTTGACAGTGTCTTGATGAGAGACATGCTCGGAATACTTGTAACTTTCGAGGTACCATGAGTTTCGTACTGTATAGCCGCAGACATCTCGAGCAATTTACTTAATTAGCAAAGATTTTGTGGAAAGACAATATGGTAGATGCAAACTACGAAATTCATTCAGGTCATTCATCACTGACTTGCTTCTGAACAGAACCTATTGCATGTGTGGTATGTTGTATGGTCTCAGCCATCGAGTGCTGCATCTGCAATTGCAGCACTAGCTAAACAATACTTGACAGGGTTCAAAGGAAACTCTATTAGCTAGAGAGATCTTGGACTAAATTGCCTTCTGATTGGTTGATATTGCGACGTTAATTGTATCTTTAACAGTGCAAACTTTCACCGTGCTGATTAAATCCGTTTGAAGAGTTTGTCGAGAATGTCTCAACGTGGAAAACCTGTTTTCTTCATTTTCCTAGCGTTAAACAGCAAATCAATCTAGCAGTTTACTCTATTCCACAAAAATGTTGCGAAATTTCTCGAGAAGAAAATTTCTATGGTATAAGAAATATCTCCACGCAGCTCGAAAATGGTTAGATGCACATATTGTGTGCCACACGTGCAAATAAGTATCTTTATACTCGATACGATCCTGGCCAACCCTAATGTCCCCTAGAGCATAAGTTGCCACTATACCCACTATCCCCGAGAAACGGGGTAAGCCTTTATTTGCTCGACACTGAGCGATAAGGAAAGTCGTCACCACACGTCATTATCGCTTACGACCTTCTAACGACCTCGAGATAACCTGAGTTCACTTCCAAGTCCGCGTACTGCGAAGAGCCCTTTGCGGTTGGTACGCCAAAGATTCGCTAAAAAGTTGACCGCAATATTTCTTCTCCTCTTTTTCTCATAGATCACCATGGAGGACACCAACAATCGCAAGTACGACGCTGGCGGATGCTCCTTCGTCGTCGAAGTTCAACCCGAATACCAAAGCGATGATGCTGATGGGAACAAAGGGTCGACCGATGACGTGAGACCAACCATCACCGATCAGCAAGCTCTTGTTCATCGGGAGGAACTTCCCGATGATCATACTTCTGGTTAGATCTCGATTTTCTGTACTTCACGATTTGGCCATAAGTTATATGGAATCCAAAAAGCTCGATGCTCTCTGAAACACGATTCATGACTGAGCACGGGCTTGTGAAAAGCATGAATGACCCGTTTGGAGGCGATTCTTGAAAGCTTTTATAGCTAACAATAAGTTAGGAATTCATCCTCTGGGCAAAAGTTAGTCGAGCTTTTGAACAGTCTTGGTATTTTCCAGGGTTTGAGAACACGAAGATTTTCGGAAGTACGAATACCGGCCTGTCCCAGTCCGATCTGTCAGTCTCCAGTCCAGGATCAGCGAACCCAAGTTATTGCTATGGAAACCAGCTAGAGTACCAAGCTGGTCATTTTGGCTACCCAGTTTACGCGGGTTACGAGACAGATGATCCTTCCAACAAGCCTACAGAACTTGAGGGTGGCTCGAAGTGGGTCGAGTTTGACAAATCCCCAGACGCTGACAAGGCTTTGATGGACGAAGCTAAATCTTCGAGCTTCGAGAAGAACGGCGAGTTGGATGAACAAAGTGTGAGTGAAATTGTTGAAAAATTACCACAAAAATGTTTACCAGTTTGTTAGAATCTGATAGTTTGCAAATAAAGTGTTTCACGATCATATATGTAATTTCAATTGATATTCAGTTCTAAAACTTGAAGTAAAAGGTCAATTTGATGGTCTCCATCAACTCCCAATGACTTTAATGGACCTCCGATGATCACCAATGACTTGCCATAGATTCTAATGACTTTCAAACGCGACCACTGACTCCAGATGAGTCTGAGACTGGCGTCTAGTGACTTTCAATGACTTCAAATAACTGCCAATGACTTCCAGAGACTAAGAGCTTCGACTGATGTGAAGCATTTTTTGACCTTTCACTAAGTACCCGTGATTTCTAGAGCTTTTTAGTGACACCCAAAGACGTCAGGTGACATCAAATACCAACGTACAAAAGATTTTCCAAGTGAATAGCACCACGAACTAACTTTTGACCCAGTTTAATTGGAAACTCAGTTTTGTCAGATGAATAAATACGATTTCCAGTATTCCCATCAGCTGAAGAGACTCTCAGTTAAAATGTCCTCGTTACAGGTCCAGATCCTAGAGAAGCAAAGCCACGTCGAGTACTCGGCAGGTTCGACGAGTTCATCAATAGAACACCAAGACTCGACAGATGCTAGTAACTCAACGGACACGGTAAAGTCCAACCCAAACTTACAGGTGAATGGCTCGACTCCGAACAAGTTGGAGATAATGGAACAGAAGGCCCTCTCTAATGAGTTTAGTAAATCCGAAACGACGAAGCCTGTAATAACGGGTGCTCTTTTAAAGGAAGACACTGCTCAAGAGGATACTTTCCAAGAGCAACAACGTAAACTGGGTAACGGTACCCTGACACCTGAACACAGAGAAGAAATAGCGAGAGAACAGAAGGCGGATACTGCAACGACCTTCGTTCCCTGCCACAGGCGTTCCGGGAGCATACCACCCCGGTTAATAGAGGAAAATCTCGAATTGGAAAGAAAGAAATCGCTTGATATATACAGCCAAATTAAAACAACCACTAAAAACATGTTACCGGGCCTTAGCCCGAAGTTTGAAATATTGAAAAACGAGGTGAGTCCCATCGAGGAGAAACGAGAAAGTTAATATCAAGGTGGTTATGGACGCGGTGGTCGCGATTGTGATTTTACAATTAGTGACGACGGTGAAGGTACCATAGTTTCTGATCCCTGTACCGTGGAACAGACACTTCTCCCAACATCGGTCATTCTCATCGTCGGAAGTAAAAAGTGCCATGATGATCCGATGCATGAATAAGTAAATGAGGAAAATTACGGATGAAGAGAGTACGATATACAATACCAACTGGTTTATGTATTCGTACGAGGGGAGGTTTGAAAGCTTTTTGAAAATTCTCTTTCAGAGATTACCGCGCGACTTTCGCTGTAGGCTTCTTTTCGGGTTGTGTGATGCAGAGTTAAGTACAACTGGACGTTCAAGTCGTAGATGCAGACGGTGGTGGATGGTTCTATACAATCTAGATTAGTCAAATCTAGTGAAAATGCATTCATAGGTAGCGTTAAAAGCGCAAAGCTTTCTGCTGGCTATACGCTGGGGTAACGACAATGCAAACTAATGACTCTCCCGGAGGTTCTTGCGGTTGCTTCCCCCCCGCACTTTGTGGGCGTAGTTGGACTCCAAAACCGCGGAGAACAATTGTCTGCTAACGAACGTGCATCGTGTTGGTACATACCTACCTACGACGATTTAGTCAGGTTAAATTCTGTGTACGTTATAGAGTAAAGGCTTGGCTAACGCCGAGCTTTTCTCTCTTTCACTGGCAGTTACCACTGCTTGAAATTCGCATACGAATATCCAACACTGCGAGGCGAAGGAAGAATGAGAAACTTTCTTCTCAACTAAACCTCGTTTTTCAGGGGTGAGATTAAAGTTCTGTAATCCAAAAGTTCCGGACGGTAAAAATTCCCAAATTCTGAGTTTCTAGAAAAGTCACGATTCAGAACTTCCAAATTCTGAATGGTCGAATTGCAGAAAGCTCAAGGATCCGAAAGTTGAAAACTCAAAAAGTCCAAGAATCCCAAAATTTGATAGAAGCTCATCACAAAGCTCTCAAATAAATGAGATTACATAAACAAATTCCGAAATTCGTAGTTTTGGCATTTTGGATCTCAAGCTTTCGGAATTTTGAACCTTCAATATTTTTGATTCGAAGTTTTTCAAATTGGTTACGTAGACTTTCGGGGAAATAATCTTTCTGAAGACTGCGAATAGGTAGTATAAAAATTCCGAATTTTGACATTTCCCAGCTTTTGAAATTTGGAATTTCAATCCCTTCCTACGAGTCAAATCACGAAAAAAAAAAAAAAAATTTCCCACTTCCTGATAAATGTCATTCGATTTTAAAGTTGACGAACTTCGCGTGAATACGAAACGATGACACGCAGTTCCACCCATTTCGTTTCAACGCAGTCTCAAATATCGAGATGCGAGGAACGAACGAATAACCAGTTGACCATCAAAAATAGATCTAGCAACCTATTTGTGTCACGGAACAAGCGAATACTGGGACTAAACATATTTATCGCAAAGTTTGCAGATCAGAACAGCTGCAAGCTCGCTGCACAACGGAATTTTTAAACTTTTATCATAACATAACGATGATTCGAGGTGATCCGCCTATACGTTCGTGACAACGGTTTAAAAAAATTGGATTAATTCCGTGAATAAAACTTTCGAAACTGATAAACTCCAGCTTCACACAACCATTCGGAATTTCACAGTTCAATAATCACGCTCACGTGTTTAATGAATGTGAAAAATTTTTACATACAAAACGGACAGCCATAACGATGAATATTATAATAATGAAAAATACGTTTATCAGATGGAAACAGAAAATGATTAAGAGCAAGTAAAGGAACGACAAAAAAAAAAAAAAATTGAAGAACAGAAGAACAAAATTACTCATACACAATGAATACATACATAGGTATAACTTATTGCTCTTGTTTCCGAGTAATTTTAATAGTAATAACAACAATAATAATTATTATAATTATAATATGATAATATAATAATAATAATAATAATAACAATAACCTATAACGAATAGGATGCACCAATTGTAATAGAGAAGAATTTTATAGCACGATCAAACATGGTGAAACTATAAGGTTAACAATAAAGAAGAGGTAACGAATGTTTGTATTATTGGTATGTGTAAACATAAAAACTAGACTAAACTAACTAACAGCGTATTATTATCTCTAGCTCGTGTAAGAAGCCGCGAGGTTTACCGTAACGTAACTAATCAGTATTAAGTACTTAATTAATATTAATATTGCTTTAAGATTTAAGAATACGCGGTATATATGGATTATAGATAGATAATTATTGTTATAAGCAGGCTTAAGGTCACACAACGTGGATTCTAGTGCCAAAATAGTTCCTTAAGGATTTTTAAAATACATAACTTTAATATTATTAAATACTTATACATATAATATATAATATTAAAATAACAATTATTATAAATATACATATGAGCATAAATATATCTATGTTCTAAGTTATATTAATTATATTACACACAATATTATACCTATATGTAAAATTACGTTATGAAAACTTTCAAATTTTATATATATATATATAGTATACACACTTACGTTAAAAATTATTAACATTATCGTTGTTATTCATATTAACATTGTTACGTCGAAGTTTATTAATACTATTATTATTATTATTATCATACATATATTACACATAGATCATTGTTTAAATCGAGAAGAACGCAAAAAAAAAAAAAAAAAAACCTATTATCATACACTAATGATTTACCTTTTGCTCATTGATACAGAAACATTCATTGCTCACATGCCTTATGCTCGACTAATATACCATGCGTACGTCAACGTGTAATGCAAAAAAAAAAAAAAAAAACCGCTCAAAGGCTCGTATAGAAGCAACGATTATTTGGAAATAAGACGAAAGAGAAAAATAAAATAAAAATTGAAATATTCTACTGGAAGCTTATCAGACTGTAGAGTTTACATTGCGATTCACTGTATACTATAACCGTGATAATTAAAGAAAAAATCAAGCCAAGTTATAGTCGGCAACATTTTAAATATCGTTAACGACGTTTCTCATCTATTCCACATGATATTCATCCCCTTCTCTTGTAGCCTCTATAACTAATGAAAATGTCTATTGTGTGTTTAATTAATGTGTATACTGTTAAATATCACTACATATAGTTCTAGAAATCATAAAGAAAAAAAACAAAAAAACCGTCTCTTCATTCTCGAAAGTGTTGTTCAGCCGATACAACACGGTTTAGATCAATTGTGGCTGTAGATTTTACACGAAATTTACGGATCTTGGGTTTTGGATTTCTTCAAATGATACCTTTTTATCGGTTATCGATGATCCATCAAAATATCTTACTCTCGATCTATACATATATTCATCTCTCAACTACGAGGTATACGCAATGATCACGTAATATTTTCCGATGTAACGTCTGTAGAATAACCATACGTGATAAGCGAATACCTATAAAATGCCATGCATCCAACATGTCTGCAAATATTCGTATATTATATATATCATGCATAAATATATATGTATCATATATAAATATCGATAACATCCCGTATGACAGTGTCTTTTTTTCCCGTCGACAATATTTAGCTCGCGTAATACCAACCCCAAGAATTATACCTACTACCCTTAATCGTAAATTGAAATTTATGACAAATGAAGTAACGTTCTCTTTTATTTTTTTCTCTCTGTCTGTCTCTTTCTAAGGCGGAAGCACGTAAAAATCCAGGGTACATAAATACGTGTAATTGCTGCTTGGGATATAAATTTTGTTGAATTTATAACAATCTTTTTCACAGCTGTCTAAATTTACATCGACCTGTATAAATTACCCTATGAGTGTTGTAAAATTTGGTAAAAAAAAAAAACAAAAAAAACTAACAAAACAATTCCCAAGTAACTCATCTCATCAGTTAGCCCAAACTCCTGTACATACCGAGAGCTTCTCTAGAAACTCAATAGTCGGAGCAAGCGATCGCGCATGCGCGAGTTTCTGCATCAGCTCGCACAGGCTAGCCACCCCGAGTTCAAACCGCCAAACTCTATTCCTAACGGCAATCTATCTCGTCAATAAGATATTTTTAGGTTAGAATATGAATTGCTGAAGTTGGTGCGCCTGATTTTCGGGCCGAAATATCGGGGCGTGACGATCTCGCCAACCGATGAGATTCAATAACTTCACGCATGCGCAGTCGGCCGCTCAGGCCCTTAAGTTTCAGGAAATGCTCTCGATATAAAGGTATACATAATCTAAGCTAACGATACATATATACATATAAATATACACATCTAGATAGATCGATAAGTAAGATTGTATTATTTAATACGAAAGAGAAAAAGAACAAAAAAAAAAACAAAAAAACAAAAAAAAAAACTAGATAAACTTGAATTAAATCTTAAGCAAGAGAGCTTTGTGGCTCTATCACTCAACCGTTCCATATGATCAATTAATTATAATCTTAGTACGTTTAGCGTGTGTGTTAATTATCGAAGTGTAATTACGACCGTGTCCCTACGATCAGCTTTTAACGCTTTTTGTAGGGCTAGGCCGGTGAGACACTATGATATATGATTAGGAGATGATGTCTGGATAAAAATGCATCCGAAAATGAACTACAGAAAAATCAAGGTAGTGAAAGGGCTCGGGAGAATAAAGCCCTTCTAACCTTGACAGGATTAGATATTAAGAAACTTATTTATTATCGAGTTTTCGATGTTTTTGGGACTTTAGGTTGAAACGTACGATTAAAACTGAAGAGTTTGGTAATATGATCGAGTCACGTACCTAAAGGATATTCCCAAAAATATCGGAAACCTTTGTACTTAAAAAATCTGAAGCTTTTATTAGCCGAAGTTTCAATTTTATGAAACATTTGTATAAGAAGATTGTCCTTTTTTTTTCATTTGGAATTTATCTTCTTTGTTTTCTTAGGCAGGTAAAAGATGGATCGAAACTCGAAAGTAACGTTGTTGTCGTGCTATTATTATAAGTAGGGACAAAAGTGAATATTCATTTCTGCTATTTGCAAATGGTACGATGTTATTACATGTCAATTTATTTTGCAAAATAAATGACTTAATATCAATAGAGTTGCACCTCGTATCTCGTCCACCTCCTCTTATACTTCATTCATGATTCTATTTCAGAACCACGAGGTAAGTTCTGCCAGATATATTAAATGAAATAAATAAATAACAATATTTTCGATTTTACACAAACGTCAGAATTCATCCAAGTTCCTCTACAAGCGCCGCATGCAGAATAGTAAATATCTCGAATTCGGTATTAGCCCGTTTTCTGGGGTTTGTAATCATCTTCAATTTTTTAGCAACTAGTTGACCGAATAAGTCTTCCTCGGAATTTTGTGTCGAAGTATCTCCAACGATGTCGGTATTTGGTTCTTCCATTTTTCGAGAATGGCTTTCGCTAACTTGAACCTGTTCCCCTCTTTTCGTTTGATTCAATAAAGTCGACGTTGCTGGACTGATCGTAGGCGAATTAGATCTGTCCTCTTCGTCCTCATCTTTATCATCCGAAGTGGCTTCCGAACCAAAATCGCCCTCTGTGTCTTCGTCTAACTTTTCTGTTTTTATCACAAATGACATAGTTCGTTTTTTAGTGTTCGATAACGGGTCCTCGCTATTCTCTCCATCCATATTCTCGTAGTCGTACTTTTCGTCAATGTCGATAGAATAATCTTCGGAAAGACTTGCCTGATCTTCGTATCGAACTTGCAACGGCAGCTGGAATTCAAATTTACAATACTCTCGATTCAACTTTGAGGCATTTTCGAAACGGGGAAAAATTTGTTAAACCTTGTAGAGAAAATGATATGACGTTTTTTGAACTAGGATAATGCGCATACCTGGGAATTTTCGAAATTTAGACCCTCGGTCTCTCGCTGATTGTTTATTGTCTGGCGGTAACCACCACTCAGGAATTTGATATGATCAATAAACCAGAGCGTCGACACGTAAGGCTATTGAAAAAAGAGAATAAAATGGCGATCAAAAAATCTGATAATTTCACCGTGATCGAAAAAGATTTGTATTTTATTTGTATTGGCTGTAATTCTCACTACTCTGTGAAAAATCCAACTATAATGTCAATACCTTTCCTTCCTCAGCATACTTCCTTCCTTTTGATAATTCGCCGTAATATTGATACCGCAATTTCTTGAATTTCACCTTCACGTCCACCCCAGTTGTCTCGGGTCTAATTTTGCAGATATGCTTTGCTACATTCTCAAACGCTTTCTGACGTGCGAATTTATTGCGGTAGTTGACGTGATCTACATTGTAAAGGAACTCATGTTTCCTATATTCTCGTAGTAGAATCTCAATTTCTGGCTGCGTCCAAACCCTCGTGGAGACAGAGATTCTGAATAAAATTTCACAAGCTTTCATCAATTTCGTATCGTCTTTGTATCACTTTTTCTCGACATTTCATGATCTTCCGGCTGTTCAAGTGTCAACAACCCAACCAGTACCAAATAGTAAGATCAAATCTTACCTACTACCGATGTGTATAGCGTCTTCGATCTGCCTCAGTGACTGACGACGATCTTGCCTTTGGTATCTAACACTTGTCTCTGCCATCTATCAACAAGCGATAATTAACATAATTAGAGATAATCAGCAAGGATAAAAACTAGCTGTAGTTACGAAGTGGATAATACTAGCCAAAAAGGCACGAGTTGATAAATATTGGTCGCAATTATCGATTGATTGAAGCCATTATTGACGTCGGGATGTCGCTGAAATTTGCAGAATTCATCGAGCTGGCCGGTAATGGTTCCAGCTAAGCAAACAGCGGTCTATGCGAAGGATTAGATGCAGGGAAAATTTTTGAATGTTCCCTTCAAATTTCATTGTCCGCTCACATTTGGAAACAAAGTTACCAGCTACTACCTCAAAAAATCATCAGCCAGATATTATTTACTAGTTTCAGTCTCATAGGTCAGATAGAATCCGACATTGCGTCAAACCAACGAGTCACAACATTAAACACAAATCGAGAAAAACTTACCCTTTCAGAGAATCTTGTCGTCGAATTGACATCGGCGGTAGTGCCCACATCTGCGGAATAAACTGGAGACGTTTGTGGCAATTCTAATTTCAACCTTTCGATTTCACGTTTCCGAGCTTGTGAGCCTTTCGGAAAATCTACATTAAGGTTGGCGTGGTAAGTGTCGAAATGTCTTTGCACAACGTACTTCCGATTAGTACCGAACACATACGCGCACATCAAACATCTACAACGATCACCTATGGGAGCAACGAAGTACTCATCTTCCCAAATCCCTTGATAGTAATAATTGTGAACTCTCATACGTTTTGGTGCACTTGCCATTTTGACTGTAATAAGCAAAGCTATAGTAATTTCAATTCTGAGGATGAACTTCGAATGAAATAATTTACGAAATTTCATCATCTTATAATGCCATCACTCCCTATCAACAATCGATCAATCCCATTGGTTCATCGGGGCGAGAAAAGGGTAATGTATGTGATATCGCTGTGATTGGACAACGAGAGGCCAAAGGCTCTGACGACCATTTTCGGGTTATTCACTTTTCCGAAAATTCTTCAAGGTATTTGCCAGCGAAGATTATCCACTACGTCAGAAATATTTCCACTTAGGACTAGGTTTTTCTGAGTAAATACTGAATTCAGGCATCCTATTGTTTCTTGGGACCAGGCCGATCGCAGACACCTCGACTTAGGTTGTCTTTAATTGGGTCGCCATCAGGATCTAGTGCACCCTTATACCTGACCTGTGCGCCACGTGCACAAAGTACCCCACTGCAGTCTCTAAAGTTGGATAAAAATACGGACCTAACTGACACAGCGCAAGTTAGAGTATTTCGATGGCTACGTGGAAAAAAAAGCTGTCTCAGAAGTCGCTTCAATAACCAGCATCTCACAAGCGACTCTGAAATCCCTCTGTAGCGCTATTGACTTGCCATGCAACTACAAAGCGATTTCAGAGGCGCACGCGGGATAGCTGGTTCTTCAAGCAACTTTTGAGATAGCTGCTTTTTCCACGCAGCCATCGATTTATCCGCATGATTCTTGCCTATTGCTCAACGGCAGACATGGGCATTCAGCGTACCGAGTGGGCCAGGCGCACCGAGCAGATATACTAGCCACTGCTGGGTAATATTTGAAATGGTTTTATTTGAGGGGACCAGTACAGCTTGGTTGTCGCAATTGGCAAAATTAAACATAGTCCAAAATCAATTTGTATCATCACCAAAGTTCATTTTGCATCATTATAATCATCTCACTTGAAAACAGTGGCTGCACGAATTCAGGCACACCGTAGATCCGATTCGACTTATCTATGACCAAGATTCGAAGGAATACAGGCCGTCATAGATTGAACGAGGGAAATTAGAAAATTTAATTCTTAGGCTGAGTTATTTGCAAATAAGTGGAAAAGAAATGTTCAATTTTCGGAAAACTAGCCATATCTTCTACAATAATTTTTTAAATTCAATTTCCTTTATTCAATTTATGACGTTGCATCTTCCAAACTATTCGGATGCTGAGAAAGTGAAATCGGACCTACCGTGTGCCTCAATTCATGCAGCGACTGATTTTTAGTGACATGATTATGATGATGTAAAATGAACTTTGGTGAAGAAATAAATTGATTTCGGACCACGTTTCATTTTTACAACCACGACATACTTGTCACCATAATATATGTTTTTCATTATGCTGATTCAAATTTCTGTCATATCGTACCAGATTCTGACGAAGAAGGCCTAATCCGATTAAGAAAAATAAACTATTGTGACCCCTGTCCAATATTTATCTACCCCTAGATATTACTATCAAGTGGGGCTGGCCAAGAGAACGAGGACGAGGACGTGTCAGAAGGAATGTGACATCATGGGTTTCATTCTTTGGGTCTAGGAAACACACCTGCAACTTCAAGTAAAATTCGTGACCTGGAGGCCTGAGACTCTTCATGGCATTAGTGCATATTCCATGTAGTGAATAATTTTCCCTGATAACCTCATTACCTTGTCATTTTATACAAAGTATGAACCAACTCCGATGATTTCTATAATAAATAAATACATACATAGCCGAAGTTTACTCTTAATTAATAAAAGTCATATTTTTCGACGAATATTGCACGTAGCATGAGTTTGAATTCGCTGCGCATCGGCGCGTCTACCGCCAGGTCGCCCGCGCAACCGGTAGGCGTCGCTAGATCACAGCTGATCGTTTGGCGATGTTTGGGCCAGAAAAAGGTCAACACTTTCTAACGCGAAAACGGCTGATCGTAGAACATGGGTTTTCGCTTCGAATTTGTGTGGAATGCTCTCCTCTATTAGCTGATATGTTTTTCTTTTTTTTGTTTTTAATGAGTTAGAGCGAAACCCCAAGCAATTGAGTCGCGGACTAGCGATTTATTGATAGTTTTTCATTAATTTAACTATTACCCCGGGAATTTTGTGATTAAACATTTTGATATGTTATGCTGGGCAAGTTTCTGCGTCGATTGCGCGGCTGAATTATTTGAGGGTCCAAAGTCCTACGGATTTACTAGATTATCAAATATGTTCTGGATAGAAAAAGAGATTGGTCGACTTGGGTTCAACGGAAAGTATCGTATTCTTCGCAGTCAGATGTCGAGTTTTGATCCATAGTTGAGTTTTGGAAAATGATTGATCAAACGGTATATAGCAATCTTACGAGCCTCCACAAAAGATTGCTCTCTTCTTTTGGACCGAGTTATCCGTACGAGCCAATGTTTTCCTCAATGAGCACATAAAATCAAGGCTGAGGTCACGATTGAGATTGATAGATGAAAATCTTGAGACCTTGACCAGTTCTTATGATTTCTAAAAACTTGCTGAAAATACCCGAACGGCTACGGAGCACTGATGTCCTCGAACCAACAAACTAACCTTTCTCCGCGCCGGAATAATCGGATCTTTTCTGAGCCACCAAAATATTTTTGCAAAAACGTATCACGCACAAAGTATATCTATTGAAAGTGCTTCGAATATTTGTCGAAACAATGAATGCCACTATTATACGCCAACAAAGGATTATGGGACCTTTTCTTTGACCAGATAATACAAGCGGAACGAGCCTCACGAACTAGGTGCACTGAACAGGTAGCGTGGTGCACGGCAGACACGTTCTGACCTACAGGAAGTTATTGACCGATCGTTGCGCCGTACGGCGGGATATTGACAAACAATATTCCCCGGGATTTATGAGTCGGCAAAGTAACTCTCGAACGTATCCGACATCTACTGGGTGGAGGAAAAAGTCTGCCGTACCCACCAGCAACCCTTAAGACCTGCTACCATTGATTTTTTCACATTGGTAACCTGCCGGAGTCGCTAAACCCCGTAAATTATTACTGACTGGTGTTACATATGCAAAAATAAATAAATCCTCTCTCGTTCAAGAAAAAAATGTTTGTCATGTTCGTCATTTGTTTCTCGTTCGTTCGAAAATTGGGGCAAAATTTTTTTACCAGAACCGGGATGAACTCCTGCGGAAATTCGATACGCTTTGCGGTTTTAATTTAAAGTTCGCGAACTTACCGACGAAAGGAAAACGCGGCGTGCAGGTAATGAATTTTTGAATAACTGACGGTCTGAATTCGATGAGAATATATTCGGAGGGAAGTTTCGTCGAGAAATTAATAAACCGCGTAAGGGATTCTCGAGACATCTTACGGGGTGTTTTTTCAACCCTGTTATAGCTACATGGACCAGGAAGTTATCCCTCGCGACTACCGACCCCTGGCGAGTACCGGGTTCGAGTTGGGCGAGCGAAATATCACTGAATTATGCATGCGCGTTTTTAATTCGGTAATCAATAGTAAAAACCACCTCCAGGTCCTGCTCCCGTACACTTTTACGTTCGGATACAGAAAGGGAGGGGCTCCTGCTGATGCTCACAGAAACGAGGAGTCTTCCGGAACCAGCGCCGATCCTACTCTAGCTGTACCAGCGATATAAATACATCTAGAGTTTTATTCGCGTTCCGGGAATGGGATATTTATATCAACTCACAGACCCGAACCAACAGAGTAGTAATTTTTTGTTCCCCTTTATTTTATCCCATATTTATCTGGTTTTTTTTCCACCAAATGAGAAACTCGATGCCTCCTTTCTGTTTTATCAATTTCAACGGAAGATAATTATTACACACGGTTCAAAAAGGGGAATGAAAGAGACAGTGGAGGTCCTTACGACTGGGATCAGCACTAACGTATTTCCTTTATAGCTGTTAGTACAACCGCCTTGAGGCGATGTGGTACAAGTCGCTTCGAACCTAACCTAGCTGATATAGGAAGTATGAATCTGACTGGAATTCCATTTGTTTTTTCCAAACAGTAGAATACTCAGCCACTTTTTGCCATAGTGAAGCATTTATCTTCTGAGTTTCATTCCGGTAGGTTGTATAGTTTGCAAGAAATTACGAATCGCGTTTTCGAGGTGATGACAATTGGTAATAATGGAATTCCGTAACACAGTCCCGTACAGCAACCCAAACCGATATGGGAGTCTGTTCGAAATTCTATGATTACCAATTGTTCTCAACTCGAAAACGGGAATTGTAATTTTTCAATGACTATCCAATCAATCCGAATGAACCCTCTACGAATGAATCTACTTTTTTGGCAGAAAGTGGCTGAGTATGTCACTTGATCAAAAATACTGATAGGATTCTAGTGAAACTCGTGTTTTTTGATGTAAGCTAGGTTAGGTTGAAGGTGATCTCTACTATACCACCTTAATTCCAGAAATAAATTGATTCTCATTCTGCTCTATAATCACCTTGTAGTACGCAACTATCGATCTGCGGTTAATATAGCTCCGAATAAGAAACTCGAAACTACACATACGCTCGTATTGCTGGATACTTGATTAACAATCGTGTCAATAATTCCCTAGTATATCGGGTAAAGTGTGGTAATATGAGGTAAATCAGTAACCGTTATACACCGCTCTGCAAACTCCAGTTAATAGAGTATGACTAACAAACGTACACCTTGCAAATACATTTTTTCAAATCGCTTTTGCCTATCCCGAAAGTTATCACTCGAATTCTTGATATTTGGATGAGCCAATTTGTATTCGACGTTTAGAAGATATGCAAAAAATCGATGTACAAGATATAGAAATAAAGAAAGATAGCCAACTAAAATCTCGGTTTATGATTTTTTTAGACATGCATCCTTTTGCATGGCATCTCCTTAGTTGATCACTCGCATAATTTGACACGGCGTTCGAAATTATTTAACCTTTTATATAGCCCTTGTCTCAAGCGGGTTGATCCTACCGAACTACTATTTGAACTTTGACGGTACCTTTTCTTTTTCTTCAACGTTCTCGACGGAAAAAATCGCGTGCAGTTCCAAATTTTTATATCTGACAACTCAAGTTCATTGGTTCGCATCGAAACTATATGAATGCAGAATTTACCCGGCGAATTTGAAAAACTTTTTGTGGACGATATGAGGTCGAACCCTGTCAAAGAGCAGATTTTCTTCAACAGAATGCACCCGCGTGATACAAAGTCCTTCACACCCCTCACAATTGCGAACGGTGGAAAAGAATACGTATAATGAACATGATCGTCAACATTTCTGCATCTGCATTTTTGAACTTTGTCAGGTCGTCGCTCCGCCACGGTCAATCCTAGAGAAAAATTTGCAGGACGTTTTCCGTTGCTCTATCAATTATGTAGATACGCATTTTTGTTTCATTTTTCCTTTTTTTTTTTCTCTGTATCGTTCGAAAAGTAGCTCTGAATGGTTTGATAAAAACGAATAACAATATACCACAGCTGGATAATTGATTTGTGAAGGAAAATAATGAGGTTGGCTTCAAAAAAAAGACAACAAAATGAAAATGAAACTAACGAATAGTAGCTCTCAATTTATTGATGATAAGTAAATTTAAAAAAATTTGTATCTGAATAATTGATAGGACAACAAAAAACTTCCTACAAAGATTTCTCTAGGATCGACTGTGGCGGAGCTATACGGCTTAACAAAGTTGAAAACTGCAGATGCAGAAACCTGAGGGTCATATAATCATCCGTGATAATGACTCATTGGGAGCCAATACAATATATATCTTCCAATCGTTGAAACAATTTCAAACAAAAAAATTATTTCCAAGGTGTATATCTTTGCAACCTCCTCGAGTCACAGTACCTACCAGTTTTACCTCATATTTGAAAAAGTTACCTATACTCTTATAACATGAAAAGTGATCAATGATCGCATCTCCAATTAACGAGCTGAGGAATCTATTCGCGATTGACACCAAAACAGAATAAATTTCTAAAATCAACCGAATCCGTATGTTTTGTTGCATCTTGATCCTCGAGATACGATGATGGCGGGTAGATGGGTACACGGGGTTTGGGTTGCGGATGGTTATTGGTGGAAAGGGGATAGGCATGGGGATGGGAATGGGGATGGGGATGGGGATACGGAACGAGGGGTAGTCGGCAAAGGTACAGATACAACATTATGAAAACACGAATGTACTTTTAAATCAATACCTTTCCCATCGCATTGTGGATACCTAGTGGTGGGGAGGAGGCACCCCGGAATGGAATAACTCGCCTCGTGCAGAGAGAGAGAAAGAGAGAGAGCGAGACTAGTAGGCTGGAGCTTTTGCTGTGGCCTGAGCAAAATCGCGGAGGTGAAGAGCCGCGCGGCGATGAACGAGAGATGAAGGGGCGGAGGGGGGGGGGGGGGGGGGGAGGAAATTTTGCTAGGGGATGAATTTTAGGGAGGGATGTTAACGGGGGTAGTGGTTACATTTCATAACATTAACGAATGCCTAAATTCTCCGTATTTATATATATATATATATACGGGCTTTTATTGTCGGCGCCATCTTTCATTATCAAATATTAAACCCCTATCGACGATTTTAACGTCTCTTTTTTACGACATATATTTCGCGATATGCAGGGATCTGTACCACCTTCAAAACCCACAACCCACCTATACAACCCAAGTTAAAGGTGAAACTTTTTTTTACGATCCGCAGGGAGATCATTTCCTTACGTTTCGATTAATGGCCTTTAACTTTCCTTCACATTCTGGTTCGATGATTTCTTCTTAATGTTGATTAGTAATATTGAAGCTTCGAGGCTTCGACCCTTTCTCCAAAAAAAAAAAAAAAAAAAAACTTTCATTCCACTGAAGGGATAAATGTTTCAACCGAAGTGGAAAAGAAATTTACGGAAAAACGCAAGGTAGGTACATAAATGATGGAGGTTGTTGAATTAGGCCTTTGCGTATTGAGGTTTCAGGGTTTTAATAAAAATGAGAAAATAGTGGGTCAGAAAACGTTCACTATACCGTTTCTCATTCGTAGAATATTTTGAAAAATAATTCCGTCCCTTTATACCAGGCAAGGGAGTAAATATACATAAATATATATCAACGGAGTCTCGTCAGCTTTTGTCTCCGCAATTTTCACATCTCGTAAAAGTTTGAACCTGTAGGTAGAAAACCGACGGCTCTCGTAAGTCGACGTCCAGCCTTTGTCCATTCCGGAGGTCCTCGTTTTGTTTCTGATCCTTTTTCATACGTATAATATTTATATATATATGTAATATGTATACACATATATATGTATATATATCTCTTCATATTTCTTCCTCTCATTTCGGTTATACCCACGCAGCTTTGCATTTTTACTCGCCTTTCTCTTTCCCGCTATATATGTATACCTACGCTTTCAGCATCGGGTATAGGTACATGTAGATTTCTAAACGAAGGTCGTTATATCTGAAGGGTGCAATTAGGACAAAGGTATAAAGGTAGGTATACAAAATATGCGCTTCGTTAACGGTTTTTTTTTTCTTTTTTTTTTTTTTTTTATTCATTCATTTTTTTTCTTTTTTTTTATTCTTATTGTATAATATTTTACAATATAAGTATGTAAGTACGTTTCGAAAGGATTTATACGTACGTCTCGATCTACACCCTCCTGCCTACATCCTCATGGTGCTACCTACCTCGCTAATGGCTTCTTCTTCTTCTTCTTCTTCTTCTTCTTCTGGTTCTGGTTCTGGTTCTTCTTTCCGGCTACAACCCCGACTACCTCTCTAAATAAACGAAACTGTATACGTTTTACATCCATAACATCTGCACCCCTATACCAGATCCTGAACACCGTTACCGAAATAATGAGGAAGTTAGATTCTTATTTCTCTTATTTTCCTCCTTTTTTTTTCTTTTTCTCTCTATTTCTCTCTCTCTCTCTCTCTCTTCCGCGCGCAATTCCACGCGGTACAATATAAGCTTGTTTACACCGAGAAGATATCCACACACATTATTATTACGCATAACAGAAGGGAGGGTAAAAGAAAAAAAAAAAAAAAATCTTCGGGGTTCTTTTATCCTCTTTTATACAATTTTATACCATCTCGCTATGTTTCATCCAACCTTATATTTTATTTTATTTATTTATTTTTTTCACTTTCTACTTCACAGTCTCGTTACGAATCTCTCATTTTCCCCCCTCATCATCATCATCGATCCTTTCCCCCTTCCCGCAAGTCGCACCCCGCGGTGGCAGCTAACAAGATGTTGACATTTGCCACTATTTTACCCATCTGAAGTGTATACGTATATTTAGTGATTATCTTCCACTTTGTATGCTAACGTTTGATGACGAAGCGACAAAGCCTGACGTACTAGAAGATTCGTGATTAGAGTATCAAATCTGTATATAAGATTGATCCACGAGATACTTGACCTCGAGCTTTGCGCGAGGGTAATTTCCAGAAGATATATTATCGCGGTAAAAGAAGTTCTCGAACAGAGACATAAGTCTTGCCTGATGGAGTTTGAGGTTAGAATATATATATATATATATTTATATGTGTATATATATGTATATACAAATAAATACAGATGATCGCGCAGTGTAATAACGTCTCTGATATAAATTGGCCTAATCAAAAGAAGTATATACATATATATATATATATATATAATATAATAAGTAGGAAATTATTAGCCGGATTTCTCTGACCCGTCATCCGGCAACAACAACCTTGTTTACATCCCGAAGACGACGCGGTAACCGATATATAGCCAAGAGGTCGAAAGAGGAAGAGGAAACGGGCCGAGAAGGGAGACGAGGACCACTTCCGATTCCTGACGTCTTCTCCCTCTGCTCTCTCGCATTCCACCTCCGCCCCTCGACCAAGTCGCCTTTGGCACGCTCCAACCTCCCCCCCCCCCCCCCCTCTCTCTCTCTCTCTCTTTCTTCTTCTTCTTCTCTCTCTTTCTCGCTCTCTCTCTCTCTCTCTCTCTCTAGTTTTCCGATACGTGCCGTCGCGGCACGCTTTTGCCGGGTGTCTCGCTCGCCCGCCATCTTAACCGATAATGCCCTCGCAGCAGCCCCTTGCGCCTTCGTGTTTGTAAACATATGCCCGCAACCCGCAACCCGCAACCCGCAGACCCGCAGACCCCGAGACCCGTCGTCGTGCCGCGCGACGACGCTGTTGGAGGTTGAGGAGGTGGCGTCGGAGGCGTTGGAGGCAGCGGTGGCGGCGGTGGCGGTGGTGGTGGTGGCGGAGGCCGACGACGGCCACCTGTATGCTTCAACCGTCCGACCGTACCTTACCTGTTACACAACGGCAAGCTATATATGTATAGCTATCCCTACGTCGAGAATTGAGGGGGCGGAAGGGTGGTGGAGGAATGGAACGGAGGAAGAGGACGGGAAGATTGACGGAGAACTTCCGGTTCCGGTTAACGAGTCGGGTCATCTAATTAGTACTCCGAGCTCTATACGGAGTCGAGCTATACCCACGAAACGTTTATACTAGAATTTTCGTACAGACAATCAGCGCATAGGGTTATAGACTTATACCATTTGTGGACATGATTGATGAATGCATTATACTCTTTTTTGGAAATCAAAATCTATTCAATCATTGAATTCATCACGAAAACATAACCTACGGCGAATATTGAATCCAACTTTTTATTATTTGATTGTTTAAAAACGGAGTTTTTAGTAATTGAAACTGTAAAAACATTTTTGTACCATTTTTGTACCATTTTTAGACCATTTTTGGCCAGGCCGTGATTTGCATTTTAATGGGTATGGCCACAAATAGAGCAAGACATAACCAGAAACAGTATCAATAAGAACCCTTATACCTATATGCTCAGTTTTATACACGCCATAAAAAGCTCGCTGTACTCAGAAAACTAGTTTGGCAAATTCAACAAGAATTAGTTTGTTGGTGATTTTGTGTCGATTCAACAGAATTCTGTTAAATAATCTAGCAACTGTTCTGCTATATGTTAAATCAACTAAAATCCGCGGACAAGAATTTTTTGTTAAATCAAACAGAATTAGTTTGTTGGTGATTTTGTGTCGATTCAACAGAATTCTGTTAAATAATCTAGCAACTGTTCTGCTATATGTTAAATCAACTAAAATCCGCGGACAAGAATTTTTTGTTAAATCAACAGAATCTTTTCTTAAATCAACTCCAAATTTTGTTGGCTGTACAACTCTACTAAGTTTTTGGTCAATTTAGCAAAATTTTAGTCCATCCAACGATATTTTTTCATGAATGTGTTAGTTTGTACGGACTATGTGTCAGTCCATGAATTCCTACATCTTTCAAAATAAATGAAAGAACACATGTCTTTAAATTTTCTCAAAAACGGAATTTTTGACTCGGTCATTCGTTAACAATTTGTTCTGATTGATAGGATCGCATACTCCCGGACGTTATACGAATAATTAATTATCCATCAAACCATCACCAATTTTTACGTTTCCGATTCTGAGGGAATATTGCAGTCTCTTTCCAAATTTGAACCGTTTTCTATATGTAAACGGGAGAATTCCCTGCATGCCTAATCAACCAGCCTCTGACTTTAGCCATTTCTAATCCACTTCCAATTTAGTGACACGATAAGTTCTCGCACCACGCAATAAAATTGTTCATACATTTTTCCTCTCTGTAATTATTCAAGTATTTTCAAACCCGCTGGTTCTCTAAGTTTTGGAAAAACAAATCATACAAGTTTTACGACGGAAACGGGAATCGGATGACGGTTGTTCATTATCGTGTTAGTGTTTTTTTCCTGACGAATTACCATGATGCATCTTGATGATTCCAAAATATTTATGGACAATTAGAGGTTGAGAATCGTCTGATTAACATGAGACTTAATTCGTATTTCATCCTACTTCATGATCAGGTCACCCGAAATTTGGAAACATCAATTTCATTATTTGATGTCGTCTAGCGGCGCGTGCATCTGACCAATGACAGGAAATTTCTCGGGCTGTAGTGCAGCAGATATGAAGTTTCTATCAGATTTCGTATCAATTGAGTATCTAATACGTAAGGATTTTCGTATCTTGTTTTCTGCAGTAAAGGTTCAATTAGGATTTAGATAAATATACTAAACACCAAGTATGAAGGTAATCAAACTCCAAACGAAAACTAAATTCTGTGTACGAAACTGATACTGGATACAGATAAGAATAAATACCAAATTCTAAGTACCGAGGTATTAGATTTCGAGTACTCAGTTCTCTTGTTAAATTTTTTTCATCATCACCATCATCAGGCAATTGAATAACTCTTCTCGTCTCGTTGATGGTATTTATTGAAGGGCTCCGATTTCCGTGGACAAAAACACGTGTTCTTCAAACCTGAAGTCTATATTATCGAGGAAAAGTAAAAATTACGTGTTTGAATCACAGAATTTCTATTTTTGACCACAACTCAAATTTTCTCTAAACAATTTACCGCTGTTCATTACCTCTAGAAACAACAGAAACTTCCATCTGCCCCCAACTGAAATGGTCAAAAAGGGTGATAAGGACGGGGGTATGTTATTCTGAGGTTAATTGGGCAGTTGGTTAAGTTATTTTTAGTTAATCAACAAATTCCAAATTATATCAACGAGAAAATCAAACCCACCCTCTACAGATATCCTCTGCACAGTCAGTCATGAATAACTTCATTCACTCGCTGAGCTTTCCTCTGGGATAAAAGTGCGAGTAACATTCCTCCACTTTTTCCCAAATTCACAAACTGTCCAAAAACATTTTTGACTTTCAGTCAAAAATTCCATACACTTTTTCTAATTCTTTACTCAAATTATTTGGAACCAATTCCATTCGAGGGAGCTCAAATATTCTACTAATTATTAATTCTCCCCATCACTATCACGAAGACCATCTATCACTGAATGGTTAAGTTTCGTTTTTGATTGGATAGAAAAAATCGTATTCCTCATATTTTGAGGGACATTCCGGCCTGCCGATCAAATTTGCTTTCTGACGGAGAAAACGTGGTACCGATGATATGGAGCTATAGATTTGTATAGTTGATACGAAATGTCTAAATGTTGCCGAAAAATCGTTCGGAAATCTTGATTTTTTTTAAACGTTCATGTGGCTCGTATTTCTATATAATATCTTAGAACATAATAAACTAATTGGAATAAAATAGTCTGTGATTTCCAGCTGTTAGACACTGTAATTGTCACTATCAGAGTGAAACGTTTGCGTCTGCATCTCGCAGTGCATTCACCGTGTGATAAGAATATAACGTGACCTATATATCTGCGGGTATGTAGGTTTAACACACATTTGCTTGTATTTAGTTGGCAATCGTTAACGTATATGTACATCCGCATATATACTTGCAGTCCCACGTGTGTGGATGACTTTTGTACATAATAATCGATCCGATTTCCCTTTCCGTGTGCAATAACCTTCACCAATTTCCCATCTAATTAATTTCAACCCCGAACCGTTTCACCCTCGCCTCGACATCTCGTGGCTTTCTATCAAACATACGTTTATGAAAATTGCTGTAATCAACCATTGGAGTTTAACTGTTCGGTGCTTCATTCCGAGAAATCATCATTCGTCATCAACAAATTGGTCAAAATTTATGAAAGCTTCTTGATTTCTCTTTCACATATCATCAGCTGATCATTTCCTGTTAAATTAGGAAATTTCATGATCCATGCCGAATCCTTTTTGTCTAATTTCGACCAAAAGCAGCACCTAAAAGCTCGAAAAAATCTCTCTTTTCAAAACAAACAACTAAAACGTGTTGTGAATGGAAAAATTGTTGGATTTCGATCCACCAGGTTTTAATGAGACGCAGATTTGATCTATTTCCTTATTGAAATAACAAAATAGAGCTTTCTACCTACATGGAAGCTTTCGGCAATTTTCTGCCTGTTTGTCTATCGGACGAATGTATACAGTTGAAGACGGTTCTGCGTTTTGCTCCGATTTATAAATGGTGGAAATCAATGTCATCCGATATCCGGAAACGGTCCAAAACAAGCGCGTGTACGACGAACCTGTCTTCCGGTGAATATCTCCCATCCTCTGCTATCCTATCGTTGATATAGGTATATATATATATATATATATACACGGTGTATAGTAGTTGATATATACCTACCTATGCCGGAGCTTAAAGCTCTCAGATCCCCAACTCCCAGCTCAGCTCTTTCTCTCTCTCTCTCATTCTATCTCTCTCTCTCTCTCTCTCTCTGTAGTTACTATGGCAACAGGTGACGGACTAGTGTGCAGTAGACATATATATATACGTATGTATGTATGTACAATCTGGTACGAAAAGATACCCACCGCGAATCAAAAGTTGTAGAAACGAGTACGCGCTCTCTGCACGAGCGTGGGCGAATCGTGAGATATATGTATATATGTGTATATGTGGGCCAGAGGCATGACGCGGCGAAAAGTTACGGCCCTCAATAAAACTACGATGTTTTTCGGTAACATCTGCTCAACCAGTGTACACATTCGCGTATGCGTTCCACACAAATAAAAGTCCAAAATAATGGAAAAATAGGTATGGAAAATTGGAAAAGCGGGGAAAAAAAAATTATTCGTAAGGTTTGTAAATTCACAAAGCTCAAATTAAAAGCTCAGAAATGCGGAAAATCGTGAAATTGAACGCTCAAAAATCGGAGTTGTTGAGAACTAAAAACTTAAGCTCCAACATTGTGAAAGTTCAGAAATTAGATGAGGTCCAGATTAGAAAAAAGCTCGAAAGTAAAAAACAGTTCCACAGCTGCAAGAAGCTGAAACGTTGAAAAAAGCGCCAATGCTTTTTCATTTGGAATATTGAGAAGAACTTAAAGTCGATAAAATCTCAGAATTAAAAAAAAAAAAAAACTCGAAAATTAAAAAAAAGCTCGAAAATTGAGAAAAAGCTCAAAATGAAAAAGCTCGATAATTGAAAAAGGTTAAAAATGGGAAAAAAGCCCAAAATTGAGAAAAGCTAAGAATTGAGAAAGGTCAAATAGAAAAAGTTCGGAATGGGGAAAAAAGCTCAACGTGAAGGAAATAAGAAACACGACGAAATCACCCCTAGTCGTTATCAAAATAATATCAAAATAATGCGGACAAATTTCTAATTACATTTTCTCCTGATCCATAATCAATCGATGATATATTCGATCCAGGGAAAGAACAAGCTTTGAAATGAAATAATTCGGAGAAGATGAATATTTTCGATTGTTGCAGTAGAAATATAATGTAATGTGAATTTTGTGTCCTGGATGGAGTAATGACGGCTGTACGATTATAAAGCTTTCGCGGTACAGTGTAGGAGATATTATAGGTATATATATATATTCCTATCCTCACGCGAGAGATAGTAGGTATATAGCAAGGATGCCGAGGTACTTCCGTAAATTAGCGGGATATTTCCACCGCGCCGGAAGATAATACAGAGCAATAAGGATACCTGGGTTCCCGAATGGACCCGAATATAAAGCTTAAAAACTTCCGGGTCGCGCTTTGTGCCCGCGGTTTTGCTACCCCTCTGCAAAACCCTCCTCCATCTTTTTTACGGATCAAAAGGTCTCGAGTACGCCTCTGGCGATCGTGTAAAACTGTTTATATTTCATTTTCTTTACGGATATAGTATACCCGGCCACGGTACAAAACCCATTGTCGTTAGAAGCCATCTTCTTCCCTAAACCACCCTGGAAGAATCTGCCCCAGAATGACCCGTTCATTTCCGCATTCACCATCTGAAAAAAGCTTCCGATTGCAGCAGTCGCGTTCAAGGTTCATTGACTAGTTATGGAATTTTTCTAGTTTAAACTTTTTTTTAAAATCTTGACCAATTTGTAAATTTTGAAAATTCTTGTTCAATATACTAATCGTAATGATGATTAGTTTATATGTGTTCTTCACCCAGAACAAGTTGAAGATTAATTCTTGAAGCGAAGCGAGCACATCCTTTGGACTAAAACAATACCTGCATCCCGATTGGTCAAAATTCCTACGGATATAATCAAATGGCCAAATATCCAAGAGTATATATATATATATATATGTATATAGGCGTATGTATAGGCATGTAGATGTACAACGAATTTTCGAATATAATGGCGCTGAGGGGGCATACCAATACTATGTATTTAAAAACAGTTCCGTGCCGGGGGTTGCAGGAAGAAGAGAGAGTGAGTGAGAGTGAGAGAGAGAAAGCGAGGGATGAACGAAGGTAGGGGTTCGGCTGATGAGGGTGGTGTTTCTGGTGGGGTCGCCAGGCACGTGGTGCTACTATTGATTTTAATTTTAGTGAAAGGGTGGAAAAATTAGAAGGGCGACGCGGGGGTTGGGTAGCGAGGGGACAGGGGGATGTTGAGGGGGTAGCAGGGAGTTCTGCTGAACAGTTTCGCTTTCATTTCCCTCTTTGCTCGAAGGTCTGCTGCGCGGCTTGACGAGAGAGGCGCGGGTCGGGTGTATAGGCGAAGAGGAAGAAGAGGAGGAGGAGGAGGAGGAGTGAGGGGAAAAAAGGGAAAAGATGGAAGAGGGAAGAAGAGGGGGATGGTGAGGGGATCGTGAAAAAGAGGGGAACAAACCCTCGACTATGTAAAACACAGAGCTCGCGGTGCGCGGAGTTCGCATTAAAAACCGGGCCTCGCTGCCGCTGCCGCTGCCACCGCCTCGCCTCCACCTCTTTCATCCTTTCCCTTCCCAACCCCTAACCCCCACCCACCCCCGACTACCTACCACCTTCGCCTACCCCCCTCGCCCAACATCCAAAACCCTCAACTCACCTCACCTCACCTCACCTCACCTCACCTCAACGTTTCGCCCTTGTCGTCCCTTAGCCACCCTCTTTTTCTCTTTTCTGTGTCCCGCGATAATTCGCATTGTCGCAAAGCCCGCGCCCGTTCTTTCAGATATTATACCCGCCACCCCCCGCCCCCACCCACCCCCTTCATCCCCCCCATACGTCTACTTATACATGTGCGATATTTACACATCTATACGGAATATAATATTCGCGAATTCTAAAATTCCATTTGATAATTATGTACGTATCTTGTATTATATGTATACATGTCCATGTGTTTCATTTTTTTTTTTTTTTTTTTTTTTTCTAAAGATTTTATGGTACTCTTTCGGATAAAATGTGATAATTGATACACGATTACAGGATTACATATACCTGTGTATTGACGAGAGGTATAACTCGACGTGATGTAGCATCGATTTGTCGAATGTAAAGAGTAGAGAAAAGAAAAGAAGAAAAGAGAAGAGAAGAGAAGAGAAGACAAGAGGAAAGAGAAAAACAGACACAAGAGAAAAAGGGGGGAAAAGAAAAACAGGAAGAAGCAGAGACACACACTGTAGATATATGTGAACTTGACTTTTCTCTTTTGGTTTTTTTTTTCTTCTGTTTTTCTCTTCTTTTTCTTTTATTTTTTTTTTTTTTTATATACACATACCTATCGTACGTATCTACCCAGAGAAATCAACAGGCTTTTTTTCCTCGCTAGGAAAATACTTGTGTATGTGGATAGGAAATATTCAAATCTATATACTCGTTCCCACCCCCACCCCCGCTGAATTTCGATCTCATCCACACGATCGTGACGGTAGTTACAAAAAATAGGAGAGAAAAAGAAAATCAAAAATTAAAAACTGCTACCAAGATTCGAATAAAAAGATTTAATGGTTGATTGTGAGCAAAAATTAGTCCTCCTTTCGTCAAGGGATAGACTGAGCTAACGGGTTATCGACTCAATTAAGGGATCTCTATGTATATGTATGTATGTTGTACGTATATATACTGTAGATATGTATATATATATATGTATATATATGTATAAACGTGGAGCTATTCGCGGAGCTCGGCGTGTTATATTAAGAGCTCGACACGACGTCCTGGTAAAAGGGTCACCCGTCACGCGACACTGACCCTGCGGTCTTCCCTTACCATAACACCAAAACTGCAGCAACATCCCCCCTCGGAATCAAATTCTTGCCTAATTTCTTCTTTCTTCGTACACTTGAATATATCTATTTTAATTATTTCTCCATTTTTTCATTCATTCAGTAATTATATCACACGGCATAGGTACACCACGTGCGTATATAATTCTTGTGAAAAAAAAACAAACGCATGAACCAAAGTTTCATCTTTTCTCATATTCTCACTTCCTGTTTTTTTTTTGTTTTTTTTTCGTTTCTTTTTTTCATTATTAGTATCACGGACGTGAAATAATTTCTACTGATCATTCTACATGTATGCGTATAAATTCGATATACCTATGTATGAATACATGTATATTTAAATACATATATATACTTTTTGGCGGTAAAGGGGTAGATTCAACACGTACCTAACTACACTGCTTACATACATACATACATACATATATATGTATTATATATACACACACACACACACACACACATGTATACATCCATATACCTTGAATTTTCGTTGGCCGGGGCTGTTCGCGTTTGAGGCAAGAGAAAAAAAAAAGTTGAAAAAAAAACCCGGGAAAAATATAAAAAAAAGGGGGATGAAAAAAAAAAAGAAAACCAAACCCCCCTCTGAAAAAAAAACAAAAAAAAAAAAAAAAAGGAAGAAGGTCGTTGAAAAATTTATGCGGCCAAAACTCATTCGGTCCTCGTCATTACTCTCATTGGCCAACACCGAAAAAATCCCATCGAATCAGCTGCGAGATGAGGCAGCTAGCAATTAAAACCCGGAATGGCCGAAGGGGAGTAATAAAACGTACGCATTGCGCAGAATTAGTTGATTAAAATATAAAAGAAGGCGGCTAGATGGTGGGGATGGATGGATAGGCGAGCGCGGGGTGTTTGGTACCATAGCTAGAAGGTGGTTCAACCTCCCCTCTCACTCCCTCCCTCTCTCTCTCTCTCTCTCTTTCCTTTCCTTTTTCCCTCTCGCTCCATCTCTTTCTCTCTCTATTTTTCTCTCTTTCACTCCCTCTCCCGCACCCCCGTCGCTGTATCCTGCAGGAGCTGCTGCCTGCTGCTGCTGCTGCTGCTTCTGGTGCTGGTCCTCCGTTCCAACCACCACCCCCCAGCCCGCAACCCCCAACCCCTGGCATCGCGACTGTAGAGCCGAAGAGACGAAGAGAGAGAGAGAGAGAGAGAGAGAGAAAGAGGGAAAGATAGGGAGAGAGAAAAGCAGCCCGGGAAAAGAAATAATCTGCGAGCTGTATTGACGTTTCTAGTCTAACTCTGATTGAATTATGCATGAGAACACCAGTGTTGCTGAAGTTGTAGGTAGGTTGGTAGGTAGGTACCTACCTTTCCCACCTACCCAACTACACCGACAACCCCCCCCCCCCCACCCCCCCCCCCCCCCCCCCCCCCTCCCCTCCCCGCCCCCTGATACTCAACCACCTAGAGAGAGCCTCCCGCCTATCTCTTACCAACGCGACTTCATCCCTTCGATTATTCCTATCGGTCAATCAGCCTCGGAGATCGCCCTTCTCCAGTATCCGAATCGTTTTCAGACGACGTCCAGATTCTCTTCCTGTTCTCTTGTTTTATTTTTTTTTTTCTGTTTCTTCGTTGTTTTTTTTTATACTCTTCATTTTTGCGTTGATTTATTTATTTAGTTTCATGTTTTTTTGTTTGTGTTTTTTTTTTTTCTTCTTTTAACGGGAAGATGAAAAATAAATGAATTCAGAATCCAAAGAGAGAGAGAGAGAGAGAGAGACTTGTGTGAATAATTAATAATAATTAAAGGTGATTCTTGTTAAGAACAAAAACTGGAGAAGAAAGAAATACGAAAAAAAAGAGAGGTAAAAAGTGAATAAAAACGAAAAAAAGGGATGACAATTTTTGTATAATTATCAGAGGATAAGAGAGAAAGAGAGAGTGAGCCGGCGGTGGATCAAGGTACTCGAGATCAATAGTATATGGGTCCATCGTCGTTTGAGAGAGCGGAATGACGCGGAGCCAGCCCACTTCCTTTTCTCCTTTAACCGAAGATCAAAAGTATATATATCTGCACTTGGAAATGATTAATACACATTTTCTTTTCATCAAAAGGATGTGGAAATAGAAAGAAAGGAAAAAAAACAAATGTCCACCTTTTTCACTTTCATTTCTAATTTTTATTTTTTTTTATTTTCTTTCTGACTTGAGTATCTTCATAACATTCGTTATCGTTCAAGGTTATATAGCAGAGATCACATCCAACTTAACCTAACTAACATAAAAAGTATAAGTTTTACTGAAATTTCATCAGTTTTCTTGACAAAAGATATATATGTGATACCACTTTCTGCCAAAAAACTGAAATCATTCGTAGAGGGTTCATTCAAATTGGTTGGATAGTTGACGAGAAAGTACGATCCGCGTTTCCGAGGTGACAACAATTAGTAATAGTGGAATTTCGAACCGACTCCCATACCGCCCTAAGGTGCACGTGACTGTATTCGGGATTCTATGATTAGCAATTGTTACCACTTCGAAAACGTGATTCGTAGTTTTTTTTTCAAATCATACAACTGACCGGACTGAAACTTGGGAGATGCATGCTACGGCAGAAAGTGGCTGAGTATTTTACTGAAAAACAAAGAATAGAATTCCATTCAGATTCATATTCGTTTTGTTAGCTAGGTTAAGTGCAAAGCGACTTGTAGTACCATATCGCCTTGACAGCTGTATACATACGCATTGACACGTTCGTAATTCTGGCTCAAAAGCAAAAAATCTAAAGCTTCGTGATAAACGTATGCGACCCACCCCCATCCCTTGTAGTTCACTTCCCCAATGGGCTGATTAAAATAATTGGTTCCGAGAAAAAAATGTATGAATTGAAATAAAATACAATATCACAGTCGTCCTTGATAACGGAGGACTCTTCCGGCAATACATAGTTACACACATGCATAGACAAACGTGATTCAGACCAGTGCGAATTTCTCCTTCCGGAGAAATCCCTGTCGAATTTTTGTTGTTGTTGTTGTTGTTGTTGTTGTTGTTGTTGTTTATTCTCTTTGCAGAACGACTTATTACAATTGATAAGATAATAAACACGACGAAAAAAAAAAAAACGTCTCAAAATCTTGAAAAAAAAAACTAAGAAAAAATCTTTCTAAAAAAATATCTACAGGAAGTTTGATCTCATTGTCAATTCGGAGAGGGATTGAGAAAAATCGTTTCTTGTAAAAAATAAGAAAAACAAATGACTGAGATAAACTCAACCACAAACTGAAGGAGGATAAAACCCAAGAAAAAAAAAACAGCAATTTAAAACCGTGAAATTTTGATTTCTTGGGTAATTAGAAAAAATGAATAAAATAAAAATAATAAAATGTGAATAAGTATGTAGGGTCAATAATCGTTTTGAAAAGAATCAAAAATATTAAAAGAGATGCCGATGGCAATTTTGACAAGAATCAACCCTGTAAAAGATTCTTAAGGAATTCCGCGTCATCCTCTACACGCCTTGTATACATGCATACATACATATAAATACCATATATATGTATACATATGTGTCGGTTATAAGTGCGATAACGTATTCAAAGAAAGTGCCTAAATCAGCCGAAGAAACGTTGCACCAGGCGTCGTAAGACCTTGTCAGATGGGGTAAACGGGCGCGAGGTAAGGGTAAGGGTGAGGGTGAGGGTGAGGGTAAGGGGTGCCGCGACCAGAGGGTTGATAGCTGCTAGTGCTGCCTCCAGCACGCATAAACAAGGTGGGCGGGTGGCGTAGAGGGGATTGCGAAGAAGGAAGTAAGGGATGGGCAGACCACCGACGGGGAAACAGACCAACAACGTCTTTATGTGCGCGATAATGATTCACTTGTTTGCTCGATGAAGCCATTTTTGCCATTTTTCGTTGTTTTTTTTTTCATTGTTTTTTCACCATTTTTTTTCACTTTTTTTTTCACATTCATTCTATTTCGATTTTTCAGTTTTCATTTTTCTTTCAATCATCTACTTGTTTCTCCTCGTTGCCAGAGGACTTTGGAAAATCGGAAAACGCATAGATGACGGAATTTCCTTCAAATATACAAAAATGTTTAGTTCATAATTCATCGAATATGTACTATACATTATATTTATTTCTCTCTTCCATTTCCCGATTTCCTTATTTCCTTATTTTAGTCTCCTTTTTTCTTTCTTTTTGTATCTAAATATCATTATGATGATTTTAATTTATTTTTATTTTTCTGGAATAAAACAATTGCAGCACATATGTGGGTACTAATGATGATGATGATGATAATGATGATGATGATAATTTAATTGAAATTCAGTCAATTCAGGTTCGTCAAGTGTACGGCGGTGAAAAGAGAGAGAGAGAGAGAGAGAGAGAGAGAGAGAGAGAGAACGCGTTTCCGGTTCCGCGGGTTTTGGACCGTTAAGATCGTTGAGAAGATCTTTTCAGTATATACGATTGTTTGTACGCGAGCTGGTGATAATAATTTCAACTTGTTTCTCTGCCTAATTGAAACCGTTCCCGCTCGGTGAAATATTCATTGACACAGGGTTACTGCAAATAATGAATTTTGTACGAACTGTGTGCTCGTAATAAGCCTTCCTTGTATATATACACATATATATACATGTATTTATGTATATACCGGGGTGCGTCGTCTAAAAAAGTATTGTTTTCCGTATCCCTTTTCCTTTGCCTCTTTTTTTTCTGTTTCTTTTTTTTTCATTTTTTATTTGTACAGTTTTTTAATTTCATATTTCTCTCTTCTGCTTTGAAGTAGAGAGGTTATTTTTTCTTCCTTTTTTTTTCGTCCTGATTTTTTCTTCATTTCAGACAAAAATTTCCTCTTTACTTCCAAGCTATGACAAATACCCATGGTGAACATATAGTTATGAGGATCTCCACGAACTTTTCTGGGAAATTCGTACTCTTCGAATGGTTTTGCAGTAGAAATTGTAATTTTTTTTTCCTCAAGCTTGATCGACTGTAAGAACGTTTTTTTTTTTTTATACGAAAACTGAAAAAATTTAGAATGTTTTATGATAGACTATAGATGAACGCACAATTTTTTTATGAGAAAGGGGAAACTTAACATGTCGTCGACATTTGTATAGGTGCAAGAAACAGACGACTCGTTGGTTTGTCCCGTTGATTTCAACTCTCCGATGTATGGGTCAACATTTGTTCACGGAGTACCTGTCATCATTTTTTCTAACAATTTTCTTCAGCTAGTAGTTTTCCAAATTCTTGTTTTTCCAAATTTGTACTACGTTCAGATATCCGCTGTACTTCAAGGATGACAACTGAGAGATAAAAATAAAAAACTGCATCGAAATCCGGGAAAAGAAGAATCGTAGTTTTCGACACTTTTTATAAACAAAGAATCAAAATCAAATCTTTTCAACTTTCCAATCAGAAAATATAGTTTTCATGACAGAAAAAGGGAATGTTTCATTCCTTCGCACGGCACATCTCGCGTTTAATTTTTTTTCTTTTATCCCTCCGTGGCCACACCTGTGTAGCATAACTTAGTGGTAACACTGGGTAAAATTTACCCAGCCAAGTTTCAAATGGTTCCTGTGTGAAAACTATCAGTCCGATCGGGATCGAAAAAATACTGAGAATACTTTGAACATTTTAAAACATGTGTATAAAGTTTTCATGTCAGAATTCAAAACGCAACATGTTAAGAAAAATATTTAATAAGTAAATTTGTCAAAAAATACACCTTTTCACTTGAAAAATCACAAAATTCCGAATTTTCAATATTTCCAAGTCAAATTTTAACTGGAATACTCGTCAGCTATGGTATTTTGAGGAAAAAAATAGTGGTATAGTACAAATTTGAAAAAAGATATATTTATTTCTACACATGAAGATGATCGATTTTGGAGCAGAAATGAATGCAGATTCATCTGGAAGATATATAGGTGCAAAAGATACACATTTTCGCTAGAAAAATCGTAACCAATACATTTGTTCAATATTTTTTACCCAAAGTGAGGTCTACTGGGTAAATTTTACCCATAGTAGGCACGAAGGGTTAATTTTCTTCCAACTTTGACTTTCGTTCGACCACATCCTCGAATATATATATCTGTCCCTATACGATAAGACATAAATATCTAAACCGACAATATCTTGGTAACATATAACAAGATGAAAAATCTGTCGAAATTTTCCTAAGCGTTTTTACTTTGATTATTTTTTGTTTGGTGGAATGAATTCGATCAAAATACCTACACCTATACATCAAGCGCAGTTCGTTGACAAAGTTTGCGGAAATCCAATACTTTAGGTAAATGTACATATGCATACGTTACGTCATAGACATCGTCGTAGGGAAAATTGGCAAAGAAAATCTATAATATAAGACGAATAATAAGAAGAAGGAAGAGACAACGATGAAGAAGAAGAAGAAGAAAAAAGAAAACGCAAAAACGTAAGAAAAAAGACAAAAAAAAAAAAAAAAAAAGATTAATAAAAAGGAAATAATAATAACTATATCTTGCCATTAGTAGTCACAGCGGGCGCGGGAAGCGACGGATGGCAGCGTCGGAGGGGAAATTTCTGGGATAGGGGATCCCCTCGGCCCTTAGCCCTCTCGACCACCCTAATCCTCCTCCGCGCCCCATCCCGTGACCTATCCCTACCCCCGCGAGCTCTTTTATATTTTCATAACTAATCTGCGCGGTGCGTACTATTACGCACTCTGCACATTTTATAACTGTATGGATTTTTCTATGGTCCTTATCCCCGCCCGCGAGCCCTTGCCAAGGTACGGGGTAGGTACCTGCCTCTAACTTAGGCCTGGATATTACTGCGTAGGATTTGCGAAATGCGATATAAACCCTGCTCGACTTTGTTCTGGTCTTTCTTTTTTTTTTTCAACTTCTTCTTCTGTTCGGATATACCAAGGATAAAAAAATTTTGCTTTTTTTCTCAATTTTTCATCACACTTTTGAAACACATATTTATTATATTTCGAATGAAGCATATAGATCGATAAAGTATAGACTTTTGTTGGATTTCGAGTTTTCATCTAAACTGAATTTCACTTCCGGGAATATTCATATGCATACCAGGACATAGTTGGAAGATGAAAAGATTCGAGCCAAAAAAAAAAAGCCCACGAGAGAGAATTTGAAAAGTTTATTGAAATGCACTTTTTGGTAGAAATGAAAAAAGTTCTTGAAAAATGTGTCATTTTCTCGTTTATAGGTCACGCCTTTTGTTGCAGCCTCTTCAGATGGTTGTGTTTTCATATTTCGATACGTGATCGAACAATTTGATTCGATATGATATTCCGTTTGATTCGAGGCTGAAGGTATAACGGTCCAAAATCGCGACAACATGAATCGCTATATAAGCTTCCGGGATGTATGTGGACAGATGCGAATCTTCCTTGTTTCTTTCGCCTTCCGTTTATTTTCCGGAACCCGGAGTTTTATAATGTATTTCCGAATGTTTTCTTTCGATGTTGTACACATTCTGGTCCTGATCACTGGACTGCTTCTCCAGGACTTTGATCGATTTGTTTTTTTAACGTTATTACGATCTACGGGTTAGCGAAAAGATTTTCTAAAAAATTATACAGCAGGTGGGACCGGGAAAATAAACTGTGGGGTTTTATCGCTGAAGGTAGGTATGATTATCAAAGTTCATTCTCCGAACGAAATTCGAAAACCTTTAGTCAAACCCCCGAAAGCTGTTGAAAATATTTATTGATCTTTCACGAACGTTCGGAAAATCGTATCAAACCCAAGAATTGCAGAACGATTCACGATAAAATAAGCACCTTTGGACGTTCGAGTACTACATACTAAAAAAAAACTTTCGACAACCTGATAGTTTTATCGGAATCATATTTCGGAAAGAAGAATATTCTTAAGTGTAATCAAGTAAAAGTCAGAATTTCATATAGTTACAGATGCTCGAATTCTTACTGGTTAATTTCTGTTTTGGAAATTGAAACAGAAGGCCAATAAAAGCTTGTCGATTTTTGTATTCAACCCTAGAGTCTGCACATTGGGGCGAAGTGAACTCCACGGATTCTGTCGCAATCCAAATTGCGTCGTGAGAAAATAATCGATTTCGAATGAATTACTTTCAAGAATAACCGATTCTCACGTGTCGCAGAGACTGACGAATGCAAAAACTAAAAACAAAAAAAATCTAAAATCTGAGCACCCATAGGCAAACTGATTTACCTTTGCCCGTGACGTTTGGTTGATTGCAATAGTCTATAATAGACCGAGTGGGTCGTGGTTGACCAAATCACATGTCATCCACAATCAACTGATGCCGTCACAAGAGTTCATTCCTTATCATTACAATCATCTCATTTCAAAGCACCTGCTGCACGAATTTCGGCGCACCGTTGGTCCGATTCGACTTTTCTGGGTGAACGATTGTGCGGAATACGTGACGTCAGTGATCAGGTGTCGTAAAGCGGATAGAAAAAATTATTGTGAAAAACATGGTGGGCTTCCAAAAAAATTGGACATTTCATTTCCAAATGACTCAGCCCAAAAATTAACTCGACTGATGGCTCCCAGAATAGCGAACAATCTTCAGCCTAGAAGAGTCGAATTGGACTTGGACGGTGTGCCTAAGTTAGTGCAGCAAGTGTCTTGGAATTAGACGATTATAGGAAGTTGTGAAATGAACCTGGGCGAAGGGATGAATTTATTTTGAACAATGTTTCGTTTTTCTAACCAGGACGTACTGGTTTCCTCAAGGGGAAAATACCCTTTGAAACGGCAAAACAAGGTCATTTGCGAGAATTTTTTTCAGGGAAACTATTAGTGTAATCGAATAGGTTTGTTTCTAGGTCAAAATATGTACACTTTGAAGAATATTTCCGATTTTTTTCATTCAGAAATGTTGCACATTTACGGAGTACCTGAGTTGGCTACCGAGTACCGTAAAAAAATTTACTGTAACGGTAACCACTGCCATTCCATCAGAAATCATCTGAAATAAACAAATCAAACAGGATATTAGAAAAGATACTATTATCTAGTGCTTGTCACAACCGATTTGGAAAATATAGATTTTTGACAATACTGTGGACGCTGGAATTAAACGTAGCGATTTTGAAGAAAGAATTCGTTTGAACTTTGCGAAGAAAAACAAAACAAACTCAGAATCGGAATTAAAAATCCTATGACAAGGATTTCTATTACTAGAAAACAGTATCTATTTCAATAGCCTGTTTGACTTTTTCTATTCGGATGATTGTTGTCGAAACGCCACTGAGTACCGCTACGGCAGATTTTTATCGTAGATGACTCAAGTACTCGATGGATTTGCAAAATTTTCAAATGAAAAGGATTAAAAAATTTTTCACGACGATTTCCAAAAGGAATCGATTTCTTATGATTACGACTACGATTCCCGGAATATTCCAATCATTGAGATGACCTGCGATTCCGTGTGATATCTGCTGATTTCAACGATTACGAGTAATTTCTAATTTTCAGAAACCATGATTGATTAATTATTATAGATTACCAATAATTAATTGACGATTAGGGATACGTGGACACTCGACCAATTTCAGGTCATCACAATGTACCTTACACATGGACGTTTAATAAATACTTGCTTGCTTGGAAAGCAGATGATGAGTGATTTCCAGCCAGTCTTGAAATCGTGTGATTTTTTTTGTAATTCCCCAAGATTTCCTATACATTGTGAGAAATCATCAGGAAATCAGGAATCATGCGATTCGTGCGATTTCCAGCGACTTTTGGCGATTTCCTGTCTGATTTCGGAAGAATTAGTTCAATGATTTCTCAAGTAATTTCTCAACTAGTAAAAACCTCGATCCAATAATTCGAATAATTTTCCTGAAAAAAATTCTTTAAAATAACTTTTCATTTCTCTTTTCCACATGTATATTACCGCTTAATAAAATTTGCAATAATTATTGAAAAAAGCTCAATCGCGGACATGATTATTTCATTTGATTTTTTCCTTCATTCCATTATTATCATTTTTCCTTCCTCTTTCTCTCTCTCTCTCTCTCTCTGTCTTTGCTCTGGACAATCTGCATACGAACGAGGATATAGGCGCTGGAAATGACTTTTTCCTATTAATAGAAAGAGGTACACGAGGGATGTTGCGCTCGACAGTCAACAGTGCGTACGGGGCGAGGGTGCCTCGCAGGTTATAGCGTAAGGGTAGTGTTCGTAGAGTGGTACTGGTTGGGCGAGGTTGGAGCTGGGATAGGTATCTCCTACACGCAACCCCCAACATACAAACATACAAAAACACACATACGTACATATAGACAGAGGGTTGAAGAAGAGGATGGTGAGGGTGTGGAGGAGGAAGAGGAAGAGGAAAAGGAAAAGGAAGAGGAAGAGAACTGCAGGGTTGCGTATCCCTATAGCCTGGGCAAAGAATCACGGAAAAAATCTTGTCCGCTAATTTCCTATTTCCTTTCTAATTAACCTCGGGAAATAGGGCCCCTTGGTCATTTTTAAATCACCGTTTCACCTCCTGCTCAACCCCGACGAGATTCAAGCGAAAATTTGTCAAAAAACTCCTCCCATTTTTGAACAGAATTATTTATTCGAAATCCTCGTTATTGCCAGTACTTCTCGTTCGACTGGCACACGCACCCCGCAACGCGGATATATTCAAAGGAGCGATTCATCTCCGAGCTAGACGGCGCCAAGTCCGATCACCCTGGTATATACACACGATTATGAGCCTCGGAGGAAAAAAGCGGGGCAAAACTTCGATCATTATCATGCGATAATACATGAAAAATATAGTTTTTTCATTACTGTGATAATTACAGTAACTGTTGATTCAAGAAATGCAGAAGAAACAAGCGGGTTTGGGCTGACCATGACATTCCAGTCTTTGAACTTCTCGTTTTTCAACTCATTTCGAGCTGAAATGACAGAAATTCTAATAATAGCAACAAAAAGAAAACGACTGCATTGATGCATTTTAAAATTTAGTCATTTTCAAGTTGGAGCAAATGCTGTCGATCAAGACC
The DNA here is from genome assembly GCA_963989295.1 of Ametastegia equiseti. Classification (NCBI taxonomy): domain Eukaryota; kingdom Metazoa; phylum Arthropoda; class Insecta; order Hymenoptera; family Tenthredinidae; genus Ametastegia; species Ametastegia equiseti. Next base: position 7,620,673 of record OZ022399.1, read on the forward strand.
AAGATCATCAAAATCCGTCAATCCATTCTCGAGATATCAGCGTTTGAATTTCTTTTGATCAACATTTTGATTTTGAATAACTCGAAAACCACTCGATCGATCAAATCCAAAATCTAATCAGCTCTAAGTTACGGAGAACCCTGTCAGTTGATACCAGAATCATTAGAATCCGTTAGTTAGTTCTCGAGATATCGTCGGGTAAAAAATTGGTCACATACTCGTACACACACGTACACACACACAGACCTCCATCCGAAAATGATTTTAAATGATTCTCTGGACCTAAAAACGTAGAGATCTGGTCAATGCTCAACTTTCAATTTTCGGGGCGATTACAATACAGGTACCTACTTCGTTTATTTATCTTTTTTCAAAAAACGGATAGTTAAAAATATTGAAAAAGCTATGCAAATCGGTTCTTGTCTCGTTTCTCTTTTTCTCTTTTTCTCTTTTTCTGTATTTTTTATTCTCCTTTTTTCTCCTTCTCATTTAAGTAATTCGAGTCACTTTTGGGCGGCTTGAATTTGATTAAATTTGAAGGTAAAAGTCGGTAGGTAAAGGTGAGGCTCGTATTGCAGGAACAAAAAGAAGCAACGGCAACAGCAGCGGCTCCGCACTTGGATGAGGAAAAAGTAAAATAAGCACCGTAGCGGGTAAAACGTTGGAAAATACACAGAGCGACAGGCTCGTTTCTAGAATAGGCACCTAATTACACCCCCGAATTTCCTGCCTGAACATTCAAGGGTCCCTCTTCGTCGAATCCCGAGGATCACAGGACGAGGGGGGGGAACGAAGGGGGGGGCATGGGGTGGCCGAGGGGTTGAAACGAGGACTAAAGAAAGAAAGGAAAAAGGGAAAAAGGTTGAAACGAAGTCGAGACGAGCTTTATACGTATGTATACTAGGAAGCAGAGACGAAAGAAAATTATATTGATTCGCGCGCTGGCACCCCCCCCCCCCCCCCCCCTTTTCCTGATTCATAAAGAAACTTTTCAGAAAAATATACTCGAGGCTGTCTGATTCTTTTTCTTTTTCTCTCTCTCTCTCTCTCTTTTTCCCCGTTCTTTCTTATATACTATAACTTTATTATGCATTTACGCACTTACACATTCCGGGGTGTATAACTACTCTATGCGTAACCCCACCATCGTCGTTCACCCCCTAACATCCCTTCCGCCAAAGCTTCCCAAGCTTCGCAAGCTCGCAAGCCCCCCCCCCCCCCCCCCCCCCCCCCACTACCATCACCAGCCACGCATCTAGTGCTAAAAACCGGGATCGATACCAAAATGCTTTAAAATCGTGGATTTTATATCTAACGGGGGTGGCCTGCCTAGCTAGCACTCTGCCAGGGGTGAAAAGGGCCGTCAGACCAAGGGCCGGAACCCTGACTCGCAATTTTTGTCGGTTCTTATTCCTTGGTGAAAAATTCACGACCCGGACTTGATTTTACGTTTTTTCTTCATTCAACTCTATTTTCTATTCAATTTGTTTTTTTTTTGCACATCGAACTTCTAAACAGTATGAGAATTGAGTTTCTTTTGCGATTATCAGGGATTAGGTGAGCAAAACTGCGATGACAAGAAACGAGTAATCAATTTTTGAAAAACATTCAAGCTGTCTTGGTCCCCTTGATTTTGGGCAAGAATTTCGCACAGCTGTATAATCGAATCATTTGGAATACTTGGATAGGTTATCAAGAATAGATGACGGTTCTGGTCGAGAAGATGAAGAACTGCAGGGTAAAAGGGATGAAAAAAAAAATTCCCAGACAATCTCGTGCCAATGTAAGCTCTTCCTGACTCAGCTGTGAGCGATAATCAGACCTGAGAAAGTAAGAAAGAGAAAGAGAGAGAGAGACAGACAAGGAAAGAAGATGAAGAAATAAGAAGAAAGAGACGAAAAGCAAACGTCGAAGACTTCCTCGACGTCCTTTTCGAAATCGTTGAGCTTTTGTATTCAAACAGATTTTTTTACCGGGTTTAAAAATATTCCGGAAGTTCAAGATCCAGGGAAAAATTGGGGATGAAAGAAAAAAAGAAAAGTTGAGTTAGAAGGAAAACAAAAAGACTCGTGGAATTGACCAATGCGTGTCGCGATGTTGATGGCGATTCATTTCTCATCCGATTTCTGAATCTTCAGTTGCAATTGCTGCTCATTGGTTGATTGATAAAATAATTGAAAATCGATCTTGTGATGTTGAATATCCTGTACCTAATCAGCAATATGCATTTTCCAACGAATTTAAATACGCATGTGTTACAGGCGATGCACAAACGAGCGAGAGAGTGATTTTTAATTCGACTCTTCAAACCTGCCAGGTAATCAGTCATTTTTGACGAATGAATTCATCCCTATCATCGCAGGCGGAATAATTTAAAAAATATACAGAAAGATAACTAGAGAGAAACAAATTTCTAGTTTCATTGCAAAGAATAATTTTGTCCGTCACCTTCAAACGCTTCGATAGTGAAAAGCGAAAGTAATTGATTATCGTGAAAGAAATAGTCAAATATAGCGAAAAAAAATTGATCAATTCATAACAAAACGTGTGTTGAATATTTTTGAGACCGAAAAGCGTGAAATAAAACGATCAGGGAACTTTGGTACCGTTGTCAGTGGATCGAATAATTCATTCAAGTATCACAAATCGCGGGTTATTGGTTACATCGACTGATTAGGTCTAATTGGTCGATCTCCAAAACTTTCGAAGAAAAGAAGTGGACGATCGAACTATTGCGATGATTTTTAGCAAATTAGTAAAAACGGGGTGGAATTGAAATTTGAAATTTCAAAAATTCCGAATTTATTTACAACGCGATTCTGAGTTTCTATAAATGTTAGAGTTCAGAACTTACAAATTCTGAAAGGTGGAAATGCGGATAGGCTCAAAGATCCGAAGGTTAAAAAATCAGAAAGTCCAGAAATCCGCAAATTTAAGGGAGGCTCACGTCAAAGCTGTCGAATAAACGACGTTGCATGAGCGAATTCGGAGATTCAAAGTTTCGGCTTCTTGGATCTTTAGCTTCCGGAATTTTTTACCTAGGGTGTTTTTTCATTAGGAGTTACTCAAATTGGTCACGTAGACTTTCGGAGAAATAATCTTCCTAAAAACTGTGAATCGGAAAACCAAAAACTCTGAATTTTAACCTTTCGTAAATTTTTAAATACAGAATTTCAATCCCACCCCATAAAAACTATTGTCATAAATCGAAGTTAGCGTATTACGGACTTTTGGAAGGCCAGCTCATTAAGGTGCCACGGGAATCTCTGCAGATAACAATTAAACAACAATGCGGATAACCATTGTTAGCTGAAGAGACTCCCGTGGCACCTTAAGGAAAACTTGAGATATATTGAGCGATATGAATCAAATTATACACGGTGCTCATACTTTTCACGTGCTCAGGTGATATAGCAGAGATCATTTCCAACTTAACCTAGCTAACATAAAAAACATGGGTTTTCCTGGAATCCTATCAGTTTTTTCAACCGAGTGACACACTTAGCCACTTTCTGCCAAAAAATTGGATTCATTCGTCGCGGATTCGATTCACATTTTCGAGGTGAGAACAATTGGTAATAATAGAATTTCGAACAGACTCCAAATTTGGAGCCTGAGCAATATGTAGTTCGATTCGTTCATATATCACAGTAACGTATAGCTATAAGTGGATAAATTAAACGAGATTTAAAAAAGAGAAATAAACGAAAAAAAAACAAAACCCAAAAAACGGCTTATTAGCGACTAGTTGCTAGTTATAAACCCCCCCGTCGATCGACAAACTCGTTATCCGAAAGATTAACTGGTTCCTTTTCTCAGACCCACATCTCGGCGACTTCTTACTTCCGATCTGGATCCTGATCCTTATCCGGATCTTGATCCTGATCCTAATTCTCGACCCTGATCCTCGGACCATCGAATCGTCGCGACGGCCCTGACTGACGGCAGGACCACTCGAGAGCCAGGAGGGTGGTAAACGGGGGATTGGGGGGATTGGGGGGGGATGGGGAGAGGGGGGGGGGGGGGGGAGTCGCGCGAGGTGGGTACACAACATCTCCCTCGTTCGCAGGGGTTGCCGTCATCCCTGCCCCTAACTCCGAACCACCCCCGTGCCACGAACCCCGCCGTTTCTCCCCGTCCGCCTGGCTTCATTCCGCTTTTTAATAAGGGCCTCGTTTCGTACTCTAGGCTTTAAATAGATCAATACCTACGCACTTCATCCCTGGCAACCACTCACCCCGTCTCTTTTTACCCCGCGGTATTCTGCCACCCCCTGCAACCCCCCCTTTTGCCGGTTTGCTGGCTGCTGGCTGCTGCCTGCCGCCTACGCCCCCCCCCCCCCCTCCCTCCCTCCCTCTCTCTCTCTCTGTATATATACCATAGATATTTCTCTTTCTCTCTGACTTTTCTCTCCCTCTCTTTTTCATCCCTTTCCAACAAGGGTGCCCTTCTCTTTCTCTTTTTCTCCCTCTCTTTCATCCCTCTCTCTTTCTCTGTCTCTGTTTCTCCCGGCAGTTTCACCGCAGCTACACCCGCTCTTCTGACTGAGTACGGTGCGGGTTGAGTTTCTCTTTTTTATTTATTTTTTTTTTTTTCATTTAATTTTTCCTTTTTCAACGTACACGTACGTACAGATATATGTATTTTTTTTCTCATTTTTTCTCTTTTTTTAAATTTTTGTTGGTTTTTTTTCTATTTTTTTTTTCGTACTCGTTTTTACGGGTACGGGATACGTTTTTTTTCTTTTTTTTTCTTCTCTTCTTTTTTTTTTTTTTTTTTTTGCTTCTTCTCTCTTTTAGCTACGCTGCCTCGTGTGAATGGGTGGAATGTAGGTGGAGAGAGATTTCCCTTTCTATATACAACCCGGGAAAAGCGAGAGTCACGTTTTGTATCCGGAACGACGCCACACACTACCACCTCTGGTTAAGCGTGGATCTCGCGGTCGCGTGGACAAGAAGAAAACTTTACCTCCGTCCTGCTCCTGGTCCATGGGATACTCCCGGATGTTTTGATGGAGGAAAATATTGTCCAGGATATTAACGCGGTAGATACTTAGTATTTGAGTAGTGTACGGATTTTAACAATTTTGTCAAATTTCGAAGAATTTTTTTCTTCGTTATTTGACAACTTTTGAAAGAATCAAATTCTTGATTCGTTATAGTTTTTTTATTCCCCCCCGAGTATCTTTGAGTACTTTATAACTCAGCTGTATAAATTTTTGTCGTACTTAAAATTTTGAGCAAATTATTTTGAAATTTGAGTTTTTAACTCATTCGCTGAGAAAAAAATGAATATTGACGGTGATTTGGAATTCGTGGACGTGCTTAAATACAGGATCGATTCGAGTCTTGGATCTGAGATCGAAATTCCTTCAAATATATTTCTGGGGAGAGAATTTTTAGGTGATTTGTCAGCAAAATAAAATCGGCGACACTTTTTTTTTACCGAAATAGATGAATACTGATTTATTGAGATCAATCAAACAAATTAGAAAAACAATTCTTGGAAAACAATTTTTTTTTTTTTCCAGAAAATGTAACACCTGATTTCGAATCACTCTGAATAATAACCAGATGACAAAATAAAATAGGCAACATTTTTTGTTACCGAAATAGATGAATAGTGATTTATTCAGGAAAGAACTCATAGAAAACTTTTTTTTCCAGAAAATAGAACGTCTGATTTCGAACTCGATTTTCGCAAGGATTGATACCGTGTGAAGATTCGTCACAAATTCTAAATCACTCTGTTTTAATAACCAAATGACAAAACGTGACGACGATGAAAAATAACGGATATAATAAGAGAAGAGAAGTGAGAAGAACGATGTATGTATGTGCTCGAGTGAAACTTCCGCAGTCGTATATATTTCGGTGGAATGGTTTCATATTGAATTCTGTACACACACGTACATAGGTGCCTATAATATACAGATCTATACCTATATATTCAATGAATACGGGGTCCGCCAGGCATAATCGCGATAGATTTTATCGTTAAGAAAACGCACCGAGTAAGTTAGTCGCCAATTAGAGCCAATTTTAATCGTACCGGAAGTGACTAATCGATTTCTTCGGAAGGGTAAAGTGGCGGGTGTACCTGCCTAACCCCCTGCGTACAAATATATACCGTCGGATGTCCAGTCATCGTGGAAATTCTCATGGAATCTTCGAATTCTCATAAAAATTCTATACTCTCTGAACAAAAAACCTTGAAATCTAAGGGAACTTCATGATATGTCTGACATTTTTCCGCAAATTGACTCCGAATTTTGGAAAATCTAGTAGGATTTCAAAATTTCCTAGCACAATCGAATGCTTCTGGGTTTGGGAAGCCATTTCATTCTTAATTTCACAATCCTTGAAATTTTTTGATTCATTAACTACCGGAAGATATCTGCGTAGTTAATTTTCAAAATTTTTGTGTAATATTTTTTCGAATTTCTTAAAACCTTGCAAGTTCATGACGATATTTGATTTAAATCAATTATCTGTCATAGCAATTTTTAGAACAATTTTGTACTCCAACCTCACCGAGAAGGACAACAATTTTTGTCTAAAAATCCTGGAATTCTCAAGGAATTTGAAATCGACAAATAACTGGACACCCTGACCGTAACGTCATAGTAATCGAATGTATTAAAAGCAGAGCATATAAACCTCGAACTTGATTTGATTCGTATTTATACATGATCCAAGCAAATTGTACCCCTATTTTTCACTTTTTCTTTTTCAACATCGTACGAGCAGCTGAGAAAGATACACTATTATTGGGGAAAAAATCCACACCCCGGAAATCATGAAATAAAGTATAAAACGCACTGAGGACGCGAAAGGCTTGCAGGATCACGAAGAATCCCGATAAAAGAAATTTTCATGTCAAAAAAATGTTCACATTTGAATTTACCGCCCCGCTGCAGACGATAAGAACACAGTCGTTTTTTGACTAGTATTTTTTTTTTTTTTTTTTTTCTTTCTTTTTCTTCTTCTTCTTCTTTTGTGCAATTCTTTTCCGTATCCTTCCCCTTTTTTATAGGTAGGTACATGCGGTAAGGTTCAGCTCGGGGAAAGGGTGATTTGTCAACGCACACTCGCCACAACCCTCTCCAAGAATCGTGGCTCCCCGTCCTTGACCTATTGACGACGCCGACGCTTGACGCCGGGTGCCGGGCGCCGGGCGCCGGAAGTAGGTATGTATCCCTCCACGGTTTTGCCACCGGGTTATAACGCCGACGACCTCGTCTCGTCGACCTACCATCCTCTCTTCACCTTATTCTTCTTATCTCTTAGCCAGGCTCGACTTTACTCTCTTAAATTATCCCCGGGGTTTAAGATCTTCGAGTCACTCGTACGTTCGCATCCACACCTCACCTCACCCGTTCAAGAAAAAAAAGAAAACCAAAAAATAAAAAATTTGAAAAAACTTCAGACCTCGTGTATTGGTTTTTATTCGAATTTCTGTGGAAGCAGCTGGAAAGCAACCGATTGTTCCATAAAATTTAAATACAAAACGAGAACTTATACTTGTTTTTGAAAAGCTAGAACAAATCTGTTTCAATTATCCTCGAAAAACAGACAAATATTGAATTTTATTCAAAATAGTGATTTATTTTGTGATCTTCGTGAACTGATCAAAAGATATATCCAAGCAACTTCCGATATTTTTTGTCAAATTTTAATCACGTATTGGAATTCTAATATAAACCGACGTCAGGTTCAGTTGTTCAAAATTGAACACAGTCGATTGGTAGAATTCTGATTCCCTTCAGTTAGAAAAAAGGAGTCACTTGTTTTTTCGTTTCTTTTTGCTTATCGATCCGGACCTGCGGATTTTATTCAGATTATTCTTCAAGAATTTGAAAGAAAAAAAAGCCATTTCGACGTAAGATTTAATTAGAATACACTGCGACAGTGAGCTTGATTTCTCATCGTGCGAAATTTGAGCATAGAAGCGGTATAGTCAAGCCCATTTTTTTTCTACATGGTAATTTATAGAGAGACTTTAATCAAATGAATTTCTCCCCGGATGCTCGCCTCTGCCATTTAATGAAAAGCAGGCAATACGAGTGAAATACTCTTTCGAAAAAAAAAAAAAACAAATACATTGACATTTGATTGAACAGTGAAATGTGCGATTACCCTCACGTTTCGTAATAACGTTTCTCGCTTTTCGCAGGGTTCATTCGTCACCATTTGATTCGGTGAAAACTACAACACAAGCCCAATTACAAGTGAAAGAAGTTTTTTTTTTCTTAATATTCTGGGTCTCTTTGGAAATTGATTCTTCTATTCTTTGCGACTTGGGGACTCTGATAAAGTTCTGAATATGAATAACCAGGAGCGAACGCTCTTCGGTCATAGTGATTTTTTTTTTTTTTTTTTGCTTTCATCAATTTCTTGTTGAAAATTCAAATCCACTAAGGACTGTAAGTATTTGAAATCTATGCATAGTTCACACTGTTAGAAAAAAAATGTTTCCAAGAGAACTGATAAAATGTTTGTCTTAAATTGAAGCTCCGAATTCCAAAAGTTCGATATTCGATCGTCGATCGATATTTGAAGTTTTTGAAATTGGCTATAAAGACTTCCAGGCAAATAATCTTTCTGAAAATTCCGAGTCGACATTTCACCGTTTCGTTCAACTGAAGCAACGGTACCGATTCGAGTGAATTAATGTTGGTTCCACACAGAAAAGCGTCAATATTAGGTTACATAGAAATTTCAGCGGACCTCGTAGAAGATTTTTTTTTTTTTTCTTGCTAACAGCACATGGGTCTACAGATTCCACGAAGAGCGTTGATTATTTACAAGTGGTAAATAACGGAAATGGACATTTGATAGGGTCTTGACCCTCCAAAAAGCTCGGAGGATCGGTTTCGATGGATAGGCACATGGGCACCATCCCACGTTTCCTGCATATTCGCGGTGTTCTTACTGGGGCTAGAAGACGCGTGCATGTTTGAGGCTGGAGTAATTTCCGCGGTAGGTTCTCGCGTGCAAAATCAATAAAAGAAACATTACATTGGTTCGCGGGACAGTGTGCGTTGAAGAAGAAAAAGAAAAAGAAAAAGAAGAAGAAGTAAAAGAAGAGGAAGTAGAGAAAGTGGAAGAAGGAAAGAAAAGGAGGATGACGAAGAGGAGAAGAAAGCCATGAAATATTGTACCGAGACGAGATGGCAAGAAGCGAGAGAGCGCACGCGTTGTAAGGCTAGACTTGGTAAAGGAAGGCGAAACGAGTTCGCTGCTGCAGGAATATGGCGAACAACGCAACCACCAGTCTTATGAAATATGGCCTCCTTAGGAAGGAGACCGATTCTGTGGCTCCAGAGGGGTTGAGGGTTGGAGAGGGTGTCGTTCAAAGAAAGAGAGAGAGAGAGAGAAAGAATAAGGGTGGGAGTCCCGCTCGTGGGATCTATACCTTATTCCCATCTCTCAGACCTCTTATAATGTCCCGAGAACACTGCAGCTACCAAGTCACCAATGTAAAATTCATTCTCCTCCCTAGTATTACGTCACCTTTCGATGAATTGGTGTATTTCCGATCGCATTGCGATCGAGAAACCCTTCCTCGGAATACAAGATAGAAATTCATCCCTTGTTTCACCGCGAAATACTTCATCCAGCTCATTAATTCCATAAATTCAATACTCTGCTAAGACTTGGCCATGGCCTGGAAAAGTGGAGCATTTTTTCAGAGTATCACAGTATGTTACGGTTTTGAAAATTCACAATTACTCCAAAATCTATTTTTATATCTTCGCCAGAGGTCATTTTTCACGAGGGGTTAACCACTCTCGAAGTCAGGTGTACACTTTGCTGAGAAGTCAGTTGAATTCAGTGGAAGTCAGTTAAATTCAGTTGAAGTCAGCCGAAGTCAGTTGAAGTCAGTCGAAGTCAGTTGAAGTCAGTTGAAGTCAGTCGAAGTCAGTTGAAGTCCGTCAAAGTCAGTTGGAGTCAGTGAAAGTCAGCTGAAATCAGTTGACTTCATGAAGTCTAGAAGTCTGAAAATCAGGTGTACAGTCCAATCGACGAGTGGTTCACCCCTCGATTTTTCATCACTATGGAAGATCATTAGGAGAACCGGCCAGCATCAATAGCAATAAGCAAAATTAATAGAAATGTTCAATCTTTGGAAAATTGAAGATATTTTCTATGAAACCTTTTTTTCAACTATTTTGCTGCACGGAATTCATGACAGAACGTTTAGGTACCGAACAATATTTCACGTAAAGAAGTCGAATTGGACCAACGGTGTGCTTAAATTCGTGCATCACGTGTTTTGAAGTGAGACGATTATGATGAAAAGAAATGAATCGATTTTGAATTATGCGCAATTTTTCCATCTACTTCTTACTGTCCTTTCAAGTTCTTCACATTCCTTTCTCGTACATTTATTCCAATTTGGTAGACAAAAATTCCTCACACAATCTTCAGATTCGGTATTCAATTTGAGTGAAATCCATCTGGGGTTAATTTCAATATAAAAAAAAAAAAAAATCATTATAGATTTGCGATTTACTTATTATATTTTAGTTTTCTGGTTATTGAGTCAAGTTAGTTAGAACCAAGAATTTGTGAATACCGAGAAAATACACAATCCTAGAAATGATAACATTATCGGCATTTCTAAGTCGAATTTTGAGCCAAATGAATAACAAGATGTCAGGGAAATTTCAGCTTGCCAATAGATATAATAAATGAAAGAAGTTCGTGTCGTCAGCTGAAGCGATTGGCAGAGGAAGTCGAAAGGGTTTCTTGAAACGATTTGCTCGATGGAACGACACGACGCGAGGCGACGCGACGGTTGAGGTAGGTATAGGTATATAAAGGCCGGAAACAAGGATCGAGGAAATTTGGGAAAGTGTGAAGGAACCGAGGTATTGATCGATCGATCAGTCCTCGGCTAACTGTAATTTCGTTCCCGGCCATATACCTCTGCCGTGTTTACGTAACAATTTATTCCTTCGATACGCCTGCACGGCACGAGCTACCAAACCCGTGCTCAACAAGTGTGAGACATCAACTTGAACGGAGGTTGGAATTTTCGTTAGGTCTATATCTAGCTATACGGCTAAATCCCCGACCTTTTCGCCGCTCTTGATACACGTGTATAAACCTTATTCAGATTTATCAAATCTCCAGAGCCTCAAACCACCCAGAGAAGAATGCTCCTTGTACAAATCGTTGCCATCGCAGTTGGTACCTTATCGCATTACACTTCAATTCCATTCTTCCTGGTGGCACGGGTCAGAAAACGTGACTTGGTTACTTACCTGCCTGTCATGGTAGTCGGCGTACTTACAAATCTGTGAACAATAACATTACTGGGACGCCGTTTTCGATTTCAGAAGAATTCTACGGCTCGCTATGACGCAGAAGATTAATTAGAGGACGTAACTGATCGCATTCTTATTTCCAGAATTAGAGTTCCATGATAAAAAATGATTGGATGATTCAAGTATTGTCTTGAACGTTGGCTCAAAAGTCTTTCTGAGGCCAGATTCGAACTCAGTGGGTATAAATCCATAGAAATTGAGTACCCACAAGCCAGGTCATAAAAAAAAAAAAATTCACTTTGACATGTGGGTACTCGATTTTTATACATTTTTAGTTGCTGAACTCGAATCCGACGTCGAAAAAGTGCCACGACCCAAAGTTTCAAGGATGGGAACAAAGTGCAGATCTCGATCCAAGGGAAAGTTTCTGACAAACTGATTGACGTGAAAATCTTGAGGCCTCAAAGAAGTTCTATTTCTGCAAATGATAATCGCCGTTTCGGACGAAATGTTCAGCCTGTCGAAACGATCTGTTCGAGGCTGTAAGAACAATCGTTCTGAAATGGAGCTACTTTGACGTAAGCGTGTCTGGCCACCGAACACTTTCTACGATGCGGCGGTATTATAGTCGATACGACAAAAGATTGTTTCGTAATTTCCAAGGAACAGATCGTTCAATTTTCACGTGTCAATGACGGGATCCAGCGTGCCCGTGTATATATTTGGCGCTCACGTGGCCGCAGGTAAACGCCAAACGTTTACATAAATTGTCTTGTCTGATCAAGCCCGTAGACGTCATACCTTGCGTGGGGTATTTCACCCAGTAAAGGAAGAGGAGGCAGCTGCTGGTAGAACTCTTGAAAAGTTTAGCCAACCTTCTTGAACCTCGTTGACGCTCGAGTTCAGCTTTTATTCTGATAACGCTTCGATCAGACTCTCTCTCTCTCTATAGTAGCCGAGCCGAGGTGACAACCCCGAGTTGTTTGCCTTCTCTGATACGACAACGACTCCCGCAACTCGCCCCTTGGTCGCGTGCCTTTCTCATCACAGTTGACTCAACCCCTTGTGAATCGGGGTGCCTTCTGCCTTCTACCTTCTGCCTCCTTCGGCTTCCTGCACCCCGACGAAGCCAGACCCGATTATACATTCACTTTTAAGCACCAATTAATTTTCTTCCGAATTTCTTTATCATCAACGAGCATCAATCTCTTCTGCCAGGATCTAACTGCACCTCACTTGGCTTTCAACTTTCCTTTTCGAAACGAAAAAAAATCAATCTCCTCTGCTAGGATCTAACTGCACCTTACTTGGCTTTCAACTTTCCTTTTCGAAAACGAAAAAAATCATCCAGACAAGAAAAGTTGCGTTTTCACGAGATCTCAACATTTTCAAGTCTGGAAAAACCTGGAGCCATTTCCGAATGAACGTCGAATTGAGATTAATTTTTTGTACAGCGATTTCTTGGGAAATGATGAATCGATTTTGATGATTTGGTCATACTTGAGCCGGTTTTTCTTGACTTATTAGTTGAACTTTAACCCGACTCATTGCTTATTAATTGCGAGTATTCGTCAATCAGAACAGCTTTTGAATTTCATATAGATCCGACGGTTTTCAGGCTAATCAAAAAACGCAATTTGTAAAGAAAAAATTCCTATTGATGACATCTCGAGAACGGATCAAAGCATTTTGATGATCTTTGATGATCTCAATTGCCAGTATTGGTTTCGATTTACAAGAAAGGGTTCCCAGGCCGCCACCGCCGATTTCATTCATTTTGCAATATGTTGTAGTAGACAAAAACTAATTGTAAGCGATACGTATTTTTTTCAAATGCGGATTTAAACACTTTCAGGGGGTAAAGTCAGCCTCCAATAATTAACTAAAGTGAGTCGAATTTATCATTTCATACAAAATAACATCATTTTCGACGATGAAACCAATTGGAAATATTTGCTCATGATTAGAAATGAAGTTTCATCGTCGAAAATGATAACAGTGGTTCTGTATAAAACAATAAATTCGGCCGATTTCAGCCCAACTTTGAAGGCTGGTTTCACCCCCTAAAAGTGTTTATCAGCACTTTAAAAAAATTAGTGTATCACTTAAATTTTGGTCTACTATAACAACCTATCGCAAAATGAATCAAACCGGCGGCTTGAGAATCTTTCCTTGATTAGTAGCTTGTGATCTATGGAAAGCATTCATTTTTTCATCGTAGTCATGACTTTCAGATCCACCGACCACTGAAATTTTCCGATTCTCAAATTTCAAGATGGTGGATTAAATTTGACCAACTGAATTTAAGTTCAAAAATTCGTACCTACTCGTAGGTTTTTCGGGTCCGTGAGTAGGTACGATTCCGAAATCAGTAACTGAAAAACTCACGATCGTGGATTCCGAACTGCAAGTTTTAAATACCTAATCAAATTTCTGTCAAGAAGAATGCAATTTTTTGTGCTCAAAAATGTAGGTGGTAAGTTATAAATGTGGCCTATACAGGATAATTATCCACTTGCTTGCCTCATTATGCACAGTACATAATTGTAAGAGCTTTTTGGCCGAAAAAACAAGGGAACAAAGGAGAAAAAAAAAAAAAAATTTGTCAGGATAAAAGGAAGACGATATCTCTTTTATTTTATGATCGTAATTCATACACAGGGTGAAAAAGTCGGCATCCCTTGGACACGGCGATGTTTGGATCAGTTTTTCAGAGCCTGAGCGATGAGGAGGGGCTGGTGGCAAGACCCTCGATAAAAATCTGCGCCCCTTTGTGCGCCCCTAGCGCGTACTCGCACTCGTTCGCGCGTAAACACAGTGACAAGTGCCACTTGATGATAATCTGACACGGTGCCTTGCACGCACGTCCGAAGGAACTCGGTGTAGAGTTGGACGCCCGGTGCTCTCTCTCTCTCGCCCATTGTCATTTCCGTATAGGTATTACGTAAGCATTAATTTACCTTAGCCGTCGTACGTATTCTATATATGGGGAATTCCAGCCCAACCTGGACAGCTTTTGACCCTCACCCCTCTCGATTTTTTTCATTTTTTTTTCTGATATTCGGTAGACTGAAAGGAGTGCTTGTGATTTATTTCAAATTTTTATCTCAATTCGTTTTCGATTTGCATATTTTTGAAAATTCGCAATTCCCGATGATCGTCAAACGTTTAAACGCCTGTATCTCTGAATCTATCAGTCGGATTACAAAATGTGAGCATATGAAATTCATCGGAAAGAAGTGTACTTTTCGAAAAAAATATTTCTGGATAATTGTGCCTCGTCCTTCATAGTGAAATCTTCGTTTAAACATGAAAAATTGATTTTTCTCAAAGTATGACATAATTCAAAATTTTCAAAAAATTCTCAAAAATACTTCGAGAAAAGACAAAATTTTTGAGCTATGGCTGATCGTGGGCCTCAGCTGCTTTCTATTTTTAACAGAATTTTAATCGATTATTTTGAATTTTTTCTCAAATTTTTGATAGAATTTTAATTGATTCAATTTAAAATTTATTTTGAAATTCTGTTGAAAATTGAGAAAAAATTGAGAAATGAATTTTCAACAGGATTTTGATTGATTTAATTAAATTTGTTTTTCAATTTTCAATAGAATTTTAATTATTTCAATTAAAATTTCGATTAAAATTCTGTTAAAAATAGAAAGCAGCCGAGGCCCACGATCAGCCATAGCTCAAAAATTTTGTCTTTTCTCGAAGTATTTTTGAGAATTTTTTGAAAATTTTGAATCATGTCATACTTGGAGAAAAATCGATTTTTCATGTTTAAACGAAGATTTCACTATGAAGGACGAGGCACAATTATCCAGAAATATTTTTTTCGAAAGGTACACTTCTTTCCGATGAATTTCATATACTCACATTTTGTAATCCGACTGATAGATTCAGAGATACAAGCGTTTAAACGTTTGACGATCATCGGGAATTGCGAATTTTCAAAAATATGTAAATCGAAAACGGATTGAGATAAAAATTTGAAATAAATCACAAGCACTTCTTTCAGTCTACCGAATATCAGAAAAAAAAATGAAAAAAATCGAGAGGGGTGAGGGTCAAAAGCTGTCCAGGTTGGGCTGGAATTCCCCATATATATATTTATAGGTATATAGGTGAACGTGCGGATACGTTAAGTTCCTGCTTCCTTTATATGCTCAAAAAACTAGTCCCAATCTTTTCACTCAACAATGCGATGACAAATTTGGGATTAGAAATATCGGACCGATTTAAATTTTCTATCAAGCTTCGCACTTCGTCCTTTTCGTTTCATTTCACTTAGTCGAAATTTGATTTAGAATCGCACTCGAAACTTTGCTGTTTAGAAGAATGAAAAACAAGCTGACCATGAGCCAGTTTTCGAACTTCCCCGTTTCAAACTCGTTTTGAGCTGAAATTATAAAAATTCTGATGATAGAAAAAACAAACGACTGCATTGATGTAATTCAAAATTTAGTCATTTTCAAATTCGAGCAAATGCTATCGATGCAGATATCTAAATCAGGTAATCCGTTCTCGAGATATCAGCGATTGAAATTTTTTGTCTCTAAAATTTGGTTTTCGAATAACTCGAAAACCACTGCAACGATCGAATCCAAAATCTATCGAGCTCTAAGTTCTGGAAAACCGCGTCAGTTGAGACCAAAATCATCAGAATTCGTTGATTTGTTCTCGAGATATTGTCGGACAAAAAAATTGATCACATACGTGTACTGTATACATACGTCCATCCAAAAATGTTCGGAAATGATCCTCTGGACCTCAAAACGTGAAAATCTGGTAAAAACTCAACTTTTGATTTTCGGGGGTAATTACAATGATTTCCTTTCAACTTTCTGCTTTTCTTAAAATCTAAATCACTGATATCTCGAGAACAGATTAACGGATCTCGATGATCTTGGTCTCCAACGATAGCATTTTCTCCAGCTTCAAAATGATTAAATTTCGAAATACATCAATGCAGTATTTTTTTTTTTTCTGTTCTGTTGTTAGAATTTCTATTATTTCAGCTCAAAATGACTTGTAAAACGGAAAGTTCAAAGGCTCGTTCATGGTCAGCCCAAACTCACTTATTTTGTTATTTTTATTTTTTTTTCTTTCAAGAAAAAACAGAAAATTAAAAATTTCCAAAAATAGTCAAAGCACCGAGCAAACGTTGTTCATAATATAATAGAATTTGTGAAAACCGAGCCCACACGCCACGTGAGTTTGATCGGTGAATCGGTGTTCTCGCTCGGTTGGCCGCTATACTCGCGGCTGGCCGCGTGTTCAGTCATTCCTCGACCGCTAGTCACGTGCACGTAAATCGTTGCTCTAAGTTTTCCTCGCGTGTGAGAAAACGCCCGTGATATAAAAATTCTCGATAGGAAAACGAGAAAAAAAAAAGGACCAAAATACTCTGCAGCGAATCTGATCGCAGAAAACATTTTACACGATCAAACCACTAATCGAAATGGAAATCTATTTCAATGATAATTTTCAATTAGGTAGAGTAGCATCGACAGAAGTGGGCCACCCTCAATTTTTGTTTTCATAAGTGACATATCTGTCAACCGATTTTTTTTCCTTGTTTGTCATCGACATGAGCTCAGTTTTCATTAGTTCATTAAAGTTTGCAAACGTACGTTTCCGTTCTCCGGCAATAACATGCCAAAAATATTCAACTGTTTTCTTTTTCCTCATTATGAAAGTTATCGTGATTCATTGCATAAGTTATTCATCGAAGTCAATCGGGGAATTCGCCTTATTGTAGTATTAGACCTTACCTCCAAAATGTATAGAGCTTTCAGCATATTGTCGCGTGGTCTTCTCGCCATGTTATTTCGCGTCAAATTATGCTTGTGGACAGAAGTGGGCCATTTTTTGCAGACAGAAGTGGGCCACTGCAGTGACGTTCTGTCTCGATATTTAGTGTTTTCGTGTAAACTCCTCAAGTGGTTCTATGAAATAATATGAATGTCTTAGCGATCATGCCACCAAACAAGGTAAACCGACTGGCTATGAACCCATTGACTACGAGAAATTGCTTGGTGCTATAAAGCGACTGGAAATCAATTAAATTTCGGAACGCGCTTCTTTGAGGCAGTATAATAAAAAATATTATACATGAAAATTTGTATTTACAATACGATTTGTTGAAAAATTAATCATTCAACATGAAAAATCATCCTTTTACTTTTTTAAGATGAAAAACTTGGTTGGCCCACTTCTGTCTGCAAAATCGTTTTTTATCTTTTCTCGCTTAACGATGTAAAAAAATATGTTAGGATTGAAAATTTGAAAATATGTGTTTGCCGAAAGTTAGGTAATCCCTTTCCCTACAAATAGACGCTAATAGTGTTTAAAAATATCAATTTTTCAACATTCTATAGCATGAAAACCAAAGTGTGGCCCACTTCTGTCGATGCTACACTACAGTAATACTCATGGTTAATTAGTCGCGAAAATTTCTCACGAGCGTTAGAATCATTATTTAGTCAAATCGCGATGACGTAATATTGCGTCGATGTTTTGGCTACCTGGCCGGAATACGCATATATAATATAGTTTGTTTTTTTCGCTTCATTTATTGTGCACTCGCGCTTGGCTCGGGGACTTATCGCGATTTATCCTAGTGTGAATCAGAGATAACACCGTAGTCATTGCACTAGTCGTTGGGGAACAATGCACTTTTTATCGCAGGGGAATCCCAACGTAAACCGACGACGCAATTATAGCTACCATGAGCTAAAACGACGGTTTGTTCGACCTAGACCCGTCCTTCCGGTGGCTAAACTAACACACGTCATTCCGCATATATATATACATATATATATATATTTACATGGAAAGATCCTTAGTCACGTATAATGTTATTCACTTTTTGAACCACCGCAGGACTTTCCTTGTAATTGATATGCAGGTTTATTTGAAAAATAATTTTTTTGGTATATCTTTTGAGCTTCTTTCGTTGCAATAACCACGAAAACCTATTCTAACGGATCCTGAAGGAAGCCTGAACGTAGTGCATAAAAATGCCTCGGGCTTCTCACAACTGACCGTTTATTAAGACGATCCTGGGAACATGTCATGCTATACGTTTCACTTTCACCCCCTCACAAGTGTGTATATGTTCAAGGTGCATCGATCGCCCTGCGATAAAAAATAACAAGAAAACAAGAAAGGGGAAAAGAAAAGGAGAGAAAAGAACTGACGTCGATCGTACTTGAATTTTAATCTCAAACAATTTAGGAAAAAATTAAAATTGCTATATATTAATTACTCGATATATTTCACAAGTTTAATTTCCTGAATCTCATATAAAAAGAAATCCATTTACACCGTTCGAGGGGACAGAAAAAGAAAAAAATAAATAAATAAAGGAGAGAAACGAGAAAGATTACTCGAAGCAAATGATGTTTGTTCTCTGCTCATCTGAACTTGAATACATATATATATATATATATATTTGTATGTAGGTACTACGGTCAAATACTCCGACATCGGCATTCAACTCATTCGAAGAATAGAAGCTGATTCATGAGTAGGAATAGTTGACTCAGAACAGAAGTTGTTGATTCGAAACAATGTAGGTACAGTATATCGTTCAAGAACGTGCGTAGTATGATTCGATCTAAAAAAACACCATCCAAATAGAAATCTATGAATAACAACCAGCAATTGATCGTGAAAGAAAAAAAGATTAGGGTTTTCAATCCGACAGAATCAGTACCGAAAATGACTCAAATCGACTATACATGACTCGTTGACGTTGTGAAATTGAACGTGACCTAATCGAATAAATGAATGATAAATGCTCGATGCAAATACCATTTGCCAATCCAACCTGTCCGTTCATGTTTAAGTCGAAGCCACTTACGTTGGAATTCTTTCCTTTTGATCGCAATTCGGAAATATACTATTGGGATTGAAGTTTTTACTTTTCTGTAGCTGGTGCATGGATTTAAGGACAACGTGATTACACCTATGGCAGTAAGATTTATTGACGTTAGACGCGTCCGCTCCCAACTCTGCTGGACAACTTTCCCATGCAAAGTCCCTGACAGAATTTGGAGGCACTGAACAGCCTCCGAGTACCTATACCTAAAGAGAAAATAACGTATTCTTCGATGATGGTAGTGCTGGAAATGGTGGCGATGCCGGTGCTTGCTGGCTGCTGCTGCTGCTGCTGCTGTTGCTGGCGTAACATCATCTCCAGCATCACTCAACCATCATGCCAAACCGAAGATTCAAACGGAGATAAATTCGCGATCCGTTCATGCCTCGAGATAACGCGATACCCTGTATCAGCCGTTCAGCAAATGAAATGTGTGTTTCAATATCGTGGAATTCAAGCGGCAACTGGCAAGAAGAAAAGATTCTAATCCATGGAACCGATGAGGGTACCGAGGCAGGTTCTATCGGTGAAATTTTTGAAAGGAACTCGAAAATTTGCGAACCACTGAAACTAGCTGGGACGGGTGGGCCGGCGGACGAAGGAGTCGAAAACCTCCCGTGAACCCTACTTACCCCCCACTCAATCGCCGGTTTTCGTACGGGGCCCGCTTCTCAACCTGTATGCACCTAAATGCATGCTAGGTCCCCCCCTTAAGTCCCCCAAGCCCTCCTTGGCCCCCGCGCCTCCGGCAACGCGTTGCTAGGCGTCTTCTTCTCGTTGCTAGGGCCCCCCTTCGTTGCCCCGTCACTCTCTGCCCCCACTATTCGGCCACGTCACTACCACCGAACAACTAGTCCCAAAATGCATCGTGCCCCTCGGATGGGAACCCCGCGATCCCCGCGCCATCCCAATGGCACAGAGATCGCGGCCCTGACGCGCAGCGACGTCGCTTTGCACTTTTCAAATACCAACGTAGGGCCCCTCGGTATTGAGACTAGAAGTCGGACATCTTGAACTCTCAGGAATGTCTTGACGTTCTGAATCAAATGACCAGATATCAATTTTTAACATGTATTCCGATCACTCCCCGATCTCGAAGGACCCATTTTGGAAATGACCGTCTTCCGCCGAAAGGTCGATGGTTTTGAATAGCAAACTGTAATCAGATACTTGCATAGAATCGTGAAATGAACAGATAAAAATTCAGTTTTTCCATCAAGATGGAACCTTTTGCAATTGCAGTGCTGGGATTCGTGATTAGGAGGATTTGCCGATGTTTGGTGGAGGGGCCCTTCGGGTTTCGGTTACGCGATTGGACCTACCTCTGGCTCTCACTTGAGCCCCCCTTCCTCGCCTCGCCCTCTAGTTGCTAGGTGCACTTGCCCCCTTTTTTCGCGAATAGACATATATATAGGATAGAGGTGGAACTGCCGGTGGGCCTTACACACCCCACCATCGGTGCAACGGCCTAAATGCAATTTATTCCCCCATCTTGTCCGCCAAGTCTCCCGTTTCTTTTTTCCTAGCTTCACGTTGCTCCGCACGCCGCGGCACCGGCACGGGTTCCAACCTTAAGAAAAACGATTCGGCTCTGGCACTCGCGCTCTGCGCCTTACACCATTCTTATATAAAATTTCACTTAAAATTTACTCGCTGGAGAACTAATGCGCATATCCTGTAACGTAGGTACTTGCAAACGATAATCAACGAATGTATCACGAATTTTCTCTCATCATTCATCGACATTAATGCCGCGACAGGGTGGTAAGCATCATCATGCGACCTTCTTGTTTTTTCGAAACCAGAAGGTCCTCTAATTTCTATTTTCACTAGATTAGTATGAAAATTCTTGAATTTGTATATACCTACATGAATCTATTGAAATTCCGAAGATCGGAAATACGACCGTCTGGCTTCAATTCTGCAATTGAAAAAATGCTGAAAACATTAGAGCTAAAAAATCGTACGTGTTCGGCACATACGATACACTGCGTTCAGTTTCCAATTCTCTGAATTTCAATTGATCTACACGTATATTTATCAATTTCAAAGTGAATATCAAAGAAATGACTTGCGTAGAAACGTGATTGTTGAAAAAAAACGAACTTTTGGTTGGAACAATTTAATGGCATGAATGAAACGATGTACATTATCTAAAATATTTCATAGCATAGTGAAATGTCGAGGAATCGTACCAAATCAAACCGAATAAATCCAGTATGGAATAATTTTTATCCTCAGTTCGACAACTTTTGAGTCATACCTATTTCTCATCAATCTATACTCCATACATACACATGTATACTCATTGCGCCACGTATCGAGTTCGCCATATATTCGCGTTTGATTAGATAAGACGCGTCTGGTGATTAACTCGTTTCGTACCCCTCGCCCCTTCGTTAACTAAGACTACTTTTATCGATAAATTCGCATTCACGCATCGTGCACTCACGAATAATTCACCTCCATGACAAACTCTCTCCACCGTATAGCGATTTTCGAAATATTGAAATCAAATCATCGATGACCAAGAGTGAGCTTTTTTCGTTTTTTTTTTGTTTGTTTTTTTTTTCTTCAGTTTTTCACAATTATGAATCCGAGGATATCGAACGGGTATGGGCCTGTTCTTTGTTTCTCGTCTTGTTTGTCCCATTCAGTGTAATAAGAAGAAACAAAAAATAAACAAAAAAATGTACAAAATAATAGAACAGGGAACGGGAAAGAAACCTAAATAAATTTCGCCATCTGCACCGAAGCCGGAGGATAATATGATGTCGGTTGTTTTTTTTTTTTTTTTCTTTTATTGTTTTTTAAACACCGAAGCCGTAAGGAGACGATGTGGTTTTATGCCGGCCCTGGCTTATTGCTAGAACCCCTTCCTTTCCCTTCCCTTCTTCTCCTCGTCTCGTCGTCGACGTCGTCGTCGTCGTCGTCGTTGTCGAAACTTCATCCGTGCATGCGGCCCTCCCGCGAAACTCCTGCGCCTAAATGCATACGCTCTTTCCTCTTCTCCTCTCCTCTCCACTCTTAACTCTTCTCTCTTCTCTTCTCTTCTCTTCTCTTCGGTTCTCGCCTTTCCTCTCCGCCCCCTTCACCATCATCCCTCTTTGTCGTCCCCCTGGCTATTCCTCCTATTTGGGCCCCCCACCATAAACCCAAGCCGAAAGTGCAACGGCCTAAATTCACGAAGGAGAAGTTGCAGGGGCCTTGGACGCCCCCACCCAGGGGGACCGGTGCAACAACCTAATTTCTAGGCCCGTCTCCCGCCTCCCGCTGCCCCCCCATGCCCCCCTTTTCGCCAAACCACGAAACCCCGCCAGGCCTTGCAGCCTGCAACCATCATGGTCTCTTCTACTTATAATGCAATCGCTAGGCAGTTTTCGTCCCTGGAATGGAACGCGTTTTGTTTCTCTTTCTTATGCCTCGATGTGTTTTTGTTTTTATTTCTTTTCCTCATTATTTCTATTATTATTTCTATGAATATTATAGTATTGTTTTGTTTTTGTTCATTTTATATTGTTTTTTTTTTTTTTTATTTCTAATTTCTATACTTCACTATCTCACTTCAACTTTTTTCTTATTCTTTGAACTTACTTTTCTGCATTCGTCTCCGCTTACTAGGCCCGGGGCCGGTGGCCCGGCTCGGCGCGATCCGATGGAACTTGAGACCTTTGCTTGGCTGGAGTGTAGGTACGAGAGAAGCCCTACTCGTGTATATTATATAGTATATACCTCGACGATTGCTGCAGGTGACCCAAACGGCGGAGTACAGAGCTAAAAAGGCCCCGGTCATTCAATACGCGATGGACAATGATATCGGACTGCGTTTTTTGACGAGGAGGCTAGGTTAAGGCAATTCACTCGTGCAGTGAGATTTCGTAAAGAAAACTGTTCCGTTTTTCGGCGATTTTTGTTTAGATCGTACAAGTCTCGATAAACTCGAAAAAAAAATGCCTGTCCTGATCCATACAGGGATTTTCTTTTGACCGTCAATGTCTTGAAGTTGTACGGGAATCTGTTAGAAATTCCATTAGTACCAATTGTCGTCAGCTCAAAAACGTGAATTGTGGCTTCTCGATGACTATCCAACCGATTCGAATGAACCCTCGACGAATGAATTCGGTTTTTTGGCAGAAAGTAGCTAAGTATATCATTACGTCAGAAAAACGGATTGGATTCCAGTAAAACTCATGTTCTGTATGTTAGCTAGGTTAAGTTGCAAGTGATCTCTACTGTATCACCTTAATTATTCTCGACGATTGACCGAGGAGTGGTTCTCATATGTCCTTTCGAGTGCGTCGTAGATTATAGTAAGTTGTTCTAAGTACCATGACGTCATGACGGGACGGCCATTTTGGACCAGGAACAAAACAATCAGTCAATAAAACGGGAAATACCCAAGCCGACGAGTCAACAACTCGACACTGGATCTCAGGGTCGACTATTATTCCTCTTCTTCTTCTTCTTCTTCTTCTTCTTCTTCGTCGTCTTGATGCACAGAGTGCAACGGCAGTCCGGACGTCATCATTTCATGGGTTTTCGTTCAGGTTTTTGATTCCAACTCGCCCCAAATTTGGAACCAGCAAATCGGAGCTTAGGATCTTGGCTATCAAAGGACCGAAATCGTGCAGGCGATGTGCTTGAGCTGTGAACCGCGGAAAGATCAACGCCCTGAAAAAGTTCTTTGAGCCTGAGAGGGCCCACCTGCCAGCCAATCCCTTCCCCGTCTTCTGGGCCCTCGGAGGGTGCATTGCCCTGTGACTTAGGATGCATTTTAGTGCATCGAGTACGGGAATAATTTCAGAGATTCTGGAATGTGCGGATCATTTGTAATTTGGCGATAAGCTGGAGCATGGTTAGTGCCTCATGCTCTCTCAGTATATCAATACGTCTAAAATAATAGAGAGAGATAGTTGGAAACGATATTCGATATTTTTTCTGAGAATGTAACCAGCTGCGGACGAAAATATGCATGCATGGCGTTTCTGTATATATGAGACGCGGACGAGTGCGTTATACGATTTTCCCATTTTATATAATCACGCAGGAAACTGCGCCGATTCTCGGTATCCCTGTTTGTCAAAAAAATATTCCAAACGACATGAGAGAAGAGAAGCCCATTTCTCAAACAGGATTATAATTATCATACACCGTCTAAACTAGACGATGACTCTACGTATAAGGAAAGGACGGCTGTTGTTGCAGTAGGAACAGGATATCGAGAAGCATTTTTATGAGATTTTCAACAAAATAACCAAATGAATAGCGAAAATGTAAAAAAAAAATAAATAATACAGAAAAACAGGAAATAAACTGCAAAGCAAATTCTTATTTTTCTTCTTCAAACCCACTCCGTGTAAGAAGGAAAATTTTTATCATCACCCCGGAAAATCAAAGTGGATTTTTCTCCAGATTTCAACATTCTGAGGTCTAGAGCATTGCCTCCGATCGTCTTTCGATAACGATCAATTTTTCGCACGGCGATATCATGAGCACGAATGAGTATATTTTGACGATATTGATCTCTCAATCGAAGTGGTTTTTCTTAGGTCAAATCTGATTAGATTTTGGCTTCGATCCATCGATAGTAAATTTCCAATTATTCGGAAATCAAAATTAAAGGAAAAAATGTTC
This sequence comes from Ametastegia equiseti, assembly GCA_963989295.1. Taxonomy (NCBI): domain Eukaryota; kingdom Metazoa; phylum Arthropoda; class Insecta; order Hymenoptera; family Tenthredinidae; genus Ametastegia; species Ametastegia equiseti. The sequence continues at coordinate 7,645,470 of OZ022399.1, forward strand.
AGATGATGATAACTCGAGAACAGATGAACGGATTTTTACACCTTTCCTCTCAACTGAATGGATTAGCTCCGACTTATACCGGATCTAATTTCCCTGTCAATCGATGTGGTAGTTCGTGAGTCACGAAAAGCATTTAGTTTTTCACCGTCCTCATATTTTTTGAAACTTGGTACTCACGGGTTTTTTGAATCTATGCTCGCTAAAAAGAGGTTGGCCTTCTTGAATTTTCAAATTTGGAGATTGTGGATCGAACATGGCGGACCGAGATTTGCTAGAGATGGGACGATTTTTCAAAAACTGGATGAGAATCTGGGCCAGACGTTCCATAGGTTTAGCTTTTAATTTCCTCGTACGAAACCCAAAGAAACGGCGCGTAGTTCGGAACCACTATTGGATAGGACTGGTGGTCGAAAGTCCGAAAGACCAAAAACCATAATGAAAAAAATTCCAAAATATCTAAGTATAACAAAAACCCAAAATCCCAATAAGCCTGATATAAAAGCTCCATGAGGCCTATATGAAACAATATAGAATAAGAAAATGTCGAAAGTAAACCGATCACATGAGTATAATATAGAATTGGCAAACTTTCGATGAACCAAAAAGGCAAAAACCCGATTAACAAAAATCTCGAATTTTCGAAAAGCCAAGTCAACAGCTATTCTCAGATGAATCAAAATTCAGAAAAATTAAAATGCAGAAATAAAATTACAAAATGACCGAAGAAGCAAGAAGTCAAAATTCCGAATAATAAAATTGTGGACGGTGCAAGATCCCGAAAATGTAATGCAGTATTGTATACTGCTTCCCACATCTGTAGTAACCACTAATTATTAAAAATCTATTTAACGAAAATGATTGCACTACTGCTACACTTTCATAAATCGATGAGCAATTCTGGTGACATTTCAAGGCATCCATTTTTCGAGATTTTCAGTTTATGTATTTTGACCCATCTGATCTTTCATCATCGATGTACAGATCTTCTAAGTTTTGCACCACCGTAGTGGTGGCTACTCAAAAATTCGATTTGTAGCAAATTGAATCTTCTGCATGATCGTCATCTGCATTTCACTATTTTCAAAATCCAGGAAAATCTTTTGAAATAAACGATCGTCAGGAATTCGGATGATTTGATCAGAAGGTGCTTCGGATTTTTAATCCTTCTCAACTTTTTCATCCCAGATTATGCGCTTTTCATAAGTTTGACATACGGATTTCGGTCACAAAGAATTTCTGTTTATCAGTTTCTCGACCCCCACGCGTTGGATAGTTAGATCAGCTTTTAAGAAACGCTGATGTGAGTTTAGTCCACGTCAGAGGCCATATGTCCTAAAGTCTTATATTCCCAAATCCCCCACCTCGAACTAGCCGAGACATGGTTGAATTCGGCTCTTTGCTGCAGTCTATGGTGTATACACTATTGTACACTAGAGAATATATATCGGTGTGTTGATGCAGCGTGCAGAAATGATGGTGTTATATAGCGTAGTGGGGACCGTAGCAAGAAGAGAGACCAGAGGGCCCGGTGCAACGGCCTTAATCTGGAGGGCCAAACTCCCCTTGTTTGTATGTATACTCTATAGGAGGGAATAACATGACCGTGTGCGTGTCTGTATAGGATGAAAACGAGGAGGTAGGAACCGGAGGTGGAGTTGGAGTTGGAGTTGAAGTTGGAGGAAGAAGAAGAAGAAGAAGAAGAATCAGAAGAGGAAGAGAAAAGAGAAAAGGGGGATGTCAGTGCCTCTACTATGCCCTGCAGTACAACGTTCGCCAAACTTTATTTCTAGAACGTACACCTACCTACTGTATACCTACACATAAACGTTTGATTTGCCAAAGAAATAGCCGTGACTTGTTTCTGCGATAAAAAATCGAAACAAAAATAAACAGAAAAAAATACAACAAAAACCAAGAAGTTTCAAAACGGTCCGCGTGTATAAACTCGGTAAAATTCAGTAGGTTCTTTACTGTAATTTTGGCATGGTATTCCAGATCGAACCTTTCATTCTTCTGACTCTTAGAATATTTTTTTCTTTTTTTATTCTTTTTTCTTCGATGAAAGCCAAAAATACAAAACAACCAAGGAAAAGAGAAAGACAATGCCAAAAATAAAAAAAATAAAAAAAAATAATAAAACAGAAACCATTTCTTTTTTTTTCTCTCTCTCTCTTTTTGTCTTTCTGGAGAACAAAAATACTAACCCAAAGAGAATTTCTGATAAATAACGAAAGTTATTGCGCCTTGGTGGGAAGTTACCGGTGCCATAGTCGTAAAATGAGGAAGAACAGACAGCGACGGACGTACTGCAGTAGACAGAGAGACATGGCGGGCGTTCGCCCGTATATAACATAACACCGTGAACATACCAGCTATAACGTAGTACGGGTACATGTATAAGGTATGTAGACAAGTACATGCCTACGTACATCTCGATGTGGAACTTTGTCTTTCTATCTCTCTTTTTCTTTAGCCAGTAGGTATAGGTAGTAGCGTGTGCAGGGACCATTCGGTCAGATAAGAATCTCCGAAACTGTATGCATATTAACATCGCTTCTGAAGGTGAAGGATATACATAGGTGTGTGTATACATACATGTATGTATATGAATATATAGGTATGTCATATATGTGTGGGAGAGAGTTTGGACTGCAGGTACCTGAACGTATACCTAACGGCGAGAGCCTCGACGAGATGTGCAACGAGACACAATCACTCCAAATGCTGCAAGACCTCGATCCCTTTTTCTTCTTCTGTCGCAAGTTTCGTTGATTTTTTTTTTTTTTTTTTTTTTAGATTTTCTTGAATTTTTCAACCATCCGGGATGTGGACGTTGGTTTTTCACGGGTGTGAGTCGAAATTTTGAAATATCAATATACGTAGAATGGCAAGAATTTTGAATTTTGACCCTTCGTTGTCATTGTGGGTCAAATTGACCCAACTTCCAACGTTGGGGCTGAATATCTGTATGGGGATGGGTTCATATGGGGCTCTGCCTATCATGTATAATGCGTAATGCGTTTTGTTTCAACTCCACAATAGACCCTCTTCAGATGTCAAAATAAATACGTTTTCTGGAACTTCGACTATTGAGCTATTTTTTAGATCGAACTACCATATCTTGTGAGTATCACCCTAAAATTTCGTTGGTCAAGATTGAAAAATGAAAAAGTTATGAATATTTCACTGAAAAAGTGCATTTTTTGCACATTCACATCTTTGCGAATTTCGTTAGACAAATTGACATTTAATTTTGGACAAATTGACTTTTGGTCCATATTTTACAATATTTAAAGTATGTTGCACAATTTTTGGAACAAAATCGGTCGGATACTTTTTGTACACAGCCAATTGGAAATCAGTGGAGTAAATTTGACCCAGTGTGACTACTACATAATTCTACGGAGGTGTGACTACGGAGGGTTAATAATACGAATACTCATCTAGCGACAGATAGAATATTATATATATAATTATATACGTACTTTTTTAGTACTGCTTTGAAGCTTTTCTTTAATAGTAAAGCGTCTCCATTTTCCGAACGATCGCTATTTCAACATTTGTACTTCTGGTCGTTCGAAATTTTGCTCTTTCGATATTTTCATCCCCGAACGTTTTTCAGACCTTTGGTGCGAACACTGAAGCTTTAGGGACCATAGCAATTTCTCAAATGGTTTCAGGCTTTTACAAAATCCGTAAATAACCAAGGCCACTTCTCAAAGTGTCTAGATTCTAGAGCATCATTCAAAAGTCAGTCAGACAAACAGAAGTTTCAATTGAAAATGAAATTTGTATAAAAATGTGGAAACAACAGGAGTTTAGTTAATTTCAACTGTTACCTCAAAGGCACCAAAGTTCGCACGGAGGGATAATAATGATTACAATAATTACCAAAGTCTTTCGAAATTTTTATATCGAAATTACGTGGTCTACCAATAATTGCGATTTCTTATTCGCATAAGTGAAACACATTAGGCTCAGATGGGAAAAAATAAGCGACGGTGATTTGGACCAAGAAAAATTGGTCCTTATAATCTTTAGAGAGAGTTTTGACCAATAATGGCGAATATTGTGGAAATAGTTATCATCGGTGTTCGGAATCCTCCAAATTATTCTGTCTCTACAATTTTCAAAATCTGGGAAATATTCCGACGAGAAATTATCGAACTTTTTCGGTCCAATTTACTCGTTTATACAGACCATTCAAACCATCACCCTACAACGGGATTAATATCTTTACTGAAAATATCCTCCCGGATTTTGAAAATGATAATATGTTTTTTTCTTTTTTGAATAGTTTTATCCATAGAGGTGTAGAATTTTTTGTAAAGAAACATTGAAAATCCGTCCTTTTCATTTTGTCATCGCAAAACACCGGAATCTAAAATAAGTGATTGAAATCTCTACGAGAAGTTACAATTTTTCGGCAAAAAGCTACTAATGATTGACGATTTGCTACGCATAATATCAAATATTCAAATTTTTCTGAAAATTGGTCAAAATTTATAGACGTAAAGATTTTTTTCACCACCTATACATTTGAGACAATTTTAACGCGAAAATCGAACACTCGGTGGCTCATGGGCAGAATAATTCTCTAAGTGATAGTAATTTTCAGGACTTGAAAATTGAGTCTAATTTACTCAGATGTTTTGAAGAAAGAACGTTTTTCGCAAGTCTTCATTTCGTAAAAAGATAAAAGCCCGCAAAATCGATCCTATTGAAACAAATCGATCCAAAATCATCGAAAAACGAATCCAGGAATTATTTTTCCATTATAGAGAAAAAAATACTTTGCCCGAATGAAAAGTACCATTCTCAATTTTTTGGTCTAAAATAGGTGAAATCTGACCTGATAGGCGATTGAAAAGCTCGGCGTAGATCGAGGAGAAAAGCTTGTAAACGATACTTGTGACCGAAGGGATCGGGATGATAGTATACGAATTCGTTGAGCGACTATTCGCGGTTGTTTTACAACCGTAGAGACAAACGTCAGGCAATTCGACACCTCGACAAGGTTTGCGAAGACTCGGAACGCGCGCGATGTACCCGGAATCACAATGAGTCCTGGAGATCTTCCTCACAATCACTCAACACAAAATACCAGTTGAAAGTACAAACCTCAAACCGTTCTTCCGACTTAAACATGTCTTTATGCATACGTGCGGTAGCTCTGCGTATAATTACCTAATTTACATGTCGCCATATACCTACGTAGATTATATTTCATTTATTAGCTTTCACTGCGAACGGTTCGTTCGATTGGCATGTTTTTTTTTTTCATTTTTACCGTTTTTCCGACTTTCCAAAAGCTCGAGAAATTGTATACTCGAACATTATGGACTGGCATTATGTATTAGAGTTAATTAACGATGAAAGACGGAAATCAAACTTTTCGGAACTTGTTAGGTTCATCTTCGCAGATTTCACTCTAGAACAAAAACCTTCAGGTGAAAACGAAATTTCTTTACAAATTTTTCGGAGCGAAAAGTGCACCATTCTGAAAGAGTGAATTTTCCAATCTTAATCGCTGTGGTTTTTACATGATGAGAAAAATTAGTTTTCCGTTCATTTTGAGTGAAATCTCATACTTGTTGAAGTACAGTGCAATTTTCATTCCTGGAATACGAATTTTCACTTCACAAAATGTAGAGAATTCGTCCCGTGCTTTTTTCTATAGAACGGAAAAAAAAAACAAAAAAAAACATGAGACGAAAATTCTCATCCATTCGTATCCTTTTCATTTTTGATTGATCTAGAATATCTAGAATACGTTTCCTTTCAGTGCATTCCCTAATCTGCATTTTTCATACGGAAGAGAATGTCCACATCTTTTTGTCTTCCTACCCATATCCTTTGAAATCGTTGAACATTCCTTTTGTAATTGAGGTACTGGTCTGTGCAGGTAGTTCTGTTTCTTCCATCTGGTGAATTTTTATTCCGGAATATTGTACAGTGAGGTATAAATTTTGGTGAAAAAATCCGACTTGCGCTGAACTAAATATTTTGAAATGAGATGAATAGCAATGAATTCCACAAAAAAGTTTCAAGCTGAATTTTGGCGAATGTATTTTATTGCTGTTGTATGTTTCAAGCACTTGTCGATATTCTCTGAGCAGACTAAAGATGAGACCTTCCAAATTTTTGTAAAGTCTATGAATACAAGTTCCGAATTTCAAAATCTGCGAGAGGTCGAAATTTCGAATCTTTATACTACTGACTCAGAGTTTTCAGAAAGATTATTTGCCCGACAGTCTACGTAGCCAATTTGAAAAACTCCGAATCGAAAATCACCGAAGGCTCATAATTCCGAAAGCTAAAGATCCAGCCAAAATACCGAATCTCGAAATCCGCTCATGCAACGCAAATGCAATGCAAATCCTTTATTTGACAAATTTATCCTGAACTTTCCTCAATTTTGCGAATTTTTCGACTTTCTGAGTTTTTAACTTTCAGATCTTTGAGCTGACTGCATTTCGACCTTTCGGAATTTGCAAGTTTTGAACTCTAACATTTCTAGATACTCAGAATCACGTCTCAAATAAACTCGGAATTCTTGTAATTCGGAACTTCAATCCCACCCCTCAAAAGTGACAAAAAAACTGATATGGATTGACAGACACATCGGGAAACAATATGTACTTAGTTTTCAATCGTTCCAGACGTTGCACTGATTTTCGGAAAAATATATTTTGCAGTTCTGCAAAATGGCAAAATGCAGATGTGTATGGGAATGTATGTATTTAATAATCGACTGTGGATGGCTGAGCTCTTAATATACGTATCTGCAGGAATATCGGATGAGTGCAGAAAATACACGTGCATACGCATACGTAATTCAGCCCTTGGGGGTGTGAGGGATACAAGTGGGGGTTATTGTGAGCTAGAGAGAAATGTTAAACAATAAATATCAATTATTTTTGTTTGCAGCTCGAGAGCGTTCGTTAATACTAATAACGTTTCAATCCGCATGGCGCATAGCGTTTCGAAACTATATATAATACAACTGCATGCAGGTCGTCCTCTCGTTGTTCAACACCGAAACGTTATACCTACCGAGTTAAAACAACAAAACTACGTCTAACCGAAACGCTGCATATACATAATCGAATATCCAATGTTTAATTTTCCATAAACAAAATACATAAATAACAACGCGCTATTTGCTCCCATCCTAGTCTATATTCATATACATATACCAAACAGCGAATTTAATCATTACCTACCCTCCCACTCGGAACCATCCAGCATTTCGTGACCGAGACAGATACCTACCAGTTTTCATGATGCACGTAGGATTGACGAATGTTGCTACGTTCTGCCTTCCACCTACGAAAAGTGCATAATTTGAGTAATATAACCGCGGCTGGCTGACTCTGAAGTGAAAAAAACGTCTTATGGCGTGAACTTGGCATGATGCGATGGTCACGATTCCGAATTGTGCTGTTAAACTCAATTTTTACAATATTTTTTGTTTGTTTTTTCATCGTGCATCCGATGAGGATTATTTTGGGCTTTTTTCTTCACGACCGGATGCAACTTACTGATATAATTATGGTAAGAAGTCTAGACTCAGGTGAATTTCGCGTGTAGGTACTACGTCGCGAAAAGTTTGTGGTTCCCGGTCGTAACCGCGTCTTTAGTAGGTACGTACATACATGTTCAGCCGAAATTTGAGAGGATATTCACATGGGTAGAGCTCGGCTGGTTGCTTATATTGCTAGACTGAATGCACGTCTAATTATAACTATCTTCAATCTACAAACCCATATTATTACGCCAAAATGTATCCGCTGCTCGGATCTCATGCACTCTATGCTCATATAGGTATGTATTTACCCGGGTATCTGCCGTGTCGGGTTTTCACCCTTTTCACCTACTTATACACGCTACCGTACCGTCCGCATTTATTTTCATACATCGATATAGCTGCAAGGGCGAGCTCTTTCTCACGTTAAGGCGATATGGTGTAAGTCGCTTTGAACTTAACCTAGCTAACATAAGAAATATGAATCTTACTGGAATTCTATTGGATTTTTCCAAACAGTAAAATAGTCAGCCACTTTCTGCCATAGCAAAGTCTTCTTTGATCTCTTCTAATCTTCTGAGTGTTATTTCGATAGGTTGTGTAGTTTGGAAGAAACTACGAATCGCATTTTCGAGGTGATAAAACAGACAATATGGAAGTCTGGTGGAAATTCCATGAGTGCCAATTGTTCTCACCTCGAAAACGCGTATCGTACTTTTTCGATGACTATAACCAAATCGATCCGAATGAACCTTCTACGAATGAATTCAGTTTTTTTGGCAGAAAGTGGCTGAGTGTGTCACTTCGTTGAATAAACTGATTGGATTCTAGGAAAACTCACGTATTTTATGATAGCTAGGCTTAAGTTGACAGTGATCTCTACTGTATGACCTTAATTGAGGGAACCGGCGCGGCGTGTCGCAGTTGGAAAAAATCAACGTCATGCAAAATCACTGTATTTCTTCACAATTGTTAGCCAAAGTTCATTTCACATCGTTATAATTGTCTCGTTGCAAAACACCCGCTGCACGACTTCAGGCCACACCAGCTGTAGCTCGATTCGACCTTTCTAGGAGAAAGATCATCCGGAAAATTGGAAGATTCTTTCTCTGGGACGAGTCGTTTGCAAACAGGTGAAAAATAAGTCCGGTCAAGTCTTGGAAGATTCGAACAGCGAATATTTTGGAGCGTTACGAATATAACGACGATAAATTAACTTTGTGGCAATGAAGTGAATCTATCTTGCACCAGTTTTGCATTGTTCCAATCATTTTTTGAATCCGTCCTACTTGCCTATACCATCTTTATATTTCTCCCTAAAATTATCAAAAAATATACATTTGTATCCTTTGAGTGGGGCGCAAGACCAGTTGGTCAATTAACTTTTCGCTCAAAAAAAAAAGGGAAGCTTTTATCATCACCCCGAAGATGAAAAGTTGAGTTTTCGCCTCCGATCATTTTTGGATGGATGTCCGGACGTATGTCTATGTGTGTGATCAATTTTATTTCCGACGATATCTTGAGAAACAGATCAACGGGTTTCGATGATTTTGGTATTAATCGATGCGGTTTTTCGTAACTCACAGCTGACTAGATTTCGGATTAAGTCGGTTGACTAGTTTTTGAGTTATTGATCGAACAAAATTTTTCAAGAACAATTTCTAATAGTCATATCTCGAGAACGAATCAATGGATTTCGATGATTCTGATCTTCGTCGATAGCATTACCTCCAACTTAGAAATAACTAAATTTGGAAATACATCGATGCAGTAGTTTTGTATTCTTCGAACTTCAAAAAATCTGCGCGGAAGTTTCAGCGCTGACCCATCGTGGTCGGCCGATTTACTTGCTTGTTAAAAATATGTATCACTTATTAATTGTAATAAGTAAAACAGGACGTCGACAACTGGTAAAACTACCTATTTCTGGTTCCCTCAATTCTAGACAATTATCAGATAGAAATAGAAAATCGAGAGGAAACGGATCAGTTGAAGCTAATTGGGAATATGTATAACAAGGCTGCAGATAGTCCATATACAGTCTTGTATACAGAGTTTAATAATCACGTGAGTTTGTTTCCTATATCTATTCCTAGACCAATATACAATCGATTCAACGGGCTCGGATGGTTCTTCCAATTAAATAGGTCATTTTCATCGTTTAATTATCACCGAAATCATTACGCAATCGTTGTATAAAAATGGCGTTAATTATGAAACCGTTAAACGAGGTCGCATAGGTGTATACGTACATGTATTACACACGTATACAGCTTAACTGTATCAGCGATTTTTAATCTGCTTTGCAAATTCCACGCGTTACATATATACGTCTACACGCACACTTACCATATTTGCACCTATATACCTCTAACATGTGGGCATAGTACCTACCTGCATTTCACATCTATACACCCTTGCATAAATTATACACCTTTATACACTGAAATCACCGTACATATGCTACTATATAAGTTAAACGTTTCATGTATATTATATGTATGTAGGTATACATACAAGATACACGAGTGCGATGTGATGCAGTTTACATATTACATGCGTGTATCATTTGCGAGGTAATGATCCGTATACTCAGACTTTCTGAATTTCATCAAAATATAGGGACACCCTAGAATTAGGGGCACCAACCTGCCTACTACCACTATCTTCTTTATTGAACGACAATAGCTCGAGGTTCTCGATCCCGTCAATGGAACACAATAATCGCATATTTTTTTTCACGCATTTCTATATTATACAGCATGGAGTGTAGGTACATACATACCTATATATATAATATATAATTGGCAAATATATGTGTACGGATTCATATCTATATGTATGCACACGTGTATCACGTAGGTAGTAAAAAGTCAGGCATTGAATAATGAACTGTAATCTCGAGTCGTTTGGTTATTAAATTTATTATTTATTTCGAAGGAAGGAAGGTAGGTTGGTAGGTAGGTAAGTAAGTTGGTTGGTAGGTACTGGATACAATATAATATCGCGTGCCTAGCGGCTTGTGAAAGCTGGCCAGAGCGCAATGCTGCAGTGAGAGAGGTGCAGCAGCGCAAAGTTGTGTGCAGCGTAGCAAACCCCGAATAAAAGAATAAGGTGCATTTCCGCTCTGTCATTACGTCAGTGCTTTTAGGTTCCCTTTTTTTTCTGGCAGTTCCCGTTTATTTGCCGTAATACGATACCTCGCGTAGGTACGAAATTTTCCGCGAACTTCTGCGCACCTATGTAATATGTTACACGTTGTACAATTCGCGGCTTTCGCTTTTGTCCGCGCGGATCTAAGCGCGAGGAAGAATCAACGAAATGACCAAAATCTCGATTGACCGCAGCTGAATTATTTTTAAAATATTCGAAAAATTTTGTCAATAGGTTTTCGAAAAATTCAGAGGTAAATAGAGACCACGCGATGGGCCAACGTACTGCATCGATCTAATTCAAAATTTCAGGCTTTTGTAAGTTGGAGCGAATAATGCTATAGATTAAGATTCAACATCGTTGAAATCCGTTTATCCGTTCTCGATTCATGACAGTTTGAAATTTTTTTTTGTTGTAAAATATTGTCTGCTGAATGTCTGCTCAAAAACTAGCTGACCAATTAAATCCAAAATCTAATCAGTTCTGAGTAAAGAAAAACCGCATTAATTGAGATAAAAATCATCCAAATCCGTCGATTTGCTCTTGAGATATCGTCGGACATAAAATTGATGACACACATAGCCGTCTATCCAAAAATTGTCAAAGAGATTCTCTGGGCCAAGGAACCTGCAGATTTGGTGAAAACTCAAGTTTTCATTTTCGTGGTTATTATAATAACGCCTTTTTTTTTTTGAAAACGAGAAGACAGAAAATATAGATTTGATATCGAATGAAAATAAAGAGCAGAAAATTATCGATTCCTTCAAAAAATCACGAGATTTTGAATGGTTTTCGTTGTACCCCATCTTCTTCGATATATTGAAGGGCTTAAAAAATCGAACATTAAAATTTCCTCGAAGTTTAGAGAGTAGAATTTCGAATGAAGCAGAAATTGGAAAAAAAATCCGTCAGTATATAATTGCGTGAATAGTTTGAAGAGTTGGCTGTACTAGGAAATGACTAATATACCTAAGTTTGCAAAAATGCTGACCAGGTTAAATTCTATGAACGCTTAGAATAGCTAGACAAATTCAATACGCCGCATTTATGTACGTACTACGTAGCTATACCTATACCTCGGATATGTAGTCACATACTCTTGTGACACAGATATTTCGTTGCATTTCGCATTCGTACTACTTTACTTCGCTTGTAATAATTCGCGCGATTTCATTTCTGCTCGCCTCTGCGATTTCGGGCTCGCGTTTTCGTCATCATACGTACGCTATAAGTACACGTAGATATAACACCTATATCGATACACTATACACATATTTACGAGAAGCTCGGAAGAAAATGATACAATTCGAAACATAAAACACTGACTATACGTATAAACATGACACGAAATCATTGGCCACCTTACGTTTCAGCGACGACAATCAACCCTTTGAATCGCAATTGTACAGTCTAAGAATTAAACCGAACTGAAAACTGGCAACTGGCGAAACCGATTGTTCACGGAACTGGTAAAAAAAATCGGAATTCATGAAATCGTCACATCTGCAATGAAGACAAGATCAGGGTGTTCACCGAGTTCGGATTTTCAAATTCCTGCACTCCTTGTCCACGACTTCCAGGCATATTATTGTGAAAATTCAAGACCACTCGAAAGCCCTCGACAAAATATATAACTATTAGATTTTTGAGAAAATCTCAAAACGTTTGTTCTGGAGTAGAAACATTTGTCGAAATTTTCTCGTTTGCTTGATCAACTATCGGTAGCTGTATCACAAAACACGATTAGTTCACTATTTTGACTACTATCTGTGCTGCCAATACGAATTGCGAGACTGAACACTAGTGTAAAAGTAGTAAGTGCAAAAGAGGAAACAAAAAACCAATTTTCAATCGATATGAATTTGAAAATTTGAATAGATCTTCAGGGTATTTTCAGGATTTCAAGGTTCTGGAAAAATTGCAGGTGGATCTCAGAACTTTCCAGACCTGATACCCTGCGAAGATACAACAAACCAGAAAAGACCAAATCAATCTAGTCGAGCGACATTTTCGAATATGGTACCAGACGTTTTGGCAGTGATGTTTTGCCCTCATCAGAGACTTAGGCTAATTAGTCCAAACAAAGTTTTTAATGTGACCTATCTATGAGTTAAGAAAATCACTATCCTCGCCTAAGCGCTGCAATACGCTAAATGAAACATCCTGCGTTCGTATCCCACGGAGTTTGAGTGGCCAAGAAAGCGCGGAGAGGCCTAAGGGTGTAAAAAATATTGAAAGAATTTGCGAATGGCTTGAGGGACTTGAATTTTAGAAGGCGAGAGATTATCTAATACCAGTTCTCCATCTCACTTGGTGTTGGTTGCAAATCGGTACCTTTTGCGCATAGTACGTGCATATAGTAGCGCAGAAAACTCAGCACGCTCTCTCGACAGCGAACCCCAAGCTCTCGGGCATGTGCGAAGAAGAAGGATGGAATTTGCGGGAGCATCTCGGGGTAGAAAGAGACTAAGGCCCTTGGTGATGGTGATGGGCAAGGGGCGAGGGGCCTCAGGCCCCAAAGCTGAAGCAACGCGGAGGCAGAAGGGAGCAGTTGCCCACGTGGAGGTGAACGTCCAAGGGGGCAACCTGTTTCGGGGTTCATGGCCCTCCGACGACGGCTAGCCCACGGACCCATCCTGGATCCTCGAATCTGCTAGTCAAGAGTCCAAGAGCCTCGCGTACCAGGGCCGCAAATATACCCAAACCATTACGCCCGTCCTACGAATCCGTTCCGATTCGGATTATACGTTTTCAACTTTTCAACCCCTCAAGGGACCACGAAATTCTTGCGGCCCCCAAATGGCACGGCAGAACGATGTAAGTGCCAAAATAGTGATTTTACAGGAGAGCTAACAAAAACTGTCCCATGATTCGATCCATTGATTTGAAGAAAAAATGAGAGAGTACTTGTTAGAGTATTTTGAGCTTTTTCGAATGGTCCAAACCCTAATTCAATATCGTGATCCGTCTTCGAGAAAATGATTCGCGAAAATCGATTTTTTTTCCTCGCCAGTGTAGGTCTGCGGTTTATGAAAACTTTTTTTTTCATTTGAATGCTGAGTAAAATCAGAATTGGGATCTTAAAATCTTGGGACAGATATGAACCGAAAGCTTGAACCGTAATGTATATAATCCGGTTTTTGTATCGAGAATGATGTTAGTGCCAAAATGAACATAAGTTGCTCAGAAAATCTTGAAATTCGAATGAAAAAACAGTAGAAAAGTTCAGTAATGTTTGAACAGCATCCAAAGTCGAAGAAAATTGTTGGCAGAAGCCGCGGACTTACACACTGGTACGCAAAACAAATCCGTCTCGAAGACGGATTGCTATATCGAATCGGGGTTTGGACTATTTAGAAGAGGTTGGAAGACTTTAGAAAGTACTTTTCCATTCAAGAAAAAGTGAATTCATCGAATTTCAGGACAGTTTTTTTTTTTTTTTTTTTGTTTCCTGTAAAATCCTAGTGATGGTACTCACGCGGTTTGGCCGTGCCAACTTGCTATAACTTCGGAAATAAATTTTTGTCAGCCATATCGTTTCGCGAGGATTTTTATAAATGAAACAAAAAAAAAAACTCAAACTCACTTGTGATGTTTCGGCGTTTGTACCGTTTTGCCGTACCACCTTTCATTTAATTTCAGGAAGAGAAAGGAATTCATCAAGTTTTGGATTTCTCCTTCGTCTTCGTTTGTCTTTTTTCTGAAGATATTCGCAAATTTGCAAAAATGCGAACAGAATAATTGAATCGATTCGAAGTTTGCTTTTTTCGGTTAGCTCCATGGACCGGAGAAAGGAAATCCTCGAGCTGTGTCAAAATGCTATAAAATTACACGATTCAATTCGGAATTTTCGCCATTTTATTATTCTCATTGCACCGCAACTGCGAACGTGAAAACAACAAAAGTGGATCAGCGATTCGCGCTGGCCTATCGCAACTTTGTCACCGCAAATTTCTTATGGCGTTCCGGAAGACGATAGGCTCATGTTTCACGGTTAGAAATTTATGTAGCGAATCAACAACAATTGTAGAATAAATTCGCTGTACTTTTATTCAGTGAATGTACCAAGCTGGCTTCATAAATTTACTGTACCTACGGTTGCAGTGACATTGCTACACATTAGTGCAGAAATTCTGATCGAATTGGGGTTGGCGAGTATAAAATAAAAATGTATTTGATCTCGCAATTTTGAGTGCATTAAATTTGTAACATCCCTGAATGAAACATCGAATTATCATCATTCGAAATCTTCACTTGTTAGCCGAGTAGATACATTTGACTAACGTGCTCACCATTAATCAACAATTTTTTTGATACCAATCCATCCGCATTTCTGATTCGCTATGAGAAACGCCATTGAACTTATTTTAACAGGGATTTGGACCGGGACATTTGGATTCGGTCTGATTGCCATTCGCAGTACGTCTTGAGGAGAGACGCTACTCAAACTTTGGGAAAAACCGTTTCACAATTTTCTGCATTTACTGCAAATGGTCCTTAATTGAAAATCGATTTTCTTTAGTAAATGATGGGAATCGAATTGTGATTGGACTACTTTGAGTAGTTAAAAAACAAGAAAAAATTACATTTGACAAAGATTCAGTACAAGTGTCTCCCCTTAACCACCGGGCCGAATCATCGCTTACGTTAGATAACCATTCAACTTCGGGCTGTTTGTTGAAGTTTATTGATATCTGTCAGAGGGATATGCCGCTGCTCTGAATTTCAATAGCATTACTCATGGATATTCTATCGAAAAAATTCCACTTTAAGCGACTGACCGCCAAAACTCCTGAAGACTTGAACAATATACGTCGCACTGACAATGAGCCAGGGCTGCCACTGACTGACTGCGAAATTAAGGATGGTCTGAGTTACCGAATAATCAGACAATGAGTATTAGTACGATTGAGTTATTCCGCTTATTTCACGCGAAAAAGTTTGCCGAATTTTCAATAGTACTAATAGCAAATTTAGAAATCCAATAATACGTTCACCATAAAAGTTTACTGAGGTTCAAAAACAGTTGAATGAACGTCTGATTCGATGTTGCGAATTAAAAATTACTCCACAAATTTTTGAGAAATGCATACAGATTATATTAGCTTGGAGAAATTTGTAATCTCGAAAATTACGAGTTGATTTACGGTCACATATGTACAGCGAACTTCAATATGTACTGCAAATAGGTAGCGAATTTGCCATCGGAGTACATTCACTGTACCAGTTTTATAAATTGACACAGTTGGGTACTGGTATGTATATTTTTTTCTTATCAATTAGTTTAGTGAAATTGGATATGTTTTGCGAATTAAAGAAAAATGCGACAGCGGCGCTCCATTTATCTTGGAGCAATTTCCGTTCTGATAAATTAGAGTTTTGCTCATTTCTTCATATTATTTTCAGGAATATTCAAACTGCGGTAAAGCGTAATTCTAGTTACAAGGAAAACAGCGGCTTGAAGGCCGTCTCGAATATCTCCGCTTTCATGGGTATATCGCGTATTTCACGGCATATGGACACAATTGCTAAAAAGGTGATTTTGATGGCAATTGGGCGTTCAATTTTTCTGTTCTACATCGGCTATAAAAATTCGAAAAAAGGCGTAGAATATTCGAAATCGAAAAACTTGAGCATTAAAAGCAGAAGGTCGTATATTAGGGGGTTACAACCACACAAAGCTTTTTCATACTATCTCTTTTCCCACATGTTTTAACGTTAAAAAGTCGTACCCACCAATTCTTTCTTTTTGTTTCAATGAAATTATTGATACATCATTTCCGGATACAATGCCAGAATTTCGTAGTCCAAATTGGGCAATTTTTCACGCCTATGTCAGCAAATCAACTGTATAATAGGATGAAGAATAAGCAGAGAAAAATAATCTTCACTCCCTCATATCGTCGCGGAAGTAGTCGAGATCGCGAAAAGATGTGACTTTTTGTTTTGCTTCCGCTTGAAAAATGACCATAACACAGAGAGAAAGAATTTGTTGAACCAAAAAAAAAATACCGTACAAATCGAAAAAATGTGCAATCACAGGTGGCGAAATAAGTTTTTGCTCGGGACAACCAAATACTTTTTCGAAACGAAGAAATTACGTTCCCATCAACTAATTCTCGCTCTGCAGGCGAAATGCAAAACCGATTATTACAATGAATTTTCTTGTTTGGAAATATATTTAGTAAATCTAATAAAAATTATTTCTCTCGGTGTATCGCATTGATAAGTTCAAATGAACAAGTTTCAAACGTGAAGTCGAAAGGGTTGTATATCTACATGTACAAACGACCCCCTGCCTTAAGTTGATCAATAATTCAATTCTAATGTTTCTGAATATTTCTTTACGCAATTCTGTCGCGAATTGCAAAATGATGGGATAAAATTTATCGAGACTGACTAACTTCAACCCCAATTAATGAGTCGAGAAAAATAACCGGGGATCTTCGGAACAGAAGAATCTACTTTTCGAATTTAGTTCAGCGAACTTCTCGTTCCGATAGATTTTTGAAAACTTGCACAATATTCAATGCGAGGTAATAATTCCTCTACCGACAGTCTCGAAACTTCTATATAGACTCCAAAAAGTCCACGTGTAAATTCCAATCTCCGGTTTGTAATTTCAATAACGTTTCTTAATCTACTCACAACCGTCCGATTAGAATTCTCACGTGTCAAAAAATAAACGTTTCAAGTAAAATCGTTGGCACTAATTTTTTGAATTTTTTTAACAGAAAAATTAGTGAAATTTCCTGAAATATTTTCCAGCTTTTCAGGATCCTGAACGCATTTTTCCCCCATTTCCATTCTATCACATCTCTGTAGCTGGAATTATTTCAGTCTTCGATCACCCCAAAGATTCTAAATTTCTGACTTGAAAAAACGAATATACATATTTTTATCTATTTTTACAACTACGATAACAATTCACCAACGATTCTAGGTTCTCCACGATCCCTTCCAGTCGAATGGCCACTCTGCAACAGTTGCGAAAAATAGAGACTGCATCGAGCTACCGGTGATGGCGAGTAAGGTAAACCTAGGTACAGACGAGAAGAGTGGAGATTCTGTGTTAGAATTTGCAATGCGAAAAGAAACGGCAGGAACCAGTTATTCGAACGTCGTACTAACGCCGTGCCATGAGCTCCTGTCTTGCGGCAGGACGCAGCTATTCTATTATCCTGTTGTCCTTAGAATATATTTTTAGAGAATCAGAATAGCTGCTCCTCTCCGGGTTGCCAGATAGACCCGACAAACTATACGAGCCTAACCATATTATATAGGCCCGGTGCTATACATACGATGCAGTAGTCATTCGCTCTCACTTGGCGCGAATTTGACCGTTGAAATTCCTGGACTAGTTTTAAAACTGACGTATAGGTAGGCAGTTCTCCCCGCCATATTTTTTTCTCATCTGATTCTTTATCTAAATTCTTTACTCCGTCTTCTCCACGAATTTTATTCCATCTACAGGTATTTATATTATATAATATGCACTACGTATACTCAAATCGTTAGAACAAAACGATGCAAAAAATTCATCAGGAATTTATCTATAATTAGAAATGACGCCGTTCTATAAATACAGAAGTCGTTTTCTACTGCACATTGAATCAACTCATTGGTTTCAAACTTAATACTCAAGGATTACGTAATTTGACATTCGTTTTTAGATCTACGCAATTTTGAAGATCTATGCACTGTGAATCTGATGACCTTGCCGAAATCAGCTCGAATGTTTTATCTATGATTTCGGTATTTTTTTTTTCATTGCCGAACTCATTTTCCGCAAAAAAAAAAAGTTTGTTTGGCATCATTATAATCATCTCACTTGAAAACGGTTGCTGCACGAATTCAGGCACACCGTAGGTCCGATTCTACTTATCTATGACTAAGATTAGAAGGAATACAGGCCGTCACAAATTGAACGAGGGAAATTGGAAAATTTAATTTTTAGGCTGAGTTATTTGCAAATAAGTGGAAAAGAAATGCTCGATTTTCGGAAAATTGGCCATATCTTCTATGATAATTTTTTCAATTCAATATCCCTCGTTCGATTTATGACGGCGCGTCTTCCGAACAATTCGGATCCCGAAAAAGTGAAATCAGACCTACGGTGTGCCTCAATTTGTGCAGCGACTGATTTTTAGTAAAATGATTATAATGATGCAAAATGAACTTTGGTGAAGAAATAAATTGATTTTGGATCACGTTACATTTTTACAAACGTGACATATACTGCTCCCCGTAATGCTATTATGTGATCAAAATATCAGCATCATACATATGGGATGTTCTACATCAATCGTAGATCATTCGAACCTGCGGACATTTTTCCTAATTTAAAACAAAAAATCGACTGACCCGACTGGACCATATTTTTTGGTTCAATTTTATTTTTTTATTTTTTTTATCACATAATAGAGTGGATATCTAATATTTCAACGCCTTTGCATTTGATAAAATGTATATCACTAAAATTATAGTTGAAAAGTGTGAATATAAAATGGTGGAAACGCTCAGGGTTAAGATCAAAACTTGTGCTTTCGAATGGATTCAACCCTCCGTATAAGTCACACGTCTGTAGAATCACGGGCCGTCACACTGGGTCAAATCGATCCGACTGATGTTGAGTTGGCTGCCGTACAAAAAGTATCCATCGAATTATTTTCAAAAAATTGGGGAACATACTTTGAACATTGTAGAATACGTACCAAAAGTCAATTTGACCAAAATGGAATGTCAATGTGTCTAAAAAAAAAAAAAAAAAAAAAAAAAAAACGCGAATGGATGTGAATGTGTAGAAAATGCACTTTATTTTCAGTGAAATATTCATAACTTTTTCATTTTTCAATTTTTTTTTTTTTATCAAAAAATTACGGAGGGTTAAAAAAATTTATTTTGAGCTGATTTGGGGCAGCAAGATCACAATTTGTCGAAGCTGATGTCGGAGACATCATTATACGTATGTAAATAGATACGGCGGTTAAACAATATACATAATAATATGTTTTGCGGGAATAAAAAGCTCAACTTTCGTGGGACGTTTCCGTTTTATCATAGAGCTGTTATCATCGGCTGCCCGCCATATTTCTGCAGTATAGTTTGTCGAGCGCGGTTAGGCGATTCCGGATTTACTCGCTTAAAGGAAAATTAAAATTTCCTCGTTCTATTATTACCCACACGCATTTCCCAGCCCGCGAGTTGACCGCATCTACATCCTTGAACTTGGTACAAAATCAGTTCTCGCGAGAGCTTATCTGCGGAGTAGCACGAGCCCAGCCTTGATTAGACAATTACTCTAGCAATTCTACTGGTTCATTCCGTAGAACAATTCTTGTTAGTTGTTTTCATTCCCATCTACTTCATTTCCTTCTTCTTATTCTTCTTCTTCTTCATTTATTCACAATTGTTTCGCATTTTCGATGTTTCAGTTTGGCTATCACGTGATGTTTGAGAAAAAAAATCTCCCAGAAGGTCCGCCAGAATTTTGACATCCATTTTCATAATGAAATAACGAATATTTCTGTTCATTCAATTGATGAAGTAAGTTAAAAAAATGTTCTAACTTCTAACGAACGTAGAAATTTTAATGGACCTTCTGGAACATTTTTTCTCCAACATCGACGCCAAATGAGCGCGAGAATTTTTGCGTCTTGCTATTTTATTGATTTATTCATTCATTTTCTATTTCGTCATTGCGAATTAGGTATATAGCTGTAATAATTAATTTCAAAGGAAAATTCATATTACTCCGAAACGCTGAGAAAAGTGGATCTTTTTTATTTCTTCATAAACGTATGGTACCTAATTGGGATGACTATAATGAAATCATGATGATTCGACGTCTATAGAAAAGTAATCTTATCGAGAAAACTGTATATTATAATAGTCTGCATAACTTTCATCTTCAATATGAAACGACAACAAAAAATACATAGATGAAAAGTACAAAATGGAACACACTCGAAATTGAAGGGAAAATCTTAATTGTTCGTTGCGAAATGTACACGTATATATGTATAGGTATATATGAGATGCTTCTATAGAAACGTTTTCAATTCGTAGTTTTTCAAATTGGCTTCGCTGCATACTTTCGAGGAAATAATCTTTCTAAAAACTGTCAAACAGTCAAAAGTATAAAAATTCGGAATTTTTACCTTTCGTATAGCTTTTGAAATTCGGGATTTCATTCCCGCCCCATGTAAAAATCATACCTACGTAAACCCAGTATTTGAATACATAGTTCCTATACATTGCCCACAGCTTATACAACATTATCTTTCCACCGGCCACGGCCGTCATGGCAGGGATAAAATTTGAGAAAAGGGGTTGACTGGTCATCTTGTGACCGACTTCGTACCGCTATGGTCAATTAAGGGCAGCAGTAGCAGCAGCAGCATAGGGTGCGCTCACACACCGCTAATGACCTGTAAGAAATTAATTGGCCTGGTGCGGAGTTTGTCGGATGGAATTTCTGCAGTGACGTATATATCACGTATATACGGTCTACACATACCATACAAAAATAAATTACATATATCTGCTCCATGGAAAAAATAAGGAAAAAATAAATAAATAACATAACCAAAGCCAAAACGTACCTACTTCCTATTGATCTGTGATCGATAAAGTATAGCTATACGTATATAGGAGAAAGATTCGTCAAGTATAATAATATCAAAATGAATATAAATAAATATCCTAAGGTCTGAAAAATGCGCAGGTTAAAATTTGGTTGTGGAAAAATTGGCTAAACGCGGTTTGTTAGTATAAAGTATGTATAATGTATATGTGTATATAGGAATCATGAAAATAAAGAATGAGGAAAAAGATAGTCGCATGAGGATGATAATTAATTTCGGTTGAGAATGGAAAGGAGAAAAGAATGGTTTTTCTCCGTTGTTTTATTAGGTTTTTTGTTTTTTATTTATTTATTTTTTCCTTTGTTTATTTATATTTTTTTCTTCCAGTTTCTCGCCTGTTGCTGCTGCAGGTGGCCTTGATTCTATTTGCGCGGGTCCCTCCGCTCCATGGCGCAAAGTACGTTAGGATGTTGACGACGTCGCGATAGGGATCCGCAGTGAGTAGGTATGGTACATTCTACAATATATATATACCTATATACGATGTCGTGAGTCAGTTCACGAACGCCTACGTAACCGTAATAGCAGCGATGCGACTGCCTGTGAGGTGAAGGCCGAGGAGAGCCTCAAGAAAGTAATTCTTGACCGATCAGACGATATGTCATGTCGAAAAAAAATTTCCAAAAATCAATGGGACGGGATTGAAATTCTGAATTTCAATAGCTGCGATGGTCAAAATTTCGAATTTTTATACTAGCGACTCACAGTTTTTCAAAAGATTATTTCCCCGGAAGTTTGCGTAGCCAATTTGAAATACTCCGAATGAAAAATCATCGAAGGTTCAAAATTCCGAAAACTGATGATCTGAAAGGCCAAAGACTCCGAATCTCGGAATTTGTTTATGCAACGTCGTTTATTTGAAAGCTTTGTCATGAGCTTCCCTTAAATTTGCAGACTTTTGGAGTTTTTAGTTTTCGGATCCTCGAGTTGTCTGCATTTCGACGTTTCGGTATTAGCAAGTTCTGAACTCCATAAACGTTTCTAAAAACTGGGAATCGCGTCTCAAATAAATTCAAAACTAAAAATCGGACGATGAAATATCAAATTTTCAAAAATTTACATACATTGCTCTTCAACCATAAAATAAATCGGATTTTAATGATATCGTCTCCGTAATTTCGCAATACATGCAGAAATCAATTTTTATTTATTTTTCTCATTTTTTCCCAGTAAAAAATTCCCACGCCCATACTTTACATCATTACTGCGTTATAAGAAGTCAATAGATGAATTCATTCGTTAAAAAAGAAATGAAGAAAAAACAAAACGGAACGGGAAGAGAACGGAAGAAAAATTCTAACACATATACGTATAGCTCGTTTGATACATTATCGTCATTCTTCGATCAGTAATGTGTGTAAAATGAGGCGGAAAAAATATCATATAACAGAAATAATGATAATAATATTAGGATAATTAATAATAATAATAATAACATTGGTAATAATAATTCGAACCTCTTTCAGCGGGAATTAATTGGACATCATCATCGATTCTATGGAATTGATTATTTCATCTATAATTAATGGTAATCTTCATTATTTTGCCAATCGTGTTCAATATTCTGACGCATGTAGCGCAAAGTAATAATAAAATAGATTAATTTTATGAAATTTTCAACAGAATTGATGTTGTCCCAGCGAAAGATCGAAAAAGTTTGTTATCACCCTCATATCCATCGATATTCTCGATAATTTTCTATGCAAAGATCACAAACCGAGAAACTGATTTCAATGAATGATAAAAAAAAATGGAAATAGAAATGATCCTGCGTATTAGAATATTGACTGGCAAAAGTAGATCAATCGATACGATTATATTTATATCATTACACGGTACTAAATAATGAAAGAAAAAAAATCACGTAAGAGCTTGATTTTGGTATTTATTACTATTTAGTCATATAAATCATATTCTCTTTTCTTTTTCTCAGCGACCCAATTAGGTACTGCCAAAGGCAGGAGGGCCGAAGTTTCATATACGTAATTTCTATACATGTATATCAGAAATCTCATCACAGCTGTTGTTGCGTTGTCGTCGTATGTATATAGCTGTTGATTTGCGTTATTAACCAACATTATCGCATCCACATTTCTCAATTTACTTATATACATATTATATATACGTACAAATCGTTATATATATACCTACCCGATTTGCATATACGTACAAACACATTGTGCATACCACGCATCGCGATTTTGCATAGTGTCAAACTACACGTCTATACTGCATATATGTATAATTGTATACTCATATACCATTCGTACATAAACCTACTATAGCAACTTAAAATCCTGTATGTGTACCTATATGTGTATATACTACATGTACATGCATACATAAGTTCGGACAATCGTCTTTTGCCTATTACACATATAAATAAATACATATAACACATATTATTATGTATGTTAACCAAAATTCTTATCCCTAAATCAGTAAAAATTCCTATACTGCACGATATGCATATATACACATACATGTATATATACGTATCTATACATAATATACATATATACCTTCTTCGTGAATCTCACGATATATCTATATACATGTAAGTATAGTACACGTATACATGTATATTCGCGGGCGCATCGCGATTCACGCAGCAGTCTGCCTGCCTGCCTGCTTGTCTGCTCGTTCGCCTTACTATACAGGCCCGCGCTTCACAAGC
Organism: Ametastegia equiseti; assembly: GCA_963989295.1. Lineage (NCBI taxonomy): Eukaryota > Metazoa > Arthropoda > Insecta > Hymenoptera > Tenthredinidae > Ametastegia > Ametastegia equiseti. The sequence continues at coordinate 7,669,474 of OZ022399.1, forward strand.
CGGTAGAAAAATCGGCGGTACTACTATTTGATGCGCAGCTAACTGTACGTAAGTTTGGCTATGCACAGGCTAAATGCCCGTACCCGCGACGGACGACGAGGGGCTGTGGAGGGGGGGGGGGGGGGGGGGGGGGGGGCAAAGTTAAGGTAGGGGAAGGTGGCAGAAAGAGTCAGGCGGGTGGCTCGTTGCAGGGAGGGTGGGAATGAGGAATGGGGGGGAGGGGGGGGAGGGAAGAGGTTCGCGGTAGTATAGTATTAGTAGTAGTACTTTACTGTACTGTATATGCCGTATAAAAGAGGGTGAGAGGAGGAAAAAGGGGCCCAGGGGGAGGGAGGGAGGGGGAGAAGAATTGGCGAGGACCGTAGCCGAGAGATGAGGGAAGGCAAGGGAAGGGGGGTGGGGAGGGAGATGGAAGGGGGAAGGGGGAGGTTTAAGGGGAGGGGGCGAGGAACCAAATCCTATGGTGGGGAATGGAGAGGGAGGAGGAAAAGAGTAAAGGGGGTTATTCGAATATTCCCCTCCGTTCCTCATGTAACCCCCTCGCCTTTGGCCCCTTCCTCGTCCATAGCCACCTCCACCTCCTCCACCTCCTCCTCCCCCTTGACGCAGCGACTGAGTCTCCCCCCCCCCCCCCCTTCCCTCTTTTTGGCCGCCCCAACTCCGTTGGCCGCCCCCCTTCTCTCTCTCGCACTCTTTAGAGGTTCCCTATGAATTTTGCGACACTCAATAAAAAGTGGTTCCACAGGGTTACCATTTCGGTAACTATACTTTGTGTGCCTCCACACCGACACACACGTTTAGCCCGAAAAAGTGCATGGGAGAGGCGCCTTGGCCGGCCAAACCCGCGCGCGGACGCAGCGAATTTGCCCAGTTGCGTTCCCAATCATTCTACGACTAGGTAGTCCCGTGTCCAAGCTCAGCCACAAGGTTGGCTGGTGTCATCGGCGAGAACCGACGAGAAATATATAATATTATTATAATATAACAAGTTCATTTCTATATGTATTATAATATATGTTCTATTATTATCATTACATATTATTATTATCGTTATTATCATTATTATTGTCGTTAAAACGTTCAGTTTCGCATTTTTCTTTATATTCGGACATCTAAATTTTTTTTCAAAAATTAATATCGCGTATTCATATATACTATGCTATATATAGTATACTATAATCAAAGTTCGGTTTGATCATCGTTATTGTCATCGAATGAAAAATAATATTAATCATCATCGAAGATCATCGTTCAAACAACTACACACACATTCACATTCGCAAACTAAATTGAAAAACTAAAAAAACGTATCGGAGTTCAATCGTATAACAGTTTTTGAATAAAATACATAAAGTACATATGTATATGTATAACGTCGATCGTCGCGACTCTGTGCGTTTTTTTATTTAATACCTATTATATATAAATACATGTATATATTAATTTACGCGATTTAATCAAGTATATAAATATATAAATATCATTTACGGTTTGACTCGTTGTTAAAAAAAAACAAAAAAAACACTACGATATACGTAATAATACCACGTTGGATTTTTTTTCTACTTGGAGAAGAAAACGAAGAGGAATAAAAAAAAAAAAGGAAAAAGAAGAATAAGAAGAAGAGGCGAGCAAACGTAGAAACCGGAAACTGACCTTCCCCCCTCTCTTCACTGACTCGTCGAGAAGGATAGAAAGAAAATCATTGAATAAAAGTAAAAACGATCGTCGAAGTGCGTATGATAATAACAATAATAAAATGTTCACATGATCTTGAAATTGAAAAAAAAAAAAACAAACAAAAAAAAGCAAATTAACCGACGAAGTAATAAAGAAGCATCAAAGTAAATTTCAAGTATATAAGAGATAAAAATCATAAAACAGAACATCGAGTTATACTATAATAAAAATTAAAAAAAATAAAAATAAAAAGACCTGGCCATGGGCTCTGAACTGGAATCACGAGTGGCTAGACCTCCGCATATTATCCTTCGAAGCTACGCGTAGAGATCAAAAACGCGAAACGCGATCAGATCGGAGATCGAGAAAATTCCGAAAGGTTGTCTCGAACGTAGAAGAAGAACACCGACAAAGATTTTGTTTGAAGATCAGAAAACAGCGGACGGTCGTCTCTATTGACGCCTCAGCGATCGCTTGCTTACCTACCTGACTGACTGACTGACTGACTGACTGACTGACTGAGTGACTGGCTGACTGGTACCGCGCAAGGACATCGTCGTCGCAGGAGCAACGCAGCAAACAGCATCAGCAACAGCAAGCAACAGCATTTGCCTGGTTTTCAGTAACGATCAGGAACAAGGTACGTCTGTCTACTTATACTAATACACTGCGTGCAAATTCTATAGAGCGTCGATGATATTCCATGTCCATGACCTTCGAGGTGTCTCGAGAGTCTGAAAAGACACAAGCTCCGGGGGACACCTCGAGGTTTGTATATGCATGCATTGCCTTACTGTGTCCAATCGAATATAATATAATACCTACGTGCTAATATACGAATCGTTATTTTTAAGTGTATTTTACATATACGTATACAAAGTGCGGTAGAGAAATGCAAACTTGTATAATGTTCTCTCTCTACGTGAACGCGTGTTTATGTTAAACACAACGTTTTGCCCGTTTCTTCGTTCGCCGTCTATCGCGCAGTTAAACGCAATAGCTAACGGAACGCGGATGATTCGAACGAAACGTAACGAAACGTAACGAAACGTAACGTAACAAAACGAAACGTAACGAAGCAAGAAAACTGAACTAGCTGATCGTAAGTTAACCATGAGCATTAAGCATTGAGCAAAGCGTCCGCCGCGCGTGTGCTGCACCCAGAGAGTATCATGTGCGTCTCGTTTGGGCGCGAAAGAGCAAGAGAGAGAGAGAGAGAGAGAGAGAGGGAAAGAGAGAGAGAGAGCTAAAGAGCGAGAGAGCGAGACGTTAGTCCACGACGCGCGGCTTACCGCTAGTAAGTAGTATTAGATGGTTGCGGCTAGACGATCGCTAGACACGATGTGAATGTCGGTCTGATTCTTGCGCGGCTCACTTACCTACCTTTACCTTCTCTTTCTCTGCTATTCTGTGACTCTCTCTCTTTCTCTCTCTCTACTTCTTGTATAGTCTGTGTCTATCTCTTCCTCGAGTCTCTCGCGTCACACGCCTTTGACTTCGCTTATATACCTTTGCTTCGCGGTTACCTTCGCGATCGAGACCTGTCCGTTCTCCGTTCAGACGCGTTGCAGATTTTCTTACGTAACTGTAAACACCACTAAGTAGCGACTGGGATAGATATAGATTATTCAACGTTTCATATACCGCGTACCATTAATGGTCTATAATTTCGGAGCCATTCGAATACCATATTCATTTTTATTTCATAAGTCACGTGTGTCCTAGGAAAAATTCATTCTCCTATTGTCTTTACTCTCAGTTTTTTTTTTTTTATACTCTGAAGTCTAATCTATACCGTGGCGAATTTTTAGTCAGGGACTACCTCAAGCATCTTAAAAAACAAAAGAAAAAACAAGTGAGTTTGGGCCGACCATGAGCTATAGCCTTTGAACTTTTCGTTGTTCAACTATTATTTCGAGCTGAGACTATAGAAATTCTGCGATAATAGAAAAAAAAAAAGAACTATACTGCATTGAGGTACCTCAAAATTTAGTCATTTTTAAGCTGGAGAAAATGCTATCAATGAAAACCAAGATCATCAAAATCCGTTGATCCGTTCTCGAGATATCAGCGATTGAAATTTTTTATGCTTAAAATTTTGTTTTCGAATAACTGGAAAACCACTCGACTGATCAAATCCGAAATCTTATCAACTATAAGTTACGGAGAACCGTGTCAGTTGAGACCAGAATCTTGAGATATTGTCGGACAAAAAAATTGATCACATACGTATACTTACGCCCATCCAAAAATGATCGGAAATGATTCTCTGGACCTCAAAACCTGGGGATCTGGTGAAAACTCAACTTTTCATTTTCGGGGTGGTTACTATAACTTCCTTTTATTTTTCAAAAAAAAAAGCAGAAAAAAAAACGGGAAGTAAAAATACGAAATGAAAGAAGCAACTGAATTGAAATCATCGAATCCTCGACGGAATCTATCTATATTATCTCGTAGTCTGCATATAATTACATTGACAGTTCTATTTCCATGTACAATATGCATTGATCACACGATTGCCAATTATTGTTATTATCATTATTACACTTACTTATTCATTCGATTATTATTAAGTTTTCGGCACTGGGTCTGATTCATTTAGCTTGTATTGTTGATTTGCAGCATAGATAACGCGCAACGTTACGCAACGTTTGATCGATTTGCAGTAGGAGTGAAAAACGTCATCAAGAAAAAAATAAATAAATAAAATGCGAAACTCATGATCGTGTTGAAATAGTCTTAGTCTAGACATGAATTTATACGAACTACGATATTCGACAATTCACGTACATTTAGATCAAAAGAATCCTATACAGGTAGAGAATTGAATTTGCAATTATCTCGAATATGTATACATATATATTTATAGTGTAATAGATTTATTCGAAATATTCTAGCCTAAATTTCGCTCGTATGTAGATATAGAGGCGAAACGAGAGGAAGAGAGAGAAAAAAAAAAAAAAAAGTATCATTCAAATTACCCGCGAGATTAGATTAGACGCATAGTAACTAGATTACAAGCTCCGCGTTATCGAGGTATATTCACACGCTTGGATCATATACGTAATATCGCGTCAAATCACTATTAGATTAACTTTCTAGCTATAATTATCTAGCCCGCGCGGAGAGTTTAACGTATACTGTACTGTATTAGTACATACGTATCAGCGTGACTTGAAATTAACATAAACGTTGCAGTGTACATACGACTTGTTTGCTGCAATTATAACAACAGCGCAACGTTGAATTTTACCGAAATAAAGATATAGGCAGGTTCGTATATATGCATGAATACCTATCACATATTGTATAGAATCGTAAACGCGGCCGGTTTCGTTAACAAAATCGAAATTAAGCACATGAGTGAAAAAAAATGATGAGAAATCTTACGCGACATACGCGTACACAGAGTGTCGCTTATAAATTCGCGTATTTACTGCGCAGAGTGTCGTTTAGTTCGCTAAAAACTGAGACGAAAGTTAGATACTCTTGACAAAAATCCACAGGTGATAAGTTTTTTACTCACGAACTGGTAAAAGAACGTGCCAATGATGATCATTGCTCGGCTTTAGATTAGAATTTAGTAGTAAAAAAATACATGGTCAGCCAACTGCACAGATATCAGACTATATAAGTTCCTTTTGACTCACTTGAGGCCAATCGGGTTGACATGCTTAAATCTTTTCGAATTTCGGCTTGAGGCTTGAGGTACGGGAAACTTTATGCATTGCTATAGATCGATTTCCGTAATCGTGGCTGACCGTTAGTCTTTTTCCACTGAATTCCAAAGCCGAGCAATTATGTGATTGCAGGCGCGTGCTTTCCTTCCTCGTGAGCAAAAACTAAGCACTTGAGGACTTTTTTGCAAGGTAGTAACTTTTGTCTTAGTTTTTTTTTTTTTTTTTTTGCGAACTATGTATATACGACACCTGGTACACGGCGATTTCGTATGTATACATGTATATCAAGAGAAGAATAAAAGAAAAAAAAAAAAAAGAAAAAAAGGAGTTTCTATATCTACTTGTGAAATTATTTCCTCTTAGTCTCGCGACATAATATACCTACTGCAGATTTATGTAGATAAACGTGTGTGTATGTAATTACGTATATAAAGTAAGTGAGAGAGAACAAAAATTAAAAAAAATTAAAAAAAATAAAATGGACGAAACTAGCAGTAACAATTTACCACTAATTATACAGTGTGATAACATAATGGCATATGAATTCTTGGCTTTTTTTCCTCCTTTCGTATCGCGGCGAGCACTCATGGTGCAGCGTTGTAGAATTTATTTTGATTCTAGTATATATATTGAATATATTTACTTAGGTATAAAATTGATACATTGAACACGTGTTTTTATTCTTGATAAGAAATAATATTCGTTCACTTTACCTTGTCGTAGTTTCAATGGAGCGGTAGGTATTTATGACTGTTGAAAAAATAATATACGTACATAGTCGAAAATCGATCGATTTCTTTACCCGAAGTTCATCTCGCGTCATTGTAATCGTATGTGTTCCGGAAACACCTGCTACTGCGTCATGAATATAGAGCGTGGGAAATTGGGAGATTCCATTTTTGGCAAATGTGTGAAATCAGAAGTGTTGAATTTTTGAAGAATCGACCACATAATATGATTATAAGTCGATTTTTTCAATCCGATTTCCCGCTATCGATCTTTGACCTTACAACTTCCGGATAATCTTTCACCTAGAAAAGTCGCTTGAATTGGTGCCACAGGTGTTTTTGAATTAGTCTACGATTAGAAAAATGAGGAATGAACTTTGTTCAAGGAATAAATTGGTTTCGTACTATGTTTTCTGCTCGAAACCGTCGCATAATGATCCTGTTAATTAGTAACCTTGGCCTCGTACCACGATTCGGAGCTGTTGTTGCACCGAATACCAAACATGTGTAATATATACACATACGTATATATGTATACATATGTGCGTTTCCTGTTTCTTGTCGCATTTAAACAAGCAACAGATATACCTACATGACGTGAATCGATTGTTTTTGACTAAAAAATGTGTGAATATCGTTGATATCAAAATTCCGGGTCATTTATATGTTACCCTTTTAGACATCGTTGCGCTTCATCATCTCTGTATACCTACCGGAAATGCAGAGGTTAATTACGAATGGAAATTATTTTCGCGTATATAGGTAGTTTATTTAGTCGAAGCCCGGACGGGCCACATTGTTGTCTATAGATTTAGCCGCGCAAAAAGCGGCGAGAAATTTTTTAAATTGCACGCAGAAGTTCAGCGAACAACACTTTGTACTGTATATATGTATAAGTGCGTTATTTCGCATACAGTCTCTCGGGATGATTCACTTTTAGAATATATTCTAATAGCGATAGACCCGCGGCCAGAATATATAGGAATGCAAAACGCAAAAACTAGAAAGATTCGGAGGGGGCGAGATTAATATTCCAAATTTCAAAAGCTGCAAAAGGTCAAATTTCCGGATTTTTATACTACTGACTCGGAGTTTTTAGAAAGATTATTATTTTCCCGAAAGTCTACATATACGTAGCCAATTTGAAAAAACTCCGAATGGAAAAACATCGAAGGTTCAAAATTCTGAAAGCTATAAAGATCCGAAAGGCGAAAACTCCGAATCTCGGAATCCGCGAGATGCAACATTGTTTATCTCAGATCTTTGCTATGAGCTTCCTCTAAATTTGCAGATTTTTGGACTTTCTGAGTTTTTAACTTTCGGATCTTTGAGCTGTCTGGATTTCGATCTTACGGAATTCGCAAGTTCTGAACTCTAACGTTTTTAGAAACTCAGAACCGCGTCTGAAATAAATTCGGAACATTGACCGTTCCAAACTTTCGGATTTCAGAACTTCAATCCTGTCCCATTCGGAAGAATTTCAATATAAATTGAAAAATCCTGGCAAAAAAGAACAGGGAAATATTGCAATATTGTAATATCGAAAATAATCAGATAAGCGTTTCGATAAAAAGAACACAATTTCTTTGCGCAAGTTCTTTCTTTCTTTCTTTCTTTCCTTCTTGATATCGCATTACTTTCTGAGAAGTATTTGCAGCAGTCCGGATAGTTAGTTACGGCGGGTGAGACCATGTCTATGTTTATGCATTGAGGCGTGAGGTTTTGGTTGATCCTTTGTCGACTCTTTCCTCTATGCACGTATACGACGACCAAGTCAATGAATTACCGTGTGCGTGACCCTCGCACGCGCCTATATATACCTACGTGGAAAACACATACGACTTAAAAGCACTACGTACTTACGTACGTACGTACGTTGCTGGCTGCAAATCCGAGTGACGCAATTCTCGACGATGCGACGACGTCAACGTCGTCGACAACGACGACGACGACGACGACGACGAGGACGACGACGAGGACTGATGCACCAGGCCTGCAGACTCCGTTGGACTGTGTCTGTCTATTCGTTGTCTGAAGCGTAATTATAAAATTATATGCCAATGACCCATTTTCAACGGCTTATTGTTTATATCGTCACTTGGGTATCTATTTTTTGCCGGTCAGTTTCAATTTCAATAACACTGTAACACGCACGTATATACGTATCTATACCCGTACGCCTACATATACTTCGCCTTAAAAAAGTAACTAGGTATTGCCACCGCTCGCGACGACGCGATTCTGACACTCGTGATCACATTCATAGCGTTGATTCATTTGTGTCTTTCGTTTATTCATTCAGCCATTCATTCATTCATTCATTATTTCATTCATTATTTCATTCATTATTTCATTCATTATTTCATTCATTCGTTCATCCATTCATTCATTCATTCATTCATCCATTCATTCATTCATTCATTCATTCATTATTTCATTCATTCGTTCACATGCATCTGCGAATATGTACACATTCAGCCTTCACCGAATTCGAACCAATCTTTCACAGCCTCTTTGACCTCAGAAATACAAGACCAGCATATGCAGTATACCTCATCTCTGCAAAATTACATTTGATCTAACAGATCATACTCTATTCATTCGCTTATTCATTCACTCATTCATTCGCTTATTTATTCGCTTATTCATTCATTCATTCGCTTATTCATTCATTCATTCATTCGCTTATTCATTCGCTTATTCATTCATTCATGGTTTTCAATCATTCTATAGGGTTGCCCAAGCTTTGGGAGATTTTTGTGCAAAATTGAATAGCCTCCCCTATTGATTGTCAAGGTTTTTCTACATTATTGATTCGAATTTCAAAACTTGTTAAATTCACGACTACAGTCGTGTGTAACATTGCTTTTTAATATCAATACTACTGGACTGAACTTTCTTCGGATTTCGAGGACAAAAGTTTCGGGATTTTTCAAAAACCATCAAGTTCTGGAAAATCGCTCGGCTAATTAGTTTCCAAAAATGGTTCATGGGCTGCTGAGAGTTTTTTTTAGGTATTGAACGGGTTCGACATAGGTTGCTCATAGCCAGTAGTGAAACTTGGATGATTCTATATCGACGCAGTGTCGTTCTGACCATACATATACCTACACCATGTAGGTAATTTCGACTTCGAGAATACCTCGCCAAACTCATTGAAGAAATTTTTCTCTTCATAAGTCTTATGACACATGAATGAGAAACCACATTTGCTGTAATAAATAGGCAAAAGGTTGCAGATTCGCTATTAGGGTTACGACAAATTTGAACAATGACGTTGCATTCAAGGAATGAACGCCTGTTACACATCGATGATGAAAATGAATGATCGTGTGATATAGCCATTTCGGATTCGCTTTTATTCGGGCGATGAAATTATCGGGTTTCGATTTCATCCGTGCTCAAGTATCTAGGCACGACGATAATCATCATACCTATTACAACCGCGTCATCCCACATCCTGTATAATACCCACTCGGTCGTTATTTTTATTTCACTATTTATTCATCATTTTTTGTTCCTTTCTTTTTCATCTCCACTGACCAATACAGCACGTTTATTCTCCGAACTGTATGTATATGTATAAGTACATATCTACTCCTAACGAGAAGCCATAAAAATTTCTTGCTATGCCAAACCTACTCGGCTGATATAGACGGTAGAGAAAAAAAAATCATATGAACGCACGTATCGCATGTTAAAATGTTTGGTTATATTTTTTTTTCACTTAAGGTAATCGAGTAACGGAACAAAATTTCTTTCTATGGTAATAATTTATTGTACGAGTATAGAGCACGTTTTCGAAAAATGTATGTGTCTAGACAAAAGCTCCGGTAATTTTCCGTAATATACTAAATTCGATGAGTCCAAGTATCGATATGTGTTGGAAAATCATTCCTCATGTACAATTACTTCAGCTAATGATTTTTTTTCAAAGTTACAAACGGGCGATTCAACCCAGTCTAATTCTCAGACAAATTCTGTGTGTTTCATCTGATACAGTAAAACTGCAATTGCAACATATTTTCCAATCCGAAAGTTCGGAACTTCTTTGGCAAATTCCAGACTCAACCTTTCAGATTATGAGAGGATGTGTTTGAGGGGGAAAAAAAAAAATTCCGATTCTCTGGGATGAAAGTTCATGCTCAAGATTAAGGAACCTTTCGCAGAATCTCTCCTTTGCAGGGCTGCGAAAGGTTCCTTGCCCATTAACATCTATCGCAGAAAATTGAAACTTTTTTTCCAAATATATCCTACCATAATCTATGATTCTTGGTAACCGTTTTTTTTTTTTTTTGTTTTTTTTTACGTTCTTTGGACCGTTTTTTGACCACTTTGAAAATAACAAACTGCATTTTACCGAAATTTTAGTATAGGGTCTTCCCTTGAACGCATTCCGCCGCAACACAATACGAAGTCAGTCTTACGTTTCTGACCATGGATTTCTCAAATTTGTGATCTTTTCAACAAAGGAGGACATTAATTGATCTTTCGGTACAGTATAATCAGCGAAGAGTGCGTCTGGCCGTGCGTAGGTCTCCGCAGTAGAAATAGGCTAGGTATGTATCTACTAGGTACTCGTAGCTATAGAGTCAACCCATTCGGTTAGTAGTTTGTTCCCGCACTGGTCAGACACGTAGCTGTAACGGTACAACACTTCGCATAGTCTCTCATCAACGCGCTAGTTCAACATCCACTCGGTTTCTCGGTTTCCATGAATCTTGACTGAAATTTGAAGACAAATTTGACTTACCTTTTTCCTCTAATTAACGAATTAATTTTCATTGATTTTTTCTTCATCGACATTACAAAATTTGTAGAGGCAGCAGATTCTAGTCTTTGATTCTAATGTAAGAGTTCTAGATAATTTGTAACCAATTTCGAAGTGTGATATTAGGATTTCAAAAAACTGCCTTGACTTCGATAAAAATCTTCATTTTTTGTCCATTTTTTTTCAAGCGAATTGCGACATCTGAAATTTGCCACGTATGATTCACTTTGCTCGGTACCTAAATTTTGACCGCGTTAACCGCGGCTGGTTGTTCAGTGCAGATTCTGGAGCTAGCTAGCTATGCGTATAACATATGTATATGTATGGCAGCCACACGAAAAGAAATGTATTTCAAGCACCTCGGCATATTTCTAGCTCTCATGCAGCTAGAAGCAATACTTTCTGCCGCTACTGCAGCTGTAAACCCATATTGCAGTTGGGCAGAGCGCCGTATGTATTCATTGCCCGATTTTCTTTCCATCCAAATAATATAAGTGTATTATATATTATATATGAGCCACTCTTCGTCCACTGAGATACTATTTTCCATCATTATCTTGGATATTGTTCATAATTCAGTCGGTGGAACTACTTGAGACGATATTTTGTGAATTTTGTTATAGTTTTTCAAAACCACGAAATAGTTTTGGACTTGTACCACGCCGAAAGAAATCTGATTCGTTATCAGGATAAATTGGCACGTGAATTGAAGTATTTTGGAAAATATTTTCGATCAATTACAATTCGGATCATTCATGTAGGTATAGTAGACAAAGTACATTCATGTAGGTAGTAGACAAAACCAAAAAAAATTGATGAATCAATATTTCATTCATAGATCTTTCAAATTCTCCATGTATAACAAAAACCAAAACGTGTTATAGTCAGAATTTTCGATTCCATGACTTGGACGGTTGAAAAAAGAGCAGTTTACGATGTATAATTTTCCAAATTTAGTGAACTACATCGAAATTTACTATTTGACAACTCTAACAACATTTCAGTCATTGCGAATAGTGAATTTGTACCGCAAATTACGTTACCTTAGCGTTATGAACTTGAAACTTCATGATATTGTCTTGATTTTTCACAACGAATTTACACACATACAAGGAAAGAAAATTCTTCTATACTTCCTACGTGCACAAGTTCCTAAACGTGTTCCTACCTAACGCACACAGGTACTAAAATAATAGCGAAACATATATCAGCACATGGAAATCCCATATGCACGAAGATATGTATATGTGTATGTATACGAAAGCAAGCAAACAAAATTCTCAATAGATATAATAAAAATCCTATCCTCTTCGTATATAATAACGTACATATACGATAAACGATAAAAATAATCATAACGATGTATTAATAATTTCTTCTCGCTTATGTAGGTATATTATATATATGTATAGGTATTATATACCGCTTAGTATAATCAACTGCAATCCATATATTCTTTGAGGTCTCTACTCCACACACAATACTCGCGAATTATTTCGCGTGTGTAGATAAATATGCGATTTACATACATAGCCACATATACATATATCCATATGCACAAACACGTACATATATATCTATATATATATATACATTGAAGAATCTTCGAATCGTCGTTAGTACATACATATATATTATATATACATGTATATGGATATATCGTGGCGGGTATCGGGTACTACCGTTTACGACGCTGACGAGAAGAATAGCCAGAGTTGGTTGTTTGGCAGTTGGCGGGTTGGCCCATGAGGTCAACGGCCACCGAATGTTTGCGAATGCATGCGACGTGGGGCGGCATAGGGGGCATGGTGAGGGGGTGAGAGGAGGGGGGGGGGAGACGCCGCGATGCAGTAGCTGAGTAGCCGAGCCCCCCCCCCCCCCCCCCCTTTCCTTCCCACCTCGAATATGCTTTCGTGTCTAGAGCACATTTAGGATATATACAAGGTGGGTCGCGAAAAAAAAGACACGTAGCATATAGTATTTTTTTTATTCAGTTTTTTTTTTGGGGGGGGGGGGGGGGGGGGTTCCGTATTTTTAAATCAGTATTTATACGGATAACTCACGCGTCGTGGGTATATTTATATGAGAATTTACATGAATATTGAACTTTTGCTATTTGTTGTGCATCTATTTTGTTATTTGATTTGATTTCTGTTGTTTTTTTTTTTTTGTTTTTTTTTAACCTTCCGTGGTGATCTGGGGTCTGAATGATCCCATTTAGGTTAGATTAGACGTCGTTTTGATCTTATAAACAAATGTTTGTTAAAGTGAAAAATGTATTCATACATAATTGTTCGGTGTTCATTCGTTTGCTTACTTTAGAATAGAATGCATTTTCAGATCTCGGGATGATTCCCGTTTTTTTTTTTACTGCAAGCCACTATGTATATATAAAATGAATTTTTAATTTTTTGATAGCATGATATCTTAGGAATATCAGTCGTTAATTTTATACAAATATAATATTTAAAGATGTGATAATTATGGTGCTTTTAGGGAAACAGTGTCTTTTCCCGTGCCGATTGTTTACAGTTTGTTGTTGTTTTTTCGTCATTTTGTCGTTCAATTCAATATATGAAAGCTGTTGCGTTTCGTATTCTAGAAGGTACGATGTATGATCCGTAATTTTGTCAAGTCGATTGAAAGGATATACTGTTCGTATGGCAGTCGTTTAAAAACGGCCGATGTCATTCTGACCCACTGAGGATTGAACAACATTATAAATTCAACAAAACGGGTATACCGTGTAGTAGACGGTAAAGTTAGTCGATATCATGAAACAACACGAAGAGGAAAAATGCTACTCCGTTATATGTGGATTTTTAATTCTTTCATCGTTTTCAAGACAGAAATGTCACTATTGGTACTTAGCCATTTACCCTGTTTGATGGAGATGAAAAAAGGATAGGAGTGCTTCAGGTTGTTATAGTTACAATTGTAACGAGGAGGTACACACGCATGCATATGTATATAAGCGTACATGATGAGTCTCTTCGTACCGATATATCATGGTTGGTAGGCGTTATAGTCGCGTAATATTGAGGGTTCCTCCTTTGTAAGAACGATATCCTATTTATCAAAAGCTCGTGCAGATATCACGTGCCGTCAATGTTACAGGAGTTCAGTTCCGTTCCGTTCAGTTTGGTTTGGTTTGGTTTGGTAGGTACAATTCGGAGCCCTGACCTTCTCGTTCGCCTTTTACAAGGGCCAACCATACAACAGAATAGCTCTATTTATAACGATATAATGGAATGTTACGTGCGAACTGATACTGTACCATGCGGTATACATAATCACACAGAATCAATTGAAAAAAAAAAGAAATTATCAATAAATTTGACACACATCCGGTGCCTCAGTGCCCTCAGTTGCTCCTACATATACGTAACCCCTGTACATATACGTGGCATATGTAGTACCTATACGTATTTTACTTTTCTTTTCACTCTTTTTCGCATTCTTCCTTCTTTACTCTTCTTTAGAAGCCTCGATGAACGCTCTCCCGGTTTAGATCCATGCACCACATACATTGTGTTTTATCGTTAGTAGAACAAATGAGAAACTTTTTTTTCTTACAATATTATACATACCGGGGAAGGTTTACAATTCACATGGAAGTTTATAGCATCTGGAAAAAAACTGACTAAATCTTAGATGATGTTCCGTTGTTTCTAGAAATCGTCGTGATTTGAGCCTTTCTAAACCTAAATTCAGACCATATAACATGTTGGAATCTTACCTGCAGTTGCCCATGAAAGGAAATTTCCGTTAGTTTTTCGAACCTTCTGCTATGGTGAGAATAATAGAATAACAATCTTTTTTCCGAAAGTTCGTTATTTTTGACTTTAAAAAGCCAGGATGAATAATAATTCTCAAGTAATTTCGTATCGACATTCGACCGGAGGAGGACACCCTGAATGATATACTCGGTGCAGCATGGTAGGAGAAAAGTAACTTCTGTTATTATTTCTACATTATTTTCTATTTGCGTTGCTGTATTATCGAACGAAACTAAACACACGAGCCGAACATGGAAAACAAAATTAAAAAAAAAAAAAATTCATCCACTTATTATATCTTTATTATATATAGTATAAGATAAATACTCGCGTGGGTATACATTGTGATAGTGTGGTGTTATATTATCGCATAATTTCTTTCAACTGGGTATATATATATATATACCGTTATAATATAATATATATGTACAATATACGCTGTGCTTATGACGATGAAAAAACAACACTCGGGTCACAGACATTTGTACATGAGTTTAGACATGCATGCATATATGTATATAGTCGAAGGAACAATACACCCGTTTCTTTGGACAATTTATTTCTGGTTTTTTTACCACTGCGTAGTATAGCCAGGGGGGTCTGCACTTTTCGCACAGTGTTTTTTGATTATGCCTGCGCCATGGTATGTATGTATGTATGTATGTATGTATGTATGTATGTATGTATGTATGTATGTATGTATGTATGTATGTATATACCTGGACGTTGACAACGACCTACTAGGAAGGACGTTGGTACGTAGGCACCGCAAAAGATCTCAAGAGTTCATTGGGCTCGTGCCTGCTGTTGGGTTTTAGAAGGTGGAAAAACATTATTACGCGGCATATATAGGCGAATTTTTCCACGTAGTTTATACTCCCGCTGCACCACATTAACCAGCTCTCGTACTTTATATATACCTATAATACTCGAACTTGTTCAAACTCTTCTGCATCGTTACAACTATATCTATATATTCTTGTATTTATAAGTATATTTTCTTTCATACACACTTGACGTTTTTCTTTAAACTCTGTTTTATTTTTACATCACCTTTGCGGTCGACGAAGAAAGAAAGAAAAAAAGAAAGCAAAAACAACAAAAAAAACAAAAAAAAAACACATTCACACTTCACTTTATATTATATACAATTTATTCGTTGTATGTATTTATTTACTATTCGATTTGAATCTGCATGGACATTTTTATCACATTTACTGAAATTTGGTAGATATCCACGCCTGTAGATATTACGATGATCTTTTTTTTTTTTAATCATAAAATTGTTCATTTTTGGAGAGATCGGGACGTGTAGGTCAGTTTAACTGGTTGTTGTTTTATCGTGAATGGTATATATAACTGCGTAATGTAATCAACCGTTTTCGGTATAGGCGGTTCTTATATACTTGCCTAACAAGATCTGCCCTCTTTTAGGACGTCGAGTCACGCGAGGTATACACGGTTTTAGGGTGTTTATGTCTAAAGTTGTGTGCAACTAACTCGGGTGTTAATTACACGATTATACAGGGTATAAAGGGGTATCGATAAATGCACACATGCACATTCGCAGCTACTATACTTACCGGTATATATACCGTAGTTTGTTCTCTCCATTACGAAGGATTAGTTCCACCCCAGGATGGCCACAGAACTGGGAAACCTGGAAATCTTATGGAATTTCAAATGGTCATGGAAAACTTGGAAATTTGATGGAATTTCAATCTTGCAGGTCATGGAACAGAATAAAAGTACCTACCGGTCCTCGTAATGGAAATTTTCAATCATTTGTTGACCTAACGGTCATTATCTGATCATTAAATCTTACTTGAAGATAAGAATTTTTGTAAATATGAATTTAGTGCCATGGAAAACCTGAAAATGTCATGGAATTTGATTACCTAATATTTGTACAGCCACCCTGGCAGAAAATCTAGTTCGAACTAGAGAGGGCGTTTAAAATTCTCAGACAATTTTTCAAGACAAGTTGACATTTGAAGTTTCGTTTTAGTTTTAATTTTTTTTTGCATTATCAAGTCTTTCTCTGAAATTAAACATCACTCGATCATAATCGTTGATTGATTGTTAGTGTTTCGAACGACATATACGAAGGTCACTAGGAAATTTGTCTTCCTTCTTTTCAAAACTTTCTATCTGGGTGCACATTTCGCATGAAATTAAAAATCCTGAGTGATTTTCGTTGTTTTTATTTCAATATAAAACGTATATAATACATGGTTTGTGGTCGTCTGTCGATCTTCGATCCACGTACATATACTCTGCTACAAAAGATCTGATTGACAATTTTTCCAGTAGAATGTTTTGTTTCTTTTGTTTTGTTTCTTTTCTTTTGTTTTGTTTCTTTTCTTCTGTTTTTTTTTTCTTCTTTCGTTACGAGTGATCATTTGTGCGTTCATTCTACGCAGGTACCGGCCATTCGTGCCGCGATGAAGCGTATAACTGCTGTTTTGGTGCTCGTGACGGAATTATAATTGCCCTCAAAAATCAATCAATCAATCAATCAATCATACCTCTATATGCCAATTTTTCAGTTAAACAGCATTTCATTCGGCAGTTCGGTTAACAAACCAATGAAAAAGCTCGTTTAGTCGGGGTTTAGCATTCCGGCTTTATCTTGAAAGCAAGTCCTCCACCTCCCGCCCCCTTCTCCACCCCCCTTAAAAAAAAAAAGACGCCGGGTAAACTGGGCATTTTTAGATAATATGTCCAAATGGTTTTTGTTGATAAAATTGCAGAATGAGAAGATAATGTGCATCTAGTATCTAGGTGTATCTAGATTCCAGATATGCACGTACATACAGGTATATATAGATATTCATACATGTATATACATGTACATACAAGAAAGTAGTAGAATGAAACTTTTTATCGATCTAGTCTTAAGCCTGCCAACCACCGCGCGCTACGAGTCGAGTTTCCTTTTAATGCAAACGCGAATATGATAAACACGTGCGGGCCGCTGGTTGGCGTGTAGAGAAGTAGGGGTACTGCTTCTGCGGTCTCGCCGCGGGGGGGTCAGGCACGATGTTCCGTGGGGTATGAAGGGGTTGGTTACGAAACAGCATGATGCCCTCTGTCGCTCGCTCACTCGCTCGTTCGTTCGTTCGTTCGTTCGTTCGAGGGGAGTGAGTGCGGGGGGGATGGATACGGTTCCACTCTCTACTCTCGTTCGGTGGCAAAAGAGCTCTCCGTACCCGAAAGAGAGGGCAAAGAGGGAAAAAGGGACGAGTACTATAGTAGGGGATGGTGGCAGAGACTAGAGTGAGGGAGGGGTAGGAGCGGAGAGGGGGAGGGGGGGGGGGCAAGAGTACCCAGAGCAGGCAGGTATCCAAGGGGTAGAAAAGAGAGAACGACGTTTTCAACCGGTAGAGTAGTAGGGATGCGTGTACCGTGCGTAAAACCAGAACGCGGGGTAGCTAGGTAGCCGGAAAGGCGTTCATAGTAGGGGGAAATTCGTACAGCCCCGGTCTTCCGCCAAGGGTAGCCTTGAACCCAGGAGTGATGCCCGTCAAACCGCGAGGTTACAGGTATACGCGATCTTTTCCTTTTCCTTTATTTTTTTTTATTATACTTATTTATTTATTTATTTTTTCAATTCTTATCTTACATTTTCTTTCTTTGTTTTTGTATTTCCTTTATTTACAATATACATTGTCAATATTATTGATGTTGTTTTGATTATTATTATTATTATTATTATTATTATCAATAAATCGTAATCCGCCTTACCTTACCTTTTTCCGATTCAGGATATACCTATGGAAAAGAGATTCGCATCTTTTGTTCTTTTTCATCTTTTTCTTTTGTTTGTCGATTTCTTTCTCCGCCCATTGAGTTTCCTCGTCGATTTACCGGTTCGACGCGTCCGTTTAGTTATAAATTATCATCCGGACACACCACGGCTTTGTGGTATATGTACCTATGTGTAAGAGAGTTGGGTAGTTTGCGATATATATGCGTGTGAATGTATACCTACGTATATATGTATAATACCTATGTATACGCGCGTGAAGCGTGTCCATGGTGTGTATATAGCGTGGTGCGGACGCGTCCTCATCCTCCTCCTTCTTCTTATTCTCCTTCTCGCCTTGCCCTGGCCTCCTCAGCTACGTTGTGCACAGTTAGGTATGTAGGTATATAGTTTTATTTCAATCCAAGGACGTTTGACTCACGCAGCTTACTTATATGCACCACCAGCAACAGCAACAGCGTTGGATTATTGCTACGACCCATGAGCTCGAGGTGGTGGAGGAGGAGAAGCTGGGGGGGGGGGGAGGGGGCTGTCGGATGGGAAAACATCCTAATTGCATATTGGCGACTAAAGATTGTTTTGATCAAAAGATCTGCGTCTAAAATTCAACCGATGTATTATTACAGCCGATCTCCCCTTCTGCCCTACCCACTCATCCGACTTCTTCTTCTTCTTCTTCTTCTTCTACTTCTTCTTCCTCTTCTTCTACTTCCCGACCCGCGCCCTCGTGATGATGCAGATATACAACTGCGCGCCGGTTCATTCCCCGCGTTCTCAAATGTATCAAGGACAATTTCAATCGGTTTTCCATTTCTTTTTTTTTGTTTTGTTAGTTTGTTTTTGTTACTGTCTTTCTACCGATTTTGTTTCTCGCTTACTGTCAGGGTCATACGTTACCCTGTGTTGCGTAGCATCGTTATTTAGTTTCTTGTGTTGAATATTGTTTCTATACATATATACATTCTAAATTCTCGTCAACAATGTTGCATACAACAAGTCACATATGTATGTAAAAATACATGTACGTATGAATTGTACTACCGACGATTATCGCAGCTAATGAAATTCCGTTTACTTTATTTATTCAACATGCTGTGATGTGGTGGAATAATTTTTTGACACTTTATTCGACTATAGTTATGCATATTATACTAACTCGGATTGTAAACGTGATATGAGAAATTTATCGCAACTTTCTTCTTCGATGATATTTGATAAATTCAAGGTCTTTGTAGGTACCTGCATGTTTATACCTGTACATCAAGCGTCGAAATATGTATGTATGTACATTGTACCTGAAGAAATAAAAGTCGAACAGTTTTTATCTGATTGCGATGCAGAACGAGTCGTCGATAAGTCTAACTCCTCGGCCGAATGTATCCACACACACACACACACACACACACACACACACACACACACATACATATAATACTTTAATGCATACATACATATACATATATGTAGACTTATGCTACGTGCGTATGTGTGCGTGTGTGTTTGTAATATATATTCGCAGCTGCAGCCGTTGCTCAGACGATAATAAATAAATAGAATTCGGTTAATATTGCGCGTAGTTGGGTCCCATCCGAGAAAGAGAGGAGTCGTCGCCGATATCATTCGAGCGAATCCAATCAATAAATATTACAAAGGAACCCCGCTGCTAGGAGAGGGTGTGGGGGTGCAGGAGCGATGAGGGGGGAGGGGAGGGGGGGGGGAGGGAGACTGAAAGAGGAGAAAGGGAGGAGAGGGTGAGGAATACGGGACTCCGGCAAGCCGCGGAGGAATGGTCCTGCGTCTCGCGAACCCAACTCTCTCTCTCTCTCTCTCTTTCTATCTCTCCCTCTCTGCCTCTCCTTCTCTCTTCCCTTTTCCCTTCTCTCTCTATCTCTGTCTCTTTCTCTTTCGCGGGTTGCGATGTCTATGCTATTTATATATTGCTTTTCTAGTAGCGAATTAAAATCCCGTTCATGCGCAGCCCGCAGAAGGGCGTAATGATTTTTTGAGGGGCGAATCGAGTGGCGTCGTTGGTGGGGATATACCGCGAACCGTCGTGGGATAGCGCGGTGAACGAGGGGCGGGGGGGTCGACGCGAGGGAGGTGTGGGGTGGGGGGGGGGGGGGGGGGGGGGGTGAGATGGGGGGGGGAGGGTTGGAGGCAGATCGCTCTCATTAGCCTACGGGATATGGTATTTTCTATCGCCGGTGAAAGAGAGAAAAAGAGGGCGGGGGTGGAGGCAGGGGGGGAGGGAGGGACGGAAGAGAAATAGGAATAGGGGTGGGCTAAAAATTTATATAGCAAAAACGTATAGAAAGTATTAAAAATAATAATGAGGAAAAAAAAACAAACAAAAAATCTAAACGAAAAAAAGAAAAGAAAAGTAAAGTGCGTGAGAAGGTAGAAGGAACCCGTGTGCAGGAGAAGATCGATAGGGGAAGAAAAAAACATACACAGGGTCCGAAATGTCCAGGGTTTTTGAAATGAAACTCTATTTTTAATTGGAACTCGTTAGCTTTGCGCATTTTCGTCTCGAGGGGCGGGGGCGGAAGGAGGGGGTCGCGGTGTTCTGCCGTTGCCGTTCTGCCGTTGCCCGTTGACGCGGGTGCCTTGGCGGCACCCGGCAGCAGCAGCAGCGTCCGGAGGCACCGCCCCCACCACCACCTCCGCACACTGGGGCTCTCCTCTGCGTACGCACTATTTTTTAGTCCGCACTTATTACGACAGATGTCTCATGTGCCGATAAAGAATAACCGTAGGCCCGTAGTCCTAACTCGCGGTGTGCTCAGTCAGTGCTGTTATACATTTTTTCGCGAGTCGTACTTACGGAGATTTAGAAAAGTAAGGAAGAGGAGATGGAAAATTATTAATTTAAAAATAAGTATAATTAACGTATAAAAATTGAAACTAAGATAGAAACCACCTTATATATAACAACGTGATTGATTCTTAACACTATATCGTTGTTATTAATAGTTTTTTGTTTTTTTTTTAATTTCGGAACTAGATTCGTTTAATCGATAATATTACGTTTAATTGTTCATCCGTTAAACCATCGACATTAATACGTCTGGTTTTTTATCATCGTAACTGATCGTAGAACGGCCCTCGTGCCCAATTTTGTATTTCGCGGCGCGCCAGAATCAGCCACTCCGCTACTCCGCCCGACGCCCGTTGTCTCCTCTCCGAGTCCGTCTCACACTCGCGCGAGTCTCTCTCATAGAGACTGGAGTTCGTTTTTCGGCAACTATCAGCCCCGAACCGACGACGACTAGGCCCCGCTGCCTGTCTGCCTGCTTGGCCTGGCCTGCCTGTCTGACTGACTTGACTGCTGCGATGTACGCGCTAGCTGATCGCCGGACGAAGTGCAGCGTTTTTATTATTGAATAATGGTGTATTAACAACAATCTCATCACACATGAGCGAGTTCGGCAGGTGTAATAAGGTATTTTTATTAATCGTTTACACCCAAATTCAATAATCTATTGTTTATTACACATGAATTTGACAATTCACCACGCGTTTGACATACATACACACCCGATCGTCGATTACGATAAAACAATATATTCTCACACCTTCTTTTGTTTTTCTTACTTTCTTTGTTTTTCATCTTTTATTTAATTCGTTCTACGCTCTTTACCGTCTATTGTCATTCTTAACTAATCTCGCGGACACGGAGAGCGGATTTAGATTCGCGCTACACGTTATTTGGGGGTTAGTTTTCGGGAAAGCATGTCGAGACTTGCAGGAGTGACAGGCGGTAGAAACACACACACACACAAAGAGAGAGAAAGAGGTAGATAGATAGAAAGATAGATAGATAGACGGACAGGTAGATTCTAGAGAGAGGGGAAGAAAGTAATAAACAGCCGGGATGTAAAAATGATGAATTTTTTGCACACGATAGTCGCCATTTTAGGCAGTAAAAATCCGCGGTGGGCTAGAAAAGTTGAATTTTATTTATTTCCTTCCCTCTTAGAGCTTTGAGCTTCTTGCTTCTGGGTCGACACGGTATCTTTTTCTCCCTTTCTCTTTTCTTCTCTCCCTCTCGGAGTAACCCGATGAGATTTATTTCGGTGCAGCATAAGGGGATTCATTCGCGGGAAACGCGCGACTTTTACTTTTACTCCGCCGCGACGAGATCAACTGACGTTTAGGATATACGTTCAAGTTACGTACGTACTGTATCTACGGGTTTTCGTATTTCTTTTATTTTTCTTTCCTTTTTTTTTTCTTTCATTGTCAACCGCACGATTAACCGTCTGCTACTTTTCCTACACTGCTAACTCGAATCTATACTCACTTCTCTCTACGGCCTGCCAACCTCAACGTAACAAAAACACTTTTCACCATCATAGTTACTTATTCGAAATAAACTCCCGCTACTTTTACAATCAACCAAATGAATATACGCGAAAAAACAATCGATTCTCAACTATATGTAATAATCATATTATGTCGTTCGCGGTGAATCGTGTATCTCACTACGATATTTGAGGTTATTTTTAAGCTACGTCACTCAATACATACATCACGTTACGAACAAATTGTTTTGCCCACCGGTGGATTCAGACTTGTCGCTAATTGTCAACCGTCGGTCGACTATAATTTTCGTAGTTTTTTTTTTTTTACTAGTTTTTTTTCTTCGTAGAAAAAAAAACGATCGGAGGAAGCGAAAAAACAATAGAAAGGTGAAACAAATGTATTAGTATGAATTTTTCGACTGTTTTCTTTTTTTGTTTCTCCTTCTTTTTCGTTTCTCTTGTTTGATGATAATTTATATTGACGAATATAAAACGCGTTGAGTTGTCGTTCTTTATATTATGACTTGGTATAAAATTATAATAATAATAATGATGACGATGATGATAATAATTATAATGAGAATAAAAGAACGACTTTCCTAATAGGTCCTAGGCGGTGATAAGAGATTAGAGGAACTATACATATGTATATATAGTTATAATAAAAAATAAAGGCTTGCGAATTAAATTCTAAGAATTTTTTTTATCGTTCGGTCTGAGATAACACTATCAGCATTTTAATGCTTGCACTTTTATACACATAGACCATTTATACACATATATATAAATATACATATAGTCCATGTGTATAGATATCTATGTACCATTCGTCTGTACATATACATACATGTGTACAATATGTATATATATATATATATATTAGCAATGGAGAGAATTATTTAATCTCATGCTCTCTGGAGTTTCTCGCTCTCCTCTCTTTCTCTCTCTTTCTCTCTCTGGCTTGGCTCCAATGTGACGACCTAATTTTCTTCAACACGAAATAAAAAGGAGGCATTCTACTTCTCCTTCCTATTTTTCTTCTTCTTTTTCTTTTCTTTCTTTTTTCTCTTCATCCTCCGCCCCCTCGTGCCAATCCAGATGCAGTTTTTAGCATGAAGATTCGCTTCATCCGCTTATGCTTCTGCTTCTGTTTCTGGTTTCGCTTCGTTTGTTCGTAATACTGATGTAATCGCTATACCGTACTTATTTACAATAACTTGTGTTGTACTTCATGAAATTATACCTTTATCGAAACAATGCGCAATCCTTTTTAATTTTCTAGTCGTCAAAACAGTGTAGAAATTGACGACATAACTCGATGTCATCTCACACTGTTTTATCTTCGTTATTATAATATTCTAAATATTTTATCAAGTAATTATTGAAGAAAACCATGTTCTTTGATAACAGCGGGCATTAGTTAGTTAGCGAATCGTCGATTAAGAAACCCAACATTCTCTATGGCTTCTCAATATTTGAAATACTTTTCCAAACTGTCTCATGAATCTGATTAGTTTTTTTGAACAATTTGGTGCAAAGTGCGATGTTAGATCAAGTTTTTTGATTTCCGCTAGCAGTTCTATTTTTGGTATTTAAGGCCAGGAGATATTCTTATAGTTACGCAAGAAAGTCAATGTTCGATTGCATTTGCGTTTTTTTTTTTTTAGTATCGGCGACTCGGTACTTTGGCACTAAGTGTTAGCTGATTATTTCATTATCAATCACGTTCGACATTGGACATAGTTCTACTCGAGTAGCAATTGCAATCTTAAAAGCAGTTTATTCAAAATGAATGTTATCTTAATTTATCAGCACCTTTACCAGCTTATCTGGATTTGTCAGACGCTTAGAGAAATTGAGCCAATGTTAAACGAGTCTGTTTCACATCGCCCATTGAACATCAGACTCTTTGTGCTAAAAAAGCATTTTGAGATCAGAATATATCGTAGGATATTTTTCTTAAAATTGAAGTCAGTATCATAACCGCTGTATCGAAAAAACTCAATTTACAAGAAAAATAACTCTACTGCTTAAAAAATAAAGCCCCAATTGTTAACATCGTGTCTCAGTATCAAAAGATGTAGAAAATAATGTATTCAAATACGTTCCAAAATGTGGTGCAGCTCGGTTGAATGTTGAAAAAAAAAATTAGAGCACTCATGAGACTGAATAAATATGTAAACTTGATTCAACAGTCATAATTTGCTGTTCAGTCTATCTCCAGTCTACTTTTCAGTTCATGTTATCTTCAATGAGAGTTCTGTAGGTGAGCAACGGCTTTGCAGTTTCTCTCTTTCTTTTCTACGTAAAGTTCTTTGACTCTGATTCAAGTTCAAACAAATTGCACAAATATATTCCTGTTTCTCCTATAATCGAAGGAGAGTATCTATCATCTCTAGGGAATAAACTTGTATGCAAACAACTCGGTTCCATTTTATAGCGAAAACAATATTCTTACACCGAGTCTAATGCCTGGATTCTCTCCCCCTCCGACAAACGGTTTACTTAGAATGAATATTGCCTGCTATTAAAGCACATTTATCGACTTACAACATGGAATTAATTGATTCGCTGCGCCAGTCGCTGGCTTTGTTCAAGCGAACAATGCACAAAAATTGTATATGACTTGTAGCCAAATAAATGGCCAAGAAATTCTATCTTAGGACTAGCTAGACTGACTTGAGAAAGAGAGAGAGAGAGAGAGAGAGATATATCTGTGTTTATAAGTCTGGTATGTATGATTGTAGGTGAACAGTCAGAACGATGGTAGATACGCAACACTTTTGCCTGCGATGGAACAACTACCAGAGCAGCATAACTTCAGCCTTTGAAAATTTGCGAGATGACGAAGACTTTGTGGACGTCACGTTGGCTTGTGACGGTAAGAGTCTCAAGGCGCATCGCGTCGTACTCTCCGCCTGCAGTCCATACTTCAGAGAGTTGCTCAAGGTCAGTGTTAACAGGGATTCAGATATCCTCAGAGATCTATTCACTGTTTTGCTAAACTTCTTATAAAGGATGCTTTAATTTTGAACAAAGACTTCTTCAAGGTCTTTTTTATCACAGGGTTCACAGCTTGTCCCTTCATTTCCTTAAACTTTCCTGAAATACTAAAAAATGCAATGTTTTTAAATAAAATTCCTGTTTTTCTCGATATCAAGTTACTTGCTCATGACTTGGAATTAATAATCAGCTTGAAAGAAGTAGTTCCCTGATTTGCTCAATGAAATTCGAAGCTGCCCTCGGCAAGTGGATGCAATTATTTTGCAAAATATCAAACAATCGACTGGAAAAACTCAGTTTTATTTGAGAACTTCACCCTAATTAGTATTCACAAAATATTTTCACACTGTAAACATGTAATTACACATTCAGTTTCTAAACATCAATGGAACTCTAGAGGAAAAAATACAATCAAGCGAAATGAATGTAAAACTACTGCCGCTTTATCGCTAGCCATTCTAACCAAGTTTGCAATTCTGCAATGATAACAATGTGAATTATTTTCGATAGAATGTAACAGAACAATTACAGCGCTTTGCTTGTTTGTCATCAGCAGCTGTTACTGGTTCAAAAAATTATTGCCAGCCTAGTAACAGTTCTTCAATAATCTAATGTACTCGTTCTATCACACCTTCCCTGAAAATCCCTTTAACTTTCAAGTCAATACTCCCATAAATTTTCAACCAAGAGAAACTCGGCTATTGTCAAATCCTTGTTCTTCATTACATTCACATTACATAGATCCAGCATATTCAGAGATCCATGGAGTATTTTCCAAAGCTTATAATGAATAATGATGTAGTTTTCAATGGAAAGATCACAAATTTGTTCAAACACTTTTGTATCGTGAAATTTCTGCTATTCATTACAGAGCACGCCATGCAAGCACCCGGTGATAGTGCTTCAGGATGTCGCTTTCAGCGACCTCCATGCCCTCGTGGAATTTATCTATCACGGGGAAGTGAACGTGCATCAACGTTCGCTCAGCAGCTTTCTCAAGACTGCAGAGGTTCTCAGGGTATCCGGTCTTACGCAGCAAGCCGATCAGACCGACAGGGATGAGGTGAGTTCAGCTTTTCAATAATTAAAACTCATTCAATGCCCGTCAAAAAACATATTCACAGAAATGATTGAGTGCTTCAAGTTTACGAGAAAAGATTCTCTATTTTAGAATACTTAACGTTATCAAAATCCCAATACCACCAATTTTCATAATTACACATCTGATTAGCTCTTCTCTCGCGATACTTGACTCCTGAAGAAGTTAAGAATCATATTCCCCATTTCTTCTTCCATCAACGTTATCAGCTCCATCCTCATGAGTAATGTCGCTAATGACCTTAGGAGTAAAATTATAGCAAGCGATATCTGAGTTATTACATTTTTGAAATAAAAATTACTGAAATCAATTTCTACTTGAAAATTTTGCAACACATCTTGATGTTTCAGAGTTAGGATTTCATATCAAATTTAGATGAATTATTTTTTTCTTATTTCTATTTTTTTATTCGCATCCAATCTGCTTAGAGCGACAATTTATGAATTTTGTGCTCTGATGCGGCGACGCCGATATGATAATAATTGATATTTGTTTAAGTGTTAGTGAGTTATGCAACGATCGTATGTTACGCCTATTTTGGCTAGGCGGGCGTTTAGATAATTATTTAGCAGCAAGCGCATATGTGTTGGAGAATCGAACAGGTGAATAGTTTTATCTGGTGGGCGTTGCCCAGAAAAAAAAAAATAAATAAAAAAGAAAAGTGTATAAAACAGTCAGGTGATTTGTCCGATGAATTCTCACACTGACGACGGTAGAATTTTTATTCGTTGCTAGAACAAATTTCAAGTTTATGATCTAAGCTATCAAATGTATTATCTTGATAAAGCTTAACTAAATTGTTTCCATTCTTATCTTGATACAGTGCACCAAAGTTGGCTGGTATCTCGATTATTTTTCATGATTGTCATAGGTCAAGCAAACAATGATAATGCAGCGACGGGCTAATCTTTATCCAAGCCAAAAATATAATATGAAGTTGAATTATTTACAAGGAAGAAATAGGCTTTTTCTTTTTTTTTATTTCTTCATAATATTAACGTTGTTATTTTTTTTATTATTTGACTTTTTCTTTCAATCTTAATCTATCAATTGTAGCTTATCAGTTTTTTATCAATCAAGAAGACGCGAATTTTATTCCAGTCTAGATTTAGTGTTGTAAAAATTATTTTACAGGAAACTAATAAACGAGTCGGTACCTCTATTCCTAATAACACGTGCTGAAATGAAATTGTTTTATTGATTTAGCGACGAATGTTGAATCTCGTGTGTGATCAGCTGATTAAATCTATACTTCTATCTTTTATGCAAATATAGATTTTTGGGATCGTCGAGGATCTTGCTATTGATAATTCCGTGTCAAGATTCAATTCATCTTTATATTAAAACAATATTCAATTTCTTGTCGAAATTCAATCCGAGTATCTTAAATATTTTTTTCTATCATTGGTCATTTTCATTAGGAATTTTTTTTTGCTATCATGAATCACAGATCGGTTTACGATACTAGACACGAAGTATCGCTTATCAACAGTCGTCGACGATAGTTTGCAAACTGATATTATATTCTCTTCCATATGTAATAAAATAAACTATATGAAATCAGTCGGAGAGTATATATCACAAAATGCTCTATAGATATTTTTTAATTTACTGATATAAAACTCAACGAATACTCATTGGCCTTGGGGAGATTGCTTCACGGTAATTCCAAGTCCTGTAATATCAACAATAGGACGATTGAGTTTGACTCAAATGTGTGTCACATATTGCGCATTAATTATAAAAAAAAAAAAAACAGAACGAAAGAGAACAGGACTAATTCTCACTTTGAGCTACATAATTAATACCGCTGCTAATGTTTACTTTATAAAATTTGTAAAAAAAAACATGTTCAAAACCTTGAAAATTGGGTCATGGTAAATGCAAAAGTACCAATAATATAATTTTAATTCAATGCTGAGGTATTCTCGAAGCTAAAAATTTACTTTCGCTTGCACAAATTGCTCATATACTCCATCTATCATCTTTTATGATACAAACGGCTCCTATATATCACAAAGATGGGTGCGGCAAAACAGTTTCAATCCCAATTATTATTACCAAGCAATCCTTGGGTCATGCGTTCTTCAATAATGTCAGTCTTCGTTAATTGTTCATGAATCGTTGTAACACTCTTCAAGCATCCCATCTTAGTGCTCTCTTAGCTCTACCGTACATCAGGCAGGTGCGGTATTTCTGAACAGTGATATTTTCCGCTAAGTTAACTTGAATGGAAACATCGAAAATAAATTCTTTCTAAGTACTGTTACGATGTAGAGAAATATTTCATTGGTTCAGTGTTTTTCAACAGCAGTAGAACTTTATGGACTTTACCTATAATAGATTCATTCATTTTTGTTGCGATAACTTTGGGAAAAACGTGTTCTATGCTCTTATCGCTATCTTGGTGTCAAAAATATATTGATGACAAATACTCCCTCCAAATCCAAACAAGTTTCGATGAACAAATAGAATTGTGCTCTGACGATAGCCGCTTTTCATTTGGTAGTATGTAAACTTTTGTAATGCAGAATGAATGGAACATCAAATGATTTTGAAAGATTTGTCAAAGGAATAGGAATTGACTGTGCAAATACATAGTCAGTGAAATATTTCTCTTGATCAGATTATTATAACTTGAATTTGCATTCGAAATTTCTAAGGAATCGAATTTTTCCCTTGAAAGAATTTTCTTCTTGATCTTGACGTGGGATATTTTTTGTTTGTTTTTTCGATGTCTAGTTATCACACGTCAGAGCGCTTGCAGCTGGCAACCATATTCCCTCACATGAAAAATTGCCTGAGGATGGTTTTCCGCGGGGCGGTAATTCACCACCTTCAACAGCGGCGACGCCGATACCAACTACAATGCAACAAATATTTCATAGATCGCAGATTCGTAAAAGCGACGGACTGCATCCTTACGACCCTCATAATGAAAAAGTTAAAAGACCCAGACTACCATCACCGCCTCTTAATAACAACGACGCAACGCCTACAGACTTTTCAATGATAAAGAGCAACCATGTGTCGAGCAAAATCGAAGGGAATGGACTGAACGAAGATAGCAGTCATATAGAAGACAACATTAAGTGCGAACCCCTTGAATTGACTGGGGGAAACGGTGGCGCTGGCGGTAATCATGACGATTCGTCAGATTCCTGTACCGCCGCTTCCGATCCACCACCCGCGTCTGCTAGCAGCAATGAACACGATCCAGAACAAGAACATCCACAAACTCCAAGTTTCTTAACGCCTGAAAGTAAACTGTTCACTTCTACTCCTGCGTACAATTTCAGCATGGCTGCGCTTACTACAGATCACTCATCATTGTCAGGTGAGAATTGAATTTCATGATATTTTAAGGCCTGTACGCATAGACCAATTTATTATTTGATCTTATTTTCTTTTGCATTTTTATCCAAAAGACAGCAGACATTTGGCTTTAGTTTTGCACAGTATTCCGACTTGAAGAATATTTTGTTCCGATCAGAGTCTAGCAGATTTTGAGAATATGTTTGGTGTTTTTTTTTTTTTTTGTGTTCTTGTTTTGTCGAAACTTGAGAAGTGGGTCAAGTCTTGTCCGAAGCACTTTTTCCAATGTGTAAAAAATAAATATCAATATATACTGCGATAAAACAGGGTGTTTAGCTGTCAGGGAAATTTGAATAACCGAGAATTGTCAGGGAATTTGATGAATGCGGAGGGGAAAATTGGGGAATAGAATTTTTTTATTTTTATCATTTACACTGCAGCTACGATTTTGAAAATAGCGAAAATTTTTCGCTGTTTGATACTATTATTATTACCGGCTGAAGTAAAGGTAGAAATTTTTCTTGAACATGAAGGCTCACCCTAATCGTACTTTAGTTTCTTCACATTCGTAGTGTTTATCAGTGAGTTAGGCAATGGGGTTTGATCAAAATTGAATTAAATGAAACAGTTTATTGTCTCAACTTATGAAATGAAAAGATTTGACGATCAATGCGTTTAATGATTCAGCATCAAGAAGCAAGTTCGTCACTTGAGTTAGGTATAAATAAGTCCTGTGAAAATTTCTATTTTCGGTCTGGAAAACCTGGAAATTTCAGGGAATTTGATATGCCGTAGACGCTAGACACCCTGCAAAGGTCTGAACGCAGTGAAATATTCTGCGGAAAGTTCTTGTGCATAGATACTCTTTCGTTGCTGAACATTGATATTTTTTTTGTCTTCGATGCGCATTGAAGGATACTCCAAATAGGGTTTGTTTCTTCACAAAATTTAAACATGAACGAGTCGAGTTCATCAAAATCCGTTCCAAGTCTTACCTCGAGTGTTTTACAGTCTTTTTTTCTCTTCATTTTGGCTTAAAATTAGCTTCATATTTCTGTTCGAGCTGAACTGTAATTCCTTGTAGAATTGTACTATCTTTTTCCAAACATTCCCTCAGTTTACAGTCTGAATCCGAAACAACTTGATCATTTTTTTACATATCTCAATAATTACTTCGATCAAAGAAATCCGAGCAAAATTGTTCGTTAGAAATAAAGTAAAGCTTGAAAGTTGTAACTTTTTTCGTTCAAAAAAAGATACTACAGAGCATATTTTCAAATACCGAGCTTATAGAAGAATGAATAGATTTCTCTTCGCATTCTTTCATGATCTCGATAGACCGAGAAAACTGGGAATAGTCAGGAAATTTTGTTAATTGGGAAAAATCAGGGAAAAATTCCGAGACGTTCAGTTCAGCTAAATTGTCGCTACCATGCTTTTGCAATAAATTGTCGACAACAGATGAGGATGTAATGTCGGTAGCAAATTGTCAAATTTTATTGATAGATTGAATATTAACGATAGAAATTTGGTTTGATCGTCGGGGTGATCCAGATGATTCTTTACAGGCATAGAATCCTTAGCTAACGATAGTACATATACTGATATTGTTATCTACAGATTACTCTTTGACGCTATGATACGGCAAGCACTAAAAATTGTAATGAGTTTTTTTTAAAGCTAGCACCGGCGAAGGTCATATCAAAAGTTATCTTACTTTTGATGAGCATATATATTTTTAAATTCGAGGAGAGAAAAATTTCGAAATTCATCTCTTATTGCGTAAGGGGAATAAAATTAGAAATCAGAAAGAAACAGAAAGAGAGAAAAAATTTCAAAAAATTAGTAAAAATTAACGATTGTATAGGAGGAAAAAAATTAAAAAAAAATGTGGAAAAAATCTAAAAGAATAAGAAAAACAATAAAAAGGTATTATTAAAAATTGTAATACCTGTAATTGAGAAATTGCGTACAGGCCAAGTATTTGTTGATTAATAATAATAGAACATGGTTTGCTACGTTTAACAATAGTAAAATTTCCAGGCTTGGGACACGGGCTTCAAACACCAGACCTGGCGGGAACTTCACAAGGTAAGAAAAATTCCTATTCAACAAATAGAAAACAAATAGATAGAAGATATTTCTGCCCGATGAATATTATAAAATGAAAAGAATTATCGACGATATCATTGTGTTAATTTTCATAAGTATAAATCAATCAATAGAGAGAGAAAAAAAAAAGATAATAATATAATAAATCGGTATAAAAGAAAAAACAAAAAAACAAATAGAAAGAAAGATGGGTCGAAATTTCTTTTGATTTTCTTTTTGATCGTATTTTTTTTTCTTTTTTTTTTTCTATCGAATCGTTTTGTTTTTTTCTTCCCCCGATTATTATTTTGTACGGGAGATTATTTGAATCGTCATTATTTTAACAGCCGATGTATTAATTGATTAATTTCTTCGGTGAAGTAGTTTTTTTTTTTTTTTTTTTTTTTTTTCAAACGTAAAAGCCCCCGTGTTAAAAATAAAAGAAAAGAAAAAAATAATAAAAAAAGGGCGAATACAAAATGATGTATATGCGTATTTGAATATACGTAAATACATACATATATTGTATATCAAGTTTGTGCAGTTATATCAAACTAACCAACCACGAAAATAAAGAATTTATATTGGTTGTGGTGAAAGAGCACTATCTATTTATATATACATATATCTGCTTGACAAAATGTAACTTCTTCTCTAATTGGCATGTGTTTCCAAATCATTAAAATCATCATTTATAAATACATTATTATTATATATATAATATACTATTTTTCAAAATCATATTCAAATCGCTTACTACACACATATATCATGAATTCATTTAAATATATTATACATATATATATATATATATTGGAGAAAAAAAGAAAAACCAAAAAAAATAAAAAATTATCATCAAAGTGTATAAAACAATAATATACCACAATAAATGTACGTACTACATATTATATATATGTATAAAAAAATCATATAGATTCAAAACGAGTTTGGCATTACTGTACAATTCGGGACGTCGTCGTCGTTTCGCTCTGATATTCACGATGTTTTTTTTTTATTCATTTAATCATCGAAAATAAAAAAAACCAATGAAGTTCGAAAGTTTTCTTTAATTTTTTTTTTTTTTTCACTTCTATCTCCCATATCAAAACGTCGGAGGTGAACTACGCGCGGATATTATAATTATATCACATACATTACGTAGAGTTTTCGATGTTACAATAATTTCAATTGTCGTGGAATTTTTTCTGATATAATAATACGAACATTATACTTGATTGAGATTCAGTTTATTCGCACATATTGTTATATACGTATTTACTATACGTTGTGAAATTTATTCAATTATTATCATTATTATAATTATAATTATATATTGATTATTTATCATGCCGTGCTCGTATACCGTCCAATTTGTCAGTTTTGTATGAGTGTTGTTGTCGTCCTGTTGATTTGTGAATTATTTAATGAATTACACAATATTTCCCGTTGTTATACGTGTATACTTCTTTTTTTTTTCTTTTTTTTTTTTTTTTTTTTACAAATTTTGATTATTATTTTTTTCTCATTCCGCTCCATTTCAATCTTATTACATATTATACAATATATATATATATTTCTAATGTTATGAGGAAAATTTACGTTAGGAATTTATGGCTATACGGTTACACAAA
Organism: Ametastegia equiseti; assembly: GCA_963989295.1. Taxonomy (NCBI): domain Eukaryota; kingdom Metazoa; phylum Arthropoda; class Insecta; order Hymenoptera; family Tenthredinidae; genus Ametastegia; species Ametastegia equiseti. The sequence continues at coordinate 7,703,324 of OZ022399.1, forward strand.
TTTTGTAATATTTTATTATTGCAATATATACATAATGACAACGATATTTATTAACTCTACATTTACGTATACCTATGTATTGTTTCGAGCGTATATTGTGGATATACGTATATGAAGGCGAAAAGAAAAAAAAAAAAAAAAGAGGATGTGATAGGGGCATGTCTATAGTTATGTACATGTTATTATCACTTTCTTGTTGCTGTTTTATATATTGTTATTTGACCCATATAACAATAATATTTATCATCAATACTCGTATTATGCTTTATGATTTTGTAAGAAGTCAGGAGAATATCTTATTCTTGAAGGTTTATTTATTTATTTTTCAAACTTTTACTTTTTTCATTCTATATTCTTATACTACGTATGCGAACTTATAGGTAATCTTGTATTTGTGGATTCCACATTTCGAGACAATTATTACCGAAATTGTTAAAGCGATATGGCATCTGTCGTTTCGAACCTAACCTAGCTAACATAAGAAATTTGGAACTTACTGGAATTCTAGTAGTTCTTTTCAAACGGTGAAACACTTGAGCACTTTCTGCCGTAGTAAAGCATTATTCTCCTCAGTTTTATTCCGGTTGGTTGTATAGTTTGAAAGAAATGACGAATCCCGTTTTCCAGGTGATGACAATTGGTAATCACGGAATTCCGAACATGGTCACGTGGCACCTCAAAGCGTCATGGGAATTTGTTCGAAATTTCATTATCACCAATTACTGTCACCTCGAAAACGCGAATTGTACTTTCTCGACGATTATTCAATCGATTCGAACGAACCCTCGTCGAATGAATTCAGTTTTTTTGGCAAATAGTAGCTAAGTATGTCACTTCGTCGGAAAAAAAACTGATAGGATTGCAGTTGAACTCGTGTTTTTTATGTTAGCTAGGTTAAGTTGAAAGTGATCTCTGCTATATCACCTTAATTCATCCGTTCTATATTGATCATGTTATAGGATATACGATATAATATGCGATTTTACTACCAGACATCGATTCAACAATTTCTCTATAGATACCTACGTTACAATAGGCACATAGTGGAAAATCTAATATTAATTCCAATCACATCGAGTACGTATATGTATTTCTTATACATCAAATAACCGCGCGAATATCCGATACGATCGCGATTAAATATATATATAATATCCGACACGATATTGATCTCTTATATAAATACAATATATGCATATGTCATTTCTTTTTCACTCTTATTCAAGCATCTAGGATCAGTAGGATTTTTGTTTTTATTCTTTCGAAATCGAAACAAGTTGCTTAGGTTTGTTTCTACATTTTGAACCGAAATTAAATGGCTTATCACTTCAGAATATAAAATTGATATTTGGCGAATTTTGCGGAGATGGAATGACCTTGCAAAGTTCTAGAGTTTTTTTAGGACCTTGGAGAGTTTTCAATGTATTTGAATTGCGCGTTTGTGTTTGTATGTGGATGCGTGTGTGTGTGTGTGTGTGTACATACATCGGACTGATTGCGAGTGCAATAATTTAATACACCCCGTCTTATGCTAGGTTAGTGAGGAAAAAAGTTATCGGTAGCTGCCGCGACGATAAGCCTGCAGATGTTATACTTGAAATTTCAAGGCCCCCCTATCTCTTTGCCTGAATGTCGCCAACCAAACATTGGCATAAACTAAAAATACTACGACCTTGTCTTGACACTCACATTCCTCCATACTGCACTGTGAATTATTAGATATTTCATTATTTGCTATGTCAAACTCATTCGAACAAGGTGTATTTATTCACCTATACCGTATGTGTATATGAATAATATACACACACCAACTTCTAGTATAACATATTTGTCTCTTCGGATTAGATACACATATATTTTATGTATGCATATATCTATAAAATTGCGTTTAAAAAACGTTGTGCAACTTTCATCAAAGAAACATACGTATATATCGTTCGTTTAACTCTGGTTTTTCCTTCAAATCATTTATTATTATTCGATCAGATTTTTATTAACAAATCTCAACGATTTATCGAGACGAAGATTATTTGACAGCTGCAGAGAATTATCGTTATCAGTATAATTATTATTATAGTTTTCTCCTTCCGCTCTTTCTCCAATAACGTATAGGATCAATTTATTTACGTAGTTAGGAAAAATATTCGTATGCATCGTGATTTTTTTTTGTTATTCCCGTAGTTATGGAACATTTTTTTGACATTACCTATTTCGAATTTCTCGGAGCAGCCGTTTTCGAGTTATGAATTTTTTTTTGTCTCCAAATCTTGGACCGTTTTGTATAATTTTGTAAAAATGAGGAAAATAAAATCGAACAAATACTTACAACAACCCAGTGAATGACGTAGAGAAGTTCCCCGTATGTAAGAATGTCAACAGAATTCTCTTCCTATTGTTTTGAAAAAAAAAATGTTTTTCCCATCTAACTAAAATTGAATGCAAAGAAACGATGCTGCTCCGAGGAATCTATCATTTCCCAAATGCTGTAAAATTGTTCTATGGTTCCGAACAAGTGATATACTTTAACGAACATTTTTCAAAATTTCTGCGAAGTGTACGACTTTTTGAAAATCGTAGAACATTTTCTCGTCATTCGTAGAAAATGATTATTTTGTATAAATATCTTCAGATTCTTCTACAGAACTATCTAAATTTCAGAGATGAAAAAAAAATAAAAAAAAAAATTCATAGCACGAAAAAGGTTCGTCGAAAAAATGTGGAAAATTTTGAAAAAATGTTTCCGAACTACGAAAATGACACAACAAATCACGGGTCAAATCGAAATAGACGATGGCTGGAGGCTAGGTATAGGCAAATTGACGTAAAGAGCTTTGTACAATGATAGACACGTATATATATATCCCTTTCAGAGCAAAATTCTGAATCAACATAATTATTATCATCATGTATTTGAATTTAAGTATATACGAGCGGGTCCATGTCATCTCACTCAAAAAAAAACACTCAAATCGCGGATCTTTGCGCCCTTCGAGGAATCTTTAGTACTATAGAAAAAAAAAATAGAAGTTCACGGATTTCGAAAAATTTTCAAAAATGGCGGAGTTACGGGTGTTTGAATTTTTTTGCACTGCTTGGTTTGAAAATTCATATCTCCGAAACCATTAATCGCAGCCGAATGATCTTGGACTCATTTCATTCACGAAAGAAAGAGCTACTGTTAAAAAAATATGTTCGAAAAAAAAATGAATTTCTTCAAGTTTTTTTCGTCATTTTTTTCCGAAATTCGGCCGCCATTCCCAAAGGGTACGGTGAATTTCATGGAGACAATTTTTTTTAGATAGCTGGATCCTTCCCCTTCAAATTCGTAAAAAAAAATTTATGGAGACCTCACTAGGTCCGGAGAAAAAAATGAAAACGTCCGGACGTGCGTCGCCGCGCGTGCCGTTCCACGGTGGCGCTGCTCCGTTAGGCTCGCTGTTTCACGTAGCCGTTGAATTTCATTCAATGTTTCGCTATTTTCTAGGGCTATTCTCTCTTGGAAAATAGTTATTCAACTACTTTAGACTTCCAGATTACGTCTACTGGTTATTTTCGCTTGAAATTATACTTGTTCCGAAAATCCCAGCACGGTTATTAATTTCCAGCACATGATTTCATTGCAAAGCAGCAAATCAGTTATTGGCAGGAGATAAAAAAAACCGTGAAAGTTGGTGAATTTCTAGTCGTGTGCGATTTCGCTGACAATCATGCGTTCATTGTACAAGATTCTACTCAAGGGTTCAACCAGAGATCCATCCAATCGTGATTTATTATGAAAGTCACAGCGAGGGAGAATTGAACCATTTTAGTTTTGTAATAATTCCATAGTGTCTGAAACATAATACGATCGCAGTTGATTTAATACAAACGAAAAATTGATCGACTTTATGAAGGAGAAGTTTCAAGGTTCAATTACAATTAAAAAAGAAGTTTTTCTCAGATGGAGCAGCTTCTCAGTATAAAAATGAAAAGAATTTCATTAACATAACGCATTATTTTGAACCGTTCGGATGTCAAGCTGAGTGGCATTTTTTTGGCTACATCACATGCAAATGGCCATGCGATGGGGTAGATGAAACTGTCTGGCGAGTTTACAATTGATTGGCAATTCAGATCCTATTTGAACACCGCTGGATTTGTATAATCGGGCATGCTCTTATTTCAGGAGCATATCTTTTGCCTGCTGCAGAACATACAGCAGCAAAAGCTATTTTACAAAAATCGATTCGATGAAGCTTTGATGGTTAGTGGCATTCTGGAATTACATGTAGTCATTCCGATTTCTGATGGATTTATAAAAACGAAATTATTTTCCGCATCAGAAAATTTGATCATGTAAAAGTTAGGAATCAATATTGAACTTGCGTGTCCAACTAAGCGCTATCGAGCGCAATTTTACTCAAAACATTGGCCCTTTTCAGAGTCACCAAAATTTTGCAGAAATCGATAATTTCCATTCCACGGAGCACAGCTACTAGCTCTTCTCTGCAAAGTTACGAGAGAATCACAAAAGAGCCACAGTCATTAAATTGCACAAACCTATTGCAATGGAACCAGAACGTTGATTGCAGCACAGGTGTGTTCAACTTAACAATAACTGTGCTGGAATTTTCGGAACAAGTATAATTCCAAGCGAAAATAACCAGTAGACGTATTCTGGAAGTCTAAAGTAGTTGAATAACTATTTTCCAAGAGAGGATAGCCCTAGAAAATAGCGAAACATTGAATGAAATTCAACGGCTACGTGAAACAGCGAGCCTACCGGAGCAGCGCCACCGTGGAACGGCACGCGCGGCGACGCACGTCCGGACGTTTTCATTTTTTTCTCCGGACCTAGTGAGGTCTCCATAAATTTTTTTTTACGAATTTGAAGGGGAAGGATCCAGCTATCTAAAAAAATTGTCTCCATGAAATTCACCGTACCCTTTGGAAATGGCGGCCGAATTTCGGAAAAAAATGACGAAAAAAACTTGAAGAAATTCATTTTTTTTCAAACATATTTTTTTAACAGTGGCTCTTCCTTTTGTGAATAAAATGAGTCCAAGATCATTCGGCTGCGATTAATGGTTCCGGAGATATGAATTTTCAAACCAAGCAGTGCAAAAAAATTCAAACACCCGTAACTCCGCCATTTTTGAAAATTTTTCGAAATCCGTGAACTTCTATTTTTTTTTTCCATAGTACTAAAGATTCCTCTAAGGGCGCAAAGATCCGCGATTTGAGTGTTTTTTTTCGAGTGAAATGACATGGACCCGCTCATACGTACAAATATACGTACGTACTCGTATATTAAATACATATAACTGACCATGCGACGATAAATATCGTTGAGATATTATACACTTTCGTGGTAATACACGTTTCTAAACAGATATACAAGGCGTGTTCGACGAATGTATGCATATGTGGTGCGCGATTCCCCCGAGACAAATATAATAATTCCTCTTATTATTATTATTATTAATATTATTATTACTATAATCGTTATTATATTAGTTCTTTTTTCTTCTCACACATTCAATTTTTCATATACATATATTCTTGGGATAGTATCCTGCAACTCGAGCGATTAAACTAATCGGAGGGGAGGCACAGAGGGTGGGAAGAGTCGAGTGATATTAACGATGATGAATTTCTGCATTTCGAAACTGATGAAATTTACCAATCCATCTATTATACACGTTCGTCAATCCCATGTGTGAATTTCACAAGTATACATATATATTACATGTATATGTGTAAATTTATGTTTATGCATATAATATCTACGGGTAGAGAAGCGTAGAGTGGGGCGGAGAAGGGGAGGGGATGAAATAAATCACGAGAATCGCGGATTTGACGAAGTAGTATATGTAATATAAACGAATAATTTTAATCATCTTTTATCCTATAATTATACATATATGTATACAACATTCAAACATATACTTCTCTCGTTTTTGACAGTATACTGAGAGAGAGAGAGAGACAGAGAGACACTAAATTCGTTATCATCGTTTACGAATGTGAATAAGCTGTTTTTTTTGTTTTTTTTTTTTTTTTGTGTTCTACTTTTAGGGACATTTCGTTTAATTTTGTTAATTTATTTTTATTATTGTCAGTATTTTTACTCACTCACTTAACGTATAATGTAAGTATCTAGATATAATTGCGTACGTATTAAGATGGTTCGGCTTATTCACTTCAAACTAATCACTAATTGAACGATACATGCAGTATGTAAATTTTTATTATACATATATCACATCGTGTAAATAAATATATACGTATGTGAACTTGCCATTTTTATCTTCTATACTCTCGTTCTTTCTCGTTACAAAACATCGTTGAGAACCGTATAATATCCTAAGTAACAGGCCGTTCGCGAAATGTTACGCAAAAAGTAATAATAATAGATGATTAAAAAAAAGTACATTTGTTATGCAGCTGTCTTGACACACTGTGCCCCATCATCTCTTCGGCTGCACAATCTCTTGCTTTCTTTTCCCGGTACATTCATATCGCGTTACAAGTTACGTTATGTTGTACGTATACTTGTACTCGTTATTCGATTAATTTTATACACCCTGCTCAATACCTACAGGGTGTAAAAAAAAATGGGGTGGGATTGAAGTTCCGAACGGTCAAAATTCTGGATTGATTTGAGACGCAATTTTAAGTTGCTAGAAACGTTATAGATTTCAGAGCTTGCAAATTTTGAAAGGTCGAAATGCAGACAGCTCAAAGATCTGAAAGTTGGAAAGCTGAAAAGTCCGAAAATCAGCAAATTTAGGGGAAGCTGATGACAAAAATGTCAAATAAACTACGTTACATCAACGAATTCCAAAATTCGGAGTTTCGGCCTTCCGGATCTTTATAACTTTTCGAATTTTTCACCTTCGGTGTTTTTCAATTCGAGATTTTCCAAATTGGCTATACGTAGACTCTCGGGGGAATAATCTTTTTAGGAACTCTGAGTCGGTAGTATCCAAATCCGGAATTTTGACCTTTTGCAGCTTTTGAAGTTCGGAATTTCAATCCTGCCCCACAAAACTCGCAGACCCTTTTTGAATGGTCAAATTTCTTGTCGGAAATAAAAAATACGTTTTGTTACAAAAATCTATACTCTGTCGCTTAGTTTAAAAGCTAGAGCCGATAAGAATTCACTAATCAAAAATCAGCTTTAGAAACTAATACAGCTGAATTTTTTATACCGCATCGGAAAAAGCTGACGATAGCTATAGCTATTCTGCGACAGTTTCTAAAACTGGTCTTTGATTGGTTCGTTCTTATCATCTCTATAGCTTCTAAACTAATCGTCGGAGGAGACTTTTGTGAAAAAAAACGTATTTTTTATTTTCAACAAGGAATCTCACCACTCCCAGACGGTTCGCGAACTTTGTTACACCCTGTATGCATACAATAAGTGCTGCACAAGGAATGGATTTTTATTATCGATTTACCACGCATACCTGACCATATTGCAATATACCTACTTATGTGTTTCAAAGTAAATAGCCGATTCATTCGTCTCTCGATTGCGATTTATGCGATTGAATATATCACTCGGCTTCTGACGCATTGTAAAATTTCTCAACTATTTATTTATTTCGTCGCTGCTTCGTTGCAGACAACGTATAAAAGTAGATATCTGCTTTTTTTTTTGATAACAGGGAAAAGAGAAAGAAAAAGAAGAAGAAGAAGAAAAAAAAACTAAGGCACGAAGATGTGTTTATGCAAATATTATAGTGATACATTTACGTGTATAGCTAAAAAAGAAATTTACATGCATATGGGACATTCCTCGACAAGTTGACTCGCTAAAAAATCCTCACCATCTCACCATCAGACATTTATATCGTCAGTTTTTTCATAGTATATATATATATATATGATATGTATAATACTATGCCTCCGAATTCCAAACAGCCTAGGATTTTGGCCGGATTTTTTGGTTTCAAAATGTTTTTCAGTTATGAATTTAAGAACATTTTGAAATTAAATTCAAATTTTCCCCTGACATTTTGAGAATGACACTCGAAAATTCACTGAAAATGAAACCAGTTTTTTTAATACTGTTTTATAACAGTTTGAAAATTCTCTAAACGAGAAAAGATTCGATGAAAAAAAAAAGTTGAAAAGATATTCGACTGAATAAAAATGAGCATGTTCGAATCATATAGAAGTTGGAATTAATTTCCTGTATTTCCACATCTGATACGTATGCATAGATTTTCTCGACCTGTTGTTGTTGTTGTTGTTTTTTTTTTTTTTTTTTTTTTTCTCTCTTCTTGTGGTTTTTCCGCGAGTTTGAATCGGTGAATAAATAGCTTTTGTTGTAAATCGCGAAAGATATAAAGTTTATGTATATGTATATCACCTATCTACCTGAATACACACGTATTATATATACATTATATACGTATGTAAATACATATACTACGTACACGCATTTATATATATATAATATAAAGTAAAGTTAGAACTGCGCTTGTGCAGTTTTTTTCCGCGGAGCATTTTTTTTCTTTATTTCTTTTATACTTTTTCTTTCCTCTTTCCACCGAACTCTCCGCACTCATACGTACATATGTATATATACAAACATATGTATACAATACATTTGTATCTACGCGTGTACGTACATGACGTGTTGTTAACTATGAGCTGTGGAATATAAAAATAGCATAAACGCACTACTTTCCACGCGTTTTTACTTACACTATGTATATGCATTCGTATATTTATATATATATATACGAGTATCTACATACATACATAAATATCTATAGATATACATGCCTACATACATATTATATCTGCATAGCAGCAGCGGCTCATCCGCACAGCATCTTCAAAAAACTTCCACGAGGAGAATCATATAGATCCTCGTGATCGTCTAAAAGTACATACATACATAATGCATTACATACGTTGTATGGTTTCACCCCCCACCCGCCCTAAAATATTGCAAAATTATCATAATTATCGAAAAAGATGACCAAAACAAAAAATAAAAAAAAAGAAATAGAAATAAAAAATACGAAAAGAAAAATGACGATTCCTTGTTCGTTTTTCTTTTCCTTTTTGTTTCGTTATTGTTATCATCATTATCATAATTTATTAATCTGAATGAAAATACCTGCGGAGATGTGAAAAGACAATAATCAAAAAATGAAGTGACAAAAAAATAAATAAATAAAAAATGAATGATTATCACGTATTTTTGTATTGTCATGTTACATACTGTACCTTGAATATACATGTACCCGGGCAATGATATTTCCATACATATAACTTATAATTCGAAGAAGATTTGAAGAAAAAAAAGAAATGAAAACTCTCCGTTTCTTTTTTTCTTCAATTACATGATTATTTGTTTTTTATCTCTATAATTTTGGAACGTTTATAATTTATCTTAGTGTCGTCGTATGTGTCGTTGTCTCGCGTCTAGTTCGTTGTTTTTTTCACCTTAACACGGTATAATATTATCGATGATGAACTTCAGCCGACCTCGAAAACTGCGCAGAATATATTATATGATCAGAGAGAGGTGTGTGCACTTTGGTGGGCGCTATCTCCCCCTCCCCCTCCAATATATCTATCTATCTTTCTCTTTCTGTCTATCTGTTCCTTGCATTATACATTAATTTCGCATCGTTTCCTCTTCTTCTGCAGTAATAACTTTTTACGCGATATATAATTTCGTATATATATGTATATCCGATATTACATACTATTCTGCATCATCTATGGTTTGCAATCAGTTGTTCTTGATATTATAAAGTTACAAATATATTTGTGTATGTATGTATGTGTGTACATGGGATGATGTATCGTTTCGTATTTTGATAAACTTTGGTCAGAATTTGCCAAAAGTTTGTATACGATTATCTATTTTGCGAGTTATTAACAGTCGGCAATTGTGATTCACAAAGCTGGGTGGCGGAAAATTCGCTTATCTTCAATTGAGCATCGCGTATATTTTATGAAAATGAAAATAAATAGATAAATAGAATGAATATTCCTTTTGCTAAAAAGTCTGCGAACGATCGGATTAGCTTTCGATTTTATGAGTAAAAAAAAAAAAACCGCACCAATCGATGACCGGCGCTAGAATTAGTGGAATAGAGAAAAAGACAAAAAGTAAAAAAAAAAAACAAAAAAAAAACTATGAAGTAAAAGATGAATAACGATACGACCATTCGACTATACGGCAGAAAATGAAGGCTGACAATGAATGGACACAATATATATCGCGATATTGTGTATAATTATGTGGAGTCTGTTACTTTCCTTATACCTTTGCCAAACTAATTCGGCTTATTTTCACCAGACGGCGACACCGTCCAGCGATCATCGCTGTTGCGAGTTTCATTTGAATTTTCGTTTCTTTTTATTCATTCGTTCATTATTTATTTTTCATTTTATTTTTATTTTTTATTTTTTGCCACAAACTCTCGTCATTATCTGTAATCTATGATAATGATTCTAATTATTGAAATCGACTAGAAACGAATGAATTGGTGCGTTTTAGAATATTTGTCAAATAGCTTAGAATTGGAATAGATTTATTTATCTTTTGGTTTTTGGATTGAATTGTGTTTTTTTTTTCTTTTCTGTTTTTTTTTTCTCTTGCTTCATTTTTTTGTTTTATGCGGTCGGTTAGGTAGTATAAAATGTGAAAGTTGTTATTCCCTTTTACGCCCCGTTAATCGGATCTCACGCTCGGCTATATTGTTAAAGCCTTATAGCCTCCATGCCTATACGCGCCAAGTCTTATACCCGTTATATAGCCGAGCTATCAACCTTTCCCTCCAATATAGGTCTATACCCTATACCTATGACTATATACATATAACTTATACCTATAGCCCTATATATATATATACGTACAATACATACAATTTCAGGGTGGGCTATCACTCGCACCCGCGAGTATAAGCAGTATAAGGAAAATCGAAACAGTTGCAAAGTAATTGCCCCGTTTTAGTATATCAACGAATATCAAAAACTTCCCCTCTCTCTCTCTCTCTTTATATATATACAATATATACATATAAGTATATATATGCTCCTGAAAAGGCGAAAAAAAGAGAAAGAAAAAAAAAAATCGATAAAAAAATATACATCAAAGTTTATCTTGTATATAATATACGTAGAGCTTGACGGTTGTATAGGTAATAAAATCTTCAAATATGCCCTATATTATGTGATTAGACGTTATGGAATACGTATATATATTATATTCCATAATCTTCACGGTGAATTTTTTCTTAATCTTTATGGTAAAAAGTTTCTTTCAAATCGAATAAAAGAAAGAAAGGAAAAAAAAGGTAAAAATCGTAATTCTCGGTTTCTACGTCCTGCGCTTTTTGAGGCGTTCCAGTAGGTATACGTATAGATATATACCTATATACATACTTACCCTTAGCTCGGATCGCCTCCTTCTGTGTCAGAAGGGTGCGAACGCGTGGCTAATCCGTCGGCGTAACGGATTGCGGAAGAACGGGGTCAGACGTGGGCAGTCGAGTATATATATGTATGTATATGTATAGATATATATATATATATAAAGCAGTGAACGCGAACAGGACCTTCCCCACTGTGACCGGTAGTGACCCTATATACCTAAGAGCTTTAGGGTTCGTCATGAGTCCTTTATTAATTTTCATTCAGCTTGAATAGCTTATTAGATAATTTATAGACATGCCGCTGATTAACGCGATTTATTGAACAGCGATTGAGATTCGCGGTGAGATTCTTGTCGGTTTTTTTTTTCACAAAATCGGAAGATACTGGGTGTTTCAGAGTGAGGGACTCTAATCGCGGCAGTAGACTTATTGTTGGCAAACTTGGAAGAAAATAATAATCAATGGAAAATTGTTTACGGTATTCTTTAATCGAATTTATCGTATCAGAATCGATTCGGTTCAACGAGATCGGCTACCGTCGTGATGAAATGTTTTCGGGCTGATCAACTTGACGTTAGATTTATATAAGTAACAAATTAACAACGAACAATTTATTCACTTGGACCAATTGAAATTCATCGTTAGTTCGGATAATTGAAGTTTTTCAAGTCTTATGGAAAATAGATGTCAATTTTTTTTTATTGCCGAAAATTTGCCCATATTATCTACCAAGGAGAAAATCTACTAATTACGCAACGACAAAACGCATACAAAAAATTCCACACGGGCCTGTATTCGAATATTCTGCAGTATTGGAATAAATGATTAGAATTTACATTTGATGCTATTTTCTCATTTTCGCGAAATTCTAGTCAATATTCCTTACCCAACCGAGAATGATTCAATTTTTTTTTCAGATTTTCTCAAAATTTGTTTCAAATCATTTGATTTTATCAAATCAAAGTAATCTGATGATTTGACTTCGAATTTGGACTGATTATTTTTCTTAGAAAATTGTCATCATCATTATTATTATTATCTTTATTATTATTATTATTATTATTATTATTCAAGGGGTGAAATCCGGCTATCGGATATCGCGCGGAAGTTTTACCCATAAAACCGTCTCTAATCTGACGCGTAAAATAAGCCCTGCGGAGAAAAGTTTATTAACATCTCTTCTATATAGTAAAAGATGTAACTATCCTATCAAAAAGGACCTGGACACGATGCGGAACCCCCGTTTCTTTTTGCCCTCTTCCTCTGATTTTTATTTCTCTACTTCTTGCGGAGAGGAGAATGAAGAGAGAAAGAGAGAAAGAGAGAGAGAGAAATAAGAGCTAAAGAAGGAGATGAAGAAGACTGAGAGACGTTTTAAGACCCGCGGCGTATAACGAATCCGTGCGAAAGCCACTCGTATATTTTTCCACACGAATTTTTGGCCCCGCGCGCAGTTATCGATCCCGAAGAATAAGTGTAATACGCGCGTCCGTTCGGTCCCACGTCCCACCGCTGCCACTCGGGGTTAGAGCATGGTAGAAGAGCGCTTCTCTCCTATACGCGCTTAGTGCGAGTCGCCCGCTCAGAGTCGACATCAGTCATAACAGCGCCCGCGCTATACTCTCTTCGCCATCCTCGGGTTATTAAGAATAATACGCATCCTAGGCCACCCTCATCCTCCCCCCTTCCCCCTTTCCCCTCCCCCCCCCCCCCTTCTTCTTCTTCTGCGAATATACTTCCGTCTCCTTCCTTCGCCCTTTTACAACCCCTCAACGGTTATACATATATAGATATATATATCTAGGGGTTTTCTCGAACGTTGGGGACGCGCGTTATGCCGTTGCCTAGGTAACAGGCCCGGTAAAATCCCGCAAAGAAGAACGACGACGACGATGAGGAGCAGGACCCCCTCCCACCCCACACCCCAAAACCTCCCTTCCTGCCACTAGTAGGTATACAAGGTACTGTGGGGGGGAGGGGCGAGGGGAGGGGGGGGGGGAGGGGTCGCTTCTGCTCTTGCTCCTGGTTCTGGTTCGCGTTTTGGTTTCTGGTTTTCGTTCTCGTTCTCGTTCTGGTTCTACCTTGGCTCTCGGGCTCCTGCCGTATTGACATCCCATCTCGCAACCTACGTTACACAACATTTTATGAGTGTGTAGTAGACGCCTTAGAGCTCTTCTCCGCAAATCCCCCCTCCACCTTCACTTCCCAACCTCCCAAAACTTTCGCGTTTGCTGTTTCTCTCTTCTCTTTTCTTCGTCATGCCTTCGGCTACATTGAAGACTCCCTTTCGACGACTATTCTATCTTTGACGGCTACCCCTCCAACATCCCCTTCTCCTCTTTTCCAGAACTCCGGAAAATATCAAAGTTCAAAGTAACTTCTCTTCGTCGATGGGTATAGATGTGTGCGCTTGTTTGTGTGATATTTCCGGTTTTTCGCTCATTTCCGAAGTCTTGTATATGTATATGGTACATAGGTGTATGTGTATATGTATGTATATACCCGATATATGGAACCGTTTTCAAACATTCAAATCTTTGCGTTAGATTCTTGGTATATATGTTGGCGTTTGATCCCTATTACTTCTCATCTAAAAAATATTGATAGTAGTTATATATTAAAGTCCCCTGGGAAATCGTTACTGTCCAATTTTGACGTATATTTAAGTTTCTATGACTCCCAGAATCCAAAAACTGGAAATTCTCAGAAATGATGCGGTTGAACCATTTGAATTTGTCGTATTTCCTACAATTCGTTTCCATCCGATTTTCGGATTAGACGGAACTATCAAAGATTTCTGAGCTTCTACACAGAAATGGTTGTCTGGTCGCTCCGAGTCCAAAAATGTATGTATGCATTTTGTATGTATGGAATTCCGATGTTGAACGACCCAAAATACCAGCGATCGATGATAATCGGACCATCTAACCCCCCTATGACCGAAGATTGATGACATTAACAAAAATAGGAACAAATGATCCAATAGGAAGTTTTGCAGGAATCTCAATGTGCCACTGTGATTTGATTTTCCTCTTCTGTTTTTGCTACAGCCATCTTTTTGCTTGTCGAGGCTCGCGATTTGTGATTTAAGATTTTGGATTTTTGAAATTTTGTACCCGGTTTTTTGTGTGCTAGAAATTATAGTTGGACTCAGCCCCCCTCCTCTTTGGTTGCAGACCGGGAGGTCGCTGAGGAGGACGGGGGTTGCCAGTCCGGTAGAAGGACGGGAAAGAACGGATCAGAGCTGGAACCTTCAGCCACGTTTAACGGTTCCGCTTCTTCTTCTTCTTCTTCTTCTTCTCCTTCTTCTTCTTCTTCTTGCGGTTCTTCTAACCAACGACAAAATATCGTTCTCGAGTCGAGTAACGTTCAGTGCAACGATAATTCTTTAGTCGATAATAATTGCACCGCTGATTTTCCAATAATCGATTTACTTGACGACATTAATGACCAAATGCAAATTGTATTTAAAACCGAACCAATGTCACCGGAAATCGATACCGTTGAAGAACTTGAATCCTGTCTCGTTGACAGGGACGTTAAAAATTTTAACACAAAAAATGACGGGGTGAAAAATTCCTCTTCTCATAATCAGAATCGAAGTCAACAGAATATTATAACCTCACTACCTCAGGCTGATCCTGTTCAACTTCTTCCTAGTTTGCAAGAGGTCAGAAGAAGACCGATTGACAATGATTTAGCTAGTAATCGATCATCCACCAGCGGTGGTACATACTGTAGCTTTTGCCAGAAAACTTTTTCACGCGCTTGGTCTCTCCAGAGGCATTTAGCTGACACACATTTTTACGTTCCTCAATCTCTTTCTTGCGATCAATGCGGCAGGAGTTACAAGTCTAGGAACAGTCTGGTCAGCCATAAGAGTCAGTATCATGCTAAACGGGAACGAAAAGATCTCGAAGCTCATTGCGAAATTTCCTACTGATTGAACGATTTTCATCAATCATTTTGCCAACCTCAGGGTCTCCCTCACACTTACTCTCTCTCTCTCTTTCTCTCACTCGCTAGATCTTAGGCAAGAATTCATGATCTTTTGTCAAGGAACCATTTTCCGGTCTTATTACTTCGCTGTGGTATTTTTAATTGTAGAATCGGGTAAAAAAAAAACAAACAAAAAAAAAACCGGATTCGGCACTGTTTTGTGATATTTATATTGTAAAGAAAATTTTGAAATGGAATTGATAGACAAACTATAAGAATAAGCAACAGTCCACTGCAATATCTAACTCGGTTAACTAGGAATTGATTGTGTACTTCATGCAGTTAGTAGATACTTGAAGAAGAATATTCCATCCTAAGTTTACAGGTTGATTAAAAACTGATCGTGATGATTCCGATCGAAATTGTCAGTATTTCTGTATTACAGAACAAAACTATAACTAGAATAATTCCTTATGCGATGAAAGAATAAATTTGATTCCTATTTCGAAAAGGAATAAAAAAATGAACCAACCGGTTTTTTCGAGAAATGCAGAAAATTGATAATGATATACAGCAAATAACGAAAAATGACCTGAAAAAATTCATGACAGAAATTTCATAGCGATTTTAATGAGAAGCAGAGAAAATAATGAATCGAGAAATTTGTTTGTCAAATATAGAATAAAAAAAATCGTTAGGAAACTTGAGATCTCAATTTTGATCGTAATGAAAAAAAAAAAAAACACGAAAACACAAAAACAACAAAACAATGTGACTAAACGATTTGTTCGGAATTCTTTTCGGAAACTGGGTTATTGGGAAAATGTTCTATCCCTCGGGAATTCCCTTCTTCTTGAGGAAACAAAACGGGGTAAATAAATAAATAAAAAAACAGAGTATATTTATAAAATATCTACATCGTAACGCCGTGGAAAATTTCTCACTTGGTGATATGTGTAATTTCCGATCCAAAAACCTATCACTTTCTTTTAGCTATTTTTGTCGACCGGAACCGCGGGGCAGGAAATTTCTTTCCGTTGTCGTCTCGTCATCGTTTTCTTCATCGGTTCGTCGTATTTTTCCGAGGAAAAAAAAATTGACTTGATCTACATATAGTTAGGTATAGATAAGCTGTTCAAAGGAACGGTTTCCTTCAGCCATATCGATTTCTCACTTATGCACGTCACGTCATACTTGACAAAGAAGTCCTGTATAGTCGCCAACTTTTACTCACATACCAACCTGAGTTAGTTCCTAAAATTTCTCTGCTGAGATGTTCAGTGGAAAGCTTTTGCTACAGATCCTTGCTGATCGATAATTTCATTCTTTGAAGTGTAACCGCATCGTTGAGTCTATTAACGCAACCGGAAGTTAACCGCGTGTTACGCGGGTTTCTCCAATCGCAACTTATTACTCTGGAGATCATTCCTTGAGGGGAAATGAGACACGGTTTTCAAAAGCTTTTTTTTTTTTTGTAAAAATATTCGATTAATGTGAAATGAGAAATTTACATCAGTGACGGAGTAATTTCTAACTTAAGTTTTGCAGATTATATTCATCAAAAATTTTAATCTCTCGAACTGTCTCTTCATTTTTGACAGTTGAATAGAATCGTGCTATTCGATCTCTTCTTCTTCTTCTTCTTCTTCTTCATCGGTGACAATATGAAGCTCACCATAATCGTACGTGTTTTTGCTGAGGAAATAGCTGTGAAAAATAACAAGAGGAAAATCGTGTTTCATTTCCCCTTGGAACTTGTGTTAATGCTAAACCGCGATTTATGGATAGCGGTTGAGATATACAGTCGTTGATAATATTCCAAAGGACACGAAGGACTGTCGGAAGTTCACACTCGTGGTGCAGAAATGTTATATGGATATTGAATACGTGCACTGTAAAAAATTGTAGTGTTAACGATCAGGAGCTGCTCATTTGGAAATTCGGTGGCAAAACGATTTTCAAAAGGCATCGATTTCTAATGATTTCCACTGCGATTCCCGTGATTTTCAAATCGATAAGATTCTCAGCAATTCTCAAAACATGTGATTTTTTTTTGGTTTTGATTTGCCATGATTTCATACTACATATTTTGAGTAGGTAATCGTAAGGAAATCAGGAATCATGCGATGAAATATCGTTCAATGATATCTCAAGTGAGCAACCCCTCGGGTGTTAAAATTGGCACACTTGGCCCACTGTAGAACAATGTTAGTAGTTAATTCAGAAGTTCAGCACCAATTGATTTGCAAAAATCTTCAGCAATGTTGAAATAATGTTCAATTGACACTAAATCCTATTCTATTTTTTAGTCGACATCGCAAATTTTTTACAGTGTGCAACGATTGCCAGCATATATGATCTTATTCATGGTACATGTATTAGTATGTTCCGCAATTGTTCAACGGATTTATCATTCGCAATATGTTGAACGATGTTATCGACTCGTCGTTATACTCGACGTGCCTCGTATATATATGTATGTACCTATCATATACATACATATATTATATAATAATGCCGGCATTTCCCTATCTTCGGACAATTAGCTTTGCTCCCATTATCGCACGTGCTTTTACCTCGATCTCTCGCTCCGCGCTCGTGTCACAAGTTACACAAGGCCGTTCATTGACCCGGCCTTCCATTGATATACCAGACACATTTTCCACGCTTACTCGCGAACACGTGTTATAACCTATATATGTAGGTACCTACCCGCTCTACCTATATACTCACTTGTGGAATGTCCCGAGGAATTCGACGCAGCGAAGTAATAGTGTTTCTGCGTTTTTATCTCAATTGAACAATTTTTTTTTCTTCTTTATTTTTCTTTTTCTTTATTTATTTCTTTGTCTTTTTATCAGACGGTACATATATTGCAACTTTTTCTAATTCTCTTGAAATTCGCAACCAAGAATAGAATGTCTGTGGTACAATGATGATTTGTGCAATACATTATACTCGGTATTGAAATTACGCAATTATGACGGATTATCCTGCTTCTTTCTTATAGTCAACTGCGATTCTTTAGTTAGACTCACTGTGTGACAGGGAGATTCGCAGATTCATCAAGCTATGTCGATAGGAAATTTCCAACTTCACCATCTTTCACTTTTCCGGTTTCTCAAATTATCTGTATCCTTAATTTGGCGGGAAAAATCGGTCGCTGATTATGTATCGACGATTATTTCATTCAAAGAATAATACATTTCCTGCTATTTCTTTAAAACATGGACCGATTTTTTTTTTTTGTTCAAACCTTTGTAGGCTCAAATTCCGAAATTAAAGCCCAAACACAAAACTTTGTGAACAGCTTGTTATGCATCCAAAACCCAACCATGGTCTATATGATGCGATTGAATTTTGGAGTAGGCATTGATACGAGGCAATTGGCAATAAATCAATATTTTGACTCATCGTAGGATTGAAAATTCAGATCTTTAATTACAGTTCTATCAGTTTACACGTGAACGAAATTAGTGACGATGCATAGTGATCTGTACATCATTTTTCCGTTGGTTTCCAATTTCGTATAGGTTCTTTTTCTAAATTTGTGAATGAATTGGTGATTCGGAATTCGGACGACGAAGCAGGATGATCCATCTGCTGATAGTGTCGAAATACTCTATAGCGTAATTCAATTCATAGTACCAATTGCTCACGTCATGATAAGAAATGAAAATATACCGAGAACATCGAGAAAAATTGAGTTTCCATATTTTTCAAACTTGAGGTAATCTAAAATATTGATTTATTGCTAATTAAGTAGGAACACTACCCGGGATTTCAATCGATACCTGCCAACGATGAAATTGGATTGAATCCAAAATCGCGGGGTCGAAAAACCACGTCGACATAAATCGACAGTCCTCCTTTCATCGGAATTTGTCAACCTTTTCGGAAGCTAATGAATTAGGATTCTATTTGGTAGTGAACCAACGAGTTTCTCACTCATTTTTCATGAAATTGAAATGCGATTGAATTATTGGAAAAGGTTAGGGATGGTCGTTGGTACCTTTGCCAATCTACCAAATTATCAAAATCACCTCATTACTACTATTCAATGCTACACAGAAATTGAGAAAATAAATGTTCCAATATGGGCAAATGCATCAAGTTCTTTTCTACCGTGAAATAGCTGCATTTTCATTTCAATGCACTAACTAAGGCATTTATTTTCTCTGTTCTGGGTGGTGATGGTGGTGGTGGTGATGATGATGATGTTGATGATGATGATGATGATGATAATAATGATGACGAATATGAACAGAGATTTCTCAGCTCGAACCAGAACCCTGCATCAAATCAAAAGTGGAAATTATCCCCGTCCCTGGAAGCGGAAGTGAGGAAATTAGCACAGCAAATATCGTTCCCGATATTTCCGCGAGCATTTTTGGAAGTGTTGATTCGCAAACAGTCCGTAACCTGGAGCTCGGAGTTCTCCAAAATCGCGAAATGGTCAAGAGTTCCGAAGCCAGTATCGGCCGAGTAACCAACGCTGATAATATCGGCACCTTTTCGCTCGCTTCATCGTCTTTTGAACCGTTGAACGGTATGCCGTTACCGTTCGATTTTAATCTCTTACCTGATACTGCACCGAGCGATTGGTTCGCCAATATTCCACCAGAGTTTAGAAATGCTAATACAGAATCGATGCAAGGTCTGCCTTGTACCCACTGCGGTAAATGGCTTCGTAATAAAATTACCCTCAAACGGCATATTCAGGATCTGCATTTAGCCAAAAATCAAGAATTCAGATGTCATATTTGCGATAAGGTTTATCGCACTAAAAACAGTCTCGTTGTTCATAACTGTAATTATCATGGTCCCGCAGGCAAGAAAGTTCACCAAAATGGTAAAATCATTCAGTTGCTACATTTTCAACAGGCAGGTTTTGATTTCTAATGCGATATTGAAATCAGACTCTTTTTCAAATTTTTATTTATCCTTTTATTTGTTGTAAATACTAAATACTAAATACAGACGATGCTGTATAATTTAGCGAGACAAAGAGAAACCAAGAAATAGTGAAACAGAGAAAGAGAGAGAGAGAGAGAAAGAGCGAAGAGGGATAATTAGTTTAGACAAATACCGGTAAAAAGACAAGAAGAGAAAGATTAAAGAAATGGAATGAAAAAAAAAACCTCGCGCGTTGCATTTTTTAAAGTTACCTTATATCAAGATGTAATAGTATTTAGGCAGTACCAATGTGTACAATACTCGTATCTTACGCTTTTTCGCTCCAGTAAATCGTGTGTCTAGTTGCACAAGGACGTAGGTGACAAAGGGGCGATTTTAATGGTACAAGGGCGTAAATTCTTATTTTATCTTCTTTTCAATCGCTGTTGGAATTGAAAAAGAACCGCACAGATCAATTGAAATGAAAAAATTAAAAAATTAGAAAACAAAAATTACACGTTAGGCTGATACGATATTACAGCTTGTTCATCTTGCTTGTTTCTCTCACGGTTGTTCACGGACCCAAATTCATCAAATTTTTTCTATTTTAATAACCAAACTGTTCAGCAAGTTTTTCTGGACAGATTGACGTGTGAGTTCGCAATTCAAATTTTATGATTTCTAACGTCCAGTCAGAATAGAAAAAAAAATGAAAATAAAAATGAAACTAAAAACGAGACGCCCCTTTGTATATTCTAGTAGCATGACAGCGTCTTACAATTAGTCCTTATGCCATTCGACACGCTATGCTGATGCAGCACGTACCTATGAGAGATCCATTTATAGCTACTATACACATACCACACATAAGTAATTATCTTGATCTCCGCGTTTTTCCAGTTTACAAATATGATAATTGTTCTGCTACAATTGTTCTGGGGGTCCGAAAAGGGTCCAAAATTCTTTAAAGTTTTCATTTTTCGAAGTGCTACCATCCCAAAGGGTGTCATTTTATAAAGAAATTACGACGTCCACAAGTCGAGGATTCATAATAAGTTCTATGAATTATTTCGAATAAATTCTGCTGGAAGTCTTTGAAATCTGGGATTAATTAATTCTCACATCGAATATCTTTGCATTTTGAAAAAACCTGTCCAATTTTGAGTCTGAATTTGAAAAAAAAAGCCTTCTGTAGTTTATATTTATTAGTGATTCCGAAATCTCTATCGTGAGTTTTTTTCTTCTCATATCCTTTGTCTCATTTTATGTCATTCGATGTGGCGGTAACACAACGAAAAGTAAAAAGAAAAAGGTAGAGAATTGCGTTCTTCAAAAATTCCAATACCCATTACGCCTACGTATAATAATATAGAGTATTGAATCAAACTGAAGTGTATTAATTAAATATAAATAATAGATAGACGGATAGATATAGATACCTATTAACGATTGTAACGCATGTACCTACATACTCGTTGTATATTTATCCATAAAGTTGTATGTTAATGAAATACTTACGTCAAGTTTATGAAAGAATAATAAAGATATTGAATTGACTATATACGTCTCACTGTTGAAAAAGTCTCATCCAATCGAATATTATGTGCGAATAAAGCCGCGGAGGGTCGTATTCGTAAAAGTCACTGTCTCTTTTAATTCCTTTTTCTTCTTCTTATACCATTTCTTTCGAATCGCGTTTCAATACCTTAGCGAATAACTCAATCTTGCAAATTTTTGGGAATACGACCTTCTAGCTTCTTTAATTTGCGACAAACAAAAAAATCGTACAACTCTAGCCCGCAGATCTAATTTTATATTCATGAGAAAAATCATCAATGAAAATTGATGAAAATAAGTGAAATGATGAATCGAAATACGTTCTTTAGCCTATATACGACGTTACGGCATTAGAAAAGTGTTGTGGTTTGCATCCTGATGTAAATCAGATGAATCACTGTTGGTTTTTTTTGTTTTTCCTCGTTAGCGATATTCTTGTACTGTTTTTTTTGGGGGGGGGGGGGGGGGGGGGGGGGTGAAATTGTGATATATCTGTGATCGCAAGTTTATATACGATTGTGAAACACACATCGTACACATTATATACCTATAGATGAAATTGAAGTATTGATTAATGAATCCTGCATCATCGTCATCAAATCATTGCGAAATCAATCACATCTGTAAATATATATATATATACAAGATATATATATGCATACATATATACATATCTACTCCCACTACTATACCTGCTGTAAATAATATACATCTATGTATTACGCATCAATCAACATATACATATATATATATATATTATATTATATATATATATATATGGACCCATCTCTGGTGATATGAACAAACACTAACTACTCGCTCATCGCTCAGAATCAATCGTTGGACTCTTGGATCGCTTGCACATTCTACTATATTTATTATTTATAACACATGTATACGTATATGGAAATATGTACATTTTAAAGTTATGAAATATCAATTTTCAATCTATTATTCCTATTCTTTGATTTATTTCTATGTACATTTACATATATTTATACATGTATTATATAGATTTATCTATGCACATCTATAACCACGACGAAAGAAATGCTTCGAAGATATAATCATCGACCGAAATATCATCAAATCAATGCAAATTCCATCAGTTTCTCCGATTTTTGATGAAATTTTTAGTTTCTTTCTGTTTCTTTTTATTCTTTTCTTGGTCTCCTGATTCAAATTCAAAATTTTTTTCTTGTCGTTATTTAAATTTTATGCCAAAAATCTAGTTTCGTGGAAAAAGTTTTCTTACGGCTTGAAACTCGGTGAGATCAAAAGTTTTTTTTTTTTTTTTTAGAAAATCTCGAAATTTCGTTATTAAATGCTTTCTTTTGTTATCACAAAGATGAAATTTCTCTATATTTGAAATCTAGTAACTTTGTTCAATTACACATTAGAATGTATATTTACGCATTTAACTTTATTCCTATCAAAGAAACGATATACCTAAGTGAATTATATAGTGTTCGACGATACCTACTCACGTACATATAATAGCTGTAAAGATTTCGGTCGATAAAACGATATCGAAACATTTGCTTCGTCGATATAAATATCTATATATATAATACACTTATAGAAAAAAAACAAAAAATACATATATCTGTGCAAATATACCCTATATATATCAGTAAAGATTAAATATATATATATATATATATAGGTATAGATCTAGAAAGCTACATATTATAATTATAACAAAAGGATTCGTGGGCACGGCTTGTCAGGTGATGGTGGCAAAAAAAAACCCAAAAACAAAAAAAAAAAACAATCATATATCTAATGAAATGGCTAACGATATATATATATAAATATAAAAGGCTGCACACACACGGTTCGCCATCTTAAAACTTAAAAAAAAAACAAAAAAATAAGACACGGAGGTGGTAGAAAAGTGGTTTTTTTTAACGCGATCAAAAGGAAATCATATAAAAAAAAAAGAAAAAAAGAAAACAAGAACATAAAATCGAATAAAATCAAATAACGATAACGAAAAAAAAAAAAAATCAAAAAAAAAAAAAAAGCCAAAGTAACCCTGTGTCTGGTTCTGCCGCCAGGTCTGTTGGCCGGCAGCAGCGTGACCGATGAATTTCGATGCGAGCCTTGCAACAAAAACCTGACATCGCTAACACGGTTGAAGCGGCACATTCAGAACGTTCACACGCGACCAAGCAAGGAGCCAATCTGCAACATCTGTAAGAGAGTTTACTCGAGCCTGAACAGCCTTCGTAATCACAAGAGCATCTATCATAGACAGCACAGCAAGAATGAACAACAGAGGAAAGAGGAAGAACAGAGGGAACGTGAAAGGGAATTAGAACAGAGGGGACATTTGGAACGTTCTTATTCCCATAGTAGTGGATAAATTTACAAAAAAATACAAAAAGAAAAAAAAAAGAAGAAACAACGTAAAGATTATGACAAATAAACAACAACAATTAAGCGCCGGACAAGAATTGAAAAAAAGGAAAAAAAACAACAAAAAAAACAGAGAAGCAGAAAAAGACGAAACGAACAAAATCTAAAACGTGAAAAATAAGAAAAAACAAATAAAAGTAAACAAATTGAGAGAACGTGGAAATTTTAGTTAAAAACTGGCTTCATCTATAATGTATTTGCGTTGGAAGATTCGATGGATACGGAAATTGAGGGAAAATATGTAAAAACTGAAGGAGCCGTAACGGATGCGAAAACGAAGTTAAAAACGAAAATTTTCTTTTTGTTTTTTTTTTTCTTCTTTTGAACGGACAAGCGAAGATGATGATTCAAGATACCTATATGCGAAAACGTGACAATTCTTTTCTCCTTTTCCTTTTTTTTTAGATTATAAGATTCACCAGAGTGATCTTGATTTTCTGAACAGTTCAACGCGATAATGATTCGATAAGAATTAATTTTATAAATATAAATGTTTATGTAAATATATTACCTATATAGTGTACCTAGATATTCATTCACTTTTGTAAAAAAAAAAAAGGAGGGGAAATAGATAGACGCAATGGCATCGGTAATGTGCCATTTTTTTTTTTTTCATTTTTTTTAACTAATTTGATTTTGTCTGAAAACTATAACGAGGAATTTTCATTCACCAAGCTTAAATTTCACTTACGCAAGAATGTGAATTATTACAATATACGTATAGAAAGGATTTTTATTTATTTATTTATTTTTTGTTGTTCGGCAATTTTGATGAAACTTGAAAATATCAAGTTTTGATTGACTTATTCGTATTTTTATCTAATTTCGAATACTTTATTACTCTTTTTTTCTTGTTTTTCAACGTTTACATATGAGAGTATGGTATATAGAAGGATTTGGATATCGATGGGCATTCGACGTTGTAATATTAAATAGTAAATAATTATTATTTATAATACGACGATGTCAATTAAGAACGTGCGACGAAGCGGAGTGATGCTAACGAAGGAAACTAGTACAAACGACTGAACTAAATACAAATAATTTATATAGTCTAACTTCACGATTAACGTTATTTACTATATTTGGTAAGATATTTTTAATTTTTTTTTGTCTTAATATGGAATATCTATAAGTTGATGCATATATGTGTATACGTGCGTTTTACTTGTCCCTAGGAAAGAAATGACGTGACAAAAATAAATTGACGAAATTGAATGATATTTGATTAACATGGAAATAGAGAAAAAAAAAAAAAAAATTGATTCGTTAGAATTCGGTATTATTGCTGCAGGCTGTGTTATTATTGCTGTTGGTATTGCTATTGTTTATATTTTCTTAATTTTTTTCATTGTTACGTTTTTGAAACAAGAAAAAATATTTCAAAATTTATGTTCCATTATGTTTTGTTGATTTCGAAGTTTTGTCAATCGGCAATCTGAAGTTCACGGAAATATATGAAACTTCTAATCCGGAATAACATTTCTGAATTATGATAGAAATTTCAAAGAGCAAGAAAATATTTATTCGTTCATTATTGTTAGACTTATTTTTGAGATCTTTAGACTTTTCTGTTTCTTATTTTATACTTAAAATTATTATTTATTTGACGTGTCTTGGGGTTATTTTTTTAACCCGATAGAAAGATACTCGATCTCACGTTACCAATAATAATCGCTGATTCTTTCTGATCTGAAAAAAAAACCTTTTCCTCAGAAAATTAAGTAATTATAAATTTATCTAGCGTGGGATTGAAGCGAGGACAAAAAAATTGGTGCAAACAGATTTTATAACAATATATATGAGGAAGAATATCAATATTGACGATCGGACAAAGATTTTCTGTAATATGCATTGATTTACGGAATTAATTTTATATTATACACGTGTAATTAGTAGCTAGGTATATAAAGTATGGTTTTTTTTGTCAATTTTTAGAAAGTTATTTTTATCTTCTTTGATGTTTAAATATTAGTTTAACGATATAGATCTACTACATTTAGTTATTATGCGTAAGCTTTTATCTTATTTTTAGTAACTATCGTTATTTAACTTTTTTTTTGGAAAAATTTATCTTGCACTGTATCTTTGATATGACATTAATTTTCGAAAACAAGACTATTAATATTGTTATGGGGTAAATTCGACGAAGATATGTAGTTCCGAGTTTGCATAACCGAACTTGAAGCATTTGCGAATTCAATATATTATGATTAGAAGATATCGATTTGGACGAACTACATAGGTTGATTTTTTTCTGTGATTTATGAAAGACGAGGTAAAGAATTTTTCAAATTCACCAGTTCGATCTTCGTCTATTTTATCCCAATTATTTTCGGATTTTATTTATTATGTATTGGAAATTCTGTGATGAAATTGAAAAAAAAAAAATTGTGATATTTTGAGAATATTTTTATTGTTGATTTTTCTTTTTACTTTATAAATTTTGAAACGTTCAAGTATATCTAATTGTGATCGAAATTCGTTACTGTTGTTAAAAATCTATATCTATAATAAAAGATACGTATGTACTTTAATCGGACATATATGAATATGAAATTTTTATCGATAGATATAATATATTGTATATCTATACGAATATGCCTTGGGTATAACAATTGTTGAGGTCTTAATAATATATCTAGGTATTCGTTTGATTATATACAACATATAGAATTTTAATTGTTAATCAACACGGTATGAATAATCTTTCCATTGAAATACCAATTAGCCTAAACTATAATATAAATAACTTATAGATAAAAATATGATACTGTAAATACAATTTTTATACCTGAGTTTATAATATAATATATTTTTATTACTAATAATATATTCGTTCTGAGGGCCAGGGTAACACATTTCCATTGTACTCACACGAATTGTTTTCATTATTTATGAATAAACATTTTTTATATTGACAATTTCTATCCAATTTATTCACATGTTATATCGCTCACCGTATGTTAATTATTATATATATTTCATATTCAGTATATACTGTCATTATAAATAATGTGTAAAAAAAAATATCATCCCTTATTATTAGTTAATTTATCAATTTCGCGCCAAGAGTCTTCGAAAACTATACCTACACACACATAGACACGAAGAGGTACTACAATTGAGAAAATGAGCTATTTTTGAAAAAGTACTTTTGCATATCCGTTAATAGATCAATTGAAATGTACAAAAAAAAAGTACTTTTCACAACATTCTTCAAATTCCTCTGTTTTCTACGAATTTTTTATACACAGGTCCAACCATTGCGACATTTATTACATTTTTTTTTCGTTCGTGGAAGAATACTTCTCTGCGGGTACGTTTTTGAAATATCGATACACCTAATTATACAAAAAATTTCGCTCGATATTAAAATATTATCGTAGCTACGTCACTGATAAATTTCAAGATTTTCATTTCATCCCTTAATTATAATATCCCATCGATGTATATGTATGTATGTATTATCTATACATGTATATTTACATGGTATAATTACGACAAACATATTAATAAATAGAAAGATAAAGAAAAAGCATGGATATGAAATACAATCTAGAACGTGATGGTTTGATGATTATTTATTCATTTATTTATTCTTTTCTCTGATGTTCATTTTTCTTGTATACATAAAATCGTCGTAACGAACCGTCAAATTGGCTGCGTACACACCGAGATAGGTAGTACATTATACTTAATTATTGTACATGGATCCATGAATTTTCGCAGTTTATCATGATTATTATTATTATTATCATTATTATTATTATTATTATCATTATTGCTATTATCATCATCGCACGTTAAGCAATTTTCCCCCATTAGGCTCGTCCACGCCCCGGGGAAGCATTGAGAATGGTATGTTGAAACAATTTTAAGTAAAGTTTACACCTCTTGTCTACGTTTTTGTATAATTGTTTGCAACCAATATATAATTATACTTTTATTTATTCATAATATATATATAAATATGTATATATATATATTTACATATACATATATACAGTATACTATTTACACTACACGTATATAATTTCTTCTACATGTATCATGTATTCTAAACTGTTTCTTTTTTTCCACTCGACGATATATTGAAGACTATATACGTATAGTATCTTTAAAGAATTACATCATTGAGACAATTTCGAATAATTGATGGTTCATCGATCGTAATGAATAATAATTCAATACCATTCAAAAAAAAAAAAAAAAAAAAACAAGCGAGAGAGATGAATAGAAAAGTTCAGAATACATGAAAAGGTCCAAACAGTTACGCTTGTTGGACGATGTAGAAGATAAAAACGTGTATATTATATGTATACGTATATGTATGTATAACGATGGAAATAAAATGTATATGAATTATTATTATAAAAATTGACCGGAAAATATACCATTTTGGATGCGCGTGATGTAGAAAAAAAAAAAAAAATTAAGGGAATGAAAGAAAGAAAGAAAGAAAGAACGAAAGAATGAAAGAAAGAAAATGAGTGCGATTGGTTATCGCTGCAGTACATATCAAATTACCATAATCAATGACAAACCAGAGCCCCGAGCCTTCTATTTTCTTGGATTTTCAATAATAACGAAAAATTATGATCAGGCGATGTGAGACGACCGACAGACTGTCGTGTACCCCCTCTGTATAGAATTACTAGTATCGTACTAATGTGTCCACAATGCAATATTAATGGCAGCCGTATCTCTGTTCTTCTTTGTTCCCGGTCCCGCTCGGCTATGTGCTCTGGTTCGTCATTGTTCTCTGTGTGTACACCCAACTTCACTCACGGACTTGCTCTGGGGATCCGTCCGCACGTGGGTCTGTCTGCACTTCCATTGGTTCGTAACGGATGTTTTTATGTTGCATTTTTTTTTTCTTTTTTTTTCTCTTTTTTCTTTTTTTGTTTTACTTTTTGTATTTTTATATATCAATTGGTCAACATTGATTTGTTATTTTTTCTAAATGATTTTTTGTTTTCTTTCTTTTTTTTTCGCTCGTATATCAATGTTTATTCTTATTTTAACTTTTGTTTTGTTTTTAATCAATGATCGATAAAATAAACGAACTTTCTCCAATTTGAATGGGAATTATATAATGAAAAAATAAAAAATAAAAAATAAAAAAATGAATGATAATGTGAAAATTGGAAAAAACCGCGCGTTATACTAAACCAAAGGCTCGCCATCAGCCATACTAGCAATGAGGTTGTCTCATCCGTTGCACGGCAGCCTTTTACCACCCGGTGTATGTTACACTTGCGATGTATGCGGAAAAACATTATCGACTAAATTAACGTTAAAGAGGCACAAGGAACAACAACATTTTCAACCGTTGAACAGCGCTGTTTGCGCTTTATGTCACAAAGTGTTCAGAACGCTCAATAGTCTCAACAATCACAAAAGCATTTACCACCGTCGACAGAAATAAATATATATTATATAAATAAATATATATTATATATTTATTATATATTATAATATATATATATACATATACATAACATTTATATATTATGCTACGTGCATGTGTGGTTCAACCGTTCATCGTTCTTTCACATGTATTATATCCATATATATATATATAATAGGCTATTCTTTGTCAGTTTAGCCATTTTTTTTTTTTTTTCTAATTTTCTTCTTCAGACAAATCATTGCTCTTGATTGAGGGAAAGGAAAATAAAATACCTAGTTCGTATGTTTAATAATAACGGGACGCGCCCTGATTGTGAATAAACGAACAAACAAACAATGAGGTTTAGGTATTAAAAAACGACAATTTATTGATATCAATTGTTAAATGCTATACGGTATAATCGTGTAGTATAGAAAATCTGTTGCGTGAAAAGAAAGTTTGAAAGAAACAAAAAAACAAAAAAACAAAAAAAATTGATCAACACAAAAATAATTTATTGTTTAGTATTTTTTGCGATATTTATGTGTTTGAACAAAGTTATAGCTGCAGCATTCTCCAATGCGTGTGTAATATAATATGATATAATTTTAGTATACGAACACTGTTTTGAGGAAAAAAAAAAAAAAAAAAAAAAATTGAAAAAGTGTTGAAATCTAACAACTGTGCTATGCATGCGAAGTAGCAGCTGTCGAAACGATTTCACACATTAAAATTGCGAATATTCGGTATAAAGAAGACGAGAAAAAAAATAAAATAAAAAAATTCACGTGATTGATGAATGAATGAATGAATGATTTAATTAAGGTGCGAGAAGGTAGACTGCAGAGGACAGTTTGGGCAATAGAAATAATAAAAATTTATCGGTTGTTATATGACTATATTTGAACTGAGGAATAAAATTAAATTAAATTTAAATATATGAGATATTTCCAGAAGGGAATATGTATATATGCGCGTGCGCGTATGAGATGGAGTAAAATTAAGGAAAAGAAAAAAAAAGAATTGAAGAAAGCAGAAAAAAAAAAAATGTTTAAAACTAAAGGATTGCAAGAGCTACGACAGTATAGTTGTATATATCTATATACGTTGAGTCAATCTTCTGGTCTGGTTCCATTTTATGCAAGAATTGCAAGTTTTTAGTCCAACTTTTGGCTGATCTCGATGAGATTAAGAAAATGCGAATCGAAAATGAACGGTCCGGCAGTGTCGTACATACATACTTTCTCATCATATATGTGCCTGTACTGTTTGACTTTGCAAATGTGAAACGGTACTCAAATATGAACTTTGAAAAAGATTGTTAGAGCCATTTCCGAAATACTACTGTCGGTATGAACGGCCGATTATCAGTAAAGTATCCTCGGATGGATTTTCTCGGGAACGATGCCTACCCTATCTTGTTGACTTTGCCAAATGCTGCTCATATATGAATTCCGAACGAAATCGTTAGAACCAATTTTGAGCAATTTTGAATTTTTCAAAATCAGCCTTTAGTAAACTACCCTCAATTTTGGGACTAGGATTAAAAATGTTGATTTGGTTTCGAGACATTACCAAATCATTCTCAAATATCGAAATTCAAGTAAATTCATTGCACCATATATGGGCTCTAGAGGTGGACGGACAGACAGACGGGCGGAATCGTAAGACCCACTTTTTTTGAGTTCCTCCACTCATGAAAAGCCAAGATCCGTCATTATTATGATTTCGATAATTTTCACGATTACAATAATTTATCAGATACATAAATGAGAGAGTAAAGAGAAAAAATTGAACAAAGAAGAACTGAACATTCAGCTATGTGTATATCTTACTTATCGCGATCAATGAAGAGTTGAAACAAAAGTTGGACTATAATATTATGTATTATATTTCGGCACGAATTTTAGGGTTTATATCTAATGACATATAATCAATGGATTCGTGGGACTCGTTTAGATACACATGGGGCATTCAAGGCCAAATCGAACACCATCACCATATCAGATCAATTAATCATTGATTTTTTTGTACGGTGGGACCGTCTCTGAAATAATCTCATGTTTTTGTTTCAATTTCGTTTCTGAAATGTTCTCGAGTCCTAAATGCTTCCCACCTCTTTTTTAACTCATTGTCAGACGAAATGATCAAACGTCATATATATTCCATCCTAATCAGGCTGAGATCATCAGTCCCGCAATGGAATCCTTTTTTCTTCAACGTTCTCACGAGCATTTAGAAAATGTATGTATTCCGATGTAAAAATGTCTGAGGAATTGTACAAATTTCTAAATCGAATTGAAAACATTTCCAAATCTGCATATGAATTTCATCTCCTGTAGGATGATTTAAACATCATTGTTTAGCATTCAGTCGAAAATAATCGAGAATTTCTTGGGAAGTCCACATATTCTGACTTTTTGAATAGTGCTTTGAAACATATTCGAATAAAATAGCTGCATCGCGAAAATCATTTGAATAAGAAAATACAATTCATGATAATTCTACAAAATTTCCCAAAACATAGCAATATTCAAATTCTCTAAAACTCATCATTCAATAACGTTTTGTGAACGAAATTTGGCAAAATAAATCGTCAGACTGTTTCAGGTTCAGTTTACTGCCATAAATCGGCAACCAAATTCAAGATCGTGATGGTTTTGAATTAGCCGATTTAACCTGTAATACCCCATCTGTATATATATATATGTATATATGAACTATATTAGTCGCGGGCTAATAGAACACTTCCAGGCGTAAGACGCCATCGTCCAACTAATTTTAGGAGGAAAAAAAAAAAACATTTAATGTTACAAGACTGTACGAACATTATATTAAACTACAAGACTCAGATTATTATTTCTTTGAAAAAAAACATGCAAAAAAAAAACGAGAAAAAAAAAAGAAATACTTACGATTCTAATAATTAATATTATTATTCTTAATTACACTATATTAAAACGCGCTACGTCTCGCCAGGTAACGATAATTATAATTATTACTATTACTATGACTATTATTATTGTTATAATTATTTTTATCATCAATATTGGTATTCATGCGGTTATTGACAATTATATAGCGGTAAATAGTTGGATAAAGATAGAAAGAGTGCGAGAGATGGTTGATTCTTTTTTCTTATTATTATTATTTTTTTTTTTAATATTTTCTTAATATTTTCGTTTATTATACATATACGTTACCTAGGGAGACATTGCAGCGCCGAAAGATGCAATTATATAATATATTTTATCTTAATATATTCATTCCATATACATATTAAATGCTTTACGGGGTACCTTGCATAGACGCGCGTTCATTTTAATATCGTTTATATAATTACCGGGCTTTACATAAAGTACCTTATTTTTATTCACCTTAATACATACATACATACATACATACACACGTCATACATATATACAATAATAATAATACTACTACTACCACTACTACTATTGCCACTATTACTACTACTACTACTACTACTACTACTACTACACCTACTATAACTACTACTAGTACTACTGCTATACATTGCAAGTCACGTTTTTTTACAACCGGGTAATTCGTTTTTGCGCATCAATCTAGGTACTGCATATAAGTGTAGTTATAAATTAAGTCTGATTTGAAATACTCAATTAACCCATACTTATATACTACTGTAGGGTGAAACGAATATCATGAATAACCAAAAGCTTACCCAAAATATTGAGCATTGATTTTATTCGATCTGGAAACGACGTATAGGAAAAATTGATTTCAAAATTCTGTCTAATTATATATGTATTCTGCAGAAAGTCGAAACTTGCTCTTATATCTAGTTAAATTTTTTCACAACGTATGTCAATACATTTATTCATTTTATTCTTTCTTCAATTTTTAATCCATTTTTTATATTTCTCATTTCTTTCAAACCTCATGACGAATTACTATCATCAACCTAAGGAGTAAGCGATTCGTCGTGTAAAGCACTTGTACAAAGCTCATATAATTCGGAAAATAAGTTTTGTACTTTTTATTTTTTCGCAATTCATGTTCAAGTAATGTTCACCCAAAAATATAGAAAAATGAGCATCGAATTTGCCGAATGAATATAGAGAATGTTGAATTTCTATGAATTTCGTATTTATCTATTGGAGATTTATAGAAGAAATTTGAGATAGGCTATAAAAACACTATATAATAGTGTAATTTTCGTTTCATCCTACATCGACACGCGGATATACCCGTTTACTTTTTCTTCACAATTATTATCATACTTATACCTATGTAAAATTAGACTGGAATCGATTGTATGACGTTAAAAATCCGAAACGGTATGAGATATCGCGATCAAGACTCGCATTCACTTACTATATGGGTACGTACATACATATATACACACACACAAGCATGTACACATATATAATATTATACCAGTTTTATATTTCAAGCAAATGAAGTAATATTACTATACGATGTAAATATACGAGATATTGTATAATGGCAAAAGCCCACATCCACAGTGCAAGAAAAAATTATAGAGTGAAAGATGGAAAAAAGTTTTGCATCGAATATTTCTTAACGGTTGAAAACAATGTACATACATACATACATAGGTAGATACATACTCGTACATACACATGCGTAAACACACATAATTATACAATAAAACAGTCCACAACGTTGAACAAGAGAGAAAAAAAAAAAAAAATCATTATTATAATGATAAACAAACAAATATTAATTGTGTACTGAATGATAATAATAATAGCCGCATATACATATATAGCCGACTAGATATATACAATATACATAAAATATATATTTTAGTAGAAATTTGATAAGCCATATTACAAAATCTTCTTGAGAATCTTGATTAGGAGCAAAATGAACGTAAATGAAATGAACTGAAAGGAGTCAAATCGAGCAAAGCTAATATAATTACAAAAAACATCGGGGATGTTTCTAGATATATTTTCAGCAATGTATAATTATTCGTGTCGCGTATAAGGCGGGTATTTCGCGCAATATCTCACAAAAATAAGAATAGAAAGGAGTTTATCCCATTCATACGTACGTCAGACATCTTACAGTTTTTCTAAGCTGTGAATATATAATCTTTTTTTTTGTTTTTTTTTTTTTTTACTTTTCTTTTTCTGTTTTTCGTCCTGCATACCGCAACGGGGTATTACATACTGCTCAAAAGACAAAAATCAATAACTAAGTTAATTATAATCTGTACTAAAAAAAAAAATATACAGAACAAACTTTTTTCTAAATTTATTACTCCGCAGTTGCTTGAAAATAGAAAACTTACTATATATCACCCAGTAGTATACATTAAAAATTTATATTTTGAATTTTGATGTAATTCTGCTGTACTTATATATTATTGCAGCGTAATACGAGTATCAAGAAGGTTTTCATATTGTTATTTTTATTTTTATTTTTTTATTCTCTCATTCAAACCAGAAAGCGTGTATAGGTAGCTAGAAATCCGTAGGACCCAATATGAAATGAAGTAGTTGCTGAAAAAAAAGGAAGGAAAAGAAAAGAAAAGAAAAAAAAAAACTTATACATATAAAACACAGCCCACAGACAAAAATCCACTTAGAAATTTACGAAATATTATATTTTACAGTAAAATCTACGTATACACAGATACAAAATACACGTAGTAGATATATTGAGACACGCGAACACCGATATAGCTAGGCTATGATAGAGTAATATGTAGGTTGTATTTAATTGCGCAAGTTTCTCTGAGTGACTCATATTTTTAAGGGTACAAATTTCTTTGATTCACTGAATTTTGTATAGATCTCGTTAAAGCGTCTCTGTGGCTATTATATACATGGCAATTGAATAAACGAAAGAGAAAAGGGAGAAAAAAAAATGAAATAAAAATTGTTAAATGAATTTAGAAAAAATTCATTCGAGGTTTATTCATTTGCCTGAAGCTTTTGTAATTCATCTATTCATGTATATAATACATATATACGTATATTTTCGATACTTTTCTCACACAATTATACGTGTTTTATCAAGTTCAGTTTATCTCAAGTAAAATCGTATGCAAATATAGTTTTGAATCGACAATACATATTATAATATATGTAAAAAAAAAAAAAATCATATGGCCTACGCGTGACCCTTGGAAATATGCTAGTCTCCAGAGTAATTAAGTATGTATAAAATTGAATAATGAAAAAAATGTATGAAAGAATGAAAGAAAGAAAGGGGGAAAATAAGGAAAAATCTTTAGAGGGTTATTTGCGAGAGAAAAAAAAAAATGAAAACAAAAAAAAAACATTAGATAAAATAAAGATGAAGAATGAAGCTTTAAATTTATGAAAATAAATAATACAATTTTATGGTAGTCACACGAAAGAACTGATAT
Organism: Ametastegia equiseti; assembly: GCA_963989295.1. NCBI lineage: Eukaryota > Metazoa > Arthropoda > Insecta > Hymenoptera > Tenthredinidae > Ametastegia > Ametastegia equiseti. The sequence goes on from OZ022399.1 coordinate 7,739,307, forward strand.
TGATAATATTTAAATGTAGACTACTCAAGAAATTGACTAATGACTACTGTAAAAATGGCCAAATACGCAAATGGTGCCCGCCCGCTATATCGGCGGGGGCGCAGTATATTATGGAAAATAATAAATTATTAATAAAATTAATATAAATTGATGAATATTTAATTACAAAATGATATAGTAGTAGATTTTATTTGATTTTTTATTCTATTCTATTCTATTCTATTGTCTTTTTTTTATTATCTTTATTATTATGATTATTATCATTACAATATTGTTTTACAATTTATTCATATACCGTATTACAATATCCAACAATATCATTTATTGTCAATTCTATTATTATTATTATTATTATTATTAATATTATTATCCACGCTTTGTCGTTATATACATATATTATTATATATCTTTCAAATTCGTCACAAAGGAAGGAAAAAAAAAAAAGAAAAGACAAGAAAAGACTAAAACAAAGAAAGAAACAAAAATGAAGAAGAAGAATCAGACGAATGAAAATAAAAATAAACAAAAATTAAAAAATTAAGAGGAAAAATAATCCTCATATATTAATTGGCCTGTGATATATGACAGAATCGTTGCATTTTTCTTCTTATTTAAAAAATAAAGAAAAACAATAAAGACTGAAATGAGAAATCGCATCAGTTGCGGTCGAACATATTTAAACAAGATGGCCATATTTCATCGGTTCTGAAATGGAAACATAGAAAGACAAAAAAAAAAACAGATGGAGAATCAAAAAAATAAATAACTAAATGCGCTATCGGAAATGGAAGACTGGTATACAATCTGCCTTATTGGTAAATATATAGGAACTTATATTCGCTTACATAAATTTATAGCGATAATATTATTAGAGAAGAATAGGGGGGGAAAAAATGAAAATAATAAAAACCACCGAGTAAAAACAAAAACCCAGTTATACTAGCATAGAAAAGTATAGAAATTCGCTAAATATACAAACGTATAGCTCATGTATAAAGAATTACTAAGACGAATGATATCGCAGTTATTCGTCGTTTATTAATTACTTATGATCAAAAAAAGAAAAAAAAAAAAAAATTAGAAAGTAAAAGAAAGAATATTGAATAAATGAAAATTTGGTGTAAGGTTACTTATATACTTCTATTAATTAGACTGCAATGTTTTAAATAAGCTTTATTATACATATATATATTATTCGACCGCAACCAATGTATCGCAGACTGAATTTGACTGAATTTTGTCTCATTACTTAATTAGTCGACTTTATTGGACTGATAATTACTATTTGACTGATGTTACCAAACTGTTATTTAAAAGTATCTGATATGATTAAGTTAAAGTGTCAACAAAAATAGGTACGCCAATTTACAACAATTTATTTATATTTTTCCTTGTTTTTTTAATATCTCTTTTTTTTTTTCTAACCAAAAGCAATCGGATTTTTAAGTTGTTTTTTTAACAGACAGCGTTGTAACTTCTAATGACAAACAAACAAGGACAAAATAACAAAAATAGGCAAAAAAAAAAAACCAAACAAAATTCATCACCGTACCTTAGAAATAATTTTTCAAAAACAGTTCAACTTGATTATTTTAATTTTCCAACATTTAATTGATTTTCTCTTTCAATTTTCATCCTGACTATGGGTTTATGTTTCAATACTTTTGTTTTTTGATGAAAAATCTTTCTTCAATGTTGATTCCTTGATTCCCCGATATTCAAGCACGCAACAAATGGTCGAGGGTTACATATGCACGCGCACACACACACACACGCACACACACACACACAGGCTTCCACAATCAATGAACATATAGATTATGTAATAGAAGAGGGAAAAAACAGAAGAAAAACGAAGAGAAAAAAAACAACAAAAAAAACAATATAGATTACTGTACGACTATAGACACTGAAATATGTTAATATACAACAGATTCAATGTTTAAATTAATAAGTTATGTGCACTTCCATCTCGTATCTCTTATACGTAATATAGAGAGATTACTTATCCCGCAAACGTATTGAGAGAAATTTTCAAGCGATCGTAATAGGCGCGACCTATGAACGAACTAACAAAAAAACAAAAAAAAAAAAAAACCTATACACAAACAAAAATATATTAATATTACATAGAATAGTTTGTACCTGCCGCGGAAAAGAAGGAAAAAAAAAAGGTTAAAAATTTTATATCAAATTTTGATTTTATCAAAGTTGAGAAAATCAATTTTGTTTTCTTTTTTCAATTTTTTTTCCTTTTCACTAGAGAGGAAAAAAAAAAAAAAAAAAACAAAAACACTTCGATATTATCAATAAATTGCTCCTCGCGTATAAATTTTCTATAAAGAAAGAAAAGAAATAAGAAAAAATTATATGGAGTAATGGAAAAGAAAATAATACAAAATAAAACAAAAAAATACAAAAAAAAAAAAAAAAAAATACAAAGAAAAAAATACAATACAAAGTTACGTTATCTTGCTTACTTATTATTTGTTATCTGCCAAGGTGTTCTGGTAATAGTATATATTTATTGATTATTATTATTATCCTTATTTAAGGCTATATCAAATGCATTTTAATATATTTTCATTTTTATATATTATATACGAAATGTACTATTTGGTTCAATAATTCCGTTGTGTTTCATTTGTTTTCTTTTTTAAATATAGATACCTATCACATCCTCATATATATACATACATACGTACATATACTATATGTATGTGTATACTATGCATACAATATACGTATCGATTAATTAGGTACCCTGCATAACCTATATCTAGGCATATGTATACGTACATTCGCAATATTATGCATACGTTTATAAATAGGGTATTCAATTTCAGTCTTATATTTTAAATATGCTTTGTTTCAGCAACAAGGTAAGTTATGCTAATTGTGTAATAACTTAATTGTTAATGCGTTGTATTTATATTGTGACGTCAGCCATAAAATCCTAACAGTCATGTCCGGCGTAGTTGGGCATTTCAATTCAAGTATCAAATCAATTTTTACTTTTTTTTTTTCTTTTTTTTTTCTGTTCATTTTTTAGTTGTATTATTATTTATTTATTGACATTTATTTATTATCGTTATTCAGCCTGTTTGGAAGAAAATTTTGTATAATATTTCAGTTGCGAGTGATTGGTTATCTTTAATTACGTATATATAGGTATACAATACCATAATATATGTGGGTATATCATTTATAACAGGCAAATCAATATATTGCAGGGAAACTTTTAAAACACACTCGTACATATTATTATTATCTATCATATGTATCTAGTGCCAATCGTGGCAAGGATCGCGAACACTTATATAAATTAGTCACATATGGTCTAAACAAATTTATTTATCGATGGCAGTATGGCATAACGTGCTATCGCAAAATGTGCGAGACGAACGTGCTATTTCAAATTGTGCCAGAAGAACGTGCCATGCTCAAATTGTGGAAGAAGAACGTGATATCTCGAACCGCAACGATATTTTCATTGATACGGCACTGAAATTTGGGGGGTGCCCAGAGTATACAAAATCACTGTTTTCTAATGTTGTATTTGATTGTTCCAATTATTTTTCCATTTATTCAACTTCTATACTAAAGGAACGGAATATTCAAGATAAGTTTTAACAATCAAAATTTTTTTCATTCAAACTTGTCTCAAATCTTCTGTTTCTATATCATAGGAACCAAATAAATTAAACAAAAAAAAAAACAATTGGAACAATTGATTAATCTATTGAAAAAGAATGCTTTGAATACTCCAGGCACCCCAAATTTCAGTGCCGTATCAATGAAAATATCGTCCCGGTTCGAGATAGCACGTTCTTCTAGTACAATTTGACATAGCACGTTCTTCCATACTGCCGTCGATATATACTAAACACTATATTTGCTCCCCATTTAGTTTCAATTTATTCTTGATTTTTCATTTCTTTTCATTCATTTTATTTTATTTATTTTTTTTTTTCGTTTTTAACTTTGGGATCTGAAATATTTTATTGTTTTGCATTGCGAATTGAAAATGTTGACCCACGTTGGGCATGATAATTATACTGCCTAATTGTCAGTGTAACGAAATAATCGATGAAAACATAGTTCAACAAATGAAAAAGGGCTATACATATACATATATATTTATGTATACATACATATAGTTCATTAAATCATCACACAAATATGGAAAGTTTCAAGTAATTATTTAATCACTTGATTGATAAATGTTGCGCCCACTTGCAGAGGAAAAGAAAAAAAAAAAACACGAAAAACCATGATTACAGAATTGCATGCTTTAAGTGTATCCCCGAATGCTCAGTGTTTTCTTCATCGTCTTATGTTGGATCTCTCTCATTATATCTATATATATTGGAAAGTATACATATTCCCCATATGAAAAAAAGAAGTAAATAAAAAAAATAAATAAATACCATAGGCGCAACGCAACGTTCGTTATTTTTTTTCTGTTCTTTTTTTTCTTCCCGTTTTTTGTTCATTTTCTTTATTCAGTTATTCATTTATACTTCTCAAACCCTCTGTTTTTAATTTTCAATTTTTATACGTATATATGTATCTATTTATTTATATAAATATATACCTATGTATATGTATAATATGTATCCATATTCTTAAGTTGAATCCACGACTGATCCCCACCCCTACCCTCACCCTATACTATCACATCTCAACAGTTTTCTTTTGCCTGAAGTTTAATGAGACAGGACTCGAGAAATTGGATAAAGAGCAATTTTCAAAAGGGGAAATGAATAGGTACGTCTGCCTTGGCTCGCTTTTGCTTGCCAGTCAGTGTTTTTTCTGTTTTTTTTTTTTGGTTTTTTTCACTCGTACTTCTTTCAAATTTTGTTATTATTTCCCTTTTTACGGTTTTTTTTTTCTTCTTTGCCTTCTTCTTTTCTGTTTTGAAGAGATAATTATTATACCTGTATACAGCAAGGAATTCGAAATGCCCCCCTGCCCCGCCTCTTACCCTAACCTCCCTTATTTTAATTAATGAGAACCGTGTGGATAAATAGAGGCGTCCCTTATTATTATTGACGTTTAATTCATTCCCGCAATGAAGTTTTCCAACCCCCTGTTTCACAGCCTACCCCCTCTTCATTAAAATACAAATGAACATTTTAAACCATGTACATTTTCTCTTTATTGCTATACAAAGTGTCAGATATATATATATGTATATTTGTATATAATATACATATACATATATATGGAGTGATTGATACGCGTGTATAATTTTTACTATACACATGTATACAGGATGAGGTGTTTATCGCATAATACATATATGTATGTTTATACGTATTATTTAAATACAAGTTCAAACATCCATCCGCATACGTTGATAACGAAGTAAATAACTATATATACATATTTGTGTATATATTAATACGGAGGTATATTTTTGTAGGTATATATTGTTTAAAAAATCAATAATCGATATCCATGTATGTATTTATACGAGTACCAATATTTGGTAATTGTTCATAAACAATTTGAAAAGTAATAAAAAAAAAAAAGAAATATCATGATTCGACTAACGGTAATTGGTAATGTCATCTTCGAGTTATAAAGGGAAATTATTTAGTTTTGAATTGCTGCTGCAGAGGCTAGTTTTAACAATCATTATTCATTACTTGCAAAGACAATCAAAGCTTTATACATTTGACAAATTGCGTTATAGCTTCGTGTCTATATATATTTATTTATATGAAACAAGTTTTTGGAAATTTTTGTGAACTGCTTTAACTGTTGTTAAATATATATATATCTATATATATGCATATATATTTACCTGTATGTATATCGTCGGGTGGTGGTTTTTTTCCCCGATTTACACAAAGTGATTAACTATGACAATTCTTGAAACGAGTGCGATTATTGTTCGTAAAGTAAAGTGATGCTTGTTTTTTTTATTTTTAATATCCGTTATACGTATTTAACTTTTACATGTGAATTGTATAAGGGTTTACATAAACAATATTTTCGAGTATTATCGATAGGCGAATAAATACCTCATCCTGTGAGCTTCCATTTGATTCGTGGACATAGATAGCATTACATATTCTTATTATTATTTTTTTTTACATTATCTGTTTCCCCTTGATAATAATCTTTTTCTTTGATATATAAATAGGAGAATTAGAGTACAGAAATATTTTTACACTTTTATACTTGCACACGATTTTTTTAATACGTACCGCAGGGTATATATTTTACAGTAAAAGCATGCTGATGACGAAAATCAAATATACATATAGTATCGCTAACAGGATTTGCTGTACTAGTTACAATTATATATTTCAATAATTATCTCAATCAAAAATCTACTCCATTGATTAGCCAATTTATAAATTTGCTCAAGCGATGTGCGCTTCGTTAGTTTGACCACTAGCTGGGCAAAATGATTTCAAATACCCTTCCTACATTTGTGTTGACAGTATGGTTGTTCAAACTCCAGACTTCGAAATTTTAAGAATTACAGGTTCTCATAATTGTAGGAGAAAAAAATGAGTGAATGCTAAGATTCCTCTCATTGTTGTATATATGAAACCATTTGTAGAAAACAAGCCGAGTCTAACTCATCGTCATCTGTTTGCTACTTGATATTTATTATTAGTTACATATCAACGCCAAAGGCCATAGTTTAACGTTTTATTCGCTATCTTTGTCAATTAGTATCTGTTTATGCAATATGCTCGGAATCTCGCACAAGCTTTTCTACTTCAGCTATAATGAAATAGTTTCAATTCGATTCATTCTAACCGTAAGAAGATATACTAGAAAATATCTCAAAATAATATCTGAGGTATCTAATTGAACTTTTTCAAATACCCATCAGCTTCTTTTTCGTTTCAAATTTTACTAATCGGCATAAGGACGTCACTGCCGAAAGGCAATTTCATTGGCAAAAGGGCGAATAGGTTTTTTTTCTTCTTTTTGTTTCATTCGAATTTGCTGCCAGAATGAAAAAGAGAAACCCATAGATGAATAGCAATCATGAAATTTGGACCGTCGAAGCAAAATATCGTGTGCTAGGCGGATACAACCGTATATAGCTTTTTCATTTTCCTTCACATTTTTTGGTCTTTCGAACGCAATTATTAATACAACAGTTTCGCATCAAACGGCGTAAATTTGCGCCATTTTTAACGTCAATGTTGAAACACTAACCGACAGAGAGTCGAGAATAGAAAGATAAAGAATTTATATGCTTTCATGTCGTTTGGAAAGTTATCGAGGTGACAGAAGGCGTGAGATGATAGTTTTTCTTGATTTTGCCACGAAATTGATGTTACTCCACAGACAAGTTAAGATAAATGAGTTCACAGTACAGAATCAAAAATAACATCAACCAGTACGTACAACCTTCTGTTTTAGCTGCCCAATGATTCAGCTTCAATGTGACTGAATAGATTTTCACATTTCTAGTCTGAATGAGAGATCATAGAATTTTTACGTCCTTGTGCCATTAGACAGTTTGGAGCTAGATGAACGTCAATTTTATTTTGAACCTCTATCCTGCAATGTTCTCATCCACTCGAAAAGCCTTGCAAAAATGTGGACAAAATCGATTGCTTTTACCCTAAAAACCCGTACTGTCAACCAAGGATGTAGATAACATGATCACGATTACCCAATATATACAATGGACCCTGGTACTGTATCAGACAGTACCTAGATATGCACCCCAGGGAACAAGTACTTGTAGGCAGAAAACGGAAAGAAAGAGAAGATGAAAATCAAAAGATGAAACCAGATTGAAACGAGACGTTGAGAGTCGTGAGTTGATGATGATGATGGTGGGGATGATGATGATGATGATGATGATGATGATGATGATGATGATGTGGTGTAGGGGCAAGTGTGGGGAGCTGCATGAGGTGCGTTGTTGTGTTTCAGTGCTCGCCTCGATGCCTGGACTGACCTTGGTGAACTCGCCGATTCCACCATCTGCTAAGAAGCTGTTCACCTGCCAGCTGTGTAGTAAGGTGCTATGCAGCAAAGCCTCGTTGAAACGTCACGTGGCTGACAAGCACGCCGAACGTCAGGAGGAGTACCGATGTGTCATCTGCGAGCGGGTCTACTGCTCGCGAAACTCCTTGATGACGCATATCTATACCTATCATAAGAGCAGACCCGGCGACATTGACATTAAGTTCTATTGAAGGTTTAGATAAGGTAGGGCCATGTTCAAAGAAACTTATCCAAACAAATCTCGATTTTTTCCATTCTACTATCAATTGGGCCCTACAGACGCGTCGTTTGTCGTTACCTTTCAATACCAAAGAGAAAGAACTCTGACTATATATATATATATACATATCAATTAATTATCCATTAACGCCGTGGAAAATTTTTCATGTCCATTTTATGTATTCACTACGAAATTTCGCACATCATTTTCAATGGATAATATCGTTTATCAATCAGAGCATTATAGCGATTGTCGCGTGCTGTGCTTGAGAAAAGATATACAATGAATAATGACCAGTTAATTCTGAATATATACGATAATAAAGTGTAAATCGGATTACATGATGTGTAAAAAAAAAGAAAACTATAAAAAGAAAATTAATATTTAAGAAAGAGAGAAAAGGACTGCAGACGGCGAGAAAGAGAGCGAGAGAGAGAGAAGGAGAGAAAGAGAAAAATATCAAGAAAAAGCTCGATGATAGAATCGAACATGATTATAATGACATGATTTTAGCACGAGTTCAGTAAATCTTTGATAAAAGAAGAAAAATATGAGATTGTTCGAAAATAAAAAACAAAAACAAAGAGAGACACTTTCTTTTGGTAAAAGATAAAAGGCAAACCACATGTCTGTTTATTCGAAAACTACTATATACTTTTGTTCACTCTATAAAGCACAATATATAAGCTAGTAGGAAACTAGGGTTCTTTACCAGTCACATATTATTATGCTTCAGGTCCCCACTAACCCGCCCTAATACCCTGCCTAAGTTTATGCGTTCTCCTGTAATTTTAGTCTATTTGTTGTTTTTCTGTTTCTGTTTCTGTTTTTGTTTCTGTTCGTTTCTTCGTTTCGTTTATGTTTTCGTTCGCTTTCGATGTTCGATGTTGTGTGCATGATCGATGTTGCTTATATTCAATATTTCTTTTATTTCAGCTTCGGTATATGGGAAAAGAAAAAAAAAAAGAAAAATTCATTGTCGATCATAACTATATCATATGCAATATATATATATTCAAATACTATACGTCGATTCGTATTCTTTGACACTGGATATTACATTGAGAAAATATTCATTAAAAGTGAAAGAAAAAAAAAAATATATAAGCATAAATAATCACTATTCATTTCAATAGGTACATATATATATTACATTATATATGTACATTATGATTGTTTTTTATCAGCGTTTTACAAAAGCATCGTATCGTATGCATGCGGCGATATTATCTTTATTATTTTCTTTCTACATTATAATATATCTTTCTTCAATATACCTCTTCATTTACACAGTGTTTAACTAACGCTTTGTGTATTATTCTTCTTCCTATTATTATCGTTATTCATTTATTTTTTGTATTCAGCTGAAATTAGTACTACCTATGCATGCATGCAATAACGTTATATAGTTATTATATCATACCCGTAATTTAATTGTGCACTTACTTTCATTTATTTATTCATTTGTTTTTTCATTTATTCACTTACTGGTTCATTTTTTTCGAATTTTTTTTTTTTTTTTTTTTTCAAATCGTTCTATTTATCCCTTTTTACAAGTTTTCAAAATCTCGTTTAATCTACGAATTTAATACGGATTTGACAACCGATTTTTAGTTTTTCATTTATACAGCAATTAATCGATTCATGGGCTTCCGGTATATTTATATTTCGAGAAAAATTGAAATATTTCACATTATCCTGCATGAGACTCGAACCGTTTATTAAAACGAACACTGGAAAAATTGAAAAATCATTCACAACAATAGACTACTTTTAACTATAAAATCCTTATCTCGTATCAACCCCTGTGTCAAACGTACTGTTATTAAAATTGATTTTATCGCAGTCGAAAGGCAACGTCACTAAAAAAAACAAAACAAAAAAAACAAACAAAAAAACAGAAATATTGACTAACCAAATCCGGGATCAAATTTATAGCTGTACAATTTTGAGGGTATCCATGATACTAAACAAAATAAATATGCTTGATGCATGTGATGAATTCAGTACCTGTGCTGGAGAAATAATCTCACCCAAAAAACAAATGGAATTAGATCTCTGGTAAAAATGTCTGATGCTACGAATTTCTACGAATAATCAGAAAAATTTCAACACTTGAAAGATTTATTGAAAAAAAATTGTAGGTTTTGCAGGTTTTCGTCAAAGAATCCTTTGTTTTCTGTTAGCAAGATGAGAAATGAATGTTAAACGAAATTTTAATGCCTAAGAAAATACAACGAAAAGTCCGAATTTTTTCTGATCATTTGTAGCAATCCGTATAAAATTATTTTCATCAGAAATACTTATGTCATGCATTTACATCCATTACTCACACTCACAAACACATTTCTTATATCAAATTAATCAATAATCGCAGGTATTAATATAATCCAAAAAGAAAATATTAACAATGCTGCAATCGTTGAAAATTCATTGAATAATCGGAAAGCACTCGTTGCCACATTTAGTTCATATTCTGAATATTACATTTTCCATTTAACAATGAATAATTCTTCAAAAATTCATTTATCACATGTAACAAAGAAAAATCGAGGCGAAAATACGCTATAAAAATTCATGGGACAACGATTGTTAATTGTTCATCAAAAAATGAATTATGACGCAAGTCTCGGTGGGAATAATTCTACAAATTTCGATGAATTCTCTCGGAAAATTTGAGCTTTACTTATCTTTATTTTTTCATAAGAATTTGTCGATATCGTCCATGTCTTGATCGATAAAATTAATAATAATTTTTTAACGGAAAGTTACAAATACTTACAATTTTTTTTTTTTTTTTTTTTTACGACGAATTCCGAAGATATACAATTATTTATAATAACCATGATAAAGAAACTAAAATCTTTTACGAAAAACTGTAAGGAAAACTTGAATTTTTTGATGAAAAACTAAATTTTGGTTCCCTCAACCGTGATAAATAAAACTAGAATTTTTTCTGAAGTACCATAAAAAGTTCAAATATCTTTTTAAAATCTGTCGAAATTGATAAATGGAAGAAGTATTATTCAGTAGTAAAAAATACATTCAATTATTTTGGTATAAAACTGAACAGAAAATTTTGACAGTTACAGAATTAATACTAGTTTTAATATTGCTAATTGATTATGTAAATCGAAATATTGAAATGGCATGAAAATTCATATTGAATTGTATTTCAGGTACGGGCAACGGGATGCAAACACCAACAACGCTTCCCTCTGCCGTGTACCGTATGCCACCACCGACCGCAGGTGGCATAAACGAACCCCAAGAATGTCCGTACTGTCGTCGTACGTTCTCCTGCTACTATTCGCTGAAACGTCACTTCCAGGACAAGCACGAACAATCAGACACGCTCTACGTCTGCGAATTTTGCAACAGACGTTACCGCACCAAGAATTCATTAACTACTCATAAAAGCCTCCAGCATCGCGGTTCAAGCGGTATGCTGAAAAGATTGCTGAAGACATCGGCGATAAAAAATGTCCTTGCCCAACACCCCCAGATACCCCAACAGCCACAATGAAAATGGTGGTACCATCATAATTTCCTTACATTCGACCATTTCCCAGGGAATTATGACCGAGCTGCCGGCGATACGTCGCCCAGTCTAACTGCATATCAGAAATAATTATCGGCGTCATTCGTTTATCAAAAAAAGGTTCATTCAACGATTTACGTTATTAGCTCGACTCGCTGTTTAGACATTCGCAGTACGTAACTCTGTCAGAAAATAATTGGTAGAATAGAGAATAATCATTGATTATTATCAACGATAAGTTATTCACATATCATAAAAGTATATATCCGGTATGTTACGACTGAGCGAATTCATACTTCCAATTTATTCTTTTCAGATACTGTTTGAAGATAGGAAATTTTCTTCTCTCTTTTGAATAATTGTTTTTCTTATCTTTAAACGATAAGCCTGCAAAAGGTTTATTAATATGAAGAAGAGAATGGAAATTCAGTTTGTCGCTAGCTATGGCGTGAAATATCTTGTTGAAACCTTTTGTTATTATTTTCGTCAAGACTGCGTATAATCCAAAGAAGAGGGAAAGATCGACTGAGAAATTATATCAAATTTATTTTAAGTTTAAAAAAAGAAGAAGAAGATGAAGAAGTAGAAAAAAAATTAAAAAATAATAAGAAACAAACAAACAAATGAAAACGAAAAAAACTGATTAAGCCAATTGATTGGAAACATTCCATATTATAATTACCACCTATATACTGTTAAATTCTAATTGAAAAAAAAAAGAAAAAAACAAATAACAAGCAAATATTTGAAAAGCGTATACTATAGATATTAAACGGAGAAAAAAATTTTCTCCGATTATCGAAACACAGTTTAATAACAAGACACGTGCCAGAAAGAAAAAAAGAAAGAAAGAATAAACGAAAGAGACAGATAATAATAATAATCATAATAACAATAAAAATAAATAATAAGAAGAAGAATAATAAAAATAAAAAAAAGTAATTCACCTCTGTTATTATATTAACAGATCTGAAAGATACGAATACAATAGTTGAAACTGAACGCACTATATTTATAGGTACATATTATTTTATCGAGGTCGTCATCACCACAGTTGTGTGAAATCAAAGATTAATATTAGGCCTCTTGCGCAGGAGACGAAACAGGGAAGTTATTTAGAGCTGAAAAAGGAAAAAAATAAAACACAAGAAACTATTTAAATAAACGACATTTCGATGATATCCTTATCGTATTTCGTTGGTTTGGCATTAATTTTATCCAAATCATGATAACTTTAGTAATAATTACATACAAAAAGGACCTTTATAGTAGCGACAGAAACTTTTAGCAAAAGACAAGATTGAACATATATGTATATATACAATTTTATACACCCAACTGAAATAACTTTTCTTTTTTTTTTCATTCAAACAAAACAAATTCAAGTTAGTTAGAAGTAAAAGAGCCAGAAGCTCTGATTTTTAGCACCCCTCACTTAAAAGTACACTTCATGATAAACAGAAACAGAAGCAAATTTAATAAAAAAAGGAGACGAAACTGATACGCCCGATTGATATAACAAGTGCGCAAGTTGGCAGGAAATGAATAATTCTTGCTAATAATTTCATAATAATTGAAATGCACAAAGAATATTGTGAAAAAAAAAAAATAAAGATAAATAAATAACAAATGGTTATACGAATTTGCTGGTTAAGTAATTAAGAAGACGCCAGTACACAGGTATTACGATGATATATACAATATGTGTAAACGAGAAGATAAATAAATCTATATATATATTATCTATAAATATATATACATATTTATAGTTAAGTAAAGTGAATTAGGGATACAGTTATTTTGTCTTAGGCCTAAAAGAAATTCAATTACAAGAAAACTAAAAAGTAAAAAGAAAAAAAAAAAAAACTAAAAAAACAAAACGAAGAAAAAAAAATGAATGAATGAATATAAAAGTTATTGAAAAAAAGAAGAAGAAGAAGAAGAAGAAGAAGAAGAAGAAGAAGAAATTAATATGCTCAAATTCAACAAAGTCTCACAAATCTAATACAAAATACATATAAAGTTAAAAACGTAATTATTATATTACGGGCTTAATAAAAAATGTAGGTCCGCATCACGCGCGCAAATTACAGACTATATTTTTAACTCTTTAAAGTAATATTTTGAACTGTACATATTCATACATATAACTATATTAACAATTTTTCTCTTATTCAGGTTTTGTATAAGTACTATAGCACACTTCGACGACATAGATAGGGGCAAACGATTAAGCTGGACAATGGAACTCGTGTTCGCGTATTATCCTTGGCAAAGTGCAATATTACATGTTTAAGGAAAGAATATCATAAAAGAAGTTTCGTTACTAATTCAAACACTTATGTGTTAAATTTATTGAAAAAAAATATATATATATATATATATATATAAAAAAAAACATTAATATTCACGTTTTTTATTGTTTGCTGAGCAAGAAAAAAAGAAGGCAACAAAACCAAAATCTTTTGTGCGAATGTATTACCAAACGCTTTCTTGAAAAATACAACAACAAAAATTATAATACATCTTTATAATCAGAGGCGTGTGTCTCAAATTTTTATTGGATTTTCGATGAATATATTTCAGAAAGAAAAAAAATATCACATTTTCTATAAATATTCACAAATAAAAAAAAAATAAATAAAAATAAATAATTATTATAATTATGAAAAGTTAAGATGTAAACACGAACAGTTCCATTGGCCAACGTTGTATGTGTACAAGAAACCGATATCTACTAACAAAAAGATATAAAGGAAAGAAAGAAGGAGAAATACGAAAAAAATAAATAAATAAAAACAAAATAAAAAACGTACAATTAAAGGAACTAAAAACCTTAAACACAAATTGTTCATCGCAACATATTCAGGTCTGAAACTCAGTGTAAAAAAAAAAAAAAAAAATTGATGTTTTATTATGATAAGCGTAAAAGAAATGCCATTATAAACTAACACGCAAGTACAAATTATTGAAAAATAACGTTTACGTCTATCTTAGATTGCGTAGTAAAAAAAAAAAACAAAACAAAAAAATATAATGAATAATGATAATGAATAATTACAATGTCTTCAAATTTAGCGACAATTATTGAGAGAGAGAAAGGGAGAGAGAGAAAGAGAGAGAGAGAGAGAGAAAGCGTAAGAGGGAGAAAAAAAAAAAGAAAAGGTTTTAAACATATCTTCTAAACAATGTATACAGTTAAATTATACGATTTTAGGATTAGATAATATGTCTCTAATTGAAGCTGCTCTCGGCTGTATAGAATTCAATGTCGAATGAATTTTTAAATGTCGTGTAAAGAAAAGAAAAAACAAGAAAAAAATAATAATAATAATTACTTGAGTGTGAAACCAAATTTTTGGGAGTGGCATGGTTAGCAAGCATAATGTGGACAACGATTGTTAACGATCAAATTTGTGTATCGTTATTAAAGTTTTTCTTTATTTTCGGATGTTTTTTTTTTTTTTTTTTTTTGTGGTTTTTGAAGGGATCGTGATCTATAGGCGATAAATTTAATTGTTTATTATTATAGTGAAATTAAAGCTAGTCATTTAAAAAATTGTTTCTCGTTCGATTTTCGTTTATATTTTTATTATTATTTTTTATTTTTAATTCTATTTGAAATTTATTATATATTATTTTTATCTTTTTGATTATTCTGTGATTCTGTGATATAGGAGCGAAAAAGTGAATAAAAATAATAAATTGACTCGTTGTTAAATCCACATTATGACACCTTGCGCACTGCGTATTATGATATCTATGAGAATTATAATGAATTGATAATTAATATATATTGGGAAATTCTGTGATGTTTTTGAGTTGGTATATACTATAGAAAGGATAAATTATACTAGAATTATGGAAACGTATACGGAATTACGTCAATGTTTAGTGTTGTAAAAATTGTAAAAATCTTTTCAACCAATTGTTTTTTTATTCTTCATTCTTTTTTTTTTCTTTCATTTTCTTTACTGTTTATTACTTATTTTACATTTATTCATTATCTTCATTCAGATAATTATATGATAGCTAGTTAAGCTGGAACCCTCTTTCAAATACCTACTATCGTATTCCAACGAGTTTTTTTTTTTTTTTTTTTAATATAAAAAATCAATGATTTAGTCAACATTCAACTAATTCTTTCGATCCAAACTTATAGAATTTCATACAGCGAATCTATTTTCTCAATTCTTATTCACGAATGTACAAAAAGTAATTCTTTCGCTACTCCGAAATACGATATTTGGTAACAATTTTCAATGAAACGTTGATTTATTCTTCAAAAATCAACTAAAATCATTCAAAACGATTTTCTAAAGAATTTCTGTTAAATAATCAAGCGGGTTTTCTGGAAATTTCCGTTTTTTCTAACTTTCAATACCTTGAGTCAACCAAAAGTCATAATGTGTCAGCGTAGCGAAAAGACATTTCTTTTATCGATAATCTAGAGATATTTGAATGGAAGGAATATTTTTGCAAACTTAAAATAGTAACCGGATTGTATAATTGAACTCCTTTTGAAAGGGATGTTTTTTTTTAATTAATTTCAGTATATTTAGCTATCATATTTAGGAAAAACCATAGTTAATGTTACAGGATTTCAGCGACATATCTTTCCAGGGTATAATTAACAGTTACATACCCAAAAAAAAAAAAAAAATGAATAAATAAATAAACAAATAATCCGTATGAATGTAATATTATAAATAAGAATTATGGATGAGAAAAAGAAGAAGAAGAAGAAGAAGAAGGAAAAGAAAACGAAGAGATAATCTATTCTATTGTGCCAACCCTCTCGAAATTACAAAGAATTAGGTCTTTTACTATTTACATGGGAACGTAGCTAGAAATTCGTCATATCTTCTATTGAAATGATTAATGATTATTGATTATTATTATTATTATTATTATAGCGATTAAAAAAAAAAACAAAAAAACAAGCGATTATTATCATATACGAATATTATTAAACATTTTTAAACTTATTAATGCATGGATAATTAATTATTCTTGTCTTATATATGTAAAACGTACTAAGCGAAGGACTAAAATGAGAAACAAAATATTTTAAACTATCTATTTTTATTTGCACTCTTGATATACATGTATATATATATACGTATATTATTAATAATAATAAACAAAACAAATAGAAGACAAAAGAAAAAAACAAATAAACAAGATACTTCGTCGTATCGTATAGTTCCAGAGCGCGATGATATATTGGTATGTGTAGCCTATATATTGATTTAAATTTCGGATAGCCATATAACGAGAATAGAAAAAGAGAATTCATACAATCGTTTGTATATTAATTGGACAGAGGATAGCCTTCGATGTTTTCATACACGAATATGCATTACGCACGTACATAAATATATGAAATGAAATATTAACTTGCATACCAATCTTATATCAATACAACGTTATCCCTATAAATATACATTTTCACACTTTAAATCAACTTAACGTCGACACACGTTTATATTTTTGAGTTTAGTTATTATATCATTTGCGAGACTTTATTAAATGAAAGAAAAGAAAAAGAAAAAACACAACAAGAACAACAACAATTGAAATCAACCGTTGGTTTGGAGTGAAACTATCGATGGGTATTCGAGTTTTATATTTTCATATTATACCGGAATGAATTTTGGACTGGGCCGTTGAAACTTACCGCTAAACATGCTCAATGAATATTCTTATACCATTTGTTAATGAAGAAGCCAGGAGTGCTCCAATAGTTTTTTGTTTTTTTTCTCCATCCCCGTTTATTATTGGACGTACGATATGTTTCCTGACTGGTTTACATTATTTGATTTTATTATCTTATATATTATAGGCTGAGATGATTGAGAATTTATTAGGTATAAAATATATATAATATTATTATCTTTGTTAATTATGGCTGATGATTTGGTTTAATATAAATTATAAGTTTTAACTTGCAAAAATAAACAAGCGGAAAAAATATTTCCTTTTTTTTTTTGCTCTTTTTTTATTCTTCGTTTCTGTTTTTGTTTTTTTCGGAGTATCATCTTACGATGTTGAGCAGATTATAGTTAAGTTAGGGGCTCGCGCTATTTTTTGTTCGGTGCGCTGTGCACGAAATACTTTGATACGTGAATTTTATTTTCGAGAAGGCTGATTCTATAATTTTTAGACCTGAGTTTAAGTAAATCAAACTAATACTTTATTTTGTGTTCAAATATATGTTGTTTTTTTTTCCTTTTTTTTCTTTTGATTTTTTTTTCTCTAATTTAAGTGGAATCGACTGATTAGATTGTTTCATTGGTATATATATAAATTTGTCTTTTTAATTCATGTGATATTGATTTATACCAAAGATCAGGAAACTTGTGAAAAAAAAAAATTAATAAAAAAATTCATTATCTTTTGAAAACTATATAATTACGACGCACGACGTACTTCAGTTGATACAAAATTACGATGCTACAATATATATCTAGATAACGCATATACTTGTTATGTCATTTTCAAAAACGATACGAAAACAAGAAAATATCATACATAGATAAACTTACTAGGAATGGAAAAAGAATTAAAAAAATAATAATAATAAAAATAATAATAAATAATAACGGTAAAAAAATTTCATGAAATCGCGAGATATAGAAAAACAAAAACAAAAAAAAAAAAAAACGAAAAAACAAAAAAAAAATAAAGATAAAGAAAGCTTAGGCGGGGTGTAATATTATACGACGAGACGTTTTGAAGTAAAAGAAATAAGAAAAAAAAAAAATTGACGAACATAGGAGAAAGACTACTTAGATTTATTTTTATTATGTCTTCAAAAAGACTTTAAATATAATATTTATATTGTGCCATAATTAATATTAATGAACCTTAAGTATAAATTAATTGTTATGGAAAAAATTTTTAAAGTTATTGAAAGAAAAAAAAATAACAAACAAAAAAAAAACAAAAAAACACAAACAAGAAGAAAAAAAAACCAACAAAAAATAATGAAATAAAAAGTAATCAACATTATATTCTATCAATAACTAATTATACGGTTTAAATAAGAAGTATGTCGTTCTATAGGTAAAAAAATATTACTTTTACCGTTAAAAGAAAGAGAGAAAAATAAATAAAAATTAATGAATAGAAGGAAAAAAAAAACAACAAAAAAACACACACAAGAGAGAAGATAAGAGGAGCTAGAATTAATAATCGATCACCCCCTACACACATCATTACGATTAATAACGATTTTCATATCATATCATATTTTTATTATTATATATTATATATATATATATATATATATATATATATAATACCCAAGTGTAAAATAGCGCCGCTCTCAAACACCTTAGGGTAGTTTATATTATACCGTCATCATATATATCTATGTATATGTATATCTACACGCAACTACGTGAAACACTCACTATTTTTTATTTGATAAAAAGAAATAAAAAATAAATTAAATAAAAATTTAAAAATTAAAAAAAAAAAATCAGTTTCTTCCAACGTCAGTTTGGAAAACTATATATATATACTTTCTGGAGGATGGACCAAGGTTAGCTATCGAACGATGATATAACTTGTAGCTAGGTGTTTCGTGTGTATTATGATTGGTCTGTATCTATATTATTACGGTACATACATACATATGTACGGTAGTAAAGATATATTTTACTGCGTCGCAGTAAATGTGTGAAAATGATATAACGAAACAAGGAAAGAAAAAAACAAAAACAAATGTAAAACAAACGGAATGAAACAAACAATGCGTAAAATACAGACGCAAAGGGCACTACAACCTGTTACGTCGAAACAATATCTCACAAGAACTCAAAACTATATCATCCGAAGAATTATTTCGCCGTAACAGAATTTCCCGAAAAACTTCCACGAATGGTAAATGGCAAATGGGGATATTAGAAGACTTGTATAGTATCATTGTATGGGTATATATAAAGCAAGAGTATGATATATAGCTAATCGCGTGCAAGTTTTTTCATGAGTAACAAAAAAATAAAAAATAAAATTAGTCGATGGATAGAAGACAACCAAGTATACTGTACAATATGTATACGTACGCCAGCTGGGATCGTATAGTAACTTTTTGAAAGTTGGTTTTTTTTTTAATCTCCAAACAAAAAGATATTATCGATCCTTCATATATTTAGGCTGAGCTAACAATTGTGTATCACGAAAGGTATATAAGTAATGTTCTGGCATAAAGGGCATATAACGATCAGTTTTTAAGATTACAAGTAGACAAGAAATAATAAAAAATAAATAAAATATAAAAACAAATAAAATGAACGAAAAAGAATACATACCCACAAATCAACTGAATTAAGCCACAGTATGTATATTGCGGTGGGATGATTATAAATATACTACAATATGAAGTAACGTAACGTAATAGAACGAAAGATATATTATTATGTACATATAGTCCAGTTGTATTATTTGAAAGAGAGACTATATGAGGAATATGTCAAGCAGGAGGAATAAGACAGACATATTATATACAGGACTTTGCAATATTTGTAATATACATTTGTTTTGTTGATTGCAGGGAAGTAAATGATTTTCACTTTTAACAGTGAGTTGTATGATAATATGCGTAGTAACGTACGTACTTCTCTTGTACAAAATAATAATTTGTATAACAAACCCCCCCCCCCCCCAAAAAAACTATCTAATTCTGAGAACAATGAGCGACAAATTCTCTTCTCATTGTTTTATCGATATAAATGTAGACAAGTACTACGTTGTTTTTGATTAATTTGTTGTTACTCATTTTACATACGACTCGTTGATAATATTTCTTCACATTAATCGTATATTGCTTCCATACATTCTATACTATGATATAGAGAAAAGCATGAAAAAGACTGCCCGGACTTTTCAGTCATCGGCATATTATATTATGTAAATGTTTTATTCAGTTCGGGCAGTCTTTTCTTTATATTTGGTCTGCGGCAGGATTAAGTATACATACATGCACACACACACAAACATATATATGTATATATATACTATTATTATATACGATAAACAAAATGTCATTGACATATTATACAGAGTATGCGGTACGTTTGCCGCTATCGAAACTAGACAATTGCGTCACCATATCAACTTCAATTTATTCCAAATAGATTTCTAATTTGACTAAGTACATCGATTGATTTTCTACAATTTTCACAATAAATGACACAATATTCACATTTTCAAACTGTGATATATTTCTTTGAATATAAACCAAGTTTTTTGAAGCAAATAACTCACATCGAGGAGATGATCGAGATCGGTCATTGATTGCAAGAATTGTTCAAACTACTAGAGTATCGGTTTGTTGGAAGAACCATCGACAGTTTCAGATTAAAGAGGTGAAATTCTGTTTTTCAAGTAAAAGAATAGACGGAAATATATATGTTGGGCTGGATGATAAAATGCACATATTAATAATATACTACAACTTACACTGGATTTGTCTGACAATGAATATTTTTGGAGTAAACATAATATCATAGACAAATATGGTTGCAAACGTACCGCAGTTAAATAATCTTCCCTCCCTACCCCTATAATGATCAACTTTTGTACGATATTTCCTAACTGTAGACCACCATAAATCATCGTTCATTTATTCTTCTATGTCAGATATCAAAATTGGAACTATCACATCCCGCATCTTAAATCGGTACATATATACATGAAATTCTATGTATCAAACGATCGAAAATCTTCAATCATATTATTATTATCGATGAGGGATGCGATCCAATTTTAGTTAGTTGATATGATAGATATCAAATCAATCGCAAGTTACGTTAATTTTTATGTACATACATCTATATATATATATATATATATAGGCCTAATTTTTAAGGACATGCCTCCCGCCCCCCTCCCTCCCTCCTTTCCTCTTCCACCCTATTGATTTTCAAACTATTACATCAGTTTTCAAAAACTAATTACAATTGTTGAATAACGTGTTATATGGAGAAATCAAATTATTAATTACTATATTATTACAATATTTATGTTCGTTTGAAAGTTTTATAATTTTAATTACCTCCTATAAATAGGAATATATGCAGGTATATATATATATATTGGAATTTATCAAGGCAATACAATTTATGCTGCAGTTAGATAACATTTTGGATACAACAAAATACAATTGAAAAACAAAACAAAAAATACGATAATCAATTTCGAAAATTTTATAATTCGTTTTAAATGGAAAAAAAACAATCGTTTTGTTTTCATTTCATCTAACAAGCTGACGTTGGTTCAGTTGTAAGATTGTTTTAAACGTGTTTTTCCCGATTTTATCTTCTTGAACAGAATTGCGAAGATTTTTTTAATTTTCTTTGTTACTTCATTGTCACTGTATAATAATTGTTTTTTAACAGTTCATCGTGTAAACATACAATAATGAAAGAAAAAAAAAAAAAAAAAAATGAATAAATGATTAAGAAAAAAAGAATACAAACATTAGAGGAGATAAAAAAAAGTAAAGAAATGAGAGAAAAAAAAGTTGAAAAAAAAAAAAAAAATGGACCGCTCTAGCGCTAAACATTTCCAAGCGTCAGTTATCGTAAAAACCGAAACTCAATGCAACAATAATGTTACAAAAACATGAATAATTATTTCGTAAAACGAAAGTGTAAAAACTTATATAGTCTAATAACAAAGTAGGGCGTTTGACTCAATTCTGTTCAATATTTCAATTCCTACAGCGTATATAGGTATGTTATGCATATTATTTCGGTACTATTTGACGCTTGGATATTTTAGGCGTGACATTATCCAGAAAATAATAATAATAATAATAATAATAAAGTAACAAAGTGCAACTCGCTGCCTTGCTGAACAGTACAAGTACAAAACGAATACAAATACATTAAAAAAAAAAACAAATGTCTTCGATTTTTGAAATTCTGGTAGATAAGATATCGAGAAAATTAATTGTTAATAATAAGAAAAAAGAAAAGAATAAAAATAAATAATAAAATAAAAATAATAAAATACATAAATAATTCTCTGGTAGTAACGCCGTCAACTTTCGGCTGCAACATTGAAAATACCTCATACGTGCCGATGCTTCAGATTTGTTAATAACAAAGAAACAAAAATGAAAACAAAAACAAAACAAAAAATGGAAGAAGAGTTTTCTTGGTTCACTTTTATGCTTTTTCAAGTATACATGTATATTTCTATTTCACTTCAGTTCCTAAACCATATAGTGGTTCTTATGTATTATGTCCCTGGCCTTTGGCCTTCATGTTCGCAGCGAGACGAGAGTTTTTCAAATGACCGATTCTGCCGGTGATTGTATGGTATATCTATGATCATTTGCCATTACCTCTTTGCAATAAACTGAACACTGCCAATAAACGCATTTATAGTTCATGATGATATGTCAGAGGCGAGGGACGTACGCAGTAGATGAAATGTTGTCTTATAATATTTCATATTTATTTCTTTGACTGTAATAATTACACAAAATCTACTTTCATATAATTATTCAGAATCTGAAGCTCGGCAATAAACACAGATTCTCATCTAAGCTACAATAGTTGTTGTACTTACGTCTTGTATTTTATCAATAGTGTCCGGATATAAACCCGCTGTATGGTTTTCATGCAATGAAGTTTGAAGTATGTTTGAAAAATTTGAGATCATTTGTAGAAAAGTTTCTGTAAAGTAAAAACAAAATTGAATGAATAATATTCTACAAGCTCATAGCTATCACAATGATCGAGATTGATGAATGTTGTATTTCGAAATTCATTGCATGTTAACTACGAGCAAAACAGTCGCCATATTATTATATTTTACAGAATATATATTGTTCCGTTATCGCAGTTATTATCTCTCGTCTAACGTGTATAATTCTTATATATACATAATGTATTTGCAATTTATTATAAACTCTTTGAGCTTAAAACATCGCTTTGACATGTTTCAAGATTGTTATTCTTTTTATTGGTTTCTTTTTTCGACTTACGATTTTAGTGTATATTGGAAAAAAACAAAAAAACAAAAAAATATGATTTTACTGATCATAATATCATTTATTACTACTACTTGTCTCTTCGAAACTAATCGACTCATGGATGTAGAGATACTTATATTCAATTTTTCATTACTTACTAAAGAGAGGACACAGCAATGCCAGTAATCCAATAAATCATTATGTCTTTTGATAAAACGACATCGTTTTATTGCGGATTTTAATTACTATATATATATACGTAGAGATCATTTAGTTATCACTCACACACGTAATTTCTCTCATTTATATATATAATTATTATATTTTTCAAACGTATATATACCGCGCGCAACTGAGCATTCCAAGTAATGATTAAAATCAGTGAATACAAAAAGAAAGGAAAAAAAAAAAAAAACGAAGAAGGAGAAGAAAAAAAAAATAATAAGGAAAAACAAAAAGAAAAATCGTACACACGCATATTATAATATGTTGTAACGAAGAAAATTAGGTAAATATGGCGATTCAAACAAAAAAAGTCGGCATATTTTATAACGTGCATTGCATCTTTAGGCTATTAAGATATTAATTATACAACATTATAATTAATTAATATATAATTATATATTATTATTAAATAAGTGTTTATTCGCATTTTTAATATGATAAGGAATTATTATTATAAAAATTCAATAATAGTTGTTGGTGTAATATTATGAAATAAATCTTTACGATAGTATATCCGGTATTGCATATTTTTTATCTAATTATCCTTCAATCTTCTGCAGAACCTTATATATCCTCGTTTTAGAAATACCCATACTTTACACAATACATCCATTTTAGGAGGCACAAAAGGTAAACTTAAAAGATTAGATGGATTAGATTCAAGTGACAGCATTTCTTGTTCGAATCGGCCGCGGTTTCTACTGCATTTTTTCTTCGTGTGTCATTTTTATACAGTGGATTGCATAGCTCGAAATACAGGCTACATCAAGAAATTGATAAGGAAATTCGATTTCCGATTTAGCAGTCAAAGTTTTGGTCTGAAAATCGGCACACTACAAATTCCACTCTACAGTCTACAATGTCTACAATCTCTACATCTAAGATTGATTCTACCACCAATGAGGATTTTATGGCAAACTGGAGGTTCCACTTCTGTGCACTTCACACGTGACTTTGGCTCTTAATTTATACTTGATATTGTGCAGATAATTTTTTTTTGCAAAACGGGCAGTTTTTTGTTTGCCATTGAAAAGCTTTACTCTTGGCCCGTTTGGTGCTGTCTGATGGCGTAATTCATTTGCCGAGAAAATAGAAAAAGACGAATTGCGGCGTGGGAGACTTGGAGAAGAAAAGTTACAGCGCGGAGGACTTAGATAAAAGGTCGACAAAAGTGCCTGGAGAGAGAAGGGTTGAAAGATTTATTGTCAGTTAGTTCATGTATGTACACGATTCACTGCTTTCCGTCAAATGAAGATTAAACGGTAACCACTTCTTACTTTTTTTTCTATCAAATGAGAGATATTTCAACCCTAAGGAAGATTTTACTTTATCCGATCAGTTGTTACCACATTTTAATTTACATCCCTCTCTTTAGCTGCCCGGATCTGAAACAGTGAAACAAGAAATCAGTCAAGCGTCAGATGACATTTGCTATGACAATGCGATACCCACCATTGGGACAATGTCATGTGCTGATCGTTTCCTTCTGAAACTGTCACCGTAGATTGACTCGATGTTTGGAAAAGGCTGATGAAAATTACCGAGCTGGTATCTTCCGCTACCATCGACCATCCCCTTGATTTTTGATGCAACGGGAACGTCCAGGTGATTCTTAACATAGGAAATTCGATGTGGGATATTTTCCTTCTCATATTCTTCGCTGGCTTTAGAATCTGAACTATCATTCTTTATCCTTTTGGCGCCATCATCATTGCTGACTTTGTCTTGGTCCAAAATACGCGTTTGGTCTACAGATGTGGCTGGTGGACGGTTTCCCCATGTTCCATTTTGCCACCAGTGAGCCTTGAACTCCTCTACTGTCATGACATCACTTATCTGATGATTCGACGCATTGCGATTTAGGTGGGTTGTTCTGTTTTCGAAAGTTTTCTCGTTGCTTGTCAATTTCGAGTTGTTCCGGGTGATCGTTGATTTTAACGATGTCGAATGATGGACTGACAGAGTTTCTGGTACAGAAAGTGAACCGGCGATGTCATTTTCATAATGTTCTCCGTCAATTGATCGGCTCAAATCTTTCTTAACCGTCTTGTTATCGTGACTGAAATTCTTTTGATTTTTAATCAAAATATCATTGGACAAATGACGACGTTGTTTTTTGGAGAGTTTGGCATCAGTGTCATTTCGGACAAACAGCTTTCTACTAATCAGATCAATTCTCTGTGGAGACTTTGAAAGGGTGTGGGGAATTACTTCGTATTCGGAATCCGTCCCCGCGGGTAGTTCCGCTGGATTTACCATCAAAGGTCTAATTGGATGTTTTTTCTGTCCTAACTTCGCGGCTTCTTCATCGGTGATATAAACTGCTTCTTCAGAAGCTGCAACATCGAACTTTCCCTCATTCAGCCTTTTCTCGACGTCTACCAACACCTTGTCTGGTGAAAACGTCGCGCTTTCAGGATCAAACGGTGCATTGTTGTCGTTCAATTGAAGAGACGCAAAGCCTTCCTTTGCCTCTGTTTTGGAAGACCTGCTTTTATTCGATTGTGAAATGTTGTCCTTCCGTGTCTTTCGTTTTCCCACTGATTCCAGGTCCAAAGGCCAAGAGTTTTCGTTTTTTTCATTCTCAGTACTGTCTAATTCTTCGGGCTTAGCCGTAAGCCCATTTCTGGTCTCAACATCGATCGATCCAGCCTCTGATTTCGAATCTAGGATACGATTGATTGATGTTTCCAACTCAGGACTTTCTCTCTTACGAAGACGTGCCATTCTTCTTTCAACCTGCATTAATTTCGTTCCAGAATTTGGTGTAGGTCGTAATCTAAGAGTACTATCCGCTCCAGATGCTTGTCGCCAATGATCGTCAGAGTGACCGCCAGTCTGAAAATATGAATAAATATGATTCATGCTGTGCCATGTATGGGGAAAATATTTTCGCTTGGAATGGAAATCAGTCGTGAGAATCCTATGCTTGACGTTATTAAGGGCGTAACTAAGTAGCCCGCCTGCCCCTGTTTTCACCTTGTCTATCTTGAACCGGAAATTTACGACACTCGTACCAATGGACTTTGACTTCCAAACTGGGATAGATCTACAGCTTTAATTATTGTGGGGATTAAGTTTGAATTCAAACAAAATGACAAAAGCCTGAACGTATCAAAATTTCGAACCGCATATTGGCAAGACACAAAGTAGGTACTGTAGAGTTCACGTCGGCATCATTCTATAGTTTTGTAGAATCCTGGAAATTTTCGATGTTCCATAATCATCAAAGTCTTCGGGTACGAGCACCGACAGTATCTCTGCGTCAGTCTCTTGCGGAATATAATGCAGATTTCTCGAAAGGGTTCTTGAATGATAGTCTATAATATCACGGACTTGTGAATATTGCATCGCCGAGTGCTTCGTGTAAAACTCGAAGGCCTTAGCCGGTATAAGTTCTAGTTCTCCGAAACGTTCGGTAACCAAAATGTCAGAATGCCAAGTGAGTCATTCAACATATCTGGAGTAAACGGATGCTCGACATCGGGATACTTTGCTGCAGAATTTCTTCAGGTAAAGCGTCGGTAATGTTCATTATGTCCTTCTCATTGCAATCCAAAGAAATTTGGAATCCACGTCCTATTTCTCCAAGTTCACTAACGAATTTAAGAACACTCTGATCAGTGTGCATGTATTTGTCAGTCGATAACAAACCCAGGAGCATTCAGTACCGCTTTTTGTCGGCATTGCGCTGATCCAACAGAGGTCCTAGTCGTCCTAGAATGATCCAACCGAAGCTAGTTCTGGAGCATTAGAAACACTGCAGTGTTATCTAGAATCCAGAGTAAATCGGAGTCACATAAAAAATTCCGAACACTATGCCGCATGCTATGTCCAAAACACAAATTACTATACCAAATCCGTGGGGACTACAGGATGCAGCATTCGATGGTCCTGCAAACCGATTAACAATTCCACCCTGGCGTTTGTCCAGCATCAAGGGAATATTTAGTTCCATTTTGTTCAGGTTCTATGGTCTAAAACGCCCTGTGGCGAGAGCGTGAAACGTGTCTGTCAAAACATTCACGAATTTCTTCAATAGTTCTAATCGTAAGTCATATGTTTCAACTGACCACCGATATTTCAGTTTTTAATTGCGGACCGTCCAAATTTGTAGGTGCAGAAATGATAGAGTTTTCGATCTGCTTGTGAATCGGTTTCAACAATACAGCGTTCAAAATGAATGCGACGTATCGAGTCGTTGTTCCCAAGCTAGCAAAACTGAAGCCAGGTGAAACGTGCTTGAAAATATTTATCTTTCCGGAATGGAGCTTCAGATGAACGTAAGTAATCATGGGCTGGGAGTACCATGATAATATTTTCTAGCTCTTTGGTACTGTATGTGTTAACAAGTGTTGGTTCTCTGAAAATGGCTCTGTTCATTTCGTCTGCTTTACCCAGTTCTAGCTCGTTCTAGTTATCAAATCGATAAGAAAAGCTCTGTGGTCAGTGTAAACAAACATGTTGAATTCGTCTCCCAAATAATTCAGTGAATTTGGGTTCGCGAGAAAGTAAGCTAAAGAGAGCAAAGAATCCTTCATGAAAAACATTCGATAGTCTTTTCGGAGGAGAATAGACATCCAGCTCAGCCTCAGTATTCTACCTGAAATATGATTCCATGCTCGTAAATAATGCTCAGTTACCCACAAGTCTTGCTAGATCGAGGGTTGTAGATAAAGTTATCGAGAACCCTTCCCAGTTTATCAGATATCTTGATGTTCTCGAAATTTATCAGCACGTTTACCGGTAACTCGTACGGATTGCCACTCAACCGAGTATCGCCAAAGGCGTAATCCCGTGGAAGTTTGTTGTTCAGATAAGGCCGGAGAATTCGCGCAGCAGCTCTGAGTTTCTCGAGCAAACACAAGCTCCGGAAAGCTACAAGATACTCCACTGTTCGATTGATGTTTACCTCATCGATCAAATTCTCTGGGTCTTCTTTGCGTTGTTCCTAGCCCACAAGGGAAGCCAAAGTTTTCACACTTTCTCATACTGGTTCAGGAAGAAATGGGTTGCTGTAAATCTGCCTAATACTCCATCGTGCATGACGATGAATCGAAAGCTCGGTTGGAAATCTCGGTATTCAGCGATCGCGCCGACACTTTGTGGATAAAAATCTGGAACAGCAATGTCCATAGTTTGATGATGTTCCATCTGTATCATATCTCATATTCTCATGATAGTAAGAGAAGATTGAGAGACCAGGATGGTTCCAGTACTACTTTGTCCAATCGATTGGTACGGAAATTTGATCTCGATTAAAGTACTCCGAAATAAGATGATCGTTCGATTTTGAGGATCGCTTATTGTGCATTCAGCGACGTATTTCACAAAGTCTAAAACCGTTGAATTTATTGCATAAATATTCGGATGGTTCATCATCAGCGCATAGATCAATTCGAGGAAGGGTTTAATCCGATCTTCAGCAACAGATGCCATTACGGTCGAAGCAGCATCAGGAAAATTTACGCTGCATTGATGGCCGATGAATCCGAGTGCTGTTATCGATCCCGAGCAATAAATTATAAATATGATTGTGGAGTTGATTCCACATTGACCCTGCCTTCGACTAGTGCTCCGAGACACAACATAGTGCAATTCGAAATGTACGGTGTGCCTCTGTATTAGAGTATTAGACGAACTGCAGGATGAAGTTGCGTTCTCAGGTCCTTTGTTGAATGATTGGTATCAGGGATCGATAATCGTACTCTGGAACGTAAAGCGTTCCCAAACTTTCGATTCATTCTTACCAAAGCAATCTTTGACTCCATATCCAAAGGATCAAGAATAAAAATGCGCCCAATTGAGGTCAGCATGTTTGTCCTGAGCTTTGCAGTAGCTTCAACTCGGTAAACAAGTTCATAGGCAGACAATGGTTCCTTTCGATGCAATTTTTTTCACAGCAAATTGCTACCCTTGTGTTTGAAATTGTCGAACTTATCAATAAATAAGGCTTAATGTAGTTTTCCTCTATAGCATTATTCTCTCCTAGCTTTCCTTTCACTGAATGTTCACTAACACACACCTTTAACGTGTAATCGAAAATTGAGAGCTCTCACGGGCGTTCGATTACTCGATCTCGCTATGACAGCGCCATTTATCGTTTAAGAGTAACTATTCCCGAATAGTACAGATTGACGGGCAGTCTGTGTTTAGTCGTGATCGTGTAAGGAAGTGCTCGAGTGACTTGATCATCACTGAGGTATGTAATCGAACTTGAAGAACCTCTCACTCTCGCACATCGAAGTATGTGTAAACTATAGAAGCACAATTGGCATTACTCTCGCACATATATGGGGCATTCCACGTCAAGCGGGCCACTTTTCAGTTGTATTTTTTGAATTTCATGAAAATCTTTTGGTGTCTCAAAAGGTCCTAAAAACATATTCTGAACAGTTTTCAACGTCAAAATTCAAAATTTCACAAAGCTACGCTTTATTATCGGAATCGGCGATTTTCCACTTTTTTCGTTTTCAAATAATTCTGTCGCAGTAAAACGGGAGTGAAAAAATCGGTGGATACATGTATTCTCAAGGATTTTTTCCGTAATTTCGTTTAAAAATATCGGCTTTATTCCAAACAAAGCGCAACATCGTGAAAATGCGGTTTCAAAATTTCAATCACACTTTTTTGAAAAATTGGTCCGATTTTAAAATTTTGAAAAATTCTTAAAAAACGTCTGGTTTCTTCAAGTTTATTCCCCTAAATGGGCATTATGGGCTGAGGATGGGTTCTATGTGAAAATCTCGTTTTACTTCCGCTACGGCATGAAAAGTCCACCGGAAATGCATTCGATTAAACTCCGGAAACCTATTTTCCTTCGAAGGAATGTCATTGAGGACGATTATTATCATCGAGAATTATATTACTTATCGAATTTTGATTTTTTTGGTTTCATTTTTTACATTTATTTATTTATTCTTTAATGTATGTTTTTCTTTCTAAGTGTCAATCGTAACACGAATTCACATTCAAATCACGAAAGAGTCTGTTCTCATAAATTCTCGGCTAATTCTTCCTTCCTCGCAATCACTAGAAAACACGAAGCTGGTAATCAAACACCTTGTAAATGAGAAGTCGGTTTGATGGATGGTAAAACTTAGGGTGTAGTTGATCAAATTTGTTCTAATGCCTTTCAATCTTTTTATCTTTCCATTTTCGAACGCTGCAGTTTGAGAACTCAAATCACCGGAAATTACGTTTATCAAAATTCTTCAAAACTCGCTGTTGACAAAGTCATAAATATCTCTGTTGACTATAAGTTTATGGATTGAGCCAATCGTGGTGAATGTTTCCCTTACTCGTAGTCTGGGAAGATATTTCCTAGCTTCTGGCGCCGGTTGAGTAGAGCTTAAGCTCCACGTATAGCCCAGTGTAATAAAATCTATCAATCGTGTTATTATCGGCGAGACAAACCCCTGGCTATTCAATAAGGCCATAAAGATTGACGAAGTCGTGTTTAGCACCGCACTGTTCGAAACAATCTGCGTGTATATTCTGAATTGCCCTTCATTTAGAATTTAAACAAAGACAAATTTCTATCGGGTAATTCGCAGCAAAAATCTTCAAGCAAGATCAGTTTAAAAAACGAATAATGGAACGTCATAACCCACCGAATAAAGAATCACTCTCATCCGTACCAAAACTTACCCCGTAAATTTGAATCCCGTCTGATTCGGTGGCGGAAACAAGCGAGACGCAGAAGAATATCATTGCCATTGCCAAGAGCCAAGGTGGAGGAAAACTATGCGTATCAAGACGCCGAGTGGCGTCGCGACGTCGCCAGCACATTGGTCCACGGTTGTGTTCCCGTAGACGATGTTGCGTCTCGGCGTCCCTCGACTCTTTCAGCTATAACACATGTATGTATGTACATGAATATTTAATTCGCTAAAAATTATTTGCTCCTTATATTTTGTCTATCTTTTGTCACTCGAGATGATTTCCAGCCTCTAATCCAATCGAAAGAGAAAGGTACCAAAGTTTTTAGCTACACATAGCTCAAAGTCATTGGTGTCTATTCTAAATAACGATCAACTCAAATACGAACTCGCAGTTTGACGATCGTACTGCACGATCCGTTGGCAAAGTTTTACAGTTATACGATTACGTAGCATGTATTGATTGAATCACTGTGTTTGATCCGATATATTTGCATGTATATAGGGTTATTAGACTCACGTATAAGCGTACCTAATTCTCTATACATCGAATAAATATCACAGCTCAACAAATATCGGGCTTTCCATGCCACTCCAGACACTCAATTTCAAGGTTTCAAAAGTCGCCTTGTTCCAGATCGCGGAATGATCGATAATTTTGATTAATATATAGGGAGGCAACAGGCGCCATTCGTTATCGGCAGTGCCTTTTGCCATATATCAAGTATGTTCGAAATACCAAGATTAAATCTTGTGCTAAACCGTATGGTGGAATACTAATTGTAAGCCGTTTCGAAGAACATTCATAATCAATAGTCATTTCCCTAGAAATTTTAGAGTCGCTTTTTCGAAAAATCAGTGTATTCTGGAACCGACCAAATATTCCATAAATCGAAGTAGCACAAAATTTTCACTTCGCGTATAGAACATAAGGGCGAAGTAAGGCGCTGGCAATAGCGAGTGGTTCTAATCCCTTTCAAACAGGATTAGTGACTGTTCTACGATGGTCCAAAACAAGAAAGATTTAACTAGGGTAAGTGTACCAGTTACTGACCCTGTCCCAATTATTGACCTTTTTCGATGATTTCTCATTATCCGTGAGCTCTAAAATGATCAAAAAAATTAGTTCGTATTCTTCGAGTCTCTAGCAACTGATTTGTATAAAGTAAACATTCAAATGTCTTATCATCGATTTGAAATTTAAGAAGATATAAGGGTCAATAATTGGGTCTCAAAGAGTCAGTAATTGGTATACTTACCTTATGGCAATTGGTCGTATTTAATGTGTGACCTAATTTCTGGAAAACTTTTTATACGTGTACGTGAATTTTTTGAGTCGTGAAGTGATATGGAATGCCCCATGTATAAGCAAATCCGGAAAAGTTGGAGAGCACACGTGTCAATAGCTGCTCGATTCTCCTCGTTAAAACTTCGTGAAGATTTGAATTGAAGTTTTATCCACGCATACGAAATCTCAAAAAATTGCTATCTATAACCTATACGCCTATAACGCAAACTTTGGTTTTGAATAACAAAATATAGAAAGTCTTATATACGTACGTTTGCGACTAGAAAACGTCAAATTTTTTCACTAACCTTCGTCTATCCAAACTCATACACGTATACAGTAGCTTTCTACAGAGGGATGGGACCAAAAAAGTTCCTTTCGCAGCATTAAGAAATATGTTTATCGTTTTATTGGCCTACAGCCAGTGTCATCAGCTGGGAGAAAAATTGTTCCAAACCTATAAGAAATGAAAAGTTTTGTAGTACAATAACTGGTTGTAAAAAAGTTCAACTTTCAAGTTCGCTAGATGTTAGCTCGCAGTTTCTGTTCGGATAACTATATGTAGCTTGATCACTGGTAGAGATTTCTGCAGGTTTAAATTAACAGAAATGTACGTAAATATATATCACTATTCGAACGATTCGAAATTAGGATCCGAAGTTTTGGAAATTCATAAACCTCATACGACATGATACAGCCGGGATTTGAAGTTCAGTACATTCCGATATGAATATCGTGACAATTGTAGAATTTCACATCAAGATATCCTGGATTTGTTAATCAATTTTTGTGAATTCTTGACACATCGCTACAGTTTTCAATTTCGTGATTATGGACCGAGCAGCTGAACCAGTTAGTATTTTTTGTTCATACCGTGAATTTGGAGTTAAATAAAATAAATTGTTTATTGCTCGATTGGAAAATGATGAGATAAGAAAGTTATACTGCCTTGCTCTGCACAGCTCAATTTGTCAGGATGAGAACACCGAGCTATAAAACAGATCGGGCTTTGGAATAGGAAGGGCATAGATGATAATGGGTTCGATAACGTGACTTTTGGACTGGTTAAAAATTGAAATATTAGAAATAATGCCTCGTCGTAGAAAACTTACCATATGCTTGTATTTCTTGACACGTCTCGCACATTTACTGCACAACTT
Organism: Ametastegia equiseti; assembly: GCA_963989295.1. Lineage (NCBI taxonomy): Eukaryota > Metazoa > Arthropoda > Insecta > Hymenoptera > Tenthredinidae > Ametastegia > Ametastegia equiseti. The sequence continues at coordinate 7,773,389 of OZ022399.1, forward strand.
TTGAACCGCTGCACCTGGTCTCTTCTGCACTCTTTCGCGTACGTAGATATATTACGTGACTTACGGAGTGACTGGATCGCAGTGGCGACTAGCCTCTGGTTTCTGGATGGTAGTAAGCAATCTACGTGATTTATGTGGGCCTTGAACGAGCACTACGAGCTGTAACTGCTTCGGGAAGTGCAGCTTTGAAATCGTCTATTAATTTTGAATTTCACAGTCACGTGTACGACACTCGCAATCAGCAGGTTTGTGTTAACGACAGCGATCGCTTTGAACTTATCGTTTTTCATTCTCCAGAGAGTCTACCTTCTCTCATCTATTAATTAAAATCTGGCAAATATATCGCCTACTGAAATCGCGGAGTTAATCACTTTGCAATTGTCGTCAAGTTGCACTTGTCTTTGAAATGTTGTGAAGTGTTCTGGAGGAGGTATCCCAAATCCTTTGTATATTCGGAATTTTTAGTCATTTAAGATCATCTTGAATCATTGGCAAAAATTCGAAATTGTTTAAGGTTTTCCTGAAATTTTAAAACATCTTCGGTAGAGTATTACACAATCTCAATCGAACTTCTGAAATCTTTGCAATTCCATGAATTCCATTTTCATTTTGCACGCCAAAGTTTCGGAACCCTACAGAGTATTTTTTCAATCTTCTAGGATGTAAATCCATCTGAACTCACAGAAATCATTTATAAACTTTCGAGATCGTTCGAGAATGTCTAGGATTTTTGGACATCTTGTAAAATCTTCCAAATCCTCGATCAAATTCATCAAATCTTCGCAGTTCCATGATATTTGTTTATATCACATGCAGAAATAAGATTTTTGAGTACTATAACATCAGTTCGAGTCCTTTGGAATCCGATGCAAATCCACCTGCTTGGAATCATTTGATGAGCATTTGAAATCATTTGAAGACATTTAGGACTTCTAGCTATTATGTGAAATATTTCAAAGCCTCGAATTGATTTACGAAATTCGGAATTTCATGAAGTCTTTCAAAATTTCAGAATTGATTCTGGAATTTTCCGAAATCATTCCGAGTTTTCCGAAGTTCGATTTGAAACCACGTGTATAAAATTATTTCAATTCGTCTGGAGTCCGTTGGAGACTTTGGAAATCCTCCGAGATCTGGCGAAGTCTCTTTGAATCCCAACGAATATTCCGAATATTCAAAATCTCAGGAAGACTGATGAAAATTTCGCGAAATCTTGTGGAACGATGAAATTTGAAGATTTGGTACACAAAAAAAAGGCCATCCGTGATAATTCCGTTGACTAAAATCTCAAGTGACGGTTTGGTGCTCGAGATGGAAATCACAGCCGAAGTAGCGATTTCATATCTGCGCTATATCTTCTACACATATGCATAATTCGTATACGAGAACCTTGGTTTTGGACAGAAGACCGCGACGTACGACGTAACGAACGTAATCTAATTGCTGTTTCGAAATATCTGTGGGACCGCTGAATTGTGTACGAGCGGTAGACCCGCATTCAAGCACCGGAAGCGGACAGAAATTTGTTGCCCAAAACAGAGGATTAACAGCCCAAACTTGCTGGACCTGAAAATGGTTTATACACTGCGAAATGTCGGCAGCAAGGCTTGCGGAACTCTGCCAAAAACAAAAACAGAAGAAATTGAACAAATAGGAAAACTTAGTGCTATACGTTCAACGTCACGAATATAAGAAATTAACCCACAGGGACTACCTATGTGATAATTTTTCTGATCCTCTATGACAAAAGCTGCATAGTCATTATAATTACCATCAGAATAGACTACTGAAATGTAGAAAAATTGGACAGTTTCATAATCCTAATTGCTGAAAGTTGATGGAAGAAAAAAAAAAAAAAAAGAATCATCGCGCCATATCTGAAAATCAGGGATTTTATCGAAACCAAAGTTTTTCGAAATGTTCCTACAGGGTTCAAAGTTCGGAGCTTTGTTGCTACAGTTAATGAATTGGGGGTTTGAGTTCGCCCTTGTATTTATCTCCAGGTTTGCTAACTTTAAATGTAAACTCTCCGGTACCAGTCTTCTAACGAGTTAGAGGCCTTCGAGAAGAGGCAAAAGTTCGAGCTTGCCAGGGTCAAGCGGAACCCCAAAACCTTCCATCTTCGTAGACGTGGATATAGGGTAGACTCTCGGTGCGAAGCAAACAGCTAAGTTGAAGAAACTTTTGCCGTTATTCAAATAACGATTTTCAGCAGCAATTACTCCAAAAATGTAACTGCGGGCCTACCGGTGAACAGCAACGAAATACTCACGGATATCTTGAACTTTTAATTGTTTTTAACTTAACGAAACAAATTCGTATGCTGATTTGATCTGGGTTAGCCATACTGGCTCTGGTCAGCTTGAAGGATTCGGATTATGGGGAACAATCGATATTCAAGGGAAGTACGAGGGGTGAATCACGGGGGAGATATGGTGTACAAATTGTAGGAGATATTCAGGAAATACTGTCAAATATTGGGAGATACGTGCTGCAGGGTGTTGAAAAGTGTTGGAAAATCTTGGAAAATCTTGAAAATGAGTTTAAAATATCTAGAAATGTTAGAAAAATGTACGGGAGATCGGGGAGATATGAAGAAATTGGAGATATGGTGTACAAGTTTTTGGCCTCGTGGTTCACCCCTCGGGGAAGTATATCCAAAAGTATCTCCTTCTTCTCGTTAGAGAATTTTGGAAATGGGTCCTCAGAATCGCTTCCATCGGTAGAAAATTCACATTGATGTAAAAAAAAAAGACTGATTTGCAGATCCAGACCTTTCTAGCATCCAATTATTCCCAGTCTCGCGTGAGATCAGGACCCAGTGATCGAAATGCTTGGTGTTTAAGGAGAAAACCTTCATTCAATAAGGAGATGGAAATTTTCGTATACCTCAAGAAAGTGAGACACACACACACACACACAGATTCCTCACTACCAATTGAACAATTTTCAAGCTAGTCGACAAATTCCAATGAAATTCGCGTATATTATTTCATATCGGGTTGCCTCATTCCGTTGCGCAAGCACACACGTGCGGCATAATGCTGCAGTTATTAAAAAACTTTTCTATATTTCTATGAACTAGTATATCACTATGTGCAGATTTATCGATAACAAGTTTGATGCTTTTAACAAACTTTCAACCCTCGATGAGAATTTCTGTGATCTACAGATTGCGATAAAACCCTCTCCTTCCACCCTGGATTCTACTTCATAGTTTCACAAAAAATGAGACCACTCACGGATTATATTATACCAAATCAGTTGTGGATTCAATTGAAAGGAAACAAAATTAATGGATTGCGTTAACCGTTCATGCAGCTCACTGAAATTATTTTCGTTAGTAGGATGAAATCGAAAAAATCAAACCGGTTTCGAAAGTTGACCGTTGAACTCTGGTAATTTTTAGAGAGAAAGTATTTACTGGATTTCGAGAATGGGAATATTTGGAGGATTGCCAATACTGATTCACCTATTTTTATATTTTCAAGATGTTTAAAATGCAAGAGATACCCAATAGAAAAAATTACCATTCTTGAATCGTCCAAATTTCCCGACTCTATACCCCAAATTTCCTTTTCCCCAGATATACGACAAAATTTGTAAACCTAATTCGGGAGGGATAGGAGTACGAAATTCCATTGTGCCATAGCTCGATAACTATGGAGGGTATCATCAGTGAGTTACGGTTAAAAAAATAAAACAATAAAGTCCAAAATCATTTTATTTTATAACAATAAAGTCCAATATCATTCTTTTTTTGTATTCACTGAAGTTAATTTCACGTCGCTGTAATCGTTTCATCTTCAGACACCTGATGCTCAAATTCAGGCACATCACTGGCCCGATTCGACTTCCCAAGGATCCAAATTGTCAAGAATCGAGGGTAGAAAATTAAATTCAAAAAATGGTCTCAGAAGATGTGTTCCATTTTGGGAAAATTCAGGTCTTCTCCGGACAAAGACGGAAAAAAAAAATGAAATTCCCCTGTACATTCTTCGCAAACTTGCTGGTGTATTATTTCTTAATCTAATAACCACCTAGTCACAAAACCATTAAGTATCGAATGCATGTGTGACTTTGACATATCCCATCGATTCCTCCGGAAGGAACGGTTCCTTAGGAAATTCGGTAAAACAAGAAAAGCCAGCGGAAAAAGGGGGTTGAAAAATGGGTAGTTATCCTTGTGGTAATTATTATTCTCAAGGTGGCCCTCGGGTGCGAAAGCTCGTCCCTGACGACAGCCGTGGACCTGGTGAGCGTGCGCAAAAATGTTGTCGACGGGAGGTTCGCTTCGAGGAGTTGAAACGGTCTGTGGTATCATCAGACGCCTTGTAGTCGCGTCTCTAGGTCCGTGGCTTTTCGAATTCTGTGTTCTTCTGGAGCTTGCAGCCGGTGCTGAATAAGGTCGCGAGGTTCAGAAGGGAGCTTATCTTCTTCCAGAATCCTTCGGGAGTTTATGGTGGTCGGTAATCGCAGATTTCAAAAGTAAAAACGGCCTTCTTCTCGCGCCAGAAATCCAGATTCGACCACCTGTAGTTCGGCACAAATAATAAGAATTTGACAGGGGAAAGAGACTAGCTCGTATAACATTCGATAGTCGATTCAGTTTTTTTTTTTTTTTTTTGTCTTTTTCCTCGCATGAAATTTTTTCGAAAATTAATCAAACAGAAAATAAATCGAGGGGTTGTTTTAGCGGAGAGACTATCTTCAAATAAATTGAACGGAATCGACTCAACGTCGAAGTAGATAAGCAACAGGCAAAGCGTATTATAAAATACTCGAGTTTCCCCAGGATTACCACAAAAATGAAGACATCTTCGTTTTCGCTTCGCGTTATGCGTCGGGTAAGTTTGAAATGTCTTTTTCTCGATGTTCCAAGCTTATTACTAAAGTCGAAATGCCAATTCTGTTTTATCTTCTTTTTCGTAATTATAAAAATGTACATGCATTCAATTAGCAGTAATTATTCTTCAGTTGCCATTCAACTTTGAGTTCTTTCTCTACTTCTGATCATAAGCAGCTCCTCCGGGAACAAAAAGAAGTCAAAACTTAATCTTATAAAAACATTATGTGCAATAGAAACTTGATACATATAATTCTATCTGCAGATTCACAATTATTTTCATCACGAATTATATACCGATATTTTTCTAAGAGCTACACGTTACCATGTAGATGGCGAAACCTGGATTCAATTTTCGAGAGGAAAATTAATTATCAGGTTCTTCATTGGCTTGTTACGAATTAGAAGTCGTGCTTCGACGTAAATTTGTGGGATTAGTGATCGGTTATTAAGCATATATTTTTTTCTCTCCATTGCGTGTATCTTTTTCTTGTTGTTTTTTTTTAAATCAATTTTTCTTTTTTTGAAACCTGTACATGTAGATTTTGCATCTGTATATACGTATACGAGAGTATACATGCTCTACGTATGTGTTCATCCGCCCGGAGGCTATGATACATGGTAAAGTTCTCAGGAGTAACCCGCGGTTCGAAATTTGCATAACATAATTCAAAACATGGTACGCGGGTATTTCACAAAGGTAGGAAAACCCGAGTGTATAGGTATAGTACGTAGGTATGTACCTACAGCCCAAATGGGAACCTTTTGTGTTAGCCAACTTCAAACAAATAGTATAATAGTATGGGAAACCAGTGCCACCGCCCAGTTCTACGAAATCCTTTTTCAACGAGAAATCCGGACTCCGGAATTTCACGGAAAAATTAATTCACTGTTTCACGGCAAGTGAAACACTTTGGGAAAATTTCTTACCCGAAAATTTATTGTCTGCAGCGGTCATTTGTGCCATTTTTATTTAAACCCGGCCTTCATTTGCGGAACGTAAATTCGAAGCTGAATGAATCAGGCTTGAATTAGCATCACCTCGAGGTAGCTAATTTTTGGAAACGGCATAAATTATATCCTGACGAAGTATACCAAAAAAGTTTATTTCGTGAATTTCGTTCGTAAATGAAGGGGATACGTTTAGCTTGAACTTTGAAGGAACAGGGCTCTCGTCGGTAGCAAGTTGTTGAATTGAATTAGCTTTCTCTGATTATATACGGCGGTTCAAAGGGTTTCGAATTCATTTTTACTTCCAGTGGTAACCAGTTCAAGAGGAATGAATAACTGCCTATATATTTTAGAAATTTTTGTTTGAACTTGTCGCTGGATCATGACGACGACCAAGACGAAGTGCGTCTGATTTGATCAGCTAGTCTCGAAACGTATACTTTCAATACCTTACCCAGTACCTATACATGTATATAAATTTTATTCCAAAGGTCCCAAAGCTCGAAGGAGTTGTTCGTGACTCGAATTTAGAATTTAACTCAATTTCGTTTGAGCTTCGACGCCTTTTGTTGATTAGCTTCAACGTTGTTCGATCAAATAGCCAGAAGCTGCGGTTTTCTCCTAAGAATTTCACATTTTTTAGTGAAAAATTTTTCACTCGCGAAATATTTGAATTTATACTAAACGATAAACAATATCCGAAAAAATATGAAAGCTTATTCGATTCCTACATTGAATTCAATCGCGCAAGTAGAAAACCGAAGCTACGTGATAAATCTTCGTTATAACCGAATGGCAAATAGATTGTGAGAATCGATGGCCTAGAATGGTGAGACTAATTCGAAAACGGATTAAAATCTACACCCGCAATTTAGCAAGCTCGTAAATAAATGTTATTCCGTTGGATATTATATCGACTGGCGGATGAATGTTGTATGTATGGTACCGTAATGACAGTCCGGGTTGTGTGGAAATTACCTACAAAATTGGTTATCGCGTGAAAATTGGCTCAGGGTAACGTGGAATAATGGAAGCTCTGATTCGGTGAGCACAGAAGTCGCTTCTGGGATTGGAAATTCCCCCGTGCGAGAAAAGGGGATGGTTAGGTATGGTTTGCCGCATTTCGCGGTCGCACATCTGCAACAATCAATTATTTCGCGAGAAAACAGATTGGCGAACATTATACTATAGATTTGCATGCCGATTTTCCGTATTCAACTCAACAACAATGAGCTACGAATTAACCGGGAAAATAACTTGCGAATGTATGTTTCATTTTGTTTCCGAAATTAGTGAAAACTTTCCAACTACAATTAATTGAAGGTACTATAGCCCTTGAGCAGTCCAAGCGCGGCGGAAGTCAGTCAGGTGTTAAGACTGAAATTTGAGGAAATTTCGTAATTATGTAAAGTTAAATAATTAAGACTTGACTCCAAGAGACCAGGGGAGTAAATCTACATGATAAACGAATGAAATCGTTTGAAAAATACTAAATATACCCTCGTTTTGTACAAAGTGATGGGGTGTTTATTTTCCCCACGTTCGAGGAGATGGATTTTGCCGATTGGACGCGATCGTAGAAATGCCGATGAGCCTGGGGCGAGCTGTTAAATTTATATAAGCGGCTATACCATCGAACTTTTTACAATGATATAGAGAAGCTCTTTCGGGCTATTTCTTTCTTATTTTCTGACCAAATATTAGTTTTTTTTTTCTTATTTTTTTCCTGCGTCTGTACGTCGAGTCGATATCTTTCGAAATATATCACTCACATCCGAGGCATAACAAAGGCGTAAATTTTGGGGAGATCAAGAAGGGGTAGAAAATATTGCGAATCGAATTCACAAAAATTGCAAACTCTCTAGATACCAATGACAGCTGAGGCTTAGCTCTATTTCGGATTCAAAAAGTCCCCGAAATTTATGCAAAATGTCTGTATCTCGAAGAGCTGGGTCACGCTGGAAATTGGGAATATACCTACACTTGGATGTGTAAAAGCCTGAATTTCATTTTTTGTAAAATATTGACGTGTTTGCGTGGGTATTTGCGATTTTCTGCGGGGTGTCGAATGGCTTAGCACAAGCTCGTGCTTATTTCCATATATACAGCGAGAGACACAGACCTGGCTATAGAAATTTATGTGAGAATTTTTCAACGACTGGCTGTTCTACTCGGTAGTAAAACACATCGTTGATCCTCTGCGATTGCTTCCCGTCACAGGGACCTGAAACTTAATTTTCTACACAGCCTTAGCCGTGACCCATACCTACTCCCGCATTTCTTTCACTGCAATAAAATTCCAGGAATCCTGGGCCACGCTTTTTTCCCTACATCTCACTCTCTTAATATTCTTGTCTTCTTCTTCCGCTTTTCTCACTTCCTGTATTTCTCGATCATCGTAGGATGTATAAAGTCCGCAGATTCTCTCAAGGATTTTTCTTCTCAGCCAAAGTCGAATTGAAGTTCGTTTCAAATTACAGAATTGAAGTAATTTTATCCAAAGTATCACCAGTCCAATGGCACAATTGGGGTGTGCATATAATTTGCCTTCTCGTCAATCAATCGAATCAATCTTTCTCAAAAATCATTTTTAAATTGATATTATATAAGTTTTTAAATAACTTCAATGATTATCTTTTAAAATAAAGGTATTCGTTCTCATGTTATTCCTTCAATTCGTATATTAGGTATTGTTGAAATAAAATTCGTTTAATTTATTTTTCTATATTTAAAAGTTATAGAATATTAACATTTAATAGTTCACAAGATTCAAGCAGAGGATCTTAGGTACTGATAGATACGACCTTTTCGAATTGCCCCTTATTGAAGGTGGTAATTCCAACTCATCCATAAGTCAACTTCGCATTTTTGGAACTACAGCAACGATGACAAAATTTCACGGTATTTTGGCTCTTCGATCATTTGCCTACTATAGATGTAATGGCGAATTATTCTTTTCCTGCTATTCTTGACTTCTATAGAGAAGTCAAGAAACCAGAAATTGTCGCATTTCATGTGACAGGAATGTTGCATGAACAATTTCGTTAAAATGTCCGAAATGTGGTGGATAATAAATGTGAAAGAGGAATATACGGAGTAAAAAAGCTATAACTTCTTCTTTCACTTTCTAAATTTGTTGATTTCGACTGAACTAAGCATTTTTCTCATCTTCTCAACAAATTCCAGTAAAAACTGTACGCCCTTCTGCCATCAAAACCGCCTTCCAACGACTACTACGTCCTTTTATCATTGGAAACACGATGTGTAAAATATGATTTACTATTTTGCCGATCCTATAATCGAGGATATAGACAATGAAAAATTCTGCCGAAAAAAAAAAAAAAAAAAAAAAAAATAGGATCTGATGTGGACAAATTTTTTATTCATACTGAGAGATGAATATCCAGAGAATGTATTTTTTGGTGAACGGGATTGGGAGTCAGTTTATGAATAATTCGACGTAACAAGCTTATGTATTAGAAATGTTGATAAAGCGATAGGGTTTTTTCGTTGGAAATTCAATACTGAAACTTTAACATAGTGCCGACCCAATGCGGCAGAATTTTTCAACGACCAATCTTGGCTCGAAAGGCGGAAGTGTAAATGTGTGGTACGCAGAAAATAAATGTATATATACATGTTTGTGTATATATACTTTCAAAGAAAATACCCTGATCCTGCGGTAGGTACAGGCAAAAGCTTCTTGAGATTATAGGGACAGAAGTAATTTGTACCTTTTTTTTTTCTTCCATTCCGTCTGGTTCCCGAATGTGTATAAAAGGTTGTTGGAAAAGTAGGGAACCGTACAGTGACGACGTTGGTTTGCCTTGATATGGAACTTTTCTCATTCCAGAGGAAAGTAGGTAGTATGATTCCCAGAGCCTCGAGTGTAGCTGTTTCTTTTCCCACATTTTCACGAGGACTTTTATATACCTCATCTTATTCCCTTCTTCATGACAGAAGATTATGTCATCCTCGAGAATAAATAAGACTTTCTTAACCACATATTACGCAGCAGCTAAGGGCGGACAAGGGCCGCACTCCGAATCTATTGGATTTTATTTCCCGGAACGTTCGAAGTTGAAATATATATGTATACGCTAAAATGGATATAGTGGAAACCCTTGTCTTCGTTAATATCCATTTTTCTTAACTTTCCACCCCCCCTCGAATACATAACTCACATTCAATTATTCCAAAACGCCGGTATAAAAATACGGAAAAAACTTCCCTCTGTGATTTTCCTCGGAGTTGTAAATTTGCAGTGTGCAAAATTTCAGTGCCAACTGTATCTTTGGTAGTTTTCCAAAGCCTTGCAGCAAAAAGCAAGTCTACAGTGAATTTCACTGTAATCCTTTGAACAAATTTCAATATACCATCCCTTGCAAATTTAATTCCAAAATTTGGCTTCATTTGGTCAGGAAGCTGGCCGAATGCCCAGTGAAAGATATTGTTAGTCATTCAAAACTACATTTGTTCATCCTTTCAAATTCCCCAACCAATTTTGGATAAATGATTTGATTATTCGATGGATAGTACAAAGAGATTATGAGTGTTCAATTTTCATTATCGTAATCTAGTTGAGGTATAGCCTGATGAACCCAGGATGTTAAAAGTTTGTTGAAAGCATTAAACTTGTTATTGATCAATTCGTGAACGCGGTAATGTTATATATATTATATATATATATATATATGTGGGTATACCTGTTCATAGAAATATGGAAAAGTTTTTATATAACTGGATAACTTTGTGCCACGTGTGCTTGCGCAATGGTGTATAAGGTAAGCCAATACGGAATAGCACGCGAAGTTTAACTCGGGGTATGTAAACTCACCTGTAATCTGTATATGGGAACCTCAAACTTCAATTACCATGATTAGTAACTGACACGATTAAATTGTGTAGAGATACGATATCGGGGTGTAGGTATAAAGAGAGGCTGTTTCCACGTGGAACTGGAGTTCAGACTCTCTCGGTTCATTAGTCTATTAAAGCAGGTATCGCACTTTCCTAATTATCGAAGACCTCCGTAGATGGGACCTAATTAGATTTCCGTAAGGTCTTCGTACTCAAATTATTATCAACATTTCCCAGTCATCTTTCATTTATAAAATGGAAAATTCGCGTAACTTGTAAGAGCGGAAACTCGGAAAAGTATTCGTTTGAGAAAGAGTTCGATCGTGAAGATACGCTTTTTCGTGACATGTTCGAAAGCTTTTTGAATCCTAATTTGAAATCATTTGAATTTTTTCGGAATCACGTAAAATCTGTTGAATCCTTTGAAACCTTCTTGATATCATTCAGAATGTTTGAAATGTCCCGAGAAGATTGGAAATCTTCCGAATCTGTTTCAACCTGCTGAATTCATTTTCCATTTTGTGAAATCATGTTATATTTCTGAAATCGCGTATAGAGAATATTTTGAAACTCTTCAAAATCATTGAGAGTCCTTCAAAAGTATTTGTGTTTACATGAAATCACGTGAAATCATTAAAATTCTACAAAATCTTTTGAAACCTTATGAAATCTTGCAAATTTTTTATATGGTGTACGACGCAGCTGGACCAAGAATTTCGCCGTTGTTCGATGACCCAAAAATTGTGTTCCTTGAATTCTCTTCCTACATTGATTTTTGAATCAACGCTCTTCCGTTCTCTCTCTCTCCCGATGAAGAACCCTAGAAAGTTTTTACAAAGGATTCTTGATAAAGGGAGATCCAGCCAAGCAAAATAGAAGTAATATATCAATCCAATAAGCAGAAGGAAGTTAGAGATTTTTTATTTCAGCTCACGTGTCCTTATCGATTTATTTATACTAGGTAGCCTTTGCCCAATACTGGCATTCCTCTTTTCTCCCTTTTTCATCCGGTTTTCATCAGTCTTCGTCTGGACAAGAAGCTGGCTCGAATTTTTCGAAATTTTCAGGAAAACAATCAACCCATGTATATCTGGGTGAATTCAACCAGAAACGTTCAGCTGCAATGAGACATGTGCGAATTTGAAGCCCTTGGAAAATGGAAAAATTTCAAAGAAAATATATGTATAGATAGACGATCATCCATCGTCTCTTTCCTGGTCTCGACTATCCATAAATCGGATGTTCTGGATTTATGTTGACATTGGTAAGAGACGTAACTTTCCGCTGTCAATGAGGTTCCGCGGCGAAGCTCGCTAAAGTCGGAAGAGAGTTTTCTTAAACTTGGTTAACACGTTCAACGAATATCAAGTCACGTTTGTCCAATATAACTCGGTGTCACGTAGGCATTGGATGGAAGAATAGCAGTTCTTCGTATATTCTCTGTTTGTTACTGCAAAAATCACCACCGGAGAAATGAAGTTGTATGTTGTGCAGCTGTGGCTTCAAATTGGATTGACTACTATCGGTGAAAGTAATTTCGAAATTCTAAGAAGCTTGACCAGAATTTTTTCCACTCCTAGACTTTACGCGAAAGTAACAATATGCACTTTCAATTAAGGGGACCAGAAATTTGAAATAGTCCAGAATTCATTTATATTTCACCAAAGTTCATTTCACAGCAAGACAAATGTTCACTTTCAAAAACTGTTTCGTGAGGATTTTGGAGCTGCGTTGGTGTGATTAAGGTCGTTAAGGGCTGCTCATTTTGTTCGGAAAGAAAATCCTCATCATGTGAATGATGGAAATTTTTAATGCTACTGTTTTGGCCCAGTCATTTGCAAATTAGCGGCCCAGATTTTGGAAACTTTGGATAATTGGCTGTAAGTTTGGACACAGTCAATTTTTTGATATTCCTTCGTTCACATGATGAGGATTTTCTTTCCAAACAAATTTAACCCTCAACGACTTTTTTCGGACCGGAGGTACTCCAAAATCCTTACGACAGAACACCTTTTTGATGTGAAATGAACGTTAGTGAAAATAAATGTGGAACTAAGTTGTACTGGTCCCCTCAAAAGTGGTTCGGAAATTTTCGGATATTGAATGGAAAATTCGATTAGGTATTTCGCAGCTCGTCACGTCACGCGAATTATCACTCGCGGTCATTAAACGATCGTTCAGAAAGGAATTTCGTAATTCGCAGGGTAAAATATTGGAAGAAGACGAAATGCTGACCCATTTCCGCAAGCTGAATGCGTTGTTCCCAAGAATTTCAAATATATATCCCATCGAGAAACCTCCCATGCGACTATTTCTCGAAGATTGGGAAAATACAGAACCGCGGCAAATTCAGGAAATACTCGATCAGAATCGATTTCATTTTCTCTCAAGAATGCAACCATTATAGGTACAGAAAATTTTCGAAGAGAAATTTTCAATACTTTGTTATAACGCTAACGCGATGAAAATAAAAGTGAAAAAGTACCATTCGCTTTCTATTCTGTCTTATACGAATTTGCTTCATCATGAGTGAGTAGGAAAATGAAATCGAAAACGTCCGGTTTCTGTGAAAGCTGGAAGGATCTCACGGCCTCTAATAAAGGTCAAAGATCTTCTTAAACACACTTACCTACCTTTTGACCCAAAATTTCAAGGATCAGAGGGATATGAGATTCGGGAGCAGATGTGTGCGATGGCATAGGAAGATATCGCAGCGAGAGAGCATTGGGGTTTAGAGGTTTACTCATTTTCCAAGTTTTTACTGGCTCGACGGTAGCAGCTGGTCTTCATAATACGTTGGGAATAAATAAGTGATGTTCGAGAGATTTCCAAGCCTGAAATATTGAGCGAAAATTTGGTTAAAAAAATTCTCGACACGTGCCACGGAGAAGATCCTTGAAATCTGAGAAAATCGCTCAAGACTCGTAAGTCATAGATGTGTCTGAAAAATAAAATAGATCAAGGGTAGACGTATAACGTACATATTATCCGTAAAACACGAGACTCGAAAAGGCAACTGAATCCCATAAGAGCCGAGTGGCTCTTGCTTCTATATTAGCTGTTAACATTGTTTGCCTTGATGGACCCAACGATTTGGTAGTTTGGGTCAGACCCATCCACCCTTCGATTAAGCTAGAAAACACTCGGGATATGAAGTACCTTCTGCACTAAACACTTCGAGTCAAAGTCTCGCTAAAGGTACAAAGTTATAATGAGATGCAATTAAGTACTAATTCATCGTGGCTTTCAGAGATGAAAAACTTTTCCTTTGAACATCGAAGAGCAAAAAACGAAGAAACCTGATGCACAGCAGCTGAAGGAGTTCGCGATTCTAATTCTACGGGGTATAAAGATCACTAAAAAGCAAAAAAAAATAAAAAAATAAAAAAATAGCTTCACTTTCGTCGTGAATAATGAATATTAAAACTTAATTAAGATTCGTCGGAAAATTTTCTAAAGCCCAATATATATCTTTTTCCAATACATTGGCACGAGAAGTTCGACTTGTTGGACGATTTTCAAGGATAATACATCATCTTAGATTTGCAAATGCCTCAGAGCTTTTCACTCTTCGAAAAAGAGACGTAGTTGTGTGACGCGTTTTAATAGCATAAATCGAGATTGGCGAGAATCAGCGAGAATATCATGAAAATTAATACTGAACTCGATGCATGTGAGAAAATGGTTCTTGGAATGCAAACCAATTATCAAGCTGTATTGTTTTTCTTATTTCTCGATAGACCTTATACTTGGCTCCATGAATTCTGAACAGGCCTCTTCATCCTCAACTCTCCAGACTCTGGAGGAAATGGAAAGGAAATTGCTTCCTCTATGCCATTCTGCATGCATACAGCTGCCTTACTGAATCTATAATATTCTTATTAGAATAAAAAATTCACGAGATATAGGCACCAGAAAATTGACTGAAAAAAATGAAAAAGGATTTACACCTTCGTCGAACATGCCCAAGATCGTTCAATACCACCTCAATCGGGCACATACGTATTTTGGGGTGCAAATCTCCTAAAAATTTGTCTATATTTCAGCAACATGAGTTTCGTCGAACTGACGGAGCAGATTTTCAAAATATTGAACATTGTGGAGATTTCCGGAGATCGAATCAAATGTGTATGTTCAAATTCCAATTTCTTACTTCAGATGAATTGTACCGCATAATCGATGCATCAAGTTTCAAGCTCATGATTCTCAAGAGGGTAGGTACTTTACAGACAATTTTTGGGTAAAACTGGATTTAGATTGGTTCAGCGCATCTTAAGATCTTTTGTGTGTAAAGCTGAAAAACCATCCATGTCGTAAGACGTTTCAAATCGATGTTTTTGAGACTCGAAGACGTTACGTTCCCCTTAAAGAAGATCAAATTTCATTTAATCCTAAAAATCGCTGTATGAGGAAGGAATCCTGCGTCGTATTCGCGATTCAATGGCAAATGAGATTCGAGATGAGAAAATATATTTTCAGGTGCGAAGGTCGAAGCACTGAGCAACAAGTAAAACCGAAGCTTCACCGCTCCCGAGTAACGTTTCCTTCGTTTTCCTTCGATTCCACTTCCTCGTCCTTCACCTTTCAACCTCGTAGTTTTTCGCTCTCTTTTCCTCTTTTTCTTTTTATCTCTGCACTCTTTTCTCGACCACACAGCAGCCCTTGCCATCAATTTTCTTCGTTCTCTTTTGCTGTCTCACCCTCGATCGCGGAACGATAAAGTAGGGGTGTGAAATTTCGAGCCAATTGAACCGTGTCCCGAACACATGATTCTCGAACCTCGAGCACATGCGTGAGCTTTTCAATTAAATGCCAGAGGTATACGAGGCCCAAAGAAAATACCATATGGTGAGGATCCTCGCCAATTTTCCATTCATGTTTTTGTAGTCGTCGGTGGCAGTGATTCGTCAATTTTGCGAAAAAGCCATGCAGTTTTATTTTATTTTTTTTTCATCACGAGATTCTGTATGGAACACGCATATGAAGAAAAAAAATCTGCAAATGAGCAATTGGCATTGATGTAAACTTTGATTGTTTCAACTGAATAAGCTTTCAACTTTTTAGTTTGCTATACTTCTTGAAGAACTCGTGTTTCAAGATTAAATTAACATCGAATTTTGTTGCCAAAACTGATCTTGAATTAAATCTGAAAGGCCTGCAGTTAAAATTAAACCGTAGTGAAGCTTTGGAAAAAACAGTTTTTCATTTTTTAAATGGCCACAAAACGTCCAATCGAAGAATGGATGCTTGGAATTTCAGATTAAGATGGGATATGTTTTGAAAAAAAGTTTTAGTTTTCTGCGATGAAAGTTCAAGCGCAAGGAATCTTTCGCAGCCCAGCAAAGGAGAGATTTTGCAAAAGGTTCCTTGTCCCTGAACTTTCATCGCAGAAAATTATAACTGTTTTTCAAAACACATCCTACCATAATCTGAAATTCCAAGGATTGGTTGTTTGATTGAACGTTCTTTCACCATTCAAAAAATAAAAAACTGAATTTTTCAAAGTTTTCGTAGGCTTCTCTCTTAATTATAATTTTCCTGATACTTCATTAAGTATCTTTACATCGTGAGCTACGGGAAGCATTTGTTTTTCTTCGTCCTGGTGCCTTCCTCAAAATACAGTATCTCGGAATTTATTGGATCACCGATGACTGTAATGTTGTCAGATTTTTTGAATTTTCAAATTTCGAGTTCGTGGATCAAATACTGGGTCGGAATGGGAAGGTCTGGGTGATCGTCGTGAGCTGAATTATCCGCTTGTTTAATCAAAAATCAGAACCAAATACACGTAGGTATTATACGTATTCATTCAATTAACAAATTTATTTTGCACCGTACGTGAAAATGGCGTAGCACAAGAACTAGAGCCTCGTTAATTTCCCTTAGAAGCTAATTGTAAGCATAGCATATGCTCAAAAATTTGTCGACAATTATGCAAGACAGTTATGCTATTGTTCATAGATACTATGTAATTATAGACACGGGTACGTATCAAGTGCCAAGACAACAAGGGGCTGAGGAGTTAATTAACTCTCGAGTCCTTGACAGATTGAGGCCCGGATGAATCCTTAAAGGGTCTTGTTTGACAAAGGGGAGAATTACGAGCTCCAATATTTGCGGTATATTTTCATGTATTGTCTCCCCGGCTCGTGAAGTGCGTTCCAATTTTCTTTTCTCATAATTTTTTTAGGGTCGCATTTGAAGTCGTTCTGTATTGATTAATTCTTATCTTTGATACCCGCGGAAGGGGATAAAATTTGCAAAATTGCTTTGGGAGCTTTCCTTTGATCAATCCATCACCGCACGGCCGTTTCGCATTAACCTAATTAAAATAATACCAAACGTTAACTGCACTTAATTAAAAGAACAATTAAAAAGGCATAATTAACTTCGTAGCCTTTTGCTGCCTAGCCCATTGCAGAGGCTATTATCTACCATTAATAAATACTCATTATTATACGAATATATACATCCGCACATACATACGCTTCCGTTGTTTGTTCTACAGCCAATAAACTAACAGGCGCCATGAAAATGTATGGGATATTAGTCGCGATGGTGGTGGTTCACGCAGTACGTTGAAGTACCAATTACTTTACTTCGCCCAGTATATCGCGTAACGAGAAGCGACCTCGAAGGGCCAAAGCTTTCACCATGGGAGCTTTAAAGTTGACGGTTTATTACCAGCCGGATGTTCACGCCTCGGTTTTTCCTGTACATAGCTTCCAATGATACGACGCAATTATCACAGCCATAAAACTATACTATGACCATTAGACATGGCCCAGGAGAATTTAACTAACGAATAAAGACTGGTACATATTTTTTAATGGATTTTTCACGCAATTTTTAGTTCAGTCAAGTTTTTTACGAGTAAATTCACTATTTGTAAGCTCGAAACTGGATGTGGTATAAGAATGTTGAATTTTTCTCCATTAACAAAAAATCCCTAATTCTTCCGTTTTTGGCATTCAAAGATATTCGTAAAAAATACCACTAACTTTACATTCCAACTTTATGCTTATTACGAACCTCAATGTCGACCACGATGCAACCCACCTGTTGCTAAGCCTATGCCTCCCGAGTTTGAGCCTAGAAATTTACCCCAACTGTTGCGCAAAAAGTACACGGATAATCGTTATAGTCGAGGGTACAGCTGGTTTGTGATTCATCACACTTTGGATCATGATAAGAAAGCAAATATGCTATATGTATGGACTAGGATACAGAAGCTTGAGCCTATAGAGTCTGTAGAATGATGATCATGACAGTTTTCCATCCTTTTATGGATGAAAAATTCTCGATGTTGGCATGCAGCTGCTGATTGCAGTTGATTTGATGAACAATGTTCAAGCTTCCGCGGTTCCGAGGGGCTATATTCCGTTCAATTTTTGATACACAAGTCACTTTCGACTCCCAATCACTTTCAGGACTACCAGTGAGTTCAATAGTGACTCAAAATGATCTTCAGATACCAACAATGTCTTCCGGAGTTAATTTGTTGATATTGCGTACTTATGGCGAAATTTTTGAAAATACCAAATGACTCCTGAAGACTCCGAAGAATTTTCTAAGTACTATCAAAGGATTAAAAATAATGTTGAGAATTCCAGTACAGAGTCCCAATAAATTTTGAACAACTTCAGACGCTCAAAGAATTTTGAATATCCCCAGAGACTAAGAACTGCGACTAATTTGAAACATCCTTTGACGTTTCACTGTAACTAGTCGTGAGTTCCAAGATTCGAAATAACCTCAAATACCAACGTGTTAATAAGGAATTGCTCATTTGTAATTTATCGCGTCAATAAACTATACCGTGTATAGGTGTACGGGTAGAAAATCGACCAAGCGTCTTCTTGGCGAGGAAAACGTACATCGAGATTAAGACCAGGAATTTCATCTGTTATCGACAAAAGCAATTAATTTCCCCTCACACACACACACCCACATATATATATAATATATATATGTAAATACATACTGCACTAATAAATGGCTTGTCGTTGAGGTCTGCGAATGGTCCCGAGAACATGTATATTGTAACCTAGATAAAAGCCACTTTCAATAACTTTATGTCCTTCGCAGAGCGCGTATTTTCATATACTACGAACCATATACGAAGCAAAGTGTAAAAGTATGAAATACGGTAAAAGTGAAAAATGTACCTCTGAAATTTTTGAGGGAATTCATTTTATTACACATTCAAAATAAGATAAAAGGCACACAAGAAAAAAAAAAAAAAAAAAAAAAATGAATGTAACTCATCCTGGGGGTACACATTTGGTGGTAGAAAAATAATATCACCTCGTTCCAGAGTCGAGAGGACCACATACCATACAAATAAATATATATACATATATCGTCGAGAGAAATATATATTTTTGATGCATAAAACGTAAAGGATATTTGGCCATGGAAGCAGAAGCCTCGGGAAATGATCCTTGATAAGCAGCTATTCGTACGAGCCATTACTTTTTACGCAACCCCAATTTGTAGGGAGCAAAAAACAGCTCTTCGCTCCAAGCTTATTGCGAATTCTCAAGTTCAGCTGATGGGGGTTTTTTTTTGCGGCTTTTTTTTTGGAGGGTAAAGGATGCCCTACGTTCGTTATTCTCTGATATTACATTTTTATACGAAACTGATCTATAACTGCGACACGATCATGTGAAACTGTACCATTACTTTGAAAATTTATTCTGAATTGATCGCAAAAAATGTAGATTACTTGACAAAGATCATGAGAATCATGATACTCTAATTAGTTTGTACACATTTGATTGATTTTCTCATTGGGTTTGATCAGTAATTATAACTTGAGATGGGGTTTCTCGAACTTTGATACGTTTATTTTAGTATAGAACGATGCATTTCCGTTTAATTGTGTTAAGTATACTTTTACTTAGTTGGGAATATCTAGTCTGAAATCCAGAGGTTGAAAATCGCTACCTTGATAATAAGAGGTGTTGCTTGGTTAATTGGCTGCTTTGAGTTTATTAAATTGAGTTTGTAACTACTTTGGGGGAGAAGAAAACGAGGGTGCTTGATTAACGCGACACTTTGAGCTTCACAGATTGACGCGCCCCGGAGTCTTTGAGAATTGGGGATTTATCGATAATGAAGAATCAGACGAAGCCTTACCTTGAATGTTTACCCTGTCACGTTCCCCAAGATTTTGATACTTCAAGTAACAAAGCTAGGCACGTACATGATTAAATCAACATCGATCAGGTTTCTATATACCCCCTAATACGCACCCGGGGTAGCGGTACTTATTCGAAAATGCTGATATATTGCCTTCGTGCTTCCACAGTCCGGATACCACACGATGGATATCAATTCGCACGATTATCGTAGTCACAGATCATAAAATTTCGAGATCGTGCAATATCAACTCAATTCCACAACAACAATTATTCATACATGTCGAGATCACGCGCCATTTGGCGCTTTTGAAGAGGCGGAAAGCACTTGATTTAGAGTTTGGAGTATGTATAGCTAACTGTACATCCAATTTCGAAAACTGTTCACATAGGCTTTTGAATTCCCGCTTCAAAAAGGAAAGAAATTTTTACCTTGAGAACGAATTAACAGCTTTTGATGATTTTATAGTCTCAATCGATGAGGTTTCTGGTAACTTGAAACTGATTGGATTTTGGATTCAACCGATCCAGTAGTTTTCAATATATAACAAAAGGTAATAATTTTACCGATGATTTCTTTCCCAATGATCTGGGTTCCAGTTGATAGGATTTGCTCCAACTTAAATCTGATTGAATTTTTCTGTCAATCGATGCAGTAGTGAAGTATAAAAAGCTTTCATATTCTATGCGCCCTTATATCTCTTCAAGCTTACCTAGAAACTAGGGGTCGTATGGGTCTATAATCAATCAATCAATCAGTGATTTAATCAATCAATCAAGGGATTTTCGATTTTTGAACTACAAGATTGTTATTTTTCTACGACCATGAGACTAGAGACTCTGGGAATGAAACAGTCTGTGCCAAAATGGGTGTTCGTCAGTTTTTTGGGACGTTGAGTACGCATCGAAAATCGACATTAGAAAATTCCAAACGGATATTAGAATGCTGAAGTCAATAGCTTTACCCTTTAATATAATCTAGTTTCAATTAATTATACTTTTCACTCGAAGAATACTAGGTATGTAAATATGTTGAAGCTTGGTGGTCCATTATGTATTCAGCTGAATTATTTACTAATTTTCTAAATTCCCGATTTAGACAGAAATTTTCTAAGGAACTAAAAATTTGACGCGGAATCTAGTCAAGACGGGAGCATTTTTAAAATTAGAATGAACATCGCACGATCATCAATCCGATATAAGATTTGGCGGGAAAATTAAAGCAGCTAGATTTCCGTAAGGCTGTCACGATTGCTTGAAATTGCTAACTAAACGCGGTCCGCGTGGATGACTCGTGAATATAATTAGCAGTCGTTTAGATATGAGTTCCGCCTTGTCGCCGTATTACAAGTTGAGTAAGCCCAACCTTGGATTATAGTTAGTTTAAACTTGAAACTAGGGCGTTGCCGAGAAGGAAGTGATTTTATAAACTCACCGGGGGCTACGTAACCACAGCAACTGTATCATGGCAACGGATTCCTACCCAAGGTGAACCTTTTCTTACATCAATATAGCGATATCCCAAGTCGGGAAATGCTTGGCGAAAACGTATGGAATTACGGGAATTTTAGGGGATGAACAGAAGAAAAAAAAAAAAGAATTGGGATTCCATCGGCATTCTGAAACTCAGTTCGCTGATATGTCAAACTTGACGTTTCATCATCGTCTCATGTTTATACAACGAACAGATAGAGTTCCGTGTCGTTATCAATTTTCAGTGTATCATTGTATTTTCCATACGGAATACAAGGACTGCATATAAATCCTGATACCTATTTTCTTGCCAATCAATGCAAATTCCAATAGCTTTGTTTGTGTGGATGAGAGAGACGGGGTGTCGCCGATTAATTAGCTCGATATCGAGCGCGGATATCCTTCAATTTGACACGTTGTAGGACAGGGGTTGTTAATGGAGAATTTGAATTCAAGCCGCATGCTTTGATCCCGTCATGAAGATCCAGCGGCAATGAATCCAGTGAAGTAAGATAGAAAGAGAGAGAGAGAAAGAGAGAGAGACAATGGAGACAAAAAATTACATTTCGGTCTTATAAGGCCCGGCGATACTGAATTTTGACCGACATTTGTTATTTCGTCAAATATCTCCGAAATGATAACACCAAACGGATTTTCCATCGGGAATCCGATGATTTTTGAGGAATAGGTGTCGACCCATCACATCACGCGAGAGTAAATGAAATCGATGAAAATTCATTTATTGTCCATCGCGATGTGTGGGCGTGCCACATATTTTGACTATTATCGAAGCCTACGCATCATTGAGGCCCAAAAAAACATGTTGCTGCGCTGTTCTTTGTGAACCGTCGAAGACATCGATCGTAAAACATGATCGTTTTAGGCAATAATAGGATTGTAGTTTGCAAAACAGAGAGGGAAAGCCATGGTGTGATCTTCAGTTCCAACCGAGGTTCCGGTAATGCTCGGAAGATGGAGGTTGTAATCATCGCGTGGAACCGATGAACTGAGGCTCCGTATACTTAGCAGGCAAATAGGGTAAAGGTGCTATCGATGGACCCCCTAAGCAAAGTTGGTCATAAAAATTGCATTTTAAGTCGAAAATGCAAAACCAATGGTGGATATTTTCTTTGAAACCTATTCTACAGGGCGGCCACGAGTAACTAAAATTATCGTTACTCTTTTATTATTTATCGCCGATTTTCTGGTTTTTGGAATTGCCCCATTCATGGACCAGGCTGTACCAGGTTGTACCAGGTTGTACCGGGTTGTACCTGGTGCAGCCTGGTACAACCTAGTACAACCTGGTACAACCACGGTACAGCCTGGTACAACCACGGTACAACCTGGTACAACCTGGTACAATCTGGTACAGCCACGGTACAACCTGGTACAATCTGGTACAACCATGGTACAACTAATATTGGCGAGAATTTCGAATATCCTCAAACTACATTATTTCACTTTGCTTAGCTCCAGCACCACCGATAACCTTTTGGCGATACCTAGCTTATTATAATTTGAGGCGTTTGTGAAACGTCCCCGTATTGGAAGTCACATGGATGGATTAGCGAAATGAAGATCCTTCACATTTTCAGGTAGAAAAATAATATACGCGTGGCACGTTTCCGGCTTCGCGCATCTAGTTCCGAATTATTTGATACCAATTCAATTTTTACAAATGCAAATAACATTTCCCGAATTTTGAAAACATAACGGACGGGTTTCCTGAATCATTTCGAGTTGATTTACGCAAAATTTTTAATTTTTTATTTCATCGTGCCTGCTAACTATACGCCTGATAATTTCATATTATTAAAAAATAAACTGTTGTTTCCCAAACTGTAAAAACTTATTCTTAATCTTTCCTAAATAATTCCCAAACGATTGCATAGATAGAAAATGAAAATGAATATATTTGCCTGCTAAGTATACGGAGCCATGAACTAAGCCTTTTTCGTTCACGTGCTTACCTCCATCTCCCGGGCATTACTGGAACCTCGGTCGGAACTGAAAATTACCATGCCTTCTGGGCGATTGACAATTGCGGATTGTCACCCGTCTCTGTTTTGCAAATTACAACCCTATTATTGCCTGAAACGAGAATGTTTTACGATCGATGTCTTCGACGTTTCACATAGAACAGCGCAGCTAAACGTTTTTCGCTTCAGCGATGCGTAGACTTCGATAATAGTCGAAATATGTGGCACGCCCATACATCGCGATAAACAATAAATAAATTTTCATCGATTTCATTGACTCTCGCGTGATGGATCGAACCTGTTTCTCAAAAATCATCGAATTCCTGACGGAGCATCCATTTGGTGTTACCGTTTCGGAGATATTTGACAAAATGAGAAATATCGGTAAAAATTGGGTCTCATAGCTGGGCCTTAACTTTTACCGCCAAAAATCTTCAATGTTCTTAAATTTCGACCCCGTTCTTTATAAAGTACCTAACGGAAATTCTGAATTCAAGGTTTCCGTTAGCAAGTCGCTGAGACTCTTGAGTTACAGAAGGAGGGTCATGAATGTTATTACTATTTGCTCTGAAGCAGACTAGAGACTATGAGTCTGACACCCTCGGCAGTTAATGATTGACAGTTTGCGAACAACTATCCATTTCACCAACCGCAATGTCGGAGCATTTCTAGTCCGACATTGATGAGTTTTTTCTTCAGCGAAGCTACACGTTAAACGGGCAAAAGGATTCCTGTGGAATTATACAACGAATTCAATTTGAATTTACTCATAATTCTTGTTTTAATTAATTTTTTTTTTTTTATTACTTCTAATTTTTTTTATTAAATCGTAAACTGCAGTTGGCACTGGGCGAATATTCATAGCTTCATGAATTTCCAGTAATTGGAAACAGATTCTTCGTTTTTAAAACTTACATGAGAAGGCTGACATTTTTCCAAGAATTTGAAGAGGATATTCGGAGAGAAGATAAAAACCCTCGAAGACTTCGCGAATCCGAATTCCCTAGAGTCCATTGAGACACAAGGGGAAAGAAAAAGAAAAATCAGAAAACCAAGAGGTCGAAATACGTCGACGTTTCTCTCAAAGAACTCTGAACATGTATTATATCCACAACGAAGAATATCTGAGTTGTTCAGAGACAGAGGATCGATATTATATACTTTGATAAACTCCTATGAGTTGATTTTGGTCTGAAGTCTTCGTTCGGCTGGAAAAACTCTTCTAACACTCGACATATTCTAACTTATCAAAGTAAATTGAAAAAATTTATATAGAACGCTAGGCGATATAGCATTATTCAATTCGGCAATAGGTAGTATGGCTGTTTGATCTCAAATCCACATTTACGAGTGCTGAAAATTCTTTTTTGGTGTCTCAATTGCTTTCGTATCAAATTTGCCCTGGAATTTATAGATAAATTAATTGCAATTAAAAAAATTGTCAATCAGAAGCAGAACCTTGTGTGTGCCGAACACATTTGACCTCCGACTTCAATATTGCTGATTTTTTCCTGAAATTAAATCCATAGGGCCGTTGGTATCTGATGAAATTTGGAATTACTTTTAATTTTGTCTATCATCACTTCCGCGGCAACCATCCTCTGCCTAAATTTTCTTCAATCTTCTTTCGCAATTAAACCTGCAGAAGGTCCTATCCACAAAAATGTTCAAAATCATGACCAGAAACATTGAAAGGTGATATTATAGTTGTAAAAAGTAATAGAGAAACTAGAACTTTGATTTCGTTTCATGTTTTCCTGAAGCCAAACCCAGAAGGTTGTATTTGCAAAAATTATCGGAGGTCTTCTGTTTATAATTATCTGGAATCATGAAGAATGAATTATTAGATTTTTGCAGCAAATGTAATCAAACCGTTTCCATTAGATCATACTGTCGCATAATGTCGCCGACGACCTCACGGCATTAGTGAAGTGATATATTACTTCTAATATACTCTGCTCCGTGATGAAAAAGCACCACCGTTTCATTCAACATCAATGAAGATTTCAAAGTCGCTACTAAATGGCAGAATTAAAAGGTTCCCTCTTTCTTGTTCGCGCTAAGGCGTGTGAAAGCCTTTCACGGAAGCACTAATCAGGTATTGTTAGTAAGAACCACCCCTAGGGATGGCTGCTTAGTGCAGAGGGTTGATATGATTCGAATAGTCGAAGAGTGCGTGTGTATACCTCTGTATAAAAGGCTCCAGATCCAACTTACACACGGAAGATTGACTTCTCGGATTAAATCAAATGAACTCTACTCTAAGTTGATTAGCTCAGTTCGAAAGGCTCCAGAACACGTGCCGCTAACGGACGAGAAGAATTGCTTTGGCAAAATATATCGGGTCAATGAATATATGGCGGTGAAGCGTTTGGCGGGCTTCTCATCGCTTAGAAATCGCGTTTACCACCTGGATTTCGGAATGCAAATTAGAAATTACACCTCTTATTTGCATCAGGTTTGTTCTGCAATAACTTCACATGTTATAAGGGTTAAAAATTCTTTGCCAAGAGGCAAACCAAGGTGGCAAGGTGCCGGAGGACCTCATACAATTCTTAATCGTTCCCTTCAGCCAACTCTTCGATGTTTTGAAAATAATTTACTACTCAGGTCCAGAGAATCACTTCTGATCGTTTTTGGATGCAGCCTGAGTGTGAATATGTGATCAATTTCTCATCTGCATGATGATATCTCAGAGTCGAATGACTAGATTTCGATGATTTACATAAAAAACAATGTGGTTTTGCATAATTTAGGGCTGATAAGATTTTGCATTTTATCGGTCCTTAATAGTTTTCGAGTTATGGTAAAAATTCATTCATCCACAACAAAATTTGAAGAAAAAAAAAAAAACTATCCAATTTCCGAGCCACTGAACAAAATTATCCGATTTTCAAATTCCGAGTTGTCGGATCCAAAATTCCTGAGAGTTTCTAAAGACGAGATGATTTGTTCAAAAAGGTGTATTCGAGGTTTTTTGAGTCAGTGAACATGAATACGAAATTGACTGAGGGAAATAAAAAATAGTGGATTCCGGAAGGAATTAAAGTGATAAACTTTCTGCTCGTAATGG
Source organism: Ametastegia equiseti (assembly GCA_963989295.1). Taxonomy (NCBI): domain Eukaryota; kingdom Metazoa; phylum Arthropoda; class Insecta; order Hymenoptera; family Tenthredinidae; genus Ametastegia; species Ametastegia equiseti. The sequence goes on from OZ022399.1 coordinate 7,799,717, forward strand.
AATACATTTCAAATTGACGCAACATCTTATTTGAAAAGTTATAGGTCTGGCCCATCATGGTCGATCGACGGATCTGCCGTTCTAAATTTCTTCTAATTTTATAATCCAGAAAAATTTTGATTGAAAGTGATATTTTTTTAGAGGCTTTCTCATCTGCGTATTAAGACGCAAATTCTGAAGCTTCGTACCTATAGCTGTTGAGATACGACTCGAGTATTCATCGACTCGTTTTGGAAGTAAGCCTTTCAACAAGATAATTTGAATACTACCATATAGCTTGTTATCTCGGTGTTACTCTACCCGCAGGGGTTATTAAACTCGTTGGGATTAAGCGATAAAGTTTGTTGCGTCAGAAAGGCGTCAAACTTTTTGTCAACCATATATTTATCTTCAAGGAAAAAGGATCTCGAAAAGAAGAGTGGCAAAAGTTTAGTTAGCGAAAACCCACCCCAATTACTCGCCAACTAATTTTTCCGTGTCTCCTCTCCTACTTTCTCTAGGTCGTGATAAAAATAGCAAACAGACATTTGCCAGGCTAGTAGAACGAAAAAAAAAAATTTGATTTTACTTATCCAAATAGAACTAATTTCTTAATATGATTTTGTAGCTTGTCAACAAAGACTATATCTATTGCACATGGAAATTGAAATTCAGTCTAAGATTGTTGATATACGACTCTCTGAAAGTTTTGAATAGTTTGTGGGCGTTTGTGGAAATACGTATTTTCAATCAATTTGTCTGCTTGGTTGTTAAGCGAAGCAATAAAGTCGGTAGCATCAGTGTGTATTTACATTCTCGTCGATTTGCACATTTGTTGAACGACCCTTCGGCGGGTCCATTTCATTCGTTTATAGAGACGCGATCCAGTTCTGAAGTTTTGACTCTGCCACTCGCAGAGTACGAATTCCTCGTACCCCATTTCTCAAGTTTTGTGTCGTACTTCGAAAATGACAACGAATTTGAAAAAAATATTCATATTCATTCATTTATTAAATGGGGTAAGGTTTTAGAAACTCAAAACCAAATTGTTGATCTCATTAGTCCGACACGCCCTCAAGACTTGAAGAAAAACAAAAAAATAAAAAAATAAAAAAAATTGGTGAATGACCAGATTCTTGATAAATATTATTCAAGATATTGGAAGCAACGTTGATTTCCAGTGCTTTTTCATCCCCGTACACTTACACTTACAGATATATATATATAAATTGTGGAAATTCTAATTTGAAAATTAGGGGTGAGTTTTCTTCTGAACGATTTTTCAGGTTAACGTTCATACCACTGTTAAGTATCTTTTCCTAGAAAATCCATGACCAATCGGAACTCGCCCTTCGAACGCTGAAAACTCGCGCTTTGAGCGGAAAATTCGCATATTGCACCCTAAGCAACTGATTCCGTGTCAGCGCTGTCAAGTATCGAAGCGATCTGTCAAGTTCAAGTGTCAAAGTGATAAAATTGAAAAATTAAAAAAATTCGATTGTGGAGACTAAGTGTATTCCTTCCCATTTTGCCTCTATTAACGTATTTCACTGATAGAATGCGACAGATCTTGCGACACATCGAAGAAAATTAATTTGTGATAATAAAGGTTAACGGATGAATTTTGCAATCAAAATCCACTACAGCAATAATGCAGCAAGACTTTTGCCTTTGATCGTATGTAAACTGTATACTTTTCTCCATTCTGTCTCTTTGATTTTTTGTGTCTGGTGATTTTTGTAGCTTCACCGAGACGCTCGGGAGAGAATGACAAAGTTGAAAGTTGGTATCGGAAAAGTAAAAAATGCTGTAAAAATTTGAGGCCTAAAGAAGAAGAAGAAGAAGAAAAAAAAAAAAAAGAAATTGAAATGGGGCGCGTGAAATGCTAGTTTGTAGTAAACACTCTGCAAGTTCGCAGTCTCAAGACGAATAGGAAGTCATTTATTTTCATACTGCCCAGGCCATTGGCGAAGTAAGAAAAGAAAAAAATGCTTAAGATATATCGCAGACATTTGTCCTAATTTCATCGAGCAGAAGTAAAAAGGTCCGTAAAGATATATATATATACCTACACGCGTCGCTAACACTAAAATTTGTGCGTGTTCGGGAACGACTCTGGATCTCGCTGATAAGGACGTATTCGATTAAATGAAACCCAACCAGACACACATTGAATATGAAATGAAAAAGCGTACGATATCAGCTGGACCATTTCGGTGACTTACGATCACAACGACAAATTGCTTGTTTGAATCAAGAAATCATCGGAAATTTGTAACGCTTTTTATACAAACAGTCATCAGGTATAAGGGTACAAATTTTGCGGGATTTCCCAATTACCGAATTTCGCTATCTAACATATGTGACAAAGGTTTAGTTTCAGTTTTCGTCGATTTTGAACTTTTTGCTTTATGTACCCACTTGCACGACAAACAAAAGAATTATTTCCAACCCAAAAATCAGTCAACTGTGAGTCTGTATAGGTGTATTAGTTATGAATTAAGTGGCAATTTTGAATGCTTGAAACTATATTTATCAGTGAGAAACCGCATTTTTAATTCGATCTTTGGATGGTGATTTTGGGTTTCGGGTTATCAGGGGCTGAAACTACATATTTGTTTCGAATTGGGTGGATCTCGTCTATCAGTGTGCAGAAAAAATTCGATAATAAATTGTGTTGAAACAAATTATAGATGCCTTTTATAACAGTTGGGGCTAATCCGAAACTTGGATACAAATGAATTGTCAGAGAGTTTTATCCTGCCAATGGAAACTGATGATGGGAATGATGCCAAAACTCAAATTGTTACTTCTGGCCGCGTCTAAAATTTCGAGTAAACTCGATGGGCAGACAAACCGACATCTCGTGCGAAATAATTTCTTTGGATTCTGGAGATTTGATCAAAACGTGAAGATTTTTCAAAACTAGACAATATAAGATATAGCCATTTTTTAGCCAGTTCCAATAATTTTTTTTCTCCAGATAGGACGTGTATGTAATGTCAGACCAGCAGGACTTCGCTATAAGGACTTTACACTTGCGAAACACACATGGGTATATTTAATTATTTGTTGCGTGAAACGATTTTTGGCAAATGTTTGTATCAGGCGGCTTATCACAACTCGAAAAATCGAATGTCCAATAATTGGTTCATCCAATCATTTTTTATTTTTCGCTTTTAAGAAAAGGGAAGTTTGAATGACTCCCCCGAAAATGAAAAGTTGAGTTTCACAAAGTCTCCACGATTTAAGGTCCAGAAAATCACTTCCCACTATTTTTGGATGGACATCAGGGTGTGCGTGTGTTATCAATTTTATGTTCAACGATATCTTGAAAATGATTCGACGGATTTCGATGATTTTGGTCTCAATCCATGCGGTTCTTCGTAGCCCAGAACTGATAAGATTTTGAATTCACTCTAGTCGACTAGTTTTCGAGTTTTTGAGCGGACAATATTTTACAAAAAATATTCAAATGGTCATATCTCAAGAACGAATCAACGGATTTGGATGATTCTAATCTTTATCGATAAAATTTGCTCCAACTTAAAAATGACTGAATTTTGAAAGGGATTGATGCAGTAGTATAGTATTGTTCGATCTTGAAAGATCTGTCCAAGACGTTTTAGTTCTGGCCCAACGTAGTCAGCCAAATAGCCAATTTACCTATTTTTTTTTACTATGATCAATATACCGTCTATGCGTAATACGAAGGGTTCATTGACACGCCCGGCAACATCATCCACAACGTCTTACAAAGTCAAGAGGGTGAAAGATTCTCGTTTCCTGGAGATGGAAAGCATTCTACACGTATAGGTATACGACAAATCCTGCCCCACCTGCAGTCTTCACAATTCTCTCGTATCTACTGAAATTTTATTTACGAAGGATCTAAATCAATCTGTTGCGTCGCTTATCCGCCAATAATTGTAGAATGAAACCTGCACCTGCTGCAGCTAGAAGCTTTCTATTTAGTTTAAAGACGTGGGGAGGAAGAAGAAAATGCAGAGGTATGGATACCAAGGCGATATATATGTTAGAAATTTCTGGGGTTAAATTCCAAAACTGTGTTTGAAGTTTTATTCATATACAGTGGTAGTAAATTCACAATACATTCACAGTTCAATTGTTAGAAATTTTACAAACTTGCCATACAATTTAGTAAAATTCGAATACAATTACGTATTTTTGTCATAAAAGTTTCGTACAACGATGTATTTCTTAGCAATTATACAAAACACGCTTGGCAATTCACTTTGATACGCGGAATTTGTAATTTTGCAAGGATTTCAAACGGTATAAATGTGTAGTAAATTCACAAACTATCTATTTTGGAACAAGTATTCCAGGCTGGTCTCTGACTCGTATATCTAGATAGAATAGATCCTATGTTAGGGTAAATTTGGAGACAAATACGTACGCGTATGAACAACCGAGCTCCTCGCCGAAATGATTGACCATTAAACGTTTAATCGTCCGCATGTCTAGCCGTAGCAATTCTGAATATAATTGCAAATCAATTCTCGACCACGATGATCTCGCGTTACTCCAGCTCGGAAATTCGAATCGAGGTTTATTATACTTACGGGATATTCGTGGTCACATCGATTAGTATGGTCAAGGAAGAGCTAAGATCCTCAGCTTTCGATATCCCGAAGTATTATCGATTTGAAAAGCGCCTTTTTGGAAAAAAAAAACATCTTTCAGAAATGCCTCGACGTGATGGATTGATCTCTAGAGGTAGCTTTCGAGCACTCAATTCCATTAAAACTCGAGTAATTTTGCGAAATCATCATGAACGCTTTTTCTTCTTCCCAAAAATTTCAATAACCTCACAGGTGTTGCAAGCAGCAAAGACTCCTGGACCACCAAGAGGCATACGTAGATCGTGTCGTAAATCAACGACGAATTTTCCGCGAACGCAAACGTGAATATGCCTAAGGCAGTTTGGAGGAAAATTGAGAAGAGCAAAAAAGTGCCGAATCGTGCGAGAAATAAAAGTAAAAATTTGCGAAGTATGGTCTCGCGCGACAACGTATAGAAATATTGAAATATGTGCCGGAAGACCTTTTCGGTGTCCAGGAATGACGGAGTGCGCCGTTTTCCAACCCACTGGCTTCTCCGGATGTGGCTCGTCGAAAAGCGGCAGGCTACTTCTAGGAGGGAAATAGATAATACATATATAGGTGTGGACTTTTTTCGGTGTACATACTGCCTATAGTAAAAGCTATAAAATTTGAATATCAATGATCAAAATATATCCCGTCGTAACTAATGGAAAAAGTACGCAAGTGACAAAAAATGCGATTTGAATGCGGCAAAAGGGCGTACAATTTAATTTTTTTTTTTCGCCGTCCGATATGGGAAAAGGGTTGAAACTATAAAAGCCGCTGTTTTTTTTTTTTTGAGAGAGAGAGAGAAAGAGAAAAAGTGCAATTTAATCGCCAAAGGGATAAGTGCCACGAATTTACGCCCTTTTGGCATTAACCTCATCGAAAAAATTACCTCTACTGATGCCAGAAGGGCGTATCGGCCAAAAACTCTTGTTTTACCGGGAGATGAACGGTTTAGGGGATGAAAACGAATATCCGATCAAAATAAAGTTGGTTTTTCAGTAAAATATGCATTATTCGCGGATAAGCCCTCCTGGAATTGGTAGGGGTGATATTTTTTTTAATGAAGTTAATGCCAAAAGAAAGTAGGTATATCCACAAAATTTCTCGCTCTTGAACATCGATGGTGTTATTTTTTATTTCAAAGCTGATCTAGATGAATGAAGAAAAAAAAAAGTTTACACCCTTCTTCCTTTGGAAAAGGGGTTGAATATGTCACTTACACCCTTCTTCCACTAATCACGTGATGTAATTAGACTCTGGAGAAGAACCTTGATGAAGATCGAGGCAGTTCAGTGTCAAGTTTTAGGTAAAAAAAGCTAATCAAACGGGACAACCCTATAGATTGAGTACCTTATACTTTCAAAACTAATAATTTTACTCATGTTGTGTTTAGTTTTAGGAAATTTGTCACGAATGACAGATAGCAAGTTTTCTCGTCTTGCTAATTATCGAGATTCCCATCCATCGCCGAGACTCATACTTCAACCAATTAGGATGAGAATTTAATTAAAAGTTTCGTTGAGAATATAAAAAGTTTTTCGCGACATCGTTTTGCTCGTTAGTTCACTAGGAAAGAAAAAAAGAAGAAACATGGTGTAGGTACTATAGAGTAAAAATCCTCCATGTCAAGGAGGATGAGAGTCATAAACGTTCTGTACAGTTTTACGACTTGTTGAATTATTCAGAACGCTAGTTGCAACCATCAATTCAAGCTCTCTGCACACCTGTTCTACTCATGTACCTATACTTATACACGCACATTTAACTACCTAGATAAATTATTATCTTTCCACTTGAGTCTCATGTTCAGGTTGTGGCTTTTCCCTTTCTTCCTTAACGGAGGAAAAAAAAAAACAACCCTTTGGATCACATTCAATGATGATAATGTCGATTCCAATTTAGAATAGGGTAAAGTGAGTGAATATGGACCGGCCCGAATTGATGGACCGGTAAGTTTCTCCGATCGTAATCGATGAAAAAATTGGAAACTTGGTGAGGTAATGGTATTTGGTACAACGTACCAAGGAAAAAAAAAAACTCAATCGATTCGGATATTTTACACCGAAGTGACAGAATTTCGCCAATTTGAAAAATCTCTTGGATTCAAGCATGGGTCCTAAAAAATTCATTACGGAGTTCGACTTCGACACTTCGTTCAAAAAAAATTTCGGTTGGCATGAAAAGTTTGCAGATTTCATGAGGAACAAAATGCCGTCAAGTTCATGTCGATACGTCCGTCGAATCGGAAATGGCGGCTGAGTCCATTTTCACCACCCCAGCCGGTCCATCTTACCAGACCGTTGTCGCGGATTGATGGACCACCTCATAATTAATCGAGAAAGTGTTTTGAAAAATATGAAATATTTTTTTTCCAATGGACCACAGAAAAACGAAGAAAATACGTGGTCGAACTTTGAATTTCGGAGCAGCATCACTTTTGAACGAATATTTGAAACTTTGCGGTCCATATTCACTCACTTTACTCTACAATGTCCTGCCACCGTAATGTGAGTGGACAATTTCTGTAAAAATTTTCAAAAAATTTGTTCGATCTTACAGAAATTATCCAAAACGCAAAAATGTGTTGTCTGACATCGCGAGACGATTTTTTTCACATTTTTTACCAAATCGGACTCAGACCTTTTTCGTTCTAGATTTAAGGAGGTTATATTGTATTACGGGTGAGTAGGTACGAGCATATCCCATAGAATTCCGAGACTTGGGTGGGCCAGAAAAATTCACGAAGAGGAAGTTGGTCGAATTTATTGCTTTCATCCACTTACCTCTGGAAGTGAGCATTTTAGCGAAGGGTAGGTACTCTGATCGGGTAAAGTAGATACGTGAGTCCCTGTGGGTTGAGCTTTTGTACATTCCGTATGATTTTATGGTTCGAAAAACTTATCGCCTCGCGTGTAGCAGCTGTTTAACGATGAATATTCGTCTGAATAACATTTTAAAGTTATTATAAAGTTCAATTTCTCCTAACGTAAGTTTGTGGAAAGTTCAACCTTGGATAATGCCTCGTATTATTTGTCAGCAACTACTTCGCATGGCTTCGAGGAACCGAGCCATAGTCGGAATATTGCACCTGAGTCCTACCAGTCGATTCAAACTTCTTCAAACTGGACTTTGAAATTTCAGAGCCAAAGTTTAGTACATAACACTAAGCGATTTGGAGATGATGACATTCACTGAAGTGCTTTCCTCTTTTCCGCGCGTAAAAAAGCTCTTCCTGTCTTGAGCTGAGTTGAGCTGCCGATAGCTCTAGAAACGACTTTTTTTATATAAAAAATTTAATAGCTCATTGGAAAAATACTGCAGGATAGTTTTTGCTTCAAAAGAGGCCGAGGATTTAATCATTCATAACTTTCTGCGTACACCAGATTCCAAAATTTCGTATAATGAATCCTTAAAGATATCAAATGATTCCGAATGTTTTTAAAGAATCCAAATAGTCCCCAAAGATACTCGAAATTTTGCAGGATGCCAGTGATTTTTAATGATTTTCCGCGATTAGCAGAAATTTCTTGTGAGTTCACATAATTTCAGAAGATTTCAAAAAGTTCAAATATTCCCGATGATTTCAGTTAATTATTATAAATTTCTCATGAGTTCACATGATTTTACCTGATTTTTAAAGATTTCAATGATTTTATTTATAAGTCCACATCATTTCACGGGATTTACAAAGTTTGTTAAGGATTTCGATGATTTCTAATGATTTTCTATCATTCAACTGAAATTCCTCATAAGTTCACATGATTTCTGATGATTTCAAATTTTTTCAGAGATTTTAAATCGTTTTATCAGATTTCCAACGATTTTGTGGATGTTACAAAATTTTCAAAGATTTTGAAGATTCTTAATAATTTTGCATAATTTCAAACTGTTTCAAAAATTTCTCGTAGAGTGTCTATTCGAAAGAAGAATCATGATTGACCACGAAAGAAGCATTTTTCCTTGCGCTCATATTTTCTGGCACTCAGTATTCAGAGTTTATTTTCGATCACCGATTACCAAAATCGGGTTCAATCTGTTCTACTTCCAAAATTTGAGATCTTGGATCTGATACGGCCGCTTAAAATTGCCAAAAATTTATCTTTCACTTCAAAAATTGGTATTCGTTAGTTTTCGCGGTTGATGAGCACAAATGCAGAAATCAGTGAAAAATGAAAAAAATTACTATTGCAGGATTTGAAGTCAAAAAGACCCATAGCTAATGCATTCCATTCAAATTTAATGAAAGTTTCAGTTCTTACTATAAACTATTTTGGAGCTCAATAAATCCCAGCGGGAAACTCTGCAGCTGGCCTATTGCAGTGAGCTGAATTACCTGGTCATGATCATAAGAGGAATAGCAGAAGTTAGAGTTTTTTTTTTTTACAAAGCGTGATCCTTGCTCAATGAACTCTGTAGCTGTAGTGGGTACAGAGGAGGAGTAATTAAACGATAAATAAGTCCGACTCTCCGACAGGGATGCTGTGAATTATCTCTGACATTTGGGATCTTGGATGGATTTATGTGTTCAGAAAGCGAGGGCGAAAGGGTGAAGGGATGTAATGGGGCGAAACGGCGTACATAAGAGTACAATAACCAAGAGGTGCTTATTCTGCCTTGCCACGTTTTTCCACCTTATGTATTTAGCCCATATTATTTTTTCGACTTATTATATTATATAATATATCTGCTTATCATTTTGCAGAATGTTATACGGCACCCTTGCCGCTGACAATGAGTCGCAGAGTACTTAGGGGTCGTTCTAATATGAACTAATTTATAAACTAATTAGTAATCATCTCCTGTGCATGGCCGTGTAGCTATTGTTTTCAATTTAATTACGCCCTATTCCCAGCAGCATTATCATTCCTGACCTGGACCCCGATGCATCTTACCTAAGATTACACCTTTGGAATATCAAACTTTTGCCGACCCTCGGGAGCGTCACCAAAGCTCCATGCCCGGAATTTATGATTTATGAATATGTACTAGCTAGTCTGCATAGTTTCGTACATGAAACATCGTATTAGTAGGTATACAGCTATTCTAGATGTTTGTTCAGTTCTGGAATTATATTACTACTGTTAAAGTGACGCCAAGTTCTTAATAGAAATTCTATTCTATGTCTTTGAAACGAAGTTTAAGTTGTAACGCTGAATATAAGTTAGCACTGGAGATACAGAACGATGAATCTATGATTCATCTGAGAAGATAGAAAATCAGATTCAACACGAGCAAATCAATGAGGGGAAGGGGGGCCTTTGCTGATTGTTTCATTGATTTCTTCTGACTCGAAATAAGCTAAAACTATCAGTGTTGGATACAAAATGCAGTGTGCAAAATGGTGAATCCGTGATTCGCGATTTTTGCATTATTTCTTGATATCATGTGAAGAGCAGTCAATTAGCTGACTCATCAAAATCAACCAATATTTTCTAGTCGAACTATATTCATCTAGTAATTTCTGTGACCATTTCAGCTTCGTTCGTACGAAATTCAATTTTTTATTGAGAATCACAATTTACCAAAGTCAAATTGAATGAAAAAAAAAAAAATCAACCCAGTTGACGAAACGTCCCATGTTATAAAAATGAGAGAAAGTATCTGCCTATGCAACCACTGATATTCTATTTATCTGAAATGCTCAAACTTTGGCTAGGTTTTTGGAAAAAAAAAATTTCAAATTCATCTATATGTATAGAGGGTATCGTGGTAAATATTTCATCAATTCCCAAACAAGGGCTACCCTGTTATGTACAGATGTAATGCAGTATTTCATATTTTGAACTTTGTTTTTAATTGAGCTCGACCAATTGCGATTCAGAAATTTTTTGATAATCAGCCTGTGGGTGCTCTGGAGGGCCACCGTTGCTTGCCTAGAATAATTTATATGTACATGAGCGCGCGTGGTCATGATGCTTCATACAGCCAGGATATTCAGCTTCGCCTCACGTGCTTGGTGCCTATAGTTTATACCCTGTGCTGATGCTGAGGCCAAGGTCGATTGTCATTGACTAGTTGAACAGAATAACGTGACAAGGAGGATGAAAAAAAAAAATTGACTGTACATTCAAACAGTTCATTAGACAAGCCTACTATAATTTTTTTTTTACCACAAATTGTAGAATTTCGTATACGTTGAAACTCACAGACATACGGTAAAAAAAAGTTCATGGACATTATTCTATGATCGAGTGTTACTTTGATTCTGTTATCATTTCAGTTGAGACCCTATTAGAAGTGGTGATGACGTATTTTTTAATTGGAATTAGAATTTGGTACATGAATTATGCCAGTGCTGTTAAAAACTAACGATATCTCTCCCCGAGTTTGAAAATTGAGTGTGAAATTCAGGAGTCATCAGTCATTGCATGGCGACAGTCAAAGGAATCGAAAATACTCCTTGCGTCTAAATCATGCTTGCAGGATTTCCATGTTCCAGGATTAGGTTGACCAGAAAACTGGCACCATTATGGAAAAATTGGATTCAGAAATGGATCCTCCATCCCCGCAGAAAAATCGAAAATTCACAAGTCAATAAATTTTTTGTTGCCAAAATTGACCAAATCTGGAATTTTTGTCGTGGAAGGGGAACTAGGGTTCCGATAATAAATCCAAAGACAAAACGTCTGTTTTTGTCATCCAATGGCTTTGATCATATCCCCAAAGCATTCATGTCTTGCAAATATGATTGGAATGCAAATAGCGTTTTGAAATTCCGTATTCTTCACCAAGCAATGCATAGAATATTCCGTGCGATTTTTATCCCAATTTTTAATTGGGGGCTAGATTTTGTTCGTTCCAAATAAAAACCACGTGGACTGGAACCAATTTTAATCCAAACAAATTGAAGAATAAAAAAAAAAATGAAATACAGAAAGTACTAAATTTCTTGGTTGAGGCGGGTCTTCCGTTGATATCAAGTGCTCGTCGCTGTGAGTTGAATTTGAGCGCAAGCTCTTTTCCCTCGATTCGAAAAGCTATCAATCAAATATGTCACTGAAACCGAAGGAATAGGTAGAAAAATCTTTTTCGGACTCAATTTCCATATCTGCTCCTGAAAGGAAGTTAGCATGCATTGACACCTAGTTTATATGCACATAAAAATATATTACAGACGATGTGCAGCTCGGTGTGAGTAGCGAATTTGAATAAAAATTATACTTATGCGAGAATTGAATACATCGATAGATATTTATAAAGCTCCACCATTTTGACAGCCGTGTACCGCATGCGATTTGAAATGCATGGAAATTCAAAGCGTCGTTTTTATCCTCATTCAGTAAAATGCAGGCATGCGAAGTTTTGTATAAGCTTTGCAACTATGTTCATAAGCTTTCTCAGATATGGGCGAGGATATGAGGTATTGAATATTCGTTCAAATTTTATCCAATCCTCGAGCTCAATTCATTGATACGAATGTTTATACGTAATTCACAAATCGGCTGCTTTCTCGTTTTAACAAATTCTAAGTATCCTGTACTTCGCAGAAATAATGCATGAGTGTAAATAATTATTGAAATACTAATTGGATTCATTAATAAATGAATTAATTTCGTCCAGTTAATCAGCAGACATTTTTTCTAATACATTATTTTTCTCTCTCTTCCCCAGGTAAGTCAGCCTCGACTACTAACAGTACCATACACCGTCGGTAAGTCCCAGCTTATTGATTATATTGCGCGATGTACCGCAAGCTCGAAGCACTCAGCTGTGTCAGCAAGGTAGAGAATAATCCGCAAGCACCGGTTACCGACGATGCTGGTAGCGTAGGATATATTTTACTCTTTACCCAATCGTTGCAAGCACTGTGGATAAGGTACCGTTGCCAAAAGCACAAGGACAGTCGGCACCAACATTCGATAAAATGTGATCATTCGCGTTTCTCACGCTGCTTTATCCCAGAACTATACATCCTCTAGGAAATTCACATCGTGTTTGATGGGTACTGCGATTATTGCAGGTGTCTACTTTTCTCTCTCTCTCTCTCTCTCTCTCTCTCTCTCTCTCTCTTTCTCTACTCAAAAAGCTCATCTCAAAAATCGACTCAAGTTACTGTTGAGCAATTTGAAGAGAAGATGAGAGAACACTCTACGGTTTCACATCTGGAGAGGAAAAATTTGATCAGAACTCTAGAGCTTTTTTGACTACAGATCAGAAAACAGACTGATAAGACAGACTTCCGATGAAAATCGTTTCATATCTCGCTGAATGAAATGATGAAATTCTTATCGTGCGCTGTGATCCTCAGGAGAGCTTTTTACAGAGACATGGAAATTCTGCAAGCAAGATTGAGACGCGAGGAACATTTTGAAATTCTCATCTGGTTATTCCATGTGATAGAGATTAACTCCTGAATTGTGTTTCTCATTCACTGTTCAATCTTCGGGGTGACAGTTTGTTGAGCTTGCACAGCACTATAGTATGATCCAATGTGAACTTCAATTAAAAAATGAAACGACAAAATTCATACGCTGGTTATGTTTTCGGTTACTTTAAAAAAGCAACGTCCATAAAGCTTGATTCTGCATTGTGTAATATCATGTGGTATGGATTTTATATCCTATATATTCTGTACTAGTGAGGAGGATGAGTCAGAATCGGAAAGAACATCATCTGTCTGATCGTCATTATAATTTCCATGCCAATAGTTTGCTCATACTTTTTCCACCATTTTGTTATACTCTACTTACGGTAATTACTCCGGGCTTGTAGTAACTCATGTCTGCAAACTCATGAACTGAAAGTTTTCGATTTACACAGACTGCTATCACGTGCATGTACCGATGGTGCAGCCTCGGCTGACTCTATACACGCAAATATAGAGCGCAAGAAAGGTTGATTAATCACACGTCAAAAAGTGGCAGGCAACCTCGTTCATTAGCGGATGAAATATCAACAAAGCTTTTTGGAAAACAGGGAGTAGGAAACAAATTTGTTGATATTGTTTTGATATCGCACTGTATCGGACCAGCTGGCGATTTATATATGAACACCTGACAATAATACGTCAAATTTCCTCAGCGAATACATCTGCCAACCATACATACCTACATATAGGAATGAAATAACAGAATTTCAGACAGTCTGATCTCAAACTAGGTCGTCTAGTCCCTTAGCGACCGTTCTCAGTTTTTTTTTAACCCGTTTTCTTTTTTTTTTTTATTTCAGTTTTTACAGTATTCTAGATATCTACACAGATCAAGCAGGGCTTTCTGTTTTGTCAACCCTTGAAACCACGCTACGTTTTCCCTTGCGACCAATTTTACCTTTTGAAAAATATAAAGAATTTTTGTAACCCGATACCAGCTTCAGATCTTTTTGAATATCATCCGATACTATCCACCTTTTTTTTTTTTTTTTTTTTTTTTGTGGGATGGTTAAATCGAAATTGTCAGAATAATATGATGAAAAAGTTTTTCAGAGATGAAATATATATTTTCATTTGCGAAAATGGTGCGTATTGTTCATGATGGATAACAGCTACTTTCGAAAAAACTTACATCCTGCTTTAATTCTGAAATATTTCGGGATGAATTCGAGAAGAGGTAGTTGAAATGTGAATTATTTCAATTTCTCCAAATCTTTACCAAACACAGGATTAACCTTTGGGAGTATTTTAAGTCCGTAAGAAATCCTCCAACTATATTATTCATCGGCTTGGAGCGTTTTAAAGGTTATTTTCTGTTTTTTTTTCCCACGATTCTGTGTTGTATCGGATTTCACAGCGATTTTTTGTTCAAAATCGATGATGTATTTCTAGGATTAATCTTGATACTTGTGCGCGTGGATTTCACGAACGATATTATCAAGTTGAACGTTTCTTGCGACGAATAACAGAATTGAAATACTTTACAACGGTTCAAATTAATTCCTGAAATTTATCTCAAGTGTGGTGAAAATTTGCATGAATGAAATTGATTCTATTTCGACTTATTACATACCTCAGAATTTTTTCTCAATTTCTTACATTGACCCGTGATTGTATGTACCCCTGATGAGTAAACATAGTGTCACGTGAGTAAAGCTAACCACATATCAGTATATTTTGTCAAGGAATGAAGCCACTGCCAATTTTGTTGAGTTTGCTTACTCGTTCAGAGAGCAGAATAAACTGCAGTAGATAATAGGGAGAATAAGAGAGCTGTCTTGAGGTCGGTTGAGGGAAGAATGGAAAAGCTCTGAGGACGACTTCCGGCTTTCTTGTGTAGCTATTTCTCAGCGTGACGTCCTTGTATGCCCAGAATTTCTGGTCTTTTGTGTTCATATCGGAGCAGCAGCGCTACTTTAATAGTGAGAAAGAAAAAAAAAAAAAAAAAGTCGGGCTGACCTCAGGACCGTTCGCTCAAGCAACACGATACTCAATCACTGAACTGATCGCTTTCGTCGAGTGTATAAGGAACCTACTGGTTCATTCTTGCTCGTAGTCCTGGCTCCGCACATCATCCCTTGCTCTTTCACTTTCGATTTTCCCTTCAACGTCGAACACAATCGCGTTCTCTTCTCTGCCCCATGTTGTACAAACACGTGTGTGTACATACACGTGTCGAAGGCATTGTCAGTCGAGAAGGAGCTCTTACAACAAAGAATATCATGGGAAACTTGTCTTCACAGTTATCGACATTCAAACTCGTGTAGAATTTCGGGTTGTATAACATGATTCACACATATATGGCTTGAGGCAAATGTACCAGGAGCATGACATGCACCAGAACACTCTCAACCAATCAAATTCGAGAAAATTATTCTTGTTTTCTTTCCAAAGAACCGAAATTACCAAATAGTAACTCCTTTTCCTTCTGACTTCATTGGACATTCAGTTTCACAACGGAAATTAAAGTTTAGAAGAAATCTGGGGTGCTGTGGCTTTGGCATTGCGAATGAACTTCATATATCCTCCGTATCAAAAATTTATGCTTCAAATTTCTGTAGTCATGTTCAAGAACATTTTTTACTACACGTAGCACGGTAAATCTTAGTCCCTTTCTGCCTTCCGCAACCCTCTAGTTTTCCCCCCCTTTTTTTTTCTCATTTCCACTTTTTTTTTTTCTCCCCGTAGGCAACTCTCACACGTATAGCTGGTAAACGAGAGAGTACACCTCTGGGCTGTGTAACATTCTTTTCAGAATATTTTCCCCCTGAAATTGTCAAATATCTGTCGCGATGATGGGGGTAGATTTACAAATCGGTTTAGAGTTTTTTTGGTTCTTGCCAAAATTTGGTAGACAAGTGCGGGGATTTGGGTAGGAAAGATCATTTCGAAATAGGAAAAAAACCGGTGAAATAATCAAGGAGGAAATTCCAGAAGGTATCATTTGTTGGAGAGGAAAGTTTCAACTGTTCATGGATCAAGATCATCTCCCGGATGGTGTCATATTTCATCTACAAGTACTTGGTAAGCGTCAGGTACACTTTTGTAAGTTGGCTTCCTTAGCTTCCATCGTCTTGCCAACGGCTTGGCACACGTGTGAGTAAGATTGATGCCGGAGACACGTTCGTAGGAAATAGAACTACCACGTCTATACCCTCTTCAAAAGGAGCCTCGTGAACGAAAGAGGAGCTTCGTAGAGTCATGAGGTGGAAAGCTCAATGTGCGTGTCAAACTGCTATACGGGTATTACTGGAGGAATGCGCCCATGTATTTTATGTATTCGTTAAATTATCGTTATAGTATGATATGATATGATGTTCATTACACCACGAGCACTCATGAGCCAAGATGAAACAGTTTAGAAAACAATTACAGTAATGTAAAGTATCCAATAATAGGATAGCCTGACTAGCTCAGTCGGTAGAGCACGATACTCTTAATCTCAGGGTCGTTGGTTCATGCCCGACGTTGGGCGCTAGTTTGTAACAAGAGTAACGAAGTCAAGGTTTTCCTCCCTTTGCTAGTACCAGAATTGTCGACAATATCAGTGTAGTGTGCATCAAGAGAAGTAAATTACCTATCTTCCCGTGATGCGCATGCTATTTTTTTTTTTTTCATACATGAAAGGAGGCCGATTTTTCGGTCAGACGGCGATTACATTTTAGGTTATGTGACGTTCGGACTAAGCCACACTGTATAGTCGGTACGGTAGAGAAAACTGGGAGAAAAAACTTTCCTCCCTAGGGGAGAAAGACTTTCCACCCGGTGGCCAGGGAAGAAAGACTTCCTACCCGTGAGGAAAGACTTTCCACCCAGCCGATCGGTAAAGCCACTGTTTGTTCCCCCAAAACAGGTAGCAAAATCGGTCTTTCTGTTCATGTATGAAAAAGAAAAGAACATTCTCTACTGCTTATAGCATGAGAACGATGTAGAAAAATTCCGCCAACCACCGCAGGTCAGTTGAGCGAGAAATTAGCGATCAGCCATAAAATTTTGTTACATTTTATCCGAAGATTCTTCGAATATTAACGTTTTTGACTGATGATTATTGAATTTTGATAACTGCTTGAAAAATTTTCTCGCTCTTTCACAACGCGGCATCTAGTTTCAAAGTATTTATTAAGGGATGAGAAATGGCAGCCCATCTTCAGCTGCTGCCAACTTGGGCTGTTACATTTCCTCAAGAGGGGTGCGAGCTGCCCTCTCAATCACGGGATGTCAACCACGCCGCTAAGGGCAGAAGCTTTCGTCCCAAACGAAACTAACTTCCATCGTAAAATACTTCAAAGCCACAGTTGTGGTCGACTTATTGTTCCTTTGATTTCTATTCGCTGACGAAATTCCAATTGAGGGGTTTGAATCGTTATTATTTTTCCAAAATTTGCTTAGTTATCATTTTTTCAAGCGGGATTTCTGCAATTCTCAATTGAAAGCAAAATCAAGTATGTTTCAAAGGATATAGATTCTAACCCTGGGTCATTTTTGGATCCACCTTATATATAATGCTTCAAAAAGTCGATCCTGTTTCAGGATTTTTCTCTTAGGGGCAAACAGGGGATCATAGGATGATGCAGATATATTCGGTATATGAAGTGGACATATCGTTTGATTCCAGTCGTGTGAAAAATTCATTGAGTGTGGTTTGAAGCATATCAGAAAGCATTTCGGGCCGGATGGTTCGGAGGGGGGCAAGAAATGTTCTGCTTGAGCCAAGATGTGACTTGAATGCAATACGAATTTGTTTCTTTGGATATGGTCATCCACCGTGGCTCGAAGAATATTGCTGAAACCAGACAATATTCTGCTGAAGGCCAAGATTTTATTGTCCTTCTCCCCAAGTCCCACTCATATCCACTACCATCTAGACCCACGTTTATATTGGCTCACGCCAACATACCTACCCTTATACGTATATTACACATAAAGTATGGCGCAGAAATATGTATAAAAGTCTGGAATTCGAAATTTTGTATTCTTCAAAGTGCCATCATCCAGGAACGAAACCGTTCGACCTGAAACGCTTCCTTTCGTTGCATGAAAAGTATCCAATAGTTAAACCACCCCATAACTTACCCTCGCTGAATACGTAAGTGTAAAGTAATATTTTTTTCCGATGGAGGATGTCGTATGAAGAATTTGCATGTTTGGGTTCCATATTTTGGAACGGGGAAAGACTAGGAATAAATTTTACCATTAATTGAATTTGCATGATCCGACAAACTGTGCTTATAACAATAATCACAAAGACTTTTAGAACGACGTATTATGGCGAATCTGGAGATTAATTTAAGGGGCTTCAATTCAGCTTTGTATGGTTTAACATGACATGAAAGAGAGCTTTCGCCACTTGCGACTAGCTTTTCTGTTCTCCCTTGTGCCCCGGAGTATCGGACTATCAAATCAAAGTAGCAATGAAGGTAGATTAGTCGAAAGGTTTCCTACTGAATAGATCCGATTTCTTTAAATTCTTTGAAGCTTTTTTATGGTTAAAATGTTCATAGAGAGCTTTTGCGGACTCGCGCGATTAGTTGACTCGTGAAACAAAGTAAAACTACCTAGAGCCCATGGTGGCCCTAAGCCAATTTCGATTAGGTTTAATCTGACCTCAAATTGAAAATAACTCGTAAGTCAAAAGTTTGCTTTGCGGTTGAACGGAGCTTCAAAGTTTTAGCGGATTGAGCGAGCGTTAGTGATGCGAGGGAGGGGTAGGGCTGAACCAATTACGAATATATTAATTAACACGAGACAACGCCTGCCGGTTTTTAAGCCGCTTACATTCAGCTGGGACATCATGCCTCTCGTAATGCATATTTATGTTCCACCTCGAAAGAGGACTATACCATGTGACGAACTAAAACAGTGTGATAATGGTTCGTATCATATCCCTTGTTTCTACTTGGGGCTACAATTACACCTAATTGCTATCTGAAACAGCTATTCGGAAACTATACCTATATGCAGTTCGAAACATACCGAGGGAATTATCTCCAGTTTCATACCTGGGCGTATTCCAAAATGTGGGGACAGAAAGAGAGTATTTCGTCAAATATTTAAGCATTGTCATTTTTCCTCAAATATTTTCAGGTAAACTTCTGTGAAGTTGCACCAAACTTAGAGAGACTTTGATGAAGTCTTTTAACATCCGTGAAGTTACATTAATCTTGAGAACTTCCATGGAATTTTATAAAATCTTACAAAATCCCTTCAACTCTTATGGAAACCCGTGAAATCGTTTGCTATTATTGAAACTATGCCTGATCCATGAAGTCTTTAGAAGTCCGTGAAGTCTAACAGAATCTTGTGAAGTCCTCAAAGTATGTTTCCAGAAGTTAAGTCCTCGCGAGTAGATGGAATCCCATCGAATTCAACGAGAACTTACAAAACCCTGTAAAATCATTGAAGTCATGTGTAATCTGTGAAGTCTTTGGACATCTGGCAAGTCTCATGAAGTCCTCTGACGTTCATCGATGAAATTTTACAAGATCCATGAAGATGTTATGGAGTTGGAATCTCTTGAAGTTTTATGAATTCCCAAAAAATATTTTGCAATCTTTAAGCCGCGAAGTCCTTGGAAGTCCGTGACGGCCAAAGGGACCTTCAAAAGTCCTCGAAGTATGTATCCTCGGATGTCTTGGAGTCCCATGATATTTGGAAAAGTCCATGAGAAATCCAATCGAGAATATATTTAAGGTTCTATCAAATCCTATTGAAATGCCTCGAAGGCTCATTAAATCCCATGGCATGTCTTGCAGAACTTGGAGTTCAAATTATACGTAGTCTCCAAACTCACCAGAAGAAAGTTACAACATGAAGTACAGTGGAACCGCACGAAACTTCACGAAATCTTCCCAAGGTTTT
This sequence comes from Ametastegia equiseti, assembly GCA_963989295.1. Classification (NCBI taxonomy): domain Eukaryota; kingdom Metazoa; phylum Arthropoda; class Insecta; order Hymenoptera; family Tenthredinidae; genus Ametastegia; species Ametastegia equiseti. The sequence continues at coordinate 7,819,538 of OZ022399.1, forward strand.
TGAAATCGTAGAAATCTGTATGGTATCTCACAAAGTCTTCGATGTCCGAAGTCCAGTTCACGCTATTTCCTAAAGAGATTAATTTCTCCCTGCCACTTTGTTCTATATAAAAACCACATTTTCTATAGCCGTTGGCACATGATTCTTGTACCTACTTTTTTTTTTTGCAAATCTGTATTCAAACGCAGCTCAAATGCGCCACATAGAGGTAGGTACAGTCCAGACTTTATAATACCTGGGACAATTCGACAAGGAGTGAAAGCTCCAGTCCAGAAACTTTGGTAGAGAAGTAGGTACGTACGACATAGTTGAACACGGAATGTAGGTAACGTAGCCAGTGTTCAGAGCTGGTTGTTGGGTTGAAGCAGGCACAGGAAGGTACTTGAAGTTTACGTGACAGTATGGTTTTGTTACTGCGGTCGTTCCAAGAGTTACAACGTGACGAAACGAGCCGCCAATTCGTGGGCATGTTTTGTGTAGATATGCTTTTTACTCTCCACACAAAAAACGAAAAAAAAATCGTGCTTTTGCATGCGAATTAACTGTTCGACGACCTGCAATGATTCCGGAAATTTTTATCCCACCGTTATAACATTGGACTCTGATATTTCGCTGACTTCGTATTATATGCGAGATTTGTTTCCGTTCTGCTTGGATAAACAGTTTTATATAAAACAACAAGCGTTGCGTTAGTTTAGTTAATGGTCTGTTTTTAAATTGGCGATAAAAATTAATCAACCGGTTGTGTGGGATAAAAAGTCTTGTGGATTTTTATCAGGTCCTGATTTGATGCTTATGCCTATTTCTTGGCACCGAAAACAACGTCGGTTTTTTCTACCATCCTTTTACTAAGTTCTTATGTGCCTACTTGTATATATTAGGTCTAGCGAAATCGTTGCTGCGAAAACGATGCCTTCCCATCAGAAATCCACTATTCCAATAAAATTCTGATTAAAAGTAGATCGAATACTGCAAAAGCAAGAAAGATTCATCATCCTCTATCCAATATCGATTCATCAAATATTTATAGATGTCTTGGATATCAAACAATTATTCCCCAATTTTGGGGTTGAAGAGGGTGGGTGAGGTTCACATATCTCTTAATAAACACTCCGAGTATTTGGGGGTGGTTTAGAAGCTTCTTTCTATGAAAATTAGTCGATTTTCTGTTTCATTTGTTTCGATTGTATTTTGAAAAACAAATTTTTTTTATCAAAGAACATCTCCAGGTTTTGGACATTGTGATAATTCGATTGTAATCGTGTCTAACTGGCTCGTTGGCAGCTGACAGACTCAACGACATTTTTTTTTTTATGAACGAAATCACACGCCGGCAACCCTCTGCACATACGGCTCAGGCAACCAGCCCCGAGCAGTTTTTGCCCGTCTGCTAACTGACCGAATAGCAAAAAAGCTACGTAGTTTGGCCAGCTCAGATTCATTGAAGCCGATTCATTCATGCGGGGTCCTCGGGCAAAGAGCTTATCTACGTATAATCGCGAAATTCTCGTTATCTCCAATCGTCCGCTCGCAATTTACCATACTGACTATTCTCTGTGATGAAAATAACACGGAAGAAGTTGTGCAAATAACCTTTTGATTCGTGATATTCTTCATATTCCGCGGAAAGAATGAAACAGACGTTATTTGGATATCGTCGACTCTGGATTTTCAATTCGTTTTTCGGAATTGACCGAATTTAAAAATCACAATTCATTTACTCATCAATGTTCATTCATTATCAGAATATGGAAAATTGAAGGAGAAAAAACGTCGGAGGAGATACAGGGTAAATTTTCAAAAAATCGAACATTTTGGTTTTCATTTTTGACACATAACCCGGCCCATGTAATCAATTTTCCAATTTCTTGCTCCCGGCCTGTACTCCGAACAATTTTTCACCTAGGAAAGTCGAATCGGAACAGAAGGTGTGCACAAATTCCTAAAAAGAGACAAGTAGAATTTCTTGAAATAAACTTCATGAGGACAAATAAATTTGGTTTTTCACCATGTTCAATCTGCCAACCACAATATTCTTGTCTACTTACCGATCGATATACCGACTATTTCTTTCGAACTTTTTTCGTTACTTACTAATTGAGTTCTTTGGTACAATTTCGAAAATATGGTGACAGTTATAGTGGCAGTGGTAATGCCCCTGAGTTCGATCAGACGAACTCTACTCTCCGTAGTCACTGCACCCCTGTAGAATCAGGTGGTAGCCGATTTTCATAAAAACATTATGGAACATACTGTGAATATTGTAGAATATGTACCAGAAGTTAATTTCACCGAAATTGAATGTCAATGGGTCTGAAAAAATTCGCGAAGATGTGAATGTGCAAAAAATACACGTTTCCAGTGGAATATTCATAACTTTGTCATTTTTCAATTTTTGTTAACAACATTTTAGGGTGATACTCAAAGGATACGTAACTTTGATCAAAAAAATAGCTCACTAGTGGAAGTTGGAGAAAAGGTATTTATTTTGACATCTGAAGAGGGTCTATTTTAGAACTGAAATAAAATGCATTACACATTGTAGAGGATAGGCAGAACTCCATCTGAAGCCATCCCCATATAGATATTAAGCCTCGAAATTGGAAGTTGGGACAATTTGACCCACAGTGACTACGGCGGGTTGAACTTCTGTAAAAATGATGAATCGGGAAATCACAATCCAGGATTTTGACTATAAGTTTCACCCTTGTTCATTGTGACATGAGTGTGAGCACCGAGGGGTTGTATAAAATATACGCCTCTCATATATAAGCTCTTCCGTATATTATTTTCAAAAAAAAAAAAAAAAAAAAAAAAAAAAAAAAAAAAAAAAAAAAAAAAAAAAAAAAAAAAAAAAATCGAGGGCCCCGTATATAAAATCGTAAAAGATTTCCGCCTCGCAGAAAGACCACAAAGTACAAAGGGGTAAACTTTTAAGCCAACAAATCGCATCTGGGTAGATTTTTCATACATACAGATAAAAATTCCGAACCCTTGGTACATTTTTTTTTTCCTTTCTTTTTTCACCAAAATAATGCAGAAATCGTGGGATCAGAAATACCAAAAAAATTAAGATTTGCATGATCTGATGGCGGAATCTTTTCTTAAAGTTTATACCCCGTGACCTGCGACTGTTACTGACTGTAGTGACATTAGGTACTACATACCTATGTACTTCGGTTCTGCACGGTCTTGCGCAGTAACGTATAAATTGGGGGCGCTGTCGAGAGGGGCGCGTGGTTATCGAAGGGGTGTCAGTCGCGGCCCATCTGCCCTCAGCCAGACACGTAAGTCCGTCGCCATATTTGTAACAAATTACATTCACACGTATATAAACAAAAACAATGGTAATAAAATATTCCAACATTTGTGTGGCGATTGAATACAGTTTAAATTCACCATCTTCGTCAAAGCAGTTGCGGTCGCTAATTGGTTGGTTAAATTTCTACCACGGTTGTTTATTTCATCGGGATCGATAAATACTATCGGCGAGTTTCAATCGGAAACAACGATTCCTAAAATTGATTGAGAATTTTACCGGTTTCTTGAAAAACTCGTAACCATGAAGCAGATCGCGTGTCAAATTAAATCAAACTACAGTTGACGAGGATTTTTCCGACCAGATTCCAAACAATGTTGATTTCTGTGTTGAGAGAAAACACCGAGGATTTGGTTTCCAAATTTCTTGCCATATGTTCGCGATATACGTGACTGACAATTTTCTTATATTCGTGTTTCGAGTGTGTGCTGCCGCCTCATTCCGAGATAACGTCGCTCAAAATTTCTCATCGAATTTTCAGAACAGGGGTAAATTTCGGTCAGGAATAAATCGAGGTGTTTGTTTGAAAGAGTTTCACCTGCAGATTTTTCACGCAAATTTCAGTCTTTTTGACACTTGCTGAAAAAGCTCGATTAATTCTGTACCAGAATTTGTAATGTTGAAATATTTTCAAGTACTTTCCGCGACTTGTAAATTGATTCACAATTCAAGACGCCGGGAAAAATTGTTTGAATTTTGATTAGCCGTCATTCAACAGTAGAAAAAAAGTAATTTCAGCTAATTGATAAAATAAATTTCTCACTATTGGTATATAGGCAAGCGTTTTAATAGACTAAAAGCGTGTGTGATAGCCGCAAGCTCTGCTTTTTGAAATACTGAGAAAATAACTCATAGCCTCGCGACGACCCACATTGTTTTGCGTTTCATTCTAGCTTAATTATTAATCGATTGTTATCTTGGAATGCCGTCACACATGCAGGACACAACACGCGGTTATAGCTGAGTCGGTAAACCGAATTAAGAAAAATCTCATTAGCCGAATACAGTCGGTTTTAAAAACAGTAATAATTATCAGATATTCACTATACCGTCTCGTGCTTCAAAATACCATTACACAAGCACCCGCAAAATGTCGAGAAAAAAAAAAAAAATGTGCATAAACTGTAAACCACTACAATTGAGGGATATTTGATTCCAAGCAATAGTGTTTCCAGCTGATGTTCGATCTGCGAATATACGGATAGGTTAATAAAGCTCACGTCTATAACCGGCGGGGTTTCCTAATCCTTAAAACGTGTGACGTATACTATAATCACGGTCAACGAATCACGGTATTGGATTGAAAGACTCGTTAACTGATTCAGAGCTTTTCGTTACAGCTATACTATATTCACAGAGAAATGGAAAGAAAGAAAAAGACCGAATCAGAGGCTTTTAGGTGATTAATAAATTGAACGGGCAAAGTTGTTGAGGCACCCCAAATTGCAATCTGTTCTCTGGGAACACAGGTAATGGAATTGTTCAACGGGACTCGTTGGACGCGTTCGTTGACAGGTCGGCTGTGCTTTTCGTGGGGTATTTTTTATTTTTTTTTTTTGTTCTTTTCATTATTTCATTCATTTTTGTTGAAATTTTTTTACCGTATCTTTTTTTGTTTCCTTTTTAATTCAATGTCAGTGAATCGAGAGGATGAGAAACATAAAGAGGGAGAAAATATCGCGTTTATATTCGTGTCCCCTGAGTACGACCAAAAATTATTACAATACGTTACCTACCCCCCTCGAGAATGTCTAGTTACGGTGAAAAAAAAACAAAAAAAAAAAACGAAATATTGGGAAAGATTAATGACGACAATATGAACGGGAAAATGTGGAAAATTAGGTAAAATATACGCGGTATCGAATTTGCGAGAAACAATTCATAGATTATGTGGCTGAAGAATACTTAAGTCCTAATATATTTCGACGCTAGGATTTTTGGTGGCGATAAACCGCAGCCCCCTTGCATGTCTTTATTTCGTGAATTTTCATACCGATATATGTATATATATTGCAATAGCTGTCATGAACGGTTTTCGCATACATTCAATATCCCCCGATGCCGATCTATGAATGGCGTGACTTGACGAGCTGAAATAACAGCCGGGTTTGATTGCATTTTTAGTCATAACATTTGACGCAGTATATCGACAGTAGTAGCAAAATGGTAAACATATACAACGATGACCATGATGATTGCTAAACCATTCATTAATAAATTTAAGCTTTACTTTTGCCCTTTTGCAATATCAAAAAAATTAATCAGAAGACTATAAACGTACGTTTTTTCGAACTGAAAACTCAGGTTTTCTATATTTACCTCCTAGCGCAGTGGTTCATTGGAAAAATCAGACAAAATTACTTGCACTGCGGTTCGAAGTATGAAGCTTTTAATTTTCCGGTTTCCAACTTGCCCCTTACGGTCCACGTATATATATATATATATATATATACAAACCCCTCCATGTATATATATATATATGTATATCTATATCGAAGTGAAAAACCCGTCCGCAAATAGTTGCTGAGCTGACGTTTCAATTTTTATACCCGTGCCGCAGCAGCGTATTGTTACTACGTGTGGCTTCCCTGGTGAATTGTACGCGAAATTTCGACCACCACGTTAGAAAAAGTGGACTGAAAAAAGAAGGAAAAAAAAAAAAATTACCACAAAAAGTTTCACATTCTGCAGAATTTGCGGTTAAAATTCTGTTAAAACGTTGATTAGATCGTCGGTGTGAAATCCGGTGGGAGATTATTAGCTAATTGTTGAATTAGTCTGAAAATACGTAACACGTAGCGCCTTTCAGAGAAAAATCTGTTCAGAGAAATATACTGGTCATTCGATAATGAACGAACGTAGGTGTATAGCTGAAAAGAATCCGTGAAAATCATATCCGCTGGATAGGTACATATATAAGGTGTGAAAGAAATTTCTCGGACGAAGTGAGAGAAAAAGGGATAAAGAGATTAGTTTCCCTGAACCTTCGAGCTATGAAGGAAAGAAGTGGATGGAGAATGGGGCAACGTTGCTACGCTTACGTATATTATATATATGTATATATATATATATATATATATATATAAGTTCTGAATGAATCTGATATATTGAATTTATCTCTATATCTCGAAACGGTATAGAGCCAATGAACTTGGAATAGACCGTGAAAATTTTGTCGACTCACTTCCAATGCCGCAATCAAAAATAAATGTGGGGGAAAAAAAGGAGAGAGAAAGAGAGAAAAAAAATATGGAAGACTTTTCAAAATGGAGACGGAATATTGCGAAGCCGGATAATAGCTACGAGCTAGAAGCCTGGGTGGGATTGAAATTGACTCTACTAGGGCATTGACTGCACCCCAGCAGCCCAGGTGCAATTTGGATTGATAAACCGACGAGGTACAGGGGCGGATTGATATATATATACGTGAAGCGAATGTCGAGTTATTGACATAATTTCAACTGCTGGATTCCAGCCGGTAGTATAATTCATTATATTCCCATTAAACTCTGCTCTGATTTGACAATTAATACACATTCTGTTGTTAATTGAATGAATAGTGAAATAGGCGAAATTCATCACAAAACTCTGTTCAATCTGCAGACTGGATGAAGGGTTTCCGTGGGTGGTGTATTTTTTGGTTTTATCCCACAGCTGTCACCGATTTCGTGTTACGTTCAGGACGATCTTCGAGCTCATTTCTCGCAGTAGATATATTCGTATAACGATTCAGATTTGTTTTGACGTTTCTCATTGAAACTTGAAATAAAATATTCATCTATCGATATAATTCTCTAAATGATAGAAACAGATGATAAAAAAAAAACTCGGAAGTCCATTTCACTGATCCTGGAAAGAAAAATTATATCAATTCGATCAATCATGACTAGTTCTATTTTTGTTGCATCGAACGTCGTATACTTTTTCTTTCGTCTAGAATTCTAGATCCACTGATATGCAGTAATCCAAAATTATTTCAAGTCTAGACCAAGATTTAAAATCTCCGTCTGTGCTCGAAAATCAAAACGTTGACGATTAATGGAACTCCCAACTATCGTAGTGCTTAGTTTCGCTTTTAGATTCATAACTATTTCCCGAGAAACGAAGAGATTAAAATGGTCGAAAGTCGGTTATGGCCCTGGAGCGATGGTGCCGAAAGTGGATTAGAAAATTGCAACCCGGGGCCTATTATGATAACGCATTTTAACCCGGAAAGGGTTAACTGACTGGGGCTTGACTGGCCCTTTTGGAGTATACCGAGGGGCTATTCACTTGGGAAGTCCTATGTACACTGGTCTCGGAAGTCTTTGGGAATCTTTGGAAGTCTTTGGAAGTCTTTGGAAGTCTTCGGAAGTCTTTGAAAGTCTTCGGAAGTCTTCGGAAGTCTTTGGAAGTCTTTGGAAGTCTTTGGAAGTCTTTGGAAGTCTTTGGAAGTCTTCGGAAGTCTTTGGAAGTCTTTGGAAGTCTTTGGAAGTCTTTGGAAGTCGGAAGTCACCTGTACACGCAAAATTGAAGTGAATAGCCCCTCGGAGTATACCTAACCTCGTAATTTTCGAGTTTGCCAAAGTTTGGAATAAACGATTGCGGTTCCATCGGGGTGATATACTGCACACGGTTAATGAATCGGATCGATGAATCATATCCGATATTAAGCGAGAGCTTGTGTGGCCCAATTTCGACTATCCAAAGACGTAGCTTCAAAGTGCTTCTGAAATTTGCTTGCTCCAGAGCTTACTACGCGATGGATATATTAATCATTGCCGCAATAACATCGCGAATTGATTTATTTCAAAAGACACTTATTACCCGCAATCGACTCTAATTTATCAAACAAATTTCAGGCAGATTTCGTCCCTATGTGAGCTTGCTACGTGTTCGCTCCTAAATCAACATGCCCAAGGCCCTTTTCCCACCTAATATATTGCTGCAATTAAATAGGGGGGGATAGGTAGGCGCTTACGTGCTAAGGAAAATAAGGAATGTGAAAATTCAACGTCCACTGTTTTCCGGGTTAGGTTATTTGCCTAATTCCTAGGCGAATTCAGCATTGCGATAGTTAATAAGTTCCGTTTAATAAAGTAGACAGCTTGTGCGTGCCTCGTTTGTGGGATGTGCGTGACACACGAGTCTCTTGCGGATCTAGTGAAAACGAAAATTAAGCCAACCGACCCCTGAAGCTTAGGCGTCGCTTAGAAGTCAAGGCTACTGTGTTTCCTGTTACCTCGCAATTTTTTTTTTTTTTTTTCTTCCTTTTTTAGACCCGAGAAATTCATTTTGCTAATTGCATTCGCAATTTCAACGTATTTTAAGCGAATTATTTCACGGAATGACAAACTTCGTAACCACTTTAGATTTACTGCAATTTGACTAAAAAACAGCTTTCCTCGTTAGAATTTGATAAATTCGCAGGACAGACAATCACAAATCATTATAATCGACTTAAATTTACATCTTTAGTATATGGATTGGCGTAATTATCGTGGTCGTTTTACCCTTTTCTACATCATTCTTGTTTTACATTCACTGGGCAATGTGTAAATTTTCATTCTAATTGTAAGATTACCTCCTGAGTATAGGGTCACCCTAAGTTAACGACGATATACTCGAAAGGGTTAGAGTAGAAGGGATGCTATGAAAACATAGCTTATTCACACAATTAGCCGTACTGTTGTATGGTGAAATTTATTAGAAGCCCTCTCGGCCTTTGAAGAGGCTAATTTTTGTATTTTTCGTTAAAAATTGTAGCGAAAGACGTAACGTAATGTTCCTGCGCAATTAGGTGGTGTTTCTAATTAGCTGTAGGTACGTGGAATCTAGAAATGAAATTTAACACAAATAAAGTTCTACATAATTGTTGGTGGCGACCACTGCGAGTGAGGAACTTTGTAACCTGGTAATTTTTTCAGCCTTTACGATAAAAAAACACCCAGTTATGAGAAAAAAGGGGGAGAAATTGGACGTCTGAGAAGTTTTCTAATTCTTTTTTTACTCGTCCGACGATTTTGTTCTATAAAAATCGCGATGATTTCTCGGTAAAGTTTCACATTACATTTTCCCTCAAAGGAAAATTGCCTGGAGTAAAATTTCGTTAAAATCGCAAAAATTGACATCATTCATGCCAATTTTTGACGAAACAAAAGATCCGCTCAGTTTCCATCGCAATATTCGACAGTCGCTGAATTTTTCTCGTAGGTATTCATCGTTCAAACGGTTATATCTCCGAACGTTTCGATCAATTTTTCCGAATACTCCCGAGGGTGATATCCTGAAAAGCACGTACTGGGAATAATATACTTGAATAATCCCAGCTATAAACGAGTTTTGCCGGATTCTGAAATTAACAAATAAGCTTTAGAAAGCGAAATTGGAACGATGCTCATTTCTCATATTCAGCGAAGAGAAAATGTGTCAACAAAAATTCGTCTCCATGAAATAGAACGAGCTTTTTAATTACCAGTTGTGTGCGCAGTTCACTAATTAATAATAATATGAAATAATGATACAAAATAATAATAATAATAATAATATTCCGAAGTTGTTTAAATTCTATGCAATCTCGCATCATTTTTTTTTTTTTTATTCAATCTTTTTGTACGGTTATATAACGTGGTCAAATTTTTGCCTCATTAGTCTTGCGGTTTCGGTTTTGATATAACGAGTCAAAGAAACTCATTAGTAGCGCTCAGTGCTTGAAAGTAAATATTTATAATGGTGGAAAAGAGAATTGAGAAAATATAAGAGAATGGCAAAATACGAAGAAACAGTGGAAATAAGTAAACGTCAGATGAAAGTAGGTAAAGACAAAAAATAGACGACTGTACAGAACGTAGCGATGAAATATTGAGATAGTTGTAAAAACGTGCTTGCCAAATGGTGGAAATGAAGGATATACCAGGACATATAATATATGAGGAATGAGTGTATTGAAAAACTGTCTGCGAGTTAACTGACGTTCATGTGAAACATAATATTTGTAATTGCCTGCATGATAGAAAAAAAAACTATATTCATATTATGTATGCGAATCTGTGGTGTGTAAAATCAAGCTCGAAATATCCATCGACAAATGCATGCATCGTTGCTATTTTATTTAATGGCGAATTTGAACACGTGAAAATAAGCACTGGGGTTACCCTCAGGGCGATTGACGATATCGATCGGTATGCGGGATAGATTAAAATTTTACCTCTGGCACTTTAAGCCTTTAGAGAAATAGGTTCATATTATACTGCCGGAAAGTTGAAACGTTGTAGAATTACCCTCGCATTTTATGAAACTTAAACTGCATTTTTTTTTCTTTGTGTCGCGAGATTATCTACAGAGGGATAGTAGAATTTTAGTTCAAATGTATTATTCAAAAGTTGACAAAGTTCAGGCTTGCGACATTAATTCAGGGAAAAAAAAAAAAATTTTCCACCATGTGTATAAGCGAAGTAACGAACTAGGGTGATGAATAAATTATTGCCAGTAGGAAATGAAGGCGAGGTCGAAGGGTTTTCACTGATTAGGGAAACTGATATACAGTTTCCCCAATAATTTTATCGCAGTTGTAAACATATATCTGGAGCTTTCAGAGCTTCAAGAAGTGGTAATGGTTGCTTGTGTATAGCATTCGACTGAATAAAGCTCAAAATTCTTTGTTTGGCTTTGCACGGTCTATACCAACGACGAAACTAGATTTACGATTCTAGCTGCGGGTATTAACGGGATGGAAGAAGTCCTGTGTACGGAAGCTATATTTCTTACCAATGGCTTTAAACTACATAGATTTTCGTACAAAGTACAGCCTTACCTACGATATGCATCTTGCCAAGTGGCAAAAGCTATTTCACTTCACGTTTTCGCTAATATGCAGCTTAATCTTTTCTTTTTCTACGACTTCTTCAAAATCAACCCTTTTTTTGATTTTTTATGATTTCTCAAAATCAACCCTTTTCTTACCTCAATCAAAGAATGCTGCATTTTCACTCCCAGTGGTTCCAAAACTCATAACAGATACCAAAAACTTTTGACCAGCTCCTGGTTTCGAATTCAGAATAGATTTTCTCATGTCGCGATATTAGAAATTGCCAAATTTGAATTGAAAAACATAAGAATGGTGGAAAATTTTGAAGGTCACATCCGTCGGATATTCGAGCTTTTGGTATAACTTTTGAAATTTTTTGATTTTGATCAACTTGAATTATACGCTGTTGTTCAATTGAGCTCATGTTTTTTGGCACTCACTTCCTTATGCCATTAGACTTACGCTACGTATTCCCGTCTTAAGCATTTGACATACTTGAAATTTTATTACCTAAGAATATATATTTTTATGATCATTTTATCGCCCATTTAACAATGAGGTTATTGCAGTCGTCGATTAAACGGACATTTTCAGGCATTCCGAGCACTAAAGCCATATGCTTTATATTCTTAGACGGATTACATCCACTCGCCATGCATATTGGGGCGAATGAAGATCTGATCTTTGTCACGTAATATATATATATATATATATATATATATATATATAATAGATAGTAGAATAAGTTTAGGGGTATCGAGGTTTCTCCAAAATAAATTGAGAAAACGTGGGGTAGATTTTGCCTGTCAGATTTATGAATGATTTTGGGATCTCGAGACCTTATAGTCACCCTCGGGATGCCTTTGGGGCTGAAGTACTACTACCCCTGGTCGGTTCGGGTGCTCAAACAATCTTGAGTTATACTGACGATAACCCAGAACAATCGGCCCTCCTTGTCGCTCTTCGTCAGACGTTGAATTCAGCAAAGCACATTCCCTTTTGCCCTTCTCAGTGATTGACAACCTCGGTACCAAAGCAACGCAACGCAAAGTAATTGCGCGGCTCGATAAGCCAGAAGCAACCCAAGGTACATACATACCTACAACTCCACACAAAAAAAAAAATGTCGTTTTTTTTTTTGTTGGCGCCAAAATATTTTTCACGCGATATAAGGTCTTGTGGGCATATCCGCAAAACAGTTTATATTTTAATTTTTTTATTTGCGTTGACTTTATTTCATCCGAGATTACAAAGATCAGCGTATGCATACCACGTTTTGAGAGCACACGATTAGTTGGAGAAGAATTTTCATTATTTTGTGGAATATCTTAGACAGTCATATTGGATCCAGTATCTCGAAATTTGGGAATAAGAAAAGCCTGACCTAATTATCATGATTGGTGATAGAAGAAAGCCTCGTCTTAAGGAACATGAGGACAAAGAAAAACTAAATGCTTCTTGCAAGTCACAAACTATTGCATCGATCAACATCGATACACAATTAGAATTGAGTTAGAAAATCCTATCAATCGAGATCGAGATCGAGAAAATTCGTTGATCCATTTTCGAGATATCATCGACTGATATAATGTTACCTCCAAACTTTTGTTTTTCGAATAATTCTAGAACCATTGAACCGATCAAATCCAAAATCTGACCATATCTGGTTCGTGAAAAACCGCATCGATTCAGATCAAAATCATTCATTCGTTATCCGGTTATCGAAAATTCGTTTTCCGGAACTTTAGCATAAACACGACTTTTTACTCTGGGAGTTATCACAGTAACTTTTAATTCTCCAAAGCGAGAAGCTGAAAAGAATAATTGAGCTTTGGACTAAAAAATGTAGAAATCAGCCAAATGATACAATCTTTTCATCAAAATCAAAATATTATGAGGCAATCAGTTCAGGACAGGTTGGTGTGTAAACGTAAGATAGTAAAGGGGTGGTAATTGATTCGGAAGCGATGAACAGCTGGGACGTCGAAGGCCAGTGGTAGGTAGGCTAGGGCTTAACGATTAGCATTAGCCAAACAGTTCTAGTGAGCTATGCCACGAGCAACGCAGCTCGCAAAATGACAGGCTACTATTCTCTGTATCTAGTACCGTATACCGAGTAGCGACTAGCAGGGTGCAGTTCAATACCGTAACTGGGACGTGAACCTGCGGCACGCCCAGCTTTTCATTCAGCGCAGAACGTAGCGCGATGTAACGCAGCTTAGAAAATTTTTTTCAAATCTACGAAAGCACTTCAAGCACCTTTTTTCATCCTCGTAAAATCAGGCTGAAGATGTCGTTCGATCTCGTTATTTTGAATCGAATAAAAATTGCGTTCCGTTGTTATTTCCTCTTGTATTTTCTGCACTGGAAACTGCCAATACTGGCAATACGGCCCAGCATTGTACCAGCGCCGAATACTGGCTCGACTTTGATACGGACATTGGCGTGGCTTTGGCACTCATCGTTCAGGCCGAGGCTTGATAGCCGAAGTTGGCCCGACGCTGGGCCAGGCTAGGATCTAGACGCTTGTTTACCGAGGCTGGCACACTGCCTGCCCAATGTCACCCAGTGCGAGTATAATTTTTTACTTGTGACCGAATTGCACGCACCAAGTTTGATGAAAAAAGATCAGGCATGACATTGGCCCAAAGTAGAAAAATCCGGTGCCAAAGAACCATGATAACGGACTTTGGATCAAATATGGATTCTGAGAAACGTTGGAATTTATTATCCAATATTATTCAAATGTATGTGTTTAATTGGTTATTTTTTTTATCGAAAGACACCTAGAAATGCTCAAAAGAAACCAAAAAACTTATCACATCGTAGTTAAATGTGAATGAAAATTTGCATCAGATTTAGAAGACCAAAAAAAAAAGGGGTTATTTCATCAGATGTTGAGAAAAAGGTGGACTATAGTCGAGCTCTGTTTGTAATTATTTTTTACTGATATCGAAAATACCTTGTTCAGTACTCGTTGGTTAATATTTAACCTATGTCTCGATGAATATACAACCTGCATGTGAAAAAATATTTCTGATTTTGTCATGGCTGTGATTGCATCATCAATCCAACACCAAACATCTAATACACAAAAAATTCATGCTTGCTCACCGCTGTTCGCCCAATGCTGGCCCAGCGTTTGTATCCAATACTGGACCAACATTGGAAATTGAGCAATGGAGCGATTTTATATCATTCCGGAGTTTTAATATAGTGTTGGCCCAGCGTTGGGAGCCAAATTCGGCCCAGCGGTACAAGAATGGGCTTCAATGCTGGGCCAATGCTGGGCCAACGCTGGGCCATTTGTGAAACCCCATCTGGAATGTCAACTGTGCGACGAATGATACGAAAAAAAGTTCTCATGTTGATAGAAATCATAAATGAAATTTGAATTCTGAACAGTAAAGTGTTTGTACAACTGCAGTCGATAGTCGCGTGGTCGTCGACTCCGAGGTCTGCTTTTGTAGAAGTTGAGAATTGTTGGTAAATTTTTGGCAAAAGGCACAGGAGGTGAAAACTAGGGCGATGTTGAAAAGATGAGAGTCCGCGCTGTTCAGGGCTTGTTGTTATAATTGAATGATAATTATATCTCGGTTAGTTAATCAGCAGAACTGGCAAGGGTATAGATTCGACACTGACACAGATACGATCTGACTGGCAAAACTGCACATCTCGGATTAGCGAGATATCTGGCAACGGCCCAAACGCCCATTTCTCGCATATACACACCGATTCCGTTGCCCATACAAATTACTAGCTATCGCTATTTAGGTATCTACATCGCGGAATCGTTCCGCGGACATCCAAACTTCGCGTAGATATTTTGGATCACTTCTTAACTGGTGAATTGCTGACCGGTACTATCGCAAAGATCCAGGGCAGCAACTAAAAGCCGTTTCCAAGTTCTGCTGATTTTTATTTGATTTTTTTTGTATTTTTTTTCTTTCTTTCTAGTTTTCATGAAAAACGTTGTGTGCGAAAAGTTTCTGCTGCACGTAATTATCGGTGAACGGGGACGGTTTGATTACAAGCCTGCAGGTTTCGAACATCGAGGAGTGGTGATTTGAAAACAAGCTTTTGAAGGGTTTCGGGTAATGAATGTATTGGAAATATTGCCTCGGCGAACGCCTCGATCAATCACCATTAAAAGTCGAGTCCTGGCAGGGAATGAGAAAACGGCAAATTAGCTAATAAGAAACTTAATTTCTCATATCGGACGTTCGGTCAGGCGTCAAGTGCTATTATTCACCAATTTGTCAAAACACTTCATCCGCTCTCTAGTTTACCTCTATACCTACGTATATTATTAATCTCTTCGTAAAATTTTCCGTAGTCACGACAAGAAGCTGGTTTTTCTTACTTTACACGAATAAGCTATATAAGAGCGGAGCTTTCGTCAAAAGCATCAAAAGCCGATTATTACATAATACGGAACAACTCGACAAACAGCCACAAGTATATCATAACTGGTCGTGTGTGGGTATTATTTCAGTAAACTTCTCGTCTCCTGAATGGACAATCTAGCGAGCTTTTTCTATATTGTTACTTCTTCACCAACCAGCTCAGCTTTTTTTTTTTCGTTATCTTGTGTTTATCTAGTGAACTTGCTTCTCTTCACATGTTTTTACTCCTTCAGGCGCTTATTCACATAGTAAAGTGCACACCAATCTACCTACACTCGTTTATTTCGAGTTATATTTTTCAAGGGAAAACTCTCTTGAAAGTAGAAATTTTGTATTTTTTTTTTGTTCTCTATCAAAATTTGATCTAGATCGTGTAAGTGCATCGTAAAACTAACAATATCTTCTTCATAGACTTCCAATTTCGATAAGGTGTGCAGGAGTCCTTGTCGATTGCATCGTAAAAAAAAATAGAGAATTTCGTGGGTATTCAGAACAAATTTGCAAAGAAAAATTTCGCCGGAACATCGACTACTGATTGTTTTAAGGAAACAGAGTAGTCTTCAGATTCACCACCGCAATATTTTGGCCGTTGTGTTCATCTGAACATCAGCTCTCTGAAGCCTCAATATCCTGCGAGTATTATTGAGAAGGAGCACTTTGAAATTCTCTATACTTGTTACCATGTAATAGCGGATGAGTGAATTTCCTAATCGATTGTCAATATCAGGTTGAGATATCGTTAGTTTTGAACAGGGTTTACCGGCTCGGGGGCAAATTTCAATCTCAGAACCGAAATACAGAATTTCTACCTCCAGTAGGGTCTTCTCTTAAGGACCAAAATGAATGGACGTTAATGAGGAAAAGAAGAGAAGAAAAAAAAGAAACAAAGAAATGGTTACTTCTTTGCATGAGGGACTTTGATCATGGTGCTAAACGCAGGTAATTTTTGACATCAAACAGCTTGCAAGTACCTATATTTATATTATAGGACCCTCGAGATATAAGCAGCCCTTGATACGTGGTCTCCTGATGTCGATGCGATACGTTAAACCTGACTTTTTGCGACAAATTACCCCCGCCATAGCTATTTGCTAATCTTTGTGCAAAAGGTTTTGCACACATTAGATAATACTTCATGGGGTGAGTTACGCTCTGAAAATGGCGTAATTTCTGCGCCCGGTTTGTCCTTAATGAACTTTTACCAGGTATACATAAGTTTTATGCTACTTATATGCCTACCAAAGCCCTTTAAGGACCGAAATGTTAGGAAATGCTTTAATTTCCGCTCCCAGGGACCAGCCCAACTATCTCATTCGTTCCCTGCGGCTTTGAACGACGATATATAATTGCTACATCTTCTCTGACATGAGGAACTAGATAAGGACCAAATATAGGAATCGTTTTCATCCCCAAAAAACAGATTCGTTCCTTCATTTCACGTTGGTTATTCTCATAAAAATATTTTCCGCATTCGTTCAGCGATCCTCGGACGAACTTGAAAAATTCGTAATATCGAGAGTCTTTCACTCGTTTCTAAAACTCGAAACAAGAAATTAGAATGAAAATCAAAGATTGTGTTTTTGATCGGAAATTATAATTTCTTAGTATTCGGTGGAAATATTCCCTCAAGTACATGGAATTCATTCTTAGCCACTTGCACTCGAAAGTGTTACTTGGAAGGAACAAAAAGAAAGAAAAAAAAAAAAAAATTGTGCAAAAAATCAGGGCGACCTATTCTGATCGCTACTATAAGGAATAGAAAAAAGTATAGAAAAATATCGAAAGACATAAGGGTCAGAATCCCGCAGATCTGAGCTAAAGTATTTTGTCTTTATCATCCAGGGTAGAAAAATGAAAAAATTCAAGAAGCCCGGATCGGTTTCTTTTCGATGGATTTTGATTTTTATAGCAAACGCTGAAATAGGGTAATTTGAAAAAATGAGCCCTTCAAACTTTGCCGATCAACCCAATCCCCTTCTTCCCCTCTACATTTTCCCAATGCATTTTGTGCGCAGGCCAATTAGAAAATCGTAAAAAAAACTGTTTTTCTGAAGGCGCAACACGCCGGTTTTCTCGAATCCTAAGGGAAGACGGGGCTGGTCCAGCCTGGGAGTGAGGAAGAGGGTAAAGGACGAAGGATCCCAGGGATGAGGTAGGACAGGGTGGGCCAGAGCGTGGGTGTGATCAATACTCTCCTATACCATTTCCCGTGGGAGCAACAAAGATGGGACGATATAGAAGGACTCGGGAGAAGCGGGATTTTGGAATAGAAACCGTTCGCGAGTTATTTTATTTCGTCGTTCAAACTCCCTTTTTTTTTTACATTTTTTTTTTTTCACCCTCAATTTCCTGCACGGTATAGCTGTATAAGCAGCATACATGCTCGGCACGACGTTTTCCATACCTCAAGCAGAATTATTCATTTATTATCAGCGATAATCGCAACGCGACATGCATGAGGCTTTCGCGAAACAATTCGCATGTCACATTTTTACCCTATCACCCCCATTCAACTCACGTACATGTAATTTAGTCAACAGTTCAGTCGTGGCTACAGGATCGTAATGATATGAACGACAAAAACACGTTCCTCCCTTAATAAAAGAAAGAAAATTTCTAACTCGACGAGTGGCGGAATTTTCCAAAAAAATTTACACAAATTCCGTTACAGAGATGGTTTTTTTTCTTCTACGTGGATCATTTTTTAAAAATATATCTTATGATAACCAAGCAGATCGATATTTCACAAATTTCGTACAGCAAACAGTCAGGGCTCTGTGAATCTCTATCAAATTTCAACGAATTTTGAATTCTATAGATTTTTTGAATGGAAAATCGTAGATTTTTATTGCGTTTCATAAAAACTCGTTATTTCTGAAGTCGTAATTAGAGAAAATTTATCATCTTCTGTATAAAAGTACGGCGAGTTCGAGTTTCTCTGAAAACTTGTGGAAATCTGTAGGACTTCTTTCGATAAAGAATATAATGTGTTTTTTTTTTTCTTTTTTTACGTATTGCTTACAGAGATATCTTCTCAAACGAAGCAGTGTCAGGTTTTTTAAGCTGATTTTTCCGTTCTTCCAAATTTTTGTCTATGATAATAGTGCCTCTCTATAGAATTACTTGCTGTTGTGAAGATAATTCGGATTTCTAAGATATTTCAGGGAAATTCGTGCGTTTTGTAGTTTTCGATGGGCAAATTGGAACCCGTTACAGCTTTATGGACAAACACAAGAAATTATTGATGAAAAATGATGAAGATTCACAATTTTCTGACAGTAAACTACAAAAAATTTTCATTTTTTAACCACAAATTACGAACCATTAGAATTTCGTTGAAAAACTCCTAAGAATTCGTCCGAGTCAAAATTTTCAGGAGGGTGCTTAGATCACGTCTGGGTCTAGAGGAAAAATTCAACGATGAAAATTTCCAGTTTCCACTTGATCTGGGTAATGAGTACGTTTTGATATTCCAACTCACATCTAAAACCGCTGCAGTACGAGTATACGATATCAATAAAACGTGAAAATCCTCTCTACAGTTTGGTTTGCGCTGGGACAAAGTGTGCAATAAATTTAATTGCTCATACATATATACATATATATATGTACGTTAAAACTAGTCATTTGTTAATAACGATTGTTTTTCGTTTCAAACCGTGCCGCGAGAGTCTTTCGATAGCGAATTAATTCATCAACTGTATCGATTAAAAAGTCGCATACACCACTACAGGGTCTCTGTCTACATTCATCCAGGTATTCACAAATTTTATTATCGATTGAACAACTCTACTACTACTACTACTGATTGTTGAGCAGCATTAATTTTCCCAGTGAACAATTTCAAGGAACTTATACCTGTCAATAATCTATTATTGTGCGATCAAGTACACGCAATTGTTCAAAACGATCCATATTAAGACGCAATAACGAATTTTCAACGGAATTTTCCAGGATTAATTTTCAGGATTGATGAAAAGGTTGAGGGGAGCAGTATGTCGCGGTTGGAAAAATTAAACATAGTCCAAAATCTATTTTTATTATCATCAAAGTTCATTTTGCATCAGTATAATCATCTCACTTGAAAACGGTTGCTGCACGAATTCAGGCACACCGTAGGTCCGATTCGACTTATCTATGACCAAGATTCGAAGGAATACAGACCGTCACAAATTGAACGAGGGAAATTGGCAAATTTAATTTTTAGGCTGAGTTATTTGCAAATAAGTGGAATAGAAATGTTCGATTTTCGAAAAATTGGCCATATCTTCTATGATAATTTTTTCAATTCAATTTCCCTCGTTCAATTTATGACGGCGTGTCTTCCGAACAATTCGGATCCTGAGAAAGTGAAATCGGACCTACGGTGTGCCTCAATTCGTACAGCTACTGATTTTTAGTGGCATGATTATAATGATGTGAAATGAACTTTGGTGATGAAATAAACAGATTTTGGACGACGTTTCATTTTTACAATCGCGACATACTGGTCTCCTTAAGTTAGATCGCGTTTTGTATTTTGGAGTTCGAAACGACGAAAAGAAAAAAAAAAAAAAATAGGACTGAATTGTAAAAAATTTAGATAAAAATAGCAGATTGCAAAACTTTCACTAAACGGTTGAGATCTTTTGGTATAACGATGTTACTCTTCCCTTTCGTGTACAACGAGTAATTTGATACATTACCACCCCTGCAACACCACCTCGTAGTTGCGCCCTTATAATTGTGTGCGTTAACAACACCCGCAGTTGAACCACGAGCCATTAACTAACTGTGTGATGTAATAAAGTTTTCACGTGACCCCATATAATCTGGGCTCGAATATCATCCGGTTTAGGGAATATCATATGCGTGACCTACGCGAAAATCGGATGATCCAAATTATCTACGCTATCGGCTCGCTGACGTACATTTTACTAGTTCTGATAGTTTCACTACTATTATACCTCATTATAACATATGGGGTAGTCCACGTCAACTCGACATGCCTCGACTTTTTCAACACGAATGATTTTTTGTATTTTTATTTCATTTATTTTTTTTGCGGTGAACTACAAGTCAAGGAAACCTATCCATGATCTGTCGATTATAGTCACACTGCACTTTGAACAGGCCAGTTTTTATTTTATTTTATTTTTTTTTCAAATTACCCGCTTTTGATACTTTGTGCTCCGATATCTCAAAACCTCGTACCTATAACTTGCATTGAAAAACTTCAGGTATGAAATGTCTTCGTTTTCTGGTGGACTGATAGTGAAATTTTTTTTTGAAAATTGGTTTTACTCGGAACTAGTTATCGATGCGAATAATCATCACAAATCAGTTTTTTCGAAAAATAGGCTATCATCGATTTTTTCGAAACCAATGTGAAAAATTTGGTAGTGATCGACGAAGATTTTAAGACCTTGGCGATGATGAGGACTCATTTGGTTCAGGAACTACACTTCACTTTAACATCCGAATCTCGAAAATTCTAAATTCGTGCTCGTCGCAAAATCGTTAATTGATGTCCGGTTTAAGTCGGAGTCATAAAGAAGGGCAATTATGAAATTGAAAAAATGATCTCGAAGGATGATAAGAATGAACAAAAATCTCCACACTCGATTGGCTGAGGATTTTTCGGCGATCGTTAACGCTAAATTTTCTTTTTTTTTTTTTACATTCATGTGGCAGTAACTCCTGAACCAAATTAGTCGCCATCGTCACCATGGAATTTTCGTCGATGTGTACAGAATTTTCGTCATCGTTTTCGAAAAAAAATTGATGATGGCACGCATTCCTGAAAAAACGAGGATTTCTGGTGTTCATTTGCATGAAAAACTGGTTTCGAGTCGCACAAATTTCCCAAAAAAAGTTTTTCAAATGGAATACTTGAATAACGAGAAATTTTGCATGTGAAGTTTTTCCATCTCATTGTCAGCACAAAGTTTCAAGTTATCGAAGCATGAAGTATCACTGAAATTGAATAGCAGGTACAATTTCAAAAAACTATCCTATCTTAACAGTTCAGTGACTGATCGACAAACCAGGGAGCAGGGGTAGGTTGATTCAACGTATCGTTCACTGTAAAAGAAAAAAAAAAATTCATAAAATCAGTCATTTTGGAAAAGTCGAGGTCCGCGGGCATCTCGAGTTAAGAGATGGACTACCCCATTTATATAATATATATATACCTACAGGTATTAATCGCCTCAGGATGAAAGGACATTTTTCACAGGAACAGACGCTTTTGTCGCGAGGTTTTAATGGGGCATACTGCGGTCTGCTATGCATAAGAAAAATCGGTGAATATGTAAAAACGGTGTCACAGTAAAGCCTGAACGTATGACATTTTGCTTTCTTCTTCTTCTTCTTCGTCTTCTTCGAGACGTCAACATCAGAGTACGATATGCAATGGATGTAGTCCCGGAATTGGAGGATAATTCGAATTTTTAATCCAGAATTGGATGACTGGAGGAAATTAGAATTTTCGTTTTTTGATTCTATAGCTCGGAAACTCTCGAACGAAATTTTGGCTAACTTTGTAATCTGTTCTGTCATGCCATATATCAAGATTCAGGTTTTGTTTTCGAGTCGTGGCGGACGTGTGTGTAATTATAGATAATTATATTCTTATTACGAGATAGTAATACAAACTTGATGACTCACAGTTTGAATTTGAAATTATAGTCTTGTTAGCCCCGCGAGTGCAGAAACGTACAGGTACATAGGTACATTCGTTGCGAAAGTTACGTTCTGCGCCATCGCAATTGTGTCTTTCAAAGTTTCGCTTTAGGATGATTATAATGGGACGTGAAACTGAAACTGGAACTAAAACTAGATTTTGAGCTTTACCTATGTATCACTCAAACGCAAAAACACCAAAGTACACCCTCCGGCTGTAATAAACCATACTCATGAATTTCAATCCAAGATATACCCGCGTAAGTTTTCGAAAAAAATGTCCAAAATCTGCTCCAAGACATCGATAGAGCTTTTTTCAATGACTATATGAATTGCAAAAATGTCACTACGACATCTAACTTCCGTTCCGTGTAAAAAACTGTATTTTGATCTACAGTAAATCACTCGTAGATAATATGAAGTTTGGTTCAATTTATTAAACATTAGCTGATCTATTCGACCAATGAATCATCGAAGGCTGGAAAATACAGACGTGTAGTAATCAGGAGCTTTTATATCCGGATACAGACGATTTACATGAACAAAGGGAGTCTGTTCAAAATTTTCTCGCTTTATGTGGATATAGGAACAGAATTAAAGAATGAACAGTATTTCATGAATGAAACTTGAACTGTTTGGTCTTAGATTGGCTACGCTTACTACTACAAAAGAATAGGATGAAAAAGCTCACTGGTAGTAAGTGGCTGTGAGATGGCGATAATAATAGGCAAAAAAAAAAAAAAAAACCACTCCTCATAGTCGTGCAGAACACGAATACAGAAAATCGTCGTGGGGTTCGCGTGAATGAAAGTTTCTCCTTCGTATACACACCTGCAGTACTAAAAAACGATAAGCTATTCAACCCTCTCAGCAAGGGTTGTTTGTTCCAAGTGTGCTTGTTACCGGTTATAACTAGAGGCCCACGCTAGCTAATTGATTCATTAGACTTTACCAAGCTATGTGTCTAGCTTGGATCAAGCCTGGCTCAAAAACTTGTATGAAAAATCATGTCTTACTGCACTTGGGTACCTGAACTTTTTCGAAATTTGCTTAGAAACACAAATTAACTATAAAAATGAAAGGTACTAATACGATACTAATAAATCGCGTTCCGAATACGCCCGTGGGAAGTTCTGGGCATGAAATATTCAATTTTGGTGCCAGAAGATCGTTGATTTTATTCGTTTCCCGAATCCGCATTTGAATCAACGAATGCAACAATTTTCTAAACCACATCATCCCTAATGAAAAAAAAAAAAATACATTTACACTCAGAAGTAAGGCTGAAAGATAAAAAATTAAGAGATAGATGTTTTTGCCGATATACGACTTTCTGGGTTGAACTTTCCTTAATTTTTTTGAGAATAAAATCATCGACGGTTCGTGTATGAACCAAAATAGTGATATTTTTTTTTTAATTCCACTGACTAACGTGTGCAGATTATGAATTTTCAGGGTAATCTTTGAAAATGTATCATGGTCTGTAAGGCATATATAACGTGACATTTTTTACAGCTTCTCAAATTATTATTGATCAATTTGGGATCCCTGGCTCCCGGTTGCAAGAGAAAATATATTTCTGAGTTACGGTGCTGTTGTTCTCGCACAGTCGGTCACAGTCCTTCGTTCAATAAGTGTATTTCGTTTGATCTGGGTCTAGAGCTTTTGCGAAAGGCGATTCAATAAGTCGAGCTATCTTGAATAGGGTATAATAGAAAAAAAAATGAAATTACAAAAAAATAAGGAGCTTTTTTAACCCGTGATGTAGAGCGTGTAAATGGCCTCTTAGAATTTTCAGAAAATTAATTCTTTTTAGTTGGCAATTGTTCAATCACCTTTTCTAATACAAAATAAGCTGCTGGGTAAAGATCTCTTTTCTGGATGTGAATTTGGCTATAGAAAAGGGGGAAAACTTTTCGATTGTTGATGGAAAAGCAAAAGGGCTCTAGACTGGCTTGATAATCAAGACTGAAGTGACGAGTAGCCTCGATTACTAAGAGAGAAAGGTATATATGTATATTTGGGAGGTAAAATATTTGACTGCGAGGGCTGGGCGATGGTGACTTTCCATTCAATTCCGCGATGGCTGCTTCAAACCCACTTGGAATATACTTTTCGATTTTTTTTTTTTTTTTGGACTCATTTTTTTTTTTAACGTATATTTTGTGAAAAAGGGGCGACACGCAGCGAGGGATTTTGTAGAGCTCGAGCGTATTTCGTTAGACGTTTTGTTAATTATAATTAAAACTACGTAATTGATTGCTGCACCCTTTGCGCAAAATCTCAAACTTTCCTAATAATGAACTTTCGACACTTTGCTGTATACGCGCTTCAATTATTTTTAGTCAAGGTTTAATTAAATAATCAAATTTTCAAACGGTCTGTTATTCTCCATCCCCTGTTACTGATAGGCTTGCGAAACTCGAAACCCCTTTGTTTCAAACAAGTTTATACGTATGTGGATTATACGGAGTTGAACAAAGTACCATTTCACATTTTAACATTTTCCCACATCAATTGTCAGCAAATTAACCTAAATGAGAGAAAAAGAGGGAAGGAATAAACAAATTAGACGCCTTTATGCCATCAGAAGCGCGATATTGAACGAAAAAAAAAAACTTCTGATCAAGTGCCCAAGTTTTGGAGTTACGTTCTATACACGTGGATGTATCCATATATATATGCATGTCCTACAATCAGCCGATATTGGCAGCTGTTATGGTAGATTTATGGGATCAAGTTACACCCAGCCCCATTGAAGAATACGCATCATTATTTTTGGCCACTGCTTAGTTTGCTACCATATCTTCTCTGAAGAGAAGAAATGAAAACCGAATTTCTGCGTTTTCAGCAAAGGGGATCATAACATTATACCGGGTCATGGTAGGTACGCCATTTCCATTTGAGGTTTCTTTTTATTGAGGAATATAATCCGCAGAAAGTATATGAAGCAAACGTTAACACCGCCAACACAAATTACATTTGCAATTTTTGTTTCACGCATCTGAGTGTGTATTGCTTTCCATAATCACCGTTTAGTTAACAGGACTTTTCCAAACCCTTGAAAAAATTGATCGAACTTTTAATGGCCCTTGAGATCGGAATTATTACCTACTTTGACTTCTACTTCAAATCCCTGAAGATCCGACCTGGACAATAGCACAAAGAAATCACGTTACAGACTACACAGACTCTTTTTGCTACTCTAGTTTCATTTTCCATTCAAAAAAAGAACCGAATTGTTAGGTACAGCAAAGATCCAATCAGCTTGTTCCAAAGATCAGGATCACCCATCGCAATATTGAGTCTTTCGATGGGAGAAGAACAGCAATAATCGATCAGGATGTATATTTGTATCTTCTGATTTAACATTCATGTATAAGACGTGAAAAAACTACATTGCAGGTAGAATGAAAATTGTAAAACCTTCTGTAGATACCTGGGGCAATTTTCCATCTCGAAGGAAGGTGTGATCGTTATTTTATTCAGTTGCAGCATACCAGGGTTCAACGTTTAAGCTTCAAATTTAGTTCTATAACTTTTTTTTTCAAGCTCCAGAATTCACCCCTATTTGTGTACCGAATTTGTAGTACCTACCTCGTTGAAAAAAGAAAAAAAAAAGAAAAAATCTCGAGGACTTTCGAGGCTCGAGCGTCTGAACTTGAAAGCGTTTTATTTGTACGATTTTCACTGCGTAATCGTTCGAACTTCAACCCCGAATCGTTTTTCGCCGTTGTATGTATAAAGTCGTCGATTATTTATGATCTTGAAGTATTCTCCGATCTTTGATAATGCAAAAATTCAACACTAGATAGAACGTAACTTGACTCACGAAATGGGGAGACTATCTCTGATCCTGAAGCCCCGATTTTCGTCCTTTTTAGAGTCCCAACTTCACCCTATGAATCCAGTTTTCACCCCGAGCAGCGTGTCCTACCTTGAACCAAGTTGACCTTAGAGTCGGTGAGACGGAAGACGATTCGTACCGAGCTGATAAAAAGGCGAAAGTGAATTTGTACTTAAGTTTCACTGCTGCCAGGCAATAAAATGCCGATAATCAGACAGATAGGGCCGAATTCGCCACCCTAACTTCAACTTAATGCTTTCTTCAAACTGTATTCATGAAATGAAGTCTTTATCACCTGATCATACGAACAAGACATTTCAGAATGAATAACTGGTAGATGTTTTACCAATGAATTCCTCGAAAAGTTCTCTCATCAATATTTCCACCAATTGCGAATTCACGAAGTCCTCCGTTGAAATTTCTGCAAAAATTGATCTTCACTCATCGAAGTTTCTTCTTCTTTAATTTTTGGACCTTGATCAAGTGCAGTAGGTATGGAAAGTTTACATTTATGATAACAAAGCCCTGCAGTTTTTGCACTTTTTACCAAGATTTTTATTGATAAAAAATTATCAGGAATTAATGACGCGTAAATGATTTCAATCATCACTGCACAAGTACCGAGAAACTTCCGTATGCAATTGTGGACAAGAATTTTTTCACTCAAGTAAAAGTTACGGGAAAAAACGAACGGCGAATTTGTCTCAAGGGAAAGTGTCGTGTTTACCCCTAATGTATTTTTTTTTTTTTTTCGAATATCATGTCGCCGGTTCCATACAAAAAAAATTGTACAAACTTCAACAACGGCTCAAATCGGAAGTAATTAACCACGGAATGGTGTGTCAAAGTGACTAATTCCGAAATCATCCATGTTTTATGTTCCTGCGTGACATCGCAGTTTTTGAACCATACAACAATTTTTTGTCGAACGTATGTTCAGGAAGAAAAAAGGGTCTAATTTGCTCGACGTCGCGTCTACATCGATAATATTAATTATTATAGACCAAATTACTTGTTTTTTTTTTTTTTTGTGCAGAACAAATTTTCTTTGGAATACTTGAATTCCGAGAATTCCAAGGACAGGACATAGCAAGTGGGGCAGTAACCCCAATACTATCCTATTTCTTTTTAGGGCCAATTGAAATTTTCGGTTTCGTTCTAGAGCGATAGTTTTCGAGACAAGATAGGGACGCGGGGTGGATTAGGACCTTCAGAAATTGGATAATCCAATTTCTCAGTTTATTGATAAGCACAAACCCAAATTCAAATGGATTTCATCAAATCTTCGGGAGCCTAAGGGATCGATTTACCGTCCAAAGCTCCATAATCTGGTTTTCGTCGATACAGCGAAAATATTTCAATAAAATTTCATGAATATCAGGCAACTCGTACTGTACGCAAGGACGTAGATTTCTCATGATGTAAAATTCAATCCACTTGACCAATTCTAATTATTAATATCAGAATTTCATGAGTTCGAAAAGAGGTCAGCTGGCGGAAACCCGAGGTTTGAATCTCGGGGGAAGGAAGTACCTGAAACTGCTGCCTACTTAGCGGTCGAATTAATTTTGCAGCACAGGTGAAACCGTTTCTGAACCTTTTGCTTCTGTATGGTATTACCTATATATATACATATATACATATAACTAGAAACCACTTTGTAGCTATAAATAAACAAATTCACGGGTGGTTATAGGTGTAGAGAACGCAAAATCATTGCGGAATCGCTAGAAATCGTACTAGGGTATTTACCTCGCAATTGAAGTGAAAATAAATCCGCGAATATCTTTGATGCTAATATTATTGATCAGGCTTTTCAATTTTGCAAATTGATGAGCCAGATTTATGTTTAATACTGTTTAAATTGCTTTGATTGATTTCACAGTGACTAAGTAAGTCAACGTAACAGAATGAGCTTTATAATAACGAGGGAGGGGAAAAATTTCGCGATTATCATAGCTAAAGTTTGAAAACTACCTTCTTATACATATAGGCCTTCGCTTCATAAATTGGGATCAAAGAATATCAACTTGGTGAATTGGCGACACGGGAAATAAGATGAGTTCAACAGTTTAGGGTAAAACCTTGTTACCCTTTACGGTGGCCCAAAAAAAAAAAAAAAAAAAATGAAATAAAATAAAACGATGATAAAAGAAGGAAACGTGAGGACTTCAGAAAATATTCATCAAGTTACCAGAGACAGCCCTCGCTCTTCCTGACAGGTATTCAAATAGCGCAATATAAATGCTAATCTTAAATATAAGGAATCGGAAATTTGGACTTTCTGTGAAGTGAACAACGTAAACGTTTTCCATATCAACATATCATTAATCTTTGACGTGTAATTATTAAATTGGACTTGAATCTGAAATCATGAGTAAGAATTTTTCTTATCCACTCTGAAGCGGGAGGCTCGCGTAACTTCTTCTAATTTTTCTCCACGATTCGTCCAGTAATTACGATCTCGAGTTGCCGGTGGGATTTAAATTAAACGTAGCGGGAGCCAAGACAATTACTTGGTAAATGAAATCGTTGTAACTTAGACCAAGAGACGGTTTTTGACTGTAAAGGCGAACGACATCGAGGCAGATCTTCTCTGTCAAGAAAGCTTTGGGTTGTTTTAAATTTGGAAAAATAACAGACGTCAATTAGTACGTAAACTAAGGAATAACCATCTGAAGTATTCCTGCACAGCGATTACCCAAAACAGTGTATTTAATCTATTAACCGTTAAAAGGATACGATGCGACAGATCCTTTCCTTCTTCTTCATCATCATCTTCTTCAGTTCTTCTTCTTCGTCTTCTTTAGTGCCCAGAGTCAGGCGTTTATTCTTCGTTCTGAAACAAGGGACGAGAAAAGCTCGAGGGAATAGTAAAACGGAGCTTAAGGAAACAGCGAGATAAACGAAGGTGTTAAATCAACGATGAAGCCCAAGGGAAAAGGCCATTTTTTTTCTGAAAATTCGCGATATTCATAGCTCAGCAGACGCAGGATGTAATTTCAAACTTGTGACACGGTAAAGAGTATCTGCAGGAGCTGGTCGTCGATATACCTTCGAACTTTTAAGAATTCAGCGCGGAATATTTTATCCAAAGAAATATTCTTCCCACGGAGTTGCTCAACCGAGACCAAGCCCCCTCCCCCCCCCCCCCCCCCCCACCCCCCACCTCCTTTGCAAATCATTTGTAAAATTTTTTCACTAAAAGCGCCGGAATTTTATCCCTCATTTTTACCCGCAAGGAACCCCAGGAATTCTCGAGAAACACCAATTTACATCTCCTCAAATTTTGTATAACTTATCTAGAGCCTTGAGGTCCCTGCTGACGCGCAGACTCACAGGGATCCTCGTTACATCCTGCCTTCAAATTTAACTTGATAATATCCTGCGTTTTTCTAGACAGAAATGAATTTGTGTTTTTTTTTTTTCCTGGATCCTGTTCGCCACATCTTTTTTTCAGAGCACATTTTTAGTATCCTAAGAATTATCCTAAGAATGATCCTAAAGATCATCCTTCGATGAAATTTCCGAAATTGAACAGGCTAATTTAGGGATTGGTCCAATTTAGAGGACTCGAATGTGCCGAGTATTAAAAAAAATATAAACTAACCGCTGTCACATGTTAAATCAAATGATGTTACGTTGAAAAACAAGTCTGATAGATGTCAGTGTGAAAAAATGTACTTTTTTACTCATGAAAATCAAAAGCCTCGAATTTTTCAAGTTCCTCTGATGAAAATCATGGGTGATACTCCTGAGATAAAGAAATCTAGGTCCCGAAGTATTTTTTTATCTCAGATCTGGACCAGCTCGGTTTTGGAATAACAAAAAAGAAGACAGTTGGATTCTTTTTTTTGGCTATAAAATGGTTGAACCCATGTCCAAGTAAGAAGTGGGGTCATTGTGACCCCCATTGACCCGGGGGCGTTGGTTGGAGGCAATTATACCTCTTGAACGTATCCTGCAAGTGAGGTTTTTCTGGCAGCATATTCTCTCCAAATTTTATACCTCGTTGACAAAAAGCTGCAGAGATGTATACAACGTATGAAGGATTCATAAACTGTGAAACTTACTTTACATTTGTTTTGTACAATGAAGGTAGCTGTGCAGCAGGCCACGAATATTTTACCGCTAAACAAAAGAATCTTACGTGTAACTTTACTAAGTCTTATACAAATGTGACATCCTTAACCGCATCGCAATTCCCAACTGTAACTAGGTACATACATAGATATACCATGCAGATATATTCCACTTAATTTCACAGGGGTGGTTTTGTCCTTAGAAATGTAGGAAATCAGCAGTTGTGCAATTCTCGTTATTATCCCAAACTGCATATTGACATCAGACGCTGAAACTCTCGACTATGAAGATGACCTATAATCGGAAGCGCCTAAGGATTTCACGTCTTGAGTTTACGTTTGCAAATGACACTTTTTCCGGCAAGTGCTGCTAGGGAATTCAATTAGACGAGCTGTTGAAGCACTCGTTAGTCGTGAGAAGTGGCGAACTCATTGTCGTTCCCTGGTACCAGCTAGTCTTGGCCTATAGCATCAGTGGCGGCATTTCCTTGAGTTTGCAGCTTTGAGAAAATGTCTCATCTCCCCGTCTTTCATCGTCAATTCTTTCTTCTCGTCACAATAATCATAATCATCATCATCATCATCATCATCGTTGTCCTGAAATTCCTCATCCCCCTTTTTCCACTCGAGATGTTTCACAATGAGAAGATACAGGGCGATATAAGCGAGGTTGGAACTTGGGGGGATAGAACAAATACACCTCTTCGTACCCATTTCCCCTTAGACCTTATCCTCAGCTCGGAATTATACCGAGAAAAGATATTGCTCAACCTTTTTTTTACTCTCACAGGCATTTTTTCCCGGGATACTAACATCCAGAACTTGTTCAGGGCTTGGGTTATTAGGGCCCAATCTATTTCTTCGGGGCTTAACGAGGCCCAAGTTGGACGAAATGTAACTAGAAAGTTACTCTGTATGTTTCTGTTCCCCCTAGTTCCTGCGAGAAACGATTACTTAGCTACTAGGGTCGAGACAGGGATGCCTGCCCAATGCCTGGATAGTGATGGTTCGTAAAATTGTACTTATCGTGTAACCTCGACCCAAAAAAAAAGATTGCAAATCAACATACATCGATGGGAACGAATTTCAGAAGCAGGATGTGGGTAGTTGGTTATAAGATGAACAAAATCAGGCCGTCATAGTAAAACTAGATTAGGCTATCACTGACGAATTCTGAACTGCGAAAGCCCTGATAATACAGCAAAATTAGGCCATCACTAGGAGATCCTGAACTTTGGAAGCGCCAATCTTCACGTATGGGTCCGGAATGTATTCCCAGGTCTTATCTACTAAATTCTGCACGGGTCAGACTCACTGTGGAATAGTTTTTTTTTTTTTTTTTTTCTTTTAAATGAACGCAGTTATCACGTTTTTTTTTTGGTAAATTGATGGAATTCCACATCAATGCTGTTACAGTTATCGTCATGTTAATCAAATGGATCAAGAGCTAATGAAATTTTCTATTCATAATGAAGTTCAATTTTCTGTTTCTAATTAACGATGACTTTCATAGAGCAGAGGAATCATTACACCTCATCACTAAACATGGTTTTATTTTAGCGTCACGACACGATACAAGATTTCCTCATATTATCTGCTTCTTGATAAGTTTTGGAGGACTAACAATCAGCTGATATCATGATTTCCTATACAGAACTACTAGAATGACTTTCACATCTAGTAATGAACTTCTATGAATTCGACTAAAGCTAGGTTTTAGAGAAATGTCGAATAATTTAATCGGGTCGTACTTATCAAGGCGATGAGTTTTTTGGCCAAATAGAACAGAATTTGAAAATTAAGTGTAGCAGGAGCAGCAGTTTCGAATTCGGTAACTTTTCACTACGATTTCAGCGAAGTTCACTGTAAAATTACGTTTCATCACCATTTGATCTTCGAACGAATGTTTAAAACTGAAAAGCGTATAGGTAGAACTCGAAAGTCTGATACTGAACGAAAATTTTCGGTTACTTTGTATTTGAACGAAGTGTTTTTTTTTTTTTTTTACCCAAGATAGAATCTTAGGCGAGAAATAGTGCGACGTTGATTTCAACCCCTCCATTTTGGAGGAAACTTCTAGTCTCGAAGGACTCGGTATTTATATAAGCCGTGACGTTTAATTCCGAGTGAAGGGAGACAAACGTTCCCGAAAATAACGAGGGGTAGTTCTTGATCGGCCTTGCCTTCAGACCTCGTGATTTTCCAGATAAAATAAGGGCTGCGTGGGTCGCGATAGATAAGATTTGATAAGAGGCGAAATTTTCTTGCGCACAAGGATCGAAGGACCGAATCAAAGCCAAGTCCTCAGGACCTGCTCTAGTTAAGAATTTATCGATCTAGCTGAATAAATTAGCTGTGGCTTAATAAATCCCGACACATGCAGTCGCGTGCTATATTCAGTTATAGCTTAGGCAACGTGTGCTTTGGAATCTTAAATCGAAATCCAGTTAAAATCCCAAGAACCCCTCGTGTCGAATTTCTCTAAATTTATTTCGCCATTTATCCAATCGCCCCTCGCTCCTGCCAAGCGGTTATTATCCTTTCTGGTTGGAAAGGTGTTGATAAGTTGAGATTCGAGCCTCGCGATTCTCATCCTTGATTTTAAGCCAAAATTAAACCCGGTGCTACTTGAGACTGAACATTCAAAAGCTTGATAAAAGCTCCGGTTCAGAATGCGACGACGTGACTACGCTATTAGTTTCGTAAACAGCTCTAATTCAATCTAATTCAGTCCCAAAGTCAGCGAAGACAAACTGGAATTGTTAATTAAGAACAGATTTCATCCTAAGACTAAATACGGGGTTCTAGTGTGTAAAATTTTCTACAGTCCTTCGAGAAATTGTTCGTGTTTCTATTTGTCTCTGATTTGATCGAAAATCATTGAGGGATTAAGGGTTGAAAGATGGAAATGACAGTGAGTTTTGTGATCACTTCAGGGAAATGTTCAATTTTGGAAACAATCTGTTTCTTCGGTGACCTAATGCCTGATGTAATCGACTTCGGATACGTTTGTTTCAAAATGCAATTTTTTTTTTTTTGAGCCATCCGATTAAACTTTTCGAAGTTTCATTTCATCCAAATAGCATGCCTTTGTCTTGTTGGCAAAAAAAAAAAAAAGAATACGTAAAGAAATGTACTTCCGTTGAGTAATTTGCGGTCGAGTAGAATTTGCTATTCAAATTTTTATAAATTGATCATATTTTTTGCAATCAAGGGTTTCCAAAAACTTCTACAAAAATACGACAATACGACTCTTGATCGGGTTTGGTAAGCTCAAACAAGTGATATGGGAAATCAATCGTCTATAATAACTTCAAAATGTGTAGGAACAAGAGAAAAAAGAATAAAAAATGGAGACAAGTCAAGCTGCATCACTAGTCCCTAGTGATTAGGGTCCAATGAAATGATAGTCCATTGTATAACCGAATCATTGATTCCTTCGTGTGGGTAAATGTATATCGAGGGGATTCATTAAAACGTGAAATTTCTTGGAGATGCTAATTGGAGTTGTAATGATTACGGCGTTGAGCACACATAACGCCAATTAGCCAGGAATTAAGCCAATATCTAAGCCAGGGATAATGTCTCCACTCTAAACGTGCCCGCTGCAAGCTTGCCTATGCTAATTGATGCCAACTTCGTACCTCGTCGAGGTATCGAAAGACAAAACGGTTCATCGATGTTTAATAACTCGATCATGTAGTCGGAACAAAAAATCGAAGAAAAAAGAAAAAATTATAGAAAAGAATACCAAAAAACACGAAGGAAAAACAGTCATTTATAGACAGCCAGATTGACAGATCTACAGACGAACCGAAATTTTTCTAAAAATTTATTTTTCGAATACCAAAATCGGCTGCAAAATGGAAAAATTCATCGAAGTCTCGATAAGTTATTTCCTGACTAAATTTCAAAAGAGTGCAAGATAAAAAAAACTGGAATCATCGACATCGCTCTCGAAATCATTCAGATTTTTCAAAAAAAGGGTGCACATTGAATGGGGGCGATCATTGAACTCCTGATCGACGTCGTTTGTTGAAATGCAATTATTTAATAAATCTGAGAAATTAGTGCAGGTAATGATCGGGGTTGTGAAATGAAATGTGGTAATTGGAGATTAGAATTCGAGTGGTAAGCTGATTCCATTTTCTTTTAGAAATTGTTCCTTTTTTTTTTTGTTGACATTGTTGTTTCTTTATTGCCTATACACCGCTACGACATTTAATTATAATTCTGTATTATATTACGTTTATTGAAGAATGGAGGATATCCGTTAACTCGATTAACCAAGTATAGCATTTCTGCGTTTTATACCCCCCTGTTATATTTTATAGCTCAATCAAAATTTCGTTGATCTCATTTAATCTGATCTTAGGAGGGGCTAGAGATGATTCGATAAAATTTTACCGATTACGATAAACCATTACTCATATCTATATACCTTCGTGACATTCTATGAGCAGTTAATTGGCTATACCTCGAGTTCTCCGCGTGGAAAATTCTCAAGCGAATGATCAATGTACGTGTTTCATCAAATTCTGCCACTTCGGATGACTCGAAAAGCACATAAAGCCTGATGTAGCAACTGAAAAGCTTCACTCTCGTATGAAATATATGTTTTGAGATGAGACAGAAACACTATTGCTGGAAACACCATTGCCAAAGTATACGACAAAACTACATCATAATGTATGTATAGTATATACTGTGAAAATGCATTTTTCTTATAGATCCATGGCCATATATCTCTAGCTGTCAATTACCCGAGCCAAACGAGGATGCAGCCGAGACTCAGAGATTATAAAGAATAATCTAGGTAAAATATACATCATTTATATACCATCAGCTTATTTGTTCAGTGGATTGAGACGGAGTGAGGAAAAAAAAACAAAATAAAAATGATGTATCGAGTTATTGTAAAAGATGAATAATTTATAAACGAGCAATAGATTAATCAAATCAATCGCCAGTTTTCGATTAACCAGTGATCTGAATTCAAGTCCCGGCTGTCTGTCAATTCTATACATAAAAAAAAAAAAAAAAAAATTTTTAGTCAATACTCCGAAGTCAATATGGCTGTGTATTAATGAAATAAATAATCAATAGTGTTCGCAGTTCGATAAGTTGACCGGCAAACGGGAAAAATTATTAACGAAAGTAAATAGACATGTTTATTCAGTGATATGGTCTAGCAATAAAAAGATAAATAACAAAAAAAAAAAGTATTCTCGAGAGCAATACACGCGTAACTATTGTAAAATAGTCAAATAAAGGTGAGAAGTATATATTTGTGGATATCGTCGATCGAACCGGAAGTGAAATAGACGTAGATCAAGATGGCGTTCGCCGCTGCGAGAATGATCTTGAAGGACAAAAGGCGGAAGGCAAGCAAAGAAGACTTCACTCCTAGAAACAGAAGCAAGGTAACAGAAAGAACATACTGCAGCTTTAGGCAAACAAGTTTATTGACTTTCTAGTTTCTAACACAAACTAGATATTTTTTTTAAATTTTTTATTCACTGAAACTAACCGAAGCGTATGAAGGAACCCAGTTTTAAATCCGCGAAACTCAAAGATGATGGGACATTTGTTGGCTTTGAAGTAGTAACTTGGATAACGAGAGCTCTTTGGTTTGATCAAGAAGTACCTAAACTTCACTTGGGCTAAGATTTAACGCAAGGGTACTAGAGAATAGTTTAGTCATTCTACTCTCGATATATAATTGCAGTCAGTTAGGGTACTAACTCTTGTTAAATTGCTGAGCGACCATCGAACTCACTTATACAGTCGATAATGAAAGGCTTTAAGTCTTGCAGCCCTCGTTTCATTCGTATCAAAAGTAACGGAAGCGAGATTTTTCAACCCTTTTGCATCGAACAATCGTTTCAACTTTTACCTTTGACGGTGGTCAAGTGTCGGTAACAGCTTTTCCTCTTCGTTTTTTTCTTAGTTATCCATTTTTTTTTTTTGCTACTTTTCAAAATCTTACTATTCATGAATTGTCATCACATATGCGTATAAGTTTTTGGCATGTACGATGTTAATTTATTGTTACACGTGATTTTTGAAAGATGAGATTACTCGATAGCGTTCGAAGTGGCGAGTTTTGACACTGAAATTATTGAGCTTTATTTCGAAACGTTTTTTGAAAAACTTGAACCGGTTCAGAGTAGAGCTGCAGTTGGATGGCAATTAATTGAGGAATTTCTAACTCGTTTTAACCCCTTCAATTTTTCATTTCACGCAATACCTCGCGACTATCGATTCATACCATCGAATGAAACAATGAACAATGCGCGGTGATGACATTGCCCATTGTTATACCTACTTGCTGGAAAGTTTGAAACTTCGAGTTCAGCAATAGAACGACAGACAAGCGGAAGTTGATACCCGATGATACCCCCAGGCTCAGGGGAACAACGCCACTTGCGATTTGCTCTTCCTGTACATGGCTGTCAAAATTGATATTGGAAACTATGAATTAGCTTGAAAATGATAAATGTTGGAGTATACCAGAAATATTTGGTCAAAATAGAAAAAGTTCTCTTCAATCGATGTCAATTTCAAATCACTGTTCAATACAAAGCAATAATTAATCGTAATCGATCAGTTTATCAATCGCTCAATTCGCCTCACTAATTTCTTTTTCGATCTTCCAAATCCAATGTAGGAAAATTTTTGGTAAAACAGAATGAACGATTTCGAACAAATGGAGAAAAGATGATATGGAATTCAGATTAGCTTCGATCGCGAATGAAAAGTAATAGAAAGACGTGGTCAGAATTATTCTAATTGCGATTTTGGTTGGTTACTTGATCGTTTTGCTCCGCTATTTAGATTTCCAAAATTTTCCACGAATTTTTGTCATCGATTGATTCTGCAGTTGGCGGATGAATCGAATCTATATATGCACGAAATCAAACGGTGAATCGAGTTTTTTGATCATGGATATTTAGTCACTAGTAACTGGAAAACAGTTCGGAATATTCGATATCGGGGTGGAGCTATGTACAGGTATATAGCTCCTGACGCTTTTGCATGAAATGTTATCGAATATCACCAGCGTACAATGTGCGGGATGAATTTAATTCGATAAATCAAGTACAGCCTCGCGCTTTTCCCTGATATGTTACACATTCTGCGGTTTATTAGATTTGAAATCTATATACCGGAAATGGAATATGGATGAAGAATTATTCCCTGAAACTTTTGGGAAATTTTTGCTAAAAATGTCAGGCAAACAGTTTTTTTTTTATCCTCATCTCTTTTTTTTTAACCGTTTTCTTTGAAAGTAGATAAAGCTCTTCCGGGGTTGAGCAGAATTACGTCTTGTCGATAGTCGGGGCCGAATGGGCCAAAGAGCAGGTTTCCGCTAAGACTGCACAATTTCCGGGACGCTTCGAGGATGGTGTAGGTACTTATATATATATATACTGATGAGAGAACCAAGAGAGGGAGAGAGAGAAAACAGCAGGTTCTTATCGGTAATATCCTGAAGCACACCGCTACCGTATACTGATAAATACGTTCAATTAAACTTTGTCAACTAACTTTAAATAATAATAAGTTTCATGAGTTTCGAAGTATGGCTTGGGGGTCGCCCAGGAAATTTCATTCGCAACACGATTTCATCTAGACGATTTTCTCCTGGCTGTATTATATGTATGTCCTGGTATCATCCTGCAGGGTGTAACATTATTCAGGGTTTTATCGTCTTTACGTGTGATACCTGCGATTATCTTACGGCATCTACTTAGGTATCGCTAACTTTGTTGAAATTCTTGTAATCTTATTCGAGTTACATATTACCTGGCATTTCATATCGAACCAAATTACATGGCACGTACTGTAGACGGTGTGCAAATTGCACGGATTTGAAATTGCACGTCTTACCTTTTCCAGCTTCGTATTGATTTTCGAAAGGTCGAGCTTGTGTCTTCGGAAACCTTCAGCCTAGGTGTTCAATTAGCAGATTATTCGTCGATTCTACTTCCGATCGAACCATCCGCTTCGAAAGAAAAAAAGTTATTGTAACCACTCCGTAAATGAGAAGTTCGGTTCTTTACCTCCGATCGTTTTTAGATGGACGACTCTGGATGTGTGTGAGTGATCAATTTTTGTCCGATGGTACCTCGATAACGAATGAATAGATTTTTTAGATTGTGCCCCTAGTCGATGCTGTTTTTCTGAACGTTATAGAGCTGGTTTTATTTCGGAATTGATTTGTCCTGGAGTTTTCCAGTTATTTGAAAAACCAACTTTTGACAATTTTTTTATCTCACGATGTCTCTGGAACGGATCGATGGATTTTTATAATCTCGATCTGAATCGATCAGATTTACTCCACCCCAAATTTAAATGAATTTTTTCATCAATCGATCCAGTAGCTTGTGAGTTAGGAGAAGCACTCATGAGCTGTTTGCTCAAAGTATATCATTCTGAGGGGCGGGATTGAAATTTCGAATTCCAAAAGCTGCGAAAGGTCCAATTTCTGAATTTCTATACTACTGACTCACAGTTTTCAGAAGATCATTTCCTCAAAACTCTAAGTGGCCAATGTAAAAAACTCCAGATAGAAAAAACTGAAGGTTCAAAATACCGAAAGCTGAAGATCGGAAAGGCCAAAACTCCAAATCTCGGAATTTGCGAGATGCGACGTCGTTTATTTGACAGCTTTGTCACGAGCTTCCCTTAAATTTAAAGATTTTTGGACTTTCTGAGTTTTTAACTTTCAGATCTTTGAGTTGTCTGCATTTCGACCTTTCGGAACTTGCAAGTTCTGAAATTTAACGTTTCTAGAAACTCAGAATCGCTTCTTAAATAAATTCGAAATTTCGACCGTTCGGAACTTTCAAAATTCAAAACTTCAATCCCGCCACTGTTTTGAGCTCAATAAATCGGTCCAACGGAACGTGGTCATCCAAATTATTCGTTCGTTACAACGTGGGAAATTCCCGGATCATTGCATCGTCAAAATGAGACTAATCTCAAGTTGTCCTTCGACTCCTTTGACCGATGGACTCCCATGTCTTTAGAATCGCGATGAAAATCGGCAAGATGCATCAGCATTTCGATGGAAACTAATCAACTTGGTATGGAATTTCCAGTTCGGTCGATCAGCTGACCCAGGAGTGGTCGGTTCCCACGAGGATACGTTCTTATCGTCTTTTCGAAAATGGATCTTGACTGATTTCCCGCATCCATATAGTCTCCATAGGTATATACGTATCAAGCTTTCCTGAGCTGCCTCTTCCTGTGCGGAAACATCGTCAGCGGAAAATTAGACTCGATGCAATGGCCTGGCTTGATTACCTAAACTTCAACCAAATCTGTTACTCCACTCGTAGTTTTCTCCTCCGACCGTAAGA
The DNA here is from genome assembly GCA_963989295.1 of Ametastegia equiseti. Lineage (NCBI taxonomy): Eukaryota > Metazoa > Arthropoda > Insecta > Hymenoptera > Tenthredinidae > Ametastegia > Ametastegia equiseti. The sequence goes on from OZ022399.1 coordinate 7,859,009, forward strand.
CCCGGGGCAAATGTTTATATGTCATATATTCCCAGCTTCTGTACACTAAAAAGCTTACAGAGCATCAACAGACCTGCTTCGCTTTATTACGACCTGAACCCTATACAGCATCTGGCTACTCTCTTTTGGGGTCTTAAGAAACTGAGACATTTGGGTAAAATCTTCACCCTAACGGTTGAGTATAACTTATGTCCAAATGAAACAACTGGTTTTGCTGAAAATTCGCACGCGCAAGAATCTTGAGTGTCCCGGACATTCAGTATTGGATTTGAATAAAATCTGTTGCAGGATTTCATAAGTGAAGGTAGAGTTTTATTCTAGGGTAAATGTACTAGTTACTGACCCTGTGCCTATTATTAATCTTTTTTCATGATTCCTTTTACTCGTGTGAACTCTAAAATCATTTTAAAAAATCAATACGTATTCTTCGAGTCTCTAGCAACTGCAGATTCGTGTAACGAAAACATTCAGAATTCTTAGTATCGATTTAAAATTCAAGAAAGTGTAGGTGCCAATAATTGGGACTTGAAGGGTCAGTAATTGGTACACTTAGGTACCTTATCCAGAAGTATTAATATCTCGATTACCGATATTGGATGATGCGATTTGGGCGGAATTTATTTAATCGGTAGTCCTCACGAAGCACTGCGAGCTTTTTGCCCAGATTTAAAACAATTCATATATATTCAAGGTGGAAAGGATAGCAAGTGCAGGGAATTCCATTTTTGCATCGCTGGGTAATTTTTGTAGGGCAGATTCTTCACGATATTCAATATGGACCAATTTTTTTAGAAAAAGTAGCATACTATATACCTGTAAATGCATATTTTTGCCGGATGATAAACTAGATTCATCTTCTCGGGACACGTTTCTCAATCATTTAGGAAAAACAAGAAGAATTAGAATTCCGTTTCGACATATTATTACAATTCAAGTAGTTGGGACCAAGAGGCCTGCATACATGAAAATTCGTCAAATTTTGTATGAAGCCCTTCTTCGTGCCGACATACATTCCAACTGTTTGAAAATACCAAAATAAGGGCTTCTCAAAAAATTCTTCACTTTATCATGTTGTCATTTCATCTTCAAAATATTATACCTTCTTGGTTCTTACTCCTGCGATTCTGATTACTGGTTCAAAATCATTTTGTAGTTATCTACCTACTTGATTACTGATCAGCTATCAAAGATGGTTTGAATTTCATTCATCTTGTTCGATGTCTCAAAGATCCTGGATCAAGCAGTTTTTGATCGGATCAGTTTCTAATACTTCCTTCTGCAGTTATTATAGAGTTGTAGCCGATGATGTTATTAGTATTTTGAGTAATATTAATTCCGTACAATGCAGTCTGCAGCACCCACCATCATCGAAAGCAATTGTATAGGTCCAGCCTGAAATTCTAAAACTTCTTACATGATCCGTTCTCAAGATTTATCCCATGTACAATTATAAAGAGATCAGTTCTCGAACCGAACGCAATCCAGCGATGCTTACGTCCTGCATGGACGATAGTTTATACATGAAAATCTTTTCGCCCCATATCAAAATTTAATCCTCGTATCTCACCATCAAAGCTACCATTCATGTTCCAGTACGGGGTGGAGAACTTCAGAATAACGACGGTAAAAAAATCTGCCCTGTTCCTCACATGAAAAATGAAAAAAGCTTCATTTACTCTCAATTATCTCCACTGAAAAAAAAAAAGGTTGGGAACAAAGGGGGACCAAAATAGTTGATACTTTAATTAAACCAAAATTATAGTTTTTTATACGATATTATTGTACCGATCATTACAAAATTCAGTTATCCTGACTATAAAATATCCTTCTACCCTCAACAAATTATCTTCATAGTGACGACAACTGTATTTTTTTATATTCTCTTTTGCTTCTTTTTCTTTTTTTCTTTTTTTTTTTTTGAAATTTTTCACTCTCAAGATGACAATGACAACTCCTCGGTATTATCGTCATCTATGTATGTATGTACACGTCCTAAAGTGGCATGTCTCGGTGTAATGCATCCCTGATGTTCCCCGTATCGGGTAGGCGGTTTGGATTTATTGCACATCTTCTATAGGACGATGCGATAAGACGGGATGTTAGTCGAAGGGTAGTTTGCGACCATTTCTGTACAACGCGTGTGTACTTTTGTATTTATGTGTGTGTTGGTATCATTGCCAATGATACGTCTTTGTATAAGTGTTTAGAAATACGACCTAGCCGGTTAATATAATATTCCCTAAAATTTGTTCTCCATCGTATTAAATTGATGTTACGAAATATATATTATGTATATGTATACATAGCTTTTATTATTAATTTGCCTTATCTTGGTTTTGGGATTTAGACAGATATGTTCGAGTCACAGACTTCAAAGCGAACGGGAATTAATTTCGGATTAAAAAAAGTTCTTCCATCTTTTGATATTTTAATATTGTGATATTATTCCAGTTTCTCTGGCCCTTCGAACGGACTGGTATAATATTAATACGTAATACATAGCTTACCATACGAAATCAAATCTTTTTATAGTGATTGAAACAGATTTTCATTTCACTTTCAATTAATTGGCAATTATCGATTTTGTAACTGGTATTAATTTGTCATCACCATGTACGGTTTTGAAAAAAAAAGTTCTTCTTTTTCCCGACCCTCCCTTGCTGTATATGATTATCGTTTAATCCACGGGGCAGGGGAATTTGGTTTGAAATGAACGAGTAGAAATTTTCGTGCTTTTAAAAACGTCATCATTTTTACGCTTGGTAATATTTTAATATTTTTAAGCCGTAAATCCGGGCATTTTGCCGGCGAGCACGTTCTTCGCTCAAGCACAAACGTATTAGAATGTAAATGAGTTTTGCCAAGGCAGGGTGCCCATATATACTAAAGTAAAAGGTGAAAAGAAATGAAAAAAAAAAATTCAGGAATAAAAAATATATACATTCTTGAATAAATGATGAGGCGGTTCTAAATCTCTTAACGATATGCGGTTGAAATAATAACGCGGAAATAAAATCATTATCGCAAGTATCTTTTACCCTGCAACATCAAATTCAACACTCGTTGTGCTTTATATATCAGGAGAAATATGAACGACAGAATTTTATTTACTTTGAAAAACTCTGTTTACGATCAACTTCATTTTTTCTCGAGTTTGTTTAGTGAAAACTACGTGAATTGCTTCATCCGTTTATAGTCTTTAGTTCTATTTCAGACCAAAATCAATACCTTAATCTTTGGAGCACATACGTCTTTTGAGGTAAAAATTTCGTATTATTAAGAATCCCATTTAGGAATAGTAATCATCGTCAGAAATGAACAAATATACTTCAATTATATGAGGACTAGACTTCCCTTTATGAATCAAATCGGTAGTATTCTTTAAAGACAAGTGAGCTTTTGTTTGAAAGTTACGAAAATTCGAGTACAGAATGCGCGCTGTATTTCTTAAGTAACAGCGAAACATCGACAACTGAGAGAATGTCAAGCGATGATCAAATATATTCGCGTGGTGAAATTTCAACTCCAATTAAGTCACGCTGAATGAATGATATGGTATAGAAATCAATCGACGTATAAAGTTTCTTGTCCATAATCTTGGAGAAGATGAAATAGGCAGTGTTCAGATGGAACCAAATTCATATCGGTTCAGTGGTTCTTGAGATATCCGGTGCACAGAGTTGAACAAAATTCTTCCACTACAACAATCTTGTTCGTTTGAAATATGCACGAGTCTTCAAATATACGTGGTCTGAAGAGAAGCTCAATTTTTTCGAGATTTAAAGCCCCTCAAACCCGGACGATGGTTTGAAAATTTGGTAACCAGATATATAAAATGAATCTGACTTGATACTGGAATATTCCCAGTTTGGTTTAAGGGGGAATATACACCAGCAGGTTCCAAAAATCGAGCTTTCAATTTTTCACATTTCCTTGAAGTTTGATATGTTTAGAATTCCTGGTCAAAATTTCAAAAATTCTAAAGAATGGTACTCAGTTAAGCCCCAAGAGTACTTGTGTTCATCGGACGATTGGCACACCGCGTCAGGATATGCGTTCTTCAAACTGGTACCCAAAATATTTCAACATAATGAGTTAGTAGGTACGTGTGTGAGGATATAGTTTTTCATTTTTCGATCTTTAGTTTTTGTCTATTGGGCAAAATACCAGAGAATTTTTTTCTCAAAATCGGTACCTCGAATTCCAATAGGCATCCACCATTTTGTCAAAAATCGATGTATTCAAAATCGGCTTTGACATTTACATTTAATATTTTCTTTTCGGATGATCTTTGAAGGGACCGTACTGACTAGCATTTCGGCAGATTTTCTTTACGGCACATGGTTAACATTTGTTGACATTTGTCGATCAAAAAAATTCAACACATTTTTGAAACTACACATTTTCAACTAGACAAAACCCCAATCCAATCATTTCAATATAAGTTTTCTCGAAAAAAAATGCACCTGAAGTTTCGAACGTTCATTTGAACGAAAGTAACGAGGAAATCTCATATTACGCTCATTTGACCGCCGAAAATTAGTAAATTTTCAACTCCTCATAATAATGACCTTCGATTTTCAACGTATCCAAAATCTGTTGATCATCTTAGTGGACGAACAATCGTTGTGAATCTCACTTTTCCCAAATTTCGTTCAAACGAACATTCGGAACTTTGAGCATAAATGAAAAAAAATGCCCGAATTTGAATTTGTCTTTTTTCTTTTCTAGGTGTATATTTCCCCTCAAAGATTTTCTGCCAAAATTATATGACCGGCGTAGACGCCTAGATCAAACCAAATAATTTTACAATTCAGAAAAGTATATAGTAACAGTTCCGAACAGCGTAAACTGACGGTACCAAAATACTTTGTACATACATACCACGTAGCTATATCTCTGCCAGGGCAACACTTTGCTTCGAATCTAAAGTTTATCGCATGCATCGATATCTGTAGGTAAATAGGTATATGTATGTACCATACATACCTATACCTATTGTACGTCGTAGACGAGGAAAGAAATGGCTAGTATTTGTTTGTCCTGGTTACAAGTCTTCGTTGAAAACGGGCTGTGCTACTGGCTAAAGTCGGCGAAGAATTCGAGTGACGAGGAAAGATGGTACATAAATTTGCCTAATAGGCAAAGCTTAAAAGGGATGGAAAATCGGGACTTGCAACTGGTTCGGGAAGATAGAAACTAGCCGCATAGAACCGGGCAGACCATGAAGGTGGAAGTAGGTACCGTCAAGTCGAATAAGCATTATAGGAAATCGATAGCAATAGTTCTGAAACACTTCAGGGCCGACTCCCAAGAATTACGTGTCGCCAACTTTTTCTCCTTATGAGAAACAACTATATCTTGTTGTTTACCGGAAACAGGGGTGCCAGGGGGAACCCTCACCCACGTAATTGGCAAAATCCTGGGGGCGTATATAGTATAACTTTTCGGGAAAAGGTCAAACAGGACACAAATTCTACGCCATCCAATAACACCGTTTCTTTTTCAACTTCCCACCTCGAGAAAAAAAAAAAAAAAAAACAAAAAAAAACACGGCAAGTTATTACAATCATCCTGAGAATTAGATGTTCAGATTTCACCAATCTCGTTTTGAGGTTCAGAGAATCATTTTCGATCATTTTTTGATAGATGATCATGATGGGTGTTTGATCAATTTTATGTCCAACGATATCTTGAGAACGGATCGACGAATTTCGATGATTTAGATCTCAATCGATGCGGTTTTTCGTAACTCAGAACTGAACAGATTTTGGATTCAATCAGTTGACTAGTTTTTGAGTAATTGAGCAAACGAAATTTTACTAACAAAAATTTCAAATGGTTGCATCTCGAGAAGGAATCAAAGGATTTGGATGATTTCGATCTTCATCGATAGCATTCGTTAGAACTTACTGCATTTTGGAATAGAACGATGCAGTAGTTTTCTATTGTTCGAACTTGGAAGCTCTGCACGGGAAGTTTTAGGGATGGCCCATCGTGGTCAGCCGATTTAATTGCTTGTTTGCTTTCCAAATAACCCATGTCTTTCCCAATTTTCGCAGATTTTGACTTCATCCAGCTGGACGCAATTGGAAATTGATGAAATCATTTCAAAACGATGTTTGACACTATATGAAGTCTTTTCAGAGCTTGAAACTTTCTTCTTCAGTATTCTCTAATCTTTATATTAATGTAGAAAAATGATAGCAGTGAATGAGATCGATTCGTCATTTTTTTTTTTTTTTTTTACCTTGGTGCAGTAATTTTATTTCCAATCCTGGATCTCGCGTTTCAATTCAACGGGAAGGTATATCGTATCAAACGGTCCATGTTCCTATCTCGTTTCTTTACTTAATCCAATGATAGAATAAAGAGAGCTGGACGTCAGAGGAGAAAGACTGACGAGGGTTTGACACGGGTTGACGCGCAGATTTCTCCTATCAAACTTCACCTATACCATCGGCAACATTCTTCATCTATAAAAACTTTACTTTTTATTCACTTTCCGGACGCTAATTCCCCGTGGAAATCTTTAAGCTTTCGACTGATTTTTCACCTTCGATAATATACTTGGATTTTTTTGAAATTCGAAACAAGTTCTTACCATTTTGTAAATAGGTAATTCGATAAATTTCGAGATCATTAGATATTGAATCTCAAAATTACGTAGTACGCAATTGTGACGGAGTACCAAAATTTCGATGGTTATTTTTCTGCGAACGTCTACGATGTGATGATTCTTTTTCAAAATTCTACCAAAACTGATACGCGCGGAATGTAATACAAAATTGGCTATATGTCTCGCAAAAATTGGAAACGGTCAGTGTATTTATATCGTCGTTATACGCAGATGCGTAGGGTTATACAAATTATTCGCGCACATAAAAACAGATCTTCTGTTCAAGATCGAAAAATACGAAACGAGATCCATTTTCAAAATCCAAGTTGATTTGATGTCACTTCTGAGGTCACTCGAGATTTTCGAGTCCATGAATCGGTTCTACGTTCGTAAAGCTGCAGAGAGTATAAATCGGATTGGAAAATTCGAAAAAATATTTTGCAATAATATTCTAGATTTATTCCATGATTAAACTAGGATTTATTTCACCTTGTTTATTTCTCTTCTCCTTCAGCGTATACATAATGAAATAGATCCGCGCACGTGCACGAAAAAGATCGCCTCAAAGTTCTCTCGGCATGGAGGGTATAGGTATTCTTGAACAGCAGTAGAAATTTAATCTTGTTAAACGGGAAGGGCCAAGGAGAGGAACAGGGAAAATAAGAGTAACATCCTCGCCGCCATATTGCCCAGTGAAAATTCACAATTTTTGGCCAACGAAGGATATTAGATAACGCCAACCCCCTGGGGATGCATGCGGTAGTAGTGAGATATCTTACCGCCAACTTCCGGATTCCTTAAGGGGGGACTTCGGTGAAATTTGGATAAAACTCATTTTTTTATTTGTAAAATAACTTGGAAAAATCTGATGAAAAATGGCTTGCAACAGAAGTTAGTTAGTGTTAGTATGTGTATTGAAAAAAAGTGTGAAGGTTCTGCGATGAAAGTGTAGACGCAAGGAATCTTTCGCAGAAAATTCCCAGCGTACCACTACGAAAGGTTCCTTGCGTCTACAGTATAGACTCTACACTTTCATCGTAGAACCTTCATACTTTTTTTCAACACACATACTAATAGTAACTAACTTTTGTTGGAAGCGATTTTTCATCAGATCTTTCTAAGTCATTTTACAAATAAGAAATGAGTTTTATCCATATTTCACCGGAGTCCCCCCTTAATATAGAAGTTAGCAACTTTCTGTCAGGATTTTTGGTATTAGTATCGTCCCGCTGACGAAAGGTGCCTATTTTAATATCGCTTTCTCTGCTGTCTTTTTTTTTTAATCATTTTTCTTCAGCTGGATCATACACGAAACTCACCCTCCAACGAGCAAAAGAATAGATCAGTCGCCCTGAATTAATTATATCGTTTGCACGAACATTGGCAACTACAAAAAATTTCTTCCGGGTGAAGTTCCACGGCTTCTTTTTACGCGTGAAAATTCCTTTCGGAGTGTAACTTTGGCAAGACGTTTTCAATTTCTGGTATTCGTGGTTTCAAGACCACAACGAAAATTGTGCTTTGTGCTTTTTACTCGTTACTCTTATTCCAGAGTGAGGATCTTCGCGGTTTACCGCCCACATTCACCAGATTTGACTTTTGTCGCGGGGTAAAATGGATCCGGAAAATTGTTGATGTAGAAAAATTCTTGATACGCTATTTTTCGCGAGATAAGCATGGGGATGGGAGAATCAATGACGCGACAAATTGTGCAAACCAATAGGATCATCTAAGCTTCGCAATTAAATTGGTATTTGTTCTGCTTTAATTGACAAACGAGCTTAAAATCTTATAGGATATAACTGATTGGATGAACTGGCAAGTACGAGATTAATGATATGAAAAAAAAAGTGATCAAACGTGCGGTGTGCTGATTGAAATTTCATAAATTGATAATCAGTCGAAGAGAAACTCTCTCTCCGAAATTCTCTACAGTTGGGTAAAAAGAGCAATCTTATCACTGAGAGAAAAAAGTCGTTCAATCGAAGAAATGAGCTTTCACGGTCGTTCAAGTGAATATTCAGTTGCTTTAAGAATAAAATTGCAGATGTAATCGAATATTTTTTTGAAAGAACAAATCTTCAGTTAATTAATTCAAAGATTATTCTGTTACAGAGATGCAATATTTATTTGAACGCCTGTAAACACAAATTTGTTTGATTCAGCGACTTTTTTCTCTCAGTGTACATATGTATAAAGGGTGTTGCTTAAGTTCAGCAGCGAAATACCATTGAGTATTTCACATTATAATCGAAACGATCATATCCTGATTCGCATAAGTAGACCTAATGTCAATGAATTCTTGTCAGAAAAGCATGTTGTACATAATACGAAACCTCAATCTGTCTCACTTGGCATACATATGTATATCACGTGTCTAATGCTAGAAGGTCTTAAGACCTAAGACCAGAAATGCGATTTTCTTACCGAAAAGACCAATAATTTTGCAAATTTTTGCCATTCGATTTAGACATGCCAGAAACACAGAGATTCGTTAAAAACAGCGAGTCGGATATGAAAAAGCAGAAGTAAGGGCCTAGGGAACAGTGCCAAAGGTCCTTTTGGCTTGCAGTTTTTTTTTTCCAAACTTCAGCAGATCAACGCCATAAGAGTTTATGGGTTCACATTTTCGATTCGTAATTTTCGACAAATCTATAGGTGATTCCGTCATGTCTGAATCGAATGACAAAGGTTGGAAGATTCTAGGTCCAGTTGGTTTTGATAAAATCCAAAAAGGGCCATAATGGCGCGTGCGAGCTCTTCTGGAATTAGACACACGATATTCGTTATATAGACTTCAAGTGAATGTTCACGTGATGCAGTGAAAATGGTTGGAAGCACCACTGTGTCGAACATACTGTACCATACACTGGCAAGATGGTCGTTGCACGATGCACTTCTTATAGCCACATACATAAGCGTATGTCATACTGTCCCCGTGTTTTGACATAGCCTGACATTGCTGACTCTTTAAACATTTTTTCGCAACCCTGTGACGAAGGAAACGAGCTTACAGTTCCAAGACTGTCTTCAAATTATCAGAAAAGTACTACACGAAATGCCTACGAGTATTATTCAAAAATACGTTCATCTATGATGAATGAACAGTTCACGTGTTCGGAATCATAGTGAAAAAAAAATTGATGATAAAGTAATAAAATGCAGAAGGTAGTGATGTCAGTCTACGTCTTTCTCGAGTGACGAGTCTATTCTCACGTATTGTCAATAATGTGTATCCACATGTGGTGGAAAGTATCTATTTTCTATAGCTCTATTTACCTACGTAATTGTACTTTAATATTCTCTGTGCCAAGTAGTGATTTATAGTAGACACGTGACAAATATTCTATACCTACGATGTGTTCCGTTCGGAAGAAGCACCTCAGCGAAGCTCTTCGAATGCATTAGTATCTCGAAAAGTACTTCCAAGTGAAGTTTCTTAGAAAAATACTTTGTGAGAACTTGAAAAAAAAAAAAAAAAAACACTTTAGATGAAGATATATAAAAAAAAGCACTTCCGAAGGAAGTATCTCGAAGTCACAGCTTGAAACGAAGAGCCTTGAAAAAGTACTCTAAGCTGAACCATCTCTAAAAAAAAGACAACGACTTTGAAATGAAGTATTTCAGATAAGTCATTACGAAGAAAGCACCCCAAAAAGAACTTGAAAATAAATCTCCCATGGTAGCAGATTTTTGAAGGAAAGTTTCTTGCGGTAACTATTAAAAAATCAACCGTTTTTGAGTGAGTTAATCTCCGTTGATTTCAATCACAAGATCACCTTCACTCCTCAACTGCTACCACGAGGAATTTTGTTAGAACTGCGACTCTGGGTTAACTTCTGTTGAAGTGGTTTTCGAGAAACTCCCCGTTGAAGTGCTTTCTTGAAATACTTTCTTTTGAAGTGCTTCATTGCAGATACTTTCTTTTGAAGTGCTTTTTTCACACTTTCTTTCGAAGTGCTTTTTTGGGGTACTTCCTGTCGGGGTGGTTTTTTAAAGTGCAGGTTTTACGTAACGGGACACGTCAACTTATGAATCAAGGGTAGAAATCTAGTACGATAAAATCATGTACATGTTTAGGTACTTATTTGTACTATGTCTGTACTTAAATATGGTATAACTTTAGTGAGCGATGATTGGTGACCGAATGTACTTGTGTTCACAGGCTCGCAGCGCCAGTACAAGTAGCTTTAGAAGCCTGAGTCAGGTACATACAAATCAAGTTGACATAATCCACATAGCTAGAATTAGATTAGACCTAGCTATTTAGTCGGATAGACTCATAGATCGATAGCTAGACTTAGACATAGACATTGCATTTCTGCATAACCTTAGCCTAGTTTGTACCATATATACCATACATGTATATACAGCGAACTATGAAACACATTGAAAAGTACAACCAATCCTAGAATAGACATTTATTCATTTTTATAAACGTTATGGAAAAATTTTGTTTTCAAAATTCCTTCGGACATATTCAACGTCCTAAATTTCCATCCGAATTACGATTATAAGGTACTTCTGCATGAATTATAATAAGTCATATCAACGTCTGTTGGCTGAGGCATGCTATTGACATCGTACAAGTAGGCACATTTTTAACTATAAGTATAGCAATTTGAATCCAGATTGAAGTTCTTTTAAATTTCTTTTCATATTCAATATAGAATGCCCTAAAATGCATGTTACAGTTACTATACATTGATCTATACTCGCATTCAATTGTACTACAATATATTCCTGCATTCTATTCCCTCACACTACACAGAGAACTTCGATCGCGTAAGTATTTGTTCCAGCATAGTGCAAAATCATTGAAATGCACAACCAGGGTTCAAGAGAATCCACTTTTATCCAGAAACTACCTCATGTAGCTTCAGTAATTGAAGGGTATATTCACCAGAGTAACCTAATCCAGATATGAGTCGACGAGTCTCTGCCATTTGAAACGAGCTTTATCGATGATGTGGCTTTTCAGACTACTCTGGCACTGAACTCTTCAATTAATTCGGTAAACCAAAAAAACTAAAATAAAATAAGAAATAGTGTTGGAAATCTTGGAAGTGGGTAGCGACCTACGACCCGTCCCATTTCTCTAAACTTCATCAGAAAAAGAAGCGTCCAACTCAAAACTCGATTCTTCTCTTGGTCTCTTTACCGGCTGACCTACTTGCTCGAGAAACAATCACGAGTATGTAGGTTCTCAAGAATAATGTCCTTTCATTTTGTTTTCTTTTTATTGTATAGTATAGTGTACACGTCTTCGGTACAGTGCCTTTTGCTGTCCGGTGAATCCTGGCGCGTTATTCATTATTATTGTCGGTCCCGTTGGCATGGTCTCATCTTTAATCACTCCAAAGTTTCGTGAAGTCTTATCCAGCAACCCTGGACGTCTATGCGTCTATGCCATTTTCAGCCTCCCAGAACTAAACTTGTTAGCATAATAATTTCACCCCACAAGCCCAGGGTGACGCTGCTATACGTTCTCGACAAACATTCCCTACGGGACTTTTACCCTCCCTGAACGGAGGCCCCCTGACACTTTGTAATACATACACAGAATATGTATGACATCATACGTGTGTGAATTTTACATGACATGACTCTCTGTCTCTAGATGTGGTTTGAAATCGATCGAAAAATCATCATCCAATGTACGAACTGGAAACTGGGTTGACATTGGCATAGTATTGATGCCGTAGCTGCCAATACTGACAGCCACCAAGGATCAAGCTTTGCCCAAGTCAAAATCAATGTTGGGTCAATTTTGGGTCGTTAACACCGTTCCAACTTATGGTGCCGTAAATCGGCACGAAATAATCCCAAGCCAGTATAAAACACCATATTGACCCAGTGTATTCCCAGTACATAACTGACTTACGGTTGAGCCCCATGTATGTTCACTTGTCAGTACTAGTCATCAGCATTTGCCCAACGTTGGGCAAATAATTTCTCTGTACTGGGCCAGTATTACCGAACGAAATTTGGCAGCCGAGGTAGTGCCAATCCTGTGGCATGTGGGTAGATCCGGCAATATTCCGGCATTCGAACATCGGATCGGATGCTCAAATATTTTTTTGAAAGACAGACTCCGATATTCATCAACCCTCTGACTGCAATTTCATACCTATTCGTATTCAAGTTAATGATAGTGAGGGTGGCTGTGATCGATACAGTGAAAGCAATCAAAGGATCTGAACAGCCCGGTCCTGCTTTTTCGGGTCAAAAGAAAAGTAATAATAAAATGAAAAATAAAAAACACCGACACTCACTCGTACTCTCTCTCCTCTGTCTCTCTCTCTCTTCATTTCTCTCTTGGAGTAGAGAGGAACCACTTGCCGTTTGGAGAGCAAATAGTTTGTGGATATGAGAGCTTTCCGAGGGTTGAGGCAGTCTAGGCAAAGCTTTCGATCGATGGATGAGCCAGGTGCACGCTCTCGCCCTACCATCGTTATAAACTTGGTAGTTTTAATTATTTACTTCCGGTATCACGGATGTGCACTTACACAAGAGAAAAGAGCTGTCTTACTCGAGTTTAGGCTCTCCACCCGATTTCGATGCTAATTTTCAACGACAGGGTGGAAAACGGTGCTTGCGCCCGTTGAGAAGAGGCCAAGGGACAAAGTGGAATAGAAGCTTTTCGACACGCCTATACACGGCCTTGCGGATGATGCTTTACTCTTATCTTCACAAGGGACAGACGTAATTTAGACCCATACCACCTTGGGGCTCTAGAATTTTGAATGTTATCACTCTCGATGCGAGAAGGGGGCTTTTCCTTGGCTAATGGTAAGCAAACGGCTTCGTCTTCCGGCCCTGGGAAAAGAATCCACTCACTTATCTAGTTTCATACACTTTTTACCTTAAAAAATGTAGGCATACAATAATTTCATGTAGAGAAATGCAAACTAGTCTTCATACTTGATCATTAGGCGTCGAGAGTTTTCAATAGTTTTCTGTACAAAATTTATGCCATACAGTGTCGAACCCATCGCTTTAAGATAGCAATCAGCTTTCATTGCATTTTTACCCATTTGGGATTAAAAATGTTATCCAAAACAAGGTACGTACTCATATGCGCGTGACATGCACCATCGGTCACGTAACGTCGAGTTAATAATTTATTGCAAACTAGCACGACATTGTAGAACTTTGTTTGTTTAGTTTGCTGATCTAGAAAATTCACTGCAGCAAACAACTTTTTCTAACTATGTGCAGAGATGCACTTATACCTATCCAAACATTTATGCAAAATAATTCTGCAGGTCAAACTTTTATTTGGACAATATATCTCGCCGAAGATCATGAATTGTACCATTGAAGGGATTGGCACAAAAAGGCACTACGGAATCAAAATTTCTGGGAGAACTGCATTTTCGTACCATTAAATTATTCGTATCTAGAAGAAAAAGTGCTTTTCCAAAATTTGTTAAACTACTATTATTAACACCCTCTTAATTCCAACCCCTTCAATTCTCCGTGATGAAATTACGATCAGAATTAGAAGTGAGAACAATCAATTTCTTGCCACAGATACTGTTAACAGTTAGAGTCAAGTTAGTGGCACGTTATGACTTCGTAAAGAGACAGGAAAGGTGCTCATATTTTGAGATGCGGAAAATTTAAACTCGAGACGACGACCTGCGGCGAACAAATTGGAAAGATGTTTGCGCATTAGTGGCCGGGTTCAAGTTCATCCTGTCTTCGTAAATATTTAATTTAAATTTCACAGAGGAAGCAAGAAAGAATAAAGAGAATCAAAAGTTCTTGTATACTTGTACAGAACTTTATAGAGAGACATGTAATCCTAATTTTACCTTTGCCTCTGACTTAGGGCCCGAGATGTCGTAACCTTCTCCCTGCTGTTTCCAGCCAGCTTTTTTCTTTTCAAGTTAAGCTTTCTTCGCAGCTGGGAACCCTTGGACCAACCATCCGGCGCCTCGTAGAATTAGGAAGACAATATCCTTCCACCCTGTTGCCCAACCTCATCGCACGAGTGGGAAAGTATTTTCACGATTTCAAGGAGAATTTATAAGTCACTGGTACACAACACACAACGTATAAATGGCTCTATTCTACTAACAACGAAACGACGAATTGGATCCGGGATGCAATTTACCTTTTACCGTAGAAAACCGATTACTGCCATTACCATAGAAACAATACATTACTTAGTACTCGACATAGACTTGCACTCTTCTCGTAATGGTCGATTCAAATCTTTTATCAACATCTATAGCACGCAGTGCCAAGATGGACCAACAGTTTCCAAAATTTGGTATGGTACTTGGTAGCTCCGAAATGATCAACCGGTTCATATCCCAATTGCTACATCGAATTCCCACTTTCAGAAAAAAGTACTTCGGTGATCGAAGGTTTTTTGGAAATGAATTGCGGACTGGCCGAACTTTCGAGTACTCTTTACGCGAAAAACTGGGTCTGCAAAATGGACCACATCTTCGAGATCGAAGAATTAAATGACTGGAATTCCGAAACGTCATTTCGTAACTTTGCGAATTGAATTGAATATAGGTATTCTATTTTCCGGGTGCTTCTTCTCCTATTAATCGCACTAACAATCGAGTGGTGCAAATTTTGAACTGACCCGTTTCCGTTGAATCTACCCAACATGGAATTTAGCTCGAGGAATCAACTACTCGTCGATTGACCGTACACCTGATTTCATGACTTCATGAAGTCAACTGACTTCAAATGACATCAGTTGACTTTAACTGGCTTCAATTGACTTCAGCTGATTTTAATTGGCTTCAACGGATTTCAAATGACTTCAGTTGACTTCAACTGACTTCAACCGACGAACTTATTGTGACTTCAACTGACTTTAATTAGCTTCAACGAACTTCAGCTGACTTCAACTGACTTCAACTGACTTTAATCGGCTTCAACGGACTTCAACTGATTTCATTTGACTTCAACTGACTATTGGCTCAACGGACGTCAACTGATGTTAGTTGACTTCAACTGACTTTAATTGGGTCAACGGACTTCAACTGAATACAGTTGGTTTCAACTGAATTCAATGGACGAAATCATTGTGACTTTAACTGACTCTGATTGGCTTCAACAGACTTCAACTGACTTCAACTGACTTCAACCGACTCCAATTGACTTTTCAGCAAAGTGTAAGCCACACTTCTAGAGTGTTCAACCCCCTGATTGAGTTTTCATCGAGAATGTCACTGCACACAGAATGGGGTGAATGAGAGAGCTGCATGACCCATTTACCTCTGTATTACTTGTTTATTTATACGCCCTAAGTTGTCACGCGACGTACAAACAGGCTGAAGAGCTACAATATCATTGAAGCAAATTCTCGATGCATGAATTATCACACGCGTGTTTGCGAAGGTTCTGTTGCGTCGATACGGGTTTCCTCGTTAGCATACATCCGCCTTCAGCTGTGTGTTAGACACGTATGTAGGTACAGAGGGGTATGTATGCCGTTGATACACACCCCTGCAAGTTCACTACTCGATCGTTCATTAAACTGGGTCATGAGTGTGCAGAGTCTGTTCTGCAGGTTATCTCACAATTGCTCGAAACTTTTTAGGGAAAACAATTGGCATGTAACAGAGCCACAATTATCCCTCGGCTAATGACCCTAATTACTTCTATTACCAGAGAACTTCATACCCGCAATTGTGTAGAACGAGTCGGCAAGCCAAGAAGATAATATGTTCTTAACTATTCATACATATGCTGAAACTAGTGCCTGAATGTGTCTTTTGAAAGCTGCTCAAAAAATGAGGGATGACACACATTGACTTTCGGATTTATTTACTGCTTAGATTCTCAATTTTTTGTTTCTGATTTTGACCTGCGTCTCCTTCAAATTGAATTCAAAGTTTTCGCTTGAATGTAAATTGGGTTAAAAACTATTTTCCAGAATTGATGACATATTAATGATAAATTTTTGCTGTATATTTGTACACCTAAGACGACGAAAAAAAACGTATAACATTGTCTGTACAAGTTTAAGATTCTATGGGAAGCAAAAGAAGGGCCGCGAAACAACCCTTCGCTGAAAATGGAACCAGCGATGCAATACTTAGGATACAGCAATCTCAATTTTTTTCCTGTATCAGAGAGACAAAAAGAAAAGATTTACGTGAGGAATTTGTTGTACAGTGGAAAAGAGTTGAGAAATTGAATTTTCAACACGTTCTTAACAAATAAGGCACTCTCTTTAACGTTGTATAAAATTTTTTGATAAGTTGTAAGGTAATTCACTGGGATGTATTGATCTGATTCAGAAAAGACCACGTGAAATTGTTCATAGTACATCTAGGAAGATCTCTGTGACATTGGAAGTTGATCGATTGAAAATTTCATCGCCAGGTCCATTTTGAAATTTTCAAAGTAAGTCAAAATTAGTTTCAGAGATAATTGGGGATTTTTATAAAGTTGTAAAGCAAATCAGAACTTGAGAATAAGAGTGGTGCAAGTTTACCTATACTTTTGTATATATTTTTGTATATTTGGCTTCATTTTCACAGTATAAATAGTCTGAAATCACTATACTTCTGTAAAATTTTGGTGACCCTCATCGCTCTTTATTCAAATAAACTGGGGAAACGTGAATTTAACATATTTTGACGTTTTTACCCGAATTAGACGAATTCAAAGAACGAATTCCAATTGGTTCTTAGCAGAAATTGGTGGGTTTTATTTTATAAAGGAATCTGCAAAAAAACAAACTTTTTTTCAAAATTGCATCATTTCGGGCCTTTTTCAATCCGAACTACACCCTTAATCTAAAGGAACCAACAAAACAAGTGGTGAGAAAAATGAATGTACACGATTACGGGAAAAGTAATTGTGTGAAAAGGCCATGGTAATGTTACATGCCTATACATACCTATAGGCAACTGGCAAACTGGATTTCGGACGTTTTACGAGGACACAAATTGCAGTGGACGATAAAGTTTTGTTGTGGCGACTGGAATCACCCGTAGGCAGTATGTACATCACCTAGCCGGCACTTACAACAGTGGTGAGATATCTGACGTTGGCGCAAATTAATTTGCCAGCGAGTAAACTCAAGATTGTTATCTCAGACTATGTTGCGGCTCGTTAATTTGAGCCAAGATTTGCGAACCAACGGCCATCTGAAGTTCCGTCATATATCTATATTCTGCAGCATCTTTTTTTCTCACTCTCCATAGATCAACTTTTCTTCACGTAATGAGTAGATGAAAGATAAACCGAAGATTTATATCTATAATTGAATACTCTACTCACATTAAGGGTAGTTTTGAAACGAATAAGACTGGAAATATTTATTGAAATAGGAAAATTAAGGGTAGAAAATACTGAAATCTTGGATTCTGCTTTGTATTCGCCAAAAAAATAGGGCCTAACGATGAAACTATTGCAGGTATTGAAAAGGTAAAAAACCAACTGGTATCAAAAAACTCGAGCGCACAAAATGAACATGAGTGGAAAAAATTTAGAACGTATGGAGGCTTTCGACCGGAAGCTAGTGTTTGCGGAAACACTATTTCAAATGACCTGAAATTGGTGCGAAGTTTATGTTTCCAGAAGGACAACGAGGACGCAAATGTCCATTGGTAAATTACCATTTTTTAAGATTTTCAGATTTCAGTATTTCCTACCCTCGAGTGGAAACAAGCCAATCAGCGAAAGTAAGCTTCGTGCGAAACGAGCTAGTAAAAAATGAGGAATTCTCTATCAGAACCTGCGATCTGGTAATAAAGAGCTTTCACACTAATTTAATAAAACATTAGGCGAAGTAACTCGAGTATCGCAAAATTATCTGATATACCTACGCAAAACGGAGTGACCACTAACGGTTTCCGTGAAACAACCCCCGACCTAATTTTTTAATGTTTTTCCACAATCGTTGGTGGTTTTTCATCGTTTTTTTTCTTCTTTATTTCGCTTACTTGCTCGACAGAAAATTCCTGGGTGACGAAACTTCCCTTAAAAACGACAGAAAATAATGTCTAATTTCGTTAGGGATTGGAATTTTCGATTCATTCATAGAAGGTTCTTTCGTATATATATATATGTATAAATTTAAACGTTGGATTCAGAAATTGTAATTAATTTCAAATTGATTAGGGGTTCTTTCACCGGTAAACCTGTTTACGACTCTATTTGCATAACGAAATCAACATCTCTCATTCGCTCCCATTGACTTCAATGCGTGTTTCTGTTCACTACGTTCCAGGTACTTAAATCCATTTAGTGATGAGTGTACAGTAAATATTAATCAGGTTTATTTACTTATAAACTAGGATAAATTCCGTGGCATTTTTCGAAGAAAACTCGAAACGTCCTAAACAAATAAGCAAATATCAGTGTTTCATTTCAGTAGAATTTAAAAATAATGAAATATCTGTAATATTCAATCGATTTCTCTCTATACGTGGGCTTGTTTCATTCAGAAAACTAATACGCACAACCTAACTCAACCTTGACATAATGATTTTTTTTTCAACGCTCATTGTCAGTCAAATATTGCTATTTATTGCTCGCAATCGATATCGCTGCAATCTCATAAAATTAATTACTTGACGATTGAACATTGAAGAAAAAAAAAAATACTGAAAATTCCTCACAGTCAAGTTGCCCGTTTAGTTTCCTGAACGAAATTCTTGTTAATTCTTGAAAATGTTTGTTAATATTATTTTTAGTATAATAACATTGTTGTTATTGTTATTTAGTTGAGTAAGTGTGAAATTTTTGTAAAACTGCTGTACCTACTATACGTCTGTCCTTTGCCTCACGGCTTTATAAGCTAAGGCATAATAAATGAATCTGAATCTGAATCTGAAATTCCCCCCCAAAAAAAGCCCACGTAGAATGAAATCGATCGAATATTACAGATTTTTCAAAATTCCAAGGTTCTGTGAAATGAAGCACTGATATTTTCTTATTTCTTTAGGATATTTCGTTTTTTTTTTTCTCCAAAAAAACGCAAGGAATTTGTCGTAATTTACAAATAAATAAACGTGATCAATATAATTCAATGCACTCAATAAGTACAATGAAATTTAAAATTTACCGATTTAGAGTCATCAACTTCTTTATCGAATTTCTGAATATTTCCCTGCCTCGATACCTACATGTTGGTACACAAAGTATAGTCGCTGAGATGTCGATATCACCGATGCATCATAGACGTCACCATACGCGGTAAAAAATTATCCACACTAGGTACCAAGAAAAAAAAAAAAAAAAAAATTGCTACGACTAGCGTGAACCTCTATCGCTAGAATCGTTCATACGTAGCTTATTGTTAGTTCAGGGATGAATGGCGGTGGTAAGGGGTGGGCGAGAGACGTAAAGGGGGGTTGTAATTTGCTCTTGCTATATGGCATAACGTATATATACACACATATGCAAGCAGAGCCAAGCATCGGATAGACAGGCCATTAGCTTTCACCCCATATAGTACCTACGGTGTCGCACCTTGGGCGAGGCGTGCGCCTTACACGCTAAACCTTTCACACCCTTCAAAGCCCTCGGGGGTAGACGCAAGCGCAACGTGGCTACGTTGTACGTACCTTTTCGATGAATATTTAATCCTGACTAATTATTGGCCTGCCATTCCGAACTTCCGAACGAATCGTTCGTTTTTATTGTTATGCGAAAAATCAGTGGGGGAAAAAGCTCGTTTTCAACAATTAATGGTCGTTTGTTTTTTGTTGAAGGAAGGCCATATACAGGGTGAGTTTTCTCCCGGGTTCTGAGAGGATGTGGCCGAAATTGGTTGAAGCTCCGCCCTCTTCTATTCATATTCGTTACTATCGGAATATTATTCCTTGCCTACTGTCAGTTATTGTTTACTGGGCTCTATCCTTATTGACTTGTTGTATGTATCGATGCAAAAGGCAGTAGGTGGTCAGTTCGAACACCTAACGTGATACTACCCGAATAAATTAATATTATTAGGGCTTATTATTAGTGTCATTGCTTTCCTTACACTATCATCATAATAGAATATACGATTAGACTGTTTGTTGACTTGATCTAGCTCGCCCGGAACAATACGTAGATTTGGGAATAAAGTTATCTCCACATGAATGGAGAATATTTGTTTAGCAATAACAAGTATGAATAGAAGAAGGCGGAGCCTCAACCAATTTAGGCCACACCCTCTTAGAACCCCGGAGATAACTCACCCTGTATATTTAACGTAGAAGTTCAGTATTTTCATTTTGAAATCGGTACAAAATCAAACAAAATCTGGACCTAGAATTCAGAATTTGATGAGAATTCGATGAGAATTACAGAAGTTTGTCACTATCATGTATAACGAACAATATAAAATAGAACATTTCTTTTCGCGTCCCAATCATGCTTGCAGGATATTTCGACGCTGCTTACGAAGACTAGCACGATTCAAATTTCTTAAACGAAAACTATGACACATTGAAATTTTCACCGCGAAGAAAAGCATGTTTCCTTTTTCACCGCGAAGAAAAAAAAAAAAAACGATTCAATCGTCACCGCGAAGAAAATCCCAACTCGATTTTCACCGCGAAGAAAATCCTGATTCATTTTTCACCGTGAAAAATAGTACGTAATTGAAACATGTTGGTTTTCGCGAGAAAAATGGAATCTTGCTTTTTTCCGCAATGGAAACTGAAACGTATTAGTTTTCGGAGTGAATATTGAAATATGTTAGTTTTCGCAGTCAGTCGAAATTGAATAGTTTTCACAAGAAATTTGAAACGTGTTATTTTTCTCTTTGGTGGGCTGTCAAAACATTACAGTGAAAATATTCTAGTATTGCATCAAAGATTGGGTCCCTATTTTCACCAAAATAAAAAATCAGAAGTTAAAGTTTCGTCAATTTTCACAGCAAAAAAAAATTCACGAAGAAGTAAATTCTTGATTGTTTTTAAGCAAGAGAGAAAATAATCCCTACAATTTTTCGGCCTTAGTCCTGTGAGCATGATTGAGCTGTAAGGAGAAACCATTTGAGGTATCCTGGATGACTCCTGAATTTCTCATTCAACTTTCAATCTTGAAATGAGATGATTTAACCGCTAACGTGATCCAGAAAAAATGTCAGTATCGAAAATTTTCCCTTTCAACTTTTCTCAAAATATTCGTTTTTGTTCTGTTCGCCTTGTTTGATAAGTAATTTTAATATTTTCGAGAAATTTTTTCCGGGATTATTAGCTGATGCATATTATTCGACGACGTTGTGTGCTCACGCGTGTGTGCTTAATCAATTAACAAACTAAAATTGTCTCTCGTTTAATTAGTATACCTACCACGAGCCAATATTGAAGTTGTATTAATTGAGAGCTGCTCATTTGCGTCGAAACAATTAAAACGCAGTTAAACAACCCGCGTGAGTATTGATTGGAAATTTATTGCGATTCTAACCGATGCGCCATTTCATTTCAGAACTTCGATTGCCGGAGATTAGGAGCATTTATACTTAATAACAACTTATGGAACATATGGGAGCAATTTATCAATCGATAAATGTCAAAGAAAAACAAAATTGAAAAAAAAAAAAAACGAGCGTAATATGTTTCGTGCAACAAATATTTAAATTGCTCTGAACCACTTGGTATTTTAAACAAAGTTTAAAGATGATTGATCGCCAGACGAAAACTCTTGGAGAGAAATTTTCTTTCGAATTACGACGCGGAAACTCGATCCAATACGAATTCCTTTCAAACAGGTACAATTCCCATACGCTGCTTTTATGTAGATAAAGATTATCTTGAAAAGCTTAACAGTGGAGTTTCATTTTTGAAACACAAATGATTTGGAGGGAATGTATTAAATAAATAATAAGAATTTCTAGCATTTCAAATAAATAAATTATAATTTTTTTATTTTTTGATAAGATACAAAGCGCAGCATGGAATTGCGTTTGAAATTAGTTAGAGTCTTTGCCAACATGGCAACAGTTGTCAACGTATTGATGTGATGGGGATTTGTGCAATAAGCTGCAGTCTTCAATCTAGGCAATCAGATGGATTAATCGCCGGTCATCATTTCCATGAACTCTGTAAAAGAAATCGTGTGCATGTAGTTGATTGATGCGATAATGTGGGAGACAATAGCGTAAATGAAAAAAAAAATCTGCACTCTCGTTACGCTCCCCCGTCGCCATTCGCCATTCGCACAAGAGAGTTTAATATTTCAAGTAATTTATGCAAATATAACCCAGGGGAGAATAATTGATAATAAAAATTGAAAGTACGAAGAGTTCACCAGCCGCGCAAAGCGCTCACAATTAACAGCGGAAGCATTACAATTCAAATTTAATTATCTCCCTATATCGTACAGCCTGTACTGAATCCCTTCACATCTGATTCTCGCATTTCTTCGATCGAACGGCACAACATCCCTCGGTACCACTCACACCTCAGGGATTGGGGAAAAAATTTGTTCTTCAGTTTTCAGAAGTGAGAGTTCAATGGATTACAATATGTTCGCCATTAATCGTGAATCGAAGGGCTCTTCGTATTGAAGGACCTTCGCGATTGTTCCTTTCCATAAAAACCATGAAGCTTCATTTGGAATGCTTTGACGTTGGATTAAAAGTCTGACAACGAGTGTCGAATCTCTTTCATTCAGAATTGAATCATTATTATTGATTGTGAGGATACTAATGATGATCGAAACGGTAAAGATGATTCCATGTCACGAATATCCTTGAATTTAACAGGAAGTGAGGGTCTGGTGAACGTCAGAACTTGACCGTGATCGGAAAACTAAATATCTTCGGTATTGAGGTGGATTTTCGAAGATGTCTGTTGAAGTTAGTGGATGAAACCGACCTCCGGATATATTGCAAGGATCTTCTTGAGATTATCCCCCCATTGAGAGATGGTAAAATAGGTCACTCAGCTTTTGAAAGAGCCTCAAGGGTTGATATCAAGATATCCGCAAGGCTTAATCAAGTCCTGGGTCGAGATCACAGGATTCCACGTTCGTTGCACGAGACAAAGCAACCATAATTAAATCATTGTGGTACCCTCTCGCCTTCCCGTGGTGCACCAAACGCCACTGGCTTCATATGCAATTAAAACGTGAATTCATAACGCCGAACATGTGCTTTAAACTCTACGATGATGAAATTTGCGAGAGAGAGATCACCTCACGAGTCAAACCAACATCGTCCTTTTACTCCAACTTGGATAAATTCTACCTCAAACACTTATGCTCTGAACAGTCAGAATTCTTGATAGTCTACTTGAGCAAAAATGACAGAACCTTCAACCTATTGTCTTCAGATAATCGTAGAAACATATTAAACTGCAGCTTTTCTTGACAGCAATTTGAAACTTGTAGACGTGTTACATCCAGCTTGACACTTCGCGGCTCTTGGTTCGCGCAGAGATGATGAGTAATAAAATATGGCTGACACCATTTTATACGAGGTAATAACCTCCTCATGATATATTTTAATCCCCAATATATAGGGGCTCAGGAGTCTTCCGTATGTCCCGTTGGTCTCGGGTTTCGCAAAAGTACCTACTTACTGTTTCACTGCAGTGCCTAACAGTGATCAAATGAAACCCGAGTTCGAGAGAATGAGTATAGAGTTATGAAGGGCGGCAGAGTGAATCAATTTCCTTTTACTTATACACCGATGACATGAGACCTCTTAACTTACCGTCAAAGTCGACAGTCCCTGAACCGTCAGTGTCAATTTCAGCGATCATGCCATCCATCTGATCAGGTGTAATTTGATCGTCCAAAGCGGCCAGGATTTCTCGCAGAGAACTGGTTGGGATGTAGCCATTTCCCTCCTTGTCGTATAGTCGGAAAGCTTCCTTCAATTCCTTTTGCAAAGCCTCGTCATCCTCCTCTTGGAAGTGACTCGCCACGCGGAAGAATGAGTCGAAGTTCAGGTGTCCACTACCTGAAAATGAAATCGATATTCCAGTCAGACGTGATAATGGATTACCAATTGCACTGCACTGTTTTCAGAACGTGTAAAGACACATGATTGATGTTCGAAATTTTGATGATTGGAAAATTGTACCGGATTATATGAATTCAACCAATTTGCTGCAAGAATTTGGGTGTGACACTGTGATGGAATTGTCTTGTTCATGATGACTGAATCGAATATGTGATTGATGCATTCCGAATCGCAGTGCATCAGTTTCCAAATAGTGAAAAAGCACTTTTCTCAGGTAAACTTTGAGTGAGGAGTACGGGTTCAAATCTTACAATGAAAAAGAATTTAGTCACGGATTAAGTCAGGGGCCTGATCAATGGTGGTGGTACATTGCAAATTGAATTTGATTGTCTGGAAAAACGTGAAACACCGCATGAGTGATGCCCACGATTGGTGAAACGATACCGTATGATATGGATTCAGCCAATTTGGTGCGTGAGTTTGGGTGTGCGACTAAGAAGGAGTTCTCGTTTTGCTCATAATGACTGAATTGAACATGCTGCTGCATTCTGAATGGCAGTGGATCAGTTTCCAGATAGTAAAAGAGCACTATTCTCCAGTAAACTTTGCGTGAAGATTTCGGGACCCGAAATCTTGTAAAGAATTTAGTGAACGACCTGATCAAACGTGACGGTACATTGCAAATTGCATTTGATTGTCTGTAAAAAACGTAAAAAAAAAAGTACATGATCGATGCCCACAGTTGGTGAAACGATAGGTGCGGATAATATGGATTCAGCAAACTTGAAATACAGAGTTTGAGTCCGAATCTGGCGACCGCGAGTGGTTGACAAGAGCCAGTACGTGATCTGCATGAGAATGGGGTCCAGGTAGATTGCGTCAAGGGATGTAGGGATGACCCGAGGCTATTGTCACCCCTGTAAAGCCGCGATTTCTACGCATCCCACTACGTCCTCCACTACTACTTTACGGCATCCATTATAACAACGAACAATCTGTGCTGTAAAGTTTTACGCTGTACGTGATATAGTCTGCGGCTCACGCGGAGCACACATCTTGCCAAGTGCGAAAGCGTTCTTGAATTAATACTCGCATAATTCATCCCCTTTTTATTATACCTTCGCGCAGAATGTTTTTCACGAATTGTTATTCTGTTACAATGGAAGATAAAAATTAGACGATCACTTCTTCACGATGTAATAATTTTTCCTTAGTTTCCCTTCTTTTTTTTCTAACTTCGGATAGTTTTAGAACAACAGAACTCAAAAAATAGAACGTAGCTTTTACCGGGTGAACACGAATGACGGCTTTTTTGGAATTGAGAGTAAAAATAACTCACCGTCTTCATCTTCCTGCTCCAACAAAACCTCCAGTTCGTGATCGTCGAAGGTGTGCCCCAGGGTGTTCAAGATGGTTCTAACCTTCTCCTTTTCAATTTTTCCCACCTTGGTATTATCGAACATGGAGAAAGCTCTCCTGAGCACTGCAAAAGTAAAATCGATATGAGTTTATCGAATCGAGCACATATTTGCAGGTTGGAAATTATTCATGAAAAAATTGTGAAATTCATTGAATTTATAATAAAAACTGATATTTCTCTTATTAATCATATCAGCTTAACTAAGCTTTTCGGAATGAATCGCGGCGCTTGAGCATTAGAATGAATATGGCTGGAGAAAAGCCTATTTAATGCAAAGCTAGACGGTATTAAGCTCGCTGTGCTTTTGCTAAACTGGACGTAAGCTCATTGCGAAGGTAAAGAAATGATAGCTTGATCCTGCGCACGATTTATAATATGGCCCTGGGATCCTGTGCACTTGTGCAATTTTGACTAACTCGAAATTTGTCTGTAAGTGTATACTGAATTGTTTATATACTCACTTTGAACTTGTTCCTCATCCTGAAACAAAGAAAATAACAACGATTAATTGGCTTCCATTAACACAGCCGCCAATATACTTGGCTAATTATCATATTCACTGCCTAAGTTCTCAGCTCGTACACCCTATTCTCTCACCCCCTAATAACACGTGTCGTTAATCCAATGAATAACTGTAACAGCAGTTGCCAGAACGAAGTTTTATTCGGCATCAAATTGTAACTAACGAACGACATATCTTCCACGGACACGAAAAAAAACCTAACGAGCAATTGAAACCGTTTGAAGAGAATTTAATTGACTCAAAAAACGAGAGCTCTTGGTTCAAGTATTTGAGCTTTTTTGGAGCTTTTTGAGCTTTTTGAAGCTTTCGAGAGATTCCTTTAATTTTCACTATGATTCGATGCGTGTGTCTGATAACACGATATTTCGCGTTGTGATCACTGTTTAGGGAACTTAAGGAGGTAGTCACAATATCCAATACAAGGTGAAGTGTTTTTGGTAGCTGATAACTTAGGCTGGAGACGTGTAGCGTTGAACAAACCATTATTGGTCGGGTGGTTGGGTGACTGTGCGATCTGAGTGGCTTACACTAGCGTGTGAGATGGCGCCTGAGAACTTTTATAAGTTCTTCCAGAAAGTGAGTCGCGTAACCCCTCCACGTACTGTCAACCGGAACCGTGGAGTCTACTATAATGCTACTAGCCAATGTGAAACTGTGAACCAATCGGAGAACGGCACAGCGATAACCTAACACTTGGTAAAAACTGTTACGAGCCAGTTTACAACCTGCTTCATCGCGGTTTGGTATTATAATACCACCTCTTACAAAACGGCTGCTCATTCGGGGACACTGAATTCTCGAATATATTATATGTATTCCTGCTACAATCCAGTAAACAAAAGCTGATGATATCCATTCCATCATAGCTTTTGTGGATATTGTGATACCGAAGAGCTTTTTAACCCTCCGTTGTCACACTGGGGTGGATTCTACCCAGACAGTTTTCAAAAAACGATTGTGAGCAGACTATTACTTCGAAGTATTAAAAAAATTACAGAACATGCTTCGAACCTTCTAGATCATGTATGAAACATTGATTGATGGAAAAAAAATTGTGACTTGTTTCAAAAAAATGACGAAGAAGTAAAAACGCAAAAAAGAAACTTTTTCGCTCAAAAAATCATAACTTTGTCAATTTCTAACATTTCTAATTCAAATTTGGTCGTAATACTCCTGAGATATGTTACTTTTTGAAAAAAAAAAAATGGTACGATGGGATACATTTCAAAAATGGTAGTTATTCTGACGTGTGAAGAGGTCGGTCCATACCTATGGGGGAGAGCTCGGACCCAAGGTTTATGATAATTAAAGTCCCATTCTCACTTGGGAAATTTTGGATATTTATGCTTAAACTTCGTGCATGGGTGGAATCCATCTAGTGTGACAACGGAAGGTTAAGGTGATATAGTATGTACATATCACTTCCAACTTAACCTAGTTAACATAAAACACATAAGTTTCAACGGATTCCTATCAGTTTTACTGACGAATTGATATACTCAGCCATGTTCTGCCAAAAAACTGAATTCGTCGAGGGTTCATTCATTGCGTTTTCGAGGTGACAACAATTGGTAGGAATAGAATTTCGAACAGACTCTCATATAGTCTTGATCCCTAAATACTCTCAAGCAATTGAAATTCGAATTCGAATTTCGAAAACATTACAGTATGCTGGCATAATTCTACCGTCATTTGACCCAAAATCTAGAATAAGGGTACGCCGGGTTGAAGTTCTGAATTTGAAAAGTTCGGAACAGTCATAATTCCGGATTTATTTGAGACGTGATTCTGAGTTTCTAGAAACGTTAGAGTTCAGAACTTGCAAATTCCAAAAGGTCGAAATGCAGACAGCTCAAATATCTGAAAGTTGAAAACTCGGAAAGTCTAAAAATTCGTAGATTCAAGAAAAGCTCATGACAAAGCTGTCAAATAAACGACTTTGCATAAGCGAATTCCGTGATTCGGAGTTTTGGCCTTTCGGATTTTTACTTTTCGGAATTTTGAATCTTTGGTGTTTTTTGATCCGGAGTTTCTCAAATTTGCTACATAGACTTTCGGGGAAATAATCTTTCTAACAACTATCAGTAGTATAAAAATTGTGGATTTTGACCTTCGCAGCTTTCTAAATTCGGAATTTCAATCCCACCTCATTAAAGGGATCTTGGTTGATCCTGGATCACATTCGAATGATATTTTCTGTAAGATCAAAATCTCCAAATTTAACCCAGATACCCCGAACTTGAGTTGCCTCGAATACTTTGATTGAAACGTCATAATTTAATGGATAACTGAGGCTGCACTAGCAGAGGCAAAAGTGGGAAAGTATAATTATAATTCTGGTTGGTGGTGGGTGTAGTATAGTCAGTTTTTACGCGTGGGAGTTCAGCGAGGTTTGCAGCCTCGACGCAGCGGTGAATATCGAATTCGTGCGCGGATTCCATAGTGTAAAATGTAGATGGTTAGGCGTCTCGAGAGCAGCGAGACCCGAAGAGGCGTCGAAGGAAGGAGAAGAGAGAAGCTATTTCGAAACATTCCAGACTATGATATTGCTGCTTTCGAAGGGCCACCTTGGCGCAGAGGATATTTCTGATTCTTTTATCACAGTTTTGCTTTTTTATAGTATTTTTTATCGCAACTGAAAACAGGAAACTTAATATTATGGAATAGCGGGACCCTGGGATCGTCCCAAGTCCTCTAACCAGCTGCTGCACCTCCGGAGATCACTCTTCTTTTCTCCAAGACTCGTTTTTATCACGAATTACTCAGCCCCCGATTTTAAATTTAGATCAAACTCCATATCTATTCCCATAATTCACTCGCAGCGGCTGAAATACCTTAAAGTACTTCTGCTTATAATCGCCTAGCCACTTTCGTTGATCGACGAAGTATCGAAGATTTATTAAACGAAAGATCAAAATAGGTATGAAAATTTTTCCAAAAAATCAAAACAAAGTATATACAGCTTGTGGGTGTTGAAATAATCCTTCAGTTTCTCAATATTCCAGCAACTTATTTGCCATTCAACCTGCCAAACCTAATCGAAAAATATTTGTCAATATGAATAATGATTTGAAAAAGTGTAGCCCCCTGTCGTCGCCATGAAAACTCAAGAACCGTTTGATGTATCAACTTGAAATTTTCGGCAGAGATTCACTACATTTTCACCTTTGGATTGACCTACGATCAGATTTGTAGTGAAAAAAATAGCGAGATAATTATTTTTACTTTCACGTAAAACATTATTCCGCTCATCTAATAACGAGCTTCTAAGCCAAGCGAAATGATTTGATGATCGTGGGTCAATCTAAGGATAAAAGTGTGATCAAAGTCTGCCATAAATTTCCAATCGATTAAAAAGGGCGGGTCTCAAGGTCCACTACAGTTTTTTTCACACATAGTTGTTGAAATTTGTTGAACAAAAAATGTTATTTTTAGCCGCGAATCTCGATGATTCGATCTGTTGTTTTTCTATTTGCAAGACATTAAGATACGTTGATTTGTGACCATTTAATGCTAGGGTTGGAGTAAATTTTGATGACTCGATACAGGATCGGGTTAAAAAAAAATTGGCTCGAATAGTGACGAAGATCTAAGCAAATGATCGTGACTTGAATTTTCTTGATATTCTGGAGGTAGAGTTACTGCGTTGTATAACAAGCTTTGTTATTCTTATCCAAGCCCGTTCTTGTCACGTAGTTGAAAAATATCTACGATGATCAGAGGACTGGAATTAATGGCGAACTGTTTCATTTGACAGGGGGATTCGAGAAATATTCAACAATAATATCTCCGACATTCCAACCACGGCCCGCGCGATATTCTAAACTCAAAGTTTATTGAAACAACTCTCAGTTTCAGATAGGCAAACTGCGAAGACGGATATTAATATCCCGTGGTTAGTTTCTGGCGGGTTCTGCAATCGGCAATAACGAATTAACATAGTTTGATGCAAAATCTGTATATAAATACATATAGCAAATTCGATAGATTCGTTCGATATTATAGATCGTAAGTATTTCCAACGAAGAAGTCGAATCTCTAATATTATATTTTATCCTTCGACTGAAGATTTGAAGCAATAAATTCCAGCCGGTTGAATAAAGGACCATATTTTCACCTTCTATGCGCAGAGATTTCTTTTCGCGTGGAGAATCCAGTCGTGCCAAAATGATATTCGGAAATGAAACAATATAACGCGCGGCGAACGTTCAATCTTGAGATTTCTTACCTGTCGCTGGTTATAATGGGGAAAAATATGGCTTGATAATGTTCCAAGAATACGTTGTAATTCACGTATGCAAATACCTAAGGATATATAATAACAATAATTTTCATACTGCACAGTGTAATCCACAACGTCTTGATGCAATGCGACCAAATCTTGCCATGAATCACTGCTGCGCTTTAGAGAATTAATTGCGTCTTGATTTACGTTGTCGTTAATGTTCCGCTTGACAAAGCCTCGGATATTATATATACATATATATATGTGTATCTACATCGTAGTTATATGTATCTGGAATTTAATACTGGATAATCACAGTTTTCCATAACAAGTAGAGTAGATTGGAGCAATTAAGATGAGGCCTCCGAGAAGATGAAGCATACGTAAAAAGCTTTGAATCCGAAAGTTGTTCACTCGTCAATTTTTCAAATCTATTTATTCAAAAGTGGATCGATTTTATCAATCTATTTGAATCGATCAGTCACTATTGGCTGGGATTACTAGATATTATGTATGTTGTCCTAATGATTCCGATTGAAATCGATTTTCTGCCATTTCTCAGGTAATTTCATTGGATTTCTTTCTCGACTTCGTACAAGGTAGTCAAATGAGTTTTCTGAGTCATTAACCTTCCGAATCCAATCCAAAGAAAGAATTTCGTGGTCCAGAATAGCGCATAAAAATATAATTCATCAATATTCAATTCTCTTCCAAGCGCAATTTATTTCGAAATGAAAATCAGTTGGAAATTGATCAAGGTAAGGTTGAAAAAGTGCAATATGCGTTATTGGAAACTGATCATAGTCTCCCCGAGTGAAATTTGGGTGAAAAATGAACGAATTTTGTCTTTCCCTTTTTTTTTTTTTTTCTTGATTAAAAAGTTTTGAGCATACCTCATGGTGTCCCATTGTTTTGAACGAAATCTGAGTAAATGAAAAATCGCTAGCTGACGAAGCAGAAAAAGGGCGAGCAGAATTCTCCGGATTTTATAAGAGCAGAGAATCATTTGTGGAATGGTGTCATCTGTCAGTAAGGGACGCGAAAAATCTCCAACGATTATAAATAACCGGTCAGAAGTTCTGGCACCAAGATTACCAGCATGTCAAAACAAATTGGTTCATAATGTCAAACTCTCAGTCTGCCAGAGAGACGGCGTGTGACGGGTAGGTCTTTGAGAATGATTATCACTAAAACCGGCAATTTTCATCATCGGTTAAATCGTGGTATGAAAAATATATAGCCGAACAAAATATGATGATAATCATGAATGCAATGGCAGAAGGAAAACGTCTCTTTCTTCCTGTCTCTGGTAACGTATCGTTGTATTACTTAAGTAAGATTTGGATATTTATAGACCAGTTTCTCGTCAGAGCTTTCTGGCCACTATTCACATCCGTTCATGCTTCCAATCCGATGGAATGTAACGAGTCAGTCTCTAGTCAGGATGCCGATTTGAGTGCTCTAGAATTTACGGAATTTCAATCGATTCAAAACGTGCTTTTGACTATACGAATTTATTTGAATCTATACTGATACATGATTACCGATCACTTTTTATAACACGTTGAAAGCTTTTTCAATGAACACGAGGTGCGAAATATTTAATGATTTGGGAACCCCTTAAAAAATGATAATTGGAAATATTGGCAATGATAGTTTCAATCGATTATTATTATACTTTTTTTTTCCCCCCACAGTATTTGAAAGCTTGTTTCCAGTATATTACCTGGTTTGCGGCTTATATATCTAATCATAAAGCTTCACCTGATGATGAAACAATTTCAAGTCATTCACTTGTGGAAATATTGAAAGATCGTGTGAAAATCGCAGACTGACCACCTCCTTAATAGTTTTTATAAATAATTTCTATTAGTTAACAATTAGCACGTATGAGTTATAGTAGATAATTCATATGGTAAAACCGTTATCGACACTATTTAGAAAAACTAGCGAGATAATAATTGGTTAGTATTTTTCCGTAATGGTAAGAGGTGAATTATTGAATGATATTGAGGATTGCTTGAAAACGTATGAATATATCTATAAATTCAATCTGATTTGTAGTTGCGATAAGATATAATGCGGTCATTATACAGGCCTTGCTGACCCAGACATATTGATGTTTTGTGGAAGATTACTCATTAGTTATTTAAGCCTAGTGCAGTGAGGTACGTGTTGTCGATGCACAATCTTATTCTCATCATATTATTATTTAATCAAATCGATACAACTTCACCTACGTATTTGTAGGTATAGGTACTGATGCGGGAAACCAATTTCTTGACTGATAGTTCAAGTATATTTTTGACTCAAGAGAGTGGGTCGGCATTCTGGTAACACTCATTTTTTATTACCACAAAGGTATATATCTTCTTCACCCACGCGTCGATGATTTTTTTCTACTCTCGCATTCTTCTTCTCTTATACCTCTTTCAATTTTATCTCAATACAATTCGAGGCTGGGCTTAGAATTGGCTATGTTATTTGGATCGAAGCAAAACTGGAGGCCAAAATAGTTGGCCAAAGACTTGCCCATTGGATATAGTTGTAGAGGAAATGCCTTGACAGAGTACGAAGAGGCTGAGTTGGATTCCGTATCTATTTCGAAAAAATAGTTGTTTTTTTTAGCCTAGAAAATATCTTCGAGAAAAATAACCCCGTTTTTTAAGCACAGAGAGAACTTTTTACGATTCTAGGCAAATAAGTTTTCCATCTTTCTAGCTGTATATGCGAAAATTGTCGAGAATTGTCAATTGGCAAAGAAACAAACAACACCATTTCCACCCTGGAAATATAGGGAAGGGTCGCGTGCCTGATGTGAAAAACTGCGAGGGTAGATTTGATTCGCATTATTAGTGGCGAGTCTAACGTCGAGGATCAGCCTTTGGAAATGTAACTGAGCACACGAACGTATGTCTATACGTATACAAAAATCCTAGGATGTATTCTAGTAACTTGTATCTATGGAATTTCGGATGGAAACAATCAACTGATTGAAACGCAAGAGCCAATCGTTTTTGGCGTGGGTGAGGAGAGAAACCCCCTTGTTTACGAAGCTTTGACGTCGTTAATTATTTCCAGATGAACGCAACCCCGGGGTTTTGATAGGCACGGATATCCTCAATGGAAGAAAATCCTCCCCATTCTTTTCAACAGCAACTCAATCCAACACCTTCTATTGTACTCATCATTTAACTTTACTTACATGTATTGAGGTTTTTAAGTCGTTTCACCCCATTCACATCCTCGGTTTCGCAGAAATTCCATTCAGTTTATTAACTCAACTCTTAGCATTTGCACTCAAATTGTTAGGCCGAAGGGCTGTTTACTTTGTTACATTGAAAATACGATATTCGGAGAGACCAGGGCATAACGAATATCCCCGGAAAAATTGTAATCTTAGTTTTTCTGAATTTTTTGTTCAGTCAAAATACAAGGGATGTGTGTATTAAGAGTGGAAATTGTGATTTCCTTTAGCAGAAAATTCTGCTGGATCATTCCATGTTCAAGAAAACAAGCATCCCATACCTAAATCTTAAAATTGGCTCGATTTTTTTCGCTTAATTCACTCCTTGTAACGTCGGGTTTCTGTCAGATGTTGGATATTTCAAAAATTCTATAACCTTTCAGTAATCATCCTGAACATTAGTTTTCTAGTACGATTCCTGTATGAAATTATCCTTTCTGTAAGAATTACAGTTAAAAATTGTAAATAATCCGAAAAAAAAAAACGTTCAAATTAATGTGAAAAATTGTAATTAATTCGAAATAAAGCTGTCAATTACTTTTATAATTTGTCATTGATTCAGAAAAAGGTCTCCATTAAATTTCTAATTTGTAATTGATTCAAAAAAAGCTGTCAAATACTTTTGTAATTTGTAATTGATTGATTTGACTTTCAATCACCAATTACCATTGTTATTATAAATAATTTCTAATTCAAATGTAATTAATAATACAAATGTAATCGGATGCTGTTTAACGCTACTTCAAATAATTTCAAATCACCATTCCCCACGTTGTTTTTCATTCACGGAGCTGATATTCTACCCTCCACAGAAATATTCTAACCAAAAATTGTGATAAAAGACGAAAAATTATCAAATTGTAACATGAAAATGCCTCTTGAAAAAATTTCCTCAATTTTCCACGTGATATTCCATCCTGTTCTACATGCTGCATTCTGTAACTGATAGGAACTGCGGAGCGGATAACCGTTGCACCGTTGAAACAATGGACTCGGTAGCTCGCGTAGACTGGGACAAAAGTCCGCGGCATTGTTCCTGTCGGCGTCATTATCCGACGCACCATCCTGCGGAGCTTCTAGCCTCGTAGCCGTAGCCCCGGCTATAAAGCTCGAGAGAATTCACCGTTTCGGACAACGACATCTACGTACACCCAACGAGTTGAATTCTGTCGCCCCTCGAAGTATGCAACCGCTTTTACAGGTCAAAATGAATGTTTTTTTCCGTAGGTTGGCAATACCAAAGGTAAGGATCTGCCATCTTGTCACTGACGGCGTCTAAACTTTGATCTACATAACCTCTAACCATCACCTCGAACTGTCAGAGTGATTGAGAGAATTTTTTGAAATTTCCATTGGTCAGTCTTGACGCGAAAATCATGGTTCAATAATTAATTTGTTTAAAATAAATAAAATTATACGTTATCGCCAAATTTAATAAATATTCAAAAATAATGTCATTCAATAGCTTCGAAATGATTTTTGGATGAAGTCTCTGGAATGAATACAACCAAAGATATGATCGTTTGAAGAGAAGAGAGTTTTCGATTTTTTGCTGTTTTTGCTGATTTTCACCCCCCCCCCCTGTAACTTGGAAAATACAGAGATGCAAAAAAAAAATTGTAAAAATTGTTTAAATAGTTTATTTGTCCCAAGAAAACCGTCAGAAGAGTTTTAGCGAAATCAGAAACATGGAGGTTAATTTTTGATTTATTTTGTCCGATTTGACGGGGAATGATTCATTTGCAAAACCCAAAGGGTCAAGATTTGTTGCTATTTTTTCAAAGATTTTTAAGATTTTTGAAATTCTGGAGAGAATTTAGGGAGCTCTTGGCCAGCTCAAAGTGCCAAGCGGCACGTTGGTACAAATGAACCCGACGACATATTTTGAATCTAAAGTGAGACACGAACTTGGAGCTTTATACGTCGCACGGTCTTGCCCTCTTGGGAGCGACCCCTAGTTGCGGAGTAATCTAGGCACTGGTACATGGCAGCATTTCGTGTCGACCAAACCACTTGAAATTCCAATGTTGCCGCAATTTTATCTAGTTATTTTAAAATAGTGTTTTTTTTTTTTCATTTTTATTTGACAAAGTTGAGCAATTAGTATTTTAGTGAAATTTCCAACTCTAACACATCTTCAGATTCGTACGATTTTTCAAATAAGTCAGGTTCGTAATTCTCTGATAGATTCCCAACTTTTCAATCACACTGTTAGCGACTCTGTCTGTATTTTTTGCGATAGTTCGATTTGCCGATACGTCGATTTTTTTCCCCTAATTCCTGATTGAGACAAAAAACTTTGAGTCCGTTTGGACGGCAGGGAATGAATTTGTGATATTCATTTTGATTTTTATCTTCGGTTCAATGCAATGCTATATTAATGAAAGTTTCGAAGTACAAAAACCGTAGCTTCACGTGGTATTGAAAATTGATGCTTCCTCGTCAAGACTCGAAAGAAATAATTAGTAGATGATTAATAGAATTGGGATTGGCCTTTCCGTTGGAAAACTAAACGAGTTTGGTTTTAAACGAGAAATTTGCTGCTGAATATCGGGACAAAGAAAGGTTTGTATGAATTGTTCTTGAGAAAATGACGTTATCGTAAATATAATTTTATTTTGTTACAACTCCTGATGACTCACTTACAATCAGTGAAGCCAGAAGAAGTAACATATTTGAAAAGTGTGAATCAGAACAATTTGTAAAGAACTGAAGATTCATGATCTTGAACCAAAGATAGAAATGAAAATAACATTCGGAATGATCATTGCTATAGTCAATGTGGTGGATATTATTTCCAATCTTGACGAAGTTGAAATTCTGAACGGTAAAATAAACGCGTGAAGTTATTTTGCTGCCCGCAGGTTGGAGGGAACATAATTGATAGTAATGTTTATTCTTATCAATTATTTTTATCGGAGACAATAATTATGAAAAGTCCATGAGTCAAAATCCGCCAAGTTTAATCAGTGACTCAAAGATATTCAAATGATTATAGTTTATTGAATAATAACTGTGATTTCAGCAAATTTCGTATCTGTTAATTTCACGCGTTACGATACAATTAAGGGAAAACAGGAACACTTTATACATCAGAGACAAATTCAAAATAGCAGTCTAAGCTATGCCCGTCCGAATTCTTTTTATTTTCATCATGACCTACTCACGACTGCAGTTTTATAAGCCACGGGCAACGTGAAATCAAGTTGAAACAAAAATTTCAAATTTATCATCGCTATACGAGGCAGGCCTTGGAACTCAATGATTTTCATGATCACCAATAGCAGCATGCTTGAACTTTCAGATGGGATTCTGCTTTTTGTTTTAAAATTAGCTGTCTACAAAATTCTCCCTCGCATCTGCACATTCAAAATTATGTGAAATATGTCGACTACCAAAATCTTTCCAATTGTGCAGGTCTCGCACAATTAATTACAATACGATAATTGTATTGTAACAATCAATCTGAAAACTCTTCGCAACATTAAGTTTCAGTTTCAGTTTTTTGGTAAAAATATTCTTTCATTTTTGTTTCAACAGTTCGTACATGTAATGGACGTGCAAAGAAACCAATACGCTTTATCATATTTTCTTTTCAGTATTCAATATTTTGTGAAACATGTTCGAAATTCAGTGGGTTATTATACTTTTTTACGATTTTCCTAGTTCTCCACCTTGTCATATGACTAATCTATAAGAGTGAGATAAATTTGCCAATTAACTTGTCAGTCTCATTTATATGGTCAACAATAATTTCCCTCGCGATGAAGAATTGGCTGATAATTAACGACCGAACTAGTTTTCTACCGATGAATATATAATACTTCGAACTAAGCTCTTACGTCACTGCTGATCATTCGTTGGATTGTAAAAAAAAAAAAAAAAAAATCCATAAAACGCTAAACTTAAAGCGGTCAGAATTCGTCGAAAGCACACCAGCTTTTTGACGTTTCTGACATCCGATACCCGACAGAAGCTGACCGTTTCTTTTTGCGTAGATAAATAATTTTGGCAACAAGAAGTCGTTGCCGTACGTCAACGAGAAAATAACGACTTATTTTGCAATAAAATTTTATTTGTAACCCGGTGGTCTATCACTTATAGTTTCTCAGAATTTACCGTCTACTCTATGCCCCGGGCTTTGAAATTTAGTCAACATACTAAAGACGATAAATATAGCACATTATATATAATTGTAGAAAAAAAATAATAAAAATAAAGAGACGAAAAACAAAAAAAATTATTACACACAGCGTACATTGAATTTGTCAATGTTTCTTTCGAGAAACAATTCACCGTGAGTTAAAGCCTCTCTCAGAATTAGACGCTTTATTTCAGGCGAAAAGCTTGGCTGTCGCGCATGTATGTACCTACGCAATATATTTCACGACAGCTATACAGGGTGATTCAGATTGAAGGCACCGTGCTACCTAACAAACGACGACCGACTGTGGGGCCAAGAGCCGATCCTTTCATTAAGAAAGTCATTGTAACGGAAGCTTACTTAATATTCTTTATTTTGCTTGATTGAATCGCATATGCAATGCGTACGTATATGTATTTATGCTCAATATACTTCTATACAAGCGTGCAGTCATACTTAAATTCATTTCATCTTTCATGTAATTTGATCTTTAGGTGCCTAACCTTTCGATTTGTCAGAGTTCTAGCCTTTTTTGAAGTAAAAGTCATCTTCATTTTTCAGGTGCGATACGTTGACGTCCGTACGGTTAAATGGAAGTCAGAGATTCATTTGATCAAGTACACAATTTCTTCTTCCGTTGGCTAGCCTTTCAAATTTAAAGAATTTTCACTTGAGTTAGTCATTGATTATTCTATAGCAGAATCTTTTTATATTTTCATATATTTGTCTGTCTGTCTGTCTGTCTGTCCGTCCGCCAGTCCGTCCGTCCGTCCGTCCGTCCCCGGCCAGTCCGTCCGTCCGTCCCCGGCCAGTCCGTCCGTCCGTCCCCGGGACCGGGACCGGGACCGGCACCGGTGACCGGGACTGGCATGGGACGACGGGTATGTTTTTATTAATTTTTTTTAAAAATATTTATTGATTGACATTCATTTATTTTTTAATTTATTATGTATTAATTTTAATTATCACTTTCATCTTTCAATTTATTGATTTTCAATAATTTATTTAGAAAATTTATTTTTCATTTATTAATTTTAATTGCCAAATTTTTGGGGGATCTTTTATTTTATTTTATTTTTTATATTTAGGAAAAAAAAATGAATTTTGTGATTTTGTCCCGAGGTCCCGGTCGCGGTCCCGGTCCCGGTCCCGGTCGCGGTCCCGGTCCCGGGCGACGACGTCGGCGACCGGGACCTCGACCGGGACCGGGACCGGGACCGGGACCGCGACCGAGACCGGGACCGCGACCGGGACCGGGACCGGGACCGCGACCGGGACCGGGACCGCGACCGGGACCGGGACCGGCACCGGTGACCGGGACTGGCATGGGACGACGGGTATGTTTTTGATAATTTTTTTTTTTAATATTTATTGATTGACATTCATTTATTTTTTAATTTATTATGTATTGATTTTAATTATCACTTTCATCTTTCAATTTATTGATTTTCAATAATTTATTTAGAAAATTTATTTTTCATTTATTAATTTTAATTGCCAAATTTTTGGGGGATCTTTTATTTTATTTTATTTTTTATATTTAGGAAAAAAAAATGAATTTTGTGATTTTGTCCCGAGGTCCCGGTCGCGGTCCCGGTCCCGGTCCCGGTCGCGGTCCCGGTCCCGGTCCCGGTCCCGGTCGAGGTCCCGGTCCCGGTCCCGGTCCCGGGCGACGACGTCGGCGACCGGGACCTCGACCGGGACCGGGACCGGGACCGGGACCGGGACCGGGACCGCGACCGGGACCGGGACCGCGACCGGGACCGGGACCGGCACCGGTGACCGGGACTGGCATGGGACGACGGGTATGTTTTTAATAATTTTTTTTTTTAATATTTATTGATTGACATTCATTTATTTTTTAATTTATTATGTATTAATTTTAATTATCACTTTCATCTTTCAATTTATTGATTTTCAATCATTTATTTAGAAAATTTATTTTTCATTTATTAATTTTGATTGCCAAATTTTTGGGGGATCTTTTATTTTATTTTATTTTTTATATTTAGGAAAAAAAAATGAATTTTGTGATTTTGTCCCGAGGTCCCGGTCGCGGTCCCGGTCCCGGTCCCGGTCCCGGTCGCGGTCCCGGTCCCGGTCCCGGTCCCGGTCGAGGTCCCGGTCCCGGTCCCGGTCCCGGGCGACGACGTCGGCGACCGGGACCTCGACCGGGACCGGGACCGGGACCGGGACCGGGACCGGGACCGCGACCGGGACCGGGACCGCGACCGGGACCGGGACCGGCACCGGTGACCGGGACTGGCATGGGACGACGGGTATGTTTTTAATAATTTTTTTTTTTAATATTTATTGATTGACATTCATTTATTTTTTAATTTATTATGTATTAATTTTAATTATCACTTTCATCTTTCAATTTATTGATTTTCAATCATTTATTTAGAAAATTTATTTTTCATTTATTAATTTTGATTGCCAAATTTTTGGGGGATCTTTTATTTTATTTTATTTTTTATATTTAGGAAAAAAAAATGAATTTTGTGATTTTGTCCCGAGGTCCCGGTCGCGGTCCCGGTCGCGGTCCCGGTCCCGGTTCCGGTCGCGGTCCCGGTCCCGGTCGCGGTCCCGGTCCCGGTCGCGGTCCCGGTCCCGGTCCCGGTCCCGGTCCCGGTCGAGGTCCCGGTCGCCGACGTCGTCGCCCGGGACCGGGACCGGGACCGGGACCTCGACCGGGACCGGGACCGGGACCGCGACCGGGACCTCGGGACAAAATCACAAAATTCATTTTTTTTTCCTAAATATAAAAAATAAAATAAAATAAAAGATCCCCCAAAAATTTGGCAATTAAAATTAATAAATGAAAAATAAATTTTCTAAATAAATTATTGAAAATCAATAAATTGAAAGATGAAAGTGATAATTAAAATCAATACATAATAAATCAAAAAATAAATGAATGTCAATCAATAAATATTAAAAAAAAAAATTATTAAAAACATACCCGTCGTCCCATGCCAGTCCCGGTCACCGGTGCCGGTCCCGGTCCCGGTCGCGGTCCCGGTCCCGGTCGCGGTCCCGGTCCCGGTCCCGGTCGCGGTCCCGGTCCCGGTCCCGGTCCCGGTCGAGGTCCCGGTCGCCGACGTCGTCGCCCGGGACCGGGACCGGGACCGGGACCGGGACCGCGACCGGGACCGGGACCGGGACCGCGACCGGGACCTCGGGACAAAATCACAAAATTCATTTTTTTTTCCTAAATATAAAAAATAAAATAAAATAAAAGATCCCCCAAAAATTTGGCAATTAAAATTAATAAATGAAAAATAAATTTTCTAAATAAATTATTGAAAATCAATAAATTGAAAGATGAAAGTGATAATTAAAATTAATACATAATAAATTAAAAAATAAATGAATGTCAATCAATAAATATTTTTAAAAAAAATTAATAAAAACATACCCGTCGTCCCATGCCAGTCCCGGTCACCGGTGCCGGTCCCGGTCCCGGTCCCGGGGACGGACGGACGGACTGGCCGGGGACGGACGGACGGGCGGACGGACGGACGGGCGGACGGACGGACGGACGGGCGGACGGACGGACGGACGGGCGGACGGACGGACGGACGGACGGACGGACGGACGGACGGACGGACGGACGGACGGACGGACGGACGGACGGACGGACGGACGGACGGACGGACGGACGGACGGACGGACGGACGGACGGACGGACGGACGGACGGACGGACGGACGGACGGACTGGCCGGGGACGGACGGACGGACTGGCGGACGGACAGACAGACAGACAGACAGACAAATATATGAAAATATAAAAAGATTCTGCTATAGAATAATCAATGACTAACTCAAGTGAAAATTCTTTAAATTTGAAAGGCTAGCCAACGGAAGAAGAAATTGTGTACTTGATCAAATGAATCTCTGACTTCCATTTAACCGTACGGACGTCAACGTATCGCACCTGAAAAATGAAGATGACTTTTACTTCAAAAAAGGCTAGAACTCTGACAAATCGAAAGGTTAGGCACCTAAAGATCAAATTACATGAAAGATGAAATGAATTTAAGTATGACTGCACGCTTGTATAGAAGTATATTGAGCATAAATACATATACGTACGCATTGCATATGCGATTCAATCAAGCAAAATAAAGAATATCAAGTAAGCTTCCGTTACAATGACTTTTTTAATGAAAGGATCGGCTCTTGGCCCCACAGTCGGTCGTCGTTTGTTAGGTAGCACGCTGCCGCGCGATGGGTATATCGGTGATGACGTGCCACGCTCGGTCCGACTTTCCGCGCGCGACCGGGAGATGATTTTAAAGATGCGCAAGGATTGGTCGAACTTTGAACGGCTATTACTCGAAAACCGGGCAATTAAAAAAAAATGTCACTCTTGATTTTCGTCTTATTTTTTCGAGAGGAATCCGACAGTGCCCGGTGGTGCCTTCAATCTGAATCACCCTGTATACCAACCGCGACGTACATATACGCCGTGTTTAAATTCTTTTATGAGTCTAGGTGTATCCAGAGCAAACAGGTCACTATAAACGTGTCCAGGTCGGATAATATTCATTCTGATATTACGTATATATATACATATAGCTGCGCATAGTTTCCATGAGCGACTTTTATCGGTTGATGAATAATAAATGCGTAACTATAACGCGCGCGTTTTGGCTTGAAATTTATATCCTGCCTATGGGGCCAGGGTCAGAATATATAAAAATATGTTTCCCTGACACGCACTTTTCTAATTTACAATTCCACTTCTCATCCCCCTTTATATGTATGCGCAAATAATGATTAGGAAAAAAATATGAAATAAAAATTATTCCGTGTAACGGGGCTTTCCACGCCAACTCGACCAGTGTTAAACCCCGACTATCTCAGAATCATTTCACATTATTTTCTAACATTCTACTCGGTCAAAAACGCGGACTGAATTTTTTCACATTTTTTTTTTTTTTGAAACCGTTTATTTTTTATAAATATTTGAAGTCGATTGCGAATGTCCATTTTTTTGAATCTGAAAAAATTCTCAAAAATCCAGTGAATTACATAAAACACCCCCGCTTAAGGAAAACGTGGGCCGAATTTTTTTTTTGCCAATTTTGTTAGCGCCTAATTCGGAATT
The DNA here is from genome assembly GCA_963989295.1 of Ametastegia equiseti. Lineage (NCBI taxonomy): Eukaryota > Metazoa > Arthropoda > Insecta > Hymenoptera > Tenthredinidae > Ametastegia > Ametastegia equiseti. The sequence continues at coordinate 7,902,197 of OZ022399.1, forward strand.
AAAAAATTTTCAAACCCAAAATTAACACAGGATCAAATCATAAGCGTCAAGTAAGGGTCAATTCACTTGTAAATGTTCGCGTTTGCCAATTCGATATTTAATCCACCGATGTTGATTTTGGGTTCGAAAATTTCAAAATGCGTGTTTCATGTGATTCACTGGATTTTTTAGAATTATTTCAGATTTAAAAAAAATGGGCATTCGCAATCGAGTTCAAATATTTATAAAAAATAAACGGTTTAAAAACAAAATTTGAAAAAAATTCAGGCCGCGTTTTTGACAAAGTAGAATGTTGGAAAAAAATATGAAATTATTCCGAGATGGTCGGGGTTTAACACTGGTCGAGTTGGCGTGGAAAGCCCCGTATAAAATTGTAAAGTCAGAAAAAAAAAACCATAAAATCGACCTTAAAACCGATCCGCGGGTATCGGTAAGTGGAAAAAGCTCTGGATTTTGAAAATTTTTTACTCAAATTTTGTACTCTGTGGTTACGGTGTATGAGATTTATCTGAGAATCATTATTCACTACTTTATATCTATATATAAGAATAGAAGCGAAGCACATGTTAGTCGGGGACGCCAGGCGTCGTCGCGTATACGATCCGACCTATACGCCTACGACTGCGCCGGTTGTGGACAGGCGTGCGACAATATTTACGAGGGTGTCGCGCGATGTATTTCTAAATTCAACCCCACCCTACAGCTACCCATCTCTTTATATAAAAATACTATGAGAGTGTGTCTGACCACTTACTGACTCATACTACTACTACTTCTCTCTGAATTAGCTTCAAATCTACTACCAACTGATCCCGAGTCTCTTGTAGACTCAAATTAAATTCTTCAAGGTCCGGAATTCCTCCCTAAAGCATTTTTCATTCACCCTCTGGCGCTGTTTTTTTTTTTTTTTTTTTTTTTTTTGCAGAAATTCATTCCACGTTTGATTCGTTGAAAAATTGACTTGTACTAATAATTGGATCGATTTTTCGAATTTTTAAAGCACCGAACGGTTAGAATTCTGGATTTATTTAAGATGAATCCGAGTTTCCGGAAACGGTACACTGTCGTCCAAAAGTTTCCGGAGAGGGGTATAATTCGAAAAATTCATAATCAAACAGTAATTATTCTAATTATTATTATGATTACTCGTTATTATTACTTATTATTACTAATTATTATTATTAATAATATTACCTTATTACGCAATAAGACTTTATTGTTTAGGCTTAGGCACTGTCCGGAAACTTTCGAACGGTAGTGTAAAGCTTTGAACTTGCAAATTTTTAGACATTGGAGTGCGGAAAGCTCGGAAATCCGAAATCCCCAAAACTCAGACGGTCGAAAAATCCGAAAATCCATAGAGAGATGATCATCTCAAAGCAATCGACGAACGACATTAGATTCAAATTTCGGACTTCAAATTTTTGAGTTTTGGGTTATGGATTTTGAGTTTTCGAAATTTCGGGACTTTTTCTCTTTCTCAATTTGGAGTTTTTTTTTCCGTTCAGACAATCGGGGGAATAATTTTTCTAAAAAGCCCGAGTCGGTAGTATCGGAATTTGAATTTTTACCCCTTGGTGCTTTTGGAATTCGGAATTCTGACCCGGCCCCAGTCATAAATACTGTATCAAACTTTGTTTCTCATATAGGGTGAACAATCCAGTGAAGAAACCAGCTTTGGATCGCGGAACATAAATAATTCGATGGCTTTCGTCAGGTGCAGTCATTTCGGAAATGACAGAAAACGAATCCTGTATCCGATGAACTGCAGACTATACTGTTTAAAGCGTCGAATCGTGGTCTTGAAGAGATTAGAAAAATGAGATATAAAGAGACATAACATAGCGTCGAATTTGAATATTGAATGAATGATTTTGGTCATTTAAACTATTATGACTAATTTTACTATTCTATGGATATTTGCCTACAAGAATTGGAGATTTTCCAACACGTCCGTCGTCGTTATCATTCTACCGCTGATGATTCCGGGCTTTTTTTTTAACCCCTGAAGACTGTGCAGAAATCCTGATCTATTGCCCTCCTTTTTTGTTCTGATTTTCATTAATATCGTCTTCGGTTTCCAAAATCCTAAGCCTACGACTCTGAAATGAACTCTTGACTATAATCAATAGGTATGAATGTATGGTACCTACTTGGATCTCTGCTCCCTTTGCGCTTGCTTTACTGGAGACTCCTTCCCTGAAGGAGATAAGATGGCGGGTTTTATCACCTTGGAGCTAAACGATGGTTGAACAAGAACATCTGGCCCTAATAGAAACAGGAGGGTCTCTGAAAATTTTAGCTGATTATTATATTCATTGGGATCTTTTTCCTAACGTTTGGAATAATTTATTTATCTAAGTTTCGTCCTGTTCAAATCAAATTATTCGATGGTGAAAATACTGTTTAAAAAAGTATCGAGAAGCTAGGCAATTTCCAGAATCCTCAGTACAAGAATCTCCCCAGAAATTATATATCTCTCAGATAAACGTAAATGTTGGAAAAGTTGAAGAAGCTACGAATTCCGATGGTTGAATTATATATTGGAAGTAGGAACCGCGAGAGATAACTGCGTTTACAGAGTGAACCGATTTTGATAGAACTTGGCACTCTGCCTAAAATTTCTATGGGTAAAACCATGAAAATTAATTCGGTTTTGTTAGAAATTCCTGTGGACTTACTGGGATCGCGTAGGACGATGCACAGAGATTTCAAACATTCCAGTGGATTTCCTAAATGAATTTACAATAGAGCAAGAATAGTTATGAAGCAGTTATGCCCGGAAGTTTTTCGTGAATGAATTTTGAAAATCACGAGTTCAGAGTGTGCTTACCGATCATTATGTCTACGAATTAGACTTGGAATTAGATTCATCAAATTTTTCGGAATGATATACCCAGATGATTTTAGTAATCGCGATGTGCCAGGAGTTCGGATCAAATTTTTTTAATTCGTAGAATGGCTCAGGTGATATTCGTGAGTTAGAAACTGAAAACGGAACAAAAATTCAAGTATTTTTTTCTATTTCTTTTGGAAATTCGTTATCATCATCTATCACATCCGATTTTTGAGACAATTATTGAGCGATTCATCGAGTCTGAAAATTTTGCACCGACTGTATGTATGTACTACAACAATTGGCATTTGAAGCAATGCATGAAACTAAATTCCAACGAAGAGAGATTGAATTCCAATTCTCTCTCCACAAATTTTTCTCAAGTTTACTCATTATTTATTGTATCAGTATAAGGTGTGTTTTTCGGTGTCGTTTACTGAATAATACAATCAAATAATTTCCCTTCTTTCTGGAAGATAAAATCCCTAAACAAAATAAATCTCAACATATAATTAAAAAAAAAAAAAAAAAAAAAAACGACAGATTTTAGAGATGAATAATCCGAGTTAACTGGACCGGAACAATCAGTGGTCATTAGCGCAGTGCTGGACGGTGAAAATTTTAAACCGGAAACGTTTCGCGGCTGAATAATAAAATACGAGTATCAAAATCGCAGGAGGATGTGCAAAAGTGCCTATAATTCCTGTTGAACAAATGATATTCCGTTAGAAATTTACAGAAATATCCGTCATGGTCCAAAATTTGTGTAATTTTCAAGGTTGTTTCAAAATTTGAAGTCAAAACCTTCTGAAAAAAAAATAGATCGTATATCTCACCCTCGTCCTTGATCTATCCTTAGAAAATTCGATTTCAGGTAAGTGTTCTACGTAAAGTTGGTTCGAGAAATGACTCGGCGGGTAATATTTAATATATGGACTATGAGGTGGGGAAGAAAAGAGGCCCGGAAAAGTTAGCGGCATACAAAGTGGAGGATTTGAAAATAGTATCAAGTTGTAAAGTAGGTAAACTGGTAAAACGCTTATGCAATATAGATGAAGAAGAAATAGCTGAAGTCGGGGTGTTTTAAATACGAATTTTGCAGGAGCAAAAGCCGAATCGGAGAATGCATTAGGCAGAAACTGAAGAAACGTCCGCGTCCCCATATAAACCAACCCGCGTGCCGGCACAAGTGTTCGGTATAACTTTAAACGGAATGCTTGCGAATCGGCGGAAGTTTTGAGCTTCGAACTTGAAACTTTCGAACGTGCAGATGCCCCAGTTTTAGTTCGCGGAGCTTTGGGACTACCGCGGAGATTGTAAACAACGTTATTTTTACATTTTTCCAAGAGACTTTGTCTGCCCTTGCGAATCGTAAATCTCACCTTAGTTTTCGGCCAACCCGAGGAAAAAGGGGAAAAAGAACGAGAGAAAAAAAAAAAAACCCCAAAAAAGCACTCGAATCAATACCCGCCCGCCCTAGAAAGTTATTTCCAATTATTTTCTACCCGACAAAATTCATATTGAGCTACTTATCCACGTTCGCGTTACACACACGTCATTCACCTTGCGCAAGGCATTCGCAAAAAACGACATTCCGAATTTATTGGACTACATTTTTCCCCATAATCGAAGTTTAAATTAACTCTGCCGTCAGTTGCGTATGGGGCCCTAAAGCGATCGGAGTTGATTAAATTGCGCCGAACGAAAAAGCTAAAGAAAAAAAAAAGCATATATGTATAAAAAGCGCAAAAACTGAAAACTACATCCACTAAAAGCTTCGAGCCCTTCATACCCCTCGTATGCACGGAATTAAACCACTTGATCTATAATGAAACGGTGGCTTGCGGTTAACAGGAAGGATCCAATGTTCCAAATGGACGCTGATTTTTTTTTTTCTCTTTGAATTTGTTACTGGATCCAAGGGTTCATACGATTATAGAACACTGCCAAAGCTTGTTACTCTGTCCAGACGAATTCGAAAGCCCAGTACGAAAAGAATGACGAAAAATCACGATTTTCATTCCGGAGACAATTGTATTCTTGTTTTATTCATGCATATAGGTTATTCTTGAGGAGCCTACATTAATGGTTTGGAGCTACATGTACATTGTACATAATAATTATGGATTATTCTGTGTGACTTTATAGAAGAACGTTTTATATCCCAGAGTATTCCTCTATATATATAGAGATTTTTAATAATCTTTAAACTCTAGGATCATCATCTGTGTTTAATTTTCAAGGCATGATCTTGAACTCGAAATATTTTCGTCTAGCAAAGCTGCGAATAGAATTTAATCCGAGTCATGCAGGTTTGTAGCAAAAATTTTTAGCATTTCGGAAATAATATTCCTAATAGAGTAGAATCTCAAGACAGCATTGAGATGGAGGATTTTTTTGAAAACACGATGTTTCAGACATTAGTCCACGCTCTGATATTATCTAAGATATTTTCATTCAATTTTTGCGAGTTTTTCAAATGAAACGATGTTTTTCCGAATTAGAATTGCGCATAAATGAACCATGGTGTAATTTAATCCTATGACAATGATCAAATAATCGGGCAGGCCTAAAATGAACTGAATATTAAGTTTCACAAACATTTCCGAAGTGATATCTCACAGCTGAAAATGTTTCTTCGAAGATATAGAAAAATTGGTGACCGTAAAGTTTAGTATCTCAATTTATTCTCGAAAATGGCTTTGCTCTAGAATTTACATGAAAATCGCTTGACATTTTTTCTAAATCATAAACTTTTGCGATAAATTAATCAAATGCAATTTCGATCAACAATCTCAATGATTTACGATCACTCAAAGATCGTTAAAAATTCGGGATGTCTTCGAAACCATTTGCGATCACGTAAGATTACAAAAAAAAAATTACTCATACTTATACATGTATACATCGGGAAAAAATCTGACCATTTTGAGAATGAAATCAGGAATGAAATCAATGAAATCAATCGGAATCATATGACTTTGGTACCTATTCTGAGATCATGGCTAGAAAATAAAAGGCAATCGTTTGAATTCGAAAATCATGCAGAATCAAATGAATGAAATCAGAATTGCAGTCGATTTCAAACGAAGACGTGAATGTACTAGTATAGCGGGATTGACTGCCACTTTGGTAATAGTTTTTGAGAAATATAGAAGCAATTTGAAGGAATTTAAGCCTAGACAAAAAGTTTAGTCTGGTTCTCGAGGCCTGAGCTCAATCCGTAAAGGGAGATCAAGGGTCCGGACGTATCGTGCATTTGTAATGTTCTGTATTATACATATCGCGGTAGAGATTTCTCTAAATTCGAAATTTCAACATTAATCCATACTTCGAGTTCAAAATATAGTCGCAGGCCTGCCCAAGAGCGTAATTAGTCCTGGTTAGTTGCCCGTGAGCTTATCCTTGCGGAGAACCTTGTCCTTCCCTCGTTCTAATCTTCTCGTTTCAATGAGAAACACTTTTATATATATATATATATAGGTAGTATAATACCATCGCCCGAACTTTTTCATACCGACCATTCAATTAATTCTTCTCTTTCAGATATCTGATTAATTTCACAATCAACGAGATCTTTTCCTCCCTCTGTATACACCCTTAAGTATCTGTAATCAATTCTCATCCTTTGTGTAAACAAAAACACCAAGTAGTTAGACACCTGCTACTCGATGGATACGAATACCCTCAAAAATTGGTCACCCTGACTCAAGGGGATCGAACAATATTCAAAAAATTCGATTCCAACTTAAAACCTGGGGATCAAATAAAAAACCTTTCAATAATGCTTGTGGTTTCACGTTCTCGTGGATATTGAGCTTGCTGATTAGTTGGGAACTGATTTTGCCTCACCTAAAGGCAGTGAAAATGTAAAAATGCGAAAAGACTAACCGGAATCAAAAATCAAACCAGCAAAATCGATCCGCCATTGAATGGCAGCTTTTTTGGAAAATTCCCTGGCTGAAAATTATGTGGATTTTTTTTTTCTCCTAAATTTGATCATGTTGTGGTCTTTTTTTTTTTTACTATGCTTTCGATCGGTGTACTAAAGGTTGATTTTATCGTCTGTTTATCAGGCCCGTAACAAACCAGCTGATGGAGTTGGACATGTCAACCAAAAGGGAGCGGCTGGACAAAAGACCCCATTGGCAGGAGGTCAGAAAGTCGCACCAGGAGCAAAAGCTGCTGCAAAACCCGCGCAAAAGCCCACCGCGCAGAAGGGCCAAGTCAAGGTTACCCCTAAGGCAGCTTCTGTTAAGACTGGAAAAAATAAGAAGAAAGGACAGCGACAGCAATATGATTTGATCGTCACTATCAATCTGGTAAGTAAAATATCAAATTTGAATAGAAAATAGGAGAAGTATTCGAATTTCACAATAGCAGCTGGTATCTCAACGAGAAAATAAATCGGCTGAGGATAATAAGACAGACCTGCAATTTACTGTCCAGACTAAAAAATTAGTATCGAGTATAGTGAAAAGCTCAAATAATTGAAAATCAATTGATTATGAAGCGGTGAAAAGATTATATTTATATTTCAATATTCACGATTTTGAATTTAACCTCACCGATTTTGGATTCGTGCTCACCGATCTAAAAAATTGGGTTTCGAACAGATCCTACAATCGTATCGTTAGAAAATTTTAGTGGCTCATATTGAATTGAATTATCTTGAGGTTTTGGGATTTTGAAGTGATATGAGTCATCGAAGAAACCCTCGGATAATAAGTTTCAAGGAATATAGGGGATGGAGAATAGTAAATAGCGAATTCTTTGCATAACTCACGAACTACTGAATCAATTGATAGGAAAATTCATCAGATTTGAATTGAAGCAATTATCCTGTCGATTGAGACGAAGATGATAAAAATGCGTTGATACGATTTCTAGATATCAAGAATCACAAATAATTTCTTCACGGTTTTGACTCTCTGAACAACTCAAAAACTACCGGAGCGATCGAATCTGTAACCAAATCAGTTCCGAAACATGAAAAATCGTTCGAATCAGAAAAAAATCATCTCAATTCATTCTAGAGATATTGTTGAATAAAAAATTGATCACACGCTACAGAGATCCATCTGGACGTCCATCTAGAAACGATCAAAGGTGATTCACTTGACCTCAAACGTAGTGATCTGGTGAAAACGGAAAATTTATTTTTGGCATGATTAAAATAGCGTACTTTTCTCGAAGAGGTAAATTGAAAGACATATTAATTCGGTTCTAGAACCATCTCAATTATTATTGACGATGATAGTTTCGTTTCGAAAGCCTTCACCAGCAAGCTCTATATCTCTTCAGTGAAACGATCCATAAATTCTGGTCCGAAGAAATGATCGACGAGCCAAGATATATAAGAGCGAGGGGAAGAAAAATTCGGCGCACGTGCTTGCGAACGTGGTGATTAAATATAACTCTTTTGACAGCTGTTGCCAGAGCTCTGATCCAACTAATTAAAACTTAACGTAGTCCAAAACCGACATGACTGATCAACTTTTATTATCATCCACAAGAGGAATTTGGGCTTTGAGATAAATTTTGCTGATATTTTCATGAATTTCTGTGACGCAGAAGCGTAATGCAGTTCTCTCACTAAATATATACGACTAAAGAGATGCGATGGTACAAAAATTGATATTTTGGGTGAATTTACTAATAGACAGCTACATCAGCAAAACAGAAAAAAAACAAGTTTCGAAAATCGAGCTAACGGACAGCAGACTGGCGACATCTTCAGATTATTTGACAAAATACTTTTCGTCAACTAGTACCTATTCGGGGTCCAGACATCGTTCGATTGACTAGGCGCGCATGTATTCGACTGATGGTATTAAAGACGAGGGATTATACCAACCAGACGAAAAGATTGTCATAAATTGACGAAATCAGATAACGGTATTTTCTCTTATCCAGTTTCAGTTGAATACTGGTGATCGATTATTGTACTATATTATACATTAGTAAATAAATGGAATGAAAAGGAATGCCGAACACTTTTTCTATCCGTCTATCTGACCAGAGTTCTAATTATCTTACGTTGCATTCCGGCTTCATGTAATAAATTTTCGTTGAGCTTTCATCCCAGAAATTTCAAATTTGCGAAATAAAAGATACGATACGTAATTGATGCGGTTAATTATCTGCTGTATCTGCAATGGCTTGATAACTGTCTGATCCAACGAATTAACACCTTGGCCACCATGGGTAAATTTTACCCAGACTTCACTTTGGTCGAAGAATATTTAACAAATGCATTAGTTACGATTTTTTTGGCAAAAAGGTCAATTTTTCGCACTTGTATCTTCCAAATGAATCTGCATTCATTTCTACTCCAAAATCGATCCTCTTCGCATGTCAAAATGAATACCTGTTTTCAAACGTGCACTGTAACAGTATTTTTTCCCTAGAAGTAACATATCTGACGAATATTCCAGTTGAAATTTGACTCGAGAATATTGAAAATTCAACAAGTTATGATTTTTTTGAGTAAAAAGGTGTATTTTTTGACAAATTTACGATATTTACGATTTTTTTTTTAACATGTTGTGATTTGAATTTTGACATAACAACTTTTCACACATATTTGAGAATGTTCAAAGTATTTTCAGTATTTTTCCGATCCCGATCAGACTGATAGTTTTCACACAGCAACAATCTGAAACTTCACTGGGTAAGTTTTACCCAACGTGGAATAAACGATCGCGTATTTTTGCTTACTGTTCATTTCGCCCCAGTTCAGATGCTGGGGCAATAATCAATCACTGGATCCTCACCACAAACTCGGAATTCAAGGTATGCTGACAGCACGCCATGCTCAAATCTTCTTCGCGTAAATATAGACAGAAATACACTCGTGTATTTTCCCATTCGCGAATACCTATTCGCCACAATTTCTAAACTATCTGTTCGGCACAGGGTAATAGTCGGTGTGAATTTTTTAGAACCGCATTCCATCGTCGCAAAAGACAAAAAAAAATGCCCAATAAATTCATTTCGGTTTCACTCATCGATTTCGAAATTAACCTGTAGGTACTTCGCATTTTCTCAATTATGTCAATCAAAATAAAAAAAAAAATAAAAGTAACTGATTTTCATTCCAAGTTGGACACGGCAAAAAGATTCGCTGCCAGTTGATGTCCGCGTGTCATTGGATGGATCAATTTAAAACCACTCGACGCCAAATGCCAAGTTCAACGGGTCAAGTTCGATCGAAGTAACGTAGAGGCTAAACAAATGGATTCTTCACGATGAAAATCGCGTTGAAATAATCAAAGAAAATTATTTTTTGTATATATATATATTATACACGTCGTGTTGCATTTCGAGGAGAACGTAATTAAACCATTCCGCGATCTTGACTAATTAATTTTGTTTCAATTCAGGGCTGCCCTGTAACGCGATGTGAAAAATATTTTCAATTCGCTAAAGAGAAGCTTGAAATCAGAAACTAAATAATTTTACTCAACGTCATACCTGAATGAACTAATTTTTCCTTCCTTTCATCACTTTCTACCAATTACTAGCCACATGAGCTTTCACTCGAGCAGAGATTTCAAGTTTTTGGATGAATTTGTAAACCCTTAAGCAAATGCGCCAAGTTTCTAGTCAAGGAAGACTTAGCCGTTACGTCGCAAAAATAATCTTTTCCGTCAATTTCAGCGGTATGGTTTTATTTAACGAAAAAAAAAAAAAGCTAAAGAAAAAGATCGACCACATTCTGGTCGTAGCGTAGCCACAATAACGCTTTTACACGAATACTCGTAAAGTTTTCGGCATTTGGCAAGGAAGATCGGTCGACAGTCGCGTCAGTACGGCATCGAGGACACAAAGGTCTGGGCTAGTCAGCCAATCCGCAAGTATATAGCTGACAGTTAAAAACAGCCGGTGGCGAGCTGGTTGGTTTCGAACGTTTCTATCTCTTGAAGTTTCTGTAAAAAAATAAAAAAAATAGCAAAAAAAAAAACAAAAAAATAACGAAAAGCATCGTTCACTACACGAGATTCGAATAAAAAGAACCCATTTTCATTTGTGAAGTGAAGTGAAATGTGATTGGCTTGAATAAGTGTAACGCGAAGGACGTGAAAAATATCTAACCCATCAAGTTCTCAAGTGGCGAATAAAGCTCTGCTTTATTTTTCGCACCAGGCTATACGTCGTTCGGATTATTTTCCTGAAAATTCCATAGACAGTCGATGATATAAATATCCAGTTTGGCACCGCCATTTCCCATTTTTTTAAACGTGGACAATTTTTTTTTTTTTTTTTTTCAATTGCCATGGGATTGTGAAAAGGTGAAATTTCACAAATAAACCAAACCTTCGGTTCATTACAAAGAAAATAATTTAATCACACGCAAAGTTTGTGCAAGTATCATTCGAACCTCCTGTTGAGGTTGAAACATAAACCCAGGCAAATGGATGCCGAATTTTGCTGATGAAAAATCAAACGTCTGCTCGCGCAGCTGTTCGGACGATAAAATTAATAAATAATACATAAAACATCCGTTACTTTGGGTGAGGAATTCGCAGTGGAAATAAACCCACTGCCGGAAATCTTTTTCGCAGCTTTAGTAACACTGATCAACATCAACTATGGCGGAAGCACCTTGCGCGGAACGGAAGTACACCCACGAATATGGCCGATTGAGACGCCTTACCAGCACAATTGATGGGCAAATAAGGCAAATCAGTGTAAGTTCGATCGAGGCAGGAGTTGATTAGTTCCTTATTATGATCATCCATGCATTACTATTAGTGACATTGAAATTTGGAATTAACTTGAACCAAGCAGGTGGTTGATTTTCATTGATGACTCATTGATGACTGCAATCGGAAATATATATAGTACCCATTTTGATCAATGATTGTGTGGGCAAAATACCAGCAATTATCTGCAAACCAATCCGGGGCTTATTAGTCTGATTTGATAAGTCTGAAATTTTTGTATCTTATACTTTGCAGTGATGTGTGGAAATCTCGCAAGATTCAATTTTCTGGGTCTCAACCTTTCAGGAGAAACACGTTGATTAGTTTTTCAACTTCGACCAGACCTGATCGTCGTATTTGTCAGGGTAAAATTTTTAAACTATCCTCAGGGAGGAAAGAAGATTTTATGGTCGTGACTTTGATGAAGAAAAGTTCAGTCTTTTCGGATATGAAATCTGTTTCTGGTTACACCATCGAAAACGATCAGAAAACTTTTTTTTCAGATCACCGTGTGTTCCAACAATTTCTATCTTATTTCTATTGAAATTTGACTCGGAATATCAAATCACGGAATTTTTTGAGAGACTGAAAGGGCTCAGACAAGAGTCACAATTGATTGATTGAAGTTTATACCGTCGGGATGAAATCTAGAAAAAAATTTCACAATTTACGCTATTCGATGAAGTTTGGTATCAAATTCAAACAAAAAATTCATACCAAATATCATAAAACCGAATATAATTTCTGTCTTGTCCCATTCTTAGCACTTTCTAAACATTCCAGGTATTCGAGCAAAAAAAATGCGAGGACTCGTTAGAAAAAAATATGCAATTTGAACAAAAAAGTTGGGGAACGTCGTAAAAACACGAATTTCTGAAGAAAAAAGAACGTGTTTCTCTTGAGGTTCTTGAGGGTCTAGTCTGAAATAGATTTCACGTTTGGAATAATCATATTGCTTTCCATTTTCATTCACTTGTTCATCATGAGATTAAAATTCGAATGTTTAAGTCAGTCTGGTCAGAGTTAAAAAAATTATCAACGTGTTTCTCCTAAACTGTGAGGCCCAGGGGTCTAAAATCTGCGGGATTTTCACATCTTAATACACGCAATATGATATCAAATTTTCCGGCAATTCCAAATTTCGGTCCAGGTTCGATCGAAAGATAATTGATGACCAGATGCAAGTTCTTTTTTATACTCGTTATTCTGGATTCTATGTGCTTGGTGTAATTTTTACGGATGATTGAGAAACTTGAAAATTAGCGTCAGGTTCGAATGAGACTTGCACAGCATAAGAAAATTTCAACTTTTCGGAGAATATCTTGAATGCAAGTACATAGCTTACAGGCGTTCGTTCATGTTTAAACGAAAAATAAGCTATATACGCTCTCGTTCTGGCGTGCGAGCATATGTATGTTATATTCGAGTGTTTTCACCGAAGGTTTTACCGATATTTTCAAGGGAGATTTTAGTTCGCTGGGTGGAAAGCCATTGCTTGTTGATGTATAAGAGTTGAACAGAACTGAGGTACCTATACATGTATTGTAGCCTCCAGAGAGGAAACTCCCTCTCGATTCCATTTTCGCGTATCCTTTTCAAAATCCCATTCAATCTATTCCTTAGAAATACTCGATTGTATTCTCTACTCTATTCTTCAAAGTCTAAGCTCAATCGGGGCTCCGGAGATAAAAGAACAAAACGATTCAACGACTAATTCGTTTTCAGATAGTTTCTATATACTTTGGAGAGTTCGGTGACAGTGAGATAAGTAACCTTTTGACATCAGATTTTGAATTTCAGATCCCACCAAAAAAATTTCGTATTATTTATAGCGATTAAATAAATCTCCTGCAAGCTCTGAAGCTCGTTAGATTGGATACCAAATTTTAAAGTGTGTCAAAAGTTTAAGGTAAGCATATTGTCATCCTGAGGAATATCCTGTCAAACTTGTTTTAAAAATACCGAAGTATTTTGAATTTTATTTTCGCGACGTGTCGTTATTTGAGAATTTGTTGAACCATTCTTGCAGTAAAGCGCACCGTAAGTTTAGCAGGATTTGCCTATATCGGAGAAAAGGTTCTACCCCTTCGTCCTGTTCGCAAAGTTTGAGAAATCAAACTTTGCATGAGCTCGTTCTTCCGAGCACAAAGATCTCATCTGGTGTTCAAAGTTTCTCACCAAATATCTCTGTCATTATTTCCGTTTCGCGCAGTTTTCAAAACTTGAAATACCTACTCGCCGAGAGTCTAAAATCAATATCAGAAAGAAAAAAAAGTAAGATCTAAAAATTCAAGAATCATAAAACGAGCGAAAAAATATGCAAAAACTTTAAATCGTTGTTCTTCCTTTTCTCCCTCTCTTTTTCTTTCTCTTATTCTTGCTTTCTCTTTGTTCACAGTCTATATTCTCAAAAAGTTTTAATCAAACTCCAAGTCAGCAGCTGTAATATAATAAAGAGTGAGAGAATAAAGAATAAGAACAAAAAAAACGAAACGTGTACTTTCTGTTCTTTTCAAAGTATAAAAGAAAAAAGCTCTGGATGCAAAAGAATCACAGATCGTTGCCGATGCGTGAAATTATCACGTTGTGCAGCAAAATGCGATAGAAAAAAAGCTCAAAATGGAACAGAATTGCAGGGGACTTGACTGATGCGTCAAATTATTATATTCGCAGCGAAAACGTGAGGAAAAAAGGCTAACATAAGAGTCCAAAGGAATCACATTAAGTCCTGACTGACGGGTCAGAAATTGTCATCATGCTTGCGGCCAAAACATATTTTCAGAAGTTTCACAATACGCGGGATAATGTTGAAGAGAGCTGATATTATAACAGCGAAGAAAAAGCTGTAAACATAGGTGAAGAAGTAAAAAAATAAAATAAAAATGTCGTTTCACCTCAGGGGATCTATAAGAATTTTTCAAAAGCTATTTATACCTCGTCGGTCTAGAGCATAGATTAACGGAAGTGGTCGAGACAAGACTCTGTGATTTTTTGTCGATGACCATGGACCAACGGCCAATCTATATTTATTATCTCCCAGTTTCCCCTACTCTTATTCTATCAGTCAAGGAAAAGTGCGTCGTTCGTCACTCAGCGTGGCTCTCAGATTTTCTCAAACTCACGCCTCTTTACGAATATCTATTCGCTAATCTTCACACCAAACAATCAAAGTGTCATCAAGCTTAGAAAAAAAAAAAAAAAAAAAGAAGAAAATTCAATAACACAAGAAGAAAAACAAAGTCAAACGTGCTGTGAAATAAATCTTGTGCTTTTTTCCTGATTATAGAGCAACTATAAAATTTTGATCAACTTGATCTACAAACTCATGACAGATTCTGCTGATCAAGAAAATCATTATTCAACAAATAGAAGTGATGAAAAAAAAAATTAACGAAATGATTGAGACTTACTGATCGTGGGAATCGGCGTGATCGATAACGATAAATCGATGAATCAATGAATTTTGATGATTGTATAATCCGGGACGCGATGGAGGAATCGGAACTTTCAGATGCCAAATCCGGTGGCGACTAGACGCGAATTTTAGTTCTAGTGAAGAAAATCTGTACCGATGATACTCCATCGAATGCGCACGGCGTGGTCGGTGAGCTTTCGTCGCGTCGTTTGCGACCCTATTATATTTATTAATAATGCGGGAAGTCGGCACTTAATCATGAAGATAGGTTCTTTCGGCCTGAGGCTGCAATAGCCATTAACAATTTTCGGAGACGTTCCTGGGTCTAACGAACAGGCAAATGGCCAAGTTTGCCTTTGAGGGCACCGGCGACGAAGCGCAAATAAGCAAACCGCACCCAGATTGCAAAATAAACCGAGGAACTTATTATACGACGACAAAAGTTCAAACGCAGTTATTCTCTTCTATCTATACCACAAGCTGACCAAACGGAGAAAAAGCCAGTGCTGGATTTCTAATATTATATATATATATCGAATTGAAAGAAGATAATAATAATAATGGCTGACCAACAACAGAATAGATACACAAGCCAGTATTGCAAGCTTCGACGACTCACGAATCAAATCGACTTTCAGATAAGGAACCTTTCTGTGAGTTCATATACTCTAATCTTCTACTGGTACTTTTCAAACCGCGAACGTATCGATCTCGGTCCTGAAAAATTGGAGTGAAAAAAACAGGGCAGCTTTTGTTGACTGGCCGGAAAAAAGCTCGTTTCTGAACAATTTGAACCCCTTTTTTAAATGAAGAGACACATTGAAAAAGACAAAGAAATGATAAATAATAAGAAAGTACAAATTTTCTGTAGGCATGAACATTGAACAGCTTTAGAGAAAGATGGATTTTTAGAAACGCCCGGGAAAGTGATTTTTCTGTTTCATTTCCGAATGCGATGAAATTTGCGGGGAGGGATAGAAGTTGCAAATTTCAGAAGCTGTGAAAGGGGAAAATTTCAGATTTTTATACTACCGACTCACAGTTTTTGGCAAGATTGTTGCCCCGAAATTCTACGTAGCGAGTTTGAAAAACTTTGAATCCAAAAACACCGAAGGTTCAAAATTCCGAAAGTTACAAAGATCTGAAAAGCCAAAACTCCGAATCTCGGAAATTTGTGCAATGTCTTTTATTTGACAGCTTGTTATGAGCTTCTTTGAAATTTGTGAATTTTTGTATTTTCTGAGTTTTCAACTTTCGGATCTCTGAGAATTGGGATTTTTGATCTTTCGGAATTTGCCAGTTCTGAACTCTAACGTTTCTAGAAACTCAGAATCGCATCTGAAATAACTTCGGAATTATGACCCTTCCGAACTTTTGGAATTCGGAACTTCAATCCCACCCCAAATTTACGATTTTTCGAATGATTAATTATACAAGACTGTGTGCAGAAGTCGATTAGAATTATCGTAAATTGTGTTAATTAGAGACGGGACGATGATATGCATAATTGATTGTAACAATCACTAATGCAATGCGTGTATAAATGATGAGTTATTAATTTATTATCAATCCAATATCCAATATTTCGTAACTAATAGACCATTCAATTTATGCCAGATTCGTATTCTTTCTGTTACAGTCGGAATACGGGCTCACCGAGGACCAAGTTGCAGGTGAGCTAATGTTAATTAAATCTTCACTCGATCGAACGTTACGTCGTGTTTGACTTAAGTAATAGCCGTAATTACACGGAGTCAGTATGTGAACAATGATCGTATTACGTCTGTGTTCTATTCTGAGAATTAAACCTCTAAATTTATCCTCAACTGAAATTCAGTTCCAACCAAAATTTGGACGTTTTTGATCTTATGGTTTCTGAATTATTATCGTCCAAAGCTGAGCAATGATATTATTTCGCTCAACCAGAAGTTAATTAACGAATGCATATTTTTGGTTTTATTCGTGGCTTGAGCTATGTATATATGATGCAATAAGATGGAAATAAAACGAATAATAAAGAGAAATGCATATCTGCGAAGCGAGAATTTTCCGCAAATCTCAACTTCCGCATCTCGAAAGTGCAGTACTTCGCAAAGCTGCTTATATCTACAGAATGGCGAGCTTTTCCGTCTTCTCATTCAGCTGGTAGTCGCGTAGCTTATACGCGAAATGGGAAAATGGGATATCTAAATTCTGAGAAAATCCCACGAGGAATTTATCTACTCGATAAATTACTGCGATGATGAGTCTGCAGGAGTTTTGGAATCTTGACGTTGATAGAGACGCGGAATCAAACGCTGCGGGGTTTCTCGGTCCTCAGCTACTTCGACGATTTGATTCGATATCGTATAGCTGTAATATATACGTGGAACGTGCATTTGGCAACTCTTCTTGGAAATCGAAACCACAGAGGCCTGCGGAAAACTGGCTCAGCTTAATTTGGGACGACTCAAATTTAATTGGAATCAGCAGAACTGTAATGATCAATCACCGCCCCTTAATTAAACATTAATTCCCCATTCTTGCCGGACTAATACTACGTATACGTACGTTAGCCGGGTTACCAACTTTCATATTAATTAGCTTTGCATTATATACCTCGTGGTCAAAGTTATCCGTCTATTTCTGAACGAGTACCGAGTTTAAACCTTCGTTGCCACCATGGGTAAAATTTACCCATGCCTCATTTTGGATGAAAAACATTTAACGAATGTATTAGTTACCATTTGTTTTTTTGGTTTTTTTTTTTTTTTTAGCGAAAAAGTGCATTTCCGGATTTATATCTTTCGGAAGAATCCGCATTCATTTCTACTTCAAAATCGATCCTCTTCACACGTCGAAATAAATACCTGTATTCAAATGTGCACTAATGCAGGTATTTTTTGCCTAGAAGTACCATTTCTGACGAATATTTCAGTTCAAGTTTGACTTGAAAATATTGAAAATTCAAAAAGTTATGACTTTTTTAGTGAAAGGGTGAATTTTTTGACAAATCCATCTATCTACGATTTTTTTTTTTTCTTTTGAACACGTTGCGATTTGAATTTTGATACAACAACTTTTCACACATGATTTAAAATGTTCAAAGTATTTTCAGTATTTTTTCGATCCCGATTGGATTGATAGTTTTCACATAGCAACTATATATGAAACTTGGCTGGGTAAATTTTACCCAGTGTGTCACTAAGTTATTCTACGGAGGTATGGCCACGAAGGGTTGATAGGATAAAAAAAAACTCGTGCATTGCTGAATCTCAGATTTGATATCTGATATTTCCGATCGAAAAGGATAAATACGTTTCTTAAAAAAAGTGCCAATATCTCGACTTCACATTAGTGTAATTTTTTCGAATTACCTTTGGCTGATACTTCGAAAAGCATCGAGCTTTTTACTAAACTTCAACTTCTTCTGATCAACATCGACTTCGACAAACGTTCTTCATTGTCAGATACTGACATAGAATTTGGATATTTTCAAATCGAATATTTCCCATTTTGTTGACGATGCAAATGAATTTTTTTGGATCTTCTTAATTGTAAGACCTAAGCAGTATTCGAATACTTAGATTATTTTTTCCATGCATGAATCATACGCTACCAGCATTCGGGTGCTGATATTATATTTTGAAGCAAAACGGTCTGTCACCGTCAGATATGTAATCCAGATAGGTTACAAATGTTTGTTGTACAGACGTAGGACGTTGGGTGAAAAGTAGGTATCAGATATACATAGATATATACATGGATGGGGCTAGCGCTGCTGCTCGGCATATTCATGTATGCGAAAATGCGAAGGATTTATACGGGTGAAGTTAAATCTGGTGTAAAACAGAACTTGAAGTGGAATACGTGTGTTCGGAGTGCAACTCCATACAACACATATAGCCATGCATGCACCTACACGTTCGTAAACATACAAAACCTGGATGGTGTGTAGGTACTTTATGCAGCTGTTCCTCTCTGCACTTCCATTTGGCTTTATTTCAAAACTCACATTTCGTTTTCTCATTTATAAATTATTCACGTTGAAGCGATTTTTCCACCAAGCATATCGCTCACCGACGAACATGTCTGATTATTATTTTTTCATTTTATTGAGGTTACTCGAATGGAGTTTAACTATACGAGCTTGCGGTACAAATTTTGAATAATTCAGGGTCCTGATATGGGAATACCGATTATCTGAAGCTTGCAGCTGTAATTTCACTATCAAAATCATACTTTCGCTTTACGATTCGAATCAGTAAACTATTTTTCTCATGCTCCGAACCTTCGGATATACACTTCGTAATGGATTTCTCTGCAGGCAATAGCCCGAGGATCAAACTCAAATTCTAACCACGCTTAAATAGTAAGACGAGGCTTGTTGAAAATAAGTACCATATTTGCAGGATCTTGAACATTGCGGTAATTTCAGAATAATTAAACATGTATCTTGAAATTCCAATATTTTTCCACCTGGTGTGAACTATATCGTATAATCTACGTGATTTGAGACTAATCGTTGTTCAAAAATGACAGGCTCGCGTCCTCCCTTAACCCTTCGTGGCCTCTATGGGTAAATTTTACCCAGGGCTCATTTTGGGTGAAAAATATTTGATAGATACATTGGTTAGCATTTTCTTGGCGAAATAGTCTATCATTCGCATTTATATCTTCCATATTAATCCGCAATCATTTTTACTCCAAAATCGATCCTCTTCACATGTCAAAATGAATACCGGTTTACAAACGAGGACTATGCCACTATTTTTTCCTATAAGCACCATATTTGACGAGTATTCCAGTTAAAATTTGACTTGAAATATTAAAAATTCAAAAAGTTATGATTTTTTTTAGTGAAAAGGTGTATTTTTTGACGAATCTACCTATCTACGATTTAATTTAAACATGTTGTTATTTGAATTTTGACACAACAACTTTTCACACATGTTTTAGAATATTCAAAGTATTTTCAGTATTTTTTCGATCCCGATCGAATCGATTGTTTTGACACAGTAACCATTTGTAACTTGGCTGAGTAAATCTCACCCAAATCTCACCATTAATCTATTCTGCATAGGTGTGGCCACGAAGGCTTAATTTTATACAGTTAGTATAGAATCATTTCCGAAAATTATTCACCATGATTATCAACGTGTATAATTCAGCTGTAACTCGTAATCTTTAAGACTGTAATACATAGATCTAATCTCCATGAAATTCCTGCTCATTTTATCTGGAATGAAAATACACGCCATTTTAGGAAAACTTTTGGTTATCGTTGAGCGGAAATTACCGAAGATACGTACCACCGAGCAGAAGGACAAACAATCTTTAAAGCCTTCGTGCTTTCCAGCCTCGCCCTACATTCGTTCGAACGTGATAATAAGAAACATAAATCTCAATTTTCGAGTACATATTGCTTGACGTAAAACGTACATATATATAGCTGCCGCATTTTCTTCTCGGTATTATAGCTTTTTAAAAATCGATACCAAATTGGTGAAGCAAACAATAAGTAAATGAATGAGATTTTGCGTTTTGAATGAAAAAATGTCGAACAGTATTACACAGCTATTTAAATTATCGAACACCGATTACCCTATATATATCAGACAAGATTAACGGTTTTTCATTTTTCACCAGTACCTACCTGACATTAGTGATTTTTTTTTTTTTTTTTTTGTGGACCCAGACTCGGCTGAACGAGTGATTTATTGATTTTCGAATAACATTTTCGCAAGATGGCTCTCGGCTATATATACTGGTGACAGAAACAAATGCCCTGTCAATCAGGATGTTTAGTCAATCGAAAATTCAGGATTGAAAATTTTCAACGAATACGAAAGTCCTTCGAACAAAATCGTTCACAGTAGTATATAAGCCTGTAAATTACATAGCTGTACATTATTTCCGGGGAGTAATTTTTCCACCCAAAAAAATAATCTTTTCGAATACGTTTTCAGGTATGAAATAAAAAGCTTTACATCATTCTAGTTATTATTAATCAATTTTCCTCCCCATCGTGTGAGGAAATCTTTGAAGCGACTATTTTCACCTGAGATTATCAAATAATAATTTTGCAAAAAATCAATAAGATCGGGTTTTTGTGCGGAGACGTCTTCGATTTTGGGATCTGGAATATCGAATTTTGTCTAATTGGTGAGCATGCTGGAGCTATAAAGCAGTCAACTCCACCGCTGCAGACATCCGCCCTCGTGTTAAACGAAATATCGAACATCTTCTATATACCTATCTATAGCCTCTATAATTACAAGATCCATCGACTCGTTTCGATTCAACGTAGAGTGATTAATAAAATCGTAAATCAGGGAACAGGTCGAACGATGAACGATATGTATTTCCAAGGCTGAACTATAACAAAATGACGTAAAATGAAGAACAGAAAAAAAAAAAAAAAAATTAAATTAAAAAATCCTCTAAATGTAGATATTTTTGTATAGAATCTCTGAAATATTTTACAAATTCGAAAATATTCGCGTTCGCATATATATGTATATCGTTAGTTTAATAAAAATCAGTAGAACGTAACGAGCTCTATCTGCAGTCCAAATTTTAGTCGAAATGTACAAATCTATATGCACAATGTAGGAATTTTTGAGTTGAACGAAAAACGAAATGGCCTCGATAAACGGGGGGCGCGGTGTGTGCGATAAAATATTCCGCATCTCTGGCCTGCTAAAAATTTATATGATTTATAAAATTCTGGAATTTTGAATAATTCCGCTATTTGTCTACTAGCCAGACTCGTTCGGCGGAAATTCTGCCGCAAAATCTTTGCGAGGGAATAAAAATTTGATAGGTACATCCGAATCGTAGTCATCCGATGAATAGTAATTTTTGAGAAAAAGAGACGACGGAATCTGTGACGGGATCAGCTTGCAAGCTCGAGAAAAAACGACTAGATGAAACGAAAGCGTTGCTATATATTGTGCTAATCTCCGGACGAATGTTTTGGCATTGGATGAAGATTCAGCGAAAATTTGTAAGACAGGAATTCACCTGAGTGAGACAGGGACAGTTTTGCGATTTCTAGTGCAAACCGTGTGCGATATATATTGTTACGACTGGCCAACTGCCCGAATTCTACGTCGTGATTAACCGACCAAACTGGCGAACCGCGAAGACAATACTTACTTGCCTGGCGACGTTTTCCAGATTTTCTATGCCTCATTTACAACCCTAGTAATTGACAATAATTGTTCAACTGAAATCCTTTGGGCTCCGCTTTTTATTTTGCGATTTTTTTTTTTTTTAATTTTTCTTCTTTTGTGTTCGGGACATTTCACGGTGATTGTTGGAACAGGGGGGCGAAATCGAAGTTCCGGAATCGAAGAGTTCCGAACGGTCAAAATTCCGAATTTATTTGAGACGTGATTCTGAGTTTCTAGAAACGTTAGAGTTCAGAACTAGCTCAATAATTCGAAAGTTCAAAACAGAGAATGTCAAAGACAAAGCTGTGAAGTTTGAACGACGTTGCATAGCGCGAATTCCGAAATTCGGAGTTTTGGCCTTCCGGATCTGTAGCTTTTGGAATTTGAAATCTTCGGTGTTCTTCCATTCAGAATTTTTCAAATTGGCTACGTATACTTTTTGGGAAATAATCTCTCTGAAAACTATGAGTCGGTAGTATGAGTATTCGGAATTTTGACCTTTCGCAGCTTTTGAAATTAGGAAGTTTAATCCCGCCCTGGAGTATAGGCGAAAACTTCCTAGTACCTTTTCAGATTCAATTTAGGTTTTCTTCTAAGGATGTAACCACTAAGGAAAATGTAGAAAAAGAAAAAGATTTCATTCTAGTTTCTAGTATTACGATTATGTAATCAAATTATTTGAGTCAGTTATTTGAGTTGCGATTCTTGCACCTTTCGAATTCAAAGATGATCCAGAGTCGATGGTACTTCCTCTTCTGTTTTCTCTTGATTTACATAAATTATGCCAACAATGTCAATCTTTTTCTGGCCGAAAAATCACACCATTGCTGGCCCATGATTTGGTATTTTCATAAATTGGTAAGAGTCGAAAATATTTTGGGAAAAAATATGATTTTTTAATGACCGAAAGAAAAAAGTGGAGCATATGAACTGATATTGCGTTTCTGCAATGTATATTTTTTTATCTTCTACAATTTTACCATTCCATTGAATATTGTAAATTTTCTCTTTCAGAATTCAAAGAGGCGTTTATGCTTTTCGACAAAGACGAGGATGGCACTATCACAATGGCTGAGCTTGGCGTCGTCATGCGTTCTTTGGGACAAAGACCGACAGGTGAGTCTTGATTGAAAATTCTTCAGGTATTGTACTATATAACATAGTTCTAAAACAATATTGCATATGTATAACACAAGACCTTCACCTAAACTTGCCATTAATCGAATACACGCGTATAGTAATTCTTCCCTTTGAAAACCGATCTCATTGTTCTTAATTTACATGGACGAATTATTCCTCGTTTCCTACATACATATTCGGGTTTATCCGAAAGTTGTGTCAAATTTCCCACAGACTCAATCCTTTTCGAAATTATGACTAAAATTTCAACACACACTTGAAGAAATTAAAAAAAAAACAACTAAGGATGTATCAATGTTCCTGGGAATCGAATGAATAATAATTCTAGCGAGAGCACAGTTAGGATATATATTTGATTCCAATTACGACAAAGATTAAGTAGAATGTATGAAATTATGGAATCATTGATAAAAAACAGAGAAACAAAAAGAAAAGAACTAGCTAATGAAAGTTTGATCTCAATATCGACGATTCTTCGAGAATTATGATATCGAATCGAGAAAGATTTCGGATTGCCTGTCATAAATCATCAGAGATTCTTGTCATCCATAAATATTCTACTGTTGAAAAAGAGGTTCAGGTAAGACTTTAACTCTGAGCAAAAAAATCAAATGAAAATAAAAACTGACTATTTTGAATTGAAATTCTTTCATTTCAACCAAAAACTAATGCCGCAAGGATTCAAAAAAGCTATTCTTCATTGTGAACTTCATGGTGAAAATACATTGATTTAATCTTCTTCCTATTATGAAAAAAGTTATTTTTATTCGGTTTTAAAATTGCCCGTTTTTCATTTAACTTCGTAGTTTTACCGGGATCTGATTGGCCCAGGGCAACTGTAACGCATACGCCGACTCACGTATAACTTCAGGCCCCGCGGAGCTTTATTCACGCCCGTAAATACCTTCGAGATAGTACCAGTGGTTTCCGTTCTCGTATTAGTTTTTTTTCTTTTTCTTTTTCTCTTCTTTTTCTATTTCATTTCTCTTACTCTTTTTTCCTCACGTTTCATTTCGCTCCGTTTCGTTTTTTCTTTTTTTTTTTGTTTTTGTCATTTCGGTTTCGAGCTTCCAGCTTCTGTGCAGCTTTCCCCCGATCCCAACGGTAAAAGCTTATCGCTTATTTAACCGAGAGTATTAGACATTCGATTTCTCAAAGGATTTTTTTCTTTCTACCTTCTTTTGTACCTATTTTTTTTATCTCGTTTTTTCTTACCTTTTTTGTCGTCTAAGCTCAGCTTTTCGTCGAACGGATGAATATCTCTTTTGCAAATTATAATGACTTTCGGGACTCATGCATAACGTGTATATATATGGATTTCCACTTTCCAAAACTCAAGTAAAAGTTGAAGAAAAAATGGAAAAGAAATAAAAAATTAGAAATGGTTTTACTGTTCTATAACAGGAGAAAAAGAAGAAAAAGAGGAAGACGGTGAAGGAGAGTGCGAGAAGTCGAAGGAAAAAGTTATGAAGAAAAAACAAAGTCGTTAAGCTTTTTGTTTCCTTGAAAGCTTAACGCTTTTTTATATGCCCACTATACGTCATTAAAGCCCGTTTCTGGTGAACCTGGAGGTTTGCCATTCTGCCTAGTAAATATAGAGTAAAGACTCGTAGGTATAATATACGCGGGACAATCGAGATTCTACACTTATCTCTTCTTTGCGGGGTATTACAGCTAACGACGGACTTAATTCCCCTTCTCAATTCGCAGCTTTTCTATATATATATTTTTTTCTTCTGTATTTTTTCATTTTTTTTTTTTTTTTTCTTCCAGAAACGGAACTACGAGATATGGTCAACGAAGTCGATCAGGATGGGAACGGGACCATCGAATTCAACGAATTTCTTCAAATGATGTCTAAAAAAATGAAGGGTGCTGACGGGGAGGATGAACTGCGCGAGGCATTCAGGTACGCACCCATATATCATCATTATCATTCTGTGAAAGTAATTCACCTTTACGAGTCATTTCATGTCAATTTTAGAAAAAGATGTAGAATCACAGACGGTTTTTTCTTCCATTGCGTTCGAATTGTAGCCATGTGTTGGGATCCACCGAAAACGAACTCATGTGAGACCATTTTGACAAAAATCGAAAGTAAAGGGTCTTTGCAGCTGAAATTAGAAAATTCACAGTTTTCGGAAGAAGTAGGTCAATCGACTGACCGCGACGGATCGACCTTAAGATTTTCTAAAACTTTCTGCACGGATCTTTCATTTCCGAACACTGAAAAACTACTGCATTGATCAATTTCAAAATTTAGTCATTTCTGAGTTGGAGCTAATGCTATAGATATAGATGAAAATCATCAACATCCGTTGATTCGTTCTTGAGATATGACTGTTTGAAATTTTTTCTATGAAATATTGTTCGCTTAATTATTTGAAAATTAGTCGATCGATTAAATCCAAATTCAAATCGACTTTAAGTTACGAAACCTCGTACAGGATATTATAGGTCAGTTAATTCTTTGCGAAATGAGTTTTTTGTGAACCTGATCCTAGCTCAATCCAGTTCCGAGACATCAAGCATAAGTCACAAATTCGGAAATGTCCAATGATATCGAAACCAATAATTGAGTTCCAGGAAAATGGTTTGACATGAAGTCGATTCTGAGGATAACCAGAACATGTCCGGCAATCACAGCTGTTCAAAAAAAAAAGTGTTCCAGAAGGTGCTCCAAAATATTTGAATGTCAATTTTTAACACTTTTCCAGTTTGACCAATAGAAAGATCTACCATCTTGGGCAAAAGTAATGTTGTTTCGACTGGATAGAAAGTGTTGTAATTGACATAGGAATTCTGGTGGACTTTCTGGAACATTTTCAGACTAACAGTATAGCTTAGATAAAATAAAGTGGATAAGAATTGGAGGATGGTCGGTTTGGTATGGAATGATCCGTAGCTATATGTTCTTCGTGAAGTATAAAAAAAATGTCCAATCATGAATCCAACTCGTGAATATATATACGCGATACATCACTTCTTCGATTTGTATATATGTGAATATCCGGTAGCATGTTTTGCCACGATCACATATAATCGTGGGAGAGTTTAGTTTGAGAGGTTCAAGCTATAAATAATAACTAGCGGCAACTAATGCGCCAAATATCTGTTAGGCGTACCAACCAGGCTTTGGATATTCTTCGTATCACGATAAGAAATAGCGATCAGGTATTTGCTTTTTCGTGAATTGCTTTTCGTAAAATATTTCCAAATATTTCAGAAAAAGCCGTGATTGAAAGTCTAACTAATTTCTGAAATGCAGTCATGTTCACCAATCTTTAAATTCAAGTGATCCGGATAGGTTCTTGTTACGTCAGTTATGTTTTATCGTTGTACAATTCAAAGAGCTCCAAAATCGTTCCAAATCATTCCAAATCTGCACGCACCATCAAAATCACAGTCATTTTGAAAACTGGCCATGTCCGTAGCAGAGTTCGATTCAGATCCAGTTCGATTCTACTTAATTCTAAAGATGTCCATGTCTCTAGGGATTCGTTCAAAACGCAGTCGAACTTGAAGGAAAAAAATTATCTCGAAATCATCTTGAGCCACAGATTATTTTCAAAATTAGCCATCGCCATGTTGCAATTTATCTAACCGGTCAATTACACAGAACATTACTGATACTCGGTTGCAATATATCGCGTAGAATTGCTTTCGGTTGTTTGATTGTTCGTTTGGATAATCTTAAGAGCGATTCACTATGGACATGGCCGGTTTTGTGGATTAGGAGATCATACGAGATTAAAATTGTTCTTATCTTCAGAAATTTCTACACTTTTATAGGGTATTTGATAAGAATAATGACGGACTGATCTCTTCGACGGAATTACGGCACGTGATGACGAATCTTGGTGAAAAACTGTCCGAAGAAGAGGTGGATGACATGATCAAAGAAGCTGATCTCGATGGGGATGGAATGGTCAACTACGAAGGTAAATATCGACACCTAATGTCATTCTTTCGCTTTTATACAAAAAATAGAAGTATTCAAATTTGAGAAAACAGTAGCTACTCCTGTCAGTCGAAATCACGGTCATTTCCCATTAAAAAAAAACCATGTTTATCCTCATCCTTCCCGAAGTCATGAACCGATTTTTCCCACATTTGGGGTATAGCCCGGAAAATTAAACCGTTCAAGTTTGACAAGTTTTTGAGAGAGGATTCCGCGGATTCTTCTAATTCCGGAAGTAGAAATGATCAGAGAATTTCCAATACCGATGGTAAACATTTTCCGAATCTTTGCAGAATTCAAGAAACAGTCTCCTCTCTCGAAAAAAAAATTCAAACATCGAAACCTGAATGGTCCAATTTTACCAACTCCATCCCGATACCAGATTCAGAAATGAGTCAGGGTATTTTTTTTTTGCCTGATTCACATACATTTGAAATTACGTATTGCAATATATTTTGGATTTGATTCGAACATGTAATTTTGGGTTTAGAGTTCGTGACAATCCTGACTTCCAAGAATTAGTTTCGGGAAATCGGAATGAGACGACTAAAAGATGACTGGCCAGAAAACTGCAGCTGGGAGGACAATGGCATTGATCAGGGGAGGAGGGATCGGATAAGTGAATTAATTTCTGAATCAAAAAATGATAAGTTCACATGACACCGTCCCAAGTCCATTGGAAAAAGGACATTAGTTGATTGTTATCTATACGACACTCAAGCGTTATTGTCGTGAATAAATAATGAATGAACAACCGTCTCGTATAAAAGCCTATATTATATAACGATACGTACCCAATAGGTACTCGTTCAAAATCACAAGGTCTACATAAAAAGGTACCACCACCAAAAGCGTAAATTATTATTAATAAATAAATAAAATATAATATATGTGTACAAGCGCCGATAGGGGGATATATTATTCTATTATATGGCGATGCTTATATAA
The DNA here is from genome assembly GCA_963989295.1 of Ametastegia equiseti. Classification (NCBI taxonomy): domain Eukaryota; kingdom Metazoa; phylum Arthropoda; class Insecta; order Hymenoptera; family Tenthredinidae; genus Ametastegia; species Ametastegia equiseti. Next base: position 7,930,362 of record OZ022399.1, read on the forward strand.
TTATTTCGTTGAATACAAGAGAAAGATCCTCGATTCACTTATTCGCCTAATTTTCAATACTAATTATAATAAGTATAATCGTAAAGTATTTAGCCAACGGGGCGTTAAACGCCCAAGAGTTAAGAATAGGCAATTTATTATAGAAGTGAATTAATTATATCGAATAATTTTCAGATCTTCTTTTTTCTATTTTCAAAACCTTCAATTCTGACCTATAAGTATATAATTTATCGTGGAAATTATACCATATACACGATACACCATACCTATACGTATATATACTTTGCAATTGACTTGTCGTATTAAAATTGTAAGTTAGTGGATAATTATGAAAACAAGGTTGCTCCTGAAACAATCAACTGAGCTTCGTTTAGCGTATACATGTATACATATATATATATATATATATATACTCTATGCTATATGGTTATTATTATTATTCAATTGAATTACAATTCGATCGGCACCTGCCAACCTAAACCATTCACGAATATATATGATTATATATATACTATTTTTAATTTTTAATTATTATTTATACTGAAATACCGATATTATATTCATTGACTTGTGCACATGATTTTTACGAAATGGCGTCATTTGGTCATTCGAGAGACTTTTTTTTAAATGTAAATGGCAAGAATTCGGCAAATTACAATCAACATAAACGCCTATAATTTGGAAGAAACATTTTTTTCTGAATTATTTCATCATCTTCTCCCCTCAACAGTGTAAATGCGTACTTTTATATTGACACACTATTTCCTAAATTTGAATCTTTCAAAATTTGAAGCAGTGAATTTTAACTGATTTAAAATTTAGAACGTCATTTTGAGAACACTCAAAAAGGAATCTTTGACTACCTGCAACATTCATTGACGATATCTTATTATAGATACGCATTGAATTTATTGAATTATCTTCTCTCATGGTACCTGTAGAATTATAATCCTTATTGTTATACCTACGTACATTTATACATATATGTATACATATTTATATCGATGAAGCACACAATTGGAGACATTCATAATCAAACGTGAAAAGTATGTACATGATGTGAATATACATACCTGCATATGTAAAAAAAAAAAAAAAAAAAAAAACACACATGACGATAATATATGTTACGTATGGATATCGTAAATGTAGTAAATGTTAATTCGAGGTATATTCACATAATTATTACGATTCATATTTTTATTTCATCAGTATATCATCATTTTCATACAAATTAATTTACGTACAGAAGAGAAGGAAAAAAAAAAAAACGTAATGAAAAAGATTTGCAATCATAGAGTAAAGATTATGTAATACACAAAATACCTATGTAACGTTGATACTATTCAAATTTTATCTAGATAGACAATAATGGGTTGAATTGTTTGTCGTTTTTTCGCAACAATATACCATATATCATGGAATTGGACCGTATAGTTTCGTTGGGGCTTTTAGTTATTCATTGTTTCTGTATGAGAATATTTCAAAGATCTATATTCCGGATTCTCGTAGATGATATATTATGCAATTACCGTAAGTTACGCTTTGACTGCAGAGAAAAACATAAGGACATATTATATAGTATATCGTATTTAAGTATATCACTCAAATAGTAATTCATAACGTCCCAAAGACAATACCTATTAACGGTTTAAATAATATTCTATCCAAAGCGTATTCCCTCGATTAATATATATATATATATTAAATCTACACGTACATAAATATATAAATATGAATAAATACCCATACAGTCGATTATCACAATCATATACATACGTATAGATAATTATTCCCATTGCATAAATTGAAATTTAATAAATTTCGCTAATTATCGTACGTTTAGTTCAATCTTATAGTATTTATCTACTTTTTTCTTTCGCGTTTCGCAAGTATTTGAAAATATTTAATAACTCCTTGCCGCATGGTAATCGTCATTATTTATTAATTTTTCAATTAAATACCGATGTGATCCTCAAGGATCACCTGTATGAATGAATTATGTTTGCACAAAATCAATATATGATCGTAATAAATTCGGTTTTTCGCAAAAGTTCTTCATCGGCCTGATTTTATAAATTGTACAGTTATACATATATTATACATTATACATGATTTTTCAACAATCAATTATATGCACTTATGTACATTTATTACTCGCTAAATCTGTAATCGAAAGAGTATTTTTATAAATTATTTCTGCAGCATATAAAAAGCACGTCAAAAACTTATGATATACCTATAAATGAAAGAAACAAATTCATAAATCAAATAATTTACTAAACTATAATTAAGAATCGAAGAAGTATATAAAGGGCACGTTGTTGCGCAGAGACTTAAATTTTGATCAATGATTATATTGTATAATTAATGCAGAATTCTTATTATTATTAATGTTATTATTACTATTATTATTATCATTGATGAAGATGAAATAATATGATAGGTTATAAGAATATTATATAATTATTATATTGTTTTATTGTTATAATATATACGATTTACGAATATGTGTATATGATTCAAGTCTTCCGTTTGTTCTGTATATTCGAATATCATTAATCACTGAATGACCTAATATTCAAAGAATTAAAAAAAACAAAATTAAATACAGCAAATCACATAAATGAATCATTGAATAATTATACATAAATAAGGAGCGTAAGACTCTCCTCTGGCCAGTTTTGGTTTGAGCTTTATATGGTCAATTGCTGGTTCAGGATGTATACGGTTATCACAAATTTCACAACTGATTCCTCAGCAGCAATTGCTACAATTTGCCGATGTTATACACTATATACATATAGTTGATCAAACAAAAAAATTTTTAAAATCTAGAAGTGTGTTAGAAGCCTGTACCTATATCTACATACATACGTACATACATAATACATATATATATATATAATATGCATACTTATATGCGATAAAAAAAAGTTTTGATAAAAAACCAAAAATCCGAAAACTAAAACAGAAGAAAATTAAAGAATGAATAAAATAAAATAACAATAATTTCTTAAATGTATAATATGAATAATGCTATACCTGAAATTGGAAATACTTCCGTGACAATCTAGGGTAAAGACAAGGTATATATAACTGCAAGAGAAAGATAAAATGAATTTAGAAAACAAACTAACATTATAGATTTATATGAAAAATGTTACAACTCATCTAAATTACTGCTCAGAAAAAAACAAACGAAAGATAAAGAAATTTCTTTTTTTTCTTTTTCGAAATTAAACAAACTGCAATTTGATCCTTTCTCAATGACTAAAAATCATTTGATGTATCTAATTTGTATAATTTAATATAACACTGTATTTCAAATTCCAGGTACTCATCTAAAAGTATATAGTTAAAAATCATAAACAATCTGGATAAGGGCGCTCTTATAAACCTAACTTACACATAAAAATCAAACAAATGAGAAAAAAAAAAAAGAAATTAGAAAGGAAGAAAAAATGTAATTCTACGGAATAATCGTGGCAACTGCGTGGGTACTACCTATAGAGATAAGCCACATATTATTCAATAGATCAAAAACGCTCATGGCTTCTAATTATATTATGTCCCCTTACATGTAAAACCGTGAAATGACGCAATTGGGAAATTGAAAGAAAATATTAAAAAAAAAAAAAAGAAAGAAATCAAAAAAGAAAACCCAGTACTAAAACAATCTATAGTTAATGTGAAGAAATGTTTAATAAATCTAGTACCTATACATACACATACTTAGATATATATATATTATACAATACAGTTATGCAAGACAACCTGATTAACTAATTATGATTCCCATAATTATTATTATCATTATTATTATTATTATTATCGTTATCGTTATTATTACTATTAATAGATTGATTAATAATCATTATTATACCGTTGTTAACCGTGCTGAACCGTAAAGTTCTGCTTTTATCGCGAGAAAGGCAGTTGGTATATATATATATATATATATATATATATGTATAACGTGTATGCAAATGCTTTGCGATGCAATAATTGCCGGAATAATTTGCATAAAAATCTCCATCTAGAATATAGAGGGTGTAATTATATTATCACGTACTATGATATAGAAATGATTAAGGTGAAGAAAATTGAAACGTGAAATTAATATGCGGTTGTGTTATTATTATTAATATTAATATGGATATATGCATAATAATTATTAAAATAAGGGACGATTCATAAATTCAGTCTTAGCAGATCGTGGAAAGAAAATGAAAGAAATTAAGAACTATATATTATACAAGAGTTTCATCAATAAGTACCTACACATACATACCTATACCTATACATATATAATATAAAAGAACGAGATAGGAAAAATGGAGAACGAAAAATTGAAGAAGAACAAATTTATATATAATACTCGTAAGTCTCAATAAATTACCTACTGGATGTTGATCGTTTGACACTGATGATATTTATATGTTAAATAACTGAATACATACCTTAGTAAATGAAATATATGTAGTTGAAGTTCGGATGGCTATACTATAGGTATTTACATAAATAATTATTGAATATATACATAAGCCATGAATCGTTTTTATCGTTGGAAATAATTTGGTGCATTTATAAAATGAATATATTTATAATCATTGTTATCGCAATATAATTATAAACACATATATATATATATCAGTAATTTGATATTAATTATTGAATAATTGAATAATTGATTGGTTAATTAACTTGACAATAATTAATAAATCGATCAATTAATTAGTTGATGTAAAATTTTACTCATAAATAACCGCAGATGACAAAATTAGAAAGTATAACCATCAAAGCGCCAAGGAATTTGATAATATCCTGACGGCGGGATAATTCACGTGGAAGTTATACATTTACGAATTTAGGTGATATCCATGGGACTTTTCACGACAATTCATCTTGCTTTCAGACCTCACAGAATTCGATTTGACGCGTAATTTTTATTCCATTCTTTCTGAATGGAAAAAAGAAAAAGAAACTCTGGCATATACTTCAGAATTTTTTCAGATTTTTCGAATCTGCCTTTTGTCAGTTATTAATTTTTTTCCGTCTGAATTTCGGACCATTTTGGTTATTCTGAAACAATCCGAGAAAATCTAATGGGTAACGTAGAATAGTTTCTCCATCGTTAAAAACCTGAAGCGAATTTTGGTTTTATTGTATATATTTTTTATTTTTTTGTCTCCACTTGATTAAAAATATAGTATTCCAGAAAACGCTGCACGACTACGACTTCTATGATATGCTGAATGCTGTGAAACTGTTCTGGAATTTTGAAAAAGTTATGGAGCTTGCAAAAATTTCCGCAAACTCCCCAATGGTACCTGCGAATTTTTCAAAACCATCCCAAAATCTCGGCTATGTTACTGAAAAGTCAACATTTTCATTATCATTGGAAATTTTTTATTCATATCAAGTTTGAAGAAATTTTCGAATAATTCTGCAAAGCGTATTGCTTTTCGAAAATCTTGGAACATTTTTCATCGTTGGTATATGCAGCGTTATGTTGAATGAATCTCTAATCAGGTGAAAACAGAATAAAAATAAATATCTCTGTATTTTCAATAATGGGGGATTATTCCGTCTCATTCCTTGGATTTTTGTGAATTTTCACACTTCTTACAAGATGGTTCAAATTTTAAAGGGGAGAGAATTTACGACTCAAAAAGGGCTCGTTAAAAAAATCTGAAAAAACTTCCGAAAAAATGTTTCAAAGCCAGGGAGAATAGTTTAAAAATGTCATGAGTCGAATCGGAGTTGATGAGGTCCAGAGGCTGGGTTGAGAGTTGACGTGGAGAGCCTCATATATATTGTTTATTATAATTCATAAATAAATACTATAAACGGCAGTACGGCTTAAATCGCTTCGCAGGAGAAGAGTACAATATGAATGAAAGAAAATCCGGCAGAATTGTTTCGCATGGAAATACGTGAAGGAAAAATGGTAACTACTCAAAAAAGCGTTAATAATACACATTATATATCAATATGAATAAATAATATAAAATTGATTTGATGGACAGTTCCTTCTAGTTTGACGATTACATTGAATATACCTATATATGTATAATACGAAGAGAGAATAAATAATATTACGAACGACCGAGTAACATATGGTGGCGAATGATGACGATTATTATATAAAATAACAATATTATATTATAATAAGAAAATGTCTTTCATTATTCTATATTAATCGAGTACAAGTCACGTAGAAATGAAACTGTGTAGGTATATTAAGTATAAATCGAGTCAAATAAGATGCTGACTGGAGGTATGTATCTGTCTCGTATTCTATAAGCAGTACAAGACGTAAAAATATCCTAAAAAGGTCTAAGCGGAATCAATATTTAGGAATTAAAAAGTCTAATTTGAAAACCGTCGTAATAATCGTATATAGGGTACTCTATACGGCGTATGTTATTACATAAATATATATATATATATTATATATATATTAATGAAACGAGGTCATAAAACCAAAAGAGAAAAGAAAAAATAAATAAATAAATGAATAAAAACAAAAAGAAATAAGAAGCATAAATAAACGCGCAATGTATGTAATTTTATCAAGAAGACAAATATTTATATTTTTACTTCTGAAAGTTATAATAACGTTTGTAACTTATAATCTCAAACATACTGTTAATAAAGGGATTCAGTTTATAACGTTATTTTTCTAGAGTAAACATTTAAATAAAACGTTGTTATATGTATATCTACGACGAAACGTGGCTTATACTATATTATTATGCACTATATACGAACAGAGTATACCTACATACTATATTACACGTTATTAGCAATCAAACATGGCGTCTGCAAACGTAGTGGATATTTCTGACAAAAATTTGATTTCCATCTTTGGGTCGAGTTATTCATTCAAAATAATGAAGAATAATGTTTTTCTATCCTGCAGGCAATGAGAATCTCGCCAAGGCTTAGATTTTTCATCAACTCACCGTTCGTTAGTAGAATTCGATGGCTGAAATCGCGAGGTGGAGACATGGCGGCCATTTGCGATTCTTATTTGAATTCAGAGCGTATTTGATGATACTGTAAATCGATTCCTGTAACTACTCTAGTCCCCAAAATATTGGAAAACACGAATTTAGAATAGATACACGGTTTTGACCATCTGATCAACTTTATTACGATAATTTTTCTCGCCTATGACGTCACAGTCCATTTGAAATAATTTTGTCACAGTCATAAGTACCTAATTGTTGCAAAAACTTCAGAGGCTATCATAGCCTCGACTCAACCCTTGCGTAATTTACTTATCTGTAGTACGTTATCACAGTGTCTAGAAACTCCCGTGAGATCCATATTCGATCACTCCTAAATTTAATAATATAATGGAAAAAATCGCGATAGTCACTATATTAATTATAGCGAGAAGTGTGCTCTGCGGTTACTGATCATCAATTCTTTAAGATTTTATACAACTTTTTCACACTCAAAAAAAAAAATATTTGAAATAAAAAAGCCACGATTATAGAAAATGTTAGATAAATCACAAATATATACGTATGTGTAATTTTTTTCTTATTATTTTTTTTTCTTCTGCTATCTATCTAAATGATATAGCAGTTGTGTAACATTTGTTATACTCAAATACACGTTACTTTATTATGTATAATAAAAGATTCCACGTTTCGTCGTAAGGACGGAAAATAAGAAAAAAAATTAAAAAAAAAACATGAAATGAAACGTTGGAAGGTCAGGCGAGAGTGCAGCCCCTGTATGTGTGGTGTTCCATGTGTATGTAAAACATGTTACGTGTTATTCGATAATGTAAGATTAGAGCATGGCATATGGGAAAAAAAAAACGGTGAAGACGTTTAACCAGTGGGATATTATTATACGTGTATGACAAAAATTATCTCTAAATACAGCCATTTTATAATGGACTCACCAGAATTCATCTCGTTTCTATTTCTAATTCCTCTCCACGTTAATTATATTATATAGTCATTACAAATATATATGTATAGCTATACTTACCGCCTTTGGGTGAACATATTGCTCAAAATATGAGTGAAGAATCGCTCTATCTTTGCTTTGAATCAAAAGCGGTCGAAATTAGTATATTGTGCATCAAGAGAGGAAAATAGGTGTTTTCTACCGAGTGTGAAGTTTGCTGCTCGAGGCGGAGTTGAGGGCAGCACAATCACGCGAGGTAAAAAACACATATCCTCCATTGATGCACACTATATTTTTAATACACATGCATGGAAACTGATTTTCCAAGCCGTTTTTCCAAACTATAGTGTGTCGTGACGTCTGGTGTACAACGCTTTTTTCTTCCCGCTTTTATTGGGAATAACAATTTTCTTCCCGCTTTTGTATAGGGAAGGAAACAAATTCTTCACGACTTGCGCATGCGCGAGTTTGCATACGGCCCAAGAAAAACAAAAGGATAAATTTTACTCTCACCAAATAAGGCGCGGAAAATCGCGGGTCTTCGTGTATGTGTAATAAAAAATAAATGCTTTCTTTTGACTTTAGAAACATTTCAGGTATGTATGTACATACCTCGCACTTCGATCTTCGCTACACGTAAATTAATAGGAAGAAGAACTACAGCGTATGAAAATCAATAATATCTATAAATCTACTTGGACCTGGAATGATATTAGTTTATTTTTTTTTTTTTTATTCATACAGTAAGATGACGAAGTCACCATATATCGGTGTATAAACTGCTCCTAAGTTTTGAATTCTAGGAGAAAGTCTAGACTGATTCATATAAAATTTTGGGGAAAAAGCAGATAGCGAAGATCAAAAGAAATGGTTTTTTTTTTCCAGCAAACCAAATGAAAGGGTAAAGACGTAAGTAAAAGTGGACGGCTGCGAAAGTTTTTGAATTTTGAAAACTGCATACTTGACGACGAATTAGTGCATTTCATCGGAGTTCATTTTATTCCGAAACATAGAGATCGAGCTTTGATTGTATGTTCTTGACTTCTTATTATTGAGAATAACGTCAAGCATTCCAATCTAAGCAATATGGTCCACAGTGCAGTTGATCTGACGGTGCAGAAACGCAGAATAAGAATGGATTTTTGGAGCTGAATATCGATAATACATCAAGCTCTTCACCACGATCCACTTTTTCCTCGATTATCGTGTATGTATAACTTATCAGTCGAACTCAAAAAGTCGTAAATTCTTCACAAGAATTTGAATCTCAACTTCAAATAGTTGCTATTTTAATTAACAAGATGCGAATAAAAAAAAAAAAACAGAAGAATTATTTCAAAACACATGTCCTAACGTTACGTGGCCACACCTCTTAACTCAGTTGTCACACTGGGTAAGATTTATTCCAGTCAAGTTTTAAATGCTCGCTGTGTGAAAACTATCAGTCCCATCAAAATCGAAAAAAATACTGAGAATAATTTGAACATTCTAAAACATGTGTGAAAAGTGGTTGCGTCAAAATTCAAAACATAACATGTTCAAGAAAAATCGTAAATAGGTAAATTTGTCAAAAAGTACACCTTTTTACTTTCAAAATCATAACTTTTCAAATTTTCAATACTTCCAAGTAAATCTTTAACTGGAATATTCATCAGATATGGTACTTTTAAGAAAAAAATAGTGGATATAGTGCACGTTTGAAAATAGGTATTTATTTCGACATGTGAAAAGGATTGATTTTGGAGTAGAAATTAATGCGTATTTATCTCGAAGATATAACTGCGAAAAATACACCATTTCACTTAAGATATCGTAATTAATGCATTTGTTAAAAAATTTTTTACCCAAAATGAGGTACGGGTAAAATTTATCCATTTGCCTACTTGCTTCTGTTGAACGTTCAAGCTATCTAATACTTATACTGCAAATAAAAAATTGGAAACATTTATGGAAATCAACACGCGATCTACTTTGACTTAGAATATAATAGTTTATTAATTTGTTAACACTAAAATAATAACCACCATCCATACAACCGAGTCTCACAAAAAAATATCATTGCTCAAGTAAATTGATTATCATCAATTTACAAATTTCTACCAATGGAATGAATGATCGTTCAATAAACACGTACCCCAAAAATAGAAAGAAAAAAAATTAAAAAATAAAATAAAATAAAAATACATAGAACGATTAGGTCCCTCTGAAAAAAGGAAAAAAAAAAAACCAGAGAACAAATAGATTGAAATCAAAACACGCATGTTTCTGTGTTTTTTTTTTTTTTTTGGTTCTAATTAATAAAGAGGAATTCAATTCGTTTGAAACGCGATCCCTCGTATGAAAGGCTTAACATGTATGCATATCAAGTTGATTCTCATGATTCGAAATCACGGTGATTTGACAATTATATAATTTCGTAGAAAGATCATACTGAATATTAATTTGTGTACATTATCTACGCGTGTGTGTGTCGAAAATTGAAGTTTTATCTTCGAATTTTTCTTCAGTATTGTACAATTATTTTACATAATATCATAAAATTTGCAAAGCCTATAAATACGATTTTGAATATTTTCTTCTTCAGAGAATATATAAGTTTTTTATTCTTGATTTACGAATTGTTTCGACATTGTTTCACCAAATTGAATAATACATATTTATTATTATCTTATGTGGCGGTTGCTCATGATATTGTCAAAAATAAAAAGAAGATAATTATTACCTGTATTCTTCTGTCTATTATATGTATTTAATATAGGTACCTAAATATCCAGTTATAAATACGATTTTTTTAAACTATTGTTCAGGCCTAAGGAGCTTATCATTACACATTACAATAATGAATAATTTATAAGTGTTGTATATTTATACAAATTTCAATTATTTATAGGTAATACAGTATCTTAAAAACATCCACACTTTTTTTTTTGTGCAAGGACTAATTAATTAGGATTTAGGTATTACACTTTCTCTTTCAAACACAAAAAACGAAATTCGATTAGGTAAATCTGTTTTGTTATTTATATGTATATGTTTTGGGAATACCAACGATCCGGAGATAGACATACATTTACAATTTATAAAAAATCCCTTGACTTTGGTGTTCTTTATTTTAATCGAGACTAACTCTCGACATTGGGGAGAGAAAAAAAAAAAAAAAGGAGGACCGTTTTCCCCACTTAGTTATTATTTAAGCTATTAACCATCATCCTGCTTTTTTCTCAATGTCTTTCTCAATATGCAACCATCGTCTTTCATCATTTACAGATTTAAGCTCCTTTTTTAATTATCATTTTATAGTTCATCCCTTAATAGGGTATATCTGTTTTTGCTAGGGGCTAATTTTTTGAACGTTGATTCTGGGGGTGTTGTCGGTACTTTCACTTGGCCACTTATTTGATTATCGTCTTGTTGGTCGCTTTGATCCGGACCGTAATGAAATTCACGATGTAATTTACCAGAGTATAGATCCTGAAGAAAACTGTGCAATTTTCCAGGTTTGTATATGTCCTGGAAGTTCGGGAACAAGTACATGTGTCTAAAACTGTCTATGGCTATCAGCGGCAAGTCCGAAGTACTTTTTCCCAAGTGATGAAGCGGGTGGGCAAATTTCAAACCGTCCGCTGTCAGGAAATTTATGCTTTCTGGAAAAGGAAAAATAATAACTAGTTTTGTAACGAGAATTTGTCCATGGGAATCACATTATCCGCCTCATTCGTGCATTTTTTCAAAACAGGTTTTCATTCCTTGAAAGAATTCTTGCAAATCTCTAATTATTCGTTTAATCTGCAATTTGTAATTTATCTGAAAGTCAATTGATATATAAAGCTCCGCTAGATCGGAAACTTCGGCGGTTTGTCGTTCTTCAGAAACATTTTAGATAGCAGATAACTCGCTTTGAAATTTGAGTCGCTTGCGATGAATAAAAATCTTTAGCTTTTATCGTTTTTTCATTGGATATTAGTAAAAATAATTTGTAGGAAATATTCATGAATATATTCTGTTTGAATCAAGTTGCGAAAATTGTATTCGTATGGAATTTTGAGACTTTTGAACAAGATCGTTCAAGTCAGATAAATTTCTTTGGAGACTTTTGGGAAACAAAGTGTTTTTTGGAATTGTTAAAAGAGACAATGTATTTTTTCCTTCAGAACGATGAGAATCTACAAATAAATTCATTATTTACACAATATATTCGATAAAGAATCGTACATAAGTGTCTGTGAGATCGTAAGCTGTACAAATAGAAAAACACCTGAGATCGAATAACATTTTATAAAATATCCCGAGTATTAAAAGATCTGTGTTTGTTAAGGGGAGGTTTCGGTGAAAAAAAAAAGTATCATATTTTTTAAGCAATTCTCCTAAAATCTGGGGCATTTATTCAGAACCCTGAAACTAGAATCTGATCCAAATTTCAGCTGAATAAGTCAAGCCATTTGGAATCTATGAATTTTTTTCTAAGGCTTCTTAAAAAAATTCCAGACACATTAGGTTTCATTGTAGAAGATTGAAGTTTGTTGTCGATACACTTACTACCGTAGACTCAAAATTAGTGCAAGGTATTTTTGATTCGAGTTTTCTATGTCATTGAGGCTTTTATCTAGACCGATTGAATTTATATTTACCACAATTTTTGGTATATCGCAGGCTGGGAAATGAGTTATATTCACCAGAGCTCAAACTCCCTGTACCAATTTGAAGATAATATGGCTCAGAATATATATGCAAACTTTCAAAATGATCGGACGAAACCTAAAGCGTAAGGAATTTCACGAATACCTGAAAATTGCGTACTGAGATTAACGCCACTGATATAAAATAATTGAATTTCGGTGAAATTTATAGAAAATCAACTCAAGATATCAAAATTGTATCAATTCAATTTAAGTAGACTAGCTTTCGAGCCTTCGATGATACTGGAGTCTATGATTATTGTTCTCCGGGCCTCAAAACTTTGGCTTCGAAAGGTTCGCAGTCTGCCAAAAGTTTGCTGAAAAGCTTCAAACTTACAGAATTCATTCAGAATCATGTTATAGAAACAGCAGTAAAACGGAATTTGAAGAATGACTCAAAGAATCCAGAATTTTCGTTTTATTCCTATCATTTATTGTAATTTTTATCTGTTCTTCAACATTACAAACGAGATAAATTCGAAAAGAATCATATCAGATCTATAAGTTTGGAGCTATTTTGTGAACTTTTGGGACATAGAGAACCTTACGCAGACGAAATCATGCGCTCCGGAGGATTCGCTGATCAAAACTGATCAAACAATAATCAATAAAAAAGGGATAGTGCTAGGAACTTCTTTCCGTGAATAAATTGAACCGACTTGTTAATCATTTTTGCGTCAAATCTCACCAAAGTCTTCCCTTAACTAAAACAGAAATGAAACTTACGTTTCTGGTCAAGGAGAGATCCGAGAACAATGTCTTTATAAGCTTTGACGCTTTCCGTGTCATCCGGTTTGTGGAAAAGTATAAGGAACGGTAGACCCTCCTCAGTCAGTTCCTCGGCATTTTCGAAAGTTATTTCTCTGACTAGAGGAACGCACTTTTCTTGCGCCCAAATATTTAGTTCGTCAAAGGTCTTCATACTGCCTGTATAAGTTTCATCCTCGTCATTTGACAAGGCTTTGTCGGATCGAAAAGCTATGATGGGTTGTCCTGGAGGATGCATCGCCGCGCTTGAAGCCCTGAAAATTAATCATCATCCCATTGGAAACTGTTCTACATTCCATAGCTTTTCAATTCAGCTTCAATAATTATTTTATCTGGAGGATAAAATCTCCTCAGTTCAGGACAATGCAGGGAAATTATCAAAAGCCTTGCATGTTCGAAATATTACAAATTTAGTACACATTAAATCTTATAAGGTCTTGGAACTTATTGGAAATCAATTCTATAGGGTTTTATCGAACACGTTATTATACTTTGCCGCCACAATTCCTCATTCTTAAATTATGCAGGGGATAAAGAGTAAGTCGTGAACAGGAGAAAGAAATAGTGCAAGATTTTGTTATTTTTTGATCGACGTGTTACTGCTGTTTTATAATTCCTAATCAGTAGCCATACGAGGCTTCTAAGGGAATCTTATTGCTTGTAAAAGCGAAAAGATTCGCAGTTAGCAGCAAACGTTGCGAAATCTGAATGATAATACGAAGTTCAATGAAGTTTTCTGCATTTGGTTTACAGTTTTGCAGAGATTTTACAAAACGAAATCAGACAGTTGATGTCGGAACAATTTGCGATTGAATTTATTGAAAAAAACATACGCTGGACGATGATTGATGAAAATAAAGTTCATACCGTGCACTACGAATATTGAAAGAAGAAATAGAAACCTAAGAAATGAATCGGCAGTGAGAATAAGAACAGTACGATATTCAATGTTACTTACACCAAATCAAAAAGCTGTCCAATTTCACAGCTTTGATTGTGGCAAAGGCTTGACAAATCAAAACACAATAACATCATTATAACATCGTTACAATACAAAGAAGAAAAGTAGAAAAGAGTCTTTTTCAAAATGAACTCTGTTCTTGTAAGTAAATCCAAACACGCATCGTAATTCAAGGAGATTAAAATATTGAGTCGATCCGTTTGGCATGTCCCCACGCACGACTCATTTATCTTCCCGAAACGTCTAATAATCTTATCCGAGGCAACGATTGTACTTGTGATTTAAATGAAATTGGTCTTCTGATCATAATTCATGTTTCATGCGACGATGATCGTCGAATAAAAAAGAGTATAAAAATAAGCGAGAGCTATACAGAGGGTAGATTGTCGGCAGTTTGATGAAAGTTTTTTGTTCCTATGTAATTGTATTCAATGATTTCATAAAAAACTTTTTGAAATATTAGTTGAATCAATATTTATTAATATAACGGGCTTCGATATCTCAGGGACAAAATTCACTCTTGGAATACATGTTTTTGAGGCAATTGTTCGAGTTTTAGCGTCGAGACTTGTAGAACTTCTTACTTACAATTAGTACAGACTAAAGCTATGAAATCCGATTTAAACTGCCAAGAAATAGTCATGAAATTAGAATAAAAACCTCAGCATATATCTGAAAGATATTTCCATTCGATTCGAGACTACTTTGAAATTCATGATCGAGGTTGAAATGTATTGAAGTATGTGTGATTATCATGGTAAATGTAAACATCTCGATAGTTTGATAGATAAATCCTATTTCAAGGAGGAAACATTTTGTACTTTTTGATTGTTTATCAAATTATCATTGAGCAGATAATTGATTTGGTTGAATTTCTCGGATTAAAAATTAGCGTTATATCTTAATTGTTAAAGAATGAACACGAGTACGGATGATTTTGAGACTTCAAGACGAATTTTGATTAAGAAAGTTAGAAATATTCGCTTTCTCTTAAGCGTGAAAGTAGCAACTGCCCCTTTCGACACCATCTGATCATGGTGGCGACAATTGGGATGAAATAAAATTCCCTGACTTTTTTCTCCAGCAAATGCACAATTTCCAACTTTATTCTCAACAAATTCAAAAAACATTGGAAGGCTTTGATCAATGAGAAGTAAAAAATTGTCTTCCTTCATTTTATTCGCTAGAATTATATGAAAAATAAAAATACTACATGAGAACAAATTCTCTGCGAGTCTATAAAATTCACTGATTTTTCTCGGCTATCAAAGTTCCCTGACCATTCCTGGTTTTCCCGGTCTTCCCGGTCTGTCGCCACCATGTTAACGCATATTCCCGGATGTTTGCGCCAAAAAAAAAAAAACATAGTCAATCATTCACGCGCTAATAAAATATCGATACCAAAAATTATACAAAACAGAGATACGAATTTCAGCGATTTACACACGAATCATGCTTGCGTTAGCATAAAGCAAGCTGATAGCAGAAAAAGCGTTAGCTTTATACACAATATTTAGATTAGTATCAAAACGAAGTAATGGAATAACATTAAATTACCCAAAGCCGACATGGAAGTGGCAATCGTCCTTAAGATTCGTTGCAACTCTTCGGAACATTTCGTACTCCGGAACATCTTTTCTATCGAAGTAGCCGATGATCATTCGTTTCTTGTCATCAAGATTAGACAACTCTTTGAGATCAAAGAATTCCTTGATCGGATCCTCGAGTTGTTTTTTAACAAATTGTACAAATGCTTCGGCCGATCGCTGACCCCTGTATTCCCTCTTAGTCGGCTGTCCGTTTCTTATCACTTTTAACGTCGGATATTTACTTATGTGAAACCTCGATGCGACGGAAGCTGAAGAAAAAGAATAAATTGTTGAAACTTGATCATTCCCTGCTCTAAATACTCTGCGAATTTTTTTTCTTTACTATGAAATTGTGTCCAAATCCAATGTCAAGATGATATATGTGAGTTAGAAATCTATTCGCAGCATACTCACGCTCGGAATCGCAATCTACTTTTCCCATAACAACTTTTCCTGCATCGGGAAATTCAGCGGCAACCTTATCCGCTGCTTCGTCAAATATCGGAGCCAGCATGCTACTGAAGCGGCACCATTCCGCGTAGAAGTTTATGAAGACTAATTCATTGGATGCTGTGAAAAGAGAAAATAATCAAGACGTGTTTACTTGCAGAAAGGAAATGATCGGAATAGGGAAAAGTAAATAATAGGATACTTTTCTTGTTATTAAATCATTGGTAAAGAATTGTTTCTGTGAATATTCTGGTTATTTTGAATTATTGAAAAAAATGGAAGTCCATTTGAATTAGCGATATTTGTATTTCAACCATTGCTAGTCGTGTTCAAATCTACTTGAAAACGACCTTCGGGAAGCTTAATGAATAATAAACGAGATAACGGCTTACCTAACGTCATATCAATGTTACCCTGTGTTAGTGGAACTGCTCCGCTATCCACAGGTCTGTATAATACTTGCACCTGCCGAATACCAAATATAACAATTACTATTCAGTATGATTGTGTTACTGTTACTACTAAAGCTGTCGGTACCCGATACTATATGTTTTATGATGACTAGCGATCACGATTGTGTTGCTTTGAGCTTGTCACGCAGAAAATTGCTTTGTATGAAGCAAAAATGGTCATGGCAACAGGCTCGAAACCACAAAATAGCAATATCCAGTCGGCGTGCAAGAGAAATTGCATGCGATATCGCAGGGAAAATAGCATCGTGTGCCGATAGCTTTAGCCTTGGATATTCAGTGGTAGGAGATATAATAATGCGATAAATATCGCTTGTGGAGTCGTAAGAGTAATGTTCTAAATAATGACAATTTTGATAAAACAAAACCATGAGCTAAGATACAAAATTAGGTTTGTTTTTGTTCAGGATTGTGTTTGTATGGATTGGATGAAACAGGAATTTTTCATCAGATTTCGGATACTTTTTTCTTTAGAACATGCAATGGGGATTTTCATCAAGATCATTAGCCAAAATCAACAAATACGGACCCGGATAAAATCTATTCAAATACATTGAAGTGTTTTACCTAGAACAAATGACAGATCGTCGCGGATTGAAACATTTCATTCAATTACAATCAGATAAAAGCGGAACGAATGGCTGATAGTGTAATGCCGGGTTTCGTCAACTATGAATAACTAGTATTCGTCACGTGAAATTTACTTGTTTAATTAGGATAGCAATTTTACATTGTGTTCTCGTTTGTTTTCGACAAATAGATTTGAACCCACAAATTGATAGATATATTTATTATTGGTGAACCCGGAAGTACGACGAATGAATATTTCGGTTCGGATAGAACTCCGACGAGATGTTTATATGACAACTTCGAGTCATCTGGTCAGGATGAGTTTGAAATTCTGCGAGCATGAGTAGCTTTTGGTACAAAATTTTACAAGAAAATAGATAATAGACTCTAAAACTTCAACTGGATAGAAACTTATACAATTTTAGCTATTCGAAATGTCGGATCGAGATGAATTTGAAATAAAATCATACTCCGATCGAAACTGTTGAAACATTGTCTCGGATAACATCTTTACGCAATGTCGGGAAATAATTTGGATAAAACAAGAGTGAAATCATCCACATTTTAGTAGATTGATGTTCATTCTACTTAAAAACGGATGGAGGCTTCAGTCTGGGAAAAATTTCGGATAGGAAACATCATACGGATAGAAACAAATGAACGGTTACTCCGATATGTCAGATTAAGACAAATCGAAGATGAAACGACGTCCAAAAGACACGGACAAGGAGATTTAATGGGATAAAATGTTTATCCAACAATTGAAATGAACTCGGATAGAATCAGATTGAAGTTTTCTGCATTCTGGTCATTTTTCATGGAACATTTGAATCAGGGGTACGATGCGGATAAGACTAAGCCGGGAATAGGGACTCTGAATTAGTGTCAACGACTAGATATACATGAATCAGTGTTTTGAATATGTTTGTATAGACGGCAGTATATCGGCGTGTGCCCGGCTAGGCGGGACGACAGTGTAGTTGAATATTTCGATAAGTTTTGAGGTTAGAATACATTAACGTTTCTAGGTTATGACAACATTGAGAAATCAAATAATACCATTTCTCGAGCGTGATTGGCCGAGGTGCGTTACGTTTTTTAACAGTGAATAACGGAAATGAGGATTACTCAAGCAGAGAGTAAGCTGAAATACGTGTTGCGTGATTCATGTGACAGTTTGGAGATACGCTGCCGAAAAACCACCGAGTTTCAATATGGTTATTCATTATTTCGATCCGACTCACCATTAGGAAGGAGAAAAACGCGAGCTTTATGCTCGGAGTATAACTCAAGGCCCACATATTAGATTCCTATATTATAATAACATTAAAAATGATTTGATTTACATCAGCGAACTGCGACTACCAGCAGCACAATACCAGATACAGATACAGACACAACGCCACGAATCTAACGTGTGTAGTTTCTGTATCGATATAAGTGCGGCGCTGGCTTACAACCACGTGCGAGAATTCGAGTTAGATACTCGACATTCGATTTGTGGCACGTTGCCGTGTCTGATTCGAGTTCTACCGGCCAATAGAAACCGTGGGTTTCCTAACCACGTGATCATTGTTGTCACCAGTTTGAAAGTTTCGCTTGATTTACTGTCTTTGAAACTGGTAATGAGAAAGCTAATGAATGATGATGTTTGCGGAAAGGTAATTGTGAAAGTATACCGATGCTATGAGGATCCGTTTCTTAGTTTCTTGACGAAATTCATGAAATTCCTAAGCGGAAAAAACTAATTGAACAAAGCATATCATTCGATTCAATTCGTTAGACTTTAGAGAATTCATACGGCTTCATATCGCATGACTGAAATTCGAAGAAAGTATGTGCCGTTTTACGTCGATTTGGTATCTGAATAACAAAAGAGCTTCTGGAAGTACTGGTCTAAGTACGAGAACCAAGAAATCGTCACACTTTAAAGGCGTTTGATATATTTGACTATAAAATATTGCGAATGTGTTATTATTCCTGTTTTTTTTGGACTAAGGATGAGAAATGTGCGTACGGGCCATTTTTTACTAACTCGGGAATGCGTATGCGCCTTCAGATTTCACGCGATTTTTCATGATTCGCTTTGAATATACGCTGTAACTTTTCGGTAGATTTGAGACTCTTATTTCTCGTTCAATGGAATTTCATTTAACTTAATCTAATCTCATGGTGTTTCGGATTCTATCCTCGGGTCTACTATTCTTATTTGTACAAAGATGTCAGAGGAACGTTGAAGATGAAACTAATCAGGCACATGACATTTTACAATAACGTAATAAGTAACGATTTATTCAATAGTAAATGCAGGCATTGAACAAATGAGACTCTTATTAATTACGAAGCTAACAATAAGTCTGACTTTAATAAGACTGTGCGTGTCTGTGCGCGAAGTGTTACCCTAATAACGAGTATATCTTCTATTTTTCAACTTATGAAACTAACAACAAATCTGACTTATAATCAACCCTACGGGCTTTGATTGAATGATCAATCTGATTTCAAATAGTGAAAGGACTCTAAGTATTGTAAATTCGACGGAGAGACTTGAGTTTATATCAAATTGAGATAATTTCTTTATCAAGTGGCAGCTCATAAATTAAATCAAAGAAATGCTTGTAAGAAGTAGCCAATTGGACCGGCGGGGAGACCGAAGTAAAGCCGGGATCACGATCACGTTAACTTAACCTAACGGAATGGAACGTATGAATGCCGAAACTCAACTTAAGGTGCCACGGGAGTCCCTTCAGATAACACATGGTGGCCACTGGTCAGAGAAAACAGGGAAGTCAGGGAAAAGTCAGGGAATTTGAAAATGGTCAGGGAAGTCAGGGAAAAGTCAGGGAATTTTCTAATGAGTCAGGGAATTTTTTGGCAATACGGAACGAGAGAGGAGCAACTATTTTTCCCACCTGCTCGGAATTTTCAATCAAAATCTTGGATCGAAATAGTATTGATAATTTTGAACAACGCCGCGCCGTGAACGTGTTCTTTATTGTCAATGTTTCGGACCTTTATTCATTAGATACTTAAATACTTAAATTGGCACTATTAGTTCGAATTTTAGTCAGGGGAAAATTATAATTTGGTAGGGAAAAGTCAGGGAATTTTTCCAACTCTTTTTAGTGGCCACCATGTAACAATTGGACAACAATGTGGATTGAGGATAACCATTGTTATCTGAAGAGACTCCCGTGGCAGCTTACCGGGCTATTAGAGACACGCTATCACCACGACAGCATGGAGAGCCAAAAATCCGACGCCACTTGACTAAACGGAATGACATTTTGGAAATTCATGTATTGTTTTGGCAGAAAGTGGAGCGATGTTTCTTTTCTCAGAATTTTCGCAAGTTATTTTACAGATTCGTGATCGAATACAGAATATTTACGTTACCTTTCGGTTAAGTTTAGTGCCGGGATGCATATACGTTCCGTTACGATAAGTTAACGTGATTCGTTATCCTGCTCCCGGCTTGCTCTGTGCAAAACAGAGTAAAGTTCAGAGTCGAGCCGTAAGCGCCGGGTAATATAACCGGTGCGCAAAGTAGAGTTATAAGCGAGAGAGGTTCTCGAGGGTATATGGCGCCTGACCTGTCACCGCGAGGTGCCGCGCTTGACGCTAAGGTTCGCCCGGCCAGTCAGAGAAGTACATACGAACAATTCATTCAGAAGATAAAAAAGAAATCATCTCCGACTCAAGTTGAATCGACATACAGAATCTTTCAATCTGAACGCTACAATGCCTGATTTATAATAATCCAAATTTTGGTAGGTCACAAGCCTCATAGACTTCATTGACATATATCGGGCACGGGCATTTTATGTCAAATGGACACTGAACATTTTACATTCATTTCAAATCTATCCATAGGGGAATTTTTATCCCAAACAGTACGAAAGAATTGTAAAATATTCAAATAATACAGGAGTTTCAGCAACATTTTTTTTTCATCATTTATTTCATTTTTTAGAGTGATGAAATATACTATTTAACAAAATTTGCATATCGTAAATCCATTCCTGTAGTTGTTCATCTGACAAGTTAAAGGTTTCTAAAAATGTGTGAAATATGGGAAATCAATTCCATTCCCCAACGGAAGTTCTCAGAAACTATTAAAACATAGCAAAAATGAATGGTGTTCTCGCAGATTTTTTTCCTATTGTGAAATTATCTTCCTCAAACAACTACCGGTGAGTTTTGCGGTATTTTAATTAAGTCAAAAAAAAAAAAAAAAAAAACTGAATTGTGATCAGAGTTAAAAAAAAATTGATTCATCTCATCATTGGAATTCTCCCAGAATCTGGACGGTGAAAGAAATGTCTGATTCCCCACATCACAAATAATGTATATAGCAGGTGGGCAATTCCATATCAAGTGATCAAGGCTTTTGAGGCAAATTTTTCTGATCTCGACGCCAATTAACACAAATGTAGTTGACGGCGAAAAAAAAAAAAAAAATCTGCCGGAGATTTTTGCGAAATTCCCAATATTTTGGAAATTATCAAACCTCGTCGTTTTGGTGTATTTTTTTTCCAAAAGATTATAACTCTGGCTACGTTGGTCGTAGGGAGATCGGCGTGAGCTCATTTTGTTCGCAAAAGAATATAGTTTTCAGAAAAAAATAGTGCATTGAGATTTCCGATGGCTAAACGCAAAATTTTTTCAATTTTCGGAAATATAATTGGAGATTGCGGAAAAATGCATTTTTTTTTTCATCTGAAAAAAAATCACAGACGTAGGTATGTGTATCCTCTCAGTGCTGTATAAATTTCAGAGTGGGAGAGCCAGCCGTTTTTTTCTTACGATTTAAAATGAGTATCATTTTGATGAGACCCTTTGTCGTGCAATATTTTTGGCAGACTAATTACGTATTTACAATTCAGAGATGGGGTTTTTGGGTCAAATACTATCTTCAATGATGTTTTTTGGGCTGAATTATGTTGTTTTGACTTCATGTTCAATGATCATTCTAATGTCAGAAATCCTGATACATAATACTGTCGCAGTACACTTGTTTATCAAGAAGTTTCCGAATTTCTTGCGAGATCGACCGGATCAGCCACTACGGAATGTTATCTAGGTACCTCACTGATGGTGCAGCGTCACAATATAAAAATTGCATCAAATTTTCGGACCACAAAATATAGTCGGTTACGCGAATTGTGAGTATTCGTTGTAACTATAAACGCACTATTTCCAATGGTACTTAGAATAATCAATCAACATGAAGTTGGAACAACATAATTCAGCCCAAAAACCATTGTTGAAGATATTATTCGACCCAAAAAACCCATTTCTGAATTGTTAATACCTAAGGAGACTGCCAAAAATAGTGCACGATAAAGGGTATCGTCAAAATAATACTCATTTCAAATCGTAAGAAAAAAATGGCTGGCCCTCTCACTCTGAAATTTATACAGCACTGAGAGGATACACATACCTACGTCTGTGATTTTTTCGGATTTGAAAAAAATGCATTTTTCCGCAATCTCCAATTATTTCCAAAAATGGAGAAAATTTTGCGTTTAGCCATCGGAAATCGGGATGCACTATTTTTTTCTGAAAACCATATTTTTTTGCGAACAAAATGAGCTCACGCCGATTTCCCTACGACCAACGTAGCCAGAGTTATGATGTTTTGGAAAAAAAAATGTGCCAAAACGACGAGGTTTGATAACTTCCAAAATATTGAGAATTTTGAAACAATCTCCGGCAGATATTTTTTTTTTCAGCGTCAATGATGTTTGTGTTAATTGGCGTCAAGATCAGAAAAATTTGCCTCAAAAGCCTGGATCACTTGATATGGAATTCTACCCTCGCAAAACGATGTATTGAACAAATTGTCAAAGCAACTCAAAAATCTCACGATCACGAAGTTGAAGCGAGAGATTCCGAGTGTTTACATTTTTTTCAAAGAGACTTGAATATTTTTCTACACTAACTTCATCGTGAATGAAAAACTTTTGTTCGCAAAAATTTGGCGTTGGAACGAATGTTTTCTCGGGATTTTAGAGAATAATTTCTGCAAGCGAATAATTTCAATCTGGGATCTATAATTTGTCATTGAATTCTGTACGAATGTCTGTAACGAATTATTTGAAAAATCGACAGGTGTACAAATAACGATTGGAAAATAATCGAGTAGTAAAATTTGCACGTCTACTGTTTATAGTCGCGAAAGCTTAGGCATTTGATTTCTGAGGAATGTCAAAGAAATTCCAACACCTACACACGTCGAGAGACCATTTTGCGAGGATGACGAACGGAACCCGTTAAAGGGTAGATTAAAGGTGCAATAAAACAATCATTGCACCCTAATCTCCGAATAAAGGAGAGATTATTGGCAATAGAGTTCGACAAAAGGTCCAACTCATTGTCAGGTGCAGCTTCCCGTCGCGAGTAGCCTTTTGCACGTATAGTACCTTTTACCTACCCCTCTTCTTTGCTCTTCATATAATAAAGCTCCATCTTCGCAGGTACTCGCCGATGTATTTCGCTGTAATCCTCTTTGAGCCACTTTACGCGGTTCGAAAAGGGTTCAACAATAATTTACGACCAAGAATCCGAGTTCTCAAAGGCACATACTTGCATTTCTCTCTCTCGCATAATCCGCGGATAAGCCATAATTTACAGCAAAATCCAATTTCCCGAATGTTTATCTTACGGATTTACATCTCTCTTCATGTATCAACCTACCCAAATCGCACTTCAAGACTCCGAATGGTGAACAATTAGAATTGATATTTGATCATGCAACAGAAATAATTCGTTGCTTCGGATCATTGATATAGAGGGGGGCGCGCAAAATTGGCCCCCTTGAAAATGTTTCGCAGTTTTCCAAAATTGAAAAACGTCCTCTGAATGTCATTTTTCAGTTGCCCTAGAAAATTGCAAGCATCGAATCAACCATACGTCTTGACAATTTAGAAGGCGGGAAAAACGGGCACCTCTGAAAGTTTTTATTTTTTTATGATTGACAATCATTCGATATTTCGTCGTATACTCGTCCTTGCAAACTATGAATATCGAATCGACTACATATTTTGACGACTTGCAAGGTAGGAAAATAGGCTCCCAAAAAGTAAAATTCCAAATCGCGATTACAATCGTTGAATTTTTAAAAATTCCAAGTTAAAACAGATAGCCTAACTGTTGTCAAACGTTGAACTGCCCTTACTTTAATTTTTCGACGTTTTGCATCAGTGAAGTTTCAGTTTCGAGGCTAACATTTTCAGATCCAGTAATTTGAATGAGAAATTAGTGCTCCGATTTCCTGATGATTTATTTTGCTCGCCTTACCGATGGATTTAATAATACAGATTATTGCGTGTTCAAAGTTTCAGCAAGCAAATCTCTACAACGCCTTCAAAGTAACTTTAGAAAAGTACGCATAATTTTTAAGGAGCCGAATAACAACATTTTTCAATTGGAAAAAATTTCGAAAATATTCCAGGGGGGCCTTTTTTGCCCGCAATCTTCGGACTTTTCAGATAACAGCGTTCAACACTCGGCATGGGTCGGGCTATTGTTTTTCGGTGAAAACTCGGAAATTCATTGGCTCAAACCTCTATACTACCAGCTTTAATTTCTCAGGGGGCCTATTTTGCCTCTCCTACTTTTCATCCAAACAAGGAAAGTTTCGGAAAATTATCATAACCATCCCGATTTGAAGATTCTTTACTCTTCGAAAAGAATTGTGTAGTTTCAACGAAATGTCGCGATTCATTAGTCGAATCGTTTTACCAAACATTTTCAGAAACAATTTGGCAAAACAAATTGGATTTCAACATGTAATTTCGTTATATGGACTAGATATAGAGATTGGTTTTGGACTTCGTATTTTCTTGAACGAAAATTATAAGTTTCTCTATGCTGACGATTTGCCACTTCTATTACAAAGCTCACATGTGGGCAAAGCATTGGTCGTGACCTAAACTTCTGCGAATAGCTTTGTCAGCCAAATGTCAGACGAATGTTTCGTCTGAAGTTAGGATATTCGGGTTATATGGAGGCGATACACGAGTCTACCTCAAAGTCGGCATTTTTAAGAGGGCCCGAGCCCCAGGGGGTGAACTTTGAACGTACCGATGTCAATCCAGCCTCTGGACCACGCGCCCTACTGCAGCACCAACCGGTCGGTCAGTTTTCTTCCAATTTCGAAAAAACTCTGGACCCTATAGTCGCAAAGGCGGCTATAAGGCTATAAGAAAAGGCAAAAATCGGAGGACCCAAATGTGGTCGACTCGAAAAAAAAAAAAAAAAGATGAACAAATTTCGGGATCGTCTCGTATGCCAACGGTTTTTGCTCTGGTTTTCATGATTCCGGTAGCTCAATCAAAACAGCTGATTTCCAGACGAAATTCTAATTCCTCCTTCATGGTGGTTCGAGGTTTTGAACTAGAAGTAGGATATTTAGGGCGCGCTGACTTGGCCGAGCTGTGGTATCGTCGGCCACATTAAATATCACGGTTCTTTGTTCGACACTGGTTTGGCCTTTGACAGGCCGCCCGCTACACGGAAAATGTTGACATAAATATCATTTATATGTCCCGGGTTCTTTGGGGCCGGTGGAATACGCTGGTAGAACGCGATGCTGTTGTGACGTTAATTCCCTACCGAGTGAACAGATGAAATGGTAAATCACAAGAATTTCGGCTATAAAATTTTCTACTCAGGTGTAAAGCTCGCGTTCTTAGGTACATACCTACGTCTCCATGGGTTCGAGGACGAGGGTCTAGGGCCGGCAGTCTTCTTCTTCTTCTTCTTCTTCTTCTCGTTCTTCTTCTTCTTTTTCTTTTTCTTTTTAAATCACACGATTATGGGATTCTTTTTAAAAAGAGAAAATTTATAAAATCGTAAACCGCGTTGACGACCTTCTCGCAGACCCATTGTCAGACGAAATTACATTAGCTATGGTACCCAGAGGTTCAAGTCCTCAGGAATTTCACCTTGTCGATATATACAGGAAAAACAAATAGAAAAATCCTCAGGATTTCCCCTATTTGTTCCATCCGATCCACAATGGTATCAGATTTGATTTCCCCAATGATTCCTCAACGTCTCCGACATTTTTCTTTCAAATACTGTTCCACTCACAGATGGTACGACTGTTTTGAATCGCTTCAAACTTTTCCTTGCCACTTGCAAATTTGTGATTTGAGCCGTGAGCGCAGTGAATTGAATCCGAAAAAAATGAAAAATAAACGGTCGGACAGTGTCGTACATATTTTCTCATCATGTGTGATATAGTTTTTTTTTTTTTTTTAGATCTGATATCAGATATGAACTTGAAACAACATCGTTAGAGCTATTCCCGAGATACTGCGATTGTTTCAAACGGTCGATCATCAATAAAGTGCCTCCGGATGGATTTTTTTCGAGAAAGACGTTCACCCTATCTTGTTCACCCCGCAAAACGCCATTCAGATATGAGTTTCAAATGAGACAGTTAGAACCAATTTTGAGACGTTTTTAATTCGTCAAAATCGGCCTTCAGTAAACAGTCCTTAATTTTGGGGCTGGAATCAAAATTTTGATTCGGTTTCGGGGCATCACCAAATCATTCACAAACATCAATTTTCAAGTAAATTCGTATTGGACTGTTTGGGCTCCGTACAGACGTACGAACGGAATTGTAAGACCCACTTTTTCGAGTTCTTCTGCTCACGAAACGTCATAATCTGGATTTCGAAAATTCTTACGATTATAATACTTTTTAAATATCTATTGACAGCGCCGATTTGAGCCTATTTATGAGACCCCTAAGCAAACATGATATAATGGGACCCCATATCAAAATATACTGCATTACAAAAAAACTGAACATCCGGTCAAGAGAAAATTCATCATCATATTTAACCCTTTGTCTGTAAATCTGGATCAGTATTGACGGCTCCCATCTGAATTCTGAATAGATGATATGAAAAATTGTATCCTTTCAAGATAATGATTCAAGCATCCAATCACAATTTTTCAATATGGAATTCTTCTGTTTGTATTCCCCAGTAAGCCAAAACGAATTATAACGAATTGAGTGTTTCAAAATAGAATTAACAAATTTGGAAAGAATTGTGGGGCAATTCTTTTTTATTCTAAAAAATTGACGTGTACAAGTCTTTCAAATTCTGTTTAATTCCGTTTTTACATACTCAATTCGTTTTGGTTTACTGGGTCTCTTTCATTTTTCTACCTTTCATTTCAGAGGCATACATTTTTCTACGGTCATGTGCATCGCGACTATTGGACAATTTAATACATGCAATTGAAACACATTTCAAGAAATGATTCCAGAACTTTTCTCCTTTTGGGCCCCCCAAAATTACGGGGCCTCGCATTTGCCTGCTTTTCCTACCCGAGAAATTGACGTTGTCTATAGATGAGAAAGTAAAAAAAAAAAAAAAAAAACAATTATCAGGTACTAAGTGGATTTGTGTACTATGAAATTGGATAAGAAGGTGAATAACCGTTTTCATAATGCAAAAAATTGCGGAATTGGATTCCTCTCTCACGAATAGTAACAAAAAAAAAAGACAAAAAAAAAGCAATTCAGCAAAAGGTGAATTTATGGATTACATTGTTCGGCAGCTCCTCGCTTGTCGATCAGTGACATGTATACCTACATGGATATAAATGTATGCGAAAGCCTTTGAATGGCTTGTAGTTCGGCGTGTTCTTTGACACTGGACACAGTCGGCTATAGGAGTAGCTACGACTAGAGGGGGCTCTAAACGGGCAAAAGCAAAAGTCCTGGCATGCCATGCCGCTCGTAGGAAAGTGGAGGTGATTCGACAAACGAAGCTGTTGAAAGATAAAACCACACAATGCGCCCCAGGACTCGTTCTTCGTCCGCCAGGACAAACGGCGGCCAATCTCATTTCCTCGAAGAGCTTGAAGACTTGGGAGTCTCGGATCTCTTTGGGTCGACGAAGAGAACCCAGCGTGAATAACCACCGCGGATCTTTATACCTTCGACTTTACCTTTTTTTTTTCTTTATTTATTTTTTCTCTTCATATTATTATATGGCTAGCACACAAAATCTGACTCGTAACTTTGCGTTTATCGTACTGGTTGAACGCCTTTGACCTCTTCTTGAAACATATTCCAGTCTCGAATTAACGATATTTCCTAGAAACTAGAAAACTTATTTTTTCTTCAAATCGATCTTCCGATCATTTCGGGGTCAAAGAGTTAAAATATACACCTGCGGAAACGAAAACAAAAAGTAATTTTCGCGAATTTTTTGACAGAAACTATTGGAATTATCGGATCGGGTTTTTTTTCCTAGTTGAAAATATACACTTTCGAAAATGTTTTCAAATTTGTTTTTTATCTATAAATGTTATAAATTCATAGAGAATTTGGGTGGGCTACGGAGTCTCATCAAAAAAATCTGTCTTAGCGGTACCCAGTGGGTGTTTCAAACAGGATACGAAAATAGATACTATTATATAGTATTTGTCATAGTAGATTTGAAATACATCGATTTTTGACAAAATGGTGGACGATTGAATTACACGTAGCGATTTTCAAGAAAGAATTTGTTCGTATTTTGCTTAAAAAAAATACAAAAACGAACTCAGGATTGGAACAAAAAATCCTGTGACAAGTACTAGTTAATAGTATCGTAGTATCATAGTATACTAACGTATCGTAGACGACTTAAGTACTTAGTTAATTTGCAGCATTGCAAAAGAAAAAAAAAAAAAAATTAAAAATATTCTTGAAAGTGAATATCTTCGACTACTAAAAACCCCGATCCGATGATTCCAATAGTTTCTCTGAAAGAATGCTAAAAAATCGCCTTTTCTTTTTATTTCCCCTCGTATATTTCCCTAAAGTGTTACGTCAGCAAGTGTCCTCAAGAGCGAAGATAATGATTATCATCTGCCGAACTATGGGTGAATTTCTGTCTCAAATTTATGAAGAAAGGTATATATTTAAACCTATTAGCGTTTTGGCGAATCATTTCCACTTTATATTTGCAAAGCTCGTAAACTTGTTTGTTTTCGAACAGCGAAAGAATATACCGCCGCCGCGAGTATAAACTTCGGTGTTTCTTTTGCTGGGAATAATCCTATACCGGTTAAACCACTTATACACGTTTTGCGTGGATGATTAATGATCCATTTTTCAGCTCGAGAAGTGCGAAGCTAATTCAACCAGCCGAAAGTTCCTAGATACATCAGGAGCTCGTATAAAATGCGAATAAACTATCCCGGGTGTCAAATGATTTTATGATAATCCGAAGGGCAAAAACTGACATTTTTCCGAATCTTATAAGTCTCCTCTATATGAAATCGACCGTATAATATGAATCGCCCATTTGATACGGATAATTCATCATTCGGATCTACGAGGTAGAGCAAAAAAAAAAAAAAACTGGATCGTTATAGGTTTGGTATCAAAAAGTTGTTTAACGGTTTTACCTGGAACGTCGTGGGCTGTTTTCTAGGAGAAGCAATTATCTATTTTAATTTCCTTTGGACTTGACATGGGATGCGGATGCGTGTTTGATCAGTCCGACCTTGTGGTCTCTAAGAGAAATTTCGTCAGTCGATCTTCTAGCTGCAGGTCCTGGGCTCTGCAGGTCTTTTGGGTCCTGAAAGAGACCCCTGTCCCTGTCCCTGTCCCAGAGTCTGTTCCTAGAGGCTGACACACAAATCATATCCTCCTGAAGCTGCCCGAGCTCGAAAAACACCCTCGCAACAAAAGCGGTACCGCCGCGGTTCAGCGCCTTCATTTTAAAACAAAGAGCGGTCCGGTAGTAATTAAAACTGCCCACCGATCAGCCCTCAGGGAATAGTCAAAGTTTACCCTCCCTTTGGCTATGGCTGAAGGGATTTTCCTAGGTAAAGAAATATAGGTAAGTATTTTTATGTTTTCATCTTGTGCCTATCGCAGATTTTGGACCAGCACATGAGGAAAGGATCTGGGCGTGTTGTTTTACGAGCAAACCTGCGACAACAGTTTTCTTGCAAAAGTCAACTGCCTCTAACCAGCAGGCGGTATATACACAGGATATATTCTTTCGGGATTGACTCCTGAGGATTATCTTCACTGGTTGAAAAATTATTCACGCGGACTACCGGGGGCAGACGGGGCACAAATCCTTTCTGAGGCGGCGCAAAGGACCCTGACTTCTTAATCCCTGCAGCACTACAGTATACAGTACCTACAGCAGCAGCACTTTGTAACTTAAGAATATTATCCACGGATCTGTATGGGCATTTCTATGTTCTGTCTTTTACTTGAGCTACTCTGGGTATTCCAAAACTCGAATTCATGAAGTCGTATAGTCCTGCGCTCTCAACCTGCCTCGAGAAACCGGTGCTTTTACTTTAATTTTATCCCCGTTGAAATTCATGAACTTTCGACTACCCTCACCTGCCTGTGTCGAATAACTTAACCCTGGAGGTCCTGCACACGCGACAATTAACTCCTTTATAGTTCTTTCTTGATTTTCTGGCATCATAAAAAATTCTTTATCACATTTTGGATTTTCCACCGATGGAATAGCCATGAATTAATTTTTCGGAGCAAGGTGCACCTCGAAAGGTGCAGTGCGTTTAGAACATTTTGGTTGGAAGGGTTGTTCCTCAGAAATACCTACTACGTTTGAAATCGAGTCAGTGTCAATCACGGAAACTCTTCGAAACCGTGAAGTAAACCGGTGCGTTAAAATCCACGAGTCTTGAGGCGAGGGTGGTCCTTGTAAAGTACAGTTCGTTGGAGTGGTTAATCCAATTACGGTTGAATAAGTGTGGTCAAAATTCAGCCTGTATAAATAGGGTTTACGGTATACCCGATCGCCGATCGGATTAAAAGCTTGTCAGATAATCTTCATCATCTGGTTAACTTGTCAAATTGTTTTCCAACTTGGAGCTAAAATTTTCAGAGAAACATACAGCTGCCTTTAAACGTTCGGGTCTCATTACCCCGTAAGCTCCTGCCGTTTAATTCCGTCTTTTCTCGATATTTGCAATACAACAACAAGGGATTATATCGGTCATTCTGTAACTTATGGATTAACGAACACTCAGAAATTTTACTTCTTGAGCAAAAATTTTTCACCGAGAAAAGGCCGATCATTACGTCAAATGAAAAAGTCGATTCTTTAACGATCTACGCACCTACATTCATGGGCTCCAGAAATTTTGAGTAACAATGTTGCACGTCACGGAATGACTTTGCACAGACTTTAGAAATTCGTCTTCTGCAGGTCAAGGGAACGGCGCACAAGTGTCCCTTGTACCTACATAGGAAGGATGGAAAATGCACAAAAGTGGATTATGTAATGGCGTTACGTCACAATATGGCGGCATTCTTTGACCTACGAATTCTCTCACGGGGTTTGACGGTCTTATATACGCGCAAAAGGCACCCTCACTGATGTTCAGCAGCAGCTGCAGGTCCTGCAAGTTTTATTTATCTTCAACGAGCAAAGAAAGACGATCGAAATGAGCAACAGGTACTTTTGTGCAAAGGGTTTTCCATAGAAGTACCCAATTTATGAACATGAGAACTGCAATTCATTTTATGCATGGACTCAGGTACTTCGGGTGTGACATTTTTGTGTGATAATCATGCGGATATCTGTTTTTTTGATCATGATTTTCAAGTCAGGTCATTTATATACTGAGGAGTTGCCACTCGGGGAATGAACGTACAGGAATCTTGATGTACCGCGCGAGGAAGGCAATATTGAATTGTATATCGGGGGAATTGTGAACGAGCCGTGAAAACGCGGAAGCGTAAAGAAAAGTGGAAAACAAACAAAATTTTAGGCACGCTTTGTTCGCGGGTGTCCCGTTTCAATCCGCTCTTCTTTGTCTATAAACAGCGGGTAACAAATGAGCATTGGACGCCATTGTTCGCAGTCCCAGAACCTGCGACTCAGACATAGGAAGAAACCAACAGAACCAACACCAAAAGACCTAACCCTGGGTTCCGAAACTGCTTCCCCAGTAGATGATTAATGACGCGTGTATACCACGTCTGCACAGTCGGGACCGTCCATCCGTGGCGTCCCTTCGGGCCATCCAAGTCATCCTCAAACGCCTCGGCGCAAATGACGCGAGAAAACGATACCGATTAACTAAAAACTTGTAATTATACCTTCGTTTTCAACAAAATGAATCACTGTACGCCTTACACTGGAATTTGAATTTCAATCAAAGTAGAGGCAGACTCTACGGTGGGAGGTTTCAATATACCGTAATCGTCAAGTCGACGGCTGCGTAGAAAAAACGGCTGTCTCCTAGAAGTCGCTTGAATAACCGGCTACTTCAAGTTTTGCTCAAAGATGCGGTTATCTCGAATTTTGCTTCAATTGCCGGCTATCTCGCGAACGACTCTGAAATCACCCTGTAGCGCTATTGACTTGTCATGCAACTACAGAGCGTTTTCAGAGTTGCTCGCGAGACAGCCGGTTATTCAAGCGACTTTTGAGATGGCCGTTTTTTCTACGCAGCAATCAAAGTGAAGCCTCGACAGCCTGATCTATTCAAAGATGGAACCATTCGTGTATTATACTCACCTCGAAAATACAATTTCCAGTTTCTGTTAATCCAGATACACAATCGGAATGAAACTTCAGAGACTATTGCTTCGTTGAAGCAGAAAGTGGGCGAGCACCTCATTTCTTCAAAGTTTTGTGTGAGTTTACAGTAGGTGATTCATTCTCGAATCTTGTAACCTAACTTCAAAATCTCAATTCCAGTCCTTTGCTTTTTCACTAAAATAAATCAATAACTCCCAGGTTCCTTTCGATAGATTGTTTGGTTCGGAAAAAATACAAATCCCGTTTTTAAGGTTAGAAAATATGCGTGAATTTGTGGTGTAGGGGATCAAAATTTCGAAAGACCACTATATAGAATGGCCAATACTTCGAATTTCGAAAATACGAATCCTAGAATACCGACAGATGGCATGTCCATAATTTTTTGAGTATTGCACTGTGAAGCCTTCCTTCAATACAGCTTTTTTATTTGCCGGACGATCATTATTTCATCATTTGTATTTTTGGCTCTTCGGTATTTGGCCTCCACCCTTTTTATCATAATCAATCCGTAATTCAAACTGGCGAAACGGTTTCGGAAATATGATTTCCCAAATTATTCTAACTCATTGTATGCCAAACTCAACTGTTCAAATCGATCGATCCTCTCGAAAGTTATCCGATGGATAAAAACGTGCTGATTTGAAGAAATTGGAGGTCTCCCACTTTCTCGTGTCACTAAAAATCCTTCGAGAGATCCATCGAGAGAGGAGAGAGATTTTTTTTACCAAAATCCCCTGGGGCGATAGGATTGCACTGATCTCTGTTTGTCCCAGTGACAAATTGGTCAGATTACACGCGTCCACCAGCTGTAACCTCGGAGTAATCTCTTGTTTACAGTAATCCTAACTTAACCCGATTACCTATATCCGAACAGTGAAGTAGCTTAGACTCTCTAGACAGAGAGTTTGTGTAGACAGAGATGTTAGAATGTTGTATAACCCGTAGATCTGATCCAGGCTCCTCATCGCCTGCAGTCAGATTCGGTTAATCCTGAGCTTATACATACATCTACAGTATACCCAGCAAAGTATACTCGTTCTCCACTATAGGTTGCACCTTTATGTGCTCACAATCAGAGGGCAGCGTGTGAAAACTGAAAACTGCACAGATTCGCTCCATTAGCCTTTACAGTTCAGAACTATACGCGAGTTGTGCGGGTCCCTATTGTTCAATTCTATAGCTTTCTCTGTAGTCAGGGTGTTTAGCGTTTCCTTATACAGATTCAGGTTAGCTTAAGCCAGGGTTACGACTTCGCAACAATTTTTTGGAAAATTCTAAACCGAGTATTTGCCATCATGTAAAACTTTCCAACAATCTATGTGCTTTGTTCATCAAAGATCATTCCATTCATTCATTCCACATACATGTTTCCAGCGATGCTATGACTTCTTTCATCTTCGTCACCAATCAATAGCCTTTGGAGTCCTAACCAAGACTTTAAGGGGAACGTGGCAGGTCATGGTACATCATTGAGCAGATTAGTGTCTGTACAGGTTCTTGAAAGGTTACCGTTGCGAGATAGTCGTGTGAGCAGAGTCCACCTGATCCTAGACTCAGGTTGCTGGTATATAGGGGATGTTCTTCTAGCTGCTCCGGTGCAGGTGGCGAACCTGCTGGGTCTTTCGGACCCCATAAAGAAGCAAATCTATCGCGATTGGGGCATAAATGTCTGCCCGTTTATGAAAAAAATGGAAAGGAAAACGAAAAAAAAAAAAAAAAAAACTACTAAAAAAGGTATAAACGTTTCTAAATTACGATCTACAAGAAGATCTCTTCCTCTGCATTGTCGGAAATGAATCGCAATATGATCTCTACTGGATGTTCGAGAGAAAAAAAAAAATGACTTTCATTGCAAGTTGAATGGAATAATTTTAGTACCGGAGTATTTTCAAAATAATCACACCCAGCGTTTAAACGGGGTGAAAGATTTTTCTAAGGGTGTGAATTAGTCCCGTTAAATGTTGGATTGTGATCATGATTTGCGGCAAATATCCCTAAGAATTTAGGCTTATTTTATATTGAAAGTGAAAAAGGAAAAGCGGACTAGGTCACGCCAGGACTATGGGTTTCGGGCAGAAGTATGCCTCCTGATTTGCATCGCTCCACCGCGCCTGAATGTCTCGGAAATCGTAGTTGCGCTCCCTCCCTGTGCCGGGTCCTGGTCCTGGTCCTGGTTCTGTTTCTAGTCCTGGATCCTGGGTCCTAGACCTTTACTTCACCCGACTTCACCCCACTCAACGATTGGACACACCTTGCTCGGTCCAGGGTGCCTCGGCACCGAAAAGACATTCCACCACCCAGGGTCATTTGTTTCGTACTTTTCCTTTGTTTTCTACCGGTGACGAAGTTAGCCCACCGCAAAAGGATCTGACTTACATGTACATACTCATACATAGTCAAAAGTATATATATAGACTCTGTCTATGTAATGCAGTTTTACACTATACGGACTATTCAGTTATCAGATACTCCTAAGATCACGGATATAGATACAGAAAAAAACTTTGCGAAAGATGGACGAAATTCCGAAGGAAAGCTCCATCATCCATCTTTAGCAAAAGCAAATTTCGAATTGATGATTTATAATTATTCAAGATTCCTCGAAATATTTTGCCGTTTTTGTTGAGGTTGCATTATTGGTACTTATATTTATTTATGATGTATTTTCTGACTCAAAGGAGCCTATAAGTTTTTTAATGAGTCAAAAGATTCATGAAGATCAAGCTCTACTACACAGATTTGACATAATTGATGATTTGCATTTTATCATAGTAGTTAAGAGATAGCTTCATGGTATGGGCATAGAAATTTGTGTCCTCAATCCTCATTTGATCCTCATGACTTTGTTAGATGTGATCAGAAGTCGGAATACATGAAAAATAAAAAATTGCAGATTTTTAAACCATTTAAAGAAAAAGTTACCCCTTCGCCCCCCCCCCCCCCCAACCCTTGAAACTGTAAGATTTGAAACGTCGGTTTCCGGGGAAAAATTTTCGAGTCTGGCCCACGGAAACGGAGGTGGAGGTCTTTGCTATAGTCGCGTGGGAGTAGTGTTTACCGGGAGGGCAATTTACCCCTGACAGAGTCGCTAAGCAGCTTATTAGTGGACAATGCACCCCTGGTTAAGGAAGGGTTGCCCTGGGCGGAGATGCAGTCGGTTATATGTATACGCGGTCTTTCATGGTAGGAGCAAGATTTACGACACTGCAACTGCACTACGGACATGTGTCTTGCACTCTACCAAAGTCTTTGCCAATTCCACAAGGTCAATGTTTGTCCAAGCTTGTGCAGGAATATGCACAACTTTTGCCATAGGGAAAGAAGACCCGCGAAGAAACTTCCTGAATAGAACAAGACGCTCGAGTCCAAACTGTCACTCTTAGTTCTTCAAAGATACGATTTTTTCAAAATAGCTAGACAATCCAAATGTCTCCAAGCCAATGATTGATGAAACCGTCTATGAAAACTATCAATCGGTTACTTCATCTCGGGAAGAGGTTTTTGCCAACTTGGATATTTTCTCTTCAGTACCAGATTAGTTCATCTCTTTGGCAACATTTTGCACACTTACATCTAGATTGCAGATAGAAAGTCCACGAGTCCCTCGATTTCATGAAGAACATTATCGGTGATTAGTGCGACATCGAGAAATTCTTACTTGGCCGGAAGTTTCTGAGTGATAGACGTACGAGAGAGAGAGAGTGACTGTGATCGTTATAGAGATAAGTACCATCTATACTAAAGAAGATAAAGACTCTTTCGTTATCTCATTCTTGCAGGTTGCAGTTGACCAGTCAAAAGTGAAATGACAGAGCTGATCTCCTGAGGCTGTCCAAACAAAACGTCTCCAGATTAAAACCACTCTAGGCTGTATTTTCTGCGTTCCAAATGAACCAAGTACATACCAAATTAGATAACTAACGTCATATCTACCAGAGTAGAGAAAAATCAGTAAGAAAACGACAATGGTTACAAAAAAAAAAAAGCTCCTGAGGCAAAAGGATGAAATACAGAAGCCACGTCACACTCGAAGGTGTAATTTTTTGAGGCTTTGGTTGATACAAAATGGAAGAAAATAAAGGAAGGAAAAAATGGTAATTCAGTAGAAGAAGTAAAAGTATAAACGCTTTCTTTTCGAGCAGGTACCCCCAGCGACCTGTGTCTGTTACTGTCTTCCATTGTCTAGCATTGTTGAGCGTTTTCAGGGTTGGGTGGCATTGATGATAGTTGGAAGCGAGGTGGCAGTAAAGCTTCGCCGGTGCCGGATAATAAAGGGCCATAAGACGAGCGATCGGTAGCGCGAAAGTGTCGTCACGTTAGCGACGATAATCATTTTACAGCGGCCATAAACCATGACTTTGTGGCCTGATGGAAGTCCTGCCGTTTAGTGCTTTGTTGGTCGCGCAGTACGGTTCGCGACTATCCGTGAGCTTTATGGATTTATGGGGCAACCAACCACCGTCCACTGTTGCCCTGAAACCCTCCCCCCTGGTTATCGCGTGGTTCCGGATCCGGAACGGCGCGAGTCGTCAAACGCTTTAATCCGCCTTTACAATTTCATGAAATTCGTGAAACGGACTCTTTTGTAGAAATATTCTGTACCGAGACCCCAGAACCTCCTCGTCGAAGCTCAAAAGCAGCCCCTGAAATTGAATCGTCACGCAGAATTTCACCTCTCATTTTTACCTCGGCCCTTATAATCATTTCATCCCTCAAAACTTTGTCCAACCAATTAGGGATGAGTGAACTGATCTCAGGAGTTGAAGGAATCATGTGTAACCCCTTCGAGCCTGATCTTGAAGTTATATTTGACCAACGAGTACGAGTCCGGCAGATTTTGAAAATAATCTACAAGTATGCTACTGGAATTTACACATTTGATGTACATTTTGAAGCCTCGAACATTACAAAATTTTTTGAATTGGCTGAGTTTTATGCCTGATAAAGTATAACTTCAGGTTTGGTCTGCCTGCACCGATCACAAGTTTGTGATGTCATTCTCTGCCTAAAATGGAAAAAATTAGACGAATTCAAGTTCAGAGGATCTATAAGTTCTCTTCGAAACTAAAAAAGTAACTGCTCTTGTGCTTTCGGAAAAATAACGTTTTCAACCGGAGTTTCGAATTTTCACACATTTTAAACGATGTATTCGAGCTTAACTCTGGCAGCCTACTAATAGTTCAGAATCAGGCGGTGCTAGTTTGAGAAATAACCACATATGAGGAAACCATGTGTACCAAATTTTTGGTGAATCGTACGAAGGGTTTCGGTAGCATCTTGTGATTAGAATTGAAAAAAAAGTGTTTTCAAAAACAGCAGTAGTAGTAGTAGTAGTATTATTGATAGTAGTAGTAGTATTAGTATTAGTAGTAGTAGTAATAGTAGTTTAATAGTTTTTTAGTAGTTTTTGTTTTCTAAGAAACTACATTTTGTACATCCAGAACCAAAAAGACTCGATATAGCTTCAGGATGTCTTGACCATTCCTTGGTTTGGAAACGTCTGCAATTTTGAAAAAATGCAAATTACTTCAGCGATGGAAACGTCATAGCCAGGTTGGTTTGGCGGAAAGAGAATATCGTTCAGAAGATGGAAGGTGTTATTAATTGTGATCTATTTAAGGGAGACGTTGATAAAGCCGGACATTCTCAGTCCTCAGGGGTTGAGGTATTTATATATGTACCTATATGTATACCATAAATACATATGTATGCAGGGGAAAAAACTTCCCCAAGAATCCCCGGTTCCTTCGGTATACAGAGACGAAAGGAAACCCTAGGGGCGTCCTTAAGTCCACGTTCACCGATCCCTCGCTAGGGTTGATTTATGAATCTATCCTACCACCTCAAGACCCTAAAGGACTCTCGGGGGGTGGGGGATGCGGTTATAGGGTGAGGTGGGGAGGGCGCATGCGCCTTGGACCAAACCCTAAGGACCCATGGCCCTTTGGTTAGGGAAGGATGCACCGTATTCCCCCACCACCGATAGTCCAGGCACTGCTGCAGCCTCCCTCTACTCTTGGCGGTGTCCACCAGGTTATTAAAACCCTGGCGACACGCTAGGAACCCAGCAATTATACGAGGAACGGCCTTAGGCGAGCTTACAGCCGTCAGTGCGAACCCGGTTAAGAACTTTGAGAAAAATTCAACAAAAAATATCAATCGTGAAGGAGTTTTTAAAGCCTCCTGCTTTTAAACCAGAGTGTTCATCCTCCGTTGCAGGATATGCACGAGTGAACATTACGCCGAATGATCCGCACGTAATTCGTAATTTAATTAAAGGCATTGCCTCTTATAGTCGTGCCACAGTGACCTGATCAGTTTTTGAGGATAATCCAACCAGTTGAAGAAGAAAAAAAAGGAGCAAAGGATCCGGCAGTGATTGAAATCAGTTGAGTGTTATGGCTCAAGTGATGCAGTATCAACAGGTCCGTTTCATATCCATGTGATTACTATAATAGATACTATCATTTTTTGTACGTCTTACGATCTAATGAGAAATCGGGAACGTGTGGTTACAGTGATTAGATCTTTTTCAAACTGAGCCTGTGCGAAAGATAGGTTCACGTCAGCATCGTTTCTCAATAATATAATCATTCTCAAAAATCTATCAATCTCTTGAGGATTTTCATATTTCGGTTATCACTTCAGAAATCACTCGCGAATTTTTCGGATTGAGAATTTCCACTTTATTTGAAATTTGTATCCGTTTTATTTCATCTTTCAATTTTTATTATTCTCTTGAGACGACGATTCTCACCAGAAAGATGTTCGGTAACTACAATTAGTCTGAAATTATTCACATTTCGGAATGTTATAGAGCATATATTTATATAGTTTTCAAAAATGCAAATTTATCACTTTCCGATCATTTCGATCGATATTAGGTCACAGGTTCGATTCATATTCGCAATATTAGTTCGTTTTATAGTCCAAAGTAGTCCGACTTGACCCTTTCGAAAATTCAACGTTCCATTCATTTGTAATTCAACAAATTCTCATCCGTCAGTGATTGTAAATGTTTTTTTATTCCTTGTTAATCATACTTTTGATATTGATTGATTGCGAGTCTTGGATTCGATCCGCATATCTCAAAATTCCAAAAATAAATCCAGACGATAACCTAAATCACATGTATACCGTAGTAATAGTTGAGTAAGATTCGATTGATAATATTTCCGTCAATTAGCAACAAATATTTAAACATT
This sequence comes from Ametastegia equiseti, assembly GCA_963989295.1. Classification (NCBI taxonomy): domain Eukaryota; kingdom Metazoa; phylum Arthropoda; class Insecta; order Hymenoptera; family Tenthredinidae; genus Ametastegia; species Ametastegia equiseti. The sequence continues at coordinate 7,970,549 of OZ022399.1, forward strand.
CGACGCATTCTGAGTTACCGGATTCAAAATTTATCATCTACTATCGTTGAGCTATCGATGATTTATTGAATCAGGTCCAAGTCTAGGAGCTATTACAAAAGAAAAGAAAGAAAGGAAAAATATAAAAATGCTGACGTAGCAGAATCAAAACTTGACTAACATCATTTTTCATCTTTATTTTTACAGTTAGGAGTGGCGGCCATGTCGCCAATGGCGGGAATGACGCCGATGCCGAGTCTGTCGATGCAGATGCACCAAAACCACATGATGGACTATGGTGCAGGGGTTCATTACCAGGCGTACAACCCAGCGCCGATAACGTCCCATCATTTTCAAAGCCCACCGCAATCGTCTTACTGGTTTCCGGGGACGTCGACATCGCACAATCAAATTCCTGAGCCTTTGACACCACCGGCGTACAGCATGCCATCGATGCCAAACAGCACGACTTCTTGGACTAGCCAAAATCATCTGAGCCAAACGCAGCTTCCGCCCCAGGTCCATACGACTCAGCATTATTCTCTGCCTCCAAGTCCTCCGGAACTTCCGCCCAGTCCTCAAAGTCATTCGACTCCTTATCAGTGGCCATTGATGCCACTTACTCCTCCGGCCGAGCACCATCTCATTTCTGGTGAAGAGACAAAATCTGGAAGGAAATGCACCAGGTGCAGATGTCCGAATTGCCAGATTGACGGTGGTGCACCTTTGGGGGCCGACGGAAAGCGTCAACACGTATGTCACGTTCCTGGGTGCGGTAAGGTTTACGGAAAGACGTCGCATCTGAAGGCCCATCTTCGTGGTCACACTGGAGAACGTCCATTCGTATGCCACTGGCTGTTTTGTGGTAAGAGGTTCACCAGGAGTGACGAGCTCCAACGTCACCTCCGGACTCACACTGGTGAGAAAAGGTTCACCTGTCCAATTTGCGAAAAGAGGTTCATGCGCAGTGACCATTTAACAAAACACGTTAAAACCCATGAGAATCAGAAGAGGAAATCGTCCAGGAACAAGGATAATAAGGAAAATGATCCCGCGATTTCCAGTACCGAATCGCATATCGTTTCTCGACAGTATCCTGTCCCAGGACATTACTCAATACCCTGACTGATCCTTAACGAGAGGGATGATGAAATGAATGTGTTATAAGTGCCTGGAGCAACGAATTAATGTCTGAATGATCATTTTCACTTTTTTTTTCTCTCTTTTTTTTCTTTTTTTTTTCTTTGATCCTGTAAATATAGAAATAAGTATAATAATGTTATATCTAATATAGAAAGTTCCTAGTAATTGGCGTTGCCCTCTTGTAAATAATCAAACCTGAACCATATATCGATGTAGGAAAAACTCGAGCAATACGGGCACCAAAACGAAAAATTTTAATTGAGGTCAAAACTTGTGTTATTTTTCGGACGGTACGCACACGAAGAAAGTACGGAAAAAAATAAGTCAATTATAGTTCATCAGTTTTTTAATTCAATTCGAATCAAATCCTAATTTTTTTTTTCTAGATTCGTCCAGAACTCTGTTCGAAAATTTGATGATCTCATTTTCCTAATCTTCCTGACGTGAGGAACGTCAGGAAACTGAAATCAGTTGTTTTTAAGAAAGTAGAGAAAATGCCCGTTTTATCTTATTTTTCGATTTCGTACCCATTTCGCCCGGATCTACCCTATGTATATAATAGCTATATACTCATTTATTTTCGTACATTTCGTATACACAAACATGTATTGTACATATAGATCATATTATCTAATCTAATAAATATTATATTTTATATCAAATCCACGTTGCAGTATAATGTGCTTCATTTCTCCTATATACATATATACTTGACATACGTAAGCATCGATCATTTTATGTCTCCCACGTCCTTTCGTCGTGGTTTCGAAATACGCTGTAAATAAAGAAAAATGAAAACGAAAAAAAAAAAAGAAGTATAAAAAATAAAAATGAAATGGTAGATTCACATGAACGAAAAAATAGATCTATAAGCCTGAAGAAAAAAGTGGCTAAAAAGATACAATAGGCTGAAGTATATCAACCCCTCGGGATTCTTCTTTCTATTATACAGCAGTATAAGGTATCAGGTTCGTCCTTCCTGTCATTCGATACACTTTTGGTACTACGTCCTTTCTCCCTCTCCTCTGAATTGATATAAATAAAAATTGCACCAGGTAAGTAGTGGGGAGAAGATGAGTCGACGCCTCAACGGAGGATTTAGATCGACAGGTGAAGAAGAAAGGTACTGTGGAATAATATGTGTATAGGATGCTATAAGGTAACGTATATAGGGATTCCTGATTTCCACGAGGCCATCTGTGAAGGTAAACCGGAGTGTTTGAGAATAGAGAATAACCGCTAGATGGCGACATCGGTAGCGGCCACAAGCGATCCCTCGGCGTTGTTCCCTGTTGGGCGCTATTAAATGGGCGTGATCGAGCGCGCGTTCAGCCCGACTAAGAGAGAGCTGCAACAGCAACGGCAAGATTCATGGCTGGCGCGTAGCGTAGGCGATAGTGTAGCTATAGGTATAAGGTAGAGAGGGTAAAAAAGAGGAATGAAATAAAAGAGAGAGAAAAAGAAAAAGATACAAAAACAAAACAAGACAAAAAAAAAACTACGAGTCGACTCGAGTCGAGTCGAATAGAGTCGAACCCTTACTCGGAGTAAATTACAGGGGAGAAAATACGCCGGAAAGGGGAACCCGCTGAGGGTGATGCCTGCAACAGAGAGGGGGGCGTAGAGGGGGAAAGGGAACGCCGCGACGCTACGGGAGAGGGACACGGCACCCGGGGGGGAGGAGGAGGTGGCGCCAGGACAAGACCCAGACTCGTTCGCGTTCGACGGCGTCGTCCTTCGCGCTCGAAGGAAACCGTGAGGTACCGTCAGCTGGAGGAACCGTGAAACGCGCGGGACTGGTGTGATCAGCTCGCCTTACCTGGGTTCCTAAAATACTGTAGCCTCGGTATAATCAAGGGCTCTATCCTCTATCAAATATCGATAGGAAAACTCAAACCAACGGAGCGAACGAGTCAGCGCGAGCGAGTGAACGAGGCGAACGAACGAATGAGCGTGAGAGTAGCCGATGCGAAAGAGTGCAGTGCTGCGGGGTTCTCCAGGAGAAACACGGCGGTCAGTCCAGTGCGCGATAGAATGTGGCCCGGAGTCGAGCATGCGTATAGGAGAGCGTAAATCGCATTGTATTAAATAGTCAGGAATATTGTAGACCGTTGAAGGCATTGAGCTATAAACCGGTGAATTAATAACCAGGATAATCTGAAATGGATCAGAATTGGTAGTGATCGTAGGTCCGGTGCTCGGTTTCCTATATAGCAATCACCTTGAAAGCTCTTCTCGCGCTAAATATACTTGGCTCATTCATACACCGGACGCATAGTAAACCACGTTGGCCGCCCCCCCGACGTAGAGAAACATTTATTCTTCTGCCTGAGGGTAGTTGTGTGTGTTCCCTTGTGGTTTATTGTGAAAAAGGTCGACAACAGGACGCCGACGAGCTGGAGGCCGACGTTGGTGGTGGAGGCGGTTCGGCCCCCAGAGGGTCGAGTCCTCCCGTCACAGTCGGCAGCATAAACGTAAGTCAGTTGATCATCCTAAACTTTTTCTCTCCTTATAACCCCCCCATGTACGTAGGTACTGCAAACTGGCTTGGCATTGGCACGGTATTGATGCCATAGCTGCCAATACTGACAGCTACCAAGAGCCAAGCTTTGCCCAAGTCAAAATCAATGTTGTGACAATTTTGGGTCGTTAACACCGGTTCAACTTATGGAGCAGTGAATCGGCACGGAATAATCCTCAGTCAGTATGGAACACCGTATTGGCCAAGTGTATTCCCAGTACAGAACTGACTTCCGGCTGAGCCACGTGTATGTTCACTTGTCAGTACTAGTCATCAGCATTGGCCCAACGTTGGTCAAATAATTTCTCAGTACTGGGTCAGTATTACCGAACGAAATTTGGCAGCCGGAGTAGTGCCAATCCTGTGCCATGTGGGTAGTTCCGGCAGTACCCTTATAGTATTCGTACATGGACCATTGGCTTTATCGGTGATTACGCTGTGTATACGATTCTCGTAGGTCCTATCGATTCCTGGTTCTCAAGATTTGAAGGACAACGGAATACGTGATCGATTTTTCCCTGCCTTCATATTCATCACCGCATGATCCTTCCGCACACTTCGATTCATCCTCTTCAGGAAGTTCGAATCAACCATGCAAGTGCTTAAACTTGAACGCACACGCATTTCGGTATCTTGCTCATTGTGTTGCGGGTCGAAATGTGGCTGAAGAAAGAAGACTTGATCGTTTTAAGGCCCCCACGGTTCAGGGGCACGCGGGTTAGCGCCGACACACCCCCGCACAAATCTAATTAATTTATAACCTAACCGAGGCGCCACTAGCCACCAGCCACTGGCCACCACTGGGAAGTTGGGTTACCTGTCGGCCTACAAAAGGACAAGGACGTATTCTTCTTTGGAGCCTGATTGCCTCTGGGCCCTGAGTTGGACTGCAGTCCATAATACCTCGCCTCCAAGAATCGTTCATTTGCTATCGACATTTGTACCTATAGGAACGTTAAATTAATCCTAGACACGGCGGGCTACGCCTTTATTCATATTTACGACTTTTGTGTGAATGTGTTCACGTGGATTATAACCTGCTTGGTGGCCTAATGTTCGTATATTTAAAAGTACAGAAGAACAGCAATCGTCGAAATACGTTATCAGTGAATTCCTGCTTCAATTTTCTAAATAAAATCATAAAATTATTCATTTCGTCAAGATTATTTACAGTCAAAAGAATCCGAAGTTCTGGTTTTAGGCATCCTGGAAATTATCGACGCCGACGCCTGCCGTCGGACAGGCGATGGAACGCCTCGAATCGAGCATCGAGCTTCCCACTCCACTTCACGAAGTACAAATAATCTCCAGAACTAAAATTCATCATGTAACCTTGCAGGATATTTTTCCGACATGAATCCTTGCAGTGCGAAGGGTTCACAGGTCTTTAGATCCTAACGTGTAATAATCAGGAAAATGTAACGATGAAGTTGACCGAGATTGTGAATCGGACCTTGAAATTCGACTGAACTTCTGGGACTAATAGAGCGAAAGAATAATGTGGAGGATGTCATTAGTGGTTTTTACGTTTGTCCAGCCAGCCCCAATCCCAGTGAACTTTGCACCTGCAAATTGATATACGTGTCCTGACCCCTGTCCGAAGAACACTTCGCCCTGACCATGGCTCGTATACATCCAAGGACGAGGGATAATCGTCGTTAGTTTAGAATCACTACAGAACCGTAAGAGAACTGTTCAAGTTGGTGAATTCTTCACCTGGAATTGGATCGTATCAAGCTGACGCTTAAACTTGCAACGGCTCTGCTACCCCTAGTGTGTCTACAGCTGTTGCGAAATTACCCCAACACCACACGAATGATCAAGATATCCACTTTCGACTCTTTTCCCTTAAGCCAACTCGAAGCCGGAAGTGAAGTTCTAAAAATGATTCAGGAAAAAAAAAACAAAAAAAAAAAAAAAAACTACGAATGGAGTAAGAGAATGCAATGATTGAAACAGGAACGTCATTTTGTTTCTCCACTCTGTCATTCGTGTAGCTTCGTAGCTTGATGAGTTGGAGATAACCAAAGATGAGAGGAATCGTAGTGTATTTTGATGATCTTTGTAAGGAACGTCTTTCGTCATCGATATACCGTGCGCTATAGAATGGCGACAAATACTTTATTCAATGAAAATGGAGAATAAATTCTTATAATCCTAAACGAGAAAGTATAAATCCGAGGTTGAGTGTTGAATGAATTAAACTTGCCCATAAGCATTATGAGTTATTGGCTGCTCTGCAGCGCAGTGAATATAAGTACTAGTAGTATAACGGAATCCTAGGCACGATCATAGGATGCTTGTAATAATCTAGGCGGCTATGTGCTGCTATTCGCAGCAATACTGCCGTAACACGAAGGTAGTAAATTCTTTGCCCACAGTTTATAGCAGACTTGTGTCTAACTAACTACTATCGGAATTGATGATCATCGTCCAGAGAATGAAGACATCGAGGGACTTTGCAGCAGTCTATTCTTCTTTTTCTTTTTATTTTTCTCGGTGTGCCAAGATGCATATTTCCAACAATCCCTTGAGGCAGACTATGAAACCGGAAACGAAATTTTTGAAGCGAAAAAATAGGTGCAGGTGGATTAAAAGTACCTGCATATAACGATCATGAATGAATACATGTGAATATCTGGAAAAGTGAATTAATTCAACTAACGGTTCATTCGATGGATAAATATTTATACGGTATCAAAGCATGATGCATCATAATATAGCTGCACGTATGTAGGTACTACCTTGATTGTACGATGGGGCCTTGTGCAGTCTTGCGAGGGAACCAAGTGTATTTACATTCCTCGTCTAAGTGCGCTATTAACTAACCTACCGCTAATATCAACCTCTTCTACCTCATTATGTTAATTGCGAGAACGCTGGGCCCGGGGGAAGCGTGGCAATTGACAGGGAGCCAGAGGTCCAGAGATATTCTCTTCCTTGGTGGTGTTTTTTGCATTTAACGCGCTATGGAAGAAGGCTAGAAGATCCAGCGTGGAAAGATGTGTTCAAGGTGAACTCCATGCAGTTTGATATTTCTTATGCTTTCAGAATTTCCGTTTCCAATCGAAGACTAGAAGCGGGTTTTTGAATTTTCAGAAACCCATCCGGAGATAATAATCGAATTGCGATTGAGTGAGGAAGATCCAGGAAGGACCGATGAAAAAAATCAAACAAAATAGGGAGAAAAATGCATAGCGAAAAACGCGATGACTTGGTGGCGGCCAAGACTGGAAGCCGTTTCTTAATCGTAGCAGGATCATTTTCTGCACGACTGCACGGGAAATTAGATCACCTATCCTATCCCGGTAGCAGGCCTCGGGCACGTCGCGTATCGCATGCAGGAAGACTTCTATACTTCTTCTCTTTTTCCTTCTTCTACTTCTTCTTCTCCTAGTTCTCCTTCGTCTCAACGACTATTATATGATTCACGATAGAAGAGAATTTAATAATTAATCTATTCAAAGCCTGTTTCTAAGGATCGCCGTAAACAGGACATTAGTTGCTGATCAATGCAAATTGCACGAATTCTGATCTACTCATATGGTAAAGGCGTCGGTTGTGGCTACTGGACCATTTTTCACTGAGTACGTGACAAATATATTGAATTATTGAATTAATTGCCAAAATTTACCCTACTCTGAGTAATGAGTGAGACTCCTCGATACTCACTAGTTGAAGAATGTAATTTCAGAGCAATCAAGGCTGGTTGAATATTTTTGTATCATTCATGGCCTGACCTTAGCTGATGTGTAATGGATACGGCTATGAATTAAAGGACCAAAAATCTACCCTTCATCAGTATTCCACTGGTTTGTCATTCCAATATTTCAGACTCATCCTTCGGCGACGTTGTGCAGGAAAAAAAAATACTCAAACAAAAATCGAACTCGGTTCTTACTTCATCACGAATTGCAGCAAATGTGCAAAAAATGTAAAAAATATATGCTATGCAAGATGATCGCCAACGTACTAACACAATGATCGATCTTGCATGGAACCTTAGAGGCATGCAGGGTGTGGTTGTAGGACTATTTCATATTTAAGGAGGGAAATAGGTTCACAACTACGTTTTTTTTAACGATTTGCATGCATTTTTTTTGCAAGAAAAAAATGTATATAATTTATTGAAACTTCGAGGAAATTTCATACAGACATTCAAATAAATATTGTAATTTTTTTGGAATAATTTCTCGGAAAATATGGAAGATCAGCTGCCACCCATTGGAGGTCACCATCAGAGGTAGCTGTTTGTGTCCATTCTGGAGGCCACGGTTTTTATCTGAAATCAATAGGGTTTCAAACTTACTTATAGAGGACATGTCTTCCTTCTACATGAACCTAAATTAGGAGTAATATCATCGTATAGAGTATTTTATCATGGCAAAGAAGTAATAAAAAAATGGCCAGGAATTATACTCTTTTTTTTTTTTTGAACACTTCTACCAAATTAAATTCTCAATTTTTTGTGGAGAAGTTAAGTTCACATAGAAGAAAGACATCTGCTCAAAGTAAATTTGAATCCCTATTGATTTCAGATGAAAACTGTGGCCTCCAGAATGTACACAAACAGCTACGTCTGATGATGGCCTCCCATAGGTGGCAGCTGATATCCTCCATATTTTCCGAGGAAATACTTTCAAAAAATGACAATATTTATTGAAATATAAGTTTAGAATGTTTTCAAAGTGTCAATTAACTGTATACATTCCTTCCTTACGAAAAAAATCATGCGAATAACTAAAAAACGTAGGCCTGAACCCATTTTTCCCCTTAATTCAGATAAAAAGTGGATTATATGAAACATGGAGCGATGTGTGTACAAGACAAGCAGTTTACCGCGATGTTGGAGGCTCGAACATGGTAGGATATTTTGTTTTCGGATTGTTGGAGGAAAACAGAAACCATCCATGCGGACTCGGAGGACTCGGAGGACCCTGGATAGGAAAGGAGCGAGAGCAACCTGGGCTCGGGCTTGGGCCGGGTGTAATCGCTTCCCCGAAACCGGGGCTCATTATCGACCCGTCGGTCCGGCAATTACCTGCGAAGCCTCTGAGCTCCGTGTGTATGCCAGCCACAGTTTCTATATACCGCCAAGTCCGCTTCCTTCTCTCCAACAACACCAACAACGGCAAGAAAGAAGCAAAACTCAGGCTCTTTTCTCCCTTTGATCTTCATCTCCATTTCCCCTTTTCCTCTTCTTCTTCTTTTTCCTCTTCTTCCAATACCCATGTACGAATGCCGGAGTATTGCCTTATTTTGTCTGATCACATGGCACAGAATTGGCACTACCCCGGTTGCCAAATTCCGTTCCGTAATACTGGCCCAGCGAAGATAAATTATTTGCCTAACTATGACAAGTGAACATACACGGGGCTCAACCGGAAGTCAGTTCTGTACTGGGAACACACTGGGCCAATATGGTGTTTTATACTGGCTCGGGATTATTTCGTGCCGATTCATGGCACCACAAGTTGGACCAGTGTTAACGACCCAAAATTGTCCCAACATTGATTTTTTCTTGGGCCAAGCTTGGCCTTTGGTGGCTGTCAGTATTGGCAGCTATGGCACTAATACTGTGCCAATGTCAACCCAGTTTGCAGTCTGTACATGGGTAGTAGCTGAATCTCAAATTTTACTAACATTGACAGTGACAATGTACTGACGAGTCTTTGATTTTGATATCCATCAATCAGTCAGTCGATCAATTCGATCTGAAATCAGAATGCAGACAATGTTGTTGATTTTCTGATCGATGATTGTACGGACAATGCCTGATATGACCTTTCCCGATGATTCAAGGCTCTGTCTGTCTATCTGGATTTAGTTGTTTTTTTTTTTTTTTTTTTGGTATCGCGAAGCGAAAGAATGTTAGCCCGTAATTATTATTGGCGTGTAATAAAATTGGGCTGGATGAAATCTCCGGGGACGTGTACAGGCACGAGGAGTTAACGCTGAACAGTCTTGTGGCACGAAATACTGCGGGGTCAACTTTAGGCGCGGAACAGAGAACGCGGCATATCGCCACGCATTAAAATGATTACGATTTCTCTCGATCGCCTCGCCCTTTTATTACCAGCTCGTCTGTTATTCAGTTAGCTATAATTACACACGTTTATTTTATTAGCAAATTCAAGAATATTTCATCAGTCACTGCAGATACAGGCCAAACGAATTATCTATCGATTTGTTCAAATCTCACTTTGTAATGACCATATGTCTCTCCTGGATATTTCGAAACAACAATTGAAAAATTCACCCCAATATTGTCAGGTGATCGATCGTTTATTCGATAGAACATTTCTCGACCTTCGGGACACAAGAATGAAGAAAAATTATTCAGTCATTCGAGATGTTGGGGTTCGAGCTCCAAAGTTCTCAGTTCAAGTACTGGATAATTTTTTCTTGAATGAAAAGGAGAAGTTTCGAAAAATAACACAATGAGAAGTTCTCAACTTCATTCGGTTACTGAGTTTCAAAAGTACGAAAATTTCGTAATGAGTTTCTAATTCGATCCAACGGTATAGAAGTGGATTAGTCACTGCACCAAGGAATTTCTATATGCTAAATCAAGGACACGTTGCCATACATATTAAGCCGGGTTTCTCGTCAAATTCTATATCTACAATATTTCCGAAAAAACACATCCGTGCAATAGCAGATGAAGTAGATTCGTTAGGAAAGTACAAAATGTGTTCATGTTCATGCACATGTTCTGAATGTGATGAACATGATGATGAATATGCACGTGAACCTAGAATTCGCACTTGGTTCATCCGTCATAACAAACCATCGAAGGTTTGCAATTAGCATATAGCGGTAAGATGTTTGATGAATGAATCCATTCTTCGATGAACCGTTTTCCACTCGATGATAATGAAACGATTTACGAATGCCGGTGTAGTACCGGATCTACTCACATGGCACAGGATTGGCACTACCCCGACTGCCATATTTCGTTCAGTAATACTGGCCCAGTACACATAAATTATTTGCTCAGCGTTAGGCAAATGCTGATGACTATAGTACTGACAAGTGAACATACATGAGGCTCAGCCGGAAGTCAGTTCTCTACTGGGAACACACTGGGCCAATATGGTGTTTTATAGTGGCTGTGGATTATTTCGACCGGTGTTAACGACCCAAAATTGTCCCAACATTGATTTTGACTTGGGCAAAGCTTGGCCCTTGGTAGCTGTCAGTATAGGCAGCTATGGCACCAAAACCGTGCCAATGCCAAACGAGTTCTCAGGACGTACATGGGACTCTGTGAAAAATTTGCAATACCAGTGATTTTTGCGTGGGTTTAATTTTTCAAGAAGGATTTATAGTTTCATGCGGCACTTGCGCGACAAGATCAAAAAACGCAGGAGTAGGTATACAGAAATCATGAGTATAATAACAAGTACGAGTTAACTGTTAAGGAGCACGTGAACGCGAACGTGAAGTACGGCTAATAAGGCGTGAGGTAAAGAGATATCGCAAGCCGCAGCATGTAAAGTACTTTAATGCGGTGCTTAATGAATCGTAAACTGCCGCCACAAGTAGGTAAAGCTGCAGTTAGGTTAGGTATACATATAAGGTGGCTTGAAGCAGGTGAGTTTTGCGGGTGAAAAATATCACGCTGAGCGATATGTACACAGGCTTTGGTGTAGCAGGTATTCATACATTCATATACGAGTGTGCGAAAAATCAACAGATTTTCAGCATCAGCTGCATGTGTGTTAAAAGCACGCATTAAGTCCAACACTGATGTATAATGAACGTAATACAACGTAAAGAAAATTGCGGATTTTCAATTATCTTAATTAGGTGAGGCTCGATGACTTCTCTCTCTCTCTCCTCATGTAGTACCTATTTCAGTATTGGTATACCATGTGCTGGTAGACAGTACTAACCCAGCACCTACCGCAAGAGCGGAAAGAATTACGCGGTTCGAAACGACCCGCGAGGTTGTGACCTTGGGAAGAGACCGCTGCCCGCAAAGGTGGTGATTACAGGTGCAAAAACGCCAACCACGCGCGAGCCATTCCAACAGGAGAAGAACTTACCTGAGGATCACGTCCCCGAAGTATATAGTAGGTACCCGTTCCCGGTTGCAGAATATTTTATGCAAAATATATATATGAACGGGGTTTCCACGCAATACTCTTTGGCTAAGGCTCAAGGGTTACGGTTGGCATCATTCAGAATAGTCCAAAATTAATTTCTTTCTTTACCACAATTCAATTTACAACATTTCAATACACCTGCTGAACAAATTGAGACACACCGATTGGTCAGTTTCCACTTTTCTCAACTGGACCGTAAGGTCCTTCGGAATACTACAGCCCTTGAAATTAGTGGATCCGATTTTTGGGCAAGTCAATTACCATTTCGAATATAAATGGAAAATGATGTTCCATTTTTGCAAAGTTGGCCATATCCTAGATGACTATTTTTCTCATTTAATTTCCGACTCTCGATTAACAACTGCACGACTTCTGAAGAATCTTTGACTCTGAGAAGTCGAATCGGTCCAGCATTGTGCTTAAATTCGTGTAGCACATCCTTTGAGATGAGATGAGAGGAGCATAACGATCTGGATTAGACTTTGGCAAAGAAAAAGATATAAATCGATTTTGGACTGCGTGCAATTTTTCTATACCGTGACACACTTGCCCAGTAAAAAGGTGATCGACTCCATCACTAAAAAGATTTATGGGGGGTGTTTGGCATGATTTTTTGAAAGTCCGAAGTATTAGAGTTGATAATTATTAGGTAATTGAGTTATTCGAAGTATTAGAGCTGCGTGGAGATCGGAGTATTTCATTTGAGCGAGTGGTTAATTGTATAAGACGTTTAGAGGCAGCGGAGAAATCATTTTTATTGTTCTTTCCTGCCACTAAAATTTTTCTCGGAATAAATACTATACGCGATGCTGGGACGGTTCGGTTCTCTCGGATTTTCTGGAACTCGGTTTGTTTCCGTTTAAAGCGGTGCCTTTTGTCCACGCAGCTTCTCTTCCAACTGCTATTTCAATTACTAACAATAATAATATCATTCTCACTGATGATTTTCAGAGAATACGAAAAATTCCGCTAAAATAAACTCTTCCCTTCTGCGTCACAGCCTGCACAAGCGGTTTTCACTAAATAAGAAGAACTGCAACGAAATCGCTTCAGTTTCCTGTTCCAATCTCAGAATACCACAGGAATTCTGGATAAAAACTCATATTTACATCCAATTGCCAAAAATCCCCGTGATAGACCAAATTTCATTTTTCAAAATTCGTCTATTTTATTATCCTTGCGATAAAATCTCAGGCGTTTTCATTTACTACGTATATCCGCGGAATGAGTTCTGCACTTTCTTCGCTACGTCTTTTGCAATTTTGAACAAATTTTCCTCGGAATTTGTTGTCTATTTTTTTTATTTTTTATTTTGGAATGATCACTATGGTTCATTGTACCGGTAGATTGATAATTATGAATAAGGTTCTTCCGCGACTATCTATATCAGAGTTGGGTAAAAGCAGCTGTGCGTATGAGGTTGGGAATAGTCTGTTCACCACATTATGCGTATATATATACCATGAAGGTTTTACGTAAATCTTGAAAGGAAAAGACGAAGAAGAAGAAGAAGAAGAAGAAGAAAAGGAAGAAAAAGAATAATAAAAACGGGCCCCCGGTTCGTATAACTTTACCGGAATGGCCTGGTCATAATGGGTAGCAGTTTGGAAAGTCGTCCGCAGCCCGAAGGCAACACGCACGCGGTAAAGGTGCCCGTATAGCCCAGATCCGCGTCACGAGGAATAAGAAAGAATATACTTATATACCTACATTTTTACCTGTATATTATACTTGTACCTTATACCTACGTATGCATCCATAACTACATCTACTTATACATCTATACACGGGAAGATAATCTTCCACGCTCTCCCAGCCATCGTATTCCCAGTTTTCTATCCCGTCTACATACTTCATAATTCGGTTTGCCACCAGTTTTTTTTTTTTTTTTTTTTTTACTTCTATTTTTTGATTGTTCCAAAATGATCATTCTGGTGATTAGCAATTAGAATTTTAACAATTCTTTCAAATCAAATTTTTCACCCTCGGCGGTTTCGCGAGGAATACTATTGAATTGAAAGTATATATATAGCATTTGAAAAGCGCGCCATTTATAACGTCACTTTTCAGCATACCTAACCTCACTTCGCTGATCTAACCTGCGGAAATCCCACTGTGATTTCTCCTATTCCATAGTCTTGGACAATTTTCAGTGACGTCACGGCCGATGAGAAGTTTTTCTCTGGGCATCTGACTTTTTAATGACTTTGATTGACTTGTAGGAAAAAATTGGACTCTTCGCATAGTGTCGTAAGATTTTGAATCAATTTTACTGGATTCAATGTTTATGTATGAAAAATGATCCTGATAATATAATAAGAATTCATTTTGTGGTAAACCTAATTGTAAGTAGTGCTTAATTCAAGTTTCATACTGAATCATAGGATTTGTCGTTGAATCGGATTTGAGGGATTGTTAGAGATGCTTTCGAGATTACAATTCTCCGTTTTTCGGGAATGGTAAAACTGAATTTGACAAAATTTAAGGTACTCATGCATCACTTTGGCAGAAAGTGGCTAAATATCTCACTTTTACAAAATTTCGGAATTTAGCTAACTGAAAACATTCAAAATCAGAGTTTTCAGGTTAGGTGGAAGGATCTGGCAATAAATGAATGCAAGTCTTGTCAAATTTTTAGAAGTAACCACTCAGCGATCTTATGCCAAAAAAGCGTCGCTTTTCGAAATTTTATCAAATTCGGTGGTTTCGCTTTAGAAAAACTATATGTGGTCTGCGTTTTCGACACGATCAAAGGATTACCATAATTGTCTCCAGAGGTTCATGGAATCTGAAAAATGAAGTTCTTTTCGATTCCTATTGAACATTTTTCTGAACTGACGCAATCCCAATAGCTTTTGGGTGTTTTGCTGAGGCGGTATAGCTGTATATAGACCTGCAAAATTAATATTTTTCAAATTACTGGTACGCCTCACGGAAATAATTCAGAGACACCGTTTTTTTTTTTTTTTTTTTTTTTTTTTTTTTACAGCAGGTTACTAATATTTCAAACTCTAATTCAGAATTATTTTGGGTTCTGAAGCCTTTGCCTTACAGAGTAGAAGGCTATCAAAGAAAAAGTGGTAGGTAATTGTTGTAGGGTACAGATCCGACGTAGATCGAAGCCTTTTGAAATTTGGACGGAATTTTCTACAATGATGTAATTTCGAGCCAAACTAATGAGATTTCATGAATTCAATTTTCTAATTTAGAATTTGTGGGTTATAAGATTTTTTTTTTTTTTTGGTTCATTTCCAGAATAAATTGTGTTATGTGCGCCCATCGACGTATGAGTTGGATCTTATTTCTAGATTCTGGAAAGAGAAGGCTGCAAACCCTGAAATAATTTTGAATTACACTTTGAAATACTACTAACCTGCTGTAAAAAAAAAAAAAAAAAAACTGTTATACTTCCTTAATACGTGTGTGATATGGAAAGGCAAAAGTTCGGATGACAGATTTGTTCTCATTTAAGGAAAGGAGGGAAACTCGTAAACTGAAATTCGAAAAGTTGCGATCAGAGGTTGAATTGAACGAGCTTGTAATGACCGAGCTGACAGATGGTTGGATAACAGTTCTTCTTTATTAAGTACGGCTATACGAGCTTTCTTCGCATCGCCTCAAGCAACGTGCCAGGGGTATAGTATAATGACGCGGTGATCAACGGCAATAAAATCCACATTACATAAGGTCGCCTGTATTATAATAACGCGTAAACACTGGCGCATGAGATTAAGCTCGTATAAGGCTGAAGGGTGAGACTTAACAAGCCTTTCGTAATTCGCGTTGCTAGCCGATGATCATCGACCACACTATATTATATATCTATATATATCTGAAAATATCTAACGTATCTATTTACAATGCTTTCTATAAATATTTATTTATTTATCTATATTCATCCGGAAACATAAGAAATTAATGATCATCTTAAAACCTTGATTAGAATTGTATTTGCCTTGTATGGATCGTCGATCAAGTTATGGGTACGATCTTATGATCAGCCCGATCTTCGGCCAGACGAATAAGTCCGGCTGGCCGAAT
Organism: Ametastegia equiseti; assembly: GCA_963989295.1. Classification (NCBI taxonomy): domain Eukaryota; kingdom Metazoa; phylum Arthropoda; class Insecta; order Hymenoptera; family Tenthredinidae; genus Ametastegia; species Ametastegia equiseti. The sequence goes on from OZ022399.1 coordinate 7,986,344, forward strand.
GGCCGCGATATACCGGCGTCGCCTCATTCCTGAGTAATCGTTCGAAGCCGAGACGCGTTCTGGGCCCAAGTTATATTCTATCCTCTTCTCTTTAGGCCGCAGACCGCCATTTTCTAAATGCTGTAAGGAGTGCCGTGGAGATACCAAGTTTCGATTTGACGTTATACTCGCCACACCTTCGTATCTACACTCCAGAAATTTATATTTGACTAGATACAAGATCGATACCAATTGCCAATAATAAGCGTACGAAACCGCAGGATTGCAATTGCTCCTGAGATGTATCGCAAAGTTTTATTAAAATCCTGTGAAATTTTCAGAGATTACGAATTACGAACGAACTGTTGCTTCTTGACTCGCCATACTGGTGATATTATCGAGAACCGGTAATTAAAATCGGCCAAATTATCAGAGCAAGTGATTTGAAATGAAAAAAAAAAAAAAGAAATAATTACTGATCATTGCTACCTTTACACTATGAATTATTATTGGACTCTTAAGTAAAATTTGATAGAAATAAGGCTTGCTGATACATTTGCGTGAAGAAAGGATAGCTGAGGAACATTGGGAAATTCTATTTTTCGGTCGAGTCATTTGGAAATTAGTGAAAAAGAAATCTTCGATTAGTGGAAAATCGATCAGATATTCTATCACGATTTTTTCGGGGCGGGATTATTTGGGATTCCGAATTAAAAAAATTGCGGGAGGTATAGGAAATTCCGAATTGTCATACTACCGACTCACAGTTTATAGAAAGATTATTCACCCGAAAGTCTACGTAGCCAATTTGAAAATCTCCGATTCGAAAAATCCCGGAAGCTCAAAATTCCGAAAGTTGAAAAACCGTAAGTTTAAAACTCCAAATCTCGGAATTCACGAGATGCAACGTCGTTTATTTGACAGCTTTGTCATGAGCTTCCCTCAAATTTTTATATTCTTGGACTTTCTGAGTTTTAAACTTTCGGATTTTTGAGCTGTCTGCATCTCGACCTTTCAAAATTGCAAGTTCTGAACTCTAACGTTTCTAGAAACTCAAAATCGCGTCTCAAGTAAATTCCGAATTTTTACCTCCCGAAACTTATGGAAATCGAAACTTCAATCCCGCCAAATTTTTCCAGTTTAATTTCCCGGATTTCATTTGTCATAGCAAATTTTTCGAACAATCCAGATTCTCAAATAGTCGAATCGAAGCAACCGGCGAGTCTGAATCCATGTATAGCAAGTGTTTGAAAATTATGGACGATTAGGATGTGAAACGCGGAATGATTTTGGGGATAAGATATAAATAATTCGATTTTGGACTAAGTACCTTTAATTATCCCTCTCATAACGATTTATATTATTACCGAGTCGATTCTCGGTGGCTATATAAGTATGAAGTATAAAGCATCTCTGCTACTGAGTATGAGACAATTAATGCCCGTCAGTTTATTTTAGCCTTTAGGTGCCTATTATTAGCTTGACGTCTTGTTACGCGATGCGTTCTGGGAACGCGTCATGTTTGCTTGCCGTGTTCACTGAATTTCTGGAATCCAGAGGTTGACGCTCCGAGCAAATTGGATAATGCAATGAGTTCATTTAACAAAGTGCCCCCAGCTCATTCTCCAGCATACCGAACCGAATCTACCATAGCTTGTTAACGTCAAAATAACCCAACGATATCTTATACCAGTCGAAGAGATTTTCGTTTCACGTGTTCCTTGGTGAAAAAAAAAAAAAAAAAATCGATTATGGATAGGAAAGAGATATTTTGGTTCCATTGGATCGTCGATGGTGAGATGGTTCATCATTTTTTCAGACGAAATGATGATCAACGAACCATTTGACAAGTCTGAGATTCAACAAGGTGGATCAGGGATTATTCCTCCTTATAACGACAATCACAAATTTGCCACGTATCATTTATCTTGTCGTATATATATGCAACGCGAACGAAAGAGAGAAGAGGAGGTTAAAAGAACCAAAAAAATAAAAATAAAAAAATAAAAAGATGCGCATAGCTTGTCTGACAAGTACTTCGCGTGACGAGTGTCTACCTACACACTTACACGTTACTACGGAGGCTTTAATCACTGTCCGACGATCTGCAAGATAACGCTGACTACGTTTTAATTACTCACTGCACCAAGAAATGCAAAATAACACGAAGGTCACATAACGGATCACTGACCGCTCCAGGAGTAGGAATATTTTTCCAAAATTTGAATCAAATCCAAATCTCAAACCCATAGAAATAACTGAATTTTTATCTCAAGAGCAAATTGTAGCGTATGAAGCTGCACACCGTAGAGTGGGAGGAAATGTCCGATTCAAAATGAAGTCAAATATGGTCAAAAAAGCGGGTTTGAGCTGACCATGAGCCAGCCTTTGAATTTCCCGTTTTCTAACTTATTCCGAGTTAAAATGTTAAAAATTCTAATAATGAAACAAAAATTACTACATTGATGTATTTCAAAATTCGGTCATTTCTAGTTTGGAGTAAATGTTATCGATAAAGACCAAGATCATCAAAATCCAATGATCCGTACCTACTCGAGACATCAGTAGTTGAGATTTTTGGTTTAAAATTTCGATTTTGAATAACTCGTAAGCCACTTCACCGATCAAATCCAAAATCTAATCAACTTTAGGTTACGGAGAACCGCGTCAGTTGAGACTAAAATCATCAGAATCCGATGATTCGTTCTCGAGATATCGTCAAACAGAAAACTAGATCATATACATACGTACACACACACACACATAGAAGTCCATCAAAAATTGTTCAGAAATGATTCTCTGGACCTGAAAATGTAAAGATCCGGTGAAAAGTCAACTTCTAATTTTCGGAATGATTAGAACAACTTCTTTTTTTTTTTTTTTTTAGAAAAAAAAAAATCAAAAAATAAAACGGAAAACTAAAAATTGGCGCTGCAGTGTTGATTCTCGGGATTAAAAAGAACTTTTAATCGTTTCATTAGAATCTCTTTGAACGCGGTTGTAGGTTGTCTGCAGCGATTATCTCTAGCCTCGATATATCTGATCGCGTGTTTGCCGAGTGTCTATGGAAAACTACTGCTGACGAGCTATTGGGATTTACTTAATCTCGTTCAGTCCGTTTTACGTGGATCCACTATTACATTAAATCGACGATTTCTTCTTCCACACTATATACTGTTATACATGTATTCAACGATCGATCCTATACGTATATGTGTACATGTATGTTACGTAACACAGGCGTGAAAATGACGTTGTGAACGGTACCCCATAAATTCGTTGATATTATACATATATATATACATTATAATGTATCGCCGAAGAAGCAACAAGGTTGAAAACGAAAAATCTTCTTCTTCAGAAGGATAACCCTCGCGGTGGTAAATATACTGAAACAAGTAGGTATGATTGCGCCTGTTCGCGAGCGGTCGCGCCTCGTTCCCACGTCCCAAGGAATCGTAGAGTCGAGAGTATCCGAACGGGGATAATTATAGGCCGGTAATTGCTACTACTTAATATTCCGTGAGTGTATCTCATTCCGTATGTATATATATATATATATATATATATATATGCTGTGTAAGCGGTATTCGAGTTGGAATTACACGGGTGCCGTGCCGTAAGTCCGGATACATTGAACACCTAGAACACTTATATCCATCGGCGGATGCTGTAACCTGCTAAACTTATCCGAAACTAACCAGATACGTCAAAACATGTCGGTACAGTATCGAACAAGCAGGTAAATTTGCTTACCATGATGGGCCAGCCCTGAACGTGTCCCGTGCGGATCTTTCAAGGTCGAACAACACGAAACTACTCGATCGATCTATTTAAAAAATCAGTCATTGCTAAGTTGGAGCGAAAGCTATTGATGAAGATCAACATCATTAAAGTCCGTTGATTTGTTCTCCAGATATGATAATTTGAAATTTTTTTTTGTGAAATTTTGTTCCCTTATTACTCAGAAACTAGTCTACCGATCCAGTTGAAAATCTAATCAGCTCTGAGTTACAAAAAACTACATCGATTGAGCCAAAAATCATCGAAATCCGTTTATTCGTTCTCAAGATATTATCGTCGGACATAACATTGATCACACACCCAGACGTCGATCCAAAAATGTTTGGAGGTGATTCTCCAGACCTGGAGATCTGGTAAGGACTAAACTTTTCATTTTTGAAGTGATTATGATAACTCCCCTTTTCTCAAAAGCGAGAAGTTAAGAATGATTTGTCATCAATTCGATAACAATTGGTAATAATGGAATTCCGAACATGGTCCCGTAGCACCTTAAGAGGCATGAGTCAGTCATGGGGTTATTCACGTTTGGTTTTGCCAAAGGTCTGACACGGCAATTAAGGATCATATAACAACACATATACCCCAAAGTTTTGCTGTACCGGTGATGGAACGTGTCATTCCTGATGTTTTGTACCGAATCAAAGCTAATCCGATTTTTACGGAGGTTAACATTTTGTGGCAAACTGTCTTCCATCTTGACTGCCACTCAAAACTCTACAAAATTGCGAATAAGATAGCCATCGTTTATAATCACAAATTTTTGACGATGAGATCAGACCAATATAGGTACGTGTGGTTACTGTATGATTCTCTGAAGCGGGTACTTAATTTTCCTGTTTTTGATACAAGCCAATTTTCGTCCATCCGTAGTAAACGGTTCTCAAATTCTTAGCATCTGCTGACTATTTCAATGTATAAATAATGCATCAACCACAATTGGCATAGATTTTGCAGCAAAGATTGTGAAATGCTCTGGTATCCGATGTGAAATGATCAAATATAGTCTTTTCGAAATCTTTTCCAGAAGAATCCTCGTTTGATCATCTGCAGTCTCTGCTGTACGTTACATACTTCGACCATTGTCTCTTTTCTATCGTTACTTCGATCGATCGATCTTTCGAATGTACTGAATGAACCTACTATCTGCAAAAAGTGCTGAACTCTTTCGAGCGATTGATCTTTGATTCAACACGGTCGGAGCATGATACAGAAATTTGATACGCCGTGCTTTTGATGATTTGATATTCCTCTGCAGTGCTGTATGTAGTGAAGTTTCTTCCAATATGAGATAATGAATGAAATCCAAACTGCTGTACCCCATGAAATGCCCTGGAAAGATGACGTCGGGATGCTCCGGAGGATCGCAAGAACAAACTGCCGCTAGAAACTACCAATTGGCGTCTCATCCAGCCCGGCAATTTCCTTTTATTAAAACCTACTATTGGAATGTATAACCATTATTTTGAACTGTGAATTCATTCTAACATTTTACTAACATTTTCGCGCCACATGAACGGAACTCAACTGCGAAAGGGTATTTTTTTGGCACCGTCAATCATACCATCATTGACTATGGGTTATTTATTTCCTCTGCTCACCTGCCACACGCAGGACGGAAGATGGTTGTCATTTTGTTCAGTGATTCCTGGAGGCCGACAAAGTAGTAAAAAGAATAGTAATTCTCTCGTGTTAAAAATCGTCGGTCTCCTAATTTCGGGTCGCGTGTCGAGACCGCCTTGTAGTAATAGAGGAATAAATGTGTATACATTGTGAATATAACTGCAGGCAGTTATGCAGCTTGAAAACTGGTTCAAAAAATTGAATACTCGACGTTTACTTATACCACCCGGTGTTCATCGCCCATGTTCAATACCTACCAGACTGGGCGCGTATAGCTTGTGCACGGGTTTTGAAATGAGTCAATCTTGGCTGATTGTAACCTATTCACTGTTTACGTACTGGGATAGTAATTATCACACTCTAACTTGGTCGTAAGGCTGGTCAATTAAGAGCTTGTTGTCCAAGTGCAGCATAATAAACTTCATCATCATCATTATCTTCACCAAGTAATCAACGACTCGAGAAAGCAACGAACCAAGGAAGTAACGATTCTGAAATCTCCAGACCAAAGTAAACATGCCACGAGCAATTGCTCCGTATCAAGATCCGCGAAGTAAAAGAGTTGCCAAAAAAAAAAAAATCCACTTTTTACTTGTGTCCAGTCTCATTAATGATCCACACGGTGATAAATATAAATAGCCGAACATTGTTTCTTCAGTTGACATTACGAAATGTATAGGTAGCAAAGTTGGCTCTAGATAGACAGGTGACCCGTGAAGTATAATGACCTTGGCTTAGTTGTCGCTGAAGAAAAGTAATCGTACCGGACAATTGCCGTTTCGATTTCTTTCCGGAGGAGTACATGTAGTGGGCTGCAGCAATGTAGCTGTAATCTACCATTTTCTGAACAGTAGGTAGGTAGGTAGGTTGCAGAAGGTAACAATTTGAGCTGGTCGCAAATTTGCTGCAGTGTTTTGTAATTATTCGTTTGCTGCCTGTTTCGAAGCGAGCAGTGATTGGTCAGCAAATAAGAACCGGCAACTCTCGGCTGCAATCTTGTGCTCATAGGAAATGGACGATGAGGAGCATACTGGCCGCAACTACCACGTGCAGTGATTATCTTGTAAAATAGAGGAGGTCGTTCGCTCTTTTCTCTGCTCATTCGTTACTTCGTTCATTCGTTCGTGACACTTTTCTTCAAAGTAATATATAATAATAACAACACCATGAAGTTCGGTCATATTGCGGCAGAAACACGCGCCGGGAAGATTAGGATATAATAACCCCTTTTCAACTCAGAGCGTTAATCACTCTCCAGTCCTACACACCATGCCGTATCTAGCTGCTATGATGAAAATAGTCCACATTAAAGGGCACCCAAGTAAAGCCACGAATTTCTTCTTGTGCTAACGCGGAAACACATCGTGAAGGTTTTTTATAGGGCAGTGGAGTAGGTGCGGAAGTTTTCTGAAATCTTTTGGAACGCGGTGACATTGGTGTATTAAAAGTCCTGCAATGAAGTGAGCCTTGAGCCACGCGTCTGCACGCATGCCGAAAACTTTCTCACTAGCTAGGAGTAACAGTATATATAATACGCCGCATGATAAATAATAATTCAGGAAATGCCAGGAAGTTGTCACACCATGATGGTATGCGTGAGAGCCTGCCTGCCTGGCCGAACGTCATGTAGAGGAGAAATTTTGGCCTCACTTTGAGTGACGCACACGCATGCTTCACACACGATGTTCGTGCGTCTTAAAAATTTCGTCGCAAAGTTGCTTTGGAACTTGGAGCCCCTCGACGATTATCGATAAGCGGGTACACAGTCGCTGCGGAAATTCACTGATTGATGTGTTTGAAAAATTGTGCTGAACGTTTCTAAAAGTCCTTTAGAAAACCTTTGTCGAAATAACTTATCCCTCTCGTCCTTGTTCCAAGGTCCCGTTGGACGGAGAATGCGACTACTCCGTGATCGTGGGTTCATTACGATGAGTTAATTACATAAAAATTGCACGGCAAATGTTGTGCTCGTGCGTGGTGGTGGACCCTTGGCTCAGATGCTAGTCGGATGACCACCAAAGAGGAAAGATTGCGGGAGCAGAGCATCAGCGAAGGGCCCAGGACCGAGAGAGAACTTCATGAAGAGATAAAGACGAAGAGAAGAGGCCCTGAGGATGGAGCTGATGAGGCCCGAGGCTGAGGCTGTGGAATGGGGGATCAAGTCCACTGATCTGGAGGATTGGAGCCTCGACGTACCGGAGGATGGAGGATGGAGCAAATAAGAAGCGGCACGCAATGAGACGGAGATTGTGCAAAATGGAGCAAGTCCTGCCCTCGTTCACTTCATGTCCACATCTACTTTAGATACACGTGTGTTCAAGTGTCCTGATGAACGTCACTGCTGCACGGTTACCTACGCCAAAGCTACGTGAACCTCTGCCCATGCAGATATTGCAAACTGGCTCGGCATTGGTGGGATATTGGTGCGATAGCTGCCAATACTGACGTCTACCAAGGGCACAGCTTTGCCCTAGTCAAACTCAATGTTGGGATGATTTTGGGTTGTTAACACCGGTTGAACTTATGGTGCTGTGAATAGGCACGAAATAATCCGCAGCCAGTATAAAACACCATATTAGCCCAGTGTATTCCCAGTACAGAACTGACTTCCGACTGAGCCCCATGCACGTTCACTGGTCAGTACTAATCATCAGCATTCGCCCAACGTTGGGCAAATGATTTATCTGCACTGGGCTAGTATTACCCGACGAAATTTGGCAGCCAGGGTAGTGCCATTCTGTGCCATGTGGGTAGATACGGCAATACTTCGGTATTCGTACATGGGTGCATGTGCAAATGTACGTAGAGAGATTGAAGGTGTGTTTGTGATACATGGCAAGGATACCTACGCATGCCTACGATGAACGATTCGCTTTACTATACATGGATAGGTGGCTAGATGTGTAACGCCTACAGTAACACGCGGTTATCTGCTAATGGCAAGCACATAGTCAGGGAGTGAGTGAGTGAGTGAGTGAGCCAGGTGAACCTATACAGCAGAAGAGCAAAGCCCAACCTAACCGCGGCGCCAGCGAACGTGATTGCTGGATTAATTGGATACTGTGCGGTTCGAATCCGGTCCACCGATTATCTCGACTCCGATGTTCCCCGAGTTCTCAATGGAGAACGAAATAATTCAGTGATGATGGTACTACATACATGATGTATCGTGTGCTTCTTCATTGGGAGAAAAGAATTTTCACGTTGGTTGAAAACACGTTGAAGGGGGGAAACTTTTTTTTTCTGTCTTTCTTTTTCTTCTTCTTCTTGGTTCTTCGGGCCGAGGAAAGAGGAGCGTCGAGGCATAAACGTTCGTGCTGCGAAGAGTGCTGACGATGTAGCAATTCCGGTCATTGGTGCGGCTTCCTTGAGTATAGCACTGCTGAAAATGGGGAAAACGGTCCTGGTGCTTCGCCACAGATCGAGAAGAACTGAGAGGGTATGAGAGGGATGGAAAATCCATGTGGAGACCCGAAATGGAGAGAGTTGGCACGACGTGACCGCGAGAGAATTGATGCCGACCAGTCCCAGTGCTGACTTTGTGTTTTCGTAATTCTCTCTTTCACGAAACATTAGGCATCGCTTATCGGATCTTCTCCCCAATGCCATTTTCTTCTCAACCCAAAAAAACACCGACTTACCTCGGTGTACCTCACAAATCCATACCTCCATTTCGAAAATCATGGGAGAGTCAAACAAAGAGGAATAGGAGAATAAAGAGTCGAAAGCCTTACCATGATGAATAAGTATATAGTTACGTTAACGTGACAATGAATATCTGCAAGCCACATCGATATCATTCGATGTTCACACACGCTGAGATGATGTTGGAGTTTCCGTAGTTCGAAGAAGCGGGTGACAAACGAATGAATGAATGAATGAATGAATGAATGAACTGGAATGGTTTATATTTCCATAAACGAGAATTGCGACTGGTCTTTTTCGGTGCTTCGCATAGTGGGAAAAGTTTGACAATAAACTTTGGGGTCGTTGGTAAAAAAACCCGTGAAAATGGTCCCGCTCCACTTGAACGCGGAGTAGAGAGCAAACAGCTCCATAAAGGTCCCTTTCGAGTTGCTGGTCTACAACCCGGGTGAATAAGCTTAAGGGGGTTTCACCGGGTTGCGGAGATTCCCTATAACAGCACACCACAAAAAAAATACAAGTCCACTTGAATTCGGAAGTTCCGTTCGACCTGGGGTCGCTTTCGCCGAACCATGAATACCAATACGAATACAGCGCGAGCCGAATGTCTATGCAGTTTTATTATTTTTCACGTCTAGACTTTCGCTGTTCAGTATATTGAAGATTCGATTTCAATTTTTGCTATAGATTTTCCACTCTGTAATCCTTTAGTTAGATCAAATATCGCCGATATTCTGAGATGATGAGCATTTGTGTCTTTGTCAATGTGACTTAATGTATCATTGTTGTCTGAACTGTGTGATTAGTTGAAGAAAAAAATCAATTATACAGCTTTGGGTATGAAGATGAATCGTGAATTTTGGGTTCGATGATGGAAGTAATGCACAAAATTTTGGGTCAATAGTTACCTGAATTTTGAATCGTGCAGCTTTTTTTCAGCTCTTCGTAGTTGTGGCTACCTATATAGCTTATTAACAAGCTGCAGGACCGCTAAATCGTTAGTAGAATCGGTATGGATGGATAATGTTAGAACAGGCGGCTGATGACGCACCTTGAAGGGAAAGAAGGAAAAAAGAGGCAGAAAAAAAAAATAAAATAAAGGAGAGCAGAAACAAATTATTCCCGAAAAAGTTAATTTCCCTGAGGCGCCATAGGCCACTGGCCACCCTGCCCTGGGACCGAGCTAAACGTCTGGATCCTCTCGAAGCGGTACCCTCTGACCCTGCGTTAATTAGTACGGGCCGATTACCGATTTAAATAAACCGCCCTGCCTGCCTCCATCCCCGAAAACCAAATCCACCCAAACCACCCGGCTAATCCAACTTTCAAAGGTTCGTATAGTAATACTTGTTGGTACCTACTCTCACTTCAACACCTGGGAAAGATTTGGTGCTTCCGCGGTATAGAAGGTGTTCGGCTTTTTTGCGAAATTTTTGCCTTTTTATTTGTCAATCAAGGAAAAAATCTGCCTCAAAAAGTAGAGTTACGTCTTTCAGAGAGATAACGAACATGAGTATGAAATGATTTGAGTCTGTTGGATTTTTGGTGGATTGATGATGCTCGGGGAAATCGAGTTTTCAGTTGCAAAGTGGAAGCAAACTGATGCATTTTATAAATGAACAATTTCTCTCTATTTGTTGGTTTGTAAATTTGGATTTTTTTTTTTTCTTTTTGCGGATGAACTAATTTGAGGATACTTTAGGGATTTTGAAGAGACAAAAACGGGACACCCGGTATAGGTGTGTATTTGTGAGGGAAGGGACCACGCGAGAAAGAACTAACCTATCATTACGCGCCGCCGCAGATAATTCAATTTATTTTTCATATTTATGAGACGCCGACGCTTATCCGAAGAAGTTAACGCCAAGGTATACAGCCTTGTATGGGATACGTATTGTAACTTTCGTATATGGTTCTCGCAAAAGTATCTTTAGCTATGAGGCCGTATGCCGGATGACGGGATGAGCTAGAACGAGAAAGAGACAAACCACGGCTTTAAGGGTGGTTCCCCGGGTCGTAAACCATCTCCGACTAAACCCTGTACATAACCACTTTATCCTTGACTAAGTAACTGTCCATAAAAAAAAAAAAAATACCGTTACGTGAATCGTTTTGCAGTCAAAGGCTGATGATAAATCAAACCCATGAACGGTACCTACCAAATACTGCAGAGCCCGCTTCTTTCGGGCGAACGTACATCGTCCAAGAAACCCAATCATTGCTCAAAAGTTTCGAATAAACACGTTCATTACACATCGAATTAATTAACCGGATTGTGGCTGGTGAGCCAGGAAATGCTGCGCGAATTTTTGAGAATTACGCCAGAATGCAGCTTGTGGTGTAATTTCGACATTATTTGAGGTTAATTCGACGTAGCGAAAAATTCTTATGCATTAAACGGTGTTGGATTTTTACACAAATCGCGAAAATATTTCTGTAGCGGAATTTCCGGACATAAATTTTCTAAATTGACATTTCATGACAATGAAACCCGATGCTGTTGGATCTTTTCAGGATGCTTTTTGTATTTGATATAAATTTTCAAGACAATTTTTGAAGATGGTTCGAAGAAATCCACCTTAGCTTTTCAAAATTTGATCGAAAGCTTCAGAGAAACGAAATGAATCAATCCAATAATGGTTGTTAAGGCGATATGGTAGAAGTGGCTTCGAACCTAACCTTGCTAGATATGAAATATGAATCTGACTGAAACTCTATCTGGTTTTTCGAAACAGCAGAATACTTAGGCACTTTCTGCCGAAGCAAAGCATTAATTTCCTGGGTTTCATTACAGTAGGTTGAACAGTTCGGAAGAAACTGCAAATCGCTTTTTGGAGGTGGTAACAATTGGTAATACCTTAAGGTGATATGGGAGTCTGTTCAAAATCCCAGTATTACCAATCATCGTCACCTCGAAAACGCGGATCGTACTTTCTCGACGACTATATCCAACCGATCCGAAAAAAACCTTCTACGAATGAGTTCAGTTTTTTTAGCAGAAAGTGGCTAAGTATGTCACTTCGGAAGAAAAACTGACAGGATTTCAGTAAAACGTATGTTTGTTATGTTAGCTAGGTTAAGTTGGAAGTAATCTGTACTTTATCACCTCAGGCCGAAATAATCATTATATATGGAAATGAATTCTATTAGTCTCCACTGATATTCTTCAAAATACTTTGTTCATTTAATGCAGCCTCTTCACACGATTTTTGGAAATAAGCTGAAGACATAAGTCCCTCGGCTTTTCAAAATGAAATATCTGGCGACTTATCCTCTGTTTCATAAAAATAGGCTAATTCAGGTAAAAGGTTCGTCTCGTTGAGACGTAAAAAATATTATGAAGAAGAAAGTCGCGGAGGGTTTGTAGATTTAGTATAAGGTGGTAGGTATATATGTATAATGTATATATGTATACATATTATATGTATGTATATGGGGCAGGATTTGGGGGCATCAGGCGAGTTTTTTGTGAGAAGTAATTAAAGCGAAACAAGTTGGTCGGTAACCTTTAAAACGAATCGTTCCATTAGCCGTCAAGTACAGGCTACAAGGCAGAGAAAAATAGGGCTAATTTTAAGGCACTAATTTGTCAAAGGCTCGTTGCACCAACTCCGTAGCTGCCCCATACTTACCGTTCACTGCCTGCGCGCACGGTAATCATAGTTTAAATTCGGATTTCACCCATTGAAAATCAAGGCTCGTCGTTCCCCGCTTTCCAGCTCACGATCGGGATCATAGGGTATCAGGGGACATTTCAACCCCCGGCATGTCATCAATATTACATGAGACCCCCCCCCCCCCTCCCCACTTCCCCCCCCTCTTCTCTCCCCCCAAAATCCGGAGAAAGAGGGATCGTCGATAAATTCTCTAAATCGTAATAGTCCCCTCAAATTTACGGACGGTCAGCTTCGTCCGCTGACAATAAGTCTGTAAGCTGCGATATTATATACAGGAATTTGTACAACTTTGCCACGATAATTTGATATGAAATTATATAATTATTATTGGAACATATGAACAAAACGGGGCGGAATTAAGATTCCCGATTTCATAAGTTCCGAACGGTCGAAATTTCGAATTTATTTGAGACACGATTCTGAGTTTCTAGAAGTGTTAGAGTTCAGAAATCGCACGTTCCGAAAGGTCGAAATACAGACAGCTCAAAGATCCAGGAGTCAAAAATTCAGAGAGTCCAAAAATCCGTAAATTTAACGGAAGACATGACAAAGCTGTCAAGTATAACCGACGTTGCATATGAGCGAATTCCGAAATTCGGTTTTCGGAATTCTGATCGTTTGGTGTTTTTTGATTCAGAGTTTTTCAAGTTGGCGACGTAGAATGTCGAAGATCTAATTTTTTTTTTTCAACTGTGCGTCGGTAGTATTGAATGTCGAAATTTTGATTTTGTGTAGCTATTGAAATTCGGAATTTCAGTCCCGTCCCAACAAAACTGCATCTATCTATATATCAAACCGTTTTACTGAAATGGAGAAAAATCGCATATTGTATAGGTACTAGGAGAACTTATCTGTCGAAAAATTTGTCTATCATTTTTATCGCAAAGTGCATTTCCTTTCTCAAGAATGGGATTCCTTTTTCATTGTAGAGGCAGCATTCTGATCTATCTTAGAAAGGGGATTTCATAGCTCTATGGGCTCATTTGTGAAAAGTCATTTTTTGGGCTCTTTTGTTTGAAAGTCTATCGCGCTGCTATTAGATTCTTGAAAGAAAGAAAGAAGGAAAGAAGTCCCTAATACAAGTTTGATAAAGGCAGTTTTTCATACCTCAAATGGCTAAAAAAAAAAAAAAACGCCCAACCCAAAAATGAATACCACAAATTTTAGATCATGGTAGGATATATTGTGGAAAAAAGTTCCAATTTTCTGCTATGAAAAAGCTCATGTGCCAGGAACCATAAGATCCAATCGCTTCCAAATTGTCTCTCCAATAATTTCTTTCAACGCTTCCACTTTTTTCTCGACCTATTACCTGGGTCACAAAATCTTACGTAAACTTTTTCCATGTGCGTGTAACACATTTTCACTCGGTTTTTGAATACTCGAAACTTTCCTCTGCCATTGTGATTTGGGAAGTTAGCGCAGCAAATAAATTCCTCTTATTTGGTATGATCTTATTTTAGTTTTCGAAATAAAAAATTCAATCTGTATTTCCGAAAGTAAACAACCGTTTTCAAAATCTAATGATCGTAAAATCGGATTCGTCTCATCGTCAGTTAAAAATCTATTGCAAGAATCGAACAAAATCATTTCGGTCAAAAAGTGAATTTGGGCTATTCGGTTTGCGGCTTCTTTACGCGGTGATAAAAATTTGTTATATTTTACCAGTGACTCATGAATAACTGTACATACATATTGGTTAGAAACCGCATAAGACGGACGGCAAGGTTTGACTTGGTGAAGGGTGGTGGCTGTTACGTTGAGGCTTTTATAGTGGCGCCAGGTTGAAAAGCCTTTGTCTTGCCGCCGGGACGCCGACGCCCACGCGACTCCTGCGTGTGGATTCGATACCTCATTTTTTTTTTTCGAACTAAATACGCGATCGTGTTCTGTGGGATTTTTTTAAAAGCGAAGAACAAGCGAATTCCATCAGATCGCGTGGATTTATAGAAGTCGTGGTAGGTGCGTGTAAAATTAATTTGCAAAATTTCGAACTTTTTTTTATTTTTATTTTTTTCTTGTATTTCGCAGCTATCTCATCTAGAGCCTTTCAACTGGCGTGGGGCTAGTCGTACATCACGCCACTCGTTTCCTAGAATCACTCCTTTTCACAGTATGCGCATATACATATGTATGTATACCGAATGGGTTAACATATTAGCTACCAACACGTTCGTGAAGCACCGAGGGACTTTCGCGTAATTACTTTCTCAGTAATTCGTTGACTGGAAGTAACGAGTGGTATACATACATTATATATATATGCGGATTATTTACGAGGGGAAATAAGATGATGGTTTCGTTGCTTTTATATTGCTTCTAGAATGCCGCCCTTAAATTCTGTACTAAATTATTTTCCGTGGACGTACCTGTACGTATATGTATTGCTAATGGAATGTGCTCAGGGTATGAACATATAATCACATTTGTGTATTCGAAATCGAAATGAAAATTTGCCATACCTTCGTATACTGATTGTAGATATCCGTGGAAACCGAACCCCAAAACCCGACCCCGTTACACCGAACGGTCTATGGAACACAAAAATGAAAATCACGAAGTCACGAAAATCTCAATCTATTTTTTACCTCAAGGTGGCTATAATAGCTCGAAAACGTTTTCCTGAATAGCTGTAAATTCTGTGGTAATGAAGAAACCTCCAAAGAGTTGATATAGTGGCAAAAGAGGGTAGTTTAACCCTCCGTGGTCTCTTTTGGATCGCTCACTATTACATTTCAAGAGTATCACCCATAGATTTTATCAAAAAATATTAAAAAATGCAAGGATTATGAATTTTTTTCACATATTTTGACATTTTCACAGCTTTTCAATTTTTCGCGATATTTTATCATTTAATCCCATACATGACAACGATTTTTCCGTAATCTACAATGTCCAAAGTTTCACCCTGAATTTTTTTTGAATCGAATAATCTAAGTGATAAGGTGCGTACGGTAGCCATTAAGAACTTGACTGGGGTCAGAATAACCCCATGCGACCACTGTGTTACATGCAGAACGTGTGATCACCCAGGATCAACAAAATGAATTGGATACCATAGACCTCTGCTGCTCAAACAGCTACTGATTGTGAGTTATGCT
This sequence comes from Ametastegia equiseti, assembly GCA_963989295.1. NCBI lineage: Eukaryota > Metazoa > Arthropoda > Insecta > Hymenoptera > Tenthredinidae > Ametastegia > Ametastegia equiseti. Next base: position 8,002,170 of record OZ022399.1, read on the forward strand.
ATTGCTGCTGAATTTTCATACATATTTTTTATTCCCAGCGCGATTTTGGCTATACCAATAGTTTGGAACCAAAATTTTTACTCAGATTTTGGATTAGGATAGGGATGCCCTTCAGTTTCTATCGCGCTGAGGAGCGGTTTTGCGACATTCCATCTTCTCAGACCACTTTACTCTTCCAAAGTTATAACAATTAGTGCTGATGAAGTAGAATCGCAGGATCGAAGTTGCTATCTGCAACAAAAAGACAAAAAATTCATCAATTTTTCTTGAAATGATAGAGATATCCAAAAACCGGGGAATCATGCTATTGGGAAAAGTTTGGCGGACGTGCCCTGAAAATTGTGTCTAATTATCTCCAACAGTGTCCCTGCAATCGTGGTCAGAGAAAGAAATATGCAAGTCAGGTAAAACCAGGACATTTTACAGAATCCCATGTACGCATCGCAAATGGTATTGGTGCCATAGCTGCCAATACTGTCAGCTACCAAGGGCCAAGTATGATGCCATGTATTGGCACGGAATAATCTGCAGCCAGTATAAAACACCATATTGACCCAGTGTATTTCCAGTACGGAACTGACTTCCGGCCATGATCTCCATGTATGTTCACTTGTCAGTACTAGTCATGAGCATTGGCCCAACGTTGGGTCAATAATTTCTCTGTACTGGGCCAGTATTAACGGACGAAATTTGGCAGCCAGGGTAGTGCCAATTCTCTGTCATGTATGGGTAGATCCGGCAATACTCCGGGGTACCTTGAAATCGCATTTCTTTCATCGAACGATACATTATAATACTATATTATAGCTTTAACAGCTGAAGATCGGTAACTTTATCAATGCATATGGTACGGCTGTTGAAACCATCCTTTCAATGCATTAATTGATCGGGAAACTCGTATATAAAGTCACTTCGTGAATTCCCTTCGTATCAAATGATACGACATTATATGCACCGCATAATCTGGTCAAGGAAAACAATATTATACCCGCACTGCTACCGCACGAGCTCTAATGTCACACCCAGAAGCTGGCCTTTAATAATTTATTAGCGACCCTAGAGATGGGGGATGATGGTGTCGAGGGTATCCAGAGCTTCGTAGAGTGTCGAGAGAAGGGTATCCCACCCGTAGGTGGACCACGAGAAGTGCTAGGGTCCGGGGACACCCCGAATCCCTTGAATTGTGTCGCGTTTGTTATGTACGATATCCCAGGGGACCCCTCAAGTACATACATACGAGTACATAATATACGCACAAACGGTCATATGCTCTCCTATTTACTTATCTATCTATCGCTAAGGGTGGTCTTAAGCTCTCGTTGATATACGAGGATTCGAATCAATTATTTATCACTTTTCGACGGGGGTAGTTTTCGGGACATAGAATACAGACGTATGCATGGCAAAGGCAGGGCAAAATCGGGTATCCCCATTCAAATGTCACTTCGGTGTAACTCGCCGCGTGCAGTACAGTGACGATTTCGAAACGTACCATACCGATTGCTGAAAAACCATCTTTTTTTTTATATAAAAGGCAAGTTTTCACAGGGTTATTAGGGTTTTCAATATTATTAGATACATATTGTAATTTTAGTGCGATATTAAGTACTACGTAGGTACAGTTCACTTGATTCATCTATCCTGGCAATAATATATGGTGTATTCCACAATAATTTGACCTGCGTCTGACCCTCGACCTCTCAGATCTGGGCCACGATTTTTCGTATCATTCCTCTGCCTCTGATTAATAACAATCGAAAATTGTTTTCAGATTTTTTTAAGTAAATTTGAGCGCGTCACGGATTTAAACAAATTTTTTCTCATACACCTCTCATGGCCGTATTGAAAAATCTGAAAAAAATAGTCGAAAATACTGCGTCAGGTATAAAAAATTTTTGAATCAAAATTCGTAATGTCTGTTGTTTTTTTTTTTTCTTTTTCAATTCAACCTGACCTCACGATGGTTAGGTTCAAATTACAGTTTTTAGCCCCGATGGAGTATGGTAAACTTCAAAAAAGCCATAAGACAGACTGCATAGTCTCAAATTACTTTCTATGAACGAATCAACAGATAAAGTAAAATTGATAACCTACCTTGCACTCACTATGTAGTGGCATGTAAATAAGCACCTCAGGATCCCGGAACACTATATGAACCAGGGTGAATCTTGACAAGTACGAATAAATATGGTTTTTTAACAAGTACCTATAATGGGTCAGAACAAAACGAAATGCTTTTCTTCCCAAAGTCAAAGTAGTTGAGGTAAAATTTTTTTTGCAACAAACTCTGAACTCTGCTGAAATCGTTGATGGCATTAGAAGTTACAGTAGGTACGGTTTGTTTCTCAGTTCCCAACGTTATCACAGCCCATCATATGTTAGCTCTATGCCATTTTGAATCGCCTCTTATTTTACATCTACAGGAGTAAATTAATGTACGAGAGGAAGATCCTTAATTGTTCAATGTATGAAATATATCAAGTTCATGGACACAACACGTCTTGGATTTCAGTATTTCGCTTATATACGTATGTATGTATGTAGGTGGGTATAGGTACAATATGTGCGAGTGAAGTAGAAGTAATTGCGAGGGTCTGAGATTGAGCTCGGAAAACAAGTATGAGATTGTATCGTAATGGCGCGAGAGATGCCGACAAAAGAAACACACCTAACCTGGATACTATGTCCGCGAATTCTCTCAGCGTGACCGTTCGCCATCACACCATCAAGACAAGGAAAACAATTAAAACAATCTTGCGCCGTTAAAGAGACACATAATACTTCATCCTCTGTCTCTACAAGTTATTATTTTTACAATTAGTCAGACGCTACAGATATGTAGTCGTAACGAATTTCACAAACGATCATTCCTAAGGGGGGTTTTTTTTTCACAGATTTTATCCGGGAGCTAGTTACTTCGGAAAATGACGTACACTGGACTTTGTAACATTTCAGACTTCATGAGATTTGCACGTTTCATTCAGACTTCAGAAATTTCCCATAAACTCAAAGATTTCATGGGATGGGATTAGGTCTTCATTAGATTTTAAACAGTCTTCTTCCGTTCCCTGACTTCCCGAACTGTGGAACATATCAGGAGATTTTATGGAACTTCTAATGATTTTTTGGAATTTGATAAGCTTTCATACGAGCTTTGAGGTGATTTCATAAGTTTTCATGTATAAAACATCTAAAAAAATCTTTGGATTTCATGGATTTTACGGGATTTTGAAAGTTGAATGACTGGAATTCATTTGTCCCGTTGTATAGATTATAGCTTATAATTTGAACATAAAAGCTCGGCATTGGGGATGAAACTAATGGAAGAAGTAGGTACTTGTCAAATGAATTCTATTGAATTTGTACATACCTAATTCATTATCGCAAAATCAATTTCACCAAAGAACGCAATTTAGGTACATTTTCTTTCTTATAGTCTACACAATCGATCATTTCAAAGTTCGATACCGAAATTCGTGTAAATCGGTCAACTTTTTAAAAAGTTGCCTCAATTCTTAAAGAATCCAGGAATCCTCAGTAAAGTTCCATCAAACCAGTGGTCTGTCTGAAATGTAACGATGATAATGACGTGAAATTCATTTCGTTGGAAACAAAAAAAAAAAAAATCGATTTCGGACGGTGTTTGATTTTTCAGTCTCGGTTTCCTTCAAATCTATGAAATCTACCCTCATTAATGCAACAGTCAAAGGTCACATGACTCCCACAGTTCATAAGGTCAGAAAAAAAAAAAGAAAGTGGTCTCAGGAACGAACAAGGCTGTGAAGCTTAGAAAATTAGTTCACCCATAATCTACCACGAATATATGCATCACGGGGGAATAAAAGTCCGAAGGGATTACGAGGGTTGCTGAACGTAGGGAAGGTTCGTAACCTGTTATTACAAACGTGAGGTTCAAAATATAAGATATACCAACTCACATATCATTGTGTGTAGGGAAAAAAAGAGGGACAAAGCTGACCATCAAATGTAGAAACGGTTCTGAGGCGGGAAACTTTTGTGATTAATTCACACGTCCTGCGTATACGGAAAACCTTGCGTGGTACCTACCGCATAATTTGGACAAAAGTTAATTTATCACCCTAAACTCCTATACCCATCATGTAATTTTTTTTGTTTTGTATTTTCTTCACTCCTCCAGGGGGGGGGGGGGGGTGGAAGCACATCAATTTATGAATCAAGATACGATTTGCAACGAATTGACACACGAAATGAAGATACACCCCTCGACTGTGAATTTCTTTCAATTTTAAAATTGAAAGTGAAACAGTATTGCATTTTCTTTTTCTTTAGTTTTACGGTGTAATTTTCAGGTTTAAGCAGAATACGTAATAAAACGAGAGAAATGGGAAAGAAGGAGGAAAAGTGATGTTGGGTATTGAGACTGTGCGCGGGGACTCATCAGGCGAGACACGGTATAAAATACGAATGTGAGAGTGTGGCGACGCAATTCAGAGAAGAGAATGGAAGTTAACGGACGGTCTCAATCCCAACTTTAATCAAACGCTAACCGGGACTGATTTAATCTGGTGTGTGCCTCCCGCCGCAGTCTCCGCACTCTGGGAGTAGGTAATATAATCAAAACACGTGGGGCTGGCTGGATGGGCACCCGTTCCACGTTATTTATGGTCTCGCTATTCGCGCTGGCTTAGAGGCGGACGATATTGACTCCAAGGTGATTAAGGGTTTTCGGGAACCTCGCTGGTTTCCACTGATGTTCGAGGGCTGTTCCACGGCTGTTCAACTCACAAGGGCTGCGTAATGTCCCCCGGGGATTCGCTCCGATGCGCACAATCCAAATACCAATTCAAATGCGTTTAGTTAAGTTTCGATTCTACTGTCACTTGGCTGAATAGGCATACCGAATAAATATAATATACTTTCCATTGAGCTCATTTATCGATGCCAAAATTTTATACGAACTGCATTTTTACTCCAAATTGCCCAAGGTTCTTTACGTTATTGGCTCTGTATCAAAAAGGAATTTTGCCATGTCGAAAAAATCTCGAGTATTGGGTATAATTGATCAATTAATTTTTCAATCAATCAACCGATTAATTGAAAATTTAATCGCAATTGACCAAAACCAATTCAAATGCGTTTATTGTTAGTTAGAATTGCATTTTCACTCCAAATCATACTCCAAACCACCCAAGGCTCTTCACATTATTGGCTCTGTATCGAAAAGGACTTTCACCATGTCTCTGAACATCTCTTTCGAACTTTTCACCCCCAGATTCCACCCAGTGTTGGGCAATAATTAATTAATTTTTCAATCAAATAATCAATTGATATATGACCGAAGTCTAGAGCTAATATAATTATAGTCAGAATGGAAACTGCAAGTGTCTTGATCAGGCTAATCATTTCGTTTCCAGCTAGTAGGTATCTATGTGTTCTTGTATTTTCTAATATAATTTTGTATTGGTCGCAATTTTCGCAGGCATTCAGTAACCATATGTCTATCGTGGCGGGTTGGAATGTGGATGGATAGTGAGTATCCACTTCGCAGTTTATCAAACTTTCATAACCTAGAAACGTGGAAGTTGTCCTGCAGACTTGGACTTTCCGGAGTCTAGCCTAAGCCGGGTATATGACGTAACCTATGATTTGAGGGGTGGCGTACATAATATACGCAACTGGGACTGTCCCACCCTATCCATCGATAAGTTATCCCAGTATACGTACATATGTATATGATTACATGCTTCCTTCCTTAGCTGAAGAAAGATCCGATATTGCTGTAGCTCACATTCGTAAGTTTAGAATAATTCGAGCTCTTGCTTCTACATCTCGTCAATATTCAGCACACACGTCCCTGACCATCCACAACTACCTGACTTCCTGAGGATGAGAAATAATGAATAGGAAACTACATACTGGCCGCATTCATTTGGAACTGAAAATTTTCAGTAGTATTGGAAGATTGCAAAGTTCTCCATGCAAAAAATCGGCTTTCTCTTCATTAACCTTTCGTGACCACCATGGGAAAATTTTATCCAGGCCTCATTTTGAGTGAAAAATATTTAACAAATGCATTAGTTACGATTTTTTCAACGGAAAAGGTGCACTTTTCGCCCTTACATCTTCCAGATAAATTCGCATTCATTTCTACTCCAAAATCGATTCTATTCACACGTCAAAATAAATATCTGTTTTCAAACGTGCATTATGCCACTATTTTTGTTCCAGAACTACTATATCTGACGAGTATTCCAGTTGAAATTTGACTTGAGAATATTGAAAATTCAAAAAGTGATGATTTTTTTTTAGTGAAAAGGTGTATATTTTTACAAATTTACCTGTTTACGATTTTTTTTTTGGGTATGTTGTGACTTGAATTTTAACAAAACTTTTTACACATATTTTAGAATATTCAAAGCATTTTCAAGATTTTTTCGATCCCGATCGGACTGATCGTTTTCACGCTGCAGCAACCATTTGAGACTTGGCTGGGTAAATTTTCCCCAGTGTGACGATGCAATTTGTTCTAAAAAATTGTGGCCACAAAAGGTTAAGTCTGTGAAAAAATTTTCGAATTCTCATGAAAAGCTGAGAAAAGTTTGAATCGCACTAAAAATTGTCAAAATTCGTAGAGTTGTTTGCGACGATTTTTTCTGTCAACAGAGCTTTTGTATTCAAGGAAATGGACAATAAATTACGATGCCAAATCACGATGCTGGATGATTCGAATTCGTGTTGGAAGATAACAAGTAGCTCGTTCAAAATCGAGGATAATATAGATGAAGAATGCGATCGAGGGGCGATTAGAATTATTATACTGAGGGTTTACTCTCGGGCTCGTACTGTTATAGGCACATACATAATCGAAGGCGAAGATGACTAGAGAATTTTACTCCATCACAGACGGGTACTTTTCCTTTCAGGCTCCGATATAATGAGGAGCGGAATCCTTTGTACCCGAAGCGCAACACAATGGGCCAATAATCACTATATTACTACCCCGATGTCTAGTTAGTCGTTGTTGTCAAAGGCGTCGGAACTTCGAGTACATCAAGGTCCAGGGCTGTTGCAGAATTATCCACTTTCAACACATCTAGCAGTAGAAACCGTGGAAACTTCCGACTCCATTTTTTATCTTTTCTCAAATTTCCTGATTCCCTCGATTTGCAGGAATAGAGCAAAACCACAATATGACCAGACGAAATGTGTATCGCCACATATTTCCTCATGAATATATAGTCCAAAATTTATTCGACATGGAGTCTAGCAGGCAAAACATCTCAAGAATTCAAGATCGTAGGAATGGTTCGGATAATTGGTGCCCAATATTCGCCTTCGGGTATATAATCTGCATCGAAGACGCGGATTGAGGGCTTTCAGCTGATTTGTCGGTGACCACAAGGGTCTCGAATATCCTTGGGACAGAAGGACGACGGAGTAGATTTCGTACTTGTCAATTGATGAAGCGTGAAAAGTAAGAATCTGGTTCAGTTTGCGAAAAGTATGTATGTAAGTAAAAGCCAGTTACCTGAAAATTTTTCAATGCCAATTATCATTTCAAACCGAAAGGATAAGGTAGTTACGCGTTACATTCAGAGATCGAAGTTTTTCCACAGCTGTATATAAGCTATCACGTTGAGAGCCGACTAATCGCGTGGTCAATTAAACAATTAAATTGTCGAGCGTCATCCGGAGCCTGCGGGGCAAACGTCCTGCAAGAGGCTGGAACGATTATCTCGTTCCAAGGCTGGAGCGATCTGTCAGTTTGATCTCCGAGTCTGAGCGGATCCATGTTTCGAAGTGGAATTCTATGGGTATATGGTCGAAATATACACAAGGCGTCAAGTCACGAGCACAAATTACGTCACAAGGTGGCACCACGCATATACCTGATTTTTGAAAATGATATATCTACCTACTGAAAAGTTTGAAACTTCGCCGTACATCAATGTAGCAATTTGGATCAATGGAATGAAACATTATTCTCCGTAAACTGCAAAATGAATGTATATACTCGTATGTAAATGTTCCACCTCGATATATCGCCGAATAAAATATGCAGCCTCAATACCTCAGGACACGCGTGACTTGGAACTATTACAATACTTGACAAGGTAGATCTGAACCTCTGGCACATATACATATGTTATACGTACATACATGCGTGCTAGACCTTCAACACAGTGCGAAATCGTTGACCGTAGCACATAACAATGTGAGGAAAATACCGTCTCCAAGATTTAACTCTAACTAAGCCTGTACAGGATCTAAAACAGCTATTGTGCTAGCAGTCTTGTAGGTATGATGTGTAATTTTGTCTGTAAATACCGCAGCTACGATAGTTTTATTGGGAGAAAACAGTTGGCAAATTGTGTGGGAAAAATGACGACATATTTCTGAAAAGAAGAAAAAATGAGAACAAGAGAGAATACGAAGCAATCGGCAAAGAATATCTCATGAATAAATATTACACTCCCGACATGTTCACCATGTTGGAAAAAGAAAAAAGAAACCAAGAAGAAGTAGAACTCTCCAAGATGATGATGATGATGATGATGATGATGATGGCGTGTCAGTGATAACTTTGCTACAAAGTACGCGTCGTGTACGTTGTTAGATGTTAAATACTAGCACAAGTATACGGTTAAGAGTTGTGTATTGAGAGTGTGAAATGATCTTGAAGAGTTTAGGGGATCGGGGCAAGACTCTCTTAATTCCTGTTATTTTCGCGTCAGAATAGCTTCTGATCTTCACCGATGTGATGCTGAGGGAATTTCTTCCGCAGAAAAGGGGCTCGCATTACATGTTCCCCTTCGTGTTGGTGCCGCACACCGAATAATAACACCCGATCGAGTCTCGCTTGTGAGTAACATACTATGAATATAAACGGGGATGGGAAGGAAACTGGATTGGAAAGAACCAAAGAACCAAAGAACCAAAGGGGCCAAAGGGCACCCTGATAATTACTACCGGCAGTCACTGGGGCGGCTCCTACCTTGCGGAATCTTCAACCTCTTGCAAGAAAGATCTTCGATTTTGCTCGGTACCATTTTATCTTCTTCTGAATCAACGTTCGGAGGAAGAACAATCATCAATATTATCTTTACTCGGTTTGATCAGGATATCTGAATGATCCTTGTGCAACGAAAATTGAATTCTCATATACAATCATGGGCTTGAATCGACGTACTCCTATACTTCACACCTTATGATCTCATGAAGGGAACTCTTAGTTAACTCAATCAGTACCTTCCATCGACTTTTTGGATCTGTTTTACAGTTCGCCAAATCTTTTGAGCCCGCACAGTTTTGGAGATGGACCATCTTTTCAATCTATTGTTTCATTGGACTCGTGGATCCTGAAGAGAAAGTGAAGAACAAGGCAATTAATTTTTACAGTTGCCTGTGAACTTTTTAATGAATTTACAAGTGATAAAAAATGTCACGTGTGTAGTTAATGCTTGGAACATTTCTCCAACCTTTCGAGGGTCATTTTCATGTATTTATTTATTTTTTTTATTTTTTTAAATCAATTTCTCATCCAACTGGTCTCTCGTTTGTCACGGATCAGCGAAGAGCGGTCCATGATGGGCGTGACGAGTGGCACGAGGACCCGAAACTCCGATCCCTCAACAAGGACGAAGATGAGGACCTACAGGGACCAAAGACCAGGACAAGATTCCGGCGCGTGCGCCTCGCAGTCAAGGAGAGCCGCACAAGAGTGGAAACGGATGCCAGGGCGGCGACAACCGGCACGATTAATAATTCCTAGTGTATTTCAAGTCTAAGGGTATACTATACATCCGTATACCTACATAGCACAGGAAGATTCTGGACGAAAAAGTTGACGAAGGTGACGGATACTTGAGCGATGACACGGGGAAATTTGATATCACAGACTGACAGGGTTTCTCCTTCATTCATTTTATCCCATTTTCTTTTTCTCCTATATCTCGTTTTTTTTTTTTGTTTTTTTTTCGTTGTTGACTGAAACACAATCAACGCCATCTTTTACGGTCTTGATAGCTGAAGGATTGCTATATGGATATCACTGATATATACGGATGAAATATGTCTCGGAAGAATACGCAATATGATTTCATCCAACACCCATCGTCGTTCGGTTACATTCTTCCGAACATCAAACCATGAGCTCTGAATGTACCTGGTGTCATGTAATAAGAAAACCTGCAATCTGAACATTTTTTCTGACTGGCAAGCAAACTTTGTAGTCTCTAAAAAATGGTGGTTCAGTTGACCCCGTGGCCCGTGATTTTTTAAGCGTCTAATTTTGCCCCAGTTCCAGAACACTATAAGCTTATTCATTTTCGACAGACCAACAGACTGAGCAACGTATATTTCAGAATCATGTTTGACATTGGCTTAAGCCTGAGGGCGATGAACCTAACCTAGTTAACACAAGAAATATGAATCTTACTGGAAATATATTTGTTTTTTCCAAACAGTAAAATACTTAGCCACTTTCTGCTATAGTAAAGCACCAATCTTCTGAGTTTCATTTTGGTAGGTTGTATAGTTTGGAAGAAACTACGAGTCGCGTTCTCGAGGTGATAACATAAGTGGTAATAATGGAGCGCTGAACATAGTCCCGTAGCTCCTCAAGGTGCAATGGGAGTCTCTTCAGACAACAATTGGACAATAATGCGGATAACCATTGTTGTCTGAAGAGATTCCCGTGGCAGCTAGGTTATGTCGCAAGCGATTTCTATACTACACCACCTAAGGATCCAGAAGTCGAACATTTTTTCGAATTCGCGAGAGTCGTTCTTTACACTGAACCAATAGTTTTCCAACACGTTTGTTCGATCATATAAGTGAAAAATCACACTTCGTTCATTTATACTTAGATGGAATTTGTTTGAGTATTTTTCCAGCACACGAAGATGTTTTGAGATAACGTGCAATAAACATATCGCAGTCTCATAACGTTGCAGTCTTATATCTATCGGTATATATGGGTGAGGTTAATCTGTATGTGCCTATGTACTTACCCATATCCGGATGAGTATATATGGACGATATGTATAGGTAGGCGTTTTCGAATCAAGATAGGATACCGGTATACACATATACATACATAGACATATAGTATATACCTACACGCATGTTTCAGTTTGTGTATCCTTCGAGGATACGGCATTAGTATTAGTCGTCTCTGAGTCTATGTACCGCTCGTGGCTCGTATAAATTTACGAACGTGGGCGTGGTGGTCGTCGCGAGTCTCTTCAGGTTCCTCGAGGTCCCCTCCGGGTCACGTTGCGATGTATTGAGCCTCAGCTTCGCGCGCAGGTGTTCGCGATACGTCCAACTTTATTTTTCTGCCTTCGTTTTTCTCCATTTAGATTTTTAATGAATATTTATTCATATACCTTTACATTATTTATTCAATGTATCACGTTCGGGTAATCGCGAGGATCTTCAAAGTCGCCAGTCACTCGATCCCGACGAACTTCAATCACGAGCCTGTGTAGGAAAATCTGAAACACTTCTGAAACGGGGATGATAAAATCCGAGTACATGATCGAAATAAACAATTTGCAAATTTTTTATTTTTCTGCACTGCAGGGATGAGGTTATACTTACAAATTTAGCGTAAATAAATTCGAGATAAACGCAAGAAGCCAATAATCTGATAATCCGCATGCTATTCCGAGTTGCACATCATGTATTGTAGTGTAGCATCAACAATGTTCTGTGTAAACCAGTCAAATTAATTCCATCACGAATCAACACTATCGCTCCATATGTATTTGCATTGAACTCGGCCGGTTTTGAATTCAACTTCTTTATAGATTCAGCTAGTTCTCATAAAAATTCTTCAGGACATGGCCAGTTTTGGGAGAAATTTGTAAGGACACGAACGGTTCAGGTAGAAATCACTTGGAACATGGCCAGTTTCCAGAAAAATTTCCGGACACGGCCGAATTTGGAAATAAACACAAATTCCTGGGACATGGCCGGATTTCAAAGAAATTCCTGGAATTTGCCAATTATAAAATGAACTTTCAGGGATGTGGCCCGTTTTGCAACAAAAAAAAAAAAAAAATTCTGGGACATGGCGAGTTTCGAAAGAAATTCCTGGAGACATGTTCGGCTGAAAAACAGGCACAATACTTATTCCTGCAGGAACACGGCTGGCTCTGAATGAAATTCATACGAATATGGCCAGCTTGCAAAGAACATTAGATACATGCATACACATTGAGAGAAGTTCGTTAGCATGGCTAACTTTGAAATCGAAAACAAATTCCTGGGACATGGCCAGTTTTGAGAAAGATTCCTGGGACATGGTAAATTCTGAAAGGAATTCCCAAAGACAGCCGATCGTTCTCGAAAAAAATTCCTAGGAACCCGACCGGGTTTCAAAGCAATTCCCAAAAACATGGCCAGTTGAACAACAGCAACAAAAACAAATTCCTCTGATACATGGCCGCGATTCTGAAAGAAATTCATAAGGACATGGCCAGTTCTGATAAAAATTCGTAGACACGGTTGGTTTTGGAATGACAAAACACTGCTGCAATTTCTTCGATTCGTGTTCTTGGTTGGTTTCGGAAATCAGACGACCCAAGTAGGTATGAATGCGCAATGGTGTGCGGGAATGACGTGATGATATTCGGGCCTTGGTCAAGGGTGTCGCACCCCGCGGTGTTGGTTTCGGACGTTTAAAAGGCGAGGTGCCTTCAGTGACGTTCTTCGCGACGCCCGCGCGCCAGGGCAAAGTAATGACAGAATGATGACTGGCTCTCGCTAAACACCTGCATTGACTATCTTATCTCACTGGTCCCGCTGTTAGAGAGCTAGAACGTATAGGAGTGTAGCGTCTGGTATCGTTAGCCCCGGGGTGGGTACCCACCCATTCGTACCTGCGCGGTTTCCAATACCCGATTACACCTACACCCTGGAATCGATGCGATCGTTCAACAGGGCACTGCGGCCGCTTGTCTCCTGCGTATCTCTACGTGGGTGGTCGCGCTATGGGACGTCGCCAGTCCCGTCTATAGACTGACGTCCAAGCGCCAGATACGATTGTTAACGGTCCAAAGTGATTTGACGTATCACAAATGATGCGCGTATGGGTAGGTGAGACCCATGGAGGATGGGGCGACTCATCCCTGCCATGAAGTTCTTCTTTCCTTATATTTTTTGAAGCTTGTATATATATGGGGCATTCCGTGCCAATTATACGTATACCCTGTCTGTGACTTTAGGAATTTTTGATTCGGTTTATATTCGTTTTTATGACTGATTTTATCCTGAGAATTGCTAGAGAAAATGCTCAAGATTTGTTCCTTTCTGATCGATTTTTTGTCCACGATTATTCATTGGGTATACATCGAAACCAGCATTTTCTTACTTACTGGAAAAAATTTCATTAAATTTGTTATTCGTACGAAGGGTGATTTTGAGAAAAGAAAATCATAATGGGTTTCCAGTTTTTTCAAGTCATTAAGGGGGGACTTCGGTGAAATTTGAATGAAATCCATTTTTTCATTTTTATAATGACTTATTAGAAAAATCTTCTGAAAAATTGCTTTCTACGAAAGATAGTTACTGTTAGTATGTGTATTGAAAAAAAGTATGAAGGTTCTGCTATGAAAGTGCAGATTTTTCAAAGAAAAATATCGAAGAAATTAATGAAAATCTGGCGATCTCTGTGAGCAAAATTCGTAAGGTACTGTAATGGGAATCGTGAGTCTTGGAGAACTTTTTGAAGGGGTCCGGAAAACTGCAGTAAGACTGAAACCTTGAGAAGATTCGCAGAATCCTGAACAGCTTGAAACAGTCAAATTAGTAGTTTCTCAATAAATTTTGAAGTCAATACACTGAATTTAAATAAATATCAAAAACTTTTACTCTGGTCCCACAAAAGAATGTCTATAACCAGAAAAGTCAAAGCTGATAGAGGGTGAAAAAGTTCTCATCAAGTACATCACTTGAAAATCTTGCACTTTTATGGATTTTTGAAAATTCTGAACTTTTAGGAGCACGAAATTCTTGAACTATCAAAATCCTGTATTTGACTGTCTGACTTCACCGAGTCGCTAAATCTAATGCGGTTTACATGATGAAGTTGAACATGTAAACTTCATTCAAGCTATGCACAAAGTTTGAAGCATCTTTGGAAGTTTCATGATTTTTTCTAGGGCGAGAGGTTTTTGAGGTACATCAGACGTCGAAAAATAGAATTGCGGGTATTCTCGATTGAATGATTTAAATTTCGATCTTGTTGAAATTTTGCAACTGGGATGTGACCAGACATAATGTCAAAGCTGCTGAGGCAAAGAATTTAATTAGTCGTTGTTAATTCTACGACAATATATTTTATTTGCTTTGACTTAGGTGACGACTGAGGCTTCGATATAGAATTTTGTACGTGGTTAATTAGGCAGTTGTAAGGTAATTGGGTATCAGCAACGATGTGCGGTGAATTTAAGTTCATGACTAGAGAGCGTTAGGCGACTATTTCACGAAAGGCGAACCTGTATCGGGTGTTCTATTTGGCCTGTATGTACCTACCATCTTCTTCACGATCATCTATATATTCGACTCTTGTTTTAGCTTAACTGGCGGCTTTTAGTTCGTATATATGGGTTTTGGGACATAAACAAAGTAATTAATGGTGTTTACCCATTTAAACTTCCCCTCGACTTTCCCTTGTGCCGCTAGATCGATAAGATACCCTGGCCGCTCTCGTTTATTCTCTTTATGGCTTTTCGGACTTGGAGGGTAGGTACTGCTAGTTTTCCTTTCCATAGGTGGTAATCGACCCCTTCGCTTGCGGTGAAGTAAATCGATCCTCTCGCGCGATCTTCTATGGGGTAAAGAAATTGTAAAGTGGCAATTGAAAAGTTTGGAAGAAATTTGAAAATTGGAAGATTGATGAGTTTGAGATCGATGTATTGAAAAGTGAAAGTATTGAACAGTTCAAAAATAGAATGATTAACGAATGATTGGGGAATTGTATGTTTGAAAAAATAGACGAATTCGATATTCGTCGGGATATTGTGGAATCAAAAAATTCGTAAATTGAAAAATAATGAACGAAGATTGTTAATAAAATCAACAAAATCTTAAAGAATCCGGAAATTGAGAACTGGAGAAAACAGAAATTATACACAGACATATGTTTGATTGACAAATTGTATATTTTATTTTGAAAAGTTGATACAACTTTCAAAGCGTTGGAATTCGAGAATATCGCAAAATTGAGCCACTGACGGATTCGTAAAATTGAGTGATTGAATAATCTTAATTCAGCTTTGCTGGGAAGTATCAATAAATAAAAAAAAAAAAAATAGTCACAATGTAATGTTGAAAAATAGAAGAATTGGAATGAAGCTGAAGAACTAAAAGACTGAAAAATCAAAATATTGTACTCAGATATAATTGGTAATCGGAAAAACGTACATTTAATTACAAGATCGAAACTTCTGTAATTGAAAAACTATGGAACAGAGAAATTCCGCAGAGTTGAAAGTTCTCGGACCGAATAATTACGAAATCGTCAAATTCGAAACGTCATGACTCGTGAGATTAGAAATGAGCGATTCAAAAATGAAGAATTCGACAATCTCACGTCCATCACGAGAGAAATAATGAAACACAGAGAAGATGGATTGTAAAACTGAAGAATTAGCCTGTAGACTTGCGGTCGCCTGGAAAACGACCGAATCTCCTCATAAAAAATAGCGAGTTCAAAAACTTGGAGAACGAAAATCAGAAAATTAATACAACTAAGAAGACTTCAAAAACAACAGTAACGAAAAACTGAAAAAACTGTGAAAGAAAGACTTTCTTAATGTAGTCGACCCAAACTAGCGTTATTGTAAAACGGTCTTTTTTTTACGCTGAAAACATGTTTCTTGAATATTCCCCCCGCAGTCAAAACGAATTTTGAGTCTGGGTTCAAAATATCAAATGTTGATTTCTTTCACGTAACTCGTATGAAAGAAAAAATAGTTTTATTCGATAAAGTTTGCTATATATTATCAACCAAAGACTTCAAGACTTTCCAATTATCGTTGTAAAAAAGACTAACGATGAAGCAAACTTTATAAGTAATAACTGAAGATTTTTGTTATTCTTCAATGCATCGAATCGAAATTCATCAATTTACACAGAAACACAAATTTCTTTTTCTTGATCTGTGTTATTCAAAATATAAGCCATTCTACTAATAATCGCTTATCATTCCTCTCGGAGATTCTTTCCAATTATTAATTAAAAATCAATTACTGCGGGAACATGAAACCCTAAAAAAATAAAAAATAAATTTGAAAATTCAATAAAATTTTCGTCACCTCCGACCCCCGAAGTATCGAAAGTGTACAATACCTACACCCTGTAAAATCAAGATCACGGAGTTTTCGATCCCCCATCGTGTATGTATATGTATATGTATACCTACGATCGAGGAATGGCAATCCGGAAATGGCAACTCGGTGCCGGTCCCGGGCGCCCCGCACCAAAACCGCACTTATCTCCAGCGGTCTATTGACTCGCCGTGGTGACTCGCGCACCACGAAGAATAAGCACGAAGCAGCACACGCACTCGGGATCCTCCTGGGCCCCTGCAAGGGCGAAGGCGTGGTCGAGAGACGCGCGACGTCCATTTGTCTCGAGCGTCTCCCGCACCAGAAACGCCCTGCGTCCTGCGGGCATCGATCACGTCTTCCTCCTGCCAGGGAACATCTCCTTCTTTACTCTTTCCAGTTTCCTTTCTTTCCCCCCTCCCCCCCGACGTCTTCCACTTTTTCCTTATCCCTTTTCCTTCTCCGCCAACACAGCTTCCCAGTGAATTATACACACACACGTAATCCGTTGTACAGGGTGATTCAGAATTTGTGACGGATATTTTAACATTAGAAACATAACCATGGGAACATTTACAGCCAATTATCCAGAATAACCAAATTTTGAGTCACTAATTCATAGATGAATCGACTACAGCAAAAATATTCCGAAAATTACTTCGTTCATATGATGAGGATTTGGTTTTTGAATAAAATAAGGCCTCAAGGACCTCAATTGGACCAAAGGTGCTCCTCAAATTATAAGACAGTATTGAAGGAAGAATGTTTTTTTGAAGTGAAATGAACTTTGGTTGAAAAGTAAATGGATTGTGGACTAATTCAGATTTTGAAAACTAAGTTCTTCTGGTCCCCTCGAATTGGGAAGCAAGAATCGAACAATTTTTGAATATTTTCACGTTACTTGCAAACGTCCTGTCTCAGAATCGAAATTCTTTTATTCAAGCTGACTTTTATTCCTTCGAGTCTGCATTATTAGATTTTTACGTTCTGTCTATTGCATCCGCAAATGAATTCATCTCAAGTGAAATATTTCGAAATTTGTTACTAGGAATCATTGACACTGCGTTATGTGAATTTTTACGGAATAGAAAAATTCGAGAGGCTTAAGAAATGGGGTTGTGAGGTATTTCCGTGGTCGTTAGACTATGGGCGGTTTTGTCTGCAAGCAGCAAAAAGCTTGAGAGTTCGAGGCATCCCGTTGCAATTAGCCGTTATGCAGCAGCGTGTCAATCACTGCCTCTAAACAGCCCTTGTGGCTTTATGTATTGGAAATATGAAAAATTATGCCGTTCACATCTAGTTCATGTTTAGTCACTTCCACATCGCACCCACCCTCCTCCTTCAACGTGGCTCATCATTTTCACTTAAAGTTTTTCAGTCATTCGAAATTGCAACTCTGAGGAATCAAAAATAGTATATACTGAACTAATTCGACTTTAATTAGGTATTCATTTTTAATCTTCATATTTATGTAAACCTACGAAGAAAGTGAAGACCTTGTCCAGAAAATTGCGAAAATTTCAGCGAAGAAGGGATACCTACTTGGGGCAAAATAGGAGTTTGAAGAGTTTGTTGGGGTCATTTTTAGAACAGATTGCTAGGGAATGACGAAACACTACAATTTCTAATCAGTTTCCAGCTGAAGGGCCCACCTTGCTGCGCTCCCCCCTACTTATCCACAAATTGCAACACGTGATTTTAATTCTACATTTTTCATTGTTACAGCCGGTAAGTGTATCTGCCATGGATGACCGATGAAGTGATAATACTGATTACCTCTGATGACGATAATTAGCTAAGATTGTACAAGCTAAACATGAAACGTGGTGCTGAAGAGATTTCGTGAGTATCGATAATCATAGTACGTCTTACTATCAATTCACATGTATATTCGTACCGATTTGAATCAAAGCTTGAATTTAGGGGGAAATTGTAACCGTAGAATCATTCAAAACGATCAATTATAGTTGAAAACTGTTGAGAGAAAAA
The DNA here is from genome assembly GCA_963989295.1 of Ametastegia equiseti. Classification (NCBI taxonomy): domain Eukaryota; kingdom Metazoa; phylum Arthropoda; class Insecta; order Hymenoptera; family Tenthredinidae; genus Ametastegia; species Ametastegia equiseti. The sequence continues at coordinate 8,020,478 of OZ022399.1, forward strand.
AAAAAAAACAAGCAGGCAAATCGACTGACCACGATGGGCCAGCCCTGAAGCTTCCCGCGCAGATCTTTCAAGTTCGAACAATACACAACTACTTAGACTGCATCGATCTATTTCAAAATACAGTCATTTTTACCTCTTGTTCTTCTTCTTCTTCCTGATTGGTGATAGGATACCAGTCATTACTACGTTGGATCGAATGCTATCGATGAAGATCGAAATCATCCAAGTCCGTTGATTCGTTCTCGAGACATGACTACTTGAAATTCTTTTTGTGCCATTTTGGTTACTCAATTACTCAAAAAATAGTTAACCGATTGATTCCAAGATCTAATCAGCTCTGAGTTACGAAAAACAGCATCGATTGAGACGAAAATCACCGAAACCCGTCGATTTGTTCTCGAGATAATACCGTCAGAGATGAAATTGATTACACATCCGTCCATCCAAAGATGGTTGGAGGTGAGAACCCAAGTTTCATTTTCGCAGTGATTATATTTATCTTTTTTCTTTACTAGAATTAACTTAGTGGTCACACTGGATAAAACTTACCCAGCCAATTAGTATCAAATGGTTGCTGTGTGAAAACTATTAAACCGATCGGGATCGAAAAAGTATTGGAAATACTTTGAACGTTCTAATAAATGTGCGAAAAGCTGTAGTATCAAAATTCAAATCACAAGATCTTCGAAAAAAAAATCGTAACTAATACATTTGTCGAATATTTTTCACCCAAAATGAGGCCTGGGTATAATTTACCCATAGTGACCACGAAGGGTTAAAGCGGCAAGTTGAAAAGCTCTTCTATAAGGTGTTACTTGACGGTGAAGCAAATTTCTGATCCTCGTCTCAAAGGTCTGTTAATTAAATGGAAAGAAGGTGAAAGAAAAGTTCATCGGAGGACGGTGGATGGTGCGGTAGCGTTGTAGTGGCCTGAAAGTGACGTCGGGGTGTTCAACTATGCAGAAACCTCGGGCGCCATTCATGAATATTCACTTGCGAAGCTAGTAGTGATATTGCGATACGCCGAGCTAAATCAGCCCTAGGAAGTGTATATTTGAATAAAAATACAGCTGGTTATAATTTCTTGGTATTTTATTTTCAATCTCTCTTTTTCTATCGTGACCCACAACACGCGAGCAATTGTTGCACAACTATACGTAGGTAAAAAGCTTATTTTTTCTTCCGGAGTAACTCAAACAGGAGTCAAACACAGACATCAACTCCTCCATATTGTAACTAATTTTTGCGACCAAACATTATAACTATAAAAATTTAATATCAGAAATGTCAGGCGTCTGATCAACAGTTTATCAACTCCAATCATTGAACTGGACTTTTTCCAAAAATTGAATGTGTCGCCAACGATGAAATCGAGGCGAAAGACTGACAGAAGGCGAAATAGAGCTCTTCGGTGGCTACGGGACCTCTGGGAACTGCAAATCCAAGATTGCATCGATCGATGACTTCTGGACCATCGATCTGTTCCCTCCATGGACTTCAGACGGCCTAGGCAACGAGTCCGCCAGAAATCAAGGGAAATCATTATTCAAATCTCCGATGGTTTTCCCTATCTGCAGGCGATTTTCGATCATATCCAGTTTGTGGAAAATTCAAGTAAAGATAATTGAGAACGTCGAGCGATTTGCAATAACTGCACGTCTTCGAAACTCGGCGACAATTGTCAAAAATCACAAAGTCAGTTTTGCGCAGTCATTTTTGGAGTCAGTGGAAATCATTGCGAATGACTTATAGGGTTCGTCAGAAATAGAACTGGGTTTCATTTAAAATTGCTGAAATTTATTGAAAAACGTTTTAGGAATTGTTGGAAATCACTTGATCTGATCAAACGCATTTTTTTTTTTTGGGATTCTTTGAAACCAGAAAGTCACAAGAAATTACCGATGATTAGAGGAATTCACTAAATATAACGAATATCAGTGCCGAAAATCATTCAATATTGTCAGTGATTATCTATATTTCGTATTCAAATAATTTCTACCGATTTTCTGTCTATCTCTAATGAAGTCTTTGTAATTTCTCATGGAAATTGTGATTCCTTCAGTCAATAGCCTTTCGCGGATGGCCAAATTCCCATAATTATAACAACAAATCGATATCAGGAACTAACGCCGATCTTTTTGGAATCGGTAACACTGCGAATAAAATTCATTCCCAGATTTTGAACTGCTCAACAAGTTTCTCGACAAAAATTCATCAACGTATCGGAGGAAACCCGCCTTATGAAAATCCGTGAATCAATATTTCAATCTGCCGTTTGCTTTTCATATAATTATGTGGAAAAAATCGATACTTATAACGCAATACTGTTCAAACTAATGACAGGCGCGTGTTTATCGCCATGAAAAAATCCGAAATTATGATTTGGGGTATTGTGCGAAGAGAATTCAAAATTCGTTAGACTAAAAAGTGGCAGATAGCGAATATATCGATGGACAGTGGTATTGGCCAGGTGAAGCGCACGTGCGAAGGCCAACGTCTTCGCATATCGATTTTGGACGATAACCAGTCCGCTTTATACCTACATAGAGTTTTTGGACCGTCTTTGACCGGGGCTTGATAATTGCCTGAGAAAAAAGCGCCTCGACTAGTAGTAGAATGGACGCGTGATCGTACGATCAACGATCGTTAATCGTCTTCTAGGAGAGCGTCGGCGACCGTAACCCTAATCGGTCGGAAGCGGTATCGATTATGCTAAACGCGAGCCTGGCTGGTTGACTGGCTCAAAGTCGATTGGGTTTATTAACTTTTAATAAAGAACACAATCTTCATCGGTCCATGGTGATCCCGAGTTGTTGTTGTTGTTGTTGTTGTTGTTCTTCTTCTTCTTTTTTCCCAATCGCGAGGCGAAAAATTATTTGCGCTGCGATCAAAATCACCATTCGATATTCAAATTCAGACGACATTACCTTGGCAATACCGGATCGATATAGGAAAGAAATCGGTTGGCTTGATTGACAGGAGCAGACGGCAATAATCAAAATTGATCCGGAAAGACTCTCTCTCAAGATATGTATTTTGAGACAAGTTGGAACAAATTATTGATCTTGAATCTTGAAGTTTTTAATAACCATTGATAAATGCAGAAAATGATCGATTGCTTTCCGATAACTCACGCATAATAATATCCCTCGACTGTCAGTGTGAACTTCCGTTTGTTTTTGTTTCCGAAACTTCAGACTTCCAAAGATGTATCTTTGATTCAATTTCCAAGAGTTGATATTGAACTTTCTGGATCAATGTTCTCACGGTAATCAAATCTCACGAATTCATCCAGCAGCTATAGTTGATTGTCGAAACAAAAATCGATTCATGAATTAATCGACTGATATCGATGCGGAGCAAATCATCTCGAATGCATTCTGAGGCTCGCACAAGGGGCATTTTGGAACCTCACTCAATTTCAACAAAGTCAAAATCATTTATCAATTCAACCACACGCCCTGATATTCTAATGGGATCTAGATCTAGAATATAATGTAACAATCTAATAATCAATCAAAAATTGGATAAGAAATGCAGGAGTTATTCGGCACGGCATAGTGAAGAATAGCGAATCGCAAAATACTCTCTTCGAGTCTCAATTATGATTGTAGGATATCCATGTGTTTCAGCGAGGTGATTAGAACACTGAGATGAAAATTTTCTACTGTCAGATTCAGGATTGAATCCTAAGTTTCTATGAAGCAATAAATATTGTTGTCTTTTTTTGGCAGAATGCAAAAAACCTAACCGTGAGTTGACTTTTGATTAATTTGAAGAAACAAGGGATCCAATTGTAAGTCATGACCAAAAATGCTCTGATTGCATCTCTGAAACATGGATATTAAAATTCTCTACTGGTCACCATCTAACGGTGCCTCACTTCTGCATTTTTCATTGAATGCTGAATATCTGAATGAGATATGATTACTTTTGATCAAAACTAACGTGATCCAGACCAAATGTCAATTTTACCATTGAAGTATTAAATTTCCATCATCATTCAGGATGTCATCTCAAAGGACATTCCTCAGGCGTACGTCATGGGATCGGAGGAGCGATCATAGACGGCAAGAAACGCGGAAATGGGCTAAGACGTTGTGTAAGCTGGGGAGAATTGTATCCAGGAAGTTACGAGAGATCTAAATACTTAATATACTCGTTTAGAAGTACATAAACGGGAGTGGAGGTAAACGAGAATGAAAGAATATCATCATACTATACGGAGCAGGAACGAAAAGATGTAGATAATATATACGATGCAAGGCATAGGTGGTCACTAACACATACCTGCATCCTGCAATGGGCTGGTGGTTATATAGGAAGGTATATATGAGTGGGATATTTCATCCGCGAGTTGCTGTACCGCAATCGAATGAAAAGTGTTCCGGCGCTTTTATACGAGAACTGCAATTAGCAATTGCACGGTAACATAAAGTTGTGCATTGGTATGCGAAACTCGATATACGCAATACAGAAATACGCACCTATACCAATCTCTGATTTCATACATATCCTGCATAAATTCATGTGGGATGAATATGATTGATATGAATGCATCGCTGAATTCTGATCGGCGATGCAGCAGCAGCACCGCCACTTGTATCTATATCTGATCGTATATTCTTCTCTTTCGCAATTCACGCGGGAATCGTTTACCTGTTTGAAGCTACTTGTATTTTTAACGTCGTTTTGAATCTAACCTAGGTAACATAAGAGATATGAATCTATGACTGGAATTCTAGTGGTCTTTTCCAAACAAAAAAATAATTAGCCACTTTCTGCCATAGTGAAGCATCAATCTCCTGAATTTCAATCCGGTAGATTGTACAGTTTGGAAGGAACTACGAATTGCGTTTTCGAGGTGATGGCAATTGGTAGGTAACCATGGAATTCCGAACATAGTCCAGTAGCGCCTTAGGGGTTAGGGTCAATTGGGAGGCCGGAAAAAACGCCTTTTTTTAAATGATTTTTTATCACGGCTGGTTTATTTATCATTATATCGGTATTTTTTCAATATAATAATACGCATTTGAAGAAGTTTCAATAATTTTTTCATGAAAAACAATTGATTTGCCGCCGATTGAAAAGCGATCTCCGAGATGTTGGGAAAAAAGCTTTTCACGGTGTTCACAGTTACTCGGGATTGGATCATCTGTACTCAAAAATTGTTCTGGGATCGTTAGTTGACAGCCCTTGCTTCCACGTGAACGAAGGGTTGAGCCAAATTTTGAGTTTTCACAACATGGCGGATGTCTAAACAAAATTGTATCTTTTTCCATAACAAAGTCGCATATTTTTCGACTTGAAAACCAAATTATTCATTGTAGTAAAAAATCCTTCATTCACCCGTAAGATTATTGTACTTGTAATAAGTGTTCCAAATTTGGGAGCATAATCGGATAAGCGGTTTTCGAGATATCTTGAATGCCACCTCAAAAATGTTGTTTTGAAAAAAATCCGTTCAAATTAAGTTTCGGCGGAATCCTGGATATCTCCATGAATTACTGCCGGATCTTTATGAAATTCACGAAGAATAACTTCCAATAGGTTGTACTTTCTAAACTTGAAATAAGAAAAAAAAAATCGATTTTTCTAAGTCGTTAATTGCCCCTAACCCCTTCAGGCGATATGGAAATTTATTCGAAATTCTACCATTAGCCATCGTTGTCACCTCAGAAACGCGAATCGTATTTTCTCGATGACTACCCAACCGATCCGAATGTACCCTTGACCAATTAATTCGGTTTTTTGGCAGAAAGTGGCTGAATATCTTACTTCGTCAAAAAAACTGATATGATTCCAGCAAAACTAGTGTTTTTTATGTCAGCTAGGTTAGGTTGGAAGTGACCTCTACTATGTCACCTTGATTGCATCATTAGCTGAAAAGATTCTTGACGAATGACGCGTTTGACTCACTGACTTATAGGATTGAATTTTTTTTCATATCCTCTATCCTGGCATTATATACTTCGCTGTGGCATGGCATGCCGTGGCATGCAGCCGAGGATTCGATCGCTTTGAATATCTCGAGTTCACGTAGGATGCAGAGGTGGGTACCGGTTAAAATAAACGGTTGAAAAAATCGGCCATTATGAATATATTGCAGCTCACAGACCTTACTCGCGCCCGCGCCGTGCCGGTCCAACGCGCGTTCCACAAACCAACACCGCTCGATTTTATCTGCGGAATTTTTAGGCTCGTCCTCGCGTTCCCTCCACAGCGTGGGAGGATAATATCCCTCTCGTTCTTACGTCTTTCCTTTTATTCTTCAGCCTCTTGCTTTTACCTTTATTTTTTCATCCCGACGTCTTCTCCTCTTTTTCTCTCTTGTCTCTTTCTCTCTCTCTTTCGCCTCGTAGCACAGCCACGAATTCACAATTCACAATTCTGACCTCCAACGTCCCGCTTCAAAAAAATGGCGAGTTATTGTTGAATCCACCCCGAAAATGTGAAGTTTAATTCTGACCAGATCCTCGCGTCTTGAGGTCCAGAGAATCACGCCTGATCGGTTTTAAGTTCACGAGGTCCGGTGTCAATGTGATGAACTTTTTAGTTCCACGATATCTTGCGCACGAATTTCACTACCCAGAACTGGATAGATTTTTCATTTGATCGGTCCAGTGGTTTGTGAGGAATTCACGAAAGAAACTGCGGGGGGAAAAAATTCGAACCAATGATATTTCGAGAACCGGTCAACCGATTTTGATCATCTTGGTCTCAATCGACGGTTCACTCACCTGAACCTGGTTTAACTGTTGTAAACATTAATTTAGTAGATTAAGGGTTAAGACGAGCATCAATCTCGGTTCTTGGTTCGCTGATCGCTAAATCAGAATTTCCCGTTTCACATATTTCAAAATGAAAAATTCAATATTCTTCAAAGTTGAAACGATTTCTTGGAAAAGGGTGCTCGTAGATTTTTCGAATCGTTGAACAAGATTCTTAAATCGACATTGAAAAATTATGAATTAAGAATATCAAAGGGCAGAAGTGATTCATTTTGATCCATTTATTGAACAATCAATTTTCTGATTGTTGAACTTTTTAAGCAATGAATACAATTCATTACGTCCGAATGATCTCGGCAGAAATTCAAGGCGATATGGTACAATTCACTTTGAACCCAACCTACCCAACATAAGAAACATGAATCTGACTGGAATTCCATTCGTTCTTCCTAAACAGTAAAATACATAGCCATTTTCTGCCAAAGTGAAGCATTAATCTCCCGAGTTTCATTCCGGTAGGTTGTATAGTTTGGAAGAAACTATGAATTGCGTTTTCGAGGTGATAACAATAATTGATAATATTTAATGGAATTCCGAACATTATAGTCACGTGGCACCTTAAGGCTATATGGGAGACGGTTCGAAATTCCATTACAACCAATTGCCCAACACCTCAAAAACGCGAATCGTATTTTCTCGATGATTATCCAACCGATCCGAATGATCCTTCGATGAATGAATTCAGTTTTTTGGTAGAAAGTGGCTGAGTATGTCACTTCGTTGGGAAAACTGACAGGATTTCAGTAGAACTCGTGTTTTTTATGTCAGCTAGGTTAAGTTGGACGTCATCTTTACTAAATTACTTTAAGTTCTGGCCCATCGTGGTCAGCTGAATCATCGGCTCTTTTCTTACGAAAAGCTCCGTTTCAGGAATGATCGATGAATTAATTAACCTGGGATAAAAATGCAAAAACAGCAACAAACAAAAATAGAATAAAACGATACGAAGAAGGAAAATAAAAAAATAAAAATAAAAAATAAAAAGAGGAAATCAGCAACGATTATGGTCGATAAATCGAAATGACGGGTAGTTCGAAAGAGGCAAGGTGAGAGAGTAGCTGGTTCTTAACAACTTGGCCAGAACGCGAGGCATTCGTACGAGCTCGTTGCTGCAGCTGTGGCTGTATGTGGCGATAATATCTCAAGATAGAGGTCTTCGCATGAAACAGCTGTCTCCCACTGTTTCTACTACTTCGACAAACTGGATTAGTGTGCTATCCATGTACCCATACCCATGTGCATGGTCAGTTTATCGGCCCATACAATCGGCCGATAAAATTCTCCAAGCGGTCAGCTAGCCTTGCAAGCTCTAGGCAATTTTCTTCGGCTACTTGCGGCTTCGTTGCGAGCTTTTTTTCCTCAGAATAAAGGCTCTCTGAGCTTGATTCAAACCCGTTCATAGATCGAAGCTTGCCTGCTTGGCACGCTCCTCGGGGCCCCCCCTTATCTACATCCACTGTAATTATTATCGCAAAGAAATAACCCGATATCTGATCGATTTACTCGCTTAAGTCACTCTAAGGATTTTATAACCTGCAAGATTTTATGACTTTATTCCAATACCTACCTTGGGCATCATCAAGTCAGTGGCTAAAGCGTTTTCACCTTTTTGGTGGACAATTTCCGATTTTTTTTAGATATCGATTCTTGGCATTCCTGGAGTGACGGGATTTTTGATTTTTGAAATTGAATTAAATGCACTTGGACGGATTTAACGAAATTTTTTTTCAAATTCAACCTTCTCGAACCTACAAATGATCAATAAATGATTGCCTGATGATTTCTGAAGAGAAAATCATGACCTCGAAAGCTTTTCTCTAAATTATTACCAACGTGGAGATGAGTGTGGAAACGAATTAGCTATAAATTAATCGAGAACCAAAACTCGGAACTTCTGCATCTTCCGAACATCTGTGTAGTACATACAAGCAACGATCTTCCAACCCGAAACAATAACTCAGAGATAATAGCATACTCCGGTCTTGAAGAGGTTTAATTGTTGGGTTACGATATCCGTCGCTAGAATATACCCGCCATTACGGTACCCTTCGGCATTTATTTCCAACTGTTCCGAAGTTTTTAAGCTTCTATTGCTTCGCACCATACGGAAATAATTTCTTGCATAAATTTTCAGCTATTCGATTCAATTTCAAAGAGTTGCCACAGTTTATTTATCGGATATAAAGAAGCCACAGCTGTTTCTTATTTTTGGGTCCGTAAAATAATCAAAAAATACTGATCACCCATTTATGGACTATAGTGTTTTCAGCGGAAATAATTTCTGGATAAAGCTAGATACGATTTTGTGGGGAGGTATGTGTCGATTGAACCCTCAGTTGATGATGATTGATTTCGGCCGACCATTACGTAGTAAACGTTATTAATTACTGATAATTATTGTAATCCAAAGTGAGCTGATCCGTTTCTTTGGGGAGCGGGTGTGATTGATTCGCTGCTTCTCTCGTTGGACAGCCGCGATTCTTGAGATAGCCGGGAGGCCGGTAAATCCAGTAATTGTTGGTAATTAGAGGAGTCATAATTACCGAGTCCTGCGCTAACGTTACATAGTCCATTTATTTTCATTCCCTCTAATCTTTATTCTTTATTAATAATCCTACCCCGCAGGATTTCACCTGCCTGAGCTTTTCCCACTTTTTTTCAGGAGACAGATAAATAATTGCGATTCCGAATCGGTTTTGAAAAAGTTTAAAAATTAGCTGGGCTTTTCTATTTTTTTATTTTATTTTTTCTCAATTTTTTTCGTGTCTTGTCATAATATCTGTAAGAGTAATCAAGTAACTTATTTAACATTCAACTTGAAAGGTTTGCTATTTCGATTCCTCGCCACCGCGACCCCATCCGTAGAATGGGTCAAAGATTTTTCAAGTGACGAGGGTGTGCCTGGGTCGTATATTTTGGCCGTGCCCTGGCCCTCACCCTATATCCAAAACTCTACGATAGCTTTTGACAGCCGAACGTCCTACAAAATTATAGACTTACCTACCATACTGCACACTCGTATATATATATATATATATATATGGTACGTGTAGCATGTAGGTGAGATTTGTGTGGCTTTTTATCTGCCCGCAAACCGTAACTCAATACCTCAACTCTTTGAATTATGTTATGCTTTGAAGTGATTCGAGATATCGAATTAATTTTCGACTTGCCTTTTTGATGATAGTGGTGACGTCTCAAAGGGTGCTTTTGGATAGCCGTATCCTCCGTATTAATGTAAGAGCTTTTTGACAATTCAAAGTGGTAGTAGGGGATGGTCTAACGAAGATAATGACATGTCATAGAGCTTTGTACCTCAAATGGTTACCGAGTTATGCTCGTTACAAATTACTTGTACATATTTCACTATGGTCACGATTGTAGATACACCGTTTTATGTAATTGGGTGATATTGTCCCGCCATGTTCATCAAACATGTCACTGAAATAACGATGTTATAGAACGATTCTTTGTCTATACTTTCATAACTTCGGAGGAGATTGAAATTTCATCTGACCAATGTGTTTTCAATGTCCATTCTTCTTCCAATTACACCTGAAGAGGAGCAGTAAAAACTCAGAATATTGCAGATCCGCTTCATAGAACGATAGGAGCTTCGCTGATGATTTGAAACTCGGATGATAAATCATTTCTGTACTGATGGAATGGCAAACTGAGTAAAAAATGCGCAAATTGGGTGGAACTAGCATGACTCAGTAATGGCTTCAGATACAGAAATCTATGAAAGCTCGTTTTCTTTGCTGAACTACTCGCTATTACCATTTTCAACTGTGGAAAGGTTCCTTTCTTGATACAGAAATTATAGCTGATCAAAAATACCTCTCAAGTCGTATGGGAAGTTGATATGTGACCCATGAATCTCCCTCATGATTTGATTCGAAAAAGCTTGATTTGTATCACCGAATATCACCTTCGAGTAGGAGCAAGTTGGTTTTTATTATAACTTTTGTTAATCTATGAACTTTTATTGTTCAGAACTTGACTCAAGTATCTCAAGCTCCCACAATCGATGCAAATGCATGATTCTCGCATACCTAGCTGTAATTAGCTTCGACATCAGTCATGGATTGTTTTTGTTACTTGTCATTTGAATTTTAACGATATGCTAATGACGACGATCTTTACAACAGCAGAGAAGTTGATTCTTGAATTTCTTTCTCTCCACTTGAAGAACATACTTTCGAAGTATAGTTTATAGAGAACGGTTTGAAGTTGCCTTATAGACACGTGTGTATTACTTCTAATTTATGTGAGGCAATACCTGTACATCAGTTACGCAGTCGAGCAGGACTAACGAAAATTACCGACAGGAAGTTCGAGGCTTTAAATACCTCGTTACACTTACAACAAACACTCTGGGTAGCCTTGCACGGGCACAAAGCACTCCAATTATGTGTATAAATAAGCTTTCAATTGTTCCTGAAACGGAAATACCTGCTTGTTATAAATCAGGATGAATTGGGCAAATATATTAATTAATAAAAAACACATAATAAAATCGCTATACTCATATCTTCATATCTAACTAAAAATAAATGAAAAAGTTAATAAATACAACCCATCGCAATCATTCTCTCACGATCTACTAAAGAAGCAATTATTTCAGGATTAATTCATCACAAGATCTTGTCGACAAAAAATCAAGCTGCTGATATCAATTTTTTATTTTCAATTCAATTTGTCGTAGAAATGGATGTGAACTTTTTTACCAAATTGATAATGAATTGCGACTGAATTATCAGTCGTGAATTCTGTTGAGCTAAGAATTTGCAAAATTTGTTCATCCACACGAAATTTTGAGTTCTGGGATCCAGTTCTAAAAAAAAAAAAATTGGATAAATTTTGGACAGAACGAGCGTTCCACTCAATGACACTAATACTGCATCAAGGGTGAATGGAGACACCCCCATGAAGCCACGTGGGGGAATGAATTGAATACAGAGGTAACGAGACAGAGGCTAATTATAAAACCACCACAATGCTCGTTGACGAGGTACTTTTTGGTTTGAGCATTGGGTAGACGAGTTGATTCCGATTTCACGGTGTGTCAATGCGTGTGGTTCATGGATCGTGGTTACCATGGTGTGTAGGGTATGTTTTATCTGGTTGCAAAAGCTGCACAAGCACAACTGCATAGACATATGTACACACATTTACCAATGCACAGATATACTAGTAGAGTTCGATAGTGATCACGCATAGATGTCACCGCGCTGATGATAGACGAATAGTAATAATTACCGTAGGTGTACGCTGTACGGTTCCTTGATTACAGGGTAAAGTACTGCCAGCGAACTCGCGTGACCTTTGTACTGCATTTTGAACCCGGCATATTGCACATTCGTCGATACTAGGATGGTTCGACCGATACTTCCAATATGGAAGTACGTTTGCACACCGTATGCACATCATTTTGACTATTCTCGTTGTGCGGACTGACTTGTAGACCTGCTATCTTCGTTATTTTGTCAAACAAAAAATAAAGACTGGATAGTAGATGATCCTCGAGCAATCGAGGGTGAGCACCAGGAAGGGTGCATACTTTTGGTGAGCCTGAAGTTCGAAACGTTCATACATATAAACGAAATTTGAAAATGAGAAGGTTTTGACGATATTGTTTATCCCCTAGAAATCTCTGAAAGTTTGAGATGGGTCGGAAATTCAAGATATTAAGAAATAAAGACTTTATGATTTGGAAGTTTTAGCCAGCCAAGCAGGTTTGGTTTAAGGATCTTTCAGAACTTTCGTTCAAATGAACGATCGGAACTTCAGGCATATTACTTTTGGTGACAATCATCAATTCGACACACTAATTTAGTATTCAATAAAATAATATGATACTCTCTGAATTTGTTGAAGTGAGAATCGTGCTGATATGGATAAATGGGGTGCAATTTCACTCCAATTATTTTGGACTGAATTTTTAGAGGGTATAACGTTTTGTGCATCTTCTAAGATTAGAAATAGAAGTGCATGTGTTTGATTCCATCCTTGACTTCAGTAAAGTGCAGGTTGCTACAAAATAAATTAAAAAAAAAACGATTTCCAAAATCCAAATCTTGTCACAAGTTCCACGTCAGAATTAAAAAACCATCAAGCCACACAGAGTTGAGTGTATTATTTAAAAAAAAACTTGATTACAAAAACCATTCGCGTCTCCAAATGTAAAAAGCCAAAAATGAGACCCATTTTTCTTTCCAAACTATACTTCACTATGAACTCTGATTCTACCGGGTTTTGAACGATAAATCGAGTTTCTTCAAATGGAATTTCTTGTTCAAGTAAATCATTGATCGTCTGTCTTGACTTCGAGATGAATCTGTTTCTCCTGTGTATTGGGACCCGACGATATTTCGTGCTGCTGCGACATGTCCATACTAATTGTATGAATTATGTATGCGGTTTTCTTGCCCGTCGACGTGTGTACCCAGATGCCTATGTATACTGATCTCCGCATACCATTATATACGTATGGGATATGCGCGATGGGGATAGAGAAAGAGAGGAGAATATATATAATACACGTGTAGATATTCAGAGTAGACGTATAGAAGCGAAATGAAACGGAATGGCCGAGGGTAGTTCAGCCCTTAAAATCGAAGGACGTAAGAGGGGTGAATAGGTGGATACGAAGGCCGATTTACGGCTCAGAACTTCCGGTCCTGGCGAGCATTATTGAGATTAACAGGCTCGGCCGAGACCTTACTAACTCATTCGGGATAGCTTTTCGATCGGCATCATGGCGAAGGACTGGGGATATGAAAAACCAGCAGAAAAAAACGGAAAAGAGCAAAATAGAGCCTGTACTCCGCGTTAACGCACAGGTTCGTATAACCCTTGAAAATAGAACAAGGAGAGGTAAAAAAAAAAAAGTCAGATATCTGTTCAATTTACTCCTTATTCTATACCGATCTATCAAACTACTTATTTCAGACTTTGCAGCAGCAGCAGGCAATATGTGTACCCTACTAGCAGTGCAGTTAACTTTTCTTGTTAACACTCCATACCGGTTTAAGTATGAACTCTGGGGTCTCGCCAGGTAAATTGTATCACGTATAGTATCGGGTTCGATCGTGGGGAAATCGACGCGTTTGCTGTTTATGAAATATCAGAGGAATTGTTGGTTGATCGAGAGATTGGTAAAGGGTACACATGTGGTGCAATGCCTATACGGATGTTGAGGAATTCCGTCAAAGTTAAAACTGGTATTAAAAATCCTCGCAATTAGTATTTTACAGCTTTGTAATTTCATGAGGTACGTCGTAAGCACCGAAAACTCCATTTTCGTCACGGAGGGTTGGAAAGTTCTTCTTATATTTCTTTACAAAACTGATTAACTCTTCGTGGTCACACCTCTGTAGAATAACTTATTGGTCAAACTGGGGAAAATTTACTCAGCCAAGTTTCAAATAGTTGCTGTGTGAAAATTATCAGTCCGATCGGGATCGAAAAAATACTGAAAATACTTTGAACATTCTAAAATAGGTGTAAAAAGTTCTTACGTCAAAATTCAAATCACAACATGTTAGGGAAAATCGTAAATAGGAAAATTTGTCAAAAAATATACTTTTTCACTCAAAAGATCATAACTTTTGGAATTTTCAATATTTTCGAGTCAAATTTCAACTGGAATACTTGTGAGATATAGTACTTCTTGGAAAAAAATAGCGGCATAGCGCAGGTTTGGGAACAAATATTTATTTTGACATGTGAAGAGGATTGATTTAGGAGTAGAAAGGAAAGTGGATTTATCTGGAAGATATAAGTGCATCATAAGTGGAAAAATCGTAATTAATGCATTTGTTCAAAATTTTATATATCTAAAATGAGGCCTGTGTAAAATTTACCAATGGTGGCCATTCGGTGAAATTTGAAAATTTTAGTACCAGTATTCAAAAACTGAACACACACGATCTTTTGGGTTCGATTTGAAGGTAAAAAAAAATAAGAAAAAAATTTAAATAAATAAAATAAATGAATGAAAAACCCAAAACTTGAAAATCCTATTGGCCGAAATGAAAATGTTTTCAATTTCGACGGATCAGTGTGAAAATTAGATGACTACTTGGTTTCAATTGAACTAGTAAAGGTCGCGTAATGTGGCTCACGACCTTGTAAGGTATTAGTAACGCTATTCGAGTTGAAAAATGGGTTGGCTTAATTAATACGTCGTTTAAAACTGCAACAGTTCGAGTCGAATAAGAAAAAGCAAAGTAATAAAACAAAATAAACTTTCGTCTTATCGTATTAGACGATTTTTTTTTACGAAACTGTGAATTTAACTTTAAGCTGCTGTACATAGCTTTTTCTCATTTTTATTATCATCAAGGGTAGATTCATTCGAGGTGATAAGAATATTAGGTATGCACGTGTGTGTAGGTACGTGGGGGTGGGGGTTGATATTCGATGGAGGTAAATAAAATAGGTACCGGTGGTGCGTTTCTATAATGAAAACCGTAGCTTATAGGAGACTCGGCTCAAGGACACCGCGCGGGTTTTAGATCTTAGATAAATTGTTTTATGGGATTTGTTTGCTAATTTCATTTTCAATCTAATCAGATATACCGTCCCGTGGCTATATACGAGCCCGTTCTATTGTTACGCGACATGAAATTTCGTGTTTCTGTCTAATTGAAGGTGTATTTTTCATCCAATGGCACACAGCCTGTGATTATTTGTTAATGGTTCCTAATTAAGGATAATAAATTCTTCGCCCCCCCCCCTCCCCTCCCCTCCCCTTCCTACTTATTTTTTGTTTTTCTGTTATAAAAAAAAATGTTCCCTGATAAGACACGACCTAATCCTCAATAAAACAAAAACAAAAACAAAAACTAAAATAAAATGGGATGGAAATCATCGCAAATCGAATGTATATCATCAGTTGAATATACTAACAGTTATTGATCATTTCACACGCGGTGAGTTAGAATTCATTGAAATACAGGTTCGTCAAGTATCAAATTTTCAGTGATAAATAATAACAATAATACGAACAGCTAGTCTGGCTCAACAAGGGAAATTTATACTCGGATTATAGTTGGGAAATTTTTTGTCCTATTTGTACGATGGCAAAACCCCGGGAATGCACAAGTCCGGGTATAAGGTTTGCGGACAATTGGAATCCTGCGTGCGTTGCCATCGAAGGGAATGATTTATCGATGGAACGCGTGTGGCGGGAAAATGATACAAAATGACGCCAGCAATCACCCCGGAGCCGAAACCTGGAGCTTGGATACACGAAGCTTTAACAGGGGGATGGGGTTCAGTTGGCTTGATATCTGACCAGTAACTCAAATTCACTTCAGAGGATTCGCCGCCCGCTAACGTGTAACTAAATTCGTTCAAATTATACCACGATCACGTTTCACAATCAGATCATGCGAATCATAAGTACCGAATACACCCTGGAATAGATTTTCAAACAAAAATCAAACGGATTTTCAATTCCGTTCAGCAATATCTTCGGATAATTATCAGACGTCACGAATCACCTGATTGAGGACTTTGAAAGATTATTTTTCGAGTTCAGGTAGATTCGAAATAATACGGAAAATTGACTTGTTGAAAAAATGAGAATTTTCATTTCGCTGCTTTCGAATTATTTCCCCTTTGTCGTGCATGTGCAGGTAAACTTGTAAAGGTATTCAGGTTTGAGCTGTGACAGCGTAAAAGCTCGAGTGAAAATTGTGGCTGGTTTAGCTGTACCCATAGGGTTAGGTCGAGCCCTCAATGATTCATCGCGTAATGGAGACGAATGCGGCTATAACTCCTGCGCGGAGCGTAGCTAAGGTCCTGGATCCTTCGTGCCTGCGTCTTTTCGATATTACGTCGAAACGTTGTCCTTCGGTTTTGCTGGCAGAGGTTATTTGGTAGCATGTCATGCCCTCGTGATAATCTGCGATTCACTCCCCACATTCATTCGCAAAAATTTTCATCTATAACGATCTGTAAATCTGAATGAAATGAATCAGGATTGATCATCATACGTGGAGGAAGATTGATGGATATCGCTGAATTTTATGCACATGATTTAGTTTCTTGTGGCGAGATTGAAGTTCCGAAGTCCAAAAGTTCCGGAAGGTGAAAATTTCAAATTTATTTGAGACGCTGGTCTGAGTTTCTAGAAGCGTTCGAGTTCAGAACTTGCGAATTCTGAAAGTTCGAAATGCAGACAGTTCAAAGATTAGAAAGTCTGAAACTCAGAAAATCGAAAAATTCGAATGAAGCTCATGACAAAGCTGTGAAATAAACGACGTTGCATATAAGCGAATTCCAAGATTCGGAGTTTTTACCTCTCGAAAATTTAGCTTAAGGTTTTTATAAACCTTTGATGTTTTTCGGTTCGGAGATTTTTCAAATTGGTTACGTTGATTTTCGGGAAAGTAATCTTTCGGAAAACTGTGAGTCGGTAGTATAGGAATCCGGAATTCTAATTTTCCGCATCTTCTGAAATTCGGAATTTCAATCCCGCCCCGATTTCTTTTATTTCTAAATTTTTTAGTTTCGTTATTCGATCGTCGTCCTATCATTTCGAAAGAGGATATCAAAAATTTTGAATTTTTCATCAAATTATGGTTAAAAAATTTGTTCATGAGCCAGAAATGCTTTCGAATAACTTGAATAATTCTCCTTCGGTGGACAAATTCTCTTCAAATGAACGAATTCTTTTCTGAGCAGTAAGTCCACACATTGAATACATGTATTTTGGAAATAGGTCTAAATCTATGCCTGAACTTTTTGCCAAAGAAAAATACACGTCCTGAAAATCGTTAGGTCAAATTTCGCCAATTCCCAGAGTCCGATATCATTTTTTTGTTCGAATCAAGAATTGAGGTTGGAACCAAACTAAATTCGTAAGAATGATTATCGAGTGAAAATGCATCGGTATTAGCTTTTCCAAAAAATTGTCCTAGTTCTTGATGCTCAAACGCAATCTTCATCTCTAATCGCAATTAGCAGAATAACCGAGCAAGAGAAGAAAAAAAGAAAGACACTTGGGCAAAGCTCATGGCCTCATACGCCATGAACGTAAAGCACGTACCAACGTGTGGCTGCGGCTGGTTAGTACCCGGGGCTTCATAACCTCTTCGGTTCGGTTGGATGGCCTCGGGCACGACGACCACCTCTTGGACTAAGGGAACTACGCGGTTGCCACGTGGTTATCAAGTTAACCTTTTGCCTCGGTGGTTCGGTCTCCTCACCTTCTCTTCTCTTCTCTTCTCTTCTCATCTCTTCTGCTTTTTATCTCTTCATCTTTCTCTCTCGCATCTTTTTCCGTCTACATGTACGTATTGCGTACACTGTACGACATGTACAGCATATTACGTATACATCCATACGTGAGGAGGAAAAGGCTCTGGCCTTACTGACTCAGACCCCAGGACTTAGTTGAAGCAGCGCGCGAGCGCAAGGTGTGAAACCACTCAAAGCAAAGAGCCCGAAGATTGCCACGTGGTGGTAACCATTATCCGAGGTAATGCCCAGCGCCTTGCCGAAGAACCGAGTCCTTCCTAAGTGCAGGATCCTGCCACTTCGAGGCTGAATTTTCTCTTATTTCTTCCGAAAATCAAAATATTAGCTGAGAAGCTTTACGTTATCAAGACCGTAAATATATCAGAACAGGAAATCTCGAGCCCATAGTCACTTTTCCCGATAATGATGACAGAAAGAAAAAAATTTATCCTGATTGTGAGAGGAAGTGAGTGTAATTTATTACTAGAAACAAATTTTGCCATAGGATTTTCTACTGATAGGAAAATTTCGGGTATTCATGTGTAAGATGGTCCATCGCATCAGGCCATTTGATTAATATGGCCACGTATCTTGGAATATTAACTTTAATAATTTGATGGAAGGTTGCCTGAAGTATGTGGGTCCGATATGGGAATCAGGTGATTTTTAATTGTTACGCTGTGATGAAATTCCAACGGTTCCTCTGCCTTTTTGCCTTGCTGCATTGATTTGCAAATTGTGCTACATCCTTGATAAAGAACCTGGAGGCTCGTAAAAAGCCTTGGGCAGGACGAACAAAATGATTTTTATCCAATTCATTCAAACTGTTCAGGCATCAAAGATTTTCCAAAATCCTGTTTCCCTCTTTTTCCAAAACTGTCGATCAGTTTCTTTCCGTCAGATTCGATATCACATGTATACAATATATCCGTATCCATTCAGAAAGTGTCATCGAAATTCATCCCTTTGTTCAAAGGTTATCAGTTACATATGATAAACCGGTTACAATAAATACCCTTCAAGGGCACCTTCTCCATGTGGTGTCACAATTGCAATCTTCGAATGCTGCACTTGTGTATGATATCTATAAAAATCTATCCAATCACGGAATTCATTACCAAAATATACATTGCAGCAAATATTGAGGGAAGATTTCAGTACATATTTACCTCAAAATTAAATTTCGTGAGACTGAATCTGACCTAACATTCTTGTATAAATTATGACCAGGCTTTATTCACATATCACGATGGATAAGATCGCAAATAGACAATGTAAAAAATGGTGGCATCAAAATTGGCGAATTGGTTAAATGGATAGTTCAGCACCAATTGATGTCAAGCAATCTTTGGCTATGTTCAAAAAAATTTCAAATAGTGTTCGATTGACACCAAATTGCATTCAGCTAAAGTACTCGACACCGCAAATTCTTTACAGTGCAGTGGTTGGCCAAAAAACGGTATTACCTAATGTGGCCAAAGCCCTCACATCCGGGCCACTATCAGTGTCTCATTTGCTCAGTAAACTCTAAGTTTGATCTGGATACTTAAGGTAAGTGTCCCAGTTACTGACATTGGCCGAATTATTGACATTTTTCAAGGATTCAATTTCATCCGTGAGCTCTCAAATGATCAAACAATTAATAATTCGTTATCTCTGAGTTTCTTAACAACTGATTTCTGTAACGAAAACATTCAACATTCTCACCATCGATTCAAAATTTAAGAAAATAAAAGTGTCAATAATTGGGTTTTGAAGTGTCACTAATTCGGACACTCACCTTATGCGATACCTTGAATCACGAATCTTCAATCCCTCGAGTAGGTGCGAAGTTGGTGGACATTAGCAGCCTATTTGTAACCGCTTAGCCACCCGGGGTGTGTTAGCGGTTGTCGCACAGCATGCAATCTCAGCAGGTATCAACTAGGGTTTCTTTGGCGATCCGAAAGACTACTAGGATAAGACACACACAGTGTATCGAATTTTCAGGGCTACTCCGATCAAAAAGGTGTTAATCGTATAATCTTAGATGGTAATGGTGAAGATGGGGATCTAATAATTGTAAAGGAACGAAAAAAAAAAAGCTAGATTATTTATACACAAATTATAATTTTGACTTGAATTTTGATTTATTAACATAATTTCGTGTCGATATCTTCTTCTTTTATTTATTTTTATTTTTTATCTGTCTTCTTTCGGTTTATTCCCTTTTTTTTTTTTTTTTTTTTCTTTCCTTTAATCAATTAATTTATCACGAGACGTTCCTCGTGCATATATGAAACGCCGACTAAGACTTAGCGTAGATTAGGATTGAGGAGAGAAGCAAAGGGCGGAGGATCTTCCATTAGCTTTTATATACCTACGACCTATACCTACGTTGTCGATGGCCACGTATAGATCCGACCCAAGATAGGGACCAGCGTTGACCACGTATATACCAAGACCCTGCCTTCTTGCCTTCTTGCCTGCCTGCCATGCGATAATTAGAAAATTAAATTGTCTACTCTATCCTTTTCTTTCAAGGAACTGATCTTGCCTCTTCACAAGAACAGCTTTCGATACTATATTATAAGCGCAGTACCACGGAACATCGCGTTACCGCTACCACGTCGATATTAAACTAGTGGGTATTATAAATCATCGAATCTAAAAGATATTGTCTGAGAAGATAATTTTTTTTTTTTCGTTTCATCCAAACGATTCGATTCACCAGATAAATTGATTTCCAGTCATACGATCATTCATTCGACTCGGAGGAAGCAGCCAGCTTTAGTCATGATTTGGTCAAAATTATAAGATGATTTAAGTTTTGTTAAAATAGAATAATCTGATATTAAAGGGATGAGATACCGAAGATTTAACATCCAAAATCGCTAACGGTAGAGAATCGCTGATTTTTGTTCTAATGTCATTTCTCATATCGAAATACCTGATATGGATGAAATTTTGAAAAACTTATTTTTTCCCCATTCTTATAATTATTTTTCTCGAATCCGTTGAGTTATTGTAAATACCATTTGCTAGATTCTTCATTCTGATCCAAAGAATATATAAAAAAATCCAAGAGCCTTAAAGTTCAAAATTGTCGAAGGAGATACCATTTGAAATCACAAAAATCTTTCAAATGTTCGAAAAATGTGTCAAATTGCTTTATATTTCTCATCCATCCATATACGTAATCTAGCTTTCATACTCCTGGGAAATAAAGCTGTTTCATGATTAAATCACACAATGTTGACAAGTCGACTTCGAGGCTCGTGGTTTTTTATTTTTTATACACTCCTTGGGTCACAATGAACAATATGAATATAGCACAAGGGATTTTCGATATCTTGATGGATTAGATAAAAATAATGTTATGAAAACCGGAAAAAAATAAATTTTTCAAAATTTGATCAATTTGAGGTATTTCGACACGAGAAATAATATCAAGACAAAAATCAGCGAGTCTCTACTGTTAGCGGTTCTGGATGTGAAATTTTCGGTACCTGCGTCCCTCTTAAAAACCCGACCTAAATCTGTTCACATGACAATTATTAGCCATGCTTCGCTAAATTCAAACTCATTTATCAGATTTTCACGAGATCCCAGAACAAAAAGGGTACGACTAGACGCAGAATCTCCGGAGATAACAAACAGCAGAAACGTTCAAAAACAGCACTTGTTTAAGAACATTCTTCGCAATGTAACTTATACCCTTCTGGCTCCAACCCCTAACTGTCTTCTATGAATTCTATGCATTTTTCTATCGAATGACGTGTATTATGTTTATGAAATAATCGGTGCAGGGCCCCCCGCACAGGGAAGATCTTATAGAATATGGTGGATGGTTTATTTTATCTTTGGAATATCTGACCACCCGTCATGTCCACTTCTTTTCACGGACGTTTTGTACCACCTACATACTTGTATAACCGAGACGCATACAAGTATGTGAAATTGCGTAGGGTTTAGCTGGTTAGGTTGCCGATGTATACCAACAATGTACACACATGTACAAGTTGGTAGAACGACGTATCCGCGATAGGCCCATAAGATAGCCCTGGGCCTCGTGGTGGGTGGATGATTTAATGTACGATAGAAAGGGGAATCCCCTCATCTACCCCCCCCTCAAGTCTGATATTTTAATACGCCAGGGAGCGTGATGGTCGATCGTCCATCTCTCTGACTCCTTTGTGCGTGCGTACGTTCAATTTTGCATAGGGAAATCATGATGCATTGCAGGGCTTAGAAGGCTATGTGTGAGGCGGACAAGCAGCCCTGAATGCCTCGCTCTGTTCAGGAAGGAAAACTGTTTGTTACTATTATCTCATACCCGCAGCTACTACCACCCTCAACTAACGCTTCTTTCTTCACCCATTTCTCATACCGTTATCTACATTCGTGTACCTACATCGTCGACCTCCTTCTGGTCGTAATCCTCGGACCTCTGAGTTTCTTCAGGTCACTTGTTTGCCCCATTGAGAAAGTCTTTTTTTCACATATCGAGACACCCGAGTGTCAAAAGAATGATTATACCTCTTGGGAGTGTTTAATGCAGAGACTGTCATGATTATTCTGGCTCCCTGTCATGGGATTCCATGGAATTTCACTGGATTCTATCAGAGTCCATAACATTTCATGCGCGGACTTCTGAAGACGTCGTAGGATTTCTATAAGACTTCTTGGACTTCAAGGGATTCCATAAACTTCCATGAAGTTTCACAGGACTCCATAACATTTCATACGAACTTCAGAAAACTTCGTGAGATTTCGTGAAGACTTCATAGACTTCAAGGGATTCCATGAGCTTCCATGAAGTTTCACTGGATTCCATGAGAGTCCATAACATTTCATGCGCGGACATCTGAAGACGTCGTAGGATTTCTACAAGACTTCATGGACTTCAAGAGATTCCATAAACTTCCATAAAGTTTCACACGACTTCATAACAGTTTTATACGGACTTCTGAAAATGTCGTAAGATTCCAAATACTTCATGGACTTCATGGACTTCAAAGCATTCCGTAAGGTTCCATGAAGTATCACAGGATTTCATGAGATTTCATAACATTTCATATGGAGTTCCAAAGATGTCATAGGATTTTAAACAATTCATGAAGTTCAAGGGACTCTATATATAAGCTTCCATAGAGTTTCATACAATTCCTAGGAGTCATCTGGACTTTCGAGGACTTCACAGATCAAGGACGATCACTTCGAAATCTTTTCAAGATTTCATGGTACTTGGTTGAACCGCGGAGATGGTGCCATAACTCCAACTGCTAATGTAATGAAAATTCTGCTTTCTACT
The DNA here is from genome assembly GCA_963989295.1 of Ametastegia equiseti. Lineage (NCBI taxonomy): Eukaryota > Metazoa > Arthropoda > Insecta > Hymenoptera > Tenthredinidae > Ametastegia > Ametastegia equiseti. The sequence goes on from OZ022399.1 coordinate 8,043,815, forward strand.
AATGAAAATTAGGAGTATGGGTCAAAATGGGGAGGAAAATAGAGTCCAGCAAATGAAATATATATCTAGGTGTGGTAATTTGGGCTTTCCGATTTTTGAGATATTGCCCATTATTCGTATAGGCTGCGGTCTGAGGAGATTAGGTTTCTAGCTAAAGAGTGAAGAGCGAGTACCTGGGCATGGTTCCCACATATCCCAAAGCCACCCCCGCGATATAGTATAGAGTCTGAGGTTCTCCTCTCGCGCGCGGTGCGCCATACGAGTTTTGAGTTGAGCAATGCTTTGACGTTGTTTTTTGTGTCTGGCTGGGCCCTTCGCCGGCCGGGTCCAGGGGGCCCGCCACGATTTAGTGGCCCTAATTGCAGGGTTCAGCTATTTAATTACTGGGTTCGAACCCCTCCTTCCGCCCCTCAACCGCCGCCTTCTCTCCTATAGAAAATACCTCCTTACCGAATGTCAGTACACCCGTAGGTACATACATTCATGTATATATACCAAAGACGATTATCCTCTACCCCATAGAACAACGTACGGGGAGGAATACTTCGCTCATGTGTGTATACCATGAGTATTCGACACCCACGCCATGCGACACCATATGATGATGATATGAGTTTCGATTATGGTTTTCTGGTTCTTTTTCATTGTTGACTTGATTTTCCGGTTTTATCAGCAAAGTATAGTAAACCTCCGCTGTTTGGGATTTCGACGATTTTTCTTTCCCTATTTTCAGCTTATTTGAGGAATAGCTGGTAACGCGTTGAGCGAACAACGGCTATAGGGTGGAAACTGGAAAGTGATAATTGAGCCTGAGAAACCACATGCTGATTTACGGCTCGTCGAACGATTATTTCGGGTTTATTACCGCAGTTTGAAACGGTCACGAATGAGCCTCCATTTTATTTCACACCCACGCTCTGTGTTTTACGGTTTCCCCTACTCCGGGTTCGTTCTTATCCTTCTGACCCTCCGTCGCCATCTCTTTTACCATGGTACTGATGCTGCTGCTGCTGCTGCTGCTGCTGCTGCACGAACCAAGCATATTTCACCTTTGACTCACACACCACTTCGGTGGACCACATGTACGAGCCATGTTTCAGAAGACGCCATATTGGTATCGGAGGGAAGAGCCGCGATAATCATTCTCTCAAGAACCATTATACACGTCTCTAATTCATTTATATACATCTACCAGTATAATTTCATACGCTTATGGTTACCAGGCTCACAAATCAACCACTTCCGTGTCGAATCAAACCCATTTCTGCACAACGATCGAATACTTATACCCCTCAAATTTTTATCGCTATTTTTTTTTTTACGTTTTATTACAATTTCGTACAATGATACCTGTGTATAACAATCTGAGATTCGAAAATGAACTACACTTTTTTGTCATCATATTCGCTTACGTTACGATGAAGCTGAAGGTAGCAGCCAGAGTTAGTAGCCAAACGAGCTAATCGTCTTCCGAATAGGATGATGCAGTACACATTTATGGAGACTTTAGCCAAATCCATTCACTTTTTATGAAACAATCAAAGATTTTTTGAATTTTGCTGCCTCATTTTCATTAACTAGAATCGTCGGGCTGCTAATTCTGGCTACTAGCTTCAGCTTCATTACGTTTGGCGGAACCGAAGCAGAAATCAAAATACAAGATGAAAGGCTCTAATCATTTTGATATCTTCAGCTTTCTTCATTCATCGATGTGCTGGTCTGTCTGGGAACTGTCCACAGCGTTTTTGCTTTTTTTCTTTCAATTTTTACTGGAATCCGTTGGAACGACTCCGTTTCGCAACCGGAGTCTTGCACGGGTGAATCTGAGACGAATGGACTCCGTGAACAATATAATCCGGACATTTTTACTAAATTCTCTTCGAAACAGCAACGGAGAGAGTATTTCAGAAATTGAGTCATCAAATTTTCAATCCGAATGGAACAGTTTTTGGAGTTTCGACCAAGGGATGTTCAGTTTTTTTTTTTTATAAAAAGCTGATTGTTCGTTATCGAAATTTTCTTCACAAACAGAACATCCAAGTTGAAGATATTCCAAAGTCTCTGAAAAGATCTACCGATCCCCATGTTTTTCATGAAAAATATTCCGGAATTTTTACCAAATTCTCTGCAAAGCAAGGAGGGAGAAAGTTTTTTAAGAATTGAGGCATCAAATTTTCAATCTGACCGGAGTAGTTTTTGGTCTTGGGACCGAGGAATGTTCAGATTTCGGATCAAAGGCTTATTCTAGGAATATTTGTCATCGAAATTGGGTAAAATCTCTATCGCTTGATTTCCCTCACAAACAGAAGATCCAAGTTTAAGACATTCCCAACTCTTTGGAAGGATCTTCTGCCGATCCCATAATCGCCCATGAGTATTGGTGTAGATATAAATGAAGAGTATGTTATAGCGTGTGATTCGAGTGCCGGAGGCTGCGCACGAAGGAAGGTACAATAAATCTTGACAATGGTCGAAACTGAAGAAAAAAATAAGAGAAGAAGAAAAATAAAAAGAGGAAAAGGAATAGAAGCAGAAGAAGTGAAAAAAGAAGAAGAAGAGATGAAGAATGAATCGTTATCACCACATGCGCCTGCGCCCGAAGGAATGTTTTAATCGCTGCTAATAACAGGCTGCATCTGTAACAATTACCCCACGTATACATACATGTATATATTTATATATATATACTACAAGAGTGGATCAACGTAGGGATGAAACGGTGCTCGAAACCGTTCTGCAGCTACCAAATGATTGATAAGTCCATAAAGCATCGTTTCCCTTTTTGGTTGTGTGCCGATGCGGAGAGTCGTTCAAAGTATTTGTGAGAATTACTGTGTCCGTGGGTCTGGCCGCGGGTGACGTAGTGACGAGATGATGACCACCCTCAAGTTCGAATCATTGTGATTACAACGCCCGCGTAACCCGTAAATGCAGCCAAAGCCAGAGCCACTGCCACCGTTGCGTTCCAAGCATCCCTTTCGCTTTCCCCCCCCCCTCTTTATACTGCCCCAATGCGTGCTTTAATTGTTGGTTTGCCAACCCAAACCTACACTTTACTTTCCTACACAAGGTCCAGGTAAGATCTGATTCCGATACTGATTCTTAGCTGCCTTAAGGGTGCAGGCTGTAAAAGCATTCTTTACTCCCCTCCTCCTCGTCATCCGCACCTTGACCTATTTCTTTTACGTCAAAATTGCATTGTTTATCAATGAATTTGTCGATTTTCGCGTGGTATTTGTAATTGCAGGATGATATCCAGCTTGGTCCTCGATCCTTGACTGCAGCTATAACTCTGCTGCAACCGAAGAAATATTATTTCATGGGAATTTTTTCTGTTTTAATTGCAGGCTGCGTAGGGGGAGGCTATTATTCTTTCTCTGAAAGAACAGCTAGCACTCCGCAGAACGTATCCTAAAACGCGTTCAAACTTAGAAGATACGTATAATAACATAGTGGGTCCGTCTTTCTGTCTGTCTGTGCAGTGCTTAGAAGCTTTGCCCATCCGTCCATCCGCGTCTGGCAGCTCAAACCCGAAGAGTTCCTCTTCTTCTTCTTCTTCTTCTTCTTCTTCATCTTCTTCTTCTCCATCTAATTTTTCTTCTTATTCTATTTCTTCATCTTCTTATTACTATACATATGTATTCTTCTTAGGAAGGTTAATAATTTTTCAACGCCAGAAAACAGCGCCGTCGATAGTAGTGTCCTTGTTTTTTGTCTGCTTCTCACTAACTAACGCGCGGGGCATCTTTTCACCATTAATCTTTACTAACGTGATGTACCGCGGTGGTAGGTACACCTTTCTTAATTTCTGGAAAAATGATTCGAACGCGCAACCAGCTGGCCGGATGCTTTCCCATCCGTATTCAACAATCCTGGAGAGCATCAGCTGGGTAGTTAATTGCCAGTCATGATGGGTACGTACATGGGTTGCGGCTATACGCTCTCATTAATTCGCTTATCAGTAATACGGCGTATGTATCGTGGACCATTAAAATATGATTAGAACAACCGGCACCTCGTTAACTGCCGGTATATATGTATACATATACCCACACCGTGGCAGGTTATTTTCTGCTCATAAATATTATCCTTACGGATATTTATGTTTTCACTCAATTTTCAGTACCTATAACACACGTAGTTTTTAATTCAGTTACGATGCATGGATATTACTTTTAAATTTCAACGCAACTAATGCGAAGCTGGTTTATAATCAGATTTTCAAATTCCACAGCATACCCAACCAAGCAACCGTCGCACGCGCTATGATGTATAATTATTGTGTTTTCCTCCAGAACGAAAAGCGTTAAATGCCTATGATGAAATTATTACGTCAAGTATAGAATTTCCAGGGTATAGGAATGTTGCTGTGGAGCTCCAGGGTGTTTCTGCTCGAGTCATCTTTCGTCATGTTTCTATCACGATTTAAATTATACTCCCTTTTCTTCGCGATTGCTATGCGCCTCTATCTTGCTTCTTGATTACAAGAAGAAGAGGAAAAAGAGCGAAAAATCCCTCCACTTACAATTAGAATTAAATTCCAGAGCCAGAAAACGCTTTCACCAAGTTTTTCGTAACTACTTTACTACACAGCTACTACTGGTGCTTCCTTTTTTCTTTCTTTTTTCTTTTTTTTTTTGCTTTTTTCTCATCCAAGTCCTTCGGTTCTCAGGATATGGAAGTGGGAGAGATGTGATTTTGGACGAGGAGCACCCAGGGCTGAAGTAATCCTTTGGGTCCTTCCTCAACATGATCGGGAGATGAATGAAGACTGCACAGGGTTCCCACTGTATCGAATTACACGGCTAAGACTCGCTTTGGTAGTCGGTACAATATTGAGAATAAATTTCCATTCATGCGGACGTAGACGCAACCATCCATTCATTCGAGCCGGTTAATTCAACTATATCCACCTATATTACGCGATGCACACGTATGTACCACTATTTAGGTACTCTACAACTGACGAACTATGAATCGCGATGCTATATTCCACCGCTCCTTTTCGCACTTATTAAATTTTACTGATTTATCATCATACAGCGATTCTGCTACCTGTTGCACACCGATGTACAACTGCCGTGAGCAATTTTCAGCTATTCATTCATCCTGACGATGCATCTGTGAATATGGGTTTTTCATGTAATTTCCATTGTCGTGGAAGAGGATCAAAATTTCAAAATTCATTCCGCTTTCATGCTGGCTTTTTGCGATTCAACACGAAACAAGAGTGGATAGAAATATTTATCAGGGGAAAAATGGCAATGCGAGTGAGTGATGGATAGAGATCAATGGAATTGGGAATTATTTCGATTAATTTCACACATTTTGGTCACTGATTGATTTTCTTGAAGTTCACTTATCGTCATTTATCGACGATTGACTGTATGTAAGTTCAAGACCGCGAGAGAAATGATTCAGAAAACATGTATCCCTCTAAATGAAACGCAAACTACGAATGGCGATAGAATTAAATTGGGCAAGCATAAAGTTTGGATGATGTTGCTGTTTCATCAGCTTATTCCGATTCCTGCTGTTTTACTGTACGGGTAATCATTGATTTGCCAATACCTCATGGTGCTGGAATGACGATGAATGTTGGGGTGAAAACTGATGTCGCAAATTTTAGGTGACGAATGCCTACATTGTCTTTGAAGTTTGGAGAAATCCTGGCTGATCGATACCTGCAGCGTATTTACGTTCCTTCTAAGCGCACGTTCTATAGTCGCCCACGTGAGATCCCATAGGTCAATGGAGTAGGTAGAAATAAAGATTTCGATATCATTTGACCTATCAAATAAGCCGCGGAGATATTACTCGGTAGAAAGTTTAGATGCCTTGGAAATTTCGTGTCACGTCTTAAATGTCGTATTAGAATAATGTATTCGAGGCTGACTTCGCATGGTGCCTCTCTAATTCTTTTTCTCGTATCATTTGCTTTTTTTTTTTGTTTTGTTTTGTTTTGTAGCCTATTATCGTCTTCCAGGATGGCATCGAATTCTCGGTATTATACTGCAAATCATGATTTCCCATTGCGTGATTTCCACGAAGGCATCATAATTCGAATTATAATTCATCAATCCAATTGCCAATATGCAATACTATAACTACTTTCCTGTTCATTTCACGTTTCACCACAAAAATTTCACTTCATTTGTGGTTTTATATTCTGATTCTTATTTCTTTGCGATTCCATGGGCAATTCGCAGACTGTGCTGAATGCCTCATTTTTGATGATCTGCCAATTTTCGAACTCAAAGATGACGCTGTGGCTGACCATGTAATCTGACTACATGTGTTTATTGATTCATGTCTCAACTGTTTTGGAATGAATGAAGGAATTACATTCGATGCTGTGGATGCAAGTGATTGTGAAACTGCATGACTTTGCTATTGTATTTTTGAAAGGTGTTGTCAAAAGTCCAAGCCCAAAACGGTACCTATGAGGTTCTCGTCTTGTTTGGACTGTACTATTTTCGAACAGCCATAGGCTTGTCAATGACGGAGAAGCCTTCTCACAATCAAAAGTGAAGATTGAGGGTAGTTTATCGCAGACAACAACGATTCATATAGATCTCTGTACCTCGAGCCCTCACTGACAATGAGTTATGCCAACTTTGCTCAATTTGTAAAAGCCTCTGAATGTAACTATAATTTCAGATACACCGTTTAGGATGATTACACGTAACTTTCAGGACATGCGCACCAAGTGTGCCACTATGGCGCTATCAAGCCAACTAATCGTTTTTTTTTTTCTGGAGAACAACAATAAACCTCAATTCTCAGGCCTTGGTTCCTCAGCACCATCGAAAAACGACGAGAAATGGAATTTTGCGCATCTCCTTGATGGTCTGAAAGCAGCTTTCTGCCAATTCCAAATCTGCGGCTGACTATCATTAGAATATTGATGTAGCTGGGTTTATGAACAAAATTCAAAATGTGCAAGTCAGATAGAACCAGCCTAACTTGGTAACGTTTCCAGATACAGAGATCCATGATGACTCATTTTTTTCATTAAACCACCAGCTATTACCACCTTCACACCGTGGAATTTTTTCCCATCGACATACAAGGTTCAGCTAATCAAAACTCCTTTCAAAGACGTAAAAGAACCTCATATGTGCGGTAGCGGGATACGAAAATCACGATTTGGAAAGCAACCCTCTCACCGTGAATCAAAAGACGGAGAGATATCCGTCCGCCATGAAGAATCAAACAACAACAAAAAGGAAAAAAAAAATCCAAAAACGAGAAAAGCAGAATAAAATGAATCGAAGTGAGCCAGTGATCACATGACCGTAGGAGTACCACGTGATACTCGTGTGGTTTAATTGGTCGAGCTCAGAGTCACGGTTGGTGGTGGTTGGGGTTGCTGGATTCTGGTATAGGGACGGGAAGGGTTTGAAGGGGCGCAGGGGGCCAAGAAGCCGAAGGCTTAAGGCGAAGACGAAGGCTCGGGCGAAGTTGAGGGCGGTCTGGCGAACCCCACCAGTAACACCTTCTTCGATGGCAACATGGACATACACATACACATACACATACGAACTATTACACGTGACTTGGACTCCTCGAGTCTGCCCGTGCGACACACGCGTGCGTGAGTGAGCAAGAGGAAGGAAAAGAGGGATACGAATCTCTCCAAGTTGAAAAGAGAAAGAGGGAGAAAAATAGAGAGAGAAAGGAAGAGGAGCGATCCGCCTCCCGCAAGTCGTGAACTGAACTGAACTGAACGTTCCTCCCAAGTTCCGAGGGACCAAAAAGCTCAGTTATAATTGTTGCCGACCCAGAGACGCACGCTCCTAATTCTTTCTCCTATAATAACGTGAATCGCGTCCCATCAGATCCTTTTCGGCCATATTACTGTTATCGGATTCTTTTCGCGTTCTTCATCTTATTCATCGACACCCTATTGTCCCCCCCCCCTCGTCAACCCCTCACCCTATGCACACGTGGCATACTCAAAGTACTGTGATTATCTCGATACTACAAATTGGATGATACTATCTATCGATTTTGTAACAGTCAAGTACTCGATCGCTGCTGAAGTGCCATTTCGTGATTCGACGCAAAGGAACTTGGTCTCCAAATCAAAGAAGAACTATGTGCGCCGTTCTCCTTCAGAGACTTGAATTGGTTCGTTTGAACTCCGAAATTTACTCAATGCTTTAAGTGTTTGAAGATTTTTTTTGCTAAATTATTGTTCACGAAGTCGTCGGGTTCGAATTATGATCAATAATTGTCGGTCGGCTTTTACGGCACGATCGGATATTCAAATGACGAATGATGTGACTGCGTAGACAAAATTGATTATTTCTAGTGGAGATTTGCTTGTTGAATATATTCGTCTTCCTCGTGCATTTAATGCGTGATCAATCGGTGGTAATAATAGATCGATTTTGAGTCCGGAACGTTGTGGAATATCGAATTTTCCAAACATTGCTACCGGATATAGCTCTCTTCAGAGCGACGGTCTGGTGGTCGCTGGTGGAACAACGAAGAGGATAAATCCGAACGCTTCACATCTTCGGAAGGAAAAATACACAGTGTAACTTCAAGATGAACTGCGCTTACCAATATCCTCAACCGGCTCATCCTCAGGGTGCAGTGATCATGGGTCAAAACATACCACAACAGAATCATCACCCATCAACGGATACGGAATTTCTCGAGGTATTTTACCATCGACCAATTATTTAGGGTGTATGTAATCCGAAAATGATCACCGCGGTTACGGTCCCATCATTACGCTTTTTTCTATTGTTTAAATGAAACAATGATTTTACGATGCAATAGTAACCGTGGTTCAATTTCGGAACCTTACACCCTTAGGTAACTGGTAAGACCAACAACGCATTCATTCACAATCACAAAACCGATAACAGTCTATTCGAGGAGCCACATTACATTCAGGAAATTTCTTTATTCTTTCGAGGAAAACAGAAATAGTTGATGAGTGCAGCTTTTTCAATTCTGCGAGATGAACGCCGAAGGTTTCCACAGATTTCAAAAGTCTTTGCAAAATTGACGGGATTTTTTGGTGGAGAAACATCGAAAGTAGTATTTCGATTGAATAGTATGACATTTACATTTATTAGCCTTGCACCGTTCGTCAATTACATGAAAAAAGGGGGCGAATGGAACCCTCAAAAATGTTGTAAATTTGGTTAAAAATTAATGGAACTGTATGCCCTTTGTCTTCATCCAATGAAAACCTGCAGGATATTTAGTTCAACATTTTTGTTCTCGAAATTCCTTGGGATTCCAGTTTGCCTCACATTTTTTATAAATTTAGTTGACAATGTCCGTCGCGTATTCATATCGTAAATCTATTTTCCAGCTGATAATCAGTCCCGGTATGGATTTCGAATCCTTTCGAATATCTGATTTTTTTAGGGATGACCCATTTTGGCCCTTACTCCCCTATTTTTGCTGTTTTTGCAGCTAAGGTTCTGTCGAATGCTTACAAATGGCACAAATCATCCATAAATCAAGTCGAAGAAATTGTTCTTTGGTAGAGTTTAAAATTTAACATGCAAAACTGCGCCGATCTCAATCCATTCGATCTTGTTAGGTACTCAAATGCCCTTTCTGTTCCTGCCCGTTAAATCGATCATTTTGGAAACTTGGACATGTTGTTTTTTTTCTACGTATGGGAATTACGCTTTTAAATTCATAGAGTGAAATGGCTGGTGTGATTTGTTAAGGTGAGTAGCCAACGGCTTTACAAAGTGCGAAGGAAGGCTTATTGAATTTGAAAATAATTAAACGTTCAAACATCAATATGTCTGATCTACCGATTGACAGAATAGGACCCCAGGCGACGGCGTCCTGGGCGGATCGGTTCCACCCCCGCTAATTGGTCATCTCCTATACCACCTAGAAAATATAACCAGTCAATTCATCCGCGAGGCTTCATGTTCCACGCACAACCCCCTAAATCGGTTTGAAAATTTTCATCCAAATCTAATTCATTCGTTTTCCAATTGGTCCTTCCAATCCAATTGACTCCCCCACTTGCGAGTGAATTTTGTACGCTGCTACGATTTCTAATAGTTGATATCAAATATCGTTTTATTTATTTATTTATTTACTTATTTATTTTACAACTGTATTTAGATCACCAGGATGTTCAGAAAGAATTATTTTTCTTCTATAAAATTACCAGGATTTTACTGATGTTGAAATTTCCGTTGTAAAACTTTCGAAACTTTTCTGAATCGTGCGAAATAATTGGGGATTCGTTCAGTCCTGAAAAAACTTTAACATATCTGGTAAAATCATTGGGGTTTATTACCTACAAGTCTTGGCAAATATTTTCAAATCATTCGAACTTGTTTTTCAAAACTTTGTTGAAATCATCTGAAACTAATTCCAAGCCATAGAAGCAAGTATGATATCTTGAAACTTCGGAATCATTTGTACGTTAAAACACACGATTGATTCACCTCTCAGCTGTAGGTAATATAAGAATGTAAACAACCGTATAAGGGTGAATGAAGAATTTTCCGGAAAGATGAACACGTGAAAATGTATATTTTTTTTTTCATTATTGTTGAGAAAGATGTACAGGTGTAAAGGCTTCGAGTGAATACAACTATATGGAATAGGTTTATAGCCTGAGGATATTAATATAAGGGCTCCATACGTAATTATAGTGATTACCGCATTGCCATGGGGCGGAGAAAGGCGTCTCTTAGTTTGCACGTCATTTTGCAATCTCAACTTGCACGAAAACATCCACATGACTTTATTACGGTTCATTAAAAATAATTGTTTTAAAAATCAATCCATATCGCCTTATATGCACTGTACTTCACTCGAGTTTCCAACCTGAATCAGTCGAACTAAACAATTTGATATTTATTCCCCTGCATTGAAGAATTGCGATTTCCTTGATTTCCTACTTCATTTTAATAATTTTTCATATTTTCGTCCGCAACGATCGCACGTTTAGTTCTGAAAATTTGAATTTAGAAGGTATAGAATATAATTTGATGGGCGGAATAGTGATTCGCGACATAGATAGCCCACGGGGTCACCTTCGTTGAATAATATGCTCGCTATAAGTTTGTCGACGTCTTAAAACGCGGTGTGGGAATATTTTAATAAACTTGTTTAATTCAGCGTCGATCGTATAGCCTCGTAAATCATTATAATCGTTTGACGGATTTTTAAGTACGACACGATCTCTTACATGGATAGAATTGCTCAATTTGCATCGATATACTTTTACAAAACGCCCAGCCGTATCAATTATATGCGAAAATATACAAACGAGGAAAAAAAAGGTGAAGAAGAAAAAAAAAACGGTCTCCAAAATTAGACTCTTCATTGCTTTTGAATTATAATCGTAATACCCGCTAAATCATCAGTCAATTTCAATCATCATGTCCCCAAAAGTGGGAGCAAATTTTTGGGCAACTGACATGTAGTGAACGGTTTCATTTAAATTCTGTATTTTGACAATTGGATAAAAATGTCTTGTGGTTGGCAATGTACATACTTGATATTTTTTCGAAAGTAATGAGCTCTCTGTACGTACGAACATGTATGTATGTGAGAAATAAAGAAAACATTACTCACAAGTAAACTACCAGTTTCCTGATCTCGAACGATTAAAGAGTCACATGTACATTTTCCTAGGCTATCTTACGTGTAGGATATAACGTTGGTAGTTAATTATTGTCGTTATGAACCTCTTACTACCTACATGCTATTATTATCACTATTATCAGTAATTATACCAGCTCGTGCAGACAGCCTCTTACGACGAACCTACGACCATGGGGCAGGATTAATGTCTGTATTTATTTAACGTCGGTGGTATAAGTTAAAAATTATTAATTCTGTTCATTCGGAAAAACTATATACTGTCCCTCAAATTGATCAAAATATTTTGCCAAACATCAGGGAATCAAGGAAATTCAAGTTCATTCTTTAAATCATTCGATTCTCTTGCAAAACGATGAAAATTCGATAGAAAAAAAAACAACTATGTTCTTTCGAGAATGTTTTAAATGGATATCGAAGTCTCAAGCTCCATTAAACGTTGACACTTTTCATAGCGTTATAACATTGAGGAACATGTACGGGGGCAAAAATGAAAAATACGGTATCAAAATGTAGAATTTCAGCTTCAATTTGAGAAAAAAATTGTCACTCCAGCATAAAAATTGTAGCCGTTGCAGCCACTGAAATACTGGTCGGCGTGTTCATTCGTTTCATATCTGCGACTACAATTACTTTCGAACGGTTTATCCGATCAGCCTGGAATTTGTACTGTAGTTGCATGTTATTATGAACTAGGATTCTATGCGACAGATTTCTGATTCGTTGTTCCGTTTCAGAATTACAGATAAAAACGTCACAAAAAACGTCACTCGGAATCAAGAAAACGGACTTTTCTCACTAAAAAATTCATAACTCTGGCAAATTTTAATTTATCAAAAATCTGACGCACAAAAGCCTGAAGGGTACCTTGGCCACTGGAAAAATTTCAAGTTTTTGATTTTCAAATACTCCGTTCGGCCGAGATCGTTGTCGCAGATTTCAGTACAGTTTTTCGCCGACTAGTACTTCAGAAGCTGCAACGGCCTCAATTTTGATGCTACCTGGATAATTTTTGTTTCAAATTGAAGCTGAAATTGTGCACCTCAATACCGTATTTTTCATTTTAGCGCCCACACATGTCCCTCAATGCTATACCGTTATGAAAAGTGCTAGCGCGGTTTTATGGGGTTCGAGACTTAGATGCCCCCTTAAGTAGACTTGAGCATGAAGTGCGATGAGAAAGGAGAAGACATAGTAATATTTCAAGGTCAGCTTGAGTCCGTAAAACGTATAGGGAAGTGGAGGATCGCTAACCCTTCGTTGTCAGCAAGTGCCATGATTCGGATGGATTTATGAAGCAGAGAACTGCAATCATAACATCGCCTATATCTTCCGCTCGCCTGTCGAGTACAAGGTATACGGCAAAATCGTGGGGAAGTAAACGCAGTACCCATATATACACGGAGAAGAGTACTTTGAGAAAACTTGAACCAAAATAACAAGAGAAAGGAAAATAATCGAATAAAAAACCCCCAAGAGTATTGTACCCCTTTGAATTACGCGGCACATATAAATCACCCTCCAAGAATAACGTATTTTGCTCGTTTGCCATTATTTACGAGCTCGTTTTTGGCGGCTGCGGTAAATCACGCTGAAATGGAATCGTACACCTAGATATGTCACTTAGCTAAGGCAGCACAATTTCAATCCAAATCCATGCTGTGGAATCTATTCTTCTCTTATTTTACATGCCAGCACAAAATTTTGTGGAAGATGAGGTTCTGAAGGTAAGGGTGAGTTTTCGTTCGGGAGAAATTTGCCAAAAATTTTTCAAAAGAATAAATCGGATGAGTTTGCGTGGGTTGGAAAAAAGAGAGAAAAAAAAAAGCCAAGAAAAAATCGTGTGGAAAGATATGGCTCGTCAGTGCGCGCGCGGCAAGGTTAGGGTAATTATTAGTCCATCAGCATCTTTGGCTCGATGGCCACATGGCAAAAGAGCGAAAGCCAAACGGCAAGAAGAGGATCCTTGGAGTCTGAACCGTGCGGGACAAGGCCGCCCTGTTATTAAGCCCACCTCTGTTGCCGCGAAACGATTTTCATTTCCATTTTTAACCCGGAGGAAGCCCACGTCTGCCAATCAATCGATCGGAAGTCGATAAGTATAGATTTTACTGCCAATTGATCGGTGATTTCGTCAAAATTAACTAACGCTGTTTACTCACGTCGAACAGCTGTACAAACGTTCGTGTTACAAAAACCACCGCAAAATCGATAGATGCACAGACAGCATCATCGCAATTGAAACATCAAAAATTTCCCTCTGATCATCCTCATATAGAATTCAAATATAGAATAAAGACGACATTTCCCTGCACACTGTTAGAAAATTTGTGTTTCCGTTTTTGAAAGAGCAGTAGTCAAAGTTTTGTGTTGAATTCACTACACATTCAACTGTCCATTTAACCGGCATGACGTATGGTAAACAAATTATTCATTCCAAATATGAAAGTTAACATGTTCACACAAAATGCAACGTATCTTTTATGTTGCATTTCATATTCAACCCATCGATGCAAACGTCAATGTGTTTTTTGTGTAAAACATAAAAGTTATGTTAAATTGATTGGAAAATTTCATCAATTTTATGAAACGCGTGTGTAACCGCGCCTGAAAAGTCAAATTACACGCAATCTTCTAATCAATCCGACATCTTCAATTATATAGCTAATGATAACTTTAGGAACAAATCAATGTTACTCAAATAAAATTTCAATCACACAAATTTTGTGTTATTTTGATACGTTGATTAACTTGATTGCTTTTGTGTTGAAATAGCAACATAAACTACATGTCAACATTTGACGTGTACCTCCTCTGTTGAATTACCATTAATTTTTGAGCCGACTGACCGAAGCGCGCGAAATGTGTTCAAATTGACATAAATTTTCCAACAGTGCGCAGAAGTCTTCATGAGATCACGACACATATGATTTTTCCAGGAGATCGCTGTTGATGAAAAACCAAAGTTTTATATAAAATTCTATTGAAGCAGAGACCAATCAACGATATTACACTGTCGGAGTACAGGAAATGCAGTCAAGCACAAAGACCAGTCGAATTATCTGCAATATGGGGTGTTATTTGAATTCCGAAGTGATAAGATTTTAGAAGGTTGAAAAATTGATGACTGTGACTGATGTTTGAGGATGATATGCTGAAGATTTGTTCTTACGGCACTGAGATCACGATATAAATCTAATATGGGGCGGATATTGGACATGCTTTCACGTGACTGGAGATGAATCTCCTTTGAGTGTTGAACCTGAAATGCTTGGAATCGTACCTTTTGTCGGGAGCAACACGCGATGTCCACATCACCGCCGACAATCTATCGCGAATAATATACTGCATCAAGCAATGCCTCGTCCTTTCACTTCACACCTATTCGAATGATGATCCTGATGGAAGGAAGGCTCCCCCAATAGCCAACTGAAATAGGAGTACGTCAATTTTCTATGTACCAATTTTTTTTTCCTGCTTTCTCTTCGTGTTTTCTTCATCGAGATTGTTCGTCATAGAAGTTAACTGTGCTCATTTGAAAAAAAAAAAACAAAAAAAAACAAAAAACGGTGATTTGGATTAAGCTGTGAATTTAATTTCGTATAAATTTGAATCCCATTCGCTCCTTGAAACTTTCCGGCTACATCAGCAGCAAGAGCAGTTATGAATGATCTGCGATTAGGTGGCGGTCCGGGTCTGGCCAGGTTGGCGCCTCTGTGTCCTCCCATTATGGGAAAATTAGGAGCTAATGCAACCCCGTCCGTAAAGTCCATAGCGGAGTTCTTTCAACGGCGTAGCATCCCAGTCTCTCCCGCAAACCATGATAGTTACTAAGGCGTGAGAAACCGCAGATATATATATATACCAAGTTTGCCACTAAGATGAGGTTAAATGAGCGAAAAAATAAAACGATTTCATTATTATAGGTGTAGCTATGCATATAGCTATACATTATAATACACCGTTGCTAAAAGGCTGGGAAATTAGCAACAAGTTGTAATCTATCAATCTGCAGGAGCAGAAATGTATGATAAACTGATCAGTATTTCGGAATCAGTAGGTTTTTAAATCAAAACAATTAGAAATAGTTAGATTTTGTGGTCATTTTTGGGGAAAGTGTTGCTGCTTCTACGCTAGTGATCTAGAAAAGGTAGGTAAGGTAATTGACGTCTCTTCAAGGTATTCTAAATCGAGTATTTTGTTTGGTACATTCATATAGGCCGATATGGGATTTGAAATTCAAAATCCCCGATTAAAATCACATTAGGAGTTTAGGACCTTGTGGGAACTCGGCTATTCGGCTGACATTATATATCCCTCGCGTTATAACGGCCGGCCACTGTGGCACGTAGGTGTGTATAAACCATGCAGGATCAGATTTTCATAAAAGCTGGTAGAAAGTTTGATCAAAATTGTTATAATCTATTCCCGCATACATTATTAATACCGCTTGGCCTTATTTAAGCGATAGACTCAGGTTATACCTTAACCCTACTAGAAAATACAACCCCTTACCACTATACCGTCTATACCTAAGGTCCGACAGTGTTTCTTGGCGCCTTACTTTCCACCTCGCGTCGCGACGTCCTGGCTCCTCAGGAATCATCAGAAACGATACTTATTTGATCCCTGTGAATCCATCTACTGTTCAAAGATTAGTTAAATGCTGACTAATTCTTCTGGAGCAATTGAATAGTCACTATAGTATTCCATTACGTATATAAAAGATTGGGCTGGAATGAGTCGAGTAGGTATATATGTCAGAGGCGACCTGTGTATACTGTGCATGGTTTACAACAACACCGCTGAACAACTTAACAGTAGCGTTAAGTACCGGTCACGTCAATCCTTGGCTAATTTGTAAATTGTACGACATAAAAACTGTTGATATTATCGTAAAAGTTTTTACGCACAGGTGTTGTAGCTGGTACTGTGTGCTGGTGGGCATGTACTGGTAGTATAGGCTAGCATTAACTTATCACACTGTTTTGTTGTTTGTACAGTGGTATTTATACGGTAGAATCCTATTGTGTAGGTCTCCTATTGGTGGACGCATATGTCGATCAGATGGGTAGATCATGTCGACTTTGGATCGGTTACAGAGAGCAATTAATTTCAAGTTGCATAGGATTAGAGGAATGTAAAAAAAAAATATGACAATTCCTCACAATTCGATCATGGCAAAAGTGTCGAGAGACATAGTTCTCAATTTGGATGATTTTGAACATTTCGAACGAGAAATTGTTAACAGAAATCTTTTGGTTAGTAATCATCGGCTGGCTTTATGTTCGTCAGGATCCATGATATGGTCCTATGCTGGTCCTACAGCTCTTTGCTAGAAAGTTAGTTCTCCACGTTCAGTCGAAAGATTTTGAGCAACGAAATTTTCAATATGCAAGACTTGAACTTTATAGTCTATCTTTCAGAGTTTTCTAGTGGTTAACAGGGAGCTTTATATCTCCAGTGTCAGGGAGTCTATGAATTTTATACCGACTTGAGATGGCGTTAAGAAAACTGATTGTACATTAAAAATATTTTCAATGTTGTTAGTCCTGACCAACATCCATCAAAGGCTAACATCATGAGTTTACACATAAAATATGATCCTGGAAGTTCAAAAATAGTATACTGTAACCCAGATGAAAGCAGTGCATAAGGTTACCCTTATCGAAAAACAGCTGAAACTGTGGAAATAATATTTGGAATGTTCACCAACTACGATGATTTATTAAAAAAGTTTTCTTAATTTTGCGACAGTGTCTTCAGTCTTCTTCAATTGATACTGCTTTCAGGAACCATCACTTCAACATTGATACGTTATGTTATGTATGAATGGATTCTTTCTTCGAGATATCTTATCCAGCGTCATGCAAATAGCAGCATATTGACACCGGAGTTAGAAAAACACGATGTTGTAAATTTTGGTAGAGAGCCATAATGTCTTCATCCCGGGGTGTAAATCATGTCCGTTTGGGTGCTCCCAACGGAACCTCGAATATACACATTAATATACATCAAATTGCAACATCGTATTTTGAGAGAGTATCGTTTGCAATCAGAACTGCATGTATCATAGTTTTCCACCACAGTATGAGATATCATGCTCAATTGCACCGATGCATAGATATATGCAAGTCTAGAGATGATCTGAGATCTTCCTCTCAAATGAGTTGCAGATTTTCCGCTCCGAATCAACAGTCTTTCATGATTGTTTTGCACAACGCCATCCCTCCCATAGAGAAAATCGATGATCTCGAACTCGTTCTACATTGACACGTCATGTTCAGTCTCGTGCAAAGAGCAAGATGCAAGGTCTAGACTGATTCTGGACGTTAATGGTTAATGTATTCCATTCGTCTGATCTAGCTCCATTTGGACCGAGAATGGGTCTTCGCGAAGTGTATTTCTTCGACATAATTTGGTCAAATAACAAACGTATCATAACCTCAGCCTGTCGCGAGTCATCTGGCTGTGATACATGAGAGAGAAACCGCTTCGCCCCACCATTGAAGGTTCGTAAGCCTTGAGGCGCTGAACGGCAAAACCCATCGACGCGAACCTACGCAGTATACCAAATACGATAAAGCGTGACAGGCCGCGGGGGAATAGCGCGCGTGCCTCCCTCCAGGCGACCCGATGCGCAGTGCTGCGCGCGCACGTCGTGTTCACATCGCTGTTCGCACTCTCTTTCCCAACGGGTTATCGGGGTGGGGGGAAGTAGAAGATAACTTCGCCCAGAGGGCGAAGGGGTCAGGGGAAGTTGAGGGCGGGAACCGATCCGGCTTGCGCCCCGCCCACCGAGGGAACGGCCTCTTTTTTTAACCATCAAGAGGGGGGGCGGTTAGTGGGGGGAAGATCGGGGAAGTGAGGGGTTCTTCGGGGCGCCCGGTACTTCCCCCATTTCTCAACCGTGGCCCGAACTCGATCCTTGAAGCTGCTCGCCAGTCTGTCACGGGGCTAAGAACGGGAACCACACGCGTGCAACCGGTTCCCATGTTGTTCAGAATTTTTATCGCGATAAGTAACAACGATTTGACTGTCACTTGGTGACAGTTGAACCGCACCCCGCCCACCCCCAACTGAAGTACATCTCGTTTGATAAAACTTCTTCTAATAACGATCAGATGATAAATAACCACTCAGTTGTGTCAGGTGAATAATAATCGTCTGCGGTACAGATTAAGTTGTGGTTCGCATCCTCATCAGTGAGGCTTTTGCCTCATAAGTCACACTGTCGGCGCGGACTTGAATTTTGATATCAACTAGTGCTTGTTAAACACACACACCATTCCTCAATACATATTCGACGTCGAGATGTTGACGGACATGACTCCGGCGGCGGCTGGACAACTATATCCGCAACTACAGTCCATCAGCAAATCATCAGCTAGTCACGTGGTGAGTCTCATTGTCTTGATCGACAGTATAGATCCTAGATTTTCGCCTGAAGATGCTCGAACGTCAGGCAAAATTACGATCAGAGAACGATTCGGCTATTCCGCATGGTTTTTCATCGCAAGACTGAACACCATACTGGACAATCGGTTGGGAGTAGATCAGATCATTTCTTAGTCAAAGAGATTCTAGAGTCTTGTGCCTTTTCTGAAGTCTTTCTACGTGTTGACTCAGTCCCGAGAGACCCAACCCTTCGAAGATGGGTCATCTTTGATAGGTTTTGCTTCACTGGGTTCAGATAGTCATCTTAATCCTGAAAGTCTTGACCGAAATTCCACGAATGAATTGTGTCAACAAGTGGGATTTGTCACCGTTGCCAAAAGCCATGATGGGTCATACCTGGGGGCGATGAAATTAGCACGGTTCTAACTCTCACTCGACTTCCATCATAGAATGATCTCTTATCGAGCCATCGTTGCTCCTGCAAAAGTTCATTGAGCCTCAACTGGTGGCGTTAGATTTTACCTTTGATTATCTTATGCGATTCGAGATCGCCCCTTGGGCTGTTCTTTTGTAGAAAGTAGGAGATGATCCGGGTTAGTCCGCAGGATCATCTCCGATGATCCTTGGTGTTTTGACAGAAGAGAGGGTCGCCTGGTGCGACGGTCGGCTTCAGGGTTCCTTTATGTTCAGAGCAACACGTGTTGGTTTCTTTCTGGTATGCATGATGGGGCTCTCTCATTTTATTTTACTACTTGCCGCAGAAGACAGCGAGACACGGTGTTATAGACGCCCACCCCAGTACCCTAACAGTGATTTACGAGTAGATGTAAAAAAGTAATTAAATCCGTACCATCAAAAAGACATAGAAAAACAATAATTAAGTACCGAGAATCAACGCTCTCTAGCTGTAGGAAGCCAAAATTAATCTTCCCACAATAACCCACATGCGGGGATACATAAGACGGTTATGTCGTAGTTTATCATCGCACCTCATGTCCTAAATAATTATTACTTATAAGTGGCAGGTATATATGTCCAATTGTATGGGAAACCAAGCTTCTTCATATTCTTCTTCTTCTTCTTTTTCTGCTTCTTCTTTTTGACAATTTCCGAGCATCCGAACCAAAACGTATCGAATATCATCAGACAAAGGTCCTTGCGCAAGGTTCCGGAGGGTCAAAGGGAACACGGTGCTAGCTGAGCTCGCAGGTGCTATGAGGAGCCAATTATTTGCGTGATCCTTTTGTGTGGAAAGAATCCACTTGACAGTAAGCTCGTAGAGTAGAATTGGATACTTTTACATGTCTACTTCCTTCCTTCCAATGTCTGTACGTTAAAATGAAATGGATTATGGTCCTCAAAGAGTAACAGAACCGTGTACGATGCCATTTCCATAAAATCTACTTTCTTATTCATCCGTTGAGTCGTCTATACCTACTAGCGAAATTCCACCCGCAAAATCATAGAGAAAACTTATAGTTGTACATTCGTCCAGAGTCTCTTTCTCACGATCATGTCATATGAATAAAGGAATACGACGAAGTGAAGTACTTTCATCGATATAAAATTCATTTACTTAATCCGAGTTTTGGCTTTTTTGTTTCTGCACGTAGAATACTTCTTTTACGCACATATAACTGTAGTTTGCTTAGTCTATTGATTATATCAATAAAACATGACAACTCGGTAGTGATAGCCTGTTATTTCTTCCCGTAGAACGAAATGCCAATAGTCGTAATGAATTTTTTATCAATTCCTACTCCTCGAAGTTCCGTCGCTTGTTCACGCACCAATACGTTGTTGTATACAACGAAAGTATACTAACAGATGTGCGGGCAAGGTGAAACGCTATTTCTTATCAATCGATGCCATGCAGATAAACGGTTGGGAAGATATTCTCCGTTTTTCTACTCAGTGTGATGGATCATAACCGAGATGTCGAAGGAATGGCATATTGCAGAAAAAAAAATTGCATACCGGCAAGCAGCAAATTGCACGGTTCCTTCGACGGTTCATCGTTAGAAATGTTTTGTTATGCTCACTTCAAGACGCAACGCACTTTTCTACCTGTTGTATTTTCTTCAGTAAAGTATGAGACAAGCTTTGCTGAAAGACTTCTTCAAAGACATGTATAGTAGTGGTGGCTAATCCGACGTTGAAAATTTTGGAACCGTGAAGCGTTGAGGGTCCTTTCAATGTGACGACGCCGTTGACATTTTCGAGTGCAACAATAGACTTCGTTCAGCTGAAGGGAGGAGGGCAGAGGACGAAGACCTGCATTTGACACAACGTGTCTGCGGGAGCTTTCGTCCTTTTTGGCCTCTTTATGCCATGCCTAAAGTATCCGTAAGAGGATTTAACCCAAGTGCCCCCGGATGCAGCGAAAAATCTTATGCCCTAATTTGTCCCTTCGACGGCTCACTGATTCTACCTCACCGCAATTTTTCTTACTCACAATTATTCTTCGGCACATTGGCTAAACTTCTTTGTTCAATGCTCAGGCTTTTTGCTTAGGCATAGTTATGATCCATCATATGTCCAACCAATAATTGAGAGAGAGAGCTACTATAAGATTTAGGAATCCAACTTAGTTGAATAAATTCCACCGTATCGGCTGGAAACTGACAAGGCTAGTTCATCCTGGAAAACAGATTGGCACAAACCCATGCACGTACTGCAAACCGGGTTGGCATTGACACGGTGTTGGTGCCATAGCTACCAATAATGACAGCTACCAAGGGCAAGCTTTGCCCAAGTCAAAATCAATGTTGGGACAATTTTGAGTTGTTAACACCGGTTCAACAACAAATAATCCACAGCCAGAATGAAACACCATATTGGCCCAGTATGTTACCAGTACAGAACTGACTTCCGGCTGAGCCCCATGTATGTTCACTTGTCAGTACTAGTCATCAGCATTTGCCCAACGTTGGGCAAATAATTTCCCTGTACTGGGCCAATATTACCAAATGAAATTTGGCAGCCGGGGTAGTGTCAATTCTATGCCATGTTGGTAGATCAGGCAATACTCCGGGATTCGTATATGAAAAGAGGAACACGGACTACAGAGCGTTTCTTCCAATAACCAGAAGACAGTTGTCAGCTTGATGAGCTTCAATTAGCGAATTTGAGCCCAGGCGATGGTCCGGCGATTAATTTTGGCCCAGAACATTGAAAGTTGATTATTTTTTTCGTATTTCAACAAATAACTCCGGCGTTGAACCAGCCTGTTCACATTGACAGTATACCAGTGTTGATTGTGAGTCGACACTAACCGAGCAACCGGGTGGCAGATGTTCGAGGTGACAACATGGCTGCGGTTCTCGTCGTTCCGCGTACCTATACCTACATACACACACACACACACACATATACAAATGTTTAGTACTCGTTCACGTCTACGCGAGGACGACAAAAGAGTTTCAAAAATATGATGATCGATCGAGAGAACTCACCTTTTCCCATTATCCCCTGTATACTATATTCGTATATGTATGTATACTGGCATATGTATAGTGAATGAATGTACACGCGAATAACCAGAACCTACGCCTCGCGTCAAACCTGTAATTATAGGAAGTGCAACCTATTTTGTGTTCGTACGTCGTAAACGGACGCCGCATGATGTACGGCAAACGCAAGCGGAATTAGTACTCGCCGGAAGTCGTCGATGTCTTTTTTCAACAATCGATTCTGCTAGCATACCTAAGTATTGACACCATCTGGAATGGAACTTGCCAATTTCATCTACTGATCTAATCATCGCAGGCTTAACAAAGAAACAAAACAAAAAATTATCTTTGGTATAAACTTTCCATTCGTCACGTCGTTGCGGTAATCACAGAGACGCGATATCCGCGACTAGTCGTTGGATAGATCAGGTATTAGGGAATTGATAAACTTGGTTACCGAAAGACCCTACCACAATTTAAAAAAAAAACAGTTCCTAATTTCTTTAGTGGCCAAAAAACGTCCTATCGAAAAATGGATGCCCAGAATTTTATGGTAGGGTATGTTTTGAAAGAAAAATTTCAATTTTCTGCGATGAAAGTTCATTTGTAGAATCTCTCCTTTGCAGTGCTGTGAGAGGATCTTTGCGCATGAACTTTCATCGCATAAAATTCAAACTGATTTTCAAAACATATCCTGCAATGATCTGAAATTCTTGGTAGGTATCCGTTTTTCGATTGGACATTTTCAGCCATTTTCATACTGAAAAACTATTCGCAGACTTCAATTCTTGTTGTGATTTTCGATCGGCGTGGACGAGATGGAAGGAGCGTTTACCACGCGAGGGCGAACCCCTGGGGCGCGAGCCACAACACCAACTCGAGGGGTTCCGGCCGCCACCCGTAGCTAGGTAATTTATCTACTCGATGATGTATCCGATTGAGTGTGACGAGCGTAGCTAAAGAAACACCGTTTTTTTTCCTCTGTTATTTTCGGGCTTTTGTGCCCTTCGTGGCTTTTCTTCAGCTCCTGTGATTGAAATCATGGAAAGAAAAAAAAAAAAAAAAAACATTCGTGGATATGGAGAAAATATTCTTGACGTCGTGTCATCGGGCATTATAATAGCCTTATTTCGAAAATTACATCTCGGGCGATAAGTTAGCACTTGTTAACGGTACTACTGACTTGTACTTTGGGTCGTATATGGAGCAGTGGGACGAAGGAGATAACTAATTACAAGTCTAGTCTCGACACTCGTATTTCTGGTATAACTTGAAATTATGAAGCGTAGAATATATATGTATGCCAAGCTTATCGTTGCTATACGTTAGCATCACACGCAGGTTAGAATATATTGATGGAAAAGTAGTTTACATGCTGCTATTGAGGCGATTTTGTATGGGTCGTTCCGAACCTAACCTAGCCAACATACGAAATATAAATCTGATTAGAATTCTATTCGGTTTTTCGGAACAGTAGAATACTTAGCCACTTTCTGCCGTAGCAAAGCATCGATCTCCTGAGTTTCATTCCAGCAGGTTGTATTGTTTGGAAGAAACTACGAATCGCGTTTTCGAGGTGATGACAATTGGTAATCATAAAGTTCTGAACATCGTCACGTGGCACTTTAAGGCAATATGGAAATCTGTTCGAAATTCCAACCTCGAAAACGTGAATTGTACTTTCTCGACAGCTACCCAACCGATCCAAATGAACTTTTTACAAATGAATTCAGTTTTTTGGCAGAAAGTAGTTAGGTATGTCACTTCGTCGAAAAAACTGATAGGATTCCAGTAGAACTCATAGTTTTTATGTTAGCTAGGTTAAGTTGGAAGTGATCTTTACTATACCACCTTAAGTTTCACGAACGATGCAACCCGCGTACATATTCGGATTTAAAAAATCTGATACAAAATTTCAGATCCTTAAATGAAAAGCTTTATTTGCTCTTTGGATAACAAGACGTCGTTATATCGTTGCAGGCGACTAGTGCCGGTGAACGGTTAGCAGCGATCGTTAATCGTATGCAAAACGGCGATCGGCGTAAAGCCAATTAAGTGCGGTCAGTCGAGTTATAAGAGACAAGTGGGCAAACGAACATGATCGTTCGTACGTCTGGTGCGATTATTACACTCATTATTGTTATTATTTTATTCGCATTCCACCGTTTCACTATCTCGAGTAATTGGATGTTTATTAGCAGCTCCTGCGGGTAATTAGTCCTCATTTATTAGGTCATTCAACGAGTATAGCAGGTGTGATTGTCAAAGTATTGCCAATTCAAAACTCCGTGCCTCGAACATTCAAATTCGCAAATCGAAATCAGACGAAGAAACTTTCGGATCTTCAATTCTACTTCCAGGGCTTAAATTCCCGAAGAAATTTCAAATCTCAAATCGTTTGATGGCTATTTTCAACTCGCCCGCGTCGCGTGTCGCTTTGTTAAGTTTACCGAATCGACGCCCTTTTCGCGTTTCGGCTCCCAAGACCGTGAGGGCAAAGAAATCAAAGGGAAAACATCGGTTGCGAGAACTTGTCTCGAGTGTACGAAAAAGAACATAAGGAATTTGAACGGGAAATTCCAACGTTCGACTTTATTCCTGCACTGTGCTAGTTAATTATGCCACTTATCGGATTATTCACGGAATTTATTCATTGCAAAATCGGTTCAAAGCTAGAAGTACATTCAGTTGATTTGTAATCAAATTATCGAATCTATTCATTCGTGTCTCAGGATTCCATCCCTCCCATAGTGTATATTCAACCGCACTATACACATATGGGAATCCGACAAAGTGTGCCGCATCCGTTTCGTCCGTTTTATACGAAACGGAAACGCTTACGAGGTTATGAATTTTTATGGAAACCACAGAGTCTGCTTATTCCGGAACCCATCCATAATCTCCTATTCCTTATAGTCCTGTACAAGAATCATTGGGCCGCATGTCCAGTGATACAGAATGGCACTTTATTCAGATCTGGTTCATCGAAAAAAACAATAAAATTATTACCAACCGCGCTTTGAACAAACAGTTTTACCGAACAATTATACATACTACCCAAAGATCCGACTGACTAAGTGTTCCGAAGTTACCAAATAGCCTCTCATGATCTCAGCAAACGTTTCATGCATTTGCAGCAAGTGGTCCCTACGACTTACGACCCTTTATCTCGGAGTCCTTTTGAGGGGAAAGACCCTAGTACATTGAGAGAGCTACTCCCACGGGTTAGGTCGACCACTAAAACGAGAAACAATAAATCTAGGGAGCCTTGGCAAAGCCACCCTCTTGTGGGAGTCGTATGGGGTTCTTATGGGGTTCTTATAGGGATGATATCGCACAGGGATGATGATGGCCTCTGGGGTGACCTAATATGTCACAGTCTGTTGCAGTGATCTCGAACCATCAGCCTCTCCATGTACAGGGTGCCTCGATACAATATTCCTAGAATCTCAGTCACGGATGATGTTCTCATTAAATTTTTTTTACTTCTGGAAGCGTTCTAAAGAAACTCGGATCACACGGTCTTTTTTATTTTTATTTTCATTGGATCAAAAGTCTCGTTCGGCAGAAACAATTTCTGGATTATCTATAGCGGAAGAGATTAAAAGGAGACACTCGGTACTTCGAGGCACACTTTGTGTACTAATACCATATACCCAGATACAATAAGCCAGTAAATCCGGAGAGGGGGATATTCTCCTAATGGAGCAATTCAATAGTGACGATCCGATAAAGCTCTGGGGGGTCCTTGAGCTTTATGGACTAAGTAGTTGCTGTTTTGAAGGCTCCTTTCAATTCTGTTCAACGGTACGATATACGTACACTTTTCAAAGTACGATATAACCGTAAGTGTTAATTGTCGATAGGTAATCTTGTAGACGATATGGCTAATACGATTTTCACTACGAATCGATATATCAATCGCCCACTTCACTAATTTCATTTG
Organism: Ametastegia equiseti; assembly: GCA_963989295.1. NCBI lineage: Eukaryota > Metazoa > Arthropoda > Insecta > Hymenoptera > Tenthredinidae > Ametastegia > Ametastegia equiseti. The sequence continues at coordinate 8,070,221 of OZ022399.1, forward strand.
CATGTATAATTAGTTATCATATCTCAAGACAACTTGTACGCTTTAATAATTATACTAGCAATAAATTTTTGTCCGCTCAAAGCTTGACCAGAGGCGAAGACAACTGGTTGATAATGAAAATCAGTGACAAATCGAGATAATTAATTCATTGAAATGCAGCCTAATCGTTTATGGAACAATAAATTGGTTCTCTACATTTTTGTTATCCATTTGGTAAATTTTATGTGCGTAAGTATTTTTGGTTTTTTTTTTGTTTTTTTTTGTGGATGTGGAAAATCAGAACGAGTAACCCTGTGAGTTATAAGAAGCGTGCGAATAAGCATAAGTGGGCAATATACAATATTGGAGGTATGATTTACTGGCAGTTTGTCGGAATGCTACTATTTGTAACACTTGGCTGGATACAGGATATATTCTGACGTCGTTATGCGAGAATCTATGTAAATCTGGCCGGGATATACAGCCATCGCGCCTTTCCCAATACAGAAACGGCTCAATTTACTCTTATATAGCTAGATGTGTGTGCATACTATAGCTGCACACCCGTTTGCCAGTATTATCCTCGTTTCTCAACAAGTACTTGCGGTGCTTATTCATTTAGGCTTATACTACCTCCACGCGAGTTTCGTTCACCAGCAAGAGTTTATGGATCGTTTTTTTTTTTACTTCATCTAACCAGTTCGCAACCGACTCGACTACAGACGTTTCGTTAAGATGGTACATTCAATCTGCTTGCGGTGATGTAGACATCACTTCAAACTTAACCCAGCTAGGATAAAAAATATGAGTTTTACTGGAATCCTATCAGTTTTTTTTTTTTGACGAAGTAACATACTCAGCCACTTTCTGCCAAAAAATTGAATTCAATCGTCGAGAGTTCATTCGGATCACTTCGGTAGTTGTCAAGAAACTACGATTTGCGTTTTTGAAGTGACAGCAATTGGTAATAATGGAATTTCGAACAGACTTCCATGTTACCTCAAGATGCTACGGGACTTTGTTTGGAATCCATTATTACAAATTGTCGTCACCTCGAAAACGCTTTTCGTAGTTTCTTCCAAACTATACAACCTACCGGAATGAAACTCAGGAGATTAATGCTTTACTACGGCAGAAAGTCGCTGAGTGTATTACTGTTTGGAAAAAATGAACAGAAATCCATTCAGATTCATATTTTTTAGGTTAACTTGGTTAGGTTCAAAGCGACTTGTGCCATATAATCTTGACACCGCTACTTCCAATAATCTATTTATGGTATTCGAGTCTTTGTTTGCATTAGAGCTCTGTATCAGCTGAAAAAATCGTCATTATCATTTCTTCATGGTCTGCAAAAGGCTCGACTGTCTCTCGGTTTACGACCTGTGCCCTTCAATACCTCCGACCACCAAATCACCGAGCTTTTGATATTTATCACTGAAAATTAAACGTGGGCTATAAAGTCGTGCAAATTCATGCAATTCATTTAAATACATATCCAATACTGTACTAATTGCTGTTTGCGAATTACTGCCCACTTCGCAAGGTATGATTTAATATCTTGCCAAAGCTTCGAGGGTTCTTGATTATCAGCGATGAACAAACTTTCCTTCTTCTTAAAGATTATTTTCTCCTTTCTGGTTTTGAGCATGTAGAGCAGTGTTCTCGAAACAGCCTGAATGATCATAACGCGAAAGATGGTTGAAGGCAAATTTGAAACCAATACTTCTTGTTTCTGGGTATTAATTCGATTTTTTTTTTTTATCCCTGAGAGTAAAAGATCGGCGATAAGAATGAACATCGAGCATGAAATGGTCTCAACGTGTGTGGTCCGGTGATCTGAACAAAAGTACCAACCGCGGTGTATTGAAAAACCTGGATCGTTGTGGTTGGACGCAGTTCTACGTGATCCTATTATCGCGTGCCTTATATTTTTCGTAGTACGATCATCATCTACGTCAGGTTTTTCTTCACTTTATTCTCTCACTTATCGGGCTACGACATCTCCGAGAAACTGTACGTATTGTAATACGTCTAAATCTGGGTGTCACGTGGCATCTAAACTCGATGCTAAAGGGTGGGCACCATCTGGCACTTCAGAACATTAAAACTACACACACTTACTGAACGTACTGCTGCAGTGACTGTAAATACATATCGAAATAACTCTAAACTCGTAAATAATTCAGACGATATAATTCTTCGCCAACTGACAATGAGCCACTTTTTTTTTCATCGATTTCTTGGATAGTTTCCATATTTTCACAGTTTTTCAGAGTCTTTGAGCCGAGCGTCTTGGAGATGCAATTCTTTCCAATTTATACATCGCACAAAAAAGCTTCAACGATAAGTGTAAAAATAAAATCTAGTGTCTTGTGAAATTTTCATTGCAGTTAGCTGTTTGTCATTTTCTCAAAGATGAATAAGTCAATACCAGAGAAAAAGAGACACAAAATAGAGAATAGAATAAAACAGAATAGAGAACTAGAGAGGCAAAGATAAGAGAAACCTTCTCGTCCAGTGAGATATCTTTGATTTATCTGACAATTTTAAAGAATCTTGGGTTCCATGTACGTAGAATCTACACAAAAAATTCGAGACATGTCAAGTCTTATGGTTCTCGATGTAATTCCAAAATCGTTGGCTTCTAGAATATGGAAGGAAGTCATTCATGTCAATACAATGAAATAGTACCAAACATATTGTTTGACGTAATAGAATTGCGGTTTACTTATTCATGAGATACTTTTGGGGTATTGAGTTTATTTCTTGTAGAAATGAAATGGGGCATGAATTGGATATAGACGGTGAACGAAACGATAGGCAGAAGAGAGAGAGAGAGAGAGAGGCGAAAGTAAGTCTTTTCCCAAGAGTAAACACGGGGTGTAGATATGAATATGAAATTTTTCCTCAAATATTTGAATATGAATTGTAAAAATGGCCACCCTCATGGCTTCATTTAGTTAATTTATTTCCGTGTAATTACGCGCGGTCCGGACCCTTTGGCGGTGCGATTTGCATATCAATTTCTTGGTGGTTCTCATAATTGAAAGACGAACCGCAGTCCGAACTGCAGTCGGTTAAATAACCATACGGAGCCATACCAAGTCCTGAAGACCCACCGCGTAATGGTAATAAACTTTTGGATATACGGGCCGTAAGTGTTCCCCATTCATGTTTAGATATGAATATATAATAATCCTCTACTTCCTATTTATACATCGAGATTAGGGCGCGCTTAGAACTCTCCGAAAATTGTAGGTACTTCCATCTTAAAAAAAAATGCGTGTCCAGATGACAAGAAAACTTCTCCAGTTCTGATCAGAACACGTAACGGATATTCTGAAAGTATCTCGTTAAAGAAATACGAAGTATCCTTTTTCCTCTCCTGTGGATGAGATAGCCAGAAGCGCGACCGAACTCGCTCTATATGCTAATTTGTGGCTTCCGATGCGGGTATACGTATAGGGATTGAACGCCTTGGACCAAACTTCTTTGAGCTGGAAGATTTCTACTATATTTTCAATACCTGCTGAGTAATCAGATTTTCTGTAAATCCATTGATACCAGAAATTGGATCATTCGGATTTTTCTTTCCCTTTAATTTATACCGACAAGAAATATAGCTGTAGCGTGATAATCGCGTTAATAAACCTTCCGGCTGGCGACAGATCGGACCTCGGCTTGCTAATTGGGTGCACATTTTTACGAGCCACTAAATTACTCGATGCAAATGCGCAGCTTCCGTCAAAGCAACGGCAGTTATCTAGAAACGTATAACTTGCGAGATTTACTACGCCCTCATTACCCTAATGAAGATGTACTGGGCCTAAGAACTTATCGCAAAAGATTTTTGCCCACTATGGTCACCTCGTCACGGATGAATATCATAAAGGTTTTGAAAAAATGCATTGTAAAGATATCTTTCAACAGATATAGTTATGGGATTCGGAGCTTTCGAGCGAACGGGGTTTGAAATGAGCGAAAAAAATCCTAATAGAAAATAAAAAAAAATAAAAAAATAAAAAGTCATCCCTAATTCAGGGAACTGGGAGTGAACTTTCAGTGCGGTGTTAACTGGTAGCGAGTTATAGCAGGGTGCAGTAATGCGCGTTTAATATTCAGCGCCGCCAGCGCGACAATTTACGGTACCTAATGAATTGGTGGCCCAACCTCCGCGTCCTTCTCGTAAAACCTTTTCGCACTTCGGTATTTAAACTTGAGATCCTTGCCGGTGAAAATTTCTCTCCGAAAAGGAATTATATATAAACGAATATAACGAACCGTGATGATCAAAAAATAATCATCAAACAAATTTATTTCACATTTATTTCCAACAAGATAATTGAAATGGAGAACGCCATGGTTTTGTGCTCTGTATGTTTGTCGGTAGATGCCCTTAGGTCAAGGATCGGTTTGTGGATGTGTATAGTTCGTGATGCGATAAATAAAATCCTGGCTCCTGGATTATGGTCTGTTCCATAGCAGAATCTTAGTCCAGTGATCCCAATTTAATATGAATTTAATCCTTCGGAGGCAAAATGTTATGTGCGGCTAGAGTGGAAAGAATAAGGAGTCCCTTCGAAGGAGAGCGGATAAATCAAGGTAGCTTCTTGTTTGCCTGAAGGGACGAACTAACGTCAGGAACCCTTTATTATATCGGAGAGGTGCATGCGGATAGGTCCAGTGCTGTTGTGTTATACGTGGAGAAAATATGGAAGCGTGCTCTCACGGTGGTTTTTAATTAAAAACATAATTTAGAAGGAGCTGGTATAACAGGTAGCTGATCTCCGCCGCCGCTGCTATGGTGGGAAACTGACCAAAAGGACCCCATACACAATTTGTACCATACGTGTATGCATATACCCATCCTTCGTGCATATACATATACATATATATACATATATTCACTATGTGAACCGAGCTTGTGACCCAAGATGCATATAAGTGGGTGGGGTAAATCGGTAGTCGAATGGTCCAGCCCGCGGTCACTCATGAATAACGTTATTAATTGCACCATGGAAAATCCAGTGCAGGGGATGTACTACCTCAGTGTCTTATAGCAGCTAACTGGTATATAGGGTGAGTTTTTTATCTTGAGACATCGAAATGTCTCAAGAAATATGAATCGTACGGAACAAAAAAAAAAAAAAAAAAAAAAAGACGAAGAGAAGAAAAACTGACCCCGTAAAATTCAATCCCACTTCAACCCCTGAGAGCAGGAGGGGTAGTTATTTTGAAATTTTGAATGTAAACCCCGATTTTTATTCCAAGTTTGAATTTTTCCCTTGATTCGAGAAAGATGGCACTGTGATTGCAAAAAATCAAATTTTCGATTATTCCAAGACATGTGTTTTTTGAGTCGAAGATGAGGATATACGTGATGAATTTTTTCAGGGGAACAATTCTGTTGTGCCTAATTTCATTTGTTTCGAATTGGAAAAAATGGTCCGATCAAACTTGTGTATTTTTTCATGAAAAATTCGATTCATTGATAGTAAATAGGGGTTTCCATCTGAAATTTCAAAGTTACTACCTCTCAAGGGTTGGGATGTGAGGTTGAATTTTACAGGGTAAGTTTTTCTCTTGAGATCAAAGAGTTTTGTTATGGCCATTTTTTTTTTTTCTGTACGATGCATATTTCTTGAGATACTTCGATATCTCAAGATGAAAAACTCACCCTGTAGATATTCGAGATATGAATGGACGATGGTAGTCTGTCCGCCGGTAGAAACGAACGCGATTAGTTACGTGGGTCCTGATGGCCGGGTGGTTTTATGAAAACCGAGGCGAATTGGTCAATTACAAGATCACCAAATACAAGAGCGGAGGCCGTCTTACACCCGTGTGTGAGTTTCAATATATATATATATATATATATATATCTAACGTTTCGTGAGAAGGTCGCGGCTCGCGTCGGAATTAAAGGATAAAAGTGTGTTAAAAATCCATTTGTCCGAGTTGCCGGTAGTCGTGGTAACCGGAGAGTTCTTAGAGAGACCGCGAGATAAAAGGCACTCTGGCGCGTGCCGCCCGGAAGCGTTGGAAGCGTCCCCATCTTACCGATAATAAATCCAGTTCACGCGTCTTTAATTTAAGAGTAGGTATGTTTATCGGGTATATACCTAACAAAAATCGCTGGCCCTTCGTTCGCTTCCTTTCAAAAAATCCGATATATATGTATATATATATATACATCACCCACCTATGCTTGTCCGCGCTGGGTATATATTGTGGAAAATAAAAAAAATCTTTTACATATTATATTATCGCGTTACATGATCCACGCATCTAGCAATTTGCACCGGTGATTGAATATCCACGAAGGATAATTTCGTATTCCGTACATCACTTTATATTACAGTCTTTATCTCCCAATTTATTCCGTACGTATAAAAATAATAACCCTTTTTCAATTTTTTCGATCACTTTTTTCACTTCGAATTCAAACTGTCCAAGAAACGCAAAAGCTCGCGGGTTTGATATGCTCTGCGGTTTGTTTGCATCTTGTTAAAAAGCGATCGATCATCGTTATAATAAGATTTCTTCTTGTCATTGTGCAAAACACAAGCCGATTAATGATTTTATCAATTACATCGCGATGTAAAATAATAAATAGGCAAGTCTGTTTGGATCAGATTAATCGTCGATCGGTATATACGCTCATGTGACAATTAACTTTGGTAGGTAAGGTAGGAAAAAACATTGAGAAAGATCGGTGGGGTTTTTGAACTTTCAATCAAGGCTGACTGAAATAAACCTCTTCGAGAGTGATTCGAATTTAATAAAGAACCGCCATTAGCTCTTGTAATATCCATCACGCGAGATCAGACAAAAAATCTTCTTGGTTCAGTCGGGACACGACGATCTGACGGAAGAGATTTATTAAAATTCTCACAGCCGAAATGAAAGTAAAAAGAAACTTACACGTGGAATATCATGGTCTACATACGTGAACGATCGAATTCATGATTCTGCTCAAACGTTAATTATCATCATATTTCGAGGTAGAGGATAGAAATCTGTAATTCTTCATTTTCGGGAATCGCTAATTTTTGCCGCACCGTAAATCTCACCAAGGTGTTGTTGGGGTGGGATTGAAGTTCAAAATTGCAGAAGTTCCGAATAGTCAAAAGGAGTATCGGAGTTTTTCAAATTAGCTACGTGGACTTTCGGGGAAAGAATTTTTCTAAAAACTTTGAGTCGATAGTATAAAAATTCGGAATTTTGACCTTTCGCAATTTTCAAAATTCGTGATTTTAATTCCACCCCATGTTGTTCATTGCTGTGCACTGGAAGTGTGCGGTTAACGTTTCGCCCCCTCGCATATCGTAAAGTGTTTCAATAACGATTCCAGGGTAATTAATCCAGTCGACAGGTCGACAGTTGCGGTTCGTTCGCTCGCGAAACGTCAGTTGCGGTTCGCCGCCGATAGAGTCACTCACCCTTCCGCGGCTTGTATACCTTCCTCGTTCCTTCCTCTTCTTCCTCGTATCCTTCCGTCCTTTAGTTTCAGGGCTTTGCCCACCCTGCAACACCCTGGGCGTTGGGTTCCTATGTCCGCGTGTCAGTCGGCTGTCTGTCAGTCTATTTCTTCCCCTCAACGTACACCTAACCTAACCTAACCTAACCTAACCCTCTGCCACATCGCCCACGCGCGAACACCCACCCAGCTGTCACGTGCCGTTGACCAACGAGCCGCACCTCGCCCTGCAGGGTTGTGTTGTTCCGGTACGGTGAACTTCGGAATCGTGCTTCTTTCTAATGGCCGCAATTCACTGATGGCTGCGCTTTCAACCGCAATATTTGTCCTAATCACTTTAGAGACTTTGGGAGAGAAATGATTCTCAAGAAGAATAACTTATGGCAGGATTTTACTCCGACTTACACGAGTCAATTCCATCTACATATCGAGGCGATATGGTACAAGTCGATTTGAACCTAACCTAGTTAACACAATAAATCTGAATCTGACTGGAATTCTTTTCATTTTTTCAAAACAGTCAAACACTCAGCCACTTTCTGCCAAAAAACTGAATTGATTAGTCGAGGGTTCATTTGGATCGGTTGGGTAGTCATCGAGAAAGTACAGTTCGCTTTTTCGAGGTGACATTCGTAGTTTCTTCCAAACTATACAACCCACTGGAATGAAATCCAGAAGATTAATGCTTTACTATGGCAGAAAGTGGCTAAGTATTTCACTGTTTGGAAAAAACTCATAGAATCTCAGTCAGATTCATATTGTTCATGTTGGCTAGGTTAGGTTCAAAGCGACTCGTACCATATCGCCTTAATGAGTCGCAATTCATTCCGTCCGATCATTGCCCTTAGCTTTGATTTTTGATCCTTGTAGCCCGGGGTGTCGGGAGTGTCTGGACACCGCGTTGAATTCCAAGAAGGTGGTTAGTCTTCGTTCAGGATCAGCTCCTTCAGGTTTTAATTTATGCGCGGCGTTAGCCTCTGGCGTTATTAGGGTTAGCGCGGGGTGGAGCGGGAGTAAGAGCCAGAGGTTTGGGCTCGGTTGGTTTTTGGTTGAGTAGTTTGGGCTCGGGTCACAACTCCAAGTTTTAAAACAAAGGATACAAAGGACGCCGCTGAAGTGTCGGTGAAGAGGTTCAAATAGAGAGACGAAGAGAAGAAGGACGTCGTAGAAGTGCGAGACCATAAAACTTCTTTTTAGTTTAGAAAATTGCAGCTAGACGAAGAACGAGAAAAAATTATATCATGCAGCCTGTGCAGTCTTGAACAATTAACGCCATGCCATATAAATCGACCTGGTAATAAGGTTATCATTCCCTCTAATGCCAAAGGCAACATGGCCTATAATTACTACGCGAAGATTGAAAAGGCGTCGATAGCGTCGTCTGGTTGGCGCCGCGTCTCCCCATCCCGCACAAGCCAATTACTCCAACCCCTTGCAACTCGAAGGTTTTAGTTCACCAGTACGCACTTCTCTATACCAAGGCACAATGCCATGCGCATCACAATTCCCTCTGGAAGATTCAAGTGAACAAAGTACCCACTCTGCGTTTTGCTCATTTTTTTTTTTTTTTCAAAAATTAACAGTTATCGGGAGGACTGGGTCCAAACCAAAAAATCCGCAAGATTGCCAGAATAACGGCGCACTTGCTCTGAAAAGCTATTTTCCTTCGAAAAACTCGTTCAGCCAATTGACGTCTGTTCAAATGAAAAAAATATTGATATCGTCAAACTCAACGCCACTTCGCCGAATTACGAAGAAACATTATTTCATCCATATGACTTTCCCGACGAATGTATCTTTTGGTCAGTTACGGAACTTGTCTATTCACAATTACAGATAATCAATTGGTCAACCAGGTAGCCCTGGACTTTTCATCACCTTCGAATACTTTTTTCGCATTCGATTTAAACAGTTTGACTGTCTGCGCTTGAACCACTTGGTCAATCTTGATGGTACATGGCGATTTTTCATCGTCAGAGCACAAACTGTAATCTTGTTAAAGTTTCAAATTTTTTCATTCACCAGTTTTCCAGAATACTCGACTTATCTTTTTCGGATGGGCCAACAGACAGACAGATCAACTTAGGCTTAAAATCATTTGTGATGGGTGCTGATCAATGAACGCCTTCAATGAATGAAGATTGTACAAATTTTATGTGTCGCATGAAAAATTTCGGTGATTACTGACCGATGAAAATCATCACCTGTGAATCACGAAGATGTTTCTGTTACTCAAATGGCAACCTTCCGATCATTCTGAATTGAAGAGAACTATCATGTCCAAACAATCCTGTCCACGAAGGTCTAGGTAGCGAGAACCGAGGTTGTTCTTTGTTCGTCGACCTTTCGATCCGAGTGCGAAAGAACAATGAAGACCATTGTTCACTATTGGTCCCAAACGTTTAGTCAGTGGAGCCATTCACTCCAATTCACAAGTCTTCGAGTCAAGCATAGAATAACTTCAAACGTATGGCAAAGTGGTGCATTCGTAACGTTTTGATCAGGGATTGCAAGTGGGGCTTGACCTCATATTGGCAACTCACAAGATTTGGCATGTCGTCTCATCTGCAAGGCATAAATTACACAATGTGCAGGTAAAATCCGTTCGAGATGAAGTCTCCGAGGGTATGATAATGCGGTTCATTCCTCTTCACCGATTTCACCCCTCGGGTCTACGATTGGAAGTATTCGTTGTCTCCAGAGTACCAGCGGCCTTGTTAGTCCGGATCAATACGCGTGAACCAACCAACCCTCCGCGTACCTGCTGGGGGGCTACCCTGGAGATACTGGTGTAGGGTGGTTATGGGCGTGGTCTGCGTACTCGTGAGATGCGCTCTTCTCTGGTCTCTGGTCCATACATATAGCGGTTGGAAATCCGCAGAATCTCGAGGCCGGGTCGTGCGTGGTCGCGTCGGTTCAGGCTTTCCTGCCGCTAGGTTGGCAGGTCCGAAGACCTTGATTGGGGCGTGTCGCCGGGATGGCGCCGACCGTTAATGGCCGCGGCACAGCCAGACTTTAATTTCCTGTCGCTTCCGTAGATTCCCGCGTCTGTCCGTCAATCCTTCAGAACTTGGTGCCGGCGGCGGGTCAGTTTTTGATATTTTTCGCTGAACCGGAATACACAGGTAGTCGCCCCAAGGCTGGTTCTAAATAAGGAACTGGAAGACCCCGCTGAAGCGACTTTGAAATAATGATTTGCATCAAAGTCTTGAGGAGCTCGGTTGATACTGAGAGTTTTAAGACTCCGGTGCTCAGCCGGAGGGCTCATTATCCTCGGAGATCCTTTAGAATCCATCTGCTAGGCTCCTGCAGGAGTCTACGCGGGCAATCTGGAGCTATTATACCAGACGAGATGACGTCGTTAGTTGCGGACCAAGAGTCCAGACGATCCAGAACCTTTTTCTCCTTCTTCATTCGTCGTTTATTTTTCTCCAACCATAGTGCTCGTACCACGTCCCACACCGGCAGGATTATCATTCGTTCATCGTTTCGAGAGCAGCTTTTCTCTTATCCGCACCCAGGTCTATCTTCATATGGAGCCACGTACACATACGTTGAAGTTTCACGTGCTTAGGCTATCCGGTTGTGAAAGGGACAACTAGCTATACGTGATCGATTTGATCGAGGCTAGCGGAAATCGCAGCTCCATTTTCCACGTACGACTAGGACTGTGCCTATCAAACCAGACGCTAAATTTCTGAGAAATTGTCCTAATTAAGATAACCGGCTATTGGAGAACCGGATGGAAACGTCGATGCGGTTCATAAACCTTGCTTTTCACACAGTTAGTGATATTCAGCGACTAGTCGACTAATACTTTTTCTTTAATCTTTGTTCCAGGATCATCCAGGGCTGCGTGGAACCCCTCTGGCAATGTTGGCAGCCCAGTGCAACAAGCTGAGCAGTAAAAGTCCGCCGCCCCTGGCGGACGCTGCGGTTGGTAAAGGATTTCACCCCTGGAAAAAGAGTCCTCAAAGCAGCGGGAGTTCACCGCAACACACGGGGGGTGGTGGTGGTGGTACCGGGTGTACGTCAACGACGGGAGTCACACAGAGACCAACGGCTACCAGCAGTGCCGGAAGTACCGGGGGCTACGCCAGGCCACCGGTAACATCCTGCGCTTCAACGGCGCCCCAGTATGGAAGTGACCTTTACTTTCCTGGTACAGCAAGTGCGCAACCAGCCAGTGACCCGCATCATCATCAAAGCAGTTTACTCGGCAAGGTCGAGGGCGCGACCTTGGGATCGGTGTACGGACGACATCCATACGAGTCGTGGCCGTTTAACGCTATGCCCGGAGCCACACACGGCGGTATAAAAGCCGGTGACGGAGGATGGTGGGATGTTCACAGCGCGGCGACAGGGGGATGGCTTGACGTCAGTGGCACTGTTGGAGTTGGTGTTGGTGTACATGCTGCTCAAATGGCTAATTACTCAGCAGATTACTCGACGAGTCTTGCCTTGGCCGGTAATCATCTACTTGGTTCAACGACGGCTGGTCACAACCTTCTTCAAGATACGTACAAGTCAATGTTGCCTGGTGGACCGCCCGGGTTTGGACTACATCATCATACGACGACCGGGGGCGGAGCTGGAAGCCCCCAAGGCGCCGGAGGCGGTGGGGTCACTCAAGCACCGTCGCCAAGGTCACAGAGAAGATATACCGGACGTGCAACTTGCGACTGTCCGAACTGTCAGGAGGCTGAACGACTCGGTCCAGCGGGGGTACATCTTAGGAAGAAGAACATCCACAGCTGCCACATCCCAGGGTGCGGAAAGGTCTACGGGAAGACGTCTCATCTGAAGGCCCATTTGCGGTGGCACACTGGTGAGCGACCGTTTGTTTGCAACTGGCTATTCTGTGGAAAGCGGTTCACACGTTCGGATGAGTTGCAGCGGCACCTTCGAACCCACACCGGAGAAAAGAGATTCGCCTGCCCGGTCTGCAACAAGCGATTCATGCGCAGCGACCACCTCGCGAAGCACGTCAAGACGCACAGCAGCAGCAGCAGCAGCGGCAGCAGCGGGGCGAGCAAAGGCAAGGGGGCAGCGGGGGCGGGCAGCTCGTCAGCCGAGTCCTGCTCAGACAGCGAGGACAACGCGAGTCAGCAGAGTCCCATTTCGGGTCCCCTTCATCAGGGGGGCCTGGACACCAACACGGGGGGTCAGCCGAACGGCAACAACAACACCCAACAACAACCGGCAACCCCCATGACCCCAATGCAGATGACCCCTCCAACCCCGTTGACACCCCATCATCCCCACCACCCGCATCTCCCGCCGCTAATGGGCCACCACCCCCATCATCATCATCATCATCATCATCACGGAACCACCGTGGTCCCCACCACCCACCATCCTCACACGGGGATGAGCATGCACTGAGCCCGGTGGGGCCCGGAGCCGCATGCGCCAACAACGCAACGGCCCTGGGCTCCCCCCTATCTTACCCCCTGAATTTAAACCTGATCCATCACCACCATCATCATCATCATCAAGCAGCCGCGGTAGCTGCAGCAGCGGCTGCTGCGGCCGCAGCCAATCACCACCATAACAATTCCTATTCGATGCAACAGAATCCCGGCACCCCGGGCACGGCCCAAACCCCATCACCCTCGTCCCCAGCCCCTGTACATAGTCTCTAGGTGTCTAACGAGAGTAGCTACCACCTCTTTTGCCGGCTTCTTATATACATCCATTCTTTTTCTCTCTCTTATTATATGGGTCATTTGATTCTGCTATTGTTACAAAGTGCGTGCCCTCGCCATCCCGTTGAAAGAAACTAAAAAAAACAAAAAAAAACCAATTATAACAACACCATCCCCAATACGCCCAAGATTATTAAATATCAAATTTGGGAGAACAAACACTAAGACAAACATGTAAATACTATACATAGTGCGTGAGAGATGATATTATATTTAAATCGATATAATATTGTATAAAACACACGGATGTACTATACACCAACACAAATCCTCCCCCACACCCCTTAAAATCACACAAATCGGCGCACACAAAATTAGCCCCGAATTTTATCTCGAGTAACTACGTTCCAAACATCATATTCTTCACTACCGTGGGTTCAGTCGGATCTTTTATGACCGATCTCGATACCCACTGAAAGAAAAAAAAAATATATAACTGCACTCTCTAACTGTCCATTTCTGTTTTCTCCCTATCTTTGCATCTTACTTTCTATGACTTGAATGACGGAATATGAAAAGATTGATATTTATTATCAATTAATGTAAAGTAAAGTAAAACGGGACGGTATATATATAAACACATATATTATATGACGTTTGGAACATAGCCTCGGACTAGCCCCATATCACGACCTCCCTTCTAAAACTAGTATCATACTATAATTAATTATTATTATTAAAATATTATTATAAATATTATTAATGAAACTCATTTGAAGAAAAAAAAAAACAAAAAAAAAAAAAAATAATAAGATACAGAGGATATAATAAACGATGCTTTTGTGAATAACGCGTACTTAGACTCAATTCGACTACATCATTGCCCACCGCCTTTGCCCCCTGCTCCGCCTTGAACCAAATTCTTCCTGAACCCATGAATCGATACCTTGTCCCATAATTTCACAAAATTCCTAAAATCAAATCCTCGTCACTCTGCAATATATATCTCTGGACGATTTTGCCTGCTGTCTCGTCAAAGTACAAAGTACTTGTAACATGACGAAGGCCACCTCGCCTGCCGCCCCTTCTCGCTTGTGCTGCTCGCTGCTGCATCTGCAAATTTGCGTCTTGCTATGTGAATCTTCGTGGTCCAGGTTGGGGATGAACCAACATCATCGACTAGAAGCCGCTGCCATCGCTTAGAACGACTTGAACCGATATTGAAGAGATCCTACTGCAGGGGGATGATTCGTCAAGCTAAAGATGAGAGATTGGAAATAGGCCCTCGTTCGAGAGATACTTATCGGCTTGGTAATAGGGTTGTTACGCGATCCATACGTAAGTCTCTTTAGCTTATTTCAGACTAGCACACTTCGACCTGCGAGATAGCGAAAAGAATTGATTCAAGATATAACATACCTACTGATCGAGACCCTCTCACTCTGGCACGCAATTTAACAACGTACTATCTCGTTGCGTAAATCGTTTACCATTAAACGCACCTATAGTTGCTAATGGATCGTTCCAACTCATGAACCAGATACTAAACTTGATTATCTAGCTTTCCAAACAAGATTGTTAAACCGCACAGCCTGTTGCTGAAGTCAAATGCCTTTCGAAAATCATATCAAAACTAGATCAATCGGCGAGTATCCGTATCTATTTTTATAAATCGCACCGGTTCTTTATTCACAAACGTAATTTTATATCCGTATGATATAAAATAACTCCATCAAAGCACCTGCATTCATATTTATTATTACTGCAAGTCAGTTTTGAGTCACAGCCAACTTAAATGGCTCAGGGTGCATTCGACCAAACTCAATTGTCACCGAATATAAACGACGATCTATACGTTTACGATCAGCCGCACCGTGGGATAACAGCATGCAGTCTTAATTCAACTACCAACAGCCACTCGTTCATTTTCAGCCTCAACTTTAGAGTCCAATGTCTGGTTATATCGATACAGGGGGTTGGTAGCCCAGAGAGGCTAAAGTTGAAGTTTATACCCGGAGCTTATTATCATATTGGCGGATGAAAAACCGCGAAAGTATTATGGACGGAAAATTGATCTATTAATCTCGACGAGTATCTGAGATCCCAGCAAGCTTTGAGACTGAAAGAATAATGGGAATGACGAAGGGGGGTGACTTTCGAGAAAATTTTATACGACGTTAACGACCTATGACGTTATAAAGTTGGTAGTGGTTATTCATTAGACTCGGGAAATTGAATCTCATCTCCGTAGAGGAGTAACGAGTCTCTAGATCCTTTTTTCAGCCTGAGGCTGTTGAAGAGCGTTAAACAAATTCGCGAGGCTATAAAAGTAGAATAAGAGCGGAAAGCTGCGACGGTAATATTGCACGGGCCGTTAGCTATAAGGAGAGAACCTCTTTGCTCCGGCTCTTTCGAGGCATGAAACGCACGTCGTAACATCGGATTTTCCTTCCCTCGTCGACGCCCACCAATCCCTCGTCTTCTTATTTAATCATTTCCGCGCTTGCGCCGGTACAGCCGCCTGCTCTATATATACTATATTATCCACCTATACTTAGATTTCAGATTAGTTTGGGTTTCCACGAACTTAATTAAACCGGGGTGGGATTGGATTTCAGAATTCCAAAAGTTCCGAACGGTCAAAATTCGGAATTTATTCGAGACCCGATTCTGAGTTTCGAGAAATGTTAGAGTTCAGAACTTGCAAATTCTGAAAGGTCGAAATGCAGACAGCTCAATGATCCAAAATTAAAAAACTCAGAAGGTCCAAAAATCCGCAAATTTAAGCGAAGCTCATGACAAAACTGTCAAATAAACGACGCGAACTCGCGAATTCCGAGATTTGGAGTTTTGGCTTTTCGGATCTTCAGCTTTTTGAACTTTGAACCTTCCCGTGTTTTTCTATTTGGAGTTTTTCAAATTGGCTACGTAGACTTTCGGAGAAATAATCTTTCGAAAAACTGATGAGTCGCTAGTATGAACATTCGGGATTTAAACTATTCGCAGCTTTTGAAATTCGGAATTTCAATTTTCCTCTATCAACTCTTCGTGGTCATACCTCTGTAGAGTAACTTTCAAGTTTCAAATGATTGCTGTGTCAAAATTATCAGTCCGATCGGGATCGAAAAAACACTGGAAATACATTGAACACACCAAAATATGTGTGAGAAGATGTTATGTCAAAATTCAAATTACAACAATATGTTCACATAAAATCGTAAATAAAATGGTAAATTAGACAGAAAATACACCTTTTCACTCGAAAAATCATAACTTTTTGAATTTTCAATATTTTCGAATCAAATATCAACTGGAATACATGTCAGGTATAGTATTTTTTATAAAAAAAATATTGGTATAGTGCAGGTTTGAAAACAAGTATTTATCTCGACATGTGAAGAGGATCCACTTCAGAGTAGAAATGAATGCGGATTTGTCTTGAAGATGTAATTTCAAAAAATACACCGTTTCGCTAAAAAAAATTCGCAACTAATACATCTGTCAAATATTTTTCACCGATAATGAGGCCTGGGTAAAATTTTCCCATAGTGGCCACGAAGGATCAAACCATCTTGCACAAAACCCTTCAGGAATTTAAATCTATCCGGCGTTCTGTAAATTTTATTTACGGCTTACGAACCTTCGAAATCTTTTATACGATCGTTTCATACATTTGAAGTCAGACCGAGAGAAATTCCAATGTCAGTTTTACTGGTCGCAGGTGAATATAATATCGATGTCTGATCATAAACTTGTGCTTCGGGACGTATAATTATAAAATCGCGATCTGCGATAGTAAAATAATAATAATATTAATAACAATAATAATAATCGTCGGATAGATAATTATTGTAATTACAACACGAGGTTATTCGGATATTTGCATATTATGTAACTAATAATTACCAGCGGTCGCCTCAGCGGATTTACTCGAGTTTCGAGTATACGATGAGTTATAGATCCCCATAGACAAGCGATTGGTAATAATGATCGAGACTTGTTACTCCCGTCTATTTTTCAATGGCAATCTACTAAATTATGTAGATATACACTTTCTCCTCTGGCTGCAGAAGAAAGTTTGCCGATACCACTGCGGATGGTGAATATATCGATCGATATACCATATATTGTGTATCTGATATTGGGATTATTATAATTTATTTGTTGCTGTTATTTGAATCGCAGTTTTTAGCTTCGGATATACGATGCTTACCTTATACCCGCAGGGTTTCGTTATAAAGTCATTATACTAATTACTTTCGTTCTCTCCCTCGGCCGATTCTGCAGCAGGGCAAATAAAATTTACTTCAATAAAAGCCGAGTCATCTTATATATACCGCGGGGTGCTTTTCAACTTTCGGGGTCAAAAGATAATCAAATTCTACGCATTATTAGCGGGGATGACTCGACTCTCGTATAACCCTCGTGATTGAGAACTAACCGAACTCATCTATATCCCCAGTCGATCTCATTCTATGGTTTTCTATTGATAGTCTTGAACCAACCATATAGAACGAATTTTAATTTGTAGCTGTATTCATACACGTAATAATTAACAGACAAATAGTTTAACGACTATGATGACTAATTGATCAATTCGAATGACTGGATTCAAGTTCCGATTTCCAAAAGTACCGAACGTTCAAAGTTCCGAATTTATTTGAGTTGCGATTCTGAGTTTCTAGAAACGTTAGAATTCAGAACTTGCGAATTCCGAAAGGTCGAAATGTAGGGAACTTGAAGATTCGAAATTTCATCTTTCTAAAAACTGTGAATCGGTAGTGTATAAAAATTCGAAATTTTGACCTTTCGCAGCTTTCGAAATTCGGAATTTGATTCCCGTGCCAAATTCGATTCATTGTATACGTGGAATTTCACGATCGTCTGAATATGAATCGGTACTCCGTTTTATATCGTCTGGCGATAAAGTAATACGGGGTAGATTTTCCGCAGCGTAATCAAGTTGAGTTTAAACCCCGTAAAACCGTCGCCATAAACTGGATCAATATGGCAGAGATTACGGAATAAGATCGTTATGCAAAACAGACGTTGGTATATACGCGGGCTAAGGTTATAAGGGACGACCCGAATAGGGAACAGAAGGGAATTGAAGGGAAGGGAAGGGAATTCGAATGGGGTGGTTGCGCGGTACGGAGGATGCGGTTAATGTCGTGCCATTCGCAAAAGCCCCGGGGGCCGCTTGGCTGATTTAACCAACGAGGGATGGCACGTTTGTTATTCAATTTGCAACTGGTCGGGGGTAGTTGACGCTACCAGAAACCCGGCCTTGGGCCAAAGCACGAACCCATTTCAACCTTCCGTGTGTATATACATACATCTATAAGCTTTTGAATCGAATCAAAATTTCCACCTTTCAATTCCACACGTTTAACCGAATTTCAAAAACGATTGTAAACGTAATTAAAATACGTTGGGTACCTTTTTGAAGAACCGGAATCTCCCCAAAAGGGTTTGAAAAAACTCATCAGGGAACATCGCCAAGTGTCTGCTTATCTGATTTCAACAAAATTTCGAAAGATTATGTAGAGGGGGTGAAAATGTTTGAAACATATTTTTCTATATCTGCGGGATTCCACCCTTAGGAGGTAGAATTTTCACGTCAGGTCTTTTGGATTTTACGATTTCATCCTGAAAGTCGAAATCAGCGACCTCAAGAACCTTAGAATACCGAATTCCAAGAAATTCCCATTATTTTTGGAGAAAATACAATAACCGCCATTCTGAGCCCATCATCTTGAATTTTTGAATTTCGACTGCAGATTTGGAATCTGCAGCCCTGAACAATTTAACACTACTTTGTTAGCCAAAGATCTTTCGAAGGTTTCATTCTACGAGCTACATGAAATAGCAAAATCTGCAATTTTCAGGGCTTGATTAGACCCCCTCAGGTTGAAGTTCTGCAGATATGAAATAATAGTTGTCGAATACTTTCACATCCTGCTTAATCTCCAAAAATTTCGTTAAAATCGGAGGAGGGGCACTTGGCGATCTTTATTAGTGAAAATTGAGGGATGATAGAAACGATTTAGGTGATTTTTGAATTTCATTGGGACTTGTGCAGTCGGTACGAATTCGAAATTCCTCGACATCATTTGACAAATTTTGATTCAGATCCATTCGAAATTCATTAATCTTGAGAAGTAAAAGGCTGAGACAAAAATCGTAACTAAAGCGATAAGAAAAGTACGATCGAATTGTGGAGGGTGAGAAATCCCGTACATATTATACAGGACCGTGTTGCGCGGGGGATGACAATCGCAGTCACACATGCATAATTGATTGGCCACCGGTCGTTGGTCGGCGGGTGTCATCTGGACCACCCTCTGTATAAATATATTCCATAACCCCACGTAGGTACCTCCGAATCTGTTATAAAGCGTAATTATGTTAGGGCCATAGTTGGCCACACGTCGCGCCACAGGCTTTGGACAATCGGCACCAACGTCCATTAATTTAACACCACGATCCCGACTCTCGAGTGTATAACGGACCGCACCGATATGTATGCGCACCTATGTATTTGTAAATATACATATACATTATACATATATGTATATATGTATATACACGCGAGATCGAATGATTGGAATGTGCCGGAGCAAAGACTCTTGGCGAAGTTTGGCCTACTTAAGAAACACATCTCTGTTGTTTAGTTTCGAATTCTGTTTCTTTTGCTTTTTTGGTTACGTTTCACCCAACCATCTCACGGTAC
Source organism: Ametastegia equiseti (assembly GCA_963989295.1). Taxonomy (NCBI): domain Eukaryota; kingdom Metazoa; phylum Arthropoda; class Insecta; order Hymenoptera; family Tenthredinidae; genus Ametastegia; species Ametastegia equiseti. The sequence continues at coordinate 8,090,061 of OZ022399.1, forward strand.
GAAAATGTCCGATTATTTTCTCGAAACGAAAACCAACATTGTCGATCATAAATTACCTGATTTCTGCTAAAAATTACATTTTTCGGGTCTCAAGATTACATGAGCAAGGTAAGTGTCCCAATTACTGACACTGTCCTAATTATTGACATTCTCCAATGATTCCTTTTTGAATGATCTAAAAATTTATTCAGATTCTCTGAGTCTCTAGCAACTGATTTTTGTAAAAAGAACACTCAGAATTTTTATCATCGATTAGAAATTTAGTAAAATCTGACTATCAATAATTGGGTATTTCAATGTGTCACTAATTGGGACTTTATCAGCTTATGTTGAACTGATTGAAATTGACGTGCCAGAGTTGGGACTTACAGCTGTGAAGGAGTGTCTTCGTCCGATTTCACAGCTGGATATAAAATTGCAATAAAGCGGGGGATGGAAGTTTCCAATTTCCGAAGAATAGTTGGTTATTTATTTTATTTGATTTGATTTTTTTTTTACTAAGGGAAAACTAGTTGTTAACTCGAGCAAAATATTGGAATATAACGAGTTTCAAACTGTTTTCTCGAATAACTCGTAGAGCGGGTGATTAAAATGTACTACCAGCTGATGCCCGGGTATTATTTTATGTAAAACTTACAACTCAATTAGGAATAATGACCAAAGGGTAGAGTTAATCTTATGACAATGCAATTACCGCAATTGTAGGGCAATTACAACCGCATAGAGAGAACTACAGTTCGTATATAACGTACAATAACGAACAATTGTTGCGACAATTACCTCGATTGTTGCATACGACGTCAAACCAATTTTTCGTCGCGTGCATTCAAGACGCTTACTCCGCTCTCTTGTACGTACAGCGAAAGAAAAAAAATTCGAGGAGAATTATATCTCTTCCCGATCTCTCATTTCCGCTTATAGTTTTGTCTCTGCAATTACTGGGCAATTAAGTCGATTTGAAATTAATCAAATTCCAGAAACTTACATCTAATTAAATATACGGCATACTCACAAACTGTCATCCCTTTAAGTTTACCAACCCTCTCTAACAAATTCTATCAATATCAGGTATTATTACAACTGTGAATATTTATACCATCAAAATGCAGATTTGGCTGGAAACTTTAATCAGAAAATAACAGCTAATTAAAAAACAAAACGAAAAATTTTCAATTCAATAAGTAATGTTGGCGATGGATTATAAAGATAAAATAACATCCGTCAAGCCTCGGATGATCAAGTTGATTATAGAATTGAATTCTGACTGTATATTGATACGGCTATTTGCCATAAACCCGTAATAACCAAACCTTCACGTGTTTTTTGACTCTAATTAATAAAACCGTAATTATCTTTTTACCAGGTATAAAAAAGCGGCCAGGATTGACAACCAGCGAGCGAAACCATGGGTGGCCTGTCGAAGCTGCATACCATCACTGATCACCAAGGCAGTTAGAAGTCACGTGTTAAGGATGGTTTCAGCAGGAAAGAAGACGAGGACATAACGAGAAAAAGAAAAAGAACCAAAAAAAAAAAAGAAAAAGGAAATAAGGAGACGAAGAAGAAAGAGGAGGAGATCTTGCGCCCTCGGGCACTGGGTCACTTCGCCACTTCATGGTATCGTGTTCACCAAAGGCAAGCCGCGGACGTGCCCACCATTCAGGAAGAGAAACCCTCACATGGCATAGAGGTTTTCAGCCAAAGGGCTAAATTGACGAAATGGAAAGATATCGCAGACTACAGGGATGAGAGACCCTAAGCATTGCACTGTCACACTTTGATTCGACTTAATCATAAATATAGAGAGAAAGTGAAAAAAAAAAAAAAAAAAAAAAAAAAACCCGATAGGAAAGACATAATCTACCAGTGAGCTTTCAGAATCTCGACTTGACTTACGAATTTACATATTATTTAGTCGAGTAATTAGGCATAGGTTTAAAAATTGACGAGCTTTTCTCTACCAGAAAACCCTTAAGTGAGCTTAACGTATCTCCGGAACTTGAGAAACAGACAGGTCGGTTATCATCCGGCAACAAAAGAGGCTAACAAGGTGGAGGAGGCATGTGGTTCCCGTTGAGCTGCATTCACAAGGAGGTCTTGTGGCACGCGCATCTTATTACAAAGAGCCGCCCTCTCGAGTTAAAGGACTTCTGGCCCAAGGACCAACATGGAAGCGGCCTAGTTGGTCAGGACGTTTTTGAAGATTAGCTCGGTTCGGCATGGCCTCTTAGTCAGAGCAGAAGGAGAGGGTCTTGCTGCCTGCGGCTCTCGGTTGTGCATGTGCTTCCGAAGAACGCGTAAATTATTACCCGATTAGACACGCGCCCATATACGATCATTGTCAGTAGAATATATAAGTGTTTCAAACGTTCTTTCTTTACGACGACCAGCTTCTCTCGGTTCAGAATTTTAAAAAGATATACAGTCTCTTGGCTAATTTCAACTCCAAAAATTTAGGAACATTCTCTTCGAGAAGAGGCGAATTACTAGACGTTCGAAACAAGGGGCCAATCACTTGGAAAGTCCTACGTGCACTTGTCTCGAAAGTATTTGGAAGTCCTTGGAATTCTTTGGAAGTCTTCGGAAGTTTTAGGAAGTCTTCAGAAGTCTTTGGAAGTCTTCGGAAGTTTTCGAAAGCCTTCAGAAGTCTTTGGAAGTCTTCGGAAGTCTTTGGAGGTCTTCGAAAGTTTTCGGGAGTCTTCAGAAGTCTTTGGAAGTGCTTGGAATTTTTTGGAATTCTTTGAAAGTGTTCGGAAGTCTTCGGAAGTTTTTAGAAGTCCCTGAAAGTCCTTGGAATTCTTTGGAAATTTTTGGAAGTTTTCGGAAGTCTTCGGAAGTCTTTGGAAGTCTTTGGAAGTCTTCGGTTAGAATTCGAAGAATTCCTCATAATACGCAACTGGTAGCCTTTGGAAGTCTCTGGAAGTCTTTAGAAGTTTTTGAAAGTCTTTAGAAGTTAGAAATCACCTGTACATCCAAAATCGAAGTGAATAGCCCCTCGGTTCGAAACGTTGAAACTTTTTCAAGCAATCGGAGCTTATCGTTATTTCCTATTTGTTGACAATTGCAAGGGGTAAAGAAGGCTATCGAATTTACAAACATTATTCGGAAAACTACTTTTGCATTCCAATCGATATTAGGTATTATAAATGATGAGGATATGATGAGAGTAAATAAATAAATAAATAAATAAATAAATAAATAAATAAATGAATAACTAAATAAATAAATATATGTATCTATGCGGAAATCCTTTGAAAGGATATTTGAAAATATTTCTATCCACTAGCACGATAGACTCTAAGCGAATATTGCAATGAAATTGTATAATATGTATATGTAATTTCGTATATTAAAGCACTTTTAATCTCAACTGATATATGAACTGGTTGATTAGACGACTGACCACGTACTGGCCGAATATATGATCCCTGGTCAGTAAATTTCAAACTTCTCCCTCACCGAAACATGCCTCATCCTGATCCTTCAACGGACTGCAATCCAATAAGGGTAATGGTCAAACGAAACCCTGGTCAACTCGATTTGCCAACTAATGCATCGAGTGCATTGAAGCCCCGATGTCCGAGTTCGGTAATGCAATACCCATCGCGGACCTCGATTGAATTTAATTATTCCCCATTAAAGGTCATCAAGGTGTCCGGTTAGCAAACGGGACACCGAGGGTACCAGCAACCTTCTCAACTACCACAGCATCAACCTATAGTCAACGTATGAACTTAACCAGCGAATGACTCTTCGCAGGATTTAGTGCTCGACCTGATGTGATAGCTCGTTACTTTTCCTGCCGTATCATAATTGGGTAAATTGTACCATCGCAGTCATCCAGCTTAATTGGAATTCACCCGAGATATGAACCCCGTACCCTCGTCAATGGGAATTCAATTTTGAACGAGATATCGGCTCATTATGCTACGCAGTTCATATGATACTCTCACTGTATAATGCTTCGTTACCATCGATGTGATGGCAAGTAAAGAGCAATTCAATCAATAAATAAATCTCCAAGCTAGAGACCTCTTTCTCGTCAAACTCGTCTCATTGTCAGAAAATCAAGTGAAAATTCATAACTTTACACCAGATACGAGAATAAAAAACGTCAATCAAATTTCTCATGGACAGATTTTAAAGTTTTTTTTATGTTGATCGCTAAAGGTGACTGCAAGTCTAATTTGTGTCGTAAGCTGGTTTTGAGAGAATTTCGAATTCAAAAGTAGACAATGTCCATATAAGAAACCCGAAATTATGGATATAGCATGTGCTTTAGCTGATTAGCTGCAAAACCGAACAACGTCTTTTTATTTCAAGACTCTTTTCGTCTATGGTTGGAATTGATTCAAGTCGACTGATTGAACATTTTGAATGATTCCTGGAAAAAATGTGAGAAGTAGAAAACCCTCGTTTTCTTCGCCATCAGTTCTTCCATCATGAAAAGATTCTGATCCTCGTTGTTCTTGAAATTTTGAATAATTCTGAGTCGAAAAATCCACATACCTATATACTCATTGTGCACGTTTGCGCTTAGGTATTTATTACGTAAGTATAAAGCCCCCGAGCGAAGCAGATGTGACCTGATAGACTTTCGTTGCTGGTATGAATACGAAATATTTCGTAAGTTTGGTGGATATGGTATTTATTCTACAGGCACGAGGATTCAGATGATCAATGATTAAATAATTTTGAAACGTAGTTTGAATATCAAAACGATACGTTCACATATTATGTACAAACATATATACATAATTATATTGTACATGTGTAAAATGTACATGCATATCGGTGCCTTGATACTAGTACAAATTACGTGGGTTTGAAAAAAACCTATAAATATGCAAATCTGCAAAAAAAAAAAAACATTACACAGAAAGCAGAAACATATATTTATTTCACGTATTCGCGTTTAATTTATTCATGAGTACTTAATAGCACGAATATACATACTCGTAGACGTTCGCACCTGATTCAGACAAAAAAAACTAAAAACTAAAAAAATTTATAATTATATCAATAATTATGATGTGTCCGCATTTGTACGAGAGAAAAATACCAATATCATCTGTTGCAAAGAAATAAAGAAATAATTACATAAATGAATGAATGAATAAAAATGTATCAGATGAAGCACATGTGTCAAGGATCATCGAATCCTTGTTGAAAAGTGACGTCAACATACTCGACATAGGTTCAAATGTAGTACCTCGATTTTAAACCGTTTAGACGGTTCTATACGCAGCCCTTACGTCGTTCATCATATCTCTGTAACCCGCTGTCGCGTAAGTGACAGCGATTAATCGTGTCCTGCCAACCGTTGTAAGCCAAGATCAAAGCGTAAGTATTTCAGCACATTTCGAGCATATATATATACTTTGAAGAGGGACAAAAAGTGCCTAAGACACTGATTCAGAATCGATTTTTAATTCTCTCATAGTAGGCATAAGTAATTTTTCATTCCGCACGTTAAACAAATTGACAATGTCTATATGATGCTGGTTGAATGAATAACTAATTGCTGTCTTGGCAAAATCTAGGTCTACCATCGGATTTAAAAATCCTAACCTCCAAGCGTTTCTCAAAAAACGCAAAAATATGGAATGACAATCCTTTTTTGATGTCGAGGGTTCTTTTCTTCATTACGAGGTCTCGATTTTCTTCAATGGCTGTTTGCTTCGTTATGTCTGACGATGGGTTTAAAACAAATGCAGTATTTTGGGTACTTTTTGTAATACTCAGCTTCAACTGGATCCCACTGGGATTATGAACTTTGCAAACATATGGTGTTCTGTTCAATATTTGATTGGTCGATCTTTTAGAAACATTTTCGTATAAATAGATGGATAATACGATTAACCATTCCGATGTTATAATTAATAACAATTATACGTGACGGTGCTATCTCATCGACGAAAAACGATAAAAGATTTTAGAAAATCGCCAAGTTATACGAAGAATTACAAATCACGTCCGCTGAACGGAGTGGTAGTAGGTATGAGACTCTTTCGTGTATAGTGTGGGGTCAGAATGACTTTCAAAATTCAATTCAACACGTCGTACATCTAATTTAATAATCTGGCCGAAAGTATATGCGGCCCGTAAACACGAGGAGAAGATGAAGAAGGAAGAGAAAAATAAGAAAAAGAAAAATATAAATGTATATCGGTATGATAAATGAATACCGACAAAAAAGAAAGCGCGTCTTAACTTCCGGTACGCGAGAAAGACATCCACGATGACTAGCTGTTGAGAATTATTAATTGTTTCGTGAAATCTAGTAGGTACCTACCTATCTTTGTCGTGTCGCTATTTACATTCCTGTACAACCCTTCAACGGTATTCATAAAATCAAACATTTATCTACGCGAAGACAAAAGTCTCAATTGTAACTAAAATTAACCATTTACTTCCGACCAGAGGTTCAATCTTATTATCACAAGTTCACAGAATTCCTTTAAAGTGTGAAATAATTACTGAAATACATAATTTTATGTACAATTTGCCAAGGTGCGGAATTGTAATTCGGAATTTCAAAAGCTGCGGAAGGTCAAAATTCCGGATTTTTCTACTACTGACTTACAGTTTTCAGAAATATTATTTCCTCGAAAGTCTACGTAACCAATTTGGAAAACTTCAAATCGAAAAACACCGAAGTTTCAAAATTTCGAAAGCTATAAAAAATCTGAAAGGCCAAAACTCCGAATCTCGGAATTCGCATGTATATATTCGTCGTTTATTCGACAGCTCTGTCATGAACTTCCCTTAGGTTTTCGGATTTTTGGACTTTCTGAGTTTTCAACTTTCGGATTTTTGAGCTGTCTGCATTTCGACCTTACGGAATTTTCAAGTTCTGAACTCTAATGTTCCTAGAAACTCAGAATCCCATCCCAAATAAATTCGGAATTTTGACCCTTCCGAACTTTCGGAATTCGGAGTTTCAATCTCGCCCCTTTCCGAAGATCATTTATCAGTTATTTGCGATTCGAAATTCGATTTGAAAATTCGGTCGAGGCAATAGTTCGATAATTTCATGGTACATTGGTCGAGTATGCGAGGAATGGATGGAAATTAGTTGACATGGTTCTATGGTGTCTTGTGGTTAATTGATACGTCTGCATCTGCGACGTACGTCGCAAGGGTAGCTTGGTTCGTCCGTCCGTCCGTCTCTCGACGCTTCGTCCCTCGGTCCTTATATTCTCTGGTAGCTGGTGTGATTTAGCGCCTCCACTTCCTGGCGATCTAGTTAACACTCTTTCCTCTTCGTCGCCCTCTTGGTTCTTGGTCGCTCGTAACCAGGCAGCCCATCGTCTTACGTTGTGACTAATACCCCTTGGCATATATTTTTATCTAGCTACACACAGCGAGAGGAGAAATGAAAAAAGCAAGAAGAAGAAGAAGAACAAGAATAAGAAAAATAAGACGAAGAAGAGACTGCAGCTCGAAACCGCCAACAGATGTAACGAATAAAATTCACGGGTTTTCAAGTCCGCGCCCTACGGTTATCCATAAATTTTAACTCGCTTACTCCGCACAACTGAATCCGTTATGACGAGCCTCATCTCTTGACAGGTCGCAAAATTCAAACCGTCAAGGTTTCCAACTGCGGAATCTCTGGCTCGAAAATTTTTCAAGAATCCTTCTACGGCAGCTGTTGCAAATAATTGAACAGGATTCAGCAAAAAGTTAAACTTCTCAAAATAAGTACCTATACGTTTTCAGAGCTTACGTAAGCACAGCTTTTCTGATCAGTCCATTTTTTCTCAACGTGATGAAAGAAGAAGCCAAACGAACTTGGAAATTCGAATGAGTAATCGAAAAAATTTGATGGCTCCAGTCATTTTTGCAACATCGTGAAGTTCTGTATCCTTTAAATACAGATTTTTTTTAGAAACGATTGAGATCCGAAAATTCCAAGTTTGGTGGAACGGTAGTTCGCTGTCTTTGATAATTTGATAAAAAATACACCTTTTCATTCAAAAAATCATAAATTTTAGAATTTATAATATTTTTTAGTCAAATTTTAACTGGAATACTCGTCAGATATAGAACTTCTAGATAAAAAATAGTGGCATAGTGCATGTTTGAAAATAGGTATTCATTTCGACATGTAAAAAGAGTCAATTTTGGAGTAGAAATAAATGCAGATTTATTTGGAAGATATAAGTGCGAAAAACGCATATTTTCGGTAAAAAAAAAAATCGTAACTACTGCATTTATTGAATATTTCTTACCTAAAATGAGGCCTGGGTAAAATTTACCCACGGTGGCCATGAAAGATTTATTTTGATAGAATAAAGAATCATGATAAGAAATCAGGAACCATAGAGGAAGTTGTGACTCGCGCAGAAGAGTAGAGAATAGAGTCATCCTTGCCTTACGTCGAAAGTGAGCACTGAATCACGCTAATTGCTGGGGTGATTAATACGTTTCGTTCCCAGAACTTAACCCTTCGTTTCTCATTCGTTTTCCACCCTCGTCCGTAGGTCCGGACAGTTTTAACCCCGTGCTAAGAAATGTCTACTTCATGCCATTGCCCGCCGGTCGCGAAATCAGCAGAGTCTGATATACCGCAGCAAGATAGGAAAACCTGAACTTCAATTACCCAAGCGGTTAAACGCGATTGAAATTTTGATGCACTCCGACTGGAATAACGTCTCTAATCTGTAGCTAGAAGTTCATTATTACTTCCTCAGTCGTTCAACACAGCACTCAAAGTTAACAGTAGCCTTCGAATATAGCAACAAAGTTGCAAAGGCGGAAATAATGAAGTACTTTACAGAAAAATCACGGTAAACTCCAATAATTCAATCTTCTTAGAGGTGCGGTTTATGCTCAAGCTTTTCTACTTCATTCGGTTTGTTTTGTGCAAATCTGTACAGCACAGCGTTGATTATGAATCAAGTAAAAGCCAGGAGACGGCTCAGGGTCCTGCAGTTGTTAGATGAAAAGCGGTACCCTTGGTTATAATTTCAACCAAATTGCATGTCGATTCATCACACGTTTTATTGGCCTTATGAAAAGAAGTTTTCCTTGAAATTGCCTGAAAGCAATCCCAAGGGCCAGATCAAACTGAACGACAATAGGAGACTTGGCACCCTGACGGCATTTACTGACATTGAATAGATCGCCTTTTTACAGTCGTGGGACAAAACGCTACCGAACTACCATTGTGTTGTACGAGTATAATAACGCGGAAGGTTTTGACTAAAAATAAGAACTAGATGGAAAGAATTTCATAACTTTCCAAACATTCCGTGGAATTAGAAAAAACAATTGAAAAATTCAACGATCCGTGACCTGTATTTGAAAAATATTCTCCTCTTCGAAGTCTTCCGTGAGACTCAAGAGCCTCGGGTAACGTTCAAGACTGCAAAAGCTGTGCGTGAGTAAAATGTATGCAAATTTACCGTCTGAAGATCAAAGCGACGCAATGGAGAAGAGGTACTAGTAGCTCTGGCAATATGAGGGACCCCGGGGCCAACTGGTACACGAACTAGTAGTAGGCGATAGCTGAGAGAACAGGGAAATTCTGTAGCAAGGGATGAACAGACTGTCAATATACCAGGAGGGAATTCGACGGGTTGAAACACGGGTGCGAGTCCCGCATTCAAAGTAGCCGATTTCCCGTCACCGAACTGAAGTTCCTATTGACGTTTACTTCACGGCTCATCGAGCTCTGTGAACATAGAAATGACTCAGTCAAGTTGGAGAAATTCGCTCGTCTCTGAGCCCTGAATCTACTAGCTCGATATGAAAGCATCGAAAACTCGGATTGTTGGAATTGCAAATTTATCAGATCGAATTTTTCGTACCTTTTGCACTGGACAGAAGCTCTCTTCCATTGAATTGAGAATAATTCAGTTCTATGACCAAAGTATGCAGTGCCAAAACTACCATTTCGCCAGGCATGGCCCAGGACTGGCGACCGAGGCCTGGTTGAGACTATCATGCCACTCTTGCACCAAGGCTTGGGCGAGCCTAGGTCCAAGACTGGTACAATATGGTTCTAGATAAAGCTCGGTCACCGGCCCTGGGCCAAGCTCGATAAATTGAGCAATTTCGAAGATGTTCAGATATTTTGGGAATATCAATAAGGTACATCTTGTAACTCGACTAACCAAATTCGATGACCTGATCAATTATAACTTGAAACCAGGTTAGTTTGGATGATTTCAAGTAAGCATACCACCCTAGTCTTCTGATAAATGGTTGTGGTTTTCTTCGAAGAATTAATTTATCGTGATCATGGCACGGATTTGCGTATACTCTCAATTCTGACTTTCAGATGTGCTTGGAATTCGTGTGTGCCATCTCGAAATCAATTTTGTTAGCTTATATGAAATTATGTGAGTATACTTTCTGAATATAAATCCAATTAGTCAAATTGATCACTATTGGGTATGGTAAGAACACGTATTTTCATAATTTTTCAGACAACGTTCATTACTTCTGAAAAATATTGTTCTGCTGAAATAGATCACTTGCACGATCTATAATTTATTATGTATAATATGCATTACTTGCACCTATACTATTCCTGAATAGTTGGGTAAGGTATCATGGGTAATATGATTAAATATAATAAGGAATTATAATGATTAATTTCATACTCAGCATGACCATTAGGCCAGCTTTGGGCACAGTCTGGACGCTAAAGCTTGGGAACTACTAACGGCCCATAAGCGGTACGTTGTTAGCATTCCAGCATTGGCCCAGCGCTGGCTGCCGAGCCACGGCCGAGGCATGTCAGTATCGGCGCCAGGTCATGGCCAATTCTGGGCCATTGGTTCTCGCACACTTGGTGAGTACCACGAAGTGCGCAGTTTCTCGCTGAACATGATCAAGTGTTGAAAGTTTCACTAGGCGTTGATTTTGATGGATAACTATGAACCACTCCCAAGGGGAGCGGTACATCAGTGTACGCGAAGCTGTGCCGTCGCGATGAAAAGAGACGTCTAACTAAAATAGAATTTTCTCGAGCGTCGCGAAGGTCTCAACCGTCTGCACCTGGGGCTTGAAGAACATTCGTCGTCCAACATGCCTGTAAGTATCAAAAGTAATGAAGACTCGGTTTCAGTCAAAGACCCGTGTAATGTATCTAGTTAGACGTTGACACCGTCCTCTTTCTCGCCTGCACCCACATCGATGTAACTCGATAGCGCCAGAAGTCTTCTTTCCATCCCTGCAGCAGTCCTTTTCTACACGGTTCAATGATGCGGCTAAAATTTTCCGCTTCAAAGAAACCAGCGGAACATGAATCAAGAGCTGCGTTTTTTTTTTTAACATTCCTTAAACCAAACAGAACACAAATATTGCAAAAACATTTCTGCAATGTATCAATACAACAGTCACCTCGCAATTATTGCTGTAAATCATACATACCGAAGGTGATATAGTATCGACGGCAGTATGGAAGAACGTGCTATCTCAAATTCTGCCAAAAGAACGTGTTATCTCAGATTGTGGAAAAAGAATGTGCCATCTCGATCAGGGACGATATTTTCATTGATACGGCACTGAAATTTGGGGTCCCTTGATTATACAAATCACTGTTTTCTAATAAGTTATTTAATTATTCCAATTATTTTTCCATTCATTCAGCTTCTATACTACAGGAACGGAAAATTCAAGATCACTTTGGACAATTGCAAATTTTTCTATGGAAAATTGTCTCAAATCTTTCGTTTCTGTATCTGAGGAACCAAATAAATGAGAAAATAATTGGAACAATTGAATAATCTTTTGAAAAATAGTGCTTTGAATACTCCAGGCACTCCTAATTTCAGTGCCGTATCAACGGAAATATTGTCCCTAATCGCACCTCATCTTCCACAATTTGAGATAACACGTTCTTCTGGCAAATTTCGATATAGCACGTTATTCGATACTGCTGTCGATATGGTAATCACTCCGAACTTAACCTAGCTAACACAAAAAAACGTGAGTTTCACGGGAATCGAATGCTATTAATCTTTTGACGATGTCCGCTGCCACTTTCTGGCAAAAGGTTGAATACATTCGTATAGGGTTCGGATCGGTTTGGATTAGTTGGATAGTCATGGAGAAAGTACTGCCATTCGCGTTTTCAAGGTGACAACAATTGGTAATGATGAAATTTCGAACAGACTCTCATATCGCCTCAAGAATGAATTTCAGGTTGGGTGAAAAGTATGAAAAAACAGCGTCAATTCTTTTGGAACCCAGAATGCAACAATTCAACAAAGACGTGTATGAACAGTAGACATTCCAACAATATACTGCAAGATATCTGCCAGATTGCAGCAAGCACGTTGTAGAATGATGAGACAATATATTCTACTACGTGGTGGGAGTTGCTGGAATGTTGCTACAATATTGTGTGTTTTGTGGGTAAGTATCGGTGCCAAAGAACGATGCAGCGTCCAGAAAGTGCTCTTCGTCATTAGACCGTGAGTCATACGATGATCTTTGGGTATAATAGGATGACTAATTGACAACAGAGAACAAGAGAGAATGTGAAAACACGTGGTCTATTTGTTGTCTTCGTTTTCGTTAAATTGCTTGTTTCAAGCTCAACGTATGCAAGTGCGAATAATGATGGACACAGTTTGGTACCTGGAGGAGGGTTTGGGGAGGCTGTAGACGCTTCAGAGGTTCTTGGCATTGGGTTAAAGTCACAGCACGTGTCTGGCGTCAGATATCACAGCCAAGCCCGCCTTCGAGACTTTAACGATCTTCGTTATTGAATCTCCCTGGCCTGGCATGGCACCGTGGCGCGTCACCCTTGCCACATCATTGTGTCAACTTTGGGGACCTCCTTCGCGGAGTGTCACGCACCATCCGCCCACCACAAGACTGATCGACCCTAATAGATGCCTGCATAATGAGGACGTCTATAAGAAACCAAATATACCTACACTTTGATCCATCCAGAAGATCAGGATGCTTAATCTTCATGGCTATTTGTTAACCCATGGTGATTTTTTCCTCATGAAGATAAGCACTTCGCCGAGTACTCTAAAGGAGTTTTATGATCAGGCTTCAAGGTATAGTCAGACATCGACTACTATTCGGTATCGGTAAAGTGCAAAGAGGACTGCAAAACGGCGACAAAGGCTGACCACATGCGAAACATCTGGCATTTAACGTGAAAGAGAGCCAAAGACGACTGTTTGGAATGAAATACACGCCCCCTGTCACGGGCTGCAGTGAACTCACGATGCACGTTGGTTTTAGGCCGCGGTGAATTTATCCCTGACTATTGTTGTAGCACAAGGAAATATGTCCGATTGTTCTTTAATCTAGACTTTAATTAAGAATCAATGAGTGCACTCATGCGAAAACCTATCAGCTTGTTCTAAAGGACAAACAAAATTTCGCAAGCGCGGTGCAAAATGTCGTACGTTCAAGTCGCTGCGCAGGGTAAACCACTTCCTTGCACAATGAATTGTGATGAATGAATAGGCCAAGGAGCACGTTGTGCTTTTCATGCCGAAATACCAGGTATTACACTCTCCATAATATATCTGGATACTTGACTCAAGTTTCTTCAATGAGTTTGAGTATAATTTGTCTAATCTTTTGACACTCTTGATCCAGTGCGAATTATTTTACAGCTAAAAACCACCGGCGGTATTCATCCTGGTCAGTGAGTGTTAATAATTCGGTAAACGATGGTACAATAAAGAGAGGTGTGTTTGCCCCGAGCTCCAACGCTGGCTCTTTGTCTGGCAATTAAAGGCATTTTACGTATTGTTTTACCAGGGCCACCTGCTCGCTTTATTTTAGCTTTCGCGCACGCGTATTTTTTAACTCGTTGAATACGTCACAGCGAGTTAAATATTGCACGGCTGAATCCGAGCCGACTTTACAGTCTTCAATGAACAATCCTGCATCGGTAGCAGCGGTATGAATTTTTCCAACGAATTTTACTGCACGCACATATGCAAACTGCACCACGGTTAACATGTCAATCTTATTCTCAGTTCTTGTGAGTTCACAGTGGGCAAAATATGGATGGTTAAAAAGGGGTTTGTTAGTTGTTTAATAGCTCCGCATGATCACCGGATGAAAAAAAAAAAAAAAAAAACAGACTCGAAAGTCAAGACCGAAGCAACCGCCACTCGGCTGGCAATCCGGTGGGCCCTCTTTTATCTCATCATCTCGTGATCTCTGCAACAATAATGAGCAATAATTTCAGCTCCTGTAATCGATCTTCATGACTAGGATATTGCTCGTCGGGCAGTTGCTGGATACCCCCGTGTCATTTGCCCAGCCGCGGCCCCCCAGGTGGTAGGACGACGTTGATCACGACTTTTCTGACCTGGAATCATCAGTGTGCATTTCTCTTCCTTCTTCACTTGTTGTCTCTGCAATTCAGGGTGCAAATAAAAAACAGATAACTGTTTCTTCCGACAGTACATGTGGCAATGCACTTACTCATATTTACGAAAAGACGAGAACCGGAGGGTCAGGTTGCAGGGTGGTAAAATTTGTTCCGATTACAGTGTTCAAGATGATTCCGAAAGTGCTTAAGGATCGAGCCACGCACTCTGGAGGAGTCGGTAAATAGATGACGACAAATTTCCGATAGGTAATACTGGTTATTTCCGGTTCTTTGCCAGGATCATATGTTGAGAGAAAAAAATTTTAGCACAGGGGTTACGTGGATCGTGCTTTTATTCTCAGTCTCATTAGGTCCTGCCGCGCACGTTTGAAATGTGGCTAAAGTATACAGTCTGCGTTGAAACGACGAGGCGTTATGTTGTGTGTACCGAACTAGGCCACGCTTGGGAAACTTGCAGCTTTTTTTTTTCTCCACTGAAACAGGGAAACTTACACACACGTATACTGCTGCAGTGTTCAGGTACAGTGATCGTAACCCACGCCCACGACCAAAGTGGCTAAATAACCGGCAACTGCTCCCTGGCGTACAATATCCAAGTATTTTGCTGATTCCTGAATACTCATATTATACAGTTTGTTCCCAGGACGCGGTAGTGGAGTAAATCGCAGTGCATTTGGAGGGCGTTACTGACACGGGACCAGTCAGACTCCCACGGCGTACGTCGCACTATACTGTACCCTATGGTGGTCCGACTCCGTCCCTACATCCCTATATCCCATAATCCCAAGGGATTTGTTTACACGCCGTGTTAAGCAGTCTTTGATATATTTGGACTGGGCCACAGCGGCGCTATTAGGACATGGCGCATCAACAAGGCTCGCGTTTCGAGGAGCCTTGGCTATTTGGGTGAACGCGGAAGCTGAGAGGATGGCACTGCTTATTCCTTGGACATATTTTCAAGACTGACCCTAAGCCATTTATACAAACTCTTCGAGATCTGAAGGACATGCTGTTTACCCAAAATTTGAGGTACAATGGCAGCTGGGAGACCGTAGATGATGGTGGAATGTCGTATGCAGCAGTCTTCACACCAACCTAACCAAATGACAAAATATGCTGCTATTCCCAAAAGAAGTCAATAGATGTTTTCAGCTCTCTGTATCATCGCGCTTTTGTCAACGAAGGACCCTCCACGTCGAGACTTGCCGACACCTCAGACCCATATTTTTTTTTTCATGGTGAGATGCGTTGGATCAGGCCTGTAATTTCTTTCATTATACCCACAGATCCCTTGTAGTTGGGAAGACTTCTTCGGAGACACGTATGTATGTCGAATTATTCAGATATCCTCAGTCCCAAGGATCTTCATAATGTAGCCAACCCTAAGCGACACCAAAATACTTGTTTCTCATTAGGGAATGATGATTCCCACAACACACCCTGCAGCTACAGTTCATTCAATGGATCCTCAATTCCGGTAGAAAAGATACCATTTCATCATGATCACCAATTTTTTTATTCAAGTGATTCTAGGAGTTGGAATAATCAGAGTATCACTTCAAACCATCTCACTCAGAGTTAGTAGAGCCGGAAGTTATCACCCAATTCAAAAGTCTTGGCGATCAATATGACGGGTGAATTGAATGGTGGAATGTACAGAGGGTCTTGCATTTCAAACTTTCTATCGTTTTATAGCTTCGTGGAAAAATAAGATTCGGAATGGACCCGGAAATCTGATAGATTTTGGTAAATCAGTGGATTCTACAAGCTCTGCTTTCACCGGACGTAAACCTCCGAAATTTTTCAGTAAAAATGTTGTCAATCATTATCAATTTTTGGGAGTTTCACTTCACCCTGCATTCTCGGTTTATTCGACTGACAATAACCTATTGACGAAGTACATTAATGTTTTATCTGTTAAGCAGTGACATTATCGATTTGAAATCACTGTAAGCACCTTGTTTCCATTCTGCCCTACACAGCCCTACTTCAATCTACTACTTGGATCTTCAAGGATGTCCGAACTGAGATACAGAGCATTGAAGTATACCTACATTTCATTCATAGGATACAAAAACATGCCTAACATCAAGTTTGCAAAATTGAGCTAATGTCAATTTGTTTATCACGTCACTTATAACGTAGGACCTTTTTCATACAGATCCCTTCAAATCCTGTGAACATCAGTTTTGGAAAGATGCATGACACCCAATTTCCTCTGAACGATGTGCTACCGAAATTTGTATAGAGGGCTAGAACTCGGTCGAACCTTCCACCGTTCATAGACACGAGCGTTTCTTTTGATATTCAGTATCGTAGTTCGCACCTGGGCTGAAAAGTCCGTCCCTCGAAGCGATTCCTGGACTCCCTAAACGGTTTTTCAATATTGCGGTCTCTGACCGTTTGTCGTTGAGGTTGGCAGGCGATTTAACCAACCGCACGACAGACCTGAAGACGGTTTAGGTTGTTGTTGATCCACCACGTTGTTCAAGTCTCTCGAAGTCACGGTTTGCCTAGACGATGCAATGGCTGGAACGTTCTCTGTGCAGGAAACGCGGAAATGACGTAAAATCAATGATTGTAATTAGGTAGTCGATACCGGAACATGAATAGCTGATTACCGTAATCAGTTGCACGCAGACCAGACCTTCGAGTATGATTCACATGAATAAAGAGAAGAGAAAAAAAAAAAAAAAAACAACTGAAATGAATGTACGAATAAAAAGGAAAAGAGAAAAAGGAAGAGAAGAACAAGAAAAAGAGTGAAAAAAAAACGTCTTGGGACTTGGGATGAAAAAGGGGCGACGGAAGGGACGCGTCGACGCATGCGCTCAATGGTGTTCGACAACTCGTTCCTCCTTCCAGAGCTCTCTTTCCGTGCGCAACTGTTATTAAGGTGGACAAAGGGTCCCCATATGGCAACCTCAACGACAACGCACCTAATATATGTTATTAGACATTACTCTATGACAATTAAACGTTGGTACCAGGGCATTGTTACGGTCCTACTTACATTGCATTATCCGCAACAATGATACGTTTCGGTACGGTGGTTCGGATCTCGTGAATGCTAGATACCTCGTACCCGTTACATCAAGCCATACAGGACAGGATCCACTTTGGAAAGAAGTTTTTCAAAAACAACAAAATGTGGGAAACGAAATTCGGTCAACTGGCTTGTTCTGGACTTTTTTTCATTGCCTTAGTAATGCAGTTTTCCAGTCATGACCTTCTGCAGTCGAACCAGTCGGTCAATCTGGATGAAGGGTTGTAAAATATGTAGTTACCAATTACCATGTTACACATTACGAATGTAATGGACACTCGAATTCGTCATCAAATTACAAGAGTAATTGATGACTCACAACCCTGATCTGGACAGGACGTCATAGTGACCTTTCATCGTCAATACATAAGCCATAACCCTGCCAGGTTCCAAATCTCTTCATCAAGCCCTTCTCCAGATCATTGCGTCAGTTTGTTTTCTATTCCAAAGTCGATTGGATCAGTCGGTTGATCTTGATGAGACATAGCAATCTTTAATCTACAAAACACGAGCCATGATCTTAAGAGGTTCCGGGTTTGTTCGTTCAGCCGTTTCCGAAAGCCCTGCTTATCTACTTCGGCTGGAGATCATTTGGCAGCATCCAGGGGCTTGTGGAAAGTCTAGGTTTGTACAAATCGGCAGAAGGTGTTTCTGATGCGGAACCAATACCCTCTTTCATATCCCTTAGGTGATGAGACGTCTGAAGATCTTCCAACTCGATGTCATGGTTGCAATTCGTCGTTACATTCTGACGCCCAAAGATCCAGATCACAGTATAAACGATGATCGTTCATGAGTTATGCAGATGTTGATTTCTTCGAAAAGACTCGATGAAACGTACGTTGGAACGAAATTTGCATGAATATCACAAGACCGCGAGGCTCGAGAGTAGCAGATGTGAGCTGTGGTCTGTTTCGAACGATTTTCAAGAGAAAGACAGAGCAAAGGAGAGTACCAGGTAGGTAGGTAGTCAATAGGCGCACGGTGTTCGATCCTTTCGACAACACAGGTGCATTGAGACGATCCCGCAAAGTCTGGCGCGATTATAACCGCAAACTTTTTCGCACGGCACGTATAGCCGTCAACGGGTGACCCAATTTTGGTACCGCTTTATGCCGTTTCCACGACACGAAACCTCCGCGAAATGCAATTTCGGTTCAGCAAATAAAGGATCATCTCGCAATCCAGGTCCGTTTCACTTGATATTCGCAAACCTTGTGCGTAGTTTTGAAACTCGCTGCAGATATTTGCGCTTCTTTTTATTGTCATTCTTCTCATGCATTATATTATTTCGACGAAGGAAAATGGAATTCGATAAAAAGATACGAACCATCCCCTCGTGCGGTTGAGTTCGTACAATAGAAAAGGGTTGTGCTTTCGGTGAGTTCACAAACTTGGATTTATGAATCTTAGAAAATTTAGTTTCGTGTGCCACCCCTGCAGGGTGGACGTGGACAATAAAGATCGCGCGGTGACATCGCGTTTATAAGTATGCGGTAGGACTCTGCACGAACTTTTCTTACATATATTTACTCCTAAAAGCTCCGAACCTTATCCTTGGAATTATTTCCTACGACTTTACCTTGCCAAACTTATCGCATAAATTTCAAACCATACTCCCTAATACCCAAAATGGCCATGCTCGAGTCTTACCCAACATTCGACAGGCTGATGGCATAAACCTCGCAATATTTTCGCCAATCTTCATAATTGAGAGAAATGGACAAGCAGCTTTTTTTGGGAGGGAGGGATTGATGTTCCGAATTTGGAAAGTTCCGAACGGTCGGAATTCCGATTATATTTGAGACGCGATTCTGAGTTTCTAGAAACATTGAGTTCAGGACTTGCAAATTCCGGAAGGCCCAATTGCAGACAACTCAAAGATCTGAAAGTCAAAAACGCAGAGAGTCCAGAAATCCGCAAATTTATGTGAAGCTCGTGAAAAAGCTGTGAAATAAACGACGTTGCATGTACGAATTCCAAGATCCGGAGTTTTGGACTTTCGGATCTTTAACTTTCGGACTTTTGAATCGTTGGTGGTTTTCCATTCGGAATTTTTCAAATTGGCTATGTAGACTTGAGGAGAAATAATCTCTTCAAACAATGTGTTTCAGTGGTATGAAGATTCAGAATTTTGACCTTTCGCAGCTATTGAAATTTTGGACTTCAATCCCACCCCTTTTTGGGCCAGAGGATTGTACCTGTAGGAACAACCCGATTAGACATATTCTCTCCACCAATCATAATGGCGTAGTGTTTCATGGAGAACAGACAGTTTTTATCCGATTTCAATCTATAATTTTCAAGCCAGTCGTGATTTTGCTCAGCGGAAATAGTTCGTTTTAAAAATTGACGAGTCTGCCAGTGGTAGTTAACCATATTAAAAACCAATGATGGTATACTGTACAGAAAGCGCTACTACAGGGTCGACATTTGCATTAGGTGGACTTCAAATGATAAAACTTCAATGAACATATTCTTAGTCGCCGGGTGCCGTCATCATCTACTATTCGCTAGAAAATACTAACAATTATGCAGAAAAATAAAAGAATTCTTCTAATGGACCATAAAATTAAAGTTATCTGACTCATTGACAAAGAATTAGCGAATTCTGAAGCTGCCGAGCAGCCACCCTACATGGAAGAGACATTTGTGGTTCTAGCCTGCAATGCGGAGACCATATTGGGCCTTATTCTAATGTAAAATGAATTTCGGATTACGTAGGGTACAGTCAGTGACGACACGCCCAGGTTCAGCCAGTCAGGAAACTAAGTCCTACGGATGTGCATTCGTAAAGGCCCAGGGATGATCGTCCAGGCGTAGCTATGCCTACCTACCCCATGAGTCGCGCTACACGCTCAACGCATTATTTTATTGGGGGGGGGGGGGGGGGGGGGGGCATCTGGGCCCCATGCCCTGCGCCTGCGACGCCCTATATACGTACCGTTTTACCCTCTATCGGGTTCTTCTCTATTGGGCGTGGTGGGCTTTTCGTAGTACATGGTATACGTGAATCGTATTGTCCTGAGCACTACGCACCTGGGAGTGAGCCACGGGTCTACGCCTCTTCTTCAGGGCATGTGAGCAACTCGGGACGGTATATATATACATGCGACGCGTGACATACGGGGACCCTTTTCCGAGGGGGCGCTTTGTGTCTGTTTTTCTTTATTTTATTTTTATTTTTTTGTCTTTGTTTTTTTATTTTTCCCTTTCTGTTCCGCACTCTTGTCCTTCATCCTCTTGGGCCTCGTTGATCCAGAATCTTCTGCATTTCCGGTCTCCTTCGGACTTTCTTCACGATATCGAAAATCGACCTGGATTTTTTCTCATTCTGAAAAACTTACCATTCACCAAGTTTCCTCAGAACTATTTCCAATTTCATGAAATATCTTTGGATATTTTCAGAGGATTTCGAATTTTCCTGAGGTTTTCCTCAACATGAGATTAGAGATTTTTTTCTAATTTTCTTATCTTAAAGGTGACAAATTTTTTCAAAGAAAAATTAAGAAAACTTACAGATTTGTTGATCAGGATCCATGAGATTTGTAAAGTTTGTAGAAGAAAAGTAAAAATTTTTGGCAGAGTCAAAATCTCTAATGGTACCGAATTTGTTTTCATGTTTGGCTGTGTAATTCGTGCGCAATACAAGTTTTAGGCCCACATTGGCCGAGGGCGAGACCGTTCCCGAGGCTACAAAGACGATGCAGAAATTGAGTGCGTGTAGAATAGGGAACATCGAAAGCCCTCGCACGTGGAGTTCGGCCTCCATACGCCCGGGGGCGGCCAGGGCGTAGGCGATAACGCCCCCAGGTGGGTCAGGGTGGCACCGCGCATTTCTCATTCTGGCACACGTGCATAAATAAAGATACGACCGCCGTACCGAGAATGTTATCTAACAATTCACCGAGTACAGTTTACCGCAAGCAAATTCGATCAAAAGTTTGAAATACATCGACTTTTTGGGACAGGAAATTTGCGGTTTTGTCATTTCGCTAGGTTACTTTCTCGAGAACAATTTAACTGGTTTTATTCATTGTTATACAGGATTTCTGAAATTCGTACGAAGACTTCAGTTTTCTGGGCGAGATTCAAGTTCTGAACTCCAAAACTTCCCAACGGTCAGAATTCTGAATTTATTCGAGACGCGTTCCGGAGTTTCTAAAAATGTTAGAGTTCAGAATTTGCAAATTCCGAAAGGTCGAAATGCAGACAGCTCAAAGATCCGGGAGCTCAAAAATTGGAAAATCCAAAAATCCTCAAATTTAAGGGAAGCTCACGAGAAACCTGACAAATGAACGACGTTGCATAAGCAAATTCCGAGATTCGGAGCTTTGGCCTTTTGGATCTTTGCCGTTCGAAATTTTAAACCTTCGATTTTTATTCATGCGGAGTTTTCCAAATTGGCTACTTAGACTTTCGGGGAAATAATCTTTCCAAAAACTGTGAGTTGGTAGATATAATAAATTGGAATTTGGATTTTTCGCAGCTTTTGAAACTCGAAATTACAAATCAGCCTCTAGTTTTGAACATTCATTCCTTAGACACTGTAAACAAAAGTTTCGTAATTCCGATTCAATCTCGAGCAATGTGAATTTCACCATGCAGAGATTGTACAGCCAGAAATGAAAATAAAGAATTTCAAAGTCGGAGGATCATATTCGAGGGTAGTTTTCAGACTACTCATAGGATAAGATGTCCACGAATAGAAAAATCACATGAAATGTAGATGCTTCAATCCCTGGAGTCAAATGGAAAGTGATTTCGCATTCGAAATGTCAATAAAAAATGTCGATCTTGGCTGTTTTGAAAAATAACAACAGACTCACAATTAATCTCATGTCAAAATGGTGGGAAATCTTTATCTTCAGGTTCTGAAGACCACACTCAACAGCGAATGTCTTTCAAAGATCATTGTGATCCTAGAACAGACTATTTTGAAATTGTTGAACAATATCTGCATCGAGCCTTCATTTCGAATCTAATAGAATAAAATTTTCCTCTCTATCAATAGCGCTACAAGCTGGATTTGGAAAATATTTTCAATTCAATAGCTTCAGTCAAAATCATTGAAAGTCATCAACTACATCCATTGAATAATCGCGATTTGATCACCATAATTAAGTTCTTAATGTGTAATGGACGTAATTCGAAAACGTACTGGGTCACGGAATATACAGTTTCCAATCAAATTCCATTTTCATTCGACCTGAAATTCGAGTCATCAAATGAATCAACCCGTAGAGGATCAATTGATCTGATGAAATTCGCAGAATCGAAGAGATTTTTGGGATGGGAAGAATTTTCACCGGATTCCTGGGCATCCGATGTTTTGATTTTTATTAATATTGTGTATGGGGGGGGGGGGGGGGGGGGCTCGAGGAGATGAACCGTTCTCCGAATCGAATTAACTTTTGAGTATATCGTGCGGTGCAATTTTCCGCCAATTTTCAAAAGCTGTATTCGCGACGCGGTGCCGTGGTCGGCAGTCGGCGGTCCTTTGATATCGCGTGTCGGTGGGCATGTAACTCCGGTTTGAATCTTCCGCGGTGGTTTTTCAGGGCCGTTGGTTACCAGTCCTCGAACAATGAGTAACTGTAGTCATACCTACCCAGTTGTGGAGGCTGCGGTGGGCCGAGTGAACAGATGGAAGAACGCCGAGGCCTCAGGCCCGTCAATATATTAGTTTGAAAGTGTTTTTCTGAATGCCTTGGCCCACATATGCCTGAAGGAATAATAGCAGACGAGTTTCTCTAGCTCCTGCGTGCACCCTGATCCTTCTCCTTGTCATGCTACTTTTTCTTTTTCTTCTTCTTGTTTCCATAAGCATCTTAATTTATAGCGTGGTGTGTTTTCTGCCTCAACTTCCGGCTCCCCGGTCTACTCATTTTCTTTTCTCTCGTCTTCACGCTTACATGTTCACCTCTCGACAGATATTCTCAACAGTACCCTACATCGCGTGGTCCAAATTACAACCACACACTTTTTACAATAAGTTCCCTCCGTATGTTCGAACCCTGTTCATTTGATATCATCAGATTCTCACGGAAATTATAGGAATATTAAAAACTACGGACGTTTCTTCCGCAGTTCATTGCGACAAAATCATTCATCCCTAATTGTTATACTCTGTGCGATCAATCTTTTTTTTTTTTTTTTTTTAAGGGATACCCAGGTTATTTTGACGATCAAAAGTCATGATAGAAGGTAAATTGACGGAGAAAATGAGATACCATGGACTTCTGTATCTCAAACCATCACTGAGTTTCGCTAGTTTCACCTAACTCGCACACTTTTCAATTTGACCATGATTGCGCGTTCACCGTTAGAGATAATGAGATGAAATGCACAGAGTGTGCTTACCAAATACGGTGTTATGATTCCATGAGAGGATTTTTTTATACCCCTGTTATCTTACAGGATATGATCCTTTTTTATGGAAAAGAAACCTCCATTCTCAGTTTTTTCTTAAAGAGCAACGAAACCAATGGGAGTAGAAATTGGCATGTCATGAAATCGACACGTCATGTGGCAGCAGCATTTCTGCTGATTCTAAATCTGACAAAAAATTTACTTCAAGGCCATCGATGCAGCTGAAATTTTGGCTAGAGAGAAAAATGCACTGGTTTGGTAGAACCAGCATAACTCAATAACGGTTCGTGACACAAAAGTCTATCAAACATCATTTTCTTCCTAAGACTATCATTTATCAGTACAGAACACCATATTGGCCGAGTGTGTTCCCAGTACAGAACTGACTTCCGGCTGAGCCCCATGTATGTTCTACACTTGTCTGTACTAGTCATCAGCATCTGCCCAACGTTGGGCAAATAATTTCTCTGTACTGGGCCAGTGTTACCAAAGAAAATTTGGCAGCCGGAGTAGTGCCGATTCTGTGCCATGTAGGTGGATCAGACAATACTCCGGAATCCGTGAATGGGCATGAGTGGCTCGTTGATGATGGCATGAACTGTATTCCCTGTTTCATCTCCGGTAAAATGTAGATCTGATGAATTCCGTACACCAAGCCATACATGTTCATGATCCTTTGAGTAGATTTAGTCAAACGGTATCGGTTCAGGATCCAACTGTCATTCAGGGGTTTGCGGAATACGGAATAATACATAAACCTATGTATTATAATGTGATATAGAAATGGTGAACGGTGGTCGTTCGTGTGGGTTGAATATATGGTCGAAGTATAAGCAAGCGCCTAGCTAACAAGGTGTCCATAAAATCATGTTTACAAGACAGGAGCGATAATAGATGACAAATATTGGCAGATGCTCGACCCAGCTCGCTCGGCAGCATCCCTCTCTCCTTTAAAGGATCTTTTATCTCGCTCAGGGGCCATAACTCCCGAGCACAGCCCCAAATAGAGAAGAGGAGGACATTTTAGTGGTTTCTTTAGGCCCCCCTGGAGCATTGTCAAGTTATAAAGGAACGCATAAATCACGATTCATCTAAATGGCAACAATGATCCGCAGGTCACCGCGACTAGACCGCGTTTTCCGCTTCTCCTGTACCGCCACTTTTCTGTATATATGTATGTCTAGCAAGGATCCTCGCAGAGGCGCGACCACAATGCAATACGATGACAAATCACCGGCTAAAGGACACTTTCAGATCCTTACATTCAAAAAAATTTACGATCACTCTAAGGTTCCGCATTTTTCTTCGAGACCAGAGTCATAATCACTCTCAATGGTACCTTTGAAGCCGTGAAATATTCCCTCACGTTTACACCTCGAGAGCTTTGGCTATGCAGCATCGAGTTGTGCAATCAAAGGGTTTCCTTGTTTAGTTTTAATTTCGTGTGTTTGTTTGTCGGTTTAGTTATTTCGTGGAAGTTCATTTATGGGGCAAAAGTGAAAGAGGAATTATTCTGGTAGAAATTTTCCAAAGTTTTTCTTCGGTTCAAGGTGTACCTATATAGGTATACTTATTTTGAAAATGGCATCCGGAAAGCCAAGCCATGGAATATACGCAGGATGGCTTAAGCCCATCTTGAAAAGAGTTATAGGTTCACGGAGCAATAAAATCCGGACACGAACCGCCCAGGCTTAAAGCAAGAAACTGATTTCAGTCGGCGGTTGTTTTATGGCGAGGCTGCAGTGTCAAGAGTAAACCCAGGGCCGGGCTTTCTGGTCCATCTGTGCTTTATGGCCCTTTAAGGAATTTACCTTAAACGCGTATCACCGATAAACAAGAAGCAAGAAGAAATAAGAGGGAAAAAGTAGATTGAAAAACATACAGAGATAATAAAAAGTCCTATCAAATCCCACCTGACCTAAATTTTTCCTTTTTCAATATGGCGCAAGTGCTGACTTTAGAAAAACCGTCGTCAGGACGTTGAACAATCGTTTTGGTTTTCTATTTTTTTTTTTTTTCTTCTCTCTTCGCCGCCATTATCTGCTTAATTGCGATGGAGACGAAAGATAAAAATCAAATGACAAAAAACGGACTTGAGGAATCGTTGCTAAAATAGAGTTAAGCGATTTCATGCTCTCGTCGGAGCGTGTAACGCCGATTTAAGCGTCGACTTGGGCTAAGATATTTCGATAAATTCCTGTCGTCTGATTCCTGAGTTCACCGAATGTCCTAGGGGCGTATTTTGGTAGGACATACTGCTGCGAGGTCGGATGTCACGATGGTGACTGCAGCGATCCCTCAAATGAGAAGAATTTCACTACTTAAGGGGCTACGATGGGCTCTGCAGTATTTTGGCCCGTTGTAAACGGTGTGAACGGGACTTGAGGACGCTAAAAAGCAATAGCAAAGCAACCAGCATGTGCTCTGGGCGGAACCCGAGCGAAGAAGATGTACGGTGCCTACGGAGTATTTATGGCATATCCGCACTTCGTAGCTGATATATATATATGCGTTCGCTTTGGAATGCCCGGGGATCGTACCCGAATAATTGTTTCTGGAAGTGTGAATTGCGCTTATTAACATTTCCTGCATTTTTCACATCAATACATAGAAAAATATGATACCGTTTCACAACCGAGGGGATCCACTTCTCTCTTGGCTATTCCTGTATCCTCCGACAATTCATTGGAAACATAATTGCAGCGATACTCAAGAATTTTTCATACGATAAAGGATTCAACCAGCTGCTCCTTTCAGCGTATAAATCTTGAAATTGCTCAAAGCGAGGAATGGACGGCATTAGCAAAATTATTAACTCGATTGCGAAATACTGCTAACTTAGGAATCGAAGGGAATAATCGTTGCCAACTTTCGATGATTTCCTTTCAGCACTAGATGACTTCCAAAGATTTCCAGTGATTTAATCTTCGAGGAATTCGAAAAACATGGATTTCAGAACATTAGGTAATTCCCGCAAATAGGAACCCGTTCACAAATCAGTGAAAATCAAGCTCAGGTTCATTTTTGGGATTTCTTAAAGTTGGAAATTGGAAACAATCAATAGAAATTGTTGGCATTCATTTTACCGCGAGTTTCAGTCCATGTTATCAGCTTTTCTAATGACTCACTATTGGTTTCTAATCATTGCTTTGTAATTGCTGACGAAGTTTCTCACTGATTCCTCGATTGAACATACACCGTTACGTTTCATGGGTTTTTCTATCCGTGGGGTTCAATGAAATTGTTTGTCTAGTGGAAAGATCATCGACTCTGCATTCCGGACCAAGGCCGCGAAAAAAGGTGATTCATATGACTCGGAAGGATCCTGTACAATTTGCATATCGTCAAAAAATCAAAGATGACCATTCTGAACAAAAGAAATTGCCGAAACCTTCTTTTTTGTTGTTTTAATGTAGTCTCAGTTTGAGTTATCGATATATTCAGCTACCATCCGTTAGAATCCATACCATCACGAGAATTGGGATTCCCGCTAAACATGTTTCGGCTGAATTTCATTATTTATGAATAAGATTGGACTGAGGCTTTGCAATTTAAAATTCAACATCTACGTGACGCGATGAACTTTGCGCGAAACCCAAATAAACTGAATTCAGAATTCCAACATAGCAAACGATATTTTTGATAGCACAGATGTGGCGATATTGAGTTTGTCTCGTAACGTACGACGCGAATGAATAATTTCCAAGATTTCTGAAATTTGTACAAAGACTTCAATTTCATGGGCGATATCGAAATTCTGAATTCCAAAACTTCCAAACGGTCTGAAATCCGAATTGATTCGAGATGCGATTCTGAGTTTCTAGAAAAGTTAGAGTGGAGAACTTGCAAATTCCGAAAAGTCGAAATGCAGACAGCGCAAAGACCCGAAAGTTAAAAACTCAGAAAGTACAAAGATCCAAAAACCTAAGATAAGCCCATGACAATTTTGTCGAATTGAAGACGTTGCACAAGCGAATTCCGAGATTCGGAGTTTTAGCTTTTCGGAACTTTAGCTTTTGGAATTCCAAACCATCGGTGTTTTTTGATTCGGAGTTCGTAGCTCGTATTCAGCTACGTAGAATGTCGGGGAAATAATTTTTCCAACAACTCTGAGTCGGTAGTATAAAAATTTGGAATTTCAACCTTCCGCAACTTTCGAAATTCGGAATTTTAATCCTGCCCCTTTTCTTGTCATAGACAAAATGATAAATTTTATTCTATTCTATTCTATTCTCTTCTACCACTTCCTCCGAACGGCATACTCTCGCGAGTTTTCTCGATATAAAGCTGTAAAATTTCGCCGGTTTCCTTCACGTACCCACGGAATATAAAGGTACACCCGCAGCTACATCAGCGAAAAAAAAAAAAAAAAAAAAAAAAAAAAAACTCCTCATACGTATACTACGCGAGCGCAGGGCGATACCGAGTATATTATAGTGATTAAACGTGCTTGAGTTGGCGTCGCAAGCTTCTGCGGCAAAGTACTTGACTCACACAAGCAAATCCATTCGAGCACATACCCGCAAGTCACGTACCTATACCTAACCTATCTTCCGTCTTACACGAGCTAGAACGCGACCATCTCGAAATAACCAGCCCGGTAAACGCATACAATTAGCATGATTAATTCAGGGTGAACATTTATTATTCTTGTCGTCTAAGCGTCTAACGTCGTTCGCTAGCTCGCAAATCGACCAAGAACCTCACCTCAACGTACTTACAAGCTGCAGGATGGGGTAAGTCGAGGTCGTACAGGGTAGCTAAGCCAGGAACCTAGTCAAACTGCTGTAAGGACTTAGGGGAGGTTATAATTAGTTTAGACGAGTAAAAGATAAGCCAAGTGACGAGGCGTTATTCGATCTTTCGTACACCGATCGCAGATCTAATTTCTCCTCCCCACAATATCCTATATGCATGTCGTTCTTTGCAATTCAAACAATCAATCAATCCACCTCGGTGCTTCGATATTTTCTACTTGTAATCCTCCAGCAGTGACATCCTAACGACGCCGAAATAACGATTGAAAAATTCATGTATTATTATTGTCTTCAAATTATCATCTCTACGAATTGCCGGAGTATTGCTGGATTGCTATCCACATGGTACAGAATTGGCACAACCCCAGCCGCCAAATTTTGTTCGGTAATACTGGCCCAGTACAGAGAAATTATTTGCCCAACGTTGGGCCAACGCTGATGACTAGTGTTGACTAGTGAACATACATGGGGCTCAGTCGGAAGTATGGTGTTTCATACTGGCTGCGGATTATTTCGTGCCGATTCACGGTACCACAAGTTGGACTGGTGTTAACGATCCAAAATTGTGCCAACATTGATTTTGACTTGGGTAAAGCTTGGCCCTTGGTAAAGCCGTCAGTATTGGCAGCTATGGCATCAATACCGTGCGAATGCTAAGCCAGTTTTCAATACTCATCAGCGATCTATAGTGATGCAGCGTTTCGCCCGTTGCTTCGTCTCTGTCGAGTTAGGAATCATCAGAGATTCTAAAATCCAGAATATTTGTCTATTTTTCTGTTACGTTAGCATATATTTTCACTTTTGAATAGTGCCAAGTCTAGCGGAAGATTATCGTTCCATTTCAGCCAATTTTTGAAAAGCATTGACGTTCTAGTCAAAGTTGAAGTGACGAGGGCACAATAGAATTCGGGTGTTCAGAATGAGAGCTGAAGTGGCTGTCGCATATATACTTGTAAAAACCTAGTGATACGTGGTCGTGGAAAACGTTTAGTGTGAAATTTATCCCCATTAAAAATTTAAAGGAGCAATTAGAGCCGAACGAATAAAAGTGAAATCGATAATAAACCGTTAGGTAGCTGGCTCTGTATTTGTTCAACGTTTACGGTATAAATTTTTTAATTTTTGGCGCTCACAATGCGACAATATTCGACCATTTTCATCTATGGGCGTTTGTTGCCATTTATATGCCACGTGTACTTTCTTTACTATTACCCTGGAATTATTTCGTGAGAGAAACACAGCCGTTTTTATATGAATTACTCGAATCGACCAGTACTATTCTTCATCGCCTTTATCTTACTTCTCCATTTTTCGCTTCTCTATTTTTTTTTTTTTTTCTAGCCTCTTGCCAAGGACTCTGATGAAAACGATCAGAAATTTTCCTTATTCTCACGGCGCTGCTCAAACTCGATCAAAGCAACTCCCTTAGGATCTAACCGAACGTAACGTTTTACGACTTAGGGATCTGGAGCTAATAAAAAAGGGACTAAAAAGAAGACAAAAAAAAAAGAAAGAAAAAAAAAGGAAAAGGCAAAGAAAGCTCGAAGAAAAGTGGAATAAGACGCGGAGAACGGCTGACAAAGGGACACCCGAGATGGAGCGAGGCAATTAGTATCAGATATCGACAGATTGGCTCTCTCAAGGGTTTCGCATCGACAAATACTACGAGCTACACCCACGTAAGGAATCCCGTGTACAAGTTTCCCCGTAATAACGTAAAGGACTGAAAAAAGATGGAGGAAGAATAAAAAAAAAAAAAAAAGGCGACAGCGTTTCATTCAGAACTAGGACCCTTCCACTGGTCTATGAGAATTTAAGGTATACGACGCGATTCATGGGAAACTCATAGACGGGAATCCCGTCGTCTGGTTATATACTGTGGTTTTCCAAAATTATTGTTATTTTCAGAAGCAGCTCAACTTGAGAACCGCCTCGGGGCTCAAGGGAGGGTAAATAATTATCGTCCTTTCTAGGACTCTTTCTTCTTCTCCTATACATCTTCTCATCTTCGACTAATACATCGATATCGATGTGTCTAGATACATATGATACGTCATATGGCTCTCTCGTGTCTTATATAGTAGAGTGGCTGATGACTGACAGGCTAACAGGTTGTGGACAGACTCCATCAAGCCTGCACGTTTTATAGAAATTCAAAAACGGAAGAACGTTTCGAGCATAAGCTTTGCTCGGCCAACAGGAATATAACAAAGCTACCAAATGTGGCCTGAATGTTTGAGAATAAAATAATAAAATGTATGAAAATACATGTTAGAAATAGGTATTCATCAAATGACTTATATTGGAAATTATGTACAAAAGTTATTGATAAAAAGCGTTTTTTTTTCTTTAAAAGTTCTAATCCTTCAAAATTTTCTTGAAAAATTTGTCATCACGAGCTATAATAGTGAACTGACGTGTTTTCGGAGAAATGTTTGCTCAAGAAGTCCTTCAAACTGACGTGATATCTCAGAAACACCTCGACGGTTAAAAAAAAAAAAAAAAAAAAATCCAATGGCGTTTGAAATGTCAAATCAACTTCTATTTTTTTATGAACTACAGAATATTTTTAACTATTTTTTTACTCGATTTTTTTACGATTGAATTTTTTAATTTTTACAAATATTTCAATTTGAATCAATTAACTGTATAGCTTTTCAAAAATTCCAACGTGACTGTAAAGAAGAGGGAATTTCTTGAAAGTTAATGCAGTTGGTCGATTTTTCGTTTTTTTTTTTTTTTTTTCTGTGCCAAATCTGCGCACAAACTTACGCAGAAAATAAATACAAAAATTAACCGACAGCAAACTTTTTGAAAACTTTCTCTTCTTTTCATTCGCGTTGGAATTTTTGAGATTTATCAATTCCTTGAAAAATGACAGTTGATTGATTGAAATCGTGAAATTTGTGAGAATTAAAAAAACTTTCAATCGTAAAAAAATTGAGTTAAAAAATAGTTAAAAATATTCTGCAGTGGATATATAGATAGTTTTTAGTCTAATCTTACAAACGCCGTTCGATTTTTTTCAATCCATCAAGGCGGTTCTGAGATATCAGAGTTGAAAGTGAGATTTCTCCAAAAAAAATGAAAAATAAAAAATTTCTACGAACTCTTCAACAATACTGTATATTCACACGATCTTTGCACTAACGACTCAAAATATTTGTTGAAGTTCATTACCGAGGCCTACAGAAAATTGAACATCCAACAAAGCCATGATCTTCCAACAACTGTTCCAAATTTGAATCGTCCGTAATTCCGTAAAATCTTACGTGAAGTTTCCAGCACTGAAGCGCGTATCCATCTTCGACGTATGGGGAGAACAGTTAATCCCTAACCAAATTGGATATTGATCATTAAATTCCATCCCGTATAGCCTGCAGATGAGTATTATAAAGTTTGCCTGACGATCAGTCACGCAGTATTCTTGCATCTGATACATCGACTGATGATCGACGAGCTGGCAGGTCGTGGACAGACTTAATCGTACTGTAGGATTGAAAGGAAAGGATTTCCCATAGAGACAATCAGCCGAATATAATTACGGATCAGAAATTGTTTTACGCAACCCACGTGATCGTTGCAGACGACGTGGAAGAATTTTTTCCTACAAATTTTCTCTCCGGACTTTGATACGTCCGAAGAAATGATAATTCCAACGAAAGATGATCATAAGGATCGTAACGCGGATAATCATCGTCGAATAATTCATATTCCGAGCTGATCTTCTCGTTAAAACAATTCAGAGATTTCGTAGAATGTTTTAATCCGAGATTTACAAGCGATTATATAGACTCGCCCCGGATAGCGTTGCATTATTTATTGTCAATAGCCAGGAGGGTAAGAAACCAGGGCCCCTGGACCACCCCTGGGATTCAAGTGGACTGCGGAGATTTGCGCGGTCAATAAATATCATTCGTTACGATACTCCAGCTAGCGACGGGTAGACCAGTATACGCATCCCCTGGGGCCGACTGTAACTAAACCGAAGGGATGCTGTTTGCGCCGTCAAGGGTGCTGCTGTTGCTCCTGCTGCTGTTGTTGCTGCAGCCCCCGGCTCAGGGTGTGTTTGTCTTTTGCTCTCAATGGGGCCCCGACCCGATTTCACCTCCATTTTTTAACGCTCGTAAACTTTCATTCCTTCCGATTATCGATACTTCAGAAACAGGGAGAAAATACTACAAATGTAAACACCAATCGATTCATATAAGGCAGACACAAAATTCCATACACCATATACGTACCGTTGGAAGTAGAAGAAGAAAAAATGAAGAAGATTTAACTAATTCTGTTGAGTTGGTTCAAATTTTTAACCGGAGATGATTTTTCTAGTCGAAAACAGTAGCAAAAATTTTCACCCTTCGTGGAGATCATAGGTTAATTCTACCCACGCCTTATTGTGGGTGAAATATATTTAACCAATTTATTAGTTACGATATTTTTTAGCGCAAAGATTCATTTTTTCGCACTTATATCTTCCAAATAAATTCGGCATTCATTTCTACTCCAAAATTCATCGTCTTCACACGTCAAAATAAATTCCTGTTTTTAAACGTGCACTATGTCACTATTTTTTTCCTACGACTACCATATCTGCAATTTGCGTTGGAAAATTAGAAATCCTTCATAGTTTCTGCTCATCCAGAAGTTGGATCAAATCGAGCTCTGGGACCATTCGATCATGCCAATATCCAAAAAAATGTCGTACTAGAATTCGAACTGTTTCGCCGAACGATCCTGTAATTTTCCAGGGTTCGTTGTTGCGCAGTAGCAGCGATTTTCGGATTCCAAGAGGCTTGAAAGGTAAAAAATGAGACCAATTTATTTCCATGCTAGTCTGTTTTTTTTTTTTTTTTTTTTTTTTTCCCAAAAACGGCTCGCAGACCTTTGAGTAAAGTTTGTATTCATGAATAATAGACAGTATGTTGCGGATGAGCGAAAGTGCTTGATAACAATGCGAGGTGAACAGTAAAATTTCGTCACCCCAGTAAAAGCTTGAAGTTGTTTCCTGGCTCGACGTAGGGTCGATGTGTATAAAACTGCAGCGGAACTTCCACCGAGGAAATGGCCGGCTAGATGTATCTAAACTAGTATATACATAGGTACACATACATAGACATAAGCGATGTTTCCGATGGTCGATTTAGGGGATGCTTTCCCTACATCCTACTACAACACGGTATACATACACCGTAGTGTAGATAGGTCAGAAAATCGTATAGCTGAAGCACAGAATCGAATCATTGAAAGATATTAATACAACAGCAGCAACACAGACTCAAAGATCGAGGGTCAAAAATTTTCTGACAAATTGGTCACGTGTACGTAATTCAACGTAATTCAGGGTATTTAATGGATTTCCTACACTTTTATTACCATCCCTTATTTCATTTAGGGGATGAAATTGAACGGTCTGAAGCATACCGAGACCGGAAGTGACTGTAAAAGTTTATTTGTTCAGCAGAATCGAGTCGCGGGATCAGTGATAAATTTCTCGATTGTTAAGACGAGGATTTCAAAGAGGATATTTTCGAGTATGGATCTTTTGAATATGGGAAACTTGTCTGTTCTTACGATTTCAGGTGTTTCATACTTGAGCTTGAGAACCGCAAGTCGAATAGCCTTAGAGGAACAAAAAAAAAAAAGAAAAAAAGAAAAAAAAAATAGAGAATGAAGCAAAAAAAAAAAAAAAAGGAACATTTCGCCGTGAAATTTACACAATTTGGGATAACCACGGCGCCGCGTCCTGGGTACCTAATTCCCGTACCTACCGACCTTCCGAAAAACCAATCTGCGGAAATTGGTGCTCGCGCGGTTGAAGCGACCAAGAGCTAAGGGTCAGGGCAAAATGAGGATGAGGTTTCGCCCTGGTCCTCTTAGTCGACGAGGAAGAGCTCAGCCGGCCATTAATCGGGTCGTTAAGAGATCCTCGTTAGCGTCGCGACGCCGTTTCGCAATATTACCGCGGGCTAGTTGATCATGCCGCGCGTTTCAAACTGGAGCATCACATCGGCGAAAAAAAAAAGGGATTGTATAGAAAAATTTGTAAGAGTTGGGAAAAAGATTGCTGAAATAGTTAAACCAAATTGCGTTCTATTTTCAACCACGTTAATGTGTTCCGAACGAAATCGTAATGCACATCGGTCTTGAGGAGAAAAGAAAGCGGGGAGGCTGGGGACCCAAACCTGCAGGACCCCAAAACGTAGGTAATTTGGGCCCCGAAGAGGACCACCGAGCAGGTCGCCGGGTGGATAGCCGCGATTAACATTCCGAAAGCAATTGCACTCGAAAGAACGGTGCAGCGAGGCAATTTCTTTGTAGGACGAAGCGAACGACGAACCTTGCGGCTTTCTCAATGCTCGCCAGGTGGCAGCACCGTCCGACAAGGATGACGACGTCGAGGACGATGAAGCGCAAAAGAAGAATAAGAAGTAGAAGAAGAAGCAAAGGAGAATAAGAATAAGAAGAAGAAGAAGAGAGACCGAAGAGCTAGGCGCCAGCGAAATACGTCGGCGACGCGGCTATCAAGGTTATTCCGGTTTGCGGCCGCGGCTGAATCGAGATTCGTGATTCGAAATACCGTCGCCTTAGTGTCGCGCGGGCTCATCACCAGAATTACAGACCTCGTCGTCGTCGTGGGATAAGGGGCGCGTGGATAGGCGGAGTACCGACTACATGCATGTATATACATATATATACTTCTATGTACTTATGTATATAGATATTCGTATTATATGTATATGTATAGCTTTACAACTACCGCGAAGGATCTGGCAAGGACGAAGGCAAAGTTATGTACGTCTGTAACAGAATTTCATCTCAATTCAACGGAATGGTTACGTAATAATCCAACTTCTATGCACTGAAGAGGACATAAGGACTTTGCTGCTAGCAAATTCCATAATTAAAAATTTACCCAAAAACGAAACGATCAGTTTTAAGTATAACTAAGTCGTCTGTCTACATGTTAATTAATATCAAATTTTTAGTACGTAGTAACTCGGCGAAATTAGTCTGGGTACACTATGCTTCCGAAATTTTCGTAAATCTTTAACGAAATCCAGACTTTATTCAGTTTTTCATGCAAACGGCTGCACGCATTTATGACATACAACGAATTTTCATGAAAAAAAAAAACAAACAAAAAACAAAAGAGCGATGAGAATTTTTACGATCTTGACTTGTTCCGAGATTATGATGAAAATAAAAAAAAAACAATGGAATAAATCTGGAATCTCTGAAATTCTGATTTAGTGAAATAATTTTTAGTAAAAAAAAAATAAAAAAAAATAAAAAAATGAATTGTGTAGAAAATGATAATTGTCGTATAGTTTTTACGATGAGAAAACGACTGAATTTCATGAAAGCTCACGTTTTCTTTAAAAAAAACTACGAAACACCCAAATTTCGTCAACAATTTAGGAAAATTTTGTAACAGCTATCGGGATTCTTGCCAAACTCGCATAGTTTTCGTTCATTTTTTAAATCACGTAACATGACTTTGACTCGAATGGATTTTCCTCTTGGATATTTCGACCTAATCAATTCCCTGACCCGGTGCTCAAAGATATGCCATAGATATATATATATATCATGCGGTGAGATGTGCAGAGAGAGAGAGAAATAGAGGGTAGAAAAAGATAGGGAAAGATATAGAAAGAGAGAGATTGAAGAAACGACTTTCATTGTCAGAGTTGCTAGCGCACGTCGCGATGAAATGACCTGCAGCGGTAACAAAATCGTTCGTTCCGTGGCACGTTCGACGCGGGCGTTGCGTTCGGTCGTTTGCCCAAGCCTTTGATCTTGCCGCTCTGGTTGACAGTGCCTCACTTGCTTGCTCGAAGCCCGCTAGGCCATCATCCCTGGACTCTATGGCCAAAGACATAACTACATACATATAATACATATATATAACTAATGTCTACGCGTTTATATATCTACAAATTACTAGCCCTATGCATATTCAGTTTTGAAAATAACACTTCGAACCAACTGAAATTGATATTTTAGATATACGTTCGAGGAAGAACGGACCGAAATATTATGGGACCGTTCGTATGATGTAGTCCATTTACGAAAGGCTTGAAGAAAGCTGGGAACCGTATTTTATAGCCTTTTATTTTGAAATGGATAATTTTTTTTTAACTAGAACACTGGATGATAATTTTTTGTGGATATTTCAATGGATTTGATTCAATGAAGTATACCCACTTTCATATAAATACGTATACTTGATTTGACTTGGAATAAACGGGATGGAATTGAAATTCCGAATTTCAAAAACTGTAGAACGTCAAAATTCCGAATTTTTATACCACCAACTCATAGTTTCTCGATAGATTATTCCCCGGAAAATCTACGTAGCCAATTTGAAAAACTCCGAATGGAAAGTCACCGAAGGTTCAAAATTCCAAAAGATGAAGATCTGAAAGACCAAAACTGTCTACATTTCGACCTTTCGGAATTTGCGAACTCTCAAACGTTTCTAGAAACTCAGAATCGCGTCTAAAATAAATTCGGAACTTTTGAAATTCGAAACTTCAATCCCACCCTGAGTAAATAGTGAATAATTCATCGAGATTAAACGATTTCAATTCATTTGGAAAAAATCATCCACTACAAACTTCCAGAGCAATATTCTTCAGGAGAGGAATTTCTAATGTTATCGAATTGAGAAGAAAGTTGATTAATTTAAAGTAAAGTTCTGTATTGATCTATTTGAATATTCAATTGAATTAAATATACCGTTCGGAAAAAATAAGTAAAGTTGTTCTCTGATATCAGGCTGTTGAATAATTCTCTCAGAATTATTCAACTTCGATTGATACCAATGAATTATACGTTATTCATTCGGAGTGAGATAAAATCTACTATTTTGGTTGGTACAATATTCAGTTGAGAGGGTCGCATTCCATTGGATCAGCGAAATATATCCGGATATATTGAATGCAAATGAATTTTTCCCTCACTGTGGAAACCAATTCGAATGTATCTGAAAACAAGAAATGGATATAGTATTGCAGACTTTCCACTGATTGCTCACCTTCTGCCAATATTGAAAACCTGTTGATTGAAAACTCGTATTTTCCATTAACTAAATTACAATAAAACTTCATTTGAAGCAATCTATTCTCTTCCCCCTCCACCATTTGTTTTCCTTTTTTTGATTCTAATGATTCTATAAACACCAAAAACAAATGGTGAAAAAATCAAGTTTCGCCTTCTGGGGTTGGATTTTGAATGACTTGAAGGTACCCTATATCTTTCCCCTGCACTCTCTCATATGCATATGTACTGTACCTACGTGCGTAATTTTCTTTCGCATTTACCTGCAGGTTCACAGTTCCTGGTAATAATTGCATTAGCTACAATTACTCGACGGAATGGCGAGTCCAGTTATTACGTAGTGCGTATTACTGCGAACTTACGTACATACGTGCGTGTAGGTACTGTTACCAATGCACTGCGTAAATAATTCTCTCATGATGAATAATGATCGCGTGTTGCGGGTTTGTTACATTCGCGTACTATTGATCAGGGAACTCAAGACCTCGTTTGACGTACTCGCATATACATGTATACATTCAAGCTCAAAATTGTTGTTTGTCTCATTTT
Source organism: Ametastegia equiseti (assembly GCA_963989295.1). Lineage (NCBI taxonomy): Eukaryota > Metazoa > Arthropoda > Insecta > Hymenoptera > Tenthredinidae > Ametastegia > Ametastegia equiseti. The sequence continues at coordinate 8,128,183 of OZ022399.1, forward strand.
TTTTTTCTTTTCCTTTCTCTGTAGAGGAAGTCGGCCATGTTTCTACTTCTGTTAATTATACACTTATGAACTTCGAAGTAATTAAATTTCGCAAATGATCGTTGCAAATTTATTTCAACCTGCTCGAGTATTGAGAACATGGCGAATTATTCTTTTCAACGGAGCTTAGTCCGACTATATATACGAATTGTATGTATGTATGTAAGTATATGTGAGTGCATAGCGGCTGATGTGAGTTGCAGCAGCAGTTTATTGTATAATGATAACCTTTTGACAATAGATGTATCGTTGCGCGAATTAACGAAAATGACAAACATTTGCAGTTTTCCGCCGGATATACGTTTACGTACTACAGGGCTAAAATTACAATTCATACTCACGTGTGTACTTATAGCTATTTATTAGATACGCTATTGCACTATAATGTACGGGCAATATTACCAACGTTATATATGATAATATATACTTACTTAGTACCGCTTCCACATACGTATACGTATAGTATACCACCTTGGCGATTATAAAAGGACCCTGCAGCAGGAAAAGACGAGTCAAACATCCCCCCCTGAGAAATTTACCTTCGTACATTTTCACGTGAGAATTTGCGACAGGTGTTATACTCGCAGGAAAAAATAAAAAATAAAAAATTAGAGACGAATATCGTCAAGACTTTGGCTACTCAATCAGGGTAGAAATATGCAAAAATTTACATCTGGAATTACAGAACTTCATCAACCTTGATTCCGAGACGCAGTGTACGTCGATTCCAATTCAGCAGATTGCGATATATTCTAGGGGGTACATCACCTTCGCGGACGAAAAAAATACGAATTTTTGGTAATTTTTTGGCGAAAAACACGTGTGGAGATTTTCAAACTTTTCTTCTTCATATCAAAGAGGATAGTTTCAAGTATCTTCCCAATTTTTCTATTGAAAAATATTCTTCAATGTCGTATTCGCAGTGGTTTCTGCAGACCGCTGTTTTCAACGCGGTGCCTATACTGCTGCTCAGAAACAAATCATCTGAAACAAGAAAACTAAACGAATTTAGTTTTTCTATGAAATTATCTAGTGCTTGATCGAAGCAATTTTTTTTCCGATGTATGTTTTGTATTTTATTAAGAAAAATTGAGCATTTTTTTCGTAGAAATTTACACAATCGTTTCAAACTGCGGCCAGTTTTTCGAAGATAAATATTTCATTGAATATCATGTGACGAAGCACTAGATAATTTCATACAACGTACACATACAATACAATGAATTTCATTATTTTTGGGCTTCAAAATTCACTCTTCCAGACTGGTGCACTTTCAAATTTTCAAGGATGACTTTCAGCCTAAAGAAAATCCAACGATGTTCTCCTTTCTGAACATGGCTGAATCAAGAGATCGAGCTAATCAAACAGCGCTTCGAGGTAAATCGTATTGCGAAATAGTGGGGAATGACTTGGTCCCGTTGTAAGAAATCTTGTGTGGCAATTACGTGGGTACATATCGATTGATCTAGCACGTGTCTGTGTGTAAGTTTGTCGAGTAAAGAAGAAAATAAAAATGGAAATAATAATAAAAGTGGTGCCAGCCATTGCTGCTGGGATAGCTGAGAGGCTTGAGTAAGAACCTTTATACAGAATTTACCTCAACTTGACTCCGAGGAATTTAAACTTTTTCAAAACGTGGCCTATAATCGTATATGCAAATAGTCACCACAGCCAGTGATCGCCTCGCAGTGATCGTGGCTTATTAAGTCGTTCTCTTATTTTCTTCATTCAATCTGAGGAATCCTGATGCCCGCCGGCTAAGGCCTACCTTGACCCCGAAGGGTTCAATCTGTTTCTGTTTCTACAATCTAATTCTGGCGTAATAATCGCTGGAACAACCGGAAATGGCCAGAACGTTGCCTTTTTCCTCTCATGGAAAGCTTCCAAAATCGAGTTCACATTTCGTTACGAATTTGTTGAACAAATACAAATTATTGGGAAATAACCTGATTTCATGAAATTTCGGAACGACCGTTTTGAGGGAGCTCAGCTACCGAAAATTTCACGTTCAGAAACACTGACGGTAGTAAGCCGCTGATTTTTGTTTCAATATCATTCCTCATATCAAAATACCTGACATCGATGAATTTTTGGGAAATTCATTTTTTCCTGATTTCGAAATTGTTTCTTTCTGAATCCCTCAATTGAAATATTGAAAATCCCATCAGCTAAACCGTTCATTGCGACACAAAGAATCTGTAGAAAAAGCCACGACCCTCAAAGTCCAAAATTGTAAAACGAGATACCATTTGAAGTCACAAAAACCGTCTAAATATGTCAAAAATGTGTCAAATCGCCTTCTAATCCAATATTCACGTTAGTTTAAAGGAAAAAATAAACTGGACACACTAATAGGTATGGTACATAATAATTGGAAAAATGGATACCAAGGTCTGGATGAAAAAAATGTCTACAATATGATCGAGTAAAACGAGTAAAACCTGGACGAAATTATACATAACACTGGTCACTATCGTGTGATATAATCATGGAACAGATTTTTTCACAGGAGTATGGAGAAAGCTGGATTACTTATAAATGGATGAAAAATAAAAAGTGACATGACACATTTTTCACACGTTCGGAAAATTTTTGTGACTTCAAATGGTATCTCCTCCGATAATTTTGAACTTTAAGGGTCATAGGTTTTGTCACACATTATTTGGCTCGCAATGAACAATCTAGCTGATGAGAATTTCGATTTCTCAACGGATTCGAAAAAAAAAAAATTCTGAAAACATGGAAAAAATTAACTCTTCAAAATTTCATCATAATGTGAGGTATTTTGATACAGGAGAATTGATATTAATACAAAAATAAGCAAGTCTCTGACATCAACGGTTCTGGATGTGAAATTTTTGTTACCTGAACCTTTAAAAGCCTGAGAAACCGCCATGGAGCGTATAAAACTTGATATTTTTCTCATGAAAAACTGTTAACGAGTATAGCTCGCGTATAGTTTACCGCATCATGGACGGAGCAAAAGGCTGCCAGCACGTTCGAGGCGAGTAATGTTTAACCTTTGAACAGGCTTTGGTATAGGAGCTGCTGCACAGTAACTAAAGCTCAATCTATACGAGGTTCTAGTTAACTCCAGCAGCACATAACGATCTCACGTGTTGGTATACCTACCTGCCCCTCACTATACCCTAAGCGTAAATGTGCATCTTGCATCTATGTAGCCATATACACGCGGTTGCACCTGCTCTTTCAAATTGCTGTTTATGATTCGAATTAACTGCGCAGCCAGAAAAAACAAAACGACAACAGAACAAGAATGAGAAGACGAAGATAGAGAATAATAAGAGTTCGAAGAGTCTCGAAGACAAGCCCGGCAGTACTTCATCGGAACTCACCGTTATTTATTTTTCATTTCTTATCGGTTGTTTTTTTCTATTTTTTGTTTTGTCTATTTCGTTTTTATACCTGTAGGTATAGCTGTATACCAATTCGAAGAGTAACGATCAGCGTCAGTCAATTTCTAATGAATATTAATTACGGAATACGTTGATTGACTATGAGTTTGATTAGCGCTTGAACTTGGCTACTTGATGAAACCGTATAGCCTAGCTAAGATCCAGAAGCTGACGTGGCGGAGAATTATCAATCGCGTGACGTCAATCAACTTTTGGACACATAACCTAGCCTATACATCGTATAATCGACTTGAACAAGCCGTTCTTTTCAAATATTTTGTCTGACTTCACGTGCAAAGATTTTGTTCATGTGAGCATGTGTGTCTTTCGAAAAAGTGCCTTTCCTTTAGGAAAAAAAAAAAAAAAAAAAAAACAAGGTGGAAAAAACCAGTTTTTTTTTTCATGATACTTTTCATCACCGTCAAAAACATGAAAATTTGTTTGAATAAGAAAAGTAACTTGTTCGTACTGAACTAATACTTTTCTTAGCTCACCAATGCCGATGAAACGTAATAAAATAAAATAAAATAAAATGAAATAAAATCATACGTAACTCTAATGTACAAAATGTTCCTTTTCCAGTTTTGTTTTTCAGTTTTTGTTGTTTTTTTTTCTTTTAGATGGCATACGGTCTCTTGTTCAGTAAGTAGCTGCACACCAGTCGGTGTACAATTTCAGTATGCTCAACCCTGTAATTTTGCGGTACCGTTGGAGTCAGTCCGCGATTGTTTGCGTAAAATAACTTGTATAATTTGAATGTAAAAATTTGGAAAACCAACACCAGAAGGAACGGGGCTGTTCTTTGAACGCATAATTTACTTATCAAATTAGCTGATTGTAATTCGATATATTTTTCGTTCATTCAACAAACACGAGTCCTACACCGAAAAAAACTTCGTACTTTTGAAATCCGCTGGAATATATGTATATATGTATAGGTACGTTCAGAAAAACATAATCGCATTGAATATCGAATTCTGGGGTGGAACCCGAACCGAAATTTTAAAACCCACATTTTTTAGTTTTCTCAAATCATACTGGCAATAATGTTGCCAACTATTCAAGCAAAAACTTGAATACCAAATCTGTTATCGGATTCAATTTTTCCGAAAGTATGCAGATTGCGTCATACTTTGCCGAACGCGGATCTGTTAAAAGAATGACAGACCCTTTTTTGCGCGGTTTGACTTGTTTTGAAGAACTTATAAAATCTCATCACACAAAAAAGTAACATTTCAAGAGGAGTTTTTAATTCGTAAGATCTTTGAAAGATCTTTATTTCCATGTTGATGAGAAAAGCCGTTCGGAGACTCGACTTTCGTCCACTTCCGGACAAACATGCAAATAACTTTTTGATTCAGTATCATGGGGTAGGATTGACAAAGGGATCATTGAAAGGTAAAACTTCGAGATTTTTATACTACTGACTCACAGTTTCCGGGAAGATTATTTTCCCTCCGAATGGGAAAACAACCGACAGTCCAAAATTCCGAAAGCTAAAGATCCGAAAGGCCAAAAATCCGAATCTCAGAATTCGCCTATGCTACGTTGTTTATTTGACAGCTTTGTCACGAGCTTTCCTAAAATTTGCGGATTTTTGGATTTTCTGAGTTTTTAATCTTCAGATGTTTGAGCTGTCTGCATCTCGGAATTTACAAGTTCTGTACTCTAAAGTTTCTAGAAACCCAGAATCACGTCTCAAATAAATTCGCAATTTCTCCCTTCCGGAACTTTTGAAATTCGGAACTTAAACCCACCCCATATCAACATGTAAGTTAACCAGAATCAAAAAATATCAACTCTTCGGCAAATACATATTTTTAACAGTAATAAAGGTGCTGACAGTCGCCTATACGGATATATCCACAGCATGTAACATGTATATAGGCAAATATCGGCGTATGTGTCGAGTGTGTATACTATGCCTAGCAAGCCAGACACATTAGGGGTGGCTAAGCATTGTGATGCTGCGGGCCGTGACGTGGGAATCATTGGGGTGCCGGATCGAGAAGCGCGTTGACTGTTGGCCCTCCCCTGCTAATCACACCGTCGCCTCTCAACGCTGACAAATTTCAACTAGATGGATGATGGATGTGTATCGACAGCGTCTGCAGCATCGTATTATAGCGCCAAAGTTGTTTCCGGTTAGGAGCTCTCGAGTCGTTAGAACCGAGATAGACGACGTAAGCGAGGGGCAGCTTTAGAATTATATATTGAAAAGGGAAGATCGAACGATATAATATATATCCACAGTTTATATTGAAGAGCTTAAATTACCTCTCGTTTGACAGTTCAGATTATCGATAAACACAATTATACGTGTACGTCAAAAGCTCAGGCGCGTGCCGTTAGTTTGGCAAATTTCTCTTGATCTAACTCTCTTTATCTTTCACCCTAATCCTTCATCGACGAATCGTTTTCATTGATACTACTTCACCCTCGTGCTCTGGGCGTAGGAGACCTTTGAATCTGATTGCCAACAACAAAGTTGAAAACGATATTAAAAGAAAAAAAAAAAAAAAAACACTAATCTTAAGTTTCAATGATAATTAGTTGAAAAACGTTCTTCGAATTTGCATTACGTTCCAAAATTAATGGAAATTGCTATCAAATTTTCGAATCCTGGCCACTTTTCGTCTCCGGAAACTTGGAGGTTTTTTTTTTTTTTTTTTTATACCTTCAGGGAAGTCCAATGAACGATATCGAGTATCATGAACCTTTGTATTCCAGGTAATGCTAGCTTTATCAAATGAATACACTTCTCACTGTAAAAAACCTATCGTAGATGGACCATTCGGGATGATTCATTAAAATTCTCAAGGCATGCTCACAAAATGTGACACTGTGGTTCTATGAACCGGTTTTCTCATATTTTGATTATTTCCATCCATCGACAATCATTTTTATACCAAACAGAAACTTTAGTTTTCAATTTCCTCTTCATCAGCAATGATGAACAGCGGTAAAAAGTAATACATCGCTGATTGCTGAAATTATGTGAAAGTCACATGTAGCCCTTAAATGGATGGATAAAATGAAAATTCTGATTCAATATTAAACTTGATTGCTTCTCATACTGACAAAGAAGGGTTCCCAGGCCACCACCGTTTGTTATAGTATATAGTAGACCAAAAACTAACCGATAAATATTTTTTTCAAGTGTTGATCAACACTTTTAGGGGATAAAACCAGCATCCAAAGTTTCTCTGAAGGGGGTGGTTCGTCCCCATTTAATTTCGTCTCGGATTTGAGCATCTATATGAAATTTTTCATATTTAATCATGAGCAAATATCTCCAATTGGTCTGATTGTCGAAAATGATGTTATTGTTCTGTATAAAATAATAAATTCGATCTATTTCAGCCATAACTTTGGCGGCTGCAGGTTTCAACCCCTAAAGATGTTGATCAGCACTTCAAAACAAAACGAAAAAAAAAAACAAAAAAAAAAAAAACAGGAATCGCTCAGTTTTTGGTCTACTACAATACACATGACAAAATGAATCAAATTGGCAGTGGTGGCCTGGGAAATTTTCCTTGTCAGATGGGTGACTGCAGTAGCGAAAGGTTGATGTAAATCTTTCAATTGACGAATAGATAATTGAGTGAGCAATATAACATTCTGTTTCAAAGTATAAATCGCACTTATTTAGCGCGCGATGATCCTTAGACGAGTCAATATTAGCCTCGTGAAAGAGATAATGTTGATATTGGATGTCCCGTTGGGTATTGGGATCGCCAAGGGTGAGATCCCAGGGCCCCTGGGGGGTGGCTCGCGCCTAACTGCCTCCCTTCCATTGTGGGATGTGCGTTGAAGCAAATGCACATTACCTACCCCATCAGCATCCCCTGAAGCTTTGTAGGTATAGGTAGCTGGCTGGTTTGGGTACCCCGCACTGCGTGGTATTTACATATCAAAGTGTCGCTCGGTTGGCACCCCTCGCCCTTGTCGTCGTTGCTCGTGCAAACCCATCGAGCCGAGAACCAATGGGATTTTATCGAAAGGCGAAAAGCTGCTAATGTAGACCCTAATGTAGGCCAATGCTTCTTTCTCTCGTTTACTTCCCTTCATTCAAGACTTGGAAAAACTTCAACATGCACCAAATTCGGAAATGATGAAAAGCAAAAACGATTGAAAAAAAAATTGTAAAAAAATACAACACAACAATGGCGAAAGAAGAATTTAAACTTGGGGTGGCTCTTTTTCTTCCTATTGTGAGTAAGTTTCATTCGATTCTTTGTTTTTTTTTCTAGGATTCTGTTTGAAACTAAGTTTTAAGCAAAGTGGTATCCCAAATGGGAATTCATTTCGGGTCACCTTAGTGCTTCATCTTTGGTTTCGAAATTTGATGACTGGGTAGGAATTATTTACCATGATGGTGAGATAAAGACTGAGTAGTTTTGAGCTATTCCTTGCGTCTCAATAGAGCTTGCAGGACATTCATCTTCCAAGGAGGTGGTTGGAATACCGAGCAGGAGATGTTCTGATATCAGATCCAAGATCATGATGAAAAAAACAATCAAAATTGGATGTTTTTTGCAATTCTACCGCAAAAATTTTATCAAATATTCGATCTTGGATTCTTTCATGAGAACAAGGAATCAGTTTTTAAATCCAATGTTACGATATCTTGGCCGTAGTGTTCTGAAGTTTTTTCTGAAACATCGATGCTTTTAAACTTGCGACTTCTGACCATATGTATAACGATGGGTAACTCTTGCAATTCTGATTCAATTCACAGTTCTTGGGAGATATAATGTCAGTTTGGAATAGCACCGATAGGATTTGGAACGAATTTCAATTTGGAAAGAAAAGTACAAAATTTGCGGTTAATTCCAATTGGGACTTCGCTTAACAAGAGTTTGAGGGTATCCGCTGCAGTGCACGTTAGTATCCGCACTGTGATTATTCGTCCAATCCATTTGAATGCATTCTTTAAGTTGGAGCCTCGTCGTACCAAGCTGCTTACAGTTTAAGTGAAATTGGCCCAAATCATAGCCGCCTCTGATAGTATCGTTGCATGTCAGAGGGCAATGCCATCGACATAGGATACATAACGTTACTCGTACACCTACACGTAGTTCACATGCAGCTGCAGTATGTAATTTCGTATTAATATGGAAGCCACCGCAGGTATTCGTACACTGCACTTTCTATAGGTACTACAACAAGGATTATAGGAGATGGACTCTTGTGTATAGATCCATGCGTACTTCAAGGAACATTACTTCAATCAATATTCTCATTTCTATTATTTGCTTTATGAAAGAAATTGTGAAGAATAAGAAAAAGAAACAAACAACGAGGCGGAAACAAGCATTTCTTTCAGAGTATATACTTTTCATCAGAGTAGAAATTAATGTAGCCACTGAAATTAGTACAACTGTTATAGGTAATGATACTTATACTCAAATATCAAAAGTCGATTTTGTTTTTCGTGGCACAAAATTCAAATTGAGAAATATAGCTGGCAAATTTTTCACGCTGATTATCTCAATGTGAAATTTTGTGCAATTTCATACTTTTCCATCCAGCGTTTTAGTTGTTATCGCGCGAGTTTGGATTTAGCTGGATTTTCGAAAATCCATAACAAATATTCTGCAAGTAAAAGATCTGCCTGATACTACAGTTTTGATCTAAGAAAAAATCTTTTATCTAATGGGAGGAAAATATACTGTAAAGAATACAAAATAACGAAAACTGAAAAGTACAAATCGAATTTTCAACCATGGGAGCGAGTGTCCAAATCAAACGGGATCCTCATGGCAATTTTGCATGCCCATGATCAGCATGTGAATTTCCATACGAATTCCGGATTTTTATGAATTGGCGGGTTTTGGAACTGACAGACCTACATATTTCTGGAAACATGTTTTTTCGGATATACTAGAGGGCCGAATTCAACTATATTCATTGAAATCCGGAAAAGTCATTTCTGGATGAACCGATACTTTTCTTGTGCATCAGCAAAGGTGATAGAAGGTGAGAAACCGTGCAGGATTTTACCATTTTGGAAAAAAACTCGATTCCTAATATTAGTGAAATTTCGAGTTAGAAAATGTCATCGCCTCGACTTGCTAAGAGAAAGAAAAAAATTGTCCCTGTAGGTATATAGTTTGAACGGCTCTGGGTAAAATCCGAGGGGGGGCAAACGTGCGTGACTCTAATGACGTCATGTTCAGGTCAGACGGAATGCCTGAGGCGCAGGTGAGGAGGCGTGACTAAAGTTTAGCCAATGAGAGTCGTGAAGGTGGAGTCAAACCTGAAAACGTGTTTGCCTGATCAGGGCAGGCAGCACGTACACGGAATTCGTTCACGTAATGAAACGACGGATTTCGGTACCCGGACTGGAAAAAGTAGATATACAAGGGTCGAGTCCCCGAATGTACCCTGAGCACGAAGAACATAAAAAAAAAGCTTCAAGAACGAGAGAACACGAGGCATGGCTGTTACCCTAATTAATTCACAGACATGCACATATTTTTTCAACCCGTTTCTCATATCCAACCAAATATTCTTAATGACACAGCAAATCAATTCCGAAAAAAAAAAAAAAAAATTCACTGATAGTAGATGAGGGATCAATCTATAATTCGACTTGATTAATTTCAAAAATCGTGTTGACATGTGAGGAAAAGTATCAGTCGTCACTTCCGGTATTACAATCTCTTGCCCATTGGCGATGATTGTTAGTTAGAAAATGAGAATTGGGCACGAACGCTGTGACGAATTAGAGTTCAGAGGCTCGGACCTCCAGGGAAGATAATTTTGTAGTGGAATATAATGTTAGGCACTACAGAGAGTGCAGGCGGAGGTGCGGAGTAGCTGGTCCTCCCAGCTGTCCTCCCACCGGCGTAAGATTACAATAATTATCATTCTTATTTATCTGCCTTCTCTCTTTTTGCCGCTATTACAGTCAACTCAATCCCTCCGTCTGCAATCTCGAGATTAACTTGTGCAGTGGCGGTTACGGGGATACGTTATTCCTAGGAATCTTAAAAATACAGGATTCCATTTATAACTGATTATTCAGAAGACGGAATTCACTCCGCGATCAAATTTCTTCATCGAATTTGTATTCACTTCATCGATCACTCATCATCTGTTGCTCGAATATCACGCGTACTTGATTGGTACTTCAATACCAATCGAGGAGAAACATATTCGGTATTTTTTTGTTTTGACAGGAAGGAAAGAGTTTACCACTACCACTCACTTTACATTCGTGTAACATCATAAGCTAAAGCAGTATGAGCGAAGAACCTTCAAATGTTCAAAAACTTGCGATTCATCCACTGGAAGTGGTCAAATCTCCAAAAGTTCTATGGGTCATATTCTCTTGACAGGCGCTTGATCTTTTCCCAGAGTATCATCCGAATTATACGTTGAGTGGTTCTCAGGGTACTCTAGATGCACTCAGTAACTATTGAAATGTTCCGAAACTTGCCATTTTGTAATCAGAAGTGGTAGGACCTTCGAATTCGCCAAAAATTTTACCCACTGAACACTTGATTTTCTTCTTAATTTCGTTCAGATTCTTCAAGCCGTTCTCCAGGGAATCAGGGTACAATTTTATTGGCCCACTCTCAGGATTACCTCCGATTCTGAGTGATGAAAGGAATTTCTGAGCTGACAGAATTTTTTGTTCTCTGTGTTGATAAGTCTAGTGTCAAAAGCTTCGAGCAAAAATGAAGTAGTGATACTGATTAAATGAATGTAAATTTTTTCGTGCTTTCAATCGTTGACATCATCGCACAATGCTTCTAAAGAGTTGTTGAACAACGTTATAACGACCCAGAAGATCGTTGGAACTGCCATTCTCAAAGTATAGTGGTTCTGCAGCTCGGTATGCCTCTGGACCACGTGGAAGTCGATTGATCCTTGGTCCTGGATGCTGGTAGCAATTTGTAAAATGAAAAAGTGTTGCACACAGAGAGAAATAAAGAGAGAGAGAGAGCAAGGCACGTGTTAGTTGGTAAAAACGGTCGTCACCAACGAACCTTTCATTCACTCTCCATATTGCATTCTGGTTTTGCAAGGGTATGAAATTTTTAGTAATTAGATCCCGAAGCTGTTGGTCGTGCTGCAATCGTATCTCCTTCCTTCACTGGATACCATTCAGTTTTTGAACAGCACCCAGCTGTTTCCGGTGGGCGTAAACGGGCAAACGGGTTCGCAATTCTTTTCTCTTCATAGTACCTATACGACCTCTGAGCATAGCGTAACTTTCCACTGTACTCTGGACCAACGACAAACTACCAAAGAACTTTCTGAACCCCTATATAAATTCTTTCTCAAACTAGTCTCTAGCTTCACCCAGAAGCAAAGGGTGCCGCTTGGCGTCGTTCAGGGGCGTAACGTTCGCCCCCCTGTCGCGAACTGTCCATGGGGTACCATCGAGCACTGGGTGCCCCATCGAATTATCTTACCGGGAGGCATCTACTCCACTTTCGATATGATTGCAGCTCTCTGGTTTCTACACAGCACGTGTACTCGGTGAAATCTATTATAGGATTTTAGGGCCATTATTCCGTTGTTTGACTATTCAAATCAAATTTCGGGACGGATTAATCTAATATATATCGTATGTTGGCCTATATGTATAGCTTGATGGTACCGGCAAAATTTCCTAATAGATTTTGCGAGGATTATTAAACCGCGAATACTCACAGCTCGGGATATTCCCTCCAGCAGATGACGGCCTCGCGGTACCAAGAGGATAATACCTTGCCTCAAGCATCTGCGACGTGTGCCTTGTGGTCAAGCGACGGGTGAACATGTGGTTGAGCCATCGCCGAACTTAACACCGATCTTCAGGCAAATTGAATCCCTTTGCGATACTCGGTTTCGTCGAAAGAAACAAAAAAAAACAAAAAAAAACCAGCTCGAGAGACAGCTGCGGAAAAAACAACCAAATCGATCAATCCAAGGACATATGTATAAACACGGGTGTAATTCCAGCTGCAGGACAAACAAACCGATACTCATGTAGTCTTTGATCATCAACTCTTCTAATTTGCGGTCTTCATTCTTTTCTCCAACCTCGGTGTACATTGGTACTAATGTTTTTTTTTTTTATAGAGTCGATGAATCTACCCTCTGGAGTAAGGATAGGTGATGGGGAGTGGAAAAGAGGTTTTGGATTCGGAGCAGACCGAGATGAAGGTATTTAACAGTGTTACGATGTGGGGGTGGCTGGAGCTCGAGGATAGTGGCACGCGGAGGCTGGAGGCGCCAGGACGTGGGGTTCAGGATTGCCAGGGTCATTGTTTCAAACCTTTGCCGCCGACAAAAGGCGAAAGAAAGAAAGAAAGAAAGAAAGGAAGAAGAAACTGGAGAAAATAAAGAAGAGAAAATAAAGAGTCCTGTGGGAGTGGCAGTCCGGGTAGTCCTGACCTGCCCGTTACGTCCACGCCGATCCTTGATCCTAGCTCGGTCCTGCAGTAGTGGCTTGTCCACAAGGATATATATAGGAAGCCACAATATGAGCTACTTAATACTTGCGGCTCGATTTTCCTTTGTTCAACCGCCACGTCACGCTCCCGTTGGTCACTACGGCCACACATCCTAGCAAGGAAGTCCTAGTCTTATTTTCAAGGCCCTACCTACCACTGCTTGCAGTACCCACCGTTTCCCCCAACTCATTAGCCCAGCCTAATGTGTAATTAAATTCGTAACAGGCCTCTCCCGCCTCGAACCTCCTGCTTTTTAACTACTTTAGCGTGCAGCGAGACTCTCCAATTTTTACGATGCTTCGCGGAAACCAAACTAACCTTTATCCTTTGCGTCTGCTTCAACAAACGTTCATCCACTCCATCTATCAAATCATCAACTTTCCTTTTTACCAAGGATCCGTTTGATGGAATTATAAAAAGCCTAAGTATTGGCAGGAAAAAACTATAATCGTGCCAAATTTCACCCACGAACTATCACTACGATGTCCAGTCATCACGCAAGTCCTGAAATCATGATGTTTTAATATGAAAAAATATCCTCAAAATCTCAGGGAACTACATGATGTGTCTGCAATTTTCGTCAAATTCACCCTCAACTTTCACAAATCTAGTAGGACTTCGAAATTTATCTGCACAATCGAATACTTATGACTTTGGAAGCCTATCTTATCCTCAATTTTTGAATCACTGCTATTTTTTTATTTATTGACGATCAGTTTTTTGTTTGTTGGAACCATATATATATATATATATTACGTATTGTAGTAGTAGTTCATTCTAAAAATTTTGGGGTCAACTTTTGTTCACATTTCTTTAAAACTTGTAAATGTATCATATATGATATTTGTATTGGATCAATTTTTTACTCCAACTTCACAAAGAAGGATGACAATCTTTGTCTGGAGAACCTGAAGAACTCTGAAAATTTCAAATCGACGAATAACTAGACACCCTGTTCACCTACAAACCGTATTTTTAAAATTTTTTATTCTCTTCATTTCCGAAAGGCGGAGCATGAAAATGTTTATTGAATATATTCCGGCACCCATGAAGACCTTCGGCTATTATAGAGAAGAGGCCGAATTTAGCTCTCGACAAACGCGTGTCACTCTCGTAGTTTGACAGAGGGTTGTATGCTGAGGACCGCCTACACACCCCGCCAGGATAATTCGAGCCTTGCAGACTCCTGGAGGACGGGTCCTGCAGCGTGGATAACGCGTGCCCTGGGAGTCCTTGCGGTGCACGCGTTCAGGCGTATACCGGGAACCTCCCAGTCCCCGGCAAGTTCATAGGTTCGTCATAGGTGGTCTTATATTGGGTCCAAAACCACCCCTAAAATTTTTTTGTTTGTTTCATGTCATTTATTATTTGTATTTGTTTTTTTCGAAGTATCGATTCATCGATGTTAGTGACAATCCGATCGACAAATCTAGGAAATAACGTATTTTGATGGACAACATGCAGTCGACGAGGCGGTGTTTATACAATAAATTTTAATTACCAGAAGCCGCGGGCAATGAAATGCGTAACAAAGGGATCGGTAGCCAATCGCAGAAGGCATAAACACACACGGCTCATTAGCGGCTAAAGGAGAACGGATGCCCCGGCGATCATTCGAGGTTTATAGTCGGAGGTGGCAGGAACGTCCTCCCCTTGTAAGGACGAAAGCTCGGTTTATGACGGGCGTTAAAACGGCCAAAACACGTGTGGTCCTTTCGCTTTTTTTCACGCTCAACGAATCTCCTGTCTCTGGACAGCTTTCTGTCCCTGAAGAGAATTGCTAATTGCAGAATTGGACCGGATTCTACTCTTCGATTTTGACCACCGTATCTATTGCAAGGGATTTCGTGACACCGTATGTGAGAAAAAAAGCTCAATCGGTCCCTGTTCCAAAAAAAAAAAAAAAGCAAATTAGGGAACGATATGGTACCCATGTACAAATGCCGGAGTATGGCCTGATCTACCCACATGACACAGAATTGGCACTACGCCTGCCGCCAAATTTCGTTTGGTAATACTCGCCCAGTACAGAGAAATTATTTGCCCAACGTTGGGCCAATGCTGATGACTAGTACTGACAATTGAACATAGACGGGGCTCAGCCAGAAGTCAGTTCTGTGGTGTGAATACACTAGGCCAATATGGTTTTTTATACTGGTTGCGGATTATTTCGTGCCGATTTACGGCACCATAAGTTGGAACGGTGTTGACAACCCAAAATTGTCCCAACATTCATTTTGACTTGGGCGAAGCTTGGCCCTTAGTAGCTGTCAGTATTGGCAGTTATGGCACCGATACTGTGCCAATGCTAAGCCAGTTTGCAGTGCGTACATTGGTGGCTTTTTGAGGTCCTTGGAGATCTTAAGCGTCTGTTACATGGTCTGGCTATGGTGAAAAATACATGATCCCTGCACGGTTGATTCAGTGGGGTTATTATGCTAACGAGATACATTAATCACGTGGATAACTAGAGAAGTAGACACAAAGAAGGACATTACCCGACGATGAAGAAGAAGAAGAAGAAGTGCTCGATGGACTTATAGGCACGTTGGAATTCCCGCCCTGTCATTATTCCCCGTTCTGTATACAGAAGATTTTGCACCCTTAGTAGATACCTGCAAGGTGCATATCAGTATATCCATGTTCTGTGGACTCGCATAGTTCACTGCAGATATGATTTATTCCAGAGGGTGCATGCGCCCTCTTGCCTTATCATTACTGTCGTCAAATTAGCTATGCTGATAGTTTATGCCGTTTGCTACTTCACTTATCAATTAATTAAAGACCAGCCACTGTGGGTTTCCAACTATAGACGTAAGCCAATTCTAATTCCTCTATTCGATTCAATCCATAAATATAACAGACTGTACTCCATTTGAAAAATGGCTTCTCTGAAATGATTTGACTGGTTGCAGCTCTCTCTGCAGTTGCTCAGAAAGTTCAAATCTGATTCACAGCTCTTCGTGAAATTATTTGAATGTTTGATATCTCAGATATTTTGGAATCATTCGAAATTCCTGAAGTCTTGGAATCTTTGAAATCTAAAACACCAGATTCTGCGGTAAAATAATAAAATTTTAGAGTCTACAAGGTCATCCTTGCTGCAGAATCACGGAAATTTAAAGCTCTCATGCCACATGAGATCGAAAATCGTTAATGGAAGACAAAGCTACTCGCTTTGCTGAGAATTCCAGAAAAATTGCACAGTTCTAACAAGTTCCCATAATTACTCTCGTCTTCTTTGTTTGAATGGAAGTATTGCGATATACCTTTTAAATTTTTTTAATTCTCTTCCATTCTCAACGATATGCAAAAGTACTGGGGAACTGACTCTTGTGTGATTACACGTTTCTCCATCAGTCGAAGGTATCCAACCAGCCATTCCTATATTTTTCTCCCACTTACTTTTTTCTCGATTCTCGATTGAATTAAAATCGCTCTACCATCTGGCAATTAATTTGTACAGTCATTTTGCACAGCAGAAAAATAATTCGATATCGATTGAACGCACCGTTTCTACGCGTACAACATGAGGTGGTAATTAAGCGAACTAATTGCGTTTGTGGCGGAGAGAATGATGATTCAATGGATTCAATTAGCATGTATACGGAAAAGCTGGAGCTGTTCTGAACACAATATCGATAAAATCATTTCAAACATTCACGAAGATATATCGCATATATCGCGCGATACCTCTGCGTAGTTTACACATACATGTATATCCATAAAGTGAATGAATATCTGCACCAACAGACAAGACAAAGTAGTAATCCAATTACCGTCGAAGGGTTGTAATTATTACGAAGGTAGGTAGGGGGCTAAGGCGAAAGGGTTATCCGAGGCAATTACTCGGTTGCAATTAATTAAATAATGATATAATTGCTGGAAGCGCAATTAGCTGATTGATACATGAGACCCCGGGAGTAAGAAACGCTAGGGGGGAGGGAAATTGTTTCATAGAAGTTGCATGCCGCGCAAATGCTGACTAGGGTTGTAATTTATTTGCAATTTGCATTCAATTTGCTTTCAAGATTTTCCTACCTCTGCGTAATTTCATACTGTACTACTAGTAAAGCGGAATAAATTGTTAAACGTACCTATAGGTACCGACCGATCTACCTCTAATCCTCCGATATAAGTTAAAAATATTGAAAATAAAGCAAAGATTCATATCGTCATTAACAAACTCGCTGATGATCCGAAACTTTTCCCCAAATGACCTGAGTCTGAGGACCCGCAATTCTGTCCCAAAGCTTTTTAACAATATGTATTTTTTATTGATTATCGGGCGTTTCAGGTTTTGAGACACATAAAACTCTGTGTTCAGATCTAAAGGCACTGATTAACCGTGAGTGCAGGTCTTTGAGTAACTATTGATCACCATAATTAGCAATTTACAGTTTTTCATGATTCCAATTTATCTGAGCAATTTCATATTCATTGTTAGTGTTCGTTTTCTCTAATCAGAACAATTCGTAACCCAAGGGATTAATCGCTTTCTAAATGCAATGCGATCTGTAAATAAACCTTATGTAATCTCATCAAATCCGAATGAGATCTTATGAAATTCCATAGAATCCAATGAAATCGTTTGCGGTCATTAAAGTCATGTGCAATTCATGGAGTCGCTAGAAGTCCACGAAATTTCACGAAATTCCATAAAATGTCATGACATCTTACGAAGTTTTTTGCGGTCTGTGAATAATTTTATAAAATTTTAGTCGCTGAAGTCGTGAAGTCCCTAATCGTGACCTAAATCGGCTTGAAACGGAACGGAGTAGCGGAATCCGAAAGCGATAAATCGCTCAATGGTAAAGTGTCGCTTATAGATCATAGTTCAGATAACGAAGTGAGACCGGCGATGTAATTTGGATCGGAAACATCGTTAACAATTAGCGTGAACGCGTAAATGCGCGATTTTTCGATAAGCTATCGGAGTGTCGATCGCTGACTAATCTCAAGAACTTCTAGAACATCGTTTCCCGGGTGATCCTCGTTCGTTGTGCATAGACTAGGTGGTAGAGGATCTGTGAAGGGTGCCGGCGCCAGCGGGCCCTTTGACGCCGAGCGGCACTCTTCAGGTAGCCGCAGACGCATTAGTCCCTCTCACTCCTCATCGGCTGCATCTTCGTCCCAGCGACTTATTCGAGAAGATGGTATAAGCTCCAGCCACCCTTCCACAGTCCTTTCTCAGGTGACCTGCACGTCTCAAGAAACTATATTTTCAGAGACGAAACCGCCCTATAAGTTTTCTAGGATCTTTATAACAGGTGTCGATCTCGGAAATGAGCGAGATAATTACAGGCATGAATTACCTCTTCATTCCATGCAACTATATGGATTTTGTGTTATTCAATTTTTCCAAAATGATTGAAAATTTCTAAAATAACTCATGTACGAGATGCAAATTGGGTTGACATCAGCACGGTATTGGTGCCACAGCTGACAATACTGACAACTACCTAGGGCCAAGCTTTGCCCAAGTCGAAATCAATGTTGGGATTATTTTGGGTTGTTAACGCCGGATCAACTTATGGTGCCGTGAATCGGTACGAAATAATCCTCAGCCAGTATGAAACACTATATTGGCCCAGTGTATTCCCAGTATGAAACTGACTTCCGGCTGAGCCCCATGTATGTTCATTTGGCAGTATTAGTCATCAGTATATGCGCAATGTTGGGCAAATAATTTCTCTCTACTGGGCCAGTATTACCGAATGAAATTTAGCAGCCGAGGTAGTGCCAATTCTGTGCCATGTGAGTAGATCCGGCAATATTCTGGCATTCGTACTACATGGGAATAATTTTTCAGCCTTGAGACTCTTCCTATTTGAACTATGATAGACTTTGAAATGTTGGACCGACCGTATCTAAGTTATTGATAGGTATCAAGACAAATTTTCGGTGGTTTTGGGTCTTCCACAGTACTACTGCAAAATTACAATGAAAGTTAATAAATAATTATGATGGTGTTCGAGTGAAATCGTACATCGTTGCAGATGATAAATTTCGAAATAGAAATTTATGGAGATGGGAAATGGAGTTAACCATTTTAGAGGGAAATTGTAATTCAGAGTTCAACATATTTTTTGGTAGAAATTTTGAGTACTAAAAATGTTTGCAATTTTTTCGAGGACGGGAACATTGTGTTCATACACTTCTTTCAATCGAAAATCGTATATTTTCGTGGTTCATTAGCAATAATTATAGATTCTTGGAGTTTTTTTTAACAAAAAATTATTATTTTTCACAATGAAACCAGAAAAAAGTGACAGTTTTGTATAAAAGTCTGCGAAGAATTCCAATTCAACTCAATATGTGTAGAATTAAGTATTTCTACCGGAGTCCGGAACTCGCCCCTGCCAAATGCAACCCGACTACCTGCGAGTGTTTCGAGATGCGTGAAAACGCTGCTAATCCCTATGGGACTGGGGTGAAAACGGTTTCACTGCATCGGAGTATATCCTGTTACTTAAATTAGGCGAACTCAAATTTTGCAATCTCATCAATTACCTGGAACCAAAATCATTGGCTTCAGCACGTTGTGAATCATAAAGTGTATAATGATCTGCGATAACTATAGAATTTCGAGTCATCCAATTCGCAATTCTATAACCCTAGAATATTGATTGCGTGATTTTATAATGGTAAAAACAATCAGTTCATTACGATTTTAAATAAATGGAATTTCAATTTCTAAATCAGGGCTTCCGGCACTTTCATGATTCGTTTTTTTTTTTTTTTTTTTTTTTTCTGTTGGTGCCTGAACCTGTAGATAATTCATATCAACGTGAATTGACACCCACCAATATTTCCGATGCATTGAATTATCGAAAAGAGGAGAATGAATCGAATTCAGTACCCGGAAACGCATGTGCATATTTTAGTGATGATATGGCGAGCGCATTGAGGCTTTATAGCTGAGCACAGGTATGGATATAGTGTTCTTTGTTATTTAGCTTTTGTGAGATTTTTTTTTGTATCACAGTGATTCGAAAGCGCGTTTCTCTCCTGAGATGAGCGCCTCTGATCTTGGCGCCGACATAGAGAGCTAAATCATGCCCTCATTATGAAGTAATTAAAACCCATTACTAATGCTATCCTTTATTGGGCGCGCGAAGGGACCGCGGCCGACAATGGACCGGCAGTCAAACCCTCGTCTTATAAGAACGTGTAGGTACTGGCATAGGTAAAATCGGGCACGACGAAGCCTTACCCAACCTTGACTAACCTGTAGCCATCACAAACCCCCGTGGACTCCACCCTCGTTTGTAATCTAATAATGATGCAATGTCCAGTCGACGAAGTAGTACGCGAACGAAACCCTTACGCATCAATATCCGTTCTGGAATGGCGAAATATGGGTTCAGTTTGAAGTTTGGAAGTAGAGACTGCGTTGATTGAGTCTGGGCAAAACTGATGTCACCGGCTCTAAGTCCTTTCCGAAACCAAATTTCATTTCGATCGATCAATGTCCGATAGAAAGTTCACTCACAACACCCAGCCCTGAAGAATTTCAACGTTTCTCTTCAGTTGAATTGGACCATTTCAGTGGAATGGTACCTAGAAAATTACCTTCTCAATATCTGCCATTGAACTGAATCGATTCATTTCCCAGGTGCCAGAAATTACCCTTCATTCGCAGATATAAAGCTGGAGATACATTTCAGATATTCTCTTCTCAGTGTTCAACCGATACCAATATCACAACATGTGGTTTAATTTGACGTAGGCATACAGGGAAATTCAACAATTCGTTTTACTCATTGTCAAAGTTGTTCTATCGACAGTCAGGGTCAATCTTGCCGTAGGATTTTCGTGTAATCGAAGGTGTTGGAATGAAAAAGTGATTTTTTCTTCGACTTCCTTCACTAGGTGGTGCACCTGCAGCCGCAACGCAGAAATTTGAAAAAAAATTCGTATTTTACGAACCATGAGAGAGCACAGAATTTTGTCACCACAGATATCTTTGCGATGATTTCGTACATTTCTGGTATAACTTTGAGGTAGCAAAAATTTGATGAACAAATTCGGAATCAGGTTTTCTTGACTACTGTTTGATTTTTCGACATGCCATCTTGAAAATATGATTCATACTCTGGAACCATTCGAATCTACTTGCAATTACAAAACTTTTAGTCCACTTGAGTTTCAAGATAGCATAAGTCGTTTTGGAGCTATGGCAGACTCGAAAAAAGCTGACCAAAAATTCTGACTCTTCTGGTTCTCGATACCTATGCAAGTAATAGAATTTCTATACTCGACAGAAAATTTTGTTTCATCTATGCCTCCGAATTCTCCGAGTTAGAAAAAAATCGAAAGGGAAGATGACAACGAATTTCCGATTTTGTGTGGATCTTCCTGTATACATGGATATTTTTGAATTTTCTTGAAATTTTTTACTACTCGATATTCCTCCCTGGTTGCATCAAGATCTGGATCATCCGATGTCGACGATGGATTGTATCGAACGTTCCTTTCTTCACCTGGGATTATCTGAGATCATAGGAATCGATCCTTATTCGTGGGCGAGCTCAAAAAGGACCTGAATTCACATTAGGGGTGAGAAAAAGTGTGGACAGGGATTCCAGGGGATGCGGGAGGCCGTGACGAAGCCATCGGCGCCAGGGCTGTTCTAACTCATTACGCGATTCTCCGCGGTGCGTCCGTCGGTCTGTCACTAGTAAAAAAAGAAAAAAAAAAAAGGAGGTTTAAGGTGAGCTAAGACCCTCGGCGAAGGCCGTAATGCCGCAGTGTGGACGTTCCTAAACACTCGAACAAAGGACCAGGGCTGCTCTGTCACGCGCGGCTTTTGTTCGTTGCTTTTCAGGTGATTAATTGCCATGTACTCTACTGGCTTTAGCAGACATTACACACAGGTCCAAACATTAAGTTTCGGCAAAAACGGATTACGAATGGAATCGAAAATTTCATCCAACATATAGCCTGGAATTTTCCTTAACTTGATGTGCCCAAATGGATCGGGATGGGATTGAAATTCCGAAAATTCAAAAGCTGCGAAAGGTCAAAATTCCGAATTTTTCTACTACCTAATTTTGCGGATATTTGAACTTTCCGAGTTTTGAGCTTTCGGAATTTTGAGCTGTCTGCAATTCGACCTTTCAGAATTCGCAAGTTCTGAATTCTGGCGTTTCTAGATACTCAGAATCAAGTCTCAAATAAATTCGGAATTTCGACCGTTCGGAACTTTAATCCCGCCTCGAAGAATCTGAGAGCAAATTCGAGAGATTAAGATCATTCAAGTTTAGCAACTTTTCGAGATTTTTAATCCAGCAACTCTCTGAATTTTGAATACTGCAAACATGGGATTGAGGAGCATTCAGGATACCATTGATTCGTCCAATTTCTCCAACTTCACCCTACACGGTCGCTATTAAGTTCAACAAATCTCACACATTCATATGAATAATTCCCATTTGCTTAATTGAAAATCCACTGGGCTGTATGAAATAATTCCTTCTCAGTTTTTGGAGAGGGGATTCACTGGGAATTTAGTTATTCAGGCAAATCTATAGGAACAGTTGATTTCTTATGAATTTCTTGAAAGATTGAGTGAAAAATGGTTGTAAAAAAAATCGGGGGTGCATAGAGGCCATTGGACATGGCGGCGATCCTACGTTTGTGCAAAACGATGGATCGTATCTCGCTGAGCGAGTCACGTGCTATTCACAATGGGGACAAATGTAAAGCCGGAAATGGAAAGATATTTTTCACCATTGTCACGACATGCGATCTACGATGGACAGATGAACACGCTCGCAGATTCCAGGAACAAATTTAAACTCAATAAAACATAACAAATGCGCGTTTGATCGCATTTTAACAGTTCAGTCCCCCTGCATGCACGCGACGTCCTGAGTATTTTTCATACTTACAACCTCCTGCTTTATCTGTAATTAACAGAAAAAAGGTAAAATAAAAAAATCTCAAGTTATGGATTTGTAAACTTTCTACTGCTTTCATTTTTTTACTTGACTTCGTTGGGAAATCCTTGTGAGATTCTTTCAAAATACTCCAAGTTTTGGACTTGGGGAAAAGCTTCATGCGAACCAATCGACTCCCGCCAAATTTCTTTTCCCCATATTTCACTTAGGCGGATTTAGTTTAGTCACAAAGCTAATATTTCAGTGAACAGGAAATCCGATTTTCACGTCTGCTTTTGGCGAAGGTCCTGAAGAGCGGAGTAAAGGATCTTCGAGGTGATTAGTTCCAGGGATATTCCAGGAAACCATCTTCGACTAGGATCGGTGGATATGCTGCCCGGCAAAGGATAAACAAACAACGTTCATCGATCACTCTAATGGCAGGAACGAATCCTGGCGCCCAGGGGTCAGCTGGAGGTCAGCGGAAGAATCCTGAGAAGAACAATCTCGCTAATCGCTAATCACGTTGTCCGAAATGTTTTGAAAAATTATCAAAAATATTTCATTCGAAAGGGTTAGTCACTTTCTTGTTCTCGCCTTACGCTTCGAGCCACAAATAGATATATCGATACGAACAGAACCACCCGATGATTCGGCGGATAGTAAACGGGAGTTACAGTTGAAAGACTTGGGTGAAAACCGAAGGAAAAAAGAAAAGGAACAAATTGGACATCGAGGAAAGTGGTCCTGCATGGGCTGAGGACGGGTCAGAGATGTTATCGGTCTAATGGTCAGAAGCAGTGAAGTCAAAAGTCACTGGCCGGCGTAAGTCGGCGCCGCGGTTCTTTGTTGGTTCGATGAGTGCTACGCCGCCCGGTAGCAGCAAAGAGACGCGAAGAAATCGGAAGTCCATCAAATCGATCTGAAGGACCCTGGACATCCAGAAAAGTAGACCAACGAAATCGAGTTACAGAAGCCCATGCACGTTACTGCGCGAAGTATGATAGAAGAAAAAATGAACAGAATCACCAAAGAGAGTGAGCAAAAAATCCATACCGAAATTCAAGTTCAGGAATTATAAACTTCGCCTAATCGCTCCAGTTGGCAAGCGACAAGATAGACGAAGGTACCTTATATACCTGCAACGGGGCTAATTAAGTCAATTAACGAGAAATTCTTTTGCAGGGAAAAAAACCCATTCGTTGAAATGTGCTTTCTCAGGATCCTTACGATTTGGCAGTCTCTGCATGGATAGGAAACTTGCAGCTTATTATATGCGCGGCTGCAGTAGCCTTCCAAAGAAATAGAATACCTGCTTGTCGGTGGAAACCGGGCTAATGGCTGGAAGTGGCTGTTGAAAATATTTCAAGTGTTTAATAATACGATGAGAGCCTATCGGCTATCTCTGATGAAGTGTTCGAAGCGGTTGAACCGATTCTGAACCGCAAGATAATCGGGATTAATTGTTTTTCTCATATTCTCACGTCTTCCCGTATTAGAAGGGTCGAATAGACCACGGCCAATATTCATCATATGTGATATTTGGTTAACAAGCACCGATGGGTCAGTCATATAATGTTTGGGTTACTTCAGATTCCAGCAGTTCAAGATTTGAGAATATTTTAAGGGATTTTGAAGGATTCCTGAATATTTTTAAGGATTTGGAATCATTCAAAATACCTCGCAGATTTTTAATGACCCCACGGGCTCTATTGCAAAAGGTTTTCCAAGATTTCAGGAGATTTATACTGTTTTCATATGACTTCAAGCAACTTCACACAACTTCAAACGATTTCGTGCGGTTTCTAAAGATTTCACTATTAGGTGTAAAACAGTTTTGAAGAGCAATTGACTTTGGAGTAATATTTCAGTTCTCATCTTCAAAATAATGAAGAAACGTAATTTGGAATTTCGAGGAAGAAGAATTTCACAGACCAGATAAATTGGCAAGAAATGTAAACGAATCGGAACAGGATTGACAAGTCCAACAGGGCCCAGTTGCTTCCAATGCTAGGGCAAAAAAAAAACTCAAGATCTCTAACTCTGACGATAAGTATGTGAGTCGAGAGCCGCAGGTCAGGCAAACCCTAGGCTCTATAAGTAAGTATAATTACTTTACAGTGACTTTAGAGGATCGTTACCGATGGGAAATGGGTACGAGTGAGTACCTATACAGTTTCGAAGGCTGAAAATATCCCACAGAGAAACGTAACCGTGGCGTAATGATATACAGAAGAATAACTCCAGCGGAGCAAAAAAGTGCTTGTTAAAGGGTATACGAATGCAGAGGTATCAAAAAGCATGGTTCAGACTCGTAGGTGACAAAAAGCTAAATTTACAGTTATTAATACGATTTTAAACGAGTGAATCGCCTCGAAATGAAGACGTATCGGTTGTTAACGTCATAATCAACCGGGTGAACAGGCGTGAAGCATGGTTGACAAAAACTACCGAAAATTACCGGTTGTCGCGTAAAAGGCATACTCGCAGCCACCAAATCGACTTCCAAAAGAGCCAAACCTCGTGACCTAATACACTGCCGGTACAAGGGTTGTCAATTAGAGGTTAGGCTGATATTAATGCGTTATTAATGCCTCGCCGAACTAGAGCCTGCTCTTTCTCACTCACTCTCTCACCAATTTTACTCTCCTTTATTAGAGCTACACGATATTATTCTAGGTGTTTGTCAAGCCTCGTGGTAATGTCCGATTAATGACATGTCTCAACTTGACTTCGCTTTACTTCATTTCGTAAAACACGTGCTGGATTAGAGTCATTCACACGCTTCGAATTGCTATTAGCGAGTATCGAGCTCTTCCAACTTTCAGCACACGCAGCAATAGCGGAAGTCCAGACTCCCTGAATTCATATATCGGGTCACAGGACATATTTTGGTCATCATTGAAAAAACTGTGAAGGTATCAAATGAGTGGATGTCAGTCATGCCTGAGGCTGTGACATAAGGGTGATAAACTTAGTGTTCATACTGAAGATATGTGGAAAGACGTGAAAATCGGTAAAGGATACCATCCCTGTGACTGTCCGAAGGAGAAAAGCACTCGATCGATTTACTACCCTTCGCGACTAATGGACCACGCCACTAAATCACGCAGTACAATGCCTGTTTACGATTTACGAGACCCTTTCCGAGGCATGACTATAATACCCAAGCATACATGTATGTTGGTACATACATGAAGACCTGGATAGAATAGCAGAAATTCACTGAACAGTCAAGTCCATGGACACCTACATGCATCAGTTACTTAACACGCTTGGAGGCAGTTGCATTCAAAAGTCTTTCCGTTCGAATTTCTTCATATTATCGACGCAGGATTTGAGGAACAGTTCAATCCATCGATTGGAATTGATGCAAAGACGGTACTGTTGCGTTCTAATAGATTTCCAAAATCTGCATATCAACCTATCAGTACCTAATGAAATAATGTGCAGGTGATCCAGGTAATTGCAGAGGTAGTCACTTACGGTAGTACCAGTTTTAGTCGGTGCAATCTGTGAGTCATAATTTGATATGCCATCGAAAGGCAAGTGAGAAATACAAAAGTTTTTCATTCAAACTATAACCATATACCTAGAGTGACCGAGAGGTAACAACGGCATACTAAAGTGTGGATGTAAGTATAGTCCATAGTTTCAGAACTTCCGTCGACATCTTAGAAGTGTACTTGAGTAGGCACTACCGTGGTGTTATTGGAATCGTAAATCACAGGAATCGTAAAAGGCCTGATGATAATAAGGTTTCCTCGACACCTGAGCTCGAAGGGCTGTTGGTCTCACGTTGCCATTGCACTGTGTACCTACAGCCAAAGTAAATCTATCGTTGTGGTATGGTTAATAGTGCACCATTACTAACTTATAGACAGTTTATACCTGACGGTACCTAACCAGGCACAACCTGCCCTACCTCATTTCTTGGCAAACGTAAGATCTTCAGACACTTACGTATACAAAGGTATAAGTTGAGTCGAGTTAACTGATCACCTTGTGTTAGGTCAAGTCAGAGGCAAACTAGATATGCACGTAATTCAAGGTTTGTTATCCTTCAGACTTGGTCCAACAAAGTCTTGTCGTACGTTCGACAACCGCGTACATACACAATGCATCCCCATAGTATCTTTGAGACGATTAAATTTTATCTTCAGCCGTCAACGGTGCTAACGACTTGCAATCTTTGCACCAACCCGGATCTGCTGGACTGGAAGATGCAGTGAAGAAGAACCGGATATTGCAGGGGCCATTTGATCGCGGAAAGTGTAACGGAGTAGGGAATATTCATTGTGATCTAGATCGTTGAAGATTCTTGGTTTATTCAATGCATGCGACAAGTGAATACGACTGTCAATCCTTGGATCAGAGCCTTCTGAAGCTTGTTTGTGTGCCGAAAAGGTCTCTTTGCCGTTTGTGCCATTGTCACAGATCCCCTTGGACCTTTTGGAGCTATCGGACCCGTAATACGAGACTTGAGTAACGCAACGGAGGCCAAGTTAACACCAAAAGAAGCCGGAAATGATAGAATAATATTGTAAAAATGAAAATGAAGCAGCAGACCGGCGGGAAAACGATTCACAGTCATCACTTTCGCCGGTTCTGTAGGAAGTTGAGATCGTATTCGCGGTTGATTTCACCGGAAGTTCACCAGTTTCGATATCCACTTTATCTCCAATGGTACATCGATATTCTGCTAGCATGCAGGTAGAAGATTGCACGGTGAAACTGGCTTTCAAGTACTATGCCACGTGAATTCCAGTTCTTTAAGTTGGATGGAAGCAAAATGAAACACAAGATCAGAGGCATCGTGAACGGCTTTACATGTAGCAGTGGCGCGATGATTATTTAGCTGGAAAAAAAAATAACCAATAGAAAGAAAAAAGGTTCATCGACAGATGCATACGGACAGTTTGTTTACTCCCTTGTAGAGTATATATGGATAAAGAACTGGAAGCCATCTGCCATCGACGCCATTTATAAGTAATACCTCGCACAGTTGCAATCAAATGTATTTTCAAAACATTGCCGAACCTATTCTGTGAGCTCGATCCGATCAGATATCTTTGTATCGAGGAATGATTCTAGTTATTATCGGTACCTACGGGCTACAGCTCCCTTCGTTCTATGGGAATTCCAGTTAGCACAAACCTATTATTTGTTACTCTGCCACGTGCGCTAACCGATTCATCGTATCTATAGGAACGTCCATATTCTTACAGGACCTCAAGAGAACAAAGAGAGAAGAGGCGAAAGAAAATAAAATACCCAATTGAATCACCTTTCGCATTGTATATTCAACCAGTATTGAAAGTGACTGTATTGTATTTTTTGCAGTCGGCTTGTAGGTAATTTGAATGATTCAATCTCTGCAATTTGGAGTGTGCAGTATCGACGAGATCGATTATTGTGCATGGATTGATTCGTGTGGTCCCAATTACGACTTCCGGTTCCGAAAATGGTCCAGTTGGTGAAAACTCAGAAAGTCATTAATGCTATGCAAACTTGTACGACAGTTCTTCGCAAATGATCCGACGAAGCGTAAAACCGTTAATCACAGCAAATGGCAAACGAACAAACCTTCTCTCATTATATTTGCGAGTAGGTGTGTCGGAGTACAGCGTCCACGAGCTCTTTTGCAACCCGAGACAAGCGGAAGGACCTCTCGAGGTATCGCCTTTCGAAAAACAAACTACTTGATTTAAGCATCTGAAGTGAAGTGCCGCGATGGGTTTACGCTCGAAAGACCTATTCCAATGAGCCCAATATACCTGCTGTCAGGAATACATACATTATATATGAAGATGTGCGGATATCACTTAGTCCCATGTACGTACTGCAAACTGGATTGGCATTGGCACGGTATTAGTGCCATAGCTACCAATGCTGACAACTACCAAGGGCCAAGCTTTGCCTGAGTCAAAATCAATGTTGGGACTATTTTGGGTTGTTAACACCGGTCCAACTTATGGTACCGTGAATCAGCACGAAATAATCAGCAGCCAGTATAAAACACTATATTGGCCCAGTGTGTTCCCAGTACAGAACTTACTTCCAGCTGAGCCTCATGTATGTTCACTTGTCAGTACTAGTCATTGGCATTTGCCCAATGCTGGGTAAATAATTTATCTGTACTGGGCCAGTATTCCGAACGAAATTTGGCGGCCATGGTGGTGTCAATTCTGTACAATGTGGGTAGATCCAGCAATACTCCGACAATTTGTACATGGGGTATATGGATATTGTAATTCCCCTAGTATTTAGTCTAGTAGTGTCCCAGAATGATGGTTCTCGAATTGGACTCCTTTAACCTGGCAGGTCATCGGTATGGCGTTTATTGACGCATAATGGGTGTAATGAGATAAAGTATCGGTCGCAGACACGCCAGATCTTTGAGCACAGCCCACAGCCTCCGGTTCATTCAACGTTGAACATTGAGAGAAATAATAAGGCTGGACCCTCCCGGGTAAACGTCGTACTCGGAGAATCTATAACGAAGGTTTCCTTATAGTCTCGTTATAGAAGGGTCTGGCAGTGTAACCCCATTACGGACAATCGCTATTAGCGTCTCAGGGCGGAGGAGCAGCGCCCTGAGCTTCACCCGAAGAGGCTCGGGTGACAGGAAGGAGTCCGTGAACTGAGGTGGTATCGGGTTCCAGTTTCGCAACGGCGCATCCGGTCTTAGGTCTTAAGGCCTTCGGCCTACCAGCACCCAAAGGTGCGCGTTTATTCTTCGGTTTAAGCTCTTGCAGTTTTGCCTATACACCAGTAGCTCGTGCGGATCTGGGCGTGTTGAAGGGCGCAGAGGGCAGCTGCCTTCGACCCTCGGCACGCGCGTTTCTAAATGACACTATACGCCCATTAGCTATACAATATTACGCATATGCACTGTTCTCAGGTTTCGGGCGCGAACGACAAACGCCATTTGTTTCTAACCTTATTATTGCATTCCACAAGCCTACAGGCTTTGGTATGCGAATTAAGTTTGTTTCTGACCGGTACGAAGTTGCGCACAGATTCTTTTACCTGTTCTCGTCATTGATAACCATAAAGAAAATAAGGGGACGTACGAATAGCGAGCAACTTCATACAGGTCAGAATGAGACATCTCTGATCACCTCAAAAATGCGAATTGTAGTTTCTCGCAATCCACACAACTGATCGGGATGAAACTTTGGCTATTAATACTTCAGGATTGCAGAAAGTGGGTGAGCAATCCACTTCTTCAAGATTCATTAAAATCAATAACCATTCATTACCTAATCTTTTCAGATAACCTACAAATGTTTGAAAATTATGAAGAAGGGATACATCCAATCACTTCTACTGCAATGTTGAACTCACTCCCGAAGTTGCATTCCGTTTTGTTGTATGGTTTGGCAGGAATTTCGAATCGCGTTTCTGAGGTGATCAGGGATGTAACATAACCCCGTAATTGTTAACCTCCCATTTTTATACCCGAAGACATAAAGATCGAGATTGCCACGTGAATTAAAGCTGCAAATTTAGAAACTGCAGGCGTCATTAGACCTGAAAGAACGTTTAATTTTGTCGAATTGGTGGTTCTAAGTTATAACCAACGATATGGGTTATGTGGGTATAGGAGCGATGCCGAGGTCGGCCATTTTGGTACCGCGCAGAAGCCCAAGGCGTTCTTTGCATTGCGCCATCTTCAAATAAGCTGGCATCGAGCTAGTCTAGCCGGGATATGGAAATACCGCGGGTAATAACAGCTCGGTAGTAGATGGCGACGTGGGGCCTTGCCTGCCTTACCTTCGAGCTGCGAAGTAAATATTTTCGTGGAAACCGTGGATGGTCTCCGCCCGCTCCTCTGAAATTAAGAGCTCTGCGGACCTATCGTTTATCTCGCATCTCCATGCAAAATTGTTGCCCTCCGGGGACTACCTCCCCCTTATTCAACTCCATCCTTCAAAGGGGTGCATCATGTGAGAGAAAGAATGTTTCCTCATATGCGATTTCTTCACGTATAGATATATGATGCACACGAAACATACGAAATATGGCGTCTGGTTTTTTTCGGGAAGCAGAAGTTTGCCTCTTAAAGAGATTCGCACACGTGGGTCTTGGAATAAAAAGATCTACTTATAATGCGAATATGGCATTAGGGTCGCAAATAGCCGGCAGAGAAATATTTCAGCGAGGTAACAACGTCTCAAGAAACGAAAAGATTGGCCCGTATATGGCCGCTCTGCAGTTACAATTGCCTCGAGGAATATAAAACAAGCCAAGATATCATCGCGAGGTGAAGGAATAAAACTATAAACCAAAGGAAACAATTACCCCAACTACCTGGCAGATGCAGCTAATGATAAGTGGACTGGCTGACTGGCTGGGCTGATGCAGCCATAGGCCTTCCTTATTCCTTATTTCCTTCAGCTTGGTCAAGCCTGGCTTTGCTTCAAAGACTCAACTCGGCACTTCCTTCGCCATTTTTTATTTCTTTATTTTTCAATTCACGTGATTGGCTCGAATCTTCATGGAGACGCTATTTCCTGACTTTTTGGATTCCGTTTTTTTTCGTGTAGCTTCAGGTTCTTCTTCAGTCTTTCTACTTCAAGTTTGATCAAAGACGAAGAATCTTCATTGAAATTACCCAAAACTGTATTCAGGTTGAAAATTTAACTTGCAGCTGATCATAATCAGTTCACTTAATCGAGAATTGCGAATACATTTGATTGTAGAAAAATTTGGTCACCAGGAAAGGTGCCGGTACTTTTGAGTGTAGATGGACATAAAAGGACATCTACATGGACTTGTTTGGATTCGGTACACGGGTAATGTGCGTCTGGATATAAGCACGAGGCTTGAAGTAGCCATAGCAGTAACTGGCCAGAGCAGCTGAAGAAATTCTTGGATAGGGTATTTATAACCAGACATTCAGTACCGTAGACCTTCCACGCGAAGCATAATGCCACAAGTGAAGAGCAGACCCCTTCAGGCTTCAGGTTTGCTAATCGTAAGGATAGACGCAAGCGAGCGTGGCTGTGTAGTCGCAAGTTTTTATGACAGGCATGCTATGAAACCAGCAATTAGACGCCTGGTGGGATCTGGCTGTATATATGTATTTACATATATGTATGTGTACCTTGTGCACATACACAAAAGGTTTTAACACACACCTATGTACCTATCTACACTGGAATTAAACGCTTAGGCTTTTTACACACATTTGTATATGGTGTCTTTAGTATTCATGGCAGAATCGCTACCTATAAAATTCGTCTGTACGTCTATTAAGAGGAGAATACGTATATTTACCGCAAATTTTTGCAATATGTGTGTGTATATCACAGATTCAGCAATGTCTCGGTTGGCTAGCAAGTACGCAATCTTCCGTATAACAGTAATTATTTTTTGAACAATTGTCAGAAGAGTGAAACTGTCGTAACGAAATTTGGTGTGGAAATTTCTTGTGTAATTCGCAGATCTGATATACTGAATTTGGGTAAAATTAGTCATTTACAAATGCGTGCAGAATATATGGGTTCAAGAAGCGTGTTGACACATTGGATTTTCCTGATACTCTTTGAAGGCATTGAGCTGTTTGCCAAAATATGCCCAAATTGAAAAATCTAGTCTGGAAATAATAGCTTATAAATATTGTTACTAAATTAGTTACAATGAAAAGGAGACGCGAGTCTTCGAAGGAAATAAAGCAATCAAGAGACACAGATGACTTGGTTTAAGAAAATTGATTATATTCCAAATAACCAAGGGCTCGATTTTAGGTCTGGAGCAAGATTTTTCATAAAACTAGAGTTTTCTTGGTAACAGTATTCAGTTATGAATTGATATTCGGTAATTCGGTTGTCTAACGTCCTCAAAGGGCTACTAGATCGGATGCTTCAAATATGAGGGCAATTTGACCCTTTGTAACATTTTTTTCAACTACGGTACGGCTCAAGGATCATAACTGGTCAATTGATTTCACGAAGTGAATTGTAGAATTGCTTTCCAAGCAATTATATCGAATGATATATCTTGCCCACTTCTTTTGACGCAGGTTTCATGGAATTACAAGGAAAACTACCAGGGACTAGAATCTTGTACGAACGTATTCTCGATAATTCTGATTACAGCAGACTCCGTAGAATATTTTCTATCCGTTTCGCATGGTTCTGATCGGAGTGATTAACCGAAGAAAAGAATGAAGGGGTAACAGAGATCCGACGGTGATTGAGGGACGTTAGTATAATGAGACCCTTCGCGTAAGGAGTAACCTGGTAGCTGCTGCAGTGCCCCCGTGATTAGAGTCTTGCAGCTCACATCGTGACCTACCGGAGAACGCTGTAACGCTATGCTGCCTATTGCTATTTTATATGTATAACCTCGCATACCGAAGTGGCTGCGATCCATCTTCGATAGAAATCGTAACATTCTGCAGCCCTGTTTATCGTGATTCAAAAAATTACCATTACGTAAGATCAAATGCAGTTCTGTCGTGATTCCCGAAGCTCTAGAATAGACACCAGAAGGAATCCAAGAGAACAAGAAAACAATTAAAAATGTCAAAACAAAAATCAATGATTTCTTTCAGCAAAGTTCATTTCACATGCACGAATTTGGGCACACCCTTTGCGTTCGTCCGATGTGACTTCTTCGGGATCTTAATTGGCTGGGAGACGTGCGGTTCCCAAAATTGGAGACTTATTCTTAACTTATTTGCAGATGACGCGGCTCGGAAATGGAATTTTCTAATTTCCCGCCGCGCATTTCATTCTCGATCGCCTATGTTTCGAAGAATCTTCCGCCTAGAGGAGGCAAATCGAATTATTGGTGATGCAAATTCAAATGGGGGTGCAAATTCCGAAAACCAATCGGTAAAATGGCTGATATTTTGAATTCTGAAAATACGAATACTGAAATAGAGACAGAGTTAAATTTCTAGTTTTTATATTTCGGATCGATGACTATACGTAGGTCGTAGAATAATACTGCTCCGACGAAAGGTTATTAATTTATCCAAGCTCAAAATCATCTGAACACGTATTTTCAGATTGTTTATGCACTTCAAATCAGAGGGATATAGAATAAGATAAAATGCAGAGTTGATTTATAAGAACTCAAAATCGAGAAAAGCTAGTTTTACTAATATCCAACGAACTTTGGTTATTGACAAACATGAATAATGTGACATCGAAAGTTCCACAAGGGTAGAACGCAGAAATATGAAATGTAAAGTGTCAAAATCTCGAATAGTGACTAGTCCGCTTGCGTTCGAAACAGTGTAGGTACAGTTGTAGAATAATAGCGGTGTGCTGCATTCATCATCATTTTGGCAATTTAATATGATCATGCAATTCGAGAGTTTTAAGCTTTCGAGTATTCGTCGCTTTGCTCAAATATATTCAAGCGGGTGAGGTTCCGAAGTCCTGAGATCTAGAAAACTCTGTATATCGGACCATTCGAATTATCAGGCGTTCCATATTTTTCCAACTTGATTTTTCGCTCCTCGCAATTCTGCCCATTCGCATATTTTATTTCCAATAAAAATATCAAATTTCCTTATCTTTTATTACCACTTAATAGACTTTCTTCAATATAACCTTTTCACCTCTCATCATGAAGCGATAGAAAAGTATTGGTTTCGTGTCAATATCGACTTTCGTCGCAATTCTAAAAATATCCAACTTTCTCATTCACCTGACACTATAAAATAGCTTCTGAAAATATACGAAATGAATAAGCGGATTGTTCTGAAAGACGGCTAGATAAAAAATTTCAAATCTCACAGGATCAGAGCGTGTGCCCTGACGATGAAAAATTGCCATGTCTCCTTCAGATTGACCCATTTGTTTGGCTTCAACTTTGAAATTTCATTCAAATAGGTAAGCCCAGTGTTCTGGAAAATGGCTCCAAAGAAAAATTCGCAACTTTACAGGGTTTTAGCCTGTCTTTTGATGACGAAAAACTGCTGTATATCCCATTAAAATTGACCGACTGGTTCAGCTGGAAAAAAAACATTCCGTCTGAATTGAACGGACTAAAAATAATTCTCGTGGATAAAAAACCCAGAGCATTCCAGTTGACTAATTATCATATTTCGAACGATTGCTATATAGTTTGCCACTCGTATTTTTGATCCAAATGAATTTTGATCTTCTGAAATTTCAACCCCCACTCTTTGCTATCGGAAATTGATGTTCAGAGTCATGGACCTTTATTACATCGGGTAGATGTTTATAAATTTTCTTAATAATTCTTAGGTGGTCGGGTGGGTAATTTCTTGCGGCAAGAAAATACCCGTACAGATATCAGCACCCGGTGGTGAACGGGGCATTACGTATGCGGTACCAAGACGCCATTTTGCCTCGACCATTTTTGCCGATCAAATCTTAATTGTTGGCTGGCGGCTGTCTATGGAGGCGTGGTTAACCACGAAGCCACGCGATGCACCGCGAAAGCATCGACTACTCTTTCTCTTTCCTTATTCTCCACGGCTCTTCGCTGCTGCATCGCCCAGTCGACCAACGTTTCGATTTCTTTTCTCCTCTCTATATGAATACGGATATATGCATGCATCGACGTACAGGGTGTTCTTACAGTCGCGTTATCGCGTCTCATACCAAAAGACCGATTTTCGGAATCGAATTCAAAACACAAAAAACATCCCTCATCTTTGTTATGCCTTACTTATCACACTAAGGGTGTTTTCCGAAATTGAACCACACGGTTATAGTTGCATCGTTTCATCATGGTTTAATTAATGCAATGAAAAAATACGCAATGATACGTCGTTCAATGACGTGGTTCAGCTTTGGAATACATCCTAAAACAGCCAGATTCATTGCGCATATTGCACTTTCCGTACTTCGTTCGGACGGATTTTCAAACTTGTCATGATCCCGATCAATTTTCGGAATAAAATTTAGAGTGAATAATGTTTGAGAGTAGTTTTTGAAAAGCTCGAACGGCACCAAAATCGTCTTTTACTACACACATTGCAGTTTAGAAACTGTTTTTGGTAACGATTCAAAGATGTCATTCCTGAAACCAATTCTCAGAATAAAGTTTTTAGTCAATCAAAGTCAAGGGTAGTTTTTGAAAAGCTCGAATGGCACGGAAATAGCAGTTTATCATGTATAATGCAGTTTTGGTACTATTTTCAATGATAATTTAAACATGTCACGCTACAAACCAATTACGAGGATGAAACTTTGAGTTTACAAATCTCGAAGCGTAGTTTTCGAGAACTTGAATGGCACGAGAATAGCAATGTATCATATTGCAGTCTGGAAACTGTTCTGACGATTCGGACATGTCATTCTTCGTGCCAATTCTCAGGATAAAATTTCTAGACAACCAAATTCAAGGGTAGTTTTCGAAAAGCTCTGATGGAACGAGAATAGCAGTTTATCATATGGATATTGCAGTTTTGGTACTGTTTTCAGCAAAGATTTGAACATGTCACGCTTTAAACCAATTATCAGGATACAATTTTGGGTCTGAAAATGTCAAGGGTAGTTTTTGAGAAGCTTGAATGACACGAGAATAGCGATTTATCGTGCATATCGTAGCTTTCTCACATTTATCCAGAAAAAAATTCGAATCTATTGTTTTTCAAATCGATTCTATAAGGTTGAAATTCTGAGCGAAGCAAATGTAGGAGTGGTTTTTGCGAAATTCGAATTTACACTAAACAAATGAAAAACGCAATCAGCATAAATTTGGTACATTTTGCAAACATTTGAAGACAAGATTTGAACCTGTAATTTTTCAAATCGAATCTCACGACGATAAATAATCAATTAAGTCACCTCAAGGGTAGTTTTTGGAAAATACCAACGGTAGCAGTTTCCGCACTTTTCTTGTAAGAGCAATTCGAACAACTTATTCGTCGAAAAGCACCTAGAAATAAACTGCAGTTGACAAAAAAAAAAAAATCAAATTTGGATCTCAATTCAAATAAATTGAGGACGAAAGAGATGTGAGACTCCTGGCAAAAATTTGAGCGCAATTTCACATTTTTTCAGACAATTTTGACAAAATGGATCACCCAGTATACCGTAAGTCGGTGCCCTGCCGGGTAGCTGCGTGATATGCTAATGCAACGAGCTACGGGAGACGCGAGTAATTGGGGACGAGAACCGCGGCAGCCGCGAACCTGCGCAGCTTGTAGTATATAGTTGCGCGTAAAAATTTAAATACCTAAAAATATAGGTACCTACCCAGGACGTGCATAAGTCGTTCATACACCTACATTCACCGACGCCAGTCTAAACGTCTATAAGTGATCCATCCATGCTCGCCACTTTGGAATCTATAGCCACCAGCACCTTCCACCTCAAGCTCAAGACAAATCCATTCCGAAAGATGAAAATTAGTCAAATAAAAAAAAAAAGAAAAGGAAAATAGGTAACTGATGAAAATGAAATACAACGGAAATATATATAGAAACATTTCACTCTAGTTTTCCGACTGCAGTAGTTCAGCTGATAACGTGTTACGATTGTTCATATCGCAGGTAGGTATATGGCATTTTGTAATGACATGCCCGACATTTCAGTCGGTATATGTAATTATTGTATGGGTATGAGATAATTGGTTAAGCCAGGATGCCGATATGGATTTCGTGTGCATGTGCTTCGGGTTGATATCATATAGAGTTGAAGTTCTTTATATGGTTTCTGTTTTTATTCTTATATTCAATAATTTCTACATAAATGCATATACTTGTACCTACGTGTAAATGAGGCATGATAAAGAGTAGTGCATAAATATCGTATGTACTGGAATTGTAGCATACTTTTAAAACGATAATCTTTTTTCAAGCCAATTATATTGCCAACTTATCGCTTTACGATCTCCCTAATATCCTAGAACCATATCACGTCGTGCAGCACTATAAACTATCCCGCCATGCGTTCAATTACATCGTTATTTCGAAGTGTACACTTTGCCTAGTTAACCCTGCAGTGCTAGTCTTTGTGTTCATATATGAACCTCCAGTTTATAACTGTATCGACTATGGCCGGTTGTTTAATTTAATGTCTATATTTTGGGACCGGATTTCTGGATTGTCAAATACAAATGCCTGTGTCGTTGATCGCTAATTGGGACAACTTGGATATATCCTCGTTTTAAATTGTCATCGAACGGTCTTCCTCCCTCCAAACATTAAAACGCGATCATATGCCCGGAAATGACGCAATCTGCGTACAGAAAAATTTTTTGATATCGCTCTCAAACATTACTTTCGTAAAAATTCATCACAACAATTTTTTTTTTTTTTAACTTTGTTCAATTCTTTCAACTCTGCTGCAAAAATGGTGTCTATAATTGTGGCCTGAATTGTTCTTAACTCTTCGAAAAAATAATCCATCCACGGGTTTTGGAAATCTATAAATTTGGTATTCGAGTGTACGAGAGCTGAAAATGTTTTAGAATCTAAGCGAGATAAAATGGAAGTCTCTAATGAGAACCGCAGGTAAACGTGAATCGTTAAAGAATTAATTATTTAATTAGCGTGTAGTTGTGCAATTGATCACGGTTTAGTTGTATGATTCTTGTCGAGAGAGCGACGAGGGCTAAAGAGGCTGGTGTATATAAAAGCGGTTTGTGCTACCGTGCTGCGTCGTAACCACAGGTGGGCATTAATTATTAATTATTAATTCCACTAAATTATAATTATCTTACCGTCGGCTTAAACGCAGGCTAATAATTGGTTGTTAACTGACCTGTAATTACAACCACACGCCGTTTATATATATATATATATTAAATCACGCGTCATTATTTTATTCATTAGTACATCACGGTACCGCAGTACATTTCTGTACATATTCTAACTAAACAATTACTCGATACCACCTGATGACCCACGTCGCAATGTTGAAGAAATCACCAATAAATTATCAAAAACTTGTCCTGAAATACTAAAAAATTAACTGAATATAAAATTTGCAATAAAATTAGATGACCCAGTAGGTTTTCATGAGCAAACGTATAATATTTTTAGGGTACATCGAGAAAATTAGCAATTTTTTTGTTAAACAGCTACAAAGATTTATAATTTTTTTATCAAAAGCACGAAAGTGTAGAATTTTTCACGGAGCATTATGAAACAATATAATTTGATTCGCATAAAAATTGCTAGTAGTAGAAATATCCACCATAATAGATGGCGGGATGCGCGTAATTCATATTATTCGGTTTCCTATCAAGTGTTTGTTATTTTACCTTGAAAGTATGATCACTTGACCTGGTTCTGCAACAGGGTTTCGATCTGGAGCAGTAAAAAGAGTTGAAAAATAAGTTACCGGGTTGCAAAGCTGGGAAGATAACATATACTGACGAATAAATGGTATGGAATTTTGAACCGGTGGGTTGGTATCGTTCGTAATGAGCAGGCATTAGGAAAACGAAGGGGATGATCCTGTCGAGTGCTTGAAGAGACTGTTGAGGATTATGGCTCGTATGAAGCTATTTAACCCTGGCATTGACTGATGCCAACAATTAGCTTGAAATTAATATGATGGCGGTTGGTGTAATCAGGCCAGTAGGTACAAACGTGCGGCGGTCAGCATTGCTTTCAACCTTCTGCCACATACCTACCCACCTACCAACCTACCTACCAGCCTCCTCATTCTGCAGAGTGCAGAGCTTCTCGCGTAATGACACGTATTACTCTGATTGGCAACAATTGGTAAGAATTGACGGGCGGAACCGTTGCACTCTTCGGTGAGGTTACGCTACTTTACTCGCGTTGTTTATGACCTCGTGGTTGGTTCACAAACCATCGCTGTACGTCTACCTTTTCATTTTTCTTTTTCAACGCAGGGTTAATGTCAATATAGTTATACTATGTCACAAAAACGTCCCAGGGTGGGGGGGTAGAATCTCGAAGAAAGAACTTAAGTGTGGCTCGTTAGGCGGTCGAAGCCCTGACGTTTCAGTTATATCCTTTGATAGAAGAGATCATATTATTATACCTTCATGATTTTTTTGACAAGGGACCTATTTTTCATAAGCTTTTTCGAATCTAAATATCAACCATTTGGCTTCTCTGATCTCTTGTTGTCTAAAAATCGGGGCGGGATGGATATTCCAAATTTCAAAACTGCGGAAAGTTGAAATTCCGAATTTTCATAGGTACTACTGTCTCGCAGTTTTTAAAAAGATTGTTTTCACGGAAGTTTTTGGAAAACTCCGAATCAAAAGACACCGAAGGCTCAAAATTCCGAAAGCTAAAGATCCGCATAAAACATCCCCTATGAATTTTGAGACTCACAGATATATCATCGGCTATGAATTTCATGAGAATTCACTGCAGTTTTTGAAAAATACGACTACAAAAACTGCAAAAAATTCCGCTGGACTCCATAGGGTTTCGAAGAATTTCATCAGAATCTTCGGGGAATTCCATATGACTCTATAGGATTTCATCAGACGTGATTATAGGATCTCGCAAATTCCTAGAGATCTATAATGCAGCTGAAGCTATAGCCGCCAGAGTTAGCAGCCAAACGGGCTGATCTTTTCTTTAATTTTGATGATGCAGTACAGATTTACGTCAATAATTTAATTAGAAGCTTTGGCTTTGCTAAAAACTTGACAAAATTTGGATTCTCGCCATTATAAACTCATTTTCATTCTCATTTGGATGCTAGCTTCAACTTCATCAAAGATCTCAGTGTACACCAGTCTTCAAGAGTGATATAATTGAACCCTTCGGCTTTACCAAAAATGTGTCATTCGGCAATCACTCGATATTGTTCCAACATTTGAATTTCAGGCCATACTAATAAAATTGAGTTATATACCTTGACTGGTACGTGAATCACATGCATAAGTGCCTATAGTCTTTCGAGGCTCACAAAGTCCGAGTGAATGAACTGATTCTTGATGAAACGTATATAGCATATATAAGCCATAGCGTGCAAGAGTCGGATAGGTGCACACCACAGTCTGCCAGGGTCTTTGGCGAGTGAGTCGAGTGCAGTACTGCAATTACAACTAATTGATGATGGTTAATTGAAAAGCAATATAATAACTTGAGGAAAAGTAGACGTGTATACGGTTAGCTATGGGTGTAATATAACAAGACCTTACCGCCCGTGCAGAGTAGTAGGCAGGGGTATACAGTGCCGGTAAAGAGCGAAGCATGTCTACTTGTATAAAGCTGTAGGGCGAATGAGCGTTTTATAATCTTCCATTTCGTCATAAAAAAGTCCAACAATGGGCGCAACGAGAAGCGGCATTACGGTTTACGGGCGAGTAATGGACCTGATGGACCATTAAAGGTACCTGACTTACTGCCGAGTTATTATAATATCGTTACACACTGAAAACTTTAGTCGACTGTACTATACCTCATGGTGAAAGTAATGCTTATGCTTATGCTTATGCTTATGCTTATGCTTATGCTTATATGCTTGTACACTTACGCCGCTGCACTCGACTTCGTTCTCTTCTGCTTATATTACGTAGATCTGTTTATTCACTGCAATTTAATCGCGATTTGGATCATCCTCGTACTTTATTCTACATATGTGTATAATCCTGAGCATGTTAGTACCAAGAGATTCACTTCCGTTTATCACAGACATATACATATATAGGTGTAGTAAGATCAATTAGAACCCTACTGGCATGAGATTTGGCTTCTCTTGCAACAATCTTTGCGATCGTTGATAATACTTCTGTCCATATAATGATTTCTCGAAAACTGTTCCACGAGCCGAAGATCGGCAGAACGAAGTTGGTAGATTCGATTCGTTATTATCTTAAAATTGGCCAATCATCGACTGCCTCTCAGAAAAAAAAAAAAAAAAAAAAAAAAAACCTACACTTGTGTGTGTGCCATCAACTTTTCTTTTCTGGGTTCTGAATTTTTTTCAAGTTTTGCGCAAACTTGCACACATAAGAATTCGGATTCGATCAGCTCAGCAGCTTTCAAGTCTTCAAAATTTGGACCATAAATTTCCGAGAAAGGGTGATTCGTAGAAGATCTTCCAGTCACTCATCAGAGAATCCTACTATTCGAGATGAAAAAAAAACTTTTGCAACTTCAGTTGCAGGTCTGGCCTGTTACAGTCGGCTGAATTACCGACTCATTTCATCGATTTTCAACATCATTTCTATTAGATCATTAGTATATTAGGTTCAATTTGGAAGGAAGACATTTGAGCGATAAATTGAATCGAAGAATTCCTCTTTTGAACGATCGATCCGGAGTAAATAGGTGGGTACCATAAGTTATATACATGCGTACCTATACAGTAAAGGGTATACGCCTATCGTAAAAATGTTATGGAATACATATCGCGTGTCCCGCGGGCTGCATACAGCCATGCGCAGCAGTAGCTATTGAAAGAAAATGATGGGGTGCAACGCGCGGTACGCGAGGAAAAAAAAATTTTGCTCACAAAGATGCTTCAGACGTATAGTACAGACCGCAATTAACTGGCTTGCGAATGCCTCTGTGGTTGAAATTTTTCACAATTCACATACCTTCTTCATCTTTCGGTTGAAAAAATAAGGGCTCGGTAAAAGCTCCAAATTTTCCAAACCGCCGAAGTCTTCGAAAACTCACGGAATAGATTCTGCAACTAAATTAGAAAACTTCGAATCAAAAAACCCGAAGCCTGTACATTCCGAGAACTATAGAATTCCAAAAGGCCAAATCTCCCAAACTTGAAATTTGCGCATAGCAACGTCGTTCATTCGAGACGTTTTGGAATGGTTTAGTCTAAAAATTTCGAACTTCCAGAATTCTTCTGGTCGTCGGCTTTCGAATTTTCGATCCGTATTCTGCCTTTTCCGAATTTCGAAGTTCTGAGCATCAATTGGCTTCTGGAAACTCGAAATCATCTTGAGTGAATAAAAAATGTTCATTGTTCGGAACTGTTGAACCCAGAACTGCCAACGAGTCCCACAAAGTTGGAAACTTGATGAAATTCATTCAACCCTTTGAGGACGACTCATCTGTATACCTATTTATCTAAAGTGCCTTCGGTGAAGATTCGAGACTTCAAATTCGATGAATTGAGGTCAGATTTTGTAAAAAAAAAATTGTACACGTTGCGTTTTGCAACTGTCGATAAGTGCCCGGAATTTGGTATCTGGTGAAGGCGGTTTTCGCATTAGCAATGAATAAATCTGTGAGTGATGCAATTGGTGGTTGCGGAAGGAAAAGATAAATTAGTAACGAAAACCGTCAATCGATGTTACATATAATTTGACGAAATCTCTATAATCCCGCATCTTCTAATACCATTTTAATATAAATTTATCAAAGAATAAAAAAGAAGGACGTTGATATACGCGATGATCTTCGTACGATGAAGAACGCACGCTGGCAACATGGCTGTCTCGATGACGTCACGCCGGGGCTTGCGGTCTCCAAATTACAATATCGTTAAAACGGTCGACTCGAACGTATGGGACGCTCGGCTGTTCACCATAGAATATAATAGCTTCGTGATTATATGCATTATGTGGACCTAGATTGGTACGAAGCGTAATCAAATAATTGAAATAACCACACGCTACAAAGACGACTGACTGGCGCGATTTTCGTGCCCGTTTCAGGATCAGCACCACTTCCACATGTCCCAATACATCCTACGCTCTCTATATTTCTCTCAAACACCAAAATACTTGGTCTCAAAAAATTGCTACGGAGAATGTTCACACATTTACTAAAAAAAAAAAATTGCCCCTCAAAGACGTAGGATTTTTCATTCGATTCCAGAATGTGCACGTGCAAAACATTTCCCCATCAAATCCCATTGACATCTGAATTTCACCAAGTTTTTGTCAAAAGGTAAGCCTCTTTTTCGCAAAACTTTGATATTAGAAATGACCACGCATGCCATTAGAACATAGGTGCTGAAGTTAAAAGGCAGATAATTGGCAGGGTTGTGCAGGAAGTGGTCCTTAAGGACGAGGATTTTTCATTTGATTCCATAATGTGCACCTGCAAAACATTTTCCCATCAAATTCCATAGAGATTTGAATTTCACCAAGTTTGTGTCACAAGGTGAGCATCTTTTTTTTCCCAAAATTCTGGTATTAGAAATGACCACGCATGCCAGAAGAACTTATAGATGCTGAAGTTAAAATGCGGATAGGCAGGATTGTGCAGGAAGTGGTCCTTAAAGACGGGGATTTTTCATTTGATTCCATAATGTGCACCTGCAAAACATTTTCCCATTAAATTCCATGGAGATCTGAATTTCACCTTAAGTTTGTGTCAAAAGGTGAGCCTCTTTTTGGCAAAACTCTATGGTATTAGGAATTACCATAAACAGGAACATAGGTGCTGAAGTTTAAAGGCGGATTGGCCGGTTGTGGAGGAAGTGATCCTTATGGAGATGGGAGAAAGGATGAGGTATGGGATAATTGTGCTTTAACGTATGTAAATATAATTCAATTTTTGAAAGAACGAAGGGATCGTAGGAGGACTTGACGTGGATTTTGGTATCAGCATGTTGGATCTTTGGATCATGGTTGGAGGTCGGTAACGGGCTATAACCAAGCTCGACTCGCTTCTTCAACTTGGAACTATCTCCTTCTTACTTGGTCTCCTGAGGACGCGGACGATAGTCGTCGGC
This sequence comes from Ametastegia equiseti, assembly GCA_963989295.1. Classification (NCBI taxonomy): domain Eukaryota; kingdom Metazoa; phylum Arthropoda; class Insecta; order Hymenoptera; family Tenthredinidae; genus Ametastegia; species Ametastegia equiseti. Next base: position 8,172,561 of record OZ022399.1, read on the forward strand.
CCACACGGCGCCACCGACGCAGACGTAGCAGACGATACGATGCGATCCACTCATTCTTTTATTTCATTCCGAGGTAATTTTAATATTATCCCTCGAATTATGAGGCCAGTGCCGTTTCGAGTTCCCACACAAGCTCAATTATACTCCGGCTTATGGTATAGAAAGGTACGACGATGCTGGATCGAAGGATGGGGGAGGGGGCATAAAGGATGGAACGATGGAAGGATCCAAGGATAGGACTGGTAATCGTTGCCTCCTGATTCACCTTCCTCTATTTTCTCCCTTCTCCATCTGACTTTGCCACCCTAAAATCTCCGATTTAAAGTTGTGTGTTGGACGAAGCAGCACATCGCTGTAAACTCACATATCTATACATCAACGGTATGCATCTGTCTTTCCTGCTGGTATATCTATAGATCCTACACCTGTACCTACCCCGGGTTGAATTATATCTCCGAATCCTGACTTGAATTTGAAATTATACCAGGCGCCCAAGCCCAAGTCTCTTGGCTGCCGCGACTTCTCTGCAGACAATATGAACCAGAGAGTTCCACTCTCGAGTCAGGATGGAGGCACTCGACGCTATACATACGTGACTATACTTCGACTGATGATTTAACCAAAACTATGCTAAAGTTGAGGAAATTTAGGATTCTCTCTGAGTTGTAAGATTTTATGATGTACCCGGTGTAATCGTGTCATCGATCAAATATGCCTCGAGCAAAATATGCGATTAGAAATCGAATTATTCGAGGAAAATTGGATGAATAGGTTGTCCGTCAGGACGGTTTTCGACGTACACGGCATATTAAACTTCTTTGGATTAATTTGTTCATTTTATTTTGGGCTTTCACTGGGGTGGGATCTAAGTTCCGAATTTATTTGAGACGAGATTCTGAGGTTCTCGAAACGTTGGAGTTCAGAACTTGTAAATTCCGAAAGGTCGAAATGCAGGGAGCTCAACGATCCGAAAGTTGAAAATTCAGAAAGTCCAAGAATCCGCGAATTCAAGGGAAGCTCATGACAAAGCTGTAAAATAAACGACGTTGCATAAGCGAATTCCGAGATTCGGAGTCTTAAGCTTTAGGAACTTTCAACTTTCGGTGTTTATCAATTCGGAGTTTTGCAAATCGCCTTTGTAGACTTTCGAGGACATAATCTTTCTAAACACTGTGAGTCGGTAGTTTGAAAATTCGGAATAAGGACCTTTCGCAGTTTTTGAAATTCGTAATTTCAATCCCACCCCCTTCCACTATCAATTTCTTACCGGAGCGTGAAATATTTGAGACAATTTCCACCACCGTCACATCATTTTCAAACTGGTTGAATATACAAAGTAGTTTCTTTTCAGATAAAAGGGCGAGATCTTATATTGTATTAAAGTTTTTTTTACAGTACTACGAAATCAACTGGTTTGCAAATTGACGATTTGGGAACCTGGAAAACTTTGGAGAGACAGAAAATTTTCTGGAATTTCGATGGTTTTAAAGAAATAATCTAGTTTTCGGTGTGTAGAGATCTTAATGACCTTCTCATCGTTGAAAATCGTCTTCGTGACCTCGACGTTGTCCGAGTCGACAACCTGAACCTATCTTACAGTCTACAGAGACAATTTGTACCAGGAAAAGTCACAATTTCAGATCCAGAAATCCTGGAGAAGTTAGGAAATACTAAAATCCAAAAGCAATGAACACCTCATATATCAATTCATCTACATGTAGCTGTCCAGTGAAAATCATCGTACACAGTTTGGCTACGAATCAGATTGACGAAAAGAATTAATTAGCAATCAATCTATATTGTTACTGATTGTGTAGCACTTATACCCATAGATCGTGAGGTGTACTTTCGACTAGCCGGCTATAGGTATCTTCAAGTGCCAGATCAGAAATATCAATTGTCTGGCCAGTTCCTCAGGTATATTTTCTTTTTTTTTTTAAACCTTCAGTCTTGTCTAGACCCTTTCAATAGTGCACCCATCTTTATCAATAAATACTAGATTGCTGTCAAATACGCCCATCTTATTTTCCAAAAGCTCAAACCAATTCCAAGCTACTTTATAAATAACTTTTGACAAACATGACACTATGAAATTTTTGCTTTCTTGAACACCCTACATCCCACACTTAGAAGATTCTACAAAAATCGCACCTTCCAATCAACTTTCCTGCATTTTGAACCCCATTTTAATGTTCAGCTAATGCCACGAAATGTCTCCGACTCCTCGATGTTCGACATCTTCCGTTGGATGGCCTGCAGACTATTGGAAAACAAATAAACGATGAAAAAAAAATAAAAAAATTACCTGTGCCCGTGACAAAGTGATGACCTGGATAATGACAAACATACGCGTCCATATTGAATATCATGCGGTATTCGCCGAAGACATTTTATGTTCGGGAGGGTGTTAATTATGAATGTATATATAAAGATGTGGACAAAAATAGTAAAATTCATCTTCACCGAATGATCTTTGGGGGAAACATGTGTCCGATGGTTTAAGGCACGTGTGCGCAGTCACCGCGTTACGTCAGGATATACAAATCCGAGTACTATACCTGTATATTATACCGCTATGTTGTACACCTATCCGTGATGCCTATAGTACTATGATCGACGGACACGACGAAACGCCGTATTTGGTCGTAGTCGTAATGTATTCATATACGTCGTGGAGATATCATGTCGGTTGTAGCTTGTAATGACAGCTCGCTGCTATATTGTACCTTGTACTGGTTCATGGGTTCGCGTAGTTCTGACGTCGAGCAACACTTCATATACATAATCGCTGGTCATGCCATTATATGGACCAATACATGTGGATTATACACACGTACGTTTATATATACATTATGCATTATATACATACAGGTGAGTATGTAGTATGTGTATATGTACGTGTTTGTGTACGTATGTACAAGTTTATACTTTCATCGTTCAACACGACATGGTTTTCTCTCGAGGACCCCCTTGACATTTATACCTGATTGTGATATGCAATGATTTCGAACAAATTGAATCAGCCCTTGTCAAGAATCATCGACAAATCTCACTTCATTATTCCGACAAGTTCGATATCCTTTATCGAGTCTCAATGTGGTACGATATAGTTTACAAGAACCAGTAAGACTTGATATTATGTTCAATTTTATGTATTATGAATTATAATTAATTTTTTTAACCTCCTGATTTGGAAAAAAATGGGAACTTATTACGCCCACCACATAAATTAAAAGTTGAGTTGTCACCAGATTTCCACGTTTTGATTTCCAGAGAATCAGTTCCAATGGTTTTCACATGGACGTCTGCGTGTGTGCGTGTGATTAATTTTAAATCCGTCCAAGTCTCAAGATCGAATGAATGGATTTGTGTGATTTTGGTCTTCGATGCTGTGTTTTCGTAACCTGGATCTGGAAAAATTTTATAATTGAGGGGTGTAGTAGTTTTTGAGTTATTCAGGGAACACAATTGAACAAAAAATTGTTATCTTACGATAACTCAAGGGGGCGGGATTGAAGTTTCCAATTCCAAAAGTTCCAAGCGGTAAAAATTCCGATTTCATTCGGGACGCGATTCTGAGTTTCTAGATTCGTTGGAGTTCAGAACTTGCAAATTGCGGAAGGTTGAAATGCAGACAGCTCAAAGATTCGGAGGTAAAAAACTCAGAAAGTTCAAAGATCCGAAAATTTTGGGGAAACTCATGACGAAGCTGCAAAATAAACGACGTTGCATCTCGTGAATCCCAAGATTCGGAGTTTTAGCCTTTCGGATCCTTAGCTTTCGGAATTTTGAACCTTTTGTGTTTTTCCATTCGGAGTTTTTCAAATTGGCTACGTGGACTTCTGGGGAAACAATCTTTCTAAAGACTGCAGTGAGTCGGTAGGGTAAAAATTTCGAATTCCAATCCCACCCTATCTCGAGAACGAATCAACGGATTTTGATGATCTTGATGCAAAGGGCTTCAACTCAAATCTTTTCAAATTTTCCAATGGATCGATCTAGAAATTTATAATAGTCAAGAAAATCGTTAATAATCTTTTTAAGATTTGAGATAGTTTGAATGATGAATTTTTCTTCTTGAGCAGCAATAGCTACCAGTGTTATTTCCAGATCACTAGAAATACGGAAACCTATTTGAAAAAAAAAATCTACCAACAGCTGAAAGTTCTGGCTAATTATATTTATAGGAAGAGCGGGTATCGCTCGGTCGATAAAGCAGCGACTGTTCCCATGCGGGAGTCGAGTTTTAGCCTCAAGGTGACGTCACTACCAGCAATTTCACCGCTGCCTCAACATTTTCTGTCTGCCGACGTGCGGCACGTTGTGCGCGACTTTAACATATACATTGGAAGAAAAAGCCGACTGTCTGACACCCGGAAACAAGGTACATCTCATTTTTTTTTTTTCTCAGCATCATCCAATACCGCAAATCCCATTTTACTATCCCTCAAAAATCCTACCGCATTGTGGAATGAATGGTGTGATAATATTTTTACGAAATACTCGGCGAATTCCGCATGTTCGAAACCATACTAAATCAGAATTAAACATCGCCATTCTATTTTTAAACAAGAGAAAATCCGAGCGGTTATTTGTTTCTGGTTATTCGAAAAAAGCTAGAGTTCTTGGCCGGAAATTCAGCTCCTAATATCAACCTGATTTATCTCGTCGGAATGTTAGGTTAGGTTATAAATCCACTCGGCAGACCCTACACCACGTCTGCTTGAGATGGTAGTTCGTTAACTCGCCGTCGAGTGGCGCCACTATGCAGTGTGCCGCACTCGACGCCTCCGCCGCGCGTAGCTATACGAATATTTCTCAAATATGGATCGCTGGTTGTCTATGTATCAGTATGATTAAATTAAACTTGATTAAATAATTCCCCAAAGTAAATAGAATTCCAAATAATCGTAATAAACCATATCCTCCTAATTTCAACATTATACTAGCTGAAATTATAAAATCAGATACTGGAGCTGTACTAGAGCTTCGGCGTGAGCTTTTGGTACTCATAAATTGACCAAAATATCGGTCATTCTACTGCAAAAGGCAAAATTTGAAAACAAAGAAATACAAATATAAATGAGATGAATAAAAAATATTTTTTTAATTTATAATATGATACATGGATAGATGTATGTATTTTTTATTGCATCAAATGATAATTTATGAGCGATATGAACCGGACGCGATGTATGCTTGCAGTTTTCACAGTTTTTCGATGCTTATTTGCACAAAGTATGAGAATAAGCACAACATGCATCGTTTCATTCGTATAGGCCAACTTATCTGCGTGTATATAAGATCCAAAGATGTATTCTTATATTATGTCTTACTTGAAAAATAAATATTTTCATATAACAGATGGTGTTGGAATATAAGATAAGAAACAGATAATACGGAGCTCAAGGTGTTCAGGAATACTCGCGAAAATTTATCGAATTTAAAATGTGCGATGGAAATAAAAAGATAGGATACTCAAATTAGGAGCTGTGAAAATATAAATATCATAAGATATTCGGCACTTAGATTAGAGGATTACATAGTCGTACACCTTCGCAAGAATTTTTTTCAAATCGTTCGTACGCTTTGAAAAGATATTTTATTGTCTCAGCTTTATTTTCATAGTTGATCATTAGAATTTCCGCCAATCAATATGAATTATTTGAAATTTTACGGACTGCACTCCACATGGCTTTATCCTATACTGAACGAAAAAGTAGTTGTCGTGGGATGCACGTCGCATTATTCATAACAAATTCTTCAATTCTAACGGGTGTATTCTGCATTCATGAGGTTTTGGGGCCAACGAATGGCGATCGATGAATTTGGTGTTTAGATATGGAAATGTTTAATTTTAGACCATTTCTTCATGAACATTGAGGAAAGAAGTGTGATACAACATCAGAATATCGGAAATGGGATCTCATGTTAGTGTCTTATTAGTTCACTCCGAAAGTTCATCGAAGTTAAATATTCCCTTCAAATCAAAAAGAGTTTCGACGAATAATGCCATTCGTAGCCTGTGAGAATCATTTCGACAGTATCAATCTGTGTGATGCCAAGTCCACAAAATCCCAAATAATTTTGAATCATGTGTCGAGACACAGTTAATAGACTGTGGAAATACCGAGTGAATGAATGTTTTGGTTCCAACCTTACTAGCTATTTGAAGAAATGTATTTCTAATTTGAGAGTTCTATGCAGAGATGCAAGTTTCTAATATTTTACCTACGGCGGAAATGAATTGTTCGGAGAAAGAATGCCAAAATGTGCAATGTGTACTTTTTAAACTGATTGATACAATCTCTTCGTACAAAAAAATGATTGAGGAATTATTAAATCTCGGTTTCTCTTGCAAATTTTCAACAATTTTTGAACACTGACGCTTTTGTTCAAGTAACTACTATAGTATGTAGTTCATGTGAATGTTAATTCGACTCGTAAATGAATGTTCAGAAAAACCATTGAAACGTTGGCGATAATATCTATAACAGTAACTGCCAGTACTGTGAAATGAATTTTTTTCCACCTGAAATATAATTTCGAATAAAAAAAAAATATATATATAATAGCGCTAATCTATTCCCTGGAGTAAAACGTCTAAATATATAATGTGAAATTATTATCTTGATTCAAATTTCTCTTCAAAAGATCGCTACTGCAATGCTAAAAATCATCATGATCCTCTCAACCTACCGATCTCGATTAAAAATAATTCCGCAATATTCCGACCTATCTACATCGCGATCAGATAAAACTCCGACTTTCAGACTATGAAGTTAATCTATTAATTAATCAAACCTAGCTGAAAGTTAGCAGAGTATTTCGACCGCTGATCCAATCGTCATTCCCGGTCAGCATAATACTCAGAAAGACACAGAACAAGAGATAAAGGAAATAAAGAAAACTATTGAATAAATTGCACCAATAAATATAACGTCTATGTTTTGGATGTATGACACGTTTTGACAATTTTTTATAGTGAATTTCAGAAAGAAAATGACAAAATTTTTGATATTTCATATAGTCTGTCAGTACATACTCTTTCTATGAAAAGTTATCGACAGGTTCTCATCGCTCATTCAATTTAAAAATCTTAAGATCTGCAGTTCGAACATCAGAAACGACAAACTAGAAAAAAATGAAGTTGAAATTTCTAACGTTATAATGTGACAGAATTAAGAAAAAAAAAATGACTATTTCACAGCTCAAATATTGTCAGATTTGTAAAGTTGACATTGGTATGTGTTTTTTACTCACTTGGGAAAATTATGCACTTTATTTTGGGATTTTTGTACCGTTCAGGATACGAAATGAAGAATTTTCTTCCCATTCTCATTATTTTGTTGCTTGAACGTTAAAACCTCATAGGAAAGAAAGATAGAAAAGTAATCAAAAATATCAAATCGTTAATCAAATGATGAAATCTTAAGATCTGTTTGAAGACCAGAAACAAGATGTAGGTATTAAAATCGTTTCTCAACGATATTGAAAGAGTACTAAAATGTAATGGTTTGTCTGCAAGGGGTATTTGAATAACCTTCTCGCGTACCGTATATACGCATCCTTAAACCGATCCTCGAGGCGCGGCCAGGTACCAAACGGGAACTGGTATAATATAAAGATGAAGACGAAAACGGCGTCGCGAGTAAATCGGCTACGAGAGCAGCGACTCCAAGCAGCAAAGTCGGTGGCGGATTGGCGGCCTGAGGCACGGTTGCGGATGTACGGCGTGATGCCGGTGATTCGCGAGCGTGATGCCCAGTAATCGGTTACCCGCCCGGCTTATATTCCGCCCCCATCCTCGTCGAGGACCCCGTTGGGGCCGATTTCCTCTTCTTCTCCTACGTCTTCGTCTTCGTCTTCGTCTTCGTCTTCGTCTTCGTCGCCAGCTCCGCGCGCAGTTTCATCGTTTGATATCCATGGGCCGCGCAGAGTTTGTACCAACGGCAATCTCGCGTAAATACAGCAATCCGTTGATGCCGCGCCCGCATTAATATAATTATTTACCGCGAGCGATCGTAGCCTCGAGCATTCCGCGTAAATCCCCCTTCGCTTAAGGATCGAGGTATGGTAGGTAGGTAGGTAGGTATAGGTGCGGGTAGGAAGGCATATACGGTCATTTACATGTGCTCTTTCTGTACAAATCGGTTTGAGGGCATCGACGAGGGGATTTCAGGAAGAGGAGGAAAAAAATACCTGATGAAATTGGATCAGAGGTATACTGCTGGCGAAGAGTTGCCCCCCGGCTTGGCAAACGGATTCTAAATGCCGACTGCTACGGAAACGATTCTGCCAATTGGTCTTAATGATACGGGAACCATCCGCCATCGCTAGATCGGTGAATAGCTGGAATTTATTCACCCGGAATCGAATCCGGGGTGTCTAGCGGTCCTAAAAATCCTAAAAGTCCTGGAAACATCCAAAAATTAATATCTTCCTGGCACAGTCCTGGAATTGTCCTTGAATTTTCAATGTGTCCTGAAATCGTCTTTATATTCATGCTTGATTAGTATTATTTTTATATTCGCAATTTCGATGATTCAACAGCTCTGCCATGCTCTCTGGTGTATTTGGTAACTTTTGACCGGTATTGGGTAGTGTTCATCATAATATCATTAATTATACGTGATATTATTGTGACCTTATCAGGAATTTTGCTGAAAAACTGCCTCTTTCCATTGATATTCGGAAACGAGAATTAGATATCTATAGATATAGACAGAATTTATTATGCCTTGGCCAGGAATAGTGTTTTGGCAAAGAATATGAACATACACAGAAAAAATTGACAAGTCTTATACGAACTAGGTACAAAATTTTGCAAAAGTACAAAAGACTTATGAACTACTGATCCGGGAAAAGTCCTGAAAATACCCTGGAATTCTGAAAATAAAATATAATAGACACCCTGCAAAAAGAATAAATCTACCAGGTCCACTGAATAATTTAAAATGCCTCTTTGACGGCACGATCACGATCTATGTACTATCCAAATGTACTGATAATCTGTTGTAAGACCAAAATTGGAATCGATCTAACACAGGCAAAACTTTGTGATAGTATCTTGTGTGATCTGCGGAATTGATTGTCTTGATGGCAAAAAGCCTGAGAGTCAAAGATGAAATATTCCAATGCGTAATTCAAACAACAACAATCCTTGTTATGAGAATGAATCCGCTATATCCATAGCATTACAAAACCCACTGTATAATGAAATACAGAAAGAATATTTCAATTTTCAGAATGGCCCCTAAAAAAGTCGACGAGCCGGAAAAGAAGCCGCTGATCGGGCGCGTCGGTACGAATTTGAAGGTGGGAATTGTGGGCATTCCTAACGTCGGTAAATCGACTTTTTTCAATGTCCTCACCAAGAGTCAAGCCGCTGCTGAAAACTTTCCGTTCTGCACCATCGATCCTAATGAAAATAAGTATATTTATACACTTTTACTTTGAATTCACATCCTTCGATTACTTTCTTTTCGAATTTCACACGTTTTCAATACACTGACTGAGCCTCAGCTGAACTAACAGCCTAAATGATCGAAACCGGAAATTCATGCAATTTGATCATTTCTATACACGCGATACATAGAAAATGTTTCACTTTCAACGTGGAATTCAAATGACAAGCGAAGTCAAAATCTTTCTAATCAGTTTTGTTTCGATTCTCGATTGCTTTCGGTTCCCAAAACGAGGAAGATTTCACCTCGTTGTTATTTCGCGATACTTTGAGTCTCTGTTTGATACATTTATCACACCGAATGTGCGACGCGGAATTAAAGCGGCGGGAACTGTGTTCGAAGCCTGCAAAGGGCGGAGAAAAGCACACAGCGAACACGTCAGTGATCACAAAACGGAAGTACCTCCAGTGTGTCAAAGGTTATCCTCCTCTCGTGACTCGATCTTCATGGCCACAGTTGAAAACGACATGGTGCCCCAGAGCGAACATGTACTACGCTTTTAACGAAGACACAAATCCGTTTACTCGTGTTTCCGGATTCGCAGAGACAAACTGTAATTGTTCCCAAGGTAGCGGCACTCAGGCGCACTTTCCACCTCCGTCAAATCCATTTACTGAACGCGATCCGTACTCCGAGGACGAAGCCAGGTACAAACAATTAACAACCGAGCCCGTCTGCTTCGTGATATTCGGCAAACCTGATTTGAACAGCAAAAAACTAGCGAAATTCATCGCAGAATATTGGAATTGCGTACTAATATCACCTGAGATTCTCCTCAATGAAGAAATCGACGCGAAAACTGACAAGGGACGATGGATCAAGCAAGTACTTCGCTCCGGTCGGAGCATTGGACCGGAAATCATCATGAATTTGATTGAGTCCAGACTGAACGGAAGGGACGTAATGCACAGGGGTTATGTAGTCGAAGGGATACCGCTGATCCCAAATGATCCGGATCTCGATTATACTGCCTATCCAGATCCATCTTCAGTACAAAACCCATACACCCTGGAGAAGCTGCCTTCATTCGTAAGGGCAGAAGTTGATCAAGACACCAGTGACAGCGAGGAAAGTCAGACCGGCGAGTATGAAGACGACATGGTCGAAACTCCGGACGAAGAACTTCTGGAATCTGAGGAATCTTACAGTTCAGATAGCTCCAGGAGTTTCGACTTGGCAAGAAACCCTTTCGCGACGGAATCCTTGCGAATGATACTCCGCGATGACTATCAATGGGACATTGGGAACCAGATTCGAGAAATGTTCAACGCTTGGCCTCTGAAGCCTACTATCATTGTATACATAATGTGTCCAGACCCAGATGCTGTGCGTAAAAGAAATCAGTTCCGGCTTGATCCCTACACTGGAGACACAATCGACACTGGGCTTTTAGAGATGGGCAGCGATCACAGCTTTTTATCGTCAAAATTGAACATTGAACCAGATAGTACCGAGTCGTTTGAGTTGAGCCAGGAAATCGCAGATGAAGAAGCGCTCGTTGATGAAGATCTAAAGAAGCACTTGCTCACTCGGGTCTCAGACATGCGGCCAAATGTTGAAATTCAGTGCAGGATTTTTGAAAGTTATGCTTTGCCACACATAGAGAGACAGGTTCTGATGCACAACCCTCAGCATGTGATTCGCGTCGATGGACGTACCTCGGCTACACGTATGTTTCAAGTGATTCGCGCCCGGTTGCGAACTTTGCCACTGCCCAGGGTCATTCTGGCAAAGAAAATGTCTGATCATGACGAAAGATCAATCGACGACGAAGAAACACCTCCATCTTCGATCGCGGATGATTTTGATGGAGCGAGCAACGAAGAGGCTTTCCAAATTTTGATGAGCAAAGGTGTGATAGCGCCCAGATTTCGTTGGAGATTATCACAGTGGAAATTTACGTGTCCCGTTGCCCTGGCTAGAGGTCAGAGAATCGAGGGCAGCGCTAACTACGCGGTTCGGTTTATGAACAAGTTGTATTTTTTGTCGAGCTCTGCGGCTGTTGAAATGTTCGTAGAAAATCCACGCCCGTTTTTGCTGCCACCAAATCCGAGACCAGTTTGCAGGATATTTATTTATGGCCCAAAGTATTCTGGAAAATCAAATCTCGCAGAATTCCTGGCGAATACCTACGGAGGAAGAGTACTAGACTTAGAGACGATAGAAAATCGTGAGATCGAGCATCGGCGGAATCTATTGATACGCGACGCCGTTGCCGAAATTCTTGATGAGGTGATCGAAGAATTAACGACCAAATTAGAGAACCAAAGGGAGGAACGGGAATCGGCGAGAATTTCAGCTCTGAAAACTTGGCACAAAGAAGCCCAGGTCGTGGCTGATAAATTGATTCACATTTTGGGAGGTACTTCTCGCGATAAAGAGGATGACGAGGTTCATAAAAGCTCCGATGAAGTGCAGCAAGCTCTCGAAGAGATTCGGGGCGAAATCGAAGACTATAATCTGACGTCCTTATGCACTGATCGTGATCTCTTCAACCGTGCACTCTGGGATGAAAATATTTTAATGGATCTAGCACCGACAGAATTGCTTACTATGGAAGCTCCGGTACGTGAATTACATGAACAAGACCCAGAAGTGGTTGAAATTTTGGTAGAACGAACCCAAGAAGTCCGGCAAGCATCGATCCAGCTGAATGATGACGACATCAGTAAATTGATAGTAGCAAACATCAACGCTGCACAAACCGCACCAAACTCGTTGGGCCTCAAAGAATCTGGCTGGGTCGTGGACGGGATGTATCCCAATATCGATTTGCTGGATAACCTATTAGAAAAGGACGTTCAGGTTGAAGAGGTGGTTGTCATTCACGAGATTGAACCATACGACTACTTGGTTGAAAAATGGCGTAAAAATTATCATGATAACTTTGCCGAACGGGCACTTGCTGAAGAGGAACTGAACAATGACGAAGAGGAAATACTTTATGGTAACGGGAATGTTTTTGAGGATTCAAAAAGTTATCTCGAAACTGTGCTTTCGAAGTCTTCGACAGCAGCAGACTTGGGAACTGAAGGCTTGAGTGAATACGTAGATGGATTGAAGAAGTTTGAAGCTAACTGGGAGAGAATTATAGAGAAAGTTCAAGAAATCGGCGCAGGATTAGTCGACGTGGAACTCTCAACAGTTAGCAACGTAGAAAGTTACGTCAAGCAACAAATCGACGACCGATATTCTTCAAGAGCTGCTGTTATGACTGATGAAGAAAAAGACAGAGAAGCTGAAGACGCTGATGTATCTTTAGCTAAAGATGACCTTGGCGAAGAGGAAGAAGAAGAAGAAGACGAAGAGGAAGCGTCGAGACAAACGATACCGTCAACAGACAACCGTCCGTTAGGTGATACTGGGGTATTCTGTCCCATCGCACTGCTTCGACATCATGTTTTATGGAAAGGAAAAGAAGAATTCAGTGCTCTCTTCATGCATAAAATTTATTTGCTATCCAGTCAAGCTGCTCTTGACGAGTTCTTGCAGAATCCACGTGAATTCGTTCCCCTCAAAAAGCCCGTGGAGTCGATTCCACAATTGAGGATTTCCATCGTGGGATCTCCTGGCTCCGGAAAATCAACTTTAGCCAAGGCAATCAGTAAGGAATACGGCCTGGTGCACATAGATTTCCCAGAGCGCTTGGAGCAGTATGTAAAAAACCATAGCGTCTCTTCGGTGGAGAGAAAGCCTGAAGATGTTTTTCGGCTTGGAGATGAAGTCACAGCGGGGATAGATGAACTTGAGTCAGATGTGGAGCTGCCGGATGATCTTGAAGATCAGCGATATAGTTCTGACAGAGCAACAATCCAAGCATTCGTACGAAAATATCTAAAGGAAGGAGCAGCCCTTCCTAAAAGTATCCTCAAGAAATGCCTGCTGGACTTCTTTCAACCTCCGTATATTACGATTGGTCTGATTCTCGACAATTTCCCTGCTAGTTCTTACGACGCTGATGCTGCCTGCGATAATTTTGCCGTGCCAGAACTCGTAGTAGAATTAATGTGCAGCGCCGACGAAGCGCAGGCCAGGATGACTTCGAAATTGTTCGCCGATTGGGAAAAAAAACAGGACGAGAAAAAATCTCAGGAACAGTCACGATTTGTGATAGAGTTGCAGAAGGTTGTTGAACGAAGAGAAAAATGGGTTTTAAAGAAAATGAAAGAGAGGAGGCGAAGACGCAATCAATTATTAACCTCTGCCGAAGACGAGTATCAAGATCAAGAAGAAGAGAACGAAAATCCAGACGAGACAGCAGACGACAGTCCGGTCGCTGATACAGATTCGCTTTTGAAAACTGATTCTTACATCAAGTTAGACGACTCAAGTGATTCCAACATTGGAGAACCGGACGAACGACAAGCAGAAATTGATCGGATCGAGCTTCACGAAGAATCGCTGAGTAAATACACTGACCCAGTCAAATTCGAGGATTGGGAAGATCCCGAAGCTGCCAGAGAGCGAATTCAACAACAAGTCAGTGAAGCCTATGAGTCCAGCAGTCGAAATTTAGCAACCACACGAGAGATCTTCGAAGAACAGTTGATACCATGGATAGAAATAGACGCAGAACGAGACGAGAATTCAGTACTAATTACAGTGCTGAAAATCCTTGATCCCTACATATTCAGAAATACCTCAGCTCTCGAACGCGTTCAGGAAGTTGATGTAGGTACTGCTGAAAGACTTTTAGACTGTGGTTACTACCTTCTGAGCTCATTTGGCCGGTCATGTCCAGTGCAAATGTACGAAAATAAAGTACCGTTCCAAATGTTTTTACCTGCGGAAGCTGCACAGCAGATCTACCCAGTTCTACATCGCAGCTACGTCTACTTCTTAGTCGGAAAAGAGAGGCTGGCAGCTTTTTTTGAACACCCTCTAAGGTACCTTGATCAGGATTCTTGCACGCCACTGATTCCCGCCCGAATCTCTATCATCGGTCCACCAAAATGCGGAAAGTCGACTATTGCCAACCGATTTGCTGGAACGTACGGCATGAAGGTCGTAACAAGAGGGCAGGCCTTGAGACATATGCTCAAAAATTTCGCTTGGAGTGAACTGGCATACTTGACAAGCACTCATCTTCAAGGTGGTCACACAGCCCTTGACGAATCTATCGCTCGAGCTGTGGAATTGTACTCTATAGATCCTCGCAGTGCCTCTCAGGGCTACATTCTCGACGGGTTTCCGGAGAGCCAATCGGAAGCGGAAGAACTCGCCTTCCTCGGTATCCAACCGATGATCGTAATCGACTTACGAGCTGACCTGGACTTTTGTCTCAGCTGCTTAGCAGCGGATTCCAAAACGCGGGAAAATCCTCCAGCGTTTTCGCCCTGTTTTCTCTCTCATCGGTATGAAGAGTGGCAAGTAGATGCCGAAGGCTTCCGTAACTGGCTGAACAAATATACTCAAAACGTTTTCACCGTTGATGCAACTGCGCGGAAATTCGCTGTGTGGACGCGAGCGAATGATCAAGTTTGCCTGAGATTTGCACGGATCAAAAAATACTTCAGAGAAACCGACTACGACAAAGCTCAGTCATTGACTTACATGTGTGTTTCTCCTTATGAGTTCAGGGAAAGACAAAGCAAGTTTGAATCTTACTGCCCAGTTTGCCTCAGCTCCAATAACGTCCTTACGTTTTCTGGTACTCCGCCAAATCATCACGGTATGGTGCAATTCCGCGAGCATTATTACTGGCTGTGCGAAGCTCACTTGAACCACTTTTTGGCTGAC
This sequence comes from Ametastegia equiseti, assembly GCA_963989295.1. Taxonomy (NCBI): domain Eukaryota; kingdom Metazoa; phylum Arthropoda; class Insecta; order Hymenoptera; family Tenthredinidae; genus Ametastegia; species Ametastegia equiseti. The sequence continues at coordinate 8,187,767 of OZ022399.1, forward strand.
CCTTTCACGATCCTTTTATCCATGAACAAGGTGGTTTTACCCGAATATCGTGCCGAGATTGTTGATCAAGAAATTGACGTGAACCACACCTGCTGGGCGAAGAGGCTCAAGATTTGTGGTTACTGCCCTGTCAGTTACCTGGACAATTTGCCGGAGCGAAAGATCGTTCGAGGATTGAACACGCTCGGTGTTATGTTCAAGGAAGACTTGTATCTCTTCTGTTCGCGTGAATGTCGCGATAAGTTCATTTCTCAGCCCACAAAATACGCTGCCGTCGAGATTAACTTCAAGCACACTTTGCCACCGATAAAAGTAAAGGGTCTACCAAATCTCGGCTTCCTTGAACAGACAGTGGCCGTATTGATCGTACGCGCTGTAAACAGGGTCGGTGCTCTGAAAGTCAAGCTACCAGGAATGACGCCAGCGGTCACTGCTGCCGTTTATATCGGTGTTTACCTAAAAATTCACAACACAGAGAGCGACCTGAACGAAGTCGCTGTTTACGAGGAGGTCATGAGGCGCATGGACGCTAGACGCCACTTGCTGCAAGTCGCGCTCAGAAATGCTAAGAGGATGATCAATCCCCATGTATCGTTTCCGCAGGAAGATAGAATCGTTAAACCCAAAATCCGGACCCCACCTCAAACCCCACGCTCGTCTATTACTTCTGTCAAATTCCGCCGTGATTCCTCAAAGCCGTATTTCACCCTGGACGAGTACAGACATCAGTCAAGCAGCAGCCAATCTTACGTTTGAAATAATTGGTACCTGTTCCAACCTACTAGTCAATTCCTTTCACTTTCGCATCAGATAAATCGAAGGATAGAATCCTCCAAGGTCTGATAAAGGGAATACTTTTCTTTAACCACAGCTTACAAAACACTTCCATCCAGGATTAGGAACTTTTCCACCTTGCGCAATACCAAAAATCATTCCTGCAGTATGGGGAATTTCTGAGACTAGACTTTTGCGTTTCCTTTCCACTCAGGGTAGGTAATCAATCTCAAAAAGGACCTAGCTCGTGAAATCGGTGGTAATTTCTGCAGATAATTCAGACGTTGAAAACACCAGTGCAAATTGCTTTTGGAATTGAATGAACTCGTTATAAACCAGCGATAATATGAAGGGAGCGGTGCTTCTGACCATTTTATTTTGTTCAAGCACGTCGTGTCCCAGTCCCGGATGCACGGTTCGACTATCTGTGCGAGTACTTCAAGCCTCTCAGGTGAGTAAAGTCTTTTCAAGGTTACCCGATCAGGTTTAAGTCGATAAAACGCGGCAGCAACGACGACATTCGCGGTGAAGGAATTTTCCCACAAGCCCTCTCTCGTCGAGGAAACCATTCGGAATAACTAGGGAGAATTTCCATACGTCTTGTCCTTTATTCGACCGACGCGGTACGACCGGGACACGTGATCTGCAATGCAGATGAGCCCTATTTCGATGCTGAAATACTGACGCACCCTGAATACCCACCCCTACAACTTCTCGTCTTCATTCGCAGTACGGAAACCCGATTTTCACATATTCCACTAATTTTTTTTGACAAGATTCCTCCGCGCTCTTCATCTCTCATGCTTCAATTTCGAACGAACTGAGCTTCACAGCTTACAGATATCGATTTTTTGGCTGCTGTAAAGTGTTTCAAAATGATTTTGTCGGTTGTTTTTGATCTTGAGATGATTTTTTTGATCCTTAACTGCACGTGAACGTCTATAAAAGCCATGAAATACGACTACGTTGCTATAATGAATGCAGCCACTTTCAGCTCAGTGAGTCCATTCAGGCCTGAGTTGATCCGCAAAGATTCTAGATGCAAAATAACGCGATTGTCATTCAGGTCGGACGTCGTATTGAAATAGTATGCAGACTCGCGTAAGCACATGTACAAGTAAATTCACCCATACGAAAAAGCCCTGACATTTGACGGCGCCTGGCGTCGCGCGACGCCCGACGCGTCGGGGTGCTCTGGCACGTGTCAACCAAAGTCGCCAGACTATGATGAAAGCCCGCTAATGTGGGCTCTGTGCCCCACGCCTCTCTTCAAAGGCTAATTGTTTAATGAGGCCAACATTAGCATTTAAATGCAGCTCATTGTCACTAGGGGTCGCGCAGTCTCTTTCTCCCTAACTCTCTCTCTATTCCCTCTTGTGTCTATATCCACGCATTTGCGTGTGCCCCTTTGATCCCAATTCAGAGAACGACGCTATTCCATGCTCCCTGAACCTGGGGATAATGATAATCTCGAACAATTTACACAACGAAGGAAATGACCTCTCTGGACTGAATAAAGGTCCATCATAATCTGACTTACCTTTTCTTGACCGAGACTCTTAATCACTGTTCTGGTTCATCGTTTCTAGCAAGGTACCAGGGTTCCTGAACGTTGTCGACATCGCCGGACTTGTTAAAGGCGCCGCCGAAGGACAGGGTCTGGGTAACGCCTTCCTATCGCACATCAGCGCCTGCGATGCCATATTCCATCTTTGTCGTGAGTTCGATATACCAGTTCTTAAAATTTTTGTTCATAACCGATTTTTGAATGCTTCTCGAGAGTCGGAGAATCAATGCTGGAATCTTATTGACAAACTTTCATATTCACTTGACGAACCGTTTCATGCAAACCGATTCATTGCCCTTCACATCCTTCACCGATCAAGATTAAAACTGGACAAAGAAACATTGGCCAACAACAATGAAATATGAATTGATTGCCGCAATAGCAATACTTGATACAGTTCGATACCATCAGCCCACTGACACCTTTCTGGTACATTTTATCGGAGCTTTGCAATGCAGTTGACAAAGCCATTAATCAAAGTCACTAACAACGCTTCGAAATCGAAGCTACCTGTAGTGTCCTAATACTCAGGAAGCCTCTGGCTTTGCTGAACGAAGTAGGAACTGATAAACGCCTCTTTGCCCTTGAATGAATGTTTGATGTGTGTACCTCTCTAGGACTACAGTACGGTAAGTTTAGTTGCACAGTTTTTTGTAGCTACAGCTTTCTTTTGCTTAAACCGTCAGAACTACCAGACCTGTTATATAGAATAAAAAACATGCACCGTAACGTTCTGAGGCTCATCTCTGCATCATGACTAATCCTGAGCCTTTTTCGCTGTCGTAGAATCATTATGAGACACTGACAAGAATCGTCTAATACAGTAGGTATGCCTTACTTGCCCAATGAATGATGCATGAACACGCAGCGATCCCCACCATTACTTTGCCCACAGTCATCAAGAATATCATGCATGTTGTGTCGTTCACTTATACCTAATGTATAGTATTTAATTCACCATACTTTTCTGTTTGGGACCTCATTTTACCATCATTCAAATAAAGTAGATGAGACGTTGCATCATGAATGATAGCTGGCAAATTCGCGAACTAATCCGATAGAATAAAATCAAGTTTTGTTCGATCGCGAATTCTGAGTAGAATGACGATGAAAGGTACGCCACAGCCTCCCGCAGCGTAAATTGCTGCAGAAGATCGGACGGCGACGATAGTATAGAGGATTTTTTCTTCAATAAACGGCACACCCATTCGCTTAGCATATAATAGAAGACTGGTAAGTATGATCGACTGATAGCTGAACGTGCCCAGCGAGTCTTATTAAAATCCGCTAACGTTCTACTTGACGAAAGATATGAGCTTAAAGATATTAGACGAAAAAGACTCAATGTTGAGCTAGTTTTTATTTCGACGGAGATGAGTGAATGAGTTTATACACAAATTTTGGCCCATGTATGTTCCTTGTCCACAATTATTCAACAATTCGTTGCATTGACTCCCCAATGAGAGAATGGCGTATAATTTTCGCAGTCAAGCTGATAGTGAGCTGTTATTTTCGTGGTAAAACGCGTTTATAGGTTCAATAAATAATGTGGAAAGTTCTGACGGTAGACGCATATGTACGTACCTACCTACCTACCTACCTTCTGCAGTAATTTACCTCAGGTTTCGCCCTCTTCTCAATATCCCCTCAGCTTCATCCCACGCACTCTCGAAGAACATATTTATTCAATGACTTGAGGGAAGTGAAGGAAAAAGATGGAGTTAACCATATCGTAAATAACCAATACAACAATCATCCAACTTTTTATCGAGGGTTGCAAATAATCATGTGCCGGCTGTTTCAACTACCTCGCAAATAATTCCCACAGCTTTTCCATGCCAATCAATTACAACAGAACAAATCAGTTAGCTTATAATCATTCATTACTCACTGTAATCTATGAGGGATTTGCAACGACTGATGTCAAGGAAACAGCCCACCCAATGTCGACATTTTGTTGATACTTATTTTTCAATCGAAATCGCTACCAATCAACTCCAATTCGCAACTCAACTCGAATGAAGAATTCCAAAGTCTTTGATAAGGCTGTCAGACGAACACAAAACACAAATATTTTTTTTTCGCAGGAGCCTTCGAAGATGACGATGTAACTCACGTAGAAGGTGAAGTGGATCCTGTGAGGGATTTTGACATTATCAGCGAGGAGTTAAGGCTCAAGGACATCGAGTTCCTGAATGCTCATCTTGAGAAGTTGGAGAAATTAGTTGTACGAGGAAACGACAAGAAGCTGAAGCCTGAATATGTAAGTGACTGACTTGATCCACAACTTATTCACGCAGGTAGTTTTGATCAGGCAATTAGGTACGCGCTATGCCCCGCCATTAATTAGCCAGGACGTCAGGAGGATGAGTTGCACCCTTTCCTGTTTTCCTGATCGGATATCTTCGTTTTCACCATCTGGATATCTTCGGGTGTAATCGAAAAGCTTCCGGAATGAAAAGTCCAAGTATGAACAAGCGTCTGTGAATCTATCAAGTCCATTTTTTCCCGTTTTATTTTCAGCCATCACAAAGACCTACCAAGTTTTCAGATTCTAAAACAGTTTTTGCTTCATTGGATACCGATGACGACGAGTTTGATGACTTTGAAGGTATTCCTTTTCGGAGTCAAAGAGGTTATCATTTTTCTGAAATTCGTTTCCAATGAATCAAAAAACCGATAGATGAATCGCTAGCAAAACGATATTTCCAAACATTTTCTGATATTTCCAAAAATTTCTCGATATTTACCATTATTTTACCATGTTGCCCAACATTTCTCAATATTCCCCCATGTTTCCTCATATTTCTGACATTTCCCAATATTTTCCGATATTTATCAGATTTCCCGTGCGATTCACCATTCGGGTTTTTTTTTGTTATGTCTCGACTATTTTTGACATTTCACGACATTTCCTAATATTTCCTGACATTCCCCGGAATTTCACAACGTTTCCCGACATTTTCTACTATTTGTACCTACACCAGATTTCCTTTGTGATTCACCCCTCACCAAAAAACATAAAAATAGAAATTGTAAAAAAATCGTTATTAAGCCGAAACGATCCGAGTATTACGATTGAGAAAAATCTGGGCATAGTCGAGCCAAAGTTGCCCGGATGAACAATACGTGAACCGTATAAGGAGGACGTAATGGACCATGATCGTATAAACGTGTCATCTCACGGTCCATTGTTCGTGGCAATAACATCGCTTTCAATATTAGTACAAACTGCCTCCGGGGATCTTTTGGCTTTCATTTATCGGCGGTAAGATTACACGGAGAGTATCGTCATTCCGTAAATCGTTTTTGATCATATCTCAACGTAGCTGGGCAAACAATTTTGCTACACCACGGTGGTCTTTCGTCTAAAACTTACATCCCACAGTATACGTAGGTATATACGTATATTTTACATGATAAAAATACGAGCAAAAACTGAAAGTGTGATGCGATAGTTTTTACTCTTGTACAACAACCGCGATCAAGAAATATCGATACAGCTTGTGTTCTCTCGGGTCGAAAAAAAAAAAAAATTCAATACGAAAGGCAAACATCAATTTGTTAAATCGAGGTGGTGCACTCCGGGCGGCATGACTTGCGAACACCTCCTACAGGTCTGAAGATACTAATATAACTCTCAACACGACCCCGTGCTGAGATTGAACCAAGCTCCAGCTGGTCCATACTCTATTATCGCCTTGTAAAAATTCCGAAACGCCATTGGCCCGATTTGATTCATCATTTTGTCTTTTCTTTTCTGTTCTTTTCATTCTCAGCTAATCTGCTACGTGCGCAAAGATCTGTTCCTAATTTGTCAATGAATGGTAACTGGAATAGATGGCCACTTGCCTAAAAACATTAGCGTTCACGATTTCACATTGATAAGAATCGGGTGAAAATATTATTTTGCAAACCAAGAAAATTGCACGATACACTTCATTTTCATCGATCCGATAAAATCAACATAGCATAACCCCTCGCGACTCTCTTTGTATCCACAAGGAAATAAGCCTCGGCAAAGTACGTCTTGGGGCATGAAAAAACGGCATCGGTACAAAGCATTCAATTTTCGTACCATGAACGACTAGCGATGATAGCTTTCTTGCAGATCCTCAAATCGATCGAGATCCTAACAAATTGCACACTGTCTCAACTATTCCTCTTATAGGTAAATTCGTACTTACTGGACCGTTTTAATTGTCCACACCAATCTCGCGGCAATTGGGCGGAAATATTCTACTTCTGTCTATGCTTTCGGGGCAAATCAATAATGATGGGTCAAGATGAGGTACGATTTACATTGCATTGGTGCAAATATGTGAACCACTTTTCTCCAAACGTTTACAACAAATTAGTTTAGGATGAAAAGAAAAATGTTCTTATCCATCCACTCGATTCAATAAACCACGTTGGCCCACCTTGAATGACTTATAATTTTGAAGAGAAATAAAAAATATTTCCAAAATTGAATTACGATCTAACCGTAATATTACTGAGTCTTCTGGGACTGGTGATTAGTCCAGCGAGGTTCGAGGATTGAATCAAAAATAGTTTACCACGTACAGGAAATTATCGAGCCAATTACTTCGAGTGGCCAACGTCGGCGTACAGCAGTTGTAGAAATTTACTCTTAAGATGGCAATCAAGAGGTCTGACCTGCCAGTGGAAGCAGTATATTTGAAAAACTTTTAGCAGATTGCGAGGAACTCTTAAACTGCCTAAGGTTCCTGGTAAAGGGTGGACGACGCCGTTAGAATATACCAATTGATTTTTTCTTAGAAAATTGCATCCTGCTGCACATCGCTTTTCTTTTCTCTTTGCTTCTCGATAATCGAGAAAACGAACTTCAACTGCAACCACTCTCTTCTATCTCAGCTTTTTCATCCGAAACATCAGACGAAAGTGAGCTACGAAGTAATTTGAAAATGTCGAACATTGATACATAATATATATACCTATTGTATGTGTGTTTCACTTATGCAAGCAGCCTTCGCCAGTGAGTGAATTCGCGTAAAAAGCACCTTTCTTTGTTATGGCTTGGCTGATGGTTAATGGAGCACTTCTCAGGAAAATAACAGTAATAATACTTCAGTTATGCGACGAAATAAGTTGAGCCTTGGCAGTTCAGAGTGGCTCAGTCCATTGCCGCCAAATGTTATCTTACTTGTTTAACGGTTTACTTGGTAAACATATCTTCGGATTTGGTATGATCTTGTAAAATGGTTCGAAGAGGATTCCAAAGGATATAATTGTAAGCAAAGACATCATTGTTTGCAGGAAACACTGCTCAAGGTAAAAACTACTCTGGTGGACGACAAGAGGCATATCAGGTTTGCTGATTGGAGCGCAAATGACGTGAGTTCTAATTTTCTTTACACAGTATACTGTATAGGCTTGCAGTTTTCGGAGAAGTTTTTAGCTTATTTTATTTTATTTTTTTCATTCTTCACAACGAAGTAATTTTTTCTAGCTAATTTTGAAACGGAGATTGGAATAATCTAAGTTCAAAACTCGCGATCTGTATCAGGCTAAACCATGTCAGAAACAAGGTGCTGCAAAAGGAGTGAATTGAAATTGACTTTCCCGCAAATTGTACAAGAAGCTATTGTACTAAAAACTATTACTATGGCAGCCCGTTGTTATCCAAGTTCTGCGAATGTATTTCTTGCTTACGAATTGTTCCTGCGAAATGGCACAACAACGGCAATCTTAAAACTGCATTTAACAGCTTTGGTCAGGAACCGTGGCATAAATTTTCGACTGATACTTACGACTCTTCTTGTCCTTTTTAATTGATTTCATTTTCGCGAGGCTATAGTTTGGAATTAATTTTTAACAAACGTCTATAACAATTGAAAAGAGTTGAAGTGCAGTTGAGCGGAGAGAATAATTTCTATAACAATACGCGAAGAGGAAGAAAGAGAGAGAGAGAGAGAGGCTTTTTTAATTTTCAGACTCGATGGTTTTGCGTTTTTCTTTACACCGTGCTACGGTTCTTACACAATTATCGTCATTAAAGTATAACCGAGTTCTGGAAACTAGTGTAAAATAAAGCACGATTCTACATAGCAAATAGAATATAGCGTAACAATATTTAATACGATGTAATCAAACTTACAGATCGAAGTACTCAACAAGTACCTATTCCTCACTTCCAAGCCCGTTATCTACCTGGTAAACCTTTCCGAAAAGGACTATATCCGCAAGAAGAACAAATGGTAAGTCAAATTATCAATTCAATCATTGCAGCAGCTCTAATATAAAACTTTGCTCGATTGATGAAAATGCGATTTGGCATTATTCAAAAAACTGAAGATGAAACGACGAAAAATCTATGTTCTTTGCTTATGTTAGAAAAATCGAGCCTGATTCAAAATCAATTCATTTCATCGGCATGTTTTATTATAAATTATTCTAAAACAGCTACAACGCGAATCTACTTGAAATCAAGGGGTTTCGAAGTTCAAACCGTCACAAAATACGGGAATTTGAGAAATTCAATTTTTGGACTGAGTCATCCGCGATTAGGTGCAGAAAAAATGATCGACTCTTCGAAAAGTGACAATTTCAATTCAATTTCAATTCAACAATTGTTCTAATCTAATTTCGAGCCATAGGTTCGCTGCGACACGTCTTTCAAAAAATTACGATTCTGGAGTAATCGAGTCATAATTCTCGTAACGGTGCATCTAATTTCCTAATTTTGTTCGGCAGGTGTTTGAAAATGAACTTTGATAACAGAAAAAATTGACTTTGAACTATGTTGAATTAATTCTTCGAAAGAATTCTTCGCGAGGATTTAGAATTGATTGTTTTTCCGTCCATCGATGCGGAGATAAAATAGAGAAATAAAGTAGAGCTTTGCGAATGTTTATATAGGCAGTTGGATACCGCATATGACGGTATGTACATTGTACATACGTATACCCATATGGTCGCGCATTACTAGATCTATTATTCAGACACGATTTATAGGTATCCGCTTGAGATAATGGCGTGGGAATCGGCAGTTGAAAATTAAACGTTCTGTGTATGTCGTGTTGTGCGATTGTCGGCCAATCAGCTTGACGATTCAGATTTCTCGTATCACAACGACAACAACAATCCACCCATTTCACTTCGTATTTACCTTCGTATATATAAACCTATATCTGTCTTCTATATACTTTTCCAATAAAATCAAATCCCTCGCTTGTTAGTTTTTATTCCTGAATATCTACAATCCATTCTCATCGGTTTTGAAATCACTAAATTGGAACAGACTTTGGTAGAATTTGAAAGTCTGAGAAAATCTCTGCTGCACGATGTTTAGAATTTTTTGAAATTGAATCGTCGGGTAAACATCTTCAACTACATCTTCAAATTTTTTAGACTCGTTTGAATTCTTTCGTTTGGAAAGTTTAAATTAGAAATAGTTTTTTTTTTTTTTTTATCAAAAATACGCGGAATGGTTCAGACAATTAGAAATCAGAATAAATCGATCCAACCAAATCCATCTTCCGATTAGAACGTCTGTTTGATTTAACAGGTTGATCAAGATCAAGGAATGGGTCGACAAAAATGATCCTGGATCCATCCTGATACCGTTCAGTGGTATTTTCGAAAATAAGGTCTTCGACATGGATGATGCCGAGCGGGCGAAATACTTCGAAGAGCACAAGGCGACTAGGTAAGCAAATTGGCTAATTAAATCGAGAAAAACTAATCAAACTAAATTTTCAGCTGTGAAATTTGAGTTTCTATGAAATAGCTGAAGATTTTTTTAGCTGACCCTTGCCCCCAGTCATCGTGAATTCTTTGTAGAAAAATTCTCGTGACTCGTTTTTTGAAGATGACTAAATAAATTAAGGGGCTCTGTTTGCAAAACGCGTACGTGTAGCCGCGTCTTGAATGCAGCAAATTCGCGCTTCATTGACCAGGGAAAGAATCCCTTGGGAAGTTTAGGTCCTGGAGAAGATCCTGTCAAGGTCTTAACTGTTAACCCCGTCGAGCATGGGTTGCGGCTTGGGCTAATAACGGAGAACTTTCCCGGAGACCTAGACTTATCCCTTTCGCGCCGCGTCTATAGAACTATAAAAGTATAACTATGGCCGTTAGTCCTGGCTCATTATATTTTTACGAACGGCTATTCAAATTCTTGCAAAATTGCGTAAAAACGCCTGGCCACTACCCAGGGTATAATCTGAAGAGGGAGTTGGTCAGCCGGCAAACGAGCGACTGGGTCACTCTTAGCCACGGGGGTTCTCGTAATACTCGGTGTCTTCACTCTGAATTTTGCCCAATTTTTCTCACATATATATATATACACGTACAAACTACTTTTTACGATCTTTTATCCTTCCTTTTTTTTTTTCAATTTTTTTTTGGTTCACCTCTGGATTGCGTTTCGCCCCATCCAACCCCTTCGCATTCACGTAATAATTTCAATACTTGAATCTAATTGTTTTGCCAAATTCGTGATTCGATATAGAATTGAAAATTACTAACTCGCAAAATTACCCGATAGGATAAAATAGCTATTGCTAATGAATTAGTCAGCAACGAATGTAAATTTTGCAGTATCTTTGCATACGAAAGAGAGATCAAGTCTCATACCATCGCAAATTTCAGTTCGATGTGTCAGGCCGTTTTTTGATTGTCGTGAATAGATCAGTAAAAATTATGCATCTTTGCAAACATCACAGGAATTTCCAACACTTTTTTGCTCTCGCAAAATCCAGATTCGCTGTCAATCGTCAATTCTAAGAGTTCTGAAGCTCTTTGAGGTTAGCTTATCGTAAATTACGTGAACCTTGACAATCTTTTTCATTAGTCCTCGTTTGGTGGCAAATAGAGTGATATTCTCTATCTGGCTAGATATCAAGGGAACACATAAGTTTCTGATTTTTGAAAAATCAATTTTTCTGAAATCGCGTATATCCGAAGCCCCGTTCATGTATTAGCATAAAAAATTATTGTAATCGACGATTTTCTCAATTTTTTTTCCCCAACTTTTAGCGCGAAATCACTCAAGAATTCTCAAGAATCTTCGAACCGATCTGAATTCAGTTTTACTCATAAATCGTCCATTTCATCGTCCTTAAAATGATGAACCAGAAATTTGATATCTCGATTTGGTTTCTCCTATATAAAATATTAAGTGTGAGAAATATTGGGAATTGAGCAAAAATATTTTTAATATTCTGCGAATCTGGTTCCTCATTGGGCAATATTCATAATTTATTGTTTTCAAATCGACGTTTTTCGAACTAAACCGCATTATATTTCCTATAACAACGGTATGAATCAGATATTGATTTCGATTATTTTCCATGCCAAATTCTGGAGTTGGATTTTGCTGAATCGAATACTGAGGCGTTTACTTTTTTTTCGGGATTTTCGTGTCGAAAGACAACTGTGTGATTTTCCACGTAAATTTTTCATCGAATAAAGAATCTAAACGAAAACGTATAAGCCGGGGCTTTTGTCCCGGAGAACCTGTAATCTGGCATTGATTCCGCATTGATTTGGCGTCAGATTCTCGTACTGCAGGCGTAGGTACGTTGAGATCGGTTATCAACTGGCCCCAGCTGATTCTATAGTGCCAAGTGAGCTACGCCCCCTTTCAAATCCGCGCCAACTGTGGTAACCGGTATTTTACCGATTACTTTTTCATCAATAGTCGCATTCGGACGCTTAAATAACCCTCGGCCGCAAACTCTCTTCTATTTTTCTTCCCCATCCTTTTCAAATTGTAGTTATTCCGTAACGCGTTTGTGGCTATGCCACCATATCGCCTGCTCTTTGACGAAAAACGGTAAACAAAATAACCGATTCACTATCATCGAGTATTAATTTACCGCTTAAAAATCACTCTGTCATTTTTTTCAAATTTATTCAATAATTTCCCAGTCCCTCGAATCAGTTTTCATCATATTTCCAAGGTTTTTAGTTGCCTCTTTAGATTGGCGTTAGATGACAAATAATTCTTCGAATATTTTCGTGTTTTTTTTTTTTTTTTCTCTTCATGATCACAGCACTTTTTTAAAAAGTTTTTTTTTCGATGCATGCCTCAGAAATTATAAGTTGTATATATATTTTTGTTAACATTATGTCTTGTCTGCGCTCACTTACGGTTCTTTTTACTTAAGATGGAATAAATATCTAGCGAATTAATGCAATTACGATTCTGCTCAACAAAAAGAAAAAAGGAGACAAAAAAAAAAAAAAAAAATAAAAAGAAGATAAAGAAGAGAAGGAAGAAGTCCCGTTAGAAAATCATAGCGTCTTATACAGCGAGGGCCCCTCGACTCTATTAGCGATTACATAATGTCCCATAATGTGTGTAATCTTATGAAATCACAAGAGTGAAACCGATGCCTCCTATACACGGCTCGCTTCCTTCGCTCCTTCACTCCCTTACCCCCAAGATTGGTGTCTATGATTATACAGGACTCTTTTGATTTATTGAAAAATCAAAACGCCGAACCAATCGACGGATACTATTGCGAAATATCGGTGCTTGTCACGAATTATTCAACTTAACTGCGGAGGACTCAAGTGAAATTTCGAAAAACATCCATTCCTCCATTTTTAATATGACTTCGAAAAATCTACTCGAAAATTTCTCCCAGAAATATCTAGACAATGTTAGTGAATGTGTTGAAAAAAAATTATCAATTTTCTACTATAAACAAGCAAGCTGAAGAAAATTTGTGGTTATTTTCTGAAATTGGACAATTGGCCAATTGATTTCATCAAAATTTGATCGAAGTCTTTTTTTTTCTCCTCTTGGGACTTAATTTTTAGTGAATAAAAAACAAAACACTTGTCTTGGCTCGTTTTTGGAGTCTAAAAATTAATTTTGGGACAGATGTATGAATGTTGAACCTAACTGTGCGACCCAGAGCAAAGAAATAGCCTAAATAATTTCGGTGCTGGAGATCAGGCGGCGAAATACCCGGCAATCAGAGGGCGGGTCGTGCCACGATTTTATTTCCAGGTCACAAATCGCAGGATTTAAAGAATGGTCTTCGAATGATAAAATTGCGCCGTTGCGTTCGCTCGTCCGGCTTTATGTGTATTCCTTGAAGTCTACAGCGGCCCCAGAGATCGCTGCAGAATACAGTTTCTAGGCGCGTGTAACCCGTCATTAGGACATATTTGGCTCGAGACAATCACGTTTCGTTTCGTGGACCTTGTCTCTTTCCATGTCGTTTTTTTTTTCTCTCTCATTTTTTCTCATTTTGTTTTTCTCTTCTTATACCTCGTTCACCAAATTTTCTTTCTCAAATCCCTGCACCGAATCATTCATTCCGTAATTCAAGGCCCCGTATTGTTTTTATAAAAGCTACATAAAAATATGACTGATCGATGAATTTTCATCATCTGATCTCCATCCATTATAAAAAAATTCTTCAACATTTTTGCCATTATTTTGCCAAAAAATTATGAAGAAATCACAAACATCAATCGCATTTCTGATGGATCGAATCTTTATGCCGATTATTTGGATTTCGATTGCGAAAATTTTGATCGAGGATTTGAAAAGAAGTATAAAGAACACTTTTAGAAATCTTGAAAGCGTATCTTCATTCCTCAACCTCTTTTCTAATTCTTGTGATTATTTTTCACATTGCAGTGCGTTGGACAAGATTATCGTTCAGGGATACAAAGCGTTGCAGCTTCAGTATTTCTTCACTGCTGGTCACGACGAGGTCAAGGCTTGGACAATTCCGGTGAGTCGTTCGATTTTTCTTTTAGCATGAATCTACAATCTTTCCGAGATATTGTCTGTTCGCTGATTGTATAATACTAGAGTAGGATTCAACAATACAATTGACACAATCGTGATAATTGACGTGCCAATTGATCAGCAAAGTTCAATCGGTATTTCAATATTTGTAATTGGCTTCTGATTTTCATCAGCTTTCACAATTATGACGATATACTTTCGCAGTTTCAATCTAGCCGATGATTTTCCATCTCGATGCACGAAAATTCTGTGATGTAGATTTGTCATTTCTTAGATATGTATCTGGGATTATGAACAGCAGTTAATTGGATCAAGTGCAGTATTACAATTTTTGTAATTTCGATACTGAATCATTCGTTGTTTGATTAGGGAATATAAAACACGATTTTCCACTTGGAATTTTCCGAAGTTATTTTTACAGCAAAAACATTTACGATCATTGTGAAGTAGTTAACAACGATAAAGAAGAATCGAACAAAAGATCATGATACTTTTCCATTTTGCAAGATCGGAGAATAAGTTTAAAAGATTACAACTTTGACGAATATTCTGTCAATTTTTTTGGTCGATTTTTGGAAATCGAAGAGTTTCACGCTCTTTGATTTATTCTTCTTTATCACTGTTATAAATTTCACATTAATCATACATGTTTTTGCCGAGAAAATAGCTTTTGAACATCGTGTTCCGTTTCCCTTCAACACGTGGAAGGGTGAATATCTAAGGGTGGATTTTCTTGGCACTTTAACCCATAGTCACCGAAATTCGCGTTGGTAAAGACGGCGGTTACCGTTCTATGGTCATAACGACTGATGGTTTCCTCTTACCTTCACCCGAGCTTGGATTGTAAACCTTAAGCACCAATGGTCGGTATTATGGAGTGAAACTGTCTTATCAACGATTCGGTCATGAAATCGATTTCTCAGCGATGAAGGGCTGATTTAAGAAAGAGTTCGAAAGGCAACCATAAAGTTTTTGGTAATGACCAACGTGTAAATTACATAGCTGAATGTTTGTTTTAATTTGACTTCAGAAAGGAGCTAAAGCGCCTCAAGCTGCTGGCAGAATTCACACTGATTTTGAAAAAGGTTTTATCATGGCTGAGGTGATGAAGTTCGACGATTTCAAAAACGAGGGATCTGAAGCCGCAGTTAAGGTAAGTTTTTTTTTGTTTGTTTTTTTTTTACTGATCTTTCCTCAAAGCGATATAGCTTCATGTAAGAAGAAAACCGAATTCGTTATCACTTTTCAATAAACTTAGGCCTTGCATCATACTACTGCGACTGATACTGCATGTCCTTTAATTTGATTATAAAAGGAAACTCAATAGAAAATCTTACTTTCAAAGAAAATTCCTAATTTATGCTCCCATTTCGTTCGAATGATAGTTTCCTTACATGAATAGCTGGTAGATGATTATTTACAACTTTTCGATCAAATTTCGATCCTTGTAACAAGCATATTTAATTTTTTGACGTGTTGGAAATGATAGTTTTTGACAAAACTTTAAAAATCTCTGTGAACGTGATATTTCTTGTGAGGATAACAAAAATTGGTACATCCAAACTTGGCGATTCATTCATCGACACAATGAACAAATATAACTTGAATCGGTGGATCTATAAGTCATATGAAGTCTTACATCAATTGAATTCAATATCAAAGGCCAAAGAATGTGGTTTGTAACTAGTTATGGGTACAAAGCGATAAATTTTCTTGCTTTTTGCTCCCACGGGGTTCGATACGGTTCAAAACAAATCTCGGTATCAAAAATACCAGATCGGAAGGCAGACGTTATGTGATTTTTAACAAAAAGATGAAATGTTATTACATCAATATAATAATATACGAAGAAATTTGAAGTTACGCGGTAATTTTTTTCGATGTATTTTTTTTTTTCTTTTCATAGGCAGCGGGTAAATACAGACAACAGGGTCGTAACTACGTCGTCGAGGATGGAGACATAATTTTCTTCAAGTTCAACGCCGGTGCAGGTCTTAAGGATGCCAAAAAGAAGTGATGGCGCGCGTTTCTTGTGCTGGTGCTTGTTCATCTCTACTTCAATGTTATTCAATTTCCCAGTCCAGGGTGCAATGAGTTTGATGATCGAGATTTGATTATGCGTTTCGCAGACTGTTCTGGATTAGTTTTTTATATCTCATTAACTCTTCGAATAACATTTTTCGAATTCAATTTTTTTACTGAAAATAATAGCGTGCTTGATATTTAATGATAATTATAATCATTGCGCCTTCGATGAACTTCCACTGGTGTAGATATCGATCTAGCGTTTTCTATTCGGCATTTATCATGCTAGCGGCTTCTCCGCCTTTACAAGAAGAACCTAGACGAGGATGAACAAAAGTGAAACAGAAGAAAAAAGAACACTAGCATTTATTTGTACTTTTCTGTATTTATTTTCAAATCTTTGAATAAATTTATGCCATTTATGTCCAATTAACAAATTTTTGTCGAGAAAACCTTCGACGATCTCAGGCAAACACGATGATGAAACAATGCGAATGTGAAGTACCTCTTCGCGGTTCTCTCAACGCTGTGAAGATTGAAAGCAATGGCTTTTATTTCATCTTACTGATAAGAACAATATCAGACGGCTTGTGAAAAATCATGATCGTAAAATCTTTCCATCCAATGGAGAGACTTTGTAAGGGGAACTGCTGATAATTAGTCAGGAGTAGCTGCGCCTCCATGAGGATGAATGACAATTGCTCAGCCACCAAAAATTTGAATGACGTTAGACTGCAGGTGTCTAAATCAGCATAAAAAATAAGACTAGAATAGAATAGACAGGAGTTTCGGAGATTTGATCCGTCCAAGTTGAGATTTTAACGGAAATTTCAATTCGTGTATCCGATTGATCCCCACGCAGGTTGTATTCGCAATATTCCAATTTCTCCAAATTCATTCCCCCATTCAAATCTGAGAAAGCCCGTTTGTGAGGATTCTCAATATTTGGATATTTGGATTCGTGTCCAGGAGTTGGATTTGAGTTGATATTCATGGGATTGGGTCAGTTTTAGTAGATATTTTTATTTGTACAGATTCACTCCGATACAAGTTACTTATGTAGGTATGTATGTATGTACATTAGACCTGTCCTTAAGAAGGGCAAAATCGAATTTTAATGGTCTTACCCCCCAAATCGGTTCGAAATAATTCAAAAACAATGTCAGAATTTTTTGGATTTTTTTCATCAATATTTACCCACCCCTATAAAGCCTTACTTTTTCCCATAAGAAAAGCATTGAGTTTTCGTGGCTTTTGGCATTTTTTTTACGGTTGCTCTAATTATCAGCCAAAAAATCCGAAATTCTAGGGAAATGTTGACAGTCATGTTACCTTTTTGTCGTATTTTTTTGAATTAATTTGAACCAAAAGCGGTTGAGTCGGAAATAAAGTCCTATATGCAACACGGGAATAAAGCAGATCATTCCCTCAGGCTTACTGCCCTCGCGGAAATTCCCTCGGGTGATTCCTGCCCTCGCTTCGCTCGGGCAGTAAACCCACCCTCGGGAATTCCGTTCGGGCAGTAAACTTACCTTCGGGAATAATCTTCCGCTTTATTCCCTTGTTGCATAATGTACTATTTGGCTCAACTCGTTACAGCACTCGCCTTCCTCCTCTCGTTTCGCCAAAAAAGCCTTTCCGTAGTCGTGACGAAATGTACTATTAGCGGGCGTAAATTGTTTTCTAGCGGGCGTAAAGAGTTTTTAGCGGGCGTAAAGAGATTTTTCTGACGCTAACCACTTTTGATTTCAGTTACGCGATACCTATTTCCCTTCTGTAAATATGTATATACCATATATATTATTTTTAATCGGTTCAATATTACTGAAGGCGCAAGGTCAAGAAACAACGCGAAAGCCTCACATGTGTTACAAAAAATATGGTGTGCAGCTAGGGCGAGGGCTTTCTGCCCTCGTGTGTATCTTATAGCACTCGTCTCCAGCTCGAAAGACGCACTCGCCTTCGGCTCGTGCTTGCTCGCCTACGACTCGTGCTGCAAACTCCACACTCGGGCGAGAAAGACCCCCTTCTCGCCCTAGGTGCACAATATACTATTATTGCACTTTTCGACCACAATAGTCACATTTTTTAAGTTTGAAAAGTCTCCAGGGTATCAATGAGTCTCAAATAAATTGCTACAAGTATTGATTCTTGATTCAAATGTAAAGAACCAATTCCAAAAATTGATGAAACATGAAAGACAGGCATCTGACATTTTTTGGTTGCCTGACATCATTTTGAACGAGAAACAATATTTTTGACGTGCTAATTAGATGGGAATCCTAAAGCCTCGTTGAGCGACCTCTAAACTTCAAGATACAACGCCCTCCTTGAACGAGGAGCTTTTTGATGTCAAAACCTAAAGCTTTGAGTGGTAGGAGCGAAAAAAAATCAAAGTCAATTTTCGACACACCCTAATTATTAGGGCCTAATACATACCTACATCCTGCAGCGACATTAAGTCTATCGCCCCTGAAGTATGCAACCAGAAATACAAGACTTTTCAACTCTCAGTGGGCTAGGCTAGTATTATAGCTCTATAATTGGCGATGAAGATATTTATTTTGGAAAAATAGTACGTACAGTTTCAATATGTGCTCAGATTACGACACCGATAGGTATTGCATATTTTATCCTGATAGATTATGATTCCGAACTCATTAAACTGGAGGAATGAGTTCGACAGTTGGCGTTGTAGATTTCACATGATCTTGCTGGAATTGCACTATGTCCAGCTGAACCTGAGGCAACTCACAAATAAAGCTCTGACGATGTCCGCAGGGGACATCATTGAGCGTTCCATTAATCCACGCAGCTCCACAATCTTCGCTCGCACCCAAATCATTAGGTTCCCCTGGGTACCACCCTTCGTATCCTGCTTTTGCCAAGGATTCACCATTCACGGTTAAGTACTCCCCCTCCAGAAAAATATCGTGAAAGCCAATGTGGGCCGCTCGTAAGTTCGATTCCTCAAGAAGCTGACCGATGATTTGCGCCTCAATATCGGAATTGATGATCGCCAAGTGACCATCTTCTTTTTGGCAGATACGCCGAGCTTCGTGCCAACTTGCCTCTTCAGTGTGAACCTCGTAGTAACCAACATCTGCTCTGCGATGAAAATCGGTAGCCTATTATTTTCTTTATAATTGGAAAATTGCGCCAAGTTACGTGCATACGCTAATTTATATTCACAAAAATAAAGTATCCGATTATGCTCACTTTTTAACACCTCAGTGTTTATTTTCTCTTTTCCTATCAAGTTTGACTTCTAGGAATGTGAATACCTTTCGACATCTTGCACCTTTTTGCTCCTTTGACAGTAAGTCAGTCATTTCCACAGCTAGTCGTATCAATTTAATGGTCAGCATCAGTTGACTGAGATGAAAGAATTGTACAACTTACTGTGAAAATGACCGACTTACTGTCAAAAGAGCAAAAAGGTGCAAGATGTCGAAAGGTATTCACATTCCTGAAACTCAAACTTGATAGGAAAAGAGAAAATGAACACTCGATCTACCTTGGAACATCATTAACAAGTTTAATGTTTCTAGATTTCATCATGATTCAATTAAATTCAACTACCATATTTGTCAGGAATATTTTATTGTACATTATGCTCAAAAACGAATCAAAAGTTACCAATCTACAGTAAAATACCCGAAATCGAAAGTTCCATGACGAAAACCACAATTTTTTGTAAGGCTCAAAACGCGTGAATTGTTATTACCGCTAATAAGCCGCTCCAAAAGCATATTGAAGTGGCGATTTGGAGAAGCTCCCAAGCATTTATATACCGTGGAAGTATGCATTGACAAGTGCTCTTGTAAAGTACTATAAGTAGGTGTTTCTCAATCAAATTTGATTTTTGTATTTAATGCCAGCTTTGGAAGCTGCTTGCCCCACTGTGCAACGCTAAAATGCCCAATGAACGATAACTGACAATTTCGATCGAATGTCAAATTGAGCGTGTCTATTAGTTATAGACTCGCTGTTTTCGACTTTAAATGACTCCCCCCTACCATTGCGATTTTATCCTCACAGCAATTCACATTTACGCGTAATCATTGGACGTGGAAAGAAAACCGGTCATTTATTTTGATCAATTTTGTTGCGGTTGATTTTCTTAGGCAAAAAAAACTGTGCTTCGTGAACTAAACGTTATAAAAAATTATACAGAACAAAGTCATAGAGTTAACGGATCTACAAGGTAACGTATTGATATCGAGAATACTACAAGCGTGTGGACGATTATATTACCAAACACACAGACACACACACACGCACACATACACCCACGGCATCGCAAAGTATATATTACATGTACTTATTACAAGTACATGGATATTATACCAACACTAATTAACTGTAAATAAAAATTAAGTTAAAATTTAGGAAACTCCAAATGAATTTCGCGGGTCTGAATTACTTTCAAACATACCGAACCCGACGATTCACGTTATAAATAAAACGTAACCGTCACAGCTTATATGGCCAGAACATGATTGCAAGTTCTGAAGAGGAAAATTGTAAATGGATGTCACTTGTTGCCATTTCATGAAAAGAATTTTCCAACGGAAGGATTGATGATCCTTTTCATCCCCACCAATCTTCAGTATTCACGGTATGTTGAGCAGGGCATGTCTGCAAGCGTGGAGTGAAAATATTACGTCATCGCTCGACTGTGCTTTCTTTGTCTGGTAGAGATTTTCCTTGTTCACGCATATTCGATTATGCAACTCATACTGCAGGTATTGGATGTTCCGCGTAATTTAATAACGTTGTTTTTTAGTAATGCGAATGTTTACAATAAGAAATTCATTGCGAAATACACCCAGTATTTTCTGGGTTCGATAAAGTAATGAGGAAATGATAACGACGATCGTCTCTCATGACCTCAATATCTCATCTGGCCTCTGATCCAGTTTATGACAGTTCTTGTTAAATCCACAAAATTATCCTCGTTTCGTTAAAACTTCCCGTGATACTTTGCATCAGCCTATTGGTGAATCGAAACAATTTCATGAGACTCAAAGTCCAAGCTTCATCGCCACAGTGTTGAGATGTCGTCACATAGCAGCCAAAACACCCCCAACATTTCTTCGGAAGATGGAGTGCAGTCTTCAGATATTATAACCAGTTGTTTTCTGCTATACACGTAATGTGTCTCAATCACCTTGTGAACTCTAGCCTGATCGGTTCGGCGTTGATCGAAATATCATTGCCAGGAACTGAATTGGTAACCATGATTCGGAAGAAAACAGCTTGTGAGTTACGCGTAGTAGATATCCATCTTCCTTTCATTCATTCAGCGGCATATCTTGATACTATGAATTTGTCATAATGTTGATGTGGTTTGACTGCTCTCAAAATAAACGTAAAAAATAACACTGAAATGATGTACAAAAAAATTCGGAGGGTTGATCCGCTCAAACTGTTCATTGTTGGAATCGTAATTCGTATCCGATTGATTCTCACAGGTTTTACAAATCATTCAAATTCTTCCAGATTCATTTCACGAGTCGAATCGGGCAAGTTTGAGTTGAATACGATTTCAATTGCACGCGCTGACTTTCACACAAGTTTGTTAAGTACACACCGATCTTCTAATAACGCCATACATTGGACATGTAACTCTTGTACACGCGAATTCTATCCCTCACCGTATTTCAAGAATACATACGAAATGACTCGTTTTTTTTTCCACAGGAACCGCATGTTTTTCTTAATTCTCAAGGTTGTGAATTAAACCTGTGCCAAAAATCCAACAACATGTAGAATATAGCGTAAGCCTGTCATTAGAGTTGAAGATATTTATTTCCGGAAAATACACATGTTTCTGATATGGGCTTAAAATAATTGCTCATTCTATCCTGATAGATTGATCAGCGATCCAAGCTCAAACTGGATTAATAACTTCGATCGATGGCGTAGATTCCAGAGCTGGTCGATATTGCAATATGCACGGCTGAACCTGAGGCAACTCACAAACAAAGTTGTGACGATGTTCGCAGCGGCCATCATTCAGCGTCCCATCAACCCACAGAACTCCACAATCTTCGTTATCATCCCAGTTATTAGGTTCCCCTGTGTGCCATCCTTCGTATCCTGCTTTCGCCAAGGATTCACCATGCACGGTTACGTATTCCCCCTCTTGAAAGATATCGTGAAAGCCAATGTGGGCCCATTCTAAATTCGATTTCCCGAGAAGTTGACCTATGGTTTGCGCCTCAATAGCGGAATTGATGATCGCTAGGTGACCACCCTCTTCTAGGCAAGTACGCCGAGCTTCGTTCCAATTTTCCAGTTCATTGTGAACCTTGTAGAAGCCAATATCCGATGTGTATCTGCAATGAAAATTAGTAGCTTATTGTCTTTTGTTATAATATTAACATTACGCTAAGCTATGCGTAAGCCTGTAAATTACTAAAAAATTTACAGGGCGAGTGGTTTTTATCGATACAGGCTGATATGTCGAAAACTAGAGGAGATATAAGAAAAAGTTTGGTACGAAACTTGAAGGGTTCCGAGGGCGAAAGATAATGCTAATATGCATTGATTTGTGGATTGCGCTACTTCCGAGATTTTTCAACTACTTCGTGATTTTGGATAAGGAACACGTATTTTCATCATGACTGGCTGATAGCAGGTTCAAAGACAAACTCAAAGACGTAACTTAAAGAGTCACGAAAAATGTTCAAAAATTTTTAAATTTTTTCCAAACACTTCCACATTTTTGGAAGGCCTTTAAAATATCTCAAAAATGTTTAGAAAGTGCAATACTCAATCACTTTTCGCTAAAATAAAGCAGCAATCCCCAAAATTTGAAGTTTGACGCTTAATCGCCTCGAAAATGTGATTCGTGGTTTCTTCAAACTTTTGGGATTGATGCTTCATTACAAAAGATACTGTTTCAGTATTGCACATTTGAAGATTTTTGAGCAATTTTATAAGCCTTTCGAACGTGTTGAAGTTTCGATACAAATTTTCAAAGTTTGTGCAAATGAAAATTTTCCGGATGTTTTTTTATTTCACATTTTCGAGTTCGTCGATGAACTTGCTATTAGCCAGTCATGGTAAAAATACCTGTTCCCCATCAAAAATCACGAAGTAGTTGAAAAATCTCGCAAGTGGGGCAATCCACAAATGCATTATCTTTCCCCCTCGGAACCCTTCAAGTTTCGTACCAAACTATTTCTTGTATCTCCTCTAGTTTTCGCGATATCAGCCTGTATCGATTAAAAGCACCCACCCTGTATATTATCATATGAATATGCTATGGGGCTACTAACCCCCAATATAAAGGAAAAACTAATATAGAGAATCGAGTGTTTGATTCAGCGCAGACCTGATTCGAGCGGACTCGCTGTTTTTAGCTTCACATTCATACTTTCCTCCTGCAAGTGCGATAACTTTGTTACGGCGATTCAAATTTGCGTATTATGGGACGTAAATCGGTAATAATCTATTCTGATTAATGTGATTGCAGTTTAGACTGCTCTGAATAAAATACACGTTTGAGGAAATTTTTCACATACACGGTATTCCGAATGTATGTATGTACATATGATTTCGGTCACTTTGCAAACTGACTTTGTAAATTTTCCTAACTAGCTGTACTGTTGCAATATTGCTACCCATATGAGTGATTTCAATAGGTTAGAGCATGATCAATCAGTTTTGGTTCAATAAATTCAGAGTGAATATATTGTAACGGAAAAATAGACCAAGTAACGACACCTGTCGTTACCGCTCGAAATCGGCAAGAAGATAGCGTTGGGGGGAACCAAAGCTATATAAGACAGCGACGACGGGAGCTCGCTCTCATTCCTTCGAAACCCATCCTTCAACTTACGAGTTATCCATCTTTGAAAACCCCAATCGAATTCTAGCATTGCGCTACAAATCGATTGTTCCTCTGAGCATAGCCCAGGCTCAATAAAATTTTGTTAGAGTAGAATCAAAACTAATTTCGAGTCAAATAGTTTAAGAGCAAGTAGAATCCAAATTTAATTACGAATCAAATAGTCAAGCAGCGAGTAAAATCTAAAATAATTTAGTCAACAGTTAAATGAATAAACCGTCGTTGTCCCCAGTTACAATTAAGATCTGTCCCGAGTTTATATTAAATTCCGATGATGAAAAACGGCAAACTCTCGACATAGAGTATACCCGAGATCTGAGGAAAATATTTTCAAAATATATCGCGAGGGTCCAGTACTTGAACCTGAAGAATAGAAGAGGTCAATCTAGTAAACATAGATAACGTTTCAATATGTATCTGGATTTCCAATTTCGAGTATACATCAAATCTACCATCCCTAATCAAGACCAAAAAATGTTATGAGTCAGAATCTTCATTTTATAGTTAAGGTCATCGATTAGCCTCCTTACTATTTTATCCACAACTAATCGAATGGACCAATTTGAACCCATTTTTATATTCCCGGAGGAAGTGCCATTATATTCATCATAACTGGGGTTTCAACCGGGATGCTCGCATCCGGTCGAATGACTAATCGCAAATTTTCAGTACTGCTTGGAGCAAATTTAAAAATCCAGTGTGTACAAGAATACCTAACTACTAAATCGCCATCGATAGATTGCAAATTCAGAAAAAATGTATTACAATTTATTTTGCTCCAGACGATTTATGAATTGAAAATAATTCATCAATTCACTTCACGCATATTTAACACATTGAGGAAAATCTTGAGTAAATTTCGTGTTGTGTAGAGTAAAGTAATCAAGATACATTCATTGTGAAGGTTTCATATGTTTGCGAAACAGTTACATGTTTTTCCTGTTGAGTATAGCGGAATTAAGCATTTGATAGCAAGTTTTAAGAAAACGCATATAGTAATTTACCTTACTACACCGAATTTGCGATTATGCAAGTCTTTTGTACAACAAATATGTAGTAAGTTCACAAATATTGTCATCAGTGTGCTTGACAAAGTATTCAGGTGTATGAGAAAAAGAAAAACCATTGCTGCGGATCCTATTTTATTGAAAACTGATGTTTCAATTGACCAAGTACGTAGAAGAAAAACAAATTCTTGAACAGCGGAAAAATCAAAACATCTGCTTCTCTTACGTGTAGTTATAGCGTGTCGCCTGAAGCTGCAATGCCCCCTGAGCAAAGCTTGGAATTGAGCCGGAAACATCCGGTGAAATGTTAGCCGGTGGTTGTGAGCCGAAAAAATTCGCGGTCCCAAGTATTATGTACGTCAGTGCTGACGACATGGCTGTATTGTGAGATGAAATAGCAACTAAACACAGCGGGATGCTGTCTCGAAAGTTTATATACCTCACCCTCTGACCTGCAGTCCGTGTATGTATGAGTTATCAATATTATTATATGGCTTTCAACTTTCCTGACGTCTATTGTTAGATACTTGAGTTTTCCTCCCATAGGGAGCGGGATTTCTGTTTTTAATACGACGTACTTGTACGCTTGCTTAACTTACAATCGTAGTAATTGTCCCGAATACTAATTGAGATTTTTTTTGTTCAACCGTGAAGCTATGTCAGCAAAATTCCCATACGATTTTCATGGTATTTTGCCGAATGCGTGTTCACCATTACATAAAAGGATCAGGAGAGTTCTGCGAAAAGTTGATGAGAATCGAGTTCCCGTAAATTGGCTCGAATGAGGATTCAGTGAGAATCGGTATGCATGATGTGGAGAAAATTGTTGAAATATTATTCCTCTATACTGTCGTGAATTCACCCTACCATCGAAGTCCACAAGAAATATTGACTCGGTCTGATAATACTTTCCAAGAACAAACAAATTGAGAAATTCAGTAAATATATTTTTAACGAGAGAGTGGTTGGAAATTCATTTATATGTACCAGTATACAGTGTGTATGATCTCAAGTGTCGAGAATGGGAGGGACTTAATTGACGCGAAGCGACATCCCATCAACCAATCAACACAGAGAAGAATTCCGTAAATTTTCACGAGAATAGAAGATACAATTTTTTGGTGTAGAAAAAGAATATCAACAACCACACTGGAATCAGGCTATTAGGTGTTCATTTACTTCGACGCTCAGAAGAATGGTTCGAATTGTTGTTGATATTATTCTCCTACGTTAGAAATTTTATCTTCTATTCTCGTAAGAAATCAGCTCTGAGAAATTCTTCTCTTTGTTGATTGGTTAATGGGGCGTGGCTTATTGGCAACCAAGTCCCTCCCATTCTCGACACTTGAGATGATACACACTGTATATCTGAAAAAATATTATAAGTTTCAAATGACGACAACAAACTCAGCTTCAATCAGGCCTGTTTGACCCTGACACCAACAGAACAGTTACAGTCAGTCATTTTGATTAGAGTTCCTGGAAGAGTGCAGATTATTTGAGGAAACTCAGAAAGCGATTCGGTTTTTATTATCTCATTTCTTATGTATTGAATTACCGCAGTATCAGTGTGTTGGTAGATTGCGTATAACTGGCTTAGGCTACTCGTGTTGGAATATGACTTCAAAGACATTTCGAAAATATTTCGATGATATTAAACGAAAAACTTACGACTGAGTAAATCTTTGAAGTAATTTGTTCAAATATTTGAACGGACCAGTCATAATTTTCGGACAATAAGGTCATAGCTGATCATATTTTGCAAATCAAATTCTTTTCCTCACACAATTTCACTGCATAAATTATGTTTTCCAATAATTTGTACTGTCAATACAGCAGAGAAATCATTCTCACCACTGACTCACTATTATCATTGCACAAGACTTCAAATCGTCCACAGAAATTTTGGGAATCTAATGTCCGGTGTGATTGATTTTTTGATTTGTATTCGCTATCATTTAAGACAAGTTACCGCCCGAAATAGCCGAGATATCATCGCTGCTGTATTATCTATTGGGAATTTTCAATTTGAATATCGTCCAATCCAATCTCTGAACATAAGCGACCCGAAACGAATCATATGTCTAGCAAATTTTGTTGCATTGAATCCTCTGTTCAAACGCTGCTCTATCAATGAGGGGGGCACCTCTGTTCATGTGCTATAATTGTCAATCAGTAACAGACGAAGAACAAAAGAAAACATGTTTACATTATTCCTCTATTAACTAACTTCGGAATATTAAGACAGGTGCTTCAGTGCACTGCTGCTGTGGTCACTATATTTGAACTCAATTGATAAAATACTCGCAGCATTTTTTGGGTTGATCAAATATTCATGAAATGACTGTCTTCATTTCACTTTACCTCTATTATTGTGCTCATTTATCGTACGATAGCTCCGAATCAGCTACAGCTAAATGCGCAGAAATTACTCCGAAGAACTTGTTCGCCTGAAATACATGCAAAGAAATAAGGCCAATTTGATAACGAAGAGCGTTCTAAAGTGAAATTGAGCTATAAACCTGTTGGTTAATTTCACTAACGGCGAGGTCGCTCAACAATTACTAATTATAAACGGTAATCGAAATCATAAGGTCGAGATGTCCTCACATGGCCGAAGGATTATTTCATTCACAATTCATATTCATGTGCACCGCCGATAACTGTGGTTAAGTCAAGGTGATTCGTTCAGGCGAGACTAGGCAAAAGATTGATGGGATAAAACATGAACTTGGAAATCAACTGTAAGGTAATTCCAGGCCTAGTACACGAAATTTTTATTTGTATTATTATTTGGAATGTTTTTTACAGTACAAAAACACATGGCAAATGGCAATCGAAGCCACTGAAAACCTCATGTGTATCTTTTAGTAGTAAAATGAAGAGAATGCGGATGCTGATAATAATGAAACGAATTGCATTTCTCAATGACACAAATCAATACCTTAGGCTAGCGTAAAGTTTCAAACACGGTCATTTTAGTCATCCTAAAACTATAACAGTCTTACAATCAGAATTATTTGATGGCATCGTGCCGCATGCACTGGAATGCCTGTAACATTTGACTCCTGAAAATACTTATTAGAACTCAAGGTATTTTCACCATGCAAATAAGGCTTCTGTTTTATGGCACGTAAGGCATCTCACAAACGAAGTTTCGCCTATCTTCACAAGGCTCGTCGCTCATTTTCCTCTGACTACTCAAGGTAACACAATTTTCTTTGGTTCTGAGGTTGTTCGGCTCCCCTGCATGCCAAACGTTGAATCCTGTCTTTGTCAAAGGCGTATCAAGGATAGTTACGAATTGTCCCTCTTGGAAAAAATCATGAACCCCAATCCAGCAACGCTTGATTTTCAATTCATTAAGGAGTTTAGCGATGGCTCCAGCTTCGGCAGCTGAATTAATGATTGCTAGGTGACCACCATCCTCTTCACAGTAGGCTCTGGCCTCGTTCCATGTGTGCAGGTGAGCTTCAATCTTGTGGGCCCCGATTTCGGCGGACGAATATCTACGACAAACGTAAAATAGCGTTTTCATCAAGAACCCAAGTTTAATTAGAATGGAACGAATGACGAGAAAATCCTCTACTCGATCATCATCAAGATCCGTTTTTGATCAGAATTGGGACCTAATGTTCCGTACTTCATATCGCCACAATCGATGACGATGTAAAACATACAGCATGGTTTCTCATCATGAACTAGTAATTCTTCCTGAAAAACGTATTGATAAGGAGCAAAAATGATTTTTAAATTAGCCTCATTGAGCTCATACTCCAGTTAATCCTTCATTGAGGAATAGAAAACCGGTAGAATCCGTTTAGCGGCAATATTCAATCTGAGATATTTTGTGACATAAGAAATTTCCTCGTTTTGCTGTTTGCAGCCAACACAGTTGATATATCCGGCCTAATCCTAATCGTTTCGGCAATTCCAAGCCTAAGAAATTGCTGATCATGCCGCATGTAACGTTTTCACTGAGCTTACAAGCATCTAAATTGTGTACAACGCGGTGAACGTAATGATATTCTTTTCAGAATAATAGGATATCGGACGAAGGACATGCAGAAATATCTACTCGCTACAGTTAACACGATAACTAACTGACATTCACAGGATTACCTACTATAAAAAAACTTATAAAAGTTGAATATAATGAGCCTCACTTACTTGTAGTCAGACCGTCTGGGTTGAAGATTCGGTGTGGGGATTTGCTGGCTCACATTCAGCGACTGGCTGAAGTTTGAAATTATTGAATTAGGTACGACTGGCAAATTTTCAGGCACTGTACCAAAAAAATATGCGTGTTGAATCAGAAAAAGTGGCAAAGGGGTCATCATGGTACTTCTGCAATACTGGCAAGCAATTGAATGCGGTGGTAGCTTGTCTTTGACTTCTATATATAAACGTGGGAGAGAATTGACAATTTGACCTCCGATTGTTCTCACGGTTATCGCTCTCGAATAATTGAAAATTATTCTCTTTTGGCAATTGTGGAATAATCACAAGGCTTGTGATTTCAGTACTTGAACAGAAAAAATAACCGATGTAGCCCATTCGCTGATTATGGCTTCCACCGAGATGTTCTTTCGAAATGTGAACCTTTAATATGAAAACCGGAAGTTGACAAATCATTTGATCATTGGTAACTATCTCAGTATGTGCCACCGTGGGCCAAAATCAAAATTTTCAGCTAATTTAATCCAATTATCTCGATAAATGTCGGTTTCAAATTCTGGCCCGAATGTACTCCGTCCAAAATTGATGATTTGAACTGATCTGATGATATTTCCGAAGACACCCTTTATGTCCATGAATAAATTGAAATAAATTCAAGGAGGTATACAGCTGACAAGGAATGGTCCAAAGGTGTATAGTCAATTTCGGTTTTTATTGTTATCAAATTATTGTACATCGTCCGAAAAGCATCTGACATTTATCGTCCCTATCTTTTCATTCGAAATTAGGTTCAAATGAGTATGTTCTATTTTTTAATTACACCCTGAGGCAATTGAAAATCTGTTTGCGTCTTGCAAATTCTATCGAACTTTTTAGAAAAATACATGTATGTATAGTATCTGGATGACTTATGAATTTCGTGTGAGAATTGATATTGTGACTTAATTATAGGACATGATTACTATAATCATTGTCTGACACATCCGAGTATTTATATGAAATGCTATTAACCATAATCGATCAATTTCATGAAGAATCGAATTCAATGAATTTTGGTCCAGAACTATCTCTTCTCAAAATATACCGAGAGAATCTCTTGAAACTTAGCAATCTGAGCAACCGACTGTGCATGCGAGTAGCCAACTTACGTAACGGGGTGCAAAATAGCATGATCCAAAATAGCATGGATCAGTTCATGATGTAACGATCGATATTGAAAGATAACTACATAGCCGCCGAAAATGGAGCTGAAAACGAGTTTCACGAATTCAATTCGAGAAAAAAAATCTTTTTTGCATCACCATTATTTATTCTATTTTGTTAATTTTTTTTCTGGCCAATTCAGTTGGCCCATGTTGATATGGGAACTAACAGTTTTTCATCTTCAGAACACAAGTTTTAATCCTATACAGTTTCAAAATTTTCCGTCCAGCCGTTTTCCAGAACAATCCGGGGAATTGTATTTGTGACAGACAAACATACGTTCAAAATCATGTGTGACGTGAGCTGAAGGGTCCAGAAGTCGAAGGTGTTTTGAATTGACGAAAGTCGTTTTGGACACGAAACGAAACCAATACTTTACCATTATCTGCGTGATGAAAAGTCAAAAGGGTGTATTGACGGAAGGCTTTGAAGCATAACAGGCAAAAAATTACATATATTCTTTCTGTCGCCGTTCTAGTGTTTGTATTTTTGTAATTCAAAGTCTTGGCTTTTCTCTGTATGTATATATTGATCTTTTGAAATTTTGATTTTTACTCGTGTCATGTTAGCTTCTTGAGGCTCTCCATGGACTTTTTTTTATCTCATTTTACGTTTTTATACTGTTCCATTATGGAATTAGTAGTAGTAAAATAGACGGTGTTCACAATCGGCATGTGGTATTCAAATATAATCTATGGCTGTTATACGGGAAAGAAAAAATGTTGGATTTCGAAGAGTAAGGGAAATTTCTTGTAAAAACCGCAATTGTAACTTTAACAAGCAAACTAGTGATTCGTACCATAGTTTCTGTCATTTTTACAAAAAAGTTCGCTTGTCCCCTATGCTGCTGCTAACTCTTGTGAATCTAACAATAATTTTTTATCCGTGTAAATAAATACACTGGAAAAAATCATTGGAGCCCACAAAGATTTGAAAGAATTTCATGGATAACAAATAGTGTCACCTTAAGCAGGAATTGGTATTTCACAGAGAAAAGGCCATGGTGGTTGACAGCCAACATCGGCAATTTCACCAATGTCGAACTTAACCTGGAGTCATGACTTTGATAGTTGGCGTAGATTCCACTATAGTTTACTGATGCTGTATTATACCCGGCTAATTTTGAGGTAATTCACAAACGAAGTGTTGACTAAGTCCGCAGGAGACATCATTCAGCGTTCCGTCAGTCATCAAAACTACACAATCTTCGTTGCCACTCGAGTCATTAGGTTCCCCTGTGTGCCACCCTTCAAATCCTGCTTTCGCCAGGGATTCACCATGCACAGTTACGTACTCCCCTTCCTGAAAAATATCGTGGATACCAACGTAGGCCTGTGGTAAGTCTGATATCAAAAAAAGTTGAATGATCGTTTGCGCCTCAGCGGCGGAGTTGATGATTGCCAGATGTCCACCCTCTTCTTGGCAGGCACGCCGAGCTTCGTTCCAATTCTTCGATTCATCATGAACTCTGTAGGTACTGACTTCTGGTGTATACCTGCAACGAACGAAAAAAGCAGTTTAATCAGATGGGCGGACTTACTACTACGTAGGTAATTATGAAGTAGTTACAACTGTGCTATCAAACCCCTGTCTGTTAAGAAAATGTTCTACTGAAATTTGGACAGAAACCAGGTTCTTGTTTTTCGAATTACTAAAAAAGGTCTATTCAAATAACGGTAACACAGTTTGGTAGATTATAGTGATATATTGAAGAAGACTTTCAACCTCTCACGACGAAAGTGCAATTGACGCAGGAAACTTTCCGAAGAGTCAACGCAAGACATTTTCTTTTGTCAAATGTTCCGAAAAAGTAAATTTCATTTTCCATGGCAATTTCGTATAACGAATCTTGTCCCCAATCCCATTTTTGTATTGTTCAACCGATATTTTCAAGGAAAAATATTCACATCTGCAGTCAAACAATTGGAATAGCTAATTATTATTTGCCATGAGACAATTGAGTCCATTTGCAGTCCGTAATGACATAGATAATTATACTCCAAAAATAGCCACCGGAAAATCATTCGGTGTATGCACATATATCGCTGGAAGTGAAATATATTCAGTTTATAAAATGCATATATGAACTTTAGTAAGTGGTCAGTGAAGTAATATGATGAAAAGTTGACAATATATACGTAGTACATAAAAAAGTTATAAGTTTTATGTATACAATATACATACTTTCAGACATATATGTTGCAGGTTATATTAATGCGCATGTATGTATATTTTTCCATGTGGGATGTTGTATGATCTTAGAGTTTGAATTTAGAATGCTGTTGATTTCAGGATTTTAGTTGAACTGTCGGAGTTCAGAATTGGAATTAGAATTGTTAGGATTTTGGAGTTTGAATTTATAATCCTTTCGATTTGAGGATCTTCGTTGAGATGTTTCTTTTGAGGATTCAGGAAAATTAGGTAAAGGACCAAACGCGAATAGTAGGAGGTCTGGGTGGTGCATATGAGGAGTAGCGTACCAATCAGAAATTAGAGGGTAGCGTTTTGGTTTGGAGATGGAAAGTTTGGAAAATTGGGATTTCTTGGAATAACAGCTGCGAGACACTTGGAGGAAGAGGGTCATAAAATTGAGCAATATTGGAAGGACAGGGATTCATTTCGTGGTCAGATATACAGGGTGATTTTTTTAAATCGCCCCAGGTGAATATCTCGAAAACTAGACGAGATACAAGAAAAAGTTTGATACAAAACTTGAAGGGTTTCGAGGGGGAAAAATAATGCTGATATACGTTGATTTGTGGATTGCGCCACTTCTGAGATTTTCCAACTACTTCGTGATTTTGGATAGGAAACACGTATTTTCACCATGACTGGCTAATAGCAAGTTCAACAACGAGTTCAAAAACGTGAAATAAAAAAATTCCGAGAAATTTTCCAAATTTTCAAGAATATCGAAAATTTGTGTAAAAACTTCAACATGTCAGGAAGGCTCATAAAGTTTCTCAAAAATCTTCAAATGTGCAATACTAAAGCAGTTTCTTCCGAAATGAAGCATCAAGCCCAAAAGTTTGAAGAAACCACGAATCGCATTTTCGAGGCGATCAAACGTCAAACTTCAAATTTTGGGGATTGATGCTTCATATTGGCAAAAAGTGGTTGAGTATTGCACTTTCTGAACATTTTTGAGATATTTTAAAGGCCTTCCAAAAATGTGGAAGTGTTTTGAAAAATTAGAAAATTTTCGAACCTTTTTCGAGACTTTAATTGTTATGTCTTTGAAATCGTCTTTGAACCTGCTATCAGCTAGTCATGGTGAAAATTTGTGTTCCATATCCAAAATCACGAAGTAGTTGAAAAATCTCGTAAGTGGCGCAATCCACAAATCAACACATATCAGCATTATCTTTCCCTCTCGGAACCCTTCAAGTTTTGTATAAAACTTTTTCTTGTATCTCCTCTAGTTTTCGAGATATTCGCCTGGGGTGATTAAAAAAAAAATCACCCTGTAGATTGGAAATCGTTTATGAGGGGTTAGAGGATTAGGATCTTTCATTAGGTAAACTCATTTTAAATGTGCCGATACAATGAAATCATAAGTTCTAGAGACCAGTAATTAAAACGAGTGAATGGTTTGGTACATCACACAAATATAATTTTTCTTCTTTCATCTTCATTCACCCACCTGGAAACGAAGGACGACGAGCCGCTATCTCATGTGAGGAAGTTCAGGTGACTCTCCGCGACATATATGATGTAGCTGATTTGTGAGGCGAGGATCCGGGTTAGGGTCAGCTAACTACAGCCAGATCCTTCGGTTAGAAAAACTTTAGGTAAGCGGACGGCCGCGGAGCGCCTCCGAATCAACAGCCAACAGAAAGTGACTGTAAAAGATGAGAGAAGGAATCTATCGTCTCGTTTCAACTATCTATCGTCTCGAAGACATCTCAACGATATACAAAAATACGGTGAACATCGTTAATAGATTGGTATGCGTTAGCCGAGCACATCCGTCGTTAATTCTCTGATTGATATTTTGTAGATTTATTGATTTTATTGATAACCGACGTCCTCAAACGTCTGGTGCCCAACACTCATTTTTATTAATTTTCGGTTGTTTAGATTGTTAGATAAAAATGAGAGAAACACCATAGGGTACGACACCTACTTTCAGCACAGAAGTGAGGAGAGATACTGAGTAATGATTGGAAACATTTATTCGAACTTCATGTATTTTCAACCAAGTATCATTCACGTTCGATACATAAATGAGTATTTAAATACAATTCCATATCAAGCCATACCCGGATTCACAACTTCGGTTGCTGGCGTGGGTTCGGGTTGCTCCGAAGTTAGTGATGCGTAGGCCTGCTGGACATAAGGAAACTCACAAATGCCATTAAAACGGCTTGTGCAAGAGATGTCGACCAGCTTGCCGTCAGAATTCAAAAGCACACAATTTTCATTGCCTCCCGCGTTGTTTGGTTCTCCTGCACGCCAGACATCGAATCCTGTCTGTGTCAATGACTCGCCGTGGATTGTGACAAATTCATCTTCTTGATAAAAGTCATGGACGCCAAC
Source organism: Ametastegia equiseti (assembly GCA_963989295.1). Classification (NCBI taxonomy): domain Eukaryota; kingdom Metazoa; phylum Arthropoda; class Insecta; order Hymenoptera; family Tenthredinidae; genus Ametastegia; species Ametastegia equiseti. The sequence goes on from OZ022399.1 coordinate 8,222,659, forward strand.
CCAGCCGTAAACTACATTTGATGTTTTAAGGATGTTACCGATGGCCTCCGCTTCAGCAGCAGAGTTAACGATCGCTAGATGACCTCCTTGCTCTTGACATGCTCGTCTGGCCGTGTTCCAGGTGGCTAACCCAGTCGGAACTCTATAGGCCCCGATACCTGGTGTATTTCTGCAGAAAATTCGATGAATTCAATTTTTGATCAACACTAGGAACTGTATCATCGAACAAGAAATAACAAATAGGACTTTGTGTACTAAGAATTGATCACTGGATGTACAAGAACTCACAGAAGTTAGAGCTGCTCAGTAACGTGTGATATCTACAAGTGCAATGCAGTGCATTGGAAGAATTGCAATTCTTACGTGTAATTGTAGCGGCTCGTCTGAAACTGGAGTGGCAGATGAAGAGGTCCTGGGATCGAGCCGAGTGAGATCGCTGAAGTGTTCGGGGCTGGTTGTGAGCCAAAGAAATTGGCGATTGCTATGTACGTTAGTGCGGACGACATGGTGGCTCAAGATGGACGAGTAAGTGTTAGCGCTGATCTCCCGTCTTATGTGTTCAACGAGTGAAGGAAACTGGCATACCCTGGCCTGTATAGTTGACGTCAAGTTTCAAAGTTCAAATTACTTGGAAGATAATCGCAGGAGGGATTTTTTTCAAAGAGATAACACTCACATGATACGCTATTATTTTGCTCCAACCGTCGTTCAATCCTGATAACGCCTTACTGCATGTTACCGAAGCTTATAGCTACTTGAGGAACCTTCGATTGAAATTTCTGTGAGAGGAGCGTGGAATAAGAACTCAGTTTAGGAATTGGGGGTGCGAATGTTTATTGAATATTAATGTCGTAAAGATTGCAGTTTGCATTATATACAGGTCAGTTTTTTTTTTTTTATTTCCCCGAATGTTCCAGAGAGGTCAAACATTCTCGATCTTTTGGTAACCCCACGAGTCTCGAGGCTGGCGTGACATCGTGATTCGATCATTATCGCACTAATTACATAGACTAAGAAAATCATTCATGCTGCAGTTATACTCCATCTACTGTAATCAATATTCATGGCAATGTGTGTGATGAAGAATTTCTGCAATTTGAATCACTGCAAATGTATGTTATTGTGCACAACCTGCTATGTATGAAGTTTGCCAGGTTCACAAAGTTTTTTCTCTCGGTCACCAACGTGATGGAACAGTATAAATTCCCTGTCAAAAACGACTTTCAAAATCTCGGAATATCATGACCTTTCGGATCCTTGAGTCAATATCACACATGATTCTGATGATATGGTATGGTCTGTCAGCTTGGCATAAATTAATACGCGCTCTGTCTTGGAGAATGGATCGATAGAGAAATGAAAAACTTTCAAGGCTATAGCTTGTCTTTTGACTATGTCTTATCGAGGTTGACCGACTGGTTCGACCACAAAAAGTCCAAAAAGAACAAAAACAAAAATAATTTAGGGTGATGAAAAGTTCTGGTCAATCGACAATTACTAACATCAGCTATGCCAGCTGTCAAGTCACACGCAATTAATTATCACATGAATATTTTTGCAAAAATTTTATGCTGCGGCTATTGCCATGTTATCGCTTTGTTCCATGTATGTTTGAACGTGGGGTAACTCGCAAATGAACGAGACTCTTCGGCCGCACGAGAACCAATCAAGTTTGCCGTTTTTGTACATAGATCCGCAATATGCACCGAAGCTCCCCCTGCCTCCATTCTTCCATTCGTTGAAGCCTACGTTTTCCAGATATTCACCATGAACAGTTTCGTATCGACCTTGTTGACTGAAAAGATCATGGAAGCCAAGCCAGGCATTGTCCGAGTTATAAGAATCAAGATGTGGACCTCCATTAGCGAAGATTTCAACCAGAGCTTCTGACTCAGCACGGGAATTGATAACGGCAAGGTGACCACCTTCCTCCTTACATATCAGTCGCGCAGTATTCCAATTCTCTGCTTGAGGATGAAATCTATAGGCACCAATGCCGGCAATATATCTGTGTAAATCGTAAGGGTTTTAATTGTTTTTCAGTCAAATTGCGATGATGCAGATTGAAACATAGACAATTACGTAGAATTGATATTGAACAAACTAAATCAAAGAGGCACTTACGTGTAACCGTTGTGTCTTACAGCCTTCGTCAATGGTCCTGACAATTGGAAAATACTTGGGATTGGGGTTGGATTCGGCGGGTTGGTTCCAATCCCCGACGAATTCAAAGCTGGTACCAGCAAGTAAACTTGCCCCAAAACTATCAGTGGTAGCGCAGAAGACATAGTTGCCTCATGAAATATACCCGCAATTGTGTATCAGCTACCATATTGCAACGTTATATATGACAGCGTCTTATTGACACTCTGACCCGCAGTAATTGATATGGACGTTATCGCAGTTTTGATAACTTCTTAGATAATTGGGGTTATATTTACTCGGAAAGTTGGGATTACCCGAGCGAGCTTGTGGGTCTAATTCACTTGTAATTATGAGGCTGAAGTTCTCATTGTTCACGCACCAATGTCATCCGAGAAAAGTCTCTAGATTTTAAGACTTGTATGTTGAAGAAAACAAAAAAAAAAAAATTACATATGGCGCATATTTTCCCAAATTAGTCAAAAATGGGTCTTACTCGCGTACTATTTCGCAATTCTAACAACGTTTAACACACGCAATGGTGAACTTTATGCCGAAAAAATTGCGGCATCAAATTTACGAACACTGCGACCTAATTTTTCATGGTTCTAAGGTATGTTCAACAAAAGAAGTTTTTTCGCTTATCCAGAACACTGTTTTCGCAAAAATTCCCAATTCTGGTGCCATGCCAGATTTCGATTATTATGTATTAACTAACCCCCATCGAGATATTTAGAGTTCTACAGTCTAATAACAAATGGCTTGGAAGTTATTCGATTTGCAAAATATGTAAAAATCCACACCGGACGATAATCCCAACAAGAATCATCTTCATGCAAATTATAATGTGTGAAAATTAAATTGACTTTTTGGATAAAGAAACTGCAGCTCAAAATCAGTAGACTTAGGTTCGGAGATAGTTTCTATCATAGACTTAAGATTTGTATTTGAGCCAGATTCTGACCAGCGTTCCCTCGTCTTCGTGAACACTATTGCAATTTCACTTCATTCAAATTTCGACTGTTAGTCATTATGTTCTCATCCATTATGTGTGACGCAAAAAAGCTTCAATTTCCACGCAAAAACAAGCTTTCGCGTAAGATGGTTTTCTATTTCTGTGGCAGAGGTAATCGCGTGATCGAATGCATGTATTGTATAATTGAGTTCTTTAGATTTTTCGCATATCTATAACTAAGATTGGGGTCCATCAACCATATGGATCACTAGGGTAATATTATTGCAGGCTTTTACGAGTTTTTGACACAGATGTAATTCTGACAGCGGAAAAAAACCCGTACAGGATTAAATACTCATGCAGGAAAGGTTCTGAAATCAATGGAATAATTTGTATTCAAGTAATAAAAACGTCTATTACCGTTTACCTAATTCGGAAAAAAACCGAAAATAACAGTGACAAGGTGATATCTGGTTGCGAATTATGGAAGTATATATTTCAGATACTGTCAAATGATAACAAAAATTGTGACACAATAAGTATAAAGATGTAGGCCGTTTTCACTTTTCTTTCACTGTCTGCTATTTCAGCAAATGAAAACAGATGTTCTTAACTGATTTTCAAAGATTCAACAGTGTGACTGATTGGACATGCTAATTCAAACGTTCTCCAATGCATTTTAATCTGGTATCTTCAAGAATGTAATTCGTCATTTCGCTTCTCATTACTCGTGTGTAAAGCTGATAGCTGCGTTCAGACTAGCTATCCTTCAGCTAGAAGCTCCCTTATTGACTCCCTTATCCACCATGAGGCATCCAGATTGGTGGTGCCGTCACCGAGCGAACATCTGCAAGAAATATCACAGGCTGTATTTTCGAAATAGAAATTAATCCGTCGAAATTGATCAATATTGGAAGAAGAAACTATAGTGATCGACGATCGTGATAAATCGTCACGAAAACACTAACGAAGTACGAGACAGATTTATACCATGGATATGAGTCTGATAGTAATCTAATGTAGTCTAATTTCCTGAATCGAGTTGAGGCTCATTTATTGATCGGAAGGTGCAGCATTTGACTCGTAAAATTAGTTCATCAGAGAAGATTAAAAAGTGGCATGAAGTTGAATTAACTTCCGAGGTTCATTCAACTGAAACTGAATTCGAATGAATTTTATACTCACAACTGGCCGTCTGGTATTTCGCAAACGAACGCGAGGTCCCGTGGGCAGGCTAGCCAAGTAAACCGACCGTTTTTGTATACGGCTCCACAATGCGCACCCCCCGTGCTCTTGGACTCATGCCACTCTTCAAATCCTGCATCCAGCAAGGATTGACTGAAAACAGTTTGCCAGTCGCCTGTCTGACTAATCAAGTCATGGATACCAATCCACGTATTGTCAGGAGAGTAAGAGTTGCTAGCGGGCCCAGCTGCAGCAATGAGGTTTGCGATAATATCTGCCTCCTTGGCGGAATTGATAACGGCAAGGTGACCGCCTTCGGCCAAACAAGTCTTCGAAGCTTCCATCCATGTGGCCAGTGTATTGTGAACCTTATGAGCACCGATGCCCGGCGTGTATCTGAATAAACATTGGAATGATTAATATCATGCATTAACCAAATCTATTGCAGTTTCTGCGTGATTCAAAACAGCCCAGATGATAAGGCTCATAAATGTCCAAAGTTGCAGGCCACGGACATGTCTCGATACGATAGCAAACTTAATTAAAAATTGACTTGGATATTATTCGACAAGGGAGCCAACAAGTTAGGGTTGAATAACTCAGGAGATCTTACGTGTAGTCTTCACGTCTGGTCACATTTCGGTGAAGTGGATTACTGATGCCCGGGATGTAGACTCCACTGGTATCACCGGTTGTAGCGTTCGGTGATAAGCCGAGGATGATGGTTTGCCCAAGAACGATCAAAGTTGGCCCTGACAACATTGTGTTTCGTTCAATTCACGAGGAACTGAACGACGAAGGGTGATTATGCAGCATATATAGAAGTGAAGTCGCACAACTTTGACCCGAAGTTGAGATTAAGATTATCATCGTACGCAAAATTGTAGAACCGAGGAGGGTCTAGTAAACTTTCAGTAATAGTTAGCTGATAAAAATGTTTGGTTTATGATATCGACTAAGACCTCTCCCTGAAAGAACAGGGTCGAAGGTCTACAAGCTGGCGGGACAGCGAAACAGGCTGGATATGAGAAACAAATAATTACGAATACAACCATAGTATGTTACATAATTATATGGGTAGAAGCAATGACGGTATCGTATTTGGTCTTCGATCTCGATACTGGCATATTTACACATTTTTCGACTGTGGCAGATCTGACGAAGTTCCTGAGAACTCCTATGCCAAGCCTGAAATTCGCATTTTATCAACTGGATGAATATTTGGGTAAGGTGAAACTTTAATTCCCACGCAAGTCAAGCTCACAGGTGTTAGAAGTTGCAGGTCCGAAGTTAGCGAAGTTAGAAGAAGTTTCGACTCAGGACTAAAATGCTAAATCAAATGTAAATCAAGAATGACCGTTTGTATTGATAGAATCAGACATTATATGTATGTCTTTGGAGAGCTCTTCAAAAGAGCTTTCAAAACGCATTCAAGCTGCTCCCTGCAGAATGACTATCGAGAGATATACGAAACTTTGAATTTCGCACAGTTTTTGTGTGGGCAAAAGCATTTGACCGGTACGGTAAATATACGTGTGGTGTGTACTGTGTTGTGTAAGAAGTTCGAAAGTCCAGGCAACAGACATATTTCCTCATTTTAAATTTTAAGATTCGTGCTCAATTTCGATATCACATCAAATAAAAATAGCATGTTTTGAACAGCTATCTCCAAATTAGTCTAACGATTTTTAATAAGACATTCTAATCTGGGATTGTTGTTGGCTTTGCTGTTTAATGTCGTAAGCACAGACGACAGTGAGTAGTTGTGAAAAATCGGGTCGTCTCGGATTATCGATGTATGTACAAAAATATCAAAGTAATTGGTCTTGATAATGTGGAGAATATTTGTTGTGAAGACATTTTGACACATTAAAAGAATTGATACGGAACTGTAGTAATTGGCAACGACAACGGTGCGGCAGCATACGACGAGACAGAAAACAGGATCAAGATAGCGTTCCATGTGAACCATGTTGTTCTCAAAAAGACTATTTCTGTTCCTTCACTTCTATAAAGATTTCGGTGGCTACTTGCGACTAAACGAAACACACCTATAACTGTATAAAGTCGATTGGTTACCAGAATAATTGCATGATTTTATTTTTGAGAACTACAACGTATAATTCCAAGAACTTTGTGGATCTCCCCCAGTCGAGGAATTTGTCAATACGGTAGCTTTGAGGTCGAAGACCAAATACGATACTGTTATTGCTTCTGCCCGTATAATTCGGTAACATATTTTGGTTGTTTTCGTTATTTATTTATTTTTTTTCTTGTAACCAGCCTGTTTCGCTGTCCCGCCAGCTTGTAGACCTTCGACCCTGTTCTTTCAGGGAGAGGTCTTATAGTTGATATCATAAACCAAACATTTTTATCAGCTAACTATTACTGAAAGTTTACTAGACCCTCCTCGGTTCTACAATTTTGCGTACGATGATAATCTTAATCTCAACTTCGGGTCAAAGTTGTGCGACTTCACTTCTATATATGCTGCATAATCACCCTTCGTCGTTCAGTTCCTCGTGAATTGAACGAAACACAATGTTGTCAGGGCCAACTTTGATCGTTCTTGGGCAAACCATCATACTCGGCTTATCACCGAACGCTACAACCGGTGGTACCAATGGAGTCAACATTCCGGGCATCAGTAATCCACTTCAACGAAATTTGACTAGACGTGAAGACTACACGTAAGATCTCCTGAGTTATTTAACCCTAACTCGTTGGCTCCCTTGTCGAATAATATCTAAGTCAATTTCTAATTAAGTTTGCTATCGTATCGAGACATTACCGTGGCTTGAAACGTTGGACATGCGTGACTCTTGTCATCTGGACTGTTTTAAATTAATCAGAGACTGCAGTAGATTTGGTTAATGCATGATATTAATCATCCCAATGTTTACTCAGATACACGCCGGGCATCGGTGGCCATAAGGTTCACAATACACCGACCAAATGGATAAAGGCCTTCAAGATCTGTCGCGAAGAAGGTGGTCACCTTGCCGTTATCAATTCCGTTGGAGAGGCTGATCGTTTAGCAGAACTCATAGCTGCAGCTGGGCCCGGTGTCGGGGCCGACTATCCTGATGATTTATGGCTTGGTAACCATGACTTGGTTAATCAGAATGGTAACTGGGAAACTATCTTCGGTGACTCCTTGGCGGATGCAGGATTCAACGAGTGGCATACGTCCAAGAGCATGAGCGGTGCGATGTGTGGAGGGGTTCACAAAGACGGTCGATTGAATTGGCTATCCTGTACACGAAATATCAGGTTCATTTGCGAAATACAAGACGGCCAGTCGTGAGTACAATACTTAAGCCCATACTCCTTTCAGAAAATTGAAATTAAACTACGATATATTATTTTTCAACACATGCATGATTTTCGCATTCTGCAGTTGACCTGAAACCCGAGAATGAAGTCGACTCCTGACTTTTATCACCCGCTGCTTTAAAATTACTCGAAATTAAAAAAAAAAATTAATGTATATATAATTCATTAATTCAATACTATCTTTAATTGATATCTTTTCTGTGAATACCAATTCTTTTAAATTGGTTTGATATTAGTAACGGCGCAAGGCTGAAGAATAAAACGCAAAATCCATGCATAATGTGTTACAAGAAATATGGCGTGCACCAGGGATGAAAACTACAACTTCTTGCCTCAAGTGTACAATATACTATTATCATACTCCAATCCATGGTTAAATCTGTCTCGTGCTTTGTCAGTATATTCATGACGATTCATTGCAATCTGTATAATTTCTCATTCTCATATTCATCAATCCGTTTGATTCAATTTTATACATCGAAGATACAGCCTCTAATATTTTTCGCAGATGTACGCTCGGTTCCGGCAAACCCACACAAGAGAGCTCATGGTGGATAAGGAGCTCACTGAGGAAGGTTCTAGGTCAAAAATAGCTTCACCGCAAGTCAAAACGCAGCAGTCAGTTCATACACGAGCAATTAAGAGTGGGATGGCAAATCACATTTTCAAAGATACCAAATTGAAATGCATTGCAGAACATTTGAATAAGCGCATTCGATCAGTTAGACTGTGAAATCTTCGAAAATTTGTTTGCAAAGTCTATTCTGATTTACTGGAAGGGCAGCCGGTGGAGAAGGACTCGAAACGGCCTAACTTTATACTGATTCTATTACTCATGTCACCACATTCAATAACATGTTATTATACCTGAAAAATATACTTGCATAATTCACAATCAGAAATCAATTTTTTACTGTTCTTTCTTTCTTCTTGTTATTATCCGAGTCGACGACGATAGACTTTTTCATCACTTGAATACGAATCCTTTTTATCAATCCTCGAACTCTATTGTGCATAAGTTTTAACCCTTGTAAGGTATAAAAGTTGCTGAGATTCTACCAATTTTCATATTTCAGGCTTTAACCGGTCTAGGAATATTTATGCAAATATGACTCAGAAATTGAGACGTAAAATTTTTAATATGTTTTGTTCGTAAATCTTTCTGCAATTATGAATTAGTATCAAATTTTCATGGAATGATTTTATACAAGTTTGAAAACGGTACGATTTCAGCGACCGGGTTCCCAAATAAATTACCAAACAAATAAAACGATTTCAACAACTATCAAACGAAATATTTATTTATGAAATTGATCAGCCATGAAAATGTCGATCTAATCAGTACAAAAATCACAGACGTACTGCTTTACATGTTTGTTGGCAATGTGAGACTATCCGGGTTGGCATTGGCACGATGTTGGTGCCATTAAAAGTTACCAATCGAGCTGCCAATACTGACAGCTAACGAGGGTCAAGCTTTGCCCAAGTCCAAATACTTTACCCTATGGGTTATTCTGCGCTGCCAGAATTACATCTGCGTCGGAAATTCAAGAAAATCATGCCAAATTCCGTTCGGTAATATTACTTTTGTTAACATACGGGCGATGAACCGAAAATTTTGGTCTTGCAGAAACAAAAAAAAAAACCGTAGAACTCAAATCTACTATACAGTCAATCACGTTTGCCTCTGCCACAGATACAGCGAAGGCTCGTTTTCACGCGGAAATAGAGGCTTTCCTGTATCACAAAAATATTTTGCAGTAAAAGGTTGAAACGTTGCAGGGCTGAATCTGGTCCAAATGTGCCAACAAAGCCTGCAATGATAGGAACTATCTTCCAACCTATCTACCGAGGTAAAGTTCCTTCGTACAGAAAGTCTCGTGGAAAAACATACCACATTATAATTTTCATATAGATGATTTTTGTAGTGATTATCGTCTAGTGTGGATATCTTCATATTTTTGAGAGCGGATAACTTCCAATCCGCTTTATATCGGGCTGTATGACTCTGAATTTTTTGTTGAGCAGGTACAAAAGCAAAATATCGCATGGCACCAAATGTGGATACCAGTGCGCGGAAGTGTCCCGTATATATGAACGAATACTTTATACTTTTCATATACCTAAAATCCATACGAAATAAGGCTGCAATGGTCATAAATTTCTATCGCATCTGTCAAATATTTTTGACTGATTATCGGAAATATTCATCATATTCGATGAATTTTTATTCGATTGTTTCTTCACGCGCAAGTCCTGGAATAGAGACTTTACCTGGATCATTTTGATACTTGGACGTCACGGAGTTCAATGTTCAACCTAAAATATCTTCCTGTACAGAGCATTTTATATAATTGACAGCGGTAGAAAACGTAGGTTATAGTTCAAAGATGATGCATGTCTTCATTTGGGATGCCGGGATTCGTACTTAATTTTGATGGGATATCAAATGAAAACAGCTTATGTTTAACTACTATCTTCTTACTTGACTAATGACTTTTAATTAGACGAGTTTATCTAGGATCGCATGACGCTAGCGCAGATGACAGATTAGCGGTGAAGGGTCAGGTCATCTCGGATCATCACTGTCCAAAAATATCCAACTGGTCTGTCTTGATATTGTGAAAAATATTAGCTATGAATATATTTTGGGATATTCGAAAAATAGATCATAAACTATATAGCTGGCAACGGCATGAATGATGCGGCTGAAATCAACGAGACAGAAGACGCAGGCTATAGAGACAGAACTTCAACCATGTTGTTCTCGAAAGTCCATTTCTGTTGTTTTGTTCGGTTGGATTTTCTGTGGCTATACTTACGGAATAATAAAAAAAACACCTAATAGAGTATATAAAATGGATCAGTAATCACAATGATCACATTATTACCAGTCCCGAAACCTCGACTTTTTTGAAATGACTGATTTTTTTTTCTGGGTTATACTACTCAAAAAAGCCTACCCCTATTCGGCAGTTTATTTTTCCGTTAGACCGTTTCGATGAAACGAAATTTGGAAGTATCGCCGTTTTTTCACGATTTTGATATTTTGAGCAGCTGTGTCTGCAAATCTGTTACCCGAATCAGAAAAGTTTGTTGATCAAAGATTCTAGATTTAAGAGGGGGCTGCACTCCAAAATTGACCCTAGTCAATATCCGTCGGAGAGAGCTGTCGATTTATATTCTGGCCATGTTTCTCGATAGAAATGACCATCCGAAATGGCAAATTTATTCGATGATTGTTTAGTTGCTTTGCAAATTTTTGTTTTTCAACAAATGAAGATGTCGAAAATCCAATCCGATTGATTGTTCGTAACCGTCTCCTGAACTTGTGGAAAAATCGGCAACTCTTAATCGTCAAAATTGTGAGAGGAGATGAATTTTTAAAGCATTTTTTCCAATTTCGAACCGATGTGATTGTGGGTTGAAGAGCTATATATTGCTCATTCGAAACATTCGTGGTATGCAGATTAAAATTAATTAAAAATGTATTGTCATCCGGGCAATGTGACAGATGCAGTAATAAACTAATAACTAAAAACGTATTATTACATCAGTGTATATTTCGAGTACAATGAAATGTTAACAATGGTCATAAAATGAGTAATATAACAATGTAGAAAAATCGGCAATTTCAAGTCCTCTTCCACTATCGGTTATACCAGCGAAGGAGAACCGAATTTTCAATCTTATTCCCGAAGATTCCACAATGTAACCGATTGAGCATACCAATTATCATGTTATGCAATACATTTGAATTCATGGTATCTTCGAAAATGTGATTCGCTCTTCTATTCTCAATTATTTGTGTACGAGCCGATATAGTGCCGTTTTCATTTGCGACAAAGCTAGTGTTGCCTCAGGACTTTCCTCAGTGATTCCCTTATCGCCGATGTAGCCTCCCGAGTGATATCATTCACAGCATCGTTGCTGGGCGTATATCTGCAAGAAATTTCAAACACTGTCACTTCATAATGAAACGTAAACAGAGAGATTATTCATTAATGCAAATTTTATCAAACATCGTTATGGATTAAGTGACACAGCAAGTGACAGTTGTAGCTACTGATATTTTGAACGATAGTGAAGTACTGAAATGAAGTATGATCCATATAACCTTCCGAAATGAACACAAGTTGGAATACTGAAACATTAGTTGGAAATGTTGAGTCACTATGAGGTCATTAAGGGTTTTAGACCTTACATAATTTGCATAATGGTATTGATAGAAATGTGTCTCAGACTTGGCCTCCTAAGAGGCCGAAGTGGGGAGCATAACCATGTGAATGGTACAAGTGAGAGTCGAAAGTGAAAAATTGGAAGTACAATTGATACGATAGATAGGATATGGAACTATGGAACATTGCATGAAGTAGAATGAAGATAAATTTACGTTGGCTCATCTCATAGCCAAAAAATTCTCGGAATGATATTCCAGGGAAATTGAACATAGATAAATTGTACTCACGTTGGACCATTTGATAGTTCGCAAACGAACCCGAGCTTTCGTGTGCAGCCAAACCAACTCAGCTCGCCGTCTTTGAACGTGGCTCCGCAGTGTGGACCGTCGACGCTTTTCGGTTCATGCCACTCGTTGAATCCAGCTTCTACCAAGGGTTGACCAAAGATGGTTTCGTAATCACCTTGATGACTGATCAAGTCATGGGTACCAACCCACGCATAGTCAGGGGAGTAAGAATTAGCATGGGGCCCAGCTGCAGCGAAAATTTTTGCGATAGCATTCGCCTCGTCACGGGAATTGATGATGGCAAGGTGACCTCCTTCGTCTCGACAAATCTTTAGGGCCTTCATCCATGTTGTCACTGTGGTGTGAACCTTATGGCTGCCGATACCGGGCGTATATCTGCAGATACGATGAACTGATTCATATGACATGCATTGAAAGTTGACTAACATACTATGTCCAATACAAGCGAACTTTCTTGTCTAAATGACAGAAATTCGCTGTATTGGATTGAAAAAAAGGTCATTTGTCCCGTATACTTTTGAGAAGCCAACCACAATTTCTTTGTTTCGTGTACGTGTTCGGTATTCCAGATCTGATTGATTCTCAAATTCAATAGCGATCTTAGTTATTCAAAAATAGATTCGGATATTCATTGAGAAGACGGGGCCGGGTCAGAATTCCGAATTTCAAAAGCTCCGAACGGTCGAATGACGAATTTTAACATTACTGACTCACAGTATAAGAAAACATTTATTTCTGCAAACATCAACCTATCCAATTTTAAAAACTGTGAATTAGAAAAAGAGCCAAGCTTTGAAATTTCGAAATTGAGAGATCCGACAATTAGTCAAATCTCCGGAACTTAAAGTTTGAACCTGTGATGTTATTGATTTGGTGATTCCAGATCGTCAACTCTCCATAAATTCTCGGATTCCCAGACTTTCTGAGTTGACTCTCGGATCTTTGAGCCGTCTGCATCTCAATCTTTCGAAATTGAGAATTTGTGGATTTTAACGCTTCTGGACATTCAAAATTGTCTCAGAAAAATTTGGACTTTGACCGTTCGGTGGTTTTACTATTTGGAATTTTGATCCAAGCAAACATCAACAAGTGAAAATAAAATAGTTCAACTGAACTTACGTGTAGTCTGCGCGAGTTGTCACATTATGGAGTAATGATCGATCGATGCCAGTGTCCAAGATTCCATTGATTCCACCCACAGTAGTGTTCGGTGATGTGCCAAGGAAGAAGGCCTGCCCAAGAACGATCAGCGTCAGTGGTGACGACATTGTGTCTGTAGTTCGATTCACGAGCAACTGAAAGAGGCATGGTGGTCATGTAGTATTTATATAGCAATGAATTCACACTTCGATGGCAGCCACCATCCGGGTTATCACATTCAATCTGAACTAAACGCCGAAGGTCTCGAGAGCCGCTTGATATTGAGGAAAATATGAACAAGGTATTGGTAGTTTTTTCCCTGACCAGACGATTCAAATAACAGGTTTCATCGCAAACGTCAATCCACTCAATCAGGCAATGCTGCGAATGATGAAGGAAGAAATTCCTTCCGAGAATTGTTGGTATATGGTATCATAGTATGCGAAGTAGTATGTATTATGTGACGTGCTGTTTAGTCTAAGGCCACATGTGACCAGCCAGTGCCAGAAGCGATTGGCATGACGTACTAAATCCCATTTGGTGACACGTAACTCGAACCAGCTGATTCTGGAGGAAAAATGTATCGTGACACGCATGTTTCTTGAGAACATGGCCCTATGAGGAAAAACCCATCTCAGGCCGCCTGTAATTGGCTTCGTGCTAGGTAAAATGAACTTATATATGAAACCAGATTTCATGTGAAGACCTATAAGCAAAAGTACGCTGAATAGAATTTCACAATGACCTTTGTAGCCTACGACAGAAGCTCAGTTCAAGTCTCGCTAATGATTTTAATTGCGTGGCAACCGTTACATCTCCATCGACCTTGGCCATTCGAAGTTATCAGACGAGAGAAAGGAAATGATTGAGGAAATTATTGAACGGTATCTGAAAAGTGACACAGGGGGGCTTTATCACTAACTTTACTGCGACCATAACTGGCAGCACACTAACCGCAAAAATAACGCTGAATTAATGATGAAAAAATTTTGCAATGGCCCAGGAGCAGCACCTATTTGCTATACTGACATTGTTTTGTGGAGTTAAGGAACACAGCTGACGGCGGTAACAAAAGACAAGAAAGTATTTCCTAAGTGGTAGTTCTTACTGTGCAGCTTGAGAAAATGATGGTTTTACCCTGCAAACAGTAATAATGACTCTAGAGAGCCCAGGATCGAATTGCCTTTCAGAATAGTGAACAGTTTCTGTAAGTCGTAAATCAAATTCCACCTATAGAAGAGAGTAGAATCTAGTGGCGGGCTGTGGTATAATTTCCTAAATACTTTTATGTGCCCCAACTTTGCTGTGCTAGCACAATACCAATTTCGCAAAAGCATTTCAGTGGTGAACGTAAAAATGGACTCATTGGCCGTTTTGAAACACTTTAAGATTATTTGCACTTTGGAAGGTTTCACTCACCGGAATAAGGTCTTCAAGGAAGCTTTCCAGAGCTACTCCCAAAAAGTCTGGATTTTAATTCGGGATCTTTTCAATTGTCAATCACACATACAGACAACTACGGTCAAGGCTGCCAATCAGGTATACTTTAATGTGTCGATGAGACTCTTAAACTCACGTAAGCAAGTGAGGTTTTCTGGCTATTCCTAGCCCGTTAGAGACCAGCAATCTTACTGCGGTTCGATATATAATCTCCTCGACAGCCAGTAATTAGACTTGTTTTTCAAGTCTTCGTGGCGTCATCTTCATGCCCAGCCATATAGCCAGTGGTTCTTTTGCTGAGGCTCTTCGTTTATCGGACTTAGCGAGGTAGTACGGCTTGGTGGCTTTTGTCCAGAGTAAAGAACTCTTCCAATATACTATTGGCAACTCCTCTGAAATACATACCTTGAGAGCATCTTCTGCACGGATTAGGTTGAGAACGGAAGTTGTAAAATCATAAAAAAATTCGGCTGCTTATAATCCGGGTGTCCTTGCGAAATTCCTACCGCATTCCGGTTCCGATTTTGGTCATTCATATACAGTTTCTAGTCACCCATGATAAGTACCAAAATACGCCCATCGAAGTTCAGGAAGTTATGTGCGGGACAACATGGGTTTGTGAATGATAAAAACCGTATTCGGAACGTTCAGTTTCTCTACGAAATTCAACAAATATTTTCCTCACCTTCCGAATGTGAAACGAAAAAAAAAACAAATTATACGAATTATCATTGGAGTTTTGGTAGAATACAAAAACAAAGAGAATGATTCTTTGCTTCTGGAGATCGTGTTTGACTTATCAGATGTGTTAATCTTCTGTGGATAATATAGAACAGAATTTTCACGTCTGTTGGAATTTTCGGTACGAATCACAGTTTCTGAAATATCTTAATTCGTGACCAATGTTCAAGTGCGTTCAATCCAGCGGAGTACGCGGGCCCCAATACTTGGCAAAATTATTCTACCTTCGTATCCTGATTTGTAGGAATTTTTGTGAGCTGTAATCATTTTTTAGGAGGCTTATCACATGAAATAAACCAAATAGAAGAGCAGGTGTGACCTGGAATATTTCAGTGCGTCAGAAAAAAAAAAACTTCACACTTCTGCAGAAGAAATGTAGTACCTAAGCGCGCACGGAACATTTCATGAAGATATCACTGTCAATAAATCAGATGAATTGCAATCACTTTGAAAGCTTTATATTTTGACCACTAGAACCAACAGTTTTTGCTGAATAATATGTAATTTGGAATTGATAAATATTTACAGGCAAAGGGAAAAATTGATTGATGTCATCATGGAGAGTAAAGACCCTCTCCATGGATGTCATTAACGTGCCCCTTTAAGTTGAATTGGGTAAGTCAAAAAGTCCAGACCCTTCGTAAAACGTTTGAACTACCGATTTTTCCAGCCAAATTTATTTTGTGCATTCGTCGGGGTGCTATTCCGTGAATATATTCGGCTAAATCATCCAGTAACACACGAACAGATGTACGGGGATAACAGAATTCAAAAGACGGATCAGTAATAGTTGGAAATATTTGTTCGGAGTCATTATATTCCTAACATATTTACAAGTACATATTGATCATTCAAATTTCCTGAACATGATAGTAAATTAGTAATCTTATCTTAAGCAATTCCTGGATTTACAAATTCAGTGTCTGGGATGGTTTCGGGTTGAATTGGAGTTGGTAGCGCAAATAACTGAATGCCAGGAAATTCGCAGATGAAGTTGTGACGGTTTGTACAAACTTCGTCGACCAGCTCACCCAGGGAGCTAAGAAGCACACAATGTTCCTGATTGTGCCAGTTGTTTGGCTCGCCAGCGCGCCACACATCGAATCCTGTCTGTGCCAATGGCTGACCATGAATGGTTACGAACTCATCTTCATGGTAAAAATCATGCACCCCAACCCAGCCGTATGATACACTTGATTTGTTGAAGAGATGACCGATGGCTTCCGCCTCAGCGACAGAGTTAATGATCGCCAGATGACCTCCTTGCTCTTGACAGGTTCGTCTCGCTGTGTTCCAAGTGGTTTTTCTGGTAGAAACAGTGTGAGCTCCAATGTCTGGTGTTTGTCTGTAATTAATGTGAACTTAAAACTTTTCATTCAGATTGTGAACTGCATCATCTCTGTAATACGGTTGTATGGTTCAGATGTTGCTTACTTGTCAACTAATAACTGCAGAATGTGCACACATTCACCAATGCAACAATCTTGCGTTTCAGGATAAAGGTTGCCCACTAGCTATGAGCATTCGCAGGAATAAAAACCTTACTAGTTGTACATTAAAAAAGTAGCAAATCTTACGTGTAGTTAAAGTCGGTCTGAAACTCAAACGGTGGTCCTTGAAGAGTCCCTGTGATCGAACCGGGTGAAACTGGCAGGGTGTTCGGAGCTGGTTGTGAGGCAAATAAGTTGGCGTACCCAAGTACGATGTACGGTAGTGCGGACGACATGATGGCTCGATATGCACTAGCAAGTGATCATGATGAACTCCAGTTTAAAAACGTCATTCAGCAGAGTGAATTGATACGCTCTGACCCGTATAGTTCACGTCACAAATATCGCATCGCAAATAACCAACGGGATAAAGATAACTGGGACTTTCTCAGAAAGATAAAACCCGCGCAATTCGTTCTTATCTTCAGACTCTCCTGCACACGAATTTCAGATCAATTCTTTGCATAGTCAGTGAAGCAACACGTCTGTGAACCGACTGGTCATCATCGTACATGGCCGAAGGTATTAGATTGATCAATTACCTTTTTTTCAGGTCTTATAGCTGACAAGCCGTTTCGTGCAAAGTCATGCTTTCAGCAAAACCGATGTCAGAGACGGAATCGAGGCGCTACTGATTGTAAGTGCTTTCGATAAATCTGTTCAACACGGACTTTCTACGGAAGAATTGTTTCGCACACTTTGACCAGCGCATCAATACTAACGCGCAGAAGTCTTATCAATGGCTCTTTCCAAATCGGCCGTACACTGCGCCACTTCACAAAGCCAACATGGATGCCAAAAACTCACTTCTCAACGCCTGTGCCGAAAAAAAAAAAGAATTTTCTGCACATGATAGCTGAACACACTTAAAGGAGTTCCCCTCGACTTTGTCCGTTGACGTAGCTCATCATGTCAGTAAAACTCTCCGCAGTGCATCAGAATGGACAGAAACAAGATAACAGATGATATGAAGCATCTTTCTCAGTCATCTAAGATGTCGGTCCCTCAATATCGAGAGAGCTGAATTTTTGTCAGTTTTTTTATCGATTCCGAAATGTCTGAGCATTTATGATTTTGTTTACTCGACGGCCATGATGATTTGCTAAAATTCAGCTGAATCGTAGGTTCTGCTGATGCCACAACTTCCAAATTCCTAATTCTTCGTGGCCCAAAATGTCAGGATTGGCTATGGGTCGATCGATATTACCAGCCATGCAATGTACAGTCTACATTATGACCGTAATTTCGTGATCCATAATGCCAGCAATAATCAGTTAACACTCATTTTACAAAGTTGTTTATTTTCCATCGATGATTCCATGTTTTCGTGACTAATGCCATTATTCGCTACAACCTCTGAAAATGAATAGCAAGATCCCCTGAAAATAAACTAGGAACAACGGTATGTGCAATATTCATATCCTAATGCAATGCTGTGCATTGAAAGTACGGAAAACTACTCTTGTCACTGAACAATGACTCAAATCAAATGTTTTAAATATTTATTGAGGAACAATGGAATTTTGAGCAACGTAGGGTAATTCGCAAACAAATCCATGCTGTTCGTTGCAGGGGATATCATTTAGCTTGCCGTCTTCAAACACAGATCCGCAATGTTCATTATTTCCATTATTGTCCGGTTCACCGTTGTGCCATTCGTCGAACCCCGCGGTATTCAGGGTATCACCGTGGATAGTTACGTAATCGCCTTCTTCATAGAGATCATGAAAGCCAACATGGAGATAATGCTGAACATCCGGTTTGGCCTTGCGAAAGAGGTCCTCGATAAGTTTCGACTCGGCAACGGAGTTGATGATAGCCAGGTAAGCACCTTCCTGTTCACATGTCTTCCGAGCCATATTCCAAGTGACGGATTCAGTATGTACCTTATGTCCTCCAACGCCGGGTGTATATCTGCAGGTAATATGAAATAATTCAGTATATAACGCGGATTTTATGAATCGCATTTAGTGGCGAAAAATCGAAATGTGGGTTTCCGGTCAAAAGATGTGTACATCTGAACTACAACGCAATGAAGTAAAAGACCTAGATGTCTTACGTATAGTCGCTGCGTCTGACTTCATACAACGGTTCCGACTGGCGTTGCCACTTGTGGCCTGTCGAACTTAGGGTTGAATTAGGTGTAATGATTGTTGGAACGTTGGTCACTGGGCCAAGGAAATAAACTTGGCCAAAAACGATCAACGACAGAGCCGATGACATTGTTTCTCAGTGAGATCTGATGAGCAACTAAAAGTGACCAGATCGGCTACGCATATACTTATTGTACGTCATATTGATACCCTGACTTATTTCCAACAGTAGAGTTCAAAGTGCCACTCACAGGATGATACGTTGCCTGTGTTTTACTATCAGATGATCCCAGGGGCGATTTCGAGGCTTGCTGAGCAAAGTTCCGAATAACGACTGGAGTTGATGTGTTTTTTGTAAACGAGCCACCGAATACGAGTATGGATTACTAATTGAACGATTAATCAGAACTATTACGAATTTTTTTTGTGGGGTGATGATATCATCCCGCATGAGCTATAAATAACCTTTGGCCACTATTGCTGATTGCTCGTTGCAGGCGCATTTATTTTCTCTGTATCTTTTCAAAAATTAATCAAGAGCAATTGATATGCAATGTCATAACTGCACAGCTAATATGAGCAGTGCCTCGTTCGGATCTCGCTACTTCATCGACGTTGTTAGATATGTACCTTTAATAATATCTGTGACATTGACATCTGACGGTACGCCCATACTCCTATGTAGTACGATAAACTCAGCTAAATGCAAAGTTGATGCATCGTTCACTCAATGTATCAAATTATTGCATGCAATGGCTTCGAGCCCCTTGCCGATACATGAATGTTTTCTGAACTTACTGGTATCCGAAATGAAAACTAGTAAATCATTCCAAAATTTGAATTACCTATTCTGGATATCTCGTTATTCTTGGAATGGTAAATTTTTCGGAGGGTGGGCTTCGTGTTATAACCATGATTTGAGAATTGATTCGACAATTACATTACAAATACCTTTAATTGCAGAAAGATGTCATTATACATGAATTCGATTACAGTTCAATTGGACATCATCAATATATAATGAGCCATTAAAAAACATATAAATTTACAATTTTTACGATTATCCTTCTGGTATCTCACATATTAAAGCGAATGGCTCGTTGCACCACAGGTCATTAAGTCGTCCATTTTTATTCACACCTCCGCAATTTTGGCTCGTGCCCAATTCACAATTCCTACTGTCCGCTTGCCCTTTCGCTCATCACATACATCATAACATGCATACCTACAAATACACTCATACTGATACTCATAGTCATCCTCGTAACTTGGGATGCCTATACTATACATATACAGTCTGAGCCACGAGACTGATCAAGTTAAATCAAATGATGCAGATATTGAAAGCGGGTTATATTTCTGCCTAACTTGCGTTGTCCTAAAATGTATTTTAGGTCGGGAGCCGTACTCTTAATGAATGTATTTTATTTCAAGGAAGTTTCACAGCTAGATGCTATTCTAACATTGTACAATGTGATTCTTCCAGTCAAAGTTATAATCGAAACACGTCGCTCGATTTGCTGCGGATTGAAATTTAGGTGAGAAGGGACAATGATCGAGATTTGCTCGAATCTGTTAAAGACTGGGAAATCACATAGAAGATAACCTCTGACCATTTGATTTTTGTGGCATCGCCAGTCACCCTCCCGTCAGAAATAGCAAACTGACGTCTGATATGAGTAGTGATTCCCGCATATCTTGCTACTTAATTAACAATATATGTAACAGTTTTGACGTTGCTTATAAGATATTCCATATACTATACACACTGTGGAAAAATTGATGGGTCATTTGCGAGCTTCAGGCCAACATTTAGTTTTGCGTACTGCTTAAAACTGTCTCAATATGCCGGTATCTCGCACATGTAACCGTATGGTTTCGTACAGGGGAGATCGTTTAGACGGCCATTTCTGTGCACACCTCCCCAATTTTGGACTCCAGCATTATTCGGTTGACCTGTCTCCCACTGGTCATATCCGGCCTTCTGTAATGACTCGCCATGAATGGTTACGTACTCGCCTTCGCGAAAGAAGTCATGAAAACCAATGGATGCATCATCCGGATACTCTGAACCAAAAATAGGCTCAGACTCTTGGAAAACCCGAGCAATAGCAATCGATTCAGCAACACTGTTGATGATGGCCAAATACCCGCCTTCTTCTTGGCAGATCACTCGTGCATCAGCCCATACTAATGCTCGCGTATGGAGTTTGTAGCCACCAAAACCTGGCAAGTACCTATGAAAAAATATACTCAACATTTATACTGATCATAACTGTCAGTTGTTGACATGGAACCGGGAGCACACTCATGAAATCGGTTACTGGGCCTAAAAGCTATCTATTCGATGATGAGGTATTCGGAATGCTGTGCTAAAAGACCTTGCCCATGTTCGAAGTCAACTGATAATTGACTTTTCGGATTGATTTTTACAACGTCTTCGACAACGGTTCACAGAAATAATGGAAATGCTCTACCTACGTGTAGTCATCCCGTCGAATCTGTGGCTGGGCCCGTAGCAAACAAGGAGGTGTTGAGTTTCGAGGCGCAGTGCTCACTGAACCAAAAAAAGCAATATGTCGTAAGAACATCCCACAAAGAATTTCAACTATTACCATCCGTCTTCGTAGCAGGAATGAATACCAGCATGTTATACATGGACATGGTAATTCGGTCACTGTCCGATCTTAGTGATGAAGATTGAGGAATGTCCGTTCAAAACCACTCACCGGGTAAAGCAACGAGCATGAAACCGTCTGGTGTAGCATCAGTTTGTTGTTGCGGTATGGATATTATGAAAAACACCACTTGAATCGCAAAAATGGTTACCATGGTTGCTTGTTTAATTCTTAAACCTCAGAATGCTGATG
The DNA here is from genome assembly GCA_963989295.1 of Ametastegia equiseti. Taxonomy (NCBI): domain Eukaryota; kingdom Metazoa; phylum Arthropoda; class Insecta; order Hymenoptera; family Tenthredinidae; genus Ametastegia; species Ametastegia equiseti. The sequence goes on from OZ022399.1 coordinate 8,244,540, forward strand.
TGTTATTACAGTCTTGACTCGTTCAGCAGCTTATACATCAATTGGGGACTTCACACGAAATGAACTTATTACACACGTATACGGATCTTCGTGTAAGAGATTAAAACATATCTTAATCTTGACCTTCGACCCAAAAGAACACATTTGCGACATATATGAGCGCTGAAACATGTATCCATCTATTGGAAAAAATTCGTAGCATAGATGTCTTCTGCAGCCTAGTCGGTACTATACATGTGGGCATGATGCAGAATTCAGTCGAACTCTGAAAATCAGATTATGACGCTAACTTGAATGAAAAAGGTAATCATGTTCCATTGCTTTCAAGCAATTCGAGCCTTGTCGATAAGCTTTAGATAATGACGAGCTGACTTACAATATAGTTCTCGCAGCTTTTGAGAGATGATATAATTGTAATCCAAGTTGACATAATTTTTTTCTTTCTCCATAATACGCGATAGTGACAAACCTGATGTCTCACGTTACTATTCACTACCGCTGACTTATCGAAATGCGCCTTTCATTCATTCTGTAATTGTAGGAATGACTTCAAGGTATATTTGGTAGAATACGGGAGTCACTGTTTTTCTGTGTTCATGATAGCAGCTTGGCTTGCCAAAATCGAAATCTAAACTAATGATAGCTTCTCCACGCCTGACTATAACTCTTGAGTGAGGAACAGTTACTTCAAATTGATCACCCACATTCCATCACGAGAAACGGACAGCAACATGGCCTTCCACACTAACTCAACTAGTGTTAAACCCCGACCATCTCAGAATCATTTCATGTTTTTGTTATAACATTCTACTCAGTCAAAAACGTGGCCTGAATTTTTTTGAAAAAGGTTGAAAAAAATTCGGGCCACGTTTTTGACCGAGTAAACTGTTGGAGAAAAACATAAAATGATTCTGAGCTGGTTGGGGTTTACCACTGGTTGAGTTGGCGTGAAAAGCCCCATATAAATCTGTCAATGCCAGACATAGTCGTCGATACCTGTATAACATTACTGTTCAATATCCTAACTTTTCATCGCCATCGCCCAACTTTCCATCACAATAAGAGGTATATAAGACCACGGAGATTTTTTTAAATATTCTGTTAAATTTTGTATTTATTATCAATACGATCCATCAGCTGTTGTCTACGATCACGAAAATTCCTAGACACATGGTACAGTATTTTGGTGATTCCCAACACAATATTGTGGTGCGGTAAGTATTCTGTTAAATGGTAGCTAAACGTAGGACAACTCGCAGATGAAACCATGAGAGTTTGCGCAACTGATGTCATTGAGTTTGCCACTGCTGGAGTATATGGATCCACAATTCTCGCCAGTTTTAGATGGTTCCCCGGATTCCCACTCGTTGAATCCCGCTTCCACTAACGATTCGCCATGGATAGTCACGAAATCGTCATCGTTGTACAAATTGTGAAAGCCGATATGGACGTAGTCTGAATCCTCGGAACCATTGTGTGGCTTGGATTTTTCGGCCAGCTGTCCGATGTGCTCCGACTCAGCGACGGAGTTAATAATCGCCAGGTAACCACCTTCCTCTTCGCAGGTCTTTCGAGCTGTGTTCCAATTGGCTGCTTGGGTATGAACCTTGTGTGCCCCGATACCAGGAGAATATCTGTATTCAATGTGAAAATATTTGTAGACAAGCCACAAAAATGCAACGTGCTTCTTTTCAATCTTACTTTCCGCTCATCCAAAATGTAACTGTCTCAAGTGTGACCGGTACAATTGGAACACAGGCCAATTATGCTACATGTTCACCTGGACCAATTCAAAGATAATATGGGTGCCTACTCAGATGAGCAAGGAGAGAGTCTTCACTGAAATGTAATGGACTTTGAATGACTTTACCGAGGGCAGTACAACGAGAATATGATAGGAGATTAAATTTGGGTTCGAATACGAGAAAGTCCATACAAACATATAGGAAAATCACTCAAGATATATTCATTTCGGATCTTGATTTTTTTATAATTTCACATTTTTATGCCATGATTATTCATTATTTTTGAATTAAAAAGACTCTGATGTTCAGCAAACATTTGTCTGATTGTAATTTATGATAAATTTATGAATAAATCGGTCTCTTCTCTTAAAATTCGAAAAATCGCTCTAGTTTCTACAAAAGCAAACTTTGATAAAAAAAATTATTTTTCTCTATTTTATTAACGTAGAAGAAACCAAAATTTGACATTCAGAAGTCAGACCCAAAAATCGTGTCGACCGGCATAATTCATGAATAATGCAATCAAATGGCGAATTAACCGATACGCCAAACTGAGCATCGATTCCAAACTCGAAATATATGGTCTCTTGATTATGTTTTCGGAACACTACACGCCAAGTCCTGTTAATAGAACGAAATATTCAAAACGAAGAATCGATGTAAGAAAAAAAAATAAAAAAGGAATGGCTTACGTATAGTCGTTGCGTCTGAGCAATAGTCCCACTTCAGGCAGTTTCAGATCGATATTCGGAATCAAGGTTGTATTGGCTCCGGGAATTTTTACTGGCGGAATGTTCGGAGCGAGACTGATGAGAAAAACCTGCCCGAAGACTACTAACGAGCCGACAACCGACGTCATTGTTCTTCTATTGGATTTGTTACAGAAACCGTTGATGATGGGGTCGGACATGCAATATATATATGATGGAATGACCTATCGACCAGGAATCATCAAGGTTATCGGGGTCAAAAAGCCTTATCAGAGTTTTTGCCGAAAATCATGTGCCAATCGCAGTTATGGATTGCTAAATATAAATCCCACCAATATATAATGTATTATGTCATATTACTCGAAATGAACTGAGGCGGCGGTTAAGGAGATGCTATACTCGATTTTTATCGACATTTATTATTTTGTCAAATATCTCCGAGATGGTGATACAGAATGAATTGTCCGTCTAAGACCCGATGATTTATAAAGAATGGGCTCGATCCGGTGTGCGAAATTTATAAAAATCGAGTAAAATGTTTTTTTGGTGCATCGATAAGCCTCTTATTTCGACTGATATTTTACGAGACATAGCCCAATCGCAAAAAAATAGATACGTCGCGGAATTTCACCTGCATTAACAAACACCGGCGCATCGAAACATCAATTTTTCAGGCAATAATCATTGAAAAAAACCGAAATCTGCCCGATATTTCTACAAATAGCGAAAGCCAACCGCTGGGCATGATGGTAATCAAATTCAGAAAAACATGCGATTCTTCTGAAAAAAAACTAGTCATTCTGTATATTTTTCAGATACGGTTATAGGATGACCAGAATTTCACGTGTATGAGAGGTAGATGTCCAATGTGGCGTTCAGAAGATCGGTGTTCGCGTAATAAACTTGTGTGATAGTCAGCGCGTGCAATTGAAATTGTGTACAACTGAATCCTTCCCCAATTCAACTCGTGAAATGAATATGGAAGGATTCGATCGATTTTATACGATCTGTGAGTATCGATCGGATACGAATTACGATTTCCCCAATGGAAAGTTTGAGCATTGACAATATGTCAAATCCATAGTATCAATGCATGCTGCCGAATGAAGAAAAGGAAGACGAAAATCCTCTACGCGTAAGTTGAAAGCTGTTTCCTTTTGAATCATGGTTATTCAGTATTTGGCAATGATATTCCGATCAACGCCGAACCGATCAGGCTATAAGAGTTCGCAAGGTGATCGAGACGTATAATTACGTGTGTAGCAGAAAACATTTGGTCATAATCTCTGGAGAATGCTTCATCTTGCGACGAAATCTTTGGCGTGTTTTGACAACTATATATAACGACATCTCGCACTTTCGGTGATGAAACTTGAACTTTTAGACTGATAAAATTGTTTTTATTCACTAATTAAGCTGATGCAAAGTATCCCGGAAAGTTTTGCCAAAATGAGGATAATTTTGTGTATTTACCGAAAAATGCCATAAACTGGATCAGAGGTGAAATGAGATATAGAAGTCGACCATCGTCGTTATCGTTGTCTCATTACTTTATCGAACCCAGAAAATACTTGGAGTATTTCGCAATGAATTTCCTATTAAAAGTATGCATGGATATCACTTACAACAACGTGATCAAATTACGTAAAACATCAAATCCCTGCAGTATGAGTTGCACTATCGAATATGCGTGAACAAGGAAAATCTTTATCTGACAAAGGAAGCACAACCGAGCAATGGTGAAACATTCTCACTCCACTCCTGCACCCTTGCAGAAATGGCACAACAGTTGAAGGTCAATGATCCGACGGATGCTTCAAGAGAAAATTACAGCTGCAATGACTTCCGTTACATATGTCGCGGCTACATTCCACTTCCCTAACAAAACTGCGAAGTATATCTTGAAATGAATCGACACCTGAGAAATGACGAGTTGTGGACATATAGCGTATATTACACTTACGGTACCGTATATCAAGATGGCGATATGCAATAATGTTCTCTTGACTGAATTCGACGAAAAATTCTCTTATTGGTGAATGTATCTGTCTGGCTCACCGTGAAATGTAAGTAGGCCGGTTTGTTGATTCAGACGTTTTGCTAATTCAGCTCTATACAGACCAGTTCATTGCTTATGATTTGCAGAAGGTAGAATGAAAAACTACCAATCCACTGTGAGGAATATAAAGTTTCAATATGGGCTGAAAGTAAAATCTAGAATATTTATTCATTTTCATAAAAACAATCATTTTCTGAGGGTTCCTCGTTGTATCGCTGAATTCAGTTGGATCCCCCTCTGCCCAACATGCCGTGAATGTACTAGAGATTGATGGTGGTGAATTACAATAAAACCATGTCATCTGCACTGACGTACATCATACTTAAGACTGCCAATTCCTTCAGCTCACCACCAGCAGCTGACATTTTACCGAGTGCAGTTCCCGACTCGATCCCAAGCTTTGGTGGACTAGTTCATCTTTGAGCTAGAGCTGAGCTCCATCTCTCGGAGAATAACGGAATTACAAAAATACTAATGGCCTCACGCTATTCTCGAAATCGTTAGTTGTCAAAGTTTTGTGGGCTGACAAATTACGACTTCATCGTTGCCTAAAATCAAGATATATTCGTATAGATGTGGTCGCTATTACATATTGTACGGCGGATGCTGAATCGTACTTATGTGATCAGTGCAGCGTAGACTTCGATAATCGTCGGAATAGTGAACCATGCCCACACTTCACGACCCACAACAATAGAGGCGGGGCCGAATGGACTGAGGCATCGCCTTAACGACAGAGCCCGAAGCCGGCGACTATTGTGTGAGAGGTGTGGAGATCTCCACACTTGGAATTTTTCGAGTGTAGAATTGCACACTCGAAATCCGCCAGACCAAAATGACATTTTGCAAATACGAATAATGATATTTTTTTTTCAATCCGAAAAAAATGTGGGACTCTCCATTTACATGAAAAATTGCAGAAAAGGGCATCTCTGGTTAAGGGGGGACTTCGGTGTGACTTGGATTGAACTCATTTTTTTATTTGCAAAATGACTAAGAAAATTCTGATGAAAACTCGCTTTCAACAACAGTTAGTTACTGTTGGTATGTGTATTGAAAAAAAGTATGAAGGTTCTGCGATGAAAGTGTAAACGCAAGTAACCTTTCGCAGCAAATTTCCAGCGTACCACTGCGAAAGATTCCTTGCGTTTACACTTTCATCGCAGAACCTTCATACTTTTTCTCAATACACATACTAACTCTAACTAACTTTTGTAGGAAACGTTTTTTTTTTAATTAGATATCTCTAAGTTAATTAAGAAAAAACAAAATGAGTTTTACCTAAGTTTCACCGAAATCCCACCTTGAGAGGGGCCAAATGCCCCTATCCTGGGAATTTTTAACTATGCGTTCAAAAATGTTTCTTAGGTCACAGAAACATGGGCTGAACGGTTCATATAACTACATAACCCTTCCCCCCCGCCCCTCCAATCCCACCCGATGGCCTGCTTCAACTCCACACTCGAAATGACCAGAAGTCGCCGCCCTTGGTTAGTGCTTGCGACTTAAAATCACGAGAAATTACCGACAACAATTATAAATTATATGATATTATATATATTCATTTTGCCCATCGAATCAGTTATAAACAGCGAAGTATCGTTGAAAGCTTTCAGTCTGAGCTTCAGAACCGAACAGATTGCGAAAAGGAATTTCAGCCATCATCGATGAATATTTTTCTATCGGATATCTGAGCATAGTAGTAGCTGATTCCGAAATGACACTTGACATTATGCTTTTGCTACTGTGCAACCTGATTCTCATTCATAATCACCCATCACAGTCATTCAAATTAGCGATAATTAATGCAAACAACCAAGCGATACTTAACAGATTGGCTGACAGATTAACAAAAGCGTTCTCATTGGTTAAACAATCATGTCGTTTCACGTGATTTTGAAGGCATAGTTATAGTTACTTTTAGACTACCAATTCAAAGCACTATGGTCCAGCTCACTGCGATGAATCTGCTTCGTATCTTTTCTTAAGCGGAGATACAATGTGGAGTACTGGATCAGTCTATGAGCGAGCGTGATTCTTGCGATGTTACAACAGTGGTAGAGCTGCAGTGGACTTCATTTGCGATCATCGGTTACAATGGGGAACAAAGCACCGATGGGGCTAACAAAAGCGAATTCCAAGGTGATGAGAGTTCAGCGGATACTAAGCCGAAGGATTCTGATTCAGAAAATTTGAAAACAAATGGGCTATACCTTACGATACCGATTCATTGTTTGAAGTTGTATGTTTCAAGTCCACGGGGTAAATGCGATGCTTCTGATAAGCTATTGGATGCAAGTTTAATTTCAAATTATCAAACGTTTTTCCTTGAAAAAACTCGCTTGCATTTGGGATAGTAGGTAACTCAAAGATCGATTGTAATAGCAGCTCTAATCTCAGGTAATCTAAACTAAACTTTCGATAGAAACTGATCATCCCGATAACGGATGAAAATTATGGAACAAAATCTTGATATATCTTGATAGACTTGATATCCATCTTATAGTACAAGCGCCGATTATAAAACCGATTCAGAGTTCATTAAAATCTGATAAATTCAGTTTCAAACACAGTCCCCATTTCAATACTATTTCACTGGTATAATATACTCATTATAACTCACCTATTCCCAAGAGCTATTCCGATGAATTCCTTGATCTAATTTTTTCGTGTATTTCATGTACTGGCAGTCGCCAATACATGGATTTCGAGATATAATAAGAAATTTTCGGAAATTCTCCTAACGATCACTGTAGTGTATGTACAATTCTGCCAAACTCGAAGTATTCTTTATTTGCTAAGAACGATGACGCCAATCAAAGAATAAAACCTTCAACGGTCGAAGTTGGATATGGGTATGATATTTTAAACAGTTGTTTGGCTGGTCATCAAGAAATACTTCCTGCGGAAGTCTAGTCCATTCAGGCATTCCTGTATTCCAAAAGATATTTCCCCATATCGTGCTATATTGTGTGAATCGGTACATCCCAGAGACGTTATCTTCATGAGCGAAATTCAAACTGGGCGTCAGACTGTTGCTAAACCATAGATAACGATGCTTTATAATAAATAATGTCGAAACTTGATTTTTGATAGACTTAGAAACATTCACCATTCTGAACCCTCTAATCTTAGTTGCGTATATCAGGGCAGTTATACCAGAATATTTTCGGTACAGACCCAAAATGCGAATAGAATGGTTACCAACCCATCATATTTATGATAGGCAACCCGACACACCGAGAAGTGTGCGCAAGAAAACACCTGGTGCCTACATGTACCTCATGCCTTCATTATCTAACGATAATTTTTATGTTTTTAATGATAAAAAAAAAGGAAATTTTCTGAAAAAATAACTGATATTGAAAAGAGAAAAACACCTCTAGTGATTAACTATAATCACCGCTTCGTCGGATCAACCAGGTTGCCTATGAAAAACAATCGTAAAGTGAATTGGACGAAAGTTATGCCAATTTTGATTTTCGTGATCTTGGAATTACACTGTTAAAAATATAGAAGTCCGAGGCAGTTTGTTGAGTCCGTTTTCGTGTCGATTTAACACAAATTGGTGTTAAATGTAACGCCAAAATAGACTCGGACTTTCGTAGCACCCGAATTTTTAATAGTATACTAAACTTATTGACAGTTTTTCGCCTGTACCTATACAAATTTTATATTTATAGCTATTTCTATATTTACAGATAAAGCTAACCTTCAAGGCATTCAGTCTTGAAATCGGTTCGCTTTGAATTCTAACGTTGTGCTCAACCAATGCTATATCAACTTGACTTTATTTTATTGTGATCGTATACGATCGTAAACTGAAGATAAAAGAGATCCTCGTTAGTTTGACCCAAAACATTTGCGGGTCATTGAAATCGTTGATTTGATTGGACTATTTTATTTTGGAAAATTAGTGATACATCTATTTTATCTCTCGCCATGACATAAGATCCTGAGAATCGCGTATAATACTCTCTCTTTAAATGACGAAGGCGAATCAGTCGATCAAGGCAACAGCTTGTATCTCGACGACAACCTAGTGGCCAGCTATCGTTACAAAGTGCACATATCCCAGTACGTATACGCTGACGTTTCGCAGCCGGTTATAGTGCTGGTATAATCTGCATACTTCCGACGGGTCTCATACAGTTCAGAGTACACGCTAAAATTTGAAAAAAAAAAAACAAAACAAAAAATACACAATCTGCTCGATAGCAAATTTTTCCGATGAATTTTTGATTCAATGAATATGCGTTGTTACTGTACCCAGAAAACTGTTTCTTTATAGTTAATCGAATTCATTTCATGGTAACAAATGGTAATTTCGGATATGGCGAATCGAATCTTTATTTATAGTAAGGAAACAGTATATTTAAATAATTACGTTCAAAATAACAAATATTTCGTTCGAAACACCAAAGATTTGTTCGCAGTTGATAAATCAGTTTTCAGTCAATTTCACAACAAGGTGAATGAAATTCATATTCATTAATAGATAAGTATAGTTTGGTCAGTGTTGAAGAAGATGTTCTAATAGTGAAATAAAATATATTCTAGTAATTGAGGGAGTATTTTAAACGAATTGACCAAAATTGAATCAATTTTACAAATCACGCGACTCAATCTGAGAATGATTGAGTCAGTGTAATATGAAATTACGTCCAATGTGAAATAAAATTCATCAGACGCTGTTGAAATTGGATGAATTATTCTAAAATTTAAATCCAAGTAACAATTATAGATAAATCTGAATGGAGCATAGATGAAATAATATAGTATATCCTGCGAAGGGTTGTCCTAATTCTTGGTCATTCCATTTAATTCCATGCACGATCTGTGGACCAAAATTCCTGCACGATCTGTTCAAATCTAATTGATATTATGTCTCAAAATGATCGTGACAAGTTTTAATAGGCAAAATATTGTAAGAGTGGGGCATGTATGCGACATTGCTGTAAACTACGAACAATGTACGATAATACCGATTTCAGAAATGGATTTGAAAAATAAAGTCGTATTGCTGACTGGAGGGGCAGTTGGCATAGGTTTTGCATGCGCCAAAGAACTTCTGCTAAATGGAATCCACGTGAGTTATTTTTTACTCGTTCTTATAGAAACATATGTCTCCAGGTTGCAGATTGATACCATAAATACCGCGATGAAATTACGTAACATTCATGATCTGAGAAAGTAAAAAGGTCCACCAGAACTTTGCTTTCGGAATAATCGTTCCGTTGCCCTGACTACTTAGTTGAAGTACTGGCTGGGTAGTAGATAAAACGTGACTATACATAATACATTTTAATTTCTTAGCATGATTTTTATACGGTACGACCGCCAGAAGAATCAAAGAAATTGACCTAACATTTCCATTCACCTATTCTTTCAAAACGATCATAATTGCGGGGCTAAGACTTGCCCCAAATTCACTAACTCATGCGGACGTGTTATAAGACCGCAACAGATATAGCCGCAAAGATAGTTTCTGTTGGTCTTATTGTACGATCACTTATATAGCTAATACATACATGTACAGAACTTGGCTATCTTGGATTTGGCAACTTCATGTGGAAAAGAATCGACGCAGAAGTTGAATGCAGAGTTTGGTGATGGGCGAGTGATCTTCATTCCCTGTGACGTTACAAATGCCAAAGAATTTGAAGGTTTGCACATTTTACAATCCAATTAGGGATGAAAATTTTAGTAATATCTGTCTGTTCGAACAATCAATTTCTTCAATTAATTAGCTGCATTCAAAAAGACTATCGAGACGTTTGGTGGATTGGACATCGTAATCAACAACGCCGGTATATTCAATGGATCGAAGTGGGAGTTGATGATCAATATCAACTACGTAGGTATTTCTAGCCTCTTACGCCTGCACCCGTGATCGAAATTCAACTGATGATGCTAGATTTAGTTCCACGTGAAAATTATAATTACTCCAAGGCAGTTCTAATAGCATTTGGCACCTACTCAGATATGATCAAGGTCGGATGAAAAGCACCAGATTCAACAATTTGATATAACCATAAATCAATACTTCAGTACAGATAAATAAATGTGAATAATTTTCGCAACATGCACTTGTTAGACTGCTCTGGTTCGCGGATCGCTTCTGGCTCTGGAGCATATGGGCAAAGACAAGGGTGGCAAGGGTGGCGTTATCGTTAACATCTCTTCTATTTATGGCCTCAATCCTGTACCCTTCTTCCCAATTTACGATGGGACCAAACATGCCGTGGTTGGCTTCAGTCGATCCTTAGGGGTGAGATTATTGTAATGACGTATTTCTTTTTCGCCGTTTCCTTGACCCACTGGCGATTGATTCATTTCGTCATCAAATGCTGCATATCTATAGCGACTTGTTTTACATCATATAAAACTGCTGAAGGGTATTCGATTACTTATGCCTTTCTCCACGAAATTTCTCCTTATCAAGAAAAAAAATTGCAGATTCTGATTATATGAAGAGTTTGGGGAAAATCGAACCAATTCCCCCCCCACATCTAATAAAGTCAATTTTCTCATATTCCAGATGCCGTACCATTTCAACAAGACAGGTGTCCGAGTACTGACACTATGCCCGGGTGTAACAGAAACGCAATTAGTAGCTAAAGCCGCGGAAAATCTGTTGGACATCATAGAAGCGGAAGTAGCTAACGCTGCGATTGCCAACGATTACCAGACTCAAGAGTTAGTAGAAATATACTTTTATTCGACTATGTATTGATTTGACAATCAGTAGAAGATACAAGGTGTTCGCGAATATACGACAGTGAGAATGAAAAGCAGATCACTTGACTGACCATCATGTAGTAGCCCTGAAACTTTACGTTCGGAATTCTCGCGCTCAGAAAATAGTATTTTTTCAACACGTGCATGGAATAGGCCCTTTTTCTCGCATGTAAAGTGGATGGGAAGTTACGCGTTTCTAGCAGGGACTACAGGGAATGGATCCATTTCTTTGGGTCCATTGGGGCAAAAAATTTTCAAAAATTTTTCAATATTTTCAAAATTTTTCAAAAGTTTCAAAATTTCGAACGAATAACCCTCGCTAGAAATCGCCCATTTCCCTCCCTTGTTGTACAATGTACTATTCATGAATAACTGTGAGAAATTCAATGAAAAGGAGATCACATTCGTGACCAGCCAATAGTTGTTTGTTTCTTAATCTTCTGGTATCAATTTCGAATTTTCTTCCGCTGACTCGACAAACACACAAGTGCTCAATAATGAACAAATTGACGCGTCTTCGGTAGTCAAGTTCTTCAGTTAATTATAGTCTGATATTTCGGAAGTGGATCTTAAGATGTTGAGAGAGAAACAGAAAGAAACTATCATTCAGAATTTTCGTCATCATCAAACTTGTAAGAATCTACGAAACTGACGAACGAAAAAAAATATGTGTAGTTTCCGGTATGGGAGTGTCCGTTTCTGAAAACTCATTACGATCCAAGATGATGTATGGGATTTCATTCGAATTTTTCGATAAAACATGTCTGACCAATTTTCTATCATATTCCAGAACCTGTCGCTGAATGCCAGTAAAGAGTGAAATTTATTATTCACTATCTCATACTCCAATTAAGATTTTAGACATTTTACTTGCGTTCTTATTTCCAGACCAGAGAACGTCGCACAGGCCATGGTGGACATTGTCCGTTCAGCTAAGTCCGGCACCGTCTGGATGAGCGAAGCCGGTGACCCAGTCCGCGAGGTTGTGATGCCAGATCGCTTCACTATGACAGCTACAGCTAAGGACAAACAATGAATGCAACGAAGCTCCAGGGGACAATCCAGTCCCATATAAACTATAGTTTTCAATGTCAAAGTACAAATCGGAATAAAATATATCTAACCATGTCAAAATCAAGAGATCTTGTAGAATACTCACAATTAGATGTAGCGCGCCTTCGATTTTTTTCCAATTCTTGCATAGCCCTCATTATCAGTGCAGGATGAGATCTTTTGTTTCTTTCTTTTCTCGGATAGATGTGAGAACAATATATTCCTCACCATTCGATAGCTAACACGTAAAAGATGTCTGATATCAGTTTTGGAACAGGTCGCCCATTCATATTTGATAGTTACGCGTTTGCACCTGATAATTGATTGTATTTGTTCAGGATGTATAAATCTTTTGTAATACAACATTTTCTCAGATTTCGTAATGAAGTCACTTCTTTTCTGTTATTTCCGTCTCATTATTATTTTCATTCCCGCCGTTTCGGAATGAAATCGAAGTGTCAATCATCAGTTGATCTTAAGCATTGGTGATATTCGTTATAACAGCATGCTGAATACCCCGAACGTGCTATCTTAAATTGTGCCAAAAAAACGTGCTATCTCAAAATGTGCTAGAAGAACGTGCTTTCTCGATCAGAGACGATATTTTCATTAATACGGCACTGAAACTTGGAGTACAAATCATTGTTTTCTAATCGATTATTTCATTGTTCCAATTATTTTTCCATTTACACAATATACCACAGGAACGGAAAATTCAAGATAAGATTGAACAATCAAAATTTCTTAATTCAAGCTTGTCTCAAATCTTTTGTATCATAGAAACCAGTACGTGAATGATCCATTGGAAAAGAGTGCTTTTAATACTCCAGGCACCCTAAATTCCAATGCCGTTTCAATGAAAATATCGTCCTGATCGAGATAGCACGTTTTTCTTTATCAATTTGAGATAGCACGTTCTTCCGGCACAATAGTTATGCTCATGCGATGTGAAAGGAGTAAAGTGCCGAGCTCAATCGGAGTACTGTAAACTGAAGTAAGCGTTGCACGTGCTGTAATTCCGGATGTCAGATTCCCTGAGGGTTGAAACGTCCCTGCATGAAAACATTCAACTTTATTTTGAATTGTAGGAATGTTCGGTACATTTCTAGGTGCTAGGTGATTACACATGAGCTAGGTTTCGGTGGCTACAAACTCCTACAAACTCCACACGCGAGCATATTAGTATTGGCTGATCATGTACGAGTGATTTGCTGAGAAAAAGGTAGCTATTTGGCCATCATCAATAGCGTTGCTAAGTCGATTGCTATATTGCTCAGGTTTCCCGAAAGTCCGAGCCTATATCCGGTTCAGGGTATCACTACAAAATTGTGGACAGAATTGGCCGTCCTAATCACCGCAGTCAGACTATTCAGTTTCATGTGGGAAATACCGGTGTACTAAGGCAATGTTAAATGTAATTTCGCAGATTTTTGTAAACTTATGCATTCATTCTGACAATGGTTTCGATGGTTGAAAGACAATTTCCTCCGTGATTATTTATTCATTCATTCATTTCACAAGCTCAACCGGCGAACCTAGGATAGAGCAGACAACATATATATTAAGATTGCACAATCTAGTATACCATAGGTATAAGTAAATAGACAGAGCAGGTCTGGGTAGATAAAAGCATATCAGCGTTATCAGGATAACATGGAATCTAGAATAGAAAAAATAAAAGAGATAGGCTTACAATTAGATTATATTGCGATACGAGGTATGCAGTAAGTCTTCCTACACAATATATCTTAGGCTAATCTGTTTCGACTACAGCGCAGCTCGTACGAACGATTTTAGTGAACGCAGACAGGCGCATAGAGAATGGGTCACATTCTTCCGCAGTATGTGATAACTTGGTGGTGATAGCTCGGGGTATTCGTGAAGGCTCTACACTCTACAGGTTCTACCAAGCCCAGCATGCTGGAAGTTGCGGTGACTGTGTGCGTGATGTGAAGAAAAAACCTGAACTGTGAGTCAAAAGTGACACTAAGATCCGTCACAAAGGAAACCCTGGTCAATATCGCGCGACCGACGAAGTGGTGAACAGATATCGAATTTGAATGTGTTCAGATGAAGGCGATTAACCACACACCACTCATCAAAGCAAAAACTGACATGCTGGTTGCTTTGCCTAGGATCGCTAACAATAAGATTTCGCGAAGAGATGTGTCAAATTTGATTCGAAATTGAGTGCTCGGCTGTAATGACACAATATCTGTGCTTGCGAGAAAACACGAGATGAAACGGACCCTGTAATCGCTTTCAAAAAATTAGCACATGATCCGCGTCACTTTCTACGTGTTTATTGGAATATGTTCTTGTGACATTCAGATCCTGGAATTTTCTTTTATCATTTGACACTTGTCACCACGTACACTGTATGTATCAAAGACACCATCAATGGCCCAAGGTTGGGCTTGAAACCGGCTTATCCAAAAAACAAGACTCATGAGCTAGAATAAATTAGAAGAAAACAGTGCCATTGACAGTGCCTGTTTGACTTTTGACAAGCGAATCATGAAGTGACAATTGAAGATATCAGAAGACTTTCGTCAACTTGACATATGATACATAAGTGTCAAGAAATCTTCGTATGGGTCATTCAACTTGTTGTACAATTACTCTTTGATTTTGGCAAATCAGTCGTATAACCTATCTCTAATTGTGATTACGTGTGATTCTCAGAACCGCCCATAATACTCTCTCTTTCTCTCTCTTTCAATGACGATGGCCAATCAATCGAAGGCAGCAGCTCACATATCGAAAACAACCAGTGACTATAGCTATCATTCTGAATAACACACGTTCCAGTACGTAGGCTGAAGTCCCGCAGATAGGAGTGCTGGTAATTTACGTCATTCTTTCGAGTCTCGTACAGTTCACAATCCTGTATCGATCATGTCAGGTGAGTTTTTTATCGTATGATTTTGATTTCCTAATTTTTCCTGGAGTTTCACTCGTTTGACAATGAGTGAAACACACGCGTGTAGCAATTTTGTTCAGATCTCCAGAATATCATCCGTCGAATATCATCAAGTGCTGAGAACCTGACTGACAAATTCCTCATGTAACGAAATCCATACCTATACGCCAGAAACAAAAATTTTTTCTAACGTTTAGTTGGTATACATATGTATAGTTTATACGTGCAAGTCGGATTTTGTTCATTAACGAGAAACAGAAATTCACTGTTTGGAACACTATCCAAATATGTAGTAATTCATCCTGCACCCGCAATATGCCGCTATTAATTTTTGGACATCAATGAAACAATGTATTCGGAACTCAAGGAATTTCTCCATGATTCCGAAGATTCATTTATGTTTCTCTTTTTTTTTTTTTTTTGAAATATGGTTGAAGATTTTTCTCAATTGAAAATCTATCTGCTATAAGTTCGTATTCAAATGAATTACCTTACAGAATTTCCATTTTTCGAACTAAGACACGAGATTTGCCTTTTTTCTTGCGTCGTGCTGAGGTCAACGTGGCGAAAGATCGAACAATATCGTTTCAGCAGCTCGCAAGTAGCTCACGGCAATGATTGGAGGTTTACATTAACGGCGAGCTTCACTGATGAATATTTTTCATCACTCTTATCTCAAAATCGCAACTTTGTCGCCATTTCTCGGCTTTCGCAATAAAAATATTGATCGTTACTTAGACGTGAAGGCTTAAGGCTTTCATTATAGGCTCGCATTTGGCTCATTATATAACCGTGAGCCTCTTGTTTTGCCAAAAGAGCCTTTCTGTAATGGTTTTACTGAAATAAAAACTTCATTTAAACTACATGGGATAAGTCCAGATAATCTCAACTAGACAGATACCTACATCAGCCATGCTGGTATTGAATAACAAATAATTATAATCTCTCCGGTAAACTCTTGTTTACACTGTGGCATTTGACGGCAGTTTGGAAGTTGTCTCAAAACGTTTTTCTAGCCCAATCTGACAATCAGTGGTTACTATTGTCTCCAAGTTTGATCTGAATAAATATTTCGTTGATACATATTATATTTTTTACTCGAAGTAAAACAGTTTACAGCGTGTGAAGATACGAAATGGGATGATTATGCGATAATTAAGAGGTGGAGTAGCGAAACATTTAGTGCAATTAATACCGTGTAATCACCGTTCAAATTACGCAATAATGTGTTGCTTTACGTAGCATTATCATTTTTATAAATGATTTGTGAGTATCATATGCGATATTTCTTGGAGCTATCATGTCAACGGCTTAGGAGAACAACATCGTATTTCAGAATTTGGTTTATGAACATCGTATCTCAGAATTGCGTCCAACATCGTGGCTCAAAATTTGCTCCAAAAACGTCGTATTTCAAAGTTCAGCAGAACTTATACAATACTTTCGAAAATCCCATGTCCATTAGTGGCGCAACCTCAGAAAACTTCGCGAGCGAATTGTTCACGTGAGATTCAGATACGATGTTGTTGAACCAAATTTTGAGATACGTCGTTTTTGAGCAAAAATTTGAGATACAGTGTTTTATGGAGCAAATTTCGAACTACGATGTTGGATGAAATTCTGAGACCCGTTATCACGTTGGAGAAAATGATTATTGTTCTCCATCGGCAAAATGAATATACCGCTTCGTGTATTAGACATGTAAGACGAATTCAACTGGCGTTTGAATGACTTTTGACTGGTAAATATTATCTCTCGAACATGAACTTGCACACCACGAAAAATTTCACCAATTATATGGAGTACCATAACTTCAAACTTCAAAATAATGATTGTACCATCACACGTATTTCAGAAATGGATTTGAAGAACAAAGTCGTATTGCTGACCGGAGGTGCCCGTGGCATCGGTTTTAAATGTGCCAAAGAACTTCTGCGTAATGGAATCAAAGTAAGTGATTTTTCATTCGTTCTTATTTTTTTGTGCAAATTGATAACAACCCCGCCTTGAAATTAAGTTATATCAACAATTTGGGGAACTAAAAAAGTCCACTAGAACTTTGCTTTCTAGATAACCGGGTTTTTTTTTTTTTTTGCCTTCTTTGCTGGGTAGTAAAACGTGACTTTACACTCTCTTGGCATAATTTTCACACGGTACAGCCGCTAGATGGATCAAAGAAAGCAACCAGAAATTCCTGTTGAACTTTTCTCTGATCGTCAGAATGATCATTTCGGGATTAAGTCTGACCTGAAATTCACTCATGCATACGTGTTATTTGCTGATCTGAGTATCAGTGTAAGACCGAAACAGATATAGCCGCAAAGTAGTTCCTTGTTGGTCTTATCGTACGATCATTTATAGCTAATTAATGCATACATGTACAGAACTTGGCTATCCTGGACGTGGCAACTTCATGTGGAAAAGAATCAATGGAGGAATTGAACGCAGAGTTTGGAGATGGGCGAGTGATCTTCATTCCCTGTGACGTTACAAATGCCAAAGAATTTGAAGGTTCGCACATTTTTCAAATCTACAATACAAGGGATGAAAATTTTAGTATTATCCGTCTGTTTGAACAATCAATTTCTTCAATCAATTAGCTGCATTCAAAAAGACTATCGAGACTTTTGGTGGATTGGACATCGTAATCAACAACGCCGGTGTATTGAATGGACCGAAATGGGAGTTGATGATCAATGTGAACTACGTAGGTATTTCAAGCCTCTATCGCCCGCACCCGTAATCTAAATTCAACTGATAACGCTAGATTTAGCTCCAAATGAAAAGAATAATTACTCCGAGGTAGTTTGAATAGCATTTGGCACGTAGATGTGATCAAGGTTCGTGATTGTGATCAATGTGATGTGACAAGAAATTCATTCTTCGGTGCAAATATTGAAATGTGAATAATTTTTGCAACCTGAACTTGTATGAATTTCATCTCTAGACCGCCCTGGTTCGCGGAACGCTTTTGGGTCTGCAGCATATGGGCAAAGACAGGGGTGGCAAGGGTGGCGTTATCGTTAACATTGCTTCACTCTACGGCCTCGATCCTGTTGCCTATTTTCCAATATACGATGGGACCAAACATGCCGTGGTTGGCTTCAGTCGATCCATAGGGGTGAGATTATTACAATTACGTATTTGAAGGAATTCCCGGAATAATGGTATAAACCGAAAATTCAATTTTTCGATAAACAGTTTACTTTTTAATGTATTGCATATTCTTGCTATTTCATATGTGTATCAGTCAGTTGAACTTCGCTGCAACTCTGTTTTTACTTGGTTTCCTACGTTCCTCTTGTTTCCCTCCAAATACAATTCTTCAATTCAATCATTTCATCATCATCAAATGCTGTATAATATCCATACCGATTTTTTTTTCAGAACATATGGAAGTGCTGATAAGGTAGCAATTGAGTATTCCTTTATTCACGGAACTGCTCCGCAATAATACAAAACTGTAGATTCTAGTTACTCGAGGGGTTTGAAAAAAATCTAACGACTTTTTTTGTTTAATAAGGACAATTTTTTCGCACTCCAGATGCCGTACCATTTCAACAAGACAGGTGTTCGAGTACTGACTCTGTGCCCGGGTATAACAGAAACGCCGATGGTAGCTGCAGTCGCGAAAAGTTTGCTGGACTTTATAGATGTCGAAACAGCCGTGGCTGCGCTTGCCAACGAGTACCAGATTCAAGAGTTAGTATGACTGCTCCTTTTTTTATCACACATCGAGTTTCTAATTGGTAGAAGATACAAGGTAATCGCACTTATACGAAGATGAGCATGAAAAACAGACAACTCGACTGACAATGATGTAATGGTCCTTATAGAATCTTGGGCCCGGATTTCTCGCGCTCATGCAGGAAATAGTATTCCATGATCATATATTGTAAGATGTTGAATGAAAAGGAGATAGAATCCGTTACCAGCCAATATAGTTGATCATTTTTCAACTTTGTGATATGAATTTCGAATTTTTTTCTTATTTACCTACCAATTGATGAACGAATAGACGCGTTTCTACATATTCAATTATAGTCTGGCATTTCGGGAACTGGATCTTTGAAAGTTGAGAATGAAAGAGGAAAACCATTGCCCAGAGTGTTTTCGTCGTAATGCAATTCTTACGAATCTACGAAAACTGATGGAAGAAAAAAATATGTGTAGATTCCGGAACGCGAATGATTTTTTATTTATTTTTTTTTGCAAATTCATTACTATTTATGAGATACGGCTTCTGATTCGAATTCCTCGATAAAACATGTTCAATCAATTTTCTATCACAATTCAGTACCTTTTACATGTACACTATCTTATACTGTAGATAAGATTGCGACGATTTTATTCACGTTCTGTTTTCTAGCCCAGAGAACATCGCGCAGGCCATGGTGGATATTATCCGTTCAGCTAAGTCCGGCACCGTCTGGCTTAGCGAAGCCGGTGACCAAGTTCGCGAGGTTGTGATGCCAGATCGCTTCACTATGACAGCTACAGCAAAGGACAAGCAATAAATGCAGCTAGGTCCCAGGGGACAATCCAGTCCCATATGTACTATGGTTTCCGAAGTTGAAGTACAAATCAAAAGAAAATCTCTCTAACTATGTCAAAATCAAGAAATCTTCCAGAGTATTTTTGATCAGACGGTAGTATTGCTCGCCCTCGATTTTTTTCCAATTCTTGCATGGCCCTCCTCACTAGTGATTAAGAACCTTTTTTTCGTTCTTCTTTTCTTGGATAGATACGTGAGAACATATTCACCACTATTCAATATCTGATACTTGGATGATATCAGATATCAGTTTTAGATTAGATTCACCGTCCAGACTTGATACACTCTTGCACATGGTAGTTACAATTATGTTTATTCAGGATGAATTAAACCGTTGTAATACACAATTATCTTCAAATTTCGTTACGGAGTCACTTTATTTCTGTTATCAATTCCGACTCATTATCACACACATTCCCATCGTCTAATTACCTGATATTTCATTACGGAACCTGGTACTCAACACCAAGTCAAGATAATTTATCAAACATTCCATAATTTATATTGACCATTTGAGACTGTGGTCAGGACTATTACGACATTGGTATCTCGCATACAAAGCCGAAATTAACTATGCAACTAATGTCGTTAAGTCTACCATTTTTGTATAAAGATCCACAATTTTCACCTGTACCGCTGTCGGGTTGGCCAGTTGCCCACTGGTCAAACCCAGCCTTTGCTAGTGACTGACCATGAATGGTAACGAATTGTCCCTCGCTGTAAAGGTCATGAAAACCAAGACTGACAAAATCCGGATGTGGTGAGCCCGTAATTGCCTCTGAATTTTTAAAAAGCTCTATAATCGCATTCGCCTCAGCGATCGAGTTGACGATGGCCAAATGACCACCTTCCTCTTCGCAAGTTAGTCGAGCTTCGTTCCATGGCACTGCTCTCGTGTGAACTTTGTAACCAGCAATACCCGACGTGTATCTGTATTTTTGTACGAAAAATGATTAAAAAAATTTCAATTCCTTCGTAGCTCTATAGCTTCAATGCTTATGTTGAATTCAAATCAAGTTCCATTTGACTCACGAGTAGTCATCGCGTCTGGCTGCCAGTTGATTCAGTGGTAGCCAAGGGATCAGCGATGGTAGACGTGAATTGTACACTACAATGAGAAAGCGTTGGAAGTAAAATGGATATCCATCCATTATTTAGTAGGGTGTGTCTAATTTTTTTTTTTAATGCATTTTTTGACCACAAAAGTCACCTTTTTCAAGTTTAAAAAGTCTCCAGGGTATCAATGAGTCTCAAATAAATTGCTACAAGTATTGATTCTTGATCCGAATGTAAAGAACCAATTCCAAAAATGGATGAAACATGAAAAACTTCTTAAAATGAACATGATCTTCTACGATACAGAAATACGGAAGTGAAAATTGAAAAAAAAACGAAAGAAAATTATAAAATTAACAAAGTATAAAAAAAACTCAGGACAATTGGAGCAGTTAAAACCGACCTATAATCGTTTAGGGGATGAGTCTCGTTTTCAAATGAGCCGAGAAAGACAGGAATTGGACATTTTTTGGTTGCCTGACATCATTTTGAACGAGAAACAATAATTTTTACGTGCTAATTAGATGGGAATCCTAAAGCCTCGTTGAGCGACCTCTAAACTTCAAGCTACAGCGCCCTCCTTGAACAGGGAGCTTTTTAATGTCAAAACCTAAAGTTTTGAGTGGTAGGAGCGAAAAAAAAAATCAAAGTCAATTTTCGACACACCCTATTATTTACACATAATCAATCGTTTGTCGCAAGTTTGACAGATGTAAGTTCGAACATGAATCAATATCTTTGATTTTCGTTCATAGTCGACACAAAAACTCACTTGGTGTGACAAGAAATGTCCAACGATCAAGGTTGTTGCCTGTTTGCAGTTGTTGCGTCAAAGCCGAAGAAAAAAAGCACGTTAAAATCACGAAAACGAAAGCCGACATGGTTAGCTGATTGATGATTCGATTACTGAGATGATGATGGCTGGAAATTCCTTCTCACGATCAGTTCGGTTCTGGAGCTCAGACTGAGAGCTTTCAACGATGCTTCGCTGTTTATAACTGATTTATAATTGTTGTCGGTAATTTCCCGCAATATTACGTCGCAAAAGTGTATCGCACGGTGTTATCATTAACCTATGACACTCTAATCGCAGTACTAACAACTTTATTTTTAGATCCGATGACTAGAGTCGCAGTTGTAGAATCTATTATCTGAGATGACTAATTATCATACAATTACGAGCACTGCGGTCCGCCGAAACAGTCAGTCTTTATGATATTCATCAAATTATTCCATCCATCTGCTACGATTGCAATTGCTGCTTGGAAATAGAATAGGCTATGTGAGGATATGCAATCTAATCAATTCTAGTTTTCTATCTGACGGTGATGTTCAAATCTTCGCATGAAACTATAGCTTACTTTAATTTTGAGAATTACTGCAAAGCATCTGAAATTATGACTCATGTCAGTGGAATATTTTATCTCTTTTTTTGTTAATCTGAATCAGTGAGACAATTACCTGTGGCTGAAGATTCATCAGTTTCAAGTTTGGGGAATCAATGAAATTCCAAATTCTGAAATAGTTTCGGGTTTCAAAAAAATCGGGAAAGAATCATGGCCCTTTCTCAGAGTGTCTCAAATATTATCCGAAAGCCAGTCAAGTGAAATGTCAAACAGATTTTCCAATAAAAATTTTAATTTGTATGCAAATGTTGGAAGAACAGGAGTTTCGTTGATTTCAACTGCTCCCTCAAAAACGACGAAACAGTTTCATCGATACATGGAATGAAAAATTGCATTGGCATAATGCCCTCCAATCAATGAATCTGTAACTATTTACAGAAAGAATTTGACGAGGAGAAAACACGGACGGGAAGGTTGGGGATGAGAAAAATTGAGAAGTTGCAAGTATCTTACTCATGAGTACAAACTGAAAAATGGATCATGTATTGAAAATTTATCGACTTGTACAATTCACAGCGGATTGATTATACTATATTATCAATACTAATACATCGAGTACTGTCGACTCATTTACCGAGACAAAAATCCGATGCACTTTACCGACTAATGATAGAAGACCAGCTTGATGAAAAGATGATACGTTATTGAGGATGTATTAAAGGTACCGCATTCTACCCATTCAGAATCACGATGTACATTGGCACAACATCTGCTGATAGAAGTCAATCATTCGAAATTGCATATCTACTGCAGGATCAAAATATTGGTGTCTCGCATATGAAACCAAATTTAGTTCCGCAGTTGATGTCATTAAGACGACCACTTTTGTGAAAAGATCCGCAATTTTCCGCACCACCAGCGTTATCGGGTTGTCCAACTGGCCATTGGGTGAACCCAGCCCTGGCCAAAGTCTGACCATGAATAGTAATGTACTTTCCCTCGCTGTAAAGGTCGTGGAAACCAATGCTCGCAAAGTCCGGATGTGGTGATCCAGTGATTGCCTCTGCGTTTTTGAAAAGCTCAGCAACCACATTCGCCTCGGCAATGGAATTGATAATGGCCAGATGACCACCTTCTTCTTCACAAGTTTCCCGAGCTTCGTTCCATGGCACTGCTCTCGTGTGAACTTTGTGCCCGCCAATACCCGGCGTGTATCTGCACAAAACGTCACACAAATCCTCAAGACACAGTGGAAAGTAATATGTATTCAGATTTTCAATAATCCCTGCAAGCCATATAGGACTTTTGTATTGAACTGCACCACTGTGGGAAATGGGACTTTTGAATCCAGGTTACATCTGATCAAAACGTATGGACGGATGACCATAACATTTTACTCACGTGTAATCATCCCTTCTGGAAGGTGGTTG
Organism: Ametastegia equiseti; assembly: GCA_963989295.1. NCBI lineage: Eukaryota > Metazoa > Arthropoda > Insecta > Hymenoptera > Tenthredinidae > Ametastegia > Ametastegia equiseti. The sequence goes on from OZ022399.1 coordinate 8,268,158, forward strand.
ACTCCATAGCAGACAGGTAGGTGTTGGAGGTGGGTTTGTGTAAGCTGCACCAAAGAAGCAGGATATTCCAAGAACAAGTAACCACGACATGGTTCCTCCGTTGATAGTTGAGCAAATTGTCAATCGTAGACGCGTCTACTTTCCAAACGTACAAGTTGACTTATAAAGGTTCACGAGCGTTGTGCCGCATGCAAAGTTCTCGCTGAACGTGATAAGCCACAATATTTGCACGTATTGGTTACTGCGAATGTACAGACAGCGTGATATTTCAGTGTCGAGTCTACTAATAACAAGTGTGTGAGTGAATGCTCATACATGCGCGAGATACAAAACGCTCACCAGATGGTGCGGGGAAGAACCAGTCTCCGGAATCAACCAACGCTGCTGCGTTATTACCGCAGTATCAAGAACACATGACGGTTTCAGTATGAGTGACGATTCATTCTCGGAATGGACTCATACGAACGTGTTTTTAAAGCTGACGATAAGACTGAGAACCGTTGAATGAGACTTCGGAAATCACAATTGATTTATTATGATTAGTGGTAGGTACTCCCCGCAACGTGTGTTCATCTTAGCATACGTCATTCGATAGTATATTCATCTTTGACCTCAATTAAGCGACTGCAATCTACTCCAAGATCGCGTTCGTCAATTAATAAGCTGCTAGCTAGTTACCAAGAATTACGCAATTTGGTCCAAGATTATTCAGATATATTACATACGATTTTGTTTATCTTGTCGCAATTTTAATCATGAACAGCTACTTCGCAACGATCAATGAGGCGTCTTTAGGGTGTGATCTATACATAGATTTGCGAAAACGTCGATTTGAGGGATTCAGGAAGGACTCAAAAAGGTTGTTTGGGATGCTCAAGAAGTAAGGTAGAACATAAGATCAAAAAGAGAAAAGTTTCGCTCCGGAAACATTCTTCTATTACACAATTTTGACAACGTGGCCCCATATAAAAGCGCTGTTTATCGCTCAAATTGCACATTCAGTTGTAATTGAATAAACTAAAAAATCCACGGAAACTCTTCTGTACGTCGTGATTAATCGACGTATCTCGTTCAAAAGAAAGTAGTAACGCATCCAATGCAATAAACCCACCTAACATACGACAACAGTACCAAAGGAATAATAGGGCGATTCAAGTTGGTCGAGATTACGTAGCTTGAAAATTGGTGTTGATAACTAGACCGGCCGTTAAGTTTTATATTATATTCATCACAGGGTAATTGTGTCTCTGACATCCGTAGAGACAGAAAAACACAATCTTACCAATTCAAAAAAAAAAATTTATTCAGTTATTACGGTACCTTGAATTACATATGATATCGAAGGAATAAATTGGAAGAAAAGACATTACTGGTACCTGTACGCAATTGTAGATGAACAGGTATGTTGAAGTATTATGGACTATTCATAACGGAAATCGAGAGTTTCGAATTGCCCCGAAAAATCAGTATATTGGTATTTCGCATATGAAAGCATACTTGGTCAGACATCGACCGTCATTGAGTCCACCTTGCTTATGCACGGAGCCGCAATTTTCCCCACTGGATGCGTTGTCAGGCTGTCCAGTTGCCCAGCTGGAATATCCAGCCCGTGCCAACGTCTGACCATGAATAGTTATGTACTCGCCCTCTTGGTACAAATCATGGAAACCGATATGCGCCCAGTTTGGATTACCAGTTGCTCCAACAATTGCCCCTGTCTTTTCGAATAGATTAGTAATGACGTTTGCCTCAGCGATGGAGTTGATGATTGCTAAATGACCACCCTCCTCTTCGCAGGTCCTTCGAGCCTCGTTCCAAGTTGCCGCTCGTGTATGGATCTTGTGGCCACCAATACCTGGCGTATAGCTGCAATGTTGCATGATCGGTAATCAGTGAGTTTGACAAATGTGTTCCTACCCATGTACGAATGCCGGAGCATTACCGGATCTAACCACATGGCACAGAATTGGCACTAGCCTGGCTGCCAAATTTCGTTCGGTAATACTGGCCCAATGAAGATAAATTATTTGCCCAACGTTGGGCGAATGCTGATGACTAGTACTGACAAGTGAACATACATGGAGCTCAGCCGGCAGTCAGTTCTGTGCTGAGAATACACTGGACCAATATGGGGTTTTATATTGACTGCAGATTATTCTGTGCCGATTCACGGCACCATAAGTTGGACTGGTGTTAACGACCCAAGATTGTCCCAGCATTGATTTTGACTCGGGCGAAGCTGGCCCTTGGTAGCTGTCAGTATTGGCAGCTATGGCACCAATACCGTGCCAATGCCAACCCAGTTTGCAATACGTACCTACATGGGTACATTTCCTGCCACTTTTATGGCCTCCATTTGCCCGTACTACAAAAATTGTCATCTAAATACGCTAAAAAAAAAAAAAAAAAAAATGCAGCAATTCGAATATGACCTACTTGTAATCGTCGCGTCTGACCAACGGCTGACTTTGCAGCAGACAAGAAGTTGAAGATGATAGAAACGGGCTGCGTGCTGGAGAAAACGATCAGATATTTGAAACAGGAATGATCACTTTACTGTTCACGTTCATTGCCAAAGATTTCAAGCAACTTGATATTTCTTTATGATAAAAGAAAAATTACCTGGTGTCAGATGATACCACAGACCATCCATGTAATTATTCTCACCGAAGGGTTGCTGCGCCATTACAATGGATAGGAGTGCAATTTGAATCACCATAAACAACGCCATAATTGATTTAAAATCTTGCTGGTACATTCAACTGCGGGAGCACAAAGCTTTCTGAATGTTATTTTCACTCTGACTTTGCGATCTTGTCAATAAGTTTGTCCACACTGCAACCTAACGTTTTAGGCATGTGTTACCCAGAGGAGAAATTGTACTGTACTTTGTTCGAGTGATGCACAATGTATTATAAGAAGGAGTAGTTAGTATTACACACTTTAATACGCCGATATAATATGTTCGTAGAATTTATAAAATCCCCTCATATTTAATCTCACTACTTACAATCAGCTTTATCGCTCACATATGACCTCATAGTTTTATGAATATATCGCGCTGAAGTATAGCAGAAGAAGCTGCGGACAAGAATTATTCTCAGCTTCTCATTTGGTTGTATTGTACATACATACATACCTAATCAACATTGCCACAGCTCCTTCCTTGAATCTAACGACCTGTCGGAAAAAAATTTGCCAAGTATGTTCAACTTTCAAGACATCATCTTCCGGTATCATTATCGTTATATCCAGTAGTTACCTCACTTTCATATAACACTTTTACCGCGACGCTGTCACTACTCATTTGACCAGATCTACCAAGTGTATGTTCACAAGAGTATTTCAGCATTCGCATCATGTTGCTGGGTGACTTTCGCGATGGTAACATCCATGAGCATCATGAGTTATCATGAGCATTAAGTTTCATTTTCAGGTCATTATCATTAGATTGGTGAAGATTGCGGTATCTAGCGTAATTATTCGACGTAAATGTGATCGAGACTCGAATGAAACCCTCAGCTGTGGCCATTGACCACTTTACGTTGTCATTCCCGTTAATGATTCATCTAGTCCATGTGACTTGGAATTACTGATGCAAGGCTTGCGTCGAAAGGGATGTTAGTGATGAAATTTGAAATTTACACATAATCACACTTCGGAATAATCGGAAGGTTTGAATTACTAAAACTGTACGTTTCTCAAAAATCTGTCACCCATACCTGTCTTGTTCGAACCCCTCAAGTTACATAATCTTTCACTTTCATAAACCCAAATGAAACAGCACGTTCACTCAAAGGATTCATTTCAAACAGATTTATCCAGGTTATACGTATGTACCAAATTACGAAATTCACCAAGAAGTGGTAGTAATTCAGGCAAGAAAAACTTTGTGTAATGGTGAAATAAAATTTGTCATTTTGCACACTTTCTGGACTAAATTTATTCATAATTAAACGAAGCGGAAACGAGGCTGCCGTAATTGAAGTGTGAATCATCAATTTATTCCTCTGATTATCCAGTCTGTTGCATTCTCAGAAAGCAGACTTCTTCGTTAGATTTACTCATCATACATGTTGACAAAATCAATTAGGTTTCATTCATTGGTAATTTCTACGTCTTTTTAGAAATTTGCACACTTCCTTTCCACGCATCCCTGCAAGTGTATTTTCCGCTGAAATTTTCGTTGGCCTAAGGGGCTGAGATTCTCTTCAACCATTGCCAGATTTTGGATAGAGCAGTCGCGATTTCAACCACATGTAGAATTCCATTTCTTTAGCTAAGGGTTCTCTCAGAAGTTTTCTCTCCGAATGCCACTTTGTGGGTTTTCTTGATTTCTCAGCCTTCTTTTGGATGTCTTTAACAAAAAAGAAACCAAAAGAATCCCATTGATTACCCATTTACAGGAATTAGGGAAAAAACGTAGCGGGAGACTCACGCAGTTTTGAGTAAACGTCACTAGCACCGTTGAAGAAATATGGAAAAGTTCGTTCCAGGGTTTGCAGCGTAACCTCCACATGTTCCAATAATCCAACGACGGGATACCATCGTTTAATGTTGGCCTGAGCTTCGGTCAGTGCCCAGGTGCGATTTTCATGTCTGTAATGAGGAAAATCAAAACTGCATGAAAAACAATCTGCATATTCACTTCAAACCGACAGAATGAATCAAATTTTTTTTCGTCCGATATTTATTGTCCAAGAAATAGCGATTGAATATGGATCAGGGCATGAAGTTAACATGGTGGGAGAAAAATCACACAGCTTCAGCAGAAGAAAGTATGCAAAGTTCTGAGATCGAGTAACCGATTAGCATAAGCTTGATCATGTCCATAGATAACCGATAATCATAGCTATAAGAAGAAAGTGGTTTGTTATTGCACAATCGCTGAAGGTGCTCAACGGTATGAAAATGTTATGGGAACTGGGTCATAAATATTGAACTTGATTCATTGTTCTGGGCCGAGATCCGTGGTCGGGCCAAAGGCCATTGCTTACAATTTACGCAACAGAAAACAAGGTAGAAGGACCTCAAGGCACGCAGGAAGATCGGTGAGTCCAGATGATGATTGTGTGCGTAAAGTGCGAATGAAAGCAATGATCGACGTATCATTCCCACGAGTAAGTACGCTGTCTTACGTAATGGCTGAATACTAACAATAAGCCGATTATAATGTTATTAATGCATTCACGACTTAGAGATGAATGACCTGGATTTTCGATAAGTGATCTCATTGTGAGATCCAAGTTGCCAAACCAATCGATCGTGTCTGTCAATCGGATCGCTAATTATTAGCGATAGTTGATGCTCTGGATTGAAATATAGGAACAAATATCGTTCAAGGTGAAGTAATATTACTGAATAATTCAATTCTGTACCTGAATCTGAATGGATTGTGTGTTATAACACACTTCTACTGAAAACAACAATTGCTCAATCACGTATCAAATTCCAGGTCGCAACGGGGCATCTCGTCTTACCATAATAATATACCTACGCATTCTAGATGGATAGATAATTAGAAAGTATACTTACGTGCACCGAGGATCCTGTCCGCAAAAATGAGCAATTGATCCAGAATATCTTGGTGTGATTTTCTCGCTTTTTCGATATCTGTGAAAATTCGATGATTCGTAAAGAATGGTGATGAATTTATTGTTTCAAGTAATACTGCTGCTACAGTTTGAATGTAGTTTCACTGTCACTTTTATCTCGGTGTTTTTACCTTAGTAATATTTTAGGGTCAAGCGGATCCCTGACCATCGAGATGAAGGTAGGAGCTTGACGGCCAAATGTTGAGAAGTTGAGGAATCTGATGTCAGCGTCAAAGGTCAATGGCACAGCCTCATGTCTGATGATGGTTGTGATGTCCTCGACCAGGAGTTCCTATAGCGATATTGTTTGTCGAAGCATATAAATACTCGTTTATATAACATTTTTCTAGCCTTGAGTGAATCGCGTACACGTTATGAATAACTAATTACGGTGAAGGCGAATCACCGGGATCCAAACACTGGGAGTCTGTACCACGTGAATGTACCTATTGATAAATGTCAGGATGTCGATGAGTCTAGAACTTTATCAGCAATAATCCAAGCTCTATTATTACCTAGTTCAGAAAGAATGAATGGATCAAACAACCCAAGGTTCTTCAGAAAACCCATTCAATCGTAAGATTCTACAGAATTATTGTGTGCCCAGAATGACAGATTCAAATGTTAACAGGTACTTTTCGGTTTGTAAAAAAATGATACGTGCAGTTATTTGATTCCACTTTGTGTTGTGAACAATATAACTAATTGTAAGATGATGTAGAGATATGCGATTGCTCGGTAACTTTCATCCTAGAAATAATCGCCTCTGAGTCTGCTTCATAAAAGATTGAGTTTACCAACAGCATGCCATTCCTCAAATCGTAGACAGCTTTCCCTCTCTAAGTCTTGACCAATGATTACTGTTTAGAATATCCAACATTCTGTACGCTCTACTTTCAGGTGCATTTCACATGTAGTAAAGACACTGAACCATGCGTGATTCTGTGCAACTATAAGTGAATGAATTTCATCATTCTCCAATTTTTCAACAGCAGATTAGAACAGCTGATAGTATGCAGAGCGTATATTAATACTGTTACTACAGAGTATACTCATGAAAGTGTTCTTCAAACTCGAATAAATATTCAGCAACTTATGCCAACTGGTTTTACATCAGATACATTACACGTGGCTCCGCGGATTAACTCAGAATACAGAATGTCACTTTGAAATTAATCGACTCCTCAGGCCAAGCATGAATATGATAGTAAATAACGTTGTTCTCGTCTTCATTTCATTTGTAATGAGATGCAAACCTGGCCACAAACACTCTCTATGGTCAAACAACTAATAATTTACTGTTGTTGTTTTTTTTTTTCAATCGCGCGTTGTGCAACAAGTTCCAAACAATCTTCGAAAAACCTGCTCGTTATGGCACATGACACACGATGTTCAACGCCTACACATCCATGGATAAAATCAAGCTTCAACTGCCTTTCCTCGTCAAATTTTTGAAACGCAGAGGTGAAGTATAGTGTCAGCAAAGCAAGTGAACCAATTAAAAAAAAAAAAGGCTCCATTCATGACGAGACCACAGTACAATGATAAAGGAGATCCTGAATTATTATCATGGCATCGCATAGACTCACCTGCTGAAGGTTGGTAAGTAGATTGTCATCACCAGGCGGCATCCTGACGTGTTTGAAGGCGTTTTTACCCTGAAGCCGCTGCAGGATCAGAACCAAAAGTTCAGCTCCAGCACCTGGTACTCGAGTTATCATCAAAGTGTTTTCACTCATTTCAGGAACACTTCGGCGGCCCCCTAACTCTGCCAATGATGGAGTGACGTAGCGATGCATCTGTAATAAGAATATGAATTTCTCAGGCGAAGGAAATTGCTGATTAGTGTACTACTAATTATTTTGCAACATTATGCTTCACAGTATCATTCTGGATTAGAAGGTACTGTACCAAAGCTACAGAGCAAATTAACATTCGCATAACGACTATGTAGTCTTTCATTTATCGTTCGGATGTTAGTTAAGTGGAGATTAGTGAAGGAATAAGGTGTAAATGACTTCAACAAATCTAACTTCTCCTAACTCAAAGTTCCAAAAGAGAAATTTCACTATCAAGAAGCATACCTATACATTTATTGTTCCTGGTATATTGTGATTGGTTTCACAAACAGTACTCATCACATGATATCATGCACAAATTTTTTGAGAAATTGTTGAATGACATTGACGGAGAAATATGGGCTGTCACGTTGCTCAGTGATTGATTCATTGTCAGTGGAGCTTTTATTCATAATTTAGATCACTGGGGCTTGATGGCAAGACTTTGAAACACGAAGTGGTTCATTAAACTAATTCGGAGCCGTTGAAGCTGAATAGAAATCGATGATCCAATTCCACCATGAAAAATGATCGAAATTTGCCTCACCTGAGCTTTTTCGCTTTGTGAGTTGACCCGGAGGCTTGATAAGTAGCTTCGGACGTCCGTCGACGTCAGGAAGCCTGTATCAGGAGATAAGTGTTCTGACTCCATCTTTGTCTTATTAAAAAATACGAAAGCCACGGTCAAGCAGGCGATTATGCTCGTTAATAAACTGTTACAACGGCGCATCCTCGATCTTTTTACTTTTCTGCATGTCTCAAAGGTATAAGATCTCAGTTCGTGTTATGGGCTTTGTTATAACTACCATACACCGAACACGACTGCGTCTTCGATTTTGAACGTTTGAGTCTACCGCGCGAATGGATACTGCCTGAGAGAATGTCAGTGGGTCACTAACGTCTCACGGAGTGATCCCCACATCTTCTATACGAGCTGGACCCCCTCCAGAAGAAAGGAAATCCCTATGTGATTTATCGGCAAATCTATTCCGGATTCTAAATCATTATGTGCTCGATCGTATGTGCCTTATTTGACCAGCATACTTTTCTTTCAAAAATCTATACGAAAAGCAAAAATTATACAGATCGAAGGAAGGATTTTGGTTCAGAGCTGAGCATGATGATCGAGATTTTTTTTTTTTTTTGTTTTATTGATTGAAGAATTATCTGATTAGCGGGATTATATTTCCCTAAAAATTCTACATCAGGAAATTTCGCTTTGACGTATTTCTTCGAAATATTCTGCAACGGCTTGAAATTTGGCTATCGAACGTTCACTTATTATTGGCGAACTTTTCGTTTCGCAGGAGATGGCTAGTAGCCTCGAGATTTTATATTCGATATTAAAATTACAGTAGAGATAAATTGATTCCTTGTTTTTTATGATTGTGAAATTAACTTATTGCGAGTCAGACCTCTGGCCTGCAGCGAAATTTGTAACCGCGTTACCATCGATTGTAATCGCGTGTACAAAGCAGCAGCGAGGTGATTTGTTCTCGGGATGAGTGTGGCCTCAGAAAATGAAGGAACAAATGTTCAATTTTATTGTGTACCTTGTACAGCGATTCAAACTTTCTAGTCGATATATACAGGCAATAATCCTTCGGATATCAGTTTTACAAAAAGTATGATAAAAAACGGATTTATGTATTTATAGAGTTATTGTCCTTGCAGATCCTCCAACTTTACTGCATCGTTAAAACTGTACGCAATTGCAACCGATCAGTAATTATCATTGTCATGCAATACTCGAAGAATACTGACAACCATACGTAGCGAATAAAAAAGACAGCGAAGATGATTTGATCACAAGGCCTTCATTTCGATTCCACAATCATGCTACAACTAGTCCGTAAAATTACATTATGGGTAAGAAATATTCGAATCAAATGTCAGATATCTGCCTTAAAGTGAATTTATACACGCTTACAATCGTCAGAATGATGCGAATATCTCTAACGACGTAGATACGTCAAAAAGCTTACCTTTTGAATTTTAAAAGCATATGCAGCATCTCCGGTATCACATATATTAGATCCCTCATGAGTTGATACGATATAAGCTTTATTGCATTTTACGAATAATCGCTGAGACATGAACTGTATTGAAGTATTTTCTGCAAGCGAATTTGATGATCAAGCCTTCGTTTCATTATTCGCATCACAGGAATGTTCATAAAACCCCGTAAATTTATTCACATGCCTATTCAAAGACGAGACATAAAGCTGCAACGCAAGTCAGACTCGATTATATTGAATTATTTTCAAATATATTATGCAATATCATATTGCATATCGTTCTGGTATAGACACCTCGTGGTTCTTGGACGGAATATTCCATCAGATTTTGATGTAGAATGATTATTACCAAAATTCAGAATCTATTCTTCACTATCTTCATAAAACGTGCATAGCAGCATAGACTGTAAATGGTTTCGGAATAGACCTGGGATCTCGAATCTAAATCAACGGACAAACTAATTGTGCACCATATAATTGAAGAGCTGCTATTACGACGAAAAAAATTCACATTATTTTCAAAGTAGATGTTCTACCAAGTAATCGATTTTGGAATTGTATGATCCAAGTCTTGCTATTCACCTGAACGTAATTGTCTAGTCCCTTTTGGACAGACCATGACTAATGTTGCCATTTCATTATATTCGATGGAATATACTGCTGTAATAATTGTGAGGTTTGTAATAAAGAATAACCAAACAATCTGTAGAGCTTCGAAAATCAGTACTCTCCAAACTAGAGTGACCATTCACTTTATATTTCTGGACCTGGAGTCGCGCGGAATTAAAAATTGGGATTAGAAATGGACTGTAATTATTTCAGTATCAATCAATTGAATTTATTTTTCCGTTGCATATTTTCTCGACATTCGAATCTTCGTCCTGACCAAGTCAATATAACGGCGAAGTCAACATGAAGCTTATCAACCAATTTGTGGTAAACAACAAAGACTCCCAGACTCTCCACCAGCTGAAATTCAGCAACGATTTCCCATTTCTTGCCAGAATCTTGTCTCTGCTTGAAAATAACCAGAAGTCCATCAAAGAGGACGATTCGTGTCCAGAAGGAATCGTTCCTTAGAAAATTGGCGAAGCTCGTAATCGACGTTTCTCCAAAGCCGGAATCTTCGAGAACTGGGATATCGATAAATCTGCTTCCTACAAGATCGTGAAGCGAAGAAACTTGAAATTTTTTTTCGAGGAATAGGTTGGGGACAAATTCAATACAATATTTCTCCTGTACTTCTATTCTATCGGCTCATGCCTCTTGCTCTTTATCGTTGAGCTAATTACTTCGAAGTTCAATTTTCGACGACGTTACCTCGCCTCCAATCACGGTCTATGATATTCAAATGTTCGCCGATTCCTTTGACCGTATACATAAATTTCATTGATATCATCAATGATTATGAATTCCCAATAGATTTATAAACATAAATATACCTAGAACGATAAAATTTACATGGTTTGTGTTCGAGCGACAGGTTCTCCATTGCCATTGTTTATTTTGCTCGTACTTTCAGTCTGTAGATAAACGATAGCAGAAACACACGTTCGATAAAACTGTTGACCTCGACCTCACCGGGCGAGTATAATGAACCTCTTGTCAGTCCTGCGTAATCACCCCGATCAACAGGATATTCGTGTTAACACGGGACATTAAAAATCGAAGTGTGATGATTGAGGATCTTCAGATTATAGCAATTAATCACTTCAAGCTTGAAAATAAAAATTGAGATAAGATCATTCATCTATTCGCAGAGATCGAAAGTCACGAATTGTAGCGAAAATCAAATGTCTTCGAAAATCAATCGAACCGAGTGTTGGCCCCAATCGTAGAATACGATTCTCCTTTCCGTTACTTCAATCAATAAGTAACTAAAATATATATAGTGAGAAGCAGCAATTGTTGGATAATTATTGACAATAATTGACATTGATTGATGTGAAATAAATAATTGTATCATAATGCGCAGAGGCGAGTTCGACAATTTGGAATAGATAATTCACGTTGCTTTCACAGGCAATTGATGCAAGAAGGAAAAAATTGTATTTACCGAAAGCACATAATGAGGATCGTTCTTAAATAATTTCGTGGTTTCGGGTACTGAAAAACTGAAGAGATCGATAAAGAGCTAGTCCTCGACATGGTGTAATTATCTGATGATAATCTCTTAAATGCGGATAGTTGTGCAAAGAAGACCCCACTCGATTTAATTTCAAGATAACGCGATTCTGACAAGCCATGCGTACTAATAAGAACGAAAAGGTTTCAGGTTGCCTCCAGCAAACCAGCCAGTATTGCGGGTCAATATTTATAATAGACTTGGTTGTTCGTTGCACAGGTTCGCTTTTCGTTAAATATACGAAAGTCAAAATCGCAGTAAATCACGAAGGCTGTTTAAACATGTTATAAATAATCCGCGATATGCATTCATTGGTAATAATAAAACTGTGTATTCATCTTCTATTTTATAATCAAATGGTCAGTTCGTCGCGGCATTTATTTTTACGAAACGAGAAGATTTCCAATGACACGTTTGGCGACCTTCTTAAACAATTTTTCGTTGACTTGAACAAGGTATATCTGGAAAAATACAAACCTCGTCACGTCGCGGTTATCGGGGCATCAACCGAAAATTTGCAACAAGTTGAACCGTTGTTCGAAAACTATCCTTACAGCGTCTGCAAGGGAACAAAGAAATGCGGCTACTCAAAGCGGTTCAATCAACGGAGTTTCATTGTCGTATTTCTCGACGATTTTAACGAAGAGAAATTCCGTAAGAAAGTCGACGTTTTATCACCATGTTCAAAATGTACGGTTCTCTTCATATCCAACGCAACTGTTCAGCCAAACAACGTATGGTCGGTTCTTACTTGGGCTATGCAACATCGTTTACCCTTATCCAACTTCGCAAACCTTGGAAAAAACATCGCCGAACTTTACAGTGACTTCCTTGCGCCAAACTGCACCGTACAAGTTCAATTGGTCACCGTTTGGAGACCCGGAGTTCATCTGGACGGTATGCGAGAATGGGCTTTCCGGTCCCGTGACCTGAACGGATGTCCAGTCACCGTGAGCTCCTTAACTTTCACACCAAAAATGATGATAGAAAAGGACGAGAATGGTTCTTTGACCATAGTCGGCGGGCAAGAGGGTAAACTGATCTCGTTACTTGCTGCGAAACTGAACTTTACTATAAAGTTGAAGCATCCCTCGGTTGTCGACCAGCTAAAGTATTCTCGAAAATCAGCTATCATCAACGATGTCATTACTGGAATCAGCGAAATCGGTATCGGTCGATTACGTCCGTTGATCGACACCAGCTCGGTTCATTCAACGTCATTTTCGGTATCGTACGACGAGGAATGTATCACTTGGGGTGTACCGCGTCTACTCGAATGGTCAGACAATATCGTATGGATAGAATTCTCTTGGGAAGTTTGGGTCTTCGTCATCTTGGTATTTGCCATTGGTTGCATCATCATATACACCTACGAAAACACCGTTGCGCCAAAAGATAGTAAGTCAATTGCCGTTCGTTTTATCATCCACATTGATCTTCTGGTCATTGACTGATAGTAACATCAGCCAATGTACACAGACGAAATTGCCATTTTCTGGTGAATATTGGTTTGTTTTTTTGTTCTCATCAGGTAATCAACAAGGTATAGGATTCGTCATGGTTGTACTCGACGTTCTCGCACTTCATCTTGGAAATCCGGTAACATGTGCAGCCTCGTTTCTCGGGAGCAGATTTGCATTGATGGTCTATCTGGGATACGCAATAGTAATTACAACCGCTTACAGAGCATCTTTGGCTTCGATTTTGGCAACTGACGCAGGTGTGCCAATAATCGTTAACGCTGAACAAATAATCAACGCAGATCTGAAGGTCGGAGGATCGGATTACGATTATTACATTCTGAACGATCAATTGAACGAGAGTCAGACTACTTCGCAATTGCTGCAGCGATTTGTTGTTAACAACAACGATTCTGCATTATGGAATCAATTGTTCTTATCGCAAGACTGGGCAATTTTGGGCAGACATTCATTGCTGGATTACGAACGGCAGATGATCCTCAAGGGTCAGGATTATCTCAATTTCAACGTTTTGGATGATTGCGTACTGGCTTATCCTACCGTAATGTACTTCAACTCACGATCGTTCAATCGTTCACCAGTGGATACCATAATTCGGCGTTTGGTTGAATCCGGTATCCTGAGCCATTGGGATGTCGCCAAAATTGATATCAACAAGTTATTGAAGCGTAAAACCCGAGAATTGTACTTAAAAAACCGTGGGGTGTACAAGTTTTGGAATATATTTAGTGTATATTCTGTGTGCATTTTCATCTCTATTCTAACATTCTTGATAGAACTACTTATTTAAGACTCGATTTAGGGGAAGCAGTAGCAAGCTGAAATGATTAGACTTATAACGTTATAACATATATGTATACCTGTTCGATAATGGCCTACCTCCATTGCAGTGTGACTGTAAATACTGAGCAAGTTTTCAGATCAATCAGTGTACTGGCGGCATGTAATTTTCTGATCAACTTCATCTCAGAGTGTGTAAAAGTATCCAACTCCTAATAATATCCATGATACATAAACGTGTAAACGTGATGGTAACATTCGTTTTATTTCACCTGTAGCAGATCAATTTGGTATGATTCATTGCAGGTATAGTATATCGATAATGAAATTGACAACATTCTATCTGGTATATAATATAGTCGACAAGATGCGAATTCCCACGCGTAATTGATCCACAATGCTTCACCTTTCATTTACCATCTACGACAGGTTGGACAAATATTATTCGTTGGAAGAACGAGCTGCCTGGACTGACGCTCAATATTTTGCGTAAACAAATTACCCGCTGCGATGCCTTGGACATAACGGCATTGCTCAATAGACATCACGGTATAATCGTGAGCTATGGTTGATTGATGCGGTTAAAATATTGGCACCTGCTACAAACGACGTTTTCTATTCATGATGGTGCTATCATTTGCTGCAGTTGTTGCCAATAGCTTGAACATGTTCCAAATCGTCAGTGACATTCGCGGTAACAAACTCTGGAAAGTGTGTCACTGCGATAGAACTTTTCAAGAATATGAAACTGAAAATGGAATTGAAAATCTAGCGATGGTGGTAGACCACATGTATAATTCAAAGAAATATATTTCTAACGAATCTTACATTGTTTCGAGATTCCTGGTGCCCCTTTTATGCGCCCCAGCAGCTGAACGTTGAAATTCTGTCACTCTGCAGAAAATGTCTGGTTTCCTTTATATCTAACGAAATATCCAGGCAAACGATATACGGTATATTCATACTTTGGCTATACCACATATTGTGATATATATACATATATTATATATATTCTGAAGTTGCCCACAGCCGCGAAAACCTCATCGAGCTTTACGCCAGTTTTCCTGCAAAAAATTGTTTTCTGGGAATTTGGTTGACCCGCGTCTGGAGACCCGGGATTAGTTTAGACAATATCAAAATATGGACATCTTGATCACGTAACATGAATTGCTGCCCAGTGTTCGGGAGCTCCTGACTTTTCACGCCGAAAATGATAATCAAAGCGAGTGAGAGTGGCTCGTTGACCATATTAAGTGGAAAAAAAGGTAAGCTAGTCTTACGGCATTATAGCTAAGAGAATAAACTTCACTCTTTCACTAAGGAGTCCGTCGATGGAAGATCAACTGAAGGCTTCCGGGAAAAACAGTCCCTAATTACGTGGCTTCTGGAATCAGCGAAATTGGCATTCGTCGATTGCGTCTCACCAACAACCTGAATATTTCGGTTGCAATCTTGTTCCCACATGTGACGAAGAATGTGTAACATGAGAAGTCCCATGCACACTAAATTGGTCAAACGATATCGTGTGGGTAGAATTTTCTCAGGTTAAGTGCGGGCTTCGAAACCTAGTAGGTATGTATATTTTTCCGATTAGCTTCATTCGAGAGTGTGTGAAGTTCTGTAGTTCTCCAATATCCTCAATATATGTGCAATTGTATTTGACAATATCGTGCGTTTTATGCTAACGATATCAGATCAGTTTCATATCGTTCATTGCGCGCACATCGATAAGAAGATTGACAGCATCGACACGAGTAACAGGATTCGCATCCTCTCGTGCAATTAATTCACACCGAGTCACCTTTTGTTCTAGATCTAAAACGATACCATAATCATATGTTTCGATAAAAAACCGACCTACAGAAGCTGCCACTCAATATTCTATGTCAACAAGTTATCCACCATGATGCGTGATGAATAGATTCCGCAATGTCCTAACAATTCGGCTGTTCAACTGGCAAGCGGAGGATGGGCGGTATCGCAAGAAGTAAATTCAACCGATTTAATGGGGAATTTCTCCAGATATATAGATTCTGAAGATTCCTTTGCTGATAGTCCTGTCAACAGCGGTCGTTGCGAGTTGGAATTGCATCGTCAGAAGTTATCCGTACTTCGGAATCACAATCAATGTGACGCCTCATGAAGTCGAAGCATCATCCAACGCTCCGCAACAAGCTTGACCTGTGCTTGAAAGCTATCCATGAATCATTTGCTAAGTGACGGAAAGGTGTGCCCACTCGCAACGGTTCTGCAATAGGGAATTATGGTGTTGCATTTTTTGAAGATTTGACAGTACGTTTGGTAGGAAAATGAAAATTCTGTCTGATTGCAGCAGCAAATGCGAGGTGCTCTTTATCAGCTGTAATGGAATAATCTCGGCAAAGAAGACACGATTCGTTCTCATTTTTGTTATGTAATATGTATGTGCCATATTCTGGATTTTTTACGCATCAGTCAGAACGTAATCGACTTTTACAGTGACTTTTCTACAAGAAACTGTTTCGTGAAAGTGGTATTGATTTCCGTCTGGAGATCTGCGCTTGGTTCAAATAACCAAATCAAGATCAAATCAACGATAGTGAACTCACTTCCAAAATCCCGGAGCAATTCGTTAGTAACAATAATGATTCGGCTACCTGTGACCAACTGATAGATGATCACGAATATGCAGTCCTAGCCCGACGTTCCTATCTGGATTATGAGAGACGGCTAATCTTCAAAGCTCACGATCCTGTGACTTTCGACACCTTGAATGGTTGCGTATTGGCATATGCCATACGTTGATGGCTTTTCAGCTAAATTTGTTCCTCCGTACGCCTACGATTGCGTGATGGTAGCTGTAGAAAAAATTTTCAAATCGACCACCACCAACAGAGTGTTTGCTAATGATCCACTTTCACAGATAAATAGTGCACAGTAAAACTACTGATGCGATTCCAAGATAATACCACTGCGTTAAACCAACAGTGAAATGTTTATCTTTACCTTCAGAGAATGACTCGGTATTGTGGTTAAACATTTGTAATATGCTATTGCTCCTCGCTTCACATCTTCTGTTGGTCCAAAATATACGATTAGGAATCAAATTCTCTACGTTGAATCACTGACGATGGCGGATTGAACATGTTATCAATTCCAAGTTATGCATTTTCCGAGTTTCACGACACTGTGTTTTCATTTTCTATTTTGTCAACTGATCAGTTCGTCGCGAGATACATTTTCGGGAAACGGAATAATCCCCAAGGATGACTCAACCAATGTTCTCGAAAGATTTTTCGTCAACTTGAACGAGGCGTATTTGCAAAAATACGAGCCTCGGCAGGTTGCTGTTGTCGGGGCATCAAACCAGGATCTGCAACAAGTCCAACCGTTGTTCGAAAGCCATCCTTACAGCGTGTGCAAAGGGACGGAAAGATGCCCCGTCTCGCAGCAATTCATCGAACAATCAAGCATGATCGTCCTAGTATTTCTCGAAGATTTGAGCGAAGAAACATTCGAAAAGAATACCAAGATTTTATTGCCCTGCAGAAAGTGTGAAGTTTTTTTCATTTCCAACGGAATGATTGAGGTAAACGATGTACGCTTCATCCTCACCTTGGCTGTTAAACACAACGTAGTGTATTCCAAATTTGCACACGTTCGTAAAAACGAGATTAAGCTTTACAGTGATTTTTACGCTACAAATTGCATCACGGAAATTCGTTTGGTTACCGTTTGGAGGCCTGGCGTTAGTCTGGAGAAACTCAACAGATGGGATTACCGGACATACAACATGAATAAATGTCCAGTTTCTGTAATCTCCCTGAATTTCAAACCGAAAATGATAATAACAGAGAATAAAAATGGTACATTAACCGTGGTGGGTGGGCGGGAAGGTAAGCTGCTTTTGACACTTGCAGCAAAACTGAACTTCAGTATAAACTTGAGATATCCGTTAATGGAAGACCGACTGAATTATTCTCGAAAAGGAGCGATCATAAGAGATGTTACTTTCGGAATCAGTGAAATTGGCATCGGTCGATTGCGCCCAACGAACCACATGAAGGACTCGATCGCAATTTCACTTCCTTACGATAATGAATGTGAAACTTGGGGCGTCCCACGCGTTATAAGATGGTCAAACAACATTATATGGGTGGAGTTTTCTTGGAAAGTCTGGTTATTTGTTGGTCTGGTATTCGCTTTGGGTTGTATCATCGCATACGCTAACAGGAACATCACCATGTCAAAAATCGGTAAGTCCATCCTTGTTCAAATGATCAATCTTTCAAGTTCACATTTCGCGCGAACGCCAATTTATTGTCAGTTGCCATTTGTTCACAGGTCAACGAACAAGTGTAAGATCCGTCACGATTTTTCTCGACGCAATCGCACTTCATCTTGGAAATCCTGTACTCTACATATCCTCGTATACAGGAGGAAGGTTTATGCTAATAGCTTATCTTTACTACGCAATGGTGATAACAACCGCTTACAGAACGTCTTTGGCTTCGATTTTTGCAACGGATCAAGGCACACCGACGATCATAGACGCGCAAGGAATTATCAACGCCGATATTGACGTAGGAGGTTCACTTTTCGACTATAACATTCTGAAGGATCAAATCAACGATAGTGAGATCACTGCGACGCTACTTAAGCGATTTGTTATCAAAAATAACAGTACTGAGACCTGGAACCGACTCGCCTACCGTCATGACTATGCGCTTCTGGCCCGACGTTCATCTCTAGAATATGAGAGGCTGATGATCGTCAAAGAATACGAGCCCTTCGCCTACGATATCTTGAATGATTGCGTATTATCCCATCCAACAGTGATGGTCTTCCCGGCAAGATCATTCCTTCGTGAGCCAGCAGATGATGTGATTCTGCGTTTGATGGAGTCTGGAATCATGCAGCAGTGGGATAGCGATGAATCGAATAGTGCAATGCAATTGGAACTAAAAACAACCAAGAAGTACTTCGAGAAACGTACGGTTGACAAATTTTTGAATGTATTCATTCTTTACTCCATCTGCATCTCCATATCTCTGTTCACTTTTATAATAGAGCTACTTGTTCCAAGGCTGTACTGAATAACGAGTGACTGCGAAATTCATGTCACCAAAGGGCTTTTTCAGTCCCACACTATTCCAGAGTGTTTGAAATGCTGTAGAAATGCACGAATTCCTAAATAAATACAAGTGCACATTCGATTATGTCACTCCGTCCATAAAAATTGTTTGGCATATTAACGGTGGCACATTTAGTGCACATTATACATTGCAGGCATCGAGCAAACCGATAATGAGCAGACAAAAAGAGATTGACAACATTCTTGTGGCCGCCACGAAGTCGATTTGCTGGATTTTATGCATTTGGAAAAGTGATTGATTAACATACTTGGCCTGGCCTCTCGTCCTAGATCCAAGACGATAGCATTGATCGACAGTATATTCCGCTGGAAAACTGACCTACCGAACATACCTGTACTGATAGACAAGGTCCCTCCACCACTCGATACTTTGCGTCAACAGGTTGTTCACATTTTCACAACATTATAATGCTCATCATCGGCGCCCCGAAAATACTATGAAAGGTGATTTTGGTTTGAAATGAACGAAGGCACAAGAGCCACAATCACGACATGCTCACCATATTTGCGTCGATTAATTCGGGGGTATGACCGCTCTACAAAGTTGGAGATAATGCTCTGAGATCAATATGAGACATACTACAATAATGGTAATGATGTCCCCTAAGTACGAGGGAGTTTCTACCACCAGTATGCTCCTCAACCTGTGATCAGAAGCCCCTCAAACATTAATGATAATATGATAACATTAAATGCCTGGCAGCATTAGCTTAGAGGCAGCCTTCAAGTCATATTTCTGCAGAGGGAACAAAGCAGATGGAACAGGTGGTATCTCGCAAATTAGGGGAAAAATAGGGCCTACCCAACAAGCATGTAGACTTTGCCAATTGACTTTTTATTTCAAGCGCGACAGTGTTTAAAGATTGTTCTGGATGACGACGCGCCCAGAGTGGCCCTTAATGGTCGTGAATTAAGGGAAAATTTTGTGCTCAAATACTTGGTGAA
Organism: Ametastegia equiseti; assembly: GCA_963989295.1. Classification (NCBI taxonomy): domain Eukaryota; kingdom Metazoa; phylum Arthropoda; class Insecta; order Hymenoptera; family Tenthredinidae; genus Ametastegia; species Ametastegia equiseti. The sequence goes on from OZ022399.1 coordinate 8,288,073, forward strand.
AACGTTTTCTAGTGACCATTTAATACCGTGAAATAGAAAAATCCTAATCTGAAAATAAAATTAGAAGCTATACGTTTTAAATGTGCTTCTTCAAAATATGATACAAAATTAGTTTCAGATGTGTGGGCGCTACAATATAATTAATTAATGAATCGAACCGTTAAAATCAATTTTATTATATTCAACAATTCCAAATATATCAATGCAGAGATAATGCTAATAATGTAATGATAATGTTTTTCGATGACAAGAAACATTGACATAGGACTCTGCATTACCATGAGAAATGATTTCTGCATCAGAAGATGAAAAACCGGGGATGGCCAGCCATCAAGGCGTCAGGCATCCGCAATACCGATCGAATTTTGCACTTTTGTACCGAACAAGTGTGTGACCAAATGTGAGTCGACTCAGGGTGGTAAATAATGTTGATATCTGCTGTTGATAAAACATAAAACTGTGGAAATAAAAAAAAAAAAATTGTACGTGATGAGAAAAAATTGCAGGCAAACAACTTTGTCAAGTAAAATATTTCTAACAAAGGTCCGTGAGATTGTCCAGAGTCAATAGCATAGGCGTGGGAAGCGTTTCAAATCTCACCTCAGAATTGCTCTGATTACCTGGATTTCAGGCAGCTCTGCGTGCATTGATCCAGAGTGGCAGAAAATAAAATATCGAAGTCTGACCTGAACTCATAGGAATTCGGCAAATTAACAGAATATTGTTTATAACTATACTCGATAATTGTTATTATCAGTAAAGATGGATGAAAACAATCCGTACGTTCTACTTTGTATTATATTTTTTATGTTGTATTATTTATACGATCATCACGGGTTGGATAATGAAAAAAATTAATAAAAATAAATAGAAAACAATTGAGGAAATGTATAGTTTTTTTAGTATTATAAATAAATGAAGAGACAAATTTCAATCCTCTTTTTGATCATGATTGAAAAAATTAAATGAAATAAAAATGGTTCGCAAAAAGTTGGTTAGAAAAAAAAAAAAAAAATCATGGCTCAGGTAATTTCGACTTCAATTTTAACAAGGAATCAAGGATTCACTCATTCACTCTGTGAAATATTCGTCACGAATTCTGAATTGCCCTCTGTTTCTGCATATAACTTCCATAATTAGAGGCAATTTGGCTTACAGACGTTGCCGAAGCAGGTCAGCCATGTGGACTTATTTGAAGCTGATCGATCCGGAAGCACAGCGAGGCACGAGGATAACAACAGATTCCATGATTACCGACTGTTTTATACGTAATTTATATCTACTATAACTAGCGAATGATATAGATATCACGTATCTTCTTTTTCTTTTCGTTTTCAGTGGCCCTTGGGTTGAAGATATCACGTATATTCATTAGCTACAGATATACTGCGATATGTTATTTCGATAGGTAAATTCAAAATCTGTCATTACCTTCAGATCCCAGAGCTTTAGTCAATGTGATTGACTTATAGTACTTACCATCGCAGAAACCTTACTTTCAGGTCGGTAACAAAGAACTTATGTCGTACCTAGAGTAGAAAACCCAAAAGAGCCTATACGTGAGTGGAAATGTCCGTCGAAATAAAAAAAAAGAGATAGATGTGGCCTTTCGGTTGTGCATTATTTACTACCTCGCGGTGTTGAACAGAGAGAAAGAATAGAGGGGCCATTCGCATCCCTTTCTATTAACAGGACTGCAGTTTTTGGCTCTCTTATACCCACTCTTATAGGTGTGTACATATAAGCTCTTTGGTCGGTAGTGTGTTCTAAGATCCGACGGCGTTAGTAGTATTTACCGATCTGCAGGACGCAGTTCCGCAAAAATAGCTTGAATTACTCAGAGGGCGCTAGCTCGTTACGGCTTTAGGCTAGCACCCTAAGGTCCCCACAAGGGTAGTCGTCTTTGTATTCTTTAGTCAACGAAACTGCAGAATGATACTGTGATCGATATTTCTGACGCGTAGGCATTATTAAATTCCAACGAGTCAGCACTTTCACTCGAGTATCCTAAATGTAAAAAAAAAAGGGACTGAGATAGACGACGCGGTGAAATGTTAAAAAAATTCTATATGTCTCCAGAGAAATAAATTGTCAACCTCTTACACGTATACGATATTCAAATATAAATCATTAAAATTTTGACGATAAAATTTCGAGACTTACAATTATTTTAACTTATGTTCAAATTTTTTTTTTTTTTTTTTTTTCTACCGATTTCAGATATTGAAGCGTTTTCTCTTTTTACTCGATAATGTAGTGGATTCAATAAACGGATAGGAACCAATTAAATTCAAGGTACAATCGGTTATCGAGCGGAGCATAAATTCTTCCAATAAATTTTAATAAAACGTGAGAATTAGGTAGATTGGCACATCGAATTTCCAAGCTTCGCCGCTTTCGTCGCCTGCGGGACCAATTCCCAGTTCGAATTCATAACGGGAATTGAAAAATATGCGAGTTCCGCAAGAAATCAAATAATTCTAGCCTCCCTCATCGATTACGAATATAAGTATCTATATTCTTTGGAAGTAATATGAAACGGTGCGCGCGGGGCGTTGGAATTGCTTGTCTTTTATCCAACCGCATATTGAACGCGATAGGGAATGTAAAATACTGTGTTACTGCAGTCCTGAGATATTGCGTCTGATGAAAGTCTGGCAGGTATCCAAAATAAATAGAACATCATAGATCGTGTCGTATGTCATATGTTACATTCCTATATAAAATAATGCCAGAGCGTAATTTGCATACAAGCGTCATTCTCCTTAACTAGTACAAATCCCAGAGGACATTAAATTATTGCATAAGTTTGATTAAAATACGACAGTTTTTTTATTAATTCCTTTTTTTTTTTTTTTTTTTTTTTTTACTTTTTCTTTCTTTTTTTCTTCCTTTTTTTCTCTACTCCAAAAAGTTCAGACAACTGCTTTGTGCTTTATCGTTGTTTCGCCGAACTGTACTATAGAATCTTGGCAAAGTTTTATGGCACAGAGAACAAATCGCGAATATAAATCGCGTATATGTATAAATATACACTTTAAAGTTTCACCACCCTGCCAATCCCCCTACTTTAATGATCCTGAATTCTTTCAAGATACCAATCGACTTCGAAATTTTTTCAACGGTATGATTCCTATTATTGGTGCTGTTCGATATATCAGTGGCGTATGCCTACACGTTGCGATACAGAGGAAATGTACTTTCGGTCTAACGATCGTTAACAAATGTTTCGTAAGAATGATGTGATCCAACGATACGTGCATTCGTGATTACAACTTCGATTCTTTTTTTTTTTTTTTTTTTTTCTTCTACAGATGCAAACGAGATGTGCAAGACCAAATTGTGATAGTCCTACGACATATAGAGTTTGTGTATCAGCGATATGAATATAAATAGCAAAACGACATAGTGTTTTCCGAACTGCGAAACGACATTTCACGAAAAGACAGCATATCATCTATTGCAGTTTGCCTTTATAGGTGCAAAAAATAACCACCGGAAACTCCCGCAAATCTTTGACATCAAAACAATCCTATCCTCTTCACATCACCCCAGTACGCGATGATGAGTAACAACAGATTTTCGAACGATAAGCAATTAGTTCCAGCAAATGACGATTTTAGTTTGAAGCACTTTAGTTTTGAGGGGATGATTTTCATCAGAATTCTAGATCCTTGACATTCTTCAATTTGATGTCAATTTTTTTATAGTTTTGGTTCGGAGCAGTGGATAGTTCATTCCTCCAAGCTGACGCGAATCGAGATGATAGAAATCTGGGCAATCCATATCATCGATTACACGAAACACGACAAACGACTGAGTAACTGGGATACACCCTGTATATTCATAATAGATATACCTAGCAGCGATCAAAAAAACACAAATAGCCAACTCCGAGGTAGCACATAGCGTGCATGATTCGAGATTAGCTATTGCGTGGAGTAAATGGTTTCTTGCTAAGCTAAAAACCCTCTCAGAAATGATTGTAGAGGTAGGTAGGTGGGTACGTCATGCCCGGTAGATGCAAAGGTGTTTTACACCTGTTTGCGCAATTTCAAACAAATAATTATACACGAATGAGTGAGAGACTTTTATCGCAGGTACAGTGTGACCGATCGATTATTCGTATTATACATTCAAACTTGAAGGAGGCAATTTAACCCTCCGTGTGTACACTGGGTCTTTGAAGGAACAGTCGGAATTTCAAACGCAAATTTCCCTCCAATGAATTCAGCGCGGACTTCAACTACTCCCCCTAAAAAATCTATGCAATTGCGGGGACTGCAGAAGGCCCAGGGGACGCCTGGGTCTGATGGTTTACTTGCAAAGGCCAGCTGATGCAAGTACCGTCCATTTCTTGAAAGGGTCAGTGTGGGTCATTTCCATAGATAAGTGACAAGGGTCATTTTCATAAATAAGTGAATGCAATTTTTTTTCCCATAGTTTTGTAGTCTATTATCATGGCTGAAATGATTTTTTCGTGTAATTTGATGTTTTTCTTCATCATTGCACTGCTGTACATCGTGCCAAATGCCGATTTGCAGGAACCACACGATGCACTATTCGTACAACTAAGCATCGTAAATTCCTTTTTTCATTATTGATTGTTATTTATATTTTATCATCTTTGTATTTTATACGATAACGCTGATATTTTAAGACGGATATTTACCGTTTCGTATACTTATGACCTGTCTGAATCCTTAGAATATTCCCTTCTTCCAGTTGTTGGAATAATTCAACTTTTTGGAGTCCAAGCTAATGATACTATATAGTCTCTGGAAAGCTCATAGTCTGAGCTACAAAACTTTTAATCGGTTTTTGCCAAATATTTTTTTATTTCAGAGTTACGAATTTTAGAACGAAATCCCGTTTATTTCGCATTTTTGACTAGGCACACTTCAACTTTTAATAACCACGATTTTAGACTTTCGACTTCGGCAACTTCTGGGTCATGTCTTTGACACTTCGAAAAGTAACTTCGAATTTTTCCAGATTTTTTGAAAACCTAGAAAACTCCAGAAACCAGACTGTTTCCTAAAACAGACCCATCGTGTCTCGAAAAATATAGTGTACAAATACGGAGTGTTAAATACCCTTTAAAAAAAAAAAAAGTGTTCTTCGTATACATCCGTAGGTATACGAAATTTCTTTCGAATCGCATTAATCGTTACCAAGCTGATGAAATATCATCTAATAATAAAATAGTCAGTCATATTTATTTATACGAAAGCGTAAGCTGTAAATGTATGTAGGTACGCTAGTTCAAGATAAATATCACTGGAACTTCTCGAAGCTTTTCGACTGGCAAGTCGAACGATCGTTCGGAAGTCGAACCGCAACTACTTTCAATTTTTGGGGGTAGTTATTTCGATATCGCACATGTACAAGCCGTACAGTGCCCCAATACACGAACCGGAAGTTGGAGAAGTAGAAAGACGACATTTCGTCGAGTAAGTGAACTTTTCTCAGTTACAGTAATGAAGAAAGTCGTATTGGTTTTTTACCCGTCTGCAGTTAAAGCGAGATGCGAAGAAGTTGTGCTTATAAAATTCTACATAATCGCAGAGAAAAGTCCACCCTCTGCGAAATTCTAAAGAATATACGTAGATGCATATACATATGAAAGCATGAGCTAGATGAAAGCCAAAAGCATCAACAGAAAATAAAAAATCGAAGAAAAAGAACAAAGAAGAAAGAAATAGAATGAAAGGAGCAGAAAGGAGAGGAGAGAGAAACTGTCCGCGTGGCAAAAAAGTTGGAACAAAGCAAAAGCTAATTCGCAATTTTAATTGAAAAGAAATTGGCGAATCACGCGATTCTATTTATAGGTTCATGGGTTCAACCGCGCAACTCCCTCTAAGCTCTGCGGAAGTAAAGCCTGCGATCGGAGTAATCGCCTAAGCTCGAAATATTTCCGGTTTACCTTCGAGGAAGATTAGAATACGTGCGGGGGCGAGAAAGAGAGAGAAAGAGATAAATAGAGAGAGAGAGAGAGAGAGAGAGAGAGAGAAAGAGAGAGAAACCAACCCCGCAAAATACGTTAATTAAGTAGACGCGTCTATCGATTAATTTACGGTTTACCGAAACCTTATCTTCTGGGTATCGCAGCCTCTTGATATCCCCCATCATTCGCTTGTCTCCGATTCCAATTCGCCCCAGTCGCGGCTTCCGTGTAGCTGTAATTTCGTATGGGTTAGATTCTCCGTTTCTCGCTCTTCTAGAGGCGAACTCGCTATACATATCATATATACATATAATATTGCGAAGCTTGCAACTGCGCGTTAGGAATTCGCAACAAGCACGCAATATGCTACGTGTGAAATTCTCTGGTAATTTGCATGAAATTTTTTTTTGTAATTCCATTATACTATATATATTTTTTTTTATTTTCCGGATGAAATAAAAATTCCAAATTTTCAAAACACGATTGAAATTCAGTGCTTTTCTTATACGCCTGACCTCACTTTGTAATATCTACTCCAATTTTTATACAATTCTGATAAAATAAAATATACCTTCATTATTTTTTCCTCCATTACTCGCGTGTCAGGGACAAACTTTTTTTTATCTTTTCATTGTTTTTTTTTTTTTTTTCTTTGATATACAAAAGCTCAAGTAATTCTACAAAGTAAGTACTTGGAGGTGATAGTATACGCAGCAGTCCGATACAAACCGACTATACTTACTGCACAGAATTGTGTGCATATAGTACAAAGTGAAGTCGTGCGTTCATCTGAAACTCCGTTCGAAGTTTCGAGATTGCAGATTCCGTGCCCTACTGGGATGAGAAGAAGGAACGTGGTGATTTGCCAGAACGTAGTATAGGAGCCGGTGGAATATATCAGGGTTAAAAATAAACTGGAATAAAGCCGGCTCAGATTGCTGCCTCGAGTAATTTAAATAGAACGTTTAATAATTTGAGTATTTATGAAGAACCGCTGGCTATACAGCGGTGAATAAAGATGTAAGAAAAAAGATAGTCTAATTGGCTCCTTCAATTGAACTACAGAATTTGTCTCTTAATCAATTTTCCACACGGAGGAAAAACGCCTATCGAAACACCCCCACGTGAACCGGAGACGGATACAGTAAATCTTCGACTGGACAGCAATCCCGCAAGCTCCAGTCGGGGTTCGATCCTTCCGAGTCATAGACGCGAGGATTACGGCCAAGACATCGTCAAAATTTGGCGAATCGCGAAAAGAGCATCCGCGAAAATTGCTATCCCGTGCAGAAATTAATTGAGGAAGGCCTAAGGAAACATTGGGTCCCAGACGGGTTTTATTGGGGATTTGATTGGTAAGGATTTGTTTGGGATGGCCCAATTTGGCCCCAGTCGGGTTCTATCAGGGCTGCCACAGTTCGGAAATTATTGATAATAGGCTTATCGGGGCCCAGTGAGGGCTTCATGTTTGTTCATCCAGAATTAACCTGTTCAGGCATCAGACGGGTGGATAAATGGGGGCCCCAATAAGTCATCCTTCTTTACATGCGAGCGAAAATACTATCTACTATTTACGACGTATTGAAATTAGTCGGGTTCCCGGAGTATACATATCACTGTTTTCTCATTTCTCATTATTTGATTGTTCCAATTATTTTTCCGTTAATTCAGCACCTATATAATGTATACTACAGGAACGGAAAATCCAAGATAAGTTTGAATAATCAAAATTTTTTTCATTGAAACGAGTCTCAAATCTTATCTGTTTCTGTATCATAGGAACCAAATGAATATGAAAATATTTGCAACAATTGATCGATCTATTGAAAAAGAGTAATTTGTACACTCTAGGCACCCCAAATTCCAGTGCCGTATCAATGAAAATATCGTCCGTGGTCAAGATAGCACATAATTCTTCTTTCACAATTTGGGATAGCGGCTGGTTCTTTCATACTGCCGCGAAACGATCACGAAAAATTCGATCACTCTTCGATTAATGCTAATCGATAAATCTATAGCTTCGATAATAGCCGTCTCTATAATTTGGATTGGAACACCTTGTTTTAATAGTTCACGGAAAAAAAACTGAGGGACGTATGTACGACCTACGCAGATACCTGGAGGTCTGCCATATAGTAATTTGGTGGGACTTGATCGATATCTGAAGAAACTTGATTTTCAAGGGGGTCGTTCCCCAGGGTGGAGCGCAGGATCTCTTCCAGTTATTCGGTACATGATTTTACGTATACTGAAGAAATGTTGAAATTATACCTATCCAGCCGAGTTTTAACATTTCCGATAAAAGAATTAGAGAAAGAAAAAAAAGGGACGAATATGTTCTCCGTCTACGGTTGGAGATTTATCGAAAGATGATGAAATCTGGGATACGTAAATTAATCGGCCTACTTTTCCGCCCTAATTTTAATAGAAGAATATCGTTTTACAGGAATAGATTTAACGGCTTAACAATGTGATATTAATACGAAGGATGGGTCGTAGTATAAGGATTATCTGTATACTGATATGCACAGAACAGTGAACTCATGTAATAAAGGATAATGGAATATCTCAAAAGGTATTGCGAGCGTGTTGCGAATCTGTATAGCGTCTAAATTGCGTAAATACCGTACTTATCCCATTTTCTCGTAATACCTACTGAAGGATAGAACGGTTCATATTCTCATATACACCGGTATAAATTATACCGGGTGGATTTCATGCTGTTATCAGTTTTTATGGGAGGAAATAGTATATTCGAACAGGAAAAGAAAACGAATTTTAAAAAAATAAAATAAAAAATAAAAATCGCTGGCGAGCAGCCAAGTGAATAAGTTCATTTCGCCTCGTCGCGGGTCATCCTTAAGAAAGGGGAAAAAGCAGAAGTTATTTCACCCCTGCAGTCGCATCGCTGGTAAATATACTTATATTTATATATGCCTAATGTTATACAAAGGCAATGTATACAAGCTGATTCAGAATTCCTCACGAATCTTTCATGGAGTGTCAATAGTCTCGTCAAATTTGGGATCCAAATTTCTTTGGCCCCCCCCCCCCCTTTCTACTCCAATGACTTTCATAATTGTAAACAGAAACCCAACGGTGATTGACTCGAATCATTCCTTTTGAAAATTTAACGGAAAATGATTACAGAGACCCAAAGTCATGACTTTTGACAAAGTTTAGAAATGAATGATGGATCGAAAGTTTGAAACACAACGGTGAAAAAAATTCAGAATTCAATTTTGACGATGATCAAAAAACGGCGTGAAGACGTTTTTTTTTTTTCGAATGGAGAAGAAGACGAAGCATTTTTAGAGAAAAAAAAACCAAGTTAGCCGAGGAAATCTGAATTCCAGATTTTACGGGGGTTGAAATAATGAATCGAATCTCATAGTTCCCATATAAAAATGTAGAGAAAAAAAAAATACTGAGAAGATTTTAATCTCAGAATCGATGATAATTGATCGTGTGCTAGAGATTCATAGCAAATTCTGAATCTTCCTATAAAAATCGACGTGTATGTTTTTGCAAAGTGTCAAGAGACCAACGAACCGCGCTTTGAGTGAAAGAAAAAGAGCAAAGAGTAAAAGCTTTGATGTCATCTCGTTTGGGAAGTGTCGAGAAATTGCGCGTGTTGGTATATAAGTATATGGTGCAGATATTCCAAGGTATATGTATAGCGTACATAGAAACGCGTGTGTATATTGAACTTGCAGCGTATAAAAAAGCACTGTCCGGGCGCTGCAGAGGCGAAAAAGTAGAAGAAGACGGAGATAAAAAGAAGAAGAAGAAGAAGAAGAAGAAGAAGAAGAAGAAGGAGCGAAAGATCCGCAGCAGATCGACCCTGCTCCTCGCTTAATGATAAATTAATGTCCTCGCTTTAATGTCAAGGCTAACTGATCGTCGTCTGCTTCACCGGGTAGATTAAGTCACGCTATTTTTAATTAGTATCCGCACCATAATGCAGCCCCATTCAGGGTTCGTTCAATGGGACAAAAACTAATCTTCACACTCTGCTGTGTATATACCTGCGCAGGAATAATTACCCCGCTGAAGTTTCATTCTCAGACGAGCATTTCACTTATCTAGATCGCGATATACGCGCATATAGTATACATATATGTATATTCAATTCGATGAACTATTATACAGGAAATCTGCACATTTGAAAAAAAATAAATAAAAATGTCACGCGTGTCTCAGAGCGGGACAAAAATCCGCATCACTTTTCTCTCAAATTTTATTCACGAGAAGATTTCCTATTCCACTGCAGCGAAAAGCTTCAAGGAACTTAATGCTATAGGGCTGTGCGAATAGTGTTCGCATCGAATCGAATCGAATAGTGCTATTCGATTTGAAAATCGAAAATCGAATTGAATATTTGAATTTTCGAATACTTCGAATTTTCGAATAATTTGAACTATTCGAATTATCGAAGTATTCGAACTTTCGAGCGTTTCAAATTATTTGAAGAGTCCGCGATCTCCCGAAAATTAAAATAATCAAAGTCAATGAAAGATTTACATTATTCGATCCAAATACCGAACATTTTATTATCACTTATTTCAATAGCGGCCACTTCCTATACGCTCACTAGATCGAACTTTTTTTCTATGAGCAAAATTATTTTCGGTCTAAATCTCAATTTTGCACAAATCTAACGCTTGTTTTTTTTTAAATTGTTGTTCGAATGTGCAGGTTCCATGTTGATTGATTTAGGAGCTATTTCATTCGCGACGGAAATTAAATGTTTGTTCTTGAAAAAACCCCACTGGTTGAAAAATCTTCGTCTTTCGGAAGATTCGAATTATTCGAAAGCCGAATCAAATGATTCGAATATTCGAACTATTCGACTAAAATATTCTCGAATCGAATATTACTATTCGATTCACGACGAATAATTCGAATATTCGCACAGCACAGCATACTTAATACCAACTGGATTTGGCACCTCTCGCAGAATCACGTGAAATATTGATAGAAGGAAAAGTTGCGAATAATTTTTGTGAAAATTGGGAATAAATTCGGGTTATGGACTCTGCAAAAGACGAAGTCCGCAATCGCGCAGACTCCTCGAGGGACTTTGGGTCTGCCATATTTAGCACCTCCTGCAGGATCCCGCGAACCATATTCAAAAAAATAAATCAATAAAAAAGACAGAAAAGTGGATTTCCGAACCACGAGATTTTTCCCTCAGTTTTTATTTCAAAATTAGTATTCTCTTGATTTCAGTCTTTCTCAGTCGTGGGTTCGGAGTAAATAGAAGGTAGAGATTTCCAGCTATCCGCGATATTCGAAATTATATTCGAACCAGCGAATGTTTCTCCATCTGATTTCACGTAGCGAGCGATTCTCTAATCTCCAACGTATCACGGTCTTTAGATGTCCGGCACTTATTCAAAAATACTTTGAGATTAACATTCAGATACTTGGAATTCAGAGAGAGAGAGACAGAAAAAGAGAAAGAAAAAAAAACATTCTGATAAAATAAAAGATAAAGAGAATAAGGGAAAGATAGAGAGAGAGAGAGATGAAAGACGTATGCATTGTAATAGAATAGAATAGAACCCATGGGATGTTCCAGACTCCAAGTCACGATATCATTCTCGTTCAAGTTAATGAGTTCACCGAGTGTTACTAACGTCATATTTACTCTGTCCAGACATTTACAACATAGCTTCTTATTCTTCGTTCTTAGCCCCCGAACGAATATAAAACATGTAATATAAATTCCGGTCCGGACAGGGCCAGCTAACGCCGCCCAGATTGCACACGGGTGGATAAGCATACTCGCCATCAGATTCCTACGGGAAAACCAAGTGTAACAGAACAAAAGAATAAAAAATAAAAACAAGTCGGAAAATAAGGCAAATAAATAAAATAGGACAAATAACAGGAACTATACCAAGAAAGGATATATAAACAAGAAAATGAAGAAGGAAGAGGATATGAATAAATATAATTTATGGAATTTTCCCTGGACTTTTCATAACCTTTGATTAATTTTCTTCTGTCCCGACTTTTGTTGATTCAGAAGTTATGATTTTCCATGATCAAACCGGAAAGCAGATTTCTTTGATTCAACGGTCTATTTCCCTCAGTGTACCCATTCAACATTTTATGAGTAATATTTCGCAGTAAAACAAATATCCAGAAATTTTGACTTATTACACTACGGTTTTAGGGTTGCGATATGTTTGTAATCATGCTAAGCGTCAGGCTCAAGGGTTTGAGATAACAAGATTTTTTTCTAGAATTGGTATAGATCAATTCTACAAAAAACTAAAACTTTTCTATACCTCACTTGATGAAGAGTCAAGAAAAAAAAAAAAAAAATGAATAAAATAAATGAAAGAAAAAAAACAGATCACGAAAGAAAATAATCTGGAAATACAAGAAAATTGACACTCCTTGACCTCCTTCGTCCTGTACTTCGGTCTATACGTATACATATACCTGGTAGGTAGGTAACATAACAGGGTAGGGAAAAGTTTGAAAGTCCTTATTCTCTCCGTTCCGGATAGGCGAGGAGCCTTGGAGTTCCTTTTCCACGGTACATACGATACCCCGGGTATATCTATATACAAATACATACATACATACATATGTATAAAATGTACTGAAATTTACTGTATGTGTATGTACGTATGTATTTGTATATATGTATATGTACACATCACGGTTATAAACCCACCCTCGGAGTATATTTACGGACACGTGTATGTATATATATACGTATCTATGTACATGTATATGGGTACGAAGGTGGTGTATACACGTGGGTGTGTATAGATCCGCGACTTCGGACCACGAGGCAATTTAGGGGCGCGAGAAAAGTCTAACTATATACTATATACACCCTTGCTTTATATTCCTATCGAGCGGTTCGGTTTTCGCCAAGCTCGAAACGCAGGACGTACATATACAGACATACAGACATGATGCTATACATACATATATATATATATATATACAGGTGGGTATAAGCTTTTGTGGAAATTTGTCTCTACGTATAGCCGTTTCCAACGAGTTTTCATCCCCATCACCTGAAACGACGCTTCGAGTCTTAGAGGCTCCTTAAGCATCCTTAAACTCGTTATATTCATATATCACAAATATATACGTCCCACACGCTTTTTTCTTGCTCTGCATAATACGACCCTCGAAACTCGTGTCTTATGCGACGTCGTCGCCCGGGACCGGGACCGGGACCGCGACCGGGACCGGGACCGGCACCGGTGACCGGGACTGGCATGGGACGACGGGTATGTTTATATTAATTTTTTTTTTTAATATTTATTGATTGACATTCATTTATTTTTTAATTTATTATGTATTAATTTTAATTATCACTTTCATCTTTCAATTTATTGATTTTCAATAATTTATTTAGAAAATTCATTTTTCATTCATTAATTTTAACTGCCAAATTTTTGGGGGATCTTTTATTTTATTTTATTTTTTATATTTAGAAAAAAAAAATGAATTTTGTGATTTTGTCCCGAGGTCCCGGGACCGCGACCAGGACCGGGACCGCGACCGGGACCGGGACCGCGACCGGGACCGGGACCGCGACCGGGACCGGGACCGGCACCGGTGACCGGGACTGGCATGGGACGACGGGTATGTTTATATTAATTTTTTTTTTAAATATTTATTGATTGACATTCATTTATTTTTCAATTCATTATGTATTAATTTTAATTATCACTTTCATCTTTCAATTTATTGATTTTCAATAATTTATTTAGAAAATTCATTTTTCATTCATTAATTTTAACTGCCAAATTTTTGGGGGATCTTTTATTTTATTTTATTTTTTATATTTAGAAAAAAAAAATGAATTTTGTGATTTTGTCCCGAGGTCCCGGGACCGCGACCGGGACCGGGACCGGCACCGGTGACCGGGACTGGCATGAGACGACGGGTATGTTTATATTAATTTTTTTTTTTAAATATTCATTGATTGACATTCATTTATTTTTTAATTTATTATGTATTAATTTTAATTATCACTTTCATCTTTCAATTTATTGATTTTCAATAATTTATTTAGAAAATTCATTTTTCATTCATTAATTTTAACTGCCAAATTTTTGGGGGATCTTTTATTTCATTTTATTTTTTATATTCAGAAAAAAAAAATGAATTTTGTGATTTTGTCCCGAGGTCCCGGGACCGCGACCGGGACCGGGACCGGAACCGCGACCGGGACCGGGACCGGGACCGCGACCAGGACCGGGACCGGCACCGGTGACCGGGACTGGCATGGGACGACGGGTATGTTTATATTAATTTTTTTTTTAAATATTTATTGATTGACATTCATTTATTTTTTAATTTATTATGTATCAATTTTAATTATCACTTTCATCTTTCAATTTATTGATTTTCAATGATTTATTTAGAAAATTCATTTTCCATTCATTAATTTTAACTGCCAAATTTTTGGGGGATCTTTTATTTTATTTTATTTTTCATATTTAGGAAAAAAAAATGAATTTTGTGATTCTGTCCCGAGGTCCCGGTCGCGGTCCCGAGGTCCCGGTCGCGGTCCCGGTCCCGGTCCCGGTCGCGGTCCCGGTCCCGGTCGCGGTCCCGGTCCCGGTCCCGGGCGACGACGTCGGCGACCGGGACCTCGACCGGGACCGGGACCGGGACCGGGACCGGGACCGCGACCGGGACCGTAACCGGCACCGGTGACCGGGACTGGCATGGGACGACGGGTATGTTTATATTAATTTTTTTTTAAAATATTTATTGATTGACATTCATTTATTTTTCAATTTATTATGTATTAATTTTAATTATCACATTCATCTTTCAATTTATTGATTTTCAATAATTTATTTAGAAAATTTATTTTTCATTCATTAATTTTAATTGCCAAATTTTTGGGGGATCTTTTATTTTATTTTATTTTTCATATTTAGAAAAAAAAAATGAATTTTGTGATTTTGTCCCGAGGTCCCGGGACCGCGACCGGGACCGGGACCGGGACCGCGACCGGGACCGGGACCGGGACCGCGACCAGGACCGGGACCGGCACCGGTGACCGGGACTGGCATGGGACGACGGGTATGTTTATATTAATTTTTTTTTTAAATATTTATTGATTGACATTCATTTATTTTTTAATTTATTATGTATCAATTTTAATTATCACTTTCATCTTTCAATTTATTGATTTTCAATAATTTATTTAGAAAATTCATTTTTCATTCATTAATTTTAACTGCCAAATTTTTGGGGGATCTTTTATTTTATTTTATTTTTTATATTTAGAAAAAAAAAATGAATTTTGTGATTTTGTCCCGAGGTCCCGGGACCGCGACCGGGACCGGGACCGCGACCGGGACCGGGACCGCGACCGGGACCGGGACCGGCACCGGTGACCGGGACTGGCATGGGACGACGGGTATGTTTATATTAATTTTTTTTTAAAATATTTATTGATTGACATTCATTTATTTTTCAATTCATTATGTATTAATTTTAATTATCACTTTCATCTTTCAATTTATTGATTTTCAATAATTTATTTAGAAAATTCATTTTTCATTCATTAATTTTAACTGCCAAATTTTTGGGGGATCTTTTATTTTATTTTATTTTTTATATTTAGAAAAAAAAAATGAATTTTGTGATTTTGTCCCGAGGTCCCGGGACCGCGACCGGGACCGGGACCGGCACCGGTGACCGGGACTGGCATGGGACGACGGGTATGTTTATATTAATTTTTTTTTTAAATATTTATTGATTGACATTCATTTATTTTTTAATTTATTATGTATTAATTTTAATTATCACTTTCATCTTTCAATTTATTGATTTTCAATAATTTATTTAGAAAATTCATTTTTCATTCATTAATTTTAACTGCCAAATTTTTGGGGGATCTTTTATTTTATTTTATTTTTTATATTTAGAAGAGAAAAATGAATTTTGTGATTTTGTCCCGAGGTCCCGGGACCGCGACCGGGACCGGGACCGCGACCGGGACCGGGACCGGCACCGGTGACCGGGACTGGCATGGGACGACGGGTATGTTTATATTAATTTTTTTTTTGAATATTTATTGATTGACATTCATTTATTTTTTAATTTATTATGTATTAATTTTAATTATCACTTTCATCATTCAATTTATTGATTTTCAATAATTTATTTAGAAAATTCATTTTGCATTCATTAATTTTAACTGCCAAATTTTTGGGGGATCTCTTATTTTATTTCATTTTTTATATTTAGAAAAAAAAAATGAATTTTGTGATTTTGTCCCGAGGTCCCGGGACCGCGACCGGGACCGGGACCGCGACCGGGACCGGGACCGGCACCGGTGACCGGGACTGGCATGGGAAGACGGGTATGTTTTTATTAATTTTTTTCAAAAATATTCATTGATTGACATTTATTTATTTTTTAATTTATCATGTATTAATTTTAATTATCACTTTCATCTTTCAATTTATTGATTTTCAATAATTTATTTAGAAAATTCATTTTTCATTCATTAATTTTAACTGCCAAATTTTTGGGGGATCTTTTATTTTATTTTATTTTTCATGTTTAGAAAAAAAAAATGAATTTTGTGATTTTGTCCCGAGGTCCCGGGACCGCGACCGGGACCGGGACCGGCACCGGTGACCGGGACTGGCATGGGACGACGGGTATGTTTATATTATTTTTTTTTTTAAATATTTATTGATTGACATTCATTTATTTTTTAATTTATTATGTATTAATTTTAATTATCACTTTCAT
This sequence comes from Ametastegia equiseti, assembly GCA_963989295.1. Lineage (NCBI taxonomy): Eukaryota > Metazoa > Arthropoda > Insecta > Hymenoptera > Tenthredinidae > Ametastegia > Ametastegia equiseti. Next base: position 8,304,784 of record OZ022399.1, read on the forward strand.
CATTCAATTTATTGATTTTCAATAATTTATTTAGAAAATTCATTTTGCATTCATCAATTTTAACTGCCAAATTTTTGGGGGATCTCTTATTTTATTTTATTTTTTATATTTAGAAAAAAAAAATGAATTTTGTGATTTTGTCCCGAGGTCCCGGGACCGCGACCGGGACCGGGACCGGCACCGGTGACCGGGACTGGCATGGGACGACGGGTATGTTTTTAATGATTTTTTTCAAAAATATTTATTGATTGACATTCATTTATTTTTTAATTTATTATGTATCAATTTTAATTATCACTTTCATCTTTCGATTTATTGATTTTCAATAATTTATTTAGAAAATTTATTTTTCATTCAATTATTTTAATTGCCAAATTTTTGGGGGATCTTTTATTTTATTTTATTTTTCATATTTGGAAAAAAAATGAATTTTGTGATTTTGTCCCGAGGTCCCGGTCGCGGTCCCGAGGTCCCGGTCGCGGTCCCGGTCCCGGTCCCGGTCGCGGTCCCGGTCCCGGTCGCGGTCCCGGTCCCGGTCCCGGGCGACGACGTCGGCGACCGGGACCTCGACCGGGACCGGGACCGGGACCGGGACCGGGACCGCGACCGGGACCGTAACCGGCACCGGTGACCGGGACTGGCATGGGACGACGGGTATGTTTATATTAATTTTTTTTTCAAATATTTATTGATTGACATTCATTTATTTTTTAATTTATTATGTATTAATTTTAATTATCACTTTCATCTTTCAATTTATTGATTTTCAATAATTTATTTAGAAAATTCATTTTTCATTCATTAATTTTAACTGCCAAATTTTTGGGGGATCTTTTATTTTATTTTATTTTTCATATTTAGAAAAAAAAAATGAATTTTGTGATTTTGTCCCGAGGTCCCGGGACCGCGACCGGGACCGGGACCGCGACCGGGACCGGGACCGCGACCGGGACCGGGACCGGCACCGGTGACCGGGACTGGCATGGGACGACGGGTATGTTTATATTAATTTTTTTTAAAAATATTTATTGATTGACATTCATTTATTTTTTAATTTATTATGTATTAATTTTAATTATCACTTTCATCATTCAATTTATTGATTTTCAATAATTTATTTAGAAAATTCATTTTTCATTCATTAATTTTAACTGCCAAATTTTTGGGGGATCTCTTATTTTATTTTATTTTTTATATTTAGAAAAAAAAAATGAATTTTGTGATTTTGTCCCGAGGTCCTGGGACCGCGACCGGGACCGCGACCGGGACCGGGACCGGCACCGGTGACCGGGACTGGCATGGGACGATGGGTATGTTTATATTAATTTTTTTTCAAAATATTCATTGATTGACATTCATTTATTTCTTAATTTATTATGTATTAATTTTAATTATCACTTTCATCTTTCAATTTATTGATTTTCAATAATTTATTTAGAAAATTTATTTTTCATTCATTAATTTTAACTGCCAAATTTTTGGGGGATCTTTTATTTTATTTTATTTTTTATATTGAGAGAAAAACAATGAATTATGTGATTTTGTCCCGAGGTCCCGGGACCGCGACCGGGACCGGGACCGCGACCGGGTCCGGGACCGGCACCGGTGACCGGGACTGGCATGGGACGACGGGTATGTTTTTATTAATTTTTTTCAAAAATATTCATTGATCGACATTCATTTATTTCTCAATTTATTATGTATTAATTTTAATTATCACTTTCATCTTTCAATTTATTGATTTTCAATAATTTATTTAGAAAATTCATTTTTCATTCATTAATTTTAATTGCCAAATTTTTGGGGGATCTTTAATTTTATTTTATTTTTCATATTTGGAAAAAAAATGAATTTTGTGATTTTGTCCCGAGGTCCCGGTCGCGGTCCCGGGACCGGGACCGGCACCGGTGACCGGGACTGGCATGGGACGACGGGTATGTTTATATTAATTTTTTTTTTAAATATCTATTGATTGACATTCATTTATTTTTTAATTTATTATGTATTAATTTTAATTATCACATTCATCTTTCAATTTATTGATTTTCAATAATTTATTTAGAAAATTTATTTTTCATTCATTAATTTTAATTGCCAAATTTTTGGGGGATCTTTTATTCTATTTTATTTTTCATATTTAGGAAAAAAAAAGGAATTTTGTGATTTTGTCCCGAGGTCCCGGGACCGCGACCGGGACCGGGACCGCGACCGGGACCGGGACCGGCACCGGTGACCGGGACTGGCATGGGACGACGGGTATGTTTTTATTAATTTTTTTCAAAAATATTCATTGATTGACATTCATTTATTTTTTAATTTATTATGTATTAATTTTAATTATCACTTTCATCTTTCAATTTATTGATTTTCAATAATTTATTTAGAAAATTCATTTTTCATTCATTAATTTTAACTGCCAAATTTTTGGCGGATCTTTTATTTTATTTTATTTTTCATATTTAGGAAAAAAAAATGAATTTTGTGATTTTGTCCCGAGGTCCCGGTCGCGGTCCCGGTCCCGGTCCCGGTCGCGGTCCCGGTCCCGGTCGCGGTCCCGGTCCCGGTCCCGGGCGACGACGTCGGCGACCGGGACCTCGACCGGGACCGGGACCGGGACCGGGACCGGGACCGGGACCGCGACCGGGACCGGGACCGGCACCGGTGACCGGGACTGGCATGGGACGACGGGTATGTTTATATTAATTTTTTTTTTAAATATTTATTGATTGACATTCATTTATTTTTTAATTTATTATGTATTAATTTTAATTATCACTTTCATCATTCAATTTATTGATTTTCAATAATTTATTTAGAAAATTCATTTTTCATTCATTAATTTTAACTGCCAAATTTTTGGGGGATCTTTTATTTTATTTTATTTTTCATATTTAGAATAAAAAAATGAATTTTGTGATTTTGTCCCGAGGTCCCGGGACCGCGACCGGGACCGGGACCGGGACCGCGACCGGGACCGGGACCGGCACCGGTGACCGGGACTGGCATGGGACGACGGGTATGTTTATATTAATTTTTTTTTAAAATATTTATTGATTGACATTCATTTATTTTTTAATTTATTATGTATCAATTTTAATTATCACTTTCATCTTTCAATTTATTGATTTTCAATAATTTATTTAGAAAATTCATTTTCCATTCATTAATTTTAACTGCCAAATTTTTGGGGGATCTTTTATTTTATTTCATTTTTTATATTTAGAAAAAAAAAATGAATTTTGTGATTTTGTCCCGAGGTCCCGGTCGCGGTCCCGGGACCGGGACCGGCACCGGTGACCGGGACTGGCATGGGACGACGGGTATGTTTATATTAATTTTTTTTTCAAATATTTATTGATTGACATTCATTTATTTTTTAATTTATTATGTATTAATTTTAATTATCACTTTCATCTTTCAATTTATTGATTTTCAATAATTTATTTAGAAAATTCATTTTTCATTCATTAATTTTAACTGCCAAATTTTTGGGGGATCTTTTATTTTATTTTATTTTTCATATTTAGAAAAAAAAAATGAATTTTGTGATTTTGTCCCGAGGTCCCGGGACCGCGACCGGGACCGGGACCGCGACCGGGACCGGGACCGCGACCGGGACCGGGACCGCGACCGGGACCGGGACCGGCACCGGTGACCGGGACTGGCATGGGACGACGGGTATGTTTTTATTAATTTTTTTCAAAAATATTCATTGATTGACATTCATTTATTTTTTAATTTATTATGTATTAATTTTAATTATCACTTTCATCTTTCAATTTATTGATTTTCAATAATTTATTTAGAAAATTCATTTTTCATTCATTAATTTTAACTGCCAAATTTTTGGCGGATCTTTTATTTTATTTTATTTTTCATATTTAGGGAAAAAAAATGAATTTTGTGATTTTGTCCCGTGGTCCCGGTCGCGGTCCCGGTCCCGGTCCCGGTCGCGGTCCCGGTCCCGGTCGCGGTCCCGGTCCCGGTCGCGGTCCCGGTCCCGGTCCCGGGCGACGACGTCGGCGACCGGGACCTCGACCGGGACCGGGACCGGGACCGGGACCGGGACCGGGACCGGGACCGGGACCGGGACCGGGACCGGGACCGCGACCGGGACCGGGACCGCGACCGGGACCGGGACCGGCACCGGTGACCGGGACTGGCATGGGACGACGGGTATGTTTATATTAATTTTTTTTTTAAATATTTATTGATTGACATTCATTTATTTTTTAATTTATTATGTATTAATTTTAATTATCACTTTCATCTTTCAATTTATTGATTTTCAATAATTTATTTAGAAAATTCATTTTTCATTCATTAATTTTAACTGCCAAATTTTTGGGGGATCTTTTATTTTATTTTATTTTTCATATTTAGAAGAAAAAAATGAATTTTGTGATTTTGTCCCGAGGTCCCGGGACCGCGACCGGGACCGGGACCGCGACCGGGACCGGGACCGGCACCGGTGACCGGGACTGGCATGGGACGACGGGTATGTTTATATTAATTTTTTTTAAAAATATTTATTGATTGACATTCATTTATTTTTTAATTTATTATGTATTAATTTTAATTATCACTTTCATCATTCAATTTATTGATTTTCAATAATTTATTTAGAAAATTCATTTTGCATTCATTAATTTTAACTGCCAAATTTTTGGGGGATCTCTTATTTTATTTTATTTTTTATATTTAGAAAAAAAAAATGAATTTTGTGATTTTGTCCCGAGGTCCCGGGACCGCGACCGGGACCGGGACCGCGACCGGGACCGGGACCGGCACCGGTGACCGGGACTGGCATGGGACGACGGGTATGTTTATATTAATTTTTTTTAAAAATATTTATTGATTGACATTCATTTATTTTTTAATTTATTATGTATTAATTTTAAATATCACTTTCATCATTCAATTTATTGATTTTCAATAATTTATTTAGAAAATTCATTTTTCATTCATTAATTTTAACTGCCAAATTTTTGGGGGATCTCTTATTTTATTTTATTTTTTATATTTAGAAAAAAAAAATGAATTTTGTGATTTTGTCCCGAGGTCCTGGGACCGCGACCGGGACCGCGACCGGGACCGGGACCGGCACCGGTGACCGGGACTGGCATGGGACGACGGGTATGTTTATATTAATTTTTTTTCAAAATATTCATTGATTGACATTCATTTATTTCTTAATTTATTATGTATTAATTTTAATTATCACTTTCATCTTTCAATTTATTGATTTTCAATAATTTATTTAGAAAATTTATTTTTCATTCATTAATTTTAACTGCCAAATTTTTGGGGGATCTTTTATTTTATTTTATTTTTTATATTGAGAGAAAAACAATGAATTATGTGATTTTGTCCCGAGGTCCCGGGACCGCGACCGGGACCGGGACCGCGACCGGGTCCGGGACCGGCACCGGTGACCGGGACTGGCATGGGACGACGGGTATGTTTTTATTAATTTTTTTCAAAAATATTCATTGATCGACATTCATTTATTTCTCAATTTATTATGTATTAATTTTAATTATCACTTTCATCTTTCAATTTATTGATTTTCAATAATTTATTTAGAAAATTCATTTTTCATTCATTAATTTTAATTGCCAAATTTTTGGGGGATCTTTAATTTTATTTTATTTTTCATATTTGGAAAAAAAATGAATTTTGTGATTTTGTCCCGAGGTCCCGGTCGCGGTCCCGGGACCGGGACCGGCACCGGTGACCGGGACTGGCATGGGACGACGGGTATGTTTATATTAATTTTTTTTTTTAATATTTATTGATTGACATTCATTTATTTTTTAATTTATTATGTATTAATTTTAATTATCACTTTCATCTTTCAATTTATTGATTTTCAATAATTTATTTAGAAAATTCATTTTTCATTCATTAATTTTAACTGCCAAATTTTTGGGGGATCTTTTATTTTATTTTATTTTTCATATTTAGAAAAAAAAAATGAATTTTGTGATTTTGTCCCGAGGTCCCGGGACCGCGACCGGGACCGGGACCGCGACCGGGACCGGGACCGGCACCGGTGACCGGGACTGGCATGGGACGACGGGTATGTTTATATTAATTTTTTTTTAAAATATTTATTGATTGACATTCATTTATTTTTTAATTTATTATGTATTAATTTTAATTATCACTTTCATCTTTCAATTTATTGATTTTCAATAATTTATTTAGAAAATTCATTTTCCATTCATTAATTTTAACTGCCAAATTTTTGGGGGATCTTTTATTTTATTTTATTTTTCATATTTAGAAGAAAAAAATGAATTTTGTGATTTTGTCCCGAGGTCCCGGGACCGCGACCGGGACCGGGACCGCGACCGGGACCGGGACCGCGACCGGGACCGGGACCGGCACCGGTGACCGGGACTGGCATGGGACGACGGGTATGTTTATATTAATTTTTTTTAAAAATATTGATTGATTGACATTCATTTATTTTTTAATTTATTATGTATTAATTTTAATTATCACTTTCATCATTCAATTTATTGATTTTCAATAATTTATTTAGAAAATTCATTTTGCATTCATTAATTTTAACTGCCAAATTTTTGGGGGATCTCTTATTTTATTTTATTTTTTATATTTAGAAAAAAAAAATGAATTTTGTGATTTTGTCCCGAGGTCCCGGGACCGCGACCGGGACCGGGACCGCGACCGGGACCGGGACCGGCACCGGTGACCGGGACTGGCATGGGAAGACGGGTATGTTTTTATTAATTTTTTTCAAAAATATTCATTGATTGACATTTATTTATTTTTTAATTTATCATGTATTAATTTTAATTATCACTTTCATCTTTCAATTTATTGATTTTCAATAATTTATTTAGAAAATTCATTTTTCATTCATTAATTTTAACTGCCAAATTTTTGGGGGATCTTTTATTTTATTTTATTTTTCATGTTTAGAAAAAAAAAATGAATTTTGTGATTTTGTCCCGAGGTCCCGGGACCGCGACCGGGACCGGGACCGCGACCGGGACCGGGACCGGCACCGGTGACCGGGACTGGCATGGGACGACGGGTATGTTTATATTATTTTTTTTTTTTAATATTTATTGATTGACATTCATTTATTTTTTAATTTATTATGTATTAATTTTAATTATCACTTTCATCATTCAATTTATTGATTTTCAATAATTTATTTAAAAAATTCATTTTGCATTCATCAATTTTAACTGCCAAATTTTTGGGGGATCTCTTATTTTATTTTATTTTTTATATTTAGAAAAAAAAAATGAATTTTGTGATTTTGTCCCGAGGTCCCGGGACCGCGACCGGGACCGGGACCGGCACCGGTGACCGGGACTGGCATGGGACGACGGGTATGTTTTTAATGATTTTTTTCAAAAATATTTATTGATTGACATTCATTTATTTTTTAATTTATTATGTATCAATTTTAATTATCACTTTCATCTTTCGATTTATTGATTTTCAATAATTTATTTAGAAAATTTATTTTTCATTCAATTATTTTAATTGCCAAATTTTTGGGGGATCTTTTATTTTATTTTATTTTTCATATTTGGAAAAAAAATGAATTTTGTGATTTTGTCCCGAGGTCCCGGTCGCGGTCCCGGGACCGGGACCGGCACCGGTGACCGGGACTGGCATGGGACGACGGGTATGTTTATATTAATTTTTTTTTCAAATATTTATTGATTGACATTCATTTATTTTTTAATTTATTATGTATTAATTTTAATTATCACTTTCATCTTTCAATTTATTGATTTTCAATAATTTATTTAGAAAATTCATTTTTCATTCATTAATTTTAACTGCCAAATTTTTGGGGGATCTTTTATTTTATTTTATTTTTCATATTTAGAAAAAAAAAATGAATTTTGTGATTTTGTCCCGAGGTCCCGGGACCGCGACCGGGACCGGGACCGCGACCGGGACCGGGACCGGCACCGGTGACCGGGACTGGCATGGGACGACGGGTATGTTTATATTAATTTTTTTTAAAAATATTTATTGATTGACATTCATTTATTTTTTAATTTATTATGTATTAATTTTAATTATCACTTTCATCATTCAATTCATTGATTTTCAATAATTTATTTAGAAAATTCATTTTTCATTCATTAATTTTAACTGCCAAATTTTTGGGGGATCTCTTATTTTATTTTATTTTTTATATTTAGAAAAAAAAAATGAATTTTGTGATTTTGTCCCGAGGTCCTGGGACCGCGACCGGGACCGCGACCGGGACCGGGACCGGCACCGGTGACCGGGACTGGCATGGGACGACGGGTATGTTTATATTAATTTTTTTTCAAAATATTCATTGATTGACATTCATTTATTTCTTAATTTATTATGTATTAATTTTAATTATCACTTTCATCTTTCAATTTATTGATTTTCAATAATTTATTTAGAAAATTTATTTTTCATTCATTAATTTTAACTGCCAAATTTTTGGGGGATCTTTTATTTTATTTTATTTTTTATATTGAGAGAAAAACAATGAATTATGTGATTTTGTCCCGAGGTCCCGGGACCGCGACCGGGACCGGGACCGCGACCGGGTCCGGGACCGGCACCGGTGACCGGGACTGGCATGGGACGACGGGTATGTTTTTATTAATTTTTTTCAAAAATATTCATTGATCGACATTCATTTATTTCTCAATTTATTATGTATTAATTTTAATTATCACTTTCATCTTTCAATTTATTGATTTTCAATAATTTATTTAGAAAATTCATTTTTCATTCATTAATTTTAATTGCCAAATTTTTGGGGGATCTTTAATTTTATTTTATTTTTCATATTTGGAAAAAAAATGAATTTTGTGATTTTGTCCCGAGGTCCCGGTCGCGGTCCCGGGACCGGGACCGGCACCGGTGACCGGGACTGGCATGGGACGACGGGTATGTTTATATTAATTTTTTTTTTAAATATCTATTGATTGACATTCATTCATTTTTTAATTTATTATGTATTAATTTTAATTATCACATTCATCTTTCAATTTATTGATTTTCAATAATTTATTTAGAAAATTTATTTTTCATTCATTAATTTTAATTGCCAAATTTTTGGGGGATCTTTTATTCTATTTTATTTTTCATATTTAGGAAAAAAAAAGGAATTTTGTGATTTTGTCCCGAGGTCCCGGGACCGCGACCGGGACCGGGACCGCGACCGGGACCGGGACCGGCACCGGTGACCGGGACTGGCATGGGACGACGGGTATGTTTTTATTAATTTTTTTCAAAAATATTCATTGATTGAAGTTCATTTATTTTTTAATTTATTATGTATTAATTTTAATTATCACTTTCATCTTTCAATTTATTGATTTTCAATAATTTATTTAGAAAATTCATTTTTCATTCATTAATTTTAACTGCCAAATTTTTGGCGGATCTTTTATTTTATTTTATTTTTCATATTTAGGAAAAAAAAATGAATTTTGTGATTTTGTCCCGAGGTCCCGGTCGCGGTCCCGGTCCCGGTCCCGGTCGCGGTCCCGGTCCCGGTCGCGGTCCCGGTCCCGGTCGCGGTCCCGGTCCCGGTCCCGGGCGACGACGTCGGCGACCGGGACCTCGACCGGGACCGGGACCGGGACCGGGACCGGGACCGGGACCGCGACCGGGACCGGGACCGGCACCGGTGACCGGGACTGGCATGGGACGACGGGTATGTTTATATTAATTTTTTTTAAAAATATTTATTGATTGACATTCATTTATTTTTTAATTTATTATGTATTAATTTTAATTATCACTTTCATCATTCAATTTATTGATTTTCAATAATTTATTTAGAAAATTCATTTTTCATTCATTAATTTTAACTGCCAAATTTTTGGGGGATCTTTTATTTTATTTTATTTTTCATATTTAGAATAAAAAAATGAATTTTGTGATTTTGTCCCGAGGTCCCGGGACCGCGACCGGGACCGGGACCGGGACCGCGACCGGGACCGGGACCGGCACCGGTGACCGGGACTGGCATGGGACGACGGGTATGTTTATATTAATTTTTTTTTTAAATATTTATTGATTGACATTCATTTATTTTTTAATTTATTATGTATCAATTTTAATTATCACTTTCATCTTTCAATTTATTGATTTTCAATAATTTATTTAGAAAATTCATTTTCCATTCATTAATTTTAACTGCCAAATTTTTGGGGGATCTTTTATTTTATTTCATTTTTTATATTTAGAAAAAAAAAATGAATTTTGTGATTTTGTCCCGAGGTCCCGGTCGCGGTCCCGGGACCGGGACCGGCACCGGTGACCGGGACTGGCATGGGACGACGGGTATGTTTATATTAATTTTTTTTTTTAATATTTATTGATTGACATTCATTTATTTTTTAATTTATTATGTATTAATTTTAATTATCACTTTCATCTTTCAATTTATTGATTTTCAATAATTTATTTAGAAAATTCATTTTTCATTCATTAATTTTAACTGCCAAATTTTTGGGGGATCTTTTATTTTATTTTATTTTTCATGTTTAGAAAAAAAAAATGAATTTTGTGATTTTGTCCCGAGGTCCCGGGACCGCGACCGGGACCGGGACCGCGACCGGGACCGGGACCGGCACCGGTGACCGGGACTGGCATGGGACGACGGGTATGTTTATATTAATTTTTTTTAAAAATATTTATTGATTGACATTCATTTATTTTTTAATTTATTATGTATTAATTTTAATTATCACTTTCATCATTCAATTCATTGATTTTCAATAATTTATTTAGAAAATTCATTTTTCATTCATTAATTTTAACTGCCAAATTTTTGGGGGATCTCTTATTTTATTTTATTTTTTATATTTAGAAAAAAAAAATGAATTTTGTGATTTTGTCCCGAGGTCCTGGGACCGCGACCGGGACCGCGACCGGGACCGGGACCGGCACCGGTGACCGGGACTGGCATGGGACGACGGGTATGTTTATATTAATTTTTTTTCAAAATATTCATTGATTGACATTCATTTATTTCTTAATTTATTATGTATTAATTTTAATTATCACTTTCATCTTTCAATTTATTGATTTTCAATAATTTATTTAGAAAATTTATTTTTCATTCATTAATTTTAACTGCCAAATTTTTGGGGGATCTTTTATTTTATTTTATTTTTTATATTGAGAGAAAAACAATGAATTATGTGATTTTGTCCCGAGGTCCCGGGACCGCGACCGGGACCGGGACCGCGACCGGGTCCGGGACCGGCACCGGTGACCGGGACTGGCATGGGACGACGGGTATGTTTTTATTAATTTTTTTCAAAAATATTCATTGATCGACATTCATTTATTTCTCAATTTATTATGTATTAATTTTAATTATCACTTTCATCTTTCAATTTATTGATTTTCAATAATTTATTTAGAAAATTTATTTTTCATTCATTAATTTTAACTGCCAAATTTTTGGGGGATCTTTTATTCTATTTTATTTTTCATATTTAGGAAAAAAAAAGGAATTTTGTGATTTTGTCCCGAGGTCCCGGGACCGCGACCGGGACCGGGACCGCGACCGGGACCGGGACCGGCACCGGTGACCGGGACTGGCATGGGACGACGGGTATGTTTTTATTAATTTTTTTCAAAAATATTCATTGATTGAAGTTCATTTATTTTTTAATTTATTATGTATTAATTTTAATTATCACTTTCATCTTTCAATTTATTGATTTTCAATAATTTATTTAGAAAATTCATTTTTCATTCATTAATTTTAACTGCCAAATTTTTGGCGGATCTTTTATTTTATTTTATTTTTCATATTTAGGAAAAAAAAATGAATTTTGTGATTTTGTCCCGAGGTCCCGGTCGCGGTCCCGGTCCCGGTCCCGGTCGCGGTCCCGGTCCCGGTCGCGGTCCCGGTCCCGGTCGCGGTCCCGGTCCCGGTCCCGGGCGACGACGTCGGCGACCGGGACCTCGACCGGGACCGGGACCGGGACCGGGACCGGGACCGGGACCGCGACCGGGACCGGGACCGGCACCGGTGACCGGGACTGGCATGGGACGACGGGTATGTTTATATTAATTTTTTTTAAAAATATTTATTGATTGACATTCATTTATTTTTTAATTTATTATGTATTAATTTTAATTATCACTTTCATCATTCAATTTATTGATTTTCAATAATTTATTTAGAAAATTCATTTTTCATTCATTAATTTTAACTGCCAAATTTTTGGGGGATCTTTTATTTTATTTTATTTTTCATATTTAGAATAAAAAAATGAATTTTGTGATTTTGTCCCGAGGTCCCGGGACCGCGACCGGGAAAGGGACCGGGACCGCGACCGGGACCGGGACCGGCACCGGTGACCGGGACTGGCATGGGACGACGGGTATGTTTATATTAATTTTTTTTTAAAATATTTATTGATTGACATTCATTTATTTTTTAATTTATTATGTATTAATTTTAATTATCACTTTCATCATTCAATTTATTGATTTTCAATAATTTATTTAGAAAATTCATTTTTCATTCATTAATTTTAACTGCCAAATTTTTGGGGGATCTCTTATTTTATTTTATTTTTTATATTTAGAAAAAAAAAATGAATTTTGTGATTTTGTCCCGAGGTCCTGGGACCGCGACCGGGACCGCGACCGGGACCGGGACCGGCACCGGTGACCGGGACTGGCATGGGACGACGGGTATGTTTATATTAATTTTTTTTCAAAATATTCATTGATTGACATTCATTTATTTCTTAATTTATTATGTATTAATTTTAATTATCACTTTCATCTTTCAATTTATTGATTTTCAATAATTTATTTAGAAAATTTATTTTTCATTCATTAATTTTAACTGCCAAATTTTTGGGGGATCTTTTATTTTATTTTATTTTTTATATTGAGAGAAAAACAATGAATTATGTGATTTTGTCCCGAGGTCCCGGGACCGCGACCGGGACCGGGACCGCGACCGGGTCCGGGACCGGCACCGGTGACCGGGACTGGCATGGGACGACGGGTATGTTTTTATTAATTTTTTTCAAAAATATTCATTGATCGACATTCATTTATTTCTCAATTTATTATGTATTAATTTTAATTATCACTTTCATCTTTCAATTTATTGATTTTCAATAATTTATTTAGAAAATTCATTTTTCATTCATTAATTTTAATTGCCAAATTTTTGGGGGATCTTTAATTTTATTTTATTTTTCATATTTGGAAAAAAAATGAATTTTGTGATTTTGTCCCGAGGTCCCGGTCGCGGTCCCGGGACCGGGACCGGCACCGGTGACCGGGACTGGCATGGGACGACGGGTATGTTTATATTAATTTTTTTTTTAAATATTTATTGATTGACATTCATTTATTTTTTAATTTATTATGTATTAATTTTAATTATCACTTTCATCTTTCAATTTATTGATTTTCAATAATTTATTTAGAAAATTCATTTTTCATTCATTAATTTTAACTGCCAAATTTTTGGGGGATCTTTTATTTTATTTTATTTTTCATATTTAGAAAAAAAAAATGAATTTTGTGATTTTGTCCCGAGGTCCCGGGACCGCGACCGGGACCGGGACCGCGACCGGGACCGGGACCGGCACCGGTGACCGGGACTGGCATGGGACGACGGGTATGTTTATATTAATTTTTTTTTAAAATATTTATTGATTGACATTCATTTATTTTTTAATTTATTATGTATTAATTTTAATTATCACTTTCATCTTTCAATTTATTGATTTTCAATAATTTATTTAGAAAATTCATTTTCCATTCATTAATTTTAACTGCCAAATTTTTGGGGGATCTTTTATTTTATTTTATTTTTCATATTTAGAAGAAAAAAATGAATTTTGTGATTTTGTCCCGAGGTCCCGGGACCGCGACCGGGACCGGGACCGCGACCGGGACCGGGACCGCGACCGGGACCGGGACCGGCACCGGTGACCGGGACTGGCATGGGACGACGGGTATGTTTATATTAATTTTTTTTTAAAATATTTATTGATTGACATTCATTTATTTTTTAATTTATTATGTATTAATTTTAATTATCACTTTCATCATTCAATTTATTGATTTTCAATAATTTATTTAGAAAATTCATTTTGCATTCATTAATTTTAACTGCCAAATTTTTGGGGGATCTCTTATTTTATTTTATTTTTTATATTTAGAAAAAAAAAATGAATTTTGTGATTTTGTCCCGAGGTCCCGGGACCGCGACCGGGACCGGGACCGCGACCGGGACCGGGACCGGCACCGGTGACCGGGACTGGCATGGGAAGACGGGTATGTTTTTATTAATTTTTTTCAAAAATATTCATTGATTGACATTTATTTATTTTTTAATTTATCATGTATTAATTTTAATTATCACTTTCATCTTTCAATTTATTGATTTTCAATAATTTATTTAGAAAATTCATTTTTCATTCATTAATTTTAACTGCCAAATTTTTGGGGGATCTTTTATTTTATTTTATTTTTCATGTTTAGAAAAAAAAAATGAATTTTGTGATTTTGTCCCGAGGTCCCGGGACCGCGACCGGGACCGGGACCGCGACCGGGACCGGGACCGGCACCGGTGACCGGGACTGGCATGGGACGACGGGTATGTTTATATTATTTTTTTTTTTAAATATTTATTGATTGACATTCATTTATTTTTTAATTTATTATGTATTAATTTTAATTATCACTTTCATCATTCAATTTATTGATTTTCAATAATTTATTTAGAAAATTCATTTTGCATTCATCAATTTTAACTGCCAAATTTTTGGGGGATCTCTTATTTTATTTTATTTTTTATATTTAGAAAAAAAAAATGAATTTTGTGATTTTGTCCCGAGGTCCCGGGACCGCGACCGGGACCGGGACCGGCACCGGTGACCGGGACTGGCATGGGACGACGGGTATGTTTTTAATGATTTTTTTCAAAAATATTTATTGATTGACATTCATTTATTTTTTAATTTATTATGTATCAATTTTAATTATCACTTTCATCTTTCGATTTATTGATTTTCAATAATTTATTTAGAAAATTTATTTTTCATTCAATTATTTTAATTGCCAAATTTTTGGGGGATCTTTTATTTTATTTTATTTTTCATATTTGGAAAAAAAATGAATTTTGTGATTTTGTCCCGAGGTCCCGGTCGCGGTCCCGGGACCGGGACCGGCACCGGTGACCGGGACTGGCATGGGACGACGGGTATGTTTATATTAATTTTTTTTTCAAATATTTATTGATTGACATTCATTTATTTTTTAATTTATTATGTATTAATTTTAATTATCACTTTCATCTTTCAATTTATTGATTTTCAATAATTTATTTAGAAAATTCATTTTTCATTCATTAATTTTAACTGCCAAATTTTTGGGGGATCTTTTATTTTATTTTATTTTTCATATTTAGAAAAAAAAAATGAATTTTGTGATTTTGTCCCGAGGTCCCGGGACCGCGACCGGGACCGGGACCGCGACCGGGACCGGGACCGGCACCGGTGACCGGGACTGGCATGGGACGACGGGTATGTTTATATTGATTTTTTTTTAAAATATTTATTGATTGACATTCATTTATTTTTTAATTTATTATGTATTAATTTTAATTATCACTTTCATCATTCAATTTATTGATTTTCAATAATTTATTTAGAAAATTCATTTTTCATTCATTAATTTTAACTGCCAAATTTTTGGGGGATCTCTTATTTTATTTTATTTTTGATATTTAGAAAAAAAAATTGAATTTTGTGATTTTGTCCCGAGGTCCTGGGACCGCGACCGGGACCGCGACCGGGACCGGGACCGGCACCGGTGACCGGGACTGGCATGGGACGACGGGTATGTTTATATTAATTTTTTTTCAAAATATTCATTGATTGACATTCATTTATTTCTTAATTTATTATGTATTAATTTTAATTATCACTTTCATCTTTCAATTTATTGATTTTCAATAATTTATTTAGAAAATTTATTTTTCATTCATTAATTTTAACTGCCAAATTTTTGGGGGATCTTTTATTTTATTTTATTTTTTATATTGAGAGAAAAACAATGAATTATGTGATTTTGTCCCGAGGTCCCGGGACCGCGACCGGGACCGGGACCGCGACCGGGTCCGGGACCGGCACCGGTGACCGGGACTGGCATGGGACGACGGGTATGTTTTTATTAATTTTTTTCAAAAATATTCATTGATCGACATTCATTTATTTCTCAATTTATTATGTATTAATTTTAATTATCACTTTCATCTTTCAATTTATTGATTTTCAATAATTTATTTAGAAAATTCATTTTTCATTCATTAATTTTAATTGCCAAATTTTTGGGGGATCTTTAATTTTATTTTATTTTTCATATTTGGAAAAAAAATGAATTTTGTGATTTTGTCCCGAGGTCCCGGTCGCGGTCCCGGGACCGGGACCGGCACCGGTGACCGGGACTGGCATGGGACGACGGGTATGTTTATATTAATTTTTTTTTTAAATATCTATTGATTGACATTCATTTATTTTTTAATTTATTATGTATTAATTTTAATTATCACATTCATCTTTCAATTTATTGATTTTCAATAATTTATTTAGAAAATTTATTTTTCATTCATTAATTTTAATTGCCAAATTTTTGGGGGATCTTTCATTCTATTTTATTTTTCATATTTAGGAAAAAAAAAGGAATTTTGTGATTTTGTCCCGAGGTCCCGGGACCGCGACCGGGACCGGGACCGCGACCGGGACCGGGACCGGCACCGGTGACCGGGACTGGCATGGGACGACGGGTATGTTTTTATTAATTTTTTTCAAAAATATTCATTGATTGACATTCATTTATTTTTTAATTTATTATGTATTAATTTTAATTATCACTTTCATCTTTCAATTTATTGATTTTCAATAATTTATTTAGAAAATTCATTTTTCATTCATTAATTTTAACTGCCAAATTTTTGGCGGATCTTTTATTTTATTTTATTTTTCATATTTAGGAAAAAAAAATGAATTTTGTGATTTTGTCCCGAGGTCCCGGTCGCGGTCCCGGTCCCGGTCCCGGTCGCGGTCCCGGTCCCGGTCGCGGTCCCGGTCCCGGTCGCGGTCCCGGTCCCGGTCGCGGTCCCGGTCCCGGTCCCGGGCGACGACGTCGGCGACCGGGACCTCGACCGGGACCGGGACCGGGACCGGGACCGGGACCGGGACCGCGACCGGGACCGGGACCGGCACCGGTGACCGGGACTGGCATGGGACGACGGGTATGTTTATATTAATTTTTTTTAAAAATATTTATTGATTGACATTCATTTATTTTTTAATTTATTATGTATTAATTTTAATTATCACTTTCATCATTCAATTTATTGATTTTCAATAATTTATTTAGAAAATTCATTTTTCATTCATTAATTTTAACTGCCAAATTTTTGGGGGATCTTTTATTTTATTTTATTTTTCATATTTAGAAAAAAAAAATGAATTTTGTGATTTTGTCCCGAGGTCCCGGGACCGCGACCGGGACCGGGACCGGGACCGCGACCGGGACCGGGACCGGCACCGGTGACCGGGACTGGCATGGGACGACGGGTATGTTTATATTAATTTTTTTTAAAAATATTTATTGATTGACATTCATTTATTTTTTAATTTATTATGTATCAATTTTAATTATCACTTTCATCTTTCAATTTATTGATTTTCAATAATTTATTTAGAAAATTCATTTTCCATTCATTAATTTTAACTGCCAAATTTTTGGGGGATCTTTTATTTTATTTCATTTTTTATATTTAGAAAAAAAAAATGAATTTTGTGATTTTGTCCCGAGGTCCCGGGACCGCGACCGGGACCGGGACCGCGACCGGGACCGGGACCGGCACCGGTGACCGGGACTGGCATGGGACGACGGGTATGTTTATATTATTTTTTTTTTTAAATATTCATTGATTGACATTCATTTATTTTTTAATTTATTATGTATTAATTTTAATTATCACTTTCATCATTCAATTTATTGATTTTCAATAATTTATTTAGAAAATTCATTTTGCATTCATCAATTTTAACTGCCAAATTTTTGGGGGATCTCTTATTTCATTTTATTTTTTATATTTAGAAAAAAAAAATGAATTTTGTGATTTTGTCCCGAGGTCCCGGGACCGCGACCGGGACCGGGACCGGCACCGGTGACCGGGACTGGCATGGGACAACGGGTATGTTTTTAATGATTTTTTTCAAAAATATTTATTGATTGACATTCATTTATTTTTTAATTTATTATGTATCAATTTTAATTATCACTTTCATCTTTCGATTTATTGATTTTCAATAATTTATTTAGAAAATTTATTTTTCATTCAATTATTTTAATTGCCAAATTTTTGGGGGATCTTTTATTTTATTTTATTTTTCATATTTGGAAAAAAAATGAATTTTGTGATTTTGTCCCGAGGTCCCGGTCGCGGTCCCGGGACCGGGACCGGCACCGGTGACCGGGACTGGCATGGGACGACGGGTATGTTTATATTAATTTTTTTTTCAAATATTTATTGATTGACATTCATTTATTTTTTAATTTATTATGTATTAATTTTAATTATCACTTTCATCTTTCAATTTATTGATTTTCAATAATTTATTTAGAAAATTCATTTTTCATTCATTAATTTTAACTGCCAAATTTTTGGGGGATCTTTTATTTTATTTTATTTTTCATATTTAGAAAAAAAAAATGAATTTTGTGATTTTGTCCCGAGGTCCCGGGACCGCGACCGGGACCGGGACCGCGACCGGGACCGGGACCGGCACCGGTGACCGGGACTGGCATGGGACGACGGGTATGTTTATATTAATTTTTTTTTAAAATATTTATTGATTGACATTCATTTATTTTTTAATTTATTATGTATTAATTTTAATTATCACTTTCATCTTTCAATTTATTGATTTTCAATAATTTATTTAGAAAATTTATTTTTCATTCATTAATTTTAACTGCCAAATTTTTGGGGGATCTTTTATTTTATTTTATTTTTTATATTGAGAGAAAAACAATGAATTATGTGATTTTGTCCCGAGGTCCCGGGACCGCGACCGGGACCGGGACCGCGACCGGGACCGGGACCGGCACCGGTGACCGGGACTGGCATGGGACGACGGGTATGTTTATATTAATTTTTTTTAAAAATATTTATTGATTGACATTCATTTATTTTTTAATTTATTATGTATTAATTTTAATTATCACTTTCATCATTCAATTTATTGATTTTCAATAATTTATTTAGAAAATTCATTTTTCATTCATTAATTTTAACTGCCAAATTTTTGGGGGATCTCTTATTTTATTTTATTTTTTATATTTAGAAAAAAAAAATGAATTTTGTGATTTTGTCCCGAGGTCCCGGGACCGCGACCGGGACCGGGACCGGGACCGCGACCGGGACCGGGACCGGCACCGGTGACCGGGACTGGCATGGGACGACGGGTATGTTTATATTAATTTTTTTTAAAAATATTTATTGATTGACATTCATTTATTTTTTAATTTATTATGTATCAATTTTAATTATCACTTTCATCTTTCAATTTATTGATTTTCAATAATTTATTTAGAAAATTCATTTTTCATTCATTAATTTTAACTGCCAAATTTTTGGCGGATCTTTTATTTTATTTTATTTTTCATATTTAGGAAAAAAAAATGAATTTTGTGATTTTGTCCCGAGGTCCCGGTCGCGGTCCCGGTCCCGGTCCCGGTCGCGGTCCTGGTCCCGGTCGCGGTCCCGGTCCCGGTCGCGGTCCCGGTCCCGGTCCCGGGCGACGACGTCGGCGACCGGGACCTCGACCGGGACCGGGACCGGGACCGGGACCGGGACCGGGACCGGGACCGGGACCGGGACCGCGACCGGGACCGGGACCGGCACCGGTGACCGGGACTGGCATGGGACGACGGGTATGTTTATATTAATTTTTTTTTCAAATATTTATTGATTGACATTCATTTATTTTTTAATTTAATATGTATTAATTTTAATTATCACTTTCATCATTCAATTTATTGATTTTCAATAATTTATTCAGAAAATTCATTTTTCATTCATTAATTTTAACTGCCAAATTTTTGGGGGATCTTTTATTTTATTTTATTTTTCATATTTAGAAAAAAAAAATGAATTTTGTGATTTTGTCCCGAGGTCCCGGGACCGCGACCGGGACCGGGACCGGGACCGCGACCGGGACCGGGACCGGCACCGGTGACCGGGACTGGCATGGGACGACGGGTATGTTTATATTAATTTTTTTTAAAAATATTTGTTGATTGACATTCATTCATTTTTTAATTTATTATGTATCAATTTTAATTATCACTTTCATCTTTCAATTTATTGATTTTCAATAATTTATTTAGAAAATTCATTTTCCATTCATTAATTTTAACTGCCAAATTTTTGGGGGATCTTTTATTTTATTTCATTTTTTATATTTAGAAAAAAAAAATGAATTTTGTGATTTTGTCCCGAGGTCCCGGTCGCGGTCCCGGGACCGGGACCGGCACCGGTGACCGGGACTGGCATGGGACGACGGGTATGTTTATATTAATTTTTTTTTCAAATATTTATTGATTGACATTCATTTATTTTTTAATTTATTATGTATTAATTTTAATCATCACTTTCATCTTTCAATTTATTGATTTTCAATAATTTATTTAGAAAATTCATTTTTCATTCATTAATTTTAACTGCCAAATTTTTGGGGGATCTTTTATTTTATTCTATTTTTTATCTTTAGAAAAAAAAATTGAATTTTGTGATTTTGTCCCGAGGTCCCGGGACCGCGACCGGGACCGGGACCGCGACCGGGACCGGGACCGGCACCGGTGACCGGGACTGGCATGGGACGACGGGTATGTTTTTTTTAATTTTTTTCAAAAATATTCATTGATTGACATTCATTTATTTTTCAATTTATTATGTATTAATTTTAATTATCACTTTCATCTTTCAATTTATTGATTTTCAATAATTTATTTAGAAAATTCATTTTTCATTCATTAATTTTAACTGCCAAATTTTTGGCGGATCTTTTATTTTATTTTATTTTTCATATTTAGGAAAAAAAAATGAATTTTGTGATTTTGTCCCGAGGTCCCGGTCGCGGTCCCGGTCCCGGTCCCGGTCGCGGTCCCGGTCCCGGTCCCGGTCGAGGTCCCGGTCGCCGACGTCGTCGCCCGGGACCGGGACCGGGACCGCGACCGGGACCGGGACCGCGACCGGGACCGGGACCGCGACCGGGACCGGGACCGGGACCGGGACCGGGACCGCGACCGGGACCGGGACCGGCACCGGTGACCGGGACTGGCATGGGACGACGGGTATGTTTATATTAATTTTTTTTTTAAATATTTATTGATTGACATTCATTTATTTTTTAATTTATTATGTATTAATTTCAATTATCACTTTCATCTTTCAATTTATTGATTTTCAATAATTTATTTAGAAAATTCATTTTCCATTCATTAATTTTAACTGCCAAATTTTTGGGGGATCTTTTATTTTATTTTATTTTTCATATTTGGAAAAAAAATGATCTTTGTGATTTTGTCCCGAGGTCCCGGTCGCGGTCCCGGGACCGGGACCGGCACCGGTGACCGGGACTGGCATGGGACGACGGGTATGTTTATATCAATTTTTTTTTCAAATATTTATTGATTGACATTCATTTATTTTTTAATTTATTATGTATTAATTTTAATTATCACTTTCATCTTTCAATTTATTGATTTTCAATAATTTATTTAGAAAATTCATTTTTCATTCATTAATTTTAACTGCCAAATTTTTGGGGGATCTTTTATTTTATTTTATTTTTCATATTTAGAAAAAAAAAATGAATTTTGTGATTTTGTCCCGAGGTCCCGGGACCGCGACCGGGACCGGGACCGCGACCGGGACCGGGACCGGCACCGGTGACCGGGACTGGCATGGGACGACGGGTATGTTTATATTAATTTTTTTTAAAAATATTTATTGATTGACATTCATTTATTTTTTAATTTATTATGTATTAATTTTAATTATCACTTTCATCATTCAATTTATTGATTTTCAATAATTTATTTAGAAAATTCATTTTTCATTCATTAATTTTAACTGCCAAATTTTTGGGGGATCTCTTATTTTATTTTATTTTTTATATTTAGAAAAAAAAAATGAATTTTGTGATTTTGTCCCGAGGTCCTGGGACCGCGACCGGGACCGCGACCGGGACCGGGACCGGCACCGGTGACCGGGACTGGCATGGGACGACGGGTATGTTTATATTAATTTTTTTTCAAAATATTCATTGATTGACATTCATTTATTTCTTAATTTATTATGTATTAATTTTAATTATCACTTTCATCTTTCAATTTATTGATTTTCAATAATTTATTTAGAAAATTTATTTTTCATTCATTAATTTTAACTGCCAAATTTTTGGGGGATCTTTTATTTTATTTTATTTTTTATATTGAGAGAAAAACAATGAATTATGTGATTTTGTCCCGAGGTCCCGGGACCGCGACCGGGACCGGGACCGCGACCGGGTCCGGGACCGGCACCGGTGACCGGGACTGGCATGGGACGACGGGTATGTTTTTATTAATTTTTTTCAAAAATATTCATTGATCGACATTCATTTATTTCTCAATTTATTATGTATTAATTTTAATTATCACTTTCATCTTTCAATTTATTGATTTTCAATAATTTATTTAGAAAATTCATTTTCCATTCATTAATTTTAACTGCCAAATTTTTGGGGGATCTTTTATTTTATTTTATTTTTCATATTTAGAAGAAAAAAATGAATTTTGTGATTTTGTCCCGAGGTCCCGGGACCGCGACCGGGACCGGGACCGCGACCGGGACCGGGACCGCGACCGGGACCGGGACCGGCACCGGTGACCGGGACTGGCATGGGACGACGGGTATGTTTATATTAATTTTTTTTTTAAATATTTATTGATTGACATTCATTTATTTTTTAATTTATTATGTATTAATTTTAATTATCACTTTCATCATTCAATTTATTGATTTTCAATAATTTATTTAGAAAATTCATTTTGCATTCATTAATTTTAACTGCCAAATTTTTGGGGGATCTCTTATTTTATTTTATTTTTTATATTTAGAAAAAAAAAATGAATTTTGTGATTTTGTCTCGAGGTCCCGGGACCGCGACCGGGACCGGGACCGCGACCGGGACCGGGACCGGCACCGGTGACCGGGACTGGCATGGGAAGACGGGTATGTTTTTATTAATTTTTTTCAAAAATATTCATTGATTGACATTTATTTATTTTTTAATTTATCATGTATTAATTTTAATTATCACTTTCATCTTTCAATTAATTGATTTTCAATAATTTATTTAGAAAATTCATTTTTCATTCATTAATTTTAACTGCCAAATTTTTGGGGGATCTTTTATTTTATTTTATTTTTCATGTTTAGAAAAAAAAAATGAATTTTGTGATTTTGTCCCGAGGTCCCGGGACCGCGACCGGGACCGGGACCGCGACCGGGACCGGGACCGGCACCGGTGACCGGGACTGGCATGGGACGACGGGTATGTTTATATTAATTTTTTTTAAAAATATTTATTGATTGACATTCATTTATTTTTTAATTTATTATGTATCAATTTTAATTATCACTTTCATCTTTCAATTTATTGATTTTCAATAATTTATTTAGAAAATTCATTTTCCATTCATTAATTTTAACTGCCAAATTTTTGGGGGATCTTTTATTTTATTTCATTTTTTATATTTAGAAAAAAAAAATGAATTTTGTGATTTTGTCCCGAGGTCCCGGGACCGCGACCGGGACCGGGACCGCGACCGGGACCGGGACCGGCACCGGTGACCGGGACTGGCATGGGACGACGGGTATGTTTATATTATTTTTTTTTTTAAATATTCATTGATTGACATTCATTTATTTTTTAATTTATTATGTATTAATTTTAATTATCACTTTCATCATTCAATTTATTGATTTTCAATAATTTATTTAGAAAATTCATTTTGCATTCATCAATTTTAACTGCCAAATTTTTGGGGGATCTCTTATTTCATTTTATTTTTTATATTTAGAAAAAAAAAATGAATTTTGTGATTTTGTCCCGAGGTCCCGGGACCGCGACCGGGACCGGGACCGGCACCGGTGACCGGGACTGGCATGGGACAACGGGTATGTTTTTAATGATTTTTTTCAAAAATATTTATTGATTGACATTCATTTATTTTTTAATTTATTATGTATCAATTTTAATTATCACTTTCATCTTTCGATTTATTGATTTTCAATAATTTATTTAGAAAATTTATTTTTCATTCAATTATTTTAATTGCCAAATTTTTGGGGGATCTTTTATTTTATTTTATTTTTCATATTTGGAAAAAAAATGAATTTTGTGATTTTGTCCCGAGGTCCCGGTCGCGGTCCCGGGACCGGGACCGGCACCGGTGACCGGGACTGGCATGGGACGACGGGTATGTTTATATTAATTTTTTTTCCAAATATTTATTGATTGACATTCATTTATTTTTTAATTTATTATGTATCAATTTTAATTATCACTTTCATCTTTCAATTTATTGATTTTCAATAATTTATTTAGAAAATTCATTTTTCATTCATTAATTTTAACTGCCAAATTTTTGGGGGATCTTTTATTTTATTTTATTTTTCATATTTAGAAAAAAAAAATGAATTTTGTGATTTTGTCCCGAGGTCCCGGGACCGCGACCGGGACCGGGACCGCGACCGGGACCGGGACCGGCACCGGTGACCGGGACTGGCATGGGACGACGGGTATGTTTATATTAATTTTTTTTAAAAATATTTATTGATTGACATTCATTTATTTTTTAATTTATTATGTATTAATTTTAATTATCACTTTCATCTTTCAATTTATTGATTTTCAATAATTTATTTAGAAAATTTATTTTTCATTCATTAATTTTAACTGCCAAATTTTTGGGGGATCTTTTATTTTATTTTATTTTTTATATTGAGAGAAAAACAATGAATTATGTGATTTTGTCCCGAGGTCCCGGGACCGCGACCGGGACCGGGACCGCGACCGGGACCGGGACCGGCACCGGTGACCGGGACTGGCATGGGACGACGGGTATGTTTATATTAATTTTTTTTAAAAATATTTATTGATTGACATTCATTTATTTTTTAATTTATTATGTATTAATTTTAATTATCACTTTCATCATTCAATTTATTGATTTTCAATAATTTATTTAGAAAATTCATTTTTCATTCATTAATTTTAACTGCCAAATTTTTGGGGGATCTCTTATTTTATTTTATTTTTTATATTTAGAAAAAAAAAATGAATTTTGTGATTTTGTCCCGAGGTCCCGGGACCGCGACCGGGACCGGGACCGCGACCGGGACCGGGACCGGCACCGGTGACCGGGACTGGCATGGGACGACGGGTATGTTTTTTTTAATTTTTTTCAAAAATATTCATTGATTGACATTCATTTATTTTTCAATTTATTATGTATTAATTTTAATTATCACTTTCATCTTTCAATTTATTGATTTTCAATAATTTATTTAGAAAATTCATTTTTCATTCATTAATTTTAACTGCCAAATTTTTGGCGGATCTATTATTTTATTTTATTTTTCATATTTAGGAAAAAAAAATGAATTTTGTGATTTTGTCCCGAGGTCCCGGTCGCGGTCCCGGTCCCGGTCCCGGTCCCGGTCGCGGTCCCGGTCCCGGTCCCGGTCGAGGTCCCGGTCGCCGACGTCGTCGCCCGGGACCGGGACCGGGACCGCGACCGGGACCGGGACCGCGACCGGGACCGGGACCGCGACCGGGACCGGGACCGGGACCGGGACCGGGACCGCGACCGGGACCGGGACCGGCACCGGTGACCGGGACTGGCATGGGACGACGGGTATGTTTATATTAATTTTTTTTTTAAATATTTATTGATTGACATTCATTTATTTTTTAATTTATTATGTATTAATTTCAATTATCACTTTCATCTTTCAATTTATTGATTTTCAATAATTTATTTAGAAAATTCATTTTCCATTCATTAATTTTAACTGCCAAATTTTTGGGGGATCTTTTATTTTATTTTATTTTTCATATTTGGAAAAAAAATGATCTTTGTGATTTTGTCCCGAGGTCCCGGTCGCGGTCCCGGGACCGGGACCGGCACCGGTGACCGGGACTGGCATGGGACGACGGGTATGTTTATATCAATTTTTTTTTCAAATATTTATTGATTGACATTCATTTATTTTTTAATTTATTATGTATTAATTTTAATTATCACTTTCATCTTTCAATTTATTGATTTTCAATAATTTATTTAGAAAATTCATTTTTCATTCATTAATTTTAACTGCCAAATTTTTGGGGGATCTTTTATTTTATTTTATTTTTCATATTTAGAAAAAAAAAATGAATTTTGTGATTTTGTCCCGAGGTCCCGGGACCGCGACCGGGACCGGGACCGGGACCGCGACCGGGACCGGGACCGCGACCGGGACCGGGACCGGCACCGGTGACCGGGACTGGCATGGGACGACGGGTATGTTTATATTAATTTTTTTTAAAAATATTTGTTGATTGACATTCATTCATTTTTTAATTTATTATGTATCAATTTTAATTATCACTTTCATCTTTCAATTTATTGATTTTCAATAATTTATTTAGAAAATTCATTTTCCATTCATTAATTTTAACTGCCAAATTTTTGGGGGATCTTTTATTTTATTTCATTTTTTATATTTAGAAAAAAAAAATGAATTTTGTGATTTTGTCCCGAGGTCCCGGTCGCGGTCCCGGGACCGGGACCGGCACCGGTGACCGGGACTGGCATGGGACGACGGGTATGTTTATATTAATTTTTTTTTCAAATATTTATTGATTGACATTCATTTATTTTTTAATTTATTATGTATTAATTTTAATCATCACTTTCATCTTTCAATTTATTGATTTTCAATAATTTATTTAGAAAATTCATTTTTCATTCATTAATTTTAACTGCCAAATTTTTGGGGGATCTTTTATTTTATTCTATTTTTTATCTTTAGAAAAAAAAATTGAATTTTGTGATTTTGTCCCGAGGTCCCGGGACCGCGACCGGGACCGGGACCGCGACCGGGACCGGGACCGGCACCGGTGACCGGGACTGGCATGGGACGACGGGTATGTTTTTTTTAATTTTTTTCAAAAATATTCATTGATTGACATTCATTTATTTTTCAATTTATTATGTATTAATTTTAATTATCACTTTCATCTTTCAATTTATTGATTTTCAATAATTTATTTAGAAAATTCATTTTTCATTCATTAATTTTAACTGCCAAATTTTTGGCGGATCTTTTATTTTATTTTATTTTTCATATTTAGGAAAAAAAAATGAATTTTGTGATTTTGTCCCGAGGTCCCGGTCGCGGTCCCGGTCCCGGTCCCGGTCGCGGTCCCGGTCCCGGTCCCGGTCGAGGTCCCGGTCGCCGACGTCGTCGCCCGGGACCGGGACCGGGACCGCGACCGGGACCGGGACCGCGACCGGGACCGGGACCGCGACCGGGACCGGGACCGGGACCGGGACCGGGACCGCGACCGGGACCGGGACCGGCACCGGTGACCGGGACTGGCATGGGACGACGGGTATGTTTATATTAATTTTTTTTTTAAATATTTATTGATTGACATTCATTTATTTTTTAATTTATTATGTATTAATTTCAATTATCACTTTCATCTTTCAATTTATTGATTTTCAATAATTTATTTAGAAAATTCATTTTCCATTCATTAATTTTAACTGCCAAATTTTTGGGGGATCTTTTATTTTATTTTATTTTTCATATTTGGAAAAAAAATGATCTTTGTGATTTTGTCCCGAGGTCCCGGTCGCGGTCCCGGGACCGGGACCGGCACCGGTGACCGGGACTGGCATGGGACGACGGGTATGTTTATATCAATTTTTTTTTCAAATATTTATTGATTGACATTCATTTATTTTCTAATTTATTATGTATTAATTTTAATTATCACTTTCATCTTTCAATTTATTGATTTTCAATAATTTATTTAGAAAATTCATTTTTCATTCATTAATTTTAACTGCCAAATTTTTGGGGGATCTTTTATTTTATTTTATTTTTCATATTTAGAAAAAAAAAATGAATTTTGTGATTTTGTCCCGAGGTCCCGGGACCGCGACCGGGACCGGGACCGCGACCGGGACCGGGACCGGCACCGGTGACCGGGACTGGCATGGGACGACGGGTATGTTTATATTAATTTTTTTTAAAAATATTTATTGATTGACATTCATTTATTTTTTAATTTATTATGTATTAATTTTAATTATCACTTTCATCATTCAATTTATTGATTTTCAATAATTTATTTAGAAAATTCATTTTTCATTCATTAATTTTAACTGCCAAATTTTTGGGGGATCTCTTATTTTATTTTATTTTTTATATTTAGAAAAAAAAAATGAATTTTGTGATTTTGTCCCGAGGTCCTGGGACCGCGACCGGGACCGCGACCGGGACCGGGACCGGCACCGGTGACCGGGACTGGCATGGGACGACGGGTATGTTTATATTAATTTTTTTTCAAAATATTCATTGATTGACATTCATTTATTTCTTAATTTATTATGTATTAATTTTAATTATCACTTTCATCTTTCAATTTATTGATTTTCAATAATTTATTTAGAAAATTTATTTTTCATTCATTAATTTTAACTGCCAAATTTTTGGGGGATCTTTTATTTTATTTTATTTTTTATATTGAGAGAAAAACAATGAATTATGTGATTTTGTCCCGAGGTCCCGGGACCGCGACCGGGACCGGGACCGCGACCGGGTCCGGGACCGGCACCGGTGACCGGGACTGGCATGGGACGACGGGTATGTTTTTATTAATTTTTTTCAAAAATATTCATTGATCGACATTCATTTATTTCTCAATTTATTATGTATTAATTTTAATTATCACTTTCATCTTTCAATTTATTGATTTTCAATAATTTATTTAGAAAATTCATTTTCCATTCATTAATTTTAACTGCCAAATTTTTGGGGGATCTTTTATTTTATCTTATTTTTCATATTTAGAAGAAAAAAATGAATTTTGTGATTTTGTCCCGAGGTCCCGGGACCGCGACCGGGACCGGGACCGCGACCGGGACCGGGACCGCGACCGGGACCGGGACCGGCACCGGTGACCGGGACTGGCATGGGACGACGGGTATGTTTATATTAATTTTTTTTTAAAATATTTATTGATTGACATTCATTTATTTTTTAATTTATTATGTATTAATTTTAATTATCACTTTCATCATTCAATTTATTGATTTTCAATAATTTATTTAGAAAATTCATTTTGCATTCATTAATTTTAACTGCCAAATTTTTGGGGGATCTCTTATTTTATTTTATTTTTTATATTTAGAAAAAAAAAATGAATTTTGTGATTTTGTCCCGAGGTCCCGGGACCGCGACCGGGACCGGGACCGCGACCGGGACCGGGACCGGCACCGGTGACCGGGACTGGCATGGGAAGACGGGTATGTTTTTATTAATTTTTTTCAAAAATATTCATTGATTGACATTTATTTATTTTTTAATTTATCATGTATTAATTTCAATTATCACTTTCATCTTTCAATTAATTGATTTTCAATAATTTATTTAGAAAATTCATTTTTCATTCATTAATTTTAACTGCCAAATTTTTGGGGGATCTTTTATTTTATTTTATTTTTCATGTTTAGAAAAAAAAAATGAATTTTGTGATTTTGTCCCGAGGTCCCGGGACCGCGACCGGGACCGGGACCGCGACCGGGACCGGGACCGGCACCGGTGACCGGGACTGGCATGGGACGACGGGTATGTTTATATTATTTTTTTTTTTAAATATTTATTGATTGACATTCATTTATTTTTTAATTTATTATGTATTAATTTTAATTATCACTTTCATCATTCAATTTATTGATTTTCAATAATTTATTTAGAAAATTCATTTTGCATTCATCAATTTTAACTGCCAAATTTTTGGGGGATCTCTTATTTTATTTTATTTTTTATATTTAGAAAAAAAAAATGAATTTTGTGATTTTGTCCCGAGGTCCCGGGACCGCGACCGGGACCGGGACCGGCACCGGTGACCGGGACTGGCATGGGACGACGGGTATGTTTTTAATGATTTTTTTCAAAAATATTTATTGATTGACATTCATTTATTTTTTAATTTATTATGTATCAATTTTAATTATCACTTTCATCTTTCGATTTATTGATTTTCAATAATTTATTTAGAAAATTTATTTTTCATTCAATTATTTTAATTGCCAAATTTTTGGGGGATCTTTTATTTTATTTTATTTTTCATATTTGGAAAAAAAATGAATTTTGTGATTTTGTCCCGAGGTCCCGGTCGCGGTCCCGGGACCGGGACCGGCACCGGTGACCGGGACTGGCATGGGACGACGGGTATGTTTATATTAATTTTTTTTTCAAATATTTATTGATTGACATTCATTTATTTTTTAATTTATTATGTATTAATTTTAATTATCACTTTCATCTTTCAATTTATTGATTTTCAATAATTTATTTAGAAAATTCATTTTTCATTCATTAATTTTAACTGCCAAATTTTTGGGGGATCTTTTATTTTATTTTATTTTTCATATTTAGAAAAAAAAAATGAATTTTGTGATTTTGTCCCGAGGTCCCGGGACCGCGACCGGGACCGGGACCGCGACCGGGACCGGGACCGGCACCGGTGACCGGGACTGGCATGGGACGACGGGTATGTTTATATTGATTTTTTTTAAAAATATTTATTGATTGACATTCATTTATTTTTTAATTTATTATGTATTAATTTTAATTATCACTTTCATCATTCAATTTATTGATTTTCAATAATTTATTTAGAAAATTCATTTTTCATTCATTAATTTTAACTGCCAAATTTTTGGGGGATCTCTTATTTTATTTTATTTTTGATATTTAGAAAAAAAAATTGAATTTTGTGATTTTGTCCCGAGGTCCTGGGACCGCGACCGGGACCGCGACCGGGACCGGGACCGGCACCGGTGACCGGGACTGGCATGGGACGACGGGTATGTTTATATTAATTTTTTTTCAAAATATTCATTGATTGACATTCATTTATTTCTTAATTTATTATGTATTAATTTTAATTATCACTT
The DNA here is from genome assembly GCA_963989295.1 of Ametastegia equiseti. NCBI lineage: Eukaryota > Metazoa > Arthropoda > Insecta > Hymenoptera > Tenthredinidae > Ametastegia > Ametastegia equiseti. The sequence goes on from OZ022399.1 coordinate 8,336,140, forward strand.
TCATCTTTCAATTTATTGATTTTCAATAATTTATTTAGAAAATTTATTTTTCATTCATTAATTTTAACTGCCAAATTTTTGGGGGATCTTTTATTTTATTTTATTTTTTATATTGAGAGAAAAACAATGAATTATGTGATTTTGTCCCGAGGTCCCGGGACCGCGACCGGGACCGGGACCGCGACCGGGTCCGGGACCGGCACCGGTGACCGGGACTGGCATGGGACGACGGGTATGTTTTTATTAATTTTTTTCAAAAATATTCATTGATCGACATTCATTTATTTCTCAATTTATTATGTATTAATTTTAATTATCACTTTCATCTTTCAATTTATTGATTTTCAATAATTTATTTAGAAAATTCATTTTTCATTCATTAATTTTAATTGCCAAATTTTTGGGGGATCTTTAATTTTATTTTATTTTTCATATTTGGAAAAAAAATGAATTTTGTGATTTTGTCCCGAGGTCCCGGTCGCGGTCCCGGGACCGGGACCGGCACCGGTGACCGGGACTGGCATGGGACGACGGGTATGTTTATATTAATTTTTTTTTTAAATATCTATTGATTGACATTCATTTATTTTTTAATTTATTATGTATTAATTTTAATTATCACATTCATCTTTCAATTTATTGATTTTCAATAATTTATTTAGAAAATTTATTTTTCATTCATTAATTTTAATTGCCAAATTTTTGGGGGATCTTTCATTCTATTTTATTTTTCATATTTAGGAAAAAAAAAGGAATTTTGTGATTTTGTCCCGAGGTCCCGGGACCGCGACCGGGACCGGGACCGCGACCGGGACCGGGACCGCGACCGGGACCGGGACCGGCACCGGTGACCGGGACTGGCATGGGACGACGGGTATGTTTTTATTAATTTTTTTCAAAAATATTCATTGATTGACATTCATTTATTTTTTAATTTATTATGTATTAATTTTAATTATCACTTTCATCTTTCAATTTATTGATTTTCAATAATTTATTTAGAAAATTCATTTTTCATTCATTAATTTTAACTGCCAAATTTTTGGCGGATCTTTTATTTTATTTTATTTTTCATATTTAGGAAAAAAAAATGAATTTTGTGATTTTGTCCCGAGGTCCCGGTCGCGGTCCCGGTCCCGGTCCCGGTCGCGGTCCCGGTCCCGGTCGCGGTCCCGGTCCCGGTCGCGGTCCCGGTCCCGGTCCCGGGCGACGACGTCGGCGACCGGGACCTCGACCGGGACCGGGACCGGGACCGGGACCGGGACCGGGACCGCGACCGGGACCGGGACCGGCACCGGTGACCGGGACTGGCATGGGACGACGGGTATGTTTATATTAATTTTTTTTAAAAATATTTATTGATTGACATTCATTTATTTTTTAATTTATTATGTATTAATTTTAATTATCACTTTCATCATTCAATTTATTGATTTTCAATAATTTATTTAGAAAATTCATTTTTCATTCATTAATTTTAACTGCCAAATTTTTGGGGGATCTTTTATTTTATTTTATTTTTCATATTTAGAAAAAAAAAATGAATTTTGTGATTTTGTCCCGAGGTCCCGGGACCGCGACCGGGACCGGGACCGGGACCGCGACCGGGACCGGGACCGGCACCGGTGACCGGGACTGGCATGGGACGACGGGTATGTTTATATTAATTTTTTTTAAAAATATTTATTGATTGACATTCATTTATTTTTTAATTTATTATGTATCAATTTTGATTATCACTTTCATCTTTCAATTTATTGATTTTCAATAATTTATTTAGAAAATTCATTTTCCATTCATTAATTTTAACTGCCAAATTTTTGGGGGATCTTTTATTTTATTTCATTTTTTATATTTAGAAAAAAAAAATGAATTTTGTGATTTTGTCCCGAGGTCCCGGGACCGCGACCGGGACCGGGACCGCGACCGGGACCGGGACCGGCACCGGTGACCGGGACTGGCATGGGACGACGGGTATGTTTATATTATTTTTTTTTTTAAATATTCATTGATTGACATTCATTTATTTTTTAATTTATTATGTATTAATTTTAATTATCACTTTCATCATTCAATTTATTGATTTTCAATAATTTATTTAGAAAATTCATTTTGCATTCATCAATTTTAACTGCCAAATTTTTGGGGGATCTCTTATTTCATTTTATTTTTTATATTTAGAAAAAAAAAATGAATTTTGTGATTTTGTCCCGAGGTCCCGGGACCGCGACCGGGACCGGGACCGGCACCGGTGACCGGGACTGGCATGGGACAACGGGTATGTTTTTAATGATTTTTTTCAAAAATATTTATTGATTGACATTCATTTATTTTTTAATTTATTATGTATCAATTTTAATTATCACTTTCATCTTTCGATTTATTGATTTTCAATAATTTATTTAGAAAATTTATTTTTCATTCAATTATTTTAATTGCCAAATTTTTGGGGGATCTTTTATTTTATTTTATTTTTCATATTTGGAAAAAAAATGAATTTTGTGATTTTGTCCCGAGGTCCCGGTCGCGGTCCCGGGACCGGGACCGGCACCGGTGACCGGGACTGGCATGGGACGACGGGTATGTTTATATTAATTTTTTTTTCAAATATTTATTGATTGACATTCATTTATTTTTTAATTTATTATGTATTAATTTTAATTATCACTTTCATCTTTCAATTTATTGATTTTCAATAATTTATTTAGAAAATTCATTTTTCATTCATTAATTTTAACTGCCAAATTTTTGGGGGATCTTTTATTTTATTTTATTTTTCATATTTAGAAAAAAAAAATGAATTTTGTGATTTTGTCCCGAGGTCCCGGGACCGCGACCGGGACCGGGACCGCGACCGGGACCGGGACCGGCACCGGTGACCGGGACTGGCATGGGACGACGGGTATGTTTATATTAATTTTTTTTAAAAATATTTATTGATTGACATTCATTTATTTTTTAATTTATTATGTATTAATTTTAATTATCACTTTCATCTTTCAATTTATTGATTTTCAATAATTTATTTAGAAAATTTATTTTTCATTCATTAATTTTAACTGCCAAATTTTTGGGGGATCTTTTATTTTATTTTATTTTTTATATTGAGAGAAAAACAATGAATTATGTGATTTTGTCCCGAGGTCCCGGGACCGCGACCGGGACCGGGACCGCGACCGGGACCGGGACCGGCACCGGTGACCGGGACTGGCATGGGACGACGGGTATGTTTATATTAATTTTTTTTAAAAATATTTATTGATTGACATTCATTTATTTTTTAATTTATTATGTATTAATTTTAATTATCACTTTCATCATTCAATTTATTGATTTTCAATAATTTATTTAGAAAATTCATTTTTCATTCATTAATTTTAACTGCCAAATTTTTGGGGGATCTCTTATTTTATTTTATTTTTTATATTTAGAAAAAAAAAATGAATTTTGTGATTTTGTCCCGAGGTCCCGGGACCGCGACCGGGACCGGGACCGCGACCGGGACCGGGACCGGCACCGGTGACCGGGACTGGCATGGGACGACGGGTATGTTTTTTTTAATTTTTTTCAAAAATATTCATTGATTGACATTCATTTATTTTTCAATTTATTATGTATTAATTTTAATTATCACTTTCATCTTTCAATTTATTGATTTTCAATAATTTATTTAGAAAATTCATTTTTCATTCATTAATTTTAACTGCCAAATTTTTGGCGGATCTTTTATTTTATTTTATTTTTCATATTTAGGAAAAAAAAATGAATTTTGTGATTTTGTCCCGAGGTCCCGGTCGCGGTCCCGGTCCCGGTCCCGGTCGCGGTCCCGGTCCCGGTCCCGGTCGAGGTCCCGGTCGCCGACGTCGTCGCCCGGGACCGGGACCGGGACCGCGACCGGGACCGGGACCGCGACCGGGACCGGGACCGCGACCGGGACCGGGACCGGGACCGGGACCGGGACCGCGACCGGGACCGGGACCGGCACCGGTGACCGGGACTGGCATGGGACGACGGGTATGTTTATATTAATTTTTTTTTTAAATATTTATTGATTGACATTCATTTATTTTTTAATTTATTATGTATTAATTTCAATTATCACTTTCATCTTTCAATTTATTGATTTTCAATAATTTATTTAGAAAATTCATTTTCCATTCATTAATTTTAACTGCCAAATTTTTGGGGGATCTTTTATTTTATTTTATTTTTCATATTTGGAAAAAAAATGATCTTTGTGATTTTGTCCCGAGGTCCCGGTCGCGGTCCCGGGACCGGGACCGGCACCGGTGACCGGGACTGGCATGGGACGACGGGTATGTTTATATCAATTTTTTTTTCAAATATTTATTGATTGACATTCATTTATTTTTTAATTTATTATGTATTAATTTTAATTATCACTTTCATCTTTCAATTTATTGATTTTCAATAATTTATTTAGAAAATTCATTTTTCATTCATTAATTTTAACTGCCAAATTTTTGGGGGATCTTTTATTTTATTTTATTTTTCATATTTAGAAAAAAAAAATGAATTTTGTGATTTTGTCCCGAGGTCCCGGGACCGCGACCGGGACCGGGACCGCGACCGGGACCGGGACCGGCACCGGTGACCGGGACTGGCATGGGACGACGGGTATGTTTATATTAATTTTTTTTAAAAATATTTATTGATTGACATTCATTTATTTTTTAATTTATTATGTATTAATTTTAATTATCACTTTCATCATTCAATTTATTGATTTTCAATAATTTATTTAGAAAATTCATTTTTCATTCATTAATTTTAACTGCCAAATTTTTGGGGGATCTCTTATTTTATTTTATTTTTTATATTTAGAAAAAAAAAATGAATTTTGTGATTTTGTCCCGAGGTCCTGGGACCGCGACCGGGACCGCGACCGGGACCGGGACCGGCACCGGTGACCGGGACTGGCATGGGACGACGGGTATGTTTATATTAATTTTTTTTCAAAATATTCATTGATTGACATTCATTTATTTCTTAATTTATTATGTATTAATTTTAATTATCACTTTCATCTTTCAATTTATTGATTTTCAATAATTTATTTAGAAAATTTATTTTTCATTCATTAATTTTAACTGCCAAATTTTTGGGGGATCTTTTATTTTATTTTATTTTTTATATTGAGAGAAAAACAATGAATTATGTGATTTTGTCCCGAGGTCCCGGGACCGCGACCGGGACCGGGACCGCGACCGGGTCCGGGACCGGCACCGGTGACCGGGACTGGCATGGGACGACGGGTATGTTTTTATTAATTTTTTTCAAAAATATTCATTGATCGACATTCATTTATTTCTCAATTTATTATGTATTAATTTTAATTATCACTTTCATCTTTCAATTTATTGATTTTCAATAATTTATTTAGAAAATTCATTTTTCATTCATTAATTTTAATTGCCAAATTTTTGGGGGATCTTTAATTTTATGTTATTTTTCATATTTGGAAAAAAAATGAATTTTGTGATTTTGTCCCGAGGTCCCGGTCGCGGTCCCGGGACCGGGACCGGCACCGGTGACCGGGACTGGCATGGGACGACGGGTATGTTTATATTAATTTTTTTTTAAAATATTTATTGATTGACATTCATTTATTTTTTAATTTATTATGTATTAATTTTAATTATCACTTTCATCTTTCAATTTATTGATTTTCAATAATTCATTTAGAAAATTCATTTTTCATTCATTAATTTTAACTGCCAAATTTTTGGGGGATCTTTTATTTCATTTTATTTTTCATATTTAGAAAAAAAAAATGAATTTTGTGATTTTGTCCCGAGGTCCCGGGACCGCGACCGGGACCGGGACCGCGACCGGGACCGGGACCGCGACCGGGACCGGGACCGGCACCGGTGACCGGGACTGGCATGGGACGACGGGTATGTTTATATTAATTTTTTTTTTAAATATTTATTGATTGACATTCATTTATTTTTTAATTTATTATGTATTAATTTTAATTATCACTTTCATCTTTCAATTTATTGATTTTCAATAATTTATTTAGAAAATTCATTTTTCATTCATTAATTTTAACTGCCAAATTTTTGGGGGATCTTTTATTTTATTTTATTTTTCATATTTAGAAAAAAAAAATGAATTTTGTGATTTTGTCCCGAGGTCCCGGGACCGCGACCGGGACCGGGACCGCGACCGGGACCGGGACCGGCACCGGTGACCGGGACTGGCATGGGACGACGGGTATGTTTATATTGATTTTTTTTAAAAATATTTATTGATTGACATTCATTTATTTTTTAATTTATTATGTATTAATTTTAATTATCACTTTCATCATTCAATTTATTGATTTTCAATAATTTATTTAGAAAATTCATTTTTCATTCATTAATTTTAACTGCCAAATTTTTGGGGGATCTCTTATTTTATTTTATTTTTGATATTTAGAAAAAAAAATTGAATTTTGTGATTTTGTCCCGAGGTCCTGGGACCGCGACCGGGACCGCGACCGGGACCGGGACCGGCACCGGTGACCGGGACTGGCATGGGACGACGGGTATGTTTATATTAATTTTTTTTCAAAATATTCATTGATTGACATTCATTTATTTCTTAATTTATTATGTATTAATTTTAATTATCACTTTCATCTTTCAATTTATTGATTTTCAATAATTTATTTAGAAAATTTATTTTTCATTCATTAATTTTAACTGCCAAATTTTTGGGGGATCTTTTATTTTATTTTATTTTTTATATTGAGAGAAAAACAATGAATTATGTGATTTTGTCCCGAGGTCCCGGGACCGCGACCGGGACCGGGACCGCGACCGGGTCCGGGACCGGCACCGGTGACCGGGACTGGCATGGGACGACGGGTATGTTTTTATTAATTTTTTTCAAAAATATTCATTGATCGACATTCATTTATTTCTCAATTTATTATGTATTAATTTTAATTATCACTTTCATCTTTCAATTTATTGATTTTCAATAATTTATTTAGAAAATTCATTTTTCATTCATTAATTTTAATTGCCAAATTTTTGGGGGATCTTTAATTTTATTTTATTTTTCATATTTGGAAAAAAAATGAATTTTGTGATTTTGTCCCGAGGTCCCGGTCGCGGTCCCGGGACCGGGACCGGCACCGGTGACCGGGACTGGCATGGGACGACGGGTATGTTTATATTAATTTTTTTTTTAAATATCTATTGATTGACATTCATTTATTTTTTAATTTATTATGTATTAATTTTAATTATCACATTCATCTTTCAATTTATTGATTTTCAATAATTTATTTAGAAAATTTATTTTTCATTCATTAATTTTAATTGCCAAATTTTTGGGGGATCTTTCATTCTATTTTATTTTTCATATTTAGGAAAAAAAAAGGAATTTTGTGATTTTGTCCCGAGGTCCCGGGACCGCGACCGGGACCGGGACCGCGACCGGGACCGGGACCGCGACCGGGACCGGGACCGGCACCGGTGACCGGGACTGGCATGGGACGACGGGTATGTTTTTATTAATTTTTTTCAAAAATATTCATTGATTGACATTCATTTATTTTTTAATTTATTATGTATTAATTTTAATTATCACTTTCATCTTTCAATTTATTGATTTTCAATAATTTATTTAGAAAATTCATTTTTCATTCATTAATTTTAACTGCCAAATTTTTGGCGGATCTTTTATTTTATTTTATTTTTCATATTTAGGAAAAAAAAATGAATTTTGTGATTTTGTCCCGAGGTCCCGGTCGCGGTCCCGGTCCCGGTCCCGGTCGCGGTCCCGGTCCCGGTCGCGGTCCCGGTCCCGGTCGCGGTCCCGGTCCCGGTCCCGGGCGACGACGTCGGCGACCGGGACCTCGACCGGGACCGGGACCGGGACCGGGACCGGGACCGGGACCGCGACCGGGACCGGGACCGGCACCGGTGACCGGGACTGGCATGGGACGACGGGTATGTTTATATTAATTTTTTTTAAAAATATTTATTGATTGACATTCATTTATTTTTTAATTTATTATGTATTAATTTTAATTATCACTTTCATCATTCAATTTATTGATTTTCAATAATTTATTTAGAAAATTCATTTTTCATTCATTAATTTTAACTGCCAAATTTTTGGGGGATCTTTTATTTTATTTTATTTTTCATATTTAGAAAAAAAAAATGAATTTTGTGATTTTGTCCCGAGGTCCCGGGACCGCGACCGGGACCGGGACCGGGACCGCGACCGGGACCGGGACCGGCACCGGTGACCGGGACTGGCATGGGACGACGGGTATGTTTATATTAATTTTTTTTAAAAATATTTATTGATTGACATTCATTTATTTTTTAATTTATTATGTATCAATTTTGATTATCACTTTCATCTTTCAATTTATTGATTTTCAATAATTTATTTAGAAAATTCATTTTCCATTCATTAATTTTAACTGCCAAATTTTTGGGGGATCTTTTATTTTATTTCATTTTTTATATTTAGAAAAAAAAAATGAATTTTGTGATTTTGTCCCGAGGTCCCGGGACCGCGACCGGGACCGGGACCGCGACCGGGACCGGGACCGGCACCGGTGACCGGGACTGGCATGGGACGACGGGTATGTTTATATTATTTTTTTTTTTAAATATTCATTGATTGACATTCATTTATTTTTTAATTTATTATGTATTAATTTTAATTATCACTTTCATCATTCAATTTATTGATTTTCAATAATTTATTTAGAAAATTCATTTTGCATTCATCAATTTTAACTGCCAAATTTTTGGGGGATCTCTTATTTCATTTTATTTTTTATATTTAGAAAAAAAAAATGAATTTTGTGATTTTGTCCCGAGGTCCCGGGACCGCGACCGGGACCGGGACCGGCACCGGTGACCGGGACTGGCATGGGACAACGGGTATGTTTTTAATGATTTTTTTCAAAAATATTTATTGATTGACATTCATTTATTTTTTAATTTATTATGTATCAATTTTAATTATCACTTTCATCTTTCGATTTATTGATTTTCAATAATTTATTTAGAAAATTTATTTTTCATTCAATTATTTTAATTGCCAAATTTTTGGGGGATCTTTTATTTTATTTTATTTTTCATATTTGGAAAAAAAATGAATTTTGTGATTTTGTCCCGAGGTCCCGGTCGCGGTCCCGGGACCGGGACCGGCACCGGTGACCGGGACTGGCATGGGACGACGGGTATGTTTATATTAATTTTTTTTTCAAATATTTATTGATTGACATTCATTTATTTTTTAATTTATTATGTATTAATTTTAATTATCACTTTCATCTTTCAATTTATTGATTTTCAATAATTTATTTAGAAAATTCATTTTTCATTCATTAATTTTAACTGCCAAATTTTTGGGGGATCTTTTATTTTATTTTATTTTTCATATTTAGAAAAAAAAAATGAATTTTGTGATTTTGTCCCGAGGTCCCGGGACCGCGACCGGGACCGGGACCGCGACCGGGACCGGGACCGCGACCGGGACCGGGACCGCGACCGGGACCGGGACCGGCACCGGTGACCGGGACTGGCATGGGACGACGGGTATGTTTATATTAATTTTTTTTAAAAATATTTATTGATTGACATTCATTTATTTTTTAATTTATTATGTATTAATTTTAATTATCACTTTCATCTTTCAATTTATTGATTTTCAATAATTTATTTAGAAAATTTATTTTTCATTCATTAATTTTAACTGCCAAATTTTTGGGGGATCTTTTATTTTATTTTATTTTTTATATTGAGAGAAAAACAATGAATTATGTGATTTTGTCCCGAGGTCCCGGGACCGCGACCGGGACCGGGACCGCGACCGGGACCGGGACCGGCACCGGTGACCGGGACTGGCATGGGACGACGGGTATGTTTATATTAATTTTTTTTAAAAATATTTATTGATTGACATTCATTTATTTTTTAATTTATTATGTATTAATTTTAATTATCACTTTCATCATTCAATTTATTGATTTTCAATAATTTATTTAGAAAATTCATTTTTCATTCATTAATTTTAACTGCCAAATTTTTGGGGGATCTCTTATTTTATTTTATTTTTTATATTTAGAAAAAAAAAATGAATTTTGTGATTTTGTCCCGAGGTCCCGGGACCGCGACCGGGACCGGGACCGCGACCGGGACCGGGACCGGCACCGGTGACCGGGACTGACATGGGACGACGGGTATGTTTTTTTTAATTTTTTTCAAAAATATTCATTGATTGACATTCATTTATTTTTCAATTTATTATGTATTAATTTTAATTATCACTTTCATCTTTCAATTTATTGATTTTCAATAATTTATTTAGAAAATTCATTTTTCATTCATTAATTTTAACTGCCAAATTTTTGGCGGATCTTTTATTTTATTTTATTTTTCATATTTAGGAAAAAAAAATGAATTTTGTGATTTTGTCCCGAGGTCCCGGTCGCGGTCCCGGTCCCGGTCCCGGTCGCGGTCCCGGTCCCGGTCCCGGTCGAGGTCCCGGTCGCCGACGTCGTCGCCCGGGACCGGGACCGGGACCGCGACCGGGACCGGGACCGCGACCGGGACCGGGACCGCGACCGGGACCGGGACCGGGACCGGGACCGGGACCGCGACCGGGACCGGGACCGGCACCGGTGACCGGGACTGGCATGGGACGACGGGTATGTTTATATTAATTTTTTTTTTAAATATTTATTGATTGACATTCATTTATTTTTTAATTTATTATGTATTAATTTCAATTATCACTTTCATCTTTCAATTTATTGATTTTCAATAATTTATTTAGAAAATTCATTTTCCATTCATTAATTTTAACTGCCAAATTTTTGGGGGATCTTTTATTTTATTTTATTTTTCATATTTGGAAAAAAAATGATCTTTGTGATTTTGTCCCGAGGTCCCGGTCGCGGTCCCGGGACCGGGACCGGCACCGGTGACCGGGACTGGCATGGGACGACGGGTATGTTTATATCAATTTTTTTTTCAAATATTTATTGATTGACATTCATTTATTTTTTAATTTATTATGTATTAATTTTAATTATCACTTTCATCTTTCAATTTATTGATTTTCAATAATTTATTTAGAAAATTCATTTTTCATTCATTAATTTTAACTGCCAAATTTTTGGGGGATCTTTTATTTTATTTTATTTTTCATATTTAGAAAAAAAAAATGAATTTTGTGATTTTGTCCCGAGGTCCCGGGACCGCGACCGGGACCGGGACCGCGACCGGGACCGGGACCGGCACCGGTGACCGGGACTGGCATGGGACGACGGGTATGTTTATATTAATTTTTTTTAAAAATATTTATTGATTGACATTCATTTATTTTTTAATTTATTATGTATTAATTTTAATTATCACTTTCATCATTCAATTTATTGATTTTCAATAATTTATTTAGAAAATTCATTTTTCATTCATTAATTTTAACTGCCAAATTTTTGGGGGATCTCTTATTTTATTTTATTTTTTATATTTAGAAAAAAAAAATGAATTTTGTGATTTTGTCCCGAGGTCCTGGGACCGCGACCGGGACCGCGACCGGGACCGGGACCGGCACCGGTGACCGGGACTGGCATGGGACGACGGGTATGTTTATATTAATTTTTTTTCAAAATATTCATTGATTGACATTCATTTATTTCTTAATTTATTATGTATTAATTTTAATTATCACTTTCATCTTTCAATTTATTGATTTTCAATAATTTATTTAGAAAATTTATTTTTCATTCATTAATTTTAACTGCCAAATTTTTGGGGGATCTTTTATTTTATTTTATTTTTTATATTGAGAGAAAAACAATGAATTATGTGATTTTGTCCCGAGGTCCCGGGACCGCGACCGGGACCGGGACCGCGACCGGGTCCGGGACCGGCACCGGTGACCGGGACTGGCATGGGACGACGGGTATGTTTTTATTAATTTTTTTCAAAAATATTCATTGATCGACATTCATTTATTTCTCAATTTATTATGTATTAATTTTAATTATCACTTTCATCTTTCAATTTATTGATTTTCAATAATTTATTTAGAAAATTCATTTTTCATTCATTAATTTTAATTGCCAAATTTTTGGGGGATCTTTAATTTTATGTTATTTTTCATATTTGGAAAAAAAATGAATTTTGTGATTTTGTCCCGAGGTCCCGGTCGCGGTCCCGGGACCGGGACCGGCACCGGTGACCGGGACTGGCATGGGACGACGGGTATGTTTATATTAATTTTTTTTTAAAATATTTATTGATTGACATTCATTTATTTTTTAATTTATTATGTATTAATTTTAATTATCACTTTCATCTTTCAATTTATTGATTTTCAATAATTCATTTAGAAAATTCATTTTTCATTCATTAATTTTAACTGCCAAATTTTTGGGGGATCTTTTATTTCATTTTATTTTTCATATTTAGAAAAAAAAAATGAATTTTGTGATTTTGTCCCGAGGTCCCGGGACCGCGACCGGGACCGGGACCGCGACCGGGACCGGGACCGCGACCGGGACCGGGACCGCGACCGGGACCGGGACCGGCACCGGTGACCGGGACTGGCATGGGACGACGGGTATGTTTATATTAATTTTTTTTTTAAATATTTATTGATTGACATTCATTTATTTTTTAATTTATTATGTATTAATTTTAATTATCACTTTCATCTTTCAATTTATTGATTTTCAATAATTTATTTAGAAAATTCATTTTTCATTCATTAATTTTAACTGCCAAATTTTTGGGGGATCTTTTATTTTATTTTATTTTTCATATTTAGAAGAAAAAAATGAATTTTGTGATTTTGTCCCGAGGTCCCGGGACCGCGACCGGGACCGGGACCGCGACCGGGACCGGGACCGGGACCGGCACCGGTGACCGGGACTGGCATGGGACGACGGGTATGTTTATATTAATTTTTTTTTAAAATATTTATTGATTGACATTCATTTATTTTTTAATTTATTATGTATTAATTTTAATTATCACTTTCATCATTCAATTTATTGATTTTCAATAATTTATTTAGAAAATTCATTTTGCATTCATTAATTTTAACTGCCAAATTTTTGGGGGATCTCTTATTTTATTTCATTTTTTATATTTAGAAAAAAAAAATGAATTTTGTGATTTTGTCCCGAGGTCCCGGGACCGCGACCGGGACCGGGACCGCGACCGGGACCGGGACCGGCACCGGTGACCGGGACTGGCATGGGAAGACGGGTATGTTTTTATTAATTTTTTTCAAAAATATTCATTGATTGACATTTATTTATTTTTTAATTTATCATGTATTAATTTTAATTATCACTTTCATCTTTCAATTTATTGATTTTCAATAATTTATTTAGAAAATTCATTTTTCATTCATTAATTTTAACTGCCAAATTTTTGGGGGATCTTTTATTTTAATTTATTTTTCATGTTTAGAAAAAAAAAATGAATTTTGTGATTTTGTCCCGAGGTCCCGGGACCGCGACCGGGACCGGGACCGCGACCGGGACCGGGACCGGCACCGGTGACCGGGACTGGCATGGGACGACGGGTATGTTTATATTATTTTTTTTTTTAAATATTTATTGATTGACATTCATTTATTTTTTAATTTATTATGTATTAATTTTAATTATCACTTTCATCATTCAATTTATTGATTTTCAATAATTTATTTAGAAAATTCATTTTGCATTCATCAATTTTAACTGCCAAATTTTTGGGGGATCTCTTATTTTATTTTATTTTTTATATTTAGAAAAAAAAAATGAATTTTGTGATTTTGTCCCGAGGTCCCGGGACCGCGACCGGGACCGGGACCGGCACCGGTGACCGGGACTGGCATGGGACGACGGGTATGTTTTTAATGATTTTTTTCAAAAATATTTATTGATTGACATTCATTTATTTTTTAATTTATTATGTATCAATTTTAATTATCACTTTCATCTTTCGATTTATTGATTTTCAATAATTTATTTAGAAAATTTATTTTTCATTCAATTATTTTAATTGCCAAATTTTTGGGGGATCTTTTATTTTATTTTATTTTTCATATTTGGAAAAAAAATGAATTTTGTGATTTTGTCCCGAGGTCCCGGTCGCGGTCCCGGGACCGGGACCGGCACCGGTGACCGGGACTGGCATGGGACGACGGGTATGTTTATATTAATTTTTTTTTCAAATATTTATTGATTGACATTCATTTATTTTTTAATTTATTATGTATTAATTTTAATTATCACTTTCATCTTTCAATTTATTGATTTTCAATAATTTATTTAGAAAATTCATTTTTCATTCATTAATTTTAACTGCCAAATTTTTGGGGGATCTTTTATTTTATTTTATTTTTCATATTTAGAAAAAAAAAAGGAATTTTGTGATTTTGTCCCGAGGTCCCGGGACCGCGACCGGGACCGGGACCGCGACCGGGACCGGGACCGGCACCGGTGACCGGGACTGGCATGGGACGACGGGTATGTTTTTATTAATTTTTTTCAAAAATATTCATTGATTGAAGTTCATTTATTTTTTAATTTATTATGTATTAATTTTAATTATCACTTTCATCTTTCAATTTATTGATTTTTAATAATTTATTTAGAAAATTCATTTTTCATTCATTAATTTTAACTGCCAAATTTTTGGCGGATCTTTTATTTTATTTTATTTTTCATATTTAGGAAAAAAAAATGAATTTTGTGATTTTGTCCCGAGGTCCCGGTCGCGGTCCCGGTCCCGGTCCCGGTCGCGGTCCCGGTCCCGGTCGCGGTCCCGGTCCCGGTCGCGGTCCCGGTCCCGGTCCCGGGCGACGACGTCGGCGACCGGGACCTCGACCGGGACCGGGACCGGGACCGGGACCGGGACCGGGACCGCGACCGGGACCGGGACCGGCACCGGTGACCGGGACTGGCATGGGACGACGGGTATGTTTATATTAATTTTTTTTAAAAATATTTATTGATTGACATTCATTTATTTTTTAATTTATTATGTATTAATTTTAATTATCACTTTCATCATTCAATTTATTGATTTTCAATAATTTATTTAGAAAATTCATTTTCCATTCATTAATTTTAACTGCCAAATTTTTGGGGGATCTTTTATTTTATTTCATTTTTTATATTTAGAAAAAAAAAATGAATTTTGTGATTTTGTCCCGAGGTCCCGGTCGCGGTCCCGGGACCGGGACCGGCACCGGTGACCGGGACTGGCATGGGACGACGGGTATGTTTATATTAATTTTTTTTTTTAATATTTATTGATTGACATTCATTTATTTTTTAATTTATTATGTATTAATTTTAATTATCACTTTCATCTTTCAATTTATTGATTTTCAATAATTTATTTAGAAAATTCATTTTTCATTCATTAATTTTAACTGCCAAATTTTTGGGGGATCTTTTATTTTATTTTATTTTTCATGTTTAGAAAAAAAAAATGAATTTTGTGATTTTGTCCCGAGGTCCCGGGACCGCGACCGGGACCGGGACCGCGACCGGGACCGGGACCGGCACCGGTGACCGGGACTGGCATGGGACGACGGGTATGTTTATATTATTTTTTTTTTTAAATATTTATTGATTGACATTCATTTATTTTTTAATTTATTATGTATTAATTTTAATTATCACTTTCATCATTCAATTTATTGATTTTCAATAATTTATTTAGAAAATTCATTTTGCATTCATCAATTTTAACTGCCAAATTTTTGGGGGATCTCTTATTTTATTTTATTTTTTATATTTAGAAAAAAAAAATGAATTTTGTGATTTTGTCCCGAGGTCCCGGGACCGCGACCGGGACCGGGACCGGCACCGGTGACCGGGACTGGCATGGGACGATGGGTATGTTTTTAATGATTTTTTTCAAAAATATTTATTGATTGACATTCATTTATTTTTTAATTTATTATGTATCAATTTTAATTATCACTTTCATCTTTCGATTTATTGATTTTCAATAATTTATTTAGAAAATTTATTTTTCATTCAATTATTTTAATTGCCAAATTTTTGGGGGATCTTTTATTTTATTTTATTTTTCATATTTGAAAAAAAAATGAATTTTGTGATTTTGTCCCGAGGTCCCGGTCGCGGTCCCGGGACCGGGACCGGCACCGGTGACCGGGACTGGCATGGGACGACGGGTATGTTTATATTAATTTTTTTTTCAAATATTTATTGATTGACATTCATTTATTTTTTAATTTATTATGTATTAATTTTAATTATCACTTTCATCTTTCAATTTATTGATTTTCAATAATTTATTTAGAAAATTCATTTTTCATTCATTAATTTTAACTGCCAAATTTTTGGGGGATCTTTTATTTTATTTTATTTTTCATATTTAGAAAAAAAAAATGAATTTTGTGATTTTGTCCCGAGGTCCCGGGACCGCGACCGGGACCGGGACCGCGACCGGGACCGGGACCGCGACCGGGACCGGGACCGGCACCGGTGACCGGGACTGGCATGGGACGACGGGTATGTTTTTATTAATTTTTTTCAAAAATATTCATTGATTGACATTCATTTATTTTTTAATTTATTATGTATTAATTTTAATTATCACTTTCATCTTTCAATTTATTGATTTTCAATAATTTATTTAGAAAATTCATTTTTCATTCATTAATTTTAACTGCCAAATTTTTGGCGGATCTTTTATTTTATTTTATTTTTCATATTTAGGGAAAAAAAATGAATTTTGTGATTTTGTCCCGTGGTCCCGGTCGCGGTCCCGGTCCCGGTCCCGGTCGCGGTCCCGGTCCCGGTCGCGGTCCCGGTCCCGGTCCCGGGCGACGACGTCGGCGACCGGGACCTCGACCGGGACCGGGACCGGGACCGGGACCGGGACCGGGACCGGGACCGGGACCGGGACCGGGACCGCGACCGGGACCGGGACCGGCACCGGTGACCGGGACTGGCATGGGACGACGGGTATGTTTATATTAATTTTTTTTTTAAATATTTATTGATTGACATTCATTTATTTTTTAATTTATTATGTATTAATTTTAATTATCACTTTCATCTTTCAATTTATTGATTTTCAATAATTTATTTAGAAAATTCATTTTTCATTCATTAATTTTAACTGCCAAATTTTTGGGGGATCTTTTATTTTATTTTATTTTTCATATTTAGAAGAAAAAAATGAATTTTGTGATTTTGTCCCGAGGTCCCGGGACCGCGACCGGGACCGGGACCGCGACCGGGACCGGGACCGGCACCGGTGACCGGGACTGGCATGGGACGACGGGTATGTTTATATTAATTTTTTTTTAAAATATTTATTGATTGACATTCATTTATTTTTTAATTTATTATGTAATTATTTTAATTATCACTTTCATCATTCAATTTATTGATTTTCAATAATTTATTTAGAAAATTCATTTTGCATTCATTAATTTTAACTGCCAAATTTTTGGGGGATCTCTTATTTTATTTTATTTTTTATATTTAGAAAAAAAAAAATGAATTTTGTGATTTTGTCCCGAGGTCCCGGGACCGCGACCGGGACCGGGACCGCGACCGGGACCGGGACCGGCACCGGTGACCGGGACTGGCATGGGAAGACGGGTATGTTTTTATTAATTTTTTTCAAAAATATTCATTGATTGACATTTATTTATTTTTTAATTTATCATGTATTAATTTTAATTATCACTTTCATCTTTCAATTTATTGATTTTCAATAATTTATTTAGAAAATTCATTTTTCATTCATTAATTTTAACTGCCAAATTTTTGGGGGATCTTTTATTTTATTTTATTTTTCATGTTTAGAAAAAAAAAATGAATTTTGTGATTTTGTCCCGAGGTCCCGGGACCGCGACCGGGACCGGGACCGCGACCGGGACCGGGACCGGCACCGGTGACCGGGACTGGCATGGGACGACGGGTATGTTTATATTATTTTTTTTTTTTAATATTTATTGATTGACATTCATTTATTTTTTAATTTATTATGTATTAATTTTAATTATCACTTTCATCATTCAATTTATTGATTTTCAATAATTTATTTAGAAAATTCATTTTGCATTCATCAATTTTAACTGCCAAATTTTTGGGGGATCTCTTATTTTATTTTATTTTTTATATTTAGAAAAAAAAAATGAATTTTGTGATTTTGTCCCGAGGTCCCGGGACCGCGACCGGGACCGGGACCGGCACTGGTGACCGGGACTGGCATGGGACGACGGGTATGTTTTTAATGATTTTTTTCAAAAATATTTATTGATTGACATTCATTTATTTTTTAATTTATTATGTATCAATTTTAATTATCACTTTCATCTTTCGATTTATTGATTTTCAATAATTTATTTAGAAAATTTATTTTTCATTCAATTATTTTAATTGCCAAATTTTTGGGGGATCTTTTATTTTATTTTATTTTTCATATTTGGAAAAAAAATGAATTTTGTGATTTTGTCCCGAGGTCCCGGTCGCGGTCCCGGGACCGGGACCGGCACCGGTGACCGGGACTGGCATGGGACGACGGGTATGTTTATATTAATTTTTTTTTCAAATATTTATTGATTGACATTCATTTATTTTTTAATTTATTATGTATTAATTTTAATTATCACTTTCATCTTTCAATTTATTGATTTTCAATAATTTATTTAGAAAATTCATTTTTCATTCATTAATTTTAACTGCCAAATTTTTGGGGGATCTTTTATTTTATTTTATTTTTCATATTTAGAAAAAAAAAATGAATTTTGTGATTTTGTCCCGAGGTCCCGGGACCGCGACCGGGACCGGGACCGCGACCGGGACCGGGACCGGCACCGGTGACCGGGACTGGCATGGGACGACGGGTATGTTTATATTAATTTTTTTTTAAAATATTTATTGATTGACATTCATTTATTTTTTAATTTATTATGTATTAATTTTAATTATCACTTTCATCTTTCAATTTATTGATTTTCAATAATTTATTTAGAAAATTCATTTTTCATTCATTAATTTTAACTGCCAAATTTTTGGGGGATCTTTTATTTTATTTTATTTTTCATATTTAGAAGAAAAAAATGAATTTTGTGATTTTGTCCCGAGGTCCCGGGACCGCGACCGGGACCGGGACCGCGACCGGGACCGGGACCGGCACCGGTGACCGGGACTGGCATGGGACGACGGGTATGTTTATATTAATTTTTTTTAAAAATATTTATTGATTGACATTCATTTATTTTTTAATTTATTATGTATTAATTTTAATTATCACTTTCATCATTCAATTTATTGATTTTCAATAATTTATTTAGAAAATTCATTTTGCATTCATTAATTTTAACTGCCAAATTTTTGGGGGATCTCTTATTTTATTTTATTTTTTATATTTAGAAAAAAAAAATGAATTTTGTGATTTTGTCCCGAGGTCCCGGGACCGCGACCGGGACCGGGACCGCGACCGGGACCGGGACCGCGACCGGGACCGGGACCGGCACCGGTGACCGGGACTGGCATGGGAAGACGGGTATGTTTTTATTAATTTTTTTCAAAAATATTCATTGATTGACATTTATTTATTTTTTAATTTATCATGTATTAATTTTAATTATCACTTTCATCTTTCAATTTATTGATTTTCAATAATTTATTTAGAAAATTCATTTTTCATTCATTAATTTTAACTGCCAAATTTTTGGGGGATCTTTTATTTTATTTTATTTTTCATGTTTAGAAAAAAAAAATGAATTTTGTGATTTTGTCCCGAGGTCCCGGGACCGCGACCGGGACCGGGACCGCGACCGGGACCGCGACCGGGACCGGGACCGCGACCGGGACCGGGACCGGCACCGGTGACCGGGACTGGCATGGGACGACGGGTATGTTTATATTATTTTTTTTTTTTAATATTTATTGATTGACATTCATTTATTTTTTAATTTATTATGTATTAATTTTAATTATCACTTTCATCATTCAATTTATTGATTTTCAATAATTTATTTAGAAAATTCATTTTGCATTCATCAATTTTAACTGCCAAATTTTTGGGGGATCTCTTATTTTATTTTATTTTTTATATTTAGAAAAAAAAAATGAATTTTGTGATTTTGTCCCGAGGTCCCGGGACCGCGACCGGGACCGGGACCGGCACCGGTGACCGGGACTGGCATGGGACGACGGGTATGTTTTTAATGATTTTTTTCAAAAATATTTATTGATTGACATTCATTTATTTTTTAATTTATTATGTATCAATTTTAATTATCACTTTCATCTTTCGATTTATTGATTTTCAATAATTTATTTAGAAAATTTATTTTTCATTCAATTATTTTAATTGCCAAATTTTTGGGGGATCTTTTATTTTATTTTATTTTTCATATTTGGAAAAAAAATGAATTTTGTGATTTTGTCCCGAGGTCCCGGTCGCGGTCCCGGGACCGGGACCGGCACCGGTGACCGGGACTGGCATGGGACGACGGGTATGTTTATATTAATTTTTTTTTCAAATATTTATTGATTGACATTCATTTATTTTTTAATTTATTATGTATTAATTTTAATTATCACTTTCATCTTTCAATTTATTGATTTTCAATAATTTATTTAGAAAATTCATTTGTCATTCATTAATTTTAACTGCCAAATTTTTGGGGGATCTTTTATTTTATTTTATTTTTCATATTTAGAAAAAAAAAATGAATTTTGTGATTTTGTCCCGAGGTCCCGGGACCGCGACCGGGACCGGGACCGCGACCGGGACCGGGACCGGCACCGGTGACCGGGACTGGCATGGGACGACGGGTATGTTTATATTAATTTTTTTTAAAAATATTTATTGATTGACATTCATTTATTTTTTAATTTATTATGTATTAATTTTAATTATCACTTTCATCATTCAATTTATTGATTTTCAATAATTTATTTAGAAAATTCATTTTTCATTCATTAATTTTAACTGCCAAATTTTTGGGGGATCTCTTATTTTATTTTATTTTTTATATTTAGAAAAAAAAAATGAATTTTGTGATTTTGTCCCGAGGTCCTGGGACCGCGACCGGGACCGCGACCGGGACCGGGACCGGCACCGGTGACCGGGACTGGCATGGGACGACGGGTATGTTTATATTAATTTTTTTTCAAAATATTCATTGATTGACATTCATTTATTTCTTAATTTATTATGTATTAATTTTAATTATCACTTTCATCTTTCAATTTATTGATTTTCAATAATTTATTTAGAAAATTTATTTTTCATTCATTAATTTTAACTGCCAAATTTTTGGGGGATCTTTTATTTTATTTTATTTTTTATATTGAGAGAAAAACAATGAATTATGTGATTTTGTCCCGAGGTCCCGGGACCGCGACCGGGACCGGGACCGCGACCGGGTCCGGGACCGGCACCGGTGACCGGGACTGGCATGGGACGACGGGTATGTTTTTATTAATTTTTTTCAAAAATATTCATTGATCGACATTCATTTATTTCTCAATTTATTATGTATTAATTTTAATTATCACTTTCATCTTTCAATTTATTGATTTTCAATAATTTATTTAGAAAATTCATTTTTCATTCATTAATTTTAATTGCCAAATTTTTGGGGGATCTTTAATTTTATTTTATTTTTCATATTTGGAAAAAAAATGAATTTTGTGATTTTGTCCCGAGGTCCCGGTCGCGGTCCCGGGACCGGGACCGGCACCGGTGACCGGGACTGGCATGGGACGACGGGTATGTTTATATTAATTTTTTTTTTAAATATTTATTGATTGACATTCATTTATTTTTTAATTTATTATGTATTAATTTTAATTATCACTTTCATCTTTCAATTTATTGATTTTCAATAATTTATTTAGAAAATTCATTTTTCATTCATTGATTTTAACTGCCAAATTTTTGGGGGATCTTTTATTTTATTTTATTTTTCATATTTAGAAAAAAAAAATGAATTTTGTGATTTTGTCCCGAGGTCCCGGGACCGCGACCGGGACCGGGACCGCGACCGGGACCGGGACCGGCACCGGTGACCGGGACTGGCATGGGACGACGGGTATGTTTATATTAATTTTTTTTTTAAATATCTATTGATTGACATTCATTTATTTTTTAATTTATTATGTATTAATTTTAATTATCACATTCATCTTTCAATTTATTGATTTTCAATAATTTATTTAGAAAATTTATTTTTCATTCATTAATTTTAATTGCCAAATTTTTGGGGGATCTTTCATTCTATTTTATTTTTCATATTTAGGAAAAAAAAAGGAATTTTGTGATTTTGTCCCGAGGTCCCGGGACCGCGACCGGGACCGGGACCGCGACCGGGACCGGGACCGCGACCGGGACCGGGACCGGCACCGGTGACCGGGACTGGCATGGGACGACGGGTATGTTTTTATTAATTTTTTTCAAAAATATTCATTGATTGACATTCATTTATTTTTTAATTTATTATGTATTAATTTTAATTATCACTTTCATCTTTCAATTTATTGATTTTCAATAATTTATTTAGAAAATTCATTTTTCATTCATTAATTTTAACTGCCAAATTTTTGGGGGATCTTTTATTTTATTTTATTTTTCATATTTAGAAGAAAAAAATGAATTTTGTGATTTTGTCCCGAGGTCCCGGGACCGCGACCGGGACCGGGACCGCGACCGGGACCGGGACCGGCACCGGTGACCGGGACTGGCATGGGACGACGGGTATGTTTATATTAATTTTTTTTAAAAATATTTATTGATTGACATTCATTTATTTTTTAATTTATTATGTATTAATTTTAATTATCACTTTCATCATTCAATTTATTGATTTTCAATAATTTATTTAGAAAATTCATTTTGCATTCATTAATTTTAACTGCCAAATTTTTGGGGGATCTCTTATTTTATTTTATTTTTTATATTTAGAAAAAAAAAATGAATTTTGTGATTTTGTCCCGAGGTCCCGGGACCGCGACCGGGACCGGGACCGCGACCGGGACCGGGACCGGCACCGGTGACCGGGACTGGCATGGGAAGACGGGTATGTTTTTATTAATTTTTTTCAAAAATATTCATTGATTGACATTTATTTATTTTTTAATTTATCATGTATTAATTTTAATTATCACTTTCATCTTTCAATTTATTGATTTTCAATAATTTATTTAGAAAATTCATTTTTCATTCATTAATTTTAACTGCCAAATTTTTGGGGGATCTTTTATTTTATTTTATTTTTCATGTTTAGAAAAAAAAAATGAATTTTGTGATTTTGTCCCGAGGTCCCGGGACCGCGACCGGGACCGGGACCGCGACCGGGACCGCGACCGGGACCGGGACCGCGACCGGGACCGGGACCGGCACCGGTGACCGGGACTGGCATGGGACGACGGGTATGTTTATATTATTTTTTTTTTTTAATATTTATTGATTGACATTCATTTATTTTTTAATTTATTATGTATTAATTTTAATTATCACTTTCATCATTCAATTTATTGATTTTCAATAATTTATTTAGAAAATTCATTTTGCATTCATCAATTTTAACTGCCAAATTTTTGGGGGATCTCTTATTTTATTTTATTTTTTATATTTAGAAAAAAAAAATGAATTTTGTGATTTTGTCCCGAGGTCCCGGGACCGCGACCGGGACCGGGACCGGCACCGGTGACCGGGACTGGCATGGGACGACGGGTATGTTTTTAATGATTTTTTTCAAAAATATTTATTGATTGACATTCAGTTATTTTTTAATTTATTATGTATCAATTTTAATTATCACTTTCATCTTTCGATTTATTGATTTTCAATAATTTATTTAGAAAATTTATTTTTCATTCAATTATTTTAATTGCCAAATTTTTGGGGGATCTTTTATTTTATTTTATTTTTCATATTTGGAAAAAAAATGAATTTTGTGATTTTGTCCCGAGGTCCCGGTCGCGGTCCCGGGACCGGGACCGGCACCGGTGACCGGGACTGGCATGGGACGACGGGTATGTTTATATTAATTTTTTTTTCAAATATTTATTGATTGACATTCATTTATTTTTTAATTTATTATGTATTAATTTTAATTATCACTTTCATCTTTCAATTTATTGATTTTCAATAATTTATTTAGAAAATTCATTTTTCATTCATTAATTTTAACTGCCAAATTTTTGGGGGATCTTTTATTTTATTTTATTTTTCATATTTAGAAAAAAAAAATGAATTTTGTGATTTTGTCCCGAGGTCCCGGGACCGCGACCGGGACCGGGACCGCGACCGGGACCGGGACCGGCACCGGTGACCGGGACTGGCATGGGACGACGGGTATGTTTATATTAATTTTTTTTAAAAATATTTATTGATTGACATTCATTTATTTTTTAATTTATTATGTATTAATTTTAATTATCACTTTCATCATTCAATTTATTGATTTTCAATAATTTATTTAGAAAATTCATTTTTCATTCATTAATTTTAACTGCCAAATTTTTGGGGGATCTCTTATTTTATTTTATTTTTTATATTTAGAAAAAAAAAATGAATTTTGTGATTTTGTCCCGAGGTCCTGGGACCGCGACCGGGACCGCGACCGGGACCGGGACCGGCACCGGTGACCGGGACTGGCATGGGACGACGGGTATGTTTATATTAATTTTTTTTCAAAATATTCATTGATTGACATTCATTTATTTCTTAATTTATTATGTATTAATTTTAATTATCACTTTCATCTTTCAATTTATTGATTTTCAATAATTTATTTAGAAAATTTATTTTTCATTCATTAATTTTAACTGCCAAATTTTTGGGGGATCTTTTATTTTATTTTATTTTTTATATTGAGAGAAAAACAATGAATTATGTGATTTTGTCCCGAGGTCCCGGGACCGCGACCGGGACCGGGACCGCGACCGGGTCCGGGACCGGCACCGGTGACCGGGACTGGCATGGGACGACGGGTATGTTTTTATTAATTTTTTTCAAAAATATTCATTGATCGACATTCATTTATTTCTCAATTTATTATGTATTAATTTTAATTATCACTTTCATCTTTCAATTTATTGATTTTCAATAATTTATTTAGAAAATTCATTTTTCATTCATTAATTTTAATTGCCAAATTTTTGGGGGATCTTTAATTTTATTTTATTTTTCATATTTGGAAAAAAAATGAATTTTGTGATTTTGTCCCGAGGTCCCGGTCGCGGTCCCGGGACCGGGACCGGCACCGGTGACCGGGACTGGCATGGGACGACGGGTATGTTTATATTAATTTTTTTTTTAAATATTTATTGATTGACATTCATTTATTTTTTAATTTATTATGTATTAATTTTAATTATCACTTTCATCTTTCAATTTATTGATTTTCAATAATTTATTTAGAAAATTCATTTTTCATTCATTAATTTTAACTGCCAAATTTTTGGGGGATCTTTTATTTTATTTTATTTTTCATATTTAGAAAAAAAAAATGAATTTTGTGATTTTGTCCCGAGGTCCCGGGACCGCGACCGGGACCGGGACCGCGACCGGGACCGGGACCGGCACCGGTGACCGGGACTGGCATGGGACGACGGGTATGTTTATATTAATTTTTTTTTTAAATATCTATTGATTGACATTCATTTATTTTTTAATTTATTATGTATTAATTTTAATTATCACATTCATCTTTCAATTTATTGATTTTCAATAATTTATTTAGAAAATTTATTTTTCATTCATTAATTTTAATTGCCAAATTTTTGGGGGATCTTTCATTCTATTTTATTTTTCATATTTAGGAAAAAAAAAGGAATTTTGTGATTTTGTCCCGAGGTCCCGGGACCGCGACCGGGACCGGGACCGCGACCGGGACCGGGACCGCGACCGGGACCGGGACCGGCACCGGTGACCGGGACTGGCATGGGACGACGGGTATGTTTTTATTAATTTTTTTCAAAAATATTCATTGATTGACATTCATTTATTTTTTAATTTATTATGTATTAATTTTAATTATCACTTTCATCTTTCAATTTATTGATTTTCAATAATTTATTTAGAAAATTCATTTTTCATTCATTAATTTTAACTGCCAAATTTTTGGCGGATCTTTTATTTTATTTTATTTTTCATATTTAGGAAAAAAAAATGAATTTTGTGATTTTGTCCCGAGGTCCCGGTCGCGGTCCCGGTCCCGGTCCCGGTCGCGGTCCCGGTCCCGGTCGCGGTCCCGGTCCCGGTCGCGGTCCCGGTCCCGGTCCCGGGCGACGACGTCGGCGACCGGGACCTCGACCGGGACCGGGACCGGGACCGGGACCGGGACCGGGACCGCGACCGGGACCGGGACCGGCACCGGTGACCGGGACTGGCATGGGACGACGGGTATGTTTATATTAATTTTTTTTAAAAATATTTATTGATTGACATTCATTTATTTTTTAATTTATTATGTATTAATTTTAATTATCACTTTCATCATTCAATTTATTGATTTTCAATAATTTATTTAGAAAATTCATTTTTCATTCATTAATTTTAACTGCCAAATTTTTGGGGGATCTTTTATTTTATTTTATTTTTCATATTTAGAAAAAAAAAATGAATTTTGTGATTTTGTCCCGAGGTCCCGGGACCGCGACCGGGACCGGGACCGGGACCGCGACCGGGACCGGGACCGGCACCGGTGACCGGGACTGGCATGGGACGACGGGTATGTTTATATTAATTTTTTTTAAAAATATTTATTGATTGACATTCATTTATTTTTTAATTTATTATGTATCAATTTTAATTATCACTTTCATCTTTCAATTTATTGATTTTCAATAATTTATTTAGAAAATTCATTTTCCATTCATTAATTTTAACTGCCAAATTTTTGGGGGATCTTTTATTTTATTTCATTTTTTATATTTAGAAAAAAAAAATGAATTTTGTGATTTTGTCCCGAGGTCCCGGGACCGCGACCGGGACCGGGACCGCGACCGGGACCGGGACCGGCACCGGTGACCGGGACTGGCATGGGACGACGGGTATGTTTATATTATTTTTTTTTTTAAATATTCATTGATTGACATTCATTTATTTTTTAATTTATTATGTATTAATTTTAATTATCACTTTCATCATTCAATTTATTGATTTTCAATAATTTATTTAGAAAATTCATTTTGCATTCATCAATTTTAACTGCCAAATTTTTGGGGGATCTCTTATTTCATTTTATTTTTTATATTTAGAAAAAAAAAATGAATTTTGTGATTTTGTCCCGAGGTCCCGGGACCGCGACCGGGACCGGGACCGGCACCGGTGACCGGGACTGGCATGGGACAACGGGTATGTTTTTAATGATTTTTTTCAAAAATATTTATTGATTGACATTCATTTATTTTTTAATTTATTATGTATCAATTTTAATTATCACTTTCATCTTTCGATTTATTGATTTTCAATAATTTATTTAGAAAATTTATTTTTCATTCAATTATTTTAATTGCCAAATTTTTGGGGGATCTTTTATTTTATTTTATTTTTCATATTTGGAAAAAAAATGAATTTTGTGATTTTGTCCCGAGGTCCCGGTCGCGGTCCCGGGACCGGGACCGGCACCGGTGACCGGGACTGGCATGGGACGACGGGTATGTTTATATTAATTTTTTTTTCAAATATTTATTGATTGACATTCATTTATTTTTTAATTTATTATGTATTAATTTTAATTATCACTTTCATCTTTCAATTTATTGATTTTCAATAATTTATTTAGAAAATTCATTTTTCATTCATTAATTTTAACTGCCAAATTTTTGGGGGATCTTTTATTTTATTTTATTTTTCATATTTAGAAAAAAAAAATGAATTTTGTGATTTTGTCCCGAGGTCCCGGGACCGCGACCGGGACCGGGACCGCGACCGGGACCGGGACCGGCACCGGTGACCGGGACTGGCATGGGACGACGGGTATGTTTATATTAATTTTTTTTAAAAATATTTATTGATTGACATTCATTTATTTTTTAATTTATTATGTATTAATTTTAATTATCACTTTCATCTTTCAATTTATTGATTTTCAATAATTTATTTAGAAAATTTAATTTTCATTCATTAATTTTAACTGCCAAATTTTTGGGGGATCTTTTATTTTATTTTATTTTTTATATTGAGAGAAAAACAATGAATTATGTGATTTTGTCCCGAGGTCCCGGGACCGCGACCGGGACCGGGACCGCGACCGGGACCGGGACCGGCACCGGTGACCGGGACTGGCATGGGACGACGGGTATGTTTATATTAATTTTTTTTAAAAATATTTATTGATTGACATTCATTTATTTTTTAATTTATTATGTATTAATTTTAATTATCACTTTCATCATTCAATTTATTGATTTTCAATAATTTATTTAGAAAATTCATTTTTCATTCATTAATTTTAACTGCCAAATTTTTGGGGGATCTCTTATTTTATTTTATTTTTTATATTTAGAAAAAAAAAATGAATTTTGTGATTTTGTCCCGAGGTCCCGGGACCGCGACCGGGACCGGGACCGCGACCGGGACCGGGACCGGCACCGGTGACCGGGACTGGCATGGGACGACGGGTATGTTTTTTTTAATTTTTTTCAAAAATATTCATTGATTGACTTTCATTTATTTTTCAATTTATTATGTATTAATTTTAATTATCACTTTCATCTTTCAATTTATTGATTTTCAATAATTTATTTAGAAAATTCATTTTTCATTCATTAATTTTAACTGCCAAATTTTTGGCGGATCTATTATTTTATTTTATTTTTCATATTTAGGAAAAAAAAATGAATTTTGTGATTTTGTCCCGAGGTCCCGGTCGCGGTCCCGGTCCCGGTCCCGGTCGCGGTCCCGGTCCCGGTCCCGGTCGAGGTCCCGGTCGCCGACGTCGTCGCCCGGGACCGGGACCGGGACCGCGACCGGGACCGGGACCGCGACCGGGACCGGGACCGCGACCGGGACCGGGACCGGGACCGGGACCGGGACCGCGACCGGGACCGGGACCGGCACCGGTGACCGGGACTGGCATGGGACGACGGGTATGTTTATATTAATTTTTTTTTTAAATATTTATTGATTGACATTCATTTATTTTTTAATTTATTATGTATCAATTTTAATTATCACTTTCATCTTTCAATTTATTGATTTTCAATAATTTATTTAGAAAATTCATTTTCCATTCATTAATTTTAACTGCCAAATTTTTGGGGGATCTTTTATTTTATTTCATTTTTTATATTTAGAAAAAAAAAATGAATTTTGTGATTTTGTCCCGAGGTCCCGGGACCGCGACCGGGACCGGGACCGCGACCGGGACCGGGACCGGCACCGGTGACCGGGACTGGCATGGGACGACGGGTATGTTTATATTATTTTTTTTTTTAAATATTCATTGATTGACATTCATTTATTTTTTAATTTATTATGTATTAATTTTAATTATCACTTTCATCATTCAATTTATTGATTTTCAATAATTTATTTAGAAAATTCATTTTGCATTCATCAATTTTAACTGCCAAATTTTTGGGGGATCTCTTATTTCATTTTATTTTTTATATTTAGAAAAAAAAAATGAATTTTGTGATTTTGTCCCGAGGTCCCGGGACCGCGACCGGGACCGGGACCGGCACCGGTGACCGGGACTGGCATGGGACAACGGGTATGTTTTTAATGATTTTTTTCAAAAATATTTATTGATTGACATTCATTTATTTTTTAATTTATTATGTATCAATTTTAATTATCACTTTCATCTTTCGATTTATTGATTTTCAATAATTTATTTAGAAAATTTATTTTTCATTCAATTATTTTAATTGCCAAATTTTTGGGGGATCTTTTATTTTATTTTATTTTTCATATTTGGAAAAAAAATGAATTTTGTGATTTTGTCCCGAGGTCCCGGTCGCGGTCCCGGGACCGGGACCGGCACCGGTGACCGGGACTGGCATGGGACGACGGGTATGTTTATATTAATTTTTTTTTCAAATATTTATTGATTGACATTCATTTATTTTTTAATTTATTATGTATTAATTTTAATTATCACTTTCATCTTTCAATTTATTGATTTTCAATAATTTATTTAGAAAATTCATTTTTCATTCATTAATTTTAACTGCCAAATTTTTGGGGGATCTTTTATTTTATTTTATTTTTCATATTTAGAAAAAAAAAATGAATTTTGTGATTTTGTCCCGAGGTCCCGGGACCGCGACCGGGACCGGGACCGCGACCGGGACCGGGACCGGCACCGGTGACCGGGACTGGCATGGGACGACGGGTATGTTTATATTAATTTTTTTTAAAAATATTTATTGATTGACATTCATTTATTTTTTAATTTATTATGTATTAATTTTAATTATCACTTTCATCTTTCAATTTATTGATTTTCAATAATTTATTTAGAAAATTTAATTTTCATTCATTAATTTTAACTGCCAAATTTTTGGGGGATCTTTTATTTTATTTTATTTTTTATATTGAGAGAAAAACAATGAATTATGTGATTTTGTCCCGAGGTCCCGGGACCGCGACCGGGACCGGGACCGCGACCGGGACCGGGACCGGCACCGGTGACCGGGACTGGCATGGGACGACGGGTATGTTTATATTAATTTTTTTTAAAAATATTTATTGATTGACATTCATTTATTTTTTAATTTATTATGTATTAATTTTAATTATCACTTTCATCATTCAATTTATTGATTTTCAATAATTTATTTAGAAAATTCATTTTTCATTCATTAATTTTAACTGCCAAATTTTTGGGGGATCTCTTATTTCATTTTATTTTTTATATTTAGAAAAAAAAAATGAATTTTGTGATTTTGTCCCGAGGTCCCGGGACCGCGACCGGGACCGGGACCGCGACCGGGACCGGGACCGGCACCGGTGACCGGGACTGGCATGGGACGACGGGTATGTTTTTTTTAATTTTTTTCAAAAATATTCATTGATTGACTTTCATTTATTTTTCAATTTATTATGTATTAATTTTAATTATCACTTTCATCTTTCAATTTATTGATTTTCAATAATTTATTTAGAAAATTCATTTTTCATTCATTAATTTTAACTGCCAAATTTTTGGCGGATCTATTATTTTATTTTATTTTTCATATTTAGGAAAAAAAAATGAATTTTGTGATTTTGTCCCGAGGTCCCGGTCGCGGTCCCGGTCCCGGTCCCGGTCGCGGTCCCGGTCCCGGTCCCGGTCGAGGTCCCGGTCGCCGACGTCGTCGCCCGGGACCGGGACCGGGACCGCGACCGGGACCGGGACCGCGACCGGGACCGGGACCGCGACCGGGACCGGGACCGGGACCGGGACCGGGACCGCGACCGGGACCGGGACCGGCACCGGTGACCGGGACTGGCATGGGACGACGGGTATGTTTATATTAATTTTTTTTTTAAATATTTATTGATTGACATTCATTTATTTTTTAATTTATTATGTATTAATTTCAATTATCACTTTCATCTTTCAATTTATTGATTTTCAATAATTTATTTAGAAAATTCATTTTCCATTCATTAATTTTAACTGCCAAATTTTTGGGGGATCTTTTATTTTATTTTATTTTTCATATTTGGAAAAAAAATGATCTTTGTGATTTTGTCCCGAGGTCCCGGTCGCGGTCCCGGGACCGGGACCGGCACCGGTGACCGGGACTGGCATGGGACGACGGGTATGTTTATATCAATTTTTTTTTCAAATATTTATTGATTGACATTCATTTATTTTTTAATTTATTATGTATTAATTTTAATTATCACTTTCATCTTTCAATTTATTGATTTTCAATAATTTATTTAGAAAATTCATTTTTCATTCATTAATTTTAACTGCCAAATTTTTGGGGGATCTTTTATTTTATTTTATTTTTCATATTTAGAAAAAAAAAATGAATTTTGTGATTTTGTCCCGAGGTCCCGGGACCGCGACCGGGACCGGGACCGGGACCGCGACCGGGACCGGGACCGGCACCGGTGACCGGGACTGGCATGGGACGACGGGTATGTTTATATTAATTTTTTTTAAAAATATTTGTTGATTGACATTCATTCATTTTTTAATTTATTATGTATCAATTTTAATTATCACTTTCATCTTTCAATTTATTGATTTTCAATAATTTATTTAGAAAATTCATTTTCCATTCATTAATTTTAACTGCCAAATTTTTGGGGGATCTTTTATTTTATTTCATTTTTTATATTTAGAAAAAAAAAATGAATTTTGTGATTTTGTCCCGAGGTCCCGGTCGCGGTCCCGGGACCGGGACCGGCACCGGTGACCGGGACTGGCATGGGACGACGGGTATGTTTATATTAATTTTTTTTTCAAATATTTATTGATTGACATTCATTTATTTTTTAATTTATTATGTATTAATTTTAATCATCACTTTCATCTTTCAATTTATTGATTTTCAATAATTTATTTAGAAAATTCATTTTTCATTCATTAATTTTAACTGCCAAATTTTTGGGGGATCTTTTATTTTATTCTATTTTTTATCTTTAGAAAAAAAAATTGAATTTTGTGATTTTGTCCCGAGGTCCCGGGACCGCGACCGGGACCGGGACCGCGACCGGGACCGGGACCGGCACCGGTGACCGGGACTGGCATGGGACGACGGGTATGTTTTTTTTAATTTTTTTCAAAAATATTCATTGATTGACATTCATTTATTTTTCAATTTATTATGTATTAATTTTAATTATCACTTTCATCTTTCAATTTATTGATTTTCAATAATTTATTTAGAAAATTCATTTTTCATTCATTAATTTTAACTGCCAAATTTTTGGCGGATCTTTTATTTTATTTTATTTTTCATATTTAGGAAAAAAAAATGAATTTTGTGATTTTGTCCCGAGGTCCCGGTCGCGGTCCCGGTCCCGGTCCCGGTCGCGGTCCCGGTCCCGGTCCCGGTCGAGGTCCCGGTCGCCGACGTCGTCGCCCGGGACCGGGACCGGGACCGCGACCGGGACCGGGACCGCGACCGGGACCGGGACCGCGACCGGGACCGGGACCGGGACCGGGACCGGCACCGGTGACCGGGACTGGCATGGGACGACGGGTATGTTTATATTAATTTTTTTTAAAAATATTTATTGATTGACATTCATTTATTTTTTAATTTATTATGTATTAATTTTAATTATCACTTTCATCATTCAATTTATTGATTTTCAATAATTTATTTAGAAAATTCATTTTTCATTCATTAATTTTAACTGCCAAATTTTTGGGGGATCTCTTATTTTATTTTATTTTTTATATTTAGAAAAAAAAAATGAATTTTGTGATTTTGTCCCGAGGTCCTGGGACCGCGACCGGGACCGCGACCGGGACCGGGACCGGCACCGGTGACCGGGACTGGCATGGGACGACGGGTATGTTTATATTAATTTTTTTTCAAAATATTCATTGATTGACATTCATTTATTTCTTAATTTATTATGTATTAATTTTAATTATCACTTTCATCTTTCAATTTATTGATTTTCAATAATTTATTTAGAAAATTTATTTTTCATTCATTAATTTTAACTGCCAAATTTTTGGGGGATCTTTTATTTTATTTTATTTTTTATATTGAGAGAAAAACAATGAATTATGTGATTTTGTCCCGAGGTCCCGGGACCGCGACCGGGACCGGGACCGCGACCGGGTCCGGGACCGGCACCGGTGACCGGGACTGGCATGGGACGACGGGTATGTTTTTATTAATTTTTTTCAAAAATATTCATTGATCGACATTCATTTATTTCTCAATTTATTATGTATTAATTTTAATTATCACTTTCATCTTTCAATTTATTGATTTTCAATAATTTATTTAGAAAATTCATTTTCCATTCATTAATTTTAACTGCCAAATTTTTGGGGGATCTTTTATTTTATTTTATTTTTCATATTTAGAAGAAAAAAATGAATTTTGTGATTTTGTCCCGAGGTCCCGGGACCGCGACCGGGACCGGGACCGCGACCGGGACCGGGACCGCGACCGGGACCGGGACCGGCACCGGTGACCGGGACTGGCATGGGACGACGGGTATGTTTATATTAATTTTTTTTTAAAATATTTATTGATTGACATTCATTTATTTTTTAATTTATTATGTATTAATTTTAATTATCACTTTCATCATTCAATTTATTGATTTTCAATAATTTATTTAGAAAATTCATTTTGCATTCATTAATTTTAACTGCCAAATTTTTGGGGGATCTCTTATTTTATTTTATTTTTTATATTTAGAAAAAAAAAATGAATTTTGTGATTTTGTCCCGAGGTCCCGGGACCGCGACCGGGACCGGGACCGCGACCGGGACCGGGACCGGCACCGGTGACCGGGACTGGCATGGGAAGACGGGTATGTTTTTATTAATTTTTTTCAAAAATATTCATTGATTGACATTTATTTATTTTTTAATTTATCATGTATTAATTTCAATTATCACTTTCATCTTTCAATTAATTGATTTTCAATAATTTATTTAGAAAATTCATTTTTCATTCATTAATTTTAACTGCCAAATTTTTGGGGGATCTTTTATTTTATTTTATTTTTCATGTTTAGAAAAAAAAAATGAATTTTGTGATTTTGTCCCGAGGTCCCGGGACCGCGACCGGGACCGGGACCGCGACCGGGACCGGGACCGGCACCGGTGACCGGGACTGGCATGGGACGACGGGTATGTTTATATTATTTTTTTTTTTAAATATTTATTGATTGACATTCATTTATTTTTTAATTTATTATGTATTAATTTTAATTATCACTTTCATCATTCAATTTATTGATTTTCAATAATTTATTTAGAAAATTCATTTTGCATTCATCAATTTTAACTGCCAAATTTTTGGGGGATCTCTTATTTTATTTTATTTTTTATATTTAGAAAAAAAAAATGAATTTTGTGATTTTGTCCCGAGGTCCCGGGACCGCGACCGGGACCGGGACCGGCACCGGTGACCGGGACTGGCATGGGACGACGGGTATGTTTTTAATGATTTTTTTCAAAAATATTTATTGATTGACATTCATTTATTTTTTAATTTATTATGTATCAATTTTAATTATCACTTTCATCTTTCGATTTATTGATTTTCAATAATTTATTTAGAAAATTTATTTTTCATTCAATTATTTTAATTGCCAAATTTTTGGGGGATCTTTTATTTTATTTTATTTTTCATATTTGGAAAAAAAATGAATTTTGTGATTTTGTCCCGAGGTCCCGGTCGCGGTCCCGGGACCGGGACCGGCACCGGTGACCGGGACTGGCATGGGACGACGGGTATGTTTATATTAATTTTTTTTTCAAATATTTATTGATTGACATTCATTTATTTTTTAATTTATTATGTATTAATTTTAATTATCACTTTCATCTTTCAATTTATTGATTTTCAATAATTTATTTAGAAAATTCATTTTTCATTCATTAATTTTAACTGCCAAATTTTTGGGGGATCTTTTATTTTATTTTATTTTTCATATTTAGAAAAAAAAAATGAATTTTGTGATTTTGTCCCGAGGTCCCGGGACCGCGACCGGGACCGGGACCGCGACCGGGACCGGGACCGGCACCGGTGACCGGGACTGGCATGGGACGACGGGTATGTTTATATTGATTTTTTTTTAAAATATTTATTGATTGACATTCATTTATTTTTTAATTTATTATGTATTAATTTTAATTATCACTTTCATCATTCAATTTATTGATTTTCAATAATTTATTTAGAAAATTCATTTTTCATTCATTAATTTTAACTGCCAAATTTTTGGGGGATCTCTTATTTTATTTTATTTTTGATATTTAGAAAAAAAAATTGAATTTTGTGATTTTGTCCCGAGGTCCTGGGACCGCGACCGGGACCGCGACCGGGACCGGGACCGGCACCGGTGACCGGGACTGGCATGGGACGACGGGTATGTTTATATTAATTTTTTTTCAAAATATTCATTGATTGACATTCATTTATTTCTTAATTTATTATGTATTAATTTTAATTATCACTTTCATCTTTCAATTTATTGATTTTCAATAATTTATTTAGAAAATTTATTTTTCATTCATTAATTTTAACTGCCAAATTTTTGGGGGATCTTTTATTTTATTTTATTTTTTATATTGAGAGAAAAACAATGAATTATGTGATTTTGTCCCGAGGTCCCGGGACCGCGACCGGGACCGGGACCGCGACCGGGTCCGGGACCGGCACCGGTGACCGGGACTGGCATGGGACGACGGGTATGTTTTTATTAATTTTTTTCAAAAATATTCATTGATCGACATTCATTTATTTCTCAATTTATTATGTATTAATTTTAATTATCACTTTCATCTTTCAATTTATTGATTTTCAATAATTTATTTAGAAAATTCATTTTTCATTCATTAATTTTAATTGCCAAATTTTTGGGGGATCTTTAATTTTATTTTATTTTTCATATTTGGAAAAAAAATGAATTTTGTGATTTTGTCCCGAGGTCCCGGTCGCGGTCCCGGGACCGGGACCGGCACCGGTGACCGGGACTGGCATGGGACGACGGGTATGTTTATATTAATTTTTTTTTTAAATATCTATTGATTGACATTCATTTATTTTTTAATTTATTATGTATTAATTTTAATTATCACATTCATCTTTCAATTTATTGATTTTCAATAATTTATTTAGAAAATTTATTTTTCATTCATTAATTTTAATTGCCAAATTTTTGGGGGATCTTTCATTCTATTTTATTTTTCATATTTAGGAAAAAAAAAGGAATTTTGTGATTTTGTCCCGAGGTCCCGGGACCGCGACCGGGACCGGGACCGCGACCGGGACCGGGACCGCGACCGGGACCGGGACCGGCACCGGTGACCGGGACTGGCATGGGACGACGGGTATGTTTTTATTAATTTTTTTCAAAAATATTCATTGATTGACATTCATTTATTTTTTAATTTATTATGTATTAATTTTAATTATCACTTTCATCTTTCAATTTATTGATTTTCAATAATTTATTTAGAAAATTCATTTTTCATTCATTAATTTTAACTGCCAAATTTTTGGCGGATCTTTTATTTTATTTTATTTTTCATATTTAGGAAAAAAAAATGAATTTTGTGATTTTGTCCCGAGGTCCCGGTCGCGGTCCCGGTCCCGGTCCCGGTCGCGGTCCCGGTCCCGGTCGCGGTCCCGGTCCCGGTCGCGGTCCCGGTCCCGGTCCCGGGCGACGACGTCGGCGACCGGGACCTCGACCGGGACCGGGACCGGGACCGGGACCGGGACCGGGACCGCGACCGGGACCGGGACCGGCACCGGTGACCGGGACTGGCATGGGACGACGGGTATGTTTATATTAATTTTTTTTAAAAATATTTATTGATTGACATTCATTTATTTTTTAATTTATTATGTATTAATTTTAATTATCACTTTCATCATTCAATTTATTGATTTTCAATAATTTATTTAGAAAATTCATTTTTCATTCATTAATTTTAACTGCCAAATTTTTGGGGGATCTTTTATTTTATTTTATTTTTCATATTTAGAAAAAAAAAATGAATTTTGTGATTTTGTCCCGAGGTCCCGGGACCGCGACCGGGACCGGGACCGGGACCGCGACCGGGACCGGGACCGGCACCGGTGACCGGGACTGGCATGGGACGACGGGTATGTTTATATTAATTTTTTTTAAAAATATTTATTGATTGACATTCATTTATTTTTTAATTTATTATGTATCAATTTTAATTATCACTTTCATCTTTCAATTTATTGATTTTCAATAATTTATTTAGAAAATTCATTTTCCATTCATTAATTTTAACTGCCAAATTTTTGGGGGATCTTTTATTTTATTTCATTTTTTATATTTAGAAAAAAAAAATGAATTTTGTGATTTTGTCCCGAGGTCCCGGGACCGCGACCGGGACCGGGACCGCGACCGGGACCGGGACCGCGACCGGGACCGGGACCGGCACCGGTGACCGGGACTGGCATGGGACGACGGGTATGTTTATATTATTTTTTTTTTTAAATATTCATTGATTGACATTCATTTATTTTTTAATTTATTATGTATTAATTTTAATTATCACTTTCATCATTCAATTTATTGATTTTCAATAATTTATTTAGAAAATTCATTTTGCATTCATCAATTTTAACTGCCAAATTTTTGGGGGATCTCTTATTTCATTTTATTTTTTATATTTAGAAAAAAAAAATGAATTTTGTGATTTTGTCCCGAGGTCCCGGGACCGCGACCGGGACCGGGACCGGCACCGGTGACCGGGACTGGCATGGGACAACGGGTATGTTTTTAATGATTTTTTTCAAAAATATTTATTGATTGACATTCATTTATTTTTTAATTTATTATGTATCAATTTTAATTATCACTTTCATCTTTCGATTTATTGATTTTCAATAATTTATTTAGAAAATTTATTTTTCATTCAATTATTTTAATTGCCAAATTTTTGGGGGATCTTTTATTTTATTTTATTTTTCATATTTGGAAAAAAAATGAATTTTGTGATTTTGTCCCGAGGTCCCGGTCGCGGTCCCGGGACCGGGACCGGCACCGGTGACCGGGACTGGCATGGGACGACGGGTATGTTTATATTAATTTTTTTTTCAAATATTTATTGATTGACATTCATTTATTTTTTAATTTATTATGTATTAATTTTAATTATCACTTTCATCTTTCAATTTATTGATTTTCAATAATTTATTTAGAAAATTCATTTTTCATTCATTAATTTTAACTGCCAAATTTTTGGGGGATCTTTTATTTTATTTTATTTTTCATATTTAGAAAAAAAAAATGAATTTTGTGATTTTGTCCCGAGGTCCCGGGACCGCGACCGGGACCGGGACCGCGACCGGGACCGGGACCGGCACCGGTGACCGGGACTGGCATGGGACGACGGGTATGTTTATATTAATTTTTTTTAAAAATATTTATTGATTGACATTCATTTATTTTTTAATTTATTATGTATTAATTTTAATTATCACTTTCATCTTTCAATTTATTGATTTTCAATAATTTATTTAGAAAATTTATTTTTCATTCATTAATTTTAACTGCCAAATTTTTGGGGGATCTTTTATTTTATTTTATTTTTTATATTGAGAGAAAAACAATGAATTATGTGATTTTGTCCCGAGGTCCCGGGACCGCGACCGGGACCGGGACCGCGACCGGGACCGGGACCGGCACCGGTGACCGGGACTGGCATGGGACGACGGGTATGTTTATATTAATTTTTTTTAAAAATATTTATTGATTGACATTCATTTATTTTTTAATTTATTATGTATTAATTTTAATTATCACTTTCATCATTCAATTTATTGATTTTCAATAATTTATTTAGAAAATTCATTTTTCATTCATTAATTTTAACTGCCAAATTTTTGGGGGATCTCTTATTTTATTTTATTTTTTATATTTAGAAAAAAAAAATGAATTTTGTGATTTTGTCCCGAGGTCCCGGGACCGCGACCGGGACCGGGACCGCGACCGGGACCGGGACCGGCACCGGTGACCGGGACTGGCATGGGACGACGGGTATGTTTTTTTTAATTTTTTTCAAAAATATTCATTGATTGACATTCATTTATTTTTCAATTTATTATGTATTAATTTTAATTATCACTTTCATCTTTCAATTTATTGATTTTCAATAATTTATTTAGAAAATTCATTTTTCATTCATTAATTTTAACTGCCAAATTTTTGGCGGATCTTTTATTTTATTTTATTTTTCATATTTAGGAAAAAAAAATGAATTTTGTGATTTTGTCCCGAGGTCCCGGTCGCGGTCCCGGTCCCGGTCCCGGTCGCGGTCCCGGTCCCGGTCCCGGTCGAGGTCCCGGTCGCCGACGTCGTCGCCCGGGACCGGGACCGGGACCGCGACCGGGACCGGGACCGCGACCGGGACCGGGACCGCGACCGGGACCGGGACCGGGACCGGGACCGGGACCGCGACCGGGACCGGGACCGGCACCGGTGACCGGGACTGGCATGGGACGACGGGTATGTTTATATTAATTTTTTTTTTAAAAATTTATTGATTGACATTCATTTATTTTTTAATTTATTATGTATTAATTTCAATTATCACTTTCATCTTTCAATTTATTGATTTTCAATAATTTATTTAGAAAATTCATTTTCCATTCATTAATTTTAACTGCCAAATTTTTGGGGGATCTTTTATTTTATTTTATTTTTCATATTTGGAAAAAAAATGATCTTTGTGATTTTGTCCCGAGGTCCCGGTCGCGGTCCCGGGACCGGGACCGGCACCGGTGACCGGGACTGGCATGGGACGACGGGTATGTTTATATCAATTTTTTTTTCAAATATTTATTGATTGACATCCATTTATTTTTTAATTTATTATGTATTAATTTTAATTATCACTTTCATCTTTCAATTTATTGATTTTCAATAATTTATTTAGAAAATTCATTTTTCATTCATTAATTTTAACTGCCAAATTTTTGGGGGATCTTTTATTTTATTTTATTTTTCATATTTAGAAAAAAAAAATGAATTTTGTGATTTTGTCCCGAGGTCCCGGGACCGCGACCGGGACCGGGACCGCGACCGGGACCGGGACCGGCACCGGTGACCGGGACTGGCATGGGACGACGGGTATGTTTATATTAATTTTTTTTAAAAATATTTATTGATTGACATTCATTTATTTTTTAATTTATTATGTATTAATTTTAATTATCACTTTCATCATTCAATTTATTGATTTTCAATAATTTATTTAGAAAATTCATTTTTCATTCATTAATTTTAACTGCCAAATTTTTGGGGGATCTCTTATTTTATTTTATTTTTTATATTTAGAAAAAAAAAATGAATTTTGTGATTTTGTCCCGAGGTCCTGGGACCGCGACCGGGACCGCGACCGGGACCGGGACCGGCACCGGTGACCGGGACTGGCATGGGACGACGGGTATGTTTATATTAATTTTTTTTCAAAATATTCATTGATTGACATTCATTTATTTCTTAATTTATTATGTATTAATTTTAATTATCACTTTCATCTTTCAATTTATTGATTTTCAATAATTTATTTAGAAAATTTATTTTTCATTCATTAATTTTAACTGCCAAATTTTTGGGGGATCTTTTATTTTATTTTATTTTTTATATTGAGAGAAAAACAATGAATTATGTGATTTTGTCCCGAGGTCCCGGGACCGCGACCGGGACCGGGACCGCGACCGGGTCCGGGACCGGCACCGGTGACCGGGACTGGCATGGGACGACGGGTATGTTTTTATTAATTTTTTTCAAAAATATTCATTGATCGACATTCATTTATTTCTCAATTTATTATGTATTAATTTTAATTATCACTTTCATCTTTCAATTTATTGATTTTCAATAATTTATTTAGAAAATTCATTTTTCATTCATTAATTTTAATTGCCAAATTTTTGGGGGATCTTTAATTTTATGTTATTTTTCATATTTGGAAAAAAAATGAATTTTGTGATTTTGTCCCGAGGTCCCGGTCGCGGTCCCGGGACCGGGACCGGCACCGGTGACCGGGACTGGCATGGGACGACGGGTATGTTTATATTAATTTTTTTTTAAAATATTTATTGATTGACATTCATTTATTTTTTAATTTATTATGTATTAATTTTAATTATCACTTTCATCTTTCAATTTATTGATTTTCAATAATTCATTTAGAAAATTCATTTTTCATTCATTAATTTTAACTGCCAAATTTTTGGGGGATCTTTTATTTTATTTTATTTTTCATATTTAGAAAAAAAAAATGAATTTTGTGATTTTGTCCCGAGGTCCCGGGACCGCGACCGGGACCGGGACCGCGACCGGGACCGGGACCGCGACCGGGACCGGGACCGGCACCGGTGACCGGGACTGGCATGGGACGACGGGTATGTTTATATTAATTTTTTTTTTAAATATTTATTGATTGACATTCATTTATTTTTTAATTTATTATGTATTAATTTTAATTATCACTTTCATCTTTCAATTTATTGATTTTCAATAATTTATTTAGAAAATTCATTTTTCATTCATTAATTTTAACTGCCAAATTTTTGGGGGATCTTTTATTTTATTTTATTTTTCATATTCAGAAGAAAAAAATGAATTTTGTGATTTTGTCCCGAGGTCCCGGGACCGCGACCGGGACCGGGACCGCGACCGGGACCGGGACCGGGACCGGCACCGGTGACCGGGACTGGCATGGGACGACGGGTATGTTTATATTAATTTTTTTTTAAAATATTTATTGATTGACATTCATTTATTTTTTAATTTATTATGTATTAATTTTAATTATCACTTTCATCATTCAATTTATTGATTTTCAATAATTTATTTAGAAAATTCATTTTGCATTCATTAATTTTAACTGCCAAATTTTTGGGGGATCTCTTATTTTATTTCATTTTTTATATTTAGAAAAAAAAAATGAATTTTGTGATTTTGTCCCGAGGTCCCGGGACCGCGACCGGGACCGGGACCGCGACCGGGACCGGGACCGGCACCGGTGACCGGGACTGGCATGGGAAGACGGGTATGTTTTTATTAATTTTTTTCAAAAATATTCATTGATTGACATTTATTTATTTTTTAATTTATCATGTATTAATTTTAATTATCACTTTCATCTTTCAATTTATTGATTTTCAATAATTTATTTAGAAAATTCATTTTTCATTCATTAATTTTAACTGCCAAATTTTTGGGGGATCTTTTATTTTATTTTATTTTTCATGTTTAGAAAAAAAAAATGAATTTTGTGATTTTGTCCCGAGGTCCCGGGACCGCGACCGGGACCGGGACCGCGACCGGGACCGGGACCGGCACCGGTGACCGGGACTGGCATGGGACGACGGGTATGTTTATATTATTTTTTTTTTTAAATATTTATTGATTGACATTCATTTATTTTTTAATTTATTATGTATTAATTTTAATTATCACTTTCATCATTCAATTTATTGATTTTCAATAATTTATTTAGAAAATTCATTTTGCATTCATCAATTTTAACTGCCAAATTTTTGGGGGATCTCTTATTTTATTTTATTTTTTATATTTAGAAAAAAAAAATGAATTTTGTGATTTTGTCCCGAGGTCCCGGGACCGCGACCGGGACCGGGACCGGCACCGGTGACCGGGACTGGCATGGGACGACGGGTATGTTTTTAATGATTTTTTTCAAAAATATTTATTGATTGACATTCATTTATTTTTTAATTTATTATGTATCAATTTTAATTATCACTTTCATCTTTCGATTTATTGATTTTCAATAATTTATTTAGAAAATTTATTTTTCATTCAATTATTTTAATTGCCAAATTTTTGGGGGATCTTTTATTTTATTTTATTTTTCATATTTGGAAAAAAAATGAATTTTGTGATTTTGTCCCGAGGTCCCGGTCGCGGTCCCGGGACCGGGACCGGCACCGGTGACCGGGACCGGGACCGGCACCGGTGACCGGGACTGGCATGGGACGACGGGTATGTTTATATTAATTTTTTTTTCAAATATTTATTGATTGACATTCATTTATTTTTTAATTTATTATGTATTAATTTTAATTATCACTTTCATCTTTCAATTTATTGATTTTCAATAATTTATTTAGAAAATTCATTTTTCATTCA
The DNA here is from genome assembly GCA_963989295.1 of Ametastegia equiseti. Lineage (NCBI taxonomy): Eukaryota > Metazoa > Arthropoda > Insecta > Hymenoptera > Tenthredinidae > Ametastegia > Ametastegia equiseti. The sequence goes on from OZ022399.1 coordinate 8,379,945, forward strand.
TTAATTTCAACTGCCAAATTTTTGGGGGATCTTTTATTTTATTTTATTTTTCATATTTAGAAAAAAAAAAGGAATTTTGTGATTTTGTCCCGAGGTCCCGGGACCGCGACCGGGACCGGGACCGCGACCGGGACCGGGACCGGCACCGGTGACCGGGACTGGCATGGGACGACGGGTATGTTTTTATTAATTTTTTTCAAAAATATTCATTGATTGAAGTTCATTTATTTTTTAATTTATTATGTATTAATTTTAATTATCACTTTCATCTTTCAATTTATTGATTTTCAATAATTTATTTAGAAAATTCATTTTTCATTCATTAATTTTAACTGCCAAATTTTTGGCGGATCTTTTATTTTATTTTATTTTTCATATTTAGGAAAAAAAAATGAATTTTGTGATTTTGTCCCGAGGTCCCGGTCGCGGTCCCGGTCCCGGTCCCGGTCGCGGTCCCGGTCCCGGTCGCGGTCCCGGTCCCGGTCGCGGTCCCGGTCCCGGTCCCGGGCGACGACGTCGGCGACCGGGACCTCGACCGGGACCGGGACCGGGACCGGGACCGGGACCGGGACCGCGACCGGGACCGGGACCGGCACCGGTGACCGGGACTGGCATGGGACGACGGGTATGTTTATATTAATTTTTTTTAAAAATATTTATTGATTGACATTCATTTATTTTTTAATTTATTATGTATTAATTTTAATTATCACTTTCATCATTCAATTTATTGATTTTCAATAATTTATTTAGAAAATTCATTTTCCATTCATTAATTTTAACTGCCAAATTTTTGGGGGATCTTTTATTTTATTTCATTTTTTATATTTAGAAAAAAAAAATGAATTTTGTGATTTTGTCCCGAGGTCCCGGTCGCGGTCCCGGGACCGGGACCGGCACCGGTGACCGGGACTGGCATGGGACGACGGGTATGTTTATATTAATTTTTTTTTTTAATATTCATTGATTGACATTCATTTATTTTTTAATTTATTATGTATTAATTTTAATTATCACTTTCATCTTTCAATTTATTGATTTTCAATAATTTATTTAGAAAATTCATTTTTCATTCATTAATTTTAACTGCCAAATTTTTGGGGGATCTTTTATTTTATTTTATTTTTCATGTTTAGAAAAAAAAAATGAATTTTGTGATTTTGTCCCGAGGTCCCGGGACCGCGACCGGGACCGGGACCGCGACCGGGACCGGGACCGGCACCGGTGACCGGGACTGGCATGGGACGACGGGTATGTTTATATTATTTTTTTTTTTAAATATTTATTGATTGACATTCATTTATTTTTTAATTTATTATGTATTAATTTTAATTATCACTTTCATCATTCAATTTATTGATTTTCAATAATTTATTTAGAAAATTCATTTTGCATTCATCAATTTTAACTGCCAAATTTTTGGGGGATCTCTTATTTTATTTTATTTTTTATATTTAGAAAAAAAAAATGAATTTTGTGATTTTGTCCCGAGGTCCCGGGACCGCGACCGGGACCGGGACCGGCACCGGTGACCGGGACTGGCATGGGACGATGGGTATGTTTTTAATGATTTTTTTCAAAAATATTTATTGATTGACATTCATTTATTTTTTAATTTATTATGTATCAATTTTAATTATCACTTTCATCTTTCGATTTATTGATTTTCAATAATTTATTTAGAAAATTTATTTTTCATTCAATTATTTTAATTGCCAAATTTTTGGGGGATCTTTTATTTTATTTTATTTTTCATATTTGAAAAAAAAATGAATTTTGTGATTTTGTCCCGAGGTCCCGGTCGCGGTCCCGGGACCGGGACCGGCACCGGTGACCGGGACTGGCATGGGACGACGGGTATGTTTATATTAATTTTTTTTTCAAATATTTATTGATTGACATTCATTTATTTTTTAATTTATTATGTATTAATTTTAATTATCACTTTCATCTTTCAATTTATTGATTTTCAATAATTTATTTAGAAAATTCATTTTTCATTCATTAATTTTAACTGCCAAATTTTTGGGGGATCTTTTATTTTATTTTATTTTTCATATTTAGAAAAAAAAAATGAATTTTGTGATTTTGTCCCGAGGTCCCGGGACCGCGACCGGGACCGGGACCGCGACCGGGACCGGGACCGCGACCGGGACCGGGACCGGCACCGGTGACCGGGACTGGCATGGGACGACGGGTATGTTTTTATTAATTTTTTTCAAAAATATTCATTGATTGACATTCATTTATTTTTCAATTTATTATGTATTAATTTTAATTATCACTTTCATCTTTCAATTTATTGATTTTCAATAATTTATTTAGAAAATTCATTTTTCATTCATTAATTTTAACTGCCAAATTTTTGGCGGATCTTTTATTTTATTTTATTTTTCATATTTAGGGAAAAAAAATGAATTTTGTGATTTTGTCCCGTGGTCCCGGTCGCGGTCCCGGTCCCGGTCCCGGTCGCGGTCCCGGTCCCGGTCGCGGTCCCGGTCCCGGTCCCGGGCGACGACGTCGGCGACCGGGACCTCGACCGGGACCGGGACCGGGACCGGGACCGGGACCGGGACCGGGACCGGGACCGGGACCGGGACCGCGACCGGGACCGGGACCGGCACCGGTGACCGGGACTGGCATGGGACGACGGGTATGTTTATATTAATTTTTTTTTAAAAATATTTATTGATTGACATTCATTTATTTTTTAATTTATTATGTATTAATTTTAATTATCACTTTCATCTTTCAATTTATTGATTTTCAATAATTTATTTAGAAAATTCATTTTTCATTCATTAATTTTAACTGCCAAATTTTTGGGGGATCTTTTATTTTATTTTATTTTTCATATTTAGAAGAAAAAAATGAATTTTGTGATTTTGTCCCGAGGTCCCGGGACCGCGACCGGGACCGGGACCGCGACCGGGACCGGGACCGCGACCGGGACCGGGACCGGCACCGGTGACCGGGACTGGCATGGGACGACGGGTATGTTTATATTAATTTTTTTTAAAAATATTTATTGATTGACATTCATTTATTTTTTAATTTATTATGTATTAATTTTAATTATCACTTTCATCATTCAATTTATTGATTTTCAATAATTTATTTAGGAAATTCATTTTGCATTCATTAATTTTAACTGCCAAATTTTTGGGGGATCTCTTATTTTATTTTATTTTTTATATTTAGAAAAAAAAAATGAATTTTGTGATTTTGTCCCGAGGTCCCGGGACCGCGACCGGGACCGGGACCGCGACCGGGACCGGGACCGGCACCGGTGACCGGGACTGGCATGGGAAGACGGGTATGTTTTTATTAATTTTTTTCAAAAATATTCATTGATTGACATTTATTTATTTTTTAATTTATCATGTATTAATTTTAATTATCACTTTCATCTTTCAATTTATTGATTTTCAATAATTTATTTAGAAAATTCATTTTTCATTCATTAATTTTAACTGCCAAATTTTTGGGGGATCTTTTATTTTATTTTATTTTTCATGTTTAGAAAAAAAAAATGAATTTTGTGATTTTGTCCCGAGGTCCCGGGACCGCGACCGGGACCGGGACCGCGACCGGGACCGGGACCGGCACCGGTGACCGGGACTGGCATGGGACGACGGGTATGTTTATATTATTTTTTTTTTTTAATATTTATTGATTGACATTCATTTATTTTTTAATTTATTATGTATTAATTTTAATTATCACTTTCATCATTCAATTTATTGATTTTCAATAATTTATTTAGAAAATTCATTTTGCATTCATCAATTTTAACTGCCAAATTTTTGGGGGATCTCTTATTTTATTTTATTTTTTATATTTAGAAAAAAAAAATGAATTTTGTGATTTTGTCCCGAGGTCCCGGGACCGCGACCGGGACCGGGACCGGCACTGGTGACCGGGACTGGCATGGGACGACGGGTATGTTTTTAATGATTTTTTTCAAAAATATTTATTGATTGACATTCATTTATTTTTTAATTTATTATGTATCAATTTTAATTATCACTTTCATCTTTCGATTTATTGATTTTCAATAATTTATTTAGAAAATTTATTTTTCATTCAATTATTTTAATTGCCAAATTTTTGGGGGATCTTTTATTTTATTTTATTTTTCATATTTGGAAAAAAAATGAATTTTGTGATTTTGTCCCGAGGTCCCGGTCGCGGTCCCGGGACCGGGACCGGCACCGGTGACCGGGACTGGCATGGGACGACGGGTATGTTTATATTAATTTTTTTTTCAAATATTTATTGATTGACATTCATTTATTTTTTAATTTATTATGTATTAATTTTAATTATCACTTTCATCTTTCAATTTATTGATTTTCAATAATTTATTTAGAAAATTCATTTTTCATTCATTAATTTTAACTGCCAAATTTTTGGGGGATCTTTTATTTTATTTTATTTTTCATATTTAGAAAAAAAAAATGAATTTTGTGATTTTGTCCCGAGGTCCCGGGACCGCGACCGGGACCGGGACCGCGACCGGGACCGGGACCGGCACCGGTGACCGGGACTGGCATGGGACGACGGGTATGTTTATATTAATTTTTTTTTAAAATATTTATTGATTGACATTCATTTATTTTTTAATTTATTATGTATTAATTTTAATTATCACTTTCATCTTTCAATTTATTGATTTTCAATAATTTATTTAGAAAATTCATTTTTCATTCATTAATTTTAACTGCCAAATTTTTGGGGGATCTTTTATTTTATTTTATTTTTCATATTTAGAAGAAAAAAATGAATTTTGTGATTTTGTCCCGAGGTCCCGGGACCGCGACCGGGACCGGGACCGCGACCGGGACCGGGACCGGCACCGGTGACCGGGACTGGCATGGGACGACGGGTATGTTTATATTAATTTTTTTTAAAAATATTTATTGATTGACATTCATTTATTTTTTAATTTATTATGTATTAATTTTAATTATCACTTTCATCATTCAATTTATTGATTTTCAATAATTTATTTAGAAAATTCATTTTGCATTCATTAATTTTAACTGCCAAATTTTTGGGGGATCTCTTATTTTATTTTATTTTTTATATTTAGAAAAAAAAAATGAATTTTGTGATTTTGTCCCGAGGTCCCGGGACCGCGACCGGGACCGGGACCGCGACCGGGACCGGGACCGGCACCGGTGACCGGGACTGGCATGGGAAGACGGGTATGTTTTTATTAATTTTTTTCAAAAATATTCATTGATTGACATTTATTTATTTTTTAATTTATCATGTATTAATTTTAATTATCACTTTCATCTTTCAATTTATTGATTTTCAATAATTTATTTAGAAAATTCATTTTTCATTCATTAATTTTAACTGCCAAATTTTTGGGGGATCTTTTATTTTATTTTATTTTTCATGTTTAGAAAAAAAAAATGAATTTTGTGATTTTGTCCCGAGGTCCCGGGACCGCGACCGGGACCGGGACCGCGACCGGGACCGCGACCGGGACCGGGACCGCGACCGGGACCGGGACCGGCACCGGTGACCGGGACTGGCATGGGACGACGGGTATGTTTATATTATTTTTTTTTTTTAATATTTATTGATTGACATTCATTTATTTTTTAATTTATTATGTATTAATTTTAATTATCACTTTCATCATTCAATTTATTGATTTTCAATAATTTATTTAGAAAATTCATTTTGCATTCATCAATTTTAACTGCCAAATTTTTGGGGGATCTCTTATTTTATTTTATTTTTTATATTTAGAAAAAAAAAATGAATTTTGTGATTTTGTCCCGAGGTCCCGGGACCGCGACCGGGACCGGGACCGGCACCGGTGACCGGGACTGGCATGGGACGACGGGTATGTTTTTAATGATTTTTTTCAAAAATATTTATTGATTGACATTCATTTATTTTTTAATTTATTATGTATCAATTTTAATTATCACTTTCATCTTTCGATTTATTGATTTTCAATAATTTATTTAGAAAATTTATTTTTCATTCAATTATTTTAATTGCCAAATTTTTGGGGGATCTTTTATTTTATTTTATTTTTCATATTTGGAAAAAAAATGAATTTTGTGATTTTGTCCCGAGGTCCCGGTCGCGGTCCCGGGACCGGGACCGGCACCGGTGACCGGGACTGGCATGGGACGACGGGTATGTTTATATTAATTTTTTTTTCAAATATTTATTGATTGACATTCATTTATTTTTTAATTTATTATGTATTAATTTTAATTATCACTTTCATCTTTCAATTTATTGATTTTCAATAATTTATTTAGAAAATTCATTTTTCATTCATTAATATTAACTGCCAAATTTTTGGGGGATCTTTTATTTTATTTTATTTTTCATATTTAGAAAAAAAAAATGAATTTTGTGATTTTGTCCCGAGGTCCCGGGACCGCGACCGGGACCGGGACCGCGACCGGGACCGGGACCGGCACCGGTGACCGGGACTGGCATGGGACGACGGGTATGTTTATATTAATTTTTTTTAAAAATATTTATTGATTGACATTCATTTATTTTTTAATTTATTATGTATTAATTTTAATTATCACTTTCATCATTCAATTTATTGATTTTCAATAATTTATTTAGAAAATTCATTTTTCATTCATTAATTTTAACTGCCAAATTTTTGGGGGATCTCTTATTTTATTTTATTTTTTATATTTAGAAAAAAAAAATGAATTTTGTGATTTTGTCCCGAGGTCCTGGGACCGCGACCGGGACCGCGACCGGGACCGGGACCGGCACCGGTGACCGGGACTGGCATGGGACGACGGGTATGTTTATATTAATTTTTTTTCAAAATATTCATTGATTGACATTCATTTATTTCTTAATTTATTATGTATTAATTTTAATTATCACTTTCATCTTTCAATTTATTGATTTTCAATAATTTATTTAGAAAATTTATTTTTCATTCATTAATTTTAACTGCCAAATTTTTGGGGGATCTTTTATTTTATTTTATTTTTTATATTGAGAGAAAAACAATGAATTATGTGATTTTGTCCCGAGGTCCCGGGACCGCGACCGGGACCGGGACCGCGACCGGGTCCGGGACCGGCACCGTTGACCGGGACTGGCATGGGACGACGGGTATGTTTTTATTAATTTTTTTCAAAAATATTCATTGATCGACATTCATTTATTTCTCAATTTATTATGTATTAATTTTAATTATCACTTTCATCTTTCAATTTATTGATTTTCAATAATTTATTTAGAAAATTCATTTTTCATTCATTAATTTTAATTGCCAAATTTTTGGGGGATCTTTAATTTTATTTTATTTTTCATATTTGGAAAAAAAATGAATTTTGTGATTTTGTCCCGAGGTCCCGGTCGCGGTCCCGGGACCGGGACCGGCACCGGTGACCGGGACTGGCATGGGACGACGGGTATGTTTATATTAATTTTTTTTTTAAATATTTATTGATTGACATTCATTTATTTTTTAATTTATTATGTATTAATTTTAATTATCACTTTCATCTTTCAATTTATTGATTTTCAATAATTTATTTAGAAAATTCATTTTTCATTCATTAATTTTAACTGCCAAATTTTTGGGGGATCTTTTATTTTATTTTATTTTTCATATTTAGAAAAAAAAAATGAATTTTGTGATTTTGTCCCGAGGTCCCGGGACCGCGACCGGGACCGGGACCGCGACCGGGACCGGGACCGGCACCGGTGACCGGGACTGGCATGGGACGACGGGTATGTTTATATTAATTTTTTTTAAAAATATTTATTGATTGACATTCATTTATTTTTTAATTTATTATGTATTAATTTTAATTATCACTTTCATCTTTCAATTTATTGATTTTCAATAATTTATTTAGAAAATTCATTTTCCATTCATTAATTTTAACTGCCAAATTTTTGGGGGATCTTTTATTTTATTTTATTTTTCATATTTAGAAGAAAAAAATGAATTTTGTGATGTTGTCCCGAGGTCCCGGGACCGCGACCGGGACCGGGACCGCGACCGGGACCGGGACCGCGACCGGGACCGGGACCGGCACCGGTGACCGGGACTGGCATGGGACGACGGGTATGTTTATATTAATTTTTTTTTAAAATATTTATTGATTGACATTCATTTATTTTTTAATTTATTATGTATTAATTTTAATTATCACTTTCATCATTCAATTTATTGATTTTCAATAATTTATTTAGAAAATTCATTTTGCATTCATTAATTTTAACTGCCAAATTTTTGGGGGATCTCTTATTTTATTTTATTTTTTATATTTAGAAAAAAAAAATGAATTTTGTGATTTTGTCCCGAGGTCCCGGGACCGCGACCGGGACCGGGACCGCGACCGGGACCGGGACCGGCACCGGTGACCGGGACTGGCATGGGACGACGGGTATGTTTATATTATTTTTTTTTTTAAATATTTATTGATTGACATTCATTTATTTTTTAATTTATTATGTATTAATTTTAATTATCACTTTCATCATTCAATTTATTGATTTTCAATAATTTATTTAGAAAATTCATTTTGCATTCATCAATTTTAACTGCCAAATTTTTGGGGGATCTCTTATTTTATTTTATTTTTTATATTTAGAAAAAAAAAATGAATTTTGTGATTTTGTCCCGAGGTCCCGGGACCGCGACCGGGACCGGGACCGGCACCGGTGACCGGGACTGGCATGGGACGACGGGTATGTTTTTAATGATTTTTTTCAAAAATATTTATTGATTGACATTCATTTATTTTTTAATTTATTATGTATCAATTTTAATTATCACTTTCATCTTTCGATTTATTGATTTTCAATAATTTATTTAGAAAATTTATTTTTCATTCATTAATTTTAACTGCCAAATTTTTGGGGGATCTTTTATTTTATTTTATTTTTTATATTGAGAGAAAAACAATGAATTATGTGATTTTGTCCCGAGGTCCCGGGACCGCGACCGGGACCGGGACCGCGACCGGGTCCGGGACCGGCACCGGTGACCGGGACTGGCATGGGACGACGGGTATGTTTTTATTAATTTTTTTCAAAAATATTCATTGATCGACATTCATTTATTTCTCAATTTATTATGTATTAATTTTAATTATCACTTTCATCTTTCAATTTATTGATTTTCAATAATTTATTTAGAAAATTCATTTTTCATTCATTAATTTTAATTGCCAAATTTTTGGGGGATCTTTAATTTTATTTTATTTTTCATATTTGGAAAAAAAATGAATTTTGTGATTTTGTCCCGAGGTCCCGGTCGCGGTCCCGGGACCGGGACCGGCACCGGTGACCGGGACTGGCATGGGACGACGGGTATGTTTATATTAATTTTTTTTTTAAATATCTATTGATTGACATTCATTTATTTTTTAATTTATTATGTATTAATTTTAATTATCACATTCATCTTTCAATTTATTGATTTTCAATAATTTATTTAGAAAATTTATTTTTCATTCATTAATTTTAATTGCCAAATTTTTGGGGGATCTTTTATTCTATTTTATTTTTCATATTTAGGAAAAAAAAAGGAATTTTGTGATTTTGTCCCGAGGTCCCGGGACCGCGACCGGGACCGGGACCGCGACCGGGACCGGGACCGGCACCGGTGACCGGGACTGGCATGGGACGACGGGTATGTTTTTATTAATTTTTTTCAAAAATATTCATTGATTGACATTCATTTATTTTTTAATTTATTATGTATTAATTTTAATTATCACTTTCATCTTTCAATTTATTGATTTTCAATAATTTATTTAGAAAATTCATTTTTCATTCATTAATTTTAACTGCCAAATTTTTGGCGGATCTTTTATTTTATTTTATTTTTCATATTTAGGAAAAAAAAATGAATTTTGTGATTTTGTCCCGAGGTCCCGGTCGCGGTCCCGGTCCCGGTCCCGGTCGCGGTCCCGGTCCCGGTCGCGGTCCCGGTCCCGGTCCCGGGCGACGACGTCGGCGACCGGGACCTCGACCGGGACCGGGACCGGGACCGGGACCGGGACCGGGACCGCGACCGGGACCGGGACCGGCACCGGTGACCGGGACTGGCATGGGACGACGGGTATGTTTATATTAATTTTTTTTTAAAATATTTATTGATTGACATTCATTTATTTTTTAATTTATTATGTATTAATTTTAATTATCACTTTCATCATTCAATTTATTGATTTTCAATAATTTATTTAGAAAATTCATTTTTCATTCATTAATTTTAACTGCCAAATTTTTGAGGGATCTTTTATTTTATTTTATTTTTCATATTTAGAAAAAAAAAATGAATTTTGTGATTTTGTCCCGAGGTCCCGGTCGCGGTCCCGGGACCGGGACCGGCACCGGTGACCGGGACTGGCATGGGACGACGGGTATGTTTATATTAATTTTTTTTTCAAATATTTATTGATTGACATTCATTTATTTTTTAATTTATTATGTATTAATTTTAATTATCACTTTCATCTTTCAATTTATTGATTTTCAATAATTTATTTAGAAAATTCATTTTTCATTCATTAATTTTAACTGCCAAATTTTTGGGGGATCTTTTATTTTATTTTATTTTTCATATTTAGAAAAAAAAAATGAATTTTGTGATTTTGTCCCGAGGTCCCGGGACCGCGACCGGGACCGGGACCGCGACCGGGACCGGGACCGCGACCGGGACCGGGACCGGCACCGGTGACCGGGACTGGCATGGGACGACGGGTATGTTTTTATTAATTTTTTTCAAAAATATTCATTGATTGACATTCATTTATTTTTTAATTTATTATGTATTAATTTTAATTATCACTTTCATCTTTCAATTTATTGATTTTCAATAATTTATTTAGAAAATTCATTTTTCATTCATTAATTTTAACTGCCAAATTTTTGGCGGATCTTTTATTTTATTTTATTTTTCATATTTAGGGAAAAAAAATGAATTTTGTGATTTTGTCCCGTGGTCCCGGTCGCGGTCCCGGTCCCGGTCCCGGTCGCGGTCCCGGTCCCGGTCGCGGTCCCGGTCCCGGTCGCGGTCCCGGTCCCGGTCCCGGGCGACGACGTCGGCGACCGGGACCCCGACCGGGACCGGGACCGGGACCGGGACCGGGACCGGGACCGGGACCGGGACCGGGACCGGGACCGGGACCGCGACCGGGACCGGGACCGCGACCGGGACCGGGACCGGCACCGGTGACCGGGACTGGCATGGGACGACGGGTATGTTTATATTAATTTTTTTTTTAAATATTTATTGATTGACATTCATTTATTTTTTAATTTATTATGTATTAATTTTAATTATCACTTTCATCTTTCAATTTATTGATTTTCAATAATTTATTTAGAAAATTCATTTTTCATTCATTAATTTTAACTGCCAAATTTTTGGGGGATCTTTTATTTTATTTTATTTTTCATATTTAGAAGAAAAAAATGAATTTTGTGATTTTGTCCCGAGGTCCCGGGACCGCGACCGGGACCGGGACCGCGACCGGGACCGGGACCGGCACCGGTGACCGGGACTGGCATGGGACGACGGGTATGTTTATATTAATTTTTTTTAAAAATATTTATTGATTGACATTCATTTATTTTTTAATTTATTATGTATTAATTTTAATTATCACTTTCATCATTCAATTTATTGATTTTCAATAATTTATTTAGAAAATTCATTTTGCATTCATTAATTTTAACTGCCAAATTTTTGGGGGATCTCTTATTTTATTTTATTTTTTATATTTAGAAAAAAAAAATGAATTTTGTGATTTTGTCCCGAGGTCCCGGGACCGCGACCGGGACCGGGACCGCGACCGGGACCGGGACCGGCACCGGTGACCGGGACTGGCATGGGACGACGGGTATGTTTATATTAATTTTTTTTAAAAATATTTATTGATTGACATTCATTTATTTTTTAATTTATTATGTATTAATTTTAATTATCACTTTCATCATTCAATTTATTGATTTTCAATAATTTATTTAGAAAATTCATTTTTCATTCATTAATTTTAACTGCCAAATTTTTGGGGGATCTCTTATTTTATTTTATTTTTTATATTTAGAAAAAAAAAATGAATTTTGTGATTTTGTCCCGAGGTCCTGGGACCGCGACCGGGACCGCGACCGGGACCGGGACCGGCACCGGTGACCGGGACTGGCATGGGACGACGGGTATGTTTATATTAATTTTTTTTCAAAATATTCATTGATTGACATTCATTTATTTCTTAATTTATTATGTATTAATTTTAATTATCACTTTCATCTTTCAATTTATTGATTTTCAATAATTTATTTAGAAAATTTATTTTTCATTCATTAATTTTAAATGCCAAATTTTTGGGGGATCTTTTATTTTATTTTATTTTTTATATTGAGAGAAAAACAATGAATTATGTGAGTTTGTCCCGAGGTCCCGGGACCGCGACCGGGACCGGGACCGCGACCGGGACCGGGACCGCGACCGGGTCCGGGACCGGCACCGGTGACCGGGACTGGCATGGGACGACGGGTATGTTTTTATTAATTTTTTTCAAAAATATTCATTGATCGACATTCATTTATTTCTCAATTTATTATGTATTAATTTTAATTATCACTTTCATCTTTCAATTTATTGATTTTCAATAATTTATTTAGAAAATTCATTTTTCATTCATTAATTTTAATTGCCAAATTTTTGGGGGATCTTTAATTTTATTTTATTTTTCATATTTGGAAAAAAAATGAATTTTGTGATTTTGTCCCGAGGTCCCGGTCGCGGTCCCGGGACCGGGACCGGCACCGGTGACCGGGACTGGCATGGGACGACGGGTATGTTTATATTAATTTTTTTTTTAAATATTTATTGATTGACATTCATTTATTTTTTAATTTATTATGTATTAATTTTAATTATCACTTTCATCTTTCAATTTATTGATTTTCAATAATTTATTTAGAAAATTCATTTTTCATTCATTAATTTTAACTGCCAAATTTTTGGGGGATCTTTTATTTTATTTTATTTTTCATATTTAGAAAAAAAAAATGAATTTTGTGATTTTGTCCCGAGGTCCCGGGACCGCGACCGGGACCGGGACCGCGACCGGGACCGGGACCGGCACCGGTGACCGGGACTGGCATGGGACGACGGGTATGTTTATATTAATTTTTTTTTAAAATATTTATTGATTGACATTCATTTATTTTTTAATTTATTATGTATTAATTTTAATTATCACTTTCATCTTTCAATTTATTGATTTTCAATAATTTATTTAGAAAATTCATTTTCCATTCATTAATTTTAACTGCCAAATTTTTGGGGGATCTTTTATTTTATTTTATTTTTCATATTTAGAAGAAAAAAATGAATTTTGTGATTTTGTCCCGAGGTCCCGGGACCGCGACCGGGACCGGGACCGCGACCGGGACCGGGACCGCGACCGGGACCGGGACCGGCACCGGTGACCGGGACTGGCATGGGACGACGGGTATGTTTATATTAATTTTTTTTAAAAATATTGATTGATTGACATTCATTTATTTTTTAATTTATTATGTATTAATTTTAATTATCACTTTCATCATTCAATTTATTGATTTTCAATAATTTATTTAGAAAATTCATTTTGCATTCATTAATTTTAACTGCCAAATTTTTGGGGGATCTCTTATTTTATTTTATTTTTTATATTTAGAAAAAAAAAATGAATTTTGTGATTTTGTCCCGAGGTCCCGGGACCGCGACCGGGACCGGGACCGCGACCGGGACCGGGACCGGCACCGGTGACCGGGACTGGCATGGGAAGACGGGTATGTTTTTATTAATTTTTTTCAAAAATATTCATTGATTGACATTTATTTATTTTTTAATTTATCATGTATTAATTTTAATTATCACTTTCATCTTTCAATTTATTGATTTTCAATAATTTATTTAGAAAATTCATTTTTCATTCATTAATTTTAACTGCCAAATTTTTGGGGGATCTTTTATTTTATTTTATTTTTCATGTTTAGAAAAAAAAAATGAATTTTGTGATTTTGTCCCGAGGTCCCGGGACCGCGACCGGGACCGGGACCGCGACCGGGACCGGGACCGGCACCGGTGACCGGGACTGGCATGGGACGACGGGTATGTTTATATTATTTTTTTTTTAAAATATTTATTGATTGACATTCATTTATTTTTTAATTTATTATGTATTAATTTTAATTATCACTTTCATCATTCAATTTATTGATTTTCAATAATTTATTTAGAAAATTCATTTTGCATTCATCAATTTTAACTGCCAAATTTTTGGGGGATCTCTTATTTTATTTTATTTTTTATATTTAGAAAAAAAAAATGAATTTTGTGATTTTGTCCCGAGGTCCCGGGACCGCGACCGGGACCGGGACCGGCACCGGTGACCGGGACTGGCATGGGACGACGGGTATGTTTTTAATGATTTTTTTCAAAAATATTTATTGATTGACATTCATTTATTTTTTAATTTATTATGTATCAATTTTAATTATCACTTTCATCTTTCGATTTATTGATTTTCAATAATTTATTTAGAAAATTTATTTTTCATTCAATTATTTTATTTGCCAAATTTTTGGGGGATCTTTTATTTTATTTTATTTTTCATATTTGGAAAAAAAATGAATTTTGTGATTTTGTCCCGAGGTCCCGGTCGCGGTCCCGGGACCGGGACCGGCACCGGTGACCGGGACTGGCATGGGACGACGGGTATGTTTATATTAATTTTTTTTTCAAATATTTATTGATTGACATTCATTTATTTTTTAATTTATTATGTATTAATTTTAATTATCACTTTCATCTTTCAATTTATTGATTTTCAATAATTTATTTAGAAAATTCATTTTTCATTCATTAATTTTAACTGCCAAATTTTTGGGGGATCTTTTATTTTATTTTATTTTTCATATTTAGAAAAAAAAAATGAATTTTGTGATTTTGTCCCGAGGTCCCGGGACCGCGACCGGGACCGGGACCGCGACCGGGACCGGGACCGGCACCGGTGACCGGGACTGGCATGGGACGACGGGTATGTTTATATTAAATTTTTTTAAAAATATTTATTGATTGACATTCATTTATTTTTTAATTTATTATGTATTAATTTTAATTATCACTTTCATCATTCAATTCATTGATTTTCAATAATTTATTTAGAAAATTCATTTTTCATTCATTAATTTTAACTGCCAAATTTTTGGGGGATCTCTTATTTTATTTTATTTTTTATATTTAGAAAAAAAAAATGAATTTTGTGATTTTGTCCCGAGGTCCTGGGACCGCGACCGGGACCGCGACCGGGACCGGGACCGGCACCGGTGACCGGGACTGGCATGGGACGACGGGTATGTTTATATTAATTTTTTTTCAAAATATTCATTGATTGACATTCATTTATTTCTTAATTTATTATGTATTAATTTTAATTATCACTTTCATCTTTCAATTTATTGATTTTCAATAATTTATTTAGAAAATTTATTTTTCATTCATTAATTTTAACTGCCAAATTTTTGGGGGATCTTTTATTTTATTTTATTTTTTATATTGAGAGAAAAACAATGAATTATGTGATTTTGTCCCGAGGTCCCGGGACCGCGACCGGGACCGGGACCGCGACCGGGTCCGGGACCGGCACCGGTGACCGGGACTGGCATGGGACGACGGGTATGTTTTTATTAATTTTTTTCAAAAATATTCATTGATCGACATTCATTTATTTCTCAATTTATTATGTATTAATTTTAATTATCACTTTCATCTTTCAATTTATTGATTTTCAATAATTTATTTAGAAAATTCATTTTTCATTCATTAATTTTAATTGCCAAATTTTTGGGGGATCTTTAATTTTATTTTATTTTTCATATTTGGAAAAAAAATGAATTTTGTGATTTTGTCCCGAGGTCCCGGTCGCGGTCCCGGGACCGGGACCGGCACCGGTGACCGGGACTGGCATGGGACGACGGGTATGTTTATATTAATTTTTTTTTTAAATATCTATTGATTGACATTCATTTATTTTTTAATTTATTATGTATTAATTTTAATTATCACATTCATCTTTCAATTTATTGATTTTCAATAATTTATTTAGAAAATTTATTTTTCATTCATTAATTTTAATTGCCAAATTTTTGGGGGATCTTTTATTCTATTTTATTTTTCATATTTAGGAAAAAAAAAGGAATTTTGTGATTTTGTCCCGAGGTCCCGGGACCGCGACCGGGACCGGGACCGCGACCGGGACCGGGACCGGCACCGGTGACCGGGACTGGCATGGGACGACGGGTATGTTTATATTAATTTTTTTTAAAAATATTTATTGATTGACATTCATTTATTTTTTAATTTATTATGTATTAATTTTAATTATCACTTTCATCATTCAATTTATTGATTTTCAATAATTTATTTAGAAAATTCATTTTTCATTCATTAATTTTAACTGCCAAATTTTTGGGGGATCTCTTATTTTATTTTATTTTTTATATTTAGAAAAAAAAAATGAATTTTGTGATTTTGTCCCGAGGTCCTGGGACCGCGACCGGGACCGCGACCGGGACCGGGACCGGCACCGGTGACCGGGACTGGCATGGGACGACGGGTATGTTTATATTAATTTTTTTTCAAAATATTCATTGATTGACATTCATTTATTTCTCAATTTATTATGTATTAATTTTAATTATCACTTTCATCTTTCAATTTATTGATTTTCAATAATTTATTTAGAAAATTCATTTTTCATTCATTAATTTTAATTGCCAAATTTTTGGGGGATCTTTAATTTTATTTTATTTTTCATATTTGGAAAAAAAATGAATTTTGTGATTTTGTCCCGAGGTCCCGGTCGCGGTCCCGGGACCGGGACCGGTACCGGTGACCGGGACTGGCATGGGACGACGGGTATGTTTATATTAATTTTTTTTTAAAATATTTATTGATTGACATTCATTTATTTTTTAATTTATTATGTATTAATTTTAATTATCACTTTCATCTTTCAATTTATTGATTTTCAATAATTCATTTAGAAAATTCATTTTTCATTCATTAATTTTAACTGCCAAATTTTTGGGGGATCTTTTATTTTATTTTATTTTTCATATTTAGAAGAAAAAAATGAATTTTGTGATTTTGTCCCGAGGTCCCGGGACCGCGACCGGGACCGGGACCGCGACCGGGACCGGGACCGCGACCGGGACCGGGACCGGCACCGGTGACCGGGACTGGCATGGGACGACGGGTATGTTTATATTAATTTTTTTTAAAAATATTGATTGATTGACATTCATTTATTTTTTAATTTATTATGTATTAATTTTAATTATCACTTTCATCATTCAATTTATTGATTTTCAATAATTTATTTAGAAAATTCATTTTGCATTCATTAATTTTAACTGCCAAATTTTTGGGGGATCTCTTATTTTATTTTATTTTTTATATTTAGAAAAAAAAAATGAATTTTGTGATTTTGTCCCGAGGTCCCGGGACCGCGACCGGGACCGGGACCGCGACCGGGACCGGGACCGGCACCGGTGACCGGGACTGGCATGGGAAGACGGGTATGTTTTTATTAATTTTTTTCAAAAATATTCATTGATTGACATTTATTTATTTTTTAATTTATCATGTATTAATTTTAATTATCACTTTCATCTTTCAATTTATTGATTTTCAATAATTTATTTAGAAAATTCATTTTTCATTCATTAATTTTAACTGCCAAATTTTTGGGGGATCTTTTATTTTATTTTATTTTTCATGTTAAGAAAAAAAAAATGAATTTTGTGATTTTGTCCCGAGGTCCCGGGACCGCGACCGGGACCGGGACCGGCACCGGTGACCGGGACTGGCATGGGACGACGGGTATGTTTATATTATTTTTTTTTTTAAATATTTATTGATTGACATTCATTTATTTTTTAATTTATTATGTATTAATTTTAATTATCACTTTCATCATTCAATTTATTGATTTTCAATAATTTATTTAGAAAATTCATTTTGCATTCATCAATTTTAACTGCCAAATTTTTGGGGGATCTCTTATTTTATTTTATTTTTTATATTTAGAAAAAAAAAATGAATTTTGTGATTTTGTCCCGAGGTCCCGGGACCGCGACCGGGACCGGGACCGGCACCGGTGACCGGGACTGGCATGGGACGACGGGTATGTTTTTAATGATTTTTTTCAAAAATATTTATTGATTGACATTCATTTATTTTTTAATTTATTATGTATCAATTTTAATTATCACTTTCATCTTTCGATTTATTGATTTTCAATAATTTATTTAGAAAATTTATTTTTCATTCAATTATTTTAATTGCCAAATTTTTGGGGGATCTTTTATTTTATTTTATTTTTCATATTTGGAAAAAAAATGAATTTTGTGATTTTGTCCCGAGGTCCCGGTCGCGGTCCCGGGACCGGGACCGGCACCGGTGACCGGGACTGGCATGGGACGACGGGTATGTTTATATTAATTTTTTTTTCAAATATTTATTGATTGACATTCATTTATTTTTTAATTTATTATGTATTAATTTTAATTATCACTTTCATCTTTCAATTTATTGATTTTCAATAATTTATTTAGAAAATTCATTTTTCATTCATTAATTTTAACTGCCAAATTTTTGGGGGATCTTTTATTTTATTTTATTTTTCATATTTAGAAAAAAAAAATGAATTTTGTGATTTTGTCCCGAGGTCCCGGGACCGCGACCGGGACCGGGACCGCGACCGGGACCGGGACCGGCACCGGTGACCGGGACTGGCATGGGACGACGGGTATGTTTATATTAATTTTTTTTAAAAATATTTATTGATTGACATTCATTTATTTTTTAATTTATTATGTATTAATTTTAATTATCACTTTCATCATTCAATTCATTGATTTTCAATAATTTATTTAGAAAATTCATTTTTCATTCATTAATTTTAACTGCCAAATTTTTGGGGGATCTCTTATTTTATTTTATTTTTTATATTTAGAAAAAAAAAATGAATTTTGTGATTTTGTCCCGAGGTCCTGGGACCGCGACCGGGACCGCGACCGGGACCGGGACCGGCACCGGTGACCGGGACTGGCATGGGACGACGGGTATGTTTATATTAATTTTTTTTCAAAATATTCATTGATTGACATTCATTTATTTCTTAATTTATTATGTATTAATTTTAATTATCACTTTCATCTTTCAATTTATTGATTTTCAATAATTTATTTAGAAAATTTATTTTTCATTCATTAATTTTAACTGCCAAATTTTTGGGGGATCTTTTATTTTATTTTATTTTTTATATTGAGAGAAAAACAATGAATTATGTGATTTTGTCCCGAGGTCCCGGGACCGCGACCGGGACCGGGACCGCGACCGGGTCCGGGACCGGCACCGGTGACCGGGACTGGCACCGGTGACCGGGACTGGCATGGGACGACGGGTATGTTTTTATTAATTTTTTTCAAAAATATTCATTGATTGACATTCATTTATTTTTTAATTTATTATGTATTAATTTTAATTATCACTTTCATCTTTCAATTTATTGATTTTCAATAATTTATTTAGAAAATTCATTTTTCATTCATTAATTTTAACTGCCAAATTTTTGGGGGATCTTTTATTTTATTTTATTTTTCATATTTAGAAGAAAAAAATGAATTTTGTGATTTTGTCCCGAGGTCCCGGGACCGCGACCGGGACCGGGACCGCGACCGGGACCGGGACCGGCACCGGTGACCGGGACTGGCATGGGACGACGGGTATGTTTATATTAATTTTTTTTAAAAATATTTATTGATTGACATTCATTTATTTTTTAATTTATTATGTATTAATTTTAATTATCACTTTCATCATTCAATTTATTGATTTTCAATAATTTATTTAGAAAATTCATTTTGCATTCATTAATTTTAACTGCCAAATTTTTGGGGGATCTCTTATTTTATTTTATTTTTTATATTTAGAAAAAAAAAATGAATTTTGTGATTTTGTCCCGAGGTCCCGGGACCGCGACCGGGACCGGGACCGCGACCGGGACCGGGACCGGCACCGGTGACCGGGACTGGCATGGGACGACGGGTATGTTTATATTAATTTTTTTTAAAAATATTTATTGATTGACATTCATTTATTTTTTAATTTATTATGTATTAATTTTAATTATCACTTTCATCATTCAATTTATTGATTTTCAATAATTTATTTAGAAAATTCATTTTTCATTCATTAATTTTAACTGCCAAATTTTTGGGGGATCTCTTATTTTATTTTATTTTTTATATTTAGAAAAAAAAAATGAATTTTGTGATTTTGTCCCGAGGTCCTGGGACCGCGACCGGGACCGCGACCGGGACCGGGACCGGCACCGGTGACCGGGACTGGCATGGGACGACGGGTATGTTTATATTAATTTTTTTTCAAAATATTCATTGATTGACATTCATTTATTTCTTAATTTATTATGTATTAATTTTAATTATCACTTTCATCTTTCAATTTATTGATTTTCAATAATTTATTTAGAAAATTTATTTTTCATTCATTAATTTTAACTGCCAAATTTTTGGGGGATCTTTTATTTTATTTTATTTTTTATATTGAGAGAAAAACAATGAATTATGTGATTTTGTCCCGAGGTCCCGGGACCGCGACCGGGACCGGGACCGCGACCGGGACCGGGACCGCGACCGGGTCCGGGACCGGCACCGGTGACCGGGACTGGCATGGGACGACGGGTATGTTTTTATTAATTTTTTTCAAAAATATTCATTGATCGACATTCATTTATTTCTCAATTTATTATGTATTAATTTTAATTATCACTTTCATCTTTCAATTTATTGATTTTCAATAATTTATTTAGAAAATTCATTTTTCATTCATTAATTTTAATTGCCAAATTTTTGGGGGATCTTTAATTTTATTTTATTTTTCATATTTGGAAAAAAAATGAATTTTGTGATTTTGTCCCGAGGTCCCGGTCGCGGTCCCGGGACCGGGACCGGCACCGGTGACCGGGACTGGCATGGGACGACGGGTATGTTTATATTAATTTTTTTTTTAAATATTTATTGATTGACATTCATTTATTTTTTAATTTATTATGTATTAATTTTAATTATCACTTTCATCTTTCAATTTATTGATTTTCAATAATTTATTTAGAAAATTCATTTTTCATTCATTAATTTTAACTGCCAAATTTTTGGGGGATCTTTTATTTTATTTTATTTTTCATGTTTAGAAAAAAAAAATGAATTTTGTGATTTTGTCCCGAGGTCCCGGGACCGCGACCGGGACCGGGACCGGCACCGGTGACCGGGACTGGCATGGGACGACGGGTATGTTTATATTATTTTTTTTTTTAAATATTTATTGATTGACATTCATTTATTTTTTAATTTATTATGTATTAATTTTAATTATCACTTTCATCATTCAATTTATTGATTTTCAATAATTTATTTAGAAAATTCATTTTGCATTCATCAATTTTAACTGCCAAATTTTTGGGGGATCTCTTATTTTATTTTATTTTTTATATTTAGAAAAAAAAAATGAATTTTGTGATTTTGTCCCGAGGTCCCGGGACCGCGACCGGGACCGGGACCGGCACCGGTGACCGGGACTGGCATGGGACGATGGGTATGTTTTTAATGATTTTTTTCAAAAATATTTATTGATTGACATTCATTTATTTTTTAATTTATTATGTATCAATTTTAATTATCACTTTCATCTTTCGATTTATTGATTTTCAATAATTTATTTAGAAAATTTATTTTTCATTCAATTATTTTAATTGCCAAATTTTTGGGGGATCTTTTATTTTATTTTATTTTTCATATTTGAAAAAAAAATGAATTTTGTGATTTTGTCCCGAGGTCCCGGTCGCGGTCCCGGGACCGGGACCGGCACCGGTGACCGGGACTGGCATGGGACGACGGGTATGTTTATATTAATTTTTTTTTCAAATATTTATTGATTGACATTCATTTATTTTTTAATTTATTATGTATTAATTTTAATTATCACTTTCATCTTTCAATTTATTGATTTTCAATAATTTATTTAGAAAATTCATTTTTCATTCATTAATTTTAACTGCCAAATTTTTGGGGGATCTTTTATTTTATTTTATTTTTCATATTTAGAAAAAAAAAATGAATTTTGTGATTTTGTCCCGAGGTCCCGGGACCGCGACCGGGACCGGGACCGCGACCGGGACCGGGACCGGCACCGGTGACCGGGACTGGCATGGGACGACGGGTATGTTTATATTAATTTTTTTTTAAAATATTTATTGATTGACATTCATTTATTTTTTAATTTATTATGTATTAATTTTAATTATCACTTTCATCTTTCAATTTATTGATTTTCAATAATTTATTTAGAAAATTCATTTTTCATTCATTAATTTTAACTGCCAAATTTTTGGGGGATCTTTTATTTTATTTTATTTTTCATATTTAGAAGAAAAAAATGAATTCTGTGATTTTGTCCCGAGGTCCCGGGACCGCGACCGGGACCGGGACCGCGACCGGGACCGGGACCGGCACCGGTGACCGGGACTGGCATGGGACGACGGGTATGTTTATATTAATTTTTTTTTAAAATATTTATTGATTGACATTCATTTATTTTTTAATTTATTATGTATTAATTTTAATTATCACTTTCATCATTCAATTTATTGATTTTCAATAATTTATTTAGAAAATTCATTTTGCATTCATTAATTTTAACTGCCAAATTTTTGGGGGATCTCTTATTTTATTTTATTTTTTATATTTAGAAAAAAAAAATGAATTTTGTGATTTTGTCCCGAGGTCCCGGGACCGCGACCGGGACCGGGACCGCGACCGGGACCGGGACCGGCACCGGTGACCGGGACTGGCATGGGAAGACGGGTATGTTTTTATTAATTTTTTTCAAAAATATTCATTGATTGACATTTATTTATTTTTTAATTTATCATGTATTAATTTTAATTATCACTTTCATCTTTCAATTTATTGATTTTCAATAATTTATTTAGAAAATTCATTTTTCATTCATTAATTTTAACTGCCAAATTTTTGGGGGATCATTTATTTTATTTTATTTTTCATGTTTAGAAAAAAAAAATGAATTTTGTGATTTTGTCCCGAGGTCCCGGGACCGCGACCGGGACCGGGACCGCGACCGGGACCGCGACCGGGACCGGGACCGCGACCGGGACCGGGACCGGCACCGGTGACCGGGACTGGCATGGGACGACGGGTATGTTTATATTATTTTTTTTTTTTAATATTTATTGATTGACATTCATTTATTTTTTAATTTATTATGTATTAATTTTAATTATCACTTCCATCATTCAATTTATTGATTTTCAATAATTTATTTAGAAAATTCATTTTGCATTCATCAATTTTAACTGCCAAATTTTTGGGGGATCTCTTATTTTATTTTATTTTTTATATTTAGAAAAAAAAAATGAATTTTGTGATTTTGTCCCGAGGTCCCGGGACCGCGACCGGGACCGGGACCGGCACCGGTGACCGGGACTGGCATGGGACGACGGGTATGTTTTTAATGATTTTTTTCAAAAATATTTATTGATTGACATTCATTTATTTTTTAATTTATTATGTATCAATTTTAATTATCACTTTCATCTTTCGATTTATTGATTTTCAATAATTTATTTAGAAAATTTATTTTTCATTCAATTATTTTAATTGCCAAATTTTTGGGGGATCTTTTATTTTATTTTATTTTTCATATTTGGAAAAAAAATGAATTTTGTGATTTTGTCCCGAGGTCCCGGTCGCGGTCCCGGGACCGGGACCGGCACCGGTGACCGGGACTGGCATGGGACGACGGGTATGTTTATATTAATTTTTTTTTCAAATATTTATTGATTGACATTCATTTATTTTTTAATTTATTATGTATTAATTTTAATTATCACTTTCATCTTTCAATTTATTGATTTTCAATAATTTATTTAGAAAATTCATTTTTCATTCATTAATTTTAACTGCCAAATTTTTGGGGGATCTTTTATTTTATTTTATTTTTCATATTTAGAAAAAAAAAATGAATTTTGTGATTTTGTCCCGAGGTCCCGGGACCGCGACCGGGACCGGGACCGCGACCGGGACCGGGACCGGCACCGGTGACCGGGACTGGCATGGGACGACGGGTATGTTTATATTAAATTTTTTTAAAAATATTTATTGATTGACATTCATTTATTTTTTAATTTATTATGTATTAATTTTAATTATCACTTTCATCATTCAATTTATTGATTTTCAATAATTTATTTAGAAAATTCATTTTTCATTCATTAATTTTAACTGCCAAATTTTTGGGGGATCTCTTATTTTATTTTATTTTTTATATTTAGAAAAAAAAAATGAATTTTGTGATTTTGTCCCGAGGTCCTGGGACCGCGACCGGGACCGCGACCGGGACCGGAACCGGCACCGGTGACCGGGACTGGCATGGGACGACGGGTATGTTTATATTAATTTTTTTTCAAAATATTCATTGATTGACATTCATTTATTTCTTAATTTATTATGTATTAATTTTAATTATCACTTTCATCTTTCAATTTATTGATTTTCAATAATTTATTTAGAAAATTTATTTTTCATTCATTAATTTTAACTGCCAAATTTTTGGGGGATCTTTTATTTTATTTTATTTTTTATATTGAGAGAAAAACAATGAATTATGTGATTTTGTCCCGAGGTCCCGGGACCGCGACCGGGACCGGGACCGCGACCGGGTCCGGGACCGGCACCGGTGACCGGGACTGGCATGGGACGACGGGTATGTTTTTATTAATTTTTTTCAAAAATATTCATTGATCGACATTCATTTATTTCTCAATTTATTATGTATTAATTTTAATTATCACTTTCATCTTTCAATTTATTGATTTTCAATAATTTATTTAGAAAATTCATTTTGCATTCATCAATTTTAACTGCCAAATTTTTGGGGGATCTCTTATTTTATTTTATTTTTTATATTTAGAAAAAAAAAATGAATTTTGTGATTTTGTCCCGAGGTCCCGGGACCGCGACCGGGACCGGGACCGGCACCGGTGACCGGGACTGGCATGGGACGACGGGTATGTTTTTAATGATTTTTTTCAAAAATATTTATTGATTGACATTCATTTATTTTTTAATTTATTATGTATCAATTTTAATTATCACTTTCATCTTTCGATTTATTGATTTTCAATAATTTATTTAGAAAATTTATTTTTCATTCATTAATTTTAACTGCCAAATTTTTGGGGGATCTTTTATTTTATTTTATTTTTTATATTGAGAGAAAAACAATGAATTATGTGATTTTGTCCCGAGGTCCCGGGACCGCGACCGGGACCGGGACCGCGACCGGGTCCGGGACCGGCACCGGTGACCGGGACTGGCATGGGACGACGGGTATGTTTTTATTAATTTTTTTCAAAAATATTCATTGATCGACATTCATTTATTTCTCAATTTATTATGTATTAATTTTAATTATCACTTTCATCTTTCAATTTATTGATTTTCAATAATTTATTTAGAAAATTCATTTTTCATTCATTAATTTTAATTGCCAAATTTTTGGGGGATCTTTAATTTTATTTTATTTTTCATATTTGGAAAAAAAATGAATTTTGTGATTTTGTCCCGAGGTCCCGGTCGCGGTCCCGGGACCGGGACCGGCACCGGTGACCGGGACTGGCATGGGACGACGGGTATGTTTATATTAATTTTTTTTTTAAATATCTATTGATTGACATTCATTTATTTTTTAATTTATTATGTATTAATTTTAATTATCACATTCATCTTTCAATTTATTGATTTTCAATAATTTATTTAGAAAATTTATTTTTCATTCATTAATTTTAATTGCCAAATTTTTGGGGGATCTTTCATTCTATTTTATTTTTCATATTTAGGAAAAAAAAAGGAATTTTGTGATTTTGTCCCGAGGTCCCGGGACCGCGACCGGGACCGGGACCGCGACCGGGACCGGGACCGGCACCGGTGACCGGGACTGGCATGGGACGACGGGTATGTTTTTATTAATTTTTTTCAAAAATATTCATTGATTGACATTCATTTATTTTTTAATTTATTATGTATTAATTTTAATTATCACTTTCATCTTTCAATTTATTGATTTTCAATAATTTATTCAGAAAATTCATTTTTCATTCATTAATTTTAACTGCCAAATTTTTGGCGGATCTTTTATTTTATTTTATTTTTCATATTTAGGAAAAAAAAATGAATTTTGTGATTTTGTCCCGAGGTCCCGGTCGCGGTCCCGGTCCCGGTCCCGGTCGCGGTCCCGGTCCCGGTCGCGGTCCCGGTCCCGGTCGCGGTCCCGGTCCCGGTCGCGGTCCCGGTCCCGGTCCCGGGCGACGACGTCGGCGACCGGGACCTCGACCGGGACCGGGACCGGGACCGGGACCGGGACCGGGACCGCGACCGGGACCGGGACCGGCACCGGTGACCGGGACTGGCATGGGACGACGGGTATGTTTATATTAATTTTTTTTAAAAATATTTATTGATTGACATTCATTTATTTTTTAATTTATTATGTATTAATTTTAATTATCACTTTCATCATTCAATTTATTGATTTTCAATAATTTATTTAGAAAATTCATTTTTCATTCATTAATTTTAACTGCCAAATTTTTGGGGGATCTTTTATTTCATTTTATTTTTCATATTTAGAAAAAAAAAATGAATTTTGTGATTTTGTCCCGAGGTCCCGGGACCGCGACCGGGACCGGGACCGGGACCGCGACCGGGACCGGGACCGGCACCGGTGACCGGGACTGGCATGGGACGACGGGTATGTTTTTATTAATTTTTTTCAAAAATATTCATTGATTGACATTCATTTATTTTTTAATTTATTATGTATTAATTTTAATTATCACTTTCATCTTTCAATTTATTGATTTTCAATAATTTATTTAGAAAATTCATTTTTCATTCATTAATTTTAACTGCCAAATTTTTGGCGGATCTTTTATTTTATTTTATTTTTCATATTTAGGAAAAAAAAATGAATTTTGTGATTTTGTCCCGAGGTCCCGGTCGCGGTCCCGGTCCCGGTCCCGGTCGCGGTCCCGGTCCCGGTCGCGGTCCCGGTCCCGGTCGCGGTCCCGGTCCCGGTCCCGGGCGACGACGTCGGCGACCGGGACCTCGACCGGGACCGGGACCGGGACCGGGACCGGGACCGGGACCGCGACCGGGACCGGGACCGGCACCGGTGACCGGGACTGGCATGGGACGACGGGTATGTTTATATTAATTTTTTTTAAAAATATTTATTGATTGACATTCATTTATTTTTTAATTTATTATGTATTAATTTTAATTATCACTTTCATCATTCAATTTATTGATTTTCAATAATTTATTTAGAAAATTCATTTTTCATTCATTAATTTTAACTGCCAAATTTTTGGGGGATCTTTTATTTTATTTTATTTTTCATATTTAGAAAAAAAAAATGAATTTTGTGATTTTGTCCCGAGGTCCCGGGACCGCGACCGGGACCGGGACCGGGACCGCGACCGGGACCGGGACCGGCACCGGTGACCGGGACTGGCATGGGACGACGGGTATGTTTATATTAATTTTTTTTAAAAATATTTATTGATTGACATTCATTCATTTTTTAATTTATTATGTATCAATTTCAATTATCACTTTCATCTTTCAATTTATTGATTTTCAATAATTTATTTAGAAAATTCATTTTCCATTCATTAATTTTAACTGCCAAATTTTTGGGGGATCTTTTATTTTATTTCATTTTTTATATTTAGAAAAAAAAAATGAATTTTGTGATTTTGTCCCGAGGTCCCGGGACCGCGACCGGGACCGGGACCGCGACCGGGACCGGGACCGCGACCGGGACCGGGACCGGCACCGGTGACCGGGACTGGCATGGGACGACGGGTATGTTTATATTATTTTTTTTTTTAAATATTCATTGATTGACATTCATTTATTTTTTAATTTATTATGTATTAATTTTAATTATCACTTTCATCATTCAATTTATTGATTTTCAATAATTTATTTAGAAAATTCATTTTGCATTCATCAATTTTAACTGCCAAATTTTTGGGGGATCTCTTATTTCATTTTATTTTTTATATTTAGAAAAAAAAAATGAATTTTGTGATTTTGTCCCGAGGTCCCGGGACCGCGACCGGGACCGGGACCGCGACCGGGACCGGGACCGGCACCGGTGACCGGGACTGGCATGGGACGACGGGTATGTTTATATTAATTTTTTTTAAAAATATTTATTGATTGACATTCATTTATTTTTTAATTTATTATGTATTAATTTTAATTATCACTTTCATCTTTCAATTTATTGATTTTCAATAATTTATTTAGAAAATTTATTTTTCATTCATTAATTTTAACTGCCAAATTTTTGGGGGATCTTTTATTTTATTTTATTTTTTATATTGAGAGAAAAACAATGAATTATGTGATTTTGTCCCGAGGTCCCGGGACCGCGACCGGGACCGGGACCGCGACCGGGACCGGGACCGGCACCGGTGACCGGGACTGGCATGGGACGACGGGTATGTTTATATTAATTTTTTTTAAAAATATTTATTGATTGACATTCATTTATTTTTTAATTTATTATGTATTAATTTTAATTATCACTTTCATCATTCAATTTATTGATTTTCAATAATTTATTTAGAAAATTCATTTTTCATTCATTAATTTTAACTGCCAAATTTTTGGGGGATCTCTTATTTTATTTTATTTTTTATATTTAGAAAAAAAAAATGAATTTTGTGATTTTGTCCCGAGGTCCCGGGACCGCGACCGGGACCGGGACCGGGACCGCGACCGGGACCGGGACCGGCACCGGTGACCGGGACTGGCATGGGACGACGGGTATGTTTATATTAATTTTTTTTAAAAATATTTATTGATTGACATTCATTTATTTTTTAATTTATTATGTATCAATTTTAATTATCACTTTCATCTTTCAATTTATTGATTTTCAATAATTTATTTAGAAAATTCATTTTTCATTCATTAATTTTAACTGCCAAATTTTTGGCGGATCTTTTATTTTATTTTATTTTTCATATTTAGGAAAAAAAAATGAATTTTGTGATTTTGTCCCGAGGTCCCGGTCGCGGTCCCGGTCCCGGTCCCGGTCGCGGTCCCGGTCCCGGTCGCGGTCCCGGTCCCGGTCGCGGTCCCGGTCCCGGTCCCGGGCGACGACGTCGGCGACCGGGACCTCGACCGGGACCGGGACCGGGACCGGGACCGGGACCGGGACCGGGACCGGGACCGCGACCGGGACCGGGACCGGCACCGGTGACCGGGACTGGCATGGGACGACGGGTATGTTTATATTAATTTTTTTTTCAAATATTTATTGATTGACATTCATTTATTTTTTAATTTAATATGTATTAATTTTAATTATCACTTTCATCATTCAATTTATTGATTTTCAATAATTTATTCAGAAAATTCATTTTTCATTCATTAATTTTAACTGCCAAATTTTTGGGGGATCTTTTATTTTATTTTATTTTTCATATTTAGAAAAAAAAAATGAATTTTGTGATTTTGTCCCGAGGTCCCGGGACCGCGACCGGGACCGGGACCGGGACCGCGACCGGGACCGGGACCGGCACCGGTGACCGGGACTGGCATGGGACGACGGGTATGTTTATATTAATTTTTTTTAAAAATATTTGTTGATTGACATTCATTCATTTTTTAATTTATTATGTATCAATTTTAATTATCACTTTCATCTTTCAATTTATTGATTTTCAATAATTTATTTAGAAAATTCATTTTCCATTCATTAATTTTAACTGCCAAATTTTTGGGGGATCTTTTATTTTATTTCATTTTTTATATTTAGAAAAAAAAAATGAATTTTGTGATTTTGTCCCGAGGTCCCGGTCGCGGTCCCGGGACCGGGACCGGCACCGGTGACCGGGACTGGCATGGGACGACGGGTATGTTTATATTAATTTTTTTTTCAAATATTTATTGATTGACATTCATTTATTTTTTAATTTATTATGTATTAATTTTAATCATCACTTTCATCTTTCAATTTATTGATTTTCAATAATTTATTTAGAAAATTCATTTTTCATTCATTAATTTTAACTGCCAAATTTTTGGGGGATCTTTTATTTTATTCTATTTTTTATCTTTAGAAAAAAAAATTGAATTTTGTGATTTTGTCCCGAGGTCCCGGGACCGCGACCGGGACCGGGACCGCGACCGGGACCGGGACCGGCACCGGTGACCGGGACTGGCATGGGACGACGGGTATGTTTTTTTTAATATTTTTCAAAAATATTCATTGATTGACATTCATTTATTTTTCAATTTATTATGTATTAATTTTAATTATCACTTTCATCTTTCAATTTATTGATTTTCAATAATTTATTTAGAAAATTCATTTTTCATTCATTAATTTTAACTGCCAAATTTTTGGCGGATCTTTTATTTTATTTTATTTTTCATATTTAGGAAAAAAAAATGAATTTTGTGATTTTGTCCCGAGGTCCCGGTCGCGGTCCCGGTCCCGGTCCCGGTCGCGGTCCCGGTCCCGGTCCCGGTCGAGGTCCCGGTCGCCGACGTCGTCGCCCGGGACCGGGACCGGGACCGCGACCGGGACCGGGACCGCGACCGGGACCGGGACCGGGACCGGGACCGGGACCGCGACCGGGACCGGGACCGGCACCGGTGACCGGGACTGGCATGGGACGACGGGTATGTTTATATTAATTTTTTTTTTTAATATTTATTGATTGACATTCATTTATTTTTTAATTTATTATGTATTAATTTCAATTATCACTTTCATCTTTCAATTTATTGATTTTCAATAATTTATTTAGAAAATTCATTTTCCATTCATTAATTTTAACTGCCAAATTTTTGGGGGATCTTTTATTTTATTTTATTTTTCATATTTGGAAAAAAAATGATCTTTGTGATTTTGTCCCGAGGTCCCGGTCGCGGTCCCGGGACCGGGACCGGCACCGGTGACCGGGACTGGCATGGGACGACGGGTATGTTTATATCAATTTTTTTTTCAAATATTTATTGATTGACATTCATTTATTTTTTAATTTATTATGTATTAATTTTAATTATCACTTTCATCTTTCAATTTATTGATTTTCAATAATTTATTTAGAAAATTCATTTTTCATTCATTAATTTTAACTGCCAAATTTTTGGGGGATCTTTTATTTTATTTTATTTTTCATATTTAGAAAAAAAAAATGAATTTTGTGATTTTGTCCCGAGGTCCCGGGACCGCGACCGGGACCGGGACCGCGACCGGGACCGGGACTGGCACCGGTGACCGGGACTGGCATGGGACGACGGGTATGTTTATATTAATTTTTTTTAAAAATATTTATTGATTGACATTCATTTATTTTTTAATTTATTATGTATTAATTTTAATTATCACTTTCATCATTCAATTTATTGATTTTCAATAATTTATTTAGAAAATTCATTTTTCATTCATTAATTTTAACTGCCAAATTTTTGGGGGATCTCTTATTTTATTTTATTTTTTATATTTAGAAAAAAAAAATGAATTTTGTGATTTTGTCCCGAGGTCCTGGGACCGCGACCGGGACCGCGACCGGGACCGGGACCGGCACCGGTGACCGGGACTGGCATGGGACGACGGGTATGTTTATATTAATTTTTTTTCAAAATATTCATTGATTGACATTCATTTATTTCTTAATTTATTATGTATTAATTTTAATTATCACTTTCATCTTTCAATTTATTGATTTTCAATAATTTATTTAGAAAATTTATTTTTCATTCATTAATTTTAACTGCCAAATTTTTGGGGGATCTTTTATTTTATTTTATTTTTTATATTGAGAGAAAAACAATGAATTATGTGATTTTGTCCCGAGGTCCCGGGACCGCGACCGGGACCGGGACCGCGACCGGGTCCGGGACCGGCACCGGTGACCGGGACTGGCATGGGACGACGGGTATGTTTTTATTAATTTTTTTCAAAAATATTCATTGATCGACATTCATTTATTTCTCAATTTATTATGTATTAATTTTAATTATCACTTTCATCTTTCAATTTATTGATTTTCAATAATTTATTTAGAAAATTCATTTTTCATTTATTAATTTTAATTGCCAAATTTTTGGGGGATCTTTAATTTTATTTTATTTTTCATATTTGGAAAAAAAATGAATTTTGTGATTTTGTCCCGAGGTCCCGGTCGCGGTCCCGGGACCGGGACCGGCACCGGTGACCGGGACTGGCATGGGACGACGGGTATGTTTATATTAATTTTTTTTTAAAATATTTATTGATTGACATTCATTTATTTTTTAATTTATTATGTATTAATTTTAATTATCACTTTCATCATTCAATTTATTGATTTTCAATAATTTATTTAGAAAATTCATTTTGCATTCATTAATTTTAACTGCCAAATTTTTGGGGGATCTCTTATTTTATTTTATTTTTTATATTTAGAAAAAAAAAATGAATTTTGTGATTTTGTCCCGAGGTCCCGGGACCGCGACCGGGACCGGGACCGCGACCGGGACCGGGACCGGCACCGGTGACCGGGACTGGCATGGGAAGACGGGTATGTTTTTATTAATTTTTTTCAAAAATATTCATTGATTGACATTTATTTATTTTTTAATTTATCATGTATTAATTTTAATTATCACTTTCATCTTTCAATTTATTGATTTTCAATAATTTATTTAGAAAATTCATTTTTCATTCATTAATTTTAACTGCCAAATTTTTGGGGGATCATTTATTTTATTTTATTTTTCATGTTTAGAAAAAAAAAATGAATTTTGTGATTTTGTCCCGAGGTCCCGGGACCGCGACCGGGACCGGGACCGCGACCGGGACCGCGACCGGGACCGGGACCGCGACCGGGACCGGGACCGGCACCGGTGACCGGGACTGGCATGGGACGACGGGTATGTTTATATTATTTTTTTTTTTTAATATTTATTGATTGACATTCATTTATTTTTTAATTTATTATGTATTAATTTTAATTATCACTTCCATCATTCAATTTATTGATTTTCAATAATTTATTTAGAAAATTCATTTTGCATTCATCAATTTTAACTGCCAAATTTTTGGGGGATCTCTTATTTTATTTTATTTTTTATATTTAGAAAAAAAAAATGAATTTTGTGATTTTGTCCCGAGGTCCCGGGACCGCGACCGGGACCGGGACCGGCACCGGTGACCGGGACTGGCATGGGACGACGGGTATGTTTTTAATGATTTTTTTCAAAAATATTTATTGATTGACATTCATTTATTTTTTAATTTATTATGTATCAATTTTAATTATCACTTTCATCTTTCGATTTATTGATTTTCAATAATTTATTTAGAAAATTTATTTTTCATTCAATTATTTTAATTGCCAAATTTTTGGGGGATCTTTTATTTTATTTTATTTTTCATATTTGGAAAACAAATGAATTTTGTGATTTTGTCCCGAGGTCCCGGTCGCGGTCCCGGGACCGGGACCGGCACCGGTGACCGGGACTGGCATGGGACGACGGGTATGTTTATATTAATTTTTTTTTCAAATATTTATTGATTGACATTCATTTATTTTTTAATTTATTATGTATTAATTTTAATTATCACTTTCATCTTTCAATTTATTGATTTTCAATAATTTATTTAGAAAATTCATTTTTCATTCATTAATTTTAACTGCCAAATTTTTGGGGGATCTTTTATTTTATTTTATTTTTCATATTTAGAAAAAAAAAATGAATTTTGTGATTTTGTCCCGAGGTCCCGGGACCGCGACCGGGACCGGGACCGCGACCGGGACCGGGACCGGCACCGGTGACCGGGACTGGCATGGGACGACGGGTATGTTTATATTAAATTTTTTTAAAAATATTTATTGATTGACATTCATTTATTTTTTAATTTATTATGTATTAATTTTAATTATCACTTTCATCATTCAATTTATTGATTTTCAATAATTTATTTAGAAAATTCATTTTTCATTCATTAATTTTAACTGCCAAATTTTTGGGGGATCTCTTATTTTATTTTATTTTTTATATTTAGAAAAAAAAAATGAATTTTGTGATTTTGTCCCGAGGTCCTGGGACCGCGACCGGGACCGCGACCGGGACCGGAACCGGCACCGGTGACCGGGACTGGCATGGGACGACGGGTATGTTTATATTAATTTTTTTTCAAAATATTCATTGATTGACATTCATTTATTTCTTAATTTATTATGTATTAATTTTAATTATCACTTTCATCTTTCAATTTATTGATTTTCAATAATTTATTTAGAAAATTTATTTTTCATTCATTAATTTTAACTGCCAAATTTTTGGGGGATCTTTTATTTTATTTTATTTTTTATATTGAGAGAAAAACAATGAA
This sequence comes from Ametastegia equiseti, assembly GCA_963989295.1. Lineage (NCBI taxonomy): Eukaryota > Metazoa > Arthropoda > Insecta > Hymenoptera > Tenthredinidae > Ametastegia > Ametastegia equiseti. Next base: position 8,414,551 of record OZ022399.1, read on the forward strand.
TTATGTGATTTTGTCCCGAGGTCCCGGGACCGCGACCGGGACCGGGACCGCGACCGGGTCCGGGACCGGCACCGGTGACCGGGACTGGCATGGGACGACGGGTATGTTTTTATTAATTTTTTTCAAAAATATTCATTGATCGACATTCATTTATTTCTCAATTTATTATGTATTAATTTTAATTATCACTTTCATCTTTCAATTTATTGATTTTCAATAATTTATTTAGAAAATTCATTTTGCATTCATCAATTTTAACTGCCAAATTTTTGGGGGATCTCTTATTTTATTTTATTTTTTATATTTAGAAAAAAAAAATGAATTTTGTGATTTTGTCCCGAGGTCCCGGGACCGCGACCGGGACCGGGACCGGCACCGGTGACCGGGACTGGCATGGGACGACGGGTATGTTTTTAATGATTTTTTTCAAAAATATTTATTGATTGACATTCATTTATTTTTTAATTTATTATGTATCAATTTTAATTATCACTTTCATCTTTCGATTTATTGATTTTCAATAATTTATTTAGAAAATTTATTTTTCATTCATTAATTTTAACTGCCAAATTTTTGGGGGATCTTTTATTTTATTTTATTTTTTATATTGAGAGAAAAACAATGAATTATGTGATTTTGTCCCGAGGTCCCGGGACCGCGACCGGGACCGGGACCGCGACCGGGTCCGGGACCGGCACCGGTGACCGGGACTGGCATGGGACGACGGGTATGTTTTTATTAATTTTTTTCAAAAATATTCATTGATCGACATTCATTTATTTCTCAATTTATTATGTATTAATTTTAATTATCACTTTCATCTTTCAATTTATTGATTTTCAATAATTTATTTAGAAAATTCATTTTTCATTCATTAATTTTAATTGCCAAATTTTTGGGGGATCTTTAATTTTATTTTATTTTTCATATTTGGAAAAAAAATGAATTTTGTGATTTTGTCCCGAGGTCCCGGTCGCGGTCCCGGGACCGGGACCGGCACCGGTGACCGGGACTGGCATGGGACGACGGGTATGTTTATATTAATTTTTTTTTTAAATATCTATTGATTGACATTCATTTATTTTTTAATTTATTATGTATTAATTTTAATTATCACATTCATCTTTCAATTTATTGATTTTCAATAATTTATTTAGAAAATTTATTTTTCATTCATTAATTTTAATTGCCAAATTTTTGGGGGATCTTTCATTCTATTTTATTTTTCATATTTAGGAAAAAAAAAGGAATTTTGTGATTTTGTCCCGAGGTCCCGGGACCGCGACCGGGACCGGGACCGCGACCGGGACCGGGACCGGCACCGGTGACCGGGACTGGCATGGGACGACGGGTATGTTTTTATTAATTTTTTTCAAAAATATTCATTGATTGACATTCATTTATTTTTTAATTTATTATGTATTAATTTTAATTATCACTTTCATCTTTCAATTTATTGATTTTCAATAATTTATTCAGAAAATTCATTTTTCATTCATTAATTTTAACTGCCAAATTTTTGGCGGATCTTTTATTTTATTTTATTTTTCATATTTAGGAAAAAAAAATGAATTTTGTGATTTTGTCCCGAGGTCCCGGTCGCGGTCCCGGTCCCGGTCCCGGTCGCGGTCCCGGTCCCGGTCGCGGTCCCGGTCCCGGTCGCGGTCCCGGTCCCGGTCGCGGTCCCGGTCCCGGTCCCGGGCGACGACGTCGGCGACCGGGACCTCGACCGGGACCGGGACCGGGACCGGGACCGGGACCGGGACCGCGACCGGGACCGGGACCGGCACCGGTGACCGGGACTGGCATGGGACGACGGGTATGTTTATATTAATTTTTTTTAAAAATATTTATTGATTGACATTCATTTATTTTTTAATTTATTATGTATTAATTTTAATTATCACTTTCATCATTCAATTTATTGATTTTCAATAATTTATTTAGAAAATTCATTTTTCATTCATTAATTTTAACTGCCAAATTTTTGGGGGATCTTTTATTTCATTTTATTTTTCATATTTAGAAAAAAAAAATGAATTTTGTGATTTTGTCCCGAGGTCCCGGGACCGCGACCGGGACCGGGACCGGGACCGCGACCGGGACCGGGACCGGCACCGGTGACCGGGACTGGCATGGGACGACGGGTATGTTTTTATTAATTTTTTTCAAAAATATTCATTGATTGACATTCATTTATTTTTTAATTTATTATGTATTAATTTTAATTATCACTTTCATCTTTCAATTTATTGATTTTCAATAATTTATTTAGAAAATTCATTTTTCATTCATTAATTTTAACTGCCAAATTTTTGGCGGATCTTTTATTTTATTTTATTTTTCATATTTAGGAAAAAAAAATGAATTTTGTGATTTTGTCCCGAGGTCCCGGTCGCGGTCCCGGTCCCGGTCCCGGTCGCGGTCCCGGTCCCGGTCGCGGTCCCGGTCCCGGTCGCGGTCCCGGTCCCGGTCCCGGGCGACGACGTCGGCGACCGGGACCTCGACCGGGACCGGGACCGGGACCGGGACCGGGACCGGGACCGCGACCGGGACCGGGACCGGCACCGGTGACCGGGACTGGCATGGGACGACGGGTATGTTTATATTAATTTTTTTTAAAAATATTTATTGATTGACATTCATTTATTTTTTAATTTATTATGTATTAATTTTAATTATCACTTTCATCATTCAATTTATTGATTTTCAATAATTTATTTAGAAAATTCATTTTTCATTCATTAATTTTAACTGCCAAATTTTTGGGGGATCTTTTATTTTATTTTATTTTTCATATTTAGAAAAAAAAAATGAATTTTGTGATTTTGTCCCGAGGTCCCGGGACCGCGACCGGGACCGGGACCGGGACCGCGACCGGGACCGGGACCGGCACCGGTGACCGGGACTGGCATGGGACGACGGGTATGTTTATATTAATTTTTTTTAAAAATATTTATTGATTGACATTCATTCATTTTTTAATTTATTATGTATCAATTTCAATTATCACTTTCATCTTTCAATTTATTGATTTTCAATAATTTATTTAGAAAATTCATTTTCCATTCATTAATTTTAACTGCCAAATTTTTGGGGGATCTTTTATTTTATTTCATTTTTTATATTTAGAAAAAAAAAATGAATTTTGTGATTTTGTCCCGAGGTCCCGGGACCGCGACCGGGACCGGGACCGCGACCGGGACCGGGACCGCGACCGGGACCGGGACCGGCACCGGTGACCGGGACTGGCATGGGACGACGGGTATGTTTATATTATTTTTTTTTTTAAATATTCATTGATTGACATTCATTTATTTTTTAATTTATTATGTATTAATTTTAATTATCACTTTCATCATTCAATTTATTGATTTTCAATAATTTATTTAGAAAATTCATTTTGCATTCATCAATTTTAACTGCCAAATTTTTGGGGGATCTCTTATTTCATTTTATTTTTTATATTTAGAAAAAAAAAATGAATTTTGTGATTTTGTCCCGAGGTCCCGGGACCGCGACCGGGACCGGGACCGGCACCGGTGACCGGGACTGGCATGGGACAACGGGTATGTTTTTAATGATTTTTTTCAAAAATATTTATTGATTGACATTCATTTATTTTTTAATTTATTATGTATCAATTTTAATTATCACTTTCATCTTTCGATTTATTGATTTTCAATAATTTATTTAGAAAATTTATTTTTCATTCAATTATTTTAATTGCCAAATTTTTGGGAGATCTTTTATTTTATTTTATTTTTCATATTTGGAAAAAAAATGAATTTTGTGATTTTGTCCCGAGGTCCCGGTCGCGGTCCCGGGACCGGGACCGGCACCGGTGACCGGGACTGGCATGGGACGACGGGTATGTTTATATTAATTTTTTTTTCAAATATTTATTGATTGACATTCATTTATTTTTTAATTTATTATGTATTAATTTTAATTATCACTTTCATCTTTCAATTTATTGATTTTCAATAATTTATTTAGAAAATTCATTTTTCATTCATTAATTTTAACTGCCAAATTTTTGGGGGATCTTTTATTTTATTTTATTTTTCATATTTAGAAAAAAAAAATGAATTTTGTGATTTTGTCCCGAGGTCCCGGGACCGCGACCGGGACCGGGACCGCGACCGGGACCGGGACCGGCACCGGTGACCGGGACTGGCATGGGACGACGGGTATGTTTATATTAATTTTTTTTAAAAATATTTATTGATTGACATTCATTTATTTTTTAATTTATTATGTATTAATTTTAATTATCACTTTCATCTTTCAATTTATTGATTTTCAATAATTTATTTAGAAAATTTATTTTTCATTCATTAATTTTAACTGCCAAATTTTTGGGGGATCTTTTATTTTATTTTATTTTTTATATTGAGAGAAAAACAATGAATTATGTGATTTTGTCCCGAGGTCCCGGGACCGCGACCGGGACCGGGACCGCGACCGGGACCGGGACCGGCACCGGTGACCGGGACTGGCATGGGACGACGGGTATGTTTATATTAATTTTTTTTAAAAATATTTATTGATTGACATTCATTTATTTTTTAATTTATTATGTATTAATTTTAATTATCACTTTCATCATTCAATTTATTGATTTTCAATAATTTATTTAGAAAATTCATTTTTCATTCATTAATTTTAACTGCCAAATTTTTGGGGGATCTCTTATTTTATTTTATTTTTTATATTTAGAAAAAAAAAATGAATTTTGTGATTTTGTCCCGAGGTCCCGGGACCGCGACCGGGACCGGGACCGGGACCGCGACCGGGACCGGGACCGGCACCGGTGACCGGGACTGGCATGGGACGACGGGTATGTTTATATTAATTTTTTTTAAAAATATTTATTGATTGACATTCATTTATTTTTTAATTTATTATGTATCAATTTTAATTATCACTTTCATCTTTCAATTTATTGATTTTCAATAATTTATTTAGAAAATTCATTTTTCATTCATTAATTTTAACTGCCAAATTTTTGGCGGATCTTTTATTTTATTTTATTTTTCATATTTAGGAAAAAAAAATGAATTTTGTGATTTTGTCCCGAGGTCCCGGTCGCGGTCCCGGTCCCGGTCCCGGTCGCGGTCCCGGTCCCGGTCGCGGTCCCGGTCCCGGTCGCGGTCCCGGTCCCGGTCCCGGGCGACGACGTCGGCGACCGGGACCTCGACCGGGACCGGGACCGGGACCGGGACCGGGACCGGGACCGGGACCGGGACCGCGACCGGGACCGGGACCGGCACCGGTGACCGGGACTGGCATGGGACGACGGGTATGTTTATATTAATTTTTTTTTCAAATATTTATTGATTGACATTCATTTATTTTTTAATTTAATATGTATTAATTTTAATTATCACTTTCATCATTCAATTTATTGATTTTCAATAATTTATTCAGAAAATTCATTTTTCATTCATTAATTTTAACTGCCAAATTTTTGGGGGATCTTTTATTTTATTTTATTTTTCATATTTAGAAAAAAAAAATGAATTTTGTGATTTTGTCCCGAGGTCCCGGGACCGCGACCGGGACCGGGACCGGGACCGCGACCGGGACCGGGACCGGCACCGGTGACCGGGACTGGCATGGGACGACGGGTATGTTTATATTAATTTTTTTTAAAAATATTTGTTGATTGACATTCATTCATTTTTTAATTTATTATGTATCAATTTTAATTATCACTTTCATCTTTCAATTTATTGATTTTCAATAATTTATTTAGAAAATTCATTTTCCATTCATTAATTTTAACTGCCAAATTTTTGGGGGATCTTTTATTTTATTTCATTTTTTATATTTAGAAAAAAAAAATGAATTTTGTGATTTTGTCCCGAGGTCCCGGTCGCGGTCCCGGGACCGGGACCGGCACCGGTGACCGGGACTGGCATGGGACGACGGGTATGTTTATATTAATTTTTTTTTCAAATATTTATTGATTGACATTCATTTATTTTTTAATTTATTATGTATTAATTTTAATCATCACTTTCATCTTTCAATTTATTGATTTTCAATAATTTATTTAGAAAATTCATTTTTCATTCATTAATTTTAACTGCCAAATTTTTGGGGGATCTTTTATTTTATTCTATTTTTTATCTTTAGAAAAAAAAATTGAATTTTGTGATTTTGTCCCGAGGTCCCGGGACCGCGACCGGGACCGGGACCGCGACCGGGACCGGGACCGGCACCGGTGACCGGGACTGGCATGGGACGACGGGTATGTTTTTTTTAATTTTTTTCAAAAATATTCATTGATTGACATTCATTTATTTTTCAATTTATTATGTATTAATTTTAATTATCACTTTCATCTTTCAATTTATTGATTTTCAATAATTTATTTAGAAAATTCATTTTTCATTCATTAATTTTAACTGCCAAATTTTTGGCGGATCTTTTATTTTATTTTATTTTTCATATTTAGGAAAAAAAAATGAATTTTGTGATTTTGTCCCGAGGTCCCGGTCGCGGTCCCGGTCCCGGTCCCGGTCGCGGTCCCGGTCCCGGTCCCGGTCGAGGTCCCGGTCGCCGACGTCGTCGCCCGGGACCGGGACCGGGACCGCGACCGGGACCGGGACCGCGACCGGGACCGGGACCGGGACCGGGACCGGGACCGCGACCGGGACCGGGACCGGCACCGGTGACCGGGACTGGCATGGGACGACGGGTATGTTTATATTAATTTTTTTTTTTAATATTTATTGATTGACATTCATTTATTTTTTAATTTATTATGTATTAATTTCAATTATCACTTTCATCTTTCAATTTATTGATTTTCAATAATTTATTTAGAAAATTCATTTTCCATTCATTAATTTTAACTGCCAAATTTTTGGGGGATCTTTTATTTTATTTTATTTTTCATATTTGGAAAAAAAATGATCTTTGTGATTTTGTCCCGAGGTCCCGGTCGCGGTCCCGGGACCGGGACCGGCACCGGTGACCGGGACTGGCATGGGACGACGGGTATGTTTATATCAATTTTTTTTTCAAATATTTATTGATTGACATTCATTTATTTTTTAATTTATTATGTATTAATTTTAATTATCACTTTCATCTTTCAATTTATTGATTTTCAATAATTTATTTAGAAAATTCATTTTTCATTCATTAATTTTAACTGCCAAATTTTTGGGGGATCTTTTATTTTATTTTATTTTTCATATTTAGAAAAAAAAAATGAATTTTGTGATTTTGTCCCGAGGTCCCGGGACCGCGACCGGGACCGGGACCGCGACCGGGACCGGGACTGGCACCGGTGACCGGGACTGGCATGGGACGACGGGTATGTTTATATTAATTTTTTTTAAAAATATTTATTGATTGACATTCATTTATTTTTTAATTTATTATGTATTAATTTTAATTATCACTTTCATCATTCAATTTATTGATTTTCAATAATTTATTTAGAAAATTCATTTTTCATTCATTAATTTTAACTGCCAAATTTTTGGGGGATCTCTTATTTTATTTTATTTTTTATATTTAGAAAAAAAAAATGAATTTTGTGATTTTGTCCCGAGGTCCTGGGACCGCGACCGGGACCGCGACCGGGACCGGGACCGGCACCGGTGACCGGGACTGGCATGGGACGACGGGTATGTTTATATTAATTTTTTTTCAAAATATTCATTGATTGACATTCATTTATTTCTTAATTTATTATGTATTAATTTTAATTATCACTTTCATCTTTCAATTTATTGATTTTCAATAATTTATTTAGAAAATTTATTTTTCATTCATTAATTTTAACTGCCAAATTTTTGGGGGATCTTTTATTTTATTTTATTTTTTATATTGAGAGAAAAACAATGAATTATGTGATTTTGTCCCGAGGTCCCGGGACCGCGACCGGGACCGGGACCGCGACCGGGTCCGGGACCGGCACCGGTGACCGGGACTGGCATGGGACGACGGGTATGTTTTTATTAATTTTTTTCAAAAATATTCATTGATCGACATTCATTTATTTCTCAATTTATTATGTATTAATTTTAATTATCACTTTCATCTTTCAATTTATTGATTTTCAATAATTTATTTAGAAAATTCATTTTTCATTTATTAATTTTAATTGCCAAATTTTTGGGGGATCTTTAATTTTATTTTATTTTTCATATTTGGAAAAAAAATGAATTTTGTGATTTTGTCCCGAGGTCCCGGTCGCGGTCCCGGGACCGGGACCGGCACCGGTGACCGGGACTGGCATGGGACGACGGGTATGTTTATATTAATTTTTTTTTTAAATATTTATTGATTGACATTCATTTATTTTTTAATTTATTATGTATTAATTTTAATTATCACTTTCATCTTTCAATTTATTGATTTTCAATAATTCATTTAGAAAATTCATTTTTCATTCATTAATTTTAACTGCCAAATTTTTGGGGGATCTCTTATTTTATTTCATTTTTTATATTTAGAAAAAAAAAATGAATTTTGTGATTTTGTCCCGAGGTCCCGGGACCGCGACCGGGACCGGGACCGCGACCGGGACCGGGACCGGCACCGGTGACCGGGACTGGCATGGGAAGACGGGTATGTTTTTATTAATTTTTTTCAAAAATATTCATTGATTGACATTTATTTATTTTTTAATTTATCATGTATTAATTTTAATTATCACTTTCATCTTTCAATTTATTGATTTTCAATAATTTATTTAGAAAATTCATTTTTCATTCATTAATTTTAACTGCCAAATTTTTGGGGGATCTTTTATTTTATTTTATTTTTCATGTTTAGAAAAAAAAAATGAATTTTGTGATTTTGTCCCGAGGTCCCGGGACCGCGACCGGGACCGGGACCGCGACCGGGACCGGGACCGGCACCGGTGACCGGGACTGGCATGGGACGACGGGTATGTTTATATTATTTTTTTTTTTAAATATTTATTGATTGACATTCATTTATTTTTTAATTTATTATGTATTAATTTTAATTATCACTTTCATCATTCAATTTATTGATTTTCAATAATTTATTTAGAAAATTCATTTTGCATTCATCAATTTTAACTGCCAAATTTTTGGGGGATCTCTTATTTTATTTTATTTTTTATATTTAGAAAAAAAAAATGAATTTTGTGATTTTGTCCCGAGGTCCCGGGACCGCGACCGGGACCGGGACCGGCACCGGTGACCGGGACTGGCATGGGACGACGGGTATGTTTTTAATGATTTTTTCCAAAAATATTTATTGATTGACATTCATTTATTTTTTAATTTATTATGTATCAATTTTAATTATCACTTTCATCTTTCGATTTATTGATTTTCAATAATTTATTTAGAAAATTTATTTTTCATTCAATTATTTTAATTGCCAAATTTTTGGGGGATCTTTTATTTTATTTTATTTTTCATATTTGGAAAAAAAATGAATTTTGTGATTTTGTCCCGAGGTCCCGGTCGCGGTCCCGGGACCGGGACCGGCACCGGTGACCGGGACTGGCATGGGACGACGGGTATGTTTATATTAATTTTTTTTTCAAATATTTATTGATTGACATTCATTTATTTTTTAATTTATTATGTATTAATTTTAATTATCACTTTCATCTTTCAATTTATTGATTTTCAATAATTTATTTAGAAAATTCATTTTTCATTCATTAATTTTAACTGCCAAATTTTTGGGGGATCTTTTATTTTATTTTATTTTTCATATTTAGAAAAAAAAAATGAATTTTGTGATTTTGTCCCGAGGTCCCGGGACCGCGACCGGGACCGGGACCGCGACCGGGACCGGGACCGGCACCGGTGACCGGGACTGGCATGGGACGACGGGTATGTTTATATTAATTTTTTTTAAAAATATTTATTGATTGACATTCATTTATTTTTTAATTTATTATGTATTAATTTTAATTATCACTTTCATCATTCAATTTATTGATTTTCAATAATTTATTTAGAAAATTCATTTTTCATTCATTAATTTTAACTGCCAAATTTTTGGGGGATCTCTTATTTTATTTTATTTTTTATATTTAGAAAAAAAAAATGAATTTTGTGATTTTGTCCCGAGGTCCTGGGACCGCGACCGGGACCGCGACCGGGACCGGGACCGGCACCGGTGACCGGGACTGGCATGGGACGATGGGTATGTTTATATTAATTTTTTTTCAAAATATTCATTGATTGACATTCATTTATTTCTTAATTTATTATGTATTAATTTTAATTATCACTTTCATCTTTCAATTTATTGATTTTCAATAATTTATTTAGAAAATTTATTTTTCATTCATTAATTTTAACTGCCAAATTTTTGGGGGATCTTTTATTTTATTTTATTTTTTATATTGAGAGAAAAACAATGAATTATGTGATTTTGTCCCGAGGTCCCGGGACCGCGACCGGGACCGGGACCGCGACCGGGTCCGGGACCGGCACCGGTGACCGGGACTGGCATGGGACGACGGGTATGTTTTTATTAATTTTTTTCAAAAATATTCATTGATCGACATTCATTTATTTCTCAATTTATTATGTATTAATTTTAATTATCACTTTCATCTTTCAATTTATTGATTTTCAATAATTTATTTAGAAAATTCATTTTTCATTCATTAATTTTAATTGCCAAATTTTTGGGGGATCTTTAATTTTATTTTATTTTTCATATTTGGAAAAAAAATGAATTTTGTGATTTTGTCCCGAGGTCCCGGTCGCGGTCCCGGGACCGGGACCGGCACCGGTGACCGGGACTGGCATGGGACGACGGGTATGTTTATATTAATTTTTTTTTTAAATATCTATTGATTGACATTCATTTATTTTTTAATTTATTATGTATTAATTTTAATTATCACATTCATCTTTCAATTTATTGATTTTCAATAATTTATTTAGAAAATTTATTTTTCATTCATTAATTTTAATTGCCAAATTTTTGGGGGATCTTTTATTCTATTTTATTTTTCATATTTAGGAAAAAAAAAGGAATTTTGTGATTTTGTCCCGAGGTCCCGGGACCGCGACCGGGACCGGGACCGCGACCGGGACCGGGACCGGCACCGGTGACCGGGACTGGCATGGGACGACGGGTATGTTTTTATTAATTTTTTTCAAAAATATTCATTGATTGACATTCATTTATTTTTTAATTTATTATGTATTAATTTTAATTATCACTTTCATCTTTCAATTTATTGATTTTCAATAATTTATTGAGAAAATTCATTTTTCATTCATTAATTTTAACTGCCAAATTTTTGGCGGATCTTTTATTTTATTTTATTTTTCATATTTAGGAAAAAAAAATGAATTTTGTGATTTTGTCCCGAGGTCCCGGTCGCGGTCCCGGTCCCGGTCCCGGTCGCGGTCCCGGTCCCGGTCGCGGTCCCGGTCCCGGTCCCGGGCGACGACGTCGGCGACCGGGACCTCGACCGGGACCGGGACCGGGACCGGGACCGGGACCGGGACCGCGACCGGGACCGGGCCCGGCACCGGTGACCGGGACTGGCATGGGACGACGGGTATGTTTATATTAATTTTTTTTTAAAATATTTATTGATTGACATTCATTTATTTTTTAATTTATTATGTATTAATTTTAATTATCACTTTCATCATTCAATTTATTGATTTTCAATAATTTATTTAGAAAATTCATTTTTCATTCATTAATTTTAACTGCCAAATTTTTGGGGGATCTTTTATTTTATTTTATTTTTCATATTTAGAAAAAAAAAATGAATTTTGTGATTTTGTCCCGAGGTCCCGGTCGCGGTCCCGGGACCGGGACCGGCACCGGTGACCGGGACTGGCCTGGGACGACGGGTATGTTTATATTAATTTTTTTTTCAAATATTTATTGATTGACATTCATTTATTTTTTAATTTATTATGTATTAATTTTAATTATCACTTTCATCTTTCAATTTATTGATTTTCAATAATTTATTTAGAAAATTCATTTTTCATTCATTAATTTTAACTGCCAAATTTTTGGGGGATCGTTTATTTTATTTTATTTTTCATATTTAGAAAAAAAAAATGAATTTTGTGATTTTGTCCCGAGGTCCCGGGACCGCGACCGGGACCGGGACCGCGACCGGGACCGGGACCGCGACCGGGACCGGGACCGGCACCGGTGACCGGGACTGGCATGGGACGACGGGTATGTTTTTATTAATTTTTTTCAAAAATATTCATTGATTGACATTCATTTATTTTTTAATTTATTATGTATTAATTTTAATTATCACTTTCATCTTTCAATTTATTGATTTTCAATAATTTATTTAGAAAATTCATTTTTCATTCATTAATTTTAACTGCCAAATTTTTGGCGGATCTTTTATTTTATTTTATTTTTCATATTTAGGGAAAAAAAATGAATTTTGTGATTTTGTCCCGTGGTCCCGGTCGCGGTCCCGGTCCCGGTCCCGGTCGCGGTCCCGGTCCCGGTCGCGGTCCCGGTCCCGGTCGCGGTCCCGGTCCCGGTCGCGGTCCCGGTCCCGGTCCCGGGCGACGACGTCGGCGACCGGGACCTCGACCGGGACCGGGACCGGGACCGGGACCGGGACCGGGACCGGGACCGGGACCGGGACCGCGACCGGGACCGGGACCGCGACCGGGACCGGGACCGGCACCGGTGACCGGGACTGGCATGGGACGACGGGTATGTTTATATTAATTTTTTTTTAAAATATTTATTGATTGACATTCATTTATTTTTTAATTTATTATGTATTAATTTTAATTATCACTTTCATCTTTCAATTTATTGATTTTCAATAATTTATTTAGAAAATTCATTTTTCATTCATTAATTTTAACTGCCAAATTTTTGGGGGATCTTTTATTTTATTTTATTTTTCATATTTAGAAGAAAAAAATGAATTTTGTGATTTTGTCCCGAGGTCCCGGGACCGCGACCGGGACCGGGACCGCGACCGGGACCGGGACCGGCACCGGTGACCGGGACTGGCATGGGACGACGGGTATGTTTATATTAATTTTTTTTAAAAATATTTATTGATTGACATTCATTTATTTTTTAATTTATTATGTATTAATTTTAATTATCACTTTCATCATTCAATTTATTGATTTTCAATAATTTATTTAGAAAATTCATTTTTCATTCATTAATTTTAACTGCCAAATTTTTGGGGGATCTTTTATTTTATTTTATTTTTCATATTTAGAAAAAAAAAATGAATTTTGTGATTTTGTCCCGAGGTCCCGGGACCGCGACCGGGACCGGGACCGGGACCGCGACCGGGACCGGGACCGGCACCGGTGACCGGGACTGGCATGGGACGACGGGTATGTTTATATTAATTTTTTTTAAAAATATTTATTGATTGACATTCATTCATTTTTTAATTTATTATGTATCAATTTCAATTATCACTTTCATCTTTCAATTTATTGATTTTCAATAATTTATTTAGAAAATTCATTTTCCATTCATTAATTTTAACTGCCAAATTTTTGGGGGATCTTTTATTTTATTTCATTTTTTATATTTAGAAAAAAAAAATGAATTTTGTGATTTTGTCCCGAGGTCCCGGGACCGCGACCGGGACCGGGACCGCGACCGGGACCGGGACCGCGACCGGGACCGGGACCGGCACCGGTGACCGGGACTGGCATGGGACGACGGGTATGTTTATATTATTTTTTTTTTTAAATATTCATTGATTGACATTCATTTATTTTTTAATTTATTATGTATTAATTTTAATTATCACTTTCATCATTCAATTTATTGATTTTCAATAATTTATTTAGAAAATTCATTTTGCATTCATCAATTTTAACTGCCAAATTTTTGGGGGATCTCTTATTTCATTTTATTTTTTATATTTAGAAAAAAAAAATGAATTTTGTGATTTTGTCCCGAGGTCCCGGGACCGCGACCGGGACCGGGACCGGCACCGGTGACCGGGACTGGCATGGGACAACGGGTATGTTTTTAATGATTTTTTTCAAAAATATTTATTGATTGACATTCATTTATTTTTTAATTTATTATGTATCAATTTTAATTATCACTTTCATCTTTCGATTTATTGATTTTCAATAATTTATTTAGAAAATTTATTTTTCATTCAATTATTTTAATTGCCAAATTTTTGGGAGATCTTTTATTTTATTTTATTTTTCATATTTGGAAAAAAAATGAATTTTGTGATTTTGTCCCGAGGTCCCGGTCGCGGTCCCGGGACCGGGACCGGCACCGGTGACCGGGACTGGCATGGGACGACGGGTATGTTTATATTAATTTTTTTTTCAAATATTTATTGATTGACATTCATTTATTTTTTAATTTATTATGTATTAATTTTAATTATCACTTTCATCTTTCAATTTATTGATTTTCAATAATTTATTTAGAAAATTCATTTTTCATTCATTAATTTTAACTGCCAAATTTTTGGGGGATCTTTTATTTTATTTTATTTTTCATATTTAGAAAAAAAAAATGAATTTTGTGATTTTGTCCCGAGGTCCCGGGACCGCGACCGGGACCGGGACCGCGACCGGGACCGGGACCGGCACCGGTGACCGGGACTGGCATGGGACGACGGGTATGTTTATATTAATTTTTTTTAAAAATATTTATTGATTGACATTCATTTATTTTTTAATTTATTATGTATTAATTTTAATTATCACTTTCATCTTTCAATTTATTGATTTTCAATAATTTATTTAGAAAATTTATTTTTCATTCATTAATTTTAACTGCCAAATTTTTGGGGGATCTTTTATTTTATTTTATTTTTTATATTGAGAGAAAAACAATGAATTATGTGATTTTGTCCCGAGGTCCCGGGACCGCGACCGGGACCGGGACCGCGACCGGGACCGGGACCGGCACCGGTGACCGGGACTGGCATGGGACGACGGGTATGTTTATATTAATTTTTTTTAAAAATATTTATTGATTGACATTCATTTATTTTTTAATTTATTATGTATTAATTTTAATTATCACTTTCATCATTCAATTTATTGATTTTCAATAATTTATTTAGAAAATTCATTTTTCATTCATTAATTTTAACTGCCAAATTTTTGGGGGATCTCTTATTTTATTTTATTTTTTATATTTAGAAAAAAAAAATGAATTTTGTGATTTTGTCCCGAGGTCCCGGGACCGCGACCGGGACCGGGACCGGGACCGCGACCGGGACCGGGACCGGCACCGGTGACCGGGACTGGCATGGGACGACGGGTATGTTTATATTAATTTTTTTTAAA
Organism: Ametastegia equiseti; assembly: GCA_963989295.1. NCBI lineage: Eukaryota > Metazoa > Arthropoda > Insecta > Hymenoptera > Tenthredinidae > Ametastegia > Ametastegia equiseti. Next base: position 8,429,832 of record OZ022399.1, read on the forward strand.
AATATTTATTGATTGACATTCATTTATTTTTTAATTTATTATGTATCAATTTTAATTATCACTTTCATCTTTCAATTTATTGATTTTCAATAATTTATTTAGAAAATTCATTTTTCATTCATTAATTTTAACTGCCAAATTTTTGGCGGATCTTTTATTTTATTTTATTTTTCATATTTAGGAAAAAAAAATGAATTTTGTGATTTTGTCCCGAGGTCCCGGTCGCGGTCCCGGTCCCGGTCCCGGTCGCGGTCCCGGTCCCGGTCGCGGTCCCGGTCCCGGTCGCGGTCCCGGTCCCGGTCCCGGGCGACGACGTCGGCGACCGGGACCTCGACCGGGACCGGGACCGGGACCGGGACCGGGACCGGGACCGGGACCGGGACCGCGACCGGGACCGGGACCGGCACCGGTGACCGGGACTGGCATGGGACGACGGGTATGTTTATATTAATTTTTTTTTCAAATATTTATTGATTGACATTCATTTATTTTTTAATTTAATATGTATTAATTTTAATTATCACTTTCATCATTCAATTTATTGATTTTCAATAATTTATTCAGAAAATTCATTTTTCATTCATTAATTTTAACTGCCAAATTTTTGGGGGATCTTTTATTTTATTTTATTTTTCATATTTAGAAAAAAAAAATGAATTTTGTGATTTTGTCCCGAGGTCCCGGGACCGCGACCGGGACCGGGACCGGGACCGCGACCGGGACCGGGACCGGCACCGGTGACCGGGACTGGCATGGGACGACGGGTATGTTTATATTAATTTTTTTTAAAAATATTTGTTGATTGACATTCATTCATTTTTTAATTTATTATGTATCAATTTTAATTATCACTTTCATCTTTCAATTTATTGATTTTCAATAATTTATTTAGAAAATTCATTTTCCATTCATTAATTTTAACTGCCAAATTTTTGGGGGATCTTTTATTTTATTTCATTTTTTATATTTAGAAAAAAAAAATGAATTTTGTGATTTTGTCCCGAGGTCCCGGTCGCGGTCCCGGGACCGGGACCGGCACCGGTGACCGGGACTGGCATGGGACGACGGGTATGTTTATATTAATTTTTTTTTCAAATATTTATTGATTGACATTCATTTATTTTTTAATTTATTATGTATTAATTTTAATCATCACTTTCATCTTTCAATTTATTGATTTTCAATAATTTATTTAGAAAATTCATTTTTCATTCATTAATTTTAACTGCCAAATTTTTGGGGGATCTTTTATTTTATTCTATTTTTTATCTTTAGAAAAAAAAATTGAATTTTGTGATTTTGTCCCGAGGTCCCGGGACCGCGACCGGGACCGGGACCGCGACCGGGACCGGGACCGGCACCGGTGACCGGGACTGGCATGGGACGACGGGTATGTTTTTTTTAATTTTTTTCAAAAATATTCATTGATTGACATTCATTTATTTTTCAATTTATTATGTATTAATTTTAATTATCACTTTCATCTTTCAATTTATTGATTTTCAATAATTTATTTAGAAAATTCATTTTTCATTCATTAATTTTAACTGCCAAATTTTTGGCGGATCTTTTATTTTATTTTATTTTTCATATTTAGGAAAAAAAAATGAATTTTGTGATTTTGTCCCGAGGTCCCGGTCGCGGTCCCGGTCCCGGTCCCGGTCGCGGTCCCGGTCCCGGTCCCGGTCGAGGTCCCGGTCGCCGACGTCGTCGCCCGGGACCGGGACCGGGACCGCGACCGGGACCGGGACCGCGACCGGGACCGGGACCGGGACCGGGACCGGGACCGCGACCGGGACCGGGACCGGCACCGGTGACCGGGACTGGCATGGGACGACGGGTATGTTTATATTAATTTTTTTTTTTAATATTTATTGATTGACATTCATTTATTTTTTAATTTATTATGTATTAATTTCAATTATCACTTTCATCTTTCAATTTATTGATTTTCAATAATTTATTTAGAAAATTCATTTTCCATTCATTAATTTTAACTGCCAAATTTTTGGGGGATCTTTTATTTTATTTTATTTTTCATATTTGGAAAAAAAATGATCTTTGTGATTTTGTCCCGAGGTCCCGGTCGCGGTCCCGGGACCGGGACCGGCACCGGTGACCGGGACTGGCATGGGACGACGGGTATGTTTATATCAATTTTTTTTTCAAATATTTATTGATTGACATTCATTTATTTTTTAATTTATTATGTATTAATTTTAATTATCACTTTCATCTTTCAATTTATTGATTTTCAATAATTTATTTAGAAAATTCATTTTTCATTCATTAATTTTAACTGCCAAATTTTTGGGGGATCTTTTATTTTATTTTATTTTTCATATTTAGAAAAAAAAAATGAATTTTGTGATTTTGTCCCGAGGTCCCGGGACCGCGACCGGGACCGGGACCGCGACCGGGACCGGGACTGGCACCGGTGACCGGGACTGGCATGGGACGACGGGTATGTTTATATTAATTTTTTTTAAAAATATTTATTGATTGACATTCATTTATTTTTTAATTTATTATGTATTAATTTTAATTATCACTTTCATCATTCAATTTATTGATTTTCAATAATTTATTTAGAAAATTCATTTTTCATTCATTAATTTTAACTGCCAAATTTTTGGGGGATCTCTTATTTTATTTTATTTTTTATATTTAGAAAAAAAAAATGAATTTTGTGATTTTGTCCCGAGGTCCTGGGACCGCGACCGGGACCGCGACCGGGACCGGGACCGGCACCGGTGACCGGGACTGGCATGGGACGACGGGTATGTTTATATTAATTTTTTTTCAAAATATTCATTGATTGACATTCATTTATTTCTTAATTTATTATGTATTAATTTTAATTATCACTTTCATCTTTCAATTTATTGATTTTCAATAATTTATTTAGAAAATTTATTTTTCATTCATTAATTTTAACTGCCAAATTTTTGGGGGATCTTTTATTTTATTTTATTTTTTATATTGAGAGAAAAACAATGAATTATGTGATTTTGTCCCGAGGTCCCGGGACCGCGACCGGGACCGGGACCGCGACCGGGTCCGGGACCGGCACCGGTGACCGGGACTGGCATGGGACGACGGGTATGTTTTTATTAATTTTTTTCAAAAATATTCATTGATCGACATTCATTTATTTCTCAATTTATTATGTATTAATTTTAATTATCACTTTCATCTTTCAATTTATTGATTTTCAATAATTTATTTAGAAAATTCATTTTTCATTTATTAATTTTAATTGCCAAATTTTTGGGGGATCTTTAATTTTATTTTATTTTTCATATTTGGAAAAAAAATGAATTTTGTGATTTTGTCCCGAGGTCCCGGTCGCGGTCCCGGGACCGGGACCGGCACCGGTGACCGGGACTGGCATGGGACGACGGGTATGTTTATATTAATTTTTTTTTTAAATATTTATTGATTGACATTCATTTATTTTTTAATTTATTATGTATTAATTTTAATTATCACTTTCATCTTTCAATTTATTGATTTTCAATAATTCATTTAGAAAATTCATTTTTCATTCATTAATTTCAACTGCCAAATTTTTGGGGGATCTCTTATTTTATTTCATTTTTTATATTTAGAAAAAAAAAATGAATTTTGTGATTTTGTCCCGAGGTCCCGGGACCGCGACCGGGACCGGGACCGCGACCGGGACCGGGACCGGCACCGGTGACCGGGACTGGCATGGGAAGACGGGTATGTTTTTATTAATTTTTTTCAAAAATATTCATTGATTGACATTTATTTATTTTTTAATTTATCATGTATTAATTTTAATTATCACTTTCATCTTTCAATTTATTGATTTTCAATAATTTATTTAGAAAATTCATTTTTCATTCATTAATTTTAACTGCCAAATTTTTGGGGGATCTTTTATTTTATTTTATTTTTCATGTTTAGAAAAAAAAAATGAATTTTGTGATTTTGTCCCGAGGTCCCGGGACCGCGACCGGGACCGGGACCGCGACCGGGACCGGGACCGGCACCGGTGACCGGGACTGGCATGGGACGACGGGTATGTTTATATTATTTTTTTTTTTAAATATTTATTGATTGACATTCATTTATTTTTTAATTTATTATGTATTAATTTTAATTATCACTTTCATCATTCAATTTATTGATTTTCAATAATTTATTTAGAAAATTCATTTTGCATTCATCAATTTTAACTGCCAAATTTTTGGGGGATCTCTTATTTTATTTTATTTTTTATATTTAGAAAAAAAAAATGAATTTTGTGATTTTGTCCCGAGGTCCCGGGACCGCGACCGGGACCGGGACCGGCACCGGTGACCGGGACTGGCATGGGACGACGGGTATGTTTTTAATGATTTTTTCCAAAAATATTTATTGATTGACATTCATTTATTTTTTAATTTATTATGTATCAATTTTAATTATCACTTTCATCTTTCGATTTATTGATTTTCAATAATTTATTTAGAAAATTTATTTTTCATTCAATTATTTTAATTGCCAAATTTTTGGGGGATCTTTTATTTTATTTTATTTTTCATATTTGGAAAAAAAATGAATTTTGTGATTTTGTCCCGAGGTCCCGGTCGCGGTCCCGGGACCGGGACCGGCACCGGTGACCGGGACTGGCATGGGACGACGGGTATGTTTATATTAATTTTTTTTTCAAATATTTATTGATTGACATTCATTTATTTTTTAATTTATTATGTATTAATTTTAATTATCACTTTCATCTTTCAATTTATTGATTTTCAATAATTTATTGAGAAAATTCATTTTTCATTCATTAATTTTAACTGCCAAATTTTTGGGGGATCTTTTATTTTATTTTATTTTTCATATTTAGAAAAAAAAAATGAATTTTGTGATTTTGTCCCGAGGTCCCGGGACCGCGACCGGGACCGGGACCGCGACCGGGACCGGGACCGGCACCGGTGACCGGGACTGGCATGGGACGACGGGTATGTTTATATTAATTTTTTTTAAAAATATTTATTGATTGACATTCATTTATTTTTTAATTTATTATGTATTAATTTTAATTATCACTTTCATCATTCAATTTATTGATTTTCAATAATTTATTTAGAAAATTCATTTTTCATTCATTAATTTTAACTGCCAAATTTTTGGGGGATCTCTTATTTTATTTTATTTTTTATATTTAGAAAAAAAAAATGAATTTTGTGATTTTGTCCCGAGGTCCTGGGACCGCGACCGGGACCGCGACCGGGACCGGGACCGGCACCGGTGACCGGGACTGGCATGGGACGATGGGTATGTTTATATTAATTTTTTTTCAAAATATTCATTGATTGACATTCATTTATTTCTTAATTTATTATGTATTAATTTTAATTATCACTTTCATCTTTCAATTTATTGATTTTCAATAATTTATTTAGAAAATTTATTTTTCATTCATTAATTTTAACTGCCAAATTTTTGGGGGATCTTTTATTTTATTTTATTTTTTATATTGAGAGAAAAACAATGAATTATGTGATTTTGTCCCGAGGTCCCGGGACCGCGACCGGGACCGGGACCGCGACCGGGTCCGGGACCGGCACCGGTGACCGGGACTGGCATGGGACGACGGGTATGTTTTTATTAATTTTTTTCAAAAATATTCATTGATCGACATTCATTTATTTCTCAATTTATTATGTATTAATTTTAATTATCACTTTCATCTTTCAATTTATTGATTTTCAATAATTTATTTAGAAAATTCATTTTTCATTCATTAATTTTAATTGCCAAATTTTTGGGGGATCTTTAATTTTATTTTATTTTTCATATTTGGAAAAAAAATGAATTTTGTGATTTTGTCCCGAGGTCCCGGTCGCGGTCCCGGGACCGGGACCGGCACCGGTGACCGGGACTGGCATGGGACGACGGGTATGTTTATATTAATTTTTTTTTTAAATATCTATTGATTGACATTCATTTATTTTTTAATTTATTATGTATTAATTTTAATTATCACATTCATCTTTCAATTTATTGATTTTCAATAATTTATTTAGAAAATTTATTTTTCATTCATTAATTTTAATTGCCAAATTTTTGGGGGATCTTTTATTCTATTTTATTTTTCATATTTAGGAAAAAAAAAGGAATTTTGTGATTTTGTCCCGAGGTCCCGGGACCGCGACCGGGACCGGGACCGCGACCGGGACCGGGACCGGCACCGGTGACCGGGACTGGCATGGGACGACGGGTATGTTTTTATTAATTTTTTTCAAAAATATTCATTGATTGACATTCATTTATTTTTGAATTTATTATGTATTAATTTTAATTATCACTTTCATCTTTCAATTTATTGATTTTCAATAATTTATTGAGAAAATTCATTTTTCATTCATTAATTTTAACTGCCAAATTTTTGGCGGATCTTTTATTTTATTTTATTTTTCATATTTAGGAAAAAAAAATGAATTTTGTGATTTTGTCCCGAGGTCCCGGTCGCGGTCCCGGTCCCGGTCCCGGTCGCGGTCCCGGTCCCGGTCGCGGTCCCGGTCCCGGTCCCGGGCGACGACGTCGGCGACCGGGACCTCGACCGGGACCGGGACCGGGACCGGGACCGGGACCGGGACCGCGACCGGGACCGGGCCCGGCACCGGTGACCGGGACTGGCATGGGACGACGGGTATGTTTATATTAATTTTTTTTAAAAATATTTATTGATTGACATTCATTTATTTTTTAATTTATTATGTATTAATTTTAATTATCACTTTCATCATTCAATTTATTGATTTTCAATAATTTATTTAGAAAATTCATTTTTCATTCATTAATTTTAACTGCCAAATTTTTGGGGGATCTCTTATTTTATTTTATTTTTTATATTTAGAAAAAAAAAATGAATTTTGTGATTTTGTCCCGAGGTCCCGGGACCGCGACCGGGACCGGGACCGGGACCGCGACCGGGACCGGGACCGGCACCGGTGACCGGGACTGGCATGGGACGACGGGTATGTTTATATTAATTTTTTTTAAAAATATTTATTGATTGACATTCATTTATTTTTTAATTTATTATGTATCAATTTTAATTATCACTTTCATCTTTCAATTTATTGATTTTCAATAATTTATTTAGAAAATTCATTTTTCATTCATTAATTTTAACTGCCAAATTTTTGGCGGATCTTTTATTTTATTTTATTTTTCATATTTAGGAAAAAAAAATGAATTTTGTGATTTTGTCCCGAGGTCCCGGTCGCGGTCCCGGTCCCGGTCCCGGTCGCGGTCCCGGTCCCGGTCGCGGTCCCGGTCCCGGTCGCGGTCCCGGTCCCGGTCCCGGGCGACGACGTCGGCGACCGGGACCTCGACCGGGACCGGGACCGGGACCGGGACCGGGACCGGGACCGGGACCGGGACCGCGACCGGGACCGGGACCGGCACCGGTGACCGGGACTGGCATGGGACGACGGGTATGTTTATATTAATTTTTTTTTCAAATATTTATTGATTGACATTCATTTATTTTTTAATTTAATATGTATTAATTTTAATTATCACTTTCATCATTCAATTTATTGATTTTCAATAATTTATTCAGAAAATTCATTTTTCATTCATTAATTTTAACTGCCAAATTTTTGGGGGATCTTTTATTTTATTTTATTTTTCATATTTAGAAAAAAAAAATGAATTTTGTGATTTTGTCCCGAGGTCCCGGGACCGCGACCGGGACCGGGACCGGGACCGCGACCGGGACCGGGACCGGCACCGGTGACCGGGACTGGCATGGGACGACGGGTATGTTTATATTAATTTTTTTTAAAAATATTTGTTGATTGACATTCATTCATTTTTTAATTTATTATGTATCAATTTTAATTATCACTTTCATCTTTCAATTTATTGATTTTCAATAATTTATTTAGAAAATTCATTTTCCATTCATTAATTTTAACTGCCAAATTTTTGGGGGATCTTTTATTTTATTTCATTTTTTATATTTAGAAAAAAAAAATGAATTTTGTGATTTTGTCCCGAGGTCCCGGTCGCGGTCCCGGGACCGGGACCGGCACCGGTGACCGGGACTGGCATGGGACGACGGGTATGTTTATATTAATTTTTTTTTCAAATATTTATTGATTGACATTCATTTATTTTTTAATTTATTATGTATTAATTTTAATCATCACTTTCATCTTTCAATTTATTGATTTTCAATAATTTATTTAGAAAATTCATTTTTCATTCATTAATTTTAACTGCCAAATTTTTGGGGGATCTTTTATTTTATTCTATTTTTTATCTTTAGAAAAAAAAATTGAATTTTGTGATTTTGTCCCGAGGTCCCGGGACCGCGACCGGGACCGGGACCGCGACCGGGACCGGGACCGGCACCGGTGACCGGGACTGGCATGGGACGACGGGTATGTTTTTTTTAATTTTTTTCAAAAATATTCATTGATTGACATTCATTTATTTTTCAATTTATTATGTATTAATTTTAATTATCACTTTCATCTTTCAATTTATTGATTTTCAATAATTTATTTAGAAAATTCATTTTTCATTCATTAATTTTAACTGCCAAATTTTTGGCGGATCTTTTATTTTATTTTATTTTTCATATTTAGGAAAAAAAAATGAATTTTGTGATTTTGTCCCGAGGTCCCGGTCGCGGTCCCGGTCCCGGTCCCGGTCGCGGTCCCGGTCCCGGTCCCGGTCGAGGTCCCGGTCGCCGACGTCGTCGCCCGGGACCGGGACCGGGACCGCGACCGGGACCGGGACCGCGACCGGGACCGGGACCGGGACCGGGACCGGGACCGCGACCGGGACCGGGACCGGCACCGGTGACCGGGACTGGCATGGGACGACGGGTATGTTTATATTAATTTTTTTTTTTAATATTTATTGATTGACATTCATTTATTTTTTAATTTATTATGTATTAATTTCAATTATCACTTTCATCTTTCAATTTATTGATTTTCAATAATTTATTTAGAAAATTCATTTTCCATTCATTAATTTTAACTGCCAAATTTTTGGGGGATCTTTTATTTTATTTTATTTTTCATATTTGGAAAAAAAATGATCTTTGTGATTTTGTCCCGAGGTCCCGGTCGCGGTCCCGGGACCGGGACCGGCACCGGTGACCGGGACTGGCATGGGACGACGGGTATGTTTATATCAATTTTTTTTTCAAATATTTATTGATTGACATTCATTTATTTTTTAATTTATTATGTATTAATTTTAATTATCACTTTCATCTTTCAATTTATTGATTTTCAATAATTTATTTAGAAAATTCATTTTTCATTCATTAATTTTAACTGCCAAATTTTTGGGGGATCTTTTATTTTATTTTATTTTTCATATTTAGAAAAAAAAAATGAATTTTGTGATTTTGTCCCGAGGTCCCGGGACCGCGACCGGGACCGGGACCGCGACCGGGACCGGGACTGGCACCGGTGACCGGGACTGGCATGGGACGACGGGTATGTTTATATTAATTTTTTTTAAAAATATTTATTGATTGACATTCATTTATTTTTTAATTTATTATGTATTAATTTTAATTATCACTTTCATCATTCAATTTATTGATTTTCAATAATTTATTTAGAAAATTCATTTTTCATTCATTAATTTTAACTGCCAAATTTTTGGGGGATCTCTTATTTTATTTTATTTTTTATATTTAGAAAAAAAAAATGAATTTTGTGATTTTGTCCCGAGGTCCTGGGACCGCGACCGGGACCGCGACCGGGACCGGGACCGGCACCGGTGACCGGGACTGGCATGGGACGACGGGTATGTTTATATTAATTTTTTTTCAAAATATTCATTGATTGACATTCATTTATTTCTTAATTTATTATGTATTAATTTTAATTATCACTTTCATCTTTCAATTTATTGATTTTCAATAATTTATTTAGAAAATTTATTTTTCATTCATTAATTTTAACTGCCAAATTTTTGGGGGATCTTTTATTTTATTTTATTTTTTATATTGAGAGAAAAACAATGAATTATGTGATTTTGTCCCGAGGTCCCGGGACCGCGACCGGGACCGGGACCGCGACCGGGTCCGGGACCGGCACCGGTGACCGGGACTGGCATGGGACGACGGGTATGTTTTTATTAATTTTTTTCAAAAATATTCATTGATCGACATTCATTTATTTCTCAATTTATTATGTATTAATTTTAATTATCACTTTCATCTTTCAATTTATTGATTTTCAATAATTTATTTAGAAAATTCATTTTTCATTTATTAATTTTAATTGCCAAATTTTTGGGGGATCTTTAATTTTATTTTATTTTTCATATTTGGAAAAAAAATGAATTTTGTGATTTTGTCCCGAGGTCCCGGTCGCGGTCCCGGGACCGGGACCGGCACCGGTGACCGGGACTGGCATGGGACGACGGGTATGTTTATATTAATTTTTTTTTTAAATATTTATTGATTGACATTCATTTATTTTTTAATTTATTATGTATTAATTTTAATTATCACTTTCATCTTTCAATTTATTGATTTTCAATAATTCATTTAGAAAATTCATTTTTCATTCATTAATTTTAACTGCCAAATTTTTGGGGGATCTCTTATTTTATTTCATTTTTTATATTTAGAAAAAAAAAATGAATTTTGTGATTTTGTCCCGAGGTCCCGGGACCGCGACCGGGACCGGGACCGCGACCGGGACCGGGACCGGCACCGGTGACCGGGACTGGCATGGGAAGACGGGTATGTTTTTATTAATTTTTTTCAAAAATATTCATTGATTGACATTTATTTATTTTTTAATTTATCATGTATTAATTTTAATTATCACTTTCATCTTTCAATTTATTGATTTTCAATAATTTATTTAGAAAATTCATTTTTCATTCATTAATTTTAACTGCCAAATTTTTGGGGGATCTTTTATTTTATTTTATTTTTCATGTTTAGAAAAAAAAAATGAATTTTGTGATTTTGTCCCGAGGTCCCGGGACCGCGACCGGGACCGGGACCGCGACCGGGACCGGGACCGGCACCGGTGACCGGGACTGGCATGGGACGACGGGTATGTTTATATTATTTTTTTTTTTAAATATTTATTGATTGACATTCATTTATTTTTTAATTTATTATGTATTAATTTTAATTATCACTTTCATCATTCAATTTATTGATTTTCAATAATTTATTTAGAAAATTCATTTTGCATTCATCAATTTTAACTGCCAAATTTTTGGGGGATCTCTTATTTTATTTTATTTTTTATATTTAGAAAAAAAAAATGAATTTTGTGATTTTGTCCCGAGGTCCCGGGACCGCGACCGGGACCGGGACCGGCACCGGTGACCGGGACTGGCATGGGACGACGGGTATGTTTTTAATGATTTTTTCCAAAAATATTTATTGATTGACATTCATTTATTTTTTAATTTATTATGTATCAATTTTAATTATCACTTTCATCTTTCGATTTATTGATTTTCAATAATTTATTTAGAAAATTTATTTTTCATTCAATTATTTTAATTGCCAAATTTTTGGGGGATCTTTTATTTTATTTTATTTTTCATATTTGGAAAAAAAATGAATTTTGTGATTTTGTCCCGAGGTCCCGGTCGCGGTCCCGGGACCGGGACCGGCACCGGTGACCGGGACTGGCATGGGACGACGGGTATGTTTATATTAATTTTTTTTTCAAATATTTATTGATTGACATTCATTTATTTTTTAATTTATTATGTATTAATTTTAATTATCACTTTCATCTTTCAATTTATTGATTTTCAATAATTTATTGAGAAAATTCATTTTTCATTCATTAATTTTAACTGCCAAATTTTTGGGGGATCTTTTATTTTATTTTATTTTTCATATTTAGAAAAAAAAAATGAATTTTGTGATTTTGTCCCGAGGTCCCGGGACCGCGACCGGGACCGGGACCGCGACCGGGACCGGGACCGGCACCGGTGACCGGGACTGGCATGGGACGACGGGTATGTTTATATTAATTTTTTTTAAAAATATTTATTGATTGACATTCATTTATTTTTTAATTTATTATGTATTAATTTTAATTATCACTTTCATCATTCAATTTATTGATTTTCAATAATTTATTTAGAAAATTCATTTTTCATTCATTAATTTTAACTGCCAAATTTTTGGGGGATCTCTTATTTTATTTTATTTTTTATATTTAGAAAAAAAAAATGAATTTTGTGATTTTGTCCCGAGGTCCTGGGACCGCGACCGGGACCGCGACCGGGACCGGGACCGGCACCGGTGACCGGGACTGGCATGGGACGATGGGTATGTTTATATTAATTTTTTTTCAAAATATTCATTGATTGACATTCATTTATTTCTTAATTTATTATGTATTAATTTTAATTATCACTTTCATCTTTCAATTTATTGATTTTCAATAATTTATTTAGAAAATTTATTTTTCATTCATTAATTTTAACTGCCAAATTTTTGGGGGATCTTTTATTTTATTTTATTTTTTATATTGAGAGAAAAACAATGAATTATGTGATTTTGTCCCGAGGTCCCGGGACCGCGACCGGGACCGGGACCGCGACCGGGTCCGGGACCGGCACCGGTGACCGGGACTGGCATGGGACGACGGGTATGTTTTTATTAATTTTTTTCAAAAATATTCATTGATCGACATTCATTTATTTCTCAATTTATTATGTATTAATTTTAATTATCACTTTCATCTTTCAATTTATTGATTTTCAATAATTTATTTAGAAAATTCATTTTTCATTCATTAATTTTAATTGCCAAATTTTTGGGGGATCTTTAATTTTATTTTATTTTTCATATTTGGAAAAAAAATGAATTTTGTGATTTTGTCCCGAGGTCCCGGTCGCGGTCCCGGGACCGGGACCGGCACCGGTGACCGGGACTGGCATGGGACGACGGGTATGTTTATATTAATTTTTTTTTTAAATATCTATTGATTGACATTCATTTATTTTTTAATTTATTATGTATTAATTTTAATTATCACATTCATCTTTCAATTTATTGATTTTCAATAATTTATTTAGAAAATTTATTTTTCATTCATTAATTTTAATTGCCAAATTTTTGGGGGATCTTTTATTCTATTTTATTTTTCATATTTAGGAAAAAAAAAGGAATTTTGTGATTTTGTCCCGAGGTCCCGGGACCGCGACCGGGACCGGGACCGCGACCGGGACCGGGACCGGCACCGGTGACCGGGACTGGCATGGGACGACGGGTATGTTTTTATTAATTTTTTTCAAAAATATTCATTGATTGACATTCATTTATTTTTGAATTTATTATGTATTAATTTTAATTATCACTTTCATCTTTCAATTTATTGATTTTCAATAATTTATTGAGAAAATTCATTTTTCATTCATTAATTTTAACTGCCAAATTTTTGGCGGATCTTTTATTTTATTTTATTTTTCATATTTAGGAAAAAAAAATGAATTTTGTGATTTTGTCCCGAGGTCCCGGTCGCGGTCCCGGTCCCGGTCCCGGTCGCGGTCCCGGTCCCGGTCGCGGTCCCGGTCCCGGTCCCGGGCGACGACGTCGGCGACCGGGACCTCGACCGGGACCGGGACCGGGACCGGGACCGGGACCGGGACCGCGACCGGGACCGGGCCCGGCACCGGTGACCGGGACTGGCATGGGACGACGGGTATGTTTATATTAATTTTTTTTTAAAATATTTATTGATTGACATTCATTTATTTTTTAATTTATTATGTATTAATTTTAATTATCACTTTCATCATTCAATTTATTGATTTTCAATAATTTATTTAGAAAATTCATTTTTCATTCATTAATTTTAACTGCCAAATTTTTGGGGGATCTTTTATTTTATTTTATTTTTCATATTTAGAAAAAAAAAATGAATTTTGTGATTTTGTCCCGAGGTCCCGGTCGCGGTCCCGGGACCGGGACCGGCACCGGTGACCGGGACTGGCCTGGGACGACGGGTATGTTTATATTAATTTTTTTTTCAAATATTTATTGATTGACATTCATTTATTTTTTAATTTATTATGTATTAATTTTAATTATCACTTTCATCTTTCAATTTATTGATTTTCAATAATTTATTTAGAAAATTCATTTTTCATTCATTAATTTTAACTGCCAAATTTTTGGCGGATCTTTTATTTTATTTTATTTTTCATATTTAGGGAAAAAAAATGAATTTTGTGATTTTGTCCCGTGGTCCCGGTCGCGGTCCCGGTCCCGGTCCCGGTCGCGGTCCCGGTCCCGGTCGCGGTCCCGGTCCCGGTCGCGGTCCCGGTCCCGGTCCCGGGCGACGACGTCGGCGACCGGGACCTCGACCGGGACCGGGACCGGGACCGGGACCGGGACCGGGACCGGGACCGGGACCGGGACCGCGACCGGGACCGGGACCGCGACCGGGACCGGGACCGGCACCGGTGACCGGGACTGGCATGGGACGACGGGTATGTTTATATTAATTTTTTTTTAAAATATTTATTGATTGACATTCATTTATTTTTTAATTTATTATGTATTAATTTTAATTATCACTTTCATCTTTCAATTTATTGATTTTCAATAATTTATTTAGAAAATTCATTTTTCATTCATTAATTTTAACTGCCAAATTTTTGGGGGATCTTTTATTTTATTTTATTTTTCATATTTAGAAGAAAAAAATGAATTTTGTGATTTTGTCCCGAGGTCCCGGGACCGCGACCGGGACCGGGACCGCGACCGGGACCGGGACCGGCACCGGTGACCGGGACTGGCATGGGACGACGGGTATGTTTATATTAATTTTTTTTAAAAATATTTATTGATTGACATTCATTTATTTTTTAATTTATTATGTATTAATTTTAATTATCACTTTCATCATTCAATTTATTGATTTTCAATAATTTATTTAGAAAATTCATTTTGCATTCATTAATTTTAACTGCCAAATTTTTGGGGGATCTCTTATTTTATTTTATTTTTTATATTTAGAAAAAAAAAATGAATTTTGTGATTTTGTCCCGAGGTCCCGGGACCGCGACCGGGACCGGGACCGCGACCGGGACCGGGACCGGCACCGGTGACCGGGACTGGCATGGGACGACGGGTATGTTTATATTAATTTTTTTTAAAAATATTTATTGATTGACATTCATTTATTTTTTAATTTATTATGTATTAATTTTAATTATCACTTTCATCATTCAATTTATTGATTTTCAATAATTTATTTAGAAAATTCATTTTTCATTCATTAATTTTAACTGCCAAATTTTTGGGGGATCTCTTATTTTATTTTATTTTTTATATTTAGAAAAAAAAAATGAATTTTGTGATTTTGTCCCGAGGTCCTGGGACCGCGACCGGGACCGCGACCGGGACCGGGACCGGCACCGGTGACCGGGACTGGCATGGGACGACGGGTATGTTTATATTAATTTTTTTTCAAAATATTCATTGATTGACATTCATTTATTTCTTAATTTATTATGTATTAATTTCAATTATCACTTTCATCTTTCAATTTATTGATTTTCAATAATTTATTTAGAAAATTTATTTTTCATTCATTAATTTTAACTGCCAAATTTTTGGGGGATCTTTTATTTTATTTTATTTTTTATATTGAGAGAAAAACAATGAATTATGTGATTTTGTCCCGAGGTCCCGGGACCGCGACCGGGACCGGGACCGCGACCGGGACCGGGACCGCGACCGGGTCCGGGACCGGCACCGGTGACCGGGACTGGCATGGGACGACGGGTATGTTTTTATTAATTTTTTTCAAAAATATTCATTGATCGACATTCATTTATTTCTCAATTTATTATGTATTAATTTTAATTATCACTTTCATCTTTCAATTTATTGATTTTCAATAATTTATTTAGAAAATTCATTTTTCATTCATTAATTTTAATTGCCAAATTTTTGGGGGATCTTTAATTTTATTTTATTTTTCATATTTGGAAAAAAAATGAATTTTGTGATTTTGTCCCGAGGTCCCGGTCGCGGTCCCGGGACCGGGACCGGCACCGGTGACCGGGACTGGCATGGGACGACGGGTATGTTTATATTAATTTTTTTTTTAAATATTTATTGATTGACATTCATTTATTTTTTAATTTATTATGTATTAATTTTAATTATCACTTTCATCTTTCAATTTATTGATTTTCAATAATTTATTTAGAAAATTCATTTTTCATTCATTAATTTTAACTGCCAAATTTTTGGGGGATCTTTTATTTTATTTTATTTTTCATATTTAGAAAAAAAAAATGAATTTTGTGATTTTGTCCCGAGGTCCCGGGACCGCGACCGGGACCGGGACCGCGACCGGGACCGGGACCGGCACCGGTGACCGGGACTGGCATGGGACGACGGGTATGTTTATATTAATTTTTTTTTAAAATATTTATTGATTGACATTCATTTATTTTTTAATTTATTATGTATTAATTTTAATTATCACTTTCATCTTTCAATTTATTGATTTTCAATAATTTATTTAGAAAATTCATTTTCCATTCATTAATTTTAACTGCCAAATTTTTGGGGGATCTTTTATTTTATTTTATTTTTCATATTTAGAAGAAAAAAATGAATTTTGTGATTTTGTCCCGAGGTCCCGGGACCGCGACCGGGACCGGGACCGCGACCGGGACCGGGACCGCGACCGGGACCGGGACCGGCACCGGTGACCGGGACTGGCATGGGACGACGGGTATGTTTATATTAATTTTTTTTAAAAATATTGATTGATTGACATTCATTTATTTTTTAATTTATTATGTATTAATTTTAATTATCACTTTCATCATTCAATTTATTGATTTTCAATAATTTATTTAGAAAATTCATTTTGCATTCATTAATTTTAACTGCCAAATTTTTGGGGGATCTCTTATTTTATTTTATTTTTTATATTTAGAAAAAAAAAATGAATTTTGTGATTTTGTCCCGAGGTCCCGGGACCGCGACCGGGACCGGGACCGCGACCGGGACCGGGACTGGCATGGGACGACGGGTATGTTTATATTAATTTTTTTTTTAAATATTTATTGATTGACATTCATTTATTTTTTAATTTATTATGTATTAATTTTAATTATCACTTTCATCTTTCAATTTATTGATTTTCAATAATTTATTTAGAAAATTCATTTTTCATTCATTAATTTTAACTGCCAAATTTTTGGGGGATCTTTTATTTTATTTTATTTTTCATATTTAGAAAAAAAAAATGAATTTTGTGATTTTGTCCCGAGGTCCCGGGACCGCGACCGGGACCGGGACCGCGACCGGGACCGGGACCGGCACCGGTGACCGGGACTGGCATGGGACGACGGGTATGTTTATATTAATTTTTTTTAAAAATATTGATTGATTGACATTCATTTATTTTTTAATTTATTATGTATTAATTTTAATTATCACTTTCATCATTCAATTTATTGATTTTCAATAATTTATTTAGAAAATTCATTTTCCATTCATTAATTTTAACTGCCAAATTTTTGGGGGATCTTTTATTTTATTTTATTTTTTATATTTAGAAAAAAAAAATGAATTTTGTGATTTTGTCCCGAGGTCCCGGTCGCGGTCCCGGGACCGGGACCGGCACCGGTGACCGGGACTGGCATGGGACGACGGGTATGTTTATATTAATTTTTTTTAAAAATATTTATTGATTGACATTCATTTATTTTTTAATTTATTATGTATTAATTTTAATTATCACTTTCATCTTTCAATTTATTGATTTTCAATAATTTATTTAGAAAATTCATTTTTCATTCATTAATTTTAATTGCCAAATTTCTTACGTCTTACATCTTAATCTAAATCGTCTAAATCGTCTTACGTTTCACATCTTACGTCTGACGTCTGACGTCTCACGTCTTACGTTTTCATTCTTTCGCAGTCTCCATTACCATAGTAACCAAGATTACCCATAATTCCTTGAATTTGGTTACCATGGCAACGGGAAATTCCGGGAATTCTGGGTAATTCCAGGAATTTTGGGTAATTCCGGGAAATCCCCGTTGCCATGGTAACCAAGATTACCCAGAATTCCCTACGATCGTCTTTTGTTTATTCTGGGAAAAACCCATGGAATTCTGGGAAAAACCCATTGAATTCTGGGAAAAACCCATGGAATTCTGGGAAAACCCAAGGCATTCTCGGAAAAACCCATCATTACCCAGAATTCCCTACGATCGTCTTTTGTTTATGACTGACACGGCGGCGGCGGCGGCGGCGGCGGCGGCGGCGGTGGCGGTGATATATCTTTATAATATAGAGAGATATATACAGGTGGGTATAAGCTTTTGTGGAAATTTGTCTCTACGTATAGCCGTTTCCAACGAGTTTTCATCCCCATCACCTGAAACGACGTTTCGAGTCTTAGAGGCTCCTTAAGCATCCTTAAACTCGTTATATTCATATATCACAAATATATACGTCCCACACGCTTTTTTCTTGCTCTGCATAATACGACCCTCGAAACTCGTGTCTTATGTCTATACCTGAATACATAAAAATCGTGTATGTAGACGCGTTAGGGGATGGTGGCCTTATAAGGGCGGAGGTAAGGCGGGGATGATAAAATCGCACGATTTTCGGCAGAAATATAAGCCGTAATCGAAAGGAGCTTGCGGTAACGGGGATTTTCGATATCCTAACGCGCTCGCTAGAGTACCGCGGAGTTTGATAAAACAGTATTCTCGAGTTATTATCGACGGTTCTATTCCACCCTCCCGAAAAGAAAAGCGGTTGGGGTAGCTAGCTGGCTAGCAACCCCCTAGCGGTAAGTTTTCCGAGGATCCCTTATAAGCCGCGTCGCACGTGCCGGGAACATCCGAAGCTGCGGTCGGACCAACTCGGGAATGACCTGCAGATACTCGATCGAAATTCTGACCGGCTAACCTTCGTGCAGCGACACTCCACGTGGTCCTTATACCAGCCACCTAACTCGACCGCGCTTATCATTCCGCAGAGAAGAGAAGAATTCAACGATTCATGCAGCAACCCCCCATCCACCGCAAGTTCACGGTCGAAGTACGTGCGACTCCCTATTATTTCCTTCTTCCGCGGTGTTCGAGCCGCGCAACTATATATAGCTATTACTTTCCCCAATTTCTTGGCCGTGACTATCGCAAAACTTGCGATCACGCGGCAGTCCCAAAAGTCGCGGGAAAAACTCGGAATTTATAGTTTCACCATATTATTCGGTATTCTATCGATTTATTTTTTATAATAGAAATGCGATCTGCACTTCTCGCAAAACCGTAAAAAGCTCTCCGTACAACGACGAATATATCGAAGGCTAAGGACCGGAAGGGTGTATATCCCTAGAGAAAAAAAAAAAAAAAAAAAAAAAATCGTCAGATTCCAATGGATCTACGCGTTTCTATAAATTTCAAGACGATTTCGATATAAGAGAAAATAAAAATTTTTTTTTACGGATATATTCGCCCTTCATTATTTTGACAGAGGAAGAAATTCTGTGGAAACAAAGTTTCGCGGTCAAACTGGTGTCTATGAATTTTGGGGGGGAGGGGGGGGGGGGGGGGAGTAGAGTAAGAAGAGGGGTTTGTCGCAGATCTGTCGTAAAAGTGTTATGAAAATGTAAGAAACTGCGTGTGATAGCCCACGTTTAGAAGAGAGTTCGGAAAAATTGGGTAGTTTTCGTCAAATGATCCTAAAAGTTGGAGTTTGAGAGTTTTCTTCTTCTTCTTCTTCTTTTTCTTCTTCGCCTGGGCAAGTCGCGAGTCTTAGCGATTCGTTTGAACGAAAAACCCTTAACTCTTGTCAATTTTCGAACGCTTTATATCGGAAAAAATTCAAAATTAACGCCGACAGGCTTTGCAGATACCCAGAAACAAAAGAAAAAAAAAAATGCGCGAGTCTTTTCGCGTTCAAATTTCTCTCAATTTTTTTGCCTTTTTTGATTTTTATATTCTTTCTTTGTTTCTTTTTCTTATTCTTTATCGCATTTATAGTTTACGACGTTCGCGTTAACTCTATCACGGCTGAAGTCAAGCGGAGAATATTGATTCGCGGTAAAATTGCGAAGTAACGTAAGACGAGAGAGATATCTAGTAGTTGAGCAGATGGCGAGTTATAGAGATACGCGGTATACATATATATATATATGTCTGTAACAGACGCGTGTCGCCAAAACATGGAGTAATAATATGTTCCAATGTCCAATTGCGGACGAATTCACGTTTGTCTTTGGTGTTTGATTTTCATTTTTGTCATTTCATTTTTTCCTTCTTCTTCTTTTTACCTCTAAATTTTTTTCATTCAGTTTCCTTAATTTTTCCTTATTTTATTTTAATGTTGCAGACGCTAGTCGTTCGCGGCATGCTGCTTCTGCTTCTGGTTCATACTTGTGCTGCTGGTTGCTTGCTTGCTTGCTTGCCTGCTCCGTTTTTCGTCCTAATATATAAGCGCATGCGTCGCGACGCCCCGTTGCAAATATGTGGCGTCGTGACGCTCACAGACGCCCAGTAACTCCCGCATCCCAGCACAGTGTACCGTGCCACATTCTGCCCCGTAGCTTATACCCACTATATACCGTCGGCGCCCTTTCTCTTTGTTGCCATCATGACACCAGACTCCTTAGTAGCAAATTGTTCAATGTTTAACAACGTCAGAAGATGTGGACATTCCTAAAAGGTAAATTGACATAAGAAATTTCCAATTATTCATCATTTTTTTTTTTTTTTTTTTTTTTTCTCCACCAGTTTATCTCCTTCCCTTTATTTATTTATTTATTTATTCTTTTTCATCCGAATCGAATCTGAATTCTCATGTTCGTTGTCCTTTGAAATTATCAATGAATATATCAGTGTCTGGATTTCGTGCGATGAACCGCGCTGAGTCGGTATCATTGAAACGTGTGAAATTTCGTTGGAAACTACCCCCTTGGGGAGGGGATGGGGGGGGGGGGATGAATTCTGATTTCGTACCGTCGGTTTTAGACCGTGTTTGGGAAAAAAAAAAAAAAAAAATCGTCTAGCCATAGCGTGTCGTAATTCCCAGTTATTTTCCATGCTGTATAAGAGTTTGATATATGTATACGCGTCATGAGGTGAATTTTGCGCTCAAGTCTACGTCGGAGTTTAATTAGGGTAATTAGCAAAGCTTACGCGTCGATATAAGCCACGAGCGTGTGAAAAAGCGTGATATGTATATGTATATCTGGGAAACCGAGGTTATAGCCACCCTTAGGTTAAAAATTGTCTATAACAAGCATAGGAGATATATATATGTATATATAATAACGGTTCGATGGTAGGTTTAATCTCTTGTCTGAATAAATTTGCATTCGTGCTTTTTGGCTGTCAAAATTCGTGATTGATCGCACCTTGCCGAGTCTCGAGGGCCTTAGGCTAGCAGGTATGTAACTCGAAGCATAACAACAACGTAGTGCGATATATACAAGAGCCGATAATCACTCAGCTGTATAGAAAAAACCCTCGATAGAGATATATAATTCGTGAAATTTGGGAAGAAAAAAAAAAAAAAAAAACAGTCCCTTAAATCAGTACTTAAAATCCAAAAAACCTTAGGAGCTCCTACTAGCCGGCTGTCATGGCTTCCTGCAGGCACCCCTAGCGCTCGATCCTTATTTCCCCTGTCCCATTCTTCGGTCTTTATATTTCAGCTCCTTTTCACCACGCTGTCCTTTTCGTCTCCCGATTAATTAACCCCAAGGAAAATATATCCCCTCGCGGATTATCCAAAGGTGAAAAACTGACCGGTGTCCTAAGGGATGAAAATGATATTCGCGAAACGGACTCGAGACAAAATAAAAGGTAAAAGGAGTGTGATCGGGGGCTTGTGTCTCGTGGAAACAGCTGTTGGACCGCTAATATGATTCAGAGCACGTTCTGGCTTTGGGGTCAGACCGGGACTCCCGGCACTTTGCAAATTAGATAAACTTTAAGACGACCGCAAGTGGCGGAATCGTTTATATACGTATTAATTCCGTTTCTGTTTTTATAGCTATAGTTGTTGTTTTATTTTCATTTTATTCGTTTTTTGTAGGGAATTTTTTTTTTTTCTTTGATTTCTTCGTCCTTTAGGGAATTTCTTCGTTTTTTTTTTGTTTTTTTTTTTCTTCTTCTTTCATCTTCTTTTCAACTCCATGCGATTCTGTATATATATATATATACTTCGAGGTGTTTTAATGCTTAACATCGGGTGAGATTTTATTGATGCGATTCTGTTTGATTGAATGCGAAACGCTCGCCGGCGATCCCCGCCCTGTTCGGCGGCCACCGGCAGCTGCCGCACCCTCGCCGCTTTGACATGCGCCATGACCTGCATACCCATGGTTACACTTTACCCCCGTCTCGTCATCCCCTTCTATACATATATATATATATATAATATGTATATATATATATAACAGGGCATGCCATGCTTGCGTACACACATGTGATGATGCTGCTTTATATTCTTCAAATCGTACCTAACATGTACATACATATACGTACTACATACCTAGATACAAAAACCCATTCACATATACCTGTATATATCCAAATGCATTATGCCATAGCCGCAGGCGAGTGCTAGAGGAAGATATAATTGTCTAGGGATCTACTATAGTCGTTTTGTTCTTCTCTACTTCGTATGAAAATGTTCTATCTATCTGAAAACTTACGCTGTTGATGTTTTTTTTTTTTGTGTTGGTTTTTTTTTTGTTTTTTTTTGGCTTCTTTTCTCTAATTTTGGTATTTTTAATTACGATGATGCACCCGTGGCAAATGTGCGGTTGTCGGGAATTTTGAGATATATGTGAAAACCGCGGTTATATAACATGCACTGTAGAAAATTTGCGGTATACATGGAATATATCATGCTGTAGAGAATGTAGCTTGATGTCATTCTGAAACTATTTCAGGTTATCCTAGTATGCTATTCCGACACTAAAAATGTGTTCGTTTTACACAAATAATTGAGTTACACCGAACTGTATAGGTACTGGAGTTTTTTCAATCGGTAAATGCTTCTCTAAGCTCCAACCTGATTGATTTAAGGTAATCCAGTGCAGTACAATTCCTGTAAAACGAACAAATTTTCTATTTTGACGGATCATACCGTAGAAAAAGCGGCTATCTAGCAAAAGTCGCTTGAAAAACCGACTATATCTCAAGTTTTGCTGAAAAAAAACGGCTATCTCGAATTTTGCTTGGTTAACCTGGCTATTCTCGCGAGCGAATTCGAAATCACTCTGTAGCGCTATTGACTTGTCATGCAACTACAGAGCGATTTCAGAATCACTCGCGAGAATAGCCCGCGGTTATTAAAATAAAATTTGAAATAGATGGTTTTTCAAGCTACTTCTGAGATATCCGCTTTTTCTACGCACAGCCATAGAATTTAAGGTTAATTCCGCTTTACAGCGAATTGAACATACGAATATCGTTCCACACAGCTGTACGATCTATGCTGCTGGAGAATATATTAACCCGGCCATTTTTTTTTTGTTTTTTTTTTTTTTTTTTGGTTTTTTTTTCATCTTTTTCGGACTGTGTTTACCTCACATGATGGAAATATTATAGAGTGAGAAAGGGGGTGAGGGGGCATGTTGTACATACATAGCGAGCAGGGATTTTATCCCTAATGAGAAGGTCTCGGTATAAGCTATATAGCCTATATGTATAACTCCCACGCGATATCTCCTCCTTGCGAAAACGCGTATTCGCACATCGCGGGGGTGTCGAGCTGACATAAGCCCCGAGCCCCCCGCGATTGGCGTGACGTTCCAACATTTCCGGTACGAAGAACAAGAGGAAAAAAAAAAGAGAAAAGGAAAAAATAAATAGGAATAGATAAAAGAAAAACTAGAGACAGAAAATATGACCGGAAACTGATCAAATCTATACAATGTCCACTACCCGCAACAGCGGTATAATAATCTTCGTCGCATTTCTCGATCGAGAAATATAATATTGTACATATATATATATGTGTTATATTATATATACTTTATATATATATATACTTACAACTTTCGGTTCCGTTAAGGCTTTACAACTTTTCCACAACTTAAATGCAATCGAAGTTTGCCTACCCGGATGGAAAGGGATTTTCGACTCTCGCCACTCTCTCTATCTATCTATCTCTCTCTCTTTCTCTCTCTCTCTCTCTTGCTTTGATGATATTTGCAGGCAATTAGCTAGACCTCTCGGGGGGTTGATGATAATTGTGTTGTTTAACCCCCTTCCTGGCTCGGAATGTCATGCTGCGTATAATATCCTGCCGGTTTTTTTTTTTTGTTTTTTTTTTTTTTTTTTTCTTTTGCCGTTCTTCATCTCCTTCCTCTTCTTCATTTTCGTTCTCCTATATAATAACGGTGATCAGTCTGAATCTATTTCGATCGTGTGAAAGGTTAACCGGAAATTGGTATATATATATAGAGAGAGAGAAAGAGAGAGAGAGGAGAGAGAGAGAGCAGTTCATGAACAGACAGACAAACTGACTGACGGACGGATCCTGGGGTGTTCTTCACAAGGATATATAGAATTATAGGACTGTGTCAACTCGAGCTGATCAAATCGATATATAGTAATAAAGGGGATAGCTTATATAGAAGTGGTATATAGAATAGAAACCTCTTCTACTATACGTGAGCTGGAAGTTGAATGAATAGCTAATAGGCGAGTATCACGCGAAAACAAACAACCACTGGCTAGAGAAAATAATCCCACAGCTTCCGAATACATAACCGCGTTATACTTTCCTCACTGGGTATGTATATATATACAGATATCAGTTACTGATCGATAACGCACGACTCTTGATCGACCACGTTATATCATTGATCATCTCTGTTTATTTATTTATTTATTTTATATTTTTTTTTTTCTCCCATTTTTCGTTAGGGATCGAACTGAATTTACGTGATAATTGACCCTTCAGATGCTATCAGAACGTAATATAATCGATTGCTCGCGAAGTCAGAAGGACTTTCGTATACTAATTCATCGTAAACGCGTAGAATAGGGACTTATCATTTTTTGCCTCATCGATCATATGGGTTCTTATAACATCTACATATAGAGGCAAAGGAGGCCCTACCGGGCAAAGTGGACCGCTTCCTGGATATTTTTCGTATTATTTTCAAAATTGAACAAACGTTATATGAATTTATTTATTTTTTGGCGTCACGAGACTTCTGATAACCGAATTAAATATATTTTACGAAAAATAGAAGAAAGGGCTGGCAAAGTGGGCGTACTAAGGAAATAATGGCACGAGTTGAGATTTCAATCGTTGGATCTGCTGATTTTGCTGATTTTTAACCCTTTTCCTAAAAATATGGGGCTTTTCTGTCCGATTGGTTTGCATCGAATCACTAATTTCCCTGCATTACGCATGATTCTCATGTAATTAACTTATTGGACATTAAAATTTTCCGAAAACAAAATACAGATATTGATTCTATAAAGTTGAAAGTATATTCGTAAATTTTTTGACATTTTTCGGACCATACTTTGAATAGGGGAAAAAATCGTCCGTCTCGAAAGCTCCATATTTGTAGGAATCAAGTGCCATTTTTCACATGACATGGGGTTAAGGGGGACAGGGTTAATTTGCAATTAAAATATAGTAAATTTGAAGTGAAAAGTCTCCGGTTAAAAGTAAATTAATATTCATTAATATATTTGTTATGTTTGTCAATTTTGAAAAAAAATTTCAAAAATATTTAGGGGGACCCACTTTTCTCACAATTTTCGAACTTTGCGATAGACGCTCGTCTTCGGTCAGGTTGTCGTTCTTTAGTCGAAACCTGAAGATTCATCGATTAAAATCTCAATTAGGAACATTATTTCGTATGAATATATAGGCCCACTTCACCCGTCCCTCCCCTGCCCCGAATTATTTCGATTTATCCCGCATATCCACAGAGCGAAAACGATTGATTCTTGATTCACTTTTCAAAAGGACAAATGGATTTTTTATCAATCTTTTTGTTTTCATTTTCCTTATCGATACACACGCATATAATATCAATTCATTGCTCTAATACACCGTCAAGCAAAAAATTCTCTATGAGAAAGTTTACGAAAACTCTTTGACTATTATAGAACTAGACTTATATACCGTTGGATCGAATATTTTATATACACAAAGATGAATAATATGCGAGGGTTGCGAGGATTGACAGGGTACAATGATCCGATCGAATGTTTGACACGTGTTCGTAACTTACGCTTTGATGTTAAAAATAGTGTCATTTTTTTTTCTCTTTTTTTTCCTTTTTTTTTCTTTTTCATTTTTTTTTTTTTTTTTTTTTTTTTCAATCCAAGTAATCGCGTTTATATATATGTATTATAGCTACGCCAAAGCATTTTTGATTTTTTCATCTCGTAACAGGAAGTGTATTACGTTTCCTTTCCGAGCTTCCTGGAAACGCGTGAGACACGTAGGAAAAAGTGAAAAAGAAAAACTGAAAAATCAATAAATAAATGAAGAAAAGTAGGAAGAAGAAGAAGAAGAATAAGAAGAAGAAAACGGAAATGATTTATTTACTCTACATTATGGCATTGCTTCCGTCGTAGAAATACGTATCTTCCGTATATACATATATCTATAACTATATTGTATATATATACTGTACAGGGGCTAGACAGTCATATGGCGTTTGTTATGCAGCCCCCTGCGCCGTAGATCGTCGTAGGATATATCCTTATGGGTTATATTAGTCCGGATCGACCCGTGTCGCACCAAACCCCCCTTCAACCCCCAGACGAACAAGTATAACTATATCTATAATCATAACCGTTTGGCGGTTTCGAAGAGCCACAGACGCGAGCGAAACTTCCGGTTTTCGCCACCCCCCTCCCCACGACATATATATGATCCTATCCTGTATCCCGAAGTGAAAGGACCTTCCAGGATGCGATACCTTATACTCACACGAACGAGTATAATTCGAACGTATTTCTAATTCGCATACGTCACTTTTACTATCCCCCGTTTAGTATTTTGTTCACTTTTTTTTTACCTCATAGTCTCTCAGTTTCTTCCTGTTTTTCTTCAATGGTATTTTTTTTTCTCTCTCTTTTTTTTTACTCCCTTTTTTGTTAATCCTGAGAATATTACCAGCGTCTTCGATACCTGGAACCTACAACCCTCGACAGGTGGGCGCGAGGGCTCGTTTCAAATTCTCAAAGGTTGACGCGCGTGGCAAGGCGAGTATATCGAGGAAAGGGGGGAAAAAAAAAGCTCGCGAAATAGGGGGATATATATATATTTTTTTCATTGCTACAGGTTGAAAAAAAAATTTAGAATTCACTTGGCAAGGGGGATGGATCTTTGTATGGATTTATTTCTGAAATATGTATACGACTGTGTATATTACGCCCTTATAATATACCAACAGGCTATACTATACTTTATACAGTACGTAAAAAAGAGTTATAAGGTTTGATTTTGATACTTAGGTTATATATATATTTACGTGAAATTGATGCCGAGGGGAAAACATTTCACATATAGGTATATAATATGTATACATATTCTCAAGAATCTTGTTTCTCGCTTTTTGAGATTCAAGAACCCGTTGACTATACCTACCGAAATCTCTGCAGTCTTGGCAGTTCTTTTGATTAATTCAAAGCTCACGTCTGCCGAGCTTTACATTATAGATACTCGATCTTCTCCTCCAGAGGTCCAGGGGCATCTCGCAATACAAGAAAACGAGATTAAACGTCCGGTATATATGATTCCCACCGCGATTTGATCTCGAATAAATATTTGAACTTTACTTTAGTTCACTGTTCCAAATATTGGAATGAATAATACGTACCATCTACCTGTAAATTTGTGTACATTAGACCCTGTCCTTAAGAAGGGCAAAATTGAATTTTATTGGTCTCACCCCCAAATTGGTTCGAAATAATTCAAAAACAATGTCAGAATTTTTTGGATTTTTCTTTGCATATTTACCTATCTCTAGGAAGCCTTATCTTTTCCCATGTAAGAAAAGCATTGATTTTTCGTGGTTTTCAGCATTTTTTTTTTTTTTTTTTTATCGTTGCCTTAATTATTAGCCAAAAAATCGTAAATTCTAGGGAAATATTGACAGTAATGTTACTTTTTTTTTCGTATTTTTTTGAATCCGATACAAGCATTTTTGGGTTAGATCCATCACATCTTTATTCTCTGCATGTTGCGAAAAACGCGGAAAAAAGACGATATTTGGAGTTTTGGCTTTTTGGATTTTTAGCTTTTGGAATTTCGAAACTTCGGTGTTTTTTCATTTCAAGTTTTTCAAATTGGCTACGTGGAAAAAATCTTTCTAAAAACTCGATTGAGTCAGTATAGTATGAAAATTCGGAATTTCGACCCTTCGCAGCTTCTGAAATTCGAAATCTCAATCCAGCCCCGCTTACGTGTACAACACGCGAACAAAAGTTGTGTTATTTTATATATATATTCGAGATAGGTAGATGTGTGTTTGTTTGTGATAAAGAAATGACTTTTGAATGACTTTGGCGATGAACGCTTCCATGCGGGATCCTCAAACTCGATATAAAGATTTACGTTTCCACGGATATTTGACTTTTGAGAAACCGTTTTATATTTATATTGCCTCTATACGGGTATGACATATATATTATATATTATATATACCTACTCCCCCAAGTGTATATTATACAATATACATATATGTATTTATACTTTTTTATATCTTTTTACAGTTTTCCGCATCTCTTCTCGACTTCGTTTCTGATTCATTCTTTATCTATATACAGGTATATTATAGGCATACGCGTGTCTATACCCTGGAAAAATTACACATAGAATTATATCTTCGATTATCGCCTCACTCAACGAATTTGTCTTTTCATCGTCAAACATGAAAAGCTCGAGCTTTTCACGAAGCGGCTTCACGGGGGGAAAACTTCGTTTCCCGGAATACATATAAAATTATGTGAGCGAATCGTAAATACCGTTATGTATTTATATATAATATATATCTACATTAAACCTGGGAAATGGGACTCGTGTACCTTATGAAAGATAGAAAGAGACGATTTATAGAGAGAGAGAGAGAGAAAACTCGCGTACAGAGTGAAAGACGACATCGCGCTTTGGATCCACTTTGAGTAATTATTTATCGAGAAGAAAACTTGGTGTATGGGGCGCTTCTCGTTAAAGAGAATTAAAAAATTGTCGACGTAACTCGTGTATACCATGAGATATAGGCAAGTACCTATGTGGCTCTGAAGACTGATATTCTGTAAAGCATGTAAATATATACGGATGAGAACAGGAAGGCAGGCAGGCAGGCAGGCAGGCAGGCAGGCAGGCAGGCAGGAAAATGTCGAAGGTAGTAAAAGGCGCAGCCACGAGAGTCACAAGGCTGAAAGTCACAGCGATATAATAAAATTATGAACTAAGATCGAATTATGAAACTCCACTTTGCACCACAATTTCCTTTCGCCTCATCGGTGTCATTAAAACTCAACGAGGGAAAACTCTTAGGAAGTTGTATATATCTATACACACAAATACATTGACTATACCCTGCTGTAGCCCTGTTATTTCCACGTTAGACTTTACGCTAAGTTTCTTAACGATATTAACGATCGATTAAGGTGTTAATCACCCGGCTGCACGGATATAAAACAATATCGAATTATCTAATACTCATCCTTGGGTGAATCCGGCAAACTTCTTATTACCTAACTCTCCTTGCCGAGATCCACTCATAATCAGAAAATTCTTATCCAAATTCAACCCTTTTCAATTAAACGAATTCGAATGCTAACGAGTAATCGTTCAAGAGGCGGATATTGTAAATCAAAAAATCGAATCGATCGCGGTTTTTGTGAATCACGTTTCATTGCGCGAGATTATAGTCACGAATTCCAAAAGTATCAAACGGTCAAAATTCTGAATTTATTTCAGACAATATTCTGATTTTCTAGAAACGTTGAGTTCAGAATTTGAAAATTACAAAAGGTCGAAATACAGACGGCTCAAAAATCCAAAAGTTAAAAACTCAGAGAGTCCAATAATCTGCAAATTTAAGGGCAGCTTATGAGAAAGCTGTCAAATAAATTTTCAAATTGGCTACGTAGACTTTCGGGGAAATAATCTTTTTGAAAACTGTCAGTCAGTGGTATAAAAATTCGGAATTTCGACCTTTCGCACCTTTCGAAATTCGGAATTTCAATCCCGTTTTATTTCAGTCCCATTTTTTGTTTCGCGGTGAAACCAATCGCACCGACCTGTGCAGGTCTGAAAAGCGTCGCCGAGCCTTTTGTTCAAATGTATATAATTATCCATACGCATTGGGGAGGAGATCTCGAAAACGTAAAACGGCTCGTAAATCCTCGAGAAATTAAACCGCTTGATTTACGTTTAATTTTTTTCCACTCAGGTTAATACGCCCTACGTGACAAACGGATTCATCTCTTGACGCGCCCTTGTCCATATAGCAGCTTGATGCTTCGGTAACGAGACGTCGAGTACTATCCACTTCTCAATTCCACTCTGCTTTATACACAATATGTATACTGTCTACATGCATATGAAAATGCGGAAAACAGAAACAATTCATCCGGCAACAATTTATAGTGTTTTTTTTTTTTTTTCTGCTTCCCACTTGCACTCCAAGGATTCAATGGCTCGTTTGACAAGTGAATTAAGTCACGCAACTGCAATTACAAAATTCCTAATGATTTTTGTTTTCCACCTCCGATTCGAGATGAATGAATATCAGAAATTAGCGAACTACTGCGGATGTGGGAAGAAACGGGGTGGAATTGAAATTCCGAATTTCGAATTTTTATAGCACCGAGTGACGGTTTTTGAAAACATTATTTTCCCGAAAGTCTACGTAGTCAACTTGAAAAACGCCGAATGGAAAAACCCTGAAGGTTCAAAATTCTGAAAGCTGAAGATCCGAAATGCCAAAACTCTGAATTTCGGAATTCGCGAAATGCAACGTCGGTTATTGCACAGCTTTGTCACGAGCTTCCCTTAAATTTGCCGATTTTTGGTCTTTCTGAGTTTCGAACTTTCGGAATTTCCAACTTCTGAACTCTAACGTTTTTAAAAACTCAGAATCACGTCTCAAATAAATTGAGAATTTTGACCGTCCGGAACTTTTAGAATTCGTAACTTCAATCCCGCCCCAAAGCAACTGGGAATCGAAACTCAAGATTGCAGAGTCACTAGCCCACCCGAGTTCGTAATAGTATATTAATGAGAAGTGAACAGGGATTGAGACATTTTTTAGAGAGTCACTTTTCCCCCAAGCTGGAATACCTTGAGGGGACCAGTAGGTTAGTATTCAAAGAAATCGAACAATCGATGATTATCTTCACGAGAGTTAATTTCACACCATCATCATTTCGTTCGTAGAAAAAAGTAGGTACTTTTTAAACAGCAAAGAAAAATGTTTCTTCAATTACTTCCACCCCTCAAGGGTGGACTTCGGTGAAATTTGGGTGACAGCAATTTCATCATTTTTTGAAATGATTTGGAAAAATCCAATGAAAAGTTATGGTTACTGTTAGTAGGTATGTGTATTGAAAAAAAGTATATGAAGGTTCTGCGATGGAAGTATAGACGCAATTAGGAACCTTTCGCAGGAAATTTTCTTGCATCTACACTTTCATCGCAAAACCTTCATAGCGATTTTAGTGATTATATTTTTCTAAGTATAGTTTTGAAAATCAAGAATTCGATTTCATCCAAATTTCACCAAAGTCCCCCTTATAAGAACGTATTTCGGGTGAAAAACTGTCTTCCAGAATTGACGATGTATTGATGCCAATTCTTTGCTATACATTTATACACCTACAACTACGAGAAAAAATTCTTCGAAACAGCCCTTGGCTCTAAATGGAACTGGCGATGAAATACTTAGGATATACAGCAATCTCCATTTTTACTCTGTATCAAAGGGACAAAACGAAAAGTTTTACGTGAGGAATTTGTTTAGTGGAAAAAATCTAGGAAATTGACATTTTAACACGTTCTTTAAAAAAAAATGCCTTTTTTTAAACGTTTTATAACGTTTTTCGTTAAGTATAAAGGTAATTCACTTGGATGTGTTGATCTGATCTAGAAAAGCCGACGTGAAATTGTTCATAGTACATCCAGGAAGATCTCTGTGAAATCGAAAGTTGATCTATTGAAAACTGCATCACCAGTTCAATTTCGAAATTTTCAAACTGAGTCAAAATTGGTTACAGAGATAATCGAGGATTTGTAAAAAGTTGTAAAGCAAATCAGAACTCCAGAATAAGAGTGGTGCCAGTATATCTATATTCTCATATAATTTTGTACATTTGGTTTCATTTTTACAGTATCAATAGCTTGAAATCTCTTTATCTCTACCAAATTTCGGTAACCTTTTATCACTCTCATTCAAATAAATTGGAAAAACGTGAGTTTACCAGATTCTGACGTTTCGACCCAAATTACACCACTTCAAAAGACGAATTGCGATTGGTTCTTGGCAGAAATAGATGGGTCAATGTATTTTGTAAAGGAATCTGCAGAAAAAAACCAAAACAAAAAAAACTTCTGATGAAAATTGCATCATTTTAGGCCTTTTTGAACCCGAACTATAGATCCCTCAAGTTCTAATTCCTGAAAACGTATAGTATTGTGCATTTGATATTGCGTGGGTTGGAGTACACCGAGCAACTACTACCTAGGCGACACCTAAAGTGAGGTGAACCTCTGGCGTGTTCAGTTCAGGTATAGGTGGGGAATAAAAGTGGGTGGGTTAGGTAGGTAGGTACGCCGCAGAACTGGCTTAGCTCTGTAAATATACCACGGAGTAATATCACCCTCCGCACCCTGATTACCGATTGCCGTCTGCAAGCCCGTCGCTGTGGATCCACACATACATACATACATACATACATACATACATACATACAATATAGAGACCAACACAGATCTAGTACCAACTAGACAGTGTTAATACATAGATAGGTTTCTCTATGGGCTGGGAATTGCACAACTACCACACAACTAGTACAACCGAGTGTAGAGAGGAGCACTGAAGATACAGTATATACAGCAGTCACTAGGGAGTCGAAAGCCCGGCAGCCCAGCCCAGCCCAGCCCAGCCCAGCCCTAGCCCTAACCTAGCTCAGCTCATCGTCAGCCCAGTCCAGTCCAACCCAACCGAAAACCATCATCAGACTCAAAGTTTTGGGGCCCAGCCCCAAAACTAGGCAGGCCTTTTCCCCCTTTATATGGTCAAATATAGCCTGCGTCATGGGTGGGGAAACTCTAATCGCAAGCTAAGCGTTCTAATACGCGTGTTTCCGCACTTTGAAGTATGTTTACTGTCCGGTGTTAATCGCAGCTCTCAACTACGACTTTACGTTTAACTGTGAGGCTAATTGTACCCTCTACATCTACATCTACCATACCTACTGATCTATACTCCGGGGGCCATAGAGACTTCCGGTTTCATGAATCCCTTCCATGTCACTCCGCCATGGTGCTAACCCGGATGTAGGGTGTGAATTCGCACACCATGACTCGCGTTACATCGTTACACAGGATATTTTTTTTTTTGCAGGTTTTTTTTTTTTTTTGCTTTTTTAATCAAATTCATTGCCTCCGGAGTATAACGACGAGGACAACGAGGAAGTTGAGAAGGGGGAGGACATTTTCACCGGAAACAGGACACCGTACACCCTATACAGAGTACAAGCCACAAGTTGCTCCCCCGGGTAAGAAGGGGGGGCTTGGACTTAACATATAGTAGGCACAGATCCCTGTGTACATGGCAAATGTAGAACGCTGTACACCGGACACGTACGAATATCTCTTTCGTCGGAAGTAGTAGTAGGCAGCCTTAGTCACGTAAAAGTGCCCTAAACCCTAGCCCTCGCCCCTTTCTAGCCTCACGTTTCTGTAACTGAATATTTAAGGCACACTATCGACTATAGGGAATGGGGGGGGGGGGGGGGGGGGGGGGGACACATCTTCCCCTTTTGCCAATTCGTGTTCGAACTTTCTTGCCAAACATCTTTTTGTCGAGGGTTCTTCGGATAGAAACCCCCTCTTTGTCGATTCAGTGTGTCGAGACCGTGAGTTGAAATTTTAATGCTTCCTTTCAACAACGTCGTTATATGTATAAGCTCTTGATTAGTTGATTTTGCTAACAGAAGTAGGTATAGGGTCACGGGATGTGTGCATGGTGCAAAGTTTGGATTCGATCGTGGGTCATGGTTCAGATTTCTACTCGAAAGTCCTGCAAGTTTGATGTGTTTCTAGACGGTTTCAGAGGGTGAACTGTTTTCAGCTAGTAGGATTGATCCTGCGATTCGTTGAAAGTCCTGCACATCAGTACATACACGAGAACTCTATCACCGATGGGTAAATAAGCGAATGTTATTCTCAAACGTACCAATGAAGTACCTACGTAGAGGGATTGCATCGAGAGCTATAGATATCGATAAAGTGGGGCGATAAATTTGCTACGCATTTTTTGCTAGACGTGTGTCTATACCCTGGTATACCAGTGTCTAGAGCTAATTGGTAATTAAGAAACGTAGATCATTCTGATGGCTCAATTATCGAGATTCACCGTCTCCCAAAGTGGACAACTTTTGCACTAGACGTAAGGCGAGCTGGGGATGTTACCGTCCCCGAACTACTACTATCCCCGCTCATTTTGGGGTAGCACAGGATTTATACCCCCCCATTTGACACTTTGGAATTATACCTACACTTGACATATTGTGCAGCTGCGATGTCTGCCAATTTTTGCTTCCCATTCACGTCAGCTGATATCTACGATCTACCCGAATATCGAACGAGTGGTGAATATTATTACGGAGCAAACGGAAGTCCCGTATATATACAATCATCTTAGCGAATATCCGGCAACATTTTTTTTTTTTGGGATCAAAATTTCACCCGGGATCGGTTTTTCATACATGAACGTTCTGCTTCTTTTTTTTTCCGCTTAGAAAACAAGTTCAGAAAATCCAAATACCAAAATAATTTTGCTGGTCATTTTTCGTCGATTCAACAGAATTCTGTTCAGCAATCTACAAACTGTTTTGCTGTGTTAAGGGGACCAGTACAGCTTGGTTTCCGGAATTTGAACTAGTCCAGAATTTATTTATATTTCATCAAAAATCATTGCATAGCAAGAAAAATATTCACTTCCAAAAGCTGTGTCGTAAGAATTTCGGAGCAGCATTGGTGGGATGAAGGTCGTGCAGGGCTCATTTTGTTCGGAAAGAAAATCCTCATCACGTGAACGAGGGAATTTTTTAGTGCTTTGGTTTTGGCCAAGTTATTTGCAAATTAGTGGTCCAGATTTTGAAAACTGGATAATTGGCTGTAAGTTTCCACACAGTCAATTTTTTTCATTTTCCCTCGTTCACATGATAAGGATTTTCTTTCCGAAATAAATGAGTTTTCAACGACCTTAATCGGACCAACGGTGCTGCAAAACCCTCACGACATAGGTTTGAAAAGAGAACACCTTTTTTTATGCGAAATGAACTTTGGTAAAAAATAAATGAATTCTGGACTAGTTAAAATTTGTAAATCCAAGCAGTACCGGTCCCCTTAATTTAACTAAAATTGGCGGGGAAGAATATCTCTTGTTAAATCAACTCCAAATTTTTTGTCAATTCAGCAAAATTTTGGTCGATTCGTGGATAATTTTTTCTGAGTGTTTCTTTCTCTCTCTTCACCTATATTCCATATCTACCTAGATCTACACAGGGAAAAGAAATGATCGAAAAGTATAAATTTTGTTGAATGTATAATAGACGCGTATAGATATTCGCGGGTGAATATCAAATTTCGTATACCGGCACACCGTCACATTTTGTTACTTTCATCATTTCCTACCTTTGCGAATTTGATTTCTTTCACAGCTCGATTCCTTCCGCCCAATTTTTCAGCTACTTGTTATACGCGTCTTGTACGAAAGCGAAGGCAAGAATATAAGGCGTTGAACTTTCTCTCTCTCTCTCTCTCTCTCTCTCTCTCTCTCTCTCTCTCTCTCTCTCTTGAATAAAAGAAAAGAGAAAAAAAGAGAAAAAAAAATGGGAATGAACCAGAATATAAGTTTATAAGAAAAACGAACGATGCGAAGAAAATCGGCAGAGACAGTAACAGCCGCGGTAAGATACGAAAAGACAGTTGGAATATCTACCAAGATATATTTTCAAGAAAAATGTAAAAATAGCCAGAAGGTACCTATACTGTACCATTTTACCATAGAGTAGTAGGTTATTGTATACACAGTTAACCAATACGTCAGAACTGTTTAAAAAGATTCGATTTTTTGTTTACTCACAAAATAACCCAGAGGGAACCACCCGGGTGGCAATTAGGGAGCGTCTGAAACACGTAGCGCTGGGAAAAAAAGCTCTCTCGTCAGAATTAAGAAGAATTATAATCGAATGCCGACACGCAGGAATTACCTTTGACGCCAAAAAGTTCCTTGTATACAGTTTTATTTATTCATCAATTTCCCTCTCCCTTTCTCTTTCTCCTCTGTTTATTTCGTGATTTTTACATTTTTGTAACAAAAAAAAAAAGCAGATATTTATTTTTCCTCTCTATATCTCTTTTCCTTCAGCGATTTGAAGCCGAGTCAGTTTAAAATCACAAATATTTGTGCCTGTAACGTCGCCATGGAAATTTAGCAAACAATCACATTTATCACCCCCGGTGGTGCTTGATTGGAATAAAAATTGTTTGTTCGAGGTTATACCTATAGTATAGGCGGATACCATGGCTTATGGGGTATGCCTGATCACAGTGATCGGGCGTTTTTTTTTTTTTTTTTTTTCCCCCGCGTAGCCGGAACCCCCCGTGAAATTGCACCGTGGATTGACGGGGTCAAGATGTCAGTACATACCTAAAGTATTACCCATTTACCAAAGCATCCAGTTATTGATTTGCGAGATAACGAGACCACTCCAAAACCCCAGACCACCATCCCCTGGCTCTGGCATTCGGTCTGGTAATAAATATTACCCTGGTAAAGATCATCAATTCGTATTTTCCTCTTCTCTATACAGAATTCCTTGGTGAAAATTATTCCAGCGAATCTTGGGCTAATTTCCAAAGAAATCGTAACTTTTTGCTAAACCTTTCACAAGAAATTGCTATTTCTTTTACTGTTTGATCGAGGAAACTAACAATCATTGCGAATAACTCCTAATTTTGTATGGTGAACTATTAAATGGTGATGGAATTCATATTAGAAAAAAAAGAGTCCAAATTTTTACCGGGATAATCTTTTTTGTTATTCGCGTATAGCTGGATCGATCATTCGAAAAATACTATATGTAATATGAATTACGTGTAGATATTTTCACAAAAAAAAGAAGCTAAGGGAGAAAAAAAAGAAAGAAAGGAAGAAAAAAAAAAAATTTATCTATACCGAATCGAAATGTTTCTGCCCCCTCGAGCAACTCGGGGCACCGAATCCAATCGAGTTAGACAGTTGTCGTCGTCTCGGCGTTGAAATACGTTTGGAAAATTCATGAATCGGGGTAGTATAGGTATAGGACAGGTATGCCTATATGATACATTCGTAGTATATATATATATATGTATGTATGTATGTATGTAACATACATACCCCGTCACTTTGAAATTCAGAGCAAAATTTGATCCTTCGGTCGGTTACGGTTAGGCCCCCTTCGTGTCTCAGACGACGCAATTCCTGATTCTGAATTGAACCCACCACCCCGAACCAAGCCAAGTTCTTTGCCTTGAATTCAACCAGGCATAACTCTCGCCTATGTAGTTGATGATTGCCAACTGCCAACCCGAACGGGTCACTGAGTTCGATTCAATGCATTTGATATTATTGCGGTGCACCCAATACCTACAGGTCTCAATCAAACCCTCGTTTCTAGGATACGAAGGTACCCCTATAAGCTTGTGGATCTATGAACAGTCGGGGTAGGATTGAAATTTCGAATTTCAAAAGCTGCGAAATATCGAAATGCAGAATTTCTATACTACCGACTGACAGTTTTTAGAAAGATTATTTTTCTGAAAGTCTACGTAGCCAATTTGATAAACTTCGAATCGAAAAACACCGAAGGTTCAAAATTCCGAATGCTAAATATCCGAAAAGCCAAAACTCTGAATTTTGGAATTCGCAAGATGCAACGTCGTTTATTTGACAGCTTTGTCATAAGCTTTCCTTAAATTTGATGATTTTTGGACTATCTGAGTTTTTAACCTTCGGAATTTTCAACTTTTGAACTCTCACGTTTCTAGAAACTCGGAATCGCGTTTCAAATAAATTGAAAATTTCGACCATTAGCAACTTTTGGAATTCGGGATTTCAGACCCTCCCTAAAAAGTCAAGATCATTAACAGGACCAGTAGGAAGACCGTTGAAAAATTTCAGTCATTTTGACTGGATGTAATCGTGCAAAGGAATGGCATTCCAAAGATGTTAATAACCATAGCGTGAAAGTTGTATATGGGGAATTCCAGCCCAACCTGGACAGCTTTTGACCCTCACCCCTCTCGATTTTTTTAATTTTTTTTTTCTGATATTCGGTAGACTGAAAGGAGTGCTTGTGATTTATTTCAAATTTTTATCTCAATCCGTTTTCGATTTACATATTTTTGAAAATTCGCAATTCCCGATGATCGTCAAACGTTTAAACGCTTGTATCTCTGAATCTATCAGTCGGATTACAAAATGTTAGTATATGAAATTCAGCGGAAAGAAGTGTACTTTTCGAAAAAAATATTTACGGATAATTGTGCCTCGTCCTTCGTAGTGAAATCTTCGTTTAAACATGAAAAATCGATTTTTCTCAAAGTATGACATAATTCAAAATTTTCAAAAAATTCTCAAAAATACTTCGAGAAAAGACAAAATTTTTGAGCTTTGGCTGATCGTGGGCCTCGGCTGCTTTCTATTTTTAACAGAATTTTAATCGATTATTTTGAATTTTTTCTCAAATTTTTGATAGAATTTTAATTGATTCAATTTTAAGTTTATTTTGAAATTCTGTTGAAAATTGAGAAAAAATTGAGAAATCAAGTTTCAACTGATTTTGATTGATTTAATTAAATTTGTTTTTCAATTTTCAATAGAATTTGAATTAATTCAATTAAAATTTCGATTAAAATTCTGTTAAAAATAGAAAGCAGCCGAGGCCCACGATCAGCCAAAGCTCAAAAATTTTGTCTTTTCTCGAAGTATTTTTGAGAATTTTTTGAAAATTTTGAATTATGTCATACTTTGAGAAAAATCGATTTTTCATGTTTAAACGAAGATTTCACTATGAAGGACGAGGCACAATTATCCAGAAATATTTTTTTCGAAAAGTACACTTCTTTCCGATGAATTTCATATACTCACATTTTGTAATCCGACTGATAGATTCAGAGATACAGGCGTTTAAACGTTTGACGATCATCGGGAATTGCGAATTTTCAAAAATATGTAAATCGAAAACGGATTGAGATAAAAATTTGAAATAAATCACAAGCACTCCTTTCAGTCTACCGAATATCAGAAAAAAAAATTTTTTTAATCGAGAGGGGTGAGGGTCAAAAGCTGTCCAGGTTGGGCTGGAATTCCCCATATATATTCTTGCCAGAATTCAGATTAATGAGCTTCGTAAATTTTACATTCGAGAATTGTTGGTTATGATAATCAATGTGTTGAAAATCGATTCATCATCATGTGGTTAGTTGAACTAATTATATAACATAGGAGTTACGAACTGGCGATCTTGAACCATGAGCTTTTCACTCTGATTCTAACAAAAACACCGGATTGATTTTACACAGTAACGCAATTGTAACGTTTTTTATTATTCAAAAAGAAACCCGTACATTGACGTGTTTAGTCTAAAAGTTCTCTGTCAAATTCCAGGTTTAGCACACGCGGAATCCCGATAATATAAACACATTCCGTCACTGTAACAGCACAAGAAAGAGTTACGTTTTCTACGTAAAAACTTATTCGACTATCAGTTTTTCAACCACTGAAATGATTTTTTTCTTTTTTTTTTCTCCCCTTTTTCTCCCGTTTATCGATATTTGATAAATTTTCAATGATCGCGAACCAAAATCACGGGGCAAATAATATACCTACTAAACGTAACACTAATTCACGTAATATTCATTCTGATTACGAGTTGTTCCATTATACTTAGAAATAATTGGGAAAGGAAAATAACGAGTATACCTATAATTATTGTTAACGAGAATCTTAATTTCCTCATTCTTCTTTACTTTTTCTTTTTTCATTTTTTCTTTTATTTTCGTTTTGTTTTTCGTTTCATTTCGTTTTTCAATTACCTAATTTCACTTGTTAGCGAGGAGAGACTCTCTTCTTCTCGGTCTATTATATACTACAGGTACCTACCTACCCTTCTACTCGGGGATGAAAATTCGGAAAGGATCCCTAACCTCTCTACCCCGTGTAATTAAATGATGTACTTATGTATGTGTGTATGTATATACGACGGGGTGCGGTAGCGCGCTATGTGCTCGGTTTGAATTTTTGCGGTACGAATTTCTGGCCAAAATCCGTGGCTATGTGGTTTGGTAAGTAGTTAGTTGGTATATGTATAGGTGAGTGGGTAGGTAAATTGGTTTATACATACATATGTACAGATATACCTATAACGTGAATGGTTCCAAGCTCGTTTCGGTTTAGTATCAGCTCAGCCAATTGCGTTCAGTTTACAATTGATTTCACTTCAGGCTAAACCCGCGATGATGCGCCGGATAGATAGAACTGATTTCCGATAGTTTTAGGTCAAGTGTTTTCCTTATATATCTCTCGTTTAACGCTTCAGCCTCGTCGTTATACGCGTATCGATTCGATCCTCGCGCCTCGCTTTCACGCTGTATATATATATACATATTATATACCTTTTCCTTTCAATATTTAATACCTACTAATATACACTGGACAAAATTTGCGATATATGGAAAAGTATAGAATACGATTTAGTGTCGATCTGACACTATTCAGTTTTTTTTTTTTCTCTCTCTCTCTCTTTTTCAACACGGTAAAAATTTTGTCAAATCAATAATTGGAGTTGAACTTTCGAGTTAAGGATGTAGTTTGGGTTAAAAGCTATCTTCCAGAATTGATAATATTCTTATATTATAATATGATATTAATGCTAAATTTTTTAAATCATTTTTTCACCTACGACTGCGGAATGAAACGTATAACGTTATCTGCACAAGCTTGAGATTCGATGGGAAGTACCAAAAAAGCCTCAAAACAGCCCTATTCGCTCTAAATGGAACTGCAGGCGATGAAATACTTAAAGGATACAGCAATCTCCATTATTTTACTGTATCAGAGAAACAAGAAAAGAAAAAAAAAAAAAAAAGATGTACGTGAGGAATTTGTTTAGTGGGAAATACTTGAGAAATGGAATTTTCAACACGTTCTTTGCAAATAAGCTACTTTTTTTTAACGGTGTACAACGTTTTGCGATAAGTATGAAAGTAATTAATTTGGATGTATTGATCTGGATTTAGGAAAGCCCACATGAAATTGTTCATGGTTATACATCCAAGAAGATCTCTGAAAAATTGGAAGTTGATCTATTGAAAATTTCATCGCCAGTTTCATTTCGAAATTTGTAAAGTTAGTCGAAATTAGTTTCAGAGATAATCGAGGATTTGTAAAAAGTTGTAGAGCAAATCCGAACACCAGAATAGGAGTGTTGCAAGTTCACCTATATCATTGTATATTTTTGTACATTTGGTTTCATCTTTACAGTATGAATAGTTTGAAATCTCTTTATCTCTACCAAATTTCGGTAACCTCTTTTTTTTTTTTACTTTTTGACCCAGATTACACCACTTTCAAATACGAATTGGTTCTTGGCAGAAATTGATGGGTCAACGTATTCTGTAAAGGAATCTGCAAAAAACTAAAAAACCTTTTTTTGAAAATTGTATCATACTTAGGCCCTTTTCAACCCGAACTACATCCTTGACCATTAGATACATATAATCAGTCAATATAGTGGTACAAATTCGCCGATTTTAACACCGTCATATATTTTGCACAGTGTACACTGTTTTTCAAAAAAAAAAACTGGGCTACCTACGTATTTTTTGCTTTCTCTCTTTGCACTTATACCTACATAGTTAGAAAGAAAAAATTGTTCCTGCAAGTCCACTTTAATTTTTGTATCAATTCTGACAAATTTTCCTAATTGAAACAACATAAAACGATCGTTGTTAGTTAAAATAATGTTGTTCAAAGTAACAAAACGTGTCGAAATTATAACAAAAATTAAAATAGACCTCCTGGAACAAATTTTATTTATTTTTTTTCTTTTTCCAACTTTGTATGTACTGCAGATATATGTGTGTATGCGTAGGTCCACGTGTATAACGGAAAGAGCTTCGTTAACTCCAACCCTAAATTTTGTTTCTATATATTTTTGTCCGAAAGGCGGTACACGTGTAATATGATAATTAATTCCGAGTGCGTGAATGAATTTTGCATTTCGACTTCTGTACATATACATCGCCAAAAAATAAAAATAAATAAAATGAGAAAAATGAAATACAGGCCAGCCATAAAGGCATTTACCTCGGCTTGGCGAGGGATGGATGTAAATGGACGGACGGACGGACGGACAAATGGATGGATCGATCATTCCATCACTTTCAGAAATTCTTCTACGCAGCGTTAGCTCGTTCGTTCGTTCGCGTTGCTTTTAATTGCCTGAATAACTCGGCAAGCGACAGTATATACCTGCACACATAGCCGGAGACCCGTGGAACGGCGAGTAGGTATCGGCAATTAATTAAAACGGTTTTGACGCTATATCCTATATAGGGGTGGCTGTTGTTATTCTTGTTATATATATTGTGGCGGTAAAAATTAAAAGAAAAAGAAAAAAAAATATACACTCGTAATCGGGAGAACTGTAAAGTAGTTAAATTTCATAGCTCCGCAAGCCGCGTATATATATGTATTTACATCCAAAACGAGAAAATGATAAATGATAAACGAAAAATCAAATCAACCAAGTTTCGATATTCATCATTTTATTTGAATTTTTTTTTTTTTTTTTTTTTATCTCGCACATAAATCTGCCTATACCAGACTAATATTCACCCGAAGGAGATGAAATTTTCCTGCCCAACACTTGGGTACCTGTGAAGAAAGTAAAGGATGAGAAAAAAGAAGAAGAAGAAGAAAAAAAAAGAAATAGGTGGAAAATCTCGAGGAAATGGGCTCCCGCTTGTCCCCATACGCGCGTTTTTTTATTAGCTCCATAAATTAAATTAGATTTATGTATATTTATGTTCTGCGAATCTCGTCTCGATGGCACGAGAATCGATCCGACCAGATTACGGTATAAGGGTGAAAGGTTTGTGTGTGTTTGCCGGTATGGCATTGCAGGATGGATATCGAGGGTGCTTTGTGTACGGGGGAGAATATTGCGTGCGAATTCTATATCTATAATATTATACAGGAGTTGAGTGCGCGAGAGTGCTAATATATATATATATATATATATATCTCCATATACATATTGGTATATATATATTATATATATATATATC
Source organism: Ametastegia equiseti (assembly GCA_963989295.1). NCBI lineage: Eukaryota > Metazoa > Arthropoda > Insecta > Hymenoptera > Tenthredinidae > Ametastegia > Ametastegia equiseti. The sequence goes on from OZ022399.1 coordinate 8,473,444, forward strand.
TATGTTTGTATAATTGTGTTTGAAACGTTCGCGTAGGGAGGATAAGGGATGAAAATTCTCAAATCTTACGTCAGACTACCTACTTTGCGATTACACTGCGGGTGATTCGCACCCTTCGATGAATTCCCAACCACAATATATGATATCTGAATAAAATGTCCTTGCGCTGCTTCACACATACAAATCTAAGGAATTTTTTATTTTTCAATTTATTTTTATTTTTTGCTTGTCATTTATTTTTTTTTATTTTTTCAAATAACCTTATCAACGTATGTTCAACCACTATACGCGTTCCATCAATATTTAACGGGGACGTGATGAACATTTAATAGATTTAGATAAGGCCTTAGCGTGTCAACGCATCCGGGCGTAGAACTTGAGAGCACTCAAAATTTTCCCCATCAGGACTAATTCGCGTTGTTTGTTCCGATTGTAAACAAATTTTAGAATTTTTGCATATTTCTTTTGTTACTTTTTCGATTGTAAAATAGACGAAGAAACACTTGGATATTTTTATACTTAAGGGGAGCAGTATGTCACGGTTGGAAAAATTCAACATAGTCCAAAATCAATTTGTTTTTTTCACCAAAGTTTACTTTGCATCATTCTAATCATCTCACTTAAAAACGGTTGCTGCACGAATTCAGGCACACCGTAAGTCCGATTCGACTTATCTATCACCAAGATTCAAAGGAATACAGGCCGTCACTAATTGAACGAGAGAAATTGGAAAATTTAATTTTTAGGCTGAGTTATTTGCAAGTAAGTGAAAAAGAAATGTTCGATTTTCGGAAAATTGGCCATATCTTCTATGATAATTTTTTCAATTTAATTCCCCTCGTTCAATTAATGACGGCGCGTCTTCCGAACAATTCGGATCCTGAGAAAGTGAAATCAAACCTACGGTGTGCCTCATTCGTGAACTTTAAGGCAAAGAAATAAATTGATTTTGAACCACTTTTCATTTTCATAACCACGGCATATACCGATCTCATTAAATGCGTTTCGTACCTATCGCTACTTTTAATTAGCGGGGAATTGAATATCGATATTTGAACCGAAATATTACGATTATCGTCAAACGCCACCTCGAAACCTTTACCGGATACGGGAATACCATTTTTACTTTATTTTTATTTATTTTTTTCCAATTAAATCGTTTCCCCTTCGGATTTAGCGAGAGCCTAAACTCGCTCAATCTTCTCGAAGGATCAATCTGCGTCTATAAACTTTTCAGCCAAGTGTCTGATATGCTTTCCGGAAACCCAGATATCCGCATACATATCTATACACGCAGAGGTAGGTTCAATCTCACGGAATCCGCGGGTCTCGAAGGCCTATAAATAATGGCGATCAAGTATTCTATACCCAGCGAAGAAAATAATTTTCACACTAAAATCCGCGTGGAGCAAGATTTGAATGATACTATACATTACCGGGTATCCGGTATACCTAACAAGCTGCAGGATCTTGAGCTTGAATTTCATCACGACCCAACCCGATTAGCCAAAAATTAAGGAGCTTGACGCTGAGTGGTAAACCCCTTTGAATTGTTAATAAAAAAAAAAAAAAAACTCGGTTATTAGAGATTTAGTAGAGCATGTCGAGGACCCTCATGTTGTGTCTTTATACTCGTATACCTACTCCAGTTAAATGGCAACCGTGAGCTAATTCATTTGAGCTATAGTACCTATATTTCGTAGAGGACTATAAACGTGATCTACGATGTCCTGCACTCCGTACGGACGTACCTAATTCTAACTAATCGTCCGATTAAATTATACGGCTGACCTGTATAACGGAATGGCGGAAGATTTCACTGAAAATTGTGCATAACTTTGTATAATTTTCTGTTATTTCCAAAATGATTTCAGATATATTTACTCGTGAGTATAATGCGTGAAAACGTTGTAATATCTATTATACAATAACTGAGCTGCGAAAAAGGAAGGCAACATGAAATATTCATATAAGACGGTGATGATGAGGTTGAAAGATAATTGATCATTGATATGTGTATATAAATGATAATAATAATCGTTTGATATAACAATTATATACCAACGTCGGAAACAACTGTAACACATTTTTCATCCTTGAACCAACAAATCCTAGTAGCTAGTTAGCGGAGGCAGACATTTGGCCATAAATCAAACGGCTTATATTCTCCGGAATGTAACGTAAATCACTGAATCGAACCGATACAACGGAGGTCTTCGGTTCATGTACCTATATAGATATATTATATATATTATAGTCTTGGGTCTATCGGGGTCACTGAAACCGTCAGCACCGGCAATGTGTAGAAAAATCCCCTTACTTTTTTTTTTTTTGATCTATTCTTTATCATATTTCCTGATAGTTTTCATCCCCCTGTTGATTATCGCAAAATTTCGTTTTCTTGTTTACTCGAGTCATTACGCGTCATCCACCCCGTTTACAATAACTCAAAACCGTCTTCAAACCCCCCCAAGAGGTATATACTTTTATTTTTATACCAACGGTTACCCATAACTTTTGATCGTCTCACGATATCGTTTCGATTATACTTACTGCGCAAAAGCGGAAAAGTATCACCGGGTCAAATGGTATACGTACAAAAAGGATCTGTGCTTTTCAAGGCAGGGCAAGAGGGGGGGGGGGGGGGGGGGGGCACGTTTAATTTCATTCTCTTTATGTTTACCGCTAAAGCGGCAAAGCAACGAGCTGCAAAGAGGAAAGAAACAAGAAAAAAGAAAAAAAAAAAAAAACGTTATGGGTATATCCTTTGTGGAAGGATTCGTGTTTCGTTAATTGTTTCTGTTTGTCAATCAAATAAATCCCGAACAGTTTCGTACTTTTTGGTATTTGATTTAATTGTTTTTTTTTTTCGTTTTTTTTTTTTTACTTTTTATTTTCTTTTTTCTTCTTCTTCTTCGTGTTTTCTTTCTATATCCCCACGGCTATTAAACGGGGAAAACGAAAGAGCTACCCGCGAAGCTTTACGAGCGTAATTTTTACGGAAGATTCACTGCGTTGACGTGGATAAACCAAAGATCTTTATTGCCTCGCAGGGTCTCGAAAACCATCTCGCAAGTTGACTCCCCGCAGTCTCGCATCTAGGTATACATATAATATACGTAAACCACCAATACCTTTAACTACCCATACGCGTATGGGTACGGAGACCAAATCGAAAACAAATTTCAAAACCAAATTAGAAAATTAAATTTTACCTGCTATACTTGGCAATGAAATTTCACCGCAGCCATTCCATGTCTATGAAACCAGAAAATTGATCACTCGACTGGTCACAGTTGTGGGTTAAATTCAATAAGCGTGAGAAACCGGCTAACATGACAACACGAATTACGAAATCATCCAGTAGGAATTAGATAGGACGACAACAGCCCATATGCTGAACGATTTTGCGGAAGATTTCCTTTTTTGTATTAATTTTCCTGTTCTCTCTCTCTTTTTTTTTTTTTGGAGTCTGACGATTTTAATTTAAATACGAAAATATACTATAGAAATGTAGCTGAAGAGGCAATTCGATCGATCGATCGAATATTCACTGTCGATTTATTTATCCCCTGTTCGAAACGATCATCCATATATACCAGCTGAATGGCGACAAACGAGATCTTGGGGATTAGTATAGCGCCGGATTACAACCACCTGGGATACGAGAGATCCGATACGGGCACCGCGGTGGGTAACGTCGTTTGGAATTATGAAAGTCATATAGTATTCTATATTGGAAGGGGGGGGAGTATATCGATCCATGGGGAAAAATTGCGAGGGGTTTTCACGATCGCGAAAATCGAAAGAAAAAAAAAGAAGAAAAAAAAAAAAAGAATGAATAAAAGAAAACGCGATAGGTTGAAGCGCGTCTTCTTGCGGACAAGAATGATGTGTTAGGGTTTGAACGATTTAAACAATCATTCGTGTTTATAGTGAATAATTTATTGTTGGTACTTAATCATCGACTGACGTGTTTAGTTATACGCGGGAAATAGCCCAGCTTGATTTATCATGAGTAAAATTTGAGATATTTATTTATAGCTGATACAGATTATTCACATTGGCCACTACTAAACTGGCAATGACCGATTCACGTCATCGAATTTCCACAGCTAGCGCGCCAAGGAACAAGCTTTGAGGATAATTTTTTTTCCCCCGATAATATCGACTCAGTATTTTCTGAATCGTGTAATCAGCATACATATACGTGAAAAATACTAAGAACCGCATAATCGTAGTCTTGATCTGCAGATATGAAAAAACCTGACGATGATACCGCAATATCATCCGGATCCTAGGGTTGTAATAATCCGATTTATCAACGAAGCGTGAAATGCATCCGAGTCTGAGCTTCCAATCGACACTTTACCCTGTCATACAGTAATTTCCCAATTATACGCATCGGTTCGTAGTCCGGGCGATAAGCTCGCATGCGCTGATAGTTCTACACGCATGAAGGAACTCGAATTTCACCAAAACTGTACCTATCATGATCGTAGGGATTTTCTGCGTACCAAATCATTTCATGTATATATATACATATAATGTACTTTCGTTAATCATTATACGTTCGCTGATTCAGAAAATCGTTGTACTTTTTCAGGTCCGATTCGAAGCTGGATCCTGATAAATTATAGAAGAGAATTTCTTCAGGCCAAACAGAGTGTCAAACACCCAGGACCAATTTGAACCGAAAGTTTCAATGAGCATCCAGTACGCTTGCTGGATGGGTGGCGGTTGGTCAGCGAAGTCTTCCTCAACGGGTCCGGTACTATTTGAAATGGATGAAAAATCGTTCAATTGACATGTTTCCACGGGCTTTTTAGTAGCCACTAAACGTCCACGTCGCATTTTTATCACCCCTTGAATCATCCGGCTAAAGCGCGACGTGCCTAGTTAATTATTCACCGTAAAATTCGAGGGAGAAAATAAGAGAGGAAGAAAAAGATCGATAACGATCATAATAATAATTCGTCACCGGTGATAATCACAAAATAATTCATCAAAATGATGTCCAGCAGCGAATCAATGAATTCGGATATATTTCTGAACGGTACCGAGACCTTCTTCGAAAACATGAGTATGTTCAATGGAAGCCAAAACGATACAATGCAAATGGAGCCAAATTGCGACGCCGATTTACCGATAGTATCGCTTGTCACCCAAATCTTATACGCGATAGTTTGCATAGTCGGCTTGCTTGGAAATACCCTAGTGATTTACGTTGTGCTAAGATTTTCGAAAATGCAGACTGTTACGAACATGTACATAGTGAACTTAGCGATTGCCGACGAGTGTTTTCTTATCGGTATACCATTTCTGGTAACAACAATGAGTCTTCAATCTTGGACGTTCGGTAAAATAATGTGTAAAGCCTACATGACAACTACTAGTATAAACCAGTTCACCAGCAGTATATTCCTCTTCATAATGAGTGCCGATCGTTACATAGCCGTTTGCCATCCGATATCATCGCCTAAGGTTCGGACCCCTTTCATCTCAAGGGTTGTTTCGCTTACCGCATGGGGTACCAGTGCCCTCTTCATGATACCGGTATTTCTCTATGCAAATACCATGGAGACAGCTGAGGGTGTAATAAGTTGCAATATACTTTGGCCTGACAACGCGAACCAGGGTGCAGGCCAGACAACATTTACCCTATACACATTTATACTGGGCTTTGCAATACCGTTAATATTAATATTAATTTTTTACTTTCTCGTTATACGAAAGCTACGGACTGTTGGACCAAAAAATAAATCAAAAGAAAAAAAACGATCCCACAGAAAGGTTACAAAGCTAGTATTGACAGTTATAACTGTTTACGTTCTATGTTGGCTTCCTTATTGGCTTACACAAGTAGCCCTTATTTATACACCGCCAAAACAGTGCCAGTCACGTGTGATAATAACCACATTTTTACTTGCTGGTTTTTTAAGTTATTCCAACAGCGCTATGAATCCAATACTATACGCTTTTCTTAGCGACAATTTTAAGAAAAGCTTTTTAAAAGCTTGCACTTGCGCTGCTGGCAAAGACGTCAATGCTACACTTCACATCGAGAACAGCGTTTTTCCACGAAAGAATAAAGCCAACACTGATAGACTACAACCGAACAAACCTACCTCGGGTCGTTCTCGAGGTGATCTTGAAGATGAAGAAGGTGAAAGAGGGCTCTTGATAAGTAAGGCTGAACACTCAACCACCGCAGTCACGATGACTTCACGATCGAACATCACAGTTACCAGTGAGTCAAGGGATCAGGCCCAGAACAAGGAGGGCGTTAAGGATACTGGAAGGGATACGGCAAAAAATGGTGCCCAGTTAACTCTTCTTACACAAGTTTGAGGTTTTCGTCAATTTCTCTTAAACTATGTGTTTGTCACTCTCTCTCTCTCTCTCTCTCTCTCTCTCTGTCTCTGTCTCTTTCTCTCATATCATCGTCGTTTTTATCATTCAAAAAAAAAAAAAAAAAAAAACAACATGAAACAAGACAATTTTTTATTACGTTTTTTTATTACGGTGGAAATTTTTAGAAGTTATTCAAAGTGCTTTGGTATGAAAAACAAATTTTTCCAAGTAAGTCTTCTTCAACTTTTTATAACATGAATATATATATTTTTTTGCTTGATTTTCTTTCTTTTGTTTCTTTCACCACTTTTTTTGTTAATTGTCTTTTTCATTCTGAACGCGGTCAATTCCGAACCAAGTGTATCATAAGTGCCCGTCGTTATAATAATTGTCTAATAGTTTATCGATATGTGTTGTACGTTGTCCTTGTCCAAATCGTTATACGTATATATAGATATATTATATATATATATAGGTAATCGAGACATTTCACGTTAACCCAAAAAAAAATTAAAAAAATTAAATCTACATATTTCGTATATAATTATGTTCGGTACGGATGCGATTATTGATCGTTATAAATATTATGTATAAAAAGTGTGAAATATGTACCCTTTACGATATAATTATACATCGTCTGAACGTGCGGAGACGTATAGGGAATCTAAATTATACATAAAGAAAAAAGAAACAAAAAAGAAATAAATAAATAAATCTATATATTATATATTTATGTATAAGTAATTAACCCTATTGATGTGAATGAAAATATCAAACGGCGTTGTGTGTAAATATTTTTTGTATATTACATTTGAATAATCTATGCATATAAAATATATATAGATAGATATGTATACATGTATATTACATATACATAAATATCGAATTTGAGACTTTGGAAAACACGTTCATTTATACCTATATATGCATGTACACATTCGTTACATTCGTGTATATATATGTTATATATATGTTACGTGGAATTTGACTTTTTATAAATTTTCCTCTTTCTTTTTTTTCATTCTCGAGTAAATTCCCGCATTCACGTACATATATTCGCATTTACTTATTTACATAGGTATATATTATACTTATACATATGTACGTATCTGTAACATACAGGATCGTCTGCAGTTTGCTTATTTGACAAAATTACGTAGAGCTTTTGAAATAAAGGTACAATGACCTGATTTTATTATTATCATTAATATTATTATCAATAGAGAAAACCATGCGTAATAAATGTATCTGTATTCTTGAGATCCGCTGAATAGAAACCAGCGTGGTTTTATAGATATATATATATATATACAATAAGAAATTGAATGGGTTGCCTATATATGTGTGGAGAGTGTATAATATATATATGTGTGTGTGTATGTATTTGATGAAAAAAAACGTTATTTCCTCGTTGATATTACAAAAGTGTATATATATATATACATGAATGATAATTATTATTACTATATAATGATAGTAACGGTAATAAATTATTCTACATATATGTATATGTATGTATATGTACATTCAATTATACATATATTATAAATTATAACGTATAATGTATATTTATATTAGATTTAATGTCGGTATTTGTATACATGTACACTCTCTCTATACAAACATACATACATGCATATATATATATATATTTATATATACATATGATGATTATAATATACATAATATGTATAGAGATACATATATATATAGATAGCGGTGTTATTATATAGCGAAACTGGTGAGTGATTTTGAAACTGGAAAGAAAAAAACCAAAAACAAAAAAAAACGAAACAAAACAAATGAAAGAAACACTGGAAAATAATAGAACAAAATCCATGAAAACAAGAAATAAATAAAATGAAGAAAAAAAATAAAATAAAATAGCACAAAAAATCATATCGGTCTAGTTAGGAAATCACCGAGGGATTTTTCTTGGTTCGTGGAGGCATATAACATATACGCGGTATCGTACCTATTTTACTCCCTTTCTTCGTTTGCAACGATCTTTTTTGTTAGGCTTCACCAAACGCTACGCAACGTAGGTATACTCGAGAGCAAACTCGATCTCACATTTCAATTTAATTAAGGACTTTGAAAGCACGCGCGCGCACCATCTCTCGTCTGTATGGTGAGTTGTATTTTTCCAACCGCTTTCCTCTTCTTCTGGAAATAGGTATACAGGATGATTTATTCAGAATTCGTGACGAATATTTTACAGGGTGAATCCAATTGTTAAAATTGAAGTCGAAAGTTCCTGAGCCATTTCTTGAAAAAAAAAACAAAAAAAAACGACCCATTCGATTTGAAATTTTTTTAAATTTAATTTGATTTCTTATTTTTCGTTCTATTCTGATTGAAATGGGAATTGGAATTTTCCGAAAAATTAGTTCATAATACTCGAGGAAAATAATCTGTTTTTTTTTTTGTTTTTTTTTCTTTGCTGAAATTAATTTCAATTTTTTCCGACTCTTGAATACAAAAATTAAAAAATTAAAATGTTTCTTCTTTCAAAACAAAAAGTATTTTTTTTTTCCGCAAAATTGCTTAGAAACTTCCGACTTCAATTTTGACAAGGATTCACTCTGTAAAATATTCATCACGAATTCTAAATCACCCTGTATAGATGTAGGTATTCTCACCTCCCTGTCGAGGACCATCAGGACTCGGGTTCTCCTTCATTCGCGATTCTGACTACCGGCATGAGTCTTGGGAAAGAGGCATGATATATATTTGTATTATATACCTAACTATACCTGACTGACTATTTACCTATCTATATACCCACCTACCATCCTCAGGAATAATATTTATATATTCAAAACTCACCCAACGTCAATTTTCGGTATACCAAAGTCGTTCCCTATTCGGGCGCACGATTTCGCGGAATTGCAAATATCTTATTTCATCAGCAGCGCCGTCATGATTTGAGTATTTAACAAGCCGAATCAACTAGGTAGATCTTTTTGCCGATATAAAAGTTTACTTTTGCCGTTATATTTGCACAAATCGGCTTCAATCGGTAGATCAGTATTGTATATTGTCGTTTATCGGTTTTTGCCCGTACACAGTACAAAAAAAAAAAAGTAAAAGAAGAAGAAGAAGAAGAAATACAAAAACAAAAAAAAAGGAATTTATAAATTTCAAAACGATTGACACGTTTCACATGCGTCTCAAATAATTCGCTACGAAATTTCCATTCATTCGATCTATGGCTAAATTTGACGTTCAGTAATTTGAAGTTCCTCGTCAAATTTCAGGCATCTGATAACATAAGAAAATGTTATATACGTTTTTAACACCAATGGTGTTACTTTGCCGTATTTTTAACAATTGAACACATTTTTTTTTTTTTTTTTTTTTCTTTTCTTACTTCTGCTTTTTCTCCATTGGGTAAGCTCGCATCTTGTGAAAATCGATAATACCCCCTCGAATTGTCGCTATATTCTTCTTCTTCTTCTTCTTCTTCTTCTTCTTCTTTTTCTTTATCTTTATTTTTAATAATTTCTTTTTATCTGACTCCTCTCACATTTCTCCTAATTACAGGAATTATTTATTATCATAAAACGAACCCACTGTGCCCGGGTATAATGTGTGCGTATGTACGTACCTCCTACGTATAGGGATACCCATGTTTGCCTTTATATACCTATATACATAGTAAAACGCGAAGTGTACCCAAAGTCCATTTGTTCCTTACTTTGAGTACAGTAGGTACATTTACTTTATATATACTATATATATACATCTATAGAAATATTGTTTGAAAACTTAATTATGAAAATTATATAAAAAAAAAGGAAAAAAAAAAAAACAAAATTGTCGAGAAAGTAATCTGGCTGAAAAAAAAAAATTAGGTATATATATATATATATATGAAACCACGTTTCGAGGCTGGGTGATCGGCCGTAATTGGTAATTAACGGAATCGACAGGTTTTAGCGAAGCTGACGTACCGTATCTCGTTATAATATACCTACCAAATATAACTACCCTACGATGTCAGGATGAAAGAGATGGGTAAAAAAACAATATTGTTTATATATATATATATATATATATATATTTACGTATACATGTACATACATACATAACTACATAGCCAGTTTACTCGGTGATTGTAATAACAAGAGGGTTCAAAAATTAACATCGTTACCGGAAACTAAACTACCCTGCCAACTGCAGTCCCAACATCATATATTATTATATTATAATAACTAACCCGGATATACCCGCAGGTAAAGCTGACGTATAAATGCGGAAAGGGAAACCTGGCTGAGGAGATATGTAATAACAACATACAATACCTTGGAATTGTATATATGTATAATGTACGATATATATATATATATATGAGTACATTCAGGATTTATAAGCCAACCTACACTACATATAATGCATATAATAACAGAACTCTATACCGCAGTTGTGTAACTATTTCAATTACTGTAGTAAATGATATATTCTATAATATTCAATAAGGGCGCAATAGGGAGAAAGATCGCACCATATTGTGTCTTCATGCCTCTGCCACGCGCTGACTGCCCGAATCAATTTTTGATGTAGCTACCCTTTAAACGGCTCAGATTTCTCAGAGAAAAAAACAAAAAATTTCAAAATCATTTTTATTCATCTCACATCGTTGATGGGGAGTCACGAAGAAGGTATTGGTACATATAAATATTTATGCTTTTTGCAGAGATGCGCGAGAGAGGGAAAGCGATTATCCTTATATACACTTGTAGAGTTATAAAGCCATATCATTTTTCACAGCTGTAAAAATTACTCTTTGTAATTATTATTTGAAATTATATCATTTTTTGCCTCCGATTTGATTATCCTCCGTATATTTTCATACATATATATATGTGTGACGAAAATAAAAAGGAAAAAAAAAATAAAATTAATAAAATAAACCAATAAAATTACCAAACTGCATAATTAGACGTAAGATTTACGTATAGAACAAAGTCAAAGTGGATATAAGTAATACAGGAATGTATCAATCGATAAATAGAAAATTGAAATACGCGAAGATTTATACATGCATGCGGGTCTGATTGTGAAGATCGTGAAAATTCACTTTAACATTTTTAATATACGTTGATATAAAGATTGTGTATAGATTTATCGGGAAATCGGGTATATACGCGGGATAATAGAAGAAGATAGAAAAAAAAAAGAATAATATTAATAATAAAGATATATAATAGTAATAATTGTTATTATTATTATTATATCTATAAATGAAGTTAGGTGTATAAATTTTAGGAAATTTTTGTCCTATGTGTGTTTTCTAATCATTAAACGTCATAAAGACTGCTGTTTCGCACCCTGATCGGGAGGGATGATGGTTGCATCATCCAAGTGTTTGATATCGATGTCGGATTGGTATTTTGCACAACACGTGAGCCCCGTGACGTAATTACATTGAGAAAGTATACCTACGCAACTGCCCACGTGCAAAGGCGACAATTCGCCCTTAGGGTAGTAAATATATATATATATATATATATATATATATATATAATACATTTACATATTATACATTGGGGTGAAAAATACACCTGCGTAAAATATAGTATATAGGTATAAAGTATAATATATACCTGTATGTATATGTACAGATAATACATAAACGTATATCTCACGGACGAATAAAATTGTAGGAAAGGATAAAGAAAAAATCAATTATTATTAGAAAATAATTTTTAGGCGTTTTTGTAACCGGTTGTGACGACGAAAAAAAAAAAAAAAACCAAAACGACGTTGTTGTTATTATAATTATATTTACAATGTCGCCAGTTGACTGGAATATTAATAATAATAAGAATAATAATATGAATAATAATAATAATAATGATAATATGAATATAATAATAAGTGTGCGGCGAAGTCATTAAATAATTGGAAAAAAATGTTAATTAAATGCTGTGACCTATATAGCAGAGATGTATAAGTTATAGATGTGATGATTAAAAATATATAATATACCTTCAGGAAAACAAAGAAAGAAAAAATAAAAAAAAATAAAATAAAAAAATAACAAAGAAACAACCACGTTTAGACTAATCAAATAAGTATCGATTGATAAAACGTAATATTTATGATGAAAAATATCTAGATATATTCTGTATAATGTTATACGAATACGCGGCAAATGCAGGCAAATAATATAATATTTATGAATGCGTCGACGCTGAATCTCTTAGGGATCATTATTTTGTCAATGATTTGATGACAGATTAATTTTAAATCACGCTTTCGTTATTCCCAGCATAGAAAATATATTAGTTTAATTCATCATGGCGAATTTAACAGAGAGGATAAGAAAAAACCTGTCTGTATAATAATCGCGAGGGACGTCCCGGGATGTTTAGGATTAGAATTGAACGGGAGTAAGAAAATTAAATGAATCATGAAATCATAGGTAAAAAATTATACACCAATTATATAAATGGCAGCGCGACGAAGTAAAATTCTAGGAATGAATATTCATAATTTCTCTTTCTCACATAAGTTACAGAGATGTTATACATATATATTTGAAATAAAATGTATACCCAATTTATTTCTTATATATATACTCGACCTACAGAAATTTTACATCCCTTCGCGTAACCTGAGCCCTTTTCGTTCATTTCGAAGCATGAGGGGGTGGCTTAAATTTCCCATAATTTTACGCAAAATTCGTCATTGCGGTGATCCAGCGAATGAATATTCTCTAATTATACGTATATGTAATATGAATACGCGTGTTATGTACTTCATACTTCGTAATTTCATTGAACACATACGGTTTTACCGACAGAAGTAAAAGTTCGGACAAATTCTGGACAACGCCAACGGCACACGTTGGATATTCGATATCATTGTACGAGGCTCGAGTATATAAAACACCTCGTCGTGCACCATACGTTGGTAAGGCAGAAAAAAAAAAAAGATGAAAAATTTTTTTTTTTTTAATTTAATATTTATAATAACATGAAGGGAAACGACAACGCACATGTACGAATTACTTTATTTCCTATTCTAATAATATATGGATCGTTATATTTATTTGTGTAAGTAAATAAATGGTACATTTTTCGTTACACATGTACGTATATATATGGAATTATTTTTAGAATAGAAAGAAAATCCAAAGCAGATTAGTCAAGTTAAAATGAATGAGAAAATTAGAAAGAAGAAAAAAACATATGGTAATATTGAACCAGCATTTGAAATGCATAGTCCTATTTTTTCTTCGAGAATATATATATCGACTGTGTACCATGTAATGTGTACATACATATATGTGTATAAAAAAAAAATATATATATATATATATACCTACCCTTTCGGAGATATATATTAGCATAAATACATCCCATACATATACACATATATTACACATATATATATATATATACCTATAGAATAGATGAAATTATAATTTTCTATATATATAATTAAATGTCACTACGAATCTACAAGCTACATTAATTGTACATGTATAGAAATGAAAAATAATGAATATATGCGATATATACATACATATAGAGCCCCTGTGTGTATATCGTCACGTATGACATATATATATATATATATTATGTATACAGCAATTAGTAATTCACAAAAAAAAAAAAAAACCAAAAGAAAAAAAGAAATGCACACACAAATATCGTCAAAATTCACACAACTATGTACCATATACATATAATAATATTATATATAAATATAACATAATATTTTATATACGTGAAATAAATATTAATATTAATAACCGTATTTCAGTATGAATGTATAGTTTATAAGTATTATAAATATAATAAAATGTACAATATACATATATGTATATATATTTATCTAGATATATGTATATTTTTCAATTAAAATTTTCACAGCCGTACCCCTATATACATATACCTATAAAAAAAAATTCAACACGTCTACACCATAATAAAACCCAAAACATTTTATATTGCATGAAAAAGATTTTGCCACTAAAAACTCAGAAAATTTTTATTTTTTTAATTTTTTTTGGGCTTATGACTTTCTGCTTTTATAGTCACGCGAAATTATATGCTACTCCTGGTAATTATGTAAGTCACACAGTACCGCGCCGGTATATTTTAAAGTTCCCATGACGCATATCGGTACGTATATCACCCATACATAAATAAATAAATAAATAAATAAATAAATAAATAAATAAATAAATAAATAAATAAATAAATGAATATATATATACATGCAGAGGTATTCAAACATTATACGATCTGTGTATCACGGCAGCCGACCCTCAGGCCCTGGACCGCAACCTTTCTCTCTTTAAAGTTCGCGTGGCTCGAGAATAAGTCACGTAATTTCATCCATACGAATACACGTAGATTCAGATTTACATTGTATGTACATAGGCGTGAAAAATCTGAAGGTAAATTTGAGACACCAAATGCGAGGACATTTAACACGAGTAGGATTTTGCTCCTCGTACTCGGTTTACACGATGAGTCATGCCTCGATCCATAAATTATACATACGATACACTTTAAGTGATTTCTTAATTAGTAGCTAGAGACATATGTACAAAAGCGTCAACTCATATGTATATAAATACTTACAAACGTGTATATATATATATGTATATATGTATAAGGTAGATACATGCATGCCTAATTCGTTTTGCCCCCGGTAGGTATCAATCCCAGGTATATAATGTTGAATTTCTGTGACTGATTGAGATAACGTGCGGTGACAACCGGGAATCCATCACGTGGTAATTAAGTCGCGAAATGATTACGGAACCTGTTTCACTATACGTGAATTATACACGTTATACTCTTATGGAACTAATTTGAAAATAATTATACATACTCGTTAGAAAGCCCCCTATACTTTGAAAGATTTATATATCCATTCCATATGAAATGCCAAATGAATCGCAACTGACGATAGAACAATCCAAATAAAAGATATGAATATAAATAATTCCAAACTAATTCCAAACTATAATCATAGGTGTGTTCGATTCTACGGTTGATTACACACATTGTTTACGTAATCGTTAGACGGGATAAACGTAGATACTAGAATTATTATTCAATATACATATGTATATTGTAGATAGTACAGTTGCGCGTTGTATATAATTGATCTGTAATTACCATTTGTAAATATAATAAGCCCGAGGTATATAGTAAAGTATAGTTAATTATTCGAACATACGGGTTCAATCGGCCTAACGTTCTGAGATCGCGGGTATAATATGCTCACGATTTCTAATAATAATCTAGTTTGATACGTTGAAAGATTGACGATCGATAAATTTTTACTACTTCTTGTTACATCGCGTAAATTAATATAATTTATCGGGCGACGAGTGCCGAATGATTAATAAGATACGTGTGTACATGGACCAATAATATTGGGGCGTAAAAAATCGTTTTTTTTTTTTTGTTTTTTGTTTAGTGCCAAAATCTTTGTCATGCAATATAAAACCTTGTGGGCATATCGGCTAAAAAAGAAGACATTTTTTTTTGGCGCTTACGCCCGTTTGGTACTAGTTCATCGATATGTGTTTTATATTTCTCCAGGATATGCGTGCTTCGGTATAATATGGGTTGATCTGTTTTTACAGCATTTGAAAATATACATAAAAGATAAACGAGGCCTCTCCTTTTTCAGATGCTATAAGCATGTATATATATATATATATATATACATATCGGCCATTAAAACTTCAAATCGACTAATATTCGTTAATTATTTGCTATCTCATACACATGAGAACGCAGAACCCCGTATAATACAAACATCCCGCCTAACAGCTGGATCTATATTGAATATCAAATTAACTTCGAACAATATTTTCATCGTTCTAATATACAACTGCAGATCGAGATACATTTTTTCACCGCGCGGGTTTTGATCTTGATCCGGGTTATTAGAGCACGAGATATAATTATTATCTCCAGACTCTAAATCGCGTTCTATTCATAATTGCCCTCGCACACGCGTATAGTATACCCGACGAATTATTTGTATTTCCCTAATATTTATATCAAAAGTGAAAGTTTTCGAAATTACGAAAGGTTTACATCACTATATGGGGAAACTCCGCGTTTTTTTTCAATCGATAACTATAATATGTATAATAAATTCGTTTACACATTAACGTACTGTTAAGGTGATACAGTAGAAATCGCTTCAAAATTAACCTAGCCAACATTTAAAAAAATGAGTTTTTCTGGAATCCTATCGGTTATTTTGATGAAGTGATATACTCAGCCCCTTTTTGCCAAAAAAACTGAATCCATTCGTAGAGGGTTCATTCGAATCGGTTGGGTACTCATCGAGAAAGTACGATTTGCTTTTTTCGAGGTGATAACAATTGGTAATAATCAAATTTCGAAGCGAACTCGGTTTCTAACCAAATCTTCAAAACTAAGCCAGACGTCGTTATAACGCTTCCATGAAAAGATACACACAAAAGAGTATAAATCCTGTACGGTTGTAGCGAAAATTCTAATCGTGAGAAAAATTTCGTACTGAAATTCTATTCGGCGTACTTCAGTATCAAGAATCCGGAAATACAACAATCGTACCTATCAGTCAGCGATAGATTGACATAAGAATCAAAAGAAGAAAAATAGAAGAAAAAAAGAACTGGATCTCCAGCTGATGTCTCAATCGTAAGTTCGCCTATTATATATACATATTATATAGATATACATACATATGTGAATATAAAGCAATGGAGCACTCGCTCAATGCAGATGATTAATAATAGTCAGTCTCGATCGATTCCAACCCACTGCCAAAGGCTTCTGAATATAAACTTACTATGAAAATGTCTGGGTAGAAAAATTACTCTTTCAGAAATCTCTAAGGGATACTTTCATCCCCCAATTGCGAAAATCGCTTCCAATTTGATATTACAGTATGTATAGAATATGTATAGTAGAATTATGAATATACTATATGTAGGTATATGTTACATATAAATATAGAACCAGATAGATCTATCAATCTAGCTCATTCGGCCATCTCATGAATGAAATACTATATGTCCTGTTCGAGATTTGGTGAGGCAACTGAGAGGGCAGCTCAGTCTGTATTATCGAGTGCAAAGACAGCTCCGTTGACAACCGTCGATATAAATAACAGCACTACGTGGTTTGGCGAATTCGAAGACAATAATTATTATTGTCGAAACAGGTTTAAGTCTTGAAGACTTATTTTTTAATTTTATTTTTCTATTTTTTTTTCTATTTTTTTTTTATCCTCCTTTCTTATTTTCACCTCATCAGAATTTGAAATTTGAATATAACAACGGAGCGCGGAGGCGCAATACATCGCGACCATTATATCCTCTAATATTATATAGTCGCGATAATAATACCCTTGCGAAATTCGTGCCGGAATTATCGCCTTATCGCAGTAACAATATACCTGCGGTCGTTTTTGTGACGTAAGAATTTTTTTTCTCTTTCTTTTTTCTCTTCTAATTTCTTTGTCAAATTTCGTGAATAAGCAGAAATAAATTGGCACTTTGACGAGGAGTTTTAATTGCTTCTTTCAGCCAAATTGTCCGACGAAAAGAATATACCTACCTTCTCTTTTTTTTTTCTCTCTCGCTTTCTCTCACTCTTTGAATTAAGAATGAAATTTTGTCAAATATCACGTGCGCAGGGTCTCAAATTCAACTACAAATTCATTTGTAGGGGTGAATATACCTTAGGCAGAATCGTTTAGGTCACGGAATAAAAAAATATACAGTTATAGTTTATTTTCTGAATAAATATCTCGTGTCTAGCTTCGAAGATTTCTACTTTTCAACTTGCTGCGGGATTTTATCAAGACGATTGTAGTCGGCGTATACACGATATTACTTATATAACGTCTAACAAGGAAATCTCGTCAGGTATACCTATCACCCTCCGATTTTAACGGGACTTTGCAAGCTCGTAGAGGGTGTGAAAATATTTGACACGTATTTTATTACACCAGCCATACGCGATCCCGCGGAGGGGGCGAAATAAGCTCTTGAAAATTGTACATCCAATTAATTTTCATTCTTCGCGAGATTTGCCAGTAAAACTTGATAAATATAATACGGCGGGTAGAAACTGATGCTATTCCAAAAATATTTCCTGGGGCTGATATAATTTCAAATCTGATGTGATAATGAAGGAATTCGAAACGCGGAAGTTGTATTGATAATTTGTTTTTTCAAAATCTGTAAAAAGTTCACGAGAATAAATTTCTGAATTCATTCGATTTCAGGTATGGCGACGATGAAGTCGCGAAATTCAGAATAACAAATTCCAGCGTATGATCCAAAACCTTTTTACCGAGAATTTGAATCTCTTTGCTCAGCTGCTACTTGGATGCCGCGTGACGAGACATATTTCAACAACTCCATACCAATGTATTTTATACTCTAGACTAAAGCCGAACGATGTTCGACAGATTTATGCGTATTTTTTCCCCTCCAGTTGATAATTGAATATCAATGGCTCGTTTATCCTCTAATAAGAAACCACAATTAGCTTATCATGTGACTTTGTATTGATAAGATTAAATACTTCAATTTCAATAACAAGAATTATTATTGTCAGAAGAGGATTTTGAACACGTATCGGCCACTTTAAACATCAAACGTCAACTTTTGACAGACTAATATGAAGTGACATGTTGTACAATAAAGTGTACAATAATGTGATTTACTTTTTTAAGAGCGAAAGATTATCAACAGATAAATAACGTTTCGTTTTCAGTGGCCATTTGAAGATTAGGGATTAGATGTAAGAAAGTGTTTTCTCAACATGATGAGAATGTGACATTATACAAACAGCCGTTTATCTCTAATCGTAAAATCAAGTCAGAATATTATCTACGTCCTTGCACTTGATATCAATAACATACCGAAGTTCATTGATTCAGCTGAAGAATCACGTGCAAAAATACTTTCGCGATTCATTTCGATATCTTCATCGACAGATTACGACGAATATTCACCCCACTTACAGCTCGCCTATAGCCCAAATTCAATAAGTTCCTTCAACTATTTAATTTTTGGGCTAGTTGAACGTGTGGAATTGATTTTTCAAAAATCGGGATTCAAAACAGCTGTGACATGAGAAAAATTTTGCTACGCTGGATCTCGCGATGTTCAAAATCACCGCGGACCTCGAAAAAAGTCTTTGCATCAAATTTTTCTTCCCAGTTTTCAAAGTTCGTAATTTTTCAATCTCGAATTCCGAATTCAGATTCTGATTCAGTGACCCTAGAAACCCCAGCATCACTCCAACAGTAAAAATCTTTATTGTACGAAGTTGAATCAAATCTGTCATATCTACAGGAGGATTTTATTCCCTAAGGGTGGATTACGGCTGACATGAAAGAATACGTGTTCAATATTGTCAGCCCCTCCAAAGGCCTAAAAAATTTCCGTTAAAATCGTAGGGGGGCCATCCAACGAGATTCCCTGATACCTATAAGCCTGTTATTGTAGCTTTCCGGCGTTACATACACTTCGTATCCGAGAATACCAGCGGAAATAACGCGACAAACGTTTCTAGAATCAGAATCACCATAAAGTACAGCGATAATTCTATACAGGGTGGTCTGGAATGCCACACGTTGGTATATATGCAGGTACCAACTAATACACCGAGAAAATCGACGCTAGACATCGAATGCTCGTATGCAAAGAAGCCAGGAAGTAGATCTGAACGTGCAACTACGAATAGAAATGATTTTGACGGCCCGCAGCCTTATACGTTTCCAATAGAAAATCACACTTCCGACTGGTTTTCATTCCCATTTGTTCAAAATATCCGTAGATACGTAATGAATACGAATTCTATACTCAAAATTCGATTCATGATTATTATTTGATATTTACTTTTTCAAAATTGACATAATCCAACGATCACAAGAAATCGTCAGTGTTACAATTACGACAATTTCCTCACCACGTAGGTATATATCGACCTGTTTTCACGTGGCAGGTGTACCACCTGCAATTAGGGTAATTGCAAGGCCCAGTCGAAACCCGGCCAGGGAATAACCCTCGCTAAAATACTTAAAAAATTATTTCGACATAATATGCTGAGATCGCCGTTGCACATCACTACGCACAACATCCACACCACATCTGACAAGCGGCATTCGAAATCTGTGCAAAAAGAATAAAGGAAAAAATTTCACAATTATTCATTCCGACAACGGAGGAATGTCAATTGCCCAATTCCTCACCTCAGAAATCACCAATTCCGCAATAAACGACTACAAATCAATTCTTCCGTGCGAAAATGACAATTCATCATTCATTTGGGATTTTTTGCAAATGCAATATTCTTTTGGACACTAAAAATTCGCTATTTTCAGCATTTTTTTTGATTCGGAGCCGTAGCGAGATTTATCTGATTAGCCTGTGGTTAGGCGCGGTTTTTCGAATTTGGTAAAAAAGATCGTATTTGATCGTTTTTTATTATCAGACAATATGTATATGTATGGGACAGTGGAGTTAAATATAGTGAAATGGTGCGTCGTGCGTTGGTGTATAACAGTATAAGAACGATTACAATTCATAGATCGTTCGCTGGTCAGGTTGTGGGTGGAGACCACATACCAATAATAGCTCAGCGGAGTCTCTGCCTCTGTAGGAGCGTGGGTTTTCTTTGTGTGATAGGTATACAGAGAGTGTTAGAAACTTTGAAGAAACTATAGGTATATAAGTATACTAACATAAAACTAGTACTAGTATATCGTACCAGTATCCTCACATTTCTATACAACAATCGCTTATTCTCTTGAGAAAAGTGCATCGTGCGATAAAGTCTTTCTAACATAGAATTGCACCGAGGAGTACAATGCGCCCTATGAACGTATAATCCCAGTAGGTAGGTATATACTGAGTATGTGTACCCAGAACCAGCTGACAACTTCTTAATAATGATTCTTTTCCTTGACGCCATATCAAGCTCGATCTCATTTCGCGGTTTACACCGATGCAGTGGAGAGAAAAAAAAAAAATGTCAAATTAACCTCGTGTCTGTGTGAATATAATAATGATCTCTCAGAATATCACTTTATCGCCAACACTTACGTATACTTGACTTCGGGTGCCCACTTAAGTATTACTCAAACTTCGCGAGTTCTAGGTGAAACTAAAATTGGATTTTATCTCTCGGGTCAAAAGGACGCAAATTTTTTCTTAACATTTTTTACTTTTTCTTCTGCCTCTTCACTTTACCGGGGCTAACGAGGTGTGAAAAGAAATTGCTGGGAGATTCAATCGCTTTGTATAAGATATTAAAAGTACAGATAGGTAGCTGCGGTCTTCGTCATCGAGTTGCGGATTATGCGATAAAGATTTATATTATTGTTAAATCTTAAATTAATCTTTGACCGTTCGAGATCGAACCCGGATTGCTTTCTTCTGATTTTTCTATTTCTTTCGAATAGATTGCTCACACCCACGCGACTCGGTTGGCAACTATAAAGGCATACGATATAGGTACGTCTAGTTATCGGGCCGAAACGTTTAACTATAGAAATACCTGTCGTCGGTATACATATTGGGTAGATATGTATGTGTGTATGTATTCGACGGTAGCAATCCTCAGATCTTATCTCTAACACGAGTAGAACGGCTCGTTCAATCGCCAATTAAACGTACAGTAGTCTATCGCTATCGCAACTCTCTCGGCTAATAACGTCCACTTGATCGTTCAATGATTCACGATCAAACCGTCTAATCCGAACTGTTCTATACACCCTCTCTAGATCGATATTTACACTTCCAATCTCGACGCTCCCAAACCAATACCAATACCCTTACAAAACTAGTCTTCGGTGGATCATATCAGCCCCGAATGATAGGGGATATTTATTTTCTTTTGCCCATCATGTTGTGCAAGGAAAGTGAAGCGCACAAGTATATAACACATAAGTAAAGTAAGATGAGGTAAGATATAAAACATGAAATAATAAATAAATAAAATAAAATAGAATAGGAAGGTTCACAGAGTAAATAAATAAATAAAGTAAGTAAGTAAAGTAGACACAGCCAAGCGGCGTAAGATAGAGCGAGGTTGAGTGAGGAAGATTAAGTAAGCAATATGAAAGTAAGGAAGGAAATTAGATACAGAGAAAAAATTTAGTAAAGTATATATTGAAGTGAAGTGAAGCAAAGTATTGTAAAGTAGAGTAAAGTAATGTAAAGTGAAGTCGAGTAACGTAATGTAAAGTAAAGTAAAGTGATGTAAAAAGAACTAGAGTGAAGTGATGCAAAGTAAAGTAGAGTTAAGTAAAGTAACGTGAAGTAAGGTAGGTGAAGTACATTCAGGTAACGTAAAGTAAGGTAGGTAAAGTAGAGTAAAGTAACGTGATGTAAGGTAGGTAAAGCAAAGTAAAACGAGGTTGAGTAAGCAATATAAAAGTGAGGAAGACAAGATACAGAGAAAAAGTGTAGTAAATTAAAGTAGAGTGAAGTCAAGTATTATGTACAGTTAAGCTAAGTAAAACGAAGTAAACTGAAATAGAGTAAAATAATGTAAAATGAAGTAGAGTAAAGTAAAGTAAAGTAAAGTAAAGTAAAGTAGAGTAGAGTGAAGTAAAGTAACGTGAACTAAGGTAGGTAAAGTAAAGTGAAGTCACGCGAAGTAAGGTAAGTCGAGTAAAGTAAAGTAACGTGAAGTAAGGTGGGTAAAGTAAAGTAAGATAACGTGAAGTAGAAGTTTACGGTCGAATATCACCAAAGTATGATACAATAATCGTACCATGAAGCTCGGAAGAACTTGTCATATGCTCGAAGACCTTTTCGCAAATTTGAAACAGAAGATTCTCAAACTGAAAGAAATATGTTGATTGGGGTAAGAGCTTTTTTCGAATTCGTTGAGATGTTCAATATTAAGCAGATTTGACGGAATGGAAAGTGACTGATTACTTGTCAGAGAGATTTGTGGTGTATATAGTTTACTGACGCGTCTACCTATACGCGTGATGCGTGCGAAGGAGTAATTCAGGTGTTAGCTCGACGGTAGGTAATAGTAAAAGTCAAGGGCACATGGAATGATCGTGGTGGAAAAAAAAAAGATCTGAATCAGAATGAGAATGAGATTCTAGTCTCGAGGCCTGGGGGGGACACACACAAGCCTTTGGCGGTGATTTATAATAATCTATGATCTAGATTATGGATCGAAATCCACGGTATACCATAGTGCAGAGAGTGTGACGTAAGGCAGTATCAGAGTTTAGCCAGTCTGAAGTCAGTAAGTTAGTCAGCGGACTAAGCCACTCAGTTCGACATGCGCCATAAGCCGCCCCACGTTCTTCGGTGTTGACACGGACAGTCTGGCATTGCACGCCGTCTACTACTGTCGCGAAATTCGCGCCGCTCCGAAACCGGAGGCCCGAGACCACGCGTCGCGGTTTTTTTCACTTAAACCATCAGCGCGCGAAAGTTTTCAAACTCAAATTAAACCGCGACTCACACGCGATTATAATATATACAAAAATATATACCACGGGCTGACCGATCTTCTTCCTCATACTGTCTATTCAATATTCATCTTCACTTCAACAGATTTACCAAAATAGACTAGTTCTAACGTATCTGCTTCTCTTCTCGGACTACATATACTGCAGCTGGGGGAAACTAAAATAAATATCAATCCGGAGTTGAGATTTATTGTCAGACAAACGTATTTTGCATTCTTTATATACAAAATTCTTCTTCTTCTTCTTCTTCTTCTTCTTCTTCTTCTTCTTGTTTTAAAAGCAAAACTTTTTTTTTCTTCTACCTCTTCTTTTCATTCCGAATGTGGAATTCCGTTTTATTTTATCGACGGAATAAATCGACACCTCGGTAATAGAAGAACCTCTTTTCTCTTCTGCACCTATGAATAGGCGATTTCGTTACAAACTGCGAATACAATTATCCCCGTGTATGACGCGCAAGTCGCTGATAGTAGCCTAGCAATTCAAGTAGGTAGATTTTGCTAAATTTGGCATTCTCGAGCTTTCGCTGTGTTACGCATTTGACATTATACTTCAATTTGGCTATAAATTTTAAGCCAATTGAAATCAACAACGTTGAATTTCTTCTTCTTATTTTTAATTTCGAATTCATTTCTAATCGCTCCTCCTCCAGCCCTAAAGAATTCAGTCACACCTTACAGAAGATTTATCACGTAAATACATACCGCGATATACATTCGAGGTAATTATACTCGGTTAAAACTATAATCAAAGTGTCTTTCAGCGGGCAGTTAATCTCCCAAGAAACTATTATTAACAAGGTAAGCTCCCACGTAGGTAACATACATACATACGTATCTTACAATACCTAACATTTCTATACATACAAATGACTGACAATCAGATGGACGAAATAAAAAAAATTTACATACCTACGGAATAGCCGAGCTATTCAATTAACCGATCGCACGAGAACACCTGGGTTAATACTATACGATGTATATTCGTATATATATATATATAACATCTATTTGCAAGTACGACACACGGTATAACATCAGCTCCGGTAATTACTCGACTATTCAAATCAGGCTTGAGTTACGTTAATGGAAAACAGTTAGTGCCCATCTCTAGACATATCTACGTATTACGTATATATGTATATAGGGAACATGCGAATACGAATAGGAATACGAATGGGCAGGTAATTGTGCACGATGTGTCGTGAACCTGTGAAACTTGTAGACGATCCCCGCGTTAACCGCAGTTATGGCGTGAAAATGAAAGTCAGTATGTAACCTCGCTATCTAGGATGTCAAATCGTACTGGATAGTAATTCTACCTAGACAAGAGTTATAGACACTGTTAATTTTCAAAACAGTCTATACCATTCTCATCGTAAGTGAGTTCAAGTGTTTTAAACGTAATGAAATCACCGATAAATCATACGCAAGATTTGTAAGAAATAGTCAATGAACGTTAACCGTTGGATGGATGAATTATTGACGTATTAATTATTATCGCGTTTCTGTCCAAGGTAACGATTCAAATCTATCTGCCAGATGTAGAAATCGAGTTTAGTAGTATAGCGTCACTCGAAGATTTAGGTAACCGATTGATCCTCAGCCGCTTTGATCATCGATCGATTGAAAATCGTTAGGTATTGAACGTTCACTTTCGATTTTTTATTTCCAATTTTGCAATGACGATCAGTAATATTCTCTTAACGCAAGAGATGCGGAATTTCGAGATGAGTCTGACAGATGAAACGCCTTCTTATACGAGTATACTACTTATACAAATATCTCTGTGCAATGAATCGAACCTAGCTTTGCCCCGAGAGCTGCGAGCCTCGTTCTTTCACTTCAACTTCGTGTCGACAGTCCCTCAGGCGTTTATTGGAACGAGATACATAAGGCAGGTGAGATACGAGCCGCAAATCACTTGTCGAATGTGCATCTAAAGCTCGCAGGAATCTGCAATTTCCAAGAAACTGCGGAATCGCAAGAATCTCGATTCGAAAGCACAAACTCTGCACTTGCGTATATTCATGAAATTTTCATTGCGGATATATCCAAAGATTCTCACCAATATTTCCAAGTTTTCTACGCGATCATATGGGACGAAATTCGAGAAACGAAGCTGCAATCTTAAATGGGCAATGGGGTTTGCACGTGTGGCAAATTCGCTGGCAAATATTCTGCTGGATTGTGACTTTCGTAGGGTTTGAGTCAGGGGGTTGAAAGTACTCTAAGGGTAGGTCTGCGTCCGGCGAATGATAGGATATGCGGGTACCTCTGCTATCTTACCGAAAAAACCCGAAATTCAATTTTTCACCCGATTTCCCTTTCGACTGATTTACTGATCTTGAACACGGCACGCCACCGTTATACACACTCGGTGAAAATTCAACCGTAGATCTCTAGCCCCGATCACGAGCCCACTTCTATACCCACTTCTATACGCCTATCTTCGATCTAATTCAACCACTCGCTTTCGTGCATCGCGATTTCTCCCAGACATGTAAATCGCTCTTGGGAGATAAAAGATCGTTAAACTAGGGGCTTGATAGGGGGAAGAAAATAGAAATAGACTCCCCTGTATGTACAGAGAAGAGGAAAAGCATGAAACAGGAATACTCGCAAGTTTTTGGAGCAGTTTTTAATGGAGAATCCTGCTATATCCTTCGATTCCTGGTACGTTCC
This sequence comes from Ametastegia equiseti, assembly GCA_963989295.1. Taxonomy (NCBI): domain Eukaryota; kingdom Metazoa; phylum Arthropoda; class Insecta; order Hymenoptera; family Tenthredinidae; genus Ametastegia; species Ametastegia equiseti. The sequence goes on from OZ022399.1 coordinate 8,499,975, forward strand.
TCTATCCTAGAGGATATAACCATTTAAGGGGAGCAGTATGTCGCAGTTGGAAAAATTAAACATAGTCCAAAATCAATTTGTTTCATCACCAAAGTTCATTTTACATCATTATAATCATCTCACTTGAAAACAGTTGCTGCACGAATTCGGCCACACCGTAGGTCCGATTCGACTCATCTATGACCAAGATTCGAAGGAATACAGGCCGTCACAAATTAAACGAGGGAAATTGGAAAATTTAATTTTTAGGCTGAGTTATTTGCAAATGAGTGAAAAAGAAATGTTCGATTTTCGGAAAATTGGCCATATCTTCTATGATAATTTTTTCAATTCAATTTCCCTCGTTCAATTTATGACGGCGCGTCTTCCGAACAATTCGGATCCTGAGAAAGTGAAATCGGACCTACGGTGTGCCTCAATTCGTGCAGCAACTGATTTTTAGTGACATGATTACAATGATGTAAAATGAATTCTGGTGAAGAAATAAATTGATTTTGGACCACGTTTCATTTTTACAACCGCGATATACTCGTCTTCTTAAGGAAGTAGAAGAAGCAGAGGATCCTTCGAATCTGTTGTACCTACATAAAAATAATGTAGAAGAGTTATTACTGTGGACATACGAATGCCTCGACCCTCGTAGATGCTCGTAGGGTTGAAAATCACTTTTCGAATATCGATCAGAGGGTCAGGGGCGATTAATCGATCCATAAATCGAGAAATTTCGACTCTAGGTATATTGCCTAACGATATCAACCAGGACGAAGTGGCCAAGAGACCGACCGGGCTCAAATTCGGATCCCATAAATCCGCGAGCTTTGACCCAAGATCAACGATCTGACAACGACAACGGGGTGGCCCTGCGGCCGTGCGGCTCCGTTTATTGGAGAATTAAGAATCGCATTTTTTCCTCGGGTTTCATCGGCTTAACTGGTTCAACATGATAGTCGAGAATCTGTTCCGATTCACTTAGCCTTTGTCATATATACAGGCGAAAGAAAAACGAAACGAAAAAATTAGGAATCAACTGAAAGACTACTAGGTTAAGTGTACTAGTTACTGACCTTGTCCCAATTATTGAACTTTTTGATGATTCCTTTTCATCCGTGAGCTCTGAAATTATCAACAAAATCAATTCGCATTTTCTGAGTCTCTGGCAACTGATTTGTGTAACGGAAACATTCAGAATTCTTATCATAGATTCAGTAATTGGTCAGTAATTGGTGCAGTTACCTTGTTTGCGGTTATCACTTTTGGATATATTTTTTTCTCTCACTATTTCCGGATGAATGTTACGGAATTGAAAGCAGCTGGTAATCGTAGTGGAAGTTTAACTCGGTTGGCAAATAGTCGGGGAGGTGGGTAAAATTTATCGAAATGGAAAGATGGTACGAGGTGTTGAACCCGGCGCAGTTGGGACGCGTAAAACGATAATTCGTAAATCACACATTAAGCGCCGGGATGCAAACGGAGCGTGTGAAGTGCCTCCTGATCCTCGAGTCCGAAACGTGGTGAGCCATGCGGTTATATGCGGCCGACGAGATATAAAACCGTTTTATATCAAATTTAACACGTGCTCAAACTCCAAGCCCGGCGTCATATGATTTAGGGGAATTTTCGTCCCGTTTATAGAAACGGAACCAAACAGTCTGTTTACTTTGTATCCAGTTTATTTTGAACGACAGGTCATACGAAACGTCACGAGCTTTGGGCAGTAGTTTAATTTCATTTCTATACATTCATATTGAACCGCAAACGATATTTGCAACAAAAACGACAAATATCTCTCTCTCTCTCTCTCTCTCTTTCTCTTTCTCTTACGTTTTATCATTCCAGCATTTTCAAGACGAATTTCCAACTGGGTCTTAGGTTGAGAGATTAATATTGCTCCCTTCGTATGTATACGTATTTGCAAGACAACAATTTCGTGTATTAAATCTCTCTTCTCATTCTATCAGGATAAATTTTCCTTAATTAACAAGCTCGTTTAATCTCCGAGATTGATGATCCCTTGATTAACAAAATTCTTCGTTTTTTTCCCTTCAAACTTCATCCGGGATTCAGAAATTTCATTTAATCACTTGCTGCAGCAGTAGCCTAAACTCCCTTTTTTTTTTTTTTTTTTTTTTTTTTATACGTAGTTAAGGATCCTCTTCCTTGGGGCGGAATTGAAATTCCGAATTGCAAAAGGTACAAAAGGTCAAAATTCCGAATTTTTATGATACCGACTCACAGTTTTTAGAAAAATTATTTCCCCGAAGGTTTACGCAGCCAATTTGAGAAACTCCGAATCGAAAAACGCCGAAAGTTCAAAATTCCGAAAGCTAAAAATCCGAAGGGCCAAAGATCGAAATCTCGGAATTCACACCATGCAACGTCGTTTATTTGACAGCTTTGTCATGAGCTACTCTTAAATTTGAGGATTTTTGGACTTTCTGAGGTTTCAACTTCCGGATCTTTGAGCCGTCTGCATTTTGATATTTCGAAATTTGCAAGTTCGAACTTTAACGCTTCTAGAAACTCAGAATCGCGTCTCAAATAAATTCGGAATTTAGACCATTCGAGACTTTCGGAATTTGGAACTTCAATTCCTTCCCCCTTCCTCGCTCACATCAGCCAATAAAAAATCGTGAATATTATTTCTACCTTGTGTCACGTGCAAGCAGGTATGCCGACACCTTTGATTAGGTGTTTGTCAGACGACGAGCAAACTCGAGATCTCACCTAATCACAACGGATCCCCTGTTATTCTTCAAAGATCAATTTACACGGCAAATAAAAAAGCTGCGAGTGCAAAAAGGTGCTAACTTACACACGTGTCTTTTATTTATTATTTTATTATTTTTTTCTTCGTAGTACCTATCTCAGCAGCAATATAACCTTGACGGTGGGCTCAGCTGTGGTAGCACTGTATTAACCTTACGTAATATATATATACCTACCGTGCCATATATTTAAAACACAGCTAAGACCAGCTCTCGCGGTCGAGTTTTTTTGATGTGTTGTGTTAAAATAGGCTGAACGGTGTTATTAATACCAAGAGCAACCGAGTTTGCTTTGTCATAAAAAAAAAAAAAATAAAAATACGTATAGAAAACATCGCGTATGTGAACCCGGATAATTGTCATTCCGGAATTAAACCAAAGAAGAAATTCAACCCAGGCCGTATGTTGGTTTCCCGATTTGTCAAAATCAACTTTTCTCCAAGTTTTTGCGTTTGCAAATACATACCATATATCCCGCAAGTAGGTATATAGCTAACGTTGCGCAACGACAATTTAGAGGACATTGACAGACGCGTCTAAAAGTTACGCAAGTACCTTAGGCACCTATCCTATATACATGTAACTACCTAGTCCTAGTCGTTACCGATCCCAGCAACCAAATCGGCTACTCAAATTTCCGGATTTTTATTTTTTTTATTTTTCATTTTTTATTGCCAATCCACGGCATGGCGGACAAAATGAATCCGGTTTCATCGTAGCTACATGCAATGTGTTATAGAAGCTGGGTGAAATGATGCTGGTAGAATAGGAAACGCGAAACTCATGAAATTCGACTAACAATAAGATTGACAAAGTTTTGTTTTTTTTGTTTTTTTTTTCTCTCTCTCTCTCTTTTTTGAATATTTTCTCAATTTCCCAGCCCCTCGGTTATAACATCAAGAATAATTTCTATGCTCGAGTATATCGTTAGGAGAAATTAACAACGAGCAAAGACGAAATACAATGAATATTCTATTTTAATTAGCAAAATGTGTAGGTATGTATAATATTAGCGTTTTAGCGAAAGTTTTAGCTATGCGAATCTTCCTCATTTTAATTGGTATACCTATATATACCTATTTCAACTCTATAGATAATTAGTATGGAGCCTGAGGGCCGGTTGAGGGAGGTAGGTAGGGGAAAGAGTTATCTAATTAAACAATTTTGTATATAGAAGTGTAAACAAATTGAAAGTTTTACAGTCGAATGATTTCCTAATGGTATATAGTTGCCCTCCTCCCACTCTATATAACGGTTTCCCGGAAAGCACCATCTGCAGTTTCTACCATCCTGTAATTAATTCCACACCGAAATTTAGGTAGTTTATAATTGCCGGGTTCACGCTCAATTGAACTTTTGCACAAACTGCTATTTCCACGCAACGATCCTTTCCCCGTTCGCCGTTCACAGCCGCCCCTAGATCATTTCGTTTAATCAACAGCCCTTCGCGAATAATAACTCATAAAATATCCTGCATATAGGGACATCAAGAAATTTTGAAAAAAGAATGAAATAAAAAATACAAATTTATTTCGTACCCAATGCGAATAATAATTTTCACGAGATTTCAAATCCTGAACTGATCTTTCGAAACCCTCGCCAGATATTTGCTTGGATAGTTTTTCCGCAACTGTGTATCTTCATGGTGGTTTCAAGCTCAGGGAGCCGTCCCACACCTTGAATTTAATTCAATGACTTTCAAAAAGAAGATCCATTAATTTTCCTCGAATTGGCTATAAAGAGGAGATTCCTGGCCACGGGAAAGCGGAGAACAAGGGATGGAAAACGAAGAACGTAGAACTGAGAAGGCATACCTATCGGGGTCGAAAAAGCTGTGCGCACAAGCCGCAGCACTAGGTGCCTGATTGTCTTTATTGCGACCCCATGCGGCTTACTGGTTTTATCCATTACGACCGCATAGTAGCGCACTCCTAGCCTTGCTGAGTAACCAACCCCAACCCAAAGTAGTAGGTGTCCTGCCTAGACTGCCCTCCAGAATGCCCAGTTTGCTATCGTCGTCGAAAGGAGCCAGATAAGGGAGAAAGGACTCTTTTTCCAGACAAAGTCAAAACTAGACTAATCCTTCACTTTTGTCAACTTGGTTGATTTTTTTCTTTTCTTTTTTTCATTCGAGATTTACCGTTGGGTATGCGAGAAGTCGAGGCTAGACGGACATGTGTCCTTCTGACGGCTCTGCTCGCTTTGTTCTTCGGGGGTGTTGATGCCAGGACATTCACCCTTGGATATTTGACCGGTTCTAAACGGCGACCTGGAGATTTGGAGTACCAGAGACCTGGGTTCAGAATTTCTGGTGCGATTACGTTAGCCGTTGAAGAGGTAAGAATTTCGTTTTCATTGATAGGGTAAGTGTCCCAGTTACTGACCCTCTCTAAATAATTGACCTTTTTCAATGATTACTTTTTATCCGCGAGCTCTCAAATTATCAAAAAATCTATTCTTATCCTCGGAGTCTCTAGCAACTGATTTGTGTAATCGAAACATTCAGAATTCGTATAATCGATTAAAAATTTAAGAAAATATAGGGATCAATAATTACGTCTTAAAGGGTCAGTAATTGGTACACTTACCCTATACAGTCGATGCAGAATGGAGCGAGAAACGCTTTAGGATTTCATCTGCAAGGGGTAGAATTTTCCACTGAAGGGTTTACCCCTAGTGGTATAATTGAGAAAAAAAATGTCAACTTGAAGAGGAAGATTAAGATTAAGATAAAAGTAATTAGCGATATTTTGGAACGAGCTTTCGGTAATAGTATGTTTCTACGGTTAAAATAGAACCTGGTCCAGAGGAAAGGTATACCAAAATAACTACGCACACTTGTCGTTCCGAGGGTGATTAATCACGCGTGTATCTTTTACGAGTACGCGGATCAGTTGGCAGGCTATATACGACGTGATTAACTTACTAATTGAGTTTAAATTATTCTTACGATTTAGCAACGTTGCGCAAAGCTCCACTGCAGTATACCCGCATCATCGGTGATACCCTCAACCCAGAAATCTACTTCTTCGGGATGATTGAGCAGCTTTTTTTTTCTTTCTTTCCTTTTTTTTTTTGTTTCATTTTTTTTCGTATTACATTCAGGGAGATGAATTGGTGCTTGAAAAGCACACTTTGGCTCTTATTCGATCTTTGAAAGAGCATATTCTATTTATATCATCTAATTGGTCCCGAGGGTGGAGACCGTTGATTCTATACAATTTTCTTGCTCGAAAGGTGAACGCGGGTGAACTGGCCAAACGAGGACACAAACTCGATTTTATCGTAGCCGAAACTTACGGAGAGGAAGAAACCAGCATTCTCATGACTGCTGATCTCTGGACAAAAAATATCAGTGCCTATATTGGACCTCAGGAAACTTGCATTCACGAAGGACGGATGGCTGCTGCCTTCAACATCCCAATGATCTCTTACGTAAGTTTCATCCAATTACCACCTTTTTGTTGTACGCTTTACGCAATTCGCTTCTTCTGTTACGTTATATTAACGATCATTTCATACGATTTTTATAAATTAGTTAGTTTCGTGCACGGAAAATGATATGATTGGAAAAATGACGATGTCAGTCTTGCCTAATTGAATCCAAGAAATAGTTGAATCGTTTCGGAGCACGCCGATCCATCAGACCATCAGACTTCCAGATGCTGGTCGATTTTCGATGAAATGTGATGAGATTACAAGAATGCGATAATTTTTCAGCGATGATTTCGATTGTGAAAGAATCAGCATATCGTGGATGACGAATTCGGAATTATCTGGACAGTTGAACACGAAAAGATGAGACTTTCGAAGCGTGAGAGGTTCGATGAAACTGGGGAAAGTTACATATATATATTTAAAGAGGGTTGTGCGTCATAACGCAAGCACTTCGCGATAACGAATGACGAAAGTTGGGTTTAGGGTAAAGTTACGACTCCGTCAAGCCTGGACAATTATATTCGAGATAGTATATACAGTACGTGGCCGGGTGTTATAACTTGGTAGTATTTTACGAAGTACCTACTCCAACCACCAACCCCCAAGGAAAGCTACGGGGGTAGTAGCCTCTTTCGAAATAGCCGGAAGTCCGTGTGCCACACGCCTTCGAGCTATGATATTATCCCTCGACTTCCGGTCTGCGGAGTCGCTACCTTCGCGATAAAATCAAATGCGGAACAGAAACCGCGCACGACATAGAACGCGACCTCTAAGAGAGGCAAGCTCTTATCTTATGCAGGATTTTTGGGTCAGCTTGAGCAGAACTTGGCTAAGGACGGAACCGAGACTCGGTTCTGATGTCGTGCCGATAAAGGGGACCAGTACAGCTTGGTTTCGGGAATTTGAACTAGTCCAGAATTCATTTATATTTCACCAAAGTTCATTTCACAGCAAGATAAATGTTGACTTCCAAAAGCTGTGTCGTAAGGATTTCGGAGCAGTGTTGGTGCGATTAAGGTCGTTAAGGGCTCATTTTGTTCGGAAAGAAAATCCTCATCATGTGAACAAGGAAATTTTTCATTGCTTTCGTTTTGGACAAGTTATTTGCAAATTAGTGACCCAGATTTTGAAAACTTTGGATAATTGGCTATAAGTTTGCACACAGTCAATTTTTTTCATATTCCTTCGTCCACGTACGATGAGGATTTCCTTTTCAAACAAAATGAGCATTCAACGACCTTAATTGGACCAACGGTGCTCTAAAATCCTTACGACACAGCTTTGAGAAGAGAACATCTTTTTTTATGGGAAATGAACTTTAGTGAAAAATGAATGACTTCTGGACTATTCCAAATTCCGTTCATCTTATTCCATAAATACATCTAGGAGGTGCTTTTCGGCCTCGCTGTTTAATTCAAATTTGCCATTTGGACTTTGAATCATTTTGCTAAATACATAAATTTTAAATTCAACTTTGTAGCCGTACTATTTATCGCTCACGTGGCTTCTTGATCCGCATATGTCTGCTTCGCCTAGGCACGTACGTCGAGCAAGGCACAGTATTTACTCGATAGTAGGTACGAGGAAGTGGTGCAGTAGGAAGTGGACACGTGACTTAATTTTCATTCCCCGTATACGCGGGCGATATATTTTCGCGAAAGAACCCGAACGTGTGTTGGTGGCAGTTTTATATACACGTTGAAACACACCGGGTTCCTTACTTCGCTCGAACTATGTACGCCGGTAGACTAACCCATAAGCAAAATGCAAATCCAGAACTAGTTCGCCTTCGCTCTTATCTTGTTCTCAACTATACATTTTTTTTTTCCTTTTTTTCTATTCTTCTCTTTCCATTTTCTTACGAATGAATACCCGCTGTCTTTCAGATAAAAAATTACCTAATTTCAAAGGCTGAACTCCGATTGTATTTCCATTTCCTCGAGTGGAAATTATTCCTTACCGGTTCTTTGTCCGACCGGGTTCTTTTTTTTTTTTTTTTTTTTTATCCAAAATGGATCGGCGTTGATTGAGCGAATATTTGCAGCCAAGCGAATCCGAAAGTTTTTATTGAAATTGAAAGAGAAGCAAAACTGTCGACCGCGCCTTCGAGCATTTGCTTCGATAGTCGATATAACTTAGTTCGAGAAACTTATCTCTGATTTTTTATGATCTTTCTTGATTTTTTTTGTTTTTTGATTCACAGTTTTGCACGCATCGAGAAACTTCGGATAAATCGGAGTTTCCAACTTTCGCACGAACCCGACCTCCGGATACTCAGATTTCGAAATCCGTAGTATCAGTTCTGCTCGCCTTCAATTGGACAAAAGTAAGTTTTGCGTGAAATGATGAATGTTGAGCGATTTGTTAGGTTGTAATTTGCCAGTTGGTGAAGTAAAAATGAAAGGAAAATTATTCAGGAGTCGAAGGACTTTTCATATATCGCAGACGTTTATCATTCTCCGTAGATTTCAGAACTTTTAGCAATTTTCATTACTCAAATTCCCCCAGAGTATATCTGGCACTCGAAATATGCCTGTTGTTGACGGAAATGACAAATAATGCCCCTATCTCTCTACCTCGGCTAAATTTGCATGCAAAAATCTTTTGGCCAAACATTATATTGCGACTATGTTTGCTGTCTCATTCTGGGAAGGATCCCTCGGGGTATGAAAATACGGATGCTAAAGACTCCGAGTAGTAATTGATAACATCATGACTCGTGTATTCATCTCGTCGTGATAAATGAATGATTATATCATACGCGGAAAGATTATTTGATATTTTTTTTTCATTCTACCCTCTCGACAAAAGAGTATATATACGAGGATGATAATATTTCAACGTCGGTTATAATTATTCTTAGCGAGAAACGGCGAACCGAATAACAATGCGAAGAATCCGGGGCTTATAGTTATACCAAATGTGCAAACAAAATGATTTATGTGCAAAGCAATTGAGGCTCAATGTTATTCAAGAACATTTGGTGTGTGCAGTTCAAGTAATGCGGGAATCCTTACTTAGTCTCAGAGATCACGACCATACGCCATCAGCTATACGGGCGAGGATTAGTCTTGTATTTACCCAGGGTTACTCGAAGGGTCTCGACTTGACGATATCATCAAATTCCCCGGGAATGTCTGCTTAGCCGAGGTTCTACTTCGTCCCCTAACTTCATCCATATACAATAAGCAACGGGACAAACACTGCGTATAACTGATCGGGCAAACATCCCGAAGCAATCGAAACTTCGAGTGAGATTAAAGAGCATTTCGAACCCCCCTCAATCAAGTGATTTTTTTTTTTTTTTTTCTCTTTCTTTTTCTACAATCAGTTTTGAAGCACATTTGAAAAAAGCTTATCCAAGAGCCGAAGGGCTGTTCACTCCCACGTACCAATGCTCTTCGATTGAAATTGATTCCTTGTGATTTCACTGTCAGCTATGATCACTTTTTATTTTATACGAGACGAGTAAATGCCCCTTTGGTGATGTGGTTTTTAGATTTTGAACTTGAGAAAACGTTCGAAAATCTTAATTTTAATCTGAAACTGACTCTCTCTCTCTAATGGTGTGTGCGCAACAGGTGACGTTCATGTACATGAACTCAAGCCTATTTGAGTTTAACAAGATGTCAACTGTGGCAGAAACAATCCTGTCGTCTTTTGAGGCATCTGGAATAACCCTGAATTCACTTGGCTGCTGGAGTGAGCCGTACCATCAGAACATCATGCAAAATCCATTCCATCAGCTCGTCAAGGATACATACCGCGAGACAAGAAGTAAGTTAATTTCACTCTTCTCGTGGGTTTGAGCTTCAAGCTTCAAGCTCGAAGCTCTAATACTGACCCAATGATGCAAAAACCAATCGCCCGAAATGGACCCAAGTCTGATACCGATACTGACAAGTCTCGGCCGAAGCTCGGCAGCCAGTACTGGGCCAACGCTGGGATGCCAACAACGTAACATTAATGAGCCGTTGGTAGTTCGCAAGATTTGATCGTGAAAAATTACTTGTTGAAAGAAAACCACAACCATTTGTCAGAAAACTAGGCTGGTGCTTACTTGAAATCATCCAAATTAACCAGATTTCAAGTTATGTGATCAGGTCATCAAGTTTGGCTGATCAAGTTACAAAGTGTACCTTATGGAATTGTTTAATTAATCGAGCTTGGCCCAGGGTTGGTAACAGAGCTAACTGTTTAGACTCTAGAATCATTTTGCCAGTCTTGAACCTGAGCTGGCCCAAGCCTTGGCGCAAGACTGGCACGATAGTCTCAACCAGGCCTCGTTCGCCAGTCTTGGGCCATGCCTGGTGAAATGGTAACACTGGCATTGCATACTTGAAGAATAACAATAAATTCAAAGTCTACGAAACGGTTCACCATACCTTATGATCGTTATTTTATAGCTACTGGTCTATTTTCTGTACTGCGACAATGAAAAAGCCGTAAAGACGTATAGTATGTAGATCGTCGATCTTAATCCGTAGTGTGCGTATTGGAAAAATCATATGAAAAGGTATAAAATAAAAGATAGAAAGAGAGTTGGAAAGTTGGGCCTCGATTTATGATGTGAAATACATTGACGAGTTCGTCGAGCTGCAGTAGATGTATTTATATGTCCGACTTAAGTAGGTAGATACTACTTTTGCGCTTGGATAACGAGGCCCCAAGGCGAAAACCGTTTTTACAGGCTTCTTATTCCAACTTTATCGCATTTATCTCTCGTCATCTGACCGACGAACAACCATAATGCGAAAATAACGGTTCGATCAAACCCTGTGCACATCGGATTGACGAGCATCGTCACTAAATTCAGAATCTATACGTTTCACGATCCTGAAAAGAAAAAAAATCAAATTTGTACATTTTTTCACACAGAATCTTTGTGAATTTTTATTTTTTATTTTTTGCTATTTCTTCGTTCTCGTTTCATTTCGACACATAATGGCTATGATGAATTTCGCGATTAGGCTGATTTCATTCGTGGTATATCTAGGATGAAAAGGGGAAGACCCGCACTCAGCCTCGAGCTCTGCACGTCGCGCGACACACGGTTCACTTTGCATAGCAGATAACCCGCATGATACTTCTCTAGTCCCTTGTGTAACCTGGCGATGTACGGCATGTACTCGGCGAGTCCCGGTGTATAATTATTATGCAAATTGTATAAGTGTTCGAAATTCAGCGTGAAAGTATTATACATACGTGCTTATATAGTATATATATATATATATATCCACTTATACAGGTACTTATATACATATACTATATGTTTGTATAAGCGATAAACTTTGACTTGGTTTCGCCATAGCGGATAGAATAAATTTTGTAAAAAAGAAAGAAAAATTAAGAAAAAAAATAAAAATAAAAATAAAAAATTCCTACAGCTCCTGCAGGTATAAATGGAGCACGAAATAGCCTGTCTGCGGTAGCGTTATGGTCAGCCGGTTTTCATCGCTCGTTAAATATCTATTCTTGGTCTATTTTCGAGAGTTTTTTATATTGTCGCGACTTTTTGATGGTAAAAATAAATCAAAATTTCGTACCACTAAGTTCCTTTCTTCTTTATAGCTAGTCTATTCCGAAGTTTCAGTCTCGAAGAAAATAATAATTTCTTGAAAAAAGTTTCACCCCGTATACTGTATAGCAATAATTCTTCATCATTTCACCCCCTGTGGTTTTTCTTAAAAAATTATCTCCTCGATTCAATTTTTTATCTGTTTTTTTTTTTTTTTTTTTTTTTGTGACAGTTTACGTGATACTAGGGAACTACGACGACCACATCGGACTCCTAATGGCTTTGGATGAAAGAAAACTCCTGGAAGATGGTATGTATCGAATCTATACGTGTTTTTCGATATTTTCCTTGAGATCCTGCGACGTGACGTATACGCATATGCAGGTTTATCAAAGCGGCTATTTTTCTCGAATAAAAATATCCGGTTTAGTAGATTCGCGTAAAATTGTGTGTGGGATAGTCTCTTATACCCAGTCGTTGGAATATGAATGCTTCGTCTGCCGCGGACTGGTCTCTCTTACTTGAAGTGCAATTTATCGTTGACGGCGACGGGGCTCAGTCGAGGGTAAAGAATCGCGAGTCAAGATATATTACTAAAAAGGGTACGAAAAATATAGAGAGAGAGAAAAAGCTTATAGCCCGAAATTCTACCGCATTGTCTTATATACAAGAGACGCAATCAACCCGAAAGACATTTTTCCAGATATAGGGATCTTTGTTTTTCGATTTTTGGGGGAGGAATGTTTTCCTCTTTCACCCCAAGAGGTTTAAGGGTGTTTAATTTTTCTCTTGATTTTCCACCACATGTATTCTTATACTCCAAACAGCAAACCGTTAATACACTATCTTTATTTTTGGGATTCGTTCCGCGAGCGCTGGTCTCTCGTATGGATATATACGTAAAACGTATATTTTTAGACGGCAATATGCGAACACCTGACTCTTAGGGTTCTTTGATTATTTTTTTTCTTCTCGTTTATTGTCTGTACAAATTGCCGCCGTCTGAGATATAGCGAAACGCCGTAACTAACTTAGTTATGCCTATGTGTCGGTGATATCGTAGCCATTGAACAAGTTGGACTAGTCCGGAACCGTTAAAAAGAAGATTTTTTTTTTTTTTTTTCATTTTATATCGTTTGATTTATTTTTCTTAAACCAAGTGCCGAACAGATGGTGTAATCATTGCGGTGACTGTACTTATTGCGCGAAACACATGGAATACCAGAAATTACAAACATCAGTGTCGGTGAGGCAAAGTGCCCGGCAGAATATTAATTAGCCAGGAGAATAGAGAACCGTCAAATTTCTTTTCCCACGTGTATATATATATATATATATATGTATTTCGAAACGAGAAATTTCGCGCTTGAAAAGTCTTTCGCGTATATACCTATCTACCATATATTTATTTCGAAAATTATAACCTTTTTATACATAATATGAAATTGTTGAACAGGAAATTATTGGGTGGTCGGTGTCGACTTGGACGAATACGATGAAAAATCACCTGGCAAATACCTTAGAGGATTATTGCAGAAACGAACCAATCTCGCAATAATACAAGCTTTTCAAAGTTACTTCAGCATCGTAGCATCGCCGCCAGTAAACTTTGAGAACTTCGAACGTGTCATCAACAAATACAGACGGAAACCACCGTTCAACTTTACCAATCCTCTCGCATTAGTTGGAGGAATTGTTCAGGTGACTGGAAATGCAACGATTCCAATCTTTAGCCCACCTTTACACAATTTTTACTTCTCTTCATCTGTTGCTAATTTGTATGTGTTGACTGAAAATGTGCGAAAGGAAAGTAGGAAAAAAAAAACAAAAAAGAATTGAAATGGAGAAAAAGAAAATGAGATGAAAAAGCCTCGAGCTTTTTTTCCCTCTTTTAGTTTACCTTATCGGTTTACGACGCATTCCAAACTTCCGAGAGAGAAAAAAAAAAAATACAAGAAAAAAGAAGAGGAATCCTGTCTAGTCTGGACACGTTGAATTCCAATAGAAGAAAGGTATCGGTTCGTGATATTACACCAGCTTAACCAATCGATTCTCATCCATATCCGTCATTCCCCAAGCTGCCAGAAGCCTCACTTTCCCATCCCTGCAGTGCGATCCTGTTCCCGTTAAGATGATCATCCATATAAAATCTGCCTCATCAGCAAAATAAGCAAAAAAAAATAAAAAAATAAAAGAGAAGAAGAAGAAGAATGAAAGAAGAGAGAAACATGACGAGGGGAAACATAAAATGGCAAAAAAATTAAAAATGAATAAACTGCCTACTATTATTTCTCTTCTTGGCTCAACTCGACTTTCCATCCAAAACTCTTGTTCGCTATACTCGCACTCTTGTTCTTGATGTGATAAAAAGAGTTGAAATGTAAGAAAAAACGTTGCCTGCAGTCACGTATTCTTACCGCTTCTCGGGAATGAAAGCTAACCGATTTAAGCCCCTGGCCCCCTCCCAGATGTGGTAACGGTACTCCGTTATCCCATGGCGCAATTATTTTACCACGCTCTCATACCTTCGTTCTGTTCTAAGGTAGATCGTACCCGAGACGGCTTACCTATACGACGCGGTACACCTCTACGAGCGTACCTTGATACAGGCTTTGGACGAAGGCAGGGACCCCCAGGATGGAAGAGGGCTCGTTGCAGCCCTTCATGGCGTTCATTATCGTAGCGCGATGGGGTGAGTCTTATGGTCATACATGGAAATTTGTGGATTCAATGCAAATTTTTAAGGAAATAAGAAAACAGGGGACGAATGGAATTCGAAAATGGGGTGGGATTGAAATTTTGAATTTCAAAAGCTACGAATGGTCAAAATTTCAAATTTTTTTACTACTGACTCACGGTTTTCAGAAAAATTATTCCTCAGAAAGTCTTCCTATAGCCAATGTGAAAAGCTCTGTATGGAAAAACACCGAAGGCTTCAAATTCCGAAAGCTAAAGATCTAAAAGGCCGAAACTCCGAAATTCGGAATTCGCGCCATGCAACGTCATTTTATACTTGACAAAATTGTCATGAGTTTCCCTTGAATTTGCGGATTTTCGGAATGTCTGAGTTTTGAACTTTCGGATCTTTGAGCTATCTGCATTTCGATCTTTTAGAATCCGTAAGTTCTGAACTCCAACGTTCTTATAGAAACTCAAAATCGCGTCTTAAATAATTTCGGAATTTTGAACGTCCGGAACTTTTGAAATTCGTAACTTCAATCCCGTAATTCAAAATTATTCAACTTAAGGGAAAAGAGAAAGAGAAAAACTGCTCAGATTCTAAAAAAAAGGAGCCAATTTGATCAGGAATCTTTAGATCAAATTTGCTTCTGTATCATTCGTCAATCCTCCTTTTTGCAGTTTTTGAAAAAAAAAATCTTCAACCTGGGGGGAGAAAGGAATAGAAAAAAAATGGAGAAAACTTTGTTTTGAATATGAAAAAAAAAAACCCCAGTGGGAAAGTTCCATCGCGAATTCTTGAATCGATTTTTTATCTTCTCGTTTTTTGGTTTCTACGGATACGCGGAGGTTGTTGGAGTTTTATTTATAGTCAGAGTAGTACGTTCATTCATCCGTTTAGTGAATCGATGAGCGAGTCGGTCCACGTGCTGCGTTGTATTCGTCTGCACGTGACTTGGCCCGGACAATCGAAGGGTCGACGAATCCAATCGAGGTTTTCCTTGTATGGGAAGTGGAAATTCTACCATAAAATCACAGCTGGCGGTATAATAACCAGTGCTGCAAAAAAAAAAAAAACAAAAAAAAAAATTTAGAGTATTTTTACCTCTTTTACCAAAATTTCTATCTTCTGAAATGTGCGCATGAAAAAAAAAATAATAATTGCTTGTGCAAAATACGGAAACTTGACTGCCGGTTAACACAATTTATTTTTCTCCAAGTTTCACTTCAGCCGTGAGAAGTCGACTTATTTTCGTTCGGTGAATAATGGATATCGCTTCTCTCGGCGCCCGCGGTGGTAAAGAAATTTCGAAAAATTACTCAGGCTAGATGTCTAATAATAAAACACCCTAGTATTACAGCCCGAGCTTACATCACTCTTGTCTATATGTATTATCAAAGCTTCCGGAGCCGAGAGACGAGGTGGAGACTCGAAATGAAAGGATCGTTTTTTAAAGCGTCAAATTGACAACTGAAAGACGTGGAGACCAAATCTTTTGAGACCAAAGCCACCAGTTGCAGGTGGATTTTCAGTTACTATGAAGAACCCGGAATTAGCGTCTGAAATAAATTGCGTCATTTTTCGTTTGGCAACTCAATTACGCAGTGAAACGGAAGTTTGAAATTATGTCTCAACGTTACAGTCTTATACCTATATACCCAAGTAATCGCGTAATCAAGAGTCTCGCGGTTTTGCTTGCCAAAAATTTTGCGTCGTAAAAGTTTGTTAACGAGTTGTGACGTGATCTGACCAAAGGATCGCAGCCATATCCTCTAAACCCAAGCAATATTCTCTTCTGTTCATAATCACCCGAGTAAAAAACTCACGGCTATCTTGGCTGTGAGAGTCTCCAATTCGTCAGAGAAACTCGATCCTTATAATATTCGAATTGAGAATCAAAATTTAATCGATAGATTCACAGACTATGAGTTTTACTTTTCATGATTAAAATATGGGAACAATATAAATGATTTCTACAGGTACATGGTTTACATGGACGAAAATGGAGACGCCGAAGGGAATTACACCCTGATCGCTTTTGGAAATCATCCGGAAGGCGGGGAAGATGGATTCGGCCTTTACCCTATCGGGCATTTCATTGGAAAGGAAGAAAATTCCGGTTTGCCTGTGAGTCTGATCGTGACTTGAGTTAATTAGCCAAGTTTCGAATGGCAAATTGTACCTTGATGTGACATTTTGCCTCATTTGATCACAGAGACTCCATCTGACAAAGGAGATATCTTGGATCGGTGGATCACCACCAATTGCAGAACCTTATTGTGGTTATAACGGGGAGAAATGCACGTGTGAGTATTTTCGGATCTTCTGCAATTATCGAGTCCATTTCAAACGTAGGCTATTTAAAACACGATACTTATAGTATCCGGTATCGATCGAGGCAGAATCGATCATTCTGATCCATGAAATAAATTATTTATTTCCATTGTGTGATCCGTTAGCGCACACTGGTGAGATAGTGGGAGGCATCGCGGGTGGAATACTCTTGATACTAACTGCGATCGCCCTGGTGCTCTACAGGAATTGGAGATACGAGCAAGAGCTTGATTCGCTACTGTGGAAGGTTAACTACAAGGAAATTCAAATAAAAGAGCAACACGACGGAGCTTCCGATCAAAAAACTGGAACGGATGTTACCGCGAAGCAAAATAAGGTGAAATGAAAAGCTCCTTTTTTTCTTTATCTTTATTGGGTTTTGTTTTTCAATCCCGGCGATAATCCACTTGAAATTCCTAATCGCCATCGGTGCCACCGCCTCGAATCAAATCTTGAGCCCTTACATTCCCTGAGGTATTCAGAAGGGTGAAAGAGGGTGAAGCCGATTTGAAGAGCTTTTCTAAAATTCCAAGAGCTTAGAGTCAAGAGGGAATTTTCTCAGATAGGAAGGGGAGAGTTTCCCTTACCCGTTTTCTTCCTAAAGCTCTGTCACTCAAAGAGAGTTTGGCACAGTGGTTGTTCACCCCTGTTAGATAAGGTATATATATATATATGCATAAAGAAAGTAAGGAAGGGATAAAGGGAGGATTGGAAGTGAAGAAAAGAAGATGGGAAAGTAAGGCAAGACTATGAAGGCCTGCGGGCTTTTAATCCTGTGCTAATCAAGGCAGATGTATTTCAGGCAGGTCAGCCAGTCGTGAGAACGAGTCAAGTGTCTCTGAGTTCTAATCCTGATGCGGATTTTCGCTATTCAACAATATTCACACAAATTGGTGTCTACAAAGGGAGGATATACGCCGTTAAAAAAGTTCGAAAAAAATCCATCGAGATCACACGAGAGATGAAAAAAGAACTTAAAATGGTGAGCACGACCCACCAACTCATCATCCGCCTGTACTCAAACAAGTTCAATTTTCACTCATTTTTTTGTCATTTTTTTTTTTTTTTTTCTCTTTTTCTCCCGTTTTGTTCTCTTTCTGCATGCAATCAGCGAAAATGATATCCATCTACTACAACGACGAAGTTAGATTTTAATAAGCAGGTTTTTTCTTCAATTCTCTTTCGTGATAAACCTGTTGCTGCTTAAGCAAACTGTCAAGGGGAACGAGATCGTGGGGTGTGGAATAAGAAAGTTATTCGCAGTATATTATTTCCACCAGAGTAAATTGGCAAGAAAGAAACTCATGACTTTCAGATGCGAGATCTACGACATGACAATTTGAACGCGTTCATTGGCGCTTGTACGGATCCACCAAACATTTGCATAGTTGCTGAATATTGCACGAGGGGAAGCTTGAAGGTATGACATTTACCCTAGTATAGCAACTTTTATTACTAGTAAAATTATTCAACTCTAAGCTGATAAACTACTACTGATGACAAGGTGTCAAGAATCATTCCGGCTGATAAATCATCTAATTTTCAGGACATACTAGACAACGAGGACGTCAAATTGGACAACATGTTCATAGCTTCGTTAGTCGGGGATATAATCAGGGTAAGTAAACCCGCCTCTCAATGTCTCCAGGCCAATTTACTTCATGATATAAGATGCAGGTATGTAGGTACATGTACATAATGACACTTGAGCTTTCGCTCACTTTGATGATTGATCGCATCTTGCTAGGGTCGTTTGTCACTTATGTTTTACCCTCTGAAGGTTGCTAGGGTAAGCGTAATGGTGCCTTATAGTATTTTAGTCAGCCTCTGAACTCAGATCTTGCTCTCAAAATCTCGTGAACGATAATTGCGGGGTTTTTTCATCCAAGATCTATATGAACGTGAGAAAAGAAAAAAAAAAATCTTCAAAAATGATATGAAATTCAACGCGAGAAATCGAGGAGTATTTAATCGTTGAGGCTAATGGAAATGGGGGATGACTATGGCTTTATAGCTGATTATCTCGTTTAATCGCCAGTTACTTTGGGGCTTTGTTCTTAGAGCGGGGGGGATATAGAAGGAAAACCGAGAAATTCCATTCCATAGACTTCATTCTGCAGCATTGAGGCTGTACAAGAGTCTGGCGTAAAAGCGAATTAAGCTGTCATTTGTGATTCTAATTTCCTTTACGAGAATCGCATCTAATTCGCGGGGTAACTACGTGTCTGAAAATCACCTCCGTCAATTGCTGTATATGTATATATGCCTGGAATTGGATGGCGGGTAATTACTTTTCATCGAACAACAAACCTTTACTCAGCAACTTTGTCGGGTATATCGAATTGCAAACGCCTGACCTTTCCACCCACTACTGAAGAAAAAAGCTCCCTGTTCGTCAGAAAGAAGAGAGAAAACAAAAAAAAAAATTGAGGATTCGGTTACTTCTCTATAAATAAATATCATCTTTTAGGGGATGATCTACCTCCACGAATCACCTGTAAGATTTCATGGAGCTCTGAGTACCTCAAACTGTCTTGTGGATTCGCGATGGGTTGTAAAATTGGCGGATTTTGGTCTTAGAGAATTTAAAAGAGACGCCGAATGTGAACCAACGGATATAATTAAGAAATACGAGGGTATGGATTATGGCTCTTTGATAAAGTTCGTCGTCTGTCCATGTATATGATCGATAATAATCAAATTTACGTTTAATTGGCAGGTTTGCTATACCGGGCACCGGAGCTTTTACGACCGGTCCAAATCAGGATACCTTCGGTACGAGATTACCAAAGGGGAGACGTATATTCCTTTGGGATTGTGTTATACGAGATACAGGGTCGCCATGGACCCTTTGGTATTTCGGATTTATCTGCTCCAGAGATTTTGAAGAGAGTTATTACTCGTGAACCGGGAAAACCTCCTTACAGGTAACACCGGATATCCGGCATTCTACTACGCATGCAAATTTGGGTATCGTGTCTGTCGCGGATGATAAGATCCTGAAAATATTCAAGCCAGAGATTCGGGGACTCTTTGATTTCGAGGAATGGACTAAAAGATTATTTTTCTTGTTCAAAGTATCATTCCATATTATTCGATAAAACTTTTCCCACAGACCGTCGTTCGACAAGTTGGAGAATAGCTTCGACTTTGTTAGAGACTGTCTGGTTGAATGTTGGGCTGAAAATCCCGAGGATCGACCAGAGTTCAAAGTCGTTAGGAACAAACTACGTCCTCTCAAGAAAGGAATGTAAGTATCGAATTGTCAAGCCCAGAAATAAGCTCTTTCACTTATTTTCCATCAGGGTAAAGTCAGGAAGATTGAACCGTTTCCGTTTGTGATTTTTCAATTGAGTATTCGATTCTAAAAATGAGAATGAACGGTATTTAAAGTGCTCCAAATAATTTAATCCCTACAATTTTGGAAAACCAGGAAATACCCTGTAAAAAAATTGTCAAAATTGACCAGGATCTTTCAAATCTTGACTTACAGGAAGCCCAATATATTCGACAACATGATGGCAATGATGGAGAAATATGCCAATAACTTGGAAGTACTTGTCGACGAAAGAACCGATCAACTGATA
Source organism: Ametastegia equiseti (assembly GCA_963989295.1). Taxonomy (NCBI): domain Eukaryota; kingdom Metazoa; phylum Arthropoda; class Insecta; order Hymenoptera; family Tenthredinidae; genus Ametastegia; species Ametastegia equiseti. The sequence goes on from OZ022399.1 coordinate 8,520,297, forward strand.
GAAGAGAAGAAGAAAACAGGTACGAATCTTTGCATATTATACCTGAATCAATAATATCTTGATCGATTATCTTATTTTCATCCTGCCAATATTCAGACGCCCTTTTGTATGAGATGCTGCCTCGATACGTCGCCGAGCAATTGAAACGTGGGCACAAAGTTGAAGCCGAAGGATTCGATTGTGTAACAATATACTTCAGTGACATCGTAGGGTTTACTGGGATGTCTGCGGAAAGCACACCTCTGCAGGTTCGTTCATTGAACGTGTTTTACTGAAATAATGTCACCTGCACAATGCATGCGTATAGCAGGGTGTGGTTTTCACACACATATATGTATCTAACGACGCAACTTCTGATGCAATGACCGTTTGATAAATACGTGCTGGCCTTTAGGTTGTCGACTTCCTGAACGATCTCTACACGTGCTTTGATTCAACGATAGAAAACTACGACGTGTACAAGGTGGAGACTATCGGTGATGCTTACATGGTGGTCAGTATAGCAATACTATCAGCAAATACGTGTATTTTAAGTCTCGAGTTATAGAAAGCGTGTCACTGTGTCGTCGTCTATACGAGATACATACTCTGTAGTCTATTGGGTCCAACAAATCAATCGATTCTATATAATTTGCTTTAGGTCAGTGGACTGCCCATAAGAAACGGTAGCCAACATGCCGGTGAAGTAGCCACCATGTCTCTTGGGCTTCTCAACGCCGTAAAACAGTTCAGCATCCGACACAGACCTCTGGATAAACTGCAACTTCGAATTGGAATTCATTCCGGTAAGTTTATTTGGTTTTTTTTTTTTTTTTTATCAAATCGTAACCTCCACGATTTGGAATAACGAATTTTTTCAACAGGCCCAGTCTGCGCGGGTGTCGTGGGCCTCAAAATGCCTCGGTACTGTCTTTTCGGGGACACGGTGAACACCGCGAGCCGGATGGAATCGACTGGACTGCGTAAGTTTTAATTTCTTAAGGGTGTTGCGGGGCTCCCTTATGGAGGGGGTATCTCAGGGCAGACCAGAAACAAAACTTGGGTGTTCTCTGTTATTGTAGCTAAATTTTCGCGTAAGATTGAATCATTCTGCCAATTCCGCAAGAATCATTCTAAATTCTCAGAATTGAGATTATTTTGTCACGAGTTATTGCAATCGGACTGATTCTGCCTTCATATTACAGCGATTAAAGTAGTCCTCGATAATCCTCGAGTGAGAGAAATCCTTATATCGCCAAAATATGTTCGCAGTCGTGTCGCTTGGTGGCCATATTTATTTTGTCGGTGTGTGCGTCCGTGTGTCATGATATTTTACAAACTGTTGATTATTAGATCTTACTCATTTGTGACATAACCTCAACTATTCAGGCGGTAGGATTTCTTCCAAGGAAGCATTCCCACGCTAAAGGTACCCAATAGTATATTGTCCATCAAGGGCAGAAATTACCAACTTTCCGTGATGCACATGCTATTTTTTTTTCATACATGAACGGAGGCCGATTTTGCGATCAGACGGCGATGACATTTTAGGTTATGTGACGTTCTGACCGCGCCACACTGCATGGTCGGTACGGCAGAGGAAACTGCGAGCAAAGACTTACCTCCCTAAGGGAGTGAGACTTTCTACCCGGTCGCCAGAGAAGAAAGACGTCCTACCCGAGAGGAAAGACTTTCCACCCAGCCCGTCAGTAAAGCCACTGTTTGCTCCCCCAAAACAGGTAGCAAAATCGGCCTTTCCGTTCATGTATACAAAAAAAATATTTCTTTCTTATCGAGAACTTAGAAGGCGTAATTTACTCGTAGGTGTGAAAATGTGTACGTGCCGATATTTCTACCATAGGGGACCCCTGCAACAGCGTTAACCGTGATTGCGTTTATCGAGATCCAATTCCGATTATCAGTATCGAAGTGTTTCGCAAGATGATCTTCTGATAAGCGCCAATTCCTCCCTCAGTTTGAGGGAAGATCCTGCTGAAATTTTAATAAAAACCACTTTCCATTTTTCAAATGGCCAAAGAACGTCCAATCAAAAAAAAAAAAAAACGAATACTACAACTTTCAGTTTAATATGGTACGATATATTCGCAGAATCTCCCCTTCCCAGAACTTCGAAAGTTTCCTTGCGGATGAACCGTTATCGCAAAATATTGAAACTTTTTTTTCCGAAACATGTCCTCCCTTAATCTGAAACTTATAGTATCCGTTTTGTGATTGGGCGTTTGTTTTCGGCCATTTGGAAACTGGAAAACTACTTTTGACGTAAATTCCAGTAACGTCTTCCCTTAAGGTGCTACGGGACTTTGTTTGAAATCCATTATTACAAATTATCATCGCCTCGAAAACGCGATTCGTAGTTTCTTTCAAACTACGCAACCTACCGTAATAAAACTCAGGAGATTGATGCTTTACTACGTCAGAAATTGGCCAAGTATTTTACTGATTTGAAAAAACGAACAGAATTCCAGTCAGATTCATATTTCTTATGTTAGCTAGGTTAGGTTCAAAGCCACTTGTACCCTATCGCCTATTAACGCTGAATTAAAACCGTCTAATTTTTTCTCAGCATTGAAGATCCACTGCAGTTGGGAGACCAAACGACTTCTTGACGAACTGGGAGGTTTTCACCTCGTTGAACGTGGTGTGGTATCGATGAAGGGAAAAGGGGAACGTTTGACGTACTGGTTGATCGGTGAAGATCCATTCCTTAAGGAACAAAGATCGAACGAACGAGCAGCTCGCCGTTCGCTCACATCCTGCGGGAGCAATGCGATCGTTGGAGAGTCCTGTGTGCCACGAAGTTCCCTTAAGAACAAATCCCTCGCAAGGACGACCTTCCTAAGATGTTCAAGCGAGTCACCAAAACGCCTTAGGTTTGCCAGCTCCGATCAACTCGATCAGCAAAGTCAAAGGAGCGGAAGTCGCCTGGAATCAATAGCCGATAACAGTCCTTGCAAAAGAAGACCGTCCTGCGCACTCGGAGGATCAACTTGCATCGAAACCATGCGGTCCGCAAGCTCGTCATGTCCTTGCGTGGAAAAATTATGCGACACGGTTCCTTCGGCTTCTCAAATTCTTGGCGATGAGTCAAAGTCAAATTTGAAAGCAAACGGAAGTTCTTTTCCGTTCACAAACAGCGTACCTGCCCTTCGCAGTATCCCAAGTTTCGTAAATGGCAGTAGAAACTTCCGGCTTAAACCCAGTCTTGGTTTGCAAATGGTTTGCAGATCTGCACCAAGCAGTCCTAGGCACAGTACTTTAGTAATCGACGCCCCACGTCGCGGCGCTCAATCGACGGAAGATATTGACGGATGGGATTCAACGCCGCTTATTTATTCGGCTAGTCAATGCGCCGATTAATATCGATGATTATCATCCCTCTGCTTATCGGTATTTTTCTTGTGGTTGTTGAAGAAGGGAAAAGAAATGGCTAAAAAAAAAAAAAAAAAAAAAAAAAAAAATGTGAAAGAGGCTGTATATAAGGGATTGTGAAAAAGTGGCAATTATTTCGAGCTTTATTTAACGGTAAATCTCGCTCAGCTATACGAGACGACGAACTAGTCGGCTAAGACTCCGTTATACTTTCGGGACTTTAATAAAAGCTCGAGATTCTCTTTATCGCCGGCAATATTGCTTTTCGTTGGAAAATCTATACTGAGTTTTTCTTTTCTACTGCAGCTTAGATACGATTCGGTCTAAGGATTGATTTTGATTTATTTTTTTCGTTGTTTTATTTTCCGATTTTTATATAATATATACCTAGTCCGTCCTGTTGAGTATGACGATTTTTGTCAAATCGCATATATAGAGTGAGTTTCGGTAAATCTTAACGTCATCTTAATCTTCCCCAAACGAGGGTTAGGGATTGTGTGTGCTTTTATTTCGGCCGTAAATATAAGTCAGTAAATTTAAATGACATAATAAACTGTGTCGTGAGGTCTGCTCCATTATATACTATACGACCGTTGTAAAAATAGAATTCCTTCGCTTATATACACGGTTCGAAATAATACATATACATATATATGTATAACGTTCTACACTGATTAGTCCGTTCAAATTAAACCGACCTTTTACCCTTTACTAATTAAACGAAGAAACTTTACTCTGCAGCTGGTTTCATAACTCGGCGGAATTTTACTTATTCTTAGTTTATATCTATTTATCATGTGTATATCTGTATGTTGTACATATATGTATACGTACTATACCTATAGACCATCACGAACGATGACGATTATTATTACGCCTTTCATTCATTCCGATTTCATTATCTTATTCCAAGTTTTCAGATCGTGTATATTATAGTAACTGTATCGTATTTCCCGTGTCTATACATATATATATTATATTGCATACATATATCAATGTGAAAGATTCAAATTATCTCGGATCGAATCGACGTACTAACTTCGAACAAGAAATGTACTTATTATTCATACCTAGATAGTTTTTTGACTGGGAAAAAAAAATTTCAACGAGTATATCGATTGTTGGGTAAAACTATTATTCTCAATCTGTTTTTTTTTTCTTCGTTTGTTTTTTTCTTCTTCTTGTCTAGAATAATTTACCAAAGTATACTATCTACGGTAGATACGGCGAACGTAGATACAAAACACATCCAGTATATATATATACAAATCATCGAGGAATATCTTGATGATGATTATTAAATGATTTATGCATATATATAGGGCGTAAGTATGTTTATTATATAGCTAGACAATCAACAAAGGCTCGTGCTTTTATTGATACATATATACGTAAATTTGATATGTGTTTGACCAATACATATATATATTTAAAAAACAAATATATATAAGTATATCGTACACTTGATATAGTTTTTTTTTTTTTTTTTTTTTTTTTGTATGAAATATCTAGTCAATTTCAAATTCGTAGTTTTTATTATACTTATATATTTAATATAAATATAACTAATTATTTGAAGATTGTTATACTTATGTCGAGTAAGTGTATAGCAGCCTTTACGATGATTGTTGTATAGAATTGGGAAAATCTTGATCGATTGGGAATCGATGATTTAATTGATTAATAAATTATTACATGAATAAATAAACGTAAAGACACAAACTCGTGGATATACGCTGATATTTTATACATACGAATTATGTTACATTTGGATATATCCTAGGTATACATACATGAAGTAGAATGATGTATTGGCTCTGAGAATTGATATACAGAAGCTAGATAGGCATCGATTGGATATTCGATCCCTGCCCTTAAATATACATAAAACATAAATATATGTTGAATAATTTATTAATTTATTACTGTCGGATATATATAAATTATTAAACTTTGCTTAGCCATGAGAAATCGAAAAAAAAGATCTATTCCGAAATTTTTATATTATATTCTTCTCCCAAAATGCTTTCACTAGAACTGTCAGATTATAGACAGCGATAAAATAATCAAGTGGAACATTTTCTCTGATTAAACGGGCGGCAAATTTTATTGAAATAATATACGTCGCGCATAAATGTCTCTCGTAAATATTCGGACTGATATATTTGCTGGGGTACGAGTAAAAGGCAAGAATAAAGAAAGAAAAAAAGAAGGAAAGACAAAAAAAAATGTAACTTATGTGCGAGAGAAGAAAAATTACGGTATATAAGAAAAGATATTGGCAAACTAATCTGCACCCAACGCACACGACGACGATTCTCTGTATTGGTAGGGGGAAAAAAAAGCCTCATTTCATTTCTTTCTTAATTATTCTCATGTGTTACTATACATATATATATATATATATCTGCAGTTTGAGAACGAGGTGGAAATTAGAACACGCACTCAAGTCACGTCTAAACCACTTACCATTTAGGTTTATCTTTCTTGGTAAACTTGAACACGTAAGACGTTCGTTTGCGAGAATGATGAGGACGGAAAGCATATTAGCAATGTCAACTTAAACGTATTTGTTCCCTTCGAGCTAAAGGAGCGCCAGTTCAAATTCTGACCTACACTCCTCACCGCTATTTTCCCCCGTAATTATGCAACCCGAGTAACGCCCAGACTACAAAATTGCCTTACTTTCAAGTAGATCTCTCATGTATTAAGAAAGAAGATTTATCGCCACTTTCTCAGGATTCCAGCTAAAGACATCGGAAAAAAATTGCAAAATTTTACAACGGTGTAAAATTTGATTATGTCGATTTAACGATCAGTAAAAATCGATTGAAAATCGACGGTTCGTCGATTTCTCGTTCAAATTTTTAATTCTAACTGTAATTATTAATTCACCGCTACTCACGAATCGATCGGAAAATATTTTTCTATTGACCTAAGCGAAATTTCTCAATACTGTAAAATAGGAGTAGGCCGATGTGAGGATCTGCGAAAATTGATACAAAAAAACGTTAGTTCGTCAGTGTAATTTTTTAACTCAGTTATAATCAGCACAAGATGGTAACTCACGAATCCCAGATGCTCCAAATCCATTCGAAATATTTTTCCAGCGGCCATGTAAAGGGGATTTTCGGAAATTTGCATTATTAGCAAAGCAGACATACGTTCTTCTCTGGGCAGTATGTACCAATGTGATTTGAACAAGGCTTCGGCAATGTTCAAGCTCTGAAATGAAGTTCAACATTCCCTTGGCACCTTGAGGGGTATTCCGTATATTTGGCAACGCGAAAAAACAACTTACCGCGGATTTAAGACGGTCCCCGAATTTACAGTAGAGCCAATTTTCGAAAATAACGCCGGATATATACATCATAGATTTGACGAAGCTCGAGATGTTACCATGCAAGATACTCTACATTTGTGAAGGTATCGCCGTTTAGCCATTTGATCGGTTAGTATATAGTTCGAGTAGTATTTTTAGAGGAGATATATACTCACTACCAATCCGTAAAATCCACAGCCGGCAACAATTATCGCTACGAAAACAGATTGGACCAATAAAGTCCAGTAAAATACGTGATTAAGCTCTCCGACTAATCTGGAAGATGGTAATTACCGTTTTAATGAATTCTACGTGCTATTAGCGCGGGTATATATCAAACCAAGAATTTTACTTGGCTCTTAATTATCTCATTTGATCTCATGAATTAGCTCTTTGATTCAAGTAATTTCCAATTGATTTCAAACCAGCCCTTATATTATCTATATACGATTTCAAGTAATGTCCAATTATCTCTTGAAATTTCCAATAATTTCAAACGGTCTGCAGTACCTGTGCTAATATTTATATAATACGGAATGCTTTAGCCCTCAGATTTTCTCCCGTTTCAAATTTCACCCCCAGCCAATTAACCATAGCAAAAAATACCAACGAATAGCTAAAGATATTCGATTGGAAATTTCTGTTGTACCTACTTTACAACATCGCAGTGCTCAGTAACAGATTTTATCACAAATTGATGAACGGACGAACGGCAGGATTGGCAGCTTTTCGTCGTCCTGTGTTTCGTGCAATCGACAGAATCTGCAGAATTTAAAGAAAATAAAAAATAATCCACAGAGCCGAAGAATAGAAAATCTGAAAAAAAATCGTTGCCATACTCACCACGACCAAAATTTTTGAAAGCATCTCCAAGGATCAAAAGTCTGCTTGCAGCCTGGCTGTACATCCCGATCATGAAGACATCAACAGCAAAAACGCCCAGGATGGCTAAGGACAAAGCTGCGGTATTCCAGGAGTAGAGAAAAACGTATTCCAGAATCGAATCGACGCCAAAGAATGCCGCGTTTACAGTCGGAAGTTCGAATTGATCTGGTCTACCCAGGTAAAGTGGTAGAAGGTAAGAAGCAGTGATGAGGATCCATATGCAGATCAAAGTTTTCACGTAAAAAAGCGTCTGTCGATCATTTGCTGCGAAATGGATCATCTCGATCTCGCCAGACGATTTACGACGACGTTCTACATCGGCAACCCAATTTTCAACCAGAATTCTGTGCCTCAGAAGACTGATTTGTTTTATTAAAATGACCAGAAGAGACGCGAAGATGACCCCGTGGTCAGCCAGGACATCAACGTCATCGAGATGACCAAAGAGATCAACACCAGTAAATATCGTAACTGCAGTTGTGCTCGATATCGCGATTAGGAAATAGACGTTGTAGATCATTTCGTAGAGCATTGTGCGCCCTTTTGGTGGTACAGAGAATAGGCCAGCCGCACTTAGAAAGTACATAATAGACTTTAGGGCGACCAGATCGCGCCTTGGAAATTTCGGAGCTAGGGACATAATTGCCCGAAACGATCTGAACTAAGGTGGCTTCTCTCGGGTAAGGTAAGGTATTTTGTCAACGTTTCAACGACAATTAGCAACTTCAAACGGATTCGGTAATCACTACTCTCCTTTGTTCAATCATTTCTACCTATATACCGAAAACGTGCTCAGACCGATTGTACCCAATTAATATTACACGGGTCACGAAATCCACGAACTAATTTATATCCCTACGTAGGATTTTTGCTTATGACAGCCAGATCTATATGCCCGAACGTATAATTTTGCAGGGCAATAATTGCCGCGGAAACCAAATCTGAATATTCAATATTACCCATAAATTTTCATTGCTGAAAATTTTGGATTCACGCGTTTTTTTTTCACATCACTTTTAAATTATAATCGTAATGCGAAATTTTTTCGATGAGACAATTTTCAGTTTCTTCCAATTGTGTTTATATAATTTTCTACCCACTTTATACTAGAATTACATCTTTCGCAGGAATGATCAGCTCAATCAACTCGACACAAGAAACACAAAGAATCAATTCATCAAAAAAATTTCCTAATCGCAAATACACGAAGGGTGCGATTCATCGAGGGGTGGAATTCACTGCACACCGAGTTTCCAGATTCCAAGGCATCAAATGACTCTCAGATATTAAATGACTGAATGACTCTCAGAGATTAATATAAAGATGAGACAGAATTTCAAAGATTTCTAATGACTTTCAAAAATTGTAACTCATTTCAATGATTTCCAAGTATCCTGTACACATTTCACAAATGATTTTAAACGTTCTACAAAATTCCTAAACATTTGCAACGAATTTATGAGTATAAGTCATCGACATCTTTTTCCGCGATCTACTTTCTTGATGAAAATGTGTAAAATTCAACTTCAATAACTTGAAGGGATTGTTCTTCATGTTAGTTTCCTGGTATTTTTCGAATGAAAATTTGAGTTAAGCTTTGATGCGGTTTCTTGGCGTGTGGTTTGTAGTATGTGAAAAAACAAAACAAAAGAAAAAAAAAAAAAAACAACCAGTGTGTGCCACCTTGTGTAACACACTAGCTTTGAATGGGTACCATCTTATTTACTCTGAAGTGGTTGTCGGCCAACTTAGCATGGCCGCTATCATTCAATCTACTGAGACAATTTGAACAGCCTGATTCACGCAGCGACATATGCCGCTTAGTATTTGACGTCACCGTATCATTATCGTATATACCAAGTGTGTAATGGTCCATATTGTTTATACCGACAGGTTGCAAACGGCGCCGAAATATGTATCGCGTACATACTATATGGTATATGACAAAGTATACATACGAAAAATATACGTAGATGTATACCTATAACTTACCGTCACGATCTAACAACAATCAATAATAATAAAGCCTGCAAAACAAATATTACCGCACATTGTTGCATACCTACAATACTTATGAATGAACCTTTACAAACTATTCTCCTTAAGAGATTACTCTGCATTTCTACTATACGTTCCACACGTATCATATTATATGAACGAAGAGAATACATATATATATAAGAAGTAGAGAACGAAAAGAGCGTCCGGCACATCCGGCTGTTGGTAACGATGTTGTTTCCTCTTTCGGTCTGTATAGTATCTCTATTGCTTCGTCGATAAGCTCGTTGTTTTTCAAAGTGAAAAGAAAATTTTACGATTATATTTATTATCACTAAATTCAACGGTGAATTATTTGAAATTGGATAACGTCGAGTAAAGAAAAAAGAATGTAGATTAAAAAAAAAAGAATAAAAATCGTTAAAAAAAAGAGTCTGTTTGAAAAAAGAGCTGCATGAGGTAAGCTCGATGATGGATTTTCGTATACCATCTAAAAGTATACCGGAGACGGATCTTCAGCTCTGAGACTAAAGACGTTTAATTCGCTCGTAAGATAAGGAAAAATTCTTTCATCCGTTTACAGCGATTCATCGTTGCGACGGTCGCGAATTTTGGTAACTTGAAGTGAATTCACATCGTGATTTGATATTTCAGAATAATTTGCAAATCTCTTTTTTTTTTCTTTCTTTCTTTCTTTCTTTCTTTTTCACATTTTTGTAGACGATAATGATAACAAAAACTAGTTCCTTTTCGAAGAGTCGAATGGAAATAACGACTTATATAGTTTTTATCATAGGTATACGATCATCTGTCCTTCTTCCACGGCAGCGCAAATATTTTTCTCAAATTCACAGTCTACACTGGTATACATATGTATATATATATAATATCCTCTACATAACATAGTCGGATTGTTTATTTAGGACCATTGCCTGAGCCGCGATCATATAATAATACATAACGAGATCAGAGTAAAAGAGAGAGAGAGAGAGAGAGAGAGAGAGAGAAAGGGAGAGTTTCGTCTGTAAATTACGCGATTATAGAACTGAAATCGGACTTTGTGGTGCTCCGGGAAAATACATATATATATATATATACATATTGTATATATATAATACCAACACGTGGTATAAAGTTGTAAGTTATAACCAGTTTCGAGTCGCAGAGAGTTCGTGGTTGCCATAGTTTGTGGTTATAATGAGCATACGAGTAAGCAAGTAAGCAAGCAAGCAAGCTTCTCAAGCAAGCAAGCAAGCAAGCATACAAGAAGGCAGCAAAGTTGACTGAATCTCGTTCGCTATACAGATACCTATGTATAACTAACTTCACATGCATATACATTATATTGTATGTATATTATGCATGGCCAGCCTGACTGACCGCGTGCAAGCCAACTTTGCGATTTACTAACGGGTTTTCTAATATTTTAATACTATTTTCCACTTGCTGGTACTGTCAGACGTTAAACTCCTTTTTCTTTGGAACTCAATTGGTACTAATGTTATCGTTGAGCGCCAATCATATGAAAAATGATATTTGAAACAATTGAAGCAGGGCTGTGAGATTGTTCGAATTTTCGAATTATTCGTCACGGCAAATCGATTGTTAAAATTCAATTCGAAAGTCGAATCGAATAGTTTGAATGGTTTGAATATATTCGAGTAATTCGAATTGTTCGAATATTCGAATCATTTGATTCGACTTTCGAATAATTCGAATCTTCCGAGAGACGAGGATTTTCCAGACAATTGGGTTTTTTTTCAAGAACTAACGTTTAGTTTTCTCAACAAATGGAGTAGCTACTACATCAATCAACATAGAATCTGAAAAAATTCATGTGCACATTCGGAAAATAATTTAAAAAAAACAAGCTTTAGATTTTTGCGAAATTGAAATTTAGACCGAAAATATAATTTTGCTAATGGGAAAAAAGTTCAACTTACAATTAGTGAGCCAAGGAAGTGGCCTCTATCGAAATACATAATAATAAAATGTTCGGTGTTCGGATCGAACAGTGCGAATCCTCCGTTAACTTTGATTATTTTAATTTTCGGGGGAACGACGGACTCTTTCAACAATTTGAAGCCCTCGGAAAGTTCGAATAGTTCGAGTACTACGATTCGAAATATGATTTTTGAATCGAATAGCACTATTCGATTCGAACGCTATTCGCACAGCTCTAAATGAAAGGAAATGAGATTTACTTATACTCAGAGCGTCGATGTAGGTAATATCTGGGATGATCGAATCAAAGTATAATGTGGACTCTCGTTTACGATAATTTATTCCAAATCAATTTGAACAGTATTGATTAACTTATATAATATATTATCACCTTCTCAATATAATATGATCTATTAACTTCTAAATCATCTGCTGCATATATGTATTATAAAGGACTATGAATCAACTACTTTTATTGAAATGAAATACAGACGATCTATATATTTTTGGTGCAGTACGGTCAAGACTTACGGGTAGCCACAACCAACCCTCCATTGGCAATTGAAAAAAAGAACAAGGAGCCCATGGATCGGGGGTAATATCCGATACCAATATAGCATAGCTCGTGATAACGCCCCAGGGTCTACGTGTGCATATAATTCAATGCAAACACAATATCTGGACGAGTAGGTATCAAAGCAGCTATTCTACTCGTGGCTTATCTCAACGTGTAGTCAGTCCTATACTGTATGATGTTATACAGGTGGCTGAAGGGAACAGAATTCGTTTTGTTCTCGAAAAAAAAGGGAAAAAAACCACGTCTCTCTCTCTCTCTCTCTCTCTCTCTCTACGCTTATCGACTTTTGAAATTGGTTCTTTTCGACCGTCAAGCTTATTGCTGCTAATTTACACGAGAAATTTGCATACTTTGCATGCTGACGCGAGAATTGGAATGGTATAGAGAAAAAAAGTAACGAGACAAAATGGTGTTTCAAGGTAGCAGATATGTATAAGAAGACAATTTTCAAAATTAGTGTGAATTTCATGTGGAAATAAAAAACACAAAGTCACACCGACACTCTGAATCTCTTGCAGTGAAAACTATAGCGCACCAGTGCAGGGGGGTGAATTTTTGACTTAAAAAAGGAAAAACCGTAGGATTGGACTTTTTTGGAGTAAAAATATACTTGGCACTCTTAATCGTTGTGATTTTCCACTCGATAATATGAATAACAGCTTTCTCTACCTATCTTTTTTCAATCTTCACTTTACATGTAGGTATACCCATAAAGATTCGCTCTGTCAAGAATCACTGTACCTAGCGAATAGTGAATTTTGACTCAAAGAAATTTAGAGAGATGTACTCAAGAGGGTTGATTTTCGGTAAATAAAAACGGGTGGAATTGACGTTCCGAATTCGATAAATTACGAATCCATATTTGAGACGGGATTCTGAGTTTCTAGAAACGTTAGAGCCTAGAACTTGCAAATTCCAAAAGGTCGAAATGCAGATAGTTCAGAGATCCGGTAAAAAAAAAGAAAAGGTAAAAACTCAGAAAGTCCGAAAATCCGCAAATTGGAGACAATGAATAAGGACAGGATTGAAGTTCCGAATTCCAAAAGTTCCGAACGGTCATAATTGCGAATTTATTTCAGACGCGATTCTGAGTTTCTAGGAACTTTAGAGTTCAGAATTTGGAAATTCCGAAAGGTCGGAATGCAGATGGGTCAAAGATCCAAAAGTTCAAAACTCAGAAGGTCCAAAAATCCGGAAATTCAATAAGGAAAGCTCATGACAAAACTTTCAAATAAACGACGTTGCATCTCGCGAATTCCGAGATTCAAAGTTTTGGCCTTTCGGATCTCAACTTGTCGGAATTTTCAACCTCCGGTCTTTTTCGATTCAGAGTTTTTCAAATTGCCTACTTTAGTCTTCCAATAAAACAATCTTTCTAAAAACTCTGACTCGCTAGTAAATAAAATACAAAATTTTGACCTTTCCTGCAGCTTTTGAAAATCGAAACTTCAATCCCACCCCGATAAAAATATCGTACAAAATCTCTAAAAGTGTTTAAAAACAAAAAAAAAAAAAAAAAAAAAAATAAGAAATCCAAGAAACAAAAACGTGTAAGGGAATACTCTAATTCGTACACAATGGACCGGATGATGATAAGCGCGTGAGAGAGAAAAGCACAGAGCAGCATAGCATCGCATCACATCAACTCTGGACGAGACGCATGTAGTACCAATCCTATACACTATAATGTGTATCATACACATACATATATAATATATATATATATATACATGCACTTGTATGTTACCTATACGTATGATCATACGCGTGTGATGATCATCGTCGGCGTGAGACGCGGGCATCCAGCTAGCAGGTCGCAGCAGCTTGGAGCTCCGGAGCTGCCTCAGGGGAATAGAATAAATTGAGTGAAGCTCGTGAGAGTAGCGCAGAGAGAGAGAGAGAGAGAGAGAGAGAGAGAGAGAGAGAGAGATAAAGAGAGAGAGAGAGAGAGAGAGAGAGAAAGAGATAGAGAAGCTTTAAGCCTCGCGACAAGCGCGGTGTTGACATTGCAGATAAGATAGCAGCTATTGGCGACCAATCCCTGGCTAGCTGGGTCCTAGCGTACGACGTCACTGTTGCTAACTGTCCTTGTGTACATACATGCGGCAAAAACTGATTGCATGTTTACAATAGCTCTTTGGCTCCTCTAACTTGTGCGGGCCACATATGAAATTAACACGTCCGACAACAAGTTTATAATACCAAAGCCGCGCGCTGCGATATTCCAGATTCGCAATTAACGACGAGATAAAGAGAAAGAGAGAGAGAGAGAGAGAGAGAAAGAAGAGAGGGGCTTGAAGACCGTAAGTATAACACGAGTACACTCGCATTGTATATACCTCGAGTACTCACATGTATCTATAGATATACGTCGTACCGTGTGAAATTATACGAATACCGCGCCTGCAGCATCAAAATATCTTTGAGGCGATATACATGGGAGTCGGTTCGAAATTCAATTATCATCACCAATTGTTGTCATCTCGAAAATGCGAATCGTATTTAATTTCTCGATGACTGATGACCAACTGATCCGGATCCGGATCTCCGGACAGATGAACTCTTGGCAGAAAGTGGTGAATTATGTCTTTTCGTAGAAAAAAAATGATAGAATTCTAGTAAACCTACTGTGTTTTTATATTAACTAGGTTGAGGGGAGTACTATGTCGCGGTTGTAAAAATGAAACGTGGTCCAAAATCAATTCATTTCTTCATCAAAATTCATTTGACATTATTATAATCATTTCACTAAAAATCAGTCGCTGCACGAATTGAGGCACACCGTTGGTCCGATTTCACTTCCTCAGGATCCAAATTGTTCGGAAGACGCGCCGTCATGAATTGAACGAGGGAAATTGAATTATAACAATTATTATAGAGGATATGGCCAATTTTCCGAAAATCGAACATTTCTTTTCCACTTATTTGCAAATAACTCAATCTAAAAATGGAATTTTCCAATTTCCCTCGTTTAATTTGTGACAGCCTGTATTCCTTCGAATCTTGGTCCATAGATAAGTCGAATCGGACCTACGGTGTGCCTGAATTCGTGCAGTAATCGTTTACAAGTGAGATGATTATAATGATGCAAAATGAACTTTGGTGATGAAACAAATTAATTTTGGACTATGTTGAATTTTTCCAACCATGACATACTGCAGCTCCCCTTAAACCAGTCGGTGAATCTGGATATAAAACAGGGTCTTTTTTCATCCCTAAAAGATGATCTTTAACCCTGATGTCAAGATTGGAATTTTTTTTATGCAGCCGTTCTTATACCGGATTACCGTGACACTCTGTTTTCATTCAATTTCGAACTTACGGCCAAACCAATCGGTCAATCTTCATGTACATAGGACACGGGAACTTTTCATCGCCATATCAGAGGCTGTAATCTTGTATAAAGTTTCGAATTTTTCGATCAAGCCCTCCATTTTTTAGCCCATGTTCAGATGAATCACGCGTTAGGCTTTAAACATCGGTTCGGAAAGTTGAAAATTTCTCGGAATCGGCGAAAGTTGCAATTGACACAAAACCGAGACTTTTCCCTCGAATATCCTGCGTCGTGAAAATTTGAAATTTTGTGTTTTCTTCTTTGTTGTTTTTGTTTTGTTTCGAATTAAAGCAGACACGACGTCAAATTAATCATCGCAATTACCTGTGCAGCTCCTCTTTCTACTATAGCAGCTGTATACGTGCATCGAGTACTCAAAGTCTCGACTATACAGGTCGCGGCTGTAAATAATTACTAATTAGAGACCACAACGTAGCCGCAGAGGTGCGGGTGAAATAAACTCACAAGGTTAATAAATTAATCAACTAACCCTAACACGACGAACTGGACTCCTGTTCGGTGTTCACCTGCTGCAGGGCCATATATAGCGATCTGGTTTCACGCCTTCAATTTTGCCTTGTTGTTATTGTTGTTTTTGTTATTGTTGTTGCTATTCGGTTCGGTATTTTTGCCCGTAGACGTTTAATTATTGTGCCACTAGGTGTAACTAAGTGTACCAGTTACTGACCCTGTCTGAATTATTGACTTTTTCCGACGATTTTTTTTTTATCCGTAAGCTCTGAAATTATAAAAAAAATCAATTCGTATCCTCCGAGTCTCTGGCAACTGATTCTTGTAACGGAAACATTTCGAATTCTTATAATCGATTCAAAATTCAAGAAAATTTAAGGGTCAATAATTGGCTCCTGAAAGGGTTGGTAATTGATACACTTATAACCTTACGACGTTTATCTTCATACACAGGCAGTTCAGCCGTAAGGTATGGCCACTGGTCAGCTATGTGCTTGTTGAAGTTGCGAGCAAAAGTATGTAAGTGGGGGATGTACCTATGTGATGTTGATTATTCATATATATGTATACTCACACCATAGTTAGGCAGTGGAAACCTACGGACGACAGTTAAAAATTATCTGAACAACGCTAATTGCTTTGCCGATACCTACCATAATGTGCTATTCCTCGTCGTGTGTATATTATAATGTTTCTTTTTATCTCCGTCAGACCAAATACCTCATGCAGCTGTCGGTTCAGGTTGAATATTTTTACAAATTTGATATCGCTTCCCCGTTCGATCAATAGAAAATAATTATGTTAATTGGTATACATTTGCCTAATTAGTTGCAGAAATTCGACTGCAGGAAATCAATTTTGCATGATAAAACGCCGCAAGTCCTTTTTCAGCGCAATCCATGTTGGCATTCGATAATTGATAAATTATATTTTAAATACACACACGGTATCTCAAAATTTCCAAAACTCTGATTATATGTACTTTCGGGATTATTTGTTCGCAGAGTTTGCGGAGAATTCGAACAGTTTGAATGGAATTTGAACCGAAAAACAAATAGACAATCGATTTGATTAGAAAGAAGACGAAAATTGGAATGACCTATTTGACGTGAATCAAGATCGAACTTTTCTCAATCGAGATCTGAAAACTTGGAATGTTTCTATGATGATGAACTCATGGACAAGTGTTTGAACTCCGGATTAGAATCCTTTAGAATATATATTCGAGAATATTAAAAGCTTAGACAGTTTTTTGGCGATTTTCAAAGTTGTTCGGCAAATTGGAAGGAAATGATAAGCTGCATTTTCCCATCAAGGTACCAATGAGTCAGTTTCATCGATACCGAGTTTTTCTGACTCGGTACACTTCGAATATTTACCTATCGTTCAAATTTTTCAATTTATAAAAATATTATGGCAATAAATCACACGGGACTTTCGAAAAACCCAACGGAAGAAAAAATTCCAATAGTATACCGTTTCCCCAAAATTTTCTTCCGATTTCGTTCACGGGCCTCAAATGCCAGAGATTCTATAGGTTTCGCAGAATTGTATACGGACTTTGATCTTCGGTTCGAACGTTTGCAGAATTTCCACGTAAACGAGGGTAAACTTGCCCCAGTTTCGAAGATTTCCTTCTCTATTTTCTCGATTCATTTGATTCCACTGAATTTTCTCCATCGTCACTTCATTCAATTCATTTGCATATATGTTAAGGAAATTATTGCAAAATTATAAAATATACGAAATTTCCCTGCATTACATATGAGGGTTTCTTCGTCAAACGGGCCACCCGTTCAATCCGAGGTCTCCGAAAATTCTGTAAAATTTTCTACACGTTATTGGGGATGAGAAAAAATTTTGGGAATTATTTCAGATTTTTTGGTCATTGCTTTCCAAAAATCATTTTTTTCAGTCATTTTCACGTAGCGTGAGAAATGAGCGCCGGAGCGAAAAATTGTTGGGATGAAATTTATATGTCTTTTTCTCAGCTTTGCGGTAAAATTGGAAGAAAATAAATTCCGACCCATTTGAACCCCCTTTTCCCCAAAAAACGCTTGGAAATGTGCTTTTTCCAAATTTGGACAGTTTTTTTTTTCATGAAAAAAATTTCGAAGAAGGGTATTCATAAAAGAGTTTTGGAAAAAAAAATTTGGAGTGGAGACTTTGATACTCTCCCAGAAAAAAATTATTGAGTAGCTTTTATTCAATTCCGAAAATTCATAACATCTATGTAGTAATTTTTTTCTGGGAGAGCATTCAAGTCTCCACTCCAAAATTTTTTTCCCAAAACTCTCTCATAAATACCCTTTTTTGACATTTTTGTCAAGAAAAAAAAAATTGTCCAAATTTGGAAAATGCACATTTCCAAGCGTTTTTGGGGGAAAAGGGGGTTCAAATGGGTCGGAATTTTTTTTCTTTCAATTTTACCGCAAAGCTGAGAAAAAGACATATAAATTTCATCCCAACAATTTTTCGCTCCGGCGCTTATTTCTCACGCTACGTGAAAATGATTGAAAAAAATGATTTTTGGAATGCAATGACCAAAAAATCTGAAAAAATTCCCAAAATTTTTTCTCATCCCCAATAACGTGTAGAAACTTTTACAGAATTTTCGGAGACCTCGGATTAAACGGGTGGCCCGTTTGACGAAGAAACCCTCATATGCATACGCGTATATACAGACCCACACGTGTATGTAATATATTTTTTTAACATTTAGTAAAGAACGTGTATGAGTATTTAATAAGCATATAATACTTAATACGATATCTATCCCGTATAATACCGGTGCATATAAATACACGTATGTACAAATATATGTATACATACCCGACCACCGGCTAGGTATATACAAGTAAGAAAGAAAACCAAAGAATATTATAGTGTCGTTACGTGGCGGGGCAGGATATCCGGTATGAGTGTTATACTACGTTGTTAGAAATCTCTAACCCAATCTCAGAGAAATTGTTCATCAGCGTTTCGCGATATTGTGTGTAGAGTAATAAATAATGGAATAGCAATCATCGATTCAATTCAAAAATTCACTTTACAAAATACGTGATTGAGGGAGGACCCTGTGCCGAAATTCAGGTAAAAAGCTGCAGTTCTTGATCTTCTAAGTCGCCACAGAATCTCCAATCAAAAAACGCGGATACCATAAGGGTTTCAGATTATGGTAGGATATATTTTGAAAAAAAATTTCAATTCGAAGGAACCTCTGGCAAAATTTCTTCTTTGCAGGACTGCGAAAGTTTCCTTGTGCATGAAATTTCATCGCAGAAAATTGTAACTTTTTTTCAAAACACATCCTTATACCATATAATCTGAAATTTTTATTCATCGTTTTTTTGATTGAACGTTTTTGGCTGCGTAAAAAATGAATAACTATACTTTTTCACCGGAATTTCAATATAGGTTCCTCCCTCAAAATTACGGATATTTGCCGATCGATTAGTGTATTAAGTTCAGAACAAATACGTATGTATACAGAAATCTAAAGAAAATTTGTACGATTAAGCTGCAGACGTGAGTCTCGACAAAAACTTGTACATCAAATCCATCGATTTATGTAAAGAGGTTCCAGCTAAACGAACGAGGAAAAGTATCCCCCATAAAAGACATAATCCTTTTTCCCAAAGGTCTGCGGCGATACACGCACAATAAAACGCATCACTGCGGCACATGGTGCGGGGACTATCTGTTGTCGGATACGGAGATGGCGTTAGAATACCGAGTAGCCAATGTATACACGTATACGTAACGTAGACATCTACGTACATACATGATCAGACTTCGGTAGCTTCGTAAAGTCTCTTTCACAGTTCTTCGTCCTCCCGGTACGTATCCACGTGTCATACGCACGCATCTTCAAAGTGCATGCTTTGTGAAGTTTACATACGAATCTATAAGTATATGCACTTTTGTACCAATATGCATGTATAGTATAAAAATTCGTGTACATATAAATCTCGCAGGCGGTGCTGGCGGGAGTCGAGTTTTGAATGGTGTGTCTATCGTGGGGTAAAGTGGGATCGAGATTCCAAATGTCATATAGATACGAGAGGTAAAAATTCCGAAATTTTATACTACCGACTGACAGTTTTTCGAAAGATTATTTCCCCGGAAGTCTACGTGGCCAATTTGAAAAACTCCGAATAAAAAAAAACACCAAAGGTTCAAAATTCCGAATCTCGGAATTAGCTTATGCAACGTCGTTTATTTAACAGCTTCCTCATGTGCTTCCTTTAAATTTCCGGATTTTTGGACTTTCTGAGGCTTTAACTTTCGGATCTTTGAGCCGTCTGAATTTCGACCTTTCGGAATTTCCAACTTTTGAACTCTTAAACGTTTCTAGAAACTCAGAATCGCGTCGCAAATAAATTCGGAATTTTAACCTTTTGGAAGTTTTGGAATTCGGAACTTCAATCCCATACCCGCAGGGTGTGAAATAGAAGTGCGGAAAGTTTGAAGTTCGGGAGATGTGTGAAGTGCGGATTGAGGTGGGCGAAGTGGAAAAACAGAAGTAAATATACACACGCGCATCGATGTACTTGTATTTGTAGATACAGCACAGCTAGGTACGACGAAGAGCGAAGAGCGAAGAGCGCTGCGCTGTAGCACCTCAACGTTCCTTCGCATACATAAGTATACATATATATATACATGTATACTTGATACTTATATACTTGAATACTTGTACATATAGAGGCCGGAGCGGACGACGGCGATAGAAAGTGGCGGGACAAGTTGCGGCCCCTCGCGTGCTGCCCACTTGTAGCAGAACCGTAGACTAAACTTCTTGAAATCATGTGTTTCTTCAGTATGCTTCGGCCTCTGGCTACGGACGGTTGTTTAACTGCTCTATAGTTATTATGCCTTTGGAATACCGTACCCTATTCCTCTTATCATCATCTCGTATATTGCAAGTCTACGGGATACTCGCGGGAGTTTTAACAATTAAACAAGTATCGATATCTACGTTGTTAATAAACCAAACGATTTAATAATTCATCGATATTCTTTTTTTTTTTAATTCAATTTTTAACATTTTTATCTCTCGTTTTTTTTTGCGTTTGTTTTTCATATACTTACTTATACTTATGATTCAAGACCTTGTTTGTTTAAAGTGATACTACTTGTTAAACGCAATACTACAGTGACTACGTCGAGATCGGAATAGTGAAGTGTACGATCGTTCGGTTGTTCGGTTCGGTTGGTTGGTCGGTCGCTCGCTCTCTCGCATCGTATGACTCACCGCACGCTTCTCTTCTTCTTCTTCTTCTTCTTCTTCCTCTTCTTCTTTTCTTCGTCTTCGTCTTCTTCTTCTTCATAACGCGTTTCGCGGTTCTACTCTTCGCCTAAGTCCCGGAACGGCTCCGAGTTTCAGTGAAGTGCGTAACTCGGACGAATGAAGTACTTGTTGTGGAAAACGAAACAAAAAAAAATCACAGTTAACGGTTCGTTGTTTTCTATTCCTATATAAAAATTATTATTATCATACAAGAATAAAAAGAAATTGTGTGATTAATTAAATATATATTATAAATTTCTTGTTTCGTCTTCATCGTGATTAGTTTCTCTTCTTTTTAACTTTGTTTTCTAATTGAAATCAAACAAATGTGACGACCCCAAGTATCGACCGATATGTGCCATAATATAAAAATTAATAACAACAACAACAACAATAATAATAATAATAATAATAATAATAATAATAATAATAATAATAATAATACCGTCTCGAAGTGGATGTAAGATTACCATGCTGGATATATACGCGGGTACCAGGTAAACGAATGTGTTTAAACGATCATCGTCATCATCACAGTCACCATCACCCCCTCAAGTTGTTCAAACTTTGGTAGGTATGTACATATACACATATGTATGTACATAAACAGCTACATATTAGTGAAAGAAATAACTATATATTTTGTCAACTATTACGAAAAAAAAAAAAAAAGAAATTAGAGAAATTAAGTATTAAGAAAGTGTGTGTGTGTGTGTGTGTGTGTGTGTTTTCCGGGATTAAAGAAATAAGAAGGAAGTTTGAAATTCGTATCTAGGTATTAACGGAAGAGAGGTGGAAAATATCGCCTAGCTTCAACAACTGCTTCTTACGTTTTTATACTATACAATTCGTATGTAGGTATGTATTTGTGCGTCGCGCCGCGTTGCGTCTTTATATACATATATGTTGGTTTGATACGAAGAGGATGATGATGCGCGAGAGCGTGTTGTTCGACTCGAAGAGACTCTCTCGAGTAGTGGAGGCGTTGTTGGTTGGTAGTGTATGGTGTAGAGGTCGGTGGTGTATTTATAGCACGTGTAAACAAGGCCCAGTCATTGTGTGGGGACGCTGTGATATTTTGAAAAAAAAAAAAAAAAGAAAAGAAGAAAAAAAAAAAAGAATCTCAAACTACTACTACTACTACTACTACTATCATCATCACTACCACCACGAAGACGACCAGCACGTACGTACGACCGGCTACCGCGAGAACTCGACGAAGTCGGGGAGAACCGAGAAGAGAATGAAAAGAGAGAAGAAAGAGAGAGAGAGAGAGGGAGAGAGAAGAGAGAAGAGAGAACCGAACGCGCTTCTCTCCCACAACTCGCATCCTCTCTTTTTCTTTCTCTCTCTCTCTCTCTTTCTCTTTCTCTCGCAGCTCGTTCGCTCTCGGCACAACGCGCGACTAACGCACGCAGCGCGTTTCGAACCAGTCAAAGACGTTCAGCCTCGATGTAATACGTACGTGTCTACTACTTGCCGTACGCAAATATATATATATATATATACCTATATGTATGTGTATAGTATATACGTTGATACGTGCGTGTTTACGGAGGTTGTTTTTACGTATAAACGTATGTAATGTACATACATTCGTGAATCGTGCGTATATAATACAACAGCAGACTGTATGTCTCTCAATTCAATTTTCATGTAATTTTCACGCAGTTTCTTTAGTCACGACTCGCTATATATATAGTCGGCATCGTTACAGTATCGACAAACACAATCAAAGAAACAAAAAATTTTATTCATATTTGATGAAAATTTGATGAGATAATGATATAAATTGCGAAAAGTGAATCACGAAGGAAGGATAATAAGGATATAATATGTTCTATGAATTATTACAAGGCAATCGAAGAAGTGTCATAATTTCTTCAGTAGAAACAATTAGTTTCGTTGGGTCAAACTATATCTATAGGTCGGTATAGTATAATATTGTTAGAATTAACGGAGCAAGTACGCTATGGAAAAATATTTTGAACGTGAACTCGACTATCTATCTATGTATATGAATCCATTTCTTTTTTTTTCGTTATCGCGAATGTAATTATGCGAAACTGTCCAAATTCTCCATGTGATATTTGCAAAAAATCCTTAAGCATGGAACCGTAAAAAAAGTACACGTTTGTCGTACATCATACATATTATATGCGGTGTACAAAATGCAGGAGATATTATAAGGAATATAAGTAGGTTGAAATTTGGAAGAAGAAAGTTATCCGTAAAAATTATTGATTCCATTAGAACTTGGACGGTTGAAAAACAACAAGAGGATATGGTGCATAATTTTTCGAATTTGGTATAAAACACACCAATTTCCTCTACTATTTGACAACTCTAACAACAATCGAGTCATGAAGTTTACAGTGAATTTTTCTTCCAAAATTCTGTTATATATTAACGTTATACGAACTTCAATTTTCGATGAAGTTGAACTTCGTAACGTTAACGTGAACAAATTTTTAGCAAAAGTCCACTATTTCATGATTCAAATGTTGTTAGAGTTGCTGACTAAGAAAAGGTAGGTGTGTGCTCACTAAAATCGGAAAATGATACATGTATTCTGCTGTTTTTTCAACCATTCAAGTCATGAAATAAAGATTTATTTCCGATTAATTTGTTGCATTAACGTTACGAACTTCAGCCTCATCAGGATCGAGTATTGTCAAATATTGGAAGATAACTTATGCAGGATGTTGAAAAGTCTTAGAAAAATGTTGAAAAGTCTTAGAAAAATGTTGAAAAGTCTTAGAAAAATGTTGAAAACTCTTAGAAAAATGTTGAAAAGTCTTAGAAAAATGTTGAAAACTCTTAGAAAAATGTTGAAAAGTCTTAGAAAAATGTTGAAAAGTCTTAGAAAAATGTTGAAAAGTCTTAGAAAAATGTTGAAAAGTCTTAGAAAAATGTTGAAAAGTCTTAGCAAAATGTTAAATCGTTTAGAAATGTTGGAAGAAGGAGGGGTAGATATTTCGAAATAGGAGAGATATGGTGGTGTTATACGAGTTTTTTCACCCCGTGAAACTTCACTGCTTGACAAATCGCAACAGACGAAAAAGAGCTGTATTATTCAACTGAATTTGTTGGTTTTTATTTTCTGGTGGATCTTGTCTACACGTAGGAAACGTACGCTGCAGATGTGCTTAGAGTCGTATTACGAATATTACGACTGGCAACCGAACGTATATTATCAATAGGTACACATAATGGTACCTTTTACCTATTTAACCTAGATAGATATACATATGCCTACTTCTTCTTGCCCGGACCGTCCGTTTTTGCCATGTGTGTGGAAAGTTTTCGTCAGTTGTCTCTCTTTTTTCTTCGCTTATCAGGTATAATACCTACTATTCTGTTTGTTTTCTTTCAACGTGTGTTAGAAATACTGCGGTCCTACTGTACACGGACGTCTCTTATACGTCTACTACACTGTACATATACTTACGGACTTTTTCCGCACGTATTGGATTTTCTTGTGGGAAACAACTGGAGAGTTTCGATCCCCGGTATTCATTCATTCATAATCAAATATCCTGCAGGACGTGCAGCGTACCTCGTGCCTTTCATAATTCGAAATAGTCCAGAATTCATTTATATTTTACCAAAGTTTATTTCACAGTAAGATAAATGTTTACTTCCAAAAGCTACGTCGTAAAGATTTCGGAGCAGCTTGAGTGCGATTAAGGTCGTTAAGAGCTCATTTTGTTCGGAAAGAAAATTCTCATCATGTGAACGAGGGAATTTTTTAATGCTTTTGTTCCGGCCAAGTTGTTTGCAAATCAGTGGTCCAAATTTTGAAAACTTTGGATAATTGGCTGTAAGTTTGTACATAGTCAATTTTTTTTTTCATTTTCCTTCGTTCACATGTGATGAAGATTTCCTTTCAGAACAAAATGACCATTCAACGACCTTAATCGGACCAACGGTGCTCCAAAATCCTTACGACATAGGTTTGAAAAGAAAACATTTTTTTTCATGCGAAATGAACGTTGGTGATCAATAAATGAATTCTGGACTAGTTGACATTTATGAAACCGCATAAACTGCACTGTAGTCCCTTTAATCAAATAACCATATCACGAGCACTGATAGCCCAATTCTCTTCATTTCCTCTCCTTCTTTTCTCAGCTTCGAAACAACCTATACGATTCGTATAAAAATCACCAAAGATGAACAACGAACAGACTCCAATGAAAAAGCAATTCACCTTTAAACTGTACAGAGAAAGTAAAAGCAAATGTAATTCGTCTTTCCTTCATTTCGTATGATTGATCAATCGAGTGAATTTACCAAAACTGTAAAAGAAAGATACAAAAGGAACAAAATAGGAAAAAATAAAAAATAAAAAATCGAAAGGAAGAAGAAGGAGAAAAGATGTACGTTGCGACAAGCCATGCTGCTGTTGAAGTAGATTCGATCGTCCGTGATTCAAAAGCAGTCTTCATATACATATACATATACATATCATATATACATATAACGTTACAGTACAGCGACAGCGGAATAATACGTCAGTTTAGAGCTCACCAGAGAGCACAAATGCAGGCCATCGGCTCTTACACTATATACACGACTCGGTTAGTCGGCACGGCACGGGGTTGCTAGAGTAGTATGTATAAATATATATATATATATATACATAGCAAACAATGAGCTATCAGACCCGACTGACTGACCACTGACCACCGTCGTCCACTGTGCTGCAGTGTCGTTACAATATTTCTCAGTGTTGGACTGTTGGTACTCCCCTCTCCTCTCTCTCTCTTTCTCTCTCTCTCTCTTTCTTTTCGTGTGTACACATTCGTTCACGGACAGCAATAGTAGTAGTCGTATCACAGTTGAATGGTAGTAGTATTATGTACGGTGTAGTTAGTCGTCGTCGTCGTCTCGTATATATACACGTACATGCAGCAGTAGCAGTAGCAGCAGCAAGAGCTACTAGCGTAGCGAAGAGACTTGCTGCTGTTGCTACTGCTGCCAGCATGTCTGCTGGTGCTCCGTGTTGGCCTGATCCCAGTACGGGCAGCCAGATCAGCAGCAGCAGCAGCAACAGCAGCAGCACCCAGTGCCAAGCAAGCAAGCAAGCAATCCTTATAGCTCTCGTTCGTTCACTACACGGAGAAGCCGACGCAACAGCTTCAAAGTGAACTAAACCTTATACCGGTCCTACTACTACCACTACTACTGATACTACTACCTACTACTACTGATACTACTAATACTACCACTTCACCTTATATACCGCCTGCCTTTTACCCCTCCCAATATCACCACCACCACCACCACCACCACCATCATCATCAACGAACGCACTTCTATTTACGTACATACACGTATTTCTTTCGTTTATATGTACGTATACGTATACATGCTATATGCGTGATACTTGGGTGTTGGAGATACGTGGAGAAAAAGAAAGAGAGAGAGAGAGAGAGAGAGAGAGAGAGAGAAGAAAAGAGAGAGAGGGATATAAGACCAGAATCCACATCGTGCGTGTATAAATACTCTAATGTATAAGGAGGAGATCCCCGCGCGAACGATCGCGGACTTGTATATATATATATATTATATATAGGTATACATGTATGTACATATTCGTCTTTGAACACCGCACGCGGCATATTGTAAAAGAGAAATATTTTCATTTACAGCTAGTTTACTACGGTTCAACTTCCGCTTATCATTTTTCCATTAATACCAAAGCCTCTCCTCTTTTCTATTTCTTTCTATTTTCTCTCTCTCTCTTTCTCTCTCTCTCTCTCTCTCTCTCTCTCTCTCTCTGTCTCTCTCCTCTTTCTCTCTATTTGGTCACGGTTTTGTGTTGTGTTGGTATGGTGCGCATCGCGTAGCGCACTTTGCACTTTGAGATAAAAACTATACGTACATATATTATGTATTCTCTTAACAACTGCAGAGCTTTAGAGTTTAGACGTTTCTCTTCACCTATAACCACATGCCTATACAGCGGGCCCAGAACAAAGAAACAAAAAGCAGATATGAAATAAAATCCAAAAATGAACAGCTCAATTAAGAAAACTTGAAAATAAAATCGGAGCTGCACGCCAATTTCATTTCGCGTTTGAAAATATAAAAAAAATCTTTATCCGTTGCAAAGGTATTATACACGCATTTGAAAAATGAGTTAAAAAAAATTCGCTGACAGCTAAGCAAAAAATCACATTCGTCGATAATCAATTTCATTTCCGTGTTTAATTGTTGTTGGAAAACGTATTCTTTTTGTTTTAATTAAGAAGGATGTTGCAAATTTGTATACTGTTGAATTGAATCCTACTACCGTTAAAAAAGGAAGGTTAGCGGCGGGGTATATTAGTAGTTCGAAGGTATACCTTTGAGTTTTATATCATATTGTGGATATAGGGACAGTGAAAAAGCCGAAGTTTACGGAATAAAAAATTGTAACGAAATGAATTAGATAAATTTGTCAGCAACAATTAAACACGGAAAAGAAACTAATCATTGATAAACATTATTTTTTTCTGAGCTCCCAGCGACTTTATGAAAACTCGTTTTTCAAGTGCGTGTACCTCTGTAACGGATACAGACTTTTTTGATTTTCAAACGCAAAATAAAATATTCGTTCTTCTAGTTTTTAGCAAAAAATGGATCTTGAAGATCGATCAAGGTGTTCAGATTTTATCCAAGTTTTAAATTGGACCGGTTTTTTTTTTTTTTAGGCCATTCTGTAGATTCATTACGCATACGCGTCTAGACACACGCCGTTGTTTAGCTCTTGTTCGATCTTTATACTCTCAATACAACACATACGTAATATATGCATTTGAGTGATTTGAGGAAAATCAATCTCTCTTTAAATTGTCCAGAATGTGATTATTATCAGAGATTCTGTAGTAGTTTTATCATCAACTTATTTGACCGCCCCAATCATCGAAATCTAGATACATAATATATCGTATTTATCTATTCGAATATGTTTTATACGTATACCTACGTGTTACTCACTTTCTTAGGATGTGGTTTGCGTTGCTTTTACCACGTGATTTTTTCGTGACCTCATTATATCGATCGACGCGTAATCAGTAGAAAAGAAAAACCTTAATGACTCGTTAGAATCAGCTGTTCTCTTTCATTGTTGTATATACTGTAGGACATTCTTTTATTCTCGTCGATCACCCTGCAGTATAGCCTCATATATAGCCGGTAATTTGCGGTAGTTCATTTCCTCACTCGGAAGATAGAGAAAATCATTCTGAAATCAACTCATGAGAGAATTTTCACCATTTTTTATGAAGTTGAAGTTCGTTACTTTAATATAACAGAATTTTTTGGAAAAATTCGACGAATTTGAAATTCGTAACGTTGATATTGTAACAGAAGTTTTGGAGTAAATTCGTTATTTCATGACTGAAAAGTTTTTGAATTGGGGAATTTGACGAGATACATGTGTTTTGCTCAATTCGGAAAATTATTCACTGTATTTTGCTGTTCTTCAACCGTTGAAGTCACCAAATACGGATTTTTTTCCCGATTATTTCGTTACGTTAACGTTACGAATTTCAACTTCATAAAATTCGCTATTGCCTGACTCAAATGTTGTTAGGTTTGCAAAATTGATGAGGTACCTACGTGTGTTTTAATCACTTTGGCAAATTATTTACTTTATTTTGGTGTTTTTGAACCGCTCAATTAGTCACAAAATAAAGAATTTTTGTCCCAATATCTTGTTGCGTTAACGTTACGAAATTCACCCTCATGATTTTTTGGAACCGTATAGCTGTAATTCCATTCGCCATTCACGAATTTTTACAGACAATTACACTGCGGCCATGTATATCGTCAGCAAATCATCAGATACTCACAATCAGTTATCAAATAGCAACTACAATCGCATGCCAAGATAGATTCATTCACTCAAATATGCCGGGAAATTAGAAAATTTCATTTCCGGGTCACGGAATTGGCAAAGTTGCTGAGAAAAAGGGTTCGATATTCGTGAAATGGCCAGTATTACATGTTGTGCAAATTTTTACAAGTCAATTTTCTCTACGTGATTTGAATTTGCGTACATTTTTCGGATGGTCTTGATTTTTTAGACAAGTTGACTCGGTCCAATGCGCGAAGTTTGCCTATGAATTGGCGCAACAGGTGTTTTGGAATAAGACGATTACACCGAGAGAAATAATCTGTTGGATTTGCTTAATATTTCCAGGCAAGAGAATTTGTTGTAATAATCGACTGTGCATTTCGCCTATAAGCAAGAATTAGTTAATGGAAACCTAATGTCTTGGTTTCGAGAAATTATCATGAGATTGAAGTTCGTAACGTTAACGCAACAAAATAATGGGGAAGAAATGCTTTATTTCGTAACTTTAACAGTTCAAAAACATCGAAATACAATGCATAATTTTCTGAAGTAAGTGGTGAAGATGATTTAACAACATTCGAGTCGCGAAATAGCGAATTTGTTCCAAAAACTCTGTTACGTTAACGTTACGAACTTCAACTTCATAAATTATCTTGTTGCTCCAATCAAAACCTGATCATTTCGCAGCCGGTGAAAGCACATTTTTACGGCTTGAAGGATATTTTTTTTATTCAACAATTTCTTTTTCTCCATGATCTGTATAGAATATAATAACTATAATATTATATGCAGCGGAATGAAATTTCGACAAGGAATATAGTTTTATTTTGGAAATTTGAGAATAACTCAGCCCTGCAAACCGAATTCAAAGTTCGTATGGCTTACAATTAGGGTATGACTACACGCAACTATTTGTTCGTCAAATAACCGTATATCAATTCGCGATATCAAACAGCGATGTATGTATGCGTCTCTTGCGGTATAGTATACACATGTAACGTATGTGTAAAAAATGATGTCTGTACATATGTGTATACACGTATCGTGTGTATAAAAACAGTTTTAGCAGCAGCGTTCGCACATTCCGTACCGTCTATTTCTGTACTTCCGGTACGCAAAACTGACCCCGGAAGTCCATTGCCCCCCCCGTTCCCCTGTGTGGAATTCTTTCTCACTCAGACACCAAAATTGGAATCTGAATTGGAACTCGAGCGACGCAGTTTAATGTTTCTTTTTATCAATCGTTTTGATATTATCGATGAACTACTTTGGTAACGAACGGTAAAGATATATAGTGATTCACAAATCGTGACGAATATCTGACACGGTGAATCCTTATTGAAATTGAAGTCCAAAGTTCCTTACCTATAGCAATTTTTTTGAAAAATGACTTTTTATAGATTGAAAATTGGTTTTGATTTTTCTTTTTGTAATTTTTTTTTTTCTTCACATTCCCAGAAAGTGACATGAAAATCATTTCAATACCTTTCATTCTCATAACAATTCACTTCTCATTTTATTGAATTCATAATGCACTAACATAATTTTCTTCAAAATTCCAATGGAGAAAATAATAAATAAAATACCTAAAATGGAATGAAAAAAAATGTGAAAAGTGTCAGTTTTCAGAAAAATGGCTAAGACCTTTTGACTTCAATTTTGACAAGGACTTACCCTGTAAAATATTCGTCACGAATTAATTCTGAATCACCCTGTATACTTAATTGCCTGAAATTTCGTTTCTTGGTCTCTGTTTTCGCTCTATCTTCCCCTCTTTTGCGTAAAATGATGGACTGTATGGAATCCCTCGTGGTATATTCAATTAGCTATATTAATAGACGGTTGGGTCGAGGAGAGGATTAATCAGCATAAACTCGTGTCACCGATTAAACACGTGCTAACCAATATAACCGAGAGGCCGGAGTAGAGAAAGAGAGGCGGATCGGCAAGCGATGATTTTTTTTTTTTTTTTTCTCAAACGTGCATGTACGTTCTACATATATATATATATATCATGTGGATCACGTCCGACTTAAAGGGGCCCATTTTGGTACTACTGGAGTTATGTATATATATGTGGTCGTATTTGTGACAAAATTTAGAACATTTTAAGAGGTGACACGACCCTCTAGGTGCAAAAACTACGGAGTTATATAGACTTCCAAAGTTAAAAGTGCCAAAAACTTCGTTTTGCGAAGAACGAAATCACACGTTCGAGGTACTATTTTTGTGTCTTATCTCTCGTTCTATACTCGGAATTCAAGAAGAGCAGTATGTCGCGATTGTAAAAATGAAACGTGGTCCAAAATCAATTGAATACTTACCAGAGATCATTTTACATCATTTCAATCATGTCACGAAAATTCAGTCGCTGCACGAATTGAGGCACACCGTAGGTTCGATTTCACTTTCTCAGGATCCGAATTGTTCGGAAGACACGCCGTCATAAATTGAACGAGGGAAATTGAATTGAAAAAATTGTCATCGAAGATATGGCCAATTTTCCGAAAATCGAACATTTCTTTTCAACTTATTTGCAAATAACTCAATCTAAAATTTAAATTTTTCAATAATTATAATGATGCAAAATGAACTTTGGCGGTGAAATAAATGGATTTTGGGGTATGTTTAATTTTTCCAAATGCGACATACTACTCCCCGTATAGTAGGTTATGATTCAAATCATTGGAAAATAAGTTTGGAATGACAAATCAACGGTTTTCATGATCAATTTAAAGATAGAATTCGACAAAGCTGTGCAGGGCCCTTTTCACGCAGACGTCCACATAATATTTATATGTTCTTCTATACATTTATCTATGTACTTTTATGTGTACATCTATCAGTGAGTATTTATAATAAATCGTCAATAAGAGAAAAAGAAGGAAAAAGACAAGAATAATAATATAATTCCTCCACTTGAGGCTAATCGCTTTAACTCAGGCAGGTACACGTCGTAGGTACTTATGTGTACATAATAGATACACGTGTACCTTTGTCGATTTCAAATCACCGCTGGATTAACCGACAATTTTCTAATCGCGGAAATTGTTAGAAATTGAAGAAAAGAAAGAGGAAAGAAACGCTCAAGTGCGGATGGCCACTCTTCGCTATATGTACATGATACATTATCGATTGTCTTTATAAAGGTGGTTTACAAATCACGTGTTAATTACACTTTTTTGGCATCGCCAGAAGAGACGAGAAAAATACAAAAATGATACCATAAAACAAGGAAAATTATCAGACGAGACTGCCAGAACATGATTTACGCAGGAAATTCGCTGCTCCGTGACACATGTACGGCAGTGCAAAATATGTATTTCCGTATATTTTTTTAATCTCATTATTTATTTTCATTATTCTCAGCTTGGATAATTTTTTCAATAAATTCTAATCAATATAGTCGTGTAGAGTAACTCTGTGTATAGTTCAAGATTGAATAAATATTCGATAAAATCAGCAACATACGGAAAGCTTCTAATTCGAATCTGTGTTCACATATATGTAATATATGTAATATATGTAGATATATATATATATTTATATTAAGATCTACGCGAATTGTGAATTTATCTAAATTTTTTTTTTCCCCTCGAGTCGCGATTAATTAGGACGTTGATAATTCTATTACTAACATGAAATGCTTCTGTATGTATATTATAGCCGAGAGGAAAAAACGCTGTTGTGAACATGTTCAATACACACACACGTATGTATATATTCATATTGTATAAATATAGATGTAAATATATATATATATATACATCTATACTGTACAGGAGCGTTGATAAACAATCCACCAAGGTTGGAAACTGTAATATTATACTATTTAAACGCGTTACAAGGTAGACATACATGTGCCTATTATATATATGTATGCATTTATAAGTTACATGTACACATGTACCTATATACATGATGGGTTTGTATAACAAGATACACCTACTGTATATACGCATAGTGAGCGAGCAAAGAGCGATTAGCGTGGCTAACACAACTATTACAGTCGTATGCTTTTTCTAAACACATATATACGTAGCACAGTTAGTGCAATAGCGACAAACGACAAGTTGTTACTACTGCTGTTGTTGTTGTTGTTGCTGTTGTTGTTGTTGTCGTTGTTGATGCTTCTGCAGTCGTCGGTCCTGGTTTTCATTAATTAATTTATCACCGCACGTTTCTCTACCAGCTACACACACACACACACACACGCACATTTATACACATGTACATATAGTATATACAGATATATAGATATACCTATGTATGTCACTATCGATGTACGTATTGTATATGATACTACTTCATTCCGCAGTTGTTATGAAAGTATTGGCTTTATGTTATCAGTGACTTTGCACATTGCGGCTTATGTATGTACTTACTACGTGTAAAGTGCAGCTCGTTTCATACAACGACTTCTTCCAAGTTTATAGTTATTAATTAATCTATAAATGCGCTATTAGAGACCGCGAGCTTATTCCCTGCGTTTATTGTTAGTTTGTTGAACGAGGGTGAATGCGATGACAGGATGGGGAAAAAGACCCCTGGATTTTTTTCCCATATACAGAGTGAGTCGAGAGAAACTCCGAGAATAGGAGGAGCCTAATTGTCGGATAAGTCCATCTCTTCAACCAATCAAACGAATAACAAGTAATGACAATTAGGAACTGTGTGAGCATAACATTCAAATCAGAGTCCATAGCAGGAGATTATAATCAAAATCACATCAGCTAATGACAGATCTTACTTCAAACGTAAATATTGTTTGGACTGATTGCCTTCTTGTTCAATACAAACATCGAATCGATTATGTATGTAGGTACTTTCCTTGATTCTAATGTTATGCTCACCCAAATCCTATTGTCATCACCTGTTATTCGTATGATTGGTTGAAGGGGTGGGCTTATTCAATAATCAGGCTCCTCCTAATCTCGGAGTTTGTCGTGACTCACCCTGTATATACAATTCGAATAAATTTGGGTTGAATGAAATTTTCATTTTTAGCTGTACACTGCGCGGTATGTGATTGAACACTAACAAAAAAAAAAAGTTCAACTGAAGGGTTCACACACGATTGATTGATTGATCGATTGATTGGATGATTGAATGATTGAATGATTGATTGATTTTTCAGAGCGGCAGTTATTTGAGTATATAATTGAACAATTTGCTGCCACGCGGGTTGCAGCGATGAGCCTGTATAGTATAGTTACTTCTAATCGACTGAAATAACCGGTTGATTCAGTTATATAGTCATCGGTCGAATTCTCGTTCATTG
Organism: Ametastegia equiseti; assembly: GCA_963989295.1. Taxonomy (NCBI): domain Eukaryota; kingdom Metazoa; phylum Arthropoda; class Insecta; order Hymenoptera; family Tenthredinidae; genus Ametastegia; species Ametastegia equiseti. The sequence continues at coordinate 8,554,620 of OZ022399.1, forward strand.
ATTATTTGCATCGAAGATCAAGACTTGATCAAACGGTTTATTGTATACAAGAATGAAATACCGATCACCACTAAACGCATCTGTACTCGTATAACTCACATTCCGACACCGAATTTAGATGGAAAATTTTTTGAGTCCCGGTATTTTGTGGGTTTCATTGGCTCGGGGGAATCAAAACTCATTCCGAAAATTGGGAAACATGGGGAATGAATGTTTCCAACTCTGAAATCCTTGGGGGAGGATGAATATATGTGTCCCTAAGCTAAATTTCAAACTATGATGAAGCTACTTTTGCATTTTCCTCTTTACGTTCGCATCTTACACGGAGAGAATTTTATGGGAAAGATTCCCATACTCCGCATAGCAATCTTGGGACATACTTGCACTATGGCGATCGGTCCTATAATTATGCTTACAGCTACAATAAAATATAGTAGCGCTACATTAAAATATAGTAGCGCTAAGCATAAGTATAGGACCGATCGCCATAGTGCAAGTATGTCCCAAGATTGCTATGCGAAGTATGGGAATCTTTCCCATAAAATTCTCTCCGTGTACCGTTCGTTCGAACCATTTTTTTTTTTTCATATTTCAAACTCATATATCGATGAAGTAAAAAAAGAATTCACTGTGATACACAATATTCTGTGTTTTTTTTTCCAAAAGAAACTGAAGAAAGATTCGTCTATACGATTATCCATGGAATATTTGAACACTAAACTTTTGCCTATATATACGCAGACAAAAATCCAAATTTTTTATAAAAGAGACTATTGGTGATGATCAGTTCCGAAATCGTCTGGAATTAGTACATTACGATACGAGTACGGAAAGGCTTTTTTGACGAAACGAGAGGTTTACGGCACGAGCCGAAGGCGAGTGCTGTAACGAGTTTCGTCAAAAAGCTTTTACGTACGAGTGACGATCATTATTTTTCATCGTGAGAGCCGTGAAATCGCGACGAAGTTGCGATTTTGAGGTTAGAATGATGAAAAGATTATTATGTACATATAGAATAATCTTCGAGGGATTTTTCCCACCGTGGTGATTTGATTCGAAATTTTTCTTCTACACCGTTTACATAATGTTTCAATAATTGATTACCCAATTCATAAATAATTCATTCAATAATTTATAGTCGATCGATTCATTCTTTATTCGTTCCTGTATAGCGGACAGGTGTACCTGCAATTTCGCGCAGTGTTATTTCGGCAAAACAGGTAAAACAAACATATAACCTTATGGTTTTATGTATTCGCGGTTATTATTATCCTCAGAAATTGCTGTTAGATGTATGAAATTTATTCATTTACGATTCGTGCTTACATATACGCGCTCGTTCTTCGCATATACCTACTATTTCTGTACATATGTTTCTCTTCTCATCTTTTTTTTTTTCTCATTTTTTTTTGTAAGCCTCAACGAATCTATGTATACTTACGTGTCTAGGCTGCCGCCAGTTCGGCGTCGTTTCACTCTAAAGTTCTAAATTCGTCGAAATTACTTGGTTTTTATTTTATATGGATATAGATATATATATTTTTTTTTTTTTCGTTTGAAATATTTACAGATGTACCTACTCGCGGTATTACATGCACGTGTATATATGTATATAGGTGAATATCCTGCGAGTATGATGAGAATTACCGTATATTGTATATTATTAGCTTTTTTCAAAGAATTTTATAAAATCGCCATCGCTTCGGTTTTTATCATTATTATTATTATTTTTTTCCTCATTCCGCAATGTTCTAATATTAGCTTATCGATCCTTGGGTAGACGTTTGTATCTTTCATCGTGAGTAGGCGTAATGCGTAATTGCGAATGTTGATAGATATGAATAAAATACCGTATACAAGATCTCGTCTTCATATTACGTTTCTATTGAATTGTCTTCTATGATGTTTGATCTAACAATGTCACGCGTGTTATCCAAACAATCATCGATGAATCTGTATGAATATGTATGTAGTTTATATATGTGTATTATATAACAATTATCCAACTGTCAATTCATCATGCGTCTTTGCATTGACATTCGTATATATATATATACATAGCAATTAGTCATTGAATTCAAATTGACATCCAATTGATATATGTAACATATACACGTAGAAATTTACGTGATGAAATTATGAACCGAGGGTGGCCACGGTCACGAAAAACCTGGAAAACCTGGAAATGTCAAAGAATTTTGAATTGGTCAAGGAATTATTTTGCCATTTGTCGAGAACAAATAATTCGTAATAACCGAGGTAATAGCGTATAATAGTATGTGAAATATGGTTCTATCTAGATGTTTTGTAACTCAATTCGGAAATCGAACTTTAATTTAATCGAACTTAATTTTTTTCTCATGAATGAGATGCCATGTAATAATATATTCTGTGATAATTACTTATACTCGATAGCAAAGATGAAGTTAATAAAACGAAGATGTTGAAATGTGTTTCAAATTCGAGGATGTGTAATGCGTTACATTAAGTTGAAGCGAATGCAAATAATAAATGATGCTTTTTTCTCAATATATTATTCAATGTCAACCCCTCAGAATCAGTCGCAGGAAAAATATATATTTTTAATAAGGGAAGTCAGGGAATTTTTCATCTTGATTTGAGTGGCCAGCCTGGAACCGAGCAAACATCGCCTTTGTGAATTCAAATAGAGAATCGAAACCTCGTTAGGGTTTTTACATCAATTGTATTGGTTTTATTGATTGTAAGTAGTTAGGTACCTACTCACGTTTGCTTTTATTAACCATTCCAAAGCCAAAGTCTAACTTTGTGTCTGAAAAATAAACTCTTTTCTTTTGCAAATGAATAAAAATAGAAAAATTACCGAAATTTGGTGTTTAGAAATACGAATTTTTTCTTTTTTTTTTGTTCACTTGGAAAGCATATAATATATTTCCAAACGGTTCTCATGATGGTAATTTTTCTCGTCACTCGAGAGCTCGTAATTACGGAGCAGAGCAGAGAGAAAAAGAGAAAGAGGAAGGGAGAGTATAAGGTCGTAAATTTGTAATAATAATATTCTTAATAGGTACAGGATTTCACCGCGTTTGCGGTTTTAACCGAAAATTTCGACCAGTGGCTGTTTGACGGAGGTCCTATCCTGTTTAATCAATGTTTTTTTTTTACCTCAAATTTCAGGTGCTGGTTAGACTTTCCGACACCAGTCCCGAAGAAGAGTACCATTTGGCGTCGACATGTTCGCAAAGTAGCACGAAAAGTTCAACATTCTTATTGCTGAGGCCGTCCTGCCATGTTGTGCAGGTAAATTTCCACAATTTTTCACATCATGATGTATACTATATGGGGAGGTCCATGCGAAATCAGAAATTCGTTGTCCACAGCTACCTCTTCGATTTTGTTGTAACTTGGTCAGTTTGGAGGTATAGTTAGAAGAAAATTGTCTGCGGAGTATAAAAATTCTACCGCCTATAGGTTTCGAGAAACAGAGAACTCAAAATTTTTGTAAGCTTTTTTTGAAACTGGCATAGCTCAGAACCGGCGCATGGTATCTTGAAACTTGAGTAGGCTAAAAGTTTGGTAATTGAACGTAGATTCGAATGATTTTTTAGCGTGAAAATCATATTTTCAAGATTTCATGTCGAAAAATCACAAATTAGTCGAAAAGTCGAATTTTGAGTTTGTTCCCTAAAGTTTTTTTTCATTTCAAATTTCTACCAAGCATGCGTAAACTCATCACGAAGATATTCGCGGTCACAAAAGTCTGTGCTCTCTCATGGTTAGTGAAATACGAATTTTTTCTTCAAAGTCCCGCGTCTCGCCGGAGCTGGTGCTTTTTCGGTGCAGATCGAAGAAAAAGTGATTCAGACAGTTGACGTTTACTCATATTCACACATTTATTCGATTGGAGGAAGAAAAAAAGTGACAATATCGCCTAATTTGAAGGAGCCCAATTTATCCAAAAAACTAAGAAGATAATTTGAACGGTTTAAGCAACGTTGGACGTTTAATTTAAGACTAGATCTTTTAACATTATCACATTTGTAATTTAAATAAATTTATAAAAAAAATCCCCAAATTTTGTTGTTGTTTAAATATAAAAATAAAATAACAAATAAAAAAATTCTCCCAAAATTTTTAAAATTGAAAGTAATAAATTTCATAAAAAATATACCCGTCGTCCCGTGCCAGTCCCGGTCGCGGTCGCGGTCCCGGTCGCCGACGTCGTCGTCGAATTTTTTCATTTGTTATTTTATTTTTATATTAAAACAGAAAAAAATTTGGGGATTTTTTTTATAAATTTATTTAAATTACAAATGTGATAATGTTAAAAGATCTAGTCTTAAATTAAACGTCCAACGTTTCTTAAACCGTTCGAATTATCTTCTTAGTTTTTTGGATAAATTGGGCTCCTTCAAATTAGGCGATATTGTCACTTTTTTTCTTCCTCCAATCGAATAAATGTGTGAATATGAGTAAACGTCAACTGTCTGAATCACTTTTTCTACGATCTGCACCGAAAAAGCACCAGCTCCGGCGAGACGCGGGACTTTGAAGAAAAAATTCGTATTTCACTAACCATGAGAGAGCACAGACTTTTGTGACCGCGAATATCTTCGTGATGAGTTTACGCATGCTTGGTAGAAATTTGAAATGAAAAAAAACTTTAGGGAACAAACTCAAAATTCGATATTTGCGACTATTTTGTGATTTTTCGACATGAAATCTTGAAAATATGATTTTCACGCTAAAACCATTCCAATCTACGTTCAATTACCGAACTTTCAGGCTACAGAATTTTTTTACTCCGCCAGACAATTTTCTTCCTACTATACCTCCAAACTCACCAAGTTACAACAAAATCGAAGAGGTAGTGGACAACGAACTTCCCATTTTGTATGGACCTCCCTATGTATACCTACCAATATCCTGTAATCTATCCTGTATATATTCTCTATTTTTCTCTCTCTTTCTCTATTTACTGTGGAAGTTTCTCAAATCAGTTTTTCTATTTTGCTTTTCCCGCAAGAAATTGACTCCGATTTTCTGTTGTTTTTTCTTTCGATTTTTTCTGCATTCTTTAACTTTGTTTCTGAACCATTGCCTTTTCTTAACTTTTCTTCTCCGTTGATTCATTAATTACATGAACCATCCTCCCCTCTTCTGATCGCGGTTATTAATTAATTATCGATCTTTGCTCTTTCTGCGGAATTCACGTTCCCGTGAAAATTTCATTTAACGGCCATCCCGATATTCGCTCGAGGAATTGACGAAAAATTTCATGAATACAGACGATTTCCGAGGAGTTAAATTGTTCCTCTGTGATTTCCACTTCCGTGGCAGAAATCGCGAAAAGTATACACCTTGATTTAAAAACTCGGAATCACGATTCTCACCATTTCCGAAAACGACTCTTTCAAACTACCTGTCATTTTCTATGCATACGATTTCCACCGAATGAATCTTTTGGAAAATCTACTTCCTGCGATTTCCTAGAACTGCTTTAATCTCACTGGTAATCTACAGGATTCACCTAGAACATACTGCGCATTCAAAGGAATCAATAATCGGAAATCGTTGTGACGATATCCTCTCGTTTTGATTCCGAACGCTTTTTCGAATTCTGCAAATACATATAATTATTAAAAATCAGAATTCACATGTCGGATCGTCCATTACATCAGCGGAATGCAAATTTCAATTTGCAGTACGCGTATATTCTGCCATAGTGGCTGCCTAGCCGGTCAAAGAGGCGTTAAAAAATGGCTCGAAAGCTATATTATAATATCTGCAAGCGTAATATTATTGCAATAGAGAGCAGAAAAATAAAAAAATAAAAAATAAAAAAAAAGAGAAAGAAACGAGATAAAAGAGAGAAGAGAAGATACGATATACGTTAATTTATAAATCCTCGTTATCGCTCCTGGGTTATTTTAAAATATTTTATCACACCGCGGTCGTGCGTACGTATATACGTATATAGATATTATATGTCTACGTACATACATATAATACGTATGGGCAGCCGTATATAATGAAATAATTCGCATCTCTCCGCAAAGCAATAAAGAGAAGAAGAAGATGAAGATGATGATCCTCCCACGAAATTATAGTCATGTTGTTTTCTCTGTTCGTTAGCACCGAGTATAACTAACATAATCATTTAGGCAACAGTTTATAACGAACAGGCGCCGAAAGGTTATGTTATACATATACTATTTATACGCTAGCGTGAAATATCCTCAATTCAGGATTTACGGGATTGGCCAGTTTCCAAGAATACCAATGCCTTAAGATGGATACTCAATGATTTATTTATCCTATCCCTATTCTGCATCGCTGCATGGTGGTTGATTAAATTATTGTACTCCATATGCTATAAAGGCGGAATTTTCATGAAGTTCAAGTTCGTACAATGTTCATGTACTAATAGAATTTTCGGAAAAATTCATATTTCCAAAATTGATAAGGTGTATTTTACTAATTTCGGGAAATTATACACTGCATTATGGTGTTTTTGAACCGTTCAAGTCATGAAATAAAGAATTTCTTCATATTATTTTGTTGCGGTAAAGTTACGAACTTAATCAATAAATTTTCGGTATGATCGATTCTCCCAGATCCAGCAATTTATTTGCACATAACTATATATACGGGATGTAACAAAATTCGCGAACTATCTCTATATACCTACATTATCGGATTCCTTGTTGAAAACAAAAAATACGTTTTTTCCTACAAAAATTTCCTCCGACGCTTATCTAGTTCAGATGCTAAAATCGATAAAGACGAACCTATCACCTATTAGCTTCAGAAAGTATAGCAGAATATAGGTATATAGCTATATCGTCATATTTTTCCGACGCGGTATATCTATACCGAATTCTGCTATTAGATTCTAAAGCTGATCTCTGATTAATTGGTGCATCCTTATCGGCTCTACCATCCGAACTATAGGCGTCGAAGGAAATTTGTGGAAATTTTTTTTTTTTTTTTTTTTTTTCCTTATTTTCAACGAGAAATCCGAGCATGTAGAGATGGTACGCGAATTTTGTTACACTCTGTATACGAGATGTTCGTTGAATGCATAATTTAAATACATCTACAGCTGCATAAATTCGCATGACGATTGAATTTCTACTTGGACTGATCAATACACTTTGAAATTCGTGATTTTCAGATCTTTTCGATCCAAATACGCCGTAATACATACGCATGAATGTGCGTGGCATGCTGATTACATATATCCGTCAGATGGATCGGATGTTATTCGGTTATAAAATCGCTTCACGTTATCGATTCGAAATACATTCTGATCGAGTTAGACATTTTTTTATATTCATGATCTTTTTTTTTTCTCCTGTTTTATATGTACGCACGTGTATTTTCAGAGTAATTTTTTTCAACTGTGTGAAAACTAGGCAATTTCTGTCGAGTACGAAGTTATACATATAGAAGCATGAGCCGAAAGCGAGTGTTGATAACTTCGTACTCGTTGGAAATCGCCTTTTTGCAATTGTCATACACGATAATATTTGTAACTTCTGGTTGGAAAGTTTTATTTGAGAAAAACAAACGCAAACGGCGTTACTTTCAGTGCGTAAAATTTAGCATGCGCCACGAATACTCTAGTGCGAAAAGTAGAGCATATCGATTATGCGCATGCGCCAACTCTGTTTCTTTTTCATCATTCAGAATTAAGGTACTTTAGGCATACCGTATACAAGCCTCGAAAATATCACTTTTCTAGCAAGTGTTACAAAAATGATATCTACCTATATCGAGGAGTCTCATAGGATGAAATATCGTGTAATTTTACCCTGCAGCGATCACCGTTGCAACGTTGCGAAAATTTTGATCAAATTGCTGCAATTTCATAACCGATAATATTTCCGAAAATATATATATCATGTATCCGCTGAAAATATATTTGAGTCAGATATATATTATTTGTGTTCGTTCGAAGGCACCTATATATAATGGATGATCTAAAACGGGTTAAGGGATTTCGAAAATAATTGATCACTAAAAAAATCTGCGTCTATATGTGTACAGGCATGTTTGTCTAACTCAAAGCAGTGCGCAGTTTGGTTGTTAATCATTTTTTTTTTTTTTTTTTTTCTTTTTTCGTTGCCGTCCATGCGGATTATATCACCTCGCAACCGTATCTCGAGTTTATTTGCTCGTCAAATCGTTCTAAAAATATATCCACGCGTTACCGCGTGTATGTAAGGTACCGAGGTACAGAAATACGCCGGAAATTAGTTTGCCACATTTTTAAACTCAATTAGAGCCAAGTTAGACGTTATTAAATTGGCTATTAATCACCCGTTCTCATATACCTATATGCAGAGCTTTATATATATATTAGACTGGTTCAAATCAAGTGACTATTTTTTTTTTTTCGAAACAATTTCATTTATACCTTCCAGGAGGTGTAAAAAGGTGCCTGTTAAAAGGAGAGCTCTTAATATTAATATTTAGAGGTCGCTCATCGCAGATTTCTATTTCCCATTGAAATAACATTGGAAAAAACATTTTCAAATTTTGGAATTTTATATTTCGGTCTAGAATCAAAATGCTGGGATGAGCGATACATATTTGCATAGAAAATTAGTTGCTCTACAGAAAAGGTCTCTTATCATTTTTCGATAAATTCACTCCTTCAAAAGTGATTCAAGGTTAAAGTTCAATTTAGAGTAAATTTAAGTTTTTTTTGTTCATTTCTGACAAAATGTTGAAACTTATCGCTTAAAATCATGAAATTTTCATGAATAATTTTCATTAATAATTTTATGAATAATTTTATGATTTTAAGCGATAAGTTTCAACATTTTGTCAGAAATAAAATAAAGTTTAATTTAGAGTAAATTTAAGTTTTTTTTTGTTTATTTATATAGTTATGACAAAATGTTGAAACTTATCGCTTAGAATCATGAAATTTTCATGAATAATTTTCATTAATAATTTTATGAATAATTTTATGATTTTAAGCGATAAGTTTCAACATTTTGTCAGAAATAAAATAAAGTTTAATTTAGAGTAAATTTAAGTTTTTTTTTGTTTATTTATATAGTTATGACAAAATGTTGAAACTTATCGCTTAAAATCATGAAATTTTCATGAATAATTTTCATTAATAATTTTATGAATAATTTTATGATTTTAAGCGATAAGTTTCAACATTTTGTCAGAAATAAAATAAAGTTTAATTTAGAGTAAATTTAAGTTTTTTTTTGTTTATTTCTGACAAAATGTTGAAACTTATCACTTAAAATCATAAAATTATTCATAAAATTATTAATGAAAATTATTCATGAAAATTTCATGATTTTAAGCGATAAGTTTCAACATTTTGTCAGAAATGAACAAAAAAAACTTAAATTTACTCTAAATTGAACTTTAACCTTGAATCACTTTTGAAGGAGTGAATTTATCGAAAAATGATAAGAGACCTTTTCTGTAGAGCAACTAATTTTCTATGCAAATATGTATCGCTCATCCCAGCATTTTGATTCTAGACCGAAATATAAAATTCCAAAATTTGAAAATGTTTTTTCCAATGTTATTTCAATGGGAAATAGAAATCTGCGATGAGCGACCTCTAAATATTAATATTAAGAGCTCTCCTTTTAACAGGCACCTTTTTACACCTCCTGGAAGGTATAAATGAAATTGTTTCGAAAAAAAAAAAATAGTCACTTTATTTGAACCAGTCTAATATATATATTAGGGTGGATCGAAAAAAAAAAATTTTGTCGGCTACCCTCAAAAATCGAAGATATCGCTGAAATAAAGGTCTCCGTAAAAGCATTCGATTTTTTGAATTTTTCTACGGGGCGCGCGGGACGTTCAAAAGTGCTATTTTTAGCGTCAAATTTACGTAATCGCTGATTAACGGAAACAGATTCATCCGAAAATTCTAATTTTTTGATATAAGGTGCCCAGGTGTTTACTCTTTCGAACCCATATTCACAGACCACTACCAATTGTTTCATATCTTCAAAAAAAAATTTTGAAAATGAATATTTTCACTATTTTTCAGGTAATTATCGTTGAATTTTTATTTTTTTCCGTCTAAAACGCTCTTGAATTTCTTCCATCGTTTTTTTCTTGTAAAACTTTTTATCAGTATCGCTTACAATGCAAAAATTGCTGAAAAATAAATTTTATTTCGAAATATATCCGAAATATCAAAATTTTATTTTTTAGCAATTTTCAGCAATTTTTGCATTGTAAGCGATATTGATAGATAGTTTCATAAGAAAAAAACGATGGAAGAAATAAAAAAAACGGTTCAGAAGGAAAAAAATCGAAATTCAACGATAATTACCTGAAAAATAGTGAAAATATTGATTTTCAAAATTTTTTTTCGAAGATTTGAAACAATTGGTAGTGGTCCGTGAATATGGGTTCGAAAGAGTAGATACCTGGGCACCTTATATAAAAAAATCAGAATTTTCGGATGAATCTGTTTCCGTTAAGCAGCGATTACGTAAATTTGACGCTAAAAATGGCACTTTTGAACGTCCCGCGCGCCCCCTAAAAAAATTCAAAAAATCGAATCCTTCTACGGAGACCTTTATTTCAGCGATATCTTCGATTTTTAAGGGTAGCCGACAAAATTTTTTTTTTTCGATCCACCCTAATATATATATATATATATATATATATATATATATATATTATATATATATATGTATATATATTTCAAATCTATGACTCGATGAAAATATAGGATAGGTATATACGAAAGGGAAGATGTTGAAAAATTCGTGCGAACTAAGTTTTATTCATTTTTTTTTTATTTCGTCTTTTTTTGGTTCAATTTCGAAGCCTATCTTATCAAGGTAAGATATAAATATGTATGAAAATAACCGTAAGGATATGTTTCGACTCTTCTGACATACGGACATAGGTATTTGTATAGAGCGGAGTATCACAGTCTGTGATAAGTATACGTTTTGCTGGAAAAAGACATTTTTTGATAATCGAATTCAATTGATTCTTCAATCTTCGTCACCAAAGTTCTTTTTTTCTCCCCTCTTTTACTCGTGAAAAATGTACATACTTCAAGTATATGATCTACTTGATGAAAATTGGACTTGGTAACCTTTTAATCGTGGGGCTGGTCGATATATTGATCAGCAGTCGGGTTGGGGACTCCACGTGAGAAATTTATTGAATTTATTTATGAATTTCTGGTTGAATGAAACGTCGATTTTAACCGCAAGGTTTCCATGCCGTTGTAAAGTTATTCAGATCTTTGACGGAAAAAGATTCGTCGAAATCGGTCGAGAAACAATCGGAAATGAAATTTGGCTTCATTTCCAAAAATGTCTCGAAACTGATTTGAGATTATTGAGATTTTTCGTTGTTTTTTATACACGGAAAAAACTTGCTGTAAACTTTACTATGTGAAGGGTAATTATATGGACAGCATTTGTTTTCAGTAGAAATTACATTAATTGCGATAACATTTACTCATTATAGACATTGAAGCTACTCGCCTCAATGTACCAAACACCACAATTGCTGCAATTTCTACTGAAAACACCTGCTGTCCATATAATTACCCTTCACGTAGTAAATTTTAGCGCACTCATTTTTTTCCGTGTATGCTCTGAGAAAATCGGAATTCCCACAAAATCTCAAAGCTCGTTGAAAATCCGCAGCAGCGAATTTCTGCGTCTCGTCGTTTGTCCTGCGTAGAATTATTTATATGTATCCTTAGGTAATGACCGGGTACATGAGAAGATGTCGGTTTATATATCATGTATATTCTGGTACCGGAGATATCGTCGCATCGTTCGTCTGCTGTACGTACTATGTAGCTACGCAGAGATAACTCATATTATTAAAAAAAAATAAATAAAAATCAAGAAAAAGGAGAAGCCAGAAACCAGAGAAAATAAAATTTGGAAAAAATATAGACAAAAAAAAAAAATCGTGAAAACATGTCGATTTCGTTGACGCGTAGGTATATGTATAATAGATGGAGAACGTAACCCACGCCTAATCAGAGACTTTGGATAATTTTGGCTATGATTATGCACACATAGTCAATTTTTTTCATATTTCATCGTGCACATGGTGAGGATATTTTTTCCAAACAAAATGAGCCCTCCCTCAATCACCTTAAGTCCTTACGATACAGGTTTGAGAAAAGAACATCTTTTTTTATGTGAAATGAACTTTGGTGACAAATACATGAATCCTGGACTAGTTTACATTTGTGAAACCATCGAGAATTACCACTGTACTACTTTAAGGGAGGACTTCGGTAAAATTTGGATGAAACTCATTTTTTTATTTGTAAATTGACTTAGAAAAATCTGATGACCTGCGTCTAGACTTTCATTGCAGAACCTTCACACTTTTTTTCGATACACATACTAACACTGACTAACTTTTGCTGAAAGCGATTTTTCATCAGATTTTTCTAAGTCATTTTACAAATACAAAAAAGAGTTTTCACCAAATTTCACCGAAGTCCCCCTTTAAAAGCCGCTACTCAAAAGCGCTAATTGGTTCTGAATGAAATTAGGAATAATCTAGAAATAAAAAAAAAACTGCTTTTCATTGATGTGAAAATTATTTTAATCTAATTGGGTCGGAGTGGGTGAAGAAAATATTGAAATACTGTTATAAGCTTGTGGTTGTATCTTGACGAAGCCTAAGGGTGGTATTCATAGTCAGGTCTTCTTCTCAAAACCATCACAAGAACAGCCCTCAACCAATCAAATCATGTCCATGGCTGACCTGAGATGGTCTTGAGAAGAAGAGCGACTATGAATTACCACCCTCAGTCTGTCGAGACTCGAAAATATGTAATGTAATTCGGGTGAAACGCGAATTCGTCTATACTTATGTTCAATTTCTTCGAACCGTTGCTAATGATTTTGCAATCTTGGGCATTGCCCGACTAGATTCTATTTTTTTAACTTCCCAATTCACGTCTACATGTATATCATGTCACGTATATTTATAACTATGATTCAATTTTTCATAATATTGAGAAACAGTTACGTGATGTATGACGCGGATTGATATTCAATGCCGCGATAGATTAGAATAGGATAAAAATATAATCATTTCTGATAGAACGTATACCATGGCTGGAAAAATAAATACTAATTTTCAAAGTTCTCCCCCAACCAGCGTGCTTCCTAAACTCGTATGAGTAAGCTTCAAGCTTTGGTCGTCTGCGTCAGTGAATGTGCCAATGACGGATGTGTGTTAATTTGTAATATTAATATACGGTGCGAGGTTCTAAGGTAAACTCAAAGCAAGGATCTTGTCATTCGCACCACATCAGGTGGCCTCGTGAATGGATAGGAGAAAAAATTCGAAAGCTTCATTACCCTGTTAAGAAAAAAAAAAGGATAGTCCGAAATTTGGAATATACAGAACTGAACGAGATTTGTAAACCTCGATTATTGAATCGGAATTCATGTTTAGAAGCTCGAAAATTTAACATTCGCGTTCTAAAGTATAAGTGAAGAAAATGACTGAACATTTAATAACCATTATTAGAAGACTAACCGAGAATTCGAACATTCTTTGGGAGTTTTCTAGGATTTTTAAAAATCTGGCAAAATTCAGGGTTGTACTTCTCAAAGTGTACTTCTCAAAGTACGACATGAGCCAGAAGTTGCCTAAGTTGGAAGTGTAAAACCGTTGTTACTAAATATTGATAAGTATAGTTAAAAACGCGAAATAAACGGCATTTTCTTCTAAAATTTGTAACTCTGCAATAAACAGATATTTGAAAAAAACAGTTCAAGTTTTTTGTAGCTCAGACTTTGAGCTTCTGACAAAATATAGTGTCATTACCGTGAATTAATCGAAAACGTTGAATCATTCCAGCACCTGAAAGTACGAAATATTCTAAGGATCCACACAGGTCATAAGTATACATATACGAAACGGTTAAAATTCGGCATAAAATGAGCGTTATTGTATAAAATACAAGGATTATAGATTATAAATAACAATCAACAATGAAAAACGAAATTTACTATGCGTAGTCGTACGAATAGTGCATCCTGTGGTCCCCGCAAACCGGCAGTTGGCACGATGTACAGCAGTACAATGATGAAAAAAAATCATCAAATTACATGAAACAATTATTTTAGCTTTGAAAAGATTAACAAATTACGGGAAAAAAAACATAAACAAAAACCGCAGCCATTTAATATCTTTGAAAATACTGACGCCGTGTGCACACTGACCCTTTCAGGAAACCGATGGTACTTACATATTGGCTGGGCTTTGCAGGTAAAGGTAAACTATAGTACCAGACCCAGGTGTCCCCTGGGCTTTTAGTCCCCACAACTGCATAGATTTTTTAGGGGGGGGGGGGGGGGGGGAATAGTTGAAGCCCATCTCTTCATTTATTGAAGGGAAATTCGCGTTTGAAATTTCGACTGTTCCTTGAAAGACCCAGTGTAGGTACATTATTATTTGGTATGAACATACTCACTGGTTGCTTTTACACCTGATTGAAATAATAAAAAGATGTAATTGCGGTAGGAAGAAAGAAGTATACATATAATGCGAGAGAAGTCGGTATAGCGCGATACATAGCTATGAATTATCATTATGTTTATCTAAATGATATGCGCCGCGAGTGTTGACCCTGGATTGCGTAAACGTGTCCACAGTGGCAATAGCAGTAGCAGTAGCAGTAGCAACTAGCAATGGCATCATCAGCATATGCCGCGAAGATGTCCAAGTCTACCACATAGCTCCATCGCATCGGGTTCTTGTAGAAGGCACTTCTTATATTTTGGGCGTCGTGTCGTCAGGACGTCGGGCGTCGGATCGACGGCGCCTTTCGGCTTAAGTACTTCTGCCTTTTTCTTTCCTTCTTCTTCTTCTTCTTCTTCTTCTATCTTGTTTTTAGTCTTCTTCTTCTTCTTCTTCTTCTTTTCCTTTTTAAGAGGACGAAATGTCATAATCTTACCTTAGTTTGCGTTGAGAGGTTGCGAGAGGATTACCGCCTTCTGAAAAGCCTGGGATCAATAGAAGATAAAATCGATATTCGGGAAATAGGCCTCTCATGGTCGCAATTCCCCCATTTACGGGAAGGCAGACTATTTGTTATTTCTGTTACCTTCTTTCTTTTTTATTTCTATTCCTACATACATCCCTTATATAGTGTCTGATTATATGCATCAGGATATCCTCATTCTATCTGAGAAGGACCAATTTTGAAAGTTCGCTGATTGAGAATATTATATATTGAATTTTTGCCTTTCGTCCAACATGATCATTTTCAACTTTTTCAGTCATGACTCAATGTGATGGTGTAATAATTATTTACAGTTCTGATTGGTGTCAATAGGTTTTAGCAAATTTTCGTCTCTAGAGCTGCCATGGAAAGATGAATTTCAAGTCCGATCGGGTTTTGGAAAAAATCGGATTTCAAGTGAGGAATAGTAAAATATCTACCAGGTTGATATCGGAAATTGAGGAAATGGGCTTGAAGTTGTGGAACAGTACTGTTCATACAATTTACCCTTCGTGGCCACACCTCTGTAGAATAACTTACAATTATTTGTCAGACTGCAGAGTAAATTTTACCCAGCCAAGTTTTAAATGGTGGCTGTGTGAAAACTATCCGTCCAATCGGGATAGAAAAAATACTGAAAATACTTTGAACATTCTAAAACATGTGTGAAAAGTTGTTATGTCAAAATTTAAATCACAACATGTTCGAAAAAAAATCGGCTGTTGGTAAATTTGTCAAAAAAAATACACCTTTTCACTCAATAAATCATAACTTTTTGAATTTTCAATATTCTTAAGTAAAATTTTAACTGAAATACTCGTCAGATATGGCACGTTTAAGAACAGGTATTTATTTCGACATGTGAAGAGGATAGATTTTGGAGTAGAAATGAATGCGGATTTATCTGGAAAATATTAGTGTGAAAAATGCACTTTATCGCTAAAAAAAAATCGTAACCAATGCATTTGTTAAATATTTCTCACCCAAAGTGAGGCCTGGGAAAAATTCATCCATGGTAGCTACGAAGAATGAATGAATCTTCCTCAATAGATGTAACCCCGTTTCCCGGTCCCCTGTAATAAAAGAATTCTCTGTTTACAGAAAAATTTTTGCTATTTTACTATTTTCCCTATTTGACTCTCTTCAAATTGGATGGCTCGAGCGCTGAGAGGAGAAAAGGGCAGAGGGATAAATAGATAGATGAATAGATAGATAGAATAAACTCCATGAAACGTCGGCTCGTTTCTTCTATATACCATAGGAAAAGCGGTGCGCAGAGTTTCGTAGATAAAAAAAGGTCTTCGATCTATGGAAGTGTATACATAGTTCCACTTACTATACGGTATAATAAAATCGTTGAGAATTTCTGCTCGCTGATGTGGAACGCGCCTTAGAATGCCATGTCCAGTTGACCGAAAGTAGGAAATCTCTGCAGGGTATATATGGTGCGAAGGTAGATTGGTATGTATCTATGTATGTATTTATGTATGTATATAATATAAATCGTTCCTTCGTGCGTAGCACCGATCATTTCTAACAATCATTTGGTAAAATTACCTTCGATCGGCAAGGCGGATCGAATTGGTAGGTATGGCTCGAAAATGATCGCGCGGAATAAACTGGACGTCTATCATGATAAAAGTTTCTCATTTTCGCGTCAATTTTGCTGAGATATAAAAAAGTCTATAGCCATAATCAAGGGATACGTTGTCTCACACTGATATATAATTCCTAATGAAATATGGATTTCAAAGTTTATCGTTGTACGAACATAAGCTTCAGTCTTTTACAAAACCAAATCTCGAAGAAACGAACTGCAGGGGGTGAAAATTAGGGACATTGTTCAACTTGCCAATTTGTACTTCCCATATCTTCCCGCACTTTATATACAACGCTAATTAATCCAGCTTGAAATTTTCGGAGCTTATATTACGTAATTCGAGAAGAAGTTTCGTGTTCTCCCCAACTTGGTTAAGAATCAGCCTGTTTTATTTCTCTGACTTGGTTATTTCTGCAGTTATCTTCCATCTCTAATCTCTGCAGGGCTGATGGGTTTTGCGTTTTTTCTCTGGGTTCCGTCAGCGCAGAAGCTGGTTTTTTTTTCGAACGGTTTGAAATCGGCGTATAAATATAACGAAAAATTCATTGATCGGTTATTTGTGTATAAGGGAAATTAACGAGGGGCTGTAGGATGTTTCTTCGACACCCACATTTCGTCTTTCTGCGCAACTATATCTTCACCAGCTTGTTTATGCTATGAAATCTTCTCACGTTGGGTAATCAAAGAAATTCTTCAACCTCAGACGATCTGCTGTAGTATTCTTTTACGCCTGAGCAAACGCTGGTGAAATTTCTTGAATTGTTGAATTTGCGAATGAACTCGATCTTTATTACAAATTTCTACATACAATTCGTACATCCAACTTCGCCAAAGTTAGTTCTCATAACTTACCTTTCCGTTTGATTTTCGAGTATCCGAAAATAACTTATACATTTTTCCACTTTAACTTCCAACTTGGAAAAAAGTATAAGTTATTCGAATCATCCCGAAGATGAATGATTGAGTTAGATCCAGATCTCCACGTTTTAAAGTCCACAGAATTATTTCCGACTATTTTTGGATATGGACGTCTGGGTGGCTGATCAATTTTATGTCCGACGATATCTTGAGAAAGAATTGACGGATTTTTACGATTTTAGTCTCAATCAATGCAGTTTTTTGTAACTCAGAGTTGATCAGATTTTTGATTCATTCTGTCGATTGGTTTTTGAGTTATTGAGCGAACAAAATGTTACAAACATAATTTCAAACAGTCATAACTCGAGAATGAATCAACAGATTTTGATGATTTTGATCTTCATCAATAGCATTAGCTCCAACGTAAAAATGACTAAATTTTGAGATACATCAAAGCTGTATTTTTATATTGTACGAACTTGAAAGATCTGCGCGGGAAGTTTCAGGGCTGACCGATCGTGCGGTCAGCCGATTTACCTACTTGACACTTGTTCAGCATTTTTCCCCGATTCTGTGTCAATTTCGATCGATTTTGACTATTGGAGATTCAGGAGAAAGCCGTTTTTTTCGGATTTTTGAAGAAAAAAAAATTAATTTGGTTAATTTTTTCTTGTTTTCAGGTGAGCCGGTGGGAGGCGCTGACCGGTGGCGACGGCGGCCATGCGCCCCGGTCCGCCAGAACCGAGCTGCCGCAGGCCTCCCCGTCGCCAGCCCCGGCTGATTGCAGCCAGCTTGCAGGTGATCCTCGTCCTCCTAATCGCGGCAGCTTCTTGCTCCATAGCCGATTCATACGAAGTCGATTCATCCGGCGAGCAAAGGTTAATTACCACCAGAAACGCGCCTCGAAATCCGGTCAATCTCACTGTCGGATATCTGACCGCGATCAAGGGTGGACTCAACGATCGCAAGGGGTTGGCCATCTCCGGCGCAGTGTCCATCGCTCTCGAAAAGGTAACGTACCTACCTATTCCGATTCGCCATTTATTTGCGGAAATTGAAGAAAATCAAATCTCCGTAAACGTGCAGAAAAATTGAGAAATGATCAAAAAAGGGCAAAGGAAATTTATGAGAATGTCGTCAATTGAAAAAATTTCATCCGTGGTATGATTAGTTGACATAACTTACCGGATCTTCGCTACAAGGATTCATTGATCGAATGAAAATTTTTATCATTGGAACATTAACGTGAGAATTTTTTTTTCCAAAACGTGATGTTGCGATATACTATACTCAAAAACGCATCTATATATTCGGCGAATCTTTACGAAAGATGAATTTTGATTCACGAAATTTTGTCAATGATTTATTAATTTTTGGGTATTGAACTATTGAATCATCGTATCATTTCACTAAGGTGGGAAGCTTGCGAATCAATTAATTTACCTACGTGTGAATATTTCACTCGCAATATTTCGACGCAGTAGGTTATAATTTTTTGCTAAAATAACCGAATGAGTTTGTGAATCAGTGAGTGAGTCTTCATCGCAGATATACGAAATATATCTACGTTTCAATCAATGACGTGCGGGATTTTTTATATATCCTATATATGAGGGTTTCTTCGTCAAACGGGCCACCCGTTTAATCCGAGGTCCCCGAAAATTCCGTACAAATGTCTACACGTTATTGGGGATGAGAAAAAATTTCGGAATTTTTTGGTCATTGCATTCCGAAAATCATTTTTTTCAATCATTGTCACGTAGCGTGAGAAATAAGCGCAGGAGTGAAAAAAATTGTTGGGCTGAAATTTGTATACGTCCTTCTCTCAGCTTTCCGGTAGAATTGGAAGAAAATGAACTCCGACTCATTTGAACCCCCTTTTCCCCAAAAAAACGTTTGGAAATGTGCTTTTGCCAAATTTGGACAGTTTTTTGTTTCTTGAAAAAAATGTCGAAAAAGGGTATTCATAAGAGGGTTGTGGAAAAAAAAATTTGGAGTGGAAACTTAAATGCTCTCCCAGAAAAAAATTATTGAGATAAATTTTATGAATTTTAGGAATTTGATAAAATTTATTCAATAATTTTTTTCTGTTCTCAGTTTTTAGGGGCACTCTGGGCCCGGTAAATTGCCTCTCGTCAAACCAGAGCAAAGAAAATTATTCTACCTATACGTCTATAAGCTTCCAGATTTTTACGGGAACAAGTTTATATGTACATGTACATATGTACCGGAAGGCATAAGGTATACATAACCGAATTCGTCTCTGCTTAGGTAAACAAAGAAAAAAAAAAAAAAGAAAAAAAAATACGGGAATACAAGTAAACTGGGTAAATATGGGTCGTTATACATATCACATGACTAAAATCAGAAGGGCCGAAGCGCGCGCGCAAAAAAAAAAAAAAATTTCTCTTGTGAATACGACCACATGGTTTTATATTGCATGAAAAAGATTTTACCACTAAAAAAAAAACGATTTTTTTTTTTTTTGTCTTGTGATCAAGCCCTTTTGATTTTAGTCCTGCGAGATATTATATCCGCATTTATGCATGCATATATACGTCTTGTTTGGCGGTAGGGCTGCTTACGCTGGCTATAAACTCACGTGTATTATGTATTATATATATGTACCTATCCAGGTACATAATATACCTACGTAGGTATTTATCGCCGTTCGATCGTCCGCATTCCCTTAACGCGTACGTGTGTGACCAACGGTCGTCGTCGTCGTTGTCGTTGTCGTTGTCGTCGTGATCGTTGTCCACCTCCTTCGATCGAAAGCTCCCAGCACCACCGCACATTGTCCAGTAGAATTGCGCGATATTTGCATAATAACGCGTGGATACCGTAAATATACTACCTACCTGCTGCACTCGGCAGGTACCTTATATATATATACGAAGTCACGTGGTAATTTTCTCCATCACGCCATACCTATACCTATATGTAGGTACATATACCCGGATGCAAAATTTGCCCTGCAGCAAATAGATACCTACACGCAAAATTGTACGGAATTGATAGAAAAAAAGAGAAGAAAAAAGAAAAGTTAAAAAAAAAAAAAAAAAAAAAAATCAAAAAAAGGAGAATAAAAACCAGCAGATAATTTGACTGACCACGTATACTTGGGCCTGATCTATAATTAATTACTGTGTAGATTTTGTGCGTAAGAAGTTTATAGATATTCTTCTTTGATCTGATGAACAGCTGATGATTCGATTGATTTGCAAATTTATTAAAATTTTCGTTGAAGTGAATACAGCTGATCAAGGCCAAGATGGTATAAAAATCCGTTGAACTGTTCTTGAGATATGAGCAAAAAACGATGATGTTTTTATTTATAAAAATTTTTTTTTACGAATAACTCGAAAACTACTAAACTGATAATTTTCCAATTCTGATGATATCTAAGTTAGGAAAACCCGCGTCGATGATTGAAACCAGAATCATGAATATCTATATTCAGTCATTCTCGAGATATCGTCGAATGAGAAAAAAAATTGATCATACTGATGTACACGTATATGTCCATTCAGCTGAAAATTATCAGAGTTGATTCTCTAGACTTCAAAATGTAGAGATTTGGCGAAAAAATGAATTTTTTATTTTCGGAGTGATTACAATCACTTAATCCTTTTTATTCAATAGCGGGGAGTTAAAAAAAAAACTATATTTAAGGATAGGTACTGAAAATCTCATGAAAATTTGTGTAAACGATGATTTGTAGATTCTTCCATAACCCATTTTACTTACAATTAGGTAGTTAGTAAGAAACATACGCAGACCGAGGAAAGGAATTCCTGAGCAGATGTGATGTTTAGCTGTAGATATTGAGATTCGATATCGGAGTACAAGATAGCAGTTCTGTATTGACATGTGTTGAAATAATACGTCCATACGTCGACGGTTTAACAAATTGTTGGGATTTTCCGCTTCTTTATATATGTATAGCCGCATTCGTTCGCAGTATATAAAATAGAATGTAAAGCAGGATTAATAGAAGCATCGTTTACATCTGTATAACACATATAACTCTGATTTCTCACTTATCCGATTACTTCGAATGATTTCAAATGATTTTCGCATCGTCTGAACTAGACAGTATTAGACTTCATCGCATATATGTTAGGATCCGTGTTCTCGATAGCCATTTCACGATTTCACTTATCGATTTGACGATCGCACGATTTCTTGTTATTTTTAGTACTTTCAACGATTTCATGTGATCGAAACGATTCCTCATCGATCTAGAAGCGGAGTGACTGACTAATTTCATTTGGCGCTAGTATAAGCTTCTGATCGTTTGATTCAAATCAACGGCTACAAATACACAAAAATTTTGATTTGAAATAAAAAACTAGCTTTGGATTTCGCATGTACCTAGGTATGTGAAAAGATCAAAGTTTGTATGGATTGAAAAACCAGCGTGAATTCAAAGATTCGCAGTTATATAGGTATGTATATTCAACAAACGTGCGATTTGTTGGAATATAAACTCGTACTTGGATAGCCATATAGTACCGATTGGTCGAGAATATATACATCTTGGCGAACGTATTTGAAACACTTCCCAGAAATATAAAGTATACATATATACAATATACCCAGCTAACGGGGGAAGTTCATGGCGATGGATGGATAAATATCTTCAAGACCATGAAGACGAGGCCAATAAATGCGTAAAGTCGACGTTCTCCCGAAGTCTTGGACTAGAAGTAGCTCTATCGTTTCTACGATTTCATAGCTATATCTTCTAGCTCGTCTATTGCCAGTCAGTCAGTCAGTCAGTCACTCAGTCAGTCAGTCAGTCAGTCAGTCAGCTAACCTCCTCTTAGTATTGACTTTGACGTGTAGAATATGCATGCGGAATACATCATCTCAAGTCTCACCAAGGATAGGATAGTATATATACTATATATATATCGCGTGTCTAATGGTATAAGGTCGTATGCGCCAATATACGACCTTTTACCACGTACAAAGGTAAAAGGGCATATCAATTTTTTTTTTTCGTATTTCCGCCAAAAATGTCCAAATACCTCCAAAAAAGATAGGTTTGAAAAATCATTCAACTAACGGTAGAAGGTCGTAAGTACTGGCGGTTACGCCCTTTCATCTCTAAATTTGTGTGAACGGATCTCGTTAACTAACAGTATAAGGTCGTATCCACCAAAAACTGTTTTTCTCCCGCAACTGCTCCAAAAACTTCTGAAACGCGAAGATTCATCGATATCTGAAAAAAGTCAGAACTTTTTTCATTTTTGAAAAAAAAAATTGCCGAACTAACGGTATAAGGTCGTATCCGCCAAAAACTGTTTTTCTCGTGCAACTGCTCCAAAAACTTTTGTAACGCGAAAATTCATCGATATCTGGAAAAAGTCAAAAAATTTTTCATTTTTGAAAAAAAAATTGCCGAACTAACGGTATAAGGTCGTATCCGCCAAAAACTGTTTTTCTCGTGCAACTGCTCCAAAAACTCCTGAAACGCGAAAATTCATCGATATCTGAAAAATGTCAAAAAATTTTTCATTTTTGAAAAAAAAATTGCTGAACTAACGGTATATGGTCGCATCCGCCAAAATCTGTTTTTCACTCCAAATCAAAAAATTTCCGACTCATCTCAAATATTGATGAATGTTTGCGTTTCAGACGTTTTTACAGCGTTTGCAATGAAAAAAAAAAAATGGCGGATACGACCTTATACCGTTACGTTAGAATTTTTTTTCTTGAAAAAAAAAAATTTTCAAATGCTTCTCAAAAAAGATGAATCTTTGCGTGTTAGACGTTTTTAGAGCGTTTGCAATGAAAAAAAAAAAAAATGGCGGATACGACCTTATACCGTTATGTCTGAATTTTTTTTCTTAAAAAAAAAAAATCTTCCAAAGTTTCTCAAAAATCGATGAATCTTTGCGTTTCAGACGTTTTTAGAGCGTTTGTAATAACAATTAAAAAAATGGCGGATACGACCTTGTACCGTTAATGAATGTGAGAAAAAAAATACGAAGTTAGTGATAAAAGGATGGATCTACCAAACATACGACCTTTTACCTTTATTTATTTTTTCACTCAATTCCGATGAATCTATGCGTTTCGAGTACTTTTATACTGAACGCCGCGAAAAAAAAAAAATATACGACCTTTTACCACCAAAATCGCCTTTTTGGCGCATACGACCTTATACCATTAGACACGCGATATATGTGTATACATTTATTCGTGTAGTCATACACACCATATAATTTATGGATTTATTTATTTATTTATTTAGTGCACCATGTATACATAGATATAGTGTACATAGGTATGTGTGAAACACACATACGGGACCATGGGACTTTACCTCGAATTTTATTTCATTTTATTTTTTTTTTCATTTTATTTCGTAGGTGTACTTTGTTTCAAAAATCTCCGAACATCTTTTTCCTTTCTGCACGAAAATTGGTGTACATAGAAACTGTCCTGTTTAATATATTATAGCCTGTCAGAGAAATTGGATCGTTCGAGTGTCGTGTTGATTTTTTTTTACTATCTGAGAGAAAAAGACAGTTTTGTGAAAATGGGAATATCTACTGGAGCATTCCGAATAATGTTAATATTCATTTTTCGAATCTTCAGGATTCTCTCTCTCTCTCTCGTTCTCTTTCTCTCATGAGGAGAAAAAATTTACCAAACTCAAGTGGTCAATTTCACTTCAATTTCACTGAGTCTACTTCATTTCTGCAGTATACAGGTATTTTTTTTATTATTCTAATCACTGCAGATATGTATGTGGAATAAAGCTGAAGCTATAGCAGCCAGAATTAGCAGCCCAACCATTTTTAGTTGATGCAATTGATGCAGCAAAATAAAAAAAAAATGTAAATTTTTTTATGTTTGATAAAAAGTGAATGAATTTGGCCAAAAAAGTCATAAATCTGTACTGAATCATCCTATTCGGAATATGATCAGCTCGTTTCGCTGCTAACTCTGGCTGCTATAGCTTCAGCTTCATATGTAAATACGTGAGTACACAATTATATGTATGATTGATCTTTCGCGTTACGTATCGAGAAATGAATTTCGCGTCATAGGAGGGCGCACCTGTACGTACGAGATACACGAATATAATAAAAAATTGTACACGTGTCTATTTCAAAGTAACACTTCAACATGACAAAACGCTGATGTATCAGCGATCGTTATTAGTCTCTGTATCTATCTCACGGTCTATTTCCTTGACTCTAATTGGCAATAAATTTTCATAAACTAACTACCTGTGCGCTATAGGTACCCGCTAAACGTACCCGATATATGTATATATATGTGTATGCAGGAAGAAAAGAGCACCGAGCTATGCTTCGAACTCGCGAAGATTTTCAATGCTAAAATATATAATTGCATATATATACATTTTGCATTTGTATTTGCATTTATAGGAAATCCCATGCGCAGAGGGTCGAGTATGACGGCAAAATATATATAATATTTGACTTATAATATAAGCACCGATTTTCTATACAGGGTCACCTAGATGAAGCTGAAGCTAGCAGCCAGAATTAGCAGCCCAACGATTCTTAGTTGGTGAAAATGATGCAGCAAAATTAAAAAAAAAAAAAAAAAAAATCCTAATTTGGCTATTTTTCATAAAAAGTGAATGAATTTGACCAAAAAAGTCATGAATCTGTGTACTGTGTCATCCTATTTGGGAGATGATTAACTCATTTGGCTGCTAACTCTGACTGCTATAGCTTCAGCTTCGTGTCACCTATAGGATTAGGTTAGATTACAATTAAGGGATTCTCGAAGCCATTTTTATCAATTTACACTTTTCATCATTACAAAGATTTTCAACTTTTCTACTTATTACTAATTGAATGAACCCAGTGTTCTGGAAAATTGGTGAGCGAAAAAAATTTGAAACTTCACAGAGTTATAAATTGTCTTTTGACGGTGAAAGAGTTACCCAGTTTCGTTAAGATTCGCTGACTGGTTCGAAACTAAATAACGTGTTAATTGAGAGGGAAAATATATAGTAAGCAATTATTATCTGTATATCTATACTAGACTTCCTAATAAAAGGTAGCAGGCAACTGAAATCTATGTATGCATCTACTTAGTCGTATGTGGCTGAATCTGGCCTTCTTCCAATACTATAAGATGTATAGTTGATTTCTCGGCTTCGCCAAAAAGATTATTAATAATTAGAAGACGCGGGGTCTCTCCCTCCTCTGGTCACCGAGGTTTTAGAAATGTGAATGTAAATATAGAAATGGCGTTGACAGAAAAGTATTTAATTATGTATTCGGATATGTGTATTATACGTATATCTTGGAAAAACAGTGAAACTGGGGTATTTTGGCCTCTCGTTTTTTGTGCATTACGTGGGGTGGAATTGAAGTTCCGAATTCCAAAAGTTCCGAACGGTCGGAATTCCGATTTTATTTCAGACGCGATTCTAAGGTTCTGGAAACGTTGGAATTCAGAATTTAACATTTTCGAAAGGTCGAAATGCAGACAGCTCAAACATCCGAAAGTTGAAATCTCAGAATTAGGTCCAAAAATCCGCAAATTTAAGGGAAGCTCGTGACAAAGCGAATTCCGAATTTGTAACCTATACGGTGTTTTTCCATTCGGAGTTTTTCAAATTGGCTATACGTAGACTTTCAGGGAAATATAATCTTTCGAAAAACTGTCAATCGGTAGTATAAACATTCGGAATTTTGACCTTTCGCAGCTATTGAAATTCGGAATTTCAATCCCGTTCCCGCACTAATACAGTATTTTTTGCTTTTTCGCTTATAGTTTCACAAGCTGGATAGATTGCGGGCAATACACTATAAATGCGTGATCGATGGTAATTATTCAAGAGGCTCGTATATATCTCCGCTCTGATTTTATTCATGGAATATACTTTGGCCATACATATGAAACCCAGATGTATCTGACCCACGCGTTTTTTGGAAACACACTCCACCGCTGCCCGATCCTTCTCTATATAGAAATACATAAATTATCATTCTTCTTGTATCTAGTTTCGAGATCCATGGCTCCTATTTCGTATCAGACCTGTTCGACGTCTGACGTTTCACGACTCCGGCTTATATATGAGGTCAGCCTGCCATGCTTGCCTGAAGTCCAACGAATGATCAAAAATCACGAATACTCCATTTATATTCAATATTATCCATACAGATTTATCTATACAGATCAATTCTCAAGATTGAACCCGCGGACAGACTGGAGATTATCGAATCCTTAATTTAACCATTTTTCAATCAGTTTTCTAGAAATAACTCTCCTCAAAGTTGCAAATGTATCCATGAGGATGTTTCGTTAACGCGAAATATCACATTTCCACTTATACTCGCGCTTAGCGGTGATATTCTAAAAAATATCACCCATTTGTAATGTCAACTCTTCCTGTTAGCAGTGATCTATGAAATTCTCATACCTATGTCATTTTGACGAGAAAGAACGACGAGACAACAGATTATACATAAGCCCGAGATACGCTACTGGATTTTTCTAAAATTTTTACTCACACGTCTAACAATGATCCAATTCAAAGAATCTTCGATAGATTTCTTCAATGATCATTATATTATGGTGTTATTTTATTCAATATGTCCGGATTAGGGTGAGAAGAAAAAGATGATTATTCAATTGAAAAATTATACGAGATTCTCTCAGGGCTGGTCTTGCTCGGTCCTTTATAATTAGAATTTTTATTTGTATGCATGAACGCGTAGCGGAGATATGGAACGGCTCCATTGAAGTTGTATATCAGTAAGGCATACACCAATGTAGTTAAAGATAATTACGTTTTGACAGATCGCAAATAGTGAAATCCCTAATACTTATCGCAATACACGCTCGTAGAGCGTGATTCTAGATGCAAATAAGTGATATTTGTTGCTTGCACGCAATGTCATGTCCCCTGAATATTTGCAGGCTCACATGTATATTCGCTAGTAAAATATCTGAATTACTATTACAGTAATTCCTATCCACCCACCTTGCGGCCATAGGTAAAGGAAAATCGAATGCCTTATTCCTTGAAATTATATTCCGACAAATAGTTGTATTTCAGCTATACTATATAAGACGATAACAGTTAGGTATAGTTTTGTAGGGACAAACTTTTCCCAATCATTGAGATTGAATCTTTTCAATCGGGTAATCATTCGATCAGTTGGCATGTATGAATTTTATAACTAAATCGGTGAAATCAGGAAATTGTTCGGATTCGGAAATCATGTAGAATCATTAAAAGGGGGCAAATACATCGAAGTATTTAGAAAAAAGGAACGTAGTCCTGAATCTATTCATTCCTTCGCATCGTTATATAATCATCCTATTCGAGAATCAAAAGCTGATGCACGAATTAAGGCACACCGTTGGTCCCATGAAGACTTCTCTACAGGTGAAGGGTTGTATGAAGGAAAATGAATGCTGGTAAATGAATTGGAAAAAATGTCACAGATGATGTATGCTCAATTTTTATGACGTTGAAGTTCGTAACGTGAATGCAACAAGATAGGGTAGAGGTACCATTTGTGGCCACTGTAGGTACTAGCTGTGGCCACCTAAGTACAGTCTGTAGGTATTTACTAACTGGTACCTTTCAAATTAGCTAAACATTGAACAGAAAGTGCAGAGAATAGGACATGACGTGCGAGTATCAAATGGCATATTGTTCAATAATTCAATACTTAAAGCAGTTAATTGTCAAAAAATTGACATTACTAACGCTGTTGTACCAACGTGGCCATTATCACAATTTGTATGTAATGAATTATATGGCTAGAAATGGATCAAGCCAATGGCCACAAACGATACTAAGGTGGCCAAAAATGATACTTTTACCCTAATGGAACGAAAAGTCTTTACTTCGTGACTTGAACGGTTCAAAAATACCAAAAAGAGTGAATAATTTGCCGAAGTCAAGGGAGTAAAACACACGTACTTCATCAATTGAGTAAATCTAACAATATTTGAGTCAGAGAATAGGGAATGTTTCCAAAAAATTCTGTTATATTATAAACGTTACGAACTTCAATTCCATTGATTTTTTAATAATTGAATTTTTTTTTTTTCATCTATTGTCAAACGAATCGGCCCAGAAACGGAATTTTCCAATTTTTCGCAATCCAATTCATAACGTACCGTGTTTGGGACAATATTGATCCTGGAGAAGTCAGCTATTCGTCGGACCAACGGTTTACCCGAATCCGTGCAACAGGTGTTCTGGAATGTCATGCGATTATAACGATGTGACATATTATTGTTCACCGATTTTCTATTTTCAATTTTTCATGTTTATTTTTATTTTATTTTTTTGAAATTCTCGTTATGATTTCTTTATTTTTCAGATAAACGAGAGCCGTGACATTCTACCGAATGTCAGATTGGTTATGCGATGGAACGACACACGCGGCGACACGGTGGACGCTACGAGGGCGATGATAGATATGATATGCGACGGTATCGTGGCCTTCTTTGGACCAGAGGGAACTTGTCACGTCGAAGCAATTGTCGCACAGTCTCGAAACATACCGATGATCAGCTACGTAAGTATTTCATATGAAATTGAAAATAATTCTAATTCTTATTGAACAAAAATTATCCAATGGAAAGAAAAAAAAGAGAGAGAGAGAGAGAAAGAAAATAAAATGTATTTAGAGGCTTTTTTCCATTCATTTCTCTCGGAGCTCATAACGTTATATATCCAATCACAAATATTGTCTGTGGATGAATTAACCACGTTGGTACATACGTCATTTATACACTCGTACCTGTATAATCGTAGGTATGTATGCACCTACCTACCTACCTACCTACCGAGCCACGCAAACTGGCAGAATTCACGATGTGTAATTATCCTGTCAAGCCCCGGGTGTTCGCGTCGTTTTAACCTGCAGCCCTTTATATACCGCTGCTATTGGCAAACCGTTTGTATTCGTCCGCCTACACAATTTTGTTTAATTAGGACACTTTTTCAAGTTTTTCGTACAGGCCTAAGGCTTCAGAATTTTTCGCTTGATTTCAACTTTATATATTATACCTACACTGTTAAAAAGACGGGGTTGAATGTTACACCGAAAATAGTCTATAGAAGTCCGAGGCAGTTTGAAGTTCGTTTCGGTGTAGATTCGACACAAATTGGTATCAAATGTAACACCAAAACAGATTAGGAATTCTATAGCACCTGGATTTCTAACAGTGTAGATACTTATTGGGTTGGGATTGAAATTCGGAATTTTAAAAGCTGCGAAAGGTTGGAATTGCGAATTTTTGAAATTTTTTTAATTTGTATTATACTAGCGATTGATAGTTTTTGGAGATTTTACTTTCCTGGAAGTCGAAAGTAGCCAATTTGAATAACTCCGAATCGTGAAACACCGAATGTTCAAAATTCCGAAAGCTGAAGATCCGAAATGCAAAAACTTTGAATCTCGGAATTTGCGAGAAGCAACGTCGTTTATTTAACAGCTTTGTCATGAGTTTCCCTTAAATTTGCAGATTTTTGGACATTCTGAGTTTTGAACTTACGGATGTTTGAGCAATTGCTGAATTTTAATGTCTCTAGAAACTCAGAATCGCGCGTCTGGAATAAATTCGAAATTTTGACCGTTCGGAACTTTTGAAATTCGGATTAACTTCAATCCCGCCCCTATTTATTGTCAACTTAATGAATGAATAGAATCTCTATACAGATTCTTACCTACACTATGTCTTGATGCGTTATAATTTTTTTTATGATTCTCGGTGATCAGGAATTCAATTCCGAAACCCGTCGTATTTGGCATTCTAATTTTGAGAAAACCATCCGAATTATTGAGCTAAATTTATTCAGATTAAGGTTCTCACATATTCGGATATTTATGTACCGAAACTCTTTGAATAATTTAACCTTGTCTCGTCGAGATTTTTCCCACTTTGGGTAATTTTCTACTTATTTATTTGACTTTTTATTTTCTTTCTTCAAATTTTACCGCCTTCAACCGTCTACCTTGTTAAAAATCTTGTAGCTAAATTGAGCATACTGGAATCGTTGAAAACTGCGGTCGTGGCACGAGTCTCACGCCGTTTTTCTCTTTACTGGAGAAACAGAGTGAGAAACAGCGATCAAATGATGATCGAGCACACGTTCGTCCTTAGGAGATTAGGAGAAGAGAGAAAGAAAAAAATTGAGCAAATATAAAATTACTAGAATTTTGTAAACGTACGCGGGACAGTTACTCACGTTACGTTATCAACGCACTGTAGATGCAATACGGAAAATACTTTCAAAGCCTTTTCCTCTGTAATGATAAGACATTTTCTAGAGTCCTTCTTTTTCCTCTCTATGTTATTTTGTTCCATAAAATCAATTTTTGGTATCCCTATGGTAAACGTTTGTTGTATAATATCCAGAAATACTTTTATATGCTGAATATATGAACTTTCCAATGTATCAACTATCTTTGAACTTAACGGTGTAGTGAAATGGAATTGGCTGCAGAGTCTAGGAGATATACGACGATGCAAATATGATTTCTAATCGATATGGCTGTATTTACTGAAACAATTGAAGATTACCGAAGAGAATCAGGAAACTTTTTCTTCGCGTTTTCCACTGGGTCAAATGAGGTGGGATTGAGATTCCAAATTCCAAAAGTTCCGAACGTTCAAAATTCCGAATTTATTCGAGACGCGATTCTGAGTTTCTAGAAACGTTGGAGTTCAGAACTTGGAAATTTCGAGAGGTCGGATTGCAAGGAGCTCAAAGATCCAAAAGTTAAAAACTCAGAAAGTCCAAAAATCCGCAAATTTGAGGGAAGCTCATGACAAAACTGTGAAATAAACAACGTTACATAAGCGGATTCCGAGATTCGGAATTTTGGACTTTCGGATCTTTAGCTTTTGGAATTTCGAATTACCTTCGGTGTTTTTCGATTCACAGTTTTTCAAATTGGCTACGTAGACTTTCGGGGAAATAATCTTTCCAAAAACTGTAAGTCGGGAGAACGAAAATTCCGAAATTAAACTTTTCGCAGCTTTTGAAATTCGCAATTTCAATCTCGCCCCGGTTGGAAGAGGTTCTTCCAAATTAACCAGCCTAATTATTATTATCTCCCTCTTTTCTAATTCGTAATTATCTTCTTTTTTTTTTGTTCCTTTTTCTTTCATTCGTACCTAATTTCATAGATATACCTACTTCGCTGTACAGTAATGCAAAGTACAAGATATGCAATCGCGATCGAATGCACCTTGCGCTATTTACCTATACGTGGTGAAATTTGTTTCAAATCGCGTATAAAGCGGAAGAAAGTTGATCTTTTTTTTTTGAGAACGACGTACCTACTAGTAAACGGGATTCTAATTCGCGTGGTTCTAATTCCGTATGGGTATATGTGTAATTTTCTATATTTGATGTATATAATATATATATATATATATATATATCTACGTACTCTCCTCGATGAGATCGAGTCCCAGGGCATTAAACGCGAGCAAGTTAGCATAAGCTAACGAGTGAGCGAGCAAGCAAGCTGGCAGTTATCTGAGAATGGAACAATATTATTCTATCGACAACGCATTTGCATGAAAACTGCTGATTCTCCTGACCTTCGAGGCTCTATTTATAGCCAAGCTCTGCTGATGCCCCACGCAGCGGGCACTTACCTGCGGGTCCGGTCGGTTTCTTCTTCTTCTTCTTCTTCATCATCATCTTCTTCTTCTTCTTCTTCTTCTTTATCTTCTTCTACTTCTTCTTCTACTTCTTCTTCTTCGTCTTCTTCGTCTTCGTCGGGGTCCTCCTGTTCTGCTCAGCCCTATTATGTGCCCTGGGACTTAGAACTCTGTATGGTCCAGTCAGTCTTTACGAGCCGTCAACCTCTCGGTTTTTTTTTTTTTTGTTTTTTTTTCAATTTTTAATTTTGATTTTTTGTTTATTTTTTGAATTTTTTAATTTTTTGCTCAAACGACCGAGTAATCGACGAATATCTTCATACGGTACCGTTAATTAACGACTTTGTTGATCGGTTACATTATGCGGATATTTCGAGTTTTGTCGTTAGATTTCTGGAATCATACGCGTTCACGCATATGTATATAATGTAATGTATAATATATATACCTAATGTAATTTTCAAAGTTAGGTTGAATTATAATAAAATTTTATTTAAACGGACATTTATATTAAAATAATTATATGATTGAAGGTGGACTTGATAGTAAATTAAAATATTAGATATTTTTTGAATTTTTCCAAATGTTTCTTTTTGTTTTTTTATTTTCAATTATTTCCAATTATCTTTTCTTCATTTTGTATACGTGACGTGTTATAAGTTGTGTGGGGTAATAGATACACGCACTCGAGTACACTCGCCAAAATGTATATTGCGTAATTTAACGACAGGTTTGTTTTCGCGGATCTAGTTTGGTCTAGGATATATGCTGCAGAAACAACGACCAACTATAACTCTATAAGTTTGCGAGTCTACCGATATGTCTAACGAATGTATATACATTTATTAATAGAACTATGTTCGCGTAAAATTTATACATATAAAGGTCCAAACATAAATGTTCGCAGTTTTGTACTCATTGTGTCGCAAATTGAGGAGGTGCCATGCAAAAGGATACAATACAATTGTGGCATCTAAACGAATTTTGGCAATTGACAAGTAATCATTGCAGTTATCGTGTAATTGTTGTCGAGAAGTTTTTTTGCGTGTTGCCAAAATTAGTTTAGATGTTGCTCGCGTCCTTTTGCATGGCATCTTCTCAATTCTACTTGAATAAGATGACGTATAAATGTGTAGGTGAATTCCTGTTTAATTTCCATTTCTATTTTCTAATAAACGTATCTTATTTCGGGCTACAAAGCTCCACGGTCGCAGATTTACCACTGAATTCGAAAAAATAATCCACGGAAATAGCGCTACGATTGCTGACTAAAAAAATGTACGAAACTCTTCATCTATATCATTCGAGATGAACAGGATCAATTGAAATGAATCAACTCTCTTCACAATTTCTCAGGGCATGAATTACACATAACTTACCCCATTTTATATGTACTCAGGCATTCATAGAGTCAATCAGTTTGGAGCTGAAAAGAAAATTGATATGCACCTTTGGATTGATCGTCCTTTGTTTTGTTTTTTTTTCATCGCAAAATTGACCCTCTTCAGAATATATTGTCTAAACCACCTATACTATAGGGGATATACTTCTTTCCCAAAAGTAAATCCTGCAGTACTAAATCTTGTCCGGAATTATTGGAAACCCCAATAATTACGATTTTTTTCTCATTAGATGAGCAAAATTTTCCTTACTTACTGTCTAAATTTTCTTTCCTCGCCATTTCATGACTTGATGTCACGTGTAAAAGTGATTGTTCCATATCCGATAATACGTTCAATGTAACCATAATTTTCTTCCCCATTACATTGTCCGTACAGAAACAGCCATTAGAGAACACTTTGGGGTTATTACGACCCCCTTATGTGACCAGGGAGGGTTTAACACGTTTGGAAATAATCAATGTACGTTGGAAACAGTGGCAAAACAAATACAGTGTCACTGTAGATATTCTAATTTTCATATTTTTTTTTTTCTCTTTGTGTAATATTGTTATATCTAGAGATGAATAAATTTCTATTTTATTCTATTCTGTACAACTATTTTCCGAGGTATCTATGTACGGGGCTGTCTAGGCAGATCTAGTATAGTCGAGCACGTTATACTCGTGCCTACAGTACGGCAAAGCGGTGAATTTGACGCGGTAGGAATATCAATTAGTTAAGTTGTGTTAAAGAGGTATAAATATGTACCAAAAATAGACTTGTACACGAATATGTCATGTATTTATGTAAGCACATACGTCTATGTCTACGTCTCCACGGTACGCGGTTTTACAACTATATCGTTTTTCCTTACCCATATGTATTTAGTATATACATATAGGATGGAAAGACCACGGCGAGGTCAAGAACAATTTGTCACGAAAGGTTCTCATTCGGCGTATATATATGTATGTATATATACGTATGTACATACATTGCCTGTATATCTACACAACTACTATAGAGAGACACCATCGAGGTGTCTTCAACGACGAAAATAGCGCTATAACTAAATCGGTTGTTAGCGTAATGTTCAACGAGCCACATTACGCGAGCATACATACCGTTGTATATATATGTATATAATTTATGTGTACATATATATGCCTATACTTACCTATATACGTATATAGGATATAGACGTATAGCTGCGCAGAAAAATATATCCGCTCAATTCTCGATTTCGCGAGATTATACCGGATCACCCAATCACAAACGGCGCAGATCTTTTCGTCACTTATTTTCAATTTTTTAAACACCGCGCTTGGGTTGAATGCAACATTTAACTATGATGGGTACCGTCAAGTCATTCTCAAACTTGTCATATGGGAAAATCTGGACAACTTAGAGAATTATTCACCGTTGTGTTGGAATTTCGAAACGTTTAAGCTTCCCAAGGATTTAAGTCAGATCGAATTCGGTCGAGTATACACTGCAAATTGTGTGTCCAATTTTTTCAACTTTCTGCACTGGTCAGAAGAAATTAAATGATCTTTGTTTTTCTGCAGCCATAAGTCATTTGCAGCAATTTGATCATTTTTACGTTTCTGGATGAAACGAGTTCATATATTCACATTCAACTAGATGACCCTGACCGAAAGAAATAACTCTTCAAATTTTTCAGATTTTATAATAAATATATCCTTGAATTTTTGCCTGTGAACGATAGTCGAGGAAAAAGGAAGAAAAAACTGAAGATGCAAAACTATAAGGAAATTGAATCAAAAAGTGAAAACTGATGATCTGCATGGTGTCTTATCATATTTTTATAACGTATAGGTACAGAATCGACGTCTTCCATAAACGTATGTGTATGTATACGTGTACACATTCGAGATATTATTGCGTTTTCAAGTCATTAAAAACTCGTCAACGGCGATGATCCTTTAGTCAAGAGTACCTATTCGTATGTGTGTGTGTGAATACTCTTGGTATTGAACGAATATGACCTGCACACTCAAATACGAGATGTGGCATGAAGAGTTAGCAGCTGGCTCAAAGGGGCTGATATAAGTGTATATAATTATGAAATTTAAACTCGTAGAGAAAGTTATAGTATACGTGCAGTTTATATACGGTACATTTGAGTCAAAGTTAAAGTAATATACCCCCGCATAAGAATTAAGATTGAAGAATTGAAATTGAAACGGGTGGATATATATATACGTTTAATGCGGCGCCGTGTATGTATATTTATGTATTACGTACATTATACATATAGAGAAAACCATGTGGGTTGGTTTTGTATGGGGAGGATGGCAGTTGACTTGTGGGTATTAATCGAGTGTGTAATCCGTGTGCGTGTGGCTAATGAGGGACGGCACCATCGCAATCATCGTTTTAATTTGTTGCTTCGCTCGGTGTTAACTTAATGTCACGTTCTAAATATAATATACTATTCCCGACAAAAGCACAACGAACACGAACAACTCTTCGGGCAAGACGCACTGTTCAGGGATCTGCCTTGCATAAAGTATATATGATCTATGAACATGTACGCGGTGGCTATAGTTTCGTAGAGATGAATATAGAGGAGGGAAACAGGACGGAAGAAATAAAATAAAAGGATCAAGGAAGAAAAGAGAAATGGAGAGAGAGAGAGTTCTCCCCTGCAGGGTTGAGTAGAACGAAAAAAAAAAAAAAATCAAAATGAAATGAGTAGATGAATGAATAACAACTTATATAGACAGCGAAAACTGCAAGAAGTTCGATGGATGACTGAAAATCTTAGTAGCTTCTTCGTTCTTGGTTAGTTCTGTGGAACGTTTTGCGAAGGAAGATTCGATCCTGGACTCTTGACCGCACTTTGTAGCCATTCCTTTTATCGTCCAGTCGGAAGATGAAGTTTGTTTTCAGTTGTCAGAGGATGATGAGGA
Organism: Ametastegia equiseti; assembly: GCA_963989295.1. Classification (NCBI taxonomy): domain Eukaryota; kingdom Metazoa; phylum Arthropoda; class Insecta; order Hymenoptera; family Tenthredinidae; genus Ametastegia; species Ametastegia equiseti. Next base: position 8,591,037 of record OZ022399.1, read on the forward strand.
CGACCTGGTGCCGCGCGAGATTTGATTCTTTAAATTTTTTATTTTTTCATTTGTATTTTTATACTCCTCATGATCATGTTAGGAATAGTAACGTAAAGGTATATTGGTTTCGTGTTGAAAAAATGACTTGAGACAGTCACAGCAAGTTTTAGACTTTTTTTTTACCCTTTAACTAACACCGCAAATGATTTCAAACGTACCTCCATGGTCCGCAATAGTTTACTTGATACTTTCACTGGACTGCTTCTTGTACTTCGATGATACAGAATGACTGTGAAGCTGAAGCTAGCAGCCAAAGTTAGCAGCCAAATGAAATGCGTTAGATAAAATTGAGTCTGTGAAAGACACAAAATCCAAATTTTGTCAAGTTTTTAGCAAAACCAAAGCTTCTGTTGAATTATAAACGTAAATCTGTACTGCAACATTCAAATCGAGAAAAAGTTCAGCACGTTTGGCTACTAACTCTGGCAGCTATAGCTTTAGCATCATAGAATGATAGAATCACTACATATTGATAAAATTGACCGATTGGTAAAACCAAAAAAGTTATATAGTCCAAACTGAACGAGATGAAATAAAAACGGTAGTATAAAAGTGTAAAGTCCTGCAGAGTAACAAGTTTGAACACAAGCTTTTCATTTTGAGGTCAGAAATCGACGATCTGGATTTTATTTGATCGGTTTCCCAAGTCTCTCGCTTGTTCACATTTATATATTCATTATTTCTTTCTCATACAGCGCGGGATTGAAATTCCGAATTTCAAAAGCTGCGACAGGTCAACGTTTCGAATTTCTATACTACCAACGCACGCAGTTTTTAGAAAGATTATTTCCCCGAAAGTCTATGGAGCTGATTTCAAAAACTCCGAATGGAAAAACACCGAACATTGCAAATTCCGAAAGCTAAAGATCCGAAAAGCCAAAACTGCCAATCTCGGAATTCGCGAGAAGCAACGTCGTTTATTTGACAGCTTTGTTATGAGTTTCCCTTGAATTTACGGGCTTCTGGACTTTCCGAGTTCTGAACTTACGTATCTTCGAACTGTCTGCATTTTGACCTTTCGAAATTCGCAGGTTCTGAATTCCAACGTTTCTAGAAACTTGGAATCGCCTCTCTAATACATTCGAAATTTCGACCGTTTGGAACTTTAATCTCTCTCTTATCATACTTATAAAAATTGTTAGGACGAAGACGATTACATCGTTGTACGCATGTACGTCAAAGATTTCGATTTGTTTATCGATATATGTTCGCGGGGTTTGGGAACAAGAAGAAGAATTGCGCAAGTATAATATGAAGAATGAAGTTGACGGGGCCGGTTTTCGGACTCTCGATCGAAATGTAGTAGGTAGATATTTAATAATATCTCGCCGGAAGGGATTCGGTGTAAAATCGAAGAGGTGGCGAAGGAGGAGGTCGACGACGATTGTCACGTTCACGGCCTCAGCTACGCCGTCTCCGCCTGCCTCCACCGCCTTCGTCGTCGTCGTCGTCGTCGTCGTCCAAGCGAGTCACTCGATCTTGCCTCGTTATTTAAGCATTCAAGGATACGAACGGCTAGTATACGGCTTATACTAACTGCCCGTGTTTATCGCGCCTATATTTAGACCACGACTCGATTGCTTGCCAACCAACCGACCAACCGACCGATAGACCGACCGACCGACCAACCAACCAACCGACCAACTAGTACCGCCACACGAGAGTACCAGACCCCGAAGCAATATAATAGCTCAGCCCAACTTACCACCAACAGCTTAGCTTCTCTTTGCGCTTCTTCTACTTCTCGAGATAGATTCTCACTTCTTATGGTTGCAGTCTAGCTTTCTGCACGAGCATTTTGGAATGAAATACTATTGTGTGGCTAGTGCGAAAAGTAGGCGATTTCCGTCCAGTACACGAAGTCAGAAGCATGAGCCGAAGCTGATTGTTGATAACTTTGTACCAGACGGATATATCGCCTTTTCGCACTTGCCACACACGACACATATTTGTAACTTCTGGTTGGAAAGTTTTATGCAAGAGAAGCATAAAGCATAAAGGTACGACATAATTATCGAGGTTATACGTCGTCCGCGCAGGATGGCGTTACTGTCAGTGCGTGAAATTGAGCTATTTCGAAGTGCGCATGCGTCACAAAGTCTCTAGAGCGTAAAATAGAGCATATCGAATGTGCGCATGCGCTAACTCTGTTCTTTAACGAAACTTCATCAACTTTAACTTTGACAAAGATTCACCCTTTAAGATTTTCATCACGAATACTGAATCACCCATAATTTTTTCGACGATTGATCGAGGGGTTTTCTCTTCGAATTATGAAAATCGGAAACCGAGATCGATTTCGATCCGACATGCTACTTTGCATCTCAACTTTTGCCAAATCAATCGTTTAAGTAGCCATCTATTATCTATACCGTTTGTATGCAGTAAAAGAATGTTCGACGAACCTTCACGATTGTGAAATTCAATTTCCAAACAATCAAGTATCGGAAAATTTCCTGTAGTGCGATCTCTGCCAAGTGTATTTTCAATGGATTTAACAATTCTCACACGGCCACACCTCTACATATACCCAAATCTCTAGATTTTTTGAACTAGAAACTGTGTCACTCTTGAGTAACAGAGTGAAAAGTGACTCCAAAGAATCGACTCCGTACAATATTGGAAGACGTTCCATGTGAACGTATATCAAAGTCATTTAGGAAAAAAGTCAGGACTTTGGATTAGAGTTGAAATGTTCTTTAATAATTGTATGTAGGTACACCACGCGTGCCTATACTGTGAAATGCCGAAAGAACTACACCTGCAGACGTAGGTATACCTACATACGTACGTATACGTATATGCCATAATTACATACGTCTCATAACGAAATGAAGGCCTATTTTACCCGGCTTTCTTATACATATATACACGTACACTGAAATTATGCATAGAACAAAGAGGCGCCTGCTAGAGATGCAAGATCCACTGCAATGTGTGGCCCCTTTGTCTACATGCTTTCCAACATACTTATAATACATATTGTGCATATTCGTATGTGTTGTACATAATACTATGTACATGCATGCATACTTATATATGGACACGCATGTGGTGGGCACGTGGGGTATAATAAACGTGTAATCGACGTAAACGTCTATAAATATATATATATATATATACGTATACATGCCCACACACATGTATGTTTGAGTATATACATGTGTACATATACGTATTATGTATGTGGACATTTGAGACGGGGCGAAATATATCCTTCGGGAACGGTCTCCAGGGCCTGCGGCGGGAGAAGAGAGGAAATAAATGTACAAGTGCGCAGCTTTGCACAAGCATGCGATTGCCGATTGCTGCACTGATGCAGTAGCAATAGCAACAGCAACAGAAACAGCTAAAGCAACACCAAAGGCAATATAGCAATAGCAATAGCAAAAGCAACATATCAACAACAGCATATATACATAATTACATACGTATATATATGTATGCAGCATTCGCGATATCCCGCGGGGGATTCGCGTGTCGCAATTGAGACGCCCACTCCATTGCGCACTGTGCACTGCTATGCACTGCACTGCACTGCACTGCACTGCACCAAACACAATATGCAACGGTATAAATGAGTCGCGATGCGTTTTGCTATACATTATACAGGTACCTGTATGTTGACGAAGAAATTACACGTGGGATGAGATTCGCACGTGTGAAAATACCCTTTCACTTTCCATCTCGTGTTAGGGATGGAAAAAAAATCGAGCGGTTTCATTCCGAAAACAAAATTCCCCAATTCAATAAAAAATTGTCGACTTTTCAATGCTGTATTTCATGTTTTGGAAAATTACTAGACGAAAAAATTCGAGACTTCATACACAATTACTGTTAGTAACTTATACCCTGACCAATTATTTTATTATCGTATAAAAAGCATTGATATTGTATCTCTACGTACATTATATCGTCGAGAAACTGTAACCATGCGTATAATCTTCTTAAACGTCTAGTGTTGAATCGAGGAAATTTAGAATTGCGGGAAAATTTGCTTTTCCAGGGATACATATTTGTGTATGTGATTTCTAGAATCATGTGATGCGATCACGTGTATCTCTCCGGTCAGTCATTACCCGATGACTTTTACACCGCGTCGATGTTTCAGAGAAATTTTTTCCTGATAAACGATAAAATCGAAAACCAGGACATTGCCAGTTCGTCTCTAAATGGTTGAAATAGAGTATTCGCTATCTGTTTGATGTCGTACAATTTTAATAGTCATCTGTATATCTATGTATGCAGTCAGTCCCGTATAGCGGGATATATCAAGTTTATAGGCCCCCGTGGAGACAAATTCTGATTGTCATCGCCTGGGGACGCCGAATCTGATTATGGAATCTCAGATCCTAGATAAAACCCTGTATACTGTATAGCTTTGAAATATACTGTATGGTTTATAGACTTGGTCTGTCGTATACCCGCGTGTATACTACTTTCTACAAAATTCAGTTTTCAACATTTTGATGGATCGCAGGTCGAGCTGTGAAGCATATCAATCGTTCATTGTCCACACGATAAATCGATGTCTATTTTTCGTTTTTGATGTCCACATATCGCTTTATTTTATACCCAACTCGTCGACATCGTGCTATTTTATTGTAACAATCGAATACGCGTTACACACAATGGCATCTTAATTATAATAGGTAAGCGTTTTCGAATTAAACCAAAGTGTATTCTGACGTGAAACCGTAATATACATAATATGTATGTATATTCCACACGAACGTACATACCTTGTTTAAACTAACGCGAATTGTACATACAATTGAGTTGCGGAGGTTGAATCATCATTTTTCATCATCTTTTCTTCATCCATTCGTTTTTCTTGGTATTCTTCTTTTTGAACTTCTCGTTTCTTTGAAAAAAAATAATAGAAGTTATTGTAATCACTCCGAAAATGAGAAATTCAGTTTTTACCAGTAATCCACGTTTTGAGGTCCAGAAAATCATTTCCGACCATTTTTGGCTATACGTTTGTGTGTTTTTTTTTTTGTTCGACGATATCTCAAGAACTAATCAAAGGATTCTGATGATTCTCGTTTCAACTGACGCGATTCTCCGTAACTTAGTGCTTTATAGATTTTGGATTTTATCGGTGGAGTGGTTTTCGAGTTATTCAGAATCATAAATTTGAACAAACAAATTTCAATCGCTGATATCTCGAGTACGGATCAACGGATTTTGATGATCTTGCTCTTTATCGATAGCATTTGCTCCAACTTGGGAATGACTAAATTTTTGAATACATCAATGCAGTATTTTTTTTCTTTCTCTTCATTGTTCGAATCTTTATTATTTCATTTCGAAATGAGTTGGAAAACGGGAAGTTCAAAGGCTGGCTCATGGTCAGCCCATGAAACCCGCTGATTTTTATTTTATTTCATTTTATTCTGATAGTTCTTTTGTTCTTGTGTTCTTGTATTTTGAGGTGTTGATCAATCGGTCAATCGGAGGTGATTACTATATAGCAATCGATACAAATACCACAGGTACACCGATCATTTATTGAAGTGATGATTAACTATGTATTATAGTTATGAATTTATGATACGCACATTCTTTGCAGCGTGCCAGTTGGTTGAACGTATATATGTATATGTTATAGTTATATAGTACAGAAGAAGTTAACGTAGAAATGATTCTATTTCGTGTTTTGCCATTCAAGGATATACACCCAGAGAGACTATCGCTATTTGTCTGAGATTCTATAAATAGAATCTGTTGATTTATGAATAAATGAAAGCATGCTTGTACGCATACATGCGCACATACGTATCTATGTATATATATATATACGTATACGTGCACATACATATGTATATTATACATGCCTCTTTTACGTGTCGACGACGCCGCGCAATGCCGTTGCCGTTGCTGCCGACAAGCCGCCAACACAGGCGTGCAGCAAACGGGAATATGTATAGTGTGTATGTATATACGTATATACATATTATATGTATAGTATATATGTGTTCTTAAGTACGTATTACCCCCTCCACTTGAGATACCAGAAACTCGTACCAACTACCGCGAGCCACTCATTCTATATACATAGGTATTTATATACATATATATATATTATATATTATTTTATTATAATACCACGTTTTACTTCTACCAGATTATATTGCTTCATACCTATACAATTCCGAATCTATGTTGTTTGATTTATTTATCCTTTTATTTATTTATTAGATTATGCATTTTTTTTCTCATATACATTTATATAGAATTTATCAATCAGTTCCAATCGTTATACGTTCGTTGCCTATACTATATACTCTATTTATAATTATTTCCATTTGATTTGTGCCGATATATCTCGATGTATGGATATTGGACTCGTTGTGTATAGGTACCTAGCATGTGATATACTGTGAATAGGTACCTATACCTACTTATAGAATTATTATACATGTGTAACGTCGATCATGTTATCAAGTTGAAGTTAGCAGTTAAACGAACTAATCGTTCTGCAAATATAATAGGATCATACAGTACAGATTCATATGACTTTTTTGCTCCAATTCATTCACTTTTTATTAAACATAGTGAAATTCAGAATTTTGCTTCATCATTTTCATTAACTAAAAATCGTTGGGCTGCTAATTCTGCCTGGTAACTCCAGCTTCATGAGCTTATTTTACATTTTTCGAATTTTCGGTGTGGGTTAATTAAATATCGAGAGAGTAAAATTTCGAACCGCCAGAAGTATGAATAATGTTAAAATAGCAATCATTAAAAATACAGAAAGGCTTGAAAGCAGAACTCAGAAAGAAAAAAAAAAAAAAGAAAAAACAACTACCTCTATAGATTCTATAGGTCGCTATTTTGGTATTCGTATTATTAAAATTCAAAAATTTACCGATTTTACAAACCGATCTTTTTCGGAATTTTGATCCCCACTCCAAATTTTGATGCTTAAATTTTTGAACACGATCGTTCATAGTATACGATGCGAATGAGTTTGCGTGTTATGCCGATGTTGTGGGTACGGCACAACGTCAAGGTATAATATTGTTTGGATCTATATAGCCGTGTAATAGCTAGGTGTGTTATAATACCTGCATGCGGTTACGAGGCGCAGAGGTAGGCAGGTAAATTAACGAGTTTTCAGTATGTCGTAAAATCTATATCGAGACTCTATAGCACGACGTTTCTCAAGTGGTAGTAATAGTAGTAGTAGTAGTAGTAGTAGTAGGTATTCGATGTATGGTCAGACCATGATTGGGAAAACATCAATTACCGTTATTATTTTATGGAATTTTTAAATATTCAGTCGCCATTGTAACTTTATACAATAGACATATATAGTATTATGTCTATATAGGCAGATATCATCGGGATAGCATCTAAAAATTTTTACTAAAACATTTTTCCATCATATTTCATGTTTTCAGGCTGTTGCTTTTTAGCTTTTGATATAAAATAGCTCATAACGACATAAGATGGTAGAAAGCCTATAGGTTTTCAGGCGGTGAAAATTTCACGTCTAGACATCACGTGTAGACACAAATGGGTGACACATGTCCCCGACGTATGTGTATGTATACCTAAGTCCTCGACTAAAGTGCAGCAAGCGGTCATAGTATTATATCGGTGGAAGTAAAACAGGAGAAGGATTTTTCGAGTTTCTGACGGTCGTTTGGTAGGTCGGTTGGTTAGTTTGGTCGACGTCGCGTCGTTGCCGCTAGAATTTCGAACAATAAGTCGTTGCACAACCGAACCAAACCGAACCGAACCAGTCCCCCGTCTGGTTGCCGCTCTCAAGGTGGTCCGATCTAAATATAGCCGATCGAGGCCCAGAATAACACGAACTCGTCGACAATGACCAAGCCCAGAGCTTCGATAAAAGTGGAGAAAAAACTGGGTCGACCGCGTGTCTTTCGTCTTTTATCTCTTCCATCTTTTATTTTTCAATCTTTCCTCACCTCTTTTTTTTTTCGTTTTTTTCTTTCTTGCCTCTTTTCTCGGTCGTTTTCCTTCCTTCTTTCCTTCTTTCTTGAGTGAAAATACAAATACACACGTAGTTCTCTCTTTATTTCGATCTTATTATTTTCCCTTTTATCCGTCATTGCAAATTTGTACCTAATGAAAATTGGTGAAATTCGTATGGAGAACATGAAATTTCAACTGCCTTTTCGAATAAAAATTCACGAAACGATATTTGATTGATTTTACATGAATTGAAGAAGAAAACATTAATTGAAAAATCACTTTTTTTCTACTGGGGAACCAAGAAACGTGGAGGAATAGGTTTCATACCAAGTGATTGAAGTCGACATTCTGTCTTAAAGATGCGATCGAAACATTGACCAGTTATTAAAATCGTACTCGATTGCGAAATGATGAGTTGTTTATCAGTAAAAGAATTACGAAAGGCGGATATTTTGGCTGTTGGTTTCCTACCTGTACAGGGAGTTGGAAAACTGTACAGGAATGAATCATTTAATTATTTTTTGCACGCGTGATATTTTTGCAGACTTTGCTTCATCATTTCATGACCACTTATAGTGTCTCTCGATGTCGTTGAATCGTCGAGGGGTCATACGTGGCTCGAGTAGCACATACATCTATAATAGTTAACAGATTCAATCTGCGGACAATCCGAAACCCAGACATTTCCATGCACGCAGGTGTTAATGAGAAATCCCTCTCGATAATTACTTTTTACCATAATATTATACCTATTCGTATATATCAAAACTCAATATCATTCTACAACACTGAAAATTCATCCTCTTCCGAAGACAAGACTTGGGAAGGGGACTGTAATTATCAATACGTGATGTAAAAATTTCGGATTTTCAAGGGCTTTGCCTGTCACAAATCCGGAACCGTTACATTTGGCGCCCTATGTTGGGCTACAATAGGTATATAAGGCAGGTATTCTCTCACGGTAGAGAAGGTGCATAGGTGGTCTCTTATCTCTTCTTTCATATGCATATACATTAATTGTATACCTGAGTGGTTGAAAAATCATCTCTAACTATATAAATCGGAAAAGGCGTTGCCCCACAATAGAGCGAAGGGAAACAAAAAAACCAAAATGAAAACTAAAGAAAGAAGAAGAAAAAGAAAAAGACAAAAAAAAAAAAAAAAAGGAAAATAAATTAAGACACAAGGAATGTCCTGCGGTCGAAGACTCTGGGTTAAATGGGGTTGCCGCTAATTGCCCACTAGCTCTGATCTCCTCTTGCCTCCTCTGTCGATGAGTTGCTACAGGCCTAGGCCAGGCCATCGGCCTCACACACGATGAAAGAGGGAAAAGAGCATTGATGAATAGAGGATATAGATAGTACGCGATGCGGTTTCCATCTACATACGGGTACATGGACATATACGTACATCCGTAAATATATGTATGTACACTATACATTACATGGACATACATGCTCTTCGATGGAGTGAAATGCTGGCGACAGGTGGCTACTGCATCACTCATCGATACGCCGTATTGCATCTGGTCTGTAGCTGAAAATAAACTCGATATACATGCATGTGTGAACGGCCACGTTTATACGTAGATTTTCTCAGCGATTTATAAGATCATTGATCTCTCTATTAATTTTTTCTTTTTTTTTTCTCTCTTTTTTGCACTGACGTGAAAAGTGAGAGCCAGTTATAGAAGAGTATGACGTTCTACTTCGTAGTATAGAATGACACTACTCCGATCATTAGAAGTGGAAATTAATGGATTTTTACTATATGAAATAAATTTTATCAAATTTTCGTCAAATTTCAATAAATTTCTGATTCAATTACACACAAATTTCATTCTATATCAGGGTCCGTTGACACTATTTCGAAACGATGGGCTCACTTTTTTACTTTTGAAATGTGAAGTTCATCTTCCGAAGTTCTAATAATAAGAGAAATGGCCTGTTATTTCGTAACAAATGCAAACCAGTTTCGCCGGGGGTTGCGATTGTAAGAATAATGAAAAATGATGAGAATTATTGGGATGATGACTCCTGCGTGTAGGATCGTATGAGGGAAAAATAAGATGAAGAAGACGATGAAGATGATGAAAAGGGTGGTGGTGGCGGAACGAGAACTAAGTGCTGACCCCCAGTTGTCACATTTAATTTATATGTTAATGAGCACATGTCACATTCCAGTCGAGAACGTCCCGTATGCACTCCAGAGAGTTGTCCGATGCCTGGCCCTGGCAGCCCTCTTTCTTTACTTCTTCTTTTCTCCGACCCCGTATACCCCAAGCCAGCCGTAGCAAGTTTATATTTAACCTACCGTTGCACTCTACTATACGGCTTACAGTGCAGACCATTTGCTCCATGCACATGATGCGCGTATGCTGCAGTATTCAGCTTCACATCAGTTTCATTACCCCCTGTCTTCTGCAGCATATCAATAAATATCTTTGTAAGTTTATGTACCCTACATCCCTCTTCGGTGGGAATCGCCTCACTTCAAATCCACAAACATTTCAATGCCCAGTCGAGCAAGCGATGACACTCACCCTCTAAGTGTCTTTTGTAAAAGAGAAAGTATTTCATAGGTTTCTTGGAAATTGTGGAAATAGGGGGCGGGATTGAAGTTCTAGTTTCCAAAAGTTCCGAAAAGTCCAAATTGTAAATTTATTTGAGACGCGATTCTGAGTTTCTAGAAATGTTAGAGTTCAGAACTTGCAGATTCCATAAGGTTGAAATGCAAACGGTCAAAAAATCCAAAAGTTGAAGATTCAGAACGTCCGAAAATCGGCAAATTTAAGGGAATCTCTCACCGAAGATTACCAGACCCTCAAACGGTTCAGTTTATCTGGGTCTCCCTCTGAGGGGAGCTGAAGCAAAATGTGGTATACTCAGGGAAAAGTGCAATCATTATGTAGCCATTCAGTAGGTATATCAAAGGGTTTTTTCGTATGGCTACCCCACTTTGCCTTGATCAACCCTACGAATCTTCCCAGTGTCGTTAAAATGCAGTTCGTGATCCGGGTTGTCAGCTATGGGCAGTATATCTTTGTACCTGAGTACCTGAGTACCACTTGACCCTATTTTGCTGGGATTTCCTTTCTTTTTTTTTTCTTTCATAGCTTTGCACAGCACTCCAAGCACTTTCAGCCACTCTCTTCGTATTCTTATTTTATGGGTATGGATGTTTGCAGGGTATGTGTACGCTTTGAGATAGGGGTATTTTTCAACGAATCGTTTGTTTGAAAAAGTAGATTAAAACTCGCTACCGAGCGAGTAACATGATCCAGTTGAAGTTGAGATTTGTTCAACATCGTTATTCGGAACGAAATGCAATCGATGTAGGATTTTAATGACTGAGCCTTTATAATTATTCGGAAATCGAATCTCCGCTTGATAAACAGACAACTTTTTGTTGAGAATTCTAGAATGAATCAACTGTTTTCCTCTGAGCTCTTTTTCACAAATTTTTCTAACTTCCAAGGTCGACTTATCAACGTTTGGAAAAAATTGTCTCAGTCTTTTGATGGAGGGTTCTTCTCTGAACAATTAGCCCATAGCTCGTCACGATAAATGCTTTTACTTTGATTACATCGAACTATACGAGAACCGATGGCTGACAAGTCCAACTTTTCCAACAAAACACACCAATCTTTCACAAATCTTCCCTCATGAGGTGAAACTTGTATATAAGAATCAATTAGATTGATCGAAATCAAAATAGAAATTGATCGACTAAATTTTTACGATAATTATTTTGATAGATGTATGATCGATTTCAGGCAAGAGTTTGTTTTATCTTGATTATTTGTTTATTTCTTACAGAAATGTTCGGACTATCAGGCATCATCGGTACCAACATTTGCACGGACAGAGCCTCCGGACACACAAGTGACAAAGTCTGTAATAGCGTTACTGCTCCACTACAATTGGGACAAGTTTACTATAATAGCACAGAAGTCTTGGTCAACGGTGGCAAGATCTTTACAGGAACAGGCGGAGAAGCACAACCTCACTGTGAATCATTACAAATTTATCGAAGACCGTCATATATGCTGTGAACAGAAATTACCATGCTGCGGAAACGATTGGTTTCAACTAATACAGGACACGAAAAACATGACTCGCAGTCAGTTTCAATTAATTTTAATTACCTTATCGATATTTTCTTGAATTAATTCGTATTTGGTTGCACACTAGAAGACCCAATTAGAGATTTTCAAAAAAATAATAGAATGAATACGAATAAGAAATGTTGAAGAGTTGTAAAGTCAGTTGATTCTTTTGATCTATAGTTGAAGTCTTTTAGATAAAATTGACGACGTCGGTTGCCTTAATCTGTAAAATATGCATTTCAGTATACGTTTTCCTTGGGACTGCGTCATCGCTGGTTGAAATGATGAATTCAATGCAAAATCAAAGATTGTTGGACAATGGAGAATACATGGTAATACATGTTGACATGATGCCATATTCTCCACGAGAAGCAGAGAAGTTCTTATGGAGTTAGTATAGCCATGCTTTTTAGAAAAAGAAAAAAAAAAAAAAAAAAAATTTAGTCGCTCACAACCGTCTCGGGTATAATAACGATAAGTCATTCTGTAAATAACATAAAGTTTCACTCAATCCTCACCTACGCACGTCGTTCTTTGAATAACATATATTTATTATATTTACTTGTACTTCTTCAAATGAATGTCAACAGTTTGTTTTAATTAATCGCACCTCAAGGTCCTGGAATTATTATTACACCCGGATGCAAAATTTCTTTTTTTTTTTTTTTTTTACCTTGAATCCACGTTTTGTAAAATATTGAACAAACTTTAACTTTGAATGATACAATTAGTTTTAATTGAGATTCTCATCATTTTAGAACCAGACAGTATAACGACCAACAAAAATTGCCTTGATCCAAAGGATTTTTTGAAAAAGGGCAGATCACTGTTGGTCGTTATGGCGACATCGCCGACTCAGGGATACGAAGAATTTACCAAAAAAGTTAGCGAGTACAACAAAAAGGAACCATTCAAATTCGCCATTCCTGCGCTGTTGGGAAGGTGGGAAAAGGTTCGTTTCAATCACTCGAATTTTATCTCTTTCTCTCATTCTTCTTCTTTTTTTTCCCTTTCTTATACCATTTTGATACATCCATACACCTGGTTTTTAAATAATTCTCCTTCTTCACAGCACGTATCAATTCACGCTGCCTATCTTTACGATTCGGTCATATTATACGCACACGCCTTGGACCAACTAATAAAGGACTTTCCAGACCTTAGCGTGGAAGAAATAGCTAGCAATGGGACTCGGATAGTGGAGACGATAATAAAAAAGCACACATACGACAGTACGTATGAAATAAAAAAGAAATTAGATCCTAAATTTGGGAAATCTGATTTCATGTCAATGTCTCTGTAATGATAATGAGCTTTGACGAATGTACAGGTGTGAGCGGAGCAACGATAAAACTTGACGAAAATGGCGATTCGGAGGGTAATTTTTCAGTACTAGCATTGCAAAAATTGCCTATGAAAAGAGACGATTTTACATGTGATTACCAGATGATACCAGTCGGGCAATTTCATCAGGGTGAAACTATAGTGAGTGAGTTGTTTAAATACATAGCATTCGAGCAATTGATGATAATAAGATTGCAAAGTATATAATATGTATACCACGATCATTGAAAACGTAAATAATTATTGTAATTATCGATGTAGTACGCGACTGATTGCCATATACAAAGCAATGTATTCATTGATATTATTATTGATTGATTCAGGTATACAGACCGGTAAAGTCCATGGACTGGCCAGGTAAAAATAAACCGGAAGCTGAACCTGGATGTGGTTTTTTAAACGAACATTGTCCGGTAGACGATACACATTCACGAAGTGTTATTGCAGCTGGTATACTTGCCGCGTTATTATTTTGCGCTGCTGTTATCGCGTTAAGCATATATCGAAGATGGAAAATCGAACAAGAGATTGAGGGTCTTTTATGGAAAATTGATCCTGGCGAAATTCACGGATATCCTCATCTTGATAACATGATGTCATCCCCTAGCAAAGTGAGTGGAAAGAAATATATTTGCTCTCCTTATTAATCACTAAAGTATGATTCGGTTTGTGTGTTGAAGAAAATTTTAAAGTTTGGAAAGAAAAAAAGGATTCGCTATTATTTATTGTTCCTACTTTTACAGTTAAGTTTAGTTAGTGCCATATCGTACGAATCCAGGTGTGGTGGGCAGGTATTTGCTCAAACTGGACATTACCACGGGGTTGTTGTAAGGATCAAAGAATTAAAGTTTTCTAAGAAAAAAGACACCCCTAGAGACGTTATGAAGGAGATGAGGGTTCTCCGAGAAATCAGACACGGCAATCTAAACTCTTTTATCGGTGCTTGCGTCGAACCCATGAGGATATTGCTTATTACTGATTACTGTGCCAAAGGAAGTCTTTACGTAAGTCATCATATTTTCATCTATCACAGTCGTTTGCCCATTTTTTCGACATTTTCAGTTCTATCTCCTCCAATTGCTCTGAATTCTGACGATTGAATAATCTTATTTCAGGACATTATCGAAAATGAAGATATTAAGTTAGACGACATGTTCATTGCCTCATTAGTCCACGATCTCATCAAGGTAAGGATTTCGATGATTTAAAACGCTTCTTATTCTACAATGATTAAAATTCTTCACACCAATTTCACCAATTTTTTTTTCTGTCAAATAGGGAATGTTGTACATTCACGAATCGTCCGTGTTGGTCTGTCACGGTAATCTAAAGTCTTCGAATTGCGTCGTGACCTCGCGATGGGTACTTCAAGTTTCGGATTTCGGACTTCACGACATGCGACATTGTGCCGAATCCGACAGCATCGGAGAACATCAGTATTATCGAAGTGAGTACATGAAAATTACTTGAAGGGAGCAGTATTTCGCGATTGGAAAAATTAAACACAGTCCAATACCAATTTGCTTCATTACGAAAGTTCATTTTGCATCATTATAATCACCTTATTTGAAAACGGTTGCTGCACGAATTCAGGCAAACCGTAGGTCCTATTCGCCTTATCTATGACCAAGATTCGAAGGAATACAGACAGTCACAAATTGAACGAGGGAAATTGGAAAATTTAATTTCTAGGCTGAGTTATTTGCAAATAAGTGGAAAAGAAATGTTCGATTTTCGGAAAATTGGCCATATCTTCTATGATAATTTTTTCAATTAAATTTCCCTCGTTCAATTTACGATGGCGCGTCTTCCGAACAATTCGGATCCTGAGAAAGTGAAATCGGATCTACGGTGTGCCTCAATTCGTGCAGCGACTGATTTTTAGTGAGATGATTATAATGATATCAAATGAACTTTGGTTAAGAAATAAGTTGATTTTGGACCACGTTTCACTTTCACACCCTTGAGGATGAACATAACTTGCGAAAAAAAAAAAAAAAAAACACAAAGTGATATTCTTATCGTAATGATATTTTTCTTAGGTTTGTTTTGGAAGGCACCGGAATTATTGAGAAATCCAAACGCACCTATCAGGGGAACCCAGGAAGGAGACATTTATTCATTTGCTATAATATTGTTCGAAATTATTGGACGAAAGGGACCATACGGAGGAGTAGACCTAGAACCCAAACGTAATTAACAATTAACAAGAAATAAAAATTAAAAAATATGTGTTCAACGATGTATTCTATACATTGATATCCACGAATTTTGAGTCTATGGAATAATAATAATGATAATGATGACAATCTAATGCTTCTGATGATTTTTCAAAACGACAGAAATAATAGACCGAGTGAAGAGGTACCCTGAGGACGGGGAACCGCCGTTCAGACCAAATGTTGATATTTTATCGGACTCTGAAGCTGACTGTGCCGATTATATTGTCAGCACTATAACCGAATGCTGGTCCGAAAGCCCGGAACTTAGACCAGATTTTAAAATGATTAGAACACGTTTAAAGAAAATGAAAGCTGGTAGACATCGAAATATTATGGATCAAATGATGGACATGATGGAGAAATATGCTAACAACCTCGAAGATCTAGTCAGTGAGCGTACGCGCCTTCTTTTCGAGGAAAAACAAAAAACCGAAGATCTACTCCACAGAATGTTACCGGAGTGAGTAAAATTCAGGATTTATTTGTACCTAAAATTTATTTTCCTCTATAGCCGCCTGAAAAAAAAGTCATTTTTCTTCTACTACCGTTTGATTATACATAGATTGAATTTTCATTTTTCAGACCTGTTGCCAATTGCCTTACGAATGGCATTGGAGTCGAGCCAGAAGCTTTTGATTTAGTCACAATATACTTCAGTGACATTGTAGGGTTTACTGCAATGTCAGCTGAAAGTACACCGTTTCAGGTATGTTTTTGTAAAAAAAAATATTATTTTCGAGGTGATCACGATGATGAAGATTTATTAATGTTAATTTTTGTTATTATTTCATCAACTCATTCGTTATTTCAGGTTGTTAATTTCTTGAATGATCTTTACACCTTATTTGATCGTATCATCAAAGGATACGACGTATACAAGGTCGAGACAATCGGAGACGCCTATATGGTGGTGAGTTATTAATCATTATACGTATTGATCAATTAAATGCTGATTTACTTTTCTGTTATAATAAAATGTCGGTTCTTTAGAGTTTTTTGTCATCCAAATACTCAATTATTATTCAGCTACTGTTTTTTGTTCAATTCAAAAAGGTCTCTGGGCTACCACTTAAAAACGGAAATAGACACGCTGGTGAGATTGCGTCAATGTCACTCGATCTATTGAGCGCTGTTAAACAACACACCATTGTTCATCGTCCGAATGAAACGCTCAAACTTCGAATTGGTATTCATACAGGTATTTAAAACACTATACTTCGTTTACTATAGCATATTTCACAAGCATTTTCATTCAATTAAGCTTTCAATTTACTGATAATAATAATACAAAATAGCTACATAATTAGCTTCACTTCTGTATCGATGAAAATCTAGACATTTTCTTTTGTTCATTTCTCCTAATTAATTTTTACTTATCACACAACGATATTCTAATTTTTTGAAAAGTTAATACAGAAATTGATCTCAAATCAGGTAGAAATATAAATTTCATTTGATTCTCGAGAAAGTTGAATGAAATAAAATAACAAAACGGGTAAATATTCCATAAAAATTCACGTTTTAATGTCTCGAACGAATTTCAGGTCCTGTTGTAGCTGGTGTGGTGGGATTAACTATGCCTAGGTATTGTTTGTTCGGAGATACAGTTAACACAGCATCTCGTATGGAATCGAACGGCGAACCATTACGGATTCACATTAGCGCACAGTGTAAAGAAGCTCTCGACAAAGTTGGCGGATACATAATAGAAGATCGTGGTTTTGTTCATATGAAAGGAAAAGGCGAAGTCAAGACTTACTGGCTAACCGGAGCTACCGAAAAAGCCATACAGAAAAGAGAGGTGATCAAATCATCATATATCTTAATTGAAAATTCCATGAATAGAACAAACTACATGTATTTCAATCATCCGAATTCTATTCCCAATTTGTAATAACTCGTAACTCCATAGGTCGACCTGGGTGAACTTCCTCCCTTATTTTCTCGGCCCAGAAGAAGTCCGAAGTTGAATCCTGACTCGAGACAAGCTTCTTTATTGGCGGGTCTGGGTGGCGGGAGCAGAAGACAATCGTCAGTTCCCAGGCCTGGAAACGCTGACGATACTTCGTCTCAGTGCGGAGGATCGAGTCCAGTACCTCGACCACTACATGCGAGAAAACTGGAGCGTTCTCCTCTGTACTTGATAGACAGCGGCTCGAAGACAACTCTAGAAAACATGAGTTTGGCGGAAGAGGAAATGGAGAGTAGAGCTGCTAACGTCAAGCTCGCCTTGGACGATATGTTCGTCGACATTAATCCAAAGTTTCGTAAGAACAGAGTCGTGTCTACGATAGCTTCATCTTCTTCGACCAGCGATTACCCATCGGCTAACGCCATCCTTAGAGAGTCCAGATCGCTCGATCCCTTCCCAACCACTACAACGAGGACTGACCTAGGTCATTGCAACAACAGAAGACACGAGTCTCAGCGTCTCGGTCGTAGAGGAAAAGAGAGAAAAAAGAGTTACAGATCAATGGACGGTTGTGACAAGTGCCCAGCTACAGGAACTACATATGACGACGATGAAGATGAAGATACTACGTCCAGTTCTAACGCCGACGTCGCTGCTACTGATAAACTTTTGAATAACAATTACCCTAATGGAAATGTGATAATAGTCCCTAAATCCGACAATGTTACTAGTGACGTTGATACCCCTTTGTTAACTGGAGGTGACGGTAGTTGTTTGGCTGAATTACCAACTGTTAAACGATGGCGTTCTCTAGATCAAGTTGTACCTGCAGCCCAAAGTTCCGCCGATGTACCGGACAAAAAATCATCCGCTAGAAATTCAATCAGAAGTTGGCTCGTCAATCTTTTTAACGGTAACGGACTAAGGAACAGCGACGTATCTCTTAGAAGAGGTGTTATAACAGGGTACGACATACAGTCGGAAAGGGAGAGTATAGTTTGATATATATTATTATTATTATTATTATTATTATTATTATTGTTATTATTGACAATAATAATAATATGAATAATATCATAATTATTATCATTATTATCATTATTGTGTACGTATGCTTGTGAGAAAAATAAATGAACTCGGAATCAATTATTTGATTATGACGATGATGGGTATAAATACTAGACCGATTGTGTGAATGATGTGATGATTCTTGTATAATAAAAAATAAAATATATATAGATAATAATATAATATAGGATGTAAAATAATATAATAATTAAATAAGCTGCATCATTAAATTATCTATGTAATATTATTATTAATATTATTATTGTTCTTCTTCTTCTTCTTATTATTATTATTATTATGATCATTATATCAGTCATTTAAGCATGATGAATATTGTTGCCATGTTTTTTTTTTTTTTTTCTTCTTTCTAGCTTGAATTACAAAACGAAAAATAGTAAACAGACAAAAATCAATGAATAAACGCCGAAATAGATAGAGAAAAAGAACGAAAAGAAAAAGGAAAGAAAAAAAAAATAAAAATATTAGGTACGTGCAATTTTATGTATATGAAAGTTACCGACAGTGTATATTTTTAATATTCAAAAATAGTACATAATATTTTATAATAATTTGTATTGAAAAAAAAAGAACAAGAAATCGCAAAAAAAAAAAAAAAATGGAGGGAGGGAAAAAAAATGTAAGATCGAGTAAACTAATACAGAAATAGAAGAGGTAAGACGACGAGTCCTCGAATGATGATGTCGCAGTTCATTACACACGAACTGTTACTATGTTAATGAATTTAGTTATAAACCAATATACGAAAGAAAAATATCTTGAATAATTGTAATAACAAATTATTAAAAGAAAAACAATTATATTTTGTAAAAACAAAAAAACAAAAATGAAAAAAAAAATCATTCTAACCAAAGTATACAAAAAAAGAGTAAAAAAAAAAAGAAAGAAAGTGAAGAAAAAAAAATAGGATAAAAGAAACACATGAAATAATATGATCTTCGAATAGTTAATGTAAAGATTTTGCAATCAGCACACAAGTGAACAACAACCAGAGACAGAGAAAGAGAGAAAGAGAGAAAGAGAAAAAGAGGAAAACTCTATGAATATTTTTTCAAAACTAAGGTAAGCACCGATGTCGATGCTTGTTAATCTCAAAAGTGCTGTATTACATGTATATATATATATATATACATACACATACATATGTATTGTATAAATAATATATATCTATCTATCTATATACATATATATATATATACTATAATTGTTCACTGAAGGGAAGCAAATTAATCTGTATGGCTGTGAAAAGTGAACTAGATCGTACCTAAGGTGCTTAGTTAATATATCATGTTGTCAAATGTATATAAGTAAATATAATAATAGGTAATATATCTATGTAAAAATGGTATGTAAATTAAAAAAAAAAAACAAAAAAAAAACGAACATCTTCTGTAATTATGGAAGTAAAAAATTTACCTTTTCAAATATTCAAAAATCGTTACTACCATAATTATACGTACACAATAATAATTATTGAATAATATGATACAAACGATAGATCGGGGTAAATTGATGAAATTTTTTTGAAGAACAAGTAGTAGGTAGTAATTAACAGAGGCATAAAATAACTATTTACAATTTATTTGAATAATTTATATGAGAAAAAAAGTAACACGTTATTATAATCGTACATAATCTCTTCTGTTAAGATGGACTTAAAGAGATTTTAGTAGATACTATACGTAACTATATAATGAAATTTACATCCAGGTCAGAGGCTAATCATGTCCAGATAAAAATTTGGACAAAAAATCAGTTGGCTTCTTTTCAACGGTATCCTTGAAGTAATTCATCAGCGTTCCTTTCTGCTTCCACATTTCAACAACTTCTTTCAACTCCATTTGACCCTGGAAGGGTAACGTTTGATTATTATTACAAAACAACGTCCTTCCCAATATATAAAAATACATAAAAAATCTATAACGTGTCTTCCCATTGTCAGTGACAGAGAAATTCAACCTCACCCTGATCACCAGCTGATCTATCGCCCTGATGTCTTGCACTTGAGCATACTTAGTAAACTCTTCGCGAAGCTTTCCTCTACACTGCGCAACGCTCCTTGGAATATCGTACTCCTCGACTGGGGAAACAGAAGGAAACGTTTGTCAACATTTTTGGTAGGTATCAGTTGCGTTTTCATATATCTGAATAGAATTACTGGCGCCGATTATTAATCAACTTATATATGATAAATTATCGCTCATGTTCTTCTATTGCATATACAAAACATAAATATAACATCTCGGAAATATAGGTTAGGTTCTATTTATGTAATCGATAGTATTTTCTATTCAGGGATCAGAATAGTCCGAGTAATTGGAATTCAAGAATCAAATATTTCAAAATTCAAAAGGTAGATCGATGTCAAAGATCGATGGAGCAATAAACTCGAGAAAAATAGAGTTGAGTTATCATGTAACCGTGAGAGAGGTTAAAAAACGGAGATAAACTTTTCGGTTATTAAAGGTGGTGAAAATATTGATTGAGTTAGGAACGTACCGATATAGGGCAATTGACGGTACCATGCTTTGTATAAATTGAGCACTCTCGATCTTGCTTCTCTTTGGTTTATTGATAAAATTGGTCGCACTTGGCGAGTTGCAGTACGTACCGCGGAAGCCATTTTAACGTACTGCCATATTGGGCAGTAATCGTCGTTTCGGTAATTCGCAAAATGCTCACGAGGATCGCTGCTTGTCAGACTTACTGCTAGCGTCAACTCGCGGTTGTATTATCAACTATTTTTCGCACAGTGGGCTGTCTATATCCAGGCGTAATGAATATTAAATTCCTTGCAAGTACTCATATCGACGATTGATGCGGTTTTTCTGATTTACAGCGGAATAGAAAATTGGACGGAATCAAGTCTCTAATATTAGAACAGAGAACTCAATCGTTCATCATCCTGTCTATTCTCAATCTGCATGGTTTTGTATCAAACCGTAAATCGAGTCATAAACGATCCAGGAAAGTTACTCAAACGCCTAGTTCTATGCAACTTGCAGGTCCCATCACACTGCTGCTGTTTCG
Source organism: Ametastegia equiseti (assembly GCA_963989295.1). NCBI lineage: Eukaryota > Metazoa > Arthropoda > Insecta > Hymenoptera > Tenthredinidae > Ametastegia > Ametastegia equiseti. The sequence goes on from OZ022399.1 coordinate 8,612,728, forward strand.
GTTGCATACAACAAAGCGTCGGAGACGAAGTTTCAACTCGCTCGAATAATCTTTGAAATTTTAACTCAAGATCTCATATCTTGCCATTCCCATACTAAAAAACTGAAGAGGAATCGAGAAATACGAATCACCGATTTCTCACTTGCCGAATCGCTTATAACTTCCTTTACTCGGAATAAACGGAATACACGGTGAAAGATTTTTTCAACTTGTCGTTTCTCTGATTTCAGAGAAAAAAGGAAGTTATTTTAATGGAAACTGCAATTTTTTTACTGCGTATTTTTCGTATTCAGTAAAAGATAACGAAACACATGTCCATCTGCATGCATATCAGAATTGTTCAATGAAATATTGACGATATACTGAAAATATTGAAATAGATTCGTTTGGACGTAATCATAATCCTTTTTTGCCTTTTTAGAATTTCTATGCACCCCGTTGGTTGCATCGCGTTCTTCGTGTCGATGTGGATGCAGTGTACTTGGTGATTCAAGACCCTGCAATCATCCCCAGAGGTATTGGGTACACTCGGCTTCCTTCTCATCCTGAAAAATAACCTGCGGCTGGCTGGATCCAGTTACTTCAGTATCCTTCAGCCAACGATCTGTACGGTAAGAGGGCTTGCCCAGAATTCACTACCTTACCCTTCGCAGGGTTTGTGAACCGTCGGTATAACTGCTTGCAACCAGAGATCGGACTACCTTTGGAATTATCTTCAGTTACCAACCGCTGCAGGGTCCACAGCCCTCGAGATCGATGCGTGGGTCGATTAAGATTATTGAGTATCGGTATGAATAACGTGATTCTAAAGTTTCGATTTTCTTTGGGTTTGGTTTAGGTGAAAATTATACTTGACAATAAGAGTGAAGGCAAAGGTAGCGAACCGACAGTAGGACATGCAGAAAAGTGACACAACCCCGTGCACAGTGTAAGGAACGGAGCGTATCACGATGCGTCGCGATTTTTGTTAGATGGCGATACGCTTACTGCAATATAATCGCGTCTCTAATGTTTAATGAACGTCACATAATTGCCCGGCCAATTAGTGTACGTCGTTCAATATTAATCGGCAATTTGAATTCATTTCAATGTGTTTAAAATTTATTGAATACATAATTAATTCCGCATGTTTTGAATATTGAAGCTTGCCAGCGGGCAATTTCAACCCGCGTACATATATACGTAGTGGTATAGTGGACGTTGTTCGCTAACCCGAATCCTTGAGAAGAGAAAATTGAATAATTCGACGAAGCCCGGGTATTGATTAAGTTATAAGCAATAAAGCATGAATTGATTGCATAGGCTCACGATATATAGTCATGCGGGATTTAATTATATTATTATAACCGGTAATAGTAATTGGTAGAAAAATAATTGGCAGGTAAAATTGTAGTACAGGTACAGGTGGATGAGGCAGCCTTTGATCGTATACAATTAGTTGAAACTTCTACGCGCCTACGCGTGAATTTCATTTCATTTTATTATTTCATTCCACGGATACTATAATCAAGATTATTTATTTGTTAACAATATTATAAACCGTTATTATAATATATTGGGTTTGTCAACCAGCCAAGGACGACCTTCTAGCTCCTTTTCACGGGAGATCCACTGTCGCTACAGAAGCATCAATTAAAATTTGTCGGCGTGACGCGTTTCCCGCCGCGGTCGATGCACGGCTGTTTCGCGCGATCTTCTTCGCGCGTTTTTAATTGGATTAGAGAGAGATAGAGCCCCGAAGCGAGCGAGTAGCTGGCTGGCTGGCTGGTTGGTTGGTTGGCTGGTTGGCTGGCTGGCTGGCTGGGCTCCCTCGTCGCTGCCTTGATAAAGCCGACGGGATTGCGTCCGAAAAGTTTTACTAAAAATGCGGTGACGAAATGAAAAGTTCAAATTAACGAGTTATAATTACCCTGTCGCTATTCCGCCTTCAGAAAAAAGAAAAAAAAAAAAACCACTCTGTCCAGTTTTCCTCGAGTACCTACCTAACTCACACCCCCAGAACCCCAGGGGGTACTTTCAGTCTATTCCATCGATTGATCCTCATTACAAATTTTGTTATTGTCCAGTTCTTTCATTTCTAACTGAAGGCTTGAGCCCCAGTCCATGTACTCGAAGATAAGCCAGAGTCAGGCTTGTTTCAATAGTTAAAATTCCATCTTACCGTATCAAATCTTCAATCACTCAATCATATAAAGATATACGGCTACCGTCGTACCTATTGCGCTTGTCAATCTGTGACAGTTAATTAAAAATAGGGAAGTAAGACATTTTTTACTTTCCAAGATACCGCAATAACTTCATCATTTTCTCTTTCTTTCTATTTCTCTTTTTCTCTTTCTAATGATAAAAGAAATATCTTTACAAGAGGAGACATTCGGAGTGTACTGCAGAAGTCGCCTGAGGGTAGGCAAGGTCGGTGGGTATGGGTAGGTAGGGAGGAAGGAAGGAAGGTGGGCACCAGTTCTACTCTTTGGTCTTAGCCTATTTGGTGCCGTGAGGGTGCTGGATGGAGTACATTCATCACAAGTTATTAAACAAGGTAACAAAAGAAGAGCACCAGCGAGCGGGTAAAAAAGACGGTAAGATAGAATCGCCTAACTAGCCTCCATGATGATAGATGGCTGGGATTAAGCGTCATGGAGGCGTCCTCCTTCGTTCTACCATTGCCTCTGCCCTCCTTGCCACCTCCCGGACTGACTTCACGGCACTCCTTGCTCACCATTCCATTCGTTACATAGGAAATAGTTAAGAAAAGGAAGCTGTTTGTTTCAACGAGAATTTGCCAAAGGGTGAAATTAGGGAAATAAGAACTCGACCGTTGTTATCTGCAAATTGTTTTTTACAATCAGAAACTCTCTTATGCGGTGATGGTGGAATTTTGACATGCCTGAATTGAGTTCCGCAGTCCGGCGTCCAGGGGTGGAAGTAAATTAAACCCCGTATTCAACCCGGCGCTGTTCTACTGTAGGGGCAAACTCTTATCAGAGGGAAAACATATTAGCGGTAGGTATTAAATTATGGGCAGCCTGGGGCGAACGTTTCAGTGATACCAACGTAACAAACAGCAGACCGACCCGGGCCTCGAATTAGCCGGGGAGATCATTTCGGGTTTCAGGGATAATTTCATTTGGCAGGACTGCTCGCCTGCCCTCCGGCACCAGGGTTGATGTTTCTATCTCGTCTACATTTTTGCAAATTTCGTGCACCATGTCTCGCGAACTTTGTTATTTTTTTTTCTTTTTTTTTTTTTTTTGGTTTCCTGTTTGTTTCTATCACTCGTTTTGCTTGTTCAGTTTGTTTATTTATTTCCCTTGAACTGCCAGTGGCAAACCGACGCCAATAAAAGTGCTTATCACATAGCTTCTATCGTCCGTCCGCTCGTAATTTATTTCTACGTTTTTTTTTCTCTTTCTCTCTCTCTCTTTTCGTTTTGTATTTTTTTTTTTTTTTTCTCCTGGTCTTCGCAAATTATCTACGACCGTTTTCCCCATGCTCGGGCAGAAACTGTTTACCCTTCGCCCGTTCCCCTATTACAGCTGCGTAGCTTGTTCATTAATTAATTGCTCGGCAGGCAGAGACCGACTGCAGGCTCATCAAAGTTTCACGAAATTATACGCGTGTATGTTGAGGTATGGAGGAATGTGGAAAAATATTTAGAATTGTCGGAAAGGGTAGGTATATAATATAGAAGTGTACATAGGTACGATTTACGAGGATGGTGACAAACGCGTTGATATCCTAAGTCGGTTAAATCGAGATAGTAGTAGAGTTTACTTCGTTTCTGTATAAGGGTTTCGAAAAAGGTGACAAAGACCTAATTCGATTTGTAAGTCGTTCGATTGCGGGACTGATCCCTGGGAATTGGTTGACAAATTCGACCCTCGGACTGTTTGGGGTAAAATAAAGGTGATGCAGGGACACGAATGCCGTCGCCATGTTAACAGCGCTACCCTCCGAATTCTCGCACACTCACGTTGTAATACATGGCTTTGAGGGTGTGAGTTCAGAGAGGGTGACAAACTAAACCGTATAAAGGTAAGCGAGGGCTCGGAATGGATTTGGGCAAAAAATAAGACGATCAGGAGTCGCGAGGGTCCACTCTGTATCTCCCTCTTTCCAACATCCCCCGGATTTCTCTCCGATGCGACTATACTGTTCAACGGATATATGTTAGAAAAACACCACTTTTACCCAACGAATGGCAAAAAAGTAACCACCGACTACTTTTTTTTTTTTTTTTTTTTTTCTCAGCACTCGATTCTTTTCCACGATCCTTTATTCGCGCGAACAAATTGATGACTCACCTTCGTATACGCGATACGGGAATTTCGTACATTTCTAGATACTAATCAGACTTTGATTTTGATTTTTGATTAGAATTTCATGGAGATCCTCATTACGATCCATCGAATATATAGGGTCTCGGTATTATAACTCGAAGGGTTGAACCACAGCGTTGGATGTAACGTCAGCTCTTGTTAGGTGAAGTTGGGTTGGCAGTCGAAATGGGAATCCCTTACGTGTTACTCGCACGAATGGTAATGTATTCACGTTTGTTCGAGAAGTGGCGTTGAAACAATGAACCGACCAACCGCGAAGCCCCGTGCAAATCTCTGGGCTTAACACCCTGAGCGCCCCTTGACGCACCCTTCGTGACCCCCCCGCACAAACCAGACCGCGCGCGAATATAGGGGGTTGGCTGGATTTAGACGCCTACGTTTCCATGGATACCGCGAAGCACGAAATTTCTCTAACCTGTAACTTCTGACGTAGCAAAATTATGAAGGGGAAAAGTCCTCTCCTTTCGAATGACACTTATAGGTAGGTATATCTTTCTCTCTTCATACTGTAGCACAGTACAGCGTGCAGAACGTAGGATGGATCTTGTTTCCCTTCACGATTTACGATCGAAGTTACCAACTTCCCTGAGGTCACTTGCGGTACTGAACTTCAGGGATCGAATACGGTATAAGTATACGAAGTATTGCAGAAATGGGCCATCGGGATGACATTCACTGTACATATAGCGTGTCCGTGGTGTATTATACTCTCACGAAAGGCAATAATTGAATAGCACAGTTCGAAATGATTCTCGATTGAACACGATTGTATGCAGGGATCAGTCCCGATTTAAAGGTCTTCAATTTGCGAAATGAAGAAGAAGCCGGCCGCGGCACAGAACGAAAAACGAAGTAGGTATATAATGATGAGAGAGGAAGAAAGAAGCGATAAAATAAAGTTAAAAAAAAGTTGAAAAAAAAAATAAATAAAAAATACACGAAGAAGAGGATGAAGAGTAATAAGTGAGAGAAGGATGAGTATAGAAAGCGGCAGCTGTTGGCCAAATTAAGTGATCATCTCGTCATCAGCGTCGGTCAGTCCAAGGCCCACCGCAGCCGGTTGAAATTCGACCGAACCTTCATTCGCCGGGAATATCCATCTGCAGACCATGAGGATGGTCGAATGGGCCTGAAATCTCACTGTCTCAGTTTATCTCCGGAGAGTGCAAGGCAGACCTCGTCTTTGGACGAGCGATGCTTTTGGAGGCCGAGAGACTCGCGTGAAATTAGCATCTGAAGCTCGTAAAAGAAGGGCAAAACGAAACTAAAGAAGAACTTACCGCATACATGTATAGGCCCTGCAGACCATCCACGGCCGCGCGGCCTCTTCTCTCGAGTACCCAGAGACAGGCCGCCATCAGGATTTAATAAATACGAACGTTAATCGCCATATTTATGAGCAACTCGACTCGGCCTAGTCTTTCGACCCTGAAAATCTAAACCCTTCGAATTTCGACTCTTTGACCAAAATTATATTACGACAATGAAGAACATGGCCTAGGGGAAAAAAGTTTTTTCCTAATTCTAACCTCAAAATTGCAACTTCGTAGCGATTTTGCGGCTCTTATGGTGAAAAATAATGTCCGTCACTCGTACGTAAGGGCTTTTTGACGAACCTCTCGTTTTGCCAAAAAAGCCCTTCCGTAGTCGTAACAAAATGTACTATTTTTTGTCTTTTCCGTGCAGAAAATTGACAGGATTTTGACTCCCGCGTGGATAGTTTTTTGAGTTTTGAATATTCGTCGATGTTTGTTTGCGGCGAGAAGGTGAGAGAGGAATTTTAAGAAGTATCGCCGTTTATCATAAGAAGCATATAAAGTTGTGTGCGGATGAAGGTGTGGGAATTAATCCAAGATTTGATACTCGAGTGTCGAAAGAAGTGGTAAATCTTATCGAGAATGATAATTTAATAAGACGCATCGAGGTGTATTCGTAGGTATGCGGTCAGCCGAACCTGTGCTTATACTTGCCTATAAGGAATCATCCAGCTTGGTATACGAATGCCCACAAGGGCAGGCTGCCCAGGCTTCTTAAGTCAATAAATTATCATCTCTGGATTAAGAAATACTTAAGGTCCAGGAGGGCTTCGTGTCGTTAACTCTTTGAGTGATGGCACTTTTCGTGCCGACACACGCGGCCTCGTACCTTAGCACGCGGAAATGGCCGACGCGTCGTCCCTTCGGCTGCACGCCACTTGTACCTACGATCTATACACGATTACCATACATATGTATGTATTTAGTTACGTATTAACACATCGCTTTGACTTCGTCCGGACGATAGTTCGACTTAAGGAAATTCCAATAGTATATTGTACATCAAGGGAGGAAGATAGGTGTTTTCTACCCAGTGTGAAGTTTGCTTCACGAGGCGGAGCCGAGGGCATCATAATCACACGAGGTAAGAAAACACCTATCCTCCCTTGATGCATGATATATTTTTTATCACACATGCATGGAAACCGATTTTCCAAGGCTGTTTTTTCAAACTGCGGTGTGTAGTAATGTCTGGTGTATAACGCTCTTTTTAATATGACGCATGCACGGAAAACCCGATTTGCCGCGCTTGGTTCGCGAGAGTAAAATAGCCTTTTGTTTCTCTTGGGTCACAAACGAACTCGCGCATGCGCAAGTCGTGAAGAATTTGTTTTCTTCCCTACAAAAGCGGGAAGAAAATTTTTCTTCCCTATAAAAGCGGGAAGAAAAGGTATATAATAAAATCGAGGGCTATAGGTAGGTCTACGTGCATAATATAGAAAGAGGTGGCGGTCGCGTTTAAGCGGTTGCGTCGAAACGTCTCAATTTGCGAAGGCTTCTGCAGGCCGCAGACTTGTTTTAGATTAGCTCGATTGCCCCGCTAATAGTGTTACGGCACGGGTCGAAAGAAGCGGTAATCTTTTTTACCCACGCGCGCTCCAAGCGCAAACGTGCCCGTTCCTCGAGGTTTGTTTAGCGGCTATTAAACGCTTGCGGTAGAGTGAAAAATCGACCAGCGATACAGTATACCAGCTAAGGCTCTTGTTGAAGAGAACGCGAGTGCGTGAGACCCGCAGTCGATCAATGTCAGATTAACGTTATTCGAAAAATTGAGAAAGCATTACTTTTCCAACTATATATTGTCCCCAAGGTTTTTGCCCCAGTTACTTCTTCTTCTTCTTCTTCTTCTTCTTCACGAAAAGTAAGAAACGAAAGAAAAAAAAAACCAGACAATCAGTCTCTTACGTTTGGCTGGATAAAAGCTTACAATGAAGATTTACGCGAGGGTGGACACCGATGTCACGAAGGGTGCTGCAGGTAGGTGCAAAGGCGAACTGGAAAATAGTCCAAGAATTTTACCTCCACCTTTCTTCTTATTATTTATTTATTTTTTCCTTTCCTCTTTAACTTCGTCTAGGAGCATCTTCTAGCCAGGCGGAACGATAATTCCAGAATCCCATAAACTTAATAAATTTATAGTCCAGTTGCGGCTGTCCACAGTGAAAATGACCAGCGACCACTCGGCTTTCGTATAATTCAAAAATTCAAATTACGTATTCTATTAGGTGCGAGGCGAGCGACCGACATATGGCGGCGTCGGCGTCGGTCTCTAGTGGCGTCTGTAGGCTTGGTAGAGACAGGGGGTGGGGGGAACCCTTGGTTGAAAAGAGATGAAGATAAATAAATAACAGGTACCTTATATTCCATCCTATACACACCTTATAGCTATACATGGCTAAATGAACAGGGTTGACTGCGAGCCAGGGGTAGGCAAAGAAGTATTATAAGAAAATAGGAGAACGGCTAAGGGCTAAGGGTAGGGGATCAGTAGGCCGAGAGGGAATAAGAGGAGGAAGAAATGAGAAAGGGTATATAATAAATTGGCGGTGAGATTATTCTAGACGTGCATTAAGACGTCAAGCGGTGCTGAGCGTCGACTGGGGAATTATTGACCAACGCCTTATATCCTGCGCGGCATTTGCTGCCAGTAAACCCTAAGCTAAGCCAACCACCAAGGGCCGAGGAGAGAAGGGCCCCATGATCGGGGGCCCGTTGGCGCTGAAGGAGGAAATTATGTTCAAGCTAATCAGCGAAGGTGTGAACGGGCCCATCTGAATTCGTTACCGCTCCGAAAACTTCTTCACAGACTAGCGGGATATTTCATCTTTCCTTTCACCAAATGAGAGTAGCCATATTCCTATTTCATTCCGTACCTACGTCTTACACACTTCATTCAATTAACTAGACTCACGCCGTTTCACGTGACCAACACCGCGACCAATGATCTATTTTACGCTTAAAATTCAAACAATAAATAACTAGCCGCGATCCAAACCTGCAACCAATGAAGAAAAATCCAAAAAGGCATCAAAATATGGACTTGATCATGTCTCATCAACGTGTCTTCGAACTTATCAAATGGTCTATTGGACCGTGCAGAAGCTGAAGAGACAATTATGTGGTGGGTTTTGACGTACCCGTAACATCTGCAGCTGTAAACTATAATCTCTGACGAAATCTTTCGGTGCTACGGGTTGTTTTTCAGGGGGGTGTTAACAAGTCATCATCATTCTCCTGTGAAAGAATAATAGAGAATAAAGCTTTGTGTTCACGCGGCCCGAGCAGGGCCCGCACCGGGTCCAAACTAAGGCATGAAGGCAAGGTCTTGGCCAGGTGTTTTGTGGGATAATATATTACTTAACACCCACCAAAACCCCAGTGATGGCGGCAGGGGGTCTGCCGTTATAACACCTAGAGACCAGCCAGCACCTAATCTATTTGGCTCCGTCATTAGGTGGTAACATCATAACCGAACCAAGCATAGATTGGAATCTATGCCACTCTTTTTTTCATCCATGGCTACCATGAAATATGCCATTCGATAAAAATTTCGAGATTTCCACCGGGTAATCTAAAAGACGTGATACAGTTTCACTAGTGACCCTCAATTCATGATTCCCCATGTCGAGCTGGAAAACTTTGCGTAAATTTACCTAATCAAAAGTCCAGAGGTGGGCAGGTCCGCAGAGTCCTGCTACACATGTAGTGATTACACAAAGTCGTTCACCGTAATTACCATAATGAACCGTCAAAAGCGTAATCGTCGCCACCATCTTAATTCGCCTGGAGCACTCCTGGAGTGCACTTGTCAAGTGAGCTCAAGGGTCAGACTCAACTTTTGCGCGCTATTAACTTGTCTACCGCACCTCTTACAGGGCTCTTTGAATTCTTAGCGTCCACCGCTTCGTGGCCGCGGCGTCGCGTCTCTTGCCCCGGGCGATTCTAGCCCGTGTGAGATTGGCGTTTGGCAATTAATCGCCCTGATGCTTCAGAATTATTCTCAAACCAGTGAGAAATCGCCAGGTAATTGTTGACGGTTCCTATAATATGTCCAAATTTCATCGGCATTTTACACACCGGGTTAGCCATCTTGCGATTTCAGATACTTTCCTCCATCCATGCGATTCCACCAAGAAACAAAAAAGAAAAAAAAAAAAAAAAAAGAAAATCGAGCCGCATACCGGTGAAACGATTTCGACTCAACTCGTATGCGTCTTCTCACCTTCTTACAAACTTTTCGAAGATTAAGACGTCCGGGACCACCAGTCGTTCACCGGGTCCCTACACGCCCGCCGCGAGTTTCTCACACCTTGAGCGGCCTACGGTCAAAGGCCTGCGGGGGGTGCGCTCAGGCTTACCGGGGGGTACCATCTCGCAGAGCTCTGAGGTACCTGGCCATAAGGAACACGAGGCTAATTGATACGTAAGATTGTGTTCGTCGTACCTCGTATTCGCCTTTGAGGTTCACCCAGTGCCAAGCGAGGATCAAGGATAAAAGAACGCCGATCGAATTTATTGTGCACGAGATCATTCCGGGTATGTGCACTTGATGATTTACCTCATACCCATGATAGAACCGATTTCGTTTTGGTAAAATTGCTATATTGAATTACGAAAGCCCTTCTATAAAGAATCGCATGATTTGTGAAAAAATGATGTAGTGCGATTCGAGTAAATGAATAAGCGAAAAATCGGCAAAAGGATATAGTTGCGAAAATTTTCGCACGGAAAATAACGGCGAGGATGCTGTATAGGAGAGGAGAGTTGGGCTGGTTAAACTGGCCACGGGAACGTACGGCCGTGGCTGAAGGCGTGGCTTTAAGGTATGATTTAGCGCAGACTGCAGAACCACGCAATTCTTACATGGTGCAGACCATGCGAGAGCTAAACAACGCTGCAGTCTCACTCTAGGGCGTCAACTTTACAGTCGTTTAGTGTTTTACGAGGATTTTATTAAGGCCCCCGGCCCTCGCTTCGGAACTGCTGTAATATGGCTCGATGCCGGGCTGCGCAGCGATCATCCGAAATGCGCACGAGCCGGAGAAGCGGAGAATATAGACGCTTCGCCCTGGACCCATTTGGGAAGGAATAATGATCAATTATTACATCGAATAATGCGATAATCATTTATTCAGAAATTACGGAATGGGGGCCAGATTGAAGTTGCGAATTCCAAAAGTTTCAAACGGTCAAAATTTCGAATTTATTTACAGTTTGGGTCCTTCGGATCTTTAGCTTTTCGGATTTTGAAGCTGTGGTGTTTTTTCATTTGGAGTTTTTTAAATTGGCTACGTATAGACTTCCGGGGAAATATATATTTTCTTGAGTCTGTGAGCCGCGATATCCGAGCCGAAATGCAGCGCCGAATTTGATAGTTTCAGCATCTACCTGAACCTCAAGCTCCTATTTTGAACCTCTAAGTCCTCCATGGTCAAAATTTAGCGCATATTTTAGTACTCATACCATAGATATGAACCTCTTCGAACACTTGTCGACCTTTAAAATCTATTTACGTTCTCTAAGTCCTCCTCAGTCATAATTGAAAACCTTTTTCAATACTCACAGAGCTCGTCGCGATCTAGAATCATTTTAAACTGTTCGCCCTTGAAGTTTTATTTTAAACCTCAGCTAGAGCCCTGGACTTGCAAGATCCTCATCTGACCCTGAAATTATTCTAAATTTTGTCTGGTATCTATGAAAATAAGGATCTAATTAAGATTTCATTTTCATACAAAAATGAACCTCGCTGGACCCCCAAAACCCTCGTAACGATAGAAAATTGATATTCTAAATAGGCGCTAAATTTCGACTGTTGTATTATAAAAATTCGGAATGTCGTCCTTTCGCAGCTTCTTAAATTCGGAATTTTAAACCCGCCCCACGGATGAACTTCGTTGATCTTGTTTCACCCCTTGAACGTTATAAGCTGCATCTTCGAGTTACCCGTAGAACGGATGACGGGCTGTTTGTCTTTGCCTAACCAGCAGCAGGACAGTTTGTACGCGGGTATACCGGTGTGTGGGGTTTTCCAAGATTGCACTTTATCTGCAGTAATTTATCTCTTCAACCAATAACCGTGGATCAGGGTCTGCACTATAGCTATATACATATATATATATATACCCGGAGTCTAGAACTGCCGTCAAGAAGATAGATTTACGAGTGTTCCTGTTTCTCTAATTAAAAGGAAGAAATAACCTAGGCGCGTATCATGGGTGTGTTCAATCGTTTCGTTCGTTATTTATTTATATCTATTTCGTACGTTGCAGCAGCTAGAGCCGAAAATATTCTTTTGAAACAGAGGATACAAGACGCGCGTTTCTCGCCTACCGCAAGAACCCGGCAAGGTTCTCGCTTGGTTTGGGTTTAATTAAAAATTAATCGTTACAAATTAATTTAAATACAAAAAGATGCCGAAGGATACATATATAATCGCGCCGATCCTTAGGTATATCTTTCCCATATATATATATATATATATATATAAGGAAGGAGGATATATATATATATATATATATACCTTATATACTCGTACTACTCCTTCAGCCGCTTATATGTGCGTGTGCGAGAGTCGAGGATAAATGGAGACTCGGAAACCTGCGCGCAGGATCTTAGCTACGGCGTTTGTTGGAGGCGGTTCCCGTTGCGTTAGCCGGTCGTTATACGACTGCAACCGATAATCGAAATCTCTTCTCGATCCGAAACAAAAGAGGAGCGTCGTGACGGGCCACGATGCCGAGAGCTAAAGAGAAGGAAGATGAAAAAAAAAAACAAAAAAGAAAAAGAAAAAACTAAAAACCAAGAAGAAGAAGAAGGAGCTGGAAGTAGGCGTGGCGCCATTGCAACGAACGGGTTCAACTAATTATTAATATCTTATTACCGTCTAGATACTAGTTGGCCTATAGCATAATCGACAAAGTAGATTCAAAAATCGCTTCAATTCACAAAGTACTATTGAAAATCAAAATCGAAAGTCTATTGCTGCGGTGCGCGAAGCAGCCCTTCATACATACGATCGCCTACCTATATTCATATAGTATATAATGCATTGTGTCCTGAATAAAATCTATCGATCGAAAAGCAATTTATTCTTTATTGTAACGATTCTGTTATATACACTCTCGTACGGATACAAACAGTTAGCCATATACAGCATTGCATATAGGTTTTGTAGACGTTAAGTCTAGGCTTTTGGTTCAGTTCGGACGATGATCCAGGTTGGCGTAGGACTGGAAGGCAATTAACACGTCAGCCATATATCATGCTCGCGCATGGATGGGCCACCCTGCCCTCACACCTCTGTCTATCTTTCTGTCTGTCTGCCCCTACCGGCTATATCTTTCACATTCATACGTATGTACCTATCCATATATTGTATTCCGATCTACAATACACTGCATCCCCCCCCCCCTACTGCACATTCACACCCTAGTTGTAGGAATACGAGAACATTTCCCGACAATGATTTTTTTTGGTTTTTTTTTTTTTTTAAAGTTACAGTGAGACTTCCCAATGGTATACAAAAAATAAAATTACAAAAAAATAGTGATAATATTGTACAAAAATTTACATGAAGTCTTGTAACTAAAGTTGGGTTGTAGTGTATGTATATAGGTTCGTAAGTTGTTAATTATAGACATTAATTAAGGTGTGAACTCGAGTTGACTGCGAAGGTGCTGGAAGAAGAAGTCAAAAAATAAGAAGAAGACGAAGAAGAAGAAGAAGAAGAAGAAGAAGAAGAGGTAGAAGAAGAAGAAGAAGAAGAAGAAGGCCTCGTCAACAATTTGGGCCCAAGAACCGGGGAAGGTGTCGGTCGTAATCATTTATTATCTGAAGATTGAATTTCTCCTACGGTCCACCAGGTTTAATTAAAATATCGTTACGAGTAGGCGTGGGGGCCTCTGGGTACGAGAGTTTTGGTCTCGTTCGTCTATTTTCTGTTCTTTAGCTCCCATTCCTTATACCTGATACTTTTTTTTGTTATCATTTTATTTTCTCACTTAATTTTCGTTCCCGACTTGCGATCTCTTTATCTCTCGTTATATAGTTTTAACCCGGCCGGCTATATCAATGTGCAGAAAACTGACAATTAACAACCTGCGCAAAGTTCAATGTTATACTTCAATTCAGGTTATATCCTCTTCTGCAATGACCGGTTAACTTGTTACGTATAGCTATCTCTTCGCTGCACCTGTCCGGCTCCGACTTACCTTCTATAATTATTTCTTCACCGCTGAAGATGAAGCCGAAGCCGAAGAAGAAGAAGAAGAAGAAGAAGAATAACAAGAATAAGAAGAAGTAGGCGCGGCGAATATATATCGATGCAAGTTCACTAGTTATTGTCTAATTACATTTTCACCTGGTCATTTTATACTACCCATGAATATATACTATACATATCTCTTTCTGCGTTATTTTCACTCGTTTTATTCTGAAATAATACGATGGGTCCGCGGAATAATCAGCTATCTCAAATTTCGGTGGAAGAAGTAGAGTGACTCTGAAACCGCTCTGTAGCGTTATTGACTTGCCATGCAACTACAGAACGATTTTAGTGTCGCTCGCGAGATAGCTGCTTCTTCCAACAAAATTTGAGATAGCTGCTCTTTCAAGCAGAACTTGAGATAGCTGGCTATTCCTTGGACCCATCGATATACGGTAATTATTTCACTGGCACATCACAATCTGTGTAATTACCTATATGCAATGAGTTTGATCTACCATACGTACGCGTTTAAGTTATCGGCCGGTTAATAAAATTTAGGAAAATTTCGCGCCGAGTTGGAGATGGAAAAGAACTTTCTTTCACCTCCTTATTCGAGTAGAATTAATCGATTGGTTATCCTGGCTTCGTCGATGGTGGTGGTGGGTAATTGATTAATTTAGTTTCGTGTCACCTGCTGTCCACCGTGACTTTTGGGTCGATGACTCGATAGCGGAAGACCCATCTCTTTCCGTATAATTCAATTTTTCAAGTGACTAAGCTGAAACTGCCAAACTGCCGAAACGACTCGGTCAGGCCGGTCGTACTACCTATTGGTATAGAGTCCAGTCAAGGCGTGGTGTTGAAATTAATAACGAACCGCTTGACGGCTCAATTTAGTCCTGTCCCATCGCGCGGTTTTTTTCACTCGCTCCTTGTTCTGCTTTCCGAACGTGTTTTCACTTATTTTTCCTTCTCTTTTTTACCTTATTTTTCTTTTTCTTTTTATTTTTCTACCACTCCTTTCCCCGCCCCTGCTCAGGTAAAAAAGGAAATTGAATTAGCTCCGCTTTTGTCCGATTCGTGGAAACGCCGATATATTAATCTATTTCACAAAGTATAAGTTTCTATCTCTTTTCGTTTTCATATACCGTATAATATCCTTTCCATTCTTGGCAACTCGTCGTTTTCAATGTTCACGCGGAATTCCGCACTCTGAATTTCGTTTTTTAGCCTCAGAGGATATGTAATCCGGTTGTCAGTTTATCGACTTCGTTTCCTTTTAGTATCCCAAACGCCACCTAGCTGAGGAGAGAGTCCATTTTTTATTTTTTTTTCAAAGTCATTTCATTTCAAAATTCTTTCTCAAGTCAATTTATTTCCAAAATTCTTTCGATAAATTGAAATTTGCTTCAATCTACGCCGAAAAGCGTCACCGAGGATAGCGTGGCAGCTGTAACTCGATCTAAACTGACCTAATTCGATTATTCTACCAAACTCAATCCTCGGCAAGTAAACTGGCGCGTAATAATAAGTGGTAACACTAGAACACGACGTTAGTGCGTCGTATGATGACGTGAAGATAAATGCGCAACTGATGACGGTGCGATAAATTGACGATCAGTGTTTTCGAGTTTATAGTTGATTTTGTTAACCGGTCTATTAACCGACTGACTTATACCTCTTTCCATCCAGCTCCCGTTTACAAGTATATGAGCGTCTATATACTTTATACCAGAGCTTTTCTAAGGCTGATTCATTAGTTAGTTCAAAAATAAATAACTATATATCGACGCCCGATACGAATAAGAGCACGTTTCAAATTCCGCATGGAAAAAATCACATTTCCGATTCTGGGTGTAAAAGAGCACATTTCACATTGAGAATGAAAAAGTGCACATTTTTGATTGACTCGAATACTAGCAAGTTTCGGATACACTCGAAAACTATCACAATTCAGTTCAGAGCGAATATTAGCTATTGTCACAGGCTGGTTCATTATGAAAATTGGAAATTGAAAAACTTCATTCAGTCTTATCAATCATGTTTATAATGATAGCTATTCAACAAAACTATTGACTTTGAATAATATACTACAGTATGTAGACTCGTAGAAATTGAGAGAAAAAAAAACAAACAATAACTAAATATTGCATCTATTATGTCGATTTATAGTGAGTACATTTTTCATTAACAAACAAAACAATATGCGTTTAATAAAAAATTATTGCACTCCGACCTGAATTGTGTTAGTTTTCGAGTGAATCCGAAACGTGCTAGTCTTTGAGTCAATCTGAAAAGTGCTCTTCTTCAGCCGGTATCTGAAATATGCTCTTTTTCACGCGGCATCTAAACTGTGCTCTTTTCCATCCAGAATCTGAAACGTGCTCTTATTCGTATCGTGCGTCGATATAAATCATCGTCGTACTGCCGAGATCCAGTATTGTGGGCGATCTTCGCACCTTGAGAGACATTTTTTATTTCAATTTTTTGCATAAATAAATACTTCCTACGTATAGATAAGACGTGACCGTTCGCGTGTTTCCGCAACTCAATTGCAAATATACACTATACGTCGATCGAGTTAGCGCTAAAGTTATAAAACTACAGGGATCGACGAGAAAATGATGAAATAACGTATCTATGGGTGATTTGACAAGAAAAATTTCACCCAACGGTAAACGTTCAGGGTATGAAAATAAAAAAAAAAAAGAGAAAAAAAAATCGAAAAAGATAGAGAAAGACTGACCAGTATGGGTACAAACTGACAGATAAATTTGTACATTAACGGGAATAGCGGCATTCGAAACAATCGACCATTAAATGGAATAGTCCCGTTGCAAATAATAACTCCCAATAATCGTCCAGAGCGTTTGCTGTATATATATATATATATATACAGAGAGGAGATCCTGCCGAGCTTCCAGTCTATAGACAAAACGTTTTCGAATTGTGGGGGTTTGCGTTGCACAGTTATATATACCCGATCTATATACATATACGGAGATATCTAGCCCCTGTTAGTACATATGGCTATGTGTGTGTATAATACCGAATACGAGAAATGGTCTGGGGACGAGTAGTAGGTAAACCGTATAGTAACCTGCATCGTGGGACGGGATGGAAACAAGCGCGCATCGGTAATGAGAGGCCAATTAGAACACCCCGCGCCGATGAAATTACCTCTAACGTTCGAAATTCAAACCGAGCTGCCGTTGGTTGGCGTGCCGTTACCCGTAATGCCCTCGGGCACGCGAACAGCTTCTGTGCTTTTATACTATAGTATATCGAGTTAAGTTGCTCCCGGATTTTTATTAGGTACACCATATATATATAATACACAATGATGTGCCCTGCCCAGAACCAAAAGCTTTTGCTCGTTTCACTGCCAGCCCGTTATATTATCCAATCCTGCGAGCTAAAGGATAATTCATAGATTTTGGTAGTCGGTGCGGTTCTAGACAACGAAAGCTCTCGCCTCAAAGAATAATTTAGACAAATTTTTCAGGAGCGAGTCTAACCATGACAGCTGATTTAAATGAAAACATGCGCTGTGTGCGAGGTTAGGTATATGTTATATAGGTATATCACTCGCACGTGATTTACCTAAACGGGATAAAACAATTTTCTCCTGGTTCCTCTGAGAAACACCGGACGTTGCATGTCAACCCGACCCGTAATCATGTTATAATATAATAATACCAGAGAACGGACCCAATTTTCCGAGCAACCTTACTACACAAACCCGAAGTATCATTTTTTACCATCCCATACTAATAATTGGCCGTATTCTTTCTCTTGCCTATACATATTATAACTCGTCTAATAGAAATAGGTAAGAGGTAACAGAGAGAATAAGGCCTTCGTAGGTTGCAGCCTGGGATAATTGGACGGATTCTATTAGACCCACCCTAGGGGCATAGGGCCCATTTGATTTACAACACGCGGTGGCGAATCCAGAAAAAAAAAATATATATAACGCCGTGACTTGATCAAAATCCTTGCAGTATCAACCGATCGAGTTACTTACCGCACCTTACCGAGGGAAAAAAACAAAAAGAAAAAAAATCGCCAGTTCTCATTTGCCATCGGGGGAAAAAAATAAAAATAAATAAAATCCAGAACTCGGTGGTAACGATATAGATTTTTCTGAAGCTTAATATAATGGCTAAGCTAAATCCACGCCAAGCCGGTCGATCCTAATATAGACATTCTGTTAGCTCTGGTCCAGCAGCCCGTTCGACAGCTGTTCCCAGTACGTCGGTATGGTCGCCATTTTAATTGAAAAAAGTCCCGTGGAGGCTGGGGGCATCAATTTGGCCGATTATCCTCCACGCCAAGGCCCGTTGCGTTCTAAGGCTGGTGGTAGGTCGAAACAGGACAGAAAACCTACTATAGATTACCGGGCCTGTTATTATGCCGGAGCGGAGGTTTTTTCGGGACTAAAAATTGGTTTTTAATGCAGGGTTCGTCGCTTTCTTCTTCTTCTTCTGCCCCGAGGGGCCCCCTGCCGATAATAACTATATTACTATGTCCTACGGGATCCGCTATACTTTCGACTACATAAAACTATCGCGTCTATCCCATCGCAGGTCCTAAGAAGCCGAGTCACTCGCTTACTTGCAGGTAAGGTTATACCCATATGATGGGTACATTATATTCAGCAGGAGTAAATGCAAAAGGACGAACAACTGCATCGTTGTTACTTTTACTGCATCCAGAATATCGGTAACAAGCTTGAAATTACAAAGAGAATTTATCCCCGTTGAATTTCAAACTTGTTTTTATCTACAAGTTTAGACGGTTTTTCACTTATTTATTATACGATTTGCATTACTTTGGCGCAAAGGGAGCTACGTTGATCTGCACACTCTTATAACGTGGAAAAAAAAGTCTAGGTATAAAATACCTGGAATATTGAGGCGTGATGATCGAAGGCCGCAAACTGGAAATTTTATTTGCAAATAACTGAACGCCAGTATAGTATAGAGTTGGGAAGAACTGAGCTCTTTACTTTTTAGTAACACTCCGTGACTATATGCATTTGCTGTTACTGATAAGTATCTCGACGGTGGTTCGAGATTACAGAATGAACCAGCTCCAGCACCGCGTATTGCTTCGGGTAACAGTGCAACGTGTACATACATACAGTATACGATTCATTGGTATTTGTATATATATATATATATATATAATGTGTACTTGAATGTGGAGATACCCTATGTACTACATACAACGTGATATAAACCCGTGTGTAGAGGAGGAGCCGGTATACCTTCTCGTTTCTACTGCAGCATCAATACGTAGGTACGTGTATAGCAGTAGGTAAGTTCATGGCGGCCAGATGGAGTAAATCCAAGTTTTACGAGGCGGCACCGCCTCTTCCTCGCGCCCTCTGAAGCCCTCCGGAGCCCTCCCGAAGCCCGAAGGTACCCAAGGCTCAAGGTAGATGTATATATACATGTATATATATATATATATATGCACGAGAAGAACCAGGGAACCATACCTTTGCCTTTACCTTTGCTGAAGAACACAGCCTTCGAAGGTACGAGGTCGCGGCTCTTAACTCTCATCATAAATCGTACACCAAACAACTGACGCCGCTGTCCATATCAAGTCAGATTCTTGTTGGATCTGCAGGGCTGAAGGGTAATGGCCACGATAGAGGTCTTAGAGGGTTGTGAAGAAAAAAGGACAGAAATGTTACTCTGCATGGTATCCAAAGCTGTAATAACCCAAATGGTACCTTTATAGTCTCTATGTACTTACCTACTTGACTTGCAATCGAATGGCAATCATACTCGAACACTTTGCGAAACTGAGCAGCTGGGTCACGTACCTATCATTGCGGTCTGACCAATCAATTTGCCATTCTGTTTGATCATGCATTTCGAACTAACAGAGATACACCATCATCAAGTACCTACAAGTAGTCGGTTTGTAAACGGTTCCAGATATCCGATTGTTGAGGTTCGAAGTACGAATTATAATGAATCGTATACGATTTTCTCTGATTGGAATACCACGACTCTACAACGGGATGTATTTAGACTTGTTCCAGGGTCTTTTTCGCTTCTAGACTGTAAAAGCAACAAATCCTGTTTAAAGGACTCTGAGGTACTTGGCTTTGACGTAGGTGGTACTCGGCTCAGGTCCTGGGGTGGTTTATTATTTTTTCTTATTTATATTATCTGGTATCTATCCGCACGTACGTGAAATAAAATTTGGTAATAAAATTTGTTCCCGCCAGTTAGGGAGGCTAAGGCTTGCCAAAAGCGGCTATTAATTTTTTATCTTTCATCTCAGCTCCGGGCGGAGGAGAAGTTTTCAATATCTATAAGAGGCCGTAAAATCCTCATCTTGGCTCGCAAGACTCCCGAAGCATGCCGCATTATGCATGTATATTAAGTTCGGCTTTTATTATTATTTATTATATGCATCTCAACGATCTAAATGTAGAAACGCATTACATTATCCAACAGAGCAAAACGTTTCGGAGAATCGCATGATCCATCCCCGTATTAGACCCCCTTACTATTTCATATACAGTCCAATTATGGAATCAATCGATCAATCTCAAAAGGGAACTGTCACAAGTCGTAGGTATATCCAGACAGCCGCGAATCGAATAATTGTCTAATTGTGTCAATCGAAGACACCGATCATTCGAACAGTTAAAAAAATCGATCAAAGATCGAGTGTATCGTAAACCCTCGAGCTACTGACATTATAGCAAGTTTCACTCCGATCGAGGGTATTAATAATCAATATGAATTCGTGCGAACGAGGCTGTCGATCAGAGCTAACTACAGCTTACAATGATCTCTGGGGGTCGGGTTGGTTTCTAATCAAAATATGAGATCAGGGAAGCGATTGTGTAACTCTGAACGATATCGTTAACTTCAACTGTTATCGTTAACTTACGTCGCCTAGCGACGAAACCGGCGCGGGACGGTCTCCGATTGGCCGCGCCGTAACCGATCAACAATCTCCCTGCTGAGTTAACGATAACAGTTGAAGTTAACGATATCGCTAAAAGTTACACAATCGCTTCCCTGGTTTCGATCTCGTTTAAATCTTGTTCAGAAACGCGTTAGCGCTGGCTCCGGTCGGTTTATGTGTAAACTTACAACTGTGAGCGTAGCTAATATTTAATCGAGATTCTTCAGCCTTATACTTCATGGTGGTTGTGTGTAGGCGGTCGGGATCGAGTAGTCGGTTAAAATCGGGCCCAAAGGCCCACGGGACTTCAGGACCAGTACGGGACCACGCGGGACCCATACGGGACCGCGCGCGAGATGCGACGGACAGATAGTCGATACCTCTGGGAAATATCGCGGGTATCGACTATCGAGACGAACAATCAGCCCTAAATGGTTTATGCGAGCAGTTGAACTTTAACCTCGAGTAATAACCGGCGCAGCATCTGCCTCTTGATCTATTGGATTGGATCAACTTACACCTTGCTCTTTGGTCCTTTCGATTCCTTATATAGAACTGATCACGAAATTGTAATAGCGATCGCCAAGGCACGCTCATTGTTTAGATTCAAACTCATTTTAATCTATGAATTTTCGTTGAGTCAATCGTTATTGTATTCACCAACAGAAGAACAACCGTAGCTTGTCTTTCCTCTTAAGGATTTAGTTACGGTTAAAAAATATCTTCCAGAATTGATAGTATATTGGTACCAACTTTTTGCCACACATTTGTACATCTAACAACAATTAGACTACGAAAAAAAAGTCTAACATTTTCTGTACAAGCTTAAGATTCGAGAGGAAGCACCAAAAAGGACTCAAAACAGCCCTTCGCTAGAAATGGAACTGGTGATGAAATACTTAAGATACAGCAATGTCCATTTTTTTTTTTTGCATCAGAGAGACATAACTGAAAGATTCACGTGAGGAATTTGTTATACAGTTGAAAAAAATTCAAGAAATTGATTTTTTTTACACGTTTTTCACCAAAAAAGGCACTTTTAACCGGAACTATACATCCTTAATTGTTGTATTCCATTAGATGTTAGGTTTCAGATACTGATTATTGTCATGCAAGGTTTAATTTTGACAAGTAGTGGATTCGGAGCCTTTTTGGATACGCCATTTCATCCATAGGTCAATCGTGCGAAAAACGAAAGCACCAAAAGTTTGGACACAATGTGTGCACGCGAAACATATCGTGCTTGCGCGACTTGAAACTCTTTAGTTTCAGCTGTATAATTCGTTAATCAACAGGCTTTTAATTACCAAACTAGTTTACAGAGTTTCACAGCTTGTTCGCATCCGCTTCGATGCAAGTTTTAAAGACTTTTCACTATGCAAAGTATGCATTAACGGTCGAATAGATTATCAGGTTTTAATTTTTCTTTAAGGAATTTAAATACACTTACCAAAGTTTCAAACTCATCCTGAAACCGTAGCACTTTGCAGACTCCCCATCTATGTAAGAAAAAAAAAGCTTAAGGGCTAAAACATGTGCGCGTTCTTCAAAGTCGAGTATAAGAAAAATGAACATTTTTCACACTTTCGATCGATCTGGTTCGTCAAATCGGTTGCTAATCCGAAACGCAATGTCTTCCGAATGATTCAGAGCCAAGAATCTTTGAGCACAGAGGTGTTTGTCCTCATTTACATCAATCTCGTACGTTATGGATGGTTGTTTTATGTTTAGTCTTGGTTTTCAAGCCGTGCAAACCGCAGGCTCTGGACGTTCAGTGGTTGGTGTATAAGTTAATTGAATCACGGCGTTAACGCGTTGGGCCATTGAAGGCGAACGAGATGATTTTACAAAGGCTGAAAGGCAATCTCAGCCACGTCGTCGTTTGAAAAGCGAGAACATTA
Organism: Ametastegia equiseti; assembly: GCA_963989295.1. NCBI lineage: Eukaryota > Metazoa > Arthropoda > Insecta > Hymenoptera > Tenthredinidae > Ametastegia > Ametastegia equiseti. Next base: position 8,635,433 of record OZ022399.1, read on the forward strand.
ATATCTTCATTCTGCGTGGACAAAAGCACGAGGGTATACATTAAGTGGGAGTAAGAAATAATCGTCCATTAATTGAGTCCTCTTCGCGGTGGGACTTATATATACCTACTTGGGCCTGTGCAGTTTACCTGCAGGACGTACCTCGGAGTTGGGACCAACGCGAGAGGCTAATGTTATTGTGACTTGCAAGACACAATGGCCCTTTGTTGGAACGTTCATGCCTGTACGCATTAAACGACGTACCTACGTACGCTATCGTAAATGCAAACAGTCAAACCGTTGCGTTTCTGCAGCGACCGTGCAATTGCTGGCTAAAGTGCAAATCTCGCGCGATTCTCGATCCTTGGACTGATCATTCGATACAGTACTATAAATGCCATTTACCCAATTCACCGCGTAGACGCCGTTATATTGCCATTTCCCTGATGACGAGAAATTCGCATCGCACATTCTTTACCAATTTCACATTCATTGTAGTCAAGAATTCGAGTCAAAATCTCTGCGATTTGCGGCGAAAATCATTCGCAAAAATTCGCCAAAGGCCAAATAAGCGACAGATCGTGGTAAATTACGCCGATAACGAAACTTGCGACTTTTGTTGAAAAATTTGCTCAAGATCACGAAGGGGTTGCGTGACGAACGTACAGGGATAGAATCAAGCACCTTTCACACCCTGGGCAATCCAGAAATGCATATTACTGTGCAAGAATTTTCTTCTATGATCTGTTCTTCTTCCAAATTCAAGTGTGTCAGGCAACGATAATGACTGATGCGTAGATTATCGCAGTCAGAATTGATTGGGACCAATTATACAGAAAATTGCCATCGGATTAGCTGCTTGAAATATGAACTCCAAAAACGCTAAGGTATATTTTGATCTAGCCACTGGACTATGAGGATCAGGATTTCGTTGATCTGTACCTACTCTACACTTCACGCATCGTTCAATTACTTCACATCATTTCAGTCATGCTCTTTGAATTTTATGGCCATTTTGGAGGCATAAAAATATCTACATATATGATAGAATGAATCTCTAGGAGTAACGCGTCTCTAACAATAACCGAGCTCGTAAACCGCGTCGAGTTACCTCATGGGCTGATTGTTCTAGCTTTCTGTTGGAATTGCAGATGCAAGTTGCAGGGCATCGCGACGCGACGAGATCCTTTCTCAAACGGGTTAAATTATATGGACAAAAGAAACGAGCTCTGAAAAAGGTTTAGCTATTCGGCTCGTTTACCCGAAATTAAAATTACTCTCGCGAGAGTTTTTCACCGGGAAATGAGATTTTTTTTTTTCTTTTTTTCTTATTTTTTTTTTTCTTTTTTTTCTTCTTTTAACTGCATAAAGTAATGGGGAGTATGGCGGAAAATAAATAGAAACATGTTTTATATCGTATAGTTTGAGAATAAATTAATATATTTAGAATGGATATACAGTACTTTTTTTTTTGTTTGTTGCGCAGGTCATTTATGGCATCTTAATACGCGAGCCAATTATGATAATCGTCAAATTTCATCCTCGATAACTATTTAGGAATAATAGTACGTTGATATATTTTTGTTTTTGTTTTTTTTTTCTTTATCTAGCCCGCTCTAGTAGACCTAGACAGTACATGTTTATAATTTAAGGTATATATATTTACAATTCGAGACCGCTTTTGCTATTGCTTTAAATTATATTTTCAAATTCGAACACTAGGTATTTTAATTGAAGTTTGCTTTTCAGTTTAATTAGCTCATTCATGTATATATATTTATTTATATTTATATGTATAAGGTTTACCTATGTTTCTACACTATTTACATTAAATACAATTTTTCGCGGCAAACGTTCGCGAATAGTGTTTGAAAAAAAAAAATTATAATAAATAAACAAAAGAAAAAAAAAAACCTTTTTAATATCTAGTATATATTTCTAATACGAGTACTTCGCGCGGGAAACACGTTATTGCACATTTTACATATACAAATAATTCGATTACTATAAACTCGATACATCGATTATTTATTCACAGTCTGTCATTATTATTATGTATATAATTCAGCCTCCGATAGATCCACATATTACATTGAAAATCAGTACCTACAATATACTTATGTAATCTAGATACTCACGTATCAATTCAGTCAAATATAGACGGCCGCGTATATATATATATATCGATTTCGAGGCTGAAACCGAAAACTTTCTAAGATTTATAAATCAAATCATCATCATCAGATCATTAAATACGGATTTGGATATGTCGGAAGTGATATCATTATACCTATTTATCCTATTTAACAATTATTCACCAAATCTTAACAAATTCATTATCACCATCATCATCATCATCATCATCATCATCATCATCATCATCACTGTTCGTAATCGCTGCACTACGTAGTTGATGGTGACGTTGGTAGAGATAACGGTGAGGTAGGCGACGAGGTGCCATTATTCGGTGTCGTTGAACGATTGTTGTTGTTGTTAGTGTTATTATTATTACTATTATCGTTATTGTTATTATTATTATTGTTATTATTATTATTACTACTGTTATTATTGTTATTGTTCACTCGCGGACTCTGTACACCTGGAGTTGCCGATCGATTATTACCAAGGAGACTGTCGATCGAAAATGGATTCAGCCTTTTTCTTTCCTCGCGTCCTTTTACCGATAAGTCTATACTGCTACTTTGAACCTCTTCATCGGCGCTTCTATCCTCTTGAAGATGATTTGAGGATGAGTTAAATCCAGCGCTACCGAGGCTAACCAGTTCTCGTCTTCGTTCTAAAAGACTTAATCCCCAGTGTTGGATTCCTTGTTGATGATTTAGGTTACGGTTTAGATTTAAACCGTTTGGATTGTGAGCGTGACTTCCGGGGTGAAGTCGCCTTGAGTCGATGTCTCCTGGCCTGGGAAGACACTCACCGTCTATCGAACCGTCGGCCGCTGAATCAACCCGTTCGCTTCCGCTCTCACTGCACGAATCTAGACCACCAACTACGTCAATTTCTTCGTTTACGTCATTTCCAGAACCGGATACACTACCCTCTGGATTTCCTAGGTGACCAAATGATCCGCTTATCTGACCCAAGGATCCTCCGGCTGATGCCGCTGCGCTACGAGACTCCCATTCTGCTCTTAATGTCGAAAGGTCTACTGAGATTCCCTGAAACAATGAATGTAAAAGAACGTTTTTCAAAATGTCGAGGACTTCAGTGTTGGTGTTTTTTTTTTATTTTCAGTAGACCAGTATGTCCTAGTTGGAAAGATTCAGCATACTAGTCCAAATTCGTTTCATTTTTTCAACTGAGATTTGAGGAAACTGAGATTTCAAGATTCCTGGACACTATTCTATTCTCGCACTTTTGAGGAAATATTTCTTTCTATTAAGGTCTTGTGAACCGGACGTGAAAACTGACCGGCTAAACCGAGATGTGGAGAAAATAAAAGACCCTGTACCGAGACCGGTGCAGGCAATTAATTAACCCTGGAGAACCAGTTTTTCCAAGGATTATTGAAACTGGATTCGCTTTAGGCTGGAGGTGATCATTGGAGGCTTTTCGCTGTAGCTACCGAAATACTCTTCATAAAAATGTATCGAATTTTGAGTGTGGATGTTAACTTATTTCATTTCCTTACCTTTGCGGCTAATTTCCGTTGCTGTCTTTCAAGAGCTTTCAATAATTTCTTCTGTCTCCTTTCGCGCTCCTTTCGTCGAAGTTCTTCCGGAGGAATCGGTTCACCGCTGCAACTTTGGGGATGAGCATTATGCGCGGGTCGACCAGGGCCCTTTTTCGTATGCTCCTTCTTCCTCCACTTTGCTCTACGGTTCTGAAACCAGACCTGAAACAAAATCGTAAAAAATCCTTAAATCCTGAAACGAATTTTCGGATCCGATCGGTAAGGATCGCAATCACCCCCAAATACGCCAATGAATCATTAAATCCTCTCCACCTCTAGGGCATAATTTCCAAAGTCAGGAATCTTTGTTGCATTAGAAAAATCTAAATCGAATTGGACAAAAGAAGAACAACCAGAGAACGCGAGAACGGCTCGGAAATCGGCATTCGTTTAGGGTCAACACCGGCGTCTACTGACGGTCGTTAAGTCACAGGATATCTTCGTTCAGGTTAGGTTAGGATGTGAGTAGGATTGGTGCGGTTATACACGATGAAGACATCAAGTTGTGGGGGTGACCGCGGGCGGTAAGTGGCGCTGTTGCACGCGAAGCTCAGATCAATAGACTCTGGTTTCTCTTAGCTTGCTCTTATACCTACTACTACTACTACTACTACTACTACTACTCTCTCGAGCGAGAAACTTCTGGGGCCGTAACTTCATCGCTAACAGTGTTTTACACACACTCCGGTTCTTCAAGCTAATGAGAAAATTTCTATGTGATTCTAATTACCGGGGGAAGGACGGGGGGGGGGGGGGGGGGGGGGGGGGGAGGGGGGCTCCAAATTAACCCTGGCCAAGCTTTTGGCACTTAATTTCTGACTGCCGTGTACAGCAGCATTACAACAGGACTCACAGAGCTTTTGAGCTTAATAAAGTTATTTCGTTTCAGCGGTTCGAAATCCACTACACACCCGATCTTCCGCCTTGATACCCGAGCTAATTTCACTATTTTATTTCTCACCCTTATGTATTCTAAGCTTATAGTCTTTGATACCTCGCGCCAATGCAGGGTTTGTGCTTTTTTCATGCTCGAAACAAACCATAGCTAATTTATTTTAATGATATCCGCACGCGCGAAGTAGTTACACGTTTATACACCTACGCGGGTATAACCTATGAGAGGACCATGGATTACGGATCAGTGCACTGTCTTCAGGGCTGACCATAGGCGTCCGGTACCAGCTTTACCGATCATTCAACTTCTTCTTTCAACGCTGAGCAATAACCCCGTATACCATGACCAGAAGGGTGCAGAAATAAATACTTTAAAGTATACCTATGTGTATATGTGTATATAACGTTACGGGAGTTCGAGAGACAGCGGAGGGTTATGCGTCGGTCAATTTCACGCCCGGATGATCGCACCATAGTCGTAGCCCGAGGCCCGTGAAGTTTCATCCTTACGTACGGTCTCGTCTGTCGGTCCTAGATATATTTACGCTCTATGGAATATTTATATAGGTATTAACAGGACGTGCTGACTGCAGGAGGATGCAGGATCGTCTGAGGGGAAGACATTTTCTATATTGGGGAAAGGTGGGGCGCCATGGACACCTTAACGCAGAATCACGATTGCTACGACTTTCAATTCATAACTACATTGGTCATATTATGTATTTTGATTAACGAAATTTAGTCGCGAAAGGATCTGACGGAGACCGATTAAGGATATGATGCGGGTCTCAAAGTGACGAATATGATAAAACATGATCAATACAGACTTAATGTAAAAAAGTGGTTCTGAGATCGGACGAAAGACAAGTTCGAAAAATTGGTCATATTCTAAAAAATCACACATTTTTCAAGGCTGTCCGTTGCAGGGTGGGATTGAAGTCCCAACTTCCAAATTCTAAAAGTTCCGAATATAGTCACAATTGCAAATTCATTTCAGACGCGATTCTGAGTTTCTAGAAATGTTAGAGTTCAGAATTTGGAAGTTCCGAAAGGTCGGAATTCGATCAGCTCAAAGATCCGAAAGTTAGAAACTCAGAATGTCCGAAAAATCCTTAAATTCAGGGAAAGCTCATGACAATTAAGCTGTATAAAATAAACTACGTTGCATGCACGAATTCTGCAAATCAGAGTTTTGTATCCTTCCGGATCTTCATAGCTTTTAGAATTTTAACCCTTCGGTGTTTTTCGATTCAAATTTTTTCAAATTGGCTTCGTCGACTTTTAGAGAAATCATTTTTCTAAAAACTGTGAATTGGTAGTAGAAAAATTCAGAATTTTAATCCCACCCTCCGTTTCCTCCTACCTTTTCCTATACAAATATTTTTCCTCTTACATATCATAATGTAAGGTGGTGGTGCGTTGAAATCTGTTTTGTAAAAAGCTTGACAGGTTTGTTTGGTGTGCAGTATGTCCTCGATATTAATGGATGTAAAATATTAGAACGATGTCATATCTGTCAGTTTAGCCACACTTTTATAATTCCCGGGGTTGGACCGCGTGACGGATAAACAGAGGACAGACATAGATCGGTATAGATAAGAGACTGCAGTCGGCTGCAACATAGTCATAGACATCGTTTAGGGCTACGTTCGTTGATTAGATAAAACATATAACGAAATAGTAGATCCCGACAAGCATCAACGAATTTCAAAACTCGTTTGACTAAACGTGTTCAACCGATAATGAAGATGTTCTTATCGGGTGTCGAGCAGTTGGCGGGTGTCCCTGTCTGTCAGCGACTGGAATCAAGGATTTTTGTTTTCTTTTTTTTCTCTAACTAAACGGGGGAGTGTCGGATGTCGACGTGGTGACACTTTCAAATGCATCTACATCTATATATACATATATATACTTGCAGGGAAAAAAAATGAGGGAATCGCTTAGACAAAATCGCCACGGTTTCTTTATTCCAAGTTCGAAGGGACCCGGAACAGATGGGATAACTGCCCACTGGGGAAACGGGGGTCGAAGGTTATAGAAAGCGGCTATCCACCCTCGCTGGCGTCTCTACGGTATATATATTCCCTTCGCTGTTGGGCGTCAGCGAAGGACCACGTCACACTCGCGACCCTTAACGGACCCGAGTCCGTATAGTCACTTTAAATTCACGCCTATCGGTCCTCTTGATCTTTCGACTCCTGGGATCTTAACTCTGTATAAAGTCGATCTTTGCAGCCACTCGAGGTACGCGGATCTGACAGTGAAAAGAGACCGAGATCCACCCGGGGATCGACTCCGTTTTAGATTTTTCTTCCGCTCAATTTTTTACCCTCTTCTTCTTTCGCGCATTCGATTCCATTCTTATTTCTTGAAAAACCAAATGAAAAAGAAAAAAAAAACACAGTTTTATTCACGATACTTTTCATGATGTTACAAACTAATGTTGCATATATTGCTCGGAATACTGTGAGCCGTTGTCGAATTATTTCTCCAAATTGATTTTATTTTTATACGAAATGGTTTCGTGTTCGTCATGAATTCATTTTTTTTTTTTTTTTTTTCAGCATTTTATTCGAATTATATTAATTCGTGGAAGACTTTACTTGATAGGCAGGTGCTCCTTTCAACCTATATAGTCTTGGATTACCTAACACTTTTCTTTTCCCTAATGAATATACTTGAACAACATAAACTTGAATTTACCCATACATAATTGCATGTACCTCAATTTTCTCGAATTCCCTCATATATACTTTCATGTAATACGTAGATCTACTCGAATTCACCCATACATTCTTGTGTTATGCCCCAATCCCCGCGGTTTCACCCCGTACCTCAATCTACTCGAAGAAAATGAAATAACAGAATTGAAAGTTGATTTTTTTCCGTTAGAAGCGATCATTCAAATTGAATGGGATATGGCAATTTTTCATGTCCATCATTTGCTCTTGATCCTCTGTAAATTTCAAATTTTTCCATCGAGCCTTTTCTCAGATCATTAGGTGAAGTTTGTCCGCCGAGCGCCAGACAGACAGACATTCGTTCGCAAATTTGTTCTACATACACCAGTGGGTCAAAAACGTAAAAATTTGTTCAAATAACAAAAATCACTTTTCCTGCGAAACCAATACTTTTATTATATCTTTATCTATTACTTATATTATATAGATGAAAAGTGAAAAAAAGCAAAAACGAAGGGCCACGGATGTACCAAGAAATAAAATAGACAAAAATAATTGCCTCCTAAGTTGATTACCGAGAGTAATTAGTGTCTAAAAATCTCAGCCCCTCCAATTTAGTTGCGGCTGCTTAATGATCGTTGAGTTAAGTCAATCTGTCATACGCTAATTTCCTCAATTACATGAAATTGTGTAACACGTGTTGTTGTGTATAGGTACGTCTGTAAATTAGGATTCGGTTATGTTTCGAATTGGGTATGGTACTCGCCCGCAGATACATCATGTCCGTTTGGCACTGTGTGGGTAGAAATTGGACAAGAGACAGAGCGAGAGCGAGATAAATAGAAGAAAAAGAATATGTTGAAAAATAATAAAAGAAATATGAAAAAAATTGGTTGACTTACAGCGACGCGACTTTCTTTCAGGTCCAGCCTCACGGCCAGAGCTTCTCTCATAAACACGTCTGGGTAATGACTGGCCAGAAACGCCCTTTCCAATTCCTCCAATTGCCAGCTGTTAAAATTGGTTCTACTTCTTCGTCGTTTGCTTCCACCTTCGTCCGACTCACCGTCGCATCCTGTAAGAAGAAAAAAATGAAAAATTAAAAAAAAATAAAAACCACCCCTGAATAAATATATTACACAAATTACACTTTTGTAAAGCTTGTAGAAAATTTCGGCATCATTTATGACAATTTGCAGACAATCGACTGAACAATATTCTCCGTATTTGTGCTTGTGGAATTGTAGGGAAGAAAAAAACGAGAAGCTGTTTTTCCATAGTGAATAAACTGAATCGAGCCCGGGTATCTCAATAAAATTAGTTCCCTCGCCCTGACCCTATTCGATAAGAAATGAACGCTAGGATAGCTTGGGATATATTGAATAAACATAGAATTTCATGATTTTACGACTGGCTATCTGCGTTTGGTTTTATCAATCGAGGGATCTGTGCTTTCGATTGTTTTGGAGCTATATGTATGCTAATGCTATTTTGCAGAATTGAATAAAAGATCTGGAATTATGATGGACCCGTGTAGGTACTGTATAGGGGGAGCTTATCTATATCAGGGAAAAAATATGGAATTGAACCGACTGTTCGTATCGACCAAGTCCGATTCCGTCCATCCCATCTTTCTTTCTCTCTCTCTCTTTCTCTTACTCTATTTCTCTCAAGAATTGATTATATGAAAAATTAGGCTGTACGTCAATTCGTTTATTTCTCTTTTTCATGATTTTCCGATCGACGCATAAATACCTATATATTAATTCATCGATGATTCCACGAAAGGCTTGAAGTGCACAACGTTGAACAATTGGATCATATCCGATACCAATCCACCTAATTGGCGATATTAATGTTACCGATCGTTAGCTCGAACGTTCGCACGTGCCAATTGGTTTTCCCATATGTACAATTTAATTAGGAAACTTGAAGAGAGACGGAAAGCGGGAATAATAGAGGAATAGATAATTGTATTGGCAGATACACAGGATCGAATTGATAGCTTAAATAAGACACAAGTTCCATTTTCGGATCTCAAGTTTTGTCCAATTTTTCTATGATTTACGGCGTGATATCCATCGAGTACTATAGGAAGAAAGTGCATAAGGTGGTTTCCGCATCGCCACGGTACCAAGATGGCCGATTATTTCGCAAGCAAATTTTTTTATACGCTATCTCGATGCGCCATGTGATTTCTGCGTGGTATTTAACGAGCCGTGATGCATCGCGGAACGGATTTGCGAAGCCCTTTTCAATGAGTAACCGAAGAAACTATTCGATTCCTAGCAATTTTCTTGGAATTAGAGAAAAAAAATTGCTCTTGCTCTACCTTGAGAACAACGGAATAGTATAAGGTACTTTTCGGCTAATGGAGCAGCGGAAAAACCGCTTTGACACAACAGCCTCAAGCAAACCACAAGCCCTTAGTTTTTGGCCCTGAACCCTCCGCGACGAGCGAGTTGAACTTTATTTACAAAGTCTCGGCAGTTTCGCCCTCAGAAATGGATGACTCCATAAAAGTGGTGCCTGGGTTGTAAAGGGGGGCCCCGAGATCTGCCATCGTTTGTTTTAATCCAACTTCAGGAAATTGAATGTCTTTGAAAAATACCATTCGCGGTTTCTTCAGCGAGGGTTCTAAAACGAAACTTTAAGAATGGATAAACAAATGAATATAGAAAATGAGGTCTGAGAATGAATATGAGATTCTGAAATTCAAAAGCTGCCATATGTCGAAATTCCAAATTTTTATACTACCGACTCGCAGTTTTTGGAAAGATTATTTCCCCGAAAGTCTAAGTAGTCAATTTGAAAAACTCTAAATTTCGATTCTAGTTGTTCGCAACACCGTAGGATCGAAATTCTGAAAGCTCGGAATTCGCCAGATGAAACGCGTCGTTTATTTGACAGCTTTGTCATGAGCTTCCCTTGGACTTGCGGATTTTTGGACTTTCTAGGTTTTCAACTTTCGGATCTGTGAGCCGTCTGCATTTCGCCCTTTCGAAATTTCCAACTTTCAGACTGTAACGTTTTTATATAAAACTCAGAATCGCGTCTCAAATAAATCCAGAATTCTGACTGTTCGGAACTTTTTAAATTTGGAATTTCAATCCAACCCCTGAAATTTGCCACAACCTCGATATGAGGAATAACGAAGTTTTTTTTCCAAACCTCAAAATTTCCATCTTAATGTACATATACATACATAATATACATATATTCTGGGTTAGACCGTAAAGTACCTAATTCTCGATGGTCGACCGAACGAAATGAGAGTTAGAAAACGGTTCCGGAGTTTCTCGCCCTCATTAGGAGAAAAAAAACGTTCGATGGTTAATTAGGTGATACTGAATAGGACAATATAACGAGCGAAGAAATAATTTAAGATATAGGGTTATTCTAACGCGGAGTTATTTAACGTAAATTTATTTAAATTATCAAAATATCTTTTGCGTGACGTCAGCGTAGGTATATGGAAAATAGTCAAAATTATCTTACAAATGCGCGATAAACATGCCCCGCATGTTCTCTCAACCATCATCATCCAGGTATAACGACTTACCGTGTAACTGGTAACAGCACCGGTACCTATATCTGACTTGGTTGAGATGAAACGGATAGAAAAAATTGGATCTTCGTACCCATTCAAAGCTCTATAAGAACAGCTGCAGTCTGTTCTAAGGCCAGAGCTTTATTATATTTCATACGATTATATTTCGTCGAGTCAGACTTTGCTCCTTATATTCAGCGGAGTCTTGTTTACGCTATAGGCGTGACATGGTAAAGATTAAATCGTGAAAAATTCCTCAGCACATTAATCTCCATAATTACAAACAATTTATAACTTGTACACCGTACTCGCGCTCAACGGTGAACTGACACTTGGTATCTATCGGGCCTGTTATTATTGATAATCTATATTCTATAATAATCGAGTGCGACACTCAAGATCATCTAGTACACGTGAGTATCCACACCCCGATATCCGGTAGATAAACAAGAAATTTTGTCTCCATTAGTAGAAAAAAAAAAAAAAAAAGACTTATTTTCCCCCATCAAGATCAGAAGCTCATCTATTTCTGCTGAAAATAATCTCCCTGTTAATTGACTTTCCGTCATCTGTAATTTTTTTTCTGGCTTTTCGGTATTTTCATTCCAGTTTCACGTCGGTGATTGTGCGCCTTTTTATTCACATCGTAGCTTATAAAGCTCTTGAAAACAGTTGACCCTATAGCGTTTAGGTATAATTCGGTGTTGCCGAATAGTGAAATCATAAGGCAAAGCGATAAAAAAAAAAAAATATATATATATATATATAATTTTATAGGCAGAGACCCTTCTCTGTGTCGAGGATTGTAGGCAAACTACGGGATAGCGTGTTGGCTTAAGGCGTTTAATAAACCACCTCGCACACCAAAAATACTATACAATTAAACTGAAATTATCCGCGGAGTTTTAAGATGAGAGAATTAAAGCTGTATACGTATATTACATGCCAGACGACTATAGATTACACAAATGCCATGAGTCCGAAGGGCGTAAGCTCTATGAATAAGCCATAGAGCTTTCGCCCTTTTAATTCTTAACTGACAATAGAAAAATCGTGTAAGGTACAAAAGCTACAACAAAACGTAAAGTGTTTAATTTCGGTTGAAGAGTTTCGACTGTTATCAGGAAGAAAAAAGCTCTGGCTCTGACTTGTGCCTTTGAGAAAATCCCTTTTTTCAAGTTTTCTTTTTTTTTTGGGGGGGGGGGGGAGGGGGGGGGGGGCTGCCTTGTGCTTTTTTTCATATTCTTTGAAAGCGATCACCAACCGGTGTGCGCACATTAAGTCTGAGAATGTATAAAACATGCCTTTAGCAAGTTTCTGGTTGGTTGAAGAAAACGTGTAGGTACCTACAGTATCTTATAGGAAAAGACGCGAAGAGAAAGAGAGAGAGAGAGAGAGAGAGAGAGAGAGAGAGAGAGTGAGGAGGAAAGTTTAAACTCTGACTTAAGCTCCATAAAGTGTAAGCCCGAGTGCAAAGTACCGCTTAAGTGTTCCCGCTGAAAGCGGACCTCTTGTTAAACAAGCCCTGGCTGTATATTGCCACTTCCAAGACCCGGGAGGCCCGCGTCGTTCAAGTAACAACCCATATCTACCCGAGGATGAGTAGATTTAGAGAAGAAAATTACGCAATTAGCACATCCCGCTCGCGCGTTTCTTGGTTAGGTACCGCGCTTTCTCGAGATTCCAACATCGCGCTAATTAACCGATTACACGAACTTAACTTACAAAGCGAGTGACACTGGCCAGTCAACTATATACGAGAACACGAATCAGCCCCGGTAATTAGCTGCGATACAGACAAACGCTCGTCTCGCCATAAACAGTATTAATCACTGTCATCAGTGATATCGTCGGAATTAATAGACCCAGTTTATTATTTTTTGTCCTTTTTTTTTTTTTTTTGATTAATTTATCATTTAAGTTCGATAGTATTTCTAATTAGCATACGTTCCGATCGAGATCGTTACTTTTAATTGATCCGCAGGCAAGGTAAGAACGAGTGGGATCAAAATTCTGAATTTCAAAAGCTGCGAAAGGTGAAAATTCCAAATTTTTCTGCAACCGACTGACGGTTTTTAGAAAGATCATTTTCCCGAAAGTCTACGTAGCCAATTTGAAAAACTCTGAATAGAGAAATACCGAAGGTTCAAAATTCCGAAAGCTAAAGATCCGGAAGACCAAAACTCCGAATCTCAAAATTTGCGAGATGCAACGTCGTTTATTTGACAGCTTTGTCATGAGCATCCCTTAAATTTACGGATTTTTGGACTTTTTGAATTTTGAACTTTCGGATCTTTGAGCTGTCTGCATTTCGACTTTTCGGAATTCGCAACTTTTGAACTCTAATGTTTCTAAAAGCTCAGAATCGCATCTGAAATGAATTTTATTATTCGGGTTGTATCAAATCACTCATTTCCCCGGATCACGCATGATTCTTCCGTAATTAACTCATGGGACATCAAACTTTTCCCAAAAATACAGAAATTCATTCCACAAAGTTAGAAGTACGTTCATAAATTTTTTGGGATTTTTCGAACCAATTAGAATATCTGAAAAAGGCGTTGGACTCGAAAGCCGGCTGTTTGTCGGGATCGGCTGCTATTTTTCACATGATACGGAAAGGGTTAAGCATTCAGAGCTTTTGGAATCCGGAACTTCAATCCCGCCCTGTAAGACAAATTTTTTATTTCGTGATATTTTTCCGTTTCTTTTGCTGTCGGAATTAGCTGAGGTGTTTTTGGGGTTTGGAAGTGGGTGAAATATATAGGAGATCGCAAAGACATATCCTTAAAACGTCAAATTAAGGATAGTTGGCAGTTGCTATTCTATATTTACCCGAAAACAAGTTGAATAATAAAGCAATATGCACGTCACTTGGCTGCGAGAGATTATTAAGCTGTAAGGCGTTAAGTGGTGTGAGGCGTTGGAAGGTGGGTTTGGCTTGCGTGCGAGTTTACTGCATTTGCATCTAGACGCCATCAATCCTCCTGACGCCCGTTTTCACCCCAACCCTATACGCCCGAGACTCGCCTTACCTTATACCTTATGCCTTATACCTTTGCTTCCCACCTCGCCCTGGCCCTCGGCCCTATGGCTGCAGACGAGTTTGAATTAAATATCTTCCACATGTAACACAAGAGCAAATGAAATAGACAAAGTGTCTGCTCTTCGCGTTATATCCAAATATACTAAACCTGGCTATACACATATACCTTAAAATTAGAAAAAAATTTATTAAGGATCTTCACGTCCTTTACCTATAGCGAATATATGTCCTAGAGCAGGGGTCAGCATCTCAGGACGTCTGCGGTGCACCACGCTACCTGCTCGGTGCACCTGATTCGAGACTCCCGTTGAACCTGTTACCACGGGATCAAGAAAAGGCGCTCTAATCCTTTTTTGACATACTCTATGTTTTTCCTAGTCTGTACCGAATTCAGGCATCCTATTGTTTCTTGAGACTAGTAGGCCGATCGCAGGTAACTCGGTTTGGGTCCCCCCTAATTGGGTCGCCAACAGGATGAAGTGCGCGAATATACCTAGCCGGTGCACTATGTGCACTAAGTGCACCACTTGCCGACCCCTATCCTAGAGTAATATAATGATGATCCTTCGACACGTTCATCATCCGAGAATAAGATCTTGTCAATAGTTGTGCCGGTATTCATCATGGCCTATAGCGGTTATATTGGCCGTTGCAGGGCTGTGAGACGATAAGGAGGCTTTCAGATATGATCTCGAGCGTGGTCGGTTAATTATATATTAATGCCTTTGCGTGCGATCCTTGGGCACCCTGCCATCTACTGCCCAACCCTGTTCTGCTCTGTTCTACCCGGTTATGGTTGCACGCTTTTGCTTATACCCGTGTATATATACGCTAGTTACCGCGCCGACCTGCGCAGGTATAAGGGATACATTTTTACCAATTCACGATTGGTACACCACCTCCTTATTCCGATCGTCACGTAATTTCATCGTTCGCCATTTTTTACGAGAATTGAGTAAAAGGTACCTTATCCAGGTGACGATGCAGCCCAGATGCAGGTTGGTACGCGTAGGATGAGTGGAATTGAAATTCCGAATTTCAGAAAGATTGACTTAGGGTTTTTGGAAAGATTATTTCCCCGAAAGTCTGCGTAACCAATTGGAAAAACTCTGAATCGAGAAACACTGGAGGTTCAAAATTCTGAAAACTAAAGATCCGAAAGGATCCAAAACTCAGAATCTCGCTTATGTAATTATGTCATTTATTCGACAGCTTTGTCATCAGCTTCCCTTAAATTTGCAGATTTTTGGACTTCCTTAGTTTTCAACTTCCGGATCTTGGAGCCCCATGTATTTCGACTTTACGGAATTTCCAACTTCTAAGCTCTAACGTTTCTAGAAACTCAGAACCCTGATGTCTAAAATAAATTCGGAATTTCGACCGTCTGGAATTTTTGAAATTCGTAACTTCAATCCAGCTGCGCGTAAGACGAGTTTTACCATCCGTTCGGTGAAATTCCTCTCGATCGATTTTCCGATTTTATAATTCAACATAAAAAAACAGGAATAATCGTGTAAATAAATAGGTAATAAAAATGAAAAATCCAATCAAGTCGAAAGCTCTCCTCGATGTACGGGAGCTGCAGGTAGTTCGCGATGCCTCTACTCGAATACGCCGGTGTTTTATAATTTGGATTATTATGCAAATTATAGCCAGGTAATTACTTAACGAGGTAAATCTTGTCGAGGATATTATCGGCTGGTTTTTTACCCCGAGAAAGTTTATTCGAAATTGTTGAATCTACGTATTATACAGTTTATATATACACAGATATATATACCGATATATACAAACGAATCAATTTGCCCACTTCATTCCCTAGACAATGGCGTTGTACGCGGTGGTGGTTTGTGTTTTGAACGAGTTAACCTAATTCAATTAAGCTTTTTCAAAGCAATAAAATCCTATATAGTTTTCTACAGAGAAACACGGAGAGAATGAGAGAGAAATAGGTGCAATATAATAGAAATGACTATAACAAACGTGTATGTTGGTATGTATGTAAGTTGCGCGGGAGTAAAGGGCTGCTACTCACGCACGTAACCGCGCGATGCTTGAACTACAGTAATTACTCACGTGTATAATACGGCGTAAAGTCCATGTTCTCACTTTTTATAATTAACATTATATTATATATATTCTCTGTATACCTACTCACCGTAGTACATTATACGTCTATATACCCGACACGCAACTATATATATACATATATATATATATATAACTATCCATACGCGCAGAGGAATATATCACGAAATATATACCTACCGCCATCTTAAAACCAGCGAGCCATATTCATAGTATGTACATCTTCGCTTCTCGTCACAAGATATCGTTTCAAACTGTTTCCCAAGCCTGTCGGATATCATGAGCAAAAAAAAAAACAAAAAACAAAAAAACTGTCACCGTTCGAAAGATGAGAATGAGAAGAAGATGAAAAAAATAAAAATAAATAAGAAGAAGAAGACCAAAAGTAAAGAAAAAAAAAAATCATCGTTATCGCACTGCTATCTCTTAGCCTCTGGATCTAGTCTATATCGTTGTCTCTTGCGATGAAGTGCGAGTATATGCTACCCCGTTTCGTTTGTCGGTGAGGTAATTGGCCCCCTGCTTATCGCCCGGGTGCGACCAAAGAGAGAAAGAAGCAAAAAAAAAAAAAAAAAAGAAACAGATAAAACATTAATTAAATAGTTTGAGTTATGAAGGAGCCCGTGAGGGCGGGAAGATACACGCTTGTGGGACTATAAATATTAAATACGTTACAAATACGTGCCCTTTATATTATTATTTCCTTCAGCATACGGGTGCCGATGCATGTTACCCATTTTCTAATTTTTATTTATTTTTTCTATTATTATTAGCTTTCACGCTATAAAATTAATTACGATTTTACCACGCCGCGTGATCATGTGAATAACAGAATCCTGCAAATTTCGTTTTTCTCTTTCTTGTACAGGATTTCTGCAATTCCGTATTGTTTTTTGCTGGCAAGGTATAATTCAAGGTTTCAAGACGTAATTTTTAATTTTGACAATGAAACGATTCATCAAATCTTGAATCAAGTCGTAACAATTTGTTTTTGAGGAATTGAATTCCTGTATTTTTGAAACGCTTATTAACCGACAGACAGACAGTCGAAGTTGATTATTAAGAAAACCATGCCATATACAATCTACCTTGCTTTTCTGACTCTAATTGCAATAGCTGGTGAAAAAATACAATGAAAAGTAACAATTTGTTTTTGAGGAATGAAATTCCTGTATTTTTGAAACGCTTATTAACCGACAGACAGACAGTCGAAGTTGATTATTTAGAAAACCATGCCATATACAATCTACCTTACTTTTCTGACTCTAATTGCAATAGCTGGTGAAAAAATGATCGGAAGAAATTAAAACTCCGTAAAATGAAGTACAGAAATTGTCAACCTACAGGATAATTCTCATCCCATATTGTTGGCAATTTTTTGCCGAAAAGTTCTACACTTGAAAAGCCTGCAGGGGGGGTGGCAAGACTTTTGAGTCCATAGTAGGTAAGTCGCTTTTCCGGATGCAGGACTTCTTAAGTTTCGGTAAAACAGAGCTTTATTCCACTCTTTCGATATCGACGTATCAATTAGTAGTAATAAGTAGTAACAGTTATGTATTAGGGATCTTTTTAGGTGTGTGTATATAGTATACAAGAAGTACAACCGGGAGACGTCAGTCGTTAACTTGGTAGTAAATGGCGCACGTTATAATAATATCCGGGGAAGATATTATTACTAGTTTTTTTTTCTTATTATTCTCTTCTTTTTTTTTTCTATTTTTTTCTATCATATCTTAACTTCGTGTTGGTCTGAGAGGGGGTTGATTTATAGCAACATAAAGGAAGACGTCAAATCCAATCAAAGAAGAACTTTGGTACATAAATATTGGACTGATCGTAGTGTTGCTAACGCGAATATTGGATTACCTCGTATAACCTACAAGATTCGTCTCTGATGTCATACAATTTACTAGGATCTCAGTTGTGTTGGACCTAATTTAATATCGTGACTATAGCAATAAGAATTTCTGTTTTGCCTGCAATCAAAATTTTTTCTTCGTATCCTCTCTATTTCCATAATTTTCATACATTTTTAAGTCGTTCTTTTTCTCTTTTGTTATATTGTTCATTCGCTACGATCGCAAGTACACGCCACATGATCATCGAGCACTGTCGCAGGTGTAAACTCGTCGTGACTTTTAACTACCCTTCGGATAAAAATCTCGCGGCAGTCTGATTTTAGCGTGAAATTAAAGTGTCGCTGCAACGTATCTATAGGTAAACGAGACTCGATATTTTTCCGTGAACATACATGCACGATAGCTGCTTGTTAACTGCAGTTGTTAATTTTTTTTTTTTTCTCGATTTTTAAATGCTAAAATTTTTATTTTATTTTTTTTATTTCTTTTATTCATGCGACATATCGTCGTAAATGTGATATCGTATAGAAGAGCAACCCCTAACTGCGTGTCCCTCGCGACCTTATACGAATTGCTGCCTATATACTTCTTTTCGATTCTCAAATCACGCACATATATACACAATAAGGCAGAATAAAGCGTGCCGAAAATGATTGTTCCTTTATTATAATATCAAATCGTCGTTATATTGGCTGGCAGTGCTCACTCGACCGAATTTTCCTCCTCAAACTATGAATAAATATTTATATATAAAAAATAATAATAATGATAATAAAAGTCTATAAGGGCGCGAGCTGTAACCGGGGCAAAGGACACGCCCTTAGATTCACGGGATCGCGTCACGGAATCGACATAAGATTATATAGTAGCAACGGCGTGAGGTTTTGTTTCCAATTTTTATCTGATCTGTTAAGATATTATCAATTTTTGATGTTTTTTTCTTGTTTTTTTGTTTCTCATGGAGATCCGATTTTTACATGAATTTCCGGGCATTTTCAGTCCCAAATCCTTCGGCTTTGCTACAAAAAAAAAAAACAAAAAAAAAAAAAACATTCATTGAGCTCATTTTTGGTGCCTAGAAAATCAAGGGCACGAAATACAGATCAGTTTGACGTATTACTGGGATTTATGTGCGATGGTAGAACTAACTGAAGTCGGAAGTAAATCGCGTCGCGTGTCGTTTGTATTTATTCAATTTGATTCCGTTCGTTTTCATCGTCGACCATTTTTACTCGTAAAACCGTACTTTGCGAATATGGGACAAAATTTTTTCCACTCAACGTTGTTGAAGATAAATTTTCACTTCGTTGTATGTAGGTAATATACTACACAGCAGGTATGTGTTTAACCAACTCTTTGACGATGATTCGCGTTTTCTGAAATTTCGCAATTTGTCATATACAAATTTACACGCAGCTGTTATATTTCTGTAAAATATATTCGTATCGTGCTAAAATCAATGTGTGAGAAATTGAGAATTACCAGCCAGTTAATAATACCTAATCAATTTTCAAACACCTATCCATACCGAGGTATTATTTACCCAGTGCTATTCATACTGCAAAAATTGATGAATTTATATCCTTGGGGCAATAAGCTTTGAATAATAATTGATTCGCAATTATTGGCCACTTGAGAATTATGGGAGAACGATTCTGCGAGTAGCCGAAATCTAGGCAAAGAATATTAACTCGAATCGCATAGATTATAATAAACTATATGGATTGAATATATAATAGATGATTAATACCGTCTATCGTTAGCAAATAGCTTTTATACAAATCATTTCTCTGTTTGACGATAAAGGAATTTCAATCAATTTTTTTTCTTCTTTTTGTTCCGTATCTTTTTTTTTTTTTTTTTTTTTACTTTGTCGTAAATGGTATATGTATATCTCTCTACCCCAGATAATTAAAATCGTTATTTATCACGCCATCGTAATAATAGATCTTATCCCCCGTTTGCATAATTAATATTAATAATTGGTATCGTTGTTATTATACCTATAGAAAAACTTTAATTGGTTTTGGGTTAAGCTTTTCGTCGTATTTTGGATAACTGAAAAATTCAACTGCGATCACCGTTAGAAAAACTTTATCTTGTCGTATTTCTAATCAAACCGTGTGATACAGCAAGAACGAAACTAAAACAAGGAAAAAAAAAAATGATAATATACATTCGTCGTTGAATATCCGATGAAATATATATGAACGGATAATTTATGAGAAGGCAGAGAATAATATACGACATTTCTCGCAAAACTGTGTCAAAATAACAAATGTGAATATAAGCAAAAGAAGGTGGAGTTCTCAGCAAATAACCTGGGTTTCTTTTGATAATCTACTCTCATTTTCAAGATTCAATTTCGCGCGAGATACAGAACGAGTAATTTGAACCGAAAGAAGTTACGGGCGACATGCAACGGTATTCGAAAATTGGCTGGTGGTTTAAAAAAAGAAAAGGGTAGAAGGAAGATGAAAAAATAAAAATAAAAAAATAAAATAAAATCCGAAGAAGAAGAAGAAGAAGAACCATCGAGAAAGATAGGGCCAGAACATAAGAGAAAAAGAGCGAGAAAGATAAAATGAAAAAAAGAGAGGAAAAATAGAGAAAGAAACGGGTTTTGACTAACGACAGGCAGTTAACGACGGCTCGGAAATTGCGGGCTCCAAGTCTATATACAAGACCATAACTGAGGTATATATATATATATATATATATATATATAAAGCCCTAGACTCTTGCTAGGGATGCCACGATACTATGGTCTATAACGTTGAAACGGATACAGGAAACAGAGATTGAAAGGACTATACCCTATACAGACCTTAAGCCAAGTAGGTATAGAGGTATAGGTATAAGGTATGCCTGCGGGTTCGGCAACGAAGAGAATTATTAAACTGTAGTTTAGCTTAAATTAAGTTATTACTAGGACGGCTCCTTTGTTGCCTTCTTCTTGTCGCAAACCTGATGGCCTCTCACCTTACCTCACCTAACTTCATCTTGACCATTTTTGCTTCAGTTTTACCGTTCCAAGATGCGTTTTACACCGAAGAACGACGCCAACGAGCTTATAATCTTACCTACCTATACCTGCGGTCCAGAGACACACTAATCACACAAAATGAAGAGGGCCTTAATCTTCTCCAGACCATTTCTGTCTCATTGTAATTGTTTACAATCGCGGATATATACTCGGAGAATTATAACGCGATTATCACTCGCGTTATTTTAAACCTTTTTTTTTTCTTTTCATTTTTCTTCTTCTTTTTCTTTTTCCAGATCAATTATATTCAATTTTCATGTATTTTCTCCTTAGAATTGAGAGATTGGCTCGCGCTGAGGTATATAATGACTTTGGTATGAGTATGTCCGGGTAATAACTAACTGAATAATCTCACTTGTATATATACTGTAACTTGTTTGCGGAAATCAATCATTAAAACGGATTTAATAATACCATCGTGTAGGTACACCGTACTTGCGCATTGTATAATACAAGCTCACTGCACCATACCGCCATATTGATATTCGTCCCTTGAGCAATCGGCTGTGAAAACAGGTAATACCTGAACGTAGAAACGATTGCCTTTAACTTCTGTAACGATCCACATGTAGCTGAAGGGTACCGGAAATGTAATAAATTTTATCCTATCGCTGGTTCATTTGATCATTCATTTACAGTGACTAGTCCATTACGAATCAACGGACAATCTTGCGAATTATGGTACCTAGGTTTGATCAATTCCACTAGATAATAGCTACGTATATGCGTAATTTATATAGGAGTATTGATCTTACTGAGAAAATTGACGATAATGTCGATGATTTCGTAATGACATTTCCACGACGTCTTCGTTTAATGCAATAATGTGTCAGGTAATGGCAGGGATCGTGATTAAAACATGTCTCGGATAACGTGACAGCCAGTGTAATTATTGCTTCGTCGGGTGCAATTATTTGAGTATAGAATAAAACTGTTAAAAGCTCGTTAGCCACGGTGGAAAAGATTTAAGTATCGCACTCATTACGTACATCATCATATGTCCAGACTCACTCAGTCAGTCAGGTATACGTAGTATTCACGATTAGCTTGAGTTACCAGCTGATTGTAAGTTCAGTGATGATGATCAGCCCGCAAAATCTCATCTGAGATGTTAACGTATTATGGCTTTGCAAACTATACAAACGCCGCTGGCAGCAGAAAAAAAAAAAAAATTATTATTCAAACTTAAGCTATCTTCTTTAAAGATCTTCTCATTACAAGTCAAGCTGCATAACCCGCGAAGTGTACACCTTTACAAGAATCCATAATTCTTTAACAAACAAGAAAAAAGAAATCCTCAACACTTCGTTTGATGATAACTAGAACATACGTGGGGGCTAAAAATTATTGAGGCCTCGTTGATGATTGGCGCTGCATTGAATACCGTTATCGCAACACATGTTGCAGACTGTGAAGCTGAGATTATTTAGTCGTTATACCAAATGGAAAAGTCTGAATTGAAAGATAGAAATGACAAGCCAGCAAATATGGCGTTTCAGTTTCCAGTCCCCTCCGGCTTTTGTTTGAGAAGGAAGATATTTCTAGAGAAAGAATAAAAGGAAGTGGGGATTGACTGATGGATAGATAAATTGGTGACTTTAGAGGTCAAATTTCTCCGGACAGGCAACGTATTCGAAAAATCATCCAGGAGTTAATTCCCCGGTATATTTCGGCACGCGACGATCTTCTCCCTCCAAAAAATCGTGGAATCGTAATCAATATGGCTGCTGTCTCTCGTTGTAAAATAGCGAGATATCTCATAGAGAAACAGTGACTAGTGAGGCGACGAAATTTAATTAATCTTCGCATTAGCATATTCGGAAATTGGGTAATTCTACGATAATATTTCAAGAGAAACGCGCCATCTCTATCATTATACTCCCGTATTCGAAGAAGCTACTGCTGATGGCGCTGCTACCTACTGCTGATTCAGGATAATTAATAAATTGATGACAAAAATAATCCGGCAATTGACTGGCTTTCATTATCTCCATTTACGTATTTCAAAGACGTATAAGAATTGCCAAATCCTTTCAGTATTGGAAGGAATAAGAAAACCTCCCGCAACTCAATTTAGAATGACTGATCAATCAATCAGAGAATGGAATAACGCGGTGTGAAGCTTCTATCGTAATCAATATCTAATTTTATCCATCAATAGTGATGGGAATTTTAGTATGCGACTAAACGAATACGATGACAAGTTATAGTTGCCTCAGGAATTCCGACGCAAGTATAACAAGCCGAACAAATTGGCGCTGTGCGGTTCAAGTCTCGTGCTGCAGTTATGGCTGAACAATTTTCGGAAATACCAGAACAATAGTTGGGAAATGGTCCCCAAGGAATGGTAACGCGGTCGATCATAAGATCGTTCGAAAGCCACCCCAGGGATCGCTTAACCAAGGCAACAAGGGGATGCTATACGGTGCGAGTATCCCCCGTTCCTGCAGGGCGTCGTATCTCTCGAACACCGACGGGAAGAATCAGGTTACCGCGATCCGGGAGGGTGGAAATCTGTTTTTTACGTGATCCCATTTGCGGTCCTAACCGTTGTTTATTCTTTCGGTATAGGATTAAGGCACGCGCGAATTCTTGCGAAGCTTTACCGAGGCTCGTCACGTTGGTCACGATTCAATTCACCTCTCGAGGGCAATTTCTGTCGCTTCAGATACACAAGTCGTATGATCGAAACTAAGCATCTCAATATATACATACTTACATACACACACACAACAGTCGCTCTTTCAAGGATACAAAAAACTTCCGAAATCATTTCTTTTTCTTTCTTTCTTTCTTATTATCTTCACACCTATTCTATTTGCCACAACTCAACCACGACCGGGTCTCGATCCATGATCCAACCATTGTCCACCGAAGGTCAATAGTCAAGGATTAACGGTTCACCGATAAAAGTCCATAGCATTTTATGGACTCGGAAAATATCGCCAATTACTAACTGGATAAATGCACCAGACCATACCAACGAAGTGGCTTTGCTTTCAAGCGCAAGATATAATCGTTCAAGGAAACTGTGAGACGAAAACTGATCATCTGTCGAAGACTCTACGTCAATTCAAGCAGCACAATTCAACAGTGGGACCAATATGGATCCTTGTCACAGGGAGTTGCCGATTAAGGTCAAGCCGATTGAGCAAAAAGCTCGAAGTACAAGAGGATCATGGAAGGATCATCAACTCATACCTTTTTTGTCGTCATCTTCATCGCCGTGATCGTTGTTGTGATGAAGGTGATGTGAGCCAGCGTGATGTCCGCCGATCCCAGGCCCCAGGGGATGATTTCCGAGTGCAGGATGAGGATGATGGGGATGATGGTGATTGAAGAATCTTACCGCTGCCGCAGCCGCTGCGGCTTGATGATGAGCTTGCATCGTTTGTACTTGCGTTTGTACTTGGCCAAGGACCGGATGATGGGGATGCCATCCTGCCAAATGGAATGGAAATACGGGTCCAGCCCTTGGAAATAGTCGAGCAGGGGCGAGAAGGGAACCACCAGAACCAGAAGAGCCGCCACCAGGAGGTGGAGGAAAAGAAAGACCACCTCCTGGTTCAAGGACCATTTTTGGTACCAACTTCAAGCCGTTTTTCTCCGACGGAGACACGCTATTTTCCCGCTTCAACTGATATTCGCATTTATGATCACCCCCTAAACACGAAGAGTGGAAAATCTTGTTGGTCAGGTTATCGTTATCGAATTCTTGAACAGAATTCAATCATTCGTTTGATCGATTTCCCAGACACTACGGCTGACAGTCCCTCAAACAAACTGCACCACCCTTACATCAGAGCATTTCATTCTTCTCCACGTTGGCAAAATGCTAAGAAAAAAACTTCTTCACTCATTTGTTGTCATGTGTTTCTGGGTGCTTTTCATCAGCGTTTTCATACTTGCTGGATGCTAGTCGACCACTACTTCGGCATCACTCATGATGGTGACAATTTGGCGTTTGCCAAAGTCTCGGTAAACGGTATTTATCCCGATATTGAAAAACGCTTGTAGATTTTTTTTCCCTCTTTTTGTTAGCAAACGAGGAACCGGTTCGACTGAACGATCCTCACTGGGAGCCAAAGGAATCGAGAGAAAGAATCGGCGGTTGCCGTCGGACAGCAGGTTAGCTGCTATAGGCAGCAGCTGGACTCGGGGCCTTTTTCCACATCCGTCAATTGTTACCAGCGGCCATTACGACCTGAACGACAATTGATAAGTCTCACGAGATGATTGGCTGTTTCGATTGTTTATCGCGAGGTATCGAACGCCAGGCTTAATCAGCGTCTAATCACACCAGTTCGAGAAAACGAACACTATTATGCGATAGCCTTGAATATAAATTCCCAATTAGTTTGCAATTATTATCACTGTACAGGGTTTCACTCAGTCAATTTATTTCCAATCACAACAAGGTCTTATCTCTTACTATCCATTTCTCTCTCTTCATGAAGCACAAATTCTTTTTCGTACATCACAAAACAGCCTCGATTCTCGTGTCCAGACGGAATGTCAGGTTGGTTTCGGTATTGACAGACCCTTTTCACCACAAACCACACCAGAATTTCAACAAATCCAAAAAGTTCTTCACACCGATATTGACATTCCGAATTTCCCACCTCTTGCTTGTTCCGATATCGAACTATACCTGACACTTATCACATCTTAAGAAGTCACGGAACCGATTGCAGTGCTTCGAGGTACTGTCACTTGAACTGAGTTTTGCAGGCTGATTTCTGATCAAGAATATCAGAGTGAACTTTTGAGATGATTTTTGACGGGGGGAGTAGAGGAGTAACAATTTGTCACAATGCACACGGGTCAACATGGGTTTCAGTCACTTTTTTCAATAGCCGGATGATCACTCGTGAGAATATTTTCGATCAGTGAGATAGTGAAATAAAAGAAAACCACGTTGTAATAATGAAAATACTAGCAGGGGTAATAATAGAGAAGTTTACGCACGAGGTGACGAATGAATTCTCATGAACGTGGCGGTGTGACTGGACCGCAAGAGCAGTCAACGGCACAGGACAATCTGCTCGAAAGCACGAACCTAACATCCCCCTCTATCCATGAGAAAACCTGAACACGATAACTAAACGTTCACACCCAACGAGCGCCGATTGGTCAAAGAGCATGTTTACTCCCACGATCAGGGCACCGTCGGCCAATCCGTGAGTGGG
This sequence comes from Ametastegia equiseti, assembly GCA_963989295.1. Taxonomy (NCBI): domain Eukaryota; kingdom Metazoa; phylum Arthropoda; class Insecta; order Hymenoptera; family Tenthredinidae; genus Ametastegia; species Ametastegia equiseti. The sequence continues at coordinate 8,661,459 of OZ022399.1, forward strand.
GATTAAGCCGAAGCCACCTCCCTCCGGATGCTTTTTTGCCCTCGAATTGAATTGCCGCCCCTTAACCGGAGACCCGAGGATGGTGGAAACCGAATCAATTGACGGGTTCCCTACTGACGGCGGGTCGCTTCCAGCCGCAAGATGGCTCCTTCCCACCACCCTTTACAAAACTACCCCCCTCAATATAACCACTCCGATAACTCCAACTTATTCAATTCAAAATCCGGGTAATCGCCGTCATAGTGTTGTCTCGATTTCAACACTTTTTATACCTAACCCTGAATCGTCTCTCGCTTAAATTCCTTCCCCGCAACTTGGCCTTCTTTCACTCCGTTGGCTCGTCTGCCTTCATAAAATAAAAATATAAAAACAGGCTCAGTATTGGCAAAAAGCTCCAATCGCTTCTGTACACGAATCGTTTCTTTTTAGTCTTTCAATTATTCGATTAGTCAGCTTATTTTTTTTTTCCTTCTTTCACTTTTTACTCCATCAAGCTTCGTGCTGGAATGGTTTACGTAAATATTGGCTCACACTCGATCCAACTCAAAACCGTTAGAGCTTTTCGCAATTTTTTTCATCTCCTTTTGCCAACTGGTACTCGTTCTTTGGATTGAGAACAGCAACGGTGCTATTCGCTTCGCCTGACGCATACGAATTTGAGGTTAAGTTCTGCAATCGGGGGTTGTGGATTGACGTGATTTTTTATCTCCTGACAGCCTGGTCCCCGTTTGTTGAAATATAACCTACGGTTACAACACGTTATATAGATATACATATACCGCAGCTCGAAATGCTCCCGCCTTTTTTATTCACCCTTCGTCTCTTACGCCAGACTTCCGCCCCTCGTCCGGAAGCTACGCCCTAGACGTCGGAGAATAACCACCCCATTTTATTCATTCTTTTTTTTTTTTTTTTAGCTTTGAATATCAAGACCTATTATACCTTCCCTTAGATCCCTCGGATATACAAACGATAGGTAGGTATAGATTGAACGAGAATTATCGAAATGTTATTAAATGCAGTTTTTGGAGGGAAATCATTTCGTACAAGAGCTTCCGGTAATTCACACTTTTTCGATAGGTAGATAGCGATTGATTCAGTTGTAAATTTCTGCAGGTTATTGCGAAAATGAAATAGTATCGAATCCAGTTTCGGATGGGGGATGGAAAAGTTTGACCACGGGGATTTGCAGGCATCCCAAGTTTTCCCCTCAATCGAGAAGTGGAGCTGGAACTTGTGTAGAGAGATTCCCCCCACCAGGTGAAAAAGCTACCCTTATGCCACCGCCCTTTCTGCCAGGGGGGGTTGCGATCCTCTTTTAATAAGAGCTGGAGAGGAAACGCCGGTTCTTGGAGGTGGGAGGGTTGAGGGTTGGTTGGTAGGGTGGTAGGTTGGGTAGATAGGTAGCGCGTTGGGCGCTGGGAGTTGTTAAGTAATTACCTCTATTCTCTTCTGGGGAGGAAATTACCTTCCTTCTCGAGTCACGGGGTGGGAAAAATTAGGAAATTAAAATTAGCCCCCGTCCGTTGGCTCGGCCGGAACTTAATTCTAAAATTTAGGAGGAGCCAACCAGCTACGAGCTATACCAGCCGGTAGCAAAGTCAGCCATTACCAGCTTCGTGATCTTTTTCTCTGGAACGTTGAGAGGGTGAAACGATGCAAAGAGTACCCGGCACCTTGTTAGCAAACTTACTTTGCGTATGATAATCACCTTGAAAAGGCTGAGGTCATTTCTGCTAACGACTTTACCAGTTGTTTCCTTTGACGTTTTAGCTTTTTCTAAATTGCTCTAATTTTTTCCAACTTTTCCAAGGCTGGATAGTCTCGACCTCTTCTCGTTAGAGAAGAAATGTCAGGGGTAGTTGGCAGCCATGGCCTCAGATTTATTAATAAGATTGAAAACATCTCATCTCCGGTATATACTCGCCTGTCATGTATCGCTGTTTGAGTTTCATATTAAACCGCGACGGCTCGCGTAGTCAAGAAAATTTGATGTATAGCCAGCGCGTGCTCCGCTTCCCTCAGAAGCGGATTTCTACCTAAATATGAAATATCGTCTTCGATCAATTTTTCATAACTTTAAATTTTACTCCCAAAGAATATATCCAGAGCACATTGTTCTTTTCTCAACCCCGACTGTTCTTCATCTTCGTTTCACCGTTCACGACAATCGAACAAAAGTCACAAAAATCTTCAACTATAATCAACCACGTATCATTCATGTTATCGAAAAAAGTTTCACAGTGATAATGCTGAGGAACGGTTCATGACGTTCCTTCGATTCGATAAGAATAGTCGATAAGCCAAGCGATACGTATGATTAATGCAAACTTTAGATTTTGAACGAAAACCATGGCGGAGTGTATAACTTGAATCTTTGTTTTTTTTTCCGTCTGTCAATCCTGATTTCTCGCTCTTCTCAATTAATAGATGTCCGATTCCTACGTAGAGCGAATAACGATTTTTAATCATGGTGAAACTTTCTCGTCACGTCCTCAGCCTCACCATCAAATACAATCACCGAGGGTGTTCTCTTTCCTGGTTTGTCTACCTCTTGATTGTACACGTTCCCTCCAATGTACGAATGCCGGAATATTGCCAGATCTACTCATATGGCACAGAATTTGCACTACCCCGCCTGCCAAATTTCGTTCAGTAATATTGGCCCAGTACAGAGAAATTATTTGCTCAACGTTGGGCCAATGCTGATGACTAGTACTGACAAGTGAACGTACATGGGACTCTGCCGGAAGTCAATTCTGTAATAGGAATACACTGGGCCAATATGGTGTTTTATACTGGTTGCGGATTATTTCGTGCCGATTCACGGCACCATAAGTTGGACCGGTGTTAACAACCCAAAATTGTCCCAACATTGATTTTCACTTGGGCAAAGCTTGGCCCTTGGTACTGACGATGAATGCGAATCGAAATTTCATCTCCATGATGGATAGATTTTGGTGCGAATTGCAGAGAAATAGAAAAAGGAATAAGTAGAGCCAAGGTATATTAGCAACATTTGTGTAAATAGAGAGAGACGAGATCCTGCGGCAGCTTCAGTTTTGTTACGAATTGAATCCCTCGGAGGGGTTCCCGTGGCAACGCGCAAGAGGGTGTCTTACCGCGTCGCCATGGAAACTAGCAGCCCTAAATGTCTCTCTAGAACGAAGAGGAGCGTTCCCCGGGTAGCAGGGGTCGGTGGTATATCCAAGAGATACGGAGGTTGGGGCGAGTTGGTAACAGTTACTGCAGAAGGTGAGGAGACCCAGTTAATTACTAAAGCGTTTTAATTGTCGGCAAAGTTCCACCACTAAAACAGAGCGCGCGGGGAGGATGTGGCGGCTGTGTAAATTAGGGGCTCAGTGCCCGGCTTGTTACCCCCCCCCCCGCAGGTTACTATACAGTTGTTTATACGAAATGCTTCAGGATCCTCTTTCCTTTTTAAACAGGACATTTTTTATCCCGTACCAACAAAAACACATTCGACTTCTCGTTTGAATACCAAATACGAATTTTCACTCTGCCTATTTTCTTTTTTTAAGGGGAGCAGTACGTCGCGGTTGTAAAAATGAAACGTGGTCCAAAATCGATTCATTACCTCACCAAAGTTCATTTTACATCATTTCAATCATGTCACTAAAAATCAGTCGCTGCATGAATTGAGGCACACCGTAGATCCAATTTCACTTTCTCAGGATCCGAATTGTTCGGAAGACGCGGCTTCATAAATTGAACGAGGGAAATTTAATTGAAAAAATTATCATAGAAGATATGGCCAATTTTCGGAAAATTGAACACATCTTTTCCATTTATTTGCAAATAACTCAGCCTAAAAATTAAATTTTCCAATTTCCCTCGTTCAATTTGTGATGGCCTGTATTCCTTCGAATCTTGGTCAAAAATAATTCGAATAGGACCTACGGTGTGCCTGACTTCGTGCAGCAACCGTTTTTAAGTGAGATGATCATAATGATGAAAAATGAACTTTGGTGATAAAACAAATTGATTTTGGACTATGTTGAATTTTTCCAACCACAACATACTGCTTTCCTTGATCAGTCACGGATTATCTTTCGTGTCTAAAAAATGTTGGCACTGGACAGAGGAAAGTTTTCTTCTCAAATTTGCACGTTGCAAGGGAAGCTGTTTATTCAAATAGCAAATGCAGTTGAACGCGTAGTGGCAATAATTTCCATGCACTCTGAATTGTCTAAAGCCAGGCTGCATTCGTTGGTAGTACGTGTTTGTGTCTTTGTATACTGTTCTTATTCTAACGTCACGTTTATGTTGCGACATCATCCCACGATTCGTCCGGTTGTGGCACATCTCGATGGCGCGTGACCGAGTATATCTCTCAGCTAACATCTCACATCTTACATCTGAAGCATCGCAAAGTTTACTGAGATCTCTGGTTACTTGTATAAGTTACTTGTACATTTTCCTTCTTTCTTATGCTAGTTTGCCCTCGTAAAAGCCGGACATGACGTGATCATCCCAGTTCACTGATGACCCACCCTCTATCGTGATGAGAATTCCACATTATTTTGGAGAAATGGTATTATTGGCAAGGTTTATCTTGTTTTTTTATTTCCACTTATTTCGCGACTACGTTCGCTAAGTAATTCACTAGAGTTTGACGATACAAAAAACACCATTTTGTGGCTGAAGAAGTACTCTTTGGTATTGAAGCTTATTTGTCGGTTCAAGAATATGGCTGCGAAAAATATTATGTATAGATTACAAAGTCAGAGAGCTGATACGCGATTACGAAGTGTCGTATACACAAAGCAGTACGCGATTATTTTCCCCCGGGGTCGTCTTCGGTATATGGTATAAAATTATTAATTTTAATCGCGAATTCGAAAGACAGAGAGAAAAAAAAAACAAAAAAAAACTTACGTCCTATCTGCTTATCTATTTAATAAGAAATGTATTAATCGCGAGTAATGCAATTAATGTCATTAAAAATACAAGTCGTAAACACCACATAAAACATGTGGTAATTAAAATTGAATATAAATTAAACTGACGTCAGAATATCGCGATTCCCTCTCTCCTTTCTCATCGACTTCATCCCTCCCACTACTGTAGCTTTGTCTGTAGCTGTAAAAAAAAAAAAAGTAGAAGAAGACCTTGCGTTCTGCGAAAGAAATTAATATGGAATACGAGTATATTGACCAGTTTCAATGTTACATCGAGTATTATAATTATGTTATCGTGAATGAATTCGAAGGAAATCATACGATTGATAAATAACCTTTGCCGACATTTGATTTTGTCGATTTAGTAATTCATCGACTATAAGTTGCATATATATATGATGGAGATACATACGTGTATAATAAAATTCAGGTTATATCGCGTGGGTGAGGACATTAGTTTACTCGCAGTAAATTTATGATAACGCAAACTCTCTGTATATACTCGTCCGATTGCATGCTTGCCTATAAATAAGGTTGCAGCTAGGTGATAATGTCGCCAAGTAATTGCTAATTATACTAGTTACTAATTAGTTTCGTGTTTGTATATACTGTGGTTTAGCGCCTTGGTCGAACTTTCAGCTCCTTTACATCACCTTAATTAACCATACGTCCTTCTTAATTAGTTCTACGTTCCTATACGCCGTATACCTACCTCACGGCACATATCCACCCTACGTTGTTAAAACTACGAATGAACTTCTCCGCGATAGATCTACAAAAGTAAACCACACATTCGTCAAGTTTCGAAATTATGTAATCAGAAATCTTCGTACGGATCGGATACTTGAAAAATTAATCAGCGATTCAATAACGGAATAGATTTTACGCAAGATTCGATCGACATTCAATAGATCGGATCATTCGATGGCAAATGTCTGAATAGAGAAAGGAGTAAGAGTGAATCGTGGTTGGTTGATCGATCTTAGAATGGATCAATCGTTGTGTATAACTGTATACGTATAATAATAGAACCGTTTGTAATTAGAAAATCACATGGCTGCAATAATGCGAATTGCAGAATTACCATGATCGTCCTACAGTCCATGTTATCCAATATATAAATCTCAATCATCTCGAAACGTTGGACAAAACATTAGCCACTGTGGCCAAGGGATGCCTTGGCAGAACGTACAATAAGAGAGTGATTAGCATTATTTACGGCCGGTTAACTATTAACCCATAAATCAAACAGAGTCTATATTATCCTCCGGCACTGAACGGGTCTGCTATAGTGTACGTGGAGTGTGGCTCGTCCACCACACCAAGTTGTACGTATTCACGTATTTACAACCATTGGCACACGTATCACATCCACAGCTAGTACATACAGTATATTTTCGTAAAGAAATAAAAAACAGGGAGGCAAACGGATGTCGAACGTATGTTCAAGTGCTGGTTTCTTTGGTCTATTACTCTATATAATATCCTATCCGATATATGTTCATGTTGGTATAGTCCATATAGATGAGCAACCCTGATAACAGTACCAGAGATTCTAAGAGCCAAGAAGATCTAGCAGCAGCACTAGCACCAACACCATCACCATCAACAGAGTTCGCGCTGACTTGTCGGCCATCTTACTTACTCAGACCTGATTTAGGAGGATAAACGCCCTACGTTTTACCCCGCGTTCTCTTCTCTTCGCTTCTCTTCTCTTTTCTTCTCTTCTATACTTGTTCGGTAGTGCTTTGTTTTAAGTCCTCCTTAAGTTTTAAACGGATTACTCCTGAGCTGAGGAGACGTTACTCTTTCCTCTATATACCACTCACTCTTCATTCTTCACTGGCTCTCATATCTCGTCTACTGGTATATTTACGATTAGTATATACGAGGCTGCGGATACAGTGTATATTGCTTATCATGACTTCGTCCGCGTACATCATGAATACTCTTGTGGTTTCTTTTTTTTTTTTTTTTGTTGTTGTTTCTTTTTTTTTCTCTTGTAATATCTATACCAGCTGAAGAATTCTTAGTTAGAGGAAAAGCTCACTCCAATCTGTGAAGCTTCTCGATCTTTAAATCGACTCTCTATGGTCTCGGGGATTCTCCAGCATCTCATATACCCACCGAGGGTTTGCTCCTTTGTCACACTTACCCGGTGGCGTTCAAGTATTTCGTTTTCTCTCCCCTAAATAAATTCCCATCAACCCCCTCCTTGGCATGTCTCGGTTTGGCTGTATATATATGTGTGGATGTGGCGGGAAGCCAGAGTTTGCGGTACGCCAGGATCGAAGGAAGAAGTAGAAGAAGAAGAAGAAGAAGAAGAAGAAGAAGAAGAAGAAGAAGAAGAGGAGGAGGAAGAGAAAGAAGAGGATACCCTCCCATCACCACAACGACAACCATAGAGGGGTTACCGGAGAGGGTTGGTATAGGTACTCGCTCGTCTTTCTGCTTAGGCATTCGAGTCACGGGTTTTCGCCAGTGCTACGTCATTCGCCGCCGCGCTAATCAGAACTAACTGCGCCCGCGTGCCCCGCATTCGGTAGAAAGACACAAAAGAAGACAAGAGATGCGATGCGATTCCATGCCATACCATCGCATCGCATGGCCATGGCTATGCCATGATGGTTAGACTATGCCTTTCGCTTGTGTTCGTACTCCGGATGGTGGGAGCGGCCATCTTTGTACATCTCCTCCTATCTTTCTCCCGGTCGTTTCTTTTCCTTCCTTTTCTTAACCCTGACGGCTCTCGCTAGTCTATCTTCTCTCGTCTTTCGTTCGTTCGCCTTCTCTCAGCGTGTATGTATGTATGTACATATCATGTATACATATATATATATATATTAGACTGGTTCAAATAAAGTGACTATTTTTTTTTTCTCGAAACAATTTCATTTATACCTTCCAGGAGGTGTAAAAAGGTGCCTGTTAAAAGGAGAGCTCTTAATATTGATATTTAGAGGTCGCTCATCGCAGATTTCTGTTTCCCATTGAAATAACATTGGAAAAAAAAATTTCAAATTTTGGAATTTTATATTTCGGTCTAGAATCAAAATGCTGGGATGAGCGATACGTATTTTCATAGAAAATTAGATGCTCTACAGAAAAGGTCTCTTATCATTTTTCGATCAATTCACTCCTTCAAAAGTTATTCAAGGTTAAAGTTTAATTTAGAGTAAATTTAAGTTTTTTTTGATTATTTCTGACAAAATGTTGAAACTTATCGCTTAAAATCATAAAATTTTCATGAATAATTTTCATGAATAATTTTATGAATAATTTCATAATTTTAAGCGATAAGTTTCAACATTTTGTCAGAAATAAACAAAAAAAAACTTAAATTTACTCTAAATTAAACTTTATTTTATTTCTGACAAAATGTTGAAACTTATCGCTTGAAATCATAAAATTTTCATGAATAATTTTCATGAATAATTTTCATGAATAATTTTATGATTTTAAGCGATAAGTTTCAACATTTTGTCAGAAATAAACAAAAAAAACTTAAATTTACTCTAAATTAAACTTTAACCTTGAATAACTTTTGAAGGAGTGAATTGATCGAAAAATGATAAGAGACCTTTTCTGTAGAGCAACTAATTTTCTATGAAAATACGTATCGCTCATCCCAGCATTTTGATTCTAGACCGAAATATAAAATTCCAAAATTTGAAATTTTTTTTTCCAATGTTATTTCAATGGGAAACAGAAATCTGCGATGAGCGACCTCTAAATATTAATATTAAGAGCTCTCCTTTTAACAGGCACCTTTTTACACCTCCTGGAAGGTATGAATGAAATTGTTTCGAAAAAAAAAAATAGTCACTTTATTTGAACCAGTCTAATATATATGTACGGTTTATTGCAGGCGTGACCAAGATCCTCTTTTCTCGCATAGCACCTAGCTGTCCGTATACGTGTGTATAGGTAACCGCATAAGAAGAACCTATAAGGTTTACAAGACATTCGGATATCTTTCTCTTCTTTATGGGGACAATTTGACTTGCAAAGTAACTTACAATCAGAATTCAAAGACTCGAAGGTGAAGCGGAATAAGGCGTCAGTCGGATTTATTTATCAACGAGGAATCCATTATAAGGCGATATGTGAGACTGTTCGAAATTCTATTATTATACCAATTGTCGTCTGCACCTCGAAAACGCGAATACTAATTACTCGACGATTACCCAACCGATCCGAACGAACCCTCGACTAATGAATTCAGTTGTTTTTTTTGGCAGAAAGTGGTTAAGTATATCATTGCGTCAAAAAAACTGATAGAATTCCCTTGATTGTCACGTTTTTTTAAGTTGACTAGGTTAAGTTGGAACTAATCCCTACCATATCACATTGAACCCTAATTTTCTTTACATATTATAATGACCATAGCCCTTTTGCCATTCGTTTTTCACTTCATGTTTGTACATTTCTTATTGCAGTATTGCAGTTGCTATACTAGTGTGACAAGAAAAAAAAAAAAAAAAAGGAAAAAAGGCTTTACAGATTCTCGTATCATCCTGACTGAGCGTATATATATTGTCAGCCAGGATGGTCATTTTATTAAGAGCCCTTCGGTGCGGGATTCGGAAATAAAATAGCCAATACACTTGACGTCTCCCTTGTTTCTTTGAAAGCTCATTGGCCATTCCTAGGTTCTGCTGACTCTGCTGAGTTTTCCTTACTCGCTATATGGGGGTCTGGCATCAGCCCGGAGGCCCCCGGATACCCGATCCTCAATTTCTTCGGTATACGTATAGCCGCGTTGGTGAACGGATACGAGAAAGAGGAAAAATCCAAAGAGGATGAGGATGGCGAAGAAAGGGAACGAGGGACGGGACGTTTGTACTGAAAATAGTGCCAGGACATTGGAAAAGGTTTAGTCCCAGTAAAGCCGACTCGGATTGGATTGTATTTTGACACCTCTCTCGTTTTATTGGGGCATCAAATTATTGCTCGTGATTTGATCAGAAGGGATAGAAGCTCTTCCATTTTATGGTTACGTATTTGTTACGTCGGAAAAACAAAGAAAAAAAAAAAAAAAACCTAGCCAGGAAATACGATAATTGTAGCGATTCCATTTTTCGTTACAAATTTTCATTTTTTTTTTTTTTTTTTTTTTTAAATCACTCGCAGTTTCTTTCATTCGAAAAAAAAAAATTGATCGGCGATACAATTCCTTTCGAAAAATTGATTATAACCAGAGATCGCTATGATGGATTGATTTTCCCACAAAATAGGAAAATCCAAATATACGGACGAACGTAATCACGCGGTCAAAGACCCGGGGAATTTTCTTAGGGGGGAAAATTGACCAGGTATAAAGTAATAAGAGTCTGATACGATTACAAGTGAGGGTCGGGTCGAGTCCCGCCCCCTGTTTATATCAATATCTCTCGCATACACGCATCGCACCTTTATCGTTGCTATTATATACCGGTTACGAGTCGGTTGGGATCTTGGAAAAAAAATTGAAAACTGACCGCGAGAGCGGGTGTGCAGAAATTACGGACATGATCGTTATATACATCTCAAAACAGCATGTAGACTCGATTTTATCTTCTCATTCGATAATTGATACCCGTATATATATATATATGATTGAAGTCATACGACAGCTTTGAAAGATATCGAGGCATCTGTATACTACTGGCGTAATGAATTCAAGTTTAACCGCCACATTTTATAATCAACTTTTCAAACACCCCTAGTTTCGTAGATTCTTTCATTTCCAGGTTTTCAAGAAACATGTGAAATTAGAAACTTGTTACTCCAGTGATCTATTTTGTTTTGTTCGAAGTTGCAACTTCGTGAACCTCTTTTGACCGTTTTCGAATTTTCTATAAGAAAAAATTGAGGTTCTTGGTCTGAAATCCAATCAAAGTTCAAAATGACGTATATATAATTGAAGTATCAATTGACTGCAGTCTTGAGCATGTAGTTCGGGTTAAAAGCTATTTCCCAGAATTATTATTATATTATAAGTGCTAATTACTTTTGCTACACATTTGTACTTCCAAAATTGCAATAAAAAAACGTACAACATTATTTGTACATGCTCAAGATTCGATGGGCAGCACCAAAAAGGCCGCAAAACAACCCTTCGTTAGAAATGGAACTGGCGATGAAATATGCTTAGAATACAGCATTCTCCATTCTTACCCTGTATCACAGAGCCAAAATGAAAAAATTTACGTGAGAAATTTTTTGTACCAGTGAAAAAACTCGAGAAATTGAATTTTCCACACATTTTTCACTGAGAAGGCAGTTTTAACCCGAGCTACATAATCCTTAACTAAAAGTGATTTTACTTCAATTGCATGGGAATGTGATCGAGCGATTGCTAATGAATTTTGATTTTCACTCATGCGAAATATTTCCGAAATTTGTTAAAGGCTTTACGGAATATTTGCTAGTGTACAAAGAGCTGGGAAGTACTTGAAGGGCGACGCCAATGGTCGATGATGAAGTTATCCAAGGGTAATGGCTCTATTACAAGACCGACGCCGATCCACCATGGTTCGGGCTTACTAAGAGAAGTCGAACTGTATATGACTATATCTCCTACTTGCGGACGTCCATATAAGAATCCCATGAGCCCTGCTGGACTAAGGACTACAAGGCTATGGACTACGGAGCATTGGGCTGCAGACCTGTAGAGTTGCCAGCGAACACTTGAGGGAGCGAAGGGTATACTTAGGTTCGCGTATTGTTTATGTTGGCTGATGGCCACTTACCTTGCTCACACATCGCATTATATACCAGCATGAGAGAGCTGCCCTTCTTAGTTGTTACTTCGTTCATACCTACCTCTCGGACACACCATAATGGCGAGTACGTTAAGGTAAAATGTATACTTAGAATATCGAATCGTCTCACCGTGGCCGATGATGCCTCGACAACTTCGACGATCCCTTATACAAGATTACGAATACTCGCCTCGAGACTATTTCATCCGCCCTTTCATTTTTTCACCGCTACTTTGCATCGCCTTATCATTTTTTTTCTTACGGAAATCCCACCGCCAACCTTCAGCCGATTCCCGGTCATCGTAACTTTGTATGCGAAATTATGGCTCTTGCTGGCACTCCTCGACACGTCAGAAGAATTAGAATTAATCAACCCTTCCGATCTGATCAAGTTTAGTTATAGACTGACATTAGGACAGAAGCTCTTTGAAGTAAAGTTACGAATACTTTTAGGCCGAAATCGTTTCCCCCTTAACGAGCCTGACCCTTTTCCAAAAAGTATTGGAAATCAGATGCAGAATGTAAATTACTTTACGTTTTGTGAGCTTGAGCTATTGGAAATAGTATATTACGCAACAAGTGCGCAAAATAGGTGATTCCCGCACGAGTCGATTTTGTCTCGTGCGGGAATCACCTATTTTGCGCACTCGTTGCGTAATATACTATTGTTCAGCTCGTTGTCAACGCTTAACTGTTGGTAGCAGCGTATAGAAATTTTGAAGAACAAGTTTGATAGATGATTCGAAATTGACTGGTCCAATATTTCATTGAGGTGAAAAAAATTTTAGACGAGATATTAGACGGTGTATATAAAAATACATGGCTGCTCACATGTAGATATTTCCTTTACATGGGAATGTGGGAGCTCAAAGAACGGAAGATAAGGGCTTTGATTTCAGCCGCAAGGTCGATCAGGGGCTGACCTCAGCATCCTGGATCGGATCTCGATTCAACTTTAATGAATAACTATTGAATCCGCGTATCTCGACGGTAAAAAGCAACCTAGACCGAAGAGAAAGAAGAAGAAGAAGAAGAAGAAGAAGAAGAAGAAGACGGAGAAAAGTTTGAGAATCTCAAGAAATAAGAGAAGAGAAGCTCAACTCTTGAGAATGTTGAGATTGGTGTACGAGGTGAGTAAAGAAAGCGTCGTAAATAACGGATTATCGAAGTTTATTTATAAGCGTGAACGTCTGTGTGAAATAATCTCCCATTTCAGTGTATTATAAATTAAATTTAACTGAAGTTTTCAGATAACCTTCTTCGGATAACGATAATTTCAAACAAATTGTTGGCCTCTTAATATATTTCGACCTACCATCTCGCGTATATATATACCCACATTAATTCATTCGCACAAGACCCGACCCTCTTCGTAGATAAAAATTTCTGTTTTAATAACATTCGCCAGATGAATATGCTCATGCTAATATAATGCGTGAATAAAATATCGTAAGAAACACGGCTATATTCAGAGGTTGGAAAATTTATACAAATTCACGTAAGAAAAGGGACGAAAAAAAAATAACAAAAAAAACCACCAACTTCCGTGACCGTTTTTATGTTCAGATATTCACCAGACCACTAAATCTTTCTCGTCTACTACTGACAATGCGAGTCAAATTTTGTTAACTTGGGTTAACTTACTAACTTTGCTCGCTACTATTTCCTGGGAGATTTTATGAGGGTGAACCACCGGAGAGATTAGACGGATAAGTTTATGAATATTCGTCTTAGCTCAACGCCACGGTGTGTACCATTTGACTTTTAAAGCCAGACCTCAGGTGATAAATTTCGGCATAAAGACGAGGGGAAAAAAAAAACCGATTGTCAGATAAAATAATTGCAGGAAAAAAACAAAAAAAAAAAAAAAAAAAAGAAGCCGTTCCCACAGGTGTAAAAAGTTGTAATTCGTTTAACGGTGAGTTACTATGTAGGTTTTTTACGTCCGAATATGAAAACGCTCGTTTCTCTTGACGGATATATGCGATAAGAATCAATTTTTTAGACCGAGTATTTTTTTGTTTGAATCCCAAGAGTAATTCATCCGGTTGTTTTTTCTACGTTTTTTTTTTTCTTTTTTTTTTGGGTTGGAACGTAGAACGAGGAGAAGTGAAGGAAAAAAAAAACTTCTCCCAGCAACGTGAAAGCGTTCATGAGAAAATATAGTTGACGTACCAATTTTCCCAAATTATTTAGCAATAGAATATCTGTGTCGAATTTCTTGCATACCGCAGCCCACGCGATTCGTCCCGCCTCAAAGCGTCGCGACGACCACCCTAAAGTATACGTCGTGGGAAACCCTTTGTGCCGGGTATTAATCGCCCTAATTTAAATCAGCGTGAAAACTGTTTTCTGGGGGGTTACCGATCGGGCTGATTAGACGCGGGATATTAGCTTGATATTTGTTTTGGACCAGACCGCCCCTTTCCAAAATTATACCCATAATTCTGATATATGTATATATTTTGAATCAGAAAAAAGAAATCACATCCAAAAAGCAGCTTTAGATTATCCAGTCGGAATGATCGAGCTTGAAGCGTTGACTCAAATCGATATTCTGCTTTAATCATTGGTATTCACGTATAATCACCCGCGTTGTCTGAGAACGGAGTTAAAATTTCAAAGAAAACATAATTTGCACAAATTGGCAGATAACATATAAGTCGAGTGTGTAATTAATTATAAGTATTTTTGGCATCGGGGTTACGACCTAAAACTTTATTCGAGATTGATCATTTGCGGACGAAACAAAGAAAGAAATTCAAATTTATTTTGAAAATGGACGAAGGAGACTGCAAAAGGGATGCAAAATGCACCCCAAACCTTCTGAAATTAGTATAGAGAAGCTGGGAGATCCAGATGTGTTTTTTGAAGGCGAATCGAATTCCCCCACCTTGTCCTAGTCCTAGATGGTGCGCGTATACCTACTATCGAGGATTGCCATATTAACATAGATACGGTCTTTAAGCCATGGGCCATACAGACTGCGGTGGCATAGTGTGGGGTATTATGTGGCGTGTGTGCTTTCCTGGTCCCATGGTGTTTGATGGCCCTAATGGAGCCGGGGCCACGTGGCACCACGTGGCGGATGGTTAAGCAAACTATCGATTATAGGATTTCACGCTAAGCACCTATAGGATTACTCCCGATGGGTTGATAAAGGCAACAGTTTTGTTGCTCTTTTCAAGAGCCCTCTGTTTGCGATCCTATCTTCTTACTCTAAAATCCACCCATACCGATACCCAAACTGCATAGCACCGGCGGTAGGTGACGCCTACAGAGTATAGTTATCTCTTTCATCTATTTCGCCTGCGAAACTTTTCCAATCCCTTCGAAAAATAAAATCAAATAGTTGAAAAACTTGAGGTCTAAGTATGGAATCAAAATTGAAAGAAAATCAACAAGATTTCGATTGAAAATGCTCGGAAATTAATTCACTCGTCACACACGAGGCTGAGGAAAAATTTCTCAATATATTTCGTTGCTTTCATAATCGTGCTTCCGGTCCGTTAAAGCGTAATCTCGGCAAGAAGATGCTGCGGAATAAGAAGAAAAAAAAAAAAAAAGGAAAAGAATAAGAAGAAAATGAAGAAGAAGTAGAAGAAGAATGAGACCGCCTTAACAAACGCGTATCTATCAACCAATTAACAATTCGTTGCGTGTGCACTAGTTATATCTTGGTTGTAATTAATAACCCGTACGTTTACGATTATGGGGATAAAAAAGAGAGCCGGAGAAGCTGTTAGAGTATATAACGTTGAATAACGAGGAAAGGGGCAACTGCAGAGGAAGGTCTCTTTTAGACTCTTTTAGACTCTTTAGACTCTGAGACGCCGCTATCAAAGGAAGTGAGGTCGACCTCCGCATTAACAATCATCGCTGACTTATAGAAACTACTCTCAATAATATGGAGCATGAATGAAAATGAGCTTCTTCCTCTTCTATACTATAATACATAAAATCCATTCGACGTCTTTGTTACAAATGTTATATTCACACATGCACCTGAGACGTGCTACCATATCGTCAAGAAATAATCTGTTTCCTAATAACCACAAATAATCTCCATACTTTTTGTTCTAATCCCCTAGAACGATAAATTAGTAGATAATCCCTCGGTGTAAATCAAAAACTCTGGCGTTTCGAAAATTTTTTTAGAATTTCTTTTATTCAATTACTTGCAATGATTAACGGGGATTCAGATTCCGATAAAATAATTTTTTTCATCATTCTAACCTCAAAATCGCAACTTTGTCGCGATTTCACGGCCTCACGATGAAAAATAATGATCGTCACTCATACGTGAAGGCTTTTTGACGAAACTCGTTACAGCACTCACCTTTGGCTCGTGCCGTAAACCTCTCGTTTCGTCAAAAAAGCCTTTCCGTACTCGTATCGTAATGTTCTAATTTCCTAACTGAGTGTGCAAAATTCGATTTTGCGTACTGATTCGAGTGAGCAAAATTTTAGATTTCCTAACGCATTTTGTGAGCGTGCGCAAAATAAGATTTACGTGCGCAAAATGAAATTCGCGTCTGCAAAATAAGATCTGCGCACGCAATATGAAATTCGCGTGTACAAAGTAAGATTTGCGCACGCAAAACGAAATTCGCGTGTGCAAAATAAGATTCCAGTACGCAAAATATTGTAGAAGTGACAAGAATATAATTTCCCGCACTAATTTCCTGCAAATCTCATTTTGCGCACTCAGTTAGGAAAGATAGTATACGAAACTCGTGCGGGAATCACCTATTTCGCGCACTCGTTGCGTAATATACTAATTCCGACTGTTATAACCGCGAGGTACTCGATTTCTTTGAAAATAATATATAATTATTCACCCTGCGTATATTAAGCCAGTAAAGTTAATTCGAATGTAATTGTTATTGTGTTGGATAATTGTCATCCTAATCAGAATGTTAATCTCGAAGGCGCACGCGTCCCGGCGCTAATTACAAGGCGCGTGAGCCAGGGCGAATGTTGAATGGACGCCATCCGTCTTGCAAAAACACTCGGGCCGTTATGTATACAACGTGCAAAACAAGCCGAAAGCCTAGCTGTTCTGCAACCCCGCCGGTTACGTATGCAAGAGTCATGCGTCAATGTAATCTGGCTGGGGTCGGGGGCTGGTCGGCTGAACGCGAACTGGTGAACGGGGGTTGGAAGTTCAGGGGGTTGTTGGGAGGGGGGCTGGGGGCCTGGGGGTGGTTTTGGGGGAAGAAGAGAAGGGGCTCGACGCCAAGCGTCGCGACGCCCGTCGAGGCCCCCCCTGACAACGGGCAAACACACGACACCCACGGGACGGCGTCCCGACGCCCGACGTCCGCGGACCCTAGAGGGCTGAGGTTTTGCCGCCACGTTGGGCCAATCCGACAAAACTCGGATCATGATCCTCACTAATACCAGTTTAATTTTTCAACCGCTGTTTTCACCCACGTGACTATTAAATACGACAAAATTAAGTTTCACTCGTTTCATCAGCCACTGCAAATAGTCGCATTTCACATTTTGGAGCCAATTTCGAATCCCGACGATTTCTAGTCCAGAACTTGCACGATTTTAGTACTTCGCAATTTCTTTTCGCTGATCAAATACGACCGAACGAATAATCATAGACAACCTCTATAAACCTTTTGCACACTTTGCGACTGTTGATCAAACTTCGTTTCTGACCCGATCACTCCGAAACGAAACGTGATTCAGGGCAGGGATCGAAGACCAGTTGTAAAATTTATTCCCTCCTTCAGAAATGAAAGGCAAAAGAAAAAAAAAAAAAAAAAAAGAAGCGAAAACTTTTGCAAAAGATATCCGTTTGACTCAGGATTAGTCAGGAAATTGTTACAGCCGCCTACTAGTAGAATCGATCAAAAGCACATTTTGCAAAGTATATACTATATTGAGTCTGAATAGTTCGAAATCATTAGGGAGTTTAAAACGAAAGACTGAATCGCTAATTCTGTTTGGGAATACTTTGCTTCTACTAGCCCCTTTTTTTAGTTCGTCATCATAGTGATATTATCTCCTGATGATATTTGAATCAGTAGTTTGCAACATCGAACTTGTACGAGGGAAAAGATATCGAGCAATGCCAATCGCGTCTTTGAGCATATAACTTTGTTAATTTATACGTCCCGGAGATGAATTGACCCTCGAACAATACATCGACCTCTTGTAGAATATGCGATGATAAATGGAAATGAAAAAGTAGATATTCTGTGCGTCGGTGTTGAGTCGACGGGACTATAAATATATGCTATTGATATTTGTACACGAGAGCAAACCATCGGCGTATAATAAATAATAATTCCTAGTTTCTCTATTTTGCGGAAGTCCAACTTTTTCCCCGGTCCGATGACCGTATGCCATATATATACCGTCAGGACGATCTAGTCGCCTATTCATTCATAATCATTTTTACTCTTCTCCCTTTCCCATTCATGGGAATTATCATTACGGTGATATGATTATTATTATTATTATCATCGTTATTATTATACTCCAGTACTTTGCTCCTCCTCGTTAAAATCGACTTAGAAACACCACAAGTAGAGTATAAACAGCCAGCTGCAACAGTGATCCATTGTTATACTTAATCTTCGCATGAATCACGTCGATTGATTATTGAAAGTTGAAGTGAAAAAACGATCCAAGTAACAAACTGGAGTGAAAAAATTAGCGAATAATTAAATCGCAAAGTCGAGTAACATACAATGGCCACGTTGATTAGCAGCCCTAACTTATAAAGTCGAAGGACCGGATGCGGACGCGGATTCTGGTAACGCGACAGCAAACGCAAGGACCGGAAGAGGGTCAGCTCCAGCAGTGATTTAAAATGACAAGCTACGTGGGTGAACACGCGGTTTTCCCAGGGGTGCCGTGCCTCACGCTCGGCTGCCCTGCAGGCAGCATGGTCGGTATGCCCTGCGTCAGCCTCTACTTGCCCTGGACCATCCGCACCAACAATCCGATTAAAAAAGTTTCTACTCGCATATATACGAAAACCAGGATATTCTATATGGGGTCGATTTATTAATCGGCCATTACGCGCACGCGGGTTAATATACCTGCGCACTCTGCTGAGGTGATATAGTATAGAGATTACATCCAACTTAACCTAGCTAACATAAAAAACACGAGTTTAACTGGAATTTTATCAGTTTTTTTAACACAGTGACATACTTGGTCAATTTCTGCCAAAAAACTGAATTCATTCGTGAAGGGTTTGTTCAGATCAGTTTGGTAGTCATCGAGAAAGTACCATTCGCGTTTTTGAGGTGACAATAATTGGTAATAATGCAGGTATTTCGAACAGACTACCATATTGCCTTAAACCGCAATTTTTGATCTTGCGCGCGAAATTTTACCCAAAATTCACGGATCAAATCCTTCTTCAAGATCCAGAGGGTTTCTTTCAACGGAAATGAGCTTGCAGAGCTTGTCGATGCTCTTTACATTATTTTAAACCGAAGGACGAAACTCCGGCAATCAGATTACGTAGTTTTATGTGAAGAAGAAGATTTTTGATAGCCAGATTAGAGCCACGTATAAATATGTTGGTTTCACTCAAGTATAAGGTAAACTTGGATCTGAACCGTATCTGGTTATTATTGTAAAAAAACTAACCAGACATGTTCCTATGGGTATATATGTTGTTATTATCCCTTAGTGCGCTGATTACAGGGTCTTAGATCTAATCCGCGTATGCGTGCAATTAATCTTATTAATCCCGAATTAACCTACTCTGCTTCGTCGAGGCTGCACCGGCAGTCGGGTTGAAGTAACTCTTGATTTACCATATATTTTTATTTCTCTCCTTTTCTCTCTCTCTCTCTCTCTCTTTCAGGATCGAGTTGTAACGAAAATGCCATACTTTTTCATTATGATATTAACTCTTGGTGAGGGGGGTTAATTTACACGTTGTAGGTATATATGGGTAATTCTCTACTGAATTTCAAAGTAAAACGATGCGAGGTAATATAGAGAAACCTACAGTCGCGAGATAGAGAGAGAGATTGAGAGTAAAAGGTCCTGGCTGAAGGGCGCTGCAAGAGCTAAAGTTCCGTTTACATCATAAGCCGAAATGATAGATGCGAGCCACGCGGCCAACTCGCACCCTGTGTCTACCATAGACGGGATATTAGGACAATTCATTCATCTTTCATGTATCGCGATAAACGCGCAACCGAGGCTCACGCCGTGAGGCTAAACAATTCATACATCTAATGCTTGACGGGGTGAAATAATAGGGAAATGAATTTTGCGAGAAGATAAGCAAATGCTCGGAGAATATCCGCACGAGCTAATCAGAGCAGAGATGAGAATTTCATACTTTTCTCTCTCTCTCTCTCTCTCTCTCTTTTTTTCATCACCGCAAACTTTTTCAATCTAAAAACCAGGTCTGGGTAGATGATCAGAAGCACCTGTACGTGGTACTTGAAAAAATCAAATTTGTGCTCGAAAATCAATTCGTTTTTTCATCGAAGTTTATTTTTCTTCGATTTCGAACTAAATTTGAATTATGATTTCTTCGAAACCGAAGCATCCCTTACAGTCCTGTCAGAAAATAGGCGAGTGGTATACGCGCAGGATCTAATTAGCAGCTCCTTTAAAGCAGGCCCGTTAACCTCTTGACTTAGCGGTGCCTTAGACTTTCTCGACTCTTGATTCTCGATTCTAAATTCTCGTTACTTGTTTCTCATTTCTCACATACGAACGACTGCGGGGCACTTCGTGCTTTGATGGCTCTTTAGGGGTCAGATGCACAGCGGATGGTGCCTTCGGATGGGATCACACCGGCTCTAACCATTCGAAATTATCCAAGGTAGTTTTGCCATGGTGTGGGATACATAGACATGTATGTACTTCGGAGTACTCGTACTCAGTATAGTACTTGTACCTGTGAACAGATATTATATCCTATTATTATATGTGCCGGTGAAACGTAGACTCGTTTATAGGTACCTACGAGCGCAGTCCTCTCTATACTCTCTATCATCAATCACCCTGATTGAAAGACATTGAATGAGATTTAAGAGAAAAAAAAGCGGGGATAGTATATGGGCTCAAAGTCATCCCTCAACGTCCACCCACCCGCTAAACTCCCCCTTTTTTCTTTCATCCTTGGTTTGCTAACCCTCTCAACAAAGTGCTAACTACATTTTTTGACGATAAGTCATATGCCTAAACGTTCTCCTTACCCTTGACGAATTGATCTTTAACTTCGAATCAGGTGGTTTGCCAGTTTCGACTTTTTTGGTGTTTCCTGGTTTCTGTTGTGTTTCAACCCTTAAATCAGCCACGAATGAAATTGAAAGTGTCAGAGAAGGAAAATTTAGGTTCAGAATAGAAACAAAACGACATGAATCTGGATTCAAGAATCTCAATTCGTAATACACCCTTGAAGTGAGTGAAGCGAAATTTTTGGAGACCCAGAATGTTTGCAGTTCGATTTTGCGTGAGTTGAAGGCACATTATGCTCAACATAGACGCGCCTACTTAGAGACGCACCCTATCGACCGCAACAAATCCCATACAATTTGACCTCCATAAAAGTTGAGTTTATTTCAAGGCGATAATGCTTGTAATCCAAATATAATTCTCGTTGGGGTACGGTCTGATGGTTCTAAGGGGTACAGCCAGCATCCCCTCTAGCTTCGGGGATGTAACTGCCCCTATTTTATGGGCTTGCGTACTCGGCTGAAATCACAAAAGTCACCAGGCCGAGTCCCTGGATCTCCGTGTTCTACCCTAAATACGTTTTCACCACCCCAAACGTGAACCCACTTATGTAGCACGATTTGTAATACAACTCTGATGGCGAAACGCCTTTCAGGACCGAAGTTTGTGTCTTTCTTACTCATTCCTGCTTCCGAATATCTTTTCGCCTTTGCTGCGGATGGTCAAGGTGAAAAATGTCTTTTTTTCATTTGGTCTTTTGATCAAATTAGGCAAGAATCTATGTACACTTTTGGATCTTTTGGATCCAAACCGACGTCTGTGCGTATGCAACGTCTGACGAGCAAAGCTGACAGCCGAATGAAGGACGAATGAATTAGTTTAATATACCCTAGAAAGCTCACGGTCCCGTGAACATAATCTCAAATCTACATCATATTAACCTGACTCCTGAGTCCTGACGCGTTGTCCTCGAGGCAGCAGGAGGGTTGCCTGCCAGATCTGGTACACAGACTACCCGGAGCTATTGTGCGATGGAATTTGTAATTTAGATTGATATACGTTATGTTGTGTTGCCCCAACACCAGCGGTGGCTTACATAGGTGCACGGATTCCAAGTACCTTTTGCCCCAGATGAAGACGAGACTTTTGCTTACCACCATAGAATCATCCTATAAAACCTTGGATATTTGTGGAGTCTGAGGTATTGGAATCCTAGAATTTATCAGACGAGTAAAAAGTACGGAAATTTTATGTAAAGTGAATCAGCGATGAAAGGCACAGACCACTATTTTCGACGAGATCCATTTCCAGTAGCTGCATATTGTGAAGTCAATCGTCTGACATTTGCTGTACCATATGATAAAGTAAATTGCCTCTTAGGACGATATGGTACACGTGGCTTTGAACCTAACCTAGCTAACATAAGAAATATTAATCTGGCTGCAATTCTATTCGTTCATTCCAAACAGTGGAACACTCGGCTGCTCTCTGCCGTAGCAAAGTATTAATCTCCCGAGTTTCATTCCGGTAGGTTTTATAGTTTGGAAGAAATTAAGAATCGCGTTTTCGAGGTGATAACAATTGGTAATTATGGAATCCCGAACATAATCACGTACCACCTTAAGGGTTCAGGATTTGTTTCCAAAATCTAGAGGATGAGAAATCAATTCATTCCTCCACAGCTTTTCATTCCAAATTACCCACTGCTCGAATCTGGACCATTGAAAATTGGGAAATTTCATTATTGGGTCTATCGTAGTTTGAAAAACGAGTGAAGCAGATCTGTTAAATTCTTGGAAAATCGACCATGTCTTCTGTGACGATTTTTTCAATTCAATTTCTCGCTCTCGATCCATGATATCAAGTCTTCCAAAGATTTGAAATCCCAGAGAAGTCGAATTGGACCAAATTTTTTGTTTATTTTTTTTCTTCGCTTTCTGAAATTCCTCGCGCCTACGCCAGTACAAGACAAGGTGTACGCGACGGAGGCGTCGAAAACGATGCCGCCGATGGAGACGTCAGGCCACGCACACCCGGCTGCTTCCTTGCTCGTTCTATCGCCTCTTCGTTCGTTCGTTCGTTCTTTCGTTCGTTCGTTCGTTCGTTCACCCACACCCCCGAAGAAAACGACTCAATCATAATAATATATTAGACACGGTCCCGCCGAGAGAGCGAAGGACTCGAAGATCTCGAAAGGACGAACAAGGATCATGTCTTGGTCCTTGAAAAAAACTCGAAACTAAATTTTGATCCCGTCAATTTCGTTTTGTGCTTCGAATCCGATCAGGAAGTTTTGCTCACTCAAAGACGTTTCCATAAAACTATAAGAAGAGTTGAGAAAATTTTTTTTGATAGTTCGTTCGTTAGATCGTTTCCATTCATTGCTACACAGAGATCTATCATCCCGTATAGTGTAGTTGGAAATTACTTATTCCTGCACGGACTAACGTACACTGTTACACCCTATTCTCGACACGCACGTACTTAAGGCGTGGAGTGAGACATTAATTCATTGCAGGATTGCCTTATTACTTACTACTTGGAAAGGGCCCACAATAAGCCACGATACATCGCGACACGTGAATCGATGATCCAAAACTCCCACCACGCCCGAGGGTTAACTCCAAAGAATTTATTCAATATTTACCAACGCTTTTCACCTGCTACTTCGATCACAGAAATTAATTTTATCAAAGTAGAAAATTCCCATTTATCTGACTTGATATCAATAAGGGAAGAGATAAGTCCAGTCGATTTTTCTATAATTGTAATAAAAATATTGACACATTGCAGCGACGTTGTCCTCCCCCTTCCTCCGTGACAAATCGAAATAATTCCGCGGAAATTGAGTGGATTTTGTGAGTCGATTCGAGATGGCATCTTCTAGTTAGTAGAATTAGTTCCAGCATTAGTTCCCAAGAGTTAGGGATCGGTGAAGCCATAACACATAACGGGCGTCAAGTTGCTGAGTATAATGTCTTGATTCGAGTTCGTACACCTTATATCTTTCAGTCTGCACAGCTGTTACTAATTCCTAAAGAATAACTCGAAATTAGCCATTATTCACATTGTGTATGATCCGAGGGTTAGCCCAGTGCAGATACATACCTTGGCAATTGCAGGTCTTCTTCATCAGAAGTAAACTCGAGTAATTTAGGAATCAAATTATCGCCGGCTACTACTTCGTTATAATCAGAGATGAAATTAATGGAAAATAAGCTTGGAATGAATTGGAAGTGATGGGCCTGGGCTCTTTAGTGGCCAGTTTGATAAGATACGAAATGGATTGCTTTATGGTGAGATACAATAACGAAGATTCTTCTATGGTTTTTAATCTAACTTAGGCCACAGCTGCGGGAGGCTGTCTTCGCGTACCTGGGGTGCCCCCTGTGGTTCCTTTGACCTCATGGTGAAGCGTCGATAGCCATGGCGACGAGTTGGCCTATTCCCGTTGACCGTTTTCTATTTCAACCCATAGTTTACGACATATTTATTTTCCAGGATTCTTGGCTCAATTTTCTAGGCTCAAAAAAAAAAAACGAATTTCTAATTCTTTATGGAATAACTGATCCCTGGAGTAAGGGTCTGTACAATTATGACACTTATAGGTCCGGGGCACAGGGCATCTACTGTTAAATGTATACTGGCCCCTGCACTAGCTCGTGTATCCTATAGTTTCTAGCCACGCGAAAAACACATAAACTGACGTTAATCGAGACCGGACCAAAGCTGTTCAATAAATAACTAAAATATTTGAATATTTCGTTCGATAAATATGGATGAAACCGGCTATCGTCGCTATCCTAAAAACAGCTGGACACGAGCAATGGATGAACTGTTACAACGAACCAGCACGTATATAAATAATATAATCCGACTGACAGTTTTCTACGAAAATTCTTGCATGGTTTATAAGTGAGAAGAATATGATATGGTTAAACTGCTCGTTATTTTTCGACGATGTTTAAGTCGGAGAAAGAAATCCAGCTGAAGGGTTTTTCCCGATGTGAGACTGAAGCGAGAACACTGTATTGGGCAAATCAATTTGGATAATAAAAAATTCTTTCTTGGACACGGTGAGTTAAAGATCGAGAAACGGAGTCTGGTCTAGTCCAGACCGAGAGAGACTAGAATAAAATAAGGAGTTAGAGTTCGAGATAGAAATAGGAAAGCAAGATGAAATGAATTGAAAAGGAACGAAGTAGAAACGCTTCAGGAAATGAGAAACGCTTGTTCGGTTCTTGGAAGACTTTTATACGATTTGACTAGTTTATAAACTACTTCTTTACCGCAAGCTCGTGGTTAATGTCGTCTGCCTGTGACTCGCAGAGGAAAATATATACGACAGAAGTATAAGTTTGGATGGAATGAGACGGTCCCCGAGATCTAAATAACGATGATATAAATAAACAGCGATAAATCATCGTCGAGAGAAAGAGAAAGAGATCACGGGAGTACCTACCACAAATGTGCAAAATGATAATCCAATTGGAACAAGCGTTGCAGAATTGGATGCGGGTAGGTCAACGACGTCACTACACCTCCGGTGATGGTTTAATCATCATAAATTCAGCAAGAAGCCACAATGGCAATTTCTTTTGGAGTTATTGCCTTTTCAGGCAGTATTTTGTATCCGCGTAATTTGTGGTTTGCACGCGCGTCGCGCCCGCAGCCACATCGCCAAACTTTAGTACACGCGGCGCGAGGCCGCACGACAAGCAAAAAGTTCCTTGACACTGCAAAACCGCATCATACACTGCGTCTGAGTCGCAGAAAAAAAAATCCACAAACCATAGACGTACAAAAGCCTTTTCACTCGATATCCACAGCAGTATGGAAAAACGTGGTATCTAAAAATATGCTGACAAAAACGTGCTAACTCGATCAGAGACGATATTTTCATTGATACCGCACTGAAATTCGGGGTGCCCAAAGTATACAAAACACTGTATTTTTATGGATTATTTGATTGTTCCAATTATTTTTCTATTTATTCAGCTCCTATACAACATAAACGGAAAATTCAAGATCAGTTTGAACAATCAAAATTTTTTTCATTCAAACATGTCTCAAGTCTCTAGTTTTTGTATCAGGGTAACCAAATGAATGAAAAAATAATTAGAATAATTGATTGATATATTGAAAAAGAGTGATTTGAATACTCCAGGCACCCGAAATTCCAGTGCCGTATCGATGAACATATCGTTCCTGTTCGAGATGGCACGTTCTTCTAGCACAATTCGAAATATCACGTTCTTCTGACACAATTTGACAATCACGTTCTTTTGGCACAATTTGACATCGCACGTTCTTTCGACACAATCTAAGATAGCACGTTCTTCTGGCACAATTTGACTTGGCACGTTTTTCTGGCACAATTTGACTTGGCACGTTCTTCTGGCACAATTTGACATCACACGTTCTTCTGGCACAATTTGACTTGGCACGTTCTTTTGGCACAATTTGACATCGCACGTTCTTTCGACACAATTTGAGATAGCACGTTCTTCTGGCACAATTTGACATTTCACGTTTTTCTAGCACAATTTGAGATAGCACGTTCTTCAGGCACATTTTGAGATGGCACGTTCTTCCATACTGCCGTCGAGATATTCTGATATCGTTTACACATATGCGAAAATGTATATTTATAACGCTAGAATACACGTTGGTAGTGTTAGAAACAGGGCCTCATTAGCACCTGATAAATTATACGTACAAAGATGTATCGGTGCCGATAAATAACCGCAAGGAATCTCGAGAAGGCGCGAGGCGGCTACGCGTTTATCGCGCTGCATGAAACCCGGAGAACACTGCGGGAGATTTGTTCGGCCGCGTCTCATTCGCGCCATGCTCGTCCAGTAATTTCAATTTTTTATTTCCCGGATAAGTTACCGTTCTTTTATTCTTTTTCTCTTTCCACATTGTTGCGCCGTTTTTTAATTTTTTTTATCTCATTTTTTGTTTCTCCTTTTTCTATTTTCTTGTACCACTTGTACCGCCTTAAGCATCGCTTTATCAGCCCGTCTCAACCACACCGAGTACACACATAACTTGTTCCGGGTCTCGATATTTCTAAGATCTTTTTATCGACACGATCCACCCACCTCGCACCTCAAACCTCACGTTCCTAGAAATAAGTCGTGGGAATAAAATGACATTTGACTAGTTAAGGATAAAATTAAAAGCTCACGATAGAAGAGCTCGAAATGGTCATCTTTAAAATTCTAATTCGAAAATTGGGTGATTTCCTAACGCTTGATGGAAACCTCAAAGTCATCTGTCGTTTAAAGAGCTTTTCGAGCCAATTTGGATACAGCGATACGGTTAATTGGAATGAGAGAAAAATCGGTGAAAAAGGAGAAAATTGAATTCGTGTATCGAGTTCCTGGTGCATACGGAGTCCTTGAAAGGACGCTGATAGTTTTGGTAGCGAAAGTTAAACAGTGGCCACTCCTACACCGATGTTGTTAGTTGGTCGGTTGTTTCCCTGGTTGCTTCATTGCGGCTTCATTGCGAATGAGTGTGGGCATGTGAATATATATATATACGTGCGTAGGCGGTGGTGGTGAGGGGGAATCCCCAGTTAGCCAGTACTATCAGTTGCACTATTATCTCCAGTGGCCACTGCGGGAAACGTTGGGATTGTATCTTGTTCGCTTTCCACCTACCCGGTGCCCTCGAGGCACGAAAACCCCGGAAATAATAGGAATTAAAAAATGTTCATCAAAAGGGAGCTTTTCTCATTTACAGGATTTCGAATTTTCCACACAGTTTAATCGCCTAATACCGCAAAAAGTCAGTTTTATCGAGAGCACAACGTCTAGACGAGTGATTATAGAAAATGTCGATACTCGAGTAGAAGTAAAAAATTTCTTAACTCCTGAAGAACAAAAAAGATTTCGTGATTTATGGTCAGACGTTTGATCGTTGAATTTTTGGCTAAATTCTTGGGGGATTTTCGAGCACGTTTTGGAGTTGATTAAATTTTGCATGAAGACACCCGGTATATATCGCAAATGCTGGTGAGAGAGAAAGAGAGGGATGATGGTAATTAATCGTCATAGCAACCCCAGTCAGGCATCGAATGCGATCCTCGGATTCTAACTGAAATATGGCCGTTCGGATTCTCCGTTTTTATGTTAAACGTTTGTTGTCTAGGACGAATATGCTGTCTCATAAATTTATTATACTTACAGATATATGTATATAGCTAGGTATGTGAGTATTTTAGGGCTAAAAGGTGCGCGAGCGCGGAATTTCCCCATTTAGTATAAATTTGACTTTTTCATTTGAATCCCAAGAATGCGATGGGGTGCGTTAGGGTCTTTAGCGCTGTCGATAAATATAACGCAGACCTTTCGTTCCGATGCCAGTTTAATTTTCTCGTCTCAAGAACAGACAGATGAACCGGAATCCTCTCTCTAATTTTCTCCCATCCATATCCTTTCTCTTTCTATTCTATTTTCACTGTTATTTTTGTCTTTTTTTTCTTTCATTCTTTTCGTCTACTTTTGAAAAAGGTAACGACTTCAATTTCGAATTATTGCATCCAATTTCACTGCCGGTTTTAGACCAGGGAAAAGCAAAAGCTAATTTAAATGCGAGAGTCCCAATGGGTCCCGATGGATCTCAATGGAAATGAATCCAAATCGAATTAACTCTTTTCGAATCCTGGCATTCGTAAGGGCCGTTTGGAGCATTTGACATTGTTGTCCTCTCTTCTTCATAGATAGAATAGCCAGACTTTGAGGCCTAGGAATTTAGGGAATGCCTTGTATCGACACCCCAACACTAATCGAAACGATGACTCGTACCTTCTCGACCTTAATCAGTGGGGATAATTAATTTTATAGTTGATTGGAAACGCATCCTTCCAGTCAAACGTCCACAAAGAATCCTTTCACAGAACGATGTTGCTTTTTTCACCCTATATATATATATATTTTTTCTTTTTTTTACAAATTTCGTTGCTTGGATAGTATAAGAATTTTCTACAAATTTCAAACACATTTCAATGATCTCTTTATATCCTGTCACATTCCATTCTACGATACCTCGAATGATCGTCAACGTCAAATTACGATTACCAACCGTGATGAAGCCAAAGAAATATAACAAGAATTCTGAGGCTCGATATCGGACAAAAAAATGTTCATTAAGTATAGAAACTGTATTAGGACGTTTGATTTTCGATAGATCGATACAGAGGGTTATAAAAAATTGGCAGATTGTTGTATATTATTATTTTTCCAGGATATCAAGTCGAAGGTATAAGGTGATCGCATTCAATTTGATCTAATTGGCTAATTAGAGAGGCGTATTATTATACTGTTGGTAATTTCGTCAGCGTGAATCAAGGCGACTTAATGGACTTGAAATTAACTTGTGTAACAATGAAAGTTTGGTGGCTGCTGACAATGCGGCTCTCAGAGATTGTAGATACACAAGACGTTCTCCCTGGCGTTTTAAACTTGGTTGCCCCATTGTTGTTGGGGATCATTTCATTACCAGCCATCATAAATTTTCAGTTTGCCCACACCATGGAACTCGAATCTTGTATATATTTCTATCTTCTACTTACATACATAGATACCTATATTTAGATACACACAGCCTTATACATACTCGACTATCCGTTCTATAATAGCTGAATAAACTCGCACCTACACTTCCAACTAATAACTTTTAGCTGCGGTTGGGTCTATCGACTAAAGCAATTACTTGCGTAACGACGCCTTCGCCTACAGTCTACACCATAGAACATCATCGAACACATACACATATAGATTTTTACCACCATCACAAACGCCACCTTCGACAATAATGACCGTCATCGAAAATACGCTTGACTAATTGTAACGTCTTCATTTATAATAATATATAATAATAATAATTTTTTTTTTTTTCAAATTTCTTAATGATTTCATCGACAGTGTATACGACTAGGTACTTTACTCTCATCTTTTACGACGGTAAATATCGATGGATTTCGAAAGACTATGGAGTTATGTATGTAGTCCAGGTTGATCCATGGTTATCGTGGTGATAAATTTAATTACTCAATTAACGGTATCGTATACGGATTTGGTCAATAGTTTCGAGTCCAGTACTATATGGAACCGGAGTGACGGGTGCTTCTAACAAATGGTTGTTTCCACCGCAGGGGTTGATGCGGCGAGGTGGTGCTCGTCTAACAAGGTGTTGGTCACTGCGGGACGTCCTACTTTCATCTTGACCGACAGCGACTTTGACTTATCTTCATCTGGACTACAGGACGGGCAGTAGTGGCCGAAGAAAAAAAACCTCACGCCCCCTAGTCGCGAGTGAATTATTTTCATTGATATTACAGGTTCAGGCGGGAAATGAGCGCGAAAGGACTAAATTCCTTGACCGGGTTCAAGGATCTTGAAAAAAAAAAAAAAAAAAAAAAAAAAAAACTCTGGATGCTTGGTACGCCATTTTTTCAACCCCTTGATAAACCATGCGACGTCGCGTTAAGGAAATTCAGTGATTCGCAGATCGCCTCAGGCTCCGGTTCTGGCTTTGGCTCATATCGTGTATTGGTAGTGAGGGTTGTCGACGATGGTGAGTTTGCTGCACCAACACCAATACCGGTTAATAACCAGACCGTAAATGTCTTTATTATTTCCAGCTAAACATAACTCTTCTTGCTCGCGAACGCGCCGCATATCTTTTTACTCTTCTTTAGATGCATCGTTCAGCTCCGGTTAGTCGCGCGAAGTATTACCGCGGATTTTCTCTCCTGATCCTTGCCAGAAACTTGAGGGGATGGCACAAGGGAATTGTTTTTTTTTTTTTATCCTAGTAGCGGGTAACTTGGTTGTAAAAATTAATGAAATGAAACGTTTCGGAATAACGGGGAAGAATTTTCTTGAAAATCTTATAAAGCAGCTGCAGCTTTCGTTTTATTGCCTCGATTGTCGGTCGGTGCGGAGCTTTTTTTTATCTCCTATCAGGAAAGGGAAAAAAAAATACCATTACAATTTCATGGATTGATTATGGTATTGAGTAAATTTTGCAAAATCAAGAACGCAGCTGCCGCAAGTTCGCGGTATTTATTTCCGCGATGCGGTGCAGAGCGGCAATGTGAACCTCCAGGAGGCGCAGTCGGAGGTATATATAAGGTAGAGAAAAGTAACGAGGATATCCAACAGTAATGAAGAGCTCAGGGCGCCGCGCTTGGCGATAATTACAGGGAGCCAACCTCACAACCTTCTAAAGGCTTAAATGTTAAACGTTATGCGTCCCGCCGACACCAGCTAACATTGGCGGTAGCTTTATGCCCTGGCTGCCTCACTGCAACACACTAAAATCAAAACCAAAACTCAACGACGTACCCGAAGGATCCTTGAATCGTCCTTTTCGCTTTAGCTGAGAATTTATTTTCCTTCGAAATTTTTCTTTTCAGGAAACGGAGTTCGGTCTGATCAACACTCGGATTCAATTTGCCAACGAAAATTCTAAACAAATTCTAATAAGGGATGAAATCTTGACAGAGGGATGAAGTTTTTGGATTTGGTATAGGTTTTGATCGTCTGGACCCGTGAGAGGCTGAGGATACGTACGCTACTGAACGAAGTAAAAAGATCATGATATTTTCATGCCGAGCAACCGGCTTAAGGTCTGCATTACAAAGGAGAGAGCCGCGAAGCTATCCAGATCCTGAGTATTGCAAAATTAAAATAAACGGCAGTAAGAAAGCGTGCCTCTTTGCTGTTTCGGAATTTTATTGAGTTATTTGGTATTTTTGTAGGTATCGCGTACCTCGGCAACACTTTTCTGCTTTTGTAACTAGTTATTATTTTACGAATTGCCCACCTTGCACGTACATGTACTCAACCAACGTAGCAGCAGTCCCAGTGGGTACGTCAGAGGCACAGGCACAAGTTACGAGTCTTCGTTCTGCTTTACGAGCGCAAAAATATCTTGGCTAATTTTTATGGACCGATTGTTCGTAATTTGCTACTGATGAAATAGTTCTTACTGTAGTTTCTGAGGCCACGATGTTTCTACCCAGTACGACTACACAGTTACAAATATGTATACGTACATACGTTCGGGTACATGAAGTGCTCTGCAATTCTTCTGTAATATTCGCAGGACCATTTTTCTGGATTGAACCTCTAGATTTTCCAGAAAAAGGACTAAATCAATTTAGTCAAAAAAAATTATTGATGTGGAGCCTGACGTTTTGACAGTTGTGTTCTGCCCTCGTTGTTTATCACGTCAAAATCAAACGAAAATTACAAACAGTAAAAATAGAGAATCTAACAAACCTAATTCTTATCAAAAATGTATCGAGAGACTTAAGAACTGGTACTAACAATAAGCAGATCTTATGATCTCCATATCAACAATTTGGCTCGACTAGATTGATTTGAGACCGAAGCATATCAAACTCCATAAGCCATAAGCAAAATGCGAAAATTACAGATATAGATATACCATTAATGGTAATTGAAAAGTAATGCGCATGCGCCATGGCTTATGCCTTCTGCTTATGGGGCCTTTGAAGACGCGCTATCACCTCGAAAACGCGAAGAGCCAAAACTCCTCTACGATTTGACTGATCGGAATGGGACTTTGGTATTCAATGCATTGTTTTGGCACAAAATCAAGCGATGTTTCATTTTTCCAAAATTTGGAAATTTTTTTCACAGCTTGGTTATGGACTACAGAATTCGTTGGAATTGACATTCCACTTGACGTTTGCATGAAAACTGAGATTCGCGTCGGACTTTTCGTAAGCGACCTTAATAGCCGCTTATGGCTTATTTAGTCCTTCTTCCATATCAGAGTTCGAGCATTAACTTCACTATGGAGAATACTTCAGATATTTCATTTCACGAATTTTACGGTCCCTCGACTCGCACCTGAATTGAAGAATGAAAATAACCTGATACATATATACGGTGTCGGTATATGTATAACAGAGGGCTAGGTGAGATTGATCGGATTAATCCTGCGCGTAATTCATTATATAAAACCGGAAAATCCCTCGGGGTTATAAAAATAAAATAAAAACCCTTGAAAATTTTACGGCGCATGGAGATTCAACCCCCGCCCGGTTGGCCGCGCCAATTTAAAGTTACAAATTCGGCCATAAAAGGGAGGACTCCCTATCCGCGGCTTAAAAACACCATTCGAAAGCCCATGGCTATGCCAGTGTCCGCCATTTGGGCTCGTATTTTCCGATTAAAGACGCAGCATTCACTTACGGGTTGGGCCAAACGCCATAACGCCACTTGTCTGGCACCGTTATGACATCACTGCGACGCTTTCTACTTCCTTTTTCTCTTTCTCTTTCTCTCCACGGGGTGAAATTTACGATCACCTTGGGTACTGATTCATTCCCTCATGTTCGAATCCAACTTGCTCCATGTCGCGAGGGTGCGTCCGGGACACACGCGGTGAACTTGGCAAATAAGCCACATGTCACACGGAACATTCGCCAAAAAAATTCCTATGAAATAATCATTACTTTTTCGGAAAACTGACATTTGTGACTCGAAACGGAACAAAGAAACTAAGTAGGATTTCGGTTCGATAACGATTTATCATATCAGGGTCGTTTTTTGATTTTGATTTTGCTTTTCTGACTTGAAACAACTCATTGCTTATACATATGAGGGTTTCTTCGTCAAACGGGCCACCCGTTCAATCCGAGGTCTCCGAAAATTCTGTAAAATTTTCTACACGTTATTGGGGATGAGAAAAAATTTTGGGAATTATTTCAGATTTTTTGGTCATTGCTTTCCAAAAATCATTTTCTTCAGTCATTTTCATGTAGCGTGAGAAATAAGCGCCGGAGCGAAAAATTGTTGGGATGAAATTTATATGTCTTTTTCTCAGCTTTGCGGTAAAATTGAAAGAAAAAAAATTCCGACCCATTTGAACCGCCTTTTCCCCAAAAAACGCTTGGAAATGTGCTTTTTCCAAATTTGGACAGTTTTTTTTTTCATGAAAAAAATGTCGAAGAAGGGTATTCATAAAAGAGTTTTGGAAAAAAAAATTTGGAGTGGAGACTTTGATACTCTCCCAGAAAAAAATTATTGAGTAGCTTTTATTCAATTCCGAAAATTCATAACATCTATGTAGTAATTTTTTTCTGGGAGAGCATTCAAGTCTCCACTCCAAAAATTTTTTCCCAAAACTCTCTCATAAATACCCTTTTTTGACATTTTTTTCAAGAAAAAAAAAACTGTCCTAATTTGGAAAATGCACATTTCCGAACGTTTTTGGGGGAAAAAGAGGTTCAAATGGGTCGGAATTTTTTTTCTTCCAATTTTACCGAAAAGCTGAGAAAAAGACATACAAGTTTCATTACGACAATTTTTCGCTCCGGCGCTTATTTCTTACGCTACGTGAAAATGATTGAAAAAAATGATTTTTGGAATGCAATGACCAAAAAATCTGAAAAAATTCCCAAAATTTTTTCTCATCCCCAATAACGTGTAGAAACTTGTACAGAATTTTCGGAGACCTCGGATTAAACGGATGGCCCGTTTGACGAAGAAACCCTCATATATTGATCAAAAAAATGTTGAGGAGCGTTTCTTCAGCTGATACTGTAATATCAGAGAAGTTGGAGTGAAAAATTGTTTCCTTATGTGGATGAAAACTTAACAAATGCAATATTTTCGAACACGTTAATTTTTTGCAATTCTGCTGGTAATTAGGATCAGGTCTACGTGTTGCAGGGAGTGATTTTCTGCAATTTGAAACTAACCGTTCGGCAAGAGGTCAATTTGGCTAACTAAGACGTATCCACGAAGTGGTCAATGAGTTCCTGGAGATTCCACAGCATAACTTTTTTCCCTTGATAAGTAAAGACTAATACATTACCTGATTCAAACGCTAGTATAATATGATCGCGTGTTGCAGCTTCATACACGCAGGTAAACTCCGCCAGAGTCCAACATTATTTTCTGTCCTAAAGAGTAGCATAAATTGTGCTAAAAACTGTATATACGGTTTGTACATACCAATAAGAGGATAGTGAAACGGTACGAAGGCAAAAACGTCCCCTCGATTTTCTACCATGGCTATATAATTTTGCGTCAGTAATTTTTTAGCGAGTAGAAATCCGCGCTAAGCCGATTCAGGTTCTCGATTTCATGTAATAATATGATAATCGTTTCGACTGACGCCCACAACGGAAGGGTGGCTGGTTGATCCGTTCCTAATGCGAAACACTGCAGGACCAGTCTATCTCTCAAGGGTGCGGTGACGATCCTAGTAGGCAACGGCCGCGTATATCGCTCAATTCGTTAGCGAGCTTAGCAAACCACCCCTATATGTATAGCCAGATTCGAGGGTTTTGGGGTGCTAAGCTTCGTCGCGAAAGAGATACGGTCTCTAATTTTACCATCTCATGATTGCATGGCTGATCTTTCCCTTCTTTTTTTCTTTGTTAAAAAATTGAAATGAACATGAACATGATCCATGCTGTATGGAAATTTGTTTCCCAGTTCGTGGATTTCATGATTTTGATTAAGTTTTAGTTTGTGTTGATTTTTGACTTTTCATTACCTTTGGTGATATAAGAAAAGTATTGGTTTAGTACGAAAAGTGACTTTTTTTATTTAAACAAAATTTTTACGTTTTCAAGCTACTGTGATATGTTGAATAGGTTTTCGAACAAATGTCTGTCTGTCTGGCACTCGGCGGACAAACTCACCAAATGATCTGAGAAACGGCTCGATGAAAAAAATTGAAATTTACAGGAGATCAAGAGCAAATGATGGACATGAAAAATTGCCATATCCCATACAATTTGAATGATCGCTTCCAACGGAAAAAAATCAACTTTCAATTCTGTTATTTCATTTTCTTCGAGTAGAATGAGGTACAGGGTGAAACCGCAGGGATTGAGGCATAACACAAGAATATATGGGTGAATTCGAGTAGATCCACGTACATGAAAGTATATATGGGCGAACTCGAGAAAATCGAGGTAGATGAATTCAAGTTTATGCTGTTCAAGTAGATATATTCATTATGGAAAAGAAAAGTGTTGGGTAATCCGAAACTATAGGTTCAAAGGAGCATATGCCCATCAAGTAAAGTCTTCCACGAATTACTATAATACGAATAAAACGTTGCAGCGTAAGATGAGTTCACGACGAACATGAAACCAGTTCTTATAAAATTAAAATCAATTTGAAGAAATAATTCGACCACAGCTCGTATTTTTCCGAGCAATGACAAATTAGTTTGTAATGTGATGAAAAGTTTCGTAAAAGAAAAATACCTAATTTTTTCTGCCAACGTACCGTTACGTTGGACGAGTCGGTTTATCTTCCATTAATATAATAAGCCCTCGTTTATTAACCGAATCTTGACTTCAAAGTTCAGACACTATTCTCGGCTGCAGTAACGAAAGTGCTGAACCTCTGGGAGTCGTTACATTAATAGAACAAACATCAACGGTTTAGTGGACGGCATGATGCACTCTCCCACAGGTGCAAAAGGTACAAACACACATATACGCGAATTCCTACAATACGAAATTGTTGCCAGACTTGGCTTCATTTTCCGGGTTAATGAAATGGGAATAATCAGGAGAAAGGAGAAAAAACTCCGAGCTGTGGCCAAGAACGTATGCCATTTTGAAGAAATAGTCAAAGAACTTTGTAGATACGACGTATACGAAAAAAATAATAATAATAATGAATAAAAATAAAAAAAACCAAGAAAGAAAGAAGAGGCGAAGGAAAACCGGGCGAAGTAGCAGGAAAAAAGTAATGGGATTGCGGTTCGGGTAATTTGGGGCGTTGAAATTTTCCCTGCAAGTAAATCCCGAGCATATTCTGACCAGCTTAGCAAATTCGTATACGGGCTTATGTACGTCGGGCGACCTGACCACTGCCTGGCAAATGCCCCATACTGCATATCGACCCCCATCCCAGAGGGCTATTGTCCCTTGGTCTTTGCTACGCGATGTCTATTTCATCCCCGACTAACGCACACGCGTAAAATAACGCGGCGAACCTACCCGGTGCCTGTGCCGCATGTGCAGCCTCAGGCCTTAACTCCCTAGTCGACCATAAACGATGCCAGGATCTACCGAAGTTGCGTTATCAGCTGCACGCAACATATGCAGCAGCTACCTACGTACTGCGGGATGCAATTCAGCCAGAATCTGATACATCCTTTTCAAATTTCAGAAAACTTTCAGCGACATGTTCTGTAGTGTTGAAAAATTCGTTTATTATAAGATCCTTTTGTTTCGTCATTTTTCCTGTTTTCGGAATTTTATACGAGGCTCTGTTCAGACCAATGAAACAAGAGATTTAAAGACATTCCATTCAAAGAAACCAAGTCAAAACAGTCAAGTTGCAGGAAAATACTTTGAGAGGGACATTATAAATTGAATGACTATTCATCTATGGATTGCGAAAAATATGAAATTTATTGAAAAACCGACTGTTATAACATTGAAACATAAAGTTTTTGAGTTATACTAAGTTTTTACAAAGATAGAGTCTATTTTTTACAGTGAAAAAGAAAATTATTCACCACAAAATGTATTTATACATAATATGATATTGATTGTACATTATGCATAGGCCGACTTTTTTAGTTGTCTGATTTTTTATTTTTATTTCTTACAGGGTTTCATCAGTATTTTTTTTTTCCATCTTGATTCTAACATTTTAATTTTGTGCCATAGTTTTTTAAACTTCGGAAGAAGTTTTCGCTTGTTTTTTTCTTATTCTTCTGCAGCTTGTTCAGTTTTTTCTACTCAATTTCAGCATATTTTTCACTGTACCTAAATAAGTTCGAAGCATATTGTCGCGGAGCGAATCATCGATAACTCATTTCAAGAAAAATATGTGGAAAAACTCTATAAGTCGAATTAATTAATTAATTTTGGTTTCAGTATAATTTGAGTTATACCGTTATTTAACGTATCTCCTCATTTGATCCTGTTTTTTATTTCTAAATTTGCAGATCTGTTTTAAGAACGTAATTTGACTAATCTTGTGATTTGATACCTAGCGATTTTTCATAAACCGGTAAATCCAGTTTTTGTTAAGATTTACAATCAGTTTGTCTCGATTCGGGGAAAATCCGCGTTAAATAGGGTACCGGAAAGAAGGGAGTGAGGTCGTAGGTCGAAGGAGACAGGAATGAAACTCGGGCGTCGGGCGATATTAGGTATGGATCTCATGGGGCGACTGTGGTTATTTTTATTTATGAGGAAACCGCCGTGAAAATACACCCCCAGTCACCCCTGACCGCGACGGCCCCATATCATCCCCGTCTCTCGCAGTAGTACGCCCCTTCAGGCAATCTGCCGGGATTTCTACAAGTTGAATTTGTTCGCTGACGCTGGGGACGAACTTAGTTTTATTTGAATTATATTTCCCATCTAATAAAAGTGAAACTCTCTGTAGATGAACTGGAATTATTCCCTTTTCAAAAATAAAACTCACCATGATTACAAAATTATATACAATATTAAAAACAAGAAGCCAGAAAAAAAAATCAATTTGTTTTTTTACGGTACTTTCTGTCACGTTACGAACTGATTTGTCATTGCTCGGGATACTATCCACTATTGTCAAATTATTTCTCCAAATTGATTTTAATTTTGTACGGAATGGTTTCGTGTTCGTGATGAACTCATATTTTGTTGCAGCGTTTTATTCGTATTAAGATAATTCGTGGAAGACTTTACTTGATGGGCATATGCTCCTTTCGACCTATAGTTTCGGATTACCTAACACTTTTCTTTTCCTCAATGAATATACTTGAACAGCATAAACTTGAATTTACCCATACGTAATTGCATCTACCTCAATTTTCTCGAATTCGCCCATATATAATTTCATGTACGTATATCTACTCGAATTCATCCATATATTCTTGTGTCATACCTCAATCCCCCCGTGGTTTCACCCTGTACCTCATTCTACTCGAAGAAAATGAAATAACAGAATTGAAAGTTGATTTTTTTCCGTTAGCAGCGATCATTCAAATTTCATAGGATATGGCAATTTTTCATGTCCATCATTTGCTCTTGATCCCCTGTAAATTTCAATTTTTTTCATCGATCCGTTTCTCAGATCATTAGGTGAGTTTGCCCGCCGAGCGCCAGACAGACAAACATTTCTTCGCAAACCTATATTAGGTCGAAATCGTAACAATTTATTCAAATAACAAAAGTCACTTTTCGTACTAAAACTATCACCAAAGGTGATGAAAAGTAAGAATGTCAAACTAACAATATGAAAATATTTCTAATCACAATTACACCTCGTGTTGTGATTAAGGTCTTGAGATCTTGAATAACGTGGGAATGTTATCGAGTAATAATTGACGACATATAGAGTAGTGCCACTGTCCGTTTGAGTATATTTCATATCTTAAGCGGAGACAGATAATAGAGTAATTAATTCGCTAGCTAATTGGTAAGACAACAACACACATGTCTAAACTAATTGGTTTGAATTATTGTTCTCGTTAAACGTATATATATATATATATATATATATATATATATATACATATAAAGGGAGAGTTTTTTGTCTCACCCGGTAGCCGATAAGCGACCTGGAACAGAGGCGGACGGTTAATTTATAATTGGCTACTATCGCTTCAGCCCTTTTGACTGCGGTTATCCACCATTTGGTAATAAACAAGCTAATCGCTCAACCAGACGAGAATCGTCATCCGCCCCGATCCTAAAAGGATATCGCATAAGGAGCTTGCCCTAATCACTGCTTTTAATAATCTTCAGGGTTCAAAGTTTAAAAGACGTTCGAAGGGCCTCGGAAGATTCCCCTCAATTTTTAACCCTCGCTCGTGGTTTTTTTCCCCGAAAAAAAATCCAGACCCCGTGAAATATCAACCGCTAGACCCCGAGACGCCCGTATTCGCGGTATGATTTTTCATTAAAGTGTCTTCCGCCCTGAGATATGGCCGGCACATTGAATGTAGCTGGTCCCATGAGCGGGAGAAAGAGAGACGACAAAGATGAGGAAGTAGAAGAAGAAGAAAAATGAGAAAAAAAAAAAAAAAAAAACAAGAAGAAGATTCGTACGTTGCGGACGTACGAAGCGATGCTGTGCTTTGGCTTTGCTCTGCAGCTCTGCCAGCTCGACGTTTTGTACAATATTGCCGGCTGATATACTGCCCCAAGTTTTCCCACGTGTACGATAAAGATGAGAGCCAGCGAGATTGTAACACAGCGCCGAAGAAGAATGAACCCAATTTTACCGATCCTTTTCCGCTCGCACTCGCAATCATTTTTTGTTTTGTTTTTTTGGCTTTTTTTTGGAAATTGAACGTAGTATCGATTTTTTATCGGCTCAGATTCTCAATTATGGAATTTGGTTATTCAACGCGTGAGTAGGTCTGATTGGAGCTCCGCCATTGAAGGTGGTACAGACTTTTTTATACATTTTCATTGATTCTTGATTGATTTTGAACTATTTTTCTGCTAGACGAATAGTTTTTTGTTTAAAAAGAAAACCACGAATTTCTGCGACAACTAGGATTCTACTATGGGATCCATAATTAGGATAAACATATTGTAGAATCGTCCGGTCGATGAATCGGTTCGGGAAAAATTTTCGGGTGGGATTGAAGTTCCGAATTCGAAAAATTCCGAACGGTCAGAATTCCGAATTTATTTTGAGACAAATTCCAAAAGGTCGAATTGTAGACGACTCGAAGATCCGAAAGTTAAAAACTCAGAAAGTCCCGAAATCCGCAAATTTAAGGGAAGCTCATGACAAAGCTGTCAAATAAACGACGTCGCATCTCGCGAATTCCGAGATTCGGAGTTTTGGCCTTTCGGAATTTTGAACCTTCGGTGATCTTCGATTTGGAATTTTTCAAATATGGTTTCGTAGACTTTCGGAGAAATAATCTTTCGAAAAACTGTGAGTGAGTATAGTATAAAAATTCGGAAATTTGACCTTTTGCAGCTTTTGAAATTCAGAATTTTAATCCCACCCCCATTTTTCAAATATCTCAACCACATGAAAATATGATTGTTAACAAAGCTTGAATCATGACCCCCTGCGAAGACCCTTGGCTCCTGATCAAACACATTAGGTTGACTTCCGGCGGACGTTATCCTAAGTGGGGTTCATTGTCGCGCGAAAGTGCCAACGCCCATTGATGTCAAGTATCGTCGTGACGCGAATGACGGACCACCTTGATCGAAACGGAAATAGTCAAACGGGAGTGAAGTGGCTAAAGGTGATGATGATAATGATGACGCCTCTCATAAAGAGAACGACACCTTTTCAACAAGAGGAAATAGCCAACTAGGTAAACAACTCGAAAACCCCCAATATAATTTTTGTCGTAAACTTTTGGCCACATGTCCATATTTATACATTTCTACGTATCAAGATATATTTTTTGAACAACACTTTCGTGATGATTAATGAATACAACAATGCCCAGGTAAGGCGAACTGGATACGAGAAGAATCATAAGAGCCTGGCAGACATCTCTCGATCGTTTCATTTGCACCTAGTGATATTCGATTGATCAAACATCAGATTAGTTTGGGTCAAAAGGCAACCGCTCGTTCAGCCGAAATAAAATTTCTACAGTCATCTAGGTACCTATATATAAAAGTAGGTTCCGCGTGTCCTGCAGTTGGGAACAATTCTATTATATACTAAAATCGTTCTTTCCAATCTACGGATATAGGTGTATTTGATTATTGTATTTGCCCCATTGCACACCACGACGATGTCTACGTAGGGAATTAAAACCTAAATTGTCAAGTTACCTAATAACCGCGAAATGAAATTTGGACTCTCGCAAACCACCTCGAGCAATTATGCAAATCGAACGATACAGTTGACACTGAATAACCTAATTTAAAAAGCTCATTCCCCCTCGAGCCACGAGGTATATATACCGTACAAAATTAGGCCCACGACCCTTCCCTTCGACTTTCTGGGAGTACCTATACCTACTCGGGGTAAGTATTAGAGATGTTGCCATAGGTACAAAACCCCTTGGGAAACCCCCGTGAATCGCGACGAATCCTGCAACAGAACGTCTCTCTTTTAACAAGAGGAGAAGGAGGAGAAGAAACGAAAACAAAAAAAAAAACAAAAAAAAAATCAAAAGAAAATAAAGCAATTTCGTGGTTTGTTTAGAGCCGAATTAGGAATGATGATAGAGGATCAACCGTGTGCTCGAAAGTCACCCTAGAAAATTTAGTACCCACGTAGTGTAACGCACCGTGAAATTACTGTGAAGTGCGAATAAAAGAATTTTTCATTGTTCAGACTGCAGCTTCTAATCAGGATGCAGTAGATTTTCAAATTCTTGAATAAAGAGCAATTTTTCGAAGTCTCTGCCAAATATCCTCAGGATAACCCGTAATACGTACCGTCTTTCGATATCAGTAAAAAATAGAAATATGTTAAAGCTCGTCTATCAGATGGTAATCCTTATTCCCTGGAGGGTTCAGAAGGGCGTGCGCGTGGATTATGCGACATATTTTGTTATCCCTATGAAATATACTGCCTTTCTCTTCGCCAACCCCATCCAACGGGCGTTAAATTATCATACGAATCCGAGTGCTGGTATATCTGCGGCTCCATCATTTCGCACGGGATTTAGCCCTTCGATGACGTTGCGCCAAATCGCTGGATCACAGAGTACCTACCTACGTACGTACAAACATACGTATTCACTATGGACTATGGGGTACTCGATTGACACGACCTAATATTGCCCGTGAACCTTGTATACGCCGATTGTCACGCTTAGCCAGGGCTTAAAGGGAAATTTAGTGGCTCTATATTCAGATTGCGATGTCAGAATATACGCAGCAGGCTCTCCGACTTCCAGAGAATTTTCTACCTTGGATGTTTCCTTCGAGATAATTGAGACTTGGAGCAATTTGATTAGTGAAAATTAAATTTCCCGGGTAATCAAACACGGCGTTGTTACAACCCCCTTAGTATTCGACCACTATAGCCATGGCTTGCTCTATAGACCAACAGAAGGGTTGAATCAGGCTCAGCACTAAAATACATGAGCCATCAAATTTGCCAAATGTGGAACAGCAGCCTAGGCCACGAATTGTGTTAGTTCAGTAGCTGAAAGAGATCAATTCAAACTTTCAGTCGAATGCTTTTGGATCGGGGTAAATCCAAAACCCTTGAGAAAAAGAATTAGAGTCTAGAAATTCTTGTCAACGGAGAATTTTCGCTTATCTCCGAGGAGTCAACCGCACTCTCGAAGTCAGGTGTACACTTTGCTGAGAAGTCAGTTGAAGTTATTAGTAGTCAGTTGAAGTCAGTTGAAGTTAGTGGTAGTCAGTGGAAGTCAGTTGACTTTAAGAAGTCAGCCGAAGTCGGTTGAAGTCAGTCGAAGTCAGTTGAAGTCAGCCGGAGTCAGTCGAAGTCAGCGGAAGTCAGTTGACTCCATGAAGTCAGTTGTAGTCAGTTAAAGTCAGTTGAAGTCAGTTGAAGTCAGTCGAAGTCAGTTGAAGTGAGTCGAAGTCAGTGGAAGTCAGTCGGAGTCAGTGGAAGTTAGTAGAAGTCAGTTAAATTCAGTTAAAGTCAGTGGAAGTCAGTTGAAGTCAGTTGACTTCATGAAGTCTGGAAGTCAGGTGTACAGTCAATCGACGAGTGGTTAACCCCTCGCTTATCTCCTCCTTTTTGATATACATGCGAAGCATAAATAGCAACGAGGATGAATTTCGCGAAAACTGATCAAGGGTAGTAATGGAGAGGAGCAGGGGTGGGTAAGGATTTACCAAACCGTCAAAGGATGGAGAATAAAGGAAAAAGGAAGAAGCTGAAAGTAAAGGACGAGATGAGAAGAGAATAACGATTCGCAAGGGAGCCACTATAAAGGACTTTCGCGTAGTCGGCTCAGGAGG
This sequence comes from Ametastegia equiseti, assembly GCA_963989295.1. Taxonomy (NCBI): domain Eukaryota; kingdom Metazoa; phylum Arthropoda; class Insecta; order Hymenoptera; family Tenthredinidae; genus Ametastegia; species Ametastegia equiseti. The sequence goes on from OZ022399.1 coordinate 8,705,204, forward strand.
GCGAGAGCAAACTGATTTAAACTCATTTGCTCCGGACTTTGCTGACTCCTCGCTGGACCAACAAACTTCTCTACCTTTTAATTAGTTAGGCCACGAATACCACCGGGTATTCCACGTACAGAAGCTGCCCGGTAAAACTTTTACAACCAAAGTTACCGTCCGAGATGCGAATTTCTGGAAATCGATTTCGTACCACACCTCCGATATTTTTGGCTCCAAAATGGCTTAAGAAATCAACAATTTTGGGAAGAAACTTGAATTTCGTACCTCGCAAAGTTGCACGGATTAGAATCAGGACTTGAAACAAGTGGAATAAGGAAGAAGGAAGAAAAAAGTATCATTTTTTACTCCAAAAAGTTGTCTGGTCAAAATTAGTATCCCTGAGCGAAATAATTCAGGAGGAGAAATTACTTAACTCTCAGATGATACATAAATTAAAGCGAGTTTGCGCGAAGGGGTCGGAAGCTCGCAGGCCAGGGTAGCAGCCAGTTAGCGTGAGGGGGCCCCAGGGGGCCGTCTGCTTTCCGTGCCCCCCCACCCTCGGCTTCAACCCCTTCTTCATCCCGGGTACAGCCAACCCTTTACGAGGCTACGCCACTGTCTAATAGAATTACCCTCTGGGCTGAAGTTAGTCACGGGACGATTGAAATTGCGATCACATTTTCATTAGAATTTTTCTAATCAACCAACCAGTTCTTTTGCTTCAATTCCAAAACTCAAAAAACATGGGTGAAGCTATTTTGGATTTGTAATTCGATTTTTCTGCCTTGTTTTCTTCCTTAGATTATTGAAAGGGGTGGCTATATATGATCGACAGAGATTAGCTGGTTGAATTGTCATTTAGACAGGAGGTTTGACGTTGACATTAAAAACGTTGATCCAAGTTTAATAAGCGGCGATCAGTGAAATAAAGCAATTTGTAGTACCGAATATGATACCGTCATTCATTTCCGAAGGCAGTTTAATTACAGGTTGGAATTAAAAGGGCTGATTAAATAAGACGGCCGTATAGGTAAGAACGTACCTACATATGGTACATTGGTATACATGGGGTGTATGTGTATAGAGGGCATAAGACATGTGGCGGACGTATCCCCGTGCTCTTCCCGGGGTTATTATTCATAATTGCATCTTATGCTCCATCTATATAAACTACCTACCTACTCTATACGCAATGCCGAATTATACCCTAATATATTACCCCAAATTATAGGTGATTCTGTCGACATTATGACGCGTCGGCGAACGCCATCTTATACCACATGTGCAGTCCGTATACTATACGTTTGTCCACACCGGACCATAAACTCCCCCTGCAACTTATATGCCTTATGGCGTTCGCCGATTTCCGATCGATCGCGAATGGATTCGATTTTTGAAAAATCTCATCGTTTGTTAGAAGCAAGCCTTAAATACTCAACAATCAATTATGCAATTGATTGGTGTGCAAAAACAAAAGGATTGAGAGAAAATGGTCAAAATTCTGTTTATTTCCACTCTGGAGATACTGAATTGAGAACAGATAATTGGAAAATTCAATTCCCGCGGGCTGTCATTTGCAAATGAATGGAAAAAAGGTTCAATTTCCGGAAAATTGATCATTAGGTATATATTCCATGATAATTCTGTTAATTAATATAATTTATAGCTCTCAATTATCATCCGAACAGTTTGGATTTGGAAAACGTCAAATCGGACCGAAGCGACTCCGGGGTGGGATTGAAATTCGAAGTTTCTAAAGCTGCGAAAGATAAAAATTGCGAATTTCTGTACTACCGACTGATAGTTCTTCGGAAGATTATTTCCCCGAAAGTCTACAAAGCCAATTTGAAAAAATCCGATTGGAAAATCACCGAAATTTCAAAATTCCGAAAGCTGAAGATCCGAGAGACCAAAACTCCAAATCTCGGAATTCGCTTATGCAACGTCGTTTATTTCACAGCGTTGTCATAAAATCCCTTAGTTTTGTCGGATTTTTGGACTTTGTGAGTTGTTAACTTCCGGATCTTTGAACTGTCCGCATTTCGGCCTTTCGGAATTTCCAACTTCTGAATTCTAACTTTTCTAGAAACTCAGAATCGCGTCTCAAATAAATTCGGAATTTTGATAGTTTCGAACTTTTGGAATTCGGAACTCAAGTCCCGCCCCATATTTTATGACAATTCTGTCAATCGATTGAATTCCCAGCTTTTAGTTCATCCAAACAATCTGGATTTCGGAAAATTCAAATTGGACCAAAGCGACGGTGTTTCGAAATGAAGCGAAACGAATTCCGACGGATGAATAAATTGATTCTGGACTGTGAGTTTGATTGTTATGTTAGTGGAGAAGATCAATGACCGTGTATAAATTAATACTACCAAAGTCAGGGAAGTGTGGCGCGATATTTGCAACGCCTACGCTCTCGTAGTTTTGCGTGTAATGGGATATAGAGGTTCGTGTCGAAGAGGTGGTGGCTAGGGGAGGCGAGGCTGGGGCCGCATCGGGACCGTTACTCTGCCAGCCAGTAGCCGGAAAATTGTTTACTAGATTGTTTAAACGAAATTTACTAAGGGTTACTGATTTTATATCACGCCAACGCGGCCCCGGGGAGCCGCTTCGAATTATACATTAGCCAACTTTGCAACGACAAACTTAGTTTTCGGTTTAAATTTAGTTCAACAGCCCGTTGCAACGCGATCCTCAACTCCCACCACGTACCTAATTCGCTTTTCTTCATTCAAAAAATTCTCACTACTCTCAAAATTTGACTCAATCTTTTCTCCTTTATTAAAAAACTAATCAACGATGAATTAATTGAGGGGGGCAGTATGTTGCGGTTGTAAAAATGAAATATGGTCCAAAATCAATTCATTTCTTCATCAAAGTTCATTTTACATCATTATAATCGTGTCACTTAAAATCAGTCACTGTACGAATTGAGGCACACCGTAGGTCCGATTTCACTTTCTCAGGATCCGAATTGTTCGGAAGACGCGCCGCCATAAATTGAACGAGGGAAATTGAATTGAAAAAATTATCATAGAAGATATGGCCAATTTTCCGAAAATCGAACATTTCTTCTCCACTTATTTGCAAGTAACTCAGCCTAAAAATTAAATTTTCCAATTTCCCTCGTTCAATTTGTGACGGCCTGTATTCCTTGGAATCTTGATCACAGATAAGTCGAATCGGACTTACGGTGTGCCTGAATTCGTGCAGCAACCGTTTTTAAGTGAGATAATTACAACGATGCAAAATCAACTTTGGTGATGAAACAAACTGATTTTGGATTATGTTCAATTTTTCCAACCACGACATACTGTTCCTCTAAACTAATTCGACACAGAAGAGATACAAGCGTTTTTTCAGCGAATGCGATGTTGTTTGAAGAGGGTAGGTAATCGTGATCTTTACTCCCTCGGTTGTTGGATGATAAATCAGAATTTGAAATCGAAGTATAAATTGTTGCGAAGCGTCGAGGATCGACGATGGGCAAATAATAATTAAAACTGGCGTATCCAGGTAGGACCTGTTTGGCACTATGTATATATATATATATTGCCCTGCATATTTGCAAATATGCAGGAGTAAACCTACAACGTGTAAATGTATAGGATGTATAGTAATTGTGAGTTACCGTTGATCATTTATTTATTCGCCGTCCGGTTATTTATGGCGAAAACGCATCAGTGGTAGGTGCGCCCTCGTCGGTACCACCCTAAACTTCACCCCCCTCCCCGAACCCCCAACGATGATATGAATATTTATAGCTATCGGTGATCTATCGAAGTTTTATGTTTTACACCTGATGGCTTTTTATCCTCGCGTATACATATACTATAGGTATGTATATCGGTTTTGAAAATTGCAAGGTAACGAAAACATTACACCCCGATGCCTCGTCGATGCAGGTCCACATGAAAAATTGCATCATTCAAATACACCCCAACCCCCAAGGCTCTATTTTATTTCAAAAATGATGAAAAAATATCGATCGAAATTCCCGAAACTATGTCCTGGGTTTTTATCCTCGTTAATTTTAGCAAAAAACGGAATGAACCCGTAGACAGTATACAATGCCGCGACTTTTAATATCTCAGTAATTAGGAGAGTGAAGCAGCGTTGGTATTTAATACTGAGGTGAAAAAAAATGATCTTGGCGTGACAAGCGGTGGGGGGGGGGGGGGGGGGGGGAGGGGGGGGGGGGGGAGTAGAGATTAAGTAAAATAAAGGTTAATTTTTAATTTCCGGGTAATTTCCGAGGTCCCCTTCCGGTGCTTCTGTCCTTAGGCCTAACGTTTCACTTCTCCTTCAAGCGCGGGAGGATATCCTCCAACCCTTAAATTTCAACCCCCCATTTCACCCCCACTGCGGGTCGTGACCCAACCTTAACCCACCTGAGTTCCCTTAACGCCGAAACTTTCCCCCAAACGACGTACTTTGGAATTTTGGGGCTTCGTTTAAATATTCGAAAGCGTCGCGACGCGCTCGACGCCATGATGGTTCTAATTTAACGCTAGCTAACTGGGTGAGCCAACCCCTGCTGTACAATCCTGCAGCAGAAAAAATATATATATATATCTATATAGATATATATACGGTATGTAATATACATGTACGTATGTATATATGTATACGCAGGTAGTTATAAACCCGTATATCCATCCCCCTTATTCAACTTTTGCCAGAGCATCAAATTAGAAAACGTCATAGTCCGCAGTATGTGAATTATTCCAGAGCCTCGAGTTTGCGGTGAGGAAGTCAAACGATAAATTCTGAAATGAACGACGAAGTGGATACATGTTGGAAAACTCGGTCAGATCGTGCCATAGATATATATATATTATATATATACATATATATATATATTCTTTGGTTATAATTTCACCCCAGCTTTCTGACTCGTCTAAGAACATCTTGTCTCTTCAATCAAAGATTTCGTGGAATAGTCATGAAACGGTAACATCTGAGAAGTTAATAATCGTCAAAGTAACGCAGACATATATCTACAATACATACACATCACTGGGCACTGACCGTTCTCCGGATACAAAGATGATAAAATAAATCAGAATTCCACGGTTCACCGTACACATATTGGTACATACATACATATATAGAAGCATTTAAATCCTACATCGCAAAAACACTTCTCGCTTCGAGTATTGAGGCAGTGGCATCAGGCAATACGATCCATTCAAATTACTTATACAGAACTTATTTTAAATCAGGTTGACAGCGCTCGTTCAATTTGTTTCGTTAATTAACACCGATGTATATATATATATATAAATCTGTATACGTATCCCGTTAACCGTATAGGATTAATATATACCTATACACAACAGCGCAGAGCTTTTGGATCTCAAAAAAGAAAGAGAGAGAAAAAAAAACATCTCACACGAAACAAGAGGAAAAAAAAAAAAAACGCAATGTAAGAATTAACTAAAGTGTTCAAATTTCGCCGCAGGTGATTTTGCAAAAATCATAACCGCGCGCTGTCTTGTGCTTATGGTTATAATTTCGCGAAACGTAAGTCTCACACCTTATATCCTCTCTTATAATATGAAATGGAAAGGAAAAAATAAAAAACGAAAATTAGAAAAGTAAGATAAGAAAAAAAGTGAATCAAAAAATAGCTAACGATGAAGTGCGGTGTTGCTTGGTATTGGGCTATTTTTTTTATTGAATAACTGGTTTGCAGATGCGTGTTGGTGAAGTTCGGACCCTGGGGAGTGAGACTGAGATGGCGATAGGCGATTACAAGCCAGTAATTAAATGTAAGTAAATTAGGCCAATTCAGTTGTCTCAATTCCTGACGTCTGACGAATCCTGAGACGGGCAAAATGAAGGTGTGTGCTTCGTGATCGCTCCTCGAAATCATCCCTCTTTGTTAGGTGCCATAGTAGATAGCTGTATGTCCATGGTTTTTCATATGGTTATCGGTCTCGCTCTGGTCTGTTTCATTTGGTTTAGTTTCATCTCGTTCTTTTCCACTTTGTAGTTATTTTTTCAAACTTGTTTCATTCTCGCCGGTTCGCATTCTGCTATGCGCTGCTGCAGCCCTTGGTATATAAGTTTCTTTTTTTCATTATAGTTTTATTCCTTCGCACCCGTCTCATGTACCGTCTCTTTTCATTTTCGTTCACCTCTCGCTTTTTCTCTTCTTTTCAGCTCGTTCGCCCCGCGAGAACGCCGCGGGCCGTTTCATTAATCTTACATCTCTTTTATTTATTTTTGCGCCTTGTTATAGGCTGCTGCAGGTCCGAGAGCCACTACGTGGACGTACGTCTTATTCTGAAGCTAAAAGAGCCGCAGATCCATTCCTATATACATCCAATACAAGCCAAGATACGATACGAAATAAGTAACAGAAAATAATCTCAGGAAAAGGTACAAGAAATTCTCTAATTGTTTTCGACCCACGGATCATGATCAATATCCATCGATTCCGGAACAACTTTTGTCATACTGTTATCCTCATTTCTCATCAATCTATTCATTATAATCAGAGAATGGAAAATTCGGCTGATCACGAAGGAAATAGATTCTTTAAGCCAAAAAAAAAAAAAAAAATCGTACCCACACCTTGAGTAAAAAATTTAATAATTGAACAAATGTCTTTGCTATGAACAAGAAGAGTTCTCGCAATTTTACTTCTAACATACTGTTTTTTAGATGACTCGGTAACGACTAGACCAATCAAATCAAAAATTGTATCGATTCTAAGTCAAGAAAAACGGCGTCGATTGAGACTAGAATCGTCAGAATCCGACCGTTCTCAAGATATCGTTGAACAAAAAATCAAAGGTAACACTCTCAACCTTAAACTGTAGAGATTTGGTGAAAACTCGACTTTTGATTATTGGGGTAGTGAAAATAAACTTTTTCTAAGCAGGAAGTGAAAAACGACCCCTAAGATGTCTCCCATTGTATCCAAACTTCAACCTACCAAGACCCATTGAAAAATTCATCTCGTTATAAAATAATCACCGAATTAAATTGAACCGTCTGCCGATCAGAGGGAAACTCCATGGAGCCCCAGCCCATCAGGGGCTTGAGGATGATCAGGCGTAGAAAACGAATTGGGAATAAAACAATACGCACTGCATTCGTATGTATAGGCTAGTGTACATACATAGGCATTTCTGCTCCCATATGCGACATACATTTATGCATGTACATACACATATATATGTATATACATGTACATACGTATGCACATATACAGGAAGCGAATGGTTTTCGGAGAGCGAAGGAGCGCAGGATCGGAGCAGCACGGAGACACCCCTCAGTGGTAATAGATGACACCCCTGGGTACCGCAAATGAACCACGAAATGTTGCCAACCTGACCAACCTGCTACGGGTTGGGAATGCCATCTGTCAGGGTCCCGAGTTAGGCGAACGGGGAACGACATTCGACGCGTTTGTGACTATTCGACCTTATGGACTTTGGGGCTACGGGAATATGCGTTTGGGACGATGCCGATAATAAATATTTAAACGCGATTACACGACTATATGAGGTTCTGATTTTCAGATAGAGAAAGGGCCGTTATGGCCTGCATCGAAACCCTCCGACCATCCCATAGTATAGGTACGGCATTGTACAACCAACTGGAAAATTTTAAAATCATAATTCGGAGTCATTTTCTTATATGGTTTGTAACAACTTCTGTTACATTTCACCCCAAATCCGTTGTACTTGTACTGACCAATTTGGTCAAGTTTACAGATGATTTAACATACTCATAACGCACATTTCACCTTCTATGACAAATTGAAATTCGGATCCAGGCATTTATCGTCACACCTGGAACTCGGTCGTGGCTGATTCACAACCAGAAAAAGGCAAAAACATGTCAATTGTTAGTTTAAACTTATCGCAGGTAAGTCATTCGAGGTAGACGGTTGAAAAAATTAAACATAATCGAAAATCAATTTGCATCATGACCAAAGTTCATTTTGATTCAGTCAAATTTCACATGAGTTTCGTTAGATGGAGTACCATCGATTCCATGAACCGAAAGAGGGCTTCAGGGTGTGTCTCTAAAATATTGTCTTACTTCTTCATCGAATACACAATTTTTGATAAAATTACGATTTCTATTCATAGATTTCATACAGAGTTAACTATTTTGACAATCGTAAATATTTGTTGTGCAATGAAATAGTTGAAAATCAATTATTAGAAATCAATGAAAGTATGAAGGAAGTCTGTTTCCCCTAACCATCGTCTCCAATTGCTTCTCAATTATGAAACAAGACGTAAAATTCAAATTCTCAACAAGCGAATTTCATAATTAGGATATTCTCAAAAATCGGAAATCATCCCCTGATGAAATTCCTAACGAATTGAAAATGGAAAGAATGAAAAAGGCGAAGAAATACGCGCGTTTCGAATAGTACAACGTGTTGACGGGGGTGTAATGATCACATAGTACAGCGTAAGGCTTAACGAGTTTCTGGTTACAGAAGTGACGAGTGACACAGCAATCACAACTCGGCCGGTTGCCCCGTAATGCTGTGCAGGATGGCAACCGATCAAAAACAAGTGACTATCTGCCCTATCAATCTTTCCATCTTGGTGCCCTGATGCATCCACTGGTCCCCAAGGACTGGGGTAGGGGGAGACAAAGTCCTACACCATGGACATGGACATGCTGACGGACGGTGACAAAAACCACCCCTTCATATATATAATACGACGGGGCGATGCAATTGCTGCCTATATATATGGACTTATGTTGTGTTGCGTATGTATGTATGAGGTTTACTTACGCGTTACGCGGGGCAACACGTGTTTCGGTTACTTAACGCGCGAAAATCGACCCGAACCTTTTTGTTATCATACACCTAAACCGAAAGCTACATGACGCGAGGTGACGCCAACGTCCCGTTATATTCCCATCCCCAATACGAACCACAGGGGGGGGGGGGGGGGGGAGGGTTCTATTTCCGATTGTCCTGAGAGATAAATCGATGTGTTTTTCGGCCTTGCGTCACTTCTATATATATACCTACCTACCTCGTCATTTCCTACATGAATTTCCACCTTCCGCAAACCTTCCGATCGACTTCATTTTAGCCCCTTACACGAGTCATTCCATTTTATCAACTAGCCCGTAGGACGACAAAGGATATGTTTTTTTTTTATAGGTATGAATGTGAGCAATGTATGTCTAGACCCACTTAGGGAATAAAGATTCGAATTCGGATCCGGGTCAATAAATTTTGAAATTTTTGGGCGGGATTGAAGTTTCGAAATTTCAGAAGTTTTGGATATGGTCAAAATTCCGAATTTTTCCGAGACGTCATTTTGAGTTTCTAGAAACGTTGGAGTTCAGAAATTATAAATTCCGAAAGGTCAAAATGCAGACAGCTCAAAGATCCGAAGGTTCCAAACTCGGAGAGTAAAAACATTCGGAAATTTAAAGAAAGCTCGTGACAAAGCTCTCAAATAAACGACGTTGCATCTCGCAAATTCCAAGATTCGGAGTTTTGGCGTTTCGGATTTTTATAGTTTCAAAAATTTTGAACCTCCAGTGCTCAATTTTTCGATTCGGAGTTCTTCAAATTGGCTACGTAGACTTTCAAGGAAATATTCTTTATAAAAACTGCGAATCGGCAGTTTCAAAAATCCGGGATTCTAACCTTTCGCAGCTTTTGAAATTTGGAATTTCCATCCCGCCCCGGACTTTTGGCAAATACTAAATTCCAAATTTCAGATAGTTCGGTTATTGTGAGCAAAATAATTTTCCATAAGAATATTCGAAATTCCAACCACTTGGCGAACTTCCGAAATTCATTCATGCGAAATGGCTGCGAAAAACTTTTCAATCAGACCAGGTTCTCAAGATTGAATATTTTTATGAATTTCTATATCTGCAACGAGCAAAACTGCGTAGATGGAGGAGTTCTACAGTGCGAGACGTTTAACAAAACGAGCGTTTAAAGAACGAGGACTTCCGGTTTCATGATCGCCTGAGATTAGCGAAGCAACGTGCGTGTCTTCGCGTTATCAGTTATCTCAGTCCGCCTTTGCTGCCCGTGCCTATATGTGGGGCATTCCACGTCAGGCGGGCCACTTTTTCAGTTGTATTTTTTGAAATTCATGAAAATTTTTTGGTGTCTTCAGAAGGTCCCGAAAACATGTTCTGAACAGTTTTCAACGTCAAAACTCAAAATTTCACAAAGCTATGATTTATTTTTGGAATCGGCGATTTTCCACGTTTTTTGTTTTTAAATAATTCTGTCGCAGTGGAGCGGGAGTGAAAAAATCGGTGAATACATGTATTCTCAAGGATTTTTTCCGTACTTTCGTTTAAAAATATCGGCTTTATTCCAAACAAAGCGCAACATCGTGAAAATGGGGTTTTAAAATTTCAATCACACTTTTTCAAAAATCGGCCATATTTAAAAATTTTGAAAAATTCTTAAAAAACGTCTCATTCCTTCAAGTTTATTCCCCTAAATCGGCATCATGGGCCGACGATGGGTTCTATGTGAAAATCTCGTTTTTACTCCGCCACGTCATGAAAAATCACCGGACCTTTATTCGATTAAACTCCGGAAACCTATTTTTATGCGAGGGAATGTCATCAAGGACGGTTATCATCGAGAATTATATTACCTGTCGATTTATTATTTTTTCGGTTTCATTTTTGATTTTTTTTTCTTCTCAATTTGAATTTTTTTTTTTCAATTGTTTTCTTCTTCGCCCAATTTGTCTGGAAATCACAGAACAAATTTCTTTGGAATCCCAGTCTCCTGTTCACCCTTGGATTTTCTTCGGAAAGAGACTTTCCGCAGTATCTGAACTAAAACGTCTCAATGAAAGTTGTATATCGCTTACTGGAACGAATGAATGGTAACCAAGTGTCCCCGGAATGGTTTTAGCTGTCGAAAATCTGGGACTCAAGAACGTCGAAAGACTCTCGTGACTTTCTTTAGAGCTAAATAGAATTATCGTATTTTTCAAAGTTTGTTTTGCCCACGTATATAAATGTTCGAGAGTTAGTATTTGGTGGGAAGAATCGCGTTGAAGACTGGCTTTCGCTGCAAGTCTTTTGAGGTTACCTCCAATCCCATCACACGGCCCTTTGCCATGTGCGGTGGCAAAGAAGTGCCATTCGGCTGAAATGCCAAAGTCCTTTTTATGACACATGAGATTGGCAAAGTTGGATTTATTCTTGTAGTGCTGACCAGCCCCATCACTAAAATAAATGATTTTATTCATTGGGATGTTCTGTTCTCGTATTTGCTGGATGAGGAGTTTTTGAAAAGCATAAACAGCAGTGGTGTTATGAGTCAAGTCATCGGAAATCACAGCAAAGCTTTTATGGCAAATCGCATCATTGATTTTATAATAGCATACAGCAGTATGAATCGACGTTGGTTGTTATTCCAGTGAAAAGACTGCACCGCAATTGAAAAAAAAAAATTCAAATTGAGAAGAAAAAAAAATCAAAAATGAAACCGAAAAAATAATAAATCGACAGGTAATATAATTCTCGATGATAACCGTCCTTGATGACATTCCCTCGAATAAAAATAGGTTTCCGGAGTTTAATCGAATAAAGGTCCGGTGATTTTTCATGACGTGGCGGAGTACAAACGAGATTTTCACATAGAACCCATCGTCGGCCCATGATGCCGATTTAGGGGAATAAACTTGAAGGAATGAGACGTTTTTTAAGAATTTTTCAAAATTTTTAAATATGGCCGATTTTTGAAAAAGTGTGATTGAAATTTTAAAACCCCATTTTCACGATGTTGCGCTTTGTTTGGAATAAAGCCGATATTTTCAAACGAAAGTACGGAAAAAATCCTTGAGAATACATGTATTCACCGATTTTTTCACTCCCGCTCCACTGCGACAGAATTATTTAAAAACAAAAAACGTGGAAAATCGCCGATTCCGAAAATAAATCATAGCTTTGTGAAATTTTGAGTTTTGACGTTGAAAACTGTTCAGAACATGTTTTCGGGACCTTCTGAAGACACCAAAAAATTTTCATGAATTTCAAAAAATACAACTGAAAAAGTGGCCCGCCTGACGTGGAATGCCCCATGTATAGCACCAGCTATAAGCTATAGCGCTATAGTAATGCGGATTCGCACTAATAGAAGTAAATTCTATCTAACATCTTGATTTCAGGCATTCCATTCTCTGCCATCACCCATTATCTTTCGCCAGGGTGATATAAATGCTAATTCACGATCGCTATCTATGATTGAGATACCAATTATTTTCATCCCCGCGCGTTATCATCGCCGGGGTGCGGAAAAACTTTTCATCAATGATTCATCGCACATGCTCAAACATCTGTACCTATATGTACACTTCCTATTTTCAATTCTATCGTTGATCGGTTTATATCTAGAACTAGAACAGTGAATGATATATCCTTTCGTTTTATTCTTCTCTGCAAATTTTTTTGTCCGAAATAAAAAATAATAAAAATAAAAATAAAAAAGACACAGGCGTTTATCAAAATGAAAAAGACCGTTGAGAATATAGAGCTGGAGAATCGCGCCTCGCTAATTGCGTCACATTCGTCAACGAGCATGGTCTAGCTAGCAACTCTGCACAATTAAATTATAGTATTTAAACACGTCCGGTTTATTTAACTAGCCACGTATTATACATACATACGTCACAGAAAGCTGTGTATATAGTTAGACGTAAATACATATAAACCCGCGTATATATAACCTGTCATTTGTTTGGCCTGGGAATGTCTCTAAAAGCCATGTAGTATCCTCCATTTTTTTTTTCTCCCCTTCCATCATTTTTCTTTTCATTTTTTATCATTTTACCGTTTCATCCGTCGCCGTTCTCACTGCAGTATTTTTATATCCGGCATTTATTTTCTCATAACGTATCGTATATATATCTGAAGATACGTTCGATGGATATGTTCACATAAAAATCTCAACGACTCCGGATCGACGCTAAACTTAGAAGAGACAAAGAGGCGATATCGAAGAATCTTTCTATGATTTGATAATTATTAATAATCAATCGCACGATTAGATTTAGGTATACTTTATGATAACAGGTCTATTCTGTCAAATCGAATCTCATCATCTTAGATAACCATTAATACTTATCCCTCTCGATCACAGGGTTCAATATTAATTGGGTGATTGATCAGAAATGTATAAGACCAGGCCAAAAATTAATAGCTGTCGATATAACGCAAGATTGAGATATTAGAGTCCCAAGACAAAACAGAAAGACAAAATAAAAAAAAAAAACAGATATCTGGTTTGGTTTTGACGAAATTATTAAGAAACCTTGTCAACGACAGGATGAACTTAACTGGAGGCAATCTCCATCGACCCAACCGGGTAGATAGGACATAATAACAGAGTCGACGTGACATATGGAATGGTTGGACGTAGTTTAACGTCGTTATAGCCATATATACCTATATACAGAAGGCTCAAACGAGGTGGCAAAAGACTATTCATTATGTTTATTTGCTTTTAATGGTCGCTGTCGAACCCTTACCTAAAAAAAAAAAAAAAAATAACCGGGTAGATTACACAGGTTTTCATATATACACGCTCGACCACGCATCCAATTAATAGATGGATGAAGACCTCGACTCTGCGCGTGTATATTATACTGGGCTGGTCTATCTGTCCCTTATGGTATGGCAGGGCAACACTTTGTCAGATCATTTCCCAACTAGACAAGACTTATTTCATTTTAATAGACAGTTACGTTTTCGACAGGTGAAAAAATTGTCACTTTTTTTTTTAATTTTTTTTATTGTTATTACCAGTACCTACCTGTATTATACTTCTCATTATTGTATGTAATTTTATACAGCTTGTGGGAGTAACCGAGTACAATTTCTCGATTTAACAACCGTCCGCTATATATATATATATATATATGTATATTGCGACAGCATGTGGGAATCGAAGAAAGTCCTCGTCAAGATCATTTTTCTCATATAAGATTTTAAAATTATACAGCTTCTCTCTGTAAGGAAAAACCGCGAGTCGTTCAACCCCCGAAATTATATACCAAAAATTGAACACCGTGGCTGTTTTTACTTCGCGATTATACTTTTGTTCTGCTATAAGCAACGATTGGTCTTCACATTTACAGACCATATATACTACGTGTTAACGTATACGGAATTTAATTGAGAAAAAAACATCCGATGGATGAAAAAGGATCTTCAACAATGAGCCAAAGAAGCAGTCGCCGATTGCAATTAAGGAATCAAGAGCGATTCAATTCACATCACTATAAAAGAAGAGAAGAAAAAAAAAAGAAAAAGAAAAAAAAACTGATTGAGAATTGAATCACCCATGTTGAAGTACTTCCACGGTTTATTCTTGCGGTTCCATTGCATGATTGAGGGGTTGTTGAGGAATTTTGCAATTTGCAGAATAACAAAGCCTGTAACAAATGGCCTACGCGATTTGAACCAACTCACAATCAGCTGTATGGATGCATTATAAAGTATGGATAAACGCCAGCGATCAAAACCCACTACTTCTAAGTTGTACCTACTAGAGTGCAATTTATTTACAGAGATTTTTAATCCTACTCAAATACAAGTGGGGGGGGGGGGGGGGGAGGGGGGTGCCTCTATTGTTGGGCTGTGTAGGCGATGAAAATTGCGATGTTATTACATCCGTTATTTACCTATACCTTAGCTGCGCGTAATGATACCTACTTATATGGATTTTTTTTTTTTTTTCTAAAAAGAAACCAAAGAAATTATGTCCTATTGCGCAAAATCTTTCAAGTCTCAAACTGCAGCGCAGAGCTGGAGATCAAAGAAGTAGAGAAATTGACAATTTATCTTTCGAGGGTATTTCTATATATATATTGCACAAAAAAACGCATATATTAATAAATCGTCCGAGTCATATACACAAACGAACAAAATCGTAAAAAGTGCACGTATATAATAAGACTTATCCCTCTTTTACTGTTTATTTCGTAAAAAGAAAATAAAGAAAAAAGAAATGCAGTAAGAAAAAGAAAGACAGAAACCTAAAAAGAATAAGCATTAACGATCGCAAAATCTCGTATACCGATAACAAAACTATAGACTCGACGCGTAATACTACATCGTATACGCGTGCACGTGGTGATAATGAATCGGTGAGGGTTTTGAGGATTAGATGGTCGTTTGTCTAAATTACCGAGAAAGAGAGAGAGAGAGAAATAGAGAGAAAGGGAGAAAACATGGAGACTGCAGGGGATGTTAAGCCCGAAATTCGTTTCGGAGGTGAGAAGAACAAGAAGAAGGAGTAGTAATTATAGCGAATAAGAGTCAGAAGGGAGGATATATTCGGCTGTGAAATAGCAAAGGGTCAAAAGAAGTTGCCAGGCATGTGGTAAGGACAAAAAATTACCAACATTTGAAAAAAAAGGGGTATATAGAGAAAAAACAAAAAGAGAAAAAAAAAAAAAAAAAATGGTCCGCAGACTTCGGCGGTGCCATAATAATATAAAATTAGCGGCTAATATAGATTGATGCCACACTCATTGCGCGGCGAGAGGCTCGCAGTTGTTTTAAAAGCGATAATAAAAATGAAATGGCTCGAGAAAGAAGAGAGGGGAGGGATGAAGGGAGGGGAAAAAGTCGGTTGTGATCACCGCGCGTATCTCTGTATACGGCACGTTACGGAGGGGGAGACTTTCGGCTTGCGAGGAGGAGGAGGAGGAGGACGAGGAGGAGGAGGACGAAAGAGAAAGAAAGAAGAGAATATAAAGCGAGCCTCGAATCCCGCGCTATATCTACCTACATAGAGGGGATATATTCAATGGAGGGGGATATTATATTCAGGAGGAGAAAGGCGTGGTTTATCACCACCGTCAGTAAAAGCTCGCTGTGAGCTTGCGCCCAGAACTCCGCCCTCAGAACTCACAGGGTCTATGTGGTGAGGGAGAGGAAGAAAAGGGTGAGCGCGGAGGGGGGTGGGGGGGGGGGGGGGGTAGAGGCTCCCCTCTTTGCCTCGTGCATTCTACTATAGCCCTCGGGACACGCGATACGTATTCCTCTCCACATCGCGTCCTCGTATACCTACTGCCACTGCTGATCCTGCTCCTGGTGCAGAGAGAGAGAGAGAGAGAGAGAGCGAGTGAAGGAAAGAGAGAAAAAAAACCACCCTGTATCCCTCTCCAACGGATATCTGCCCCCCCGAGCTTGCAATCAGCTTTGAGCTTCGCATGCGAGGGGAGGGGGGGGGAGTTCGATTCTCGTGGCTGTCGACGCGTCGCCATAGCAACCCTCTCTAGGCTCTAAGCCCGGATTGTTTGAAACAATTACCCGCGCTCAATTCCATTCAGGATATCTCGTCCTGAATTTCTCCTGTCGCCTATGTCTCTGCTAGTGTCTCCTTCGTATGTATACAGTACATCTTTATACATACACGCGGAAACTTTGTTTGATCTGTTTCTTTTTTTTTTTTTTTTCGTTTTTTTTTTTATTTTTCAAACGAAATATGGAATAACGTGATATCAAATGAAATAACGGGGGTGAAGGGAATGGGAATTATTTTCGAATCAAACTCCCCGGCCAAACTGAGCTTCTTTTTTTGTTCTTTTTTTATTATTTTTTTCCTCAAGAGTGAAGAGAGAGAGGGAAAGAGAGAGAGAGAGAGAGAGAGAGAGAATTCTTTGGGAATCGGGAGACGGGATACCAGGGATAAAACGTACGCCAGGACTCTTTGATTTGAATAAATGGGATTCAAGGAATTCACGGTTCGATAAGCGGCTACTCGATTCCCTCTTATATGTAGGTACGCGGAAATATATATATATATACACATTCTAAGATTTTCTCGGTGCCGAGTGGAATATGAAACTCTCTGATACGTACCGCGAACGCTGTATATCGCATTACGCATACGAGATCGGGTATTTCATGATTCTGCAAGGATTCTTATATATCCATTGGTATATATCCATGGACCGCGTTATTTACCTAGCGGGAAAGAATATCGCAACGTTATATACCTATAGCCCTGCGGTTTCTAGAAACCATATAATATTTTTAAAGACGCGGAATGTTTCTCAGCAGCTGCTGCTTACGTACTGTTTGTAAACTCGCTTACTTATATAGTTACTTTTTTTTTTTTTTTCAAAGATCCTAATTCACCTCGTTAAACGGCTTCGCGTCATCGAACTTGGAATTTTTCAAACCCATTCCGTGCACGGCTCATTGACTATAACCGGAAATAACATGAAACGAACCGGAACCTTGATGAAAATATCCAATCAAACTACCTCAAAGTTGTTCGTACTGCTTCTCTGGTGCAAAACCGACTACTGCACACGGTTCTATCGACGATCTGGTTTATAAATTTTTAGGCTAGAAACATATAAAATGGGATGTTTTTCATTAAAAATTTGTATTGAGAAACACAAAAGCTGAGAAAGCTACTTGGAGAATGGAAAATCGGACCATTTCAGCTCCTGTGCCAAAGTCCTTTGGGCAGCTGACGTCATTGGTACCTATGCCAGGGGAAAATTAATGCGTTTGTGTCTAAACTACACGCGGTACACAAATGGCGAGCGATCACGGTGGTTCCCTGACAGCAATTTGGACTTAAGCGTTCGCCACAAATCACTGACGTATGTACGTGTATCAGGTGAACACCACTTAACAAACAGTACCTAGTGCCATTGTGGATCATGCGGAGGATCAGTAGGCTGCGACCACGATCCTGGAATAACACTTTCGAGTTAGTCCTTATGGGATGCATTCTGATCCTGCAGTTAGTGCATCACAGATATGGTAAAAATACTGATATTTCGCGGCATATTTTGCATAAATTTACCCCTTGAATTTGTGATAGTTAGATTTTTCCACATTTTGATCATCGCGTAAGGCTGCACAGTGTAATTTCTATAATTTAAGCTTTTGCTATCATAATATGTATATCGTGGTGGGTAACTATCGCTGATATACAACGCCGACCAACCGTAATAACGTATATATGTATATATGTTTATTAGCAAATGTGTTCTGCGGAGATAATTTGTCATTTAATTCACGTTATTATATATCTTTATTAATTTAAATCCACAAAATATTTCTAATTAGCATATTTCAAACTGATAATTATACGTACTTTCTGCGATATAAACAATCTGTCGACAAAGTCGCATGACCGCATCGCCGCCTATAATATACATCTTCGTTAAATTTGTTTTATTTATTTATTTATTTTTCAACTCTCTTTATTGCTCGTTTCAGAAGCGAAAAACAACTCGTACAACAATTTGTACAGAATTGTAAGGGTAGTTTTGTTTCTAAATCGTAAAATCCGCAGCCATACGAAGTCCAAAATTACTCCTTCGACAATGGTTAACTTTTTTACGATAAATACGGAAAGATACGCATCCGGCACTCGGATACATAGCCTATAATATATATATACATGGATATCGAAGAACGGGGTGCAGGGTAGGTATAATACACGAACCGGGGCACAGATTAATTGTAACTGCGTCGCGGCCACCGATTTGCCTAATTAATTCGGTTACGAATGGCCGACGCCGACGCCGCACACCACTTGCCTATCAATATATAGACGGGTTGGTATACTATATATATATATATGTATACATTGAACTGGATCGGGTTGGTAGATAGGTATATATTATTCGAATTTCAAATCATGCTGCGCGCGCGGGTTCGTTGAATTTCCGATAGACGCACCAATCCTCGATTTTACCCGTATCAAGGAATATCGCTCTATAATATTCGAAAATATTTCTATATATCGATCATATCGCGTGTCTTGAAGCAAAAAGGCCTAAGCTCAAAAAAATAAAAAAATAAAAAATTTTCTGCGACTATACCCAAAAGGTCTCATGTCGCATGAAAAAGATTATGGCACTGAAAAAAAAACGAAATTTTTTTTGGTGCCTAGACCCTTTTGCTTTTAGTCATGACGCGATATGATTTCTTGCCGTGTATATTGCACAACCGATACCTATATACGTTCGTGATAAATATATACTACAGTTGTTCATTTCTATATAGTCTGTAAAATCATAGCTATTTATAATCGCATGCGAATAAAAATAACCTTCGTAAATTTATTGTTAATTTCTTCATGCCAATGATGTTTTGCGCTCAAGAGATCGGCCAGATCGGTTTTAGAATCGAAGTGCTAATTGATCGGTGAGGTGTAGGTGATTTCAGGTTTGCGATATTGAGAACCGCGATCAGGTTGGAATATCTAAAGAGATCGGTAAGCAATTGAAAGGACACAAGTATTCGAGCTGAAGGATCTCAGCCGAGAAGTGCAAAAACGTGGAATCGAAGGTATAAGCAAGAACATGCCATTCCGTAGTCAATATAATAATATAAGATAAGTGAAAATAAGTGAAAACAAGAGAAAACGATATAAAAGTATAGGTATACATATCTATATATAAGTTTTCTTGGAGGAATCACGCGTGCGTAACAATTATACGTATACCGTACATATATGTATAAATCGGTATACATATATATAAGTAGAACACGTCACGGCGTTCTTTGATCGTTCTAAAAGATCCTTCGATTGGTCGAAGTCGTTCGACTGATTCGACGGAAAAAAAGTAACCCTCGTTTTGTCACGGATCCCGAGGATCGAATTATTCGTCCTAAGGTTTTCGATAAGGAGTGAACCTGATCGCGAGTCCTGGATCCAGTTCGTTACGAATCCTCGACGCGCCGCCTTTTGATCCTTAAGTTGGTTGCTTCTTGTTTTATCTGTCGAGGATTTTTTATTTTTTTTCTTGTTTCTTTTAGTATTTTTATTTATTTTTTTCTTATTGTTCTTTCATCCTCCATCTCGTTCTTTCTCTCCTGTGTATATCGGTTGCGCAGCAAGGATTACCCCTTTTTACGCGATATCTTCCTGCAGCTACCGATCAACCCCGCGATGTTTTGTTCGCTAAGTAATTGTCGGATTTGTCGGTACCGCCGCGGCAACCCACCGATCTAAAGAACTTAAGGAGCTCCCTGTGAAATCAATTACTCCATAACCGATAGGGAAATTTTCCAGTTGATGAGACCAGATGCTTGCTTCAGGCGCAGATGCTGCGAGTCCCTAAAACTTCAAAAACTATAGGATATAAGAAACGCGTTCGTGTAATCACTTTCGAATTACGAATATGCCTATAACTTTTTGCATCCAAAAATCAATTGTTTCTTTTTTTTTTTTTTTTTGTATTTATGAGCAATGAAAGTAATTGAAGATGATTAACGAAAAATTGAAAAGATTACAACGACGATAAAATAGAATAGAAAAATAAACAAACAAAAAATAAAAAAAATGACAAAAAATGAAAGAAAAAATAAAAAAAAAAACAAAGTTCGGCCCCGGCCCACAACTTAAATTGCTTCAATAAAAGTTTGCGGCGTAACAGCCGGCCGCGCGCAAGCCCCGGCACCTAGACGATCCCCGAGAAGCTCCTATATCAGAAACATCTGCCAAACGTTATTACAACTTTGAATAAAGAACGGTGTGTAGCTTGGGGTAGGAGAAAAGTTTTACCTCAACCTTTTCTTTTTTTTTTTATTCCTGTTCATTTTGTATTTATTTTTTCATTTTTTCGTTTCATTTTTCTTCTTCCTCTTTCTCTATTTCGTTTTTCTTAGTTATTTGATTTTATTTTGTTTTAGAGTAGGTATGTATGTACATGAAACTTGGGAGGTATAAATCAACCGAAGTTATTTTAATTTACGTACCTACTCTTGGATTTTCCTCCCTCTCGTTCGCAGTGACATTTAATTTACTTCAATTCGGTATGCACCGCATGGTGTACCCCCACTTTTCTCAATACGACTTCCGCTCGAAATTATCAACTTTTTACTAAATTTTGATGATTTACGTAATTTTCTAAGGAAATAGCTGACAGATGTAGGACGAGATGTTACGCTGCACGTCTGTATTATACTTTGTATACTTTCGAGAGGGTATTTTTCTTAGCTAATAGACTAAAAGATTTTCTTGGAATCTAATACGTTTAAAGAACTGACAGATCGAAGTAATGAAAAAGTGTGCAGCTCCTCTAGGAACGAATTTTATACCGGAATTAACGCCCCCGCATATATATATATATATATATAGTATGGCGTTAAATTTAACACCGTGACACTGTGATAATGCTTTTGTAAACATTTTCTTGTACCTACTGTATATAGTTCAGCCAACTTATACATTGAATTCTACGCCAAATGAGGTGAACCGTGAAGCAGAACAAAATCATTTCTGGTAATAGCTCCGTCGGAATGTGACGACCCCCTTTGGAGAAACGAATTAAAATTTGCTCCAAAAATCACCTCGTATCGACAACAAACAGAAAACTACGATATCTCACCAGCTCACTGTCTTACATAAAACCAGATGATCGACGTCATTCATCATGATCAAAATCAAATGAATCCTTGACTGATATAATATAGCTTATCGAAATAGCGAATAAATCAATCATTTGCAATTGCTGTAATTAAAAATTCAGCAAATTTAAGGACTAACAGCGACTGAGGTGGGATAAATGAAAAAAAAAAAAAAAAAAAAAAAAAATAGGAAAAAATTTATGGGGTGAATCGCGGAAGCAGTTCTAAAGGGATGAACCGAAATTCAACCGCGTCTCTTGTCGTAAATATAAGAAAGAAATAAAATGGTGGATGAAATTCATCCCCATTGGCACCAGGAGCCCCATGAAGACCACGTCACAGCTACACGGGACTGGAGTCGATTTTATTTCACCTCACGTTCAAATCCAATCCAGACATGATTTTCCATTTGAAATCGAGCGTATATCAAAGTTGAAAACCGCATGGCGCCTCATCTTATCCATATCAATTCGAAGCCTGCCTCTCTGACTAAGGCTTCTATTTTTTTTTTTTTTTTTTTTTTTTTTTCTTGCACCTCGTGTTTTTGACACTAATATCCAACCTGTACATAAATTCACGACTTGTAAAACGTACGTCGAGATAATATCGTCGTGGTTATACCACTTATCACGCATCATGACAAATAAAAAAAAAATAAAGCCTGAATGAAATACGTCGTGTTGTATAGAATAGGACCGATGAAATAAGAGTTCATTCCAATTAGACATATGCGCTGTACCGTGTTCTCCACCATTGTATACCTGTGCAAATATTGAATTTTATTCCATCATCATATCCCAGTCTTCTATTTGACTAAACAATTGATATAGTCTCGGACTCTGAGTGTCATTCGATGTATCCTTTATCTGTCAGTCAAGTATAGCATGTGGCGATACTTGGACGTAAACTTTTAACAGCTCCCTGCTGATAATGAAATTGATACCATTATCGATGTGACTTTATGAAGACGACGCTGATGCGCATTGCTTCAGCCACTAATTCATTGCTGTGAATATCACAACTCATTATACATTTCTTAAGGTGTCACGGGAGTCTCTTCAGATAACAATTGGACAACAATGCGGATAACGATCGTTATCTGATGAGACTCTCGTCGCACCTTAAATAGTACCGAGAATTCATCATACAAATTTGGTAGTAGGAATGACTTACGCATTGCATAAATGATTTCATGATTTCTTTTTTCACTTCTTTAATGACCGATCAATCAATGAAACATAAAAATTTCTGGGCAGAAAATGTCTCAATTTCTTATCGCTCTGCCTTTGCTCAGAAAAAGGTACGATGCAGTTTACTATTGACCAAGGCTCGAGATTTCAGGTTCCTGTGTTTTGGACTGTCGATCATGGCTCCGTCGGTAAACCGTTTGGGTAACGTATTGGATTCCTACTTTACCGCTGGCTGGATAGTACGGGATTTTTCCATGTTAGATCGCCTTGTATCGAACGAAGGAAATTCCAACTATCGTAAATCGGTCTATTACCGATTACATATCGTGGCAAGTTAGAGATGACTTGGCATCGGATAATGTACCGACAACGATTGCGTAGCTAGGAAGTTTTCCGAATGTCAAACTACAGTCGGAGAAACGGGGTTTCGAGCGGATGAATTTTCATTGAGGATTAAACTGCAGAGCCACGTACCTACGTAATGCGTTCATTCCGGAATAGGCACCACGTTGCTTTCCGTCTCGCAGCGATCGTGGCCTTACGAGTCTCACTCGATGAGAGTGAATCGCAGCAGCGAACCATGAATCGAGAGCAAAGTCATTGTCTGTGCCAGTAAACCAAGCATTGAATTCACCAAAAAATTCTTCTTCCATATATCACGTGCCTCTCAGCAATTATGATCATGATGGGGCTTTCGAAAGACCAGTTACTCGTACACGCGACTAATCATCTAAGAATAACCCATTCGACTATAGCTTATGCGATTAGAAACGACGGGTCCTTTGGTATCCTTAAAGACGTTGAATCTTCCCGCATAGATAAGGTCGGAGTACATCAGTTGAACTTTGACACCCTGACATTACACGATATTCAAGAAACAAATGGCCCGAGGCTTGAAGGGTCTAACGGTCTAGGAACCGTTCGACAAATAGATAGTTTCTTTAAGGTTTTTCTTCTACAGGTGTATCTAGGTATACATATAAATAAAAACCGCTAGAACACGTGGGGCGATTATTTGTTTATCGTCGATGTAAATTTAGTAAACTATATATCAGATTCGTATACGGTGTTGTTTTGCCGCAGGTATAAATTTGCGGAGCCTGCAAATAAAGCCCGAGGGTATACAATGTTCTTTAAGTTGGGTAAATCTTTTGGAGGACAATGGCCTGCGACCCCGGTGATTAGGGGGCCCCCGTATATTTGGAAAAGGTATATACGGACTGTTATAACCTGCCACCTGTACAACGATATACCTATATAACGGTACACCTTATGATGGTGCAGGAGCCATATTGCGGCGGTGAGAGGTACTTCGTCCGTAGGCGAGGTCGTCCGCATACCTCAACCCGATTCCGTCCGAAACGCAAGTTGAGGTTTGTCAGAAGTATTCTGTCTCTCGGTTTCACTGCCGTTTCAAGTCCTGGCGGTTTATCGAGACAAGATTTCTGGTTTATTTTTATTTTTGTTTGATATTAATTTTTTTTTTTTTTTTAGTCATTAGTAAACTAATTCATTCATTCATTCATTCATTCATTCATTCATTCATCAGGACTCAGTAAAAAGTGTGCGAGAATATTTGAAAGTCTAGTCGTCGCGGGGTCCGGGTGCCTGAATCGTTTATTCAATAAATACGATTATTTGTAAACATATCGATAGCCGATAATATTTCATCTGAATTTTTAGCTGCATTTACGTTATTGCACGAAGTGAAATTGGTTAGTGGATTTAAATCAAGAGATGAAAAATCAATGATTGCATACGAGTTGGAAAAAAGTGATTATCCCAAATTTGTGTTTTTTAACAAATTGTGGACGTTCTGTGTTCAACGTGTGAAATTTTTGTGACATTGGTAAAGCCTCATCCGGCAACATCTTCGAAAAACGATAGACGTAAGTAAAAAAATCCTTCTGGATCTTACGTTAGACATCAGAGAGATCTCAACGCTTGAGACAATGCGTTTCTGGTAGAAAAACGAACCTCCAGAAGCAGCCGAATCTGAAATAAATAAATTCGCGTCTTTTCCTCGTACAGGAAAATCGCAATGAATTTTCTTTCCCAAGCATTCTTGTACTTCGGATATCGTCAACGGTCATTAAATCGTCAGATCGGTGATTCCACCGTAGTGTTATAACGGGCAATATTTGATTACCGAAAGTATTGTCCTGGGTCAATATTTCTACGGTTGTAGGTATGCCACGGCCGATTGAGTTTAAAATGGCCAACGGTAATAGGTATGTATGACATTTGCAGCAGCATATAGCGTACAAACATGGCATACCTATACCTGCCTACGTCTTAGCTCGTTTCTTATGACCGCAGAACTTGTATATATGTATATGAAAAGAACACGACGACTATGAGATAGGTATACCAGCTACCCAGGACTCTGACAAAATGAGTCACGTAATTTTCCTTTGACTTTCGTCAAGCAAATACTTGAATAAAACCTAAGAGAGACGAGGATACACTCTTACCTTTATGATGCAGAGTGTTGTTCCACCTCTGGTTCCAATCAGCTGGTTAAGAAACAAAAATATACATACGTGTATGTCTATACGAATGTGTACAAACATGACGTGTCTATACTTATTGTCGCATGACAGACAATGAAGCTGAAGCTAGCAACCAAAATTAGCAGCTAAGTGAAATGCGTTAGATAAAAGAAATGAGTCTGTGAAGACCACAAATCCAAATTTTGTTAAGTTTCTAACAAAACCAAAGCTTCTATTGAATTATATAGACTTAAATCTGTACTGCAGCATTCTAATTTAGAAAAAGTTCATCACATTTGGCTGCTAGCTTCAGCTTCATTGACAGACATTGCCTATACAGTCGCTGAAAACGCCAATGCAGAGCATAAAACCGATTTCAAATATAGTGAGATATTTTTCTATAAACGATTGATTTCCTTGATATGTACAAACTTTTTGGCCTACTCGCTTATGTATATACCTACCTACCGCCAATCCCTACCCATTACGTAAGAAATTTCAATCTCTCTCGATACTGTAAGGCATAATGGTACTAGCTTAGAAACAGCTTATAATCCCGGCGTCATGCTAATGGCCTCGTGTTATGGATTACATTTACATTTCAAGCGAGCGTAACCGATATATTTATCCCAGATGGTATCGCTATACCATTTATCGCATATATGAATCGCTGTATACTGGAATAGGGGTTTTTCATGTATTGCTAAAACCGTTTTTCACACTCAATGAAGTGATCGTACAAGTTCTACAAGTCTCGAGACCAATTGGTGAAAAGTAAATATCCGGATTAGTGATCAGCTGTCATTTGATGATATTTCGAATACCTAGTATGAGATATTTCCATGCAAAATTGAATGGTGCCATGTAAAAATGAATATAAAAATACACATAGTTTGGATGTCCTTGCAATGCAAGGCAATAAATTCGCAGATGAAACTAGAATATCGCTTTTTAGTAAACGTAACGATTCCGAGCGTCTGTACCAAACGCTCTTGGAGATCGGTATAGAGCGAAAGTCCATGACTGTATGAAACAGTCACTCATCACCGTTGCACGATCTCGTAATATTTCATTAATCATCTGAAACTCGCGCCTTGGTTATACCACCAGCCAGCATGTTGCCCGGGATATATAAGTTTATGTTTACATAAATACGTACTTAGATTCTAGACGGGCATGAGTCAGTCAGTCAGTAAGTCAGTCAGAGCCGGAGTCTAAATCCGCGAGATTCCGTCATCTTGGCAAGTTCAGGATCGCCCGGTTTGAAAAAAACATTTCGGATGTATCGAAGGCCGGTTGGTCGGCTGTAAAATTCGCGTGAGAAAGTAGAACCAAGGTTCATCATGTCTTCATGGGCAAACACATTAAATAAATCACTCTTCTGTCTTCAGCAATTAGTATAAAGAGTTGATGATGTTATAGAATACCTACAAAAGTCTGAAAGTATGAAAACAATCGTGTACATGCGGCTCAAAGGTTTTGCTGTTTCTATAAGCTTAGGAAGCTTCTTCTTTCTAGAATAACTAATTGTTGCTAATCACACCGCGATAATTGTCCAGTAAGACATCGTACCTGTCTTTTAATGCTTCCTGAAATTTCTACTTTCCACACAAATTAATATTCGCGGTATCTTATAATCGTGTTTGGAATTAAGATACATGCTCCTTGCTGAGGATCAACGAATCAGAGGTTTGGGAGTTTCGAACTGATATCGAGGGCATACAGAGAAAGCAGCAGAAAAGGCGAACGGCTTTATACGAGGCTCCGCGAATATATACCTACGTGTACGTAACGTAATAGTGATCCTGAGGAATAAATATGGGGAACACTGTTTCAGCCCAGTATAAGATAGAAACATGGATTACATAAGGCCAAACTAAGTCTAGGATATTGTCTCGTGATTTCCGAATCCTAGCTGCAAGATAGACCAAACACAGGTATTACTTTATTCGCCGTTCCTTCGATCTTTTTTTTTTTTTTTTTTTTTTATCCATTGAAATTCGTCACAGTTAGTATAGAGTATAGAGAAACGTGACTTAATCGTATACTGCTGAAAGGTTGATCTTTGGTACAATTACCTATGATCTATCACAATTAGAGAACGGAATATATCGATTCCTAATACCAATATACCAATGTGTAATAGCGAAACTGAAGATCCTACCGATTGATCGAGATTTATATCGCGCCACGTGTCACTGTCCCTATATCTTCACCGAGGCGCAAATAGGACAGATGATGAAACCCAGCTTCTACCTCTTCAGATTGCGATCGGGGCATTTCTCTATAGTCTAGTCCTCTCGGTCTATGTTATCGAGGCTGTTTTATCGTCGCTGGTGATGAGGGAAGGAAAAGATAAAGAGAATTTTTTTGTTTTGTTTTTTTTTTTCAAAAACACCGGAAGATGAACGCTGTCTGGTTCGAGGCATACGTTGGCACCCAATGGAAAAAAAAAGGGACATAATAGACTGTCTTCGATACTTGAAAGAACGTATATACGTGACTGATTGTAAGACAAAATTACCATTGAAAATAATATTGTTGCGAAATAAATTCCTCAACAACTTCGAAGGTCGTCAAAGTGCTTTTACTTCGCGCCAATCATTTACCCATATATCTCTTCGAACACAGCTCTAACTTGATGTGTATAACGCACATGTGAACACACTCATGGATTATAGGCACGTTTTATGCTTTGTCTCGCATCGCCAGGATCGTAGAAATGAAACTTGAGATACTGTAACCATTTTTTTTTTTTTTTTTTTTTTTTTTATACAGACGGGACGCCATTACCTTCATGTATCTTATGATCGTATCTATTTGCTCTATGAGTGAAAAAATGAATTTCCACTTATGGATTTCGTCTAACTTTCTCTCTCGATTGAAGTATAGATCGTTGCAACGGTGAAATATACGGATGATGAAAATCTCTGCTGTCCTTTGGAAGCGAGTTTTGTTTCCTATAAGATCGAAATCGGCCGTTTGACTTGAAATATCAGACTACTGGTAGACAGGATGTATACCGGTTAATGCAATGTTGCAGAGATTGTATATACCTACGGTGCAAGTACAATTAGATATAGTGCACTGGGTACTTCCGTTACAATGAACCTGTCGACTTGTTCACTTCCATATATTACCTACAATACGGCGACTCACGCCCGTTTCTAGTCACGATTCTAGTCGAACTCGAAGACATCCATTAATGGCCACGAATCTTGATTTCCCATATATTTAATCCGTAAACTTATTTGTATGTCGGGCCAGAACGATCGCTGATTCGTGGAACGCATAATATATATAGACAAAACCTTCCATTGCAATATAAATTGTTAAATGTCGTTTTACAATATTTGTGTATCAATTAGTATACAATTGGGCTTTGAAACTAACTTCTGACATTATTATACAAATCCAATCTCTCCATAAAATCGGTGGTCCGTTTTCTTCGCTACACAAATATATATATATATATATAGTATAATGACGTTAACGATCTAAATCGTTAAGAATTACGAGTTCTGAGAACAAATGGGAAAGTGTATCAGAATTCTTATGGCGGTCTACCGAGAACCCATCAATTAGTGCAGCTCTACTTTTTTTTTTTTTTTTTTTTTCTTATTTCATTTGTCAGAGTTAATCATAAAGCTAATCAATTTCTTTTTAATAATTTATTTATGGCAGTATACTATTATTTTCGATCGAAATAGAGTTCGAATAGTTTTGGTTACTGAAGATTATTAAATAGCGTGATTATTACAACTGAACGGAATAATCTCTTACCTAACTGAAATTTACTATACTTGTTTACTAAATATTTGTTATTTTTGTTTCTGAATTTCAGGCCAAGTAAACGGTACTTACAAATTGCGAGCAAGATGAGGGGAACTTCTGGAGTAAAAATAATTTAACGCTGAAGAAAAAAACAAAAAAGAAGAAAAAAAAAAAAAAATCGAACCAGCAACAAACTTCAAAATGTATACGGAATGGGAAAAGGTGAGTAATATACCGATAACAAGTAGCTTTAGTGACTATGAAAGGGAAAATTTGCAACTGGGAGTTCAAATCAACTGTGCAGCGCAATTTGAAAATACTTTTTGCAATATAAACGGACTAGATTGTAATTATTAATTAAAACGAGGAATGGATAAAAATTATTGCAATTAACGCGGCTGTTTAACGCTGCGCATACTTTCTAACACAATCTGCAATCGTTCGACAAGCTTCTAATAGCCGATCTATGGCGTATGGTATCGTATATATGTATATAGGTATATAATATACTATAACCGGCTGGAATTCACTCATTCGTCCGGCTCGCCTATATGTAGAGTCAATGATCGGCGCGTGCGTGCCGGCTGGGTGCGTCAATATACACGTACATGTGTATAATAGATGCGTTAGTATATTTCTCACAAGTATATATATATACTCAACGAATGAGAAATACGTCGAAGAGACGTATGGAGGGCACTTTCCAACGACGAGAGCGGAGAGTCCGAGATCGTCGTCTTCTGTATAACTCGCTTCGATCCGATCGATGCGACTAACGATAAACTTACATACGTCATACATTTTTTTTTCAATTATATTTTTTTTAAATCATTTTCATCCGGTTTTTCGATACCGTATGTATATTAGGATGGTCCTTAATTCGGATCAAACAAATAATGTCATATTTGACCCCCTCAAATCGGTTCCAAATTTCTTTAATTTTAGCCATTTTTTATTTCAATCTCATGGTCCCCCTGTTTGCGCGGGAATTTTCAAATTATCCAAATATATGTTTATTCACTGCATTGGTACTAAATTGCATTTTAAGGTTAATCGCAGGCAAAAAATCCATTTTCTCGAATGTTCAGTGAGATTCATCTTCTTTACAGTGAAAAATAAAAATATCACAAACGGCTATCCCATAAGAATCGTGTGCTTTATTAATTATTTAATTTTTTTCTCATAATGACAATAAATGATCAAATTAGGCAAAAAGTTTTGCAGGTGATCGACTTTGATTTAGCTTAGTGCTGACATACTGCAAAAACAAAAAACAAAAAAACAACAATAATAATAATAATCTAACGCACGATTTCCATGGGATAGCCATTCTTAATATCTTTATTTTTCACTAAAAATGAAGTGAATCGCAATAAAGATTCGAGAATATGGATTTTTGGCCTGCGATTAATCTCTAAATAAAATTTAATACGAATGTAGTGCATGAACAGATTTTTGGATAATATTTGAAAATTCTCGTGCAAACAGGAAGACCAGGGGAATGAAATAAAAAATTTCTAAAATATGGGAATTTTTTTTTTCCAATACCTATTTTGAACCGATTTGACAGGAGCAAACTAGAAATTTTTTTTTTTTTTTTTACCCCAAAATAAGTATAATGTAATTTCATCTGTTCCCGCAGGATTATATTAATATACACGAATCCTGAGATCAGAATTATGTTTTCTGAAATCTTTTGTTCGATCTTGCTACTCTTTCAAATGATCCTCTCTGCAACACGTGGGAACGAAAGAGGTCGAGGAAATTAATCGAGAATAAGAATAACGAGGGGTTCAGATGTATACGTCGTGTATATGAAGATTCAGTATGAAATGATATACGAGAAAATGATAAAGTGTAGATCGTAAATTAAATATTATATATAACATCGTGTGTGAAATTAGGCGTTATGCAATAGATATAGCTTGGTATATATACGTAACTGTCGTATGACTAACATAAGATTGGGCCTAATTGTAATTGGCTTATGGTCAAATTGCCCGAGTGTGTGTATTTCATGTTTGAAAGTTATTAAACAAATATACCGTTGATTAGTGTAGGTCGATGGTACCTTATACCCGCGGGTGCAGACGATGTATTTGTTATTACATATGTACTTCACACACCTGTGTAGATATATACATATATACCTACCTACATATCGCTTACTTACCAGTTTTATAATTTATGGACATGAGTATGAAGCGCGCACGGTCTGTTCCACCCCAAAGCATCACATTGGCGTCTTAGTCTTCTAATATCCTAGATTTTCCTTATGGAATATTAGAAGCGGTGCAGGTTTTGGATGGCAAAAACAAAATAGCGGGTATTACGGATGGGCAAAAACTGCGAAATTTAGTAATAGCAGTACCTACTGCAGGGCAAATAGAGCAGACACATAAAGACTAGAGTGGGAAAAGGATTATACAATGCGATCAGAGACCATCCTAATACCAGAATAGCGGTATAGACTAGGTAGCTCGTAATTAACAAGAGAATTAATTAAAGTGTATAAACACGCCATTGCATGTACCTAGGTTTATACGCGAAGAAAGCAATTGTTCCGAAGAACTGCTATAGAGAACTTCAGTGTTGCATCGAACATCATCGCTTGCGGATCAACAATAGGATTATCAAAAGTAGTTCAAAAGTGATTTACTCGAAATTTCGCGAACTCTCAAACCTCGGCAAAAATATAATTGCTTTACCGATGTATACGGAACAAATTATCGAAAGTCGTTCGGCTATAACTTGATAGCAAACTGTATTCTAGAGATTGAATCCGCCATTCGTCCTGATATGTGTACGGGACTATTCCGCCATATTCTGAGATGTGATTAAGTTTCGAAAAGGCTTTGAGAACGAACTTTTTAGGAACAATTCTTCACGTAACAACCCGTCAGACTGGATCGTTTAAGAGTTTTAAAATGATGGGACAATTAAAACTTCCTATAGCGCAATGTTCACCGTGGGAATAAACATTTGTTCAAAAATATTTCACCGTGGCAGCTGTCAGTGATTCAAAGAAGTCTTAAAAAAGTGCTTTTTTTCACGAAAAGTGGATCTCATTTGCGGGAAATTAACAATTCAGTGATCACGTGTCTGTGCGGATATTATACTCAAGTAATTGTTCGTATCTTGAGTATGGAATGAATCGCGATTTGTTTTTCCTTTTTTTTGTTCCGGAAGTCGCCTCAACGGAGTGAAATACCTAACAGTGGTATTGCCAACGTACTGTAACCGGCATGATATAGGATAAGACGGCCATATTGGTATTGTAAAGTATCCCGTAGCCATCTTCAATTAAACTTGACCTCAACTTTAAAGTTGTGACTCGGCATCGTGGACATTCCAAGAAATATACCAGATCGCTTCGAGGGATAGACAGACGTGTAAAGACGTCGTCACGAATTACATTCAAATTGTTGGGATAATTATTCGAACGGCGATTCCTTTGGAATATAACCGTTAGCAGTTTCGACGTGAGACGCATTCGAAGAACTTTTGACTTGGTGACCTATTGAGCTTGCCACGTACCATTGATATCCTCAGGAGATGGTAACCGACGTAGGTCAGGCACTTTGTAGTTTTTCGAAAATGTCGTTCAATCGTAATCGGCGTGACATACGATAAGAAATTATGCGATGAACTGCAGGAATTTTTGCAAATGAAGATATCACAGAGGTCGGGAGAAAACGAAGAGATTTATAGGAAATGAATTCGACAGACAAATGTACGATTTGGACGGCAGCGAGGCTGGAAAATCGGTTAAATAAATCGGCGAAATCGTCACGCGGAAATTATGCGAGTATCGAACGGTTCTCGGAGAGACGCGCGTTGCATAATGCGCGTGTTCTAGACCCAGATTTAAATTCTGGCCCAAATCCGACGAACGGAAATGCGAAGGCAAAGAAGGTGATCGAAAGAAGCTCTAAATCAGTTTGCGGGACTAGTACGACCTCGAAATCCTTAAGCGATCCCGGAAGAACGGCGTTCAAAAATGCATTGAGTTTCAAAAAGCTGGACATTGATTTTTGCGATAGAACAAACGACCGGATTTTGGCAATCGAGAGATCTGGAAATCGGGACGAAGTCCTTTACTCGGTACCAAATATCGAGGGTAAGAGAATTTCGAGAAGAGAAATTCTCAGCAAAGCTACAAGCTCCGTGGATTCAAAATCCTCGGTAAATTCATCGAGTCAAATTTACGGAAGAGTAAAAAATGATCAGCGAAAAATTGCCGGGAAAAATACCTCCGGCAGGGAATTAAAGCTCGAGAGTAAAAAAGACGCTGGGAATTCAAGCGTCTCTTCGAGAAGCTCAAGCACGCGAGATATCCTTCGAGTTATTCCAAGGCCGTCAACGCTTCCAAAAAGTTCAAACAGCCCGGGTAAACCTGTATCGATAAATGAGAGAGATACTCTGACTCGACAGGATTCAATTTACGGTAGAATTCGTCGAAAATCTTCACTGCCAAATGGATCACTGTTACAAACTTGTCGAACTCAAAATTCCAGAACAACGTCCCAGCGATCGATGCCACGTAGAGAATCGGTCCCTAGAAGATCGCAACCGGAATCTGATTACGGTGTAATAGTAAGAAAAGAGCACCGTAACTCTGGAGCTTCAAGAAACTCAAAAAGCTCTGAAAAAAATCGAAAAAATTCGTCAAACGATCCGATTTATTCCGGAAAATCTGCCTCGGAACATGGTACGACCTCCAAAGAGTTCAAGGTCACGAATCGTCGCGAATCTTCGCTACCACGGAAGAGCGTCAAGTCGGAAAGTGGAATTTTGTCCATGGCGAAAGGAGGGGTCATCAATGACGGTGGGGACATTTGCATTGATTATCATCACGGAATTAGTAAAATTGGAAATCACGTCAAGGACTTGAAAAACAGGTCCGAGAGTGCCTCTTCGTTCACAAGGGAAACGATATCCAGCAGGCGACGTAGCATCGCCAAAGATGAAACTTACGCAACGGTTTGCTTAGAAACACGAGGCTCGGTTTGTACGTCTGGCTCGACGCTTCGGGCGGGTACCAATCGCGGCGTTAGGTCATTGACCTTTCCGAAATCCACGGTAAATAGGGATAGCAGAGTAAGAGATCGGGATTTGAGTAAAAGCGGAGAAAATATCGCGTTCAAGGATCTTTCGAGTCAAGGAGACACGAGAAGCAACATTCGCAGGTTTTCGGAAAAGAGGAGTTCCTTCTTTTCCCTCTTTTCGAAAAGCGAATACTCTCTGAGTGCCTCCAATTCTTCAAAATCGGCTAAAAAGCTTGATCCTTTGGCGACTGATCATCCAGACAGTTCCCTGACACTTTCCTCTAATAAAACTGACGCCGAAATGGAAAGGACTAGATCCATGTACACAAAACACAGCCGGAAGTCTTCCAGGACATTGCTGAAGAAAATGCCAGTGAAAAATGCCAATACTTTGCCCACCTGTAGCAGAAGAACTCGAGAAACGGTGTCCCCTATTTCCATTGATGTTCCACTCTATGTTCGAACTACTTACGATGATGATTATTCAAGATCTTTGAAATTTAAGAAAGAAAAAGTGCATCATGGATCGAAAGGGGGTCTGGGACACGTAAGGGCGTTTAGTGCTATGAGTAGCAATACTTTGACAACGTATTTCGGGCAACCATCATCGATTTTTGGTCTTTGTACAGGCCGAAGAAGATCGACGATACCGAAACCGTCGATATCAGAGAAAGTTGGATTGGGTGATGACAAAAGTCCGCAGTGGAAAGATTGGAAAGTGAATACGGTTAGAAAAATTATTTCACTTATTCGCTAACTATTGTTGAAACTAGAACGGAGCTCTTCGGTCTGCTTCAAGCTCTGATAAACTGGCTAATTATTGACTGTAAAAATCGCGCGTGAAATATTCATCATCTTCAGACTATGAGATACCGTGTCAAATCGCAAAAAAAAAAAAAAAAAAATACATGCTTATACTTACAATGAACCACTAAGAAAATATGCTCAAAGAGTACAGTTCATTTTGACCATATTTTCTGACTTTTAATTTTTCAGAAACTTATGGAAACGTACCGTGTAAAACGAACAACGTTATTATCAATTAGCTTTGTAAGCTTTGAAGAATACTGCACCGAATAACGAATGAGGAGAAATTCTCCAGCGTTAAAACGCTCTAGTTATATGAAAAAAGAAAAAAAAAAAAAAAAAAATTCTGCAGGTTTCTCCTCCGGGAACATCGCGTCATTGACATCTAGTCCGTGCTAATTGAATAAAATTCTCAATTGAATCAGATGAATCAAAATGTCACTCGTTCAAATGAGTATCGAATCAATTACGGAGCTGTAGAAAATGAACTGACACTTGAATAGACAAATCAATTTCATACATGAATAATCAATAATTCCATTTGTTCTAGGGTGAACTCGTATGGTTTGATCCGGGGGTCGGCCATGTACTACCTGGTGAAGTTTTGGAGTACCACAGAGCAGCTCACGTGCTTTCTGTTCAGGCAGTCATAGCCGGCAAGGTAATTACCCCTAGATGCTAAAGTACATTAACAAGATTAGCGGAGCAATGAGAGTGGAACGCTGAAGTAACTTGCGACTACGCAACTATACTGATCGTATATATGATCGTTTGCTGCATGGTCTTTTATTATGAAAACCGAGTCATTCGTGTCGTCGTTTAGAAACCCAGTTAATTCTAGTGTCCTTGTAAGTCCGCATGAATCATTCTGCGAGTTTAGATTGTAGATTCACAGGCGCATTCGAATTTGGAATAATTTTTGATCAGGGTTTCTTTGAAGGTCTGCAAAACGATAAAAAAAAAAAAAAAAGCTCTGGTTTATTCATGCCGATTTTTCAGCTGGACTTTTGGCATCTTTTATCAAAGAGGCACGTCCTACTCCAGTTTAGCATGACTGAAAACTGGGTTACCAAGGCGGCTACTCTCTGTGTACGTAACATTCCTAAAATTACAGCTCCGAAAGGCACCGTTAAAACACCGAGTGTCTTCTCACTTAATTTTGCGTACCAGTAGACGTGCAATGTATATTTCTTCTACTTGCTACCGATACATCTTGTGTTGTCATCTAGATGCCAAATTTAGCCGATCAGGAATCGAACAAATATCTGAATATTTCATGTGTACTGAGAAGATCTCTGCAGCAAAATGATCTTCGAGAAGTTGAAAACCACTTCGGAAACGTTGGGCATAAAAATGCGACTCAGGTTCATCGCCACACGCGTATTGCTCATGCAAAAAGGCACACAGTCATCTGAAATGGAAAGAAAGAAAGATCAGAGAATTGTTTTGCATCTTTACGTGGACGTGGAAAGCATAGATTAGGGAAACATGTGGCATCAGCTTCACTTTAATAGAATTCAAAGTGGGGTTCACGATCTCGAGCATCGCTACGTGATCCTGTAAAACCGAATCAAAATCGACGTTTATAATTAAGACTGTTTCCAAGAACGTCTTAAAAAGCAAGAAGATCACCGCGATGAAGAAGCTGCACAAGAATGAGAAAAAGAGACGAAAAATTTCTTGCCGAAGTAAGAGCGAGTGAAATGCTGTAGCCGAAGATGCGTATTCTTTTTTCTTATCTCTAGGTAGGCATAAGATCGTGTTTCTACGCTCTCACGAATATCCTCGAGAATAAACCTAACTTGCTCCAGAGGATGATACTCTAGCTATAGTTCTTCGACGAGGGCTACCGTTTCTTCTTACGCCTACTCCCTACTACAGCATGACTTTGCCCTAAGCCAATCTATGACTTTATACTTTGCTATCATAGACCTTCATCACTATTGGGTGGTTTTGGTCACTCTATCTCTTCTCGTGACTTGCTATGAAACGTATACAAAGGATACCAAAGGATACTGCATTCAGGACTGGTTATCGTTACTTATCAAGTTGGATATAGTTGTAGATGGCGCGAGTGGGTAATTCTGCACAAATCTATCAGCTGAACAATTTAACTAGAATCTTGAATCGGGAATAAAAAACTGATCTACGTCTGATCTGGAATTGTTCAAAGTTTAATCAGGTTATTAGTCTCCCATAGTATGTACCAAGTACTGGTGTAACTCTCAGGCTTGTTTGGTATTTCCGGTAAGAAATGGTTGAACGTAAGCTAACGTATGCGGATTATGGTTTGCGAATATATTCAGCGAACCGGAGTAGTTGGTTCCGAAGTATTTCCAAGCAATCGTTAAGGAGCTAAATTACCTTAGAAATCTATTTGAACAAGAAATCTCTTCGAATGTTTTCTATTTCGACTTACGAGCCAGCTTTGAAAATTTCTTAGAGATCTTCTTGAAGCGATTGATCGCATAGTGCAACGTGCCCATCCTTATACGTCGTTAGAATAACTGTTAAGACTTTTGCGGTTACATACGTAAGTATATATACGTACGAATTCTCACTGCAAGTGTATTAGCTATGCCCACTGTCTGGCTCATTCATTTCCATCACAAATGTAGGAGCTGGTGTCACTTTAGCCACACAACTCTTCGGGATGTAGAAAATGAATACACTAACGGAGGCGGTATAGGCGCACCTATCCTTGCATCTCACATGTGTGAAAACACGTTCAGGTATATCTAGGTATATGTATGTATGTACGTATGTACCTATGGCTTTAGTAGCATTACCAGTGCGGTGGACCAGAGGCTAGAAACTGAGCTTCGATACTCCTTGGTACATTAATGTGCATGAATGTCTACACACGGGCGCGAGATACACCGAGGCAAATATGTACCTCCTTACTTAACGTGGGTACGAAGAAGAGGAAGAAAAAGAGGAAAAAAAAAAAAAAAAAAAAAAACAAGAGGAAGAAGAAGAAGAAGGAGCAGTCGAAGAGGCAGCAAGGCTAACGGCAAGCGTTAAATATTCAAATGAAGGGGCAGGGCAAGAAACACACGCGGAATAAGGTGGAAGGTATAAAGCCTGCAGTGCTGAGTAGAAAGTTCAATTGAATACAAGATTATTGGAATACCAGGCATATTTAATGCCGTCCATTGCCCGGCACACGCTTGGTAATACCATTGCTGAAGTTATACCTACATACCTCTACGCGTTACATCGTACCTACTGCTTCCGTGAAAGTGACCGAATGCGTTACTTAATTCCGTATCAACTTATACCTCCGCATATATATATATATATATATATATATATGCGTAATAAGAATCGAATTAATCGGTAAGAAAGTTTGTTATAAAATCGGCTCTAATTATACCTGTTATTCCAAACGTAAATACCTATAGTTTCAATAAGATTTTCCAATCCATCCCCTGATCGAATTATTTCCTCTACATTGATACAATTCGCAATTTTGCTTATATTGGCTACTTTCTCAATTGATATACGGAATTACTTTATTGCTAAAATATTCCAGTCCTCGTTAAAATTTTCAGGTCAAATTTCGAGAAAGATGTGATTTAATTCACTATCCAAAGTCAAATCGATCATTATTAGATTCGGATGTTTCGTCGCGAATTTGAGTCATCATCGTGTGTACGGCCTAGAAAAAAAATAAAAAAAAATTCACCTGCGCCTTGCCAGAATCAGGTTCATGCTAATGCTCAAATTTTCGTTGTAAAGTATTCAGGCAATTTCTTATTTGAAAGTGTTACAAGATCAACGGTAAAGCTTGCAGAGAGAGCTCGTGGGCAGAAGGGATTCACAAACATTGCCACATATAGGATGCGAAAGAAAGAGAGAGATGCTATATGTTTAGGATAATAACAATACTCCACCCAGACATTAGAATTCACCTACAGCGAGTTTTACGGTATTCATTATACACTGTGTCAAACCTGCTCACCAAGTATCCTATTATAGATGACACTGCACTCCATTGACGCAGCAAGCATTGCGTTCAAACACCAAAATGTTTTCTTCCAATAGGAGAATCAAGAAAGATTGTAATTAGAGCACAATTAATCTTCTGATGACCTGGTTCATGACTTTTAACTGATTTTCATCTACATTTGCTCGTAAAATGGTAATCTATTGAAAAAAAACATCCTGCGATACAACGAGCTTTGAGATTGTTGAAGATGAGCAATTGTGACTGACGTTAAACAAAATTTTCTGTGAAATATGTATGGAATTTATGGCTTACAAAATTGTCCCATGAAAAGCTAGATCATGTTGAATTCTGTGCAAGATGGATATGCGGAATGGAAAAATGCACTGCGTGCATAAATGGCGAATTATTCGTTACGCCATTGACGATTATACTGGCGAGTGCAACTTTACGCGATACTCTAAGAGCCAGTGGTCAAGGAGTTGAGTCAAGTCCCTGACTGTTTTATTCCGTATCTACAAACTTGCAAGTGATATCACGTCCGTGTGTCGTTTGCTTAGGCGAAAGAGCCTGCAGAGCCTGCCTGGTTGGGCTAGGACGGTAATAAATTTCTCAACGAGTCGCGAGGTCGCGAAGATGAGCCGAAAGAAAGCTGCGGTGAACGTTGAACTCATGATATGAGAATGCGATATAGGCAAGGAAAAAACAACGCGAGATAGAAACGGTAAAATATTTTTCCCAAACCGTCATCGAATAAATTCCTCGAAGTTTTGTTCGGCTAATAATCTATTCGAAGCGATAAAACGTGATTTGTATTTCTATTGTTTCCCAAGTATCTGGGTTGGCCCTAAAACGCCCGTTCGAACAGTAGCGTTTCTAAAAACCTAAGACAACAATGGGGCATAATTTGAATGGGAAAAATCCACCGCTCAGAAACCCTCCTGCAGACGGGAATAATTGGACCAGTAAGTTTTCAAGCGAGAGAATGGAACCAGGATACGTTCAAAAGTTAGAAGTATTTGCTCAATCGAGTGACGTAACCAGAAACGTAGCACATAACGCGTCAGAATATGCTGTACCAAGTCAAAAATGTCTCAAAGCCAAAAATCAAGAGATCGGAAATCGAGTCGAGAGAGAAATTCACCCAGAGGATTACTCACTTTTCAAAGACGATTTCGAGGTCAATGAGAAACCGGATTCAACTGTGATAGATGACCAAGACCATCTGATCCTTGACCTTAGCAAGACACGCTTGGATCCAAACAAGGTCAAAGACCCGAAACGTGGAGAGGCTTTTACTACCAAATCACAAATGGACATTAGGTCAAAAATCCAAGGCCCCGATTACGATGTGCCACTCCAAAGGCCAGCAGAAGCTGATAGGGAAAAAGTCAGCGTGGTTCCGGAATATGCATTTCCAGTCAACCCTCTGCCAGGAACATTGTCCTATCTAGATGACGAGACTAGACTTCTTGGTCCAGTCATTGATGATCAGGGATACGCGATCCCTAGGTCTCTAGTTCGAGAGAGTGAAGAGATATGCAGTTGTGCTCCTAGGCAAGACTTCATAGAATGGTACTATAAAACGACCAAGTCAGTGCTGAAGATATTGAAGAGTTCAACGGTGAACTCTACCGTCAGTGACGGGTCATTGAGACTGAGTGATTCTGCAGAGGTCGACGACGTCAGCTGTCATTCTTTCGAGGAGTATCTGATCCTCGACAGCGATAGTGACGGTGGTAGCTATTCCCGCAGACAAGTAGCTTGCCGAGGAGTAGCTGTTGTGTCAAAGCAGTCAGGGTCGAAGAGGTTGAATGATGCAACGTTCAGAACTAAAGCCAACATGCTACCGGAGACTTTAACCAATATTTGCATTACAGTTATGATGAAAAACGTAATGGGTACCTTATTAGACACTTATGGAAGACTATAGAAAAACATTGAAATTGTACTTATACGTCGTGGAGGAGAAAGGTCGTGAATAAATTATGCTTAGATTTATTTTCCTCTGTTTTCTGTTCTCAGCCTCAAGTTTTCACCCTGACAAATTTAAACGGGGTGAGACCACGGCAAGATCTTGGACAAAATGGAGTTGAAGACATGATTCAACTGTCGTAAGTATCAGTATTCATATTATCTGCCCGTTGAACGTAAGGTAAAAAAAAAATTTAACTAGCATCCCACGCTTGTAATTGATCCGCCGACAATTTGACGTCAAGATCTTGCAGATTATTTTTCAAATAAATTATCCGGCTGGTCTACCTTGGTTTTACGCTGGCTATAAAACCTGACCTTTGTTATAATAAAATACTACGATGTAGGTACCATTAGTTGTAGATACCTGTCTAATAATTTTCGAACGTTACAGTGACTTGAACGAAGCATCGTTACTATGGAATTTGAAAATACGATACGACAAGGAGTTAATTTACGTAAGTGCATGCAGTTCTTTCCGCAAATTAATTAGCTGTGAAAGTCGTCTAATTATGGACGTGTTATATGGTGTTTCACCCTTTAAGAAAGTGCATAAAAGATTCGAGTCCACTGCAGACTGAGTTTTTCTCTCCATTTTAGTTAGCACAGTCTTATTTCATCATTCATTTTCTCTCTCTTCTTCGCAGACATACACCGGGAGTATCCTGGTTGCAGTGAACCCATACAAAATGTTCGACATTTATGGTCTTGACCAGGTTAAATTATACGAAGGACGAATCCTGGGAACCTTAGCGCCGTAAGTTTTTCTTTCCTCGTAAGCACACATCACGGAAAAAAGAAGTTCAGTGTGAGAATAATATTCCATTCAAGTAGTGGAAGATCGTTTGAAAACCAAAATGCACTGTCTAGATCTTCTATGATCACCCATAACATAATACAAATTCACAAGAACGAAAAAGGGGGAAGAATTGGACTTATATAATAAGATGAAAATCGATTTTTAATTCAAAATTGTTGTATATTTTTGCAGTCATCTATTTGCCATTGGGTCTTCGGCCTACAGTCAAGTTTCGGCAGCCAATAATGCCAGTGCGAATCAAGTAGTAGTAATTTCCGGAGAATCTGGATCTGGAAAGACTGAATCTACAAAACTAGTAATGCAATATTTGGCGGCTGTGAATCGAGCACCGAGTAATTTGGTCACGGAGCAAATTCTTGAGGCTGCACCGCTTTTGGAAAGTTTCGGAAATGCGAAAACTCCGAGAAACGACAACAGCAGTCGTTTCGGAAAGTACCTGGAAGTTCATTTCAGGGAGTAAGTAAAGAAATGAAAGGCATACCTATTTCGTGGCTGAGTTAATTTTTTGTCAATTCACGAGTTTTTTCTTTTACTTTTTTTTTTCATTTCTCATTCAGCGGTGTGATAGTTGGTGGCAGAGTGACTCAATATCTTCTTGAGAAAAGCCGAATAGTTACGCAGGCTTCGGAGGAGAGAAATTACCACGTTTTTTATGAACTACTAGCGGGTCTGGATCAACAATTACGCGACAAATACGGTCTGCTTACACCTGACAAATACTTCTACCTGAACCAGGTGAGTCTACAATTAGCTAATTACACACATATGTGCACATTCGTGAATATGCATGAGATACGCAATATTATGATGTTCATTCAATTCCTCAACGAGGTGAGAACTCGTTATACTGCTTATAATTATTTGTGACACTATTATACCGCGAGGGGACAAAAATATACTGACTACTTTTTAATTCAGCTAATTAGAGATCATAGAGACATGTTACAAAGAGACACGAAGGAAGATCTGAACTCCTTTCTCTCGACACAGTGTAGAGAACTGAAAAGAGTATAAATTTTCAGTGCGATACAGAAAAATCTCTCTTTTACTAAAGACAATTGAAGTTTTGCTACCCGAATGTTGACGGTGCTAAAAAAATGACCTAAAAAAAAAAAAAAATTTCACTTCCTCAGGGAGGCAGCTGTGAAATCGATGGCAAAAATGATACGCAGGACTTCAAAGCCCTGCTATCGGCTATGCAAGTATTGGGTTTCACATCTGACGAACAAGACACTATATTCCGAATCTTGGGAAGTGTCTTGCACCTGGGTAACGTGTATTTTCACCGGAAACAACTGCGACATGGTCAAGAGGGAGTCGAGGTTGGTTCTGACGCGGAAATCCGTTGGGCGGCACATTTGCTACAGGTCAATGCCGACGGTATTATCAGAGCACTGACCACCAAGACAACGGTAATATACATTTAAAAAAAAGTCAAACTCTGTAGCTTCTCATTTAAAAATAGCTGAATCTCGGAATCATCAACAAAAAGCATAATTTCCGGGTTTTTTTTTCTCAGGAAGCGAGAAACGAGCGAGTTGTAACAGCTCTGAACATCGATCAGGCTTTAGACGCTCGAGATGCTTTTGCCAAAGCGTTGTACAGTTCGCTTTTCGCGTGGCTAGTCGCACGAGTAAATCACATAGTCTATAAAGGGACTAAGCAAACATCGGCCATTTCTATTCTCGATATATTTGGTTTTGAAAATTTTACGGAGAACAGCTTCGAGCAACTTTGCATCAATTACGCCAACGAGAATTTGCACTTTTACTTCAACAAGCATATATTCAAACTAGAACAGCAAGAGTACGCTAAAGAGAAGATCGATTGGACTACTATTAACTATACCGTGAGTTCAGGACTGGATATCTTCATTAATTAACTAAAGGGCTCTGCTTTTTTTCTAAACAAATGAATTTTTTACTCCTAGGATAATCTACCGGTGATAAACTTGATTGCCAAAAAACCAGTAGGAATACTTCACCTTCTGGACGATGAGAGCAATTTTCCTAAGGCAAGCGACTTGTCATTTTTGGAAAAATGTCACTACAATCATGCGTTGAGCGAATTGTATTCCAGACCGAGAATGAATTCGGCAGAATTTGCTATCAAGCATTACGCTGGACAGGTTTGGTACAATGTCGACGGTTTCCTAGACAAGAACAGGGACACCCTGAGGCCTGATGTTGTCGAATTGCTTATCAGCAGTAAAATACTCGTGAGTATCACGTCTCGTATTCTATAGAAGAAAAAGATAAAACAAAATCATGAACGAGTTGTCTGTGATTTTCAGATGGTCAGCAAAATGTTCCAGCACGTCCGAACGACCCACGAAGCGAACAAAACGATGAACAAACCAAACGGTAGATTCGTCACGATGAAACCACGAACTCCAACAGTCTCTGCAAGATTCCACGACAGTTTGCAGCAGCTTTTGGACCTAATGTCACAGTGAGTATGAAAAACGATGATTCCGAAAATGAGGAATGACTTTATACGTTAGTTTGCAAGTTCACGAATTCATTGTTCCAATTTTTAAGGTGCAATCCGTGGTTTGTGCGTTGCATAAAACCGAACACAGAAAAAGCGCCGATGAAATTCGACATGCCATGTGTTTTGGAGCAGCTCCGTTACACGGGGATGCTGGAAACGATCCGAATCCGTAAAACTGGATACCCCGTGAGATTGTTGTTCAGTCATTTCGTAGACCGTTATCGTTATCTGGTGCACACTAATCTTCCCCGAGGTGCACCGAACAAGGAATTGTGTAGAATGATTCTGGACAAAGCTGCCCCACAGGAATCTCACACTCAATATCAGTTGGGTCTCACCAGAGTGTTTCTTCGTGAGTCACTCGAAAGAACTTTGGAGTATAACAGAGCACTGATCCTCGAAAGGGCTGCTATAACCGTGCAGAGATATACCAGAGGGTTATTAGCACGC
This sequence comes from Ametastegia equiseti, assembly GCA_963989295.1. Classification (NCBI taxonomy): domain Eukaryota; kingdom Metazoa; phylum Arthropoda; class Insecta; order Hymenoptera; family Tenthredinidae; genus Ametastegia; species Ametastegia equiseti. The sequence continues at coordinate 8,749,567 of OZ022399.1, forward strand.
AGGAGATTTTTGAACATATCTCGAAGCACCGTTCTTTTACAAGCTGTATATCGCGGCTATCGCGAACGAAAGAAATACAGAGAATTAAAGAAGGGTGTTATCATGGCGCAAAAACTCCATCGGGGCAGGCGAGAGAGAGCAAAGTTCAAGGTGCTTCGTGCTGAAATGCAGAAAAGAGCAGAAATTGAAAAAGCTAGCAGGGAAAGAGCGAAGGCCAAACAACAGCGAGAGGAACAAGAAAGAGCTTCCAGGGCTGTCGCTGGTGTCAATCATTTGGAAATTCCAGCTGAGCTTGCTTTCATCTACAGCAAACTTGATGGTGAGTATTCGTGCGACGTGTCTGGATCTTTTTTTACGATATTTAGATAAAAATTCCACTCCTTTTGGGACATTTTTTTTTTTTTTTTTTTTTGCAGATTGGCAGCCTACACATACGGAAAGAAATTTGCTGAAGGTTGTTGGCCCCGTGGTTCCTCAGCCCCACAACTATCGCCTTCCAACTGATATCGATCAGCACCAGTTCTCCAAGTTCACTAACATCTACTTCAAGAGTCACATTTTTGGGATGAAACGGGAGCCAATCAAGACTCCATTCCTAGCAAAAGCACGTGATCAGGACTACACGGATTCATTGATGATTTTCAAAATGCTTTTGCGTTTCATGAACGAGAACAATCTCAGTGGTAAACGTGAACAGGCTCTTGGCGATTACATCGTAAACAAGGGTATAATGAACGAGAAACTTAGGGACGAAATTCTATGTCAACTGGCTAATCAGACTTGGAAAAATGACAATGACGCCAATAAGGAAAGAGGCTGGCTTTTACTGTCAAATTGCCTTTCAGCCTTCCAACCAAGTCCAACTCTCTTCAAATATATCCTCAAGTGAGTATGTAAGCGATTGGGTGAAAACTTCCGATAGAACAAGCGGACCAATTTTCCTTTTAAAAAAAAAAAAAAAATACGTCAAATGAATTCAATGAAAGGATGATTTTCAAACGACATTTCTCTCGCCAAACTTGACGTAATACTAACTGTTTTGCAGGTACGTTTCTGACCACGCTTACGACGGTTACAAGGCTTACTGTCAGCGAAAACTTCTGCAAGGTGAAAGGACCGTGCTCAGGGTAACGAGTAATAATCAACCAACAAGCTACCAAGTAGCTAGAAATTATCCACCTTGTGTTCTGGAATGGCGAGCCAACAGAAATAGAGTCAATATGGCATTGAACGTTGGCTTTTACGATGGTGAGTTTGTGATACTTTATTAGACAATTTAAGAACACGATCGTCCAATTCTTTCGTAATGATTTATATTATTTTACTTCTGTTTTTATTCGTAGGCGAAACTACTACCTGCTCCGTCGATTCGTGGACATCCTGCGAAGAGCTTGCTAATTTAGCAGTGCAAAATCATGGTGTCGACAATAACGGCTGGACCATTACCTTGTGGAATCAATTGGATGGACCTGATGCTATCGTCACTGAAACTAGCGGATTTGATTACGTTCTGGATTTGATTTCGGAAATGGAACTCACTCCTGCTTTCCCATCGGCGAAGAATATCTTCATGGAACAACGTAAAAATAGTTTCCCAGCTATTAAGAAGAGAGAGGTGAGCTTTGTCATCTGAATTTAATTTTTTCCCGCACCCAAATTACGTGAAATTCGATTTTCTTAGTCATTTTCATCAATTTCAAGCCACATATAGCAGTGGATTTTTTATAAAATTCCTTCTACGATCAGCAGTCATCGTTCCATCAGATCAGAAATCAAACAGTTTGAAGTCATGGTATTGATTTTTTTTCTTTCAGCATGCTCAGGTGATGCGAGAATTGGAACAGGAGCTGGAGCCTCCGGTACTGAAGACCTTCCAGCCACTGGAAAGAAAGCCGATTCCGAAACTAGTCGACAAGCCGGTGGAAACGGAAATTCAATCACCTAGGCGTCCAGCTGTGCCACCGCCACAACCACCGGTTGCCAAAGCTCCCGTAAGAAATAAATTGGTTTAATAAATATGCTACAGAGTTCTTTGTCGATCTAATTTCGCAACAGATCGATGTCACAGTTTGTCGTTAAACAAAAAATTCTACACATGATAGATAACGGCGGCACGTCAATTTTGAACAGCAAAAAAACTTCATTGCCTGTAGCCTGGGCAGATCAATCAAAGACACCGCGAAATCGATAGATCATTTTATCCAACGCCGAAAAGGAATTAACTTTTGATAATCGAATTGCGCAAAGCTATCCTGCTAATCAGAATTTGTAAACCATCAGATAGAAACCGTCGGCGTTATTCAGTCAAATTCGAGTCCATCTGTCTTCTAGTTCATCTAAAATCTTTCATCTTCTTTTTTATTTCCAGCAGACGAGAAAACAGTCGCACGAAGGCATTTTGGAGACTTCGGAATCAGGACTCTCGAGAAAATCAGCTCTTAATGATCGTTACTTTGAAAAAGATAAACAGCGGAGTAGAAGTCTGGACAATCTGCTTCAACCAGACGTCGTAACGCCACCTAGCAAATTGGCAAATCTTGGATTATCCTCGTCTAAGTTAAATGACCGTTATCACAGCTTGGAAAGAATCGGCGAAACTTCGGCTGTAACAAACGTCGAGTATATGAGCAGAGCGGAGATAATCCAAGAGCGAAAATACAGCCGAATAAGCCGCACCACAGAACCAAACATCCTCGAAGAAGAAGATCTGACCATAGATTTCGAATATCCAGATATTCAGTCAGTCAGTCAAACCGGAAGATCAGAGGACGATAAGAGCAGCTACATCCGGTCACAGACCAGGTTCATCAAGTCCCAGTATCCAGGTGAGATTTCGTCAATTGAATTATCCAAAAACTTGTCAACATTCCATTGGTATTGTGACATTGCGGGAAGCAGTATGTCGCGGTTGGAAAAATCAAACGTAGTCCAAAATCAATTTGTTCCATCACCAAAGTTCATTTTACATCATTATAATCATATCACTTAAAAACAGTTGCTGCACGAATTCAGGCACACCGTAGGTCCTATTCGACTTATCTATCACCAAGATTCGAAGGAATACAGGCCGTCATAAATTGAACGAGGCGAATTGGAAAATTTAATTTTTAGGCTGAGTTATTTGCAAATAAGTGGAAAAGAAATGTTCAATTTTCGGAAAATTGGCCATATCTTATATAATAATTTTTTCAATTCAATTTCCCTCGTTCAATTTATGACGGCGCGTCTTCCGAACAATTCGGATCCTGAGAAAGTGAAATCGGACCTACGGTGTGCCTCAATTCGTGCAGCGACTGATTTTTAGTGACATGATTATGATGATGTGAAATGAACTTTGGTAGAGAAATAAATTAATTTTGGACCACGCTTCATTTTTACAACCGCGACATATACTGGTCCCCTTAAGAGAGAAAATTTTTATTCCATTTTCAGGTAAACGCGCTTTTCCCGGAAGTCAATCGAGCAGAGCTTACATCGAGAAAAGCGAATACGGGGGTGTTAAGTCTTCAGCAATGTCGGATACGAGTGAAGCTCCATCTCTGGCTTCTCATGTTCGACGAGTCCGGGTACCGAGCCAAGCATCTGATGTTGACCAATTTTTGGATGAACTTTTCATGCCAGTTTTGGACGGGAATTTGGACGAATTATCAGACGCTAGAAGTCTGGCTGCCAGCATCAAAGGCTTGAAAGATAGAAATGCATCGGAAGTGTCATTGAGGGGTAGAAAAAATTCTGGTCAGATTCCTGGGGCTCGATTAGAGACGTTGACAGATTTCGTGGACTGGGTAACCGACGGCAATTTCACCGAACGTGAAATCGATTCCAAAGAAATTTCCCTGCGGATTAAGGGCGGTGGAAATATGGATATTCCAAACCAAAACGCAGCGTTTGGATTCAACCCGATGTCTCCAGCAGGGATGATGTCACCCCCGATGATGATGCCGATGTTTAGTCAACCCCAGGCTGTTTCTAATCAACAAAATCCTGGAATGAATTCCGGCTTCATGCCAATTCCTATTTACAATATGCAGGGACTCAGTCTTCCGCAATATCCAAACTCTCCACCAGCTCAAAACAACGATATGGCTGCTTACCAGCAGAATTTGCAGAGGGCATTTTTGCAGAGTGCCATGGCTCAGAATATTCAAATTCAGCAGCAATTGCTAGCGCAAAATCAAGCCCTCCAACAACTGCTAGTCCAAAGTCCACAGAATGCTGCTCAACAGCCGGTAAGTGGATTTAATGACGTTTCTGACACAATTTCACAAACTTTTGTACAAATTTTTATACTTTCTTACACACTTCATTCTATACGGCATATAATGGCTTGAATATACCTACGCTATTTGTATAATACTTAGTTATTAGTTCTACACGAAATGCGAGGTGAAGTGTTGAATACTTATTGAAGTAAAAACGAATCATCTAGATTCTAGCTGGAAAGCAAAGTGAACGAAATACATAGCAAAATCATCAAGGTTCAATACATTGCCGAACGTTTCTCGTAGCCATGAAACAAACTCGCTCACCCGAATCACTAAGTAATGATATGAAAAGTGGAAAATCGTACGACCATTGAGAATAATTCTTGGAAATTGAAAGTCAAATAATAAGCAGATAATTTTCAATGGTCTTGCGTATCAAAATGTACATTAAACTGTATATCGCACTGTATATTTCAGCACAAGACACGAAACTGATCATTTTATTTTCTAAATATGATTGACAAGACTGCGGATATGCCAATAACACAAAGTGTTGCTAATAAATGACTAATCTCATTGATGAATAATTACGACATCTCAATAATATCTTACAACAAATAATGAACAAACGTCATTTGTCTCTCTAATGATGAGGATGAACATAATAGAAACTGAACCCTGGTGAAAAGGAAACTTATACCAGGCACAAGAAAGGTTCATTTCGTGATGAACATGTAATAACTTACTCCTAGTCACTATAAACGCAAGTTCTGTTACTAATTTACTGATTTTACTTCACTTTCTGACCTCATTATAATATTCGTGTCTTGAGTCACGAGATAACTGATTAAAAGGTGTTTTGACTCTATAAACTGTGGTTGAGATTTCCTTTGGGTTTGAAATTGGGAAATGGTATCGGTGTGTGCTTCCAGGGCATGCCTTCTACTCTGACGTACTCTGCGGGCCCTTTGGGCATGCCTCTAGCCCCCCCAGCCCCAAACAATCAAAACCAAATGATAGAAATGATTGAAACGAAAAATATGAACGAACTGGGCCCCAATGATTCTATCGGACGCTATTCCAAGGTATCTATTCGTTTGCAATTATAGATACCATAGATTAAATTACTTGACAAATATTGTTATGTCTATACGAAAGAGGCCAGCGGAGTCTAGTAGGTAATGGCGTCCTTTCTATTTTCACTCTATTCCTATTTCAAGCTTTTTTTCTCGGTCTTTCTGAATCTATTTCTCTCCGCTCGTCAAGTTCGCGGTGGTTTTCGAAGGAGCAAGAGTCACCGTAGTTTTAATAACACCTTCTCGCCGAGGTGTAGCTAATCTACCAATTTACACGCCTTGAGCAAGTCCGTTGATTGCCATAGTGGATTTATACCTGCTATAACGCTTCGGTTATTGTACACGAGGCTTGATATTTTTCACTTCCCTTTGTACGTACAACTTTATGATTGTAGTTGTTGTACAGGGTAATCTAGCTAGTAAAGTCATTATCTAGCGAGCCTTTGCTCTAACTAACGATCCTAAATTGGTCCAACAAGACGTCACGGATTACAAACTCATTCCACGTTATGCAGTTTCAACATATATGTATGTAATCACCACACGCCCTAAAAACCACCGTGAATGTTTTCATCAATGAAAACATGAACAAAATTTGTACAGCTACATCATTTGTATTTAAACATCTTCAAACTGGCTTTACTGAGATTGCTGCATTTCAGGGTAACTAATCATCCTTTAATTCATTCCTTACACTGTATTGTCAACACACTGACTATACCTGCTCGACTTTGAAGTCCTCATAAAATGTAGGAATACACAATTTCCAAAGTCACCTGGCGAAAATTTTCTGAAACTAGATCATATACGATAGACGTACCATTTGTGGCCACTGTACTAGTTATGGCCACCTAGAGGACAGTCTGTATATTTTATTGCTGGTACCTTTCAAATTAACCAAACATTGATTGAAAAGTGAAAATAGGACATGAAGTGAGTATTAAATGGCATATCGTTCAATAATTCAACGCCTACTAATGCAGTTAATTGTTGGAAAATTTACAGTTGTACCAATTGTGGCCATTACCTCGATTTGCATGTAATAGATATGGCTACAAATGGATCAAGCTGATAGCCACAAACGGTACTAAGGTGGCCGAAAATGGTACGTCTACCCTACGTAGTTTGGAGTTCGAAAATTGTGGCCACAGTAAAAGCTTTTCACTGCAAACCTATGCCTGTAACTTCCCATATTAATCTCATTTACACCTGCAACCCGTTTCCTGATCGTTAAAGTTATGCGAGTTGCGATTAACGCGATATATTTCGCAACCTTGTCAGGTTTCCTTCCGTGAGCCGGATGACGGTGAGCTATGGTCAACGGAAAAACGTGCGATGCCTGCTCAGTCAACGCCAATCGGAATTAGACAGGAAACGGTTACCGTCAAGGCGCAGGTTCATCGATCACAAAGTCCTCCTAGGAAAACGAGCGGGAATCAAGAAACCCGTAAGATCAGTAGTGACTATGGGGTCCGTAAGATCAGCGTTGAAAGAAAAGTGACGGAAAGAAAAATTTCCGCATCTTCCGACTTGCGGAGGACCAGCGTTAACAAGGGTAACGTCCAGACCAATTTTACCAATGTTCTTAGTGAACTTAAAAACCGGAAGAGCAGCGTTGAAAGCAATATTTCAAGCTCGAGTAACAGCAAAGGTGTTCCTCCACCACCTCCGATGCCTCCACCCCTCGAATTACACGACCCTTCAGAGTCTAGACCGTTTTTGGATCCTTATGGAAGAGCGAAGACTGTGAGGATCGGGAAATGGAGGTGAGCAAATGACTCTTTTTTTTCATTTCGATCGATTTCCTTCAGGAATTTCAGTCCTTTGATCGTATAATTTTCGCAGATGGCCTCCGCCGAGCGATGCCACTGAAGCTCAGATTCAGGATAGCTTCATTGAGTTCAAAATGCGACAGCAACATCAACACAGAAAAATTACCCCACAGTACCAGGAGTACCAGGGTGAAGGTGAACCTTCTGCCGAGGGCGGTGTTGAGTGGGAAGAATTTGAGATTGAGAATATCACAGGAAGCGAAGAAAGGACTTCGACAAATCATAATGCTACTAGCAGTCCTTCCAGACACGAAGAGAGCCACAAGGATGAGGGGGATAGGAAAAAGAAAAAATCAAAGTCAGTAACTATTGTGGATTTTTTATTTTTTATTTTTATGATGTCTGATAAAAATCCATAATATATCAACATTTATCCTTGTTTCTTTGTTTCGTCAGATCCGGGTTTGAAATTGGAGCCCAACGTCCTTCCCCCGGAAGTATAGGCAAGCTAAAGCTCAGCTCTGAGATGAGACAGAGGCTGGAAAAAGTGACGGCAAATCACAGCGTTCGGTCAACTAAAACTACCGAGAAACCTGCGTTGCCCAGGGAAGATGGGAAAGTCAAAAGATTAGAAGATAACAGGAAATTATTACTCGAACAGCAGCTAGGTAACGAAGCAATCTTATGGTTTATCTTTGAAAAATAACTGCCGTTGGAAATTCCACGCTTAATTAATCGACTAATTACATTCCAGCTGTGTACAGTGAATTTTTGATCAAACTGTACACATGGTGCATCGAAATTCATTTACTGCAGCCTCTTCTTCTTATTTTTCTTCGTCTTCTTCGTTAATGATGATGATTTCTCATCTAATCTTTATTTCTTGTTAATATCAGGCGGAAGATGGGATGATTATGCCTCAACGACTGCCGACGATGCCCAGAGCGTTACATCCAAAGGAACAACGGACATGATGACCCAGGCTCAAGTTGTTCGGAGTCAAATCGAAAGGATGGAAAGGCCAGCACCACCTCCACCTCCAATTACACCACCTCAACCACCGAGTCCAAGAGGTGGAAGCATGTACAGCCATAGGTATGGAAACATCAATCAATCGCACCCCATTCGAGTGGTTTCCAAACGGCAGAAACACTTTTCTGCTCGAATTTCTCTCAATGAGATTCTCAAAAAATGTTCATCTTGCCCTATGGGAATATGAATTGGTCTGAAAGATGTTAAATAACGTAAATTTCCTCTATTTTCAGCCAATCCGGAGTGCCTCAGCCTCGGTCACCCCCGGCACCAGTAGAACCAAAAAACCGGGAGGTCTTTCGGGGATCACCAGAGTCTGACATGTTTGAACATTCGCCAAAGAACCGGAGCGACATGTTCAGCCAGAGTAGAGATTTATTCGCGTCACAGCAGCATTTGAGAGAAACACACGAGTACAGAACACAGTATGAAAACGGAAAGAACTTTTACGGAAAAGACAGTACCGACATGGCCAGCTCAACTCGGGATAATAGAAGCGCAGATTTTGACTCCAGGAAGGACGTGGCTTCGGACATATTCGATCCAGTATCATCGAAGAGTCCTTACGGTAGGGAAGCCTATTCAACGAGCAGGGATATATTCGACAGTGCCAATGCGAAAAGAGATTCCTTCGGGATGATGAGGGATGTTTCACCCAAGTCTAGGGATAGTTTTGGAATGCCATCGTCCAGGGATTTTGGGGTTGTTCCGAATACCAGAGACTCATTTGCGGTTCAAAGGCAGGGGTTTAAGCGACTGGATCGTGAGGCAGAGAGAAGATCGAGCGTTGCATCGACTCATCATACGGACAAGATGGAAAGAATCGAGATCGAAGAGTGGCCGGAATTTTTAAAGCCAGTTTTACCCCCGGTTGATAAACCGGAAATTGAAAAAGCCCAGGAAGTCATTGACACGAAACTCTATCCTCAAACTTCTACCGCACATTTTACTTACAATCGTGTCACATGGACCCTGAGAGTTAAAAAGGAGGTTTTTGCACCGAATGAAAATCTGACCAGTCCTCTTGCTCTTCATCTCGTATTCTGCCAGGTAGCCTATGACGTTTTGGCCACTTCTAGCATCAGGATAAACAAAGAAGACAGACAGAACATGCTCAAGATGCTAGATAACTATGGAATCACTTTGGACAATCTTCAGAGCACACAGCACAAGATTACGATCAAAAAGAACGTCGTCGACATGGCGAAACAGTGGCCGATTTATTTCGCCAGGATTTTTCCTGTATCGGTAAGTTCACTCGAACTTTTTATCTAAACGAATTGCTTCAAGGGAAGCAGTATGTCGCGGTTGTAAAAATGAAACGTGGTCCAAAATCAATTTATTTATTCACCAAAGTTCATTATACATCATTTTAATTATGTCACTCAAATCAGTCGCTGCACGAATTGAGGCTCACCGTAGGTCCGATTTCACTTTCCCAGGATCCGAATTGTTCGGAAGACGTGCCGTCATGAATTGAACGAGGGAAATTGAATTTAAAAAATCATGATAGAAGATATGGCTAATTTTCCGAAAATTGAACATTTCTTTTCCACTTATTTGCAAATAACTCAGCCTGAAAATTAAATTTTCCAATTTCCCTCGTTCAATTTGTGACGGCCTGTATTCCTCTGAATCTTGGTCATAGATAAGTCGAATCGGACCTATGGTGTGCCTGAATTCGAGCAGCAACCGTTTTTAAGTGAGATGATTATGATGATGCAAAATGAACTTTGGTCATGAAAGAAATTGATTTCGGACTATGTTTAATTTTTCAAACCGTGACATACTGCTCCTCTTAACCGAGAATCGCTTTTCACTATGTGATGCTCAAAGAACAATGTCAACCGCGTACTAAAGAAAGAATCGTCATAATTATACGATTTTCTGTAACTTTTGAGGAACTCGCAATTACCGAGTAGGCGATTGAAGATCATCAAGGATCAATTCATTTTTTTAGAACATAAAATTATCCTCTTTTTTGCAGATCGGACCGCAACACCCTGAGGCTCAGCACGTGGCAGTGTCTCATCATGGTTTGCGATTGATCAAAAGAGCACCTAGCGGAGATTTGATGATCCTGGAAACGTTGCTTCTCGAGGATATCGTTGCTGTCGGACCAACCAGATCCGGTGTTTGTAGTCTGCAGCTTTCTTCCGGTGTTAGACTTCCGCTTCATACTAACCGGGCTCCACAGCTTGGTGAAATGATCAACAAATACGTGAGATCGGTAAGTTTTATACGAATACAAATATTACGATTTACCTTGACATTTTTCATCTGGACACACTTCGTCTTCGTTGTATTTTTATTGTATCATGTCCTGATTGAAACTTGAGATCTAACTCATACAAACGCGGTATGAACAACACACAGAGATAATTATTCACTGGTATTTCCATATCAGACCGTATATATATTTCATTCTATATCCAAACATAATACGCTGTGTCTATTGTACTAGTTTCCTTCGTTTATTTTTTTCTATTCTTTCAATTCAAGTCTTAAAGCGATCGTAAACATGTAACTATATACTCAGGTATGGTATGTGACCTATCAACGCATTCACATGATCTAATACCTACTGCGTACACATGAAACTAGTATATAGGTATTCGAGGCTAATGTTACGTCAGCGTTTAGAAATGAGAAAATATCTAATCATCAAATCGTATATATACATATATACGAATAGATTGATTTTCGATTCTCTGATCGTCCTTTAGGAGTAGTTTTAAATTTGGATACTACATTAGACAATGTATTTTTTATTTTTTTAGAAATCAAACAAATTCGATAGATTTCGAAAACTATAATTGAATTTCGACGTCGAGTCACTTTGAACGAGTAGACACGAAATAGACTACGATTTTATCGTTGCGACATTAGAATTAATTCCGGTATGTACTTATATACAGTATAACTTACCGTGTAGGTACACGACCGCATTCAGTCGCGCGAGATTCCAATTCGGATCTCATACCTACTAGAGAATGCCTTGTAAGTCGAAACGAACTCTTTGCTATAGACCCAGGTATTTTCTACAGGCTTGCGCAAGCTTCTTTGTGGTATAATAATTGTCAACGAAGTGCTGCACCCATTTACTCTCCCCCTGTTTATTCTACACATCCCACCATATTTTCTAAACATTCTAGGCAGGTATAGGTGCAGATCAAAAATATACACAGTGATCTGAGATGATTCCATAGAGGCCTGTAGCAAATTGAAAGAAAGTTGTTCTTTTTGATCATCTGACTCTTACATCTTGTCGCAATTTTTGTGATTTTTATTTTTATTTTTTTGTCTTTTTTTTGGGCAAAATTCAGGTAAACGTCGTCGACGAGAAATTAGCGCGTTACTTTCATATATTCAATATATTCAGGTTGCGTGTAATTAACGAATCTCTAGAGTAAATCAGAAATTTTTTTAACGACGTTGAGGCCAGAAAATCAAGTCGTACCTACTCTTTATTGCGAATCTCTAGAACTGGTAGAAAATTTTAAATCCTGAATGAAAGTATCAGATCCACGAATAGGAATCATTTGGCTGGCGAGTAGATATCATACAGTCGATTGGATTGTACAGCTTCCAAGTAGATATAAGATCGTTATAATTCCTGAGCAGCTAACACCGTGTGTATAAAAATGTAGGGATTGGTACGTGATCGGTGTGTAAATTTTGTTGCGTATTCTAGTACCTTATATACCTGAGCACGCGTGGTATTACTTATTAGCATCAACTTAGACGTGTGTATTGCGGTAGGTATGTGTGTACCTTATAACTATCGAGATCATATAGCAACTTCAGCGGTAGCTAATGAAAAGTAATCTGGTATAAGGCAAGAGCGTAAGGAATTCCTTCTGCCAAAGCAAAGTATCTTGAGTAGGTATACCTGAGTACTTGAGGCTGCAATTGCCTGCGTACGAGTTCCCTGCGTGATCAGCAACCGTTGCGAGAGGAAATGTTTGACCCCCGTGCGCATGCAGCAACCATCGCTAACTGCAGCTGCTTCGAGAACTCGATGCAGCAACTCACTTGTCCATAACTGGAAATCTAATCTCTCCTCTCACGTGACAGTAGCTGGACTCCTGGTTTCTCTCACGTATGGATAAATAAATAAATAAATAAATTGGAAAGAAAAAGAATTAAAAAAAAAAAAAATTCAAGAATAAATAAATAACGTGGAAATCCATATCACGGTGCATGTGCATCTGAACACCGAGTTAAATCCAATACCGAGGACCCAAGAATTAGGTTAGGTTAGAAGTATGATTTCAATTGCAGGATACACGTATGCATGGATAGAAAAAGTACTATGAGGTTCTGAGTAAAGGACTTTGCGGGATCCTAACGTGTTCTAACACATCGTGATATCTAATCGTGGCGAATTAGCGTCCAGATGTTACGCGAGGCATTGAGATACTTGAATGTTAGTTATATGTATACTAGACAGTGTACTAATGACTCGTGCCCAATTGCTGACCGCTATGACCAGCGTTATATTAAACGCTGTGAGATTAGTGGGATTTGATTGAAGCGATTGATGATTGAGAAATCTACTGTAATTATGGATTAGCGATGGTTTGAGAAATCGCTAAATTGGGAAAATCGACTCGCACTTACGATACATCGCCGTCCATGTGTTCATTTCTCTTTATGCAAATATTATTTATGAAAAAACACGTCTATCGAAAGTCAAAATTCAGGGAAAAAAGTCTCAAAATCACATCTGCGTGTGGTAATTTTTATACTTACCAAAGATTTATCAGAAAATTGTTCACGTACGATACGTAAATCAGTTTTCGAGATAACTTTCGACCTTTTTCGAATCAGCTTACGCGCGAGATTTCTGATTAGAAAAAAAATAATAATAAGAAAGAGAAAAATATGAGAAAAGAGTAAAATAGTACTTTTCGATACTAGTGCGAAAGTGTTGATTCTCGGACGAGTGTGAAGTTTTTCGCCCGAGCGAAGCGAGGGTGATAATCACACGAGTCGAGAATCATCTTTCGCACGTGTATCGAACTTTATTTTTCAACACAGCGCGCGTTAAGTTGGATTTTATGCACGCGAAGCGTGCGCAAAATCCAACTTTGCGCACGCAGTGTGGAAAATTATAGTACGAGATGGTAAAAGGCGACGCGTAGCAAGTGGGTTTGACGTTTCCCGTTAATCGAGTATGTTTATAATATCGGTAAATTATATTCCTGAATACTGCGGCGGCTTCATGGTCAGTATAGAAGAAGAAAAAGAAGAAAAAGAAGAAGGAAAAGGGGGAAAAGACTGAAAACCAACAGTACAGAACGATTTATTTATAATAATTAGCGGCCATCAGAGGCTTTGTGAGTTCCTAGCCCGTAACGATATCACATATATAATAAAACCGTGGTCGGTAATATATACTACCGTAAATATACCACACATTCACACGTATATGATTTCTGCAGTATAAACATGAAAATATATACCACAACTATATCCTTTTGCTAGTTCATATTCGTATAGGAAGTTTAGCTTGATCCAGAGCGTGTGTGTGTTGGCTAGTAACACGAATTGCATTTCCAGTGAGTGGTCATATGTGTTGACCACAACCTCCTCCTCCTCCTCCTCCTCCTCTTTCTACTAATTCACGTTCTTTCGTGTATTCATCGCGAGTCCCAGATATCACACGACCCGCGGTGTATAAACCGTGATTTTTAATTACTTCTTATTGGTTTTATCCTCTAATTGCCCAGTTATTGGATCAATTATATACACCGGAATATATCCTACGGCCTCGAGACGCTTCGACGCATCCTAATTCGGTACACGTGTAAAAGTACAGTATAGGTATATAATATACCAAAGTTCCAATTTGATAATCATTAAGGTAGAACTATAATTTTGCGGTATAAGGTATAAGTGTACCAATTACTGATCATTTAAGACCCAATTATTGACCCGTATATTTTCTTCAATTTCAAATCGTTGCTGAGAATTCTGAATGTTCTGGTTACACATATCAGTTGCTAGAGACTCGAAGAATGGCAATTGATTTTTTTGATAATTTCTAAACTCACGGATATAAAGAAATCATCGAAAAAGGTCAATAATTGGGACAGGGTCAGTAACTGGTACACTTACCCTACATATTTAGTATTCGTTGTTTTTTTTTCTATATTTTTTATTTTGCTCATTTACTCCTGATTTCTCAATTTTTTTTTTTTTTTTTTTTTTTCTATTCCAACAAAATATTTAGCCTGAATGATCACAAATGGAATATAAGTACCAGTTTTACTCTGTTTTACTTTGCAGAGAGTAAAACACGGTCCCTGGAATGTTTATCCTGACTTTTTTTTTTTTTTTTTTTGTCGTTCAGAGCGATCTGTACAAGACGAAGAGAAGCTGCAGGCGATGCGGCAAAGAATACGTGTACAGCATGTATACATATAGATAGATGTATATATATATATAAAGTACTCGGAGTGGTTCACTTTCACGCAGGAAACTAATTAAAGTAATTCACCACGAACGAAATTGGTATTGGAATTCCGAGAGCAAACTTATTTAAACGTGGACGGTGCGCGCGAGCTGAGTTGCAGGCCCTGTTTTGAAAATAATTCAACGCGAGTGAAACCTGGCCGCGTATAATAGTTACGGCAAACCCCCCAGCTAACGTTTATTTATCAAGTCTTTATAAGGCGATCAACGGTGAACGGGAAATATCTGATCAATGCCCAGAGACGTCAATTGGTCCAGGCAGGTACCTTAGTAAGTACCTTATAGTGCAGCACTCTGCAGAAGTAAACGATGCAGAATTAACCGATCAAGGAATTAATTATTAACTATGCCCGGAAGTAATGCGACAGTATCTATTTAAGCTCTCGTTTCCGATTGGCATAGACGGGTTTTTTTTTTTTTTGTTTTTTTTTTCCACAACTATAATCAGTCTAGTTTCTGCACCGTGATATGGGCGTGGATATATACTGCCGTGTTTACGAACCTTTCAATTCGTTTCCATGCCCGTTTCCTTTTGTGCCAATTTTTTGGCTATACTTTCTTAAATCTCGGCTATTAACCCCTAGTATAAATAAATAGACGTATTATATATTTATTTCTCGAATAAGAAAATTGATGAAATATTTGGACCAGATGGTCACCCAGCTCAGATATTCTACGTATATAATATATATACGTAAGTATACGTGCCGTAGGTAATTGCTCTTCTATTCCACATTAGCAATTCAAACTACTTCCGGTTTATGCTAGGTAGCTGCTGTTGCTACTGCTACTGCTATGTTGATCTCGCGAATTACCCGTAGGCGTATGTACATGAATTTTATACACTTATACAATACACTTATAAGTGGATGGTAAGTAACTCTTGTCTACCACGCACCTACGTGCGAACACTGGAAAATAAAAAGTTTACGGAGTTTCTTACAGTACCGCTTCTTAACATCGACCAGCTGTATGTGCGGTGAATAAACTATAACTATCGGTATTATTTGCTTTGACTGAAGCAGATATTCAAAGAAAGGAAAAATCAAAGAAGCCAAAAAATTGGTGAAACAATAATGAATAATAAGCAAAACACATTTGTCATTCACATGATGCGTGACCCAACGGTACAAGAACAAAAATTTGACTGTCTGCAGGATGTGGATAGAAGTCTTTTTTCAGAATCTTGAATACGAATCTATAATTTTATTTGATCAGTAAATAGTTTTCGTTTTTATTTGTTTTTTTTTTTTTTTTTTTTTATTTGCAAATTTAATTACATCGATGGATCGGAAGGACGTGACGTTGTCACGGTGAGAGTGCAAGGCCAAGTTGATTCAAGCAACTGCAGTATTTACGCCGGTGAAGAAGTCGACATTGCTGCAGTTAATCTGTGCATCGCGTTGCTTTCATATACCGTAACGAAAGTAGTACACATCGTTTGCTATATGTGCAATTACAGTTATATACCTGATGGATGGAAAGGAAAAGAGAAGAAAAAAAAAAAAAAAAAAAAAAAAAGAAGATATTCATATATCCATGAAGAAGCGTGATGATGATGATGAATAATAAACCGTGGTCGAGGAACTATATATACAATATATGATGATGATTAGTGAACTTGCTTGATGCGGAGTTCATCGAGTTGCGTCACTTTTGACTATATAAATTATAAACTATGTTAGGATTTAGGTAAAAAATTGAAAATGCATTGAAGATTGATTTTTAATGAAACTTGGGTAACTCATAGACGATGATCATCGAATTCTTAGGTATTTCTAACGGTATATTATGAGGAATCGAAGCGTTTCTTGAAACGTTTGTCGAGCCATAGAGTGGCCGTAAATTTAATTCTCTTCTTTTTTTTTTCTTCTCGCTTGTTCTTTAAGTCTGTAAAGACGGCTTGTGAGCAGCGGGTCAGTTCCGCTCACACAATACTAAAAGAGGGTGGCCAGAGTGCACCTGTCTTTCGAGGAAATAAATTGTTAGCTGTGTTAGGCCTTGGGCCAGCTCACTTTTGGGACCGACGAACCGTGGCAAAGGGCTTAATGTGGCTGTAGCTCGAACAATACCTGTATTATATATATACTGTCCCTGAAAAATTTCGAGGGCAGTAGCATTGTGTATAGGTGCGCATTTTGGAACTGGGAGCTTCTCGATCATCTTATGGCTTTCAACGCATTTTTTTTGAAGAATCAGGAGAAAATAAATCTGAGAGAAAAAAAAGTCCGTATACTTTTACACGATATACAACGTAACCACACGGCAATCAACTGCATTCTTTAGTTCTATACTCGGCCTCGAGGATGGCTATTAACTTGAATGCGTAATCATGTGGGATTTCAAATGCGCTACTCGCCCACTATTTTCAACCTTTCTTTCATCTAGAGTATAGACCGTTTTATAGCGTAATTTACATTCGTCACTCACGGCCTAGTAACGATTTCTGTAAATTAGAAATCACGCAAAAAACAATCCAGCTGTGCACTCGACAGGCAGCTACGGAATAGACAAAAAACATTTTTGTCACAAAAACGAATAGCAAACGCGTCAGGGCTGCAGGAAATTGTTCAAGGATTGTAGATATTATATACTTATGTTTAGTTAGAACTATACGTAACTATTCAATTATTTCTTTACTTTTTTCAAGAGAGAGGCAAAATGAGATTTCAAACCCCAGGAACTATCCCAGTAAGTAGGCTAACTGCGCTAAAATTCATGGGCCGAAAAATTCAATTAGCGCAATAAATAGCAGCTGGCATGGGTCGCTAATTAGAGTTAGTCAGTTTCATGGCGGAAATCAGCGAGATATTTTACACATATAGTAGTAGCAAAATTACTTGTTTCTAACTGATTGTGAGAATAAATGAAAATATGACCCCTTGGAGGTACCGGAGATAAGGATTTTCTCGTGCGGAAAAACTCGGACATTGAATAAGAATCGCTCTGTACCAGAGGCTAAAATATATTGTAATTATTGTTATTAAAGTACAATGTGTGCCAGGAATGCAACTGAGAAACAAGTTGCAAGTTGCAACAATGAAATAGAAATCTAGATCAGGAAAAATGCCACAAGGAACTCGACTAAAGAACAATGTCAAATGAAAAATATTTACCGGAAGTTGTGTATTATCGCGTGTTTCTGGTTTTTTTTTTTTTTTTTTTTGTTCCTTTTCTTCTAACTGCACGCCCTTTTGCACCGGGTACTTCGTTATGACTTTCTTCTTCACGATCGTTATATCCTGGCAGGTACGATTCCACTTTACAACTTGTTACGTATATTCCTACAGTATAATTGTAGGTACCTATGTAATGAAAAGTATTATATATATATGAATCTGTATTAGGAAAAGAGAGGCAACACCTTGAACAAGAATGCATAATTGTTACGCATCAGCTGGAAGAACGGGCATATTTTCATTACCTATAACCACAACGGCACTAGCTACTAACTGCACTTGTATAAGGCTGATAATTATTTCCTGAGTCTGTTGCCTGGCAAATGAACTGCACTTCGTTGTGGTCAGCTTTGAGTATATAGCCATTACTACCGTGTTACACGTTGAACCACCACACGTCTTTCTAATTCACATGCTTATTAAGTCGCGGTTACAACTCTCGAATTCAGAATGTAGAAAAATTTCTTGAACAATGAGAAAATACTTTCGAGATTTTAATTATAATTCAAAATTCAAATTGCTATTGCGAGGTGCTATTGGAGGTATTGAGAATTATAAATTGTCAATGAGAAGCGCAATTTGGATCACAACAAAGTGCTCGAGTTGATTTCACGAATAGAATTACGTCCGCTTCGCGCTTTTATATCAATTTCATGAGACAACGGTCATCTAGATATATGTGAAATTAGAATTTGAAAAAAAAAAAGGAGCAACCGAGCAGTTGGTCGATATTATAATACCTGCGGGTATACCTGCAACTCTAGTTCCAATAACGGTCGTATTTCGTACCGTAATTCTTTTGCTTTTTCTATAACAAATACAAAGTAGAAAAAAAAAAAATCTCAGGTTTATCGAAGCTTATTATAGTCACGAATCATCACGAAGCCAGCTATTATACGATTCCCAGTTCTTAACCAAATCCTTTTTATACCCCACCGTTTCGTGTTTAGAATTTTAATCCCACGTTATAAGGAACGTGCGAGACACACACGATTTAGAAACGAAAGAAAAAGAAAGTATTAGACACAGTGTGAAAGAAAAAAAATCTAAAAAGTTTCCGATTTCTATCCCCCGAATGTCAACCGTAGTACACTGTGTATCACGGATCAACGTGTGTTTACATTTCTTAGAATAATTCATCGGCTTATTTAGCTCCCCTTACTTGGAGGCTGGATAAGATAGGTCGTGTAGTGGTTCAGAAGAAAGAAAAAAAAAAAAAAAGGCAAAATCATCGTTGAAATTTTTACTTTGTCGGTTCTAACTCCAGCCTCAAAAAGATACCTGCGGCTCCAGGGGTTATCTCTTGGATGCGTGAGTAGGTTTCCTGCCTATATCGTCAAACCTTTTTTCTTTTCTATTTTTCTTCTCTGTTGTTTTTTCTATCTTTCCCAATTTTTTTTCTTTTTTTTTTTTTTTTGAATTTCTTTACTGTGAGTACGACGTCGCGGGTACGAGAAGTCGAAGGACCGCCCAATCCAAATGAAACGGGAGTAAAAAGTTGATGATTCGAGTTTGGGGTCTCGATCGAGTTCCTATATACGCCAGAGGGCGAACAAGTTTGTAATATATCGAAGTTGATTATCATTTCAGACGCGTTTCTGGAGAGTGGAAAGGCCCTCGTGTTACTCGCGGGTTCGGATCGGCTATAGTATAATCTTATGGTTAAAGCTATACGCTACATACGACACTAATTAAAGAAAGCTTTATACATCGCGAGGCTTGAGGACTCCGGCCCGGTTTTTTACCCAGTGAATATAAAGCAGAATAATGAATAATCAATTTTGCGAATCGACTTTATATTTATATACCAGCTTCAGGAATGAAACCTGATGAGAAAAAACGATCATATATCGTTGATCGTTTAATACTATACGCGATATTCGAGTGATAATTAATACCTTGATCATTTCTTCGATGATCGTCACGTAGGTATACGCAATCAAGAATTTTCCACCACTTCGTGTGTATTGACATCGCGGATTTCGTCGACTTAAAATTTTATATATCATCGACCGATGATCGCGAATAATGTATGTAACAAGGACTTGACCCGATCATCTCGCGAGTTTGTTTATATACGTTTGAATATATGTTTATACGAGATAATTGCGAAGATGACGTGTGTTATCGTTTATAGCGGTTAAACCAACTCGCACATTATTATATCCCGACATCTCAGACTCGGGAATCGTTTCTCTACGGCAATTTAGCTTTTTGATTGACATTAAATTTCTCGAGTGCCATGTGTGTGCAAGTCGTGTGATTATCTTCTTTCATATCCTTTTTTTTTCAACTAACTCCTCGATGCTCAACGTTATTTCTATATATACGAAACTCCATATTCCATATCAAGATTTGGTATATTATCTAAAAAGATATACCATATCTTTTCCTTGATCTCTCCGGAAAAGATCATACCATATTCGTGCGTGTAAATCAAGATCGGTAAATCTTATATTTTCACATCATCAGTCGCGCAATAAGTGCCTAAATAATATATTCGCTAACTTTTCCACCGCACGCGGTTTGATCGAAAGTCCTGTGGTTTTTTTATCGCTATCGAAATCGATACGATACTTACGAAAGATATCTATAATTCTTTACCTAGTTTTTTTTTTTTTTTCCTTTTTTTTTGTCGTCTTCTCGTTCAACCAGGTGTATACTTATAATGCAATGACCAAATTATTATTCTTGGCAAAACAAACTAGAAGAAATTAACGAGCATGGATTGAGTGTAATTAGTATTAAAGTTTATTCTATACATTCTCTTCTATTATAGGTTAACCCCCGAAAAAGAAAAATAATAGAAAAAAAAAACAAAAACATCGAGTCCGAAAGAAGAATAAATAAATAACTAAACAATAATTTGATACTCTGATAAATCCGGAGAGAGACTATAATTAATTAACGACAAACATTCGGTCGATAATTGCAAAGCGAGGGCAAAAACCGCGGCGGTTACCAGGTCGGGAATTTGGGACGTATAGATATATATATATAGATATATATTCGTTTTTGGGGTGAAGATGCGTTTTCTCATCCTCGAAGGAAACAGGAGGCACGGTACAAGGGACAGGGAGGATGCTTGGTGGGGCCAGCTGGGGAGGCCCCGGCTTCGGAGTGCCCGAGGTCTGACCCAGATATCAGTCTCGTGAAGGCTTTCTGCGTGAACACCACACTCGGAAAGCGTTCTATACCTGTCAGGTGGTTTTAATACGCTCCAAGTTTTAACCTCACGCGCACATTTTGTCAACCATAGGTCTTACTGCGTGGTTTTTTTTTGTTTCTTTTGTTTCTTTCTTTTTTCATTTTCAATATTCCAAAGTGTTGATTATACGTATTGTGACATCGATCTCGCGCAGGATAACGTCAGTTGAAACAGTGTGAAAAATCGATTGATACGTTATATATATATGATCGGCGCCGGTGAAAAGTGTGTGAAAAGTTATCAACAGTGTTAAAATAAATATACAAGTGATTATATTCTTTCTTGTAATATTTGCAAACGTAGATTTAGGCTCGATTTAAATATCCGTATATTGGTTTGTGAAAGATTTGATTTAAATCCGGTTAAGTAGGCGACGTATGAAAATGTCGATAAGGACTCGGTGAGGATCGCGAATGTGACTAAAATTGGAATGAAAAATTATCGAGGGACAACTCTGCAGTGGTCATAAATTTAAAAACATGTTAATCGTCGACGTGATTTGAATCGCCTAATTCTTAATTCACGCTAATCGTGTTCAAATCGTGTCAACCTATCCGATTTATTTAGCTAATCGTGGTCGCCGAATTTGAACAGAATGTTTCTATAAGCCACGAAGATCACGGTCAAAAAATCTAATCTTTGGCGATCGGTGTTTTTGAAAAACCGGTATAACTGCTGAATTAACAAGTCTGAAAACAACTCCGTCAAAGTTTGTTTGTTAGCAAAATTATGAAGAGTGAATCAGCTGATTTCTTACCGTAGGACTTTCGGACGATATAAATATAAATCGCGATCTTTGCAACTGCGCGGGAGAAAAATGAGTCATAGAAATATGGACCCGCATGATATGGCGGGGGCATTGCTAAAAAGATTTCGTCAGAGAAGTTAGCCTCTAGCAACGGAGAAACTGATTTCTTACCTCACAGGTCGATGTTAATCTTTGCATATAGGTATACGATACACAAGAGAATTCTAACTTGGCAAGAGCACTGTTGTTATGACATTTTTCTAACCAGCTAGCCGTAACCGGTCATTTATCGTCTCTGGAGTCTGTTGAGCCTCCCCCATTCTACCGTTTACTCTATTCACCCTTTTCCTTTCAACCGAGTAAATATTTTCACTCGTTTTAAAGACCGTTTGAAATACTAACTAGCCAAACACGACTAGCTAACAATATAGGAAAGCTCAAATTTGCTAAACGAGTCCAGAAAGGCAGTTGTGAGTCGTGAGAGGTCCAGTTTAAGGGAAAAACCCTACCGAAATTTTGGAAATATCAGTTTTTCATTTATCAAATGGCCGCAAAGAAACGTCCAATCAACAAACGAATACCAAGAATTTCAAATCATCGTAAGATAGATTTTGAAAGCAAGTTTCAATTTACTGCGTTGAAAGTTCACGATGTTTTTTTGCTATTGTAAAAAATGGGACCCAAAATTTCAGTAGGGTCCTTCCTCATTGTCAGATACACTCGGAAAAAAGTATCGTTGAATGGACAAAAGTTTTGCTGAATTGACAAAAAAATTGTGGAGTTGATTCAACAAGAGATTCTATTGATTGAAAAAGAAAAAATTCTGTCTCCCAATCTTATTTGAATTAAAACAGCAAAGCAGTTTATCTATTGTTGAACAAAATTCTGTTGAACCGGCAAAAAAATTACCAACAAATTTGTTTTGTTGGATTTGCCAAACTTGTCTTCTGAGTGTAACTTTACTTTACTCCTATCGAAAATCAGAATTCACATTTTTACTTCAGCTAGAAATTGCTCCGAATCTCCTAATCGCTTTTGCAATCTTACGATTATTTCCATTCATAGATATAGTGAGCGATTTAGATGCCCTTGAGTCGTCTGCTGTTTTCTAATCAGTAGTGATCTCGGTCCAAAGACAAAGCTGTAAACACGTTGGATCAATTTACGTATAGATGTGGCAAGGTCGACGATGAACCATAGTCCTGCAAAGATTTGAAGAGCGCGAGGATCGTCAGTTTGTCTCCAGTCGTTTGAACCCGGTATATAATTATCTGACCAAATGAATTGGGCGATGAGATTTTTCGTCATAGTAGATCGGGACTTTTATGTTACGATTTTATACATCGAGTAATTTATATGAGAATCGGAGAAGCTTTTTATTCCGGAATCCGTCCGCACGTTCGTTCGTTCATCCTGCGGTTTTAATTATTTGTTCGATGATACCTGATCGTCACGGGTTCGATACGAATTCTCAGATCCACCGATCACAACCTTTTTACAAATCTCGCATTCTGTTATTATACGCTTCTGAATGTCGCGCGAGCTGAAATAACCACGAAAGAAAATAGAACCGCCATATTTTTTTTTTTCTTCTTCTTCTTCTTCGTCTTTGGTATAGTAACTAATCAAAATTCAATCGACTCCCATTTGATTAATCACAAATCGTTTTACCTGTAGATAGATTCTCGATTTTTGGAGTAAAATCAATCTGCAAATCATTTGGCGTGAAGTAACGATTAACGATTATATACCTAAATATATACAGGCACATCCTGTAAGTGAGAAATAAAGTTAATTAATTACCTGCGTTAAATCGAACAATGGTCAAATCGTTGAATTATTATTAATTTTCCCTAGCTTCGGTATCTTCTTGGCAGCACAGGTCTATATGGCGTTTGTAATAAGCACTATACGCAATCTTGAATCTATGAAAGTGGTCTCTCTCATCGTCAGCGTGAGAAGCTGATGGTAAAGCCACACATGTAGCTATCGTCTAGATCCAAGACGTATACGTACGGGTTGTGGGATCCTCTCAAATGAAGGAACAATAATATGTGTACTCCTAATTACAACTACGGTAGGGTATAGAGTATAACTGGTTGATGATTCTACGCTGAATGAGAAAGGCATAAACTTTCTTAAAACAAAAACGAGTCTAAACTAACTTCGCTTTTAGTAGCATAGTAGTGCACACCAACGTTTCCTTCCTCTTATATATAGAATAGCCCAGGTAGTATACGGATTAGCCATGGTAATATCGCATAAATATATATGAAACTACCTTCACGCGAAGCTCATGGTTGTTGAGGAAAGAAGAAAAAAAAGTCAACATCCTCCAAAGTTCATATAATCCTTCTTTCTCTCGCGAATAACAGAGCCATTGTTCGACAAGTTTTATCCTCAAAGTTCCCAACGCCGGCGAGATCCTCGTTAATAATAATGCTTAAAAAATGGACAATGTAAATTAATTTCAATTTCGCACCCGTTCGTTAAACCCGCGGTGAAAACTTCAAAATCCAATAAAATTTGCCTAATTTTACAATTCGTATTATTCAAGGTTCTCTGTAAACAAATCAGTATCATCGGATTCAGGGGAACATTATGTCACAGTTGGAGAAATTGAACATCGTCCAAAATCAATTGGTTTCATCGGAAATTTTCATTTTGCATCATTGTAATCACCTCACTTAAAACCGGTTGCTGCACGAATTCAGGCACATCGTAGGTCCGATTCGACTTATCTATGACCAAGATTCGAAGGAATACAGGCCGTTACAAATTGAACGAGGGAATTTGGAAAATTTAATTTTTAGGCTGAGTTATTTGCAAATAAGTGGAAAAGAAATGTTCGATTTCCGGAAAATTGGCCATATCTTCTATGATAATTTTTTTAATTAAATTTCCCTCGTTCGATTTATGACGGCGCGTCTTTCGAACAATTCGGATCCTGAGAAAGTGAAATCGGACCTACGGTGTGCCTCAATTCGTGCAGCGACTGATTTTTAGTGAGATGATTATAATGATGTAAAATGAACTTTGGCGAAGAAATAAATTGATTTTGGACCACGTTTTATTTTTACAACCGCGACATACTGGTTCCCTTAACTCGTTAAAATAATTCTCATTGCTAAATAGCTTCCCTCGGTGATCACGTCACCTCCGCAGCTTCAGCCAGACGTAATTTCTATTAACAGCCAATATACGCAGATCGTTTTGCTTTGCCTTGAAGGACAATAACCGTTATTACGACATTTCTGAACTTCTCTTTATCTATAGCCAAATTCTTACGTCATAGATCAGCAGACGTTTTATCCAGATAAAATTATGTAAGTGACGAATGTGGTGCCGTAGCTGATTGTTCAACGAAAATGAACACAGTGATCAAAGATGACAGTGTTTCTGGAGAACAAAGTGTTTAAAGTCGAGTAAGACCCGCGGTTCACTTTTAATCAAGACGTAGATTCGCAGTGATCATGGAACGTGAAGTGCCAGACACCGATGGTGTCTTTTCGCGAAAGCTTTCGAGGAATTGGGCAGAACTGCCGACGACTCTAAGACGCCGTCAAAAGCATCGTCCTGAAATCCTTAGCCAATTTACCGACTATTCAGAATCCTCGGAGAGCGAATTTCGGAGGATTGAGCCAAAACCGTTTGCTTATGGAAAAGGATTCGCTAACAGATCCGGACTTCCAAGAAGATTTGAACTTAACGATGTCAAGCGAGAAGAAGAGGCTCGAAAGGACAGAAAAAACGAGAGGAAAATGGTCGAGGAAAAGTTCGGAAGGGTTGAAGACGATTATAGAAAACACTACGAGAATTACGATTCGAAAATTCATCAGCAGAGGGGAAATTTTCGAAATTACGCGACGAAATTTGACCGGGAATTCAAAAGCGTTTCGGACGAAGACCGTAAGACCAATTCTCCCGATAGTCTTCTCGTTAAATCCTCCGAGTCTGAGTCAAGCAGTGACGAATATGGACATACCGATGATTCGGGAGCTTTTTTGGAAAAAAGTTCCGTTTTTGACAAGGTTCCAAGACCGAAGTACGACAACGTTGGCAACGAGACGACCTCCCAAAGCAGATTAATACGATTTTTTTCCAACGATGACGGAAGGAAAAAAACCGAAAGTAAGTTTTCCGTTGTTGAAAAAGGGGTGGTTGACATCAACAAGAACATTCAAAGACCTGCTAAGCTGACGAATGTCCTGGCCACACCAGGGCTGGGGATAAATCCCGCTGCATCGAACTTGAAAAACGATCCTTCGCGGGTTAAAAATTCCCAAAGGGACGTTTTGCAGCAAAGATTCGAGTACGAAAATATCCCAAGAATAGACGTTACCAAACTTGATCAAAAGTCCTTCATAAATCCCTTGTCTCAAGTTAACGGATCGAAAAATCTTCCTGGTAATCGTTTGAAGCAACCGACGATCGAGCAGCTTCGTCAGGAAGGAGGATGTCTTAGGCAGATATCGAGGAATTCTCACAACAACAATAACCTAATTGTTAATAACAACAACAGTAGTACGGATCATGATCCATCCCGGAAGACGTCGAGACTCGAATATCCTGCGCAAATTGACCAGAAGCTTGAGTACCGATCGATAAGTCCTCCTCAGAAACAACCAACTATTGAAGAACTAAGGCTCGAAGGATTGATCAAGGACTTTTACGACAGTGAACAACTGGCTGGAAAAACTAACGGTGATAGAAAATTGTCAAAAATGGAAACAATTGCAGAGGAAAATGCTGATGGTAACAAACTCAGCGTACGGGAAATTCTGAAGAGATTTGAAGAACTTAGAACCCAGAATGAACTTCAAACTGAGGATAAAGTCAACAACGACAAAACACTTTCTACAATTCAGGAAACCCTGAGGAAATTGGACGAGAAGGTCAAAAGTTACCAGGTTGAAATATATACCTATATTGCATATTGAAGATTATTTCACTGTTCTTTTTTTTTTTTTTTTTCCTTGTATCTTTGTATTTGTTGGGTTCTTGTTTCATATGCCATTACGTGATTGTTCAATTTTCGATATACGATCACGCACGCGTTATCGACTCTTATATATTGCCCCAGGGATATATTCAAGATATGATTACGTAACCATATAATAATGGTTCTAGACTGGCATATCCGGTAGTTAGATCTGAGATGAAAGGTCATAGATCATGATCGAGATGGAGATGGAGATGGAGATGGAGAAATAAAAGCGCTGAATAGCAACCTTGAAGAGCGAGAAATATACGTTCCAGATATATATATATATATATTTTTTTTTTCCTTTTGTATAGGATCAAAGGTGTTAATAATAAACAACAACAATCACAACAAAAATGTCGAATCGGGAACGTTTTCTATGTTAAATCTACTTCCAGAATCAAAAGCGTTACATTCATCAGGTTGAGATTAGAAATCTATTAGAAATGCATGAAATGATAAATCATTGCATACGGGGTCATGGTACTCTGCGAAATTTTGCCGAAGGTTTGATATACTGAAACTGGTTTTGATCAAAAAATTTAGTATCCGGTTATCGGGGATCTTTTTCTCCCATCATCATCTATACTTACTCGCAGGGTAACTGTACACCTTACCGATGCATATATTAAGAAATATCTGGGTCAGGGTCGTCATCAACGCATCCTTTCGCAGGCTCATGCGTCTTGCTCACAGAACTATGCGTATATATCCGTAAGTCCGAGATATTCTCTCCTCGTATAACTACGGGGGGTACGCTCATTTACAAGAAATCAATAATTTCTCCTCACATCTGATCTAGGACGCCTATATGTATATACATATATATATATATGTATATTCAAACGAGGGCTTAGAATTTAGATCACGACAAACACGAGATTATATCCATATAATTTATCATCCTCTTTTGATATCGATCAATTTTATACCGGAAATTGAAGTAATTAGACAGATCATTGCCGATTTCGTACCTCTCAAATCGAACCTCTTTTTTTCCCTGTATAGATTTTTGATAAATATTCCGGAAATCGATCAGTCGAAAAACTCTGTAAGACTTGAGCTTTGTTTGAATAACACATTCAGGGGTTGAAGATCCTGAAATCTGCGATATTTTACACTAAATAATAATTTACAAATAAGATCCAGCCCACATGTTTCTCATCTCGAAACCTTTGGATCATTTTGTACATTTTTGGAGTAGGATTCTCCAGGGTTTTTTTTTCACGACGCTTCAATTATTTTCTGATCATATTAGGATCGTAGAAATGCATTTTTTGACACATGACTTGCAAAAGCAGGTAGTTTTTTTTTCCAAAAGTTGCAATACCATCATTTTTACATTCTGTTTTAGGCCATTTTTATGGAAAGATTCAAAATTTGAGTATCGCTGTGCTTAGAACTTTGGTCTTTTAGTAAAGATAACGAAACTCTGGGTTTCCCTTCATCCTATCGATAATAGTGAACAGGATAGATAGGCATGTGTACACATACCTGTAAATATACGTAGCCAGTCGAACATACCTCGACGTATTAAACCGGGACTTGCAAGTGCTTGGAACGTTCCAAGGAACTTGTTTCTCAGACCATAGAGGGGAAGGAGACGAGATAGAAGAAGAGAAACCAGTCGATATTTCACCTGTGGTCGTTTTTTTTTTTTTTGTTTTTTTTTCTAAATCGTTTTTTTTTTTTTTAAATTTATTTATTCGTTCTTTATTTTATTTCTTTTTTTTCCTTCTCTCTTTCTCTGATTTCATCACATAAATAGGGGCGCCGGTTAAGTACCGATTTTATGTCGCTAGTAGTTCTGTCCGTGAGTTTCAACAAATTTATACCCATTAAAAATACAGTTTCGCTGTTCACGTTCCTTTCACAGCAAAAACAACCAATGACAAAAACTCGTTTATAGTCACAACAACTGATGTTACTCACAGTTTTAAATAGAGCGATCAAGGCTTCGTTTTCATCAGATTTCATACTATACATCTTATTGATAATAATTCTGACTTCTTCAGAGAATTCCATTTCATTTATGTGAATCCGAATTTCAGTATTTCTGTTAAGAATAATTTTTTGACTAGTTATGTTAAATTTTCACTCTTTGTGGGAATTGATTCATGTATGTGTTAGGAATTCCTTTGAATTATTCTGATCATTCATGGAATCGAGTAAATTTGTATAATTTTTGCAAAAAACCTCATTTCAGTCTTTGGATTAGCTTTTAACGGTGAAAGTCCGAGATTATTTGATGAATAGATTAACTCAAGTCGATTTCTTCATTTCTCTAATTTGCAGATTGACAAGAAGCCGGTTCACAAATCGGCTATACATCACGAGAACCACGTGTCCCAGATCACAAAATCGATTCAATCGCAAGCTGCTCATGGGAATTCTCATCAAGTAGCTCAAGGAAGTCAAGTGAACCATCTGAACAACCACAACCACAATAATGCGATTACAAATCATGTTTCGAACCATATGGTATCAGCGAATCACGCGAATCATGTTAACCACGTGAACCATCAGAATAACCACCAAAATAACCAGCAGAAAAATCACAACCAGAATCAAGAATGGCGACAACACGAAGACCCCGGAAGACTCCAGGAAGAAAGCATCTACGAAAGTGGTCCTGTCGTAAACGATGGAAAACACTCTTTGCTACAGTACGCTATGCTGAATTTCCGACAGAGTACCGAAAAGTGAGTATCAATCGGTGATGATTTGGCATTTTTTTGAATTAGTGCATATTTTTGAAATAGTGAATTTCATTTGACAAGTTAGTTAATTGGGTTGCCTGATTATCTACGGTTTTCTTTTTGTTTTCTTTCACCTGTACATCGCATGTTATAGGACTTGGTTTAGCTTTCGCGTGAAAAATGTCACGTTACAAATGTCAGTAATTGCAGCACAGTGAGTGCATATATACCTACCTACCTAGTTGCATAAAAGATTTGCGAGAAATCTAGGATAGAATTGAAGAGTATAGTAATTAGCCCAGAGACATCATCAATGTTTCTATGTGTATACCTACGTGTAGGAGAATATATACCTATACGTCTACTGTAATTAATAAAGTGAATTAGAGTAGTCTGTTATAATTACTATTTCACTTACGCAAGAGCTATACTGTATGTCGGTATGTTGAATATATCTATGTATATATACTTGCGTGTTGAGAAAGCATGACACGTCTCTATATAGCAGTGAAAGATATATTATACCTTCTAGTGCAAACCGCGGAATTTTACTTCGTGGCTTTTCATTTCTTTACACGGTTTCATACAGCGAGGAACGCACTCCTATATACTCATTATTTTCACCATTTCAAAAGTGTCTCCTTGTGTCTATAATTGTAAACGCGACATTCATTACTTACTTACTTACTTACTGTCAATTATAAACGAGATTGAACGACACTTATCGCTGAACGATGAGTCTAAAGAGTCGCCTGTAAGAAATTTCTCTGTACCTCAATCTTGGCGAAATTAGTCATTCTTTATTGTCTTTTTGTCTTGTTACTTTTTTTTCTGTCAGTGAAAAAACATCGTGAATTATTTATAAAGTGCGATTACCTACTATATTCGCAAAACCTACTCCTGCAGATGCGTCAAGTGTTGAAAGTTATTTTATATCGGGCAGGATGAGGATCTTCCCACTGCTCCGCAATCTTTTCAATAAAATTACTTTATAATTCATTCATACTTAATAAATGATGTGAAAAATTTTACAGATTCGAGATGTTGAAGACAGCTGACGGGTCGATCAGCGGTTCGTTGAAAGTAATCGAATCCTTGAAGAGTAAGAAGAAAAATAAAAAAGGTAAGGGTCAGCAAGACGGTGCCGAATGGACCTGGAAAGAGCAAGTTGACCTTGTCAAATATTCCCCTGTTCCAATCGAGCAAAGTCTACTTCGACTCGATCCTGAACTTAGCACCTTGGCTGTTGAGTGCTTCCTGTGTCTGATGAGATACATGGGGGACCAGCCTCTCCCACCGGATATGAGCGAAGTAAAATGTGTCTACACGATACTCATGGTGAGCAAGAGTATTCAAATTTCATGTGTTTCCCTTTTCTTCTATTTTTTTTTTTTTTTTTCTATCTCTTATTTTTCTCACGATTGTTATGTCTCTCTCTCTCTCTAGTTGTTACTATAGTATACAATTTTCCCTTCTTCCATTCATTCTACTTTGACGCTTCTTCTTTTTTCTCAGCATTGTCACAAGCTGGAATTACTGAGGGACGAAGTTTACTGTCAGTTGATGAAGCAAACTACTAACAACAAAAGTCCAAATCCTGACAGTTGCCAACGTGGATGGAGACTGTTCAGTATTGTTGCTGCATATTTCACATGTAGCGAAGGTCTCAGACCGTATTTGATCAAATATCTAGAGACCGCTGCTTACGATAAGAGGAGAGCTTTCCATGGCACTGCCACTGTCTGTCTACAAAATCTAAGAAAAACCGTAAAATATGGTGGCAGGAAAAACGTACCCAGTGTTGAAGAAATCATGGCCATCAGTGCTGGTAGGAATGCCAAACGACAAATTTACAGATTACCTGGTGGGACTGAACGGGTCATAAATACAAAGTGCACTACGGTAGTTCAGGTGAATATACTAGATTCGATAATTTCGGAATAATTATTCTAGGATACTACATACAAAACGTTGAGGGTTTTCGTTATTGTATGATACTCTTTGTTCTATCCATGCGAAATTATAGTTACACCTGGATAACAACATTTTTGGTGAATTTTTTTACAGGATGTAATAGAGGAAATGTGCAGTGTAATATCTGTACGAAATCCACATGAAATGGACGAATTTTCTCTTTACTGTATCGTGGATGGTGATGCTTTCACTATGCCATTAGCTAGGGACGAATATATCCTAGACGTGACTACCGAGCTTCACAAAAATCATCAAGTCTTCTATCTTATTTTCTGCAGGTAAAAATCTGAGCTCTGATATTCATGATATAAGAAAGATTTTAAATAATCTGCATAAAACGAATGAAAAATATTTCAAAATCTGATAATCTTGAACCAAAAATCTAATCAGCCTTATTTTTCAGATCCGTATGGTATTATCCTCTCCGATTAGACGCAGCATTGTACATAGAAGTAGTATTCAACCAAATTGCGCCAGATTATTTGGAAGGATTGCTGTTGGTTTTACCGGGAGATCATCTGCCACAGGAAATTATCGTGAGTTTGAGAAACAAAACAAAAATTTCATAAACGAAATACCATGAATTTTGGATTCGTCTGACAAAATCTCACGATTATAATACCAGCTTCGAAATTAATCGATATACATGTTATTTGAAATTTTAGTACGACATGGCTCAGAATGCAGCACTTTTACACAAAGCTGCTGATATGGCACACGAGCCAACCACTAAGGAAATTAAATATCTTTTACCAAAACCGGCATTAAGCCTGAGAGAACCCAGACCACAACAATGGGGGAATATGGTACAGCAGGCATGGAGTAACGTGCAGCACAACACCGCAGCTGAGTGCAAGGCTCAAGTACTCGGTGAGTTCATGCATCATTTTTGCTACATCGTGATCAAATGATTTTTTATTCACGTTATATTCTAAACCAGACAAGCAAAATTTATTATCATAGTATGGTAGCAATATTTTTTCATTTTAATTCACTCCAAACTTCTAAACGGATACAGAAAATGTTCATTCCGCGAGTTTCCACCGCTCTAGAATGATGAAATGTTGCGGAAAATGTGTACAAAATTTTGTTACACCGATCGCTACGTGTATCAGATTCAAGATTTTGTTTTTTCATTTTTACAGAAATACTGTCGAAGTGGCCATTATTCGGATCCAGTTTTTTCGCAGTGAAAAGAGTAACAGAGGGTAAAGAAAAGGGTGGAGATCATATCCTGGCACTGAACAGGCACGGTGTGCATTTCATCGACTTAGTGACTCACGTAAGTGACATTTTCTTAAAAGAAAACATTTTTTATAGACTCGTTAACGGTGAAAAAATGTTAATTAATGGCAAAAAAATGACTAAAAATTTTTCAGGAAACTTTATATCATTATCCGTATTCGGAGGTGATCTCGACGCGTAAGGTGAAATCGGAAGAAGGTACCTTGTACCTGGATATGAAATGCGGTAATTTGATGCAGCAACGTATTACCAGGCTTCAAACTGAACAAGCTCATGAAATATCGCGGTTAATAAGGCAGTACATTACAATGGAGCAAAGAATGACGAATACGCAAGGAGCCAGCGTGGGTTTTGGCCCAAGATAAAAAAAAAACAGAAGATAAGAAAATCATAGTCGAGCTTCTTATAGCGTTTCGATTACATTATTCAAAAAATAAAAATAAAATATTGCTCGATTTTTAGCATCGTTGAGAATCATTCAGTCACGAAATATCGCCGTAACGTTATTATTTATTATATTCTATGTACTTAAGCATTTTATATACTTTACATACATATATATATATATATATATATATTATATTGGGATGTTAGATTCTACGGAATAATAATAGTTTATCGACGAGATAAACTTTGAGCTCAATATAAATTCATAAAAAATGAATTGAATCGAATGAAAAAAAATGAAAAGAAATGAATCGTGCCTATATTATATACAATGGTACCCATATTATATTCTTATATCTCAAATCCTTATTCAGGGGTTAATTAAGTCAAAAGTGTAGCGTATCTATCTATCTACCTATAGGATATGAAAATATTACATTACAGACTCTCACGCATTTTGATACAAGAGTATGAAAAATATTTTAGACAATTTTCAATCACTCGAAAGATGATCGAAATTAAAGAACTCCGTTTGAATCCATCTATCATGTATTTTGAATATTATAATAGCGTTCGAGCTGCAATTTGGATTCAATATTTTTCTGAAATATTTTTTGTACTTACTCATTTTTGTTTTGTTGTAAATATGTTAGTATACTTACTTTCTGCAAGGCGCAACACAACTGAGAACGTCGGTGGTATACATAATTGTGCTGTAAAAATACCGAAAACTGCTATGCGGATGAAAAAAAAAACAAATGCTCAAATAATTTCAATACGTATATATAAATTATAACGCACTGCAGACGGATGGAAAGATTTTCAATAACGAATATCATCACCATTTTTTCGCCTGTACTGTAAATACGAGTATATGAAACGAAACACGAATTGCACTTATTACGTACATATACAGAATTACGGAGCTCCAGATCTCCCTATAGGAAATTTCATATACATCCTTATAGATCCTGATTTCGCGTAGTCTCGATCATTATCAATTAATGTACGTCGATACATATCATTCATTGTTTTGCTGATATTATCTGTTTTTTTTTTTTTTTCTATTTTTTTTTTTTTAAGTGTATAGCAGCATGATGATATGTATTCGTCATCTGGTTAGACGATCTGAAAGAAAAAAAAAAAAAAAAAAAAATCGATTTCAACAATACATGCTCAATGTTTAAATATTGAGAGAATTATACAAAATAAAATTTACTGAATTTCAGGGACAAGAAATCACATTTCGGTCTTGTTTAATCGATTAAAAAAAATCAACGCAGTTGAATTTTACCGATTTATCTATGCGATCACCGATTAATCACGATATTATATACACATATAGGTATAGACGCGTATAGTATTATTTGGAATCCCTATTAGGATATTCAGATATATATTATATACAGTATATGTATATTGTTACATATATATATATACGGTTTTAATATTAATGCAAGAAATACATTATACAAGATAGATTTTGCATTATTACTAATAATAATAATAATACAACAATATTACATATAGTTATAACAGTGAATACCTAACAAGATGAGACATAGATATAAATATTATTATTAATATTATTATTATTATTATTATTATTGATGTTATGACGATTATTAAGTTGAATGTTGAATAATAAATTGTGTACCAAACAAATACATAATATCTATACATATAATAGTATAAAGATTAATTAATTTGAAAAAGAAGAAGTTCAGGTAATTATCAATGCTGCTGCGTTCTCATTTTCATAAATGATTACTGTTCGTACTTGATATGCTATATTTATACGTGTATGGATATACATATACTGATAAATGATGATTTTGTAAAATGATTATTGCTCGATTTCTATACACGTAAAGTATAAAAGTTGATATCATATAGGACAAGTTAATATAGCTGTTCTTAATCAGGATGTAAAACACTATAATATATCAATATTCAATCCTACAACGAAAATGAAGAAAACAATGATGAGAAAGTGTGTTGTATATGGAAGACAAAAAAACAAAAAAAAAAAACATACCAATTACGTGTAATGTGTATATGCGTTCACCAAACTTGAAGTGTTAATATTCTTATTATTTTATTTTTTTTTCTGTTCTTTTTTTCTCTTTGTTTGTTGTTCTTAATTGTTAATGTTAGTCAGAATACATGAATACGACGTGTATAGGTCAATCGTTTGTTTCTAATAACAGTCTATACGTGCGATTATCTATAAATATACATACGCTATGTATAAGAAATATAAATGTTGCTACAAACGAATTTAGGATAATTTTTCAACTTATTTTTTTTTTTAGCCATAATATTGAAAATTACGATGGTTTCGCAGCAATTGCATTGAGATGTACCTAGACATCTGGTATATCCTATAAATTCGTATGTAATGCAGGAGATTTCATTTCTAAACGAGAACAAAGAATAATCTACGTTTAATCAGGAAACGCGTAACAAAAATGGAAACCGAATATATTATAGAGTTGAGAGATAGGTTTTCTACTCATAGGGTGAATGGCATGGAGTTGGGAAAAAATCAAATTGTGGTAAAACTAGAGGATGAATGTGACAGTAAAAAACCATCAGCAGTCCCAGAGAGAACGAACGATATACCAAGTTTTGTATAAAAATTGAAAATATGAATAAAAAACACGCGGAGATAGTATAAAAAATGAAAACGAAGTCTTGTGAAAGGTCAGAAAAAAATATCCGTCTATTTTGCTTTCTCCTTCAATCTGGATGTAAAAATTGAAGAAAAAAAAAAAAAAAGAAACCTTCGATTGCAGAAACTCTCGAAGTACGTTTGATTCATTTTTTATCATTATCCGGACTAGATCCGGGAGTTTTCGACTTAAAATCACGTGGCCAGTTATTGGCTGTGTGACGAACGTATCCAGGATCAGTTGGCGACGATGGAGAGGTTACGTCTCGCTGACTTCCGGTTTGCGTGCCTATCGAGGCGTGGAGAGCGTTGAAACATTCCTCCAATTTTTCCATTTCGTCCTTGTGCCTTTCAACGTTTCCAAATATCTTCGGTGGTGGTGGAATGTTGAAGGATACATCCCGCTGATTTTTTTTCAAAATCCCTGGCGACATGCCCCGCATCATCCTCGTCGGCACATTGTCGTATTGGCTTGAATCTGAATTCCTATAATTATCCTGTAAATTATTGCCGAACTCTCGGTCAACCCGCATTATCTTTACACCAGGATTCACGATCTTTGCAAAAATCGGCTCCGATATTCGGTTCTCCATGTTTGTTGGGAACAACGGAGTGTCCACTTCGTCCATTGGTCGTCTAAACGCTTCCTGATGATTCCGGAAGTAAGGATTGTTACTTTCTCGATCGTAAACAAGGCGATCACCTTCGAAGTATTCCCTCCTGGCATTGTTTCTGTCCTCTGAATTTCGGTACCGAATTCCACCCCCTGAATCTTGTCCGGTTTCCAAATTCTGGGCGTATTCCCTTAGCTGTTTACCCACGTTTTCAAACTTCCGGTTTCTCTCCACTTCGAAATTATCTTGCGATCTATTTTCCCGCTGGATCCAACGGTTTCGATTTATCATTTCCACCTCCTCGTTTTCTTCGTCCTCTTTTGCTGATCTACCATCATTCTCTTTTTTCTCTTCTTTTCCGGTTTCTGTTTGATTCTGATCCTGATCAAATCCCGTGTTCACCGAGCCATTGGTTTCTAATTTTTTTTTATTCTTTTCCACTGGCGTCCCCGTAGTCGATTTCGTTTCTTTTTCCGCGTTCAAAGTCGCCAATGGTATCTTTACTGGAAATATTGATAGATTTACCGTTCGACGAGAAAACTTAAGCGAAATTTTATCAACCTTTTTTTTTTTTTTTTTCAACCGAGCGATATATTTCGGATTTTATTTCTCACCTAAATCCTTTTCTCCGTTCGTCTGTGTACCATCGTGCTTTTTCTTAGCACCAGGAATCTTCATCAGGATATCTACAACGAATATCAATGCCGTCAGGAGACAAAGGGCCCCAAGAACTGCTGCGTTATCGACAAGGTCCTCCGGCACGCTGTCTATCGACGCTAAGGACAAGGCCCCGACGATACCAAACAGAATTACGCCAAGTCCCAGAAAGAACAATTCCTAAAAATTTAATTTTTGTTATTCTGACGAGTCTTTGACATTTTTATTTTTTTTCCTTTAAAAGAATAAGAACGAAGATATGAGTGAATTGTGACAGACTGCAGGATAATAAAAAATAAAAAAGTGCATATGGAAATTAATGTCCTGCGTGATGAAAACATGATTTTAATCTCATGCGGTTGAGGCGCATTATTTCGAGTGAGGACGTGAATTTTATATTATAGGGACAACCGTAATGCGACGGTGAGATTTTCCAGGAAACTTGTATCAAGGATATGGTAGGTAGGTATATAAAGGAAGCTGGCGACCTTATACAAGACTCTTAGCTTGGCCACGCCACGAGTCTGACTCATTAATGTTACAATTGCTATATATGCGACGGATGGATATTACGTGTCTCATAGACAAATAATAATATCATGTTGTTTGCCGCTTGTTATATTATGCGATGAAATTTATAGCCTCTTTTCTCATTGCCACGACTTCTTTCAATTTTCTCACGCTGTCGATTCGATCTTGTGTAAAAAAAAATCTTTTAACTGAGGTGGTATGCTAATTATAGTACATAATATACTGTAACGGATCAATTCTAATTGAAATATTATGAGCAGGAAATATAATCATGAGATTCAAAGATACAGAAATTTGCCATAGAGAAATTCCGATCACTTTTCGGAAGCATTTATACATATATAGATACTTTGATTGGTAATTTCATATAGTATTTAGGCAAAATGAGTCCCACAAAATCTCATGCCTGCTTGTATTTATGATGAGGAATTTTTTTTGGAAATAGACACGATTAACAATCTCTTAATAATTATTCACCGTTATTCTACCCCGAAGTTCGCCAGTTGCAGCAGTCACCAAAAGTCCGGTAGTTACGATGACGTATCCTCCGCAGGTAGCAGTGGCCAAAGCAGCGCCTGTTTTCATTGTGAAAATTATGAATAATTTCGGAATCAGGAAAGTCAACGAGTATCTAATTTTTTTAATTTTTTGCACTTGCAAAAGCGTTGTTCTAGTTACAATAAGTTAATAATTCCATACAGTAGGTGCTGTGAGGTTCGTTTGGTTTGATTTTTTGAAAACAATTGAATCATTCGTAACGAATAAAATAAGTATATTAATTATTTTAGGTACCTATAGTTCCCCAGGTAACGTTGTTCAGAAGCGACCACTCACGACTTCGATTTCTCAGGTAGTGAAATACTCGTCGACTCTCGTCGTCCGTTACCCTGAGTGCCACGACGCAAGATATGCATAGGAGCTGAAAATATTTCCTATGATTTCAATTTCGATCGATTTAGGGTCAAAGGATATCCGGAAGTTTGAGAAATAGAAAAAAAAAATCACGAAGCATGATGACGTAAGACATATACTAAGTATATAGTAAATTCATCAAACTTGAAGAATCTAAAAATAAAAAAATTAAGTGCAGATAATTTGT
The DNA here is from genome assembly GCA_963989295.1 of Ametastegia equiseti. Lineage (NCBI taxonomy): Eukaryota > Metazoa > Arthropoda > Insecta > Hymenoptera > Tenthredinidae > Ametastegia > Ametastegia equiseti. The sequence continues at coordinate 8,788,131 of OZ022399.1, forward strand.
TCGTGGTTTGATTTCAGGGGGAAGAAATTAATTGATAGAAAGCATATAGTCGGTCATTAGGCCGTTTGAGTCTTGAGATAACATACGAGAACTGATTCACAACGCCTAATTGTGAGTGTGCCAGACTCACAAACTGCACGGGTCCTTATGTTTGAAGTTTTATGGCCCCTCGGCACGCGTCTGGCCTTTCTCTAATTTTTTTATCTCATGATTCTTAATCGTGAGTGTTGATTGAAACCTTGAATAATTTTTTTAATTTGTCTGTAGGTATAACAGACCTGACTTTTCTCAAATCTATCGCTTTTCAGTCAAGACTTCAGCTGAATTTATAGAAATGCAATCTTCAGGCTACAGAAAATTTCTAGATGGATTCATCTGGTCGTTCGAAAATCCCATGGAATTTCTTAGAAATCCAGTTGCAGGTTTCTCATGAAATCTCGCAGATTCTTGTTGGATTTCCAGTAAATTTCATGGAATTTTTTAACGACCAGATGAATCCATCTGGAAATTTCCAGTAGGGCGATTTCGTATATCATACGATATCTGCAGTAAAATCTTGACAAATGAAATATTGGTCCACTATATTTGATGTTTTTTTTTTTGTCTTCTTCTGTCTATATTTGTAGTATGATCAAACAATTCAGTCAACTATATGGCCATTTTTTCTTATCAAATTTTATAATTTGAATCAATTTTAAGTCTGTATAACTTAATGTACTCACCACTTCAATGATCCGTATGAATACTTTCCGGTTCCACATCGTTGTATAGTTATAGGTTTTCGAAGTTCCGAAGAATCAAAATCTTGAGAAATTTTTTCAAAACTGCCAAGTATACAAGCTCGAATTCGCACTATAGCAAAAAACCGTCTCCGTATGCGGTTTCACTTCAGTCTAAATTATTCAAATCTGCTTATTTTTTCATCAAGTTACCGAAAAATTATCGCAAACAAGAATTCGCTCGAATTGACTCACAATCAGTAATCTCCTGAATCGAACTCGAAAAAGCCGCGGTTCAATCGCGCGGGTAAATCTCAACACTTTGAAATTATTTCAACACCCTTTTTCGGAAAATTCATTGTTACCAGTCCAAAAATTTCTCAAAAAATGTATCGCCCGAAAATGTTAGCTTTTTCATCTATGAAATTTCGACTGCATGTGTTTCCACAATTTTTCTACCCGCACTGTAACGACAAGCACGCGGACTATCATCCCCCTTGCGATTTGCGGTATCACTTTTCGCTCCTAGCTTCTAGGCCAGTTAACAGGTTCGTGGAAAAGAAAAATAAAAAGCAAATAAATAAATGAAAAAAATAAAATAAAATAAAATAAAAACGAGTTTAAGTGCCAGTGGCTAACTGCTTCCACAGTTGGTCTGCTGAACAACGACTGAGGAGATAACACCGAGTGAAACTAAGTTTCAGGTTGCTGCACGGGCCGAGCTTTGTGCTGCACTAACAGCGCGCGGAGGCCTCTGTCAATTTCAATGGGCATACGATGGGTGCGCACACACACTTATGCGAATACACCTATCGCATAGGTATATGTACATATACGTATTTGAATAAACGTATATATATGCATCTATACATATATTATACGTGTACTCGCGCTTCGAAACAATACCATTATCACAAACAGCGCAAACATTGGCGTCGCAAAATTTGCACCGATGAAAATTTCGAAAGCAAAAATGACTAGAGAAAATCTTCAGACTTTACTCCGTCTCATATCCAATGATACGATCATTTGGATAGAGGGTTTCATTCAAGACACACAAAACACTGTATGTCAATTCAGCGAAAAAATTGTCACTTCGAAATTTTGGAATTCTATTTCACTGTTAGAAAAGAAAAATTTTCCAGGAGGTCCACTGTAATTTTGGTATCAATTTTGACACTTTTTCTTCAATAAAACAACACAAATTGATCGTTGTTAGTGAAAATAACGTTGTTCCAACTAACAAAACGTGTCAAAATTAACACTAAAATTTTAGTGGATTTCATGGAACATTTATCTACCGGTTTCACTTTCTAACGGTGTATAATGCATGTTATTCCGTAAAACGTATTCTTCGAGCTTATGGAGAACGAAATTTTTGGTGATTTGAAAATTGTACATAAGCTTGGTGATTATTCGAACCTGTTTGATTGCTGAGTATCGTAACTAGACCGATTTTTTAATGTCATATTTTTCGCCGATCCTACGCCATAGTTTATAGTATTGTTATTTATACTATCGATTTTGAGTTCAATGAATCACCCTACACCGCGGTAGGTATGTATGTACAATACGTTTATTTGTTATTTAATACATATGTATGTACGAGCATATAATACTCGCTTAAACATATAGAAAGGGAGTTTAAACAGAACGAAAAGCGATACCCAATAGTCACAAACGAACTGATAACCGATGAAAGTAGATACGGTACGTTTGAAATTTTACCCTCTTCGTATACATATAATGCATAACTAATATAGTTCTGTAGAAAAACACCTGTAATTATAAATAAATAAATTTAAAAAAAAGTGTGTAAAAACGTTTATATGAATATATATGTAATATAATTATAATATATAATATAGTATAATATATAATAGTATAATATATAATATGAATATGATTATTTTATTGGTCGCTATATCAGCTGTGGCTCGTCGATGGTTTTAGTTATAATAGAAATGATTAGGTATGGATTATTTTCGGATAATCGATGGAGATCCTGTATAGGACCTATAGTAGAAGAAAATTAGAAATAGTTTTTAAAACGTTCGTAGTGATTTTTATTCGACAACAACTACACCATTGTCACTCGTCTTTCGTAACCCATTCGCAGTTTATAACGCTTCCTCGCCGTAATAGTCCCAAGCCGGTGTACCAGCTCGGTGTTACACAACCGACATTGGAATCGCGGTCTTCGCGTATCTATGTGAAATAGGTAAAATAAAAAAAATAGAAAATAAAAGATAAAATAGAGAACAACGACTTTGGAAGGTAAATCCGTCTAACCTGTCTGATCGCCGCATTCATTAGATTCTAATAAATTATGAATTAATAATCCCACATACATTTCATTTTTATCGATTATCGCATTTCTCTTTCTTGCTTCGAACTTGCAAAATTAAAAACCAGAGATCAGTTATCTAATATGAAAATCGTATTTTCTAAATAAATTTTTGCTCTTCTAGTTTGAGTCCAGTTTATTGATAGAAAATCTGGATAATTTACATCAGTTGATCGAAAACAAGAATCAAGTAGAATATGTGTCTGGGTTAAAGATTTTTTCAGCTTATTTAGCAATTTTGTTATACATAATTTATTATTATCGACGTATTATTATTTGGTCGTGAAGCAGGTGCATTCGATTAAAAGATCGTCTGGCAGGACAACATTGTAGAAAAAATCATACGAGCAGAAGCCCTCGCGATCGAACGAGGTTTTATATTATATATCTCGTTCGCATATTGTGATACAACATTGTAATTTCGACCGTTACGAGTTCAACGCTCGTTCCTTGTGGCTATATTTCTTCTTTTTCTGACCTCTGTCTGCGTTTATCCTTTTGCCATATAATATATTGTCTGTACATATATTTCTTTAAAAAATTATCAAATAATCAGATAAATAATTATATACCAAAGTATCTACGTGTGTTTGATTTTTATCGAAATTCCTATAATCGCTTATAGATTATAGAATTCGTATTATTATTTCCTGCACTGATTGAAATTGATGAGGTTAGAATAAATCGATACGATGTATTTGTTATTGCTGAATAATCAGACAAACGTGTATTTTTTAACAAAAGACAAACGAAGTTATATGTATATGTAGCTGTTTGTCAGCTATGTGTGCGAATATCTGTATTGAAAATCGTTGATCATTCAATAACTAATATTACATACGTTAATTAGTTCGTTTAGAACCTAATAATCCATATATTAGAATCCGGTATTATTATTATTATTTATTATTCGAGAGTGAAATGCCCAGAAATCTGATTCCCAATTTTTGGAGAAATGAAATATTCATCGATTTCTGACTCGCGATGTAGAAAACTGATAATTATTTTCACCGATAGATGTAGCTGAGGGCCCTTTTCGTGATATTTGAAACGCGCGGAGCGATCTTCGCTCGACGGTGCGGGCCAATCAGAAGTCCCAAAGTGCAGTCGACGTTATTTGGTTTGAGGCAAGGGGTGAGGTGGCTATATAAATCGATGGGGCTAAACCACGAGGTCAGTGGACGATGTCACTTGTTGCGGAAAGGATCATTAAATCAGTCCAATTATAAATTTTCTTAGTTCAATTTTTCAACCGATTATTTCATCCTATTTTCATATCAATTTATTAGCCGCTATATTATAAATAATTATAACAATCGATCGACTGATCATCGATCGATTGACGATCAATTGACAATAATAATAAATACAAATAATCTTGGCACATAATTAATTTTTACAACAATTTTACACCGCGTGTAATTATAATTGATTATTTATCATCGCGAGATTAATTTCAATCCTATTAACAATCGATCGATTTTTTTTTTTTTTTTTGATTTTTTCATCGATTTGCGTGAGTGCGAGTGATTACCGCCGCTGTTTAGTTTCTAATTCATAATTGTCTCGAATTTTTGTCCTTTTAAATTGAATGAATTTTTCTTCGTCCTATTAATTAATCATCGAGATTTGAAAAAAAAAATTTTTTTTTTTATTTATACGTGAATTAAAAACAGGAATAAAAATTAGAGAAAAAATCCTAATCAATCGATACGACCTAATTCGAATAATGCGGAATCACGCGGAAGACGTTTCAAGTGGAACAAACGAGGACGAAGAGCATAATCGCGATCAAGATCGAAAATTTGGCGAAAATTCATCATCAAATTTAAACGAAGACGAATTTTGCTCCTCCCATCGAGAATCTGGACCCGAGGGACACAAGGACTTGCTGACAGACGTCCAGGATCAAGTCGAGACAAGTAAACTCGTGCTTCAGCTAGTTACGGACTCGAGATTCAACATGACGCAGATAAATGGGCAGCGAAAACTCGGCGGACCTCCTCCAGGATGGAAAGGACCTGCGCCTGGACCAGGATGTGAAGTATTTGTCGGCAAAATCCCGAGGACCTTGTACGAGCATGAAATTTATCCGATATTCCGGAGGATGGGTGAAGTATACGAAATTCGACTGATGATGGATTTTTCTGGCACGAATCGCGGCTATTGCTTCGTCATGTTTGGCAAACCGGAGTTTGCTAGAAGAGCAATCAACGAATTAGACAATTTTGAGATACGACCCGGACGGAGAATCGGCGTTGTCGCCAGTATCAACAACTGCAGATTATACGTTGGTCAACTTCCTCCGGATGTTACTTCCGAAAATGTCATTAGAGTGAGTTGAAAAAATTTTTTATACAAACTATTTCATTCTTGTAATTGAAATCAAGTTTTTTTGGAGCATTTGAGCTTTTCGTAGTTTCTCATGAAAAATTGGAATTCTTTCTTTTCTAGTTTATTTCAACAAAGATGAAGATTTTTGTTAGGAAAAATCACTCGAATCTACAATTTTTAATGAAATACTATGAAGTCTTTCTATTTTTTTGAATAATTTGCAAAAAGTCATCCGAATTCCATCAATAATCATTTATCTGGAAGTTGATTTTTTTCAGAGATCGATTTTTCGGAGTTCACTAGTTTTTCATTATTTTCAAAAAGTCTGGTGAGAACCGTACATAGGAATAGAAAATAAAAATTCGCGATCAAATCTATTTCGAACTACTGTTTATGGAAAGTGATTTGATTTTGAGAATTCTAAGTAGGTATAGAAATTTTTTCCGGATTCCATTCACTGATCAATAATGATTTTTCTCATTCTTGAATTTTTGTGTTATAAATTTATTCAGAGATATAATCAAGAGTCAAAAGTATTCTAGGCATGGATTATTGTCCCAGTAGTAGTTATTAATAAGTATTTTTAGTATATTGTGTGAAAATAGTAAAAATTGAATAACAATAGTAAAAGTTACGAGTAAATTGAAATTCGAGAATCGAAAAACAATGCGCATCCATTCAGCTGTGCAACAGACGTAATTGGAGAAGATTTTCCGCTTTACTTTGGTGTAAACAATGTTAGAAAGTATCTCATGTTTCGACGACTGAGTCTTACAATTGTATCCACACGTACATGTCAGATGAGAATGTAAACATATTTTCGAGAGAAACGTACAACAGATTTCATTCTTCTTCTCGTTCGCAGAAAATCTACGACATCACTGATGACGTTGGCCAGGTGTCCGTCTACCGTAACGCAAATGATCAAGCCAAGTACGCTTTGGTCTCGTACAAAACCCACCGAGGTGCAGCTATGGCTCGGAGAAGATTGGTACCAGAAAGAGCATCGCTGTTTGGCGGTGCCGAGGTCAGCATTGATTGGGCACATCCCAGCATGTTTCCTTCGAATGTGGTAAGAATACATGTAATACAGTAATGAGGCGGGATTGAAATTCCGAATTTCAAACGTTCCAAACGGTTAAAATTGTGAATTTATTTGAGACGGAAATCTGAGTTTATAAAAACGTTAGAGTTCAGAAGTTGGAAATTACGAAAGGTCGAAATACAGACAGCGCGAAGATCCGAAAGTTCAAAATTCAGAATGTCCAAAAATCTGCAAATTTTAGAAAAGCTCATGACAAAGCTTGTCGAATAAACAACGTTGCATCTCGCAAATTCCGAGACTCGAAGTTTCGGCTTTAGCTTTTGGAATTTTGAATCTTCGATGTTTTCCATTTGGATTTTTTCAAATTGGCTACGTGAAATTTCGGGGAAATAATCTTTCTAAAAACTGTGACTCGGTTGTATAAAAATTCGAAATTTTGACCTTTCGCACCTTTGGAATTCGGAATTCGGAATTCCCACCCCGTAGTCGGAATCTATAATTTCGCAATTTTGTATCATTTAGCATTTTTGTCATTTTTCATTTTTATTATTCTTGCAAGACACATTTTTTGCTACTCAATTATTCCATTCCGCTGAAATCGATGAGTGAATCTATCGCTGATGAAAGTCATTATACTCCGTTTTGAATTTGTTGACAATTTTATTCAACAAGAATTCGATTAAACTTGTTAATCGAATTGACAATGAGATCAAATATTTCGTCAAAATATGTCATACAGATATTCTGGAATATCCGGTTCTCTACGGGATGTTACGAGTATTTCAAATTATATATGGATAATGAGAATGACGTTTGACCCAAAATTGTGGGTTAGAGATTCAGCGAATAGTTGTTTTTAATTCATTCTAAACATAAGACGTGTGTAGATGTGTGTGTTAATATTCCGGTCAACTTGACCCATAAACCGTAAAAACTTGTACATATAGTTACGTGCTGTGATAGTTATGAGTAGAAATGGTTTATATATCTAATTATCCTGAAGTCGACGTATAGTCGTCGTTGTCGTCTTGTACGCGCATTACGTGTTTGTGACTAAATGAAAGGGAGATTATAACAATAAGTGAGACAGAGTGACCCTGAATATGTTTACAATAACGTCAACAATAAACTCCCACGCCGAAATGGAACGTGGGGATTTTTCATACCACATTTTTTTTTTTTTCTCTCTCTCTCTCTCAATTCATGTTCAGGCTTTTTTCTCTTCTCTTTTCTCTCTGTTTTTCTTCGTTGATACTCTGACGGCCTTAACAAACCTTTTCACTTGAATTAGAAAAACCGAAATTAACCCTTCGTGACCACCATAGGATAATCTTACCCAGTTCTCACTTTGGGTAGAAAATATTCAACAAATGCATTATAGTTACGATTTTTTTTAGCGAAAATATGCATTTTTCTTACTTATTTATATACCAGATAAATCCGGATTCACTTATACTCCGAAATCGATCCTCTTCAAATGTCAAAATAAATACCTGTTTGCAATCGTGCACTATGTCACTCTTTTTTTTATATAAAAGTATCACATCCGACAAGTATTCCGGTTGTAATTTGACTTGAAAATATTAAAAGTTATGATTTCTCTTAGGTGAAAAGGTGTATTTTTTGACAAATTTACCGATTTACGATTTTTCTTGAACATGTTGTGATTTGAATTTTGACATAAAAACTTTTTACACATGTTTTGAAATGTTGAAAGTATTTTTAGTATTTTTTCGATCACAATCGGACTGATAGTTTTTACACAGTAACCTTTTGAAACTTTGCTATGGGTAAATTTTATCCAGTGTGACTACCAAGTTATTCTACACAAGTGTAGCCACGAAGGATTAAAGCAAACGGAAAATCAACGGCAAATCAATTCTGCCAATAATCAATAATAGGGAATCTTTTGCTGAATGGATCAATCCGTTGATCAATTGTCAAATACAGCAAAAAATAAAATTAGCTGTATTCAGTATTTCGCGTTGTATCAAGTTTCGCCACAGTTTTATCAATTTTGCGCCGTATTTAAACAACTAATCGATGTTCGGTTCGCGGGGAAGGTAAAGTTGAGTGAGATTTCAGATTCAAATATATCCGCGGCGCAGCTGCGAGATTAGTTCAATATTTTCCGTCAGGAGTCTCTAGTGTTCGGTTTCTCGTCTCTCTGCGGCATCAGCTGATTTTGGCCTGTAGAAGTGCGTCGCGGTGTTACTGAATTCCGTCTGCTATAATTTTGAATTAACTATTTCAAAGAAAGTATTAAACATGAGTGATTCCAAGGTTAATAATAGCGAGTTTTGCAACTATCGCAGTCCTCTTTCAACTCGCTATGCTTCTAAGGAAATGCAGTTCAATTTTAGCGAACAAAACAAATTTAGCACGTGGCGGAAGCTATGGCTCCATCTTGCGAAGGCCGAAATGGTTCGTTTTTCAAATTTACCATTTTCATTTCTTCTCTCAACACTCTATCACGCACTTTGCATGCATTTGTATCATTCTATTTCATAGTAGACTAATTTTTCATTCTCCTTATCCATACAACTAATCTATTCTTGTTGGTATAAAAATAATCTAAGAACAATTAAGTATACGATAAGTTGACGAATTTTTTTCAAAAGGATCCGTCCATATAAAATTGAACAAAATTGTATTCTAAATACTCTGATTTTTTTTTACAAATAATTAGGAAAGTTGGGGATTTAGTGTCATGATTTCTTCTGATAGATTCGAATGTCTAGATACACTACGATTTGAATTACAGAATTTTCGAACTAGTTCATTTCTTGTTGCGAAGTATTTTCAAATATTTTTTATTCGACTTTGCCCAGTAACAATTGAATTTGCATACTGTGACGTATGTTTGTTTTTACTTCAGTATGATATTTTTGAATGATTTCTCTGTGTAGCTGCTTTTTACAAATTAGAATGAAAATGCATCTCCCCGTATTCTATGATGATTAAATTATTGATCTTCCGAGTTTCGTTCTAAGAAATCACTTCTTTTTTTTTGTAATCAATATAATATTAGATAGAAAAAATAATAGCAGTTCCTTATGAAAAATCAGGAAACGACTTTACAATTTTTAAGAAATCCTTAGAACCATTGTGACTAAAGTCATTTGGTATTTTTTTTTTTCGATGTATAGGTATAAATGGGTAATAATTATTGACTTTCCAACGAAACGAATCTCGAAATCCGTCCCAATGTTAGGTATAATATAAAAAAATGTGAACTTGAGAAACTCGTTACGTAGTTTTGAGCAAGTCTCTGTAAACATGATAAAGACCCCCTGCTGCTCCAGGCTATCTGCGTTATCGAAACACGCAGGTCACACGGGTCATCGTCCCAATTACGTAATTATATGAAGATATATATTCTGTCAATCGGTGTACCATAATATATTTGTCACAAACACGAAATGCGCGAATAATAATCGCCCTGCGTCTTGGATGAAAAATAAACGCGAAAGATGATTTTTTTGTTTGTATTTTGAAAATTGATTTTTAATTAATCCATCGAAGGTCGAGGATACCGGCGTCTCCGACGATCACGGAAACATTGAAATTTCGAGACTGGTCGTTGGCAGTGAGAACAAACGTTACCAAAATCGACGTCGGATAAGAGACGACTTCTTGGACCACAGCATCCGCGCTTATCTGCAAACCGATCGCGCTTTGGAACACCAGCAAAGAAACAAACAGCATTTTTTTGCCCAAAATCAGAACTTTGGTAATTTGATGGGTGGTAACAGTCGCGGTATTAATAATTCTCATTTTTATGATCAGAACTTTAATTCTAGAGCTCGAAATAATATCCAAAGAAATCATTCTAGAGCCGAGAAAAATTCTTGCAAAATTGAAAACTCTCGAAAGTCTAGGGGCTCTAATTCTTCATTTGATTTAAACGTTGGAGGTTCCGGTTCCTCCGAGTGTTCCGGGTCTTCTAGCCTTTGCAGTTCTGCCTCCGAAAGACACCATAATCTCTCTAAAGAATTATCCGATTCTTCACTGGCCAATTTTTATCCTCAACAAAGTTTTTATCCCCTCGATAACGAGGGTGAGATTTTTCCGGAACATATCGAAACAATCGGGTCTCAAATTATGGGGGGTGAAAAATTTTGCGGAAACAAAGATCCGGAGTCTTTAAATTTGTTCGATAATTATACTTTTTCTGTAAACTGTCGAGACATTGAAAATCGGGGAGATTTTAACGAGGTCGAAGATAGCGGGGACGATTTTCCTTCTTCGATTATTTTCGAGAAAAAATTCGCTGATAACGGGGCGGAAAATTACGCAGAGTTTTTCGAACGCGGTAGAAAATTTCAGCCCAATAATTCGAAGGGTTTAGACCTGAAACGAGAGCTAAAAACCGCGCGGGAAAATGACCGGAAGTCTCGCGAACAGCGGTGCAAGAATTTTTTGAATCATGAAAATAATAATCTCGGAGAAAATCCCTCGATCGGTTACAGCGCGATTCGTAAGTCGAACAAACGCGATTCAAAATGCCAAAATTTTCAGGATTTGGAAAGCTTTCCAAAAAATATCCACGTCCCGGTAAAAAACGAGCTTCGGTTACAGACTGCCTTGAATTTTCCAAACTTTTCTCGTCAGCAAAATCGCAATGGTATCTGCTCTTTGGTGTGGAATAAAAATGGCAAGAATTATCTGATGCAACAACAACTCTGCGAAAACGGTGGTAATAAATCCGCAGCTTACGTTTACTCCAAAATCGCAAATTCTGCAAACGCACGAAATTTTTCTCACAATATGAATTCTAACGGCAAAAGATTTTCCGCGCAATTTTCTCCAAACGCGTTTGATTTTTCTACAGGAAATTTAGGAAATGGTTCAGTTAATAATTCGGTCATTTATTCAGACTCAGAATTTTCCACTACAGGTTCCTCCGGTTTTATACCGCAGGGAAATTCGCAAGTAGGGAACTTATGTATCGTGCAGGGTTTTCCTACTCTCAATCAAAACGGTTCTTACCAGAATAACAAAATTTTGAATGTGCCAAACCTGGCCAGACATGGCAGACCGATTTTGAGCAGATCTCACGCTGGCCTCCGCGATGAAAATTGAGCTTTTTTTTTGCGGATTAATTTGGTGAAGATTTCACTCCTTTCTACTTATTTCCAGGGTCTTATTGATCCTGAGTTAGTGATTAATAATAAAAACGTAATTAAGGTTCAAGTTCCTAATCGAATCGTACCTGATGCAATTTTCTTGCCATTAAATGATTGATCATTGACTGATTAACGTTTGAGCTAGAAGTTAATAATAATTAAGCTGCTTTTTCAATATGATGATGATTTTTGTACCTATAAGTAAAAGGAAGTTTGTTTTAAGAAGAGATAGTATCTCGTAAGGAGCTTTTGACGAAAGAGATGATAGTATTTTTTGTGATTCAGAATATAAAAAGACGTGAGCGAAAGTTTTGAAATTCAAACAAATAATGAGCATGTTTTTGAATCGATAGAGGAAAAAATATATCGCATGGTAAAGTAGCCAATGCGATAATTAATCTTGTATTAATTTTATGTATCTTTGTTTGTCTCATTGACGTAAAAATCAACCTGTAACTATTGTCTGTTGGCTTTTTGTCTTGTCCAGATTTGAAAAATGTTTTCTTTGTCTTAACAACTGCACGTTTATCATTTTTTCTCAATTCGTTGTGACGTTTCTTCCAAGAGTGAGTATAGAATTGTTGAATAACCATGCAGAAGGTATCAAGTATAAAGGAATACAGATTTTAACAAGACTTTATTTTCCGCTTCTTTTGATGGCTGGAATTGGAAAACTATTATTTTTATTTTTTTTGTTCATATCAATAGAAATACCGTTTCTCTACGATCTATTAAAACAAAATGACGTCATACCTAAATGGTCAATTTTTAATTTTATCTATACTCGAATATTAAATTGTCTTGAAATGATTTTTAATGCCGAAACATTACGTCGGACAAATTACTATATATATATATTATGTAAAGTTTATGAGAACAGAAAAACTAATTTTTTATCGCATACGTGTCTGTATTTACTTTTCTAATTTTTTTTTTTTTTTTTTTTTTTCTATTACACATTTGACTACGGGCGATAAAAATTATATCAAATTATTATTATCATTAATTTCATAATTTTTCTGATAACGAAAATTAATTGTCTCATGAATATTATTAATTGTTAATTACCTATAAGTTAATATTCTTGTTTTGTATTCACACAAGGAAATTTCACTATACTCATTGTCAGCTATTAAGCTTCAATTTTTCTATTATCATAACCGATATTATTAATCTTAGGGATAGACTTGGGGTTCCTAAACCGTGTTTTGAACCCTTTGGCAATCATTTACTAAATTTGGTTATTGTCACTGCAATTATTATTATATACCTGCATCGTGTGGTGATTGACTAATAATATTTGTCCATTTTGTATAACGTATAACAATTATATAAAGCAACAATAAATATGTCATTTTTATAACTAATAATTCTTTGTCGAATTATCATTTTGCATGCCTTCTGTTTTATTTCTTGTATAAGCGTTACCTCCACACAACCCTTTCATACTTCGATTCAAAAAGTGATTGGTCCTACGCGGTTTGACAACCAATCAATCGATTGAAATCAAATTTTCTTGAATCTTTTCACATTTTATTCTTTTGCATATTACGTTTCACAAAAACCGTTCCTTAAAATGCACTACACCATTAATCGGAGCTAAAGACCTTGGATGCACTAATTAACACTAGCATGAATAATTATAACACATTCGCATGATTCGTATTTTATCACAGCATGGATTATTCAATACAGACTGAAATTGGAGTTGGATCATTTTTCGTTTTGATCAACCCCTTCAATACTTCATTCTAATGACCTGTACGAATCAAAAAAATAATAAAATGTTACTAATACAGCGAATCTTGATATCATATGATACTAAATATTCAAACATCTTGTGACTATCAATTTTTTTTTGTCCTCCTTCAATCGTTAGTATTCAAATTTTTGATTTGAGATGGGAAATGGTTTAGTTATAGGAGTAGAATCTATCACAGTCATAGACATACCGAGTACGTTTTCAATTATACTAATCATTTGCTTTTAAAAGGATTTATATTTATACTGATGTTGCTATAAAATTTTTTGATTACCTGAGATAATATTTTTTTTCCAATTTCTTACGCCGTGGTCTGAATCGTCGTGTCACTTCTTACTGCCTGCGTGTGTATGACATCTGCACCTGCACCATCTTTGGCATCTTGTATGTCCGGCAATCGATGCCTGTATCGAAAAGAAGAAAAAGAAAACATGAAAGATTTGTAATTGATTTTATTGAAAATGTCTGTAGTCCGTACGTGTATAATTTCTCGGAGTGACTAACCTGATAAAAAATAGCTTGAGAACAGGAACAGCATTTTATATCTCCAGGAGGCTTTATCGTGTATCGCTGTGGTATCTTCGGAATATAAAAATCAAATTTTTGAATACGTATGGAATTTGAATCAGATTTTATTTTTATTTTATTTTTTTTTCTAGATACTTTATCCATTTCTCTACCTTTATCAAATACTTGTGTGAACATAGACTGCAGATGTATCTTCCGAACACGTCTTTATAGTAATACTGAGAACATTTACAAAGTTGGACCTGGAATGAGAATTCTGTAAAATGAAACTGTAGAAAGCTTGTAGATATAACATAAAAGTTAACGAAATAATTGGCGTGTGGTAAAATTAGCTCAAACGATAGTTACGCACAAATACTTTGAAGCTTTTTGGCACAAATCATCCTCGAATTTCGAATTTGAATCCTGAACTTGAAAAGCAAAACCTCAACTCTTTCCGATGAGACGGTAGGTATACTAGAATTATGGGTTGGAAAATTTTGAGTGTACCGGGCTCGCCGATTCCCTTGATTCGTTCGAATGTCTGCTAATTTCTGCCGAAGTAATCGCAGTTTCCATGGGTACGGGTACCTCGACTGGAGCAGAGCTGAAAGTATAATTTTAAGCCACAGGAATCTAAATCTGCTAAATTTTTTCGGACTCTTTAACTCATTAAATCTTCACTTGTGAGACTCGTTGAAAAACAGAAAAAAATTGATCACGTTATTCTCCAAACTCACGCCACAGAATCCGCTCCCTCAGAACCGGATAGAATTTTGGAAGACAAAACGTCCTCCTTTGATAACGATTCTTTTTTCATTGCGACAATTTCATCTTCGATATTCGTTGTCGAAATGTTTTCTCGACTTTGAACTTTGACTTCTTTTAAGCTCTCCTCCCTACCAGAGCTGTCGTTGAGCTCTTGGGAATTTTCTTTTTTTATTTCTGTGGTGTTTTCTTCGACTTTCACGGGGTCCCCACTTTTTTTGTTTCCGATTTCTATCTTTTCAGAATTCTGTTGTGCACTGGAACTGTCTCGAGATCGTCGAGAGCTTTCAGTGTTCGTCAACTCCTCTCTGGTTGTGACTACTTCGCTTTTTTCTTCACTCGGAATCCCAACCTTTTCGAAACTTTCTTGACCACTGAAACTGTCTTGATAAGAGCAACAGCCTTCGGTTAGGGTAGCCACAGACCTGCAGAAGCTCGACACCCTGATAGGAATTTCAAAAGCTTTTTATTACGGATCGGGAATGTCTTTGGCAGAATTCGGGAATTTCGATCATAGTCATAAAATCAAACATTACGGTGTACATTTTTATGCAATCAAAGCTCGGGCTGAATGGAAAAGCTAGACAAATAAAATGAAGTGATCGAGAACTTTTATTCATGTCAATTTAGCCACGTGTCAGTTTTCCCTTCCGAATTTCTAACTCGATAATTCTAGCTGATATATGTATAGGGTTTGATTCTTCACAGCATTGGATTAGATTGTGAATACTTGTGAGAGCTTACACTATATTGATTTCCGTATTCTGGCAGCTTTCCATTACCATGATCGGCTTGGTCGTAGGTGTCTGAGTCCTTTTATTTTTTCTAATACAGTGGCTTAGGCTTATCCTGGTCACCGGGCTCGGTAAGCCCGATTTTAGCGCTATCAAACCAGCGCCATGCGTTGGACAGGGATCTTCGATCCAGAGTTTAATAAAACCATTAACAACCAATAATCAATCAGTCATGAAATAAATCTTACGAGTTTCGTAGACACGTGGTGGCTTCTTGTTGATGACAACCGTTGATTCAGCTTCTTTGAAACCTGAACATTAAAGTTTTGGGTATACATTAGTTCGAAAATATACTCAAAAAATTTGTCAAATCATCCTTTCATTTTCATACTTGAGTTCGATCCTGGTGATGTTGTCCTGTCCACCAGGACCGGAGCCTCTGATCGAACTGGTGAACTCCCTCTGCAAGGAAACCTATAAAGAAATGGAAAATGTTGTGTCGTATATGGCTTTGTGAGATCAAGAAATTTCACAATAATCCGAAGTTCAGCAGTAAAACAAAATGAAGAAACATTTCGCTATCAAATCATGTTCAAGATAGTTTCAAAAATTGTAAAACAAATCTCACTTACATTCCAAAACCTTGGACCATGGCTAAAAAAGTTGGACAAATTCCTTGCAGTTGATAATCGAGTGCAGCAGAACACATTGGGCACCGCGGAAATGTTTGCACGTCTCTCTCCTGGACGACAGCAATTGCCTAAGGATGATGTTTTCGATATTTGAAAATACTCGATCTCTGGTTTTCGGAAGATTTTGAATTGTCTATATAAGACTAGATGTTGCAGAATTTCTATTGCCATCTTAAAGTAGATACCGAAATTTCGTCATCCACATTTTCCACAGGCTTTATCGCTTGCGTTTGAGTTTCGACCAACTTCGATGAGGTTTCTAAATCCGTCGTTGTTTCACAGTCAGTGTATTCTCGTCGAGGACCTACTCCTACTCGATTATTACTTCGGTAGCCCAAAAATCCAGAATGTGATGATCGCTGCCTGCCTTGACTGAAAGTTGTAGAAACATCCCGTACGATTGGCTGCCCAAAAAAGCAGAACAAGAAAATTCACTAGGGTTCCAAAAATTCGCAGTCTTTATTTTTCTCTTTCTTTCAAGCCGGCGACCGGCTCACAAGATTCGTTAAATAATTGATTGAATAGTAGTAAGTCGAGTCAATCAATCGAAAATCAAATCGAAAGTCAAAAGAACGAACTGCAGCTTCTGCATTTTTATTTTACTCCGATTTTTGAACCTGAATCATGGGAGAACTAACGTTTGATTTGCTCTGCCTGACTTCTAGCATTTCATTAGCTTTATGTTGGGTGGATTTCTTGTAAAGTATCGTCGTGCTCGTACCTGGGGAACAGGACAAACATGTTCGATTCGATGTGTAGATGTGCTGCCAGTACCTAAAAAATCAGATAAAAAACGTTTGTGATTTTGAAAAAGGAAAAATTTCAGTTCAAAGAATCATTAGACAGCATCAAGACGTACATAATCATTGTCATGGCGTCGAGGACGAAGAAAAAAGCTGCAACTAGGCACAGCACAATCAAAGCCAGTATAAAGCCAGTTTTTGTTTCCGCATTTTCCGGCACAAAATAGACAAGATAAGCTGTCTGGGCAGCAACTGATGTGAATAGAAGAAATCCCAGGAGAGCAACTAGGAACATCTGGCAAGAAATTCGCGCCATAGTATTTTGACGAGTCCTTGATGGTTGAAATATTTTTTAACTCTTTCAATTTTGTTACTTTTTCAACATCGTTTTTAACTCACTGGCAAATCTGGCAATAGGCATCCTCCTATTTGCCCAAATGCATCGATGCACATGATGATTGCGAACGAAGCGAATAAAATGATGAGAATAATTGAGACTGCGGTGCTCATGCTTGTCAGCAAGTATATCGTCAGCGAAAACAGCATAACGTCAAGAATCTGTAATAACCGGGCAAAAATATGTGCAAAACTTCAATGAGAAGTGTTAACAATTAATTACTGATTTTTCATACAAGTTGAATCAGCCTGATTCGCCTCAGCGTTTTCGGGACGTTGTTTTTGCACCAACGATGCTGTTGCTGCCTTCTTTTCACCCCCGATGGTCTCGATCCTGGCCAATATAAACGTGGCAAGATATGTAATTAGGTTATCAAGTTCTCTGGTTTTTAATTTCCATAACTACGCGAAATTCGGAAGGTTGGCGAATACCTGCAAATTCATCTCGAGACGAGTTTACTTCCATTCTAGTTCTAGGCTTGCCACTTCTTACACCCCAACTTAAATGAACTTAGATTTATAATTGACTGAAATACTGATTTTCCACTATTGAAAAAGTTTCACATGACGCTCGTCGATACTCCATCTTTTTTTATTTGCTCTTTTTTGTTTTTTATCCGATCTGGGATAATTCGCTATCGTGAATGACGGGATCATATCGATCTAACTTTCCAGCAGATGATCTCACTTGACTCATGTGAAAGCCTAAAAAATTGGTTCACTATTTAAAACTGCATATTTTATTGAACAAAACTATGTACACTATGTACATGCATCTTTTGTGCATGAGACAACTAGCTATGCCTTCACGGTCACGATAAATGGATTCATCTTCCCTCTTGGGTACTGTCTCTTCTCGAATTTGGTTTTTGCAAATTTTTCGACACCCTGACGTCCGTTGCAGATGCTGATTCCGTGCGATTACTTACTGGGATGGGTCTTAGATTGGATGACGTTGTCTGGCCGCAATTGCACCTGAAAATTTAGGCGTTTCAATCAACTGCAACATTATTTTTGTTTGGCTCTGGTTATACGGGGACCAGTATGTCCCGGTTGTAAAAATGAAACGTGGTTCGGAATTAATTTATTTCTTCACCAAAGTTCATTTGACATCATTATAATCATGTCACTAAAAATCAGTTGCTGCAGCACGAATTGAGGCAGACCGTAGGTACGATTTCAGTTTTTCAGGATCTGAATTCTTCGGATGACGCGCCGTCATCAATTGAATGAGGGAAATTGAATTGAAAAAATGATCATAGAAGATATGGCCAATTTTCCGAAAATCGAACATTTCTTCTCCACTTATTCGCAAATAACTCAGCCTAAAAATTGAATTTTCCAATTTCCCTCGTTCAATTTGTGACGGCCTGTATTCCTTCGAATCTTGGTCACAGATAAGTCGAATCGGACTTATGGTGTGCCTGAATTCGTGCAGCAACCGTTTTTAAGTGAGATAATTATAATGATGCAAAATGAACTTTGGTGTTGAAACGAATCGATTTTGGACTATGTTCAATTTTTCCAACCATGCACTTGATCATGAATACATGAAACTGTAGAAAAATCGAGAGCAACTTACATTCCGAAGCCTTGTGCCATGTGCAAAAACGTTGGACATGGACCAAAATTATCTGAACTGCGAAAAGCACTTTGTGGATCCCAATTACTCGCGCACACTGGACATTTGGGAACAGTTTGTACACGTTCCTCCCTCACTTCTGCGACGATCTGAAAATTGTCAAGTTCCATGTATGGAGTTGAACCCTAGAATAAGTTTCGAGAAAATCTCAAGGGTCTTAAAGGTCGTTTTGATTATCACACCAATGACTCGACGTCAGAAACTTCTTTTCGCTGGGGTGGATCTGTCTGCACCTCGATTACTTTCACATGTACTGAAGACGGAGCGTTCACCGGACGATCAATGTACTCGCGTCGATGTGCTTCCCCGATTTTTCTATATTTGTGCAAATTTGCCAAATCCGGATGAGACGGTCGCTCGTAGTCACTTACACTCGTCGTTACGTCCTGGACGTCTACCCGCTCCAGTTGAAAGAATCAAAACACTTTTCAGTCAATTTTTTTTTTTCAAAAACAGATACAGTCGACCTGATCTCATCCAATTTTCTATAATTCCCAGTCTGACTGCGAACCAGAAATTAGGTACCATTTTGCAAAAAACCTACTTCGAAAACTGGAGGACTCAAAGTCTTAACTGTCCTCTGCGAATAGCTATCTTCTGGCTTGTAAATGGTGCTCACATTGCTCACTGGAGTACTGAAAGGACATTTGTCCACCCTCATGCAAGCTTGTCGCCAATTGCTGAAAAAGGTGATCGGAAAGATTCGATTAGGAAATTATTTGCGGTCACGTTAATTCGTGGTTTCGTCTGAAAAAATTGTTCCGATTCAAACTCTTTTGATTCTTGCATAGTACAGATATCTTACAGAATTAATAGCGTGAAGTCCACTAGAAATAGGATGGCCTCTATCGAACATAGGATCATCATAACTAGGAGCCGGAAGTCCACATTTTCTGAGTTTAGAAGACCGTAAACCACTTCGGCCGCGGCAGCGAATAGTAAAAATCCTAGTACCCCAGCCAGGAACATCTATAAATATATAAATGAATCCATAATTATACGCGCATCTTTTTCCGTGCTGGCAAAAAAGGTTTTTCCATTATTTCATTTACCAGCGTGTCAGGTAAATTTTTTCCGGTTATTCGATTCATCATGTCAATACTCAGGATGAATAGATAAATCGTGAACAAAGCGAGCAGAAAATAGTGAGCCCCTTTGACGTTCTCCACCATCAAATAAATAATCAGGATGAGGAGAGCCACCAGGATCAGCTGGGCAGAAAGAAACGTAGTTCAGTTATCAATTCCTCCCTCCTTCTTTTTTTTTTTTCTCTATCTTAAGAATTTTTAGTTTAATCGAAATTGGAAATCTTGAACCGATTGCTGATTTCTGAAAATATGATATGCTGCGTTGGTTTTTCACGCACAAGCTCGATCACTCTAAGAATCCTGGTTATCCGGTACGTGCGACCAAACCGGGATCTCTGTTCATGAATGACAGCATCTTCTCTTCGTTCGATATTCGTGGTTTCCGGTTCCTCTTCCCGGTTTTTAAACTGCACGGCTGACTCTCCAAATTTTTCTCGATTTTCTATTAAAAGAAAACAAACCGACGTTTGAATAGCCGAATTTGTCACTCATCATAGTCTTGTAATTCCAACCAACGAAATTGGCCCATGAAAATGTTTGCTGAATTTTTGGACATTTGACGTGTCAGTATAGGTTGAGTATATAGAAATTTGTGCGAACCCATTATGAAAAATACTGAATCCTGTGTCAGGCCTCCTTGCGTTTAGTAGACAAACTTCTGTAAGTCGGTGAACTCTTAGCGTAACTTAACTTTGTACTTTTACTGAAAATATCGAACTTTTGTGGTATAAAATCATCGCAGTTTGACGTTAGAGCTGTTGATCCCAAAGACTTTCTTTTGTCTATAGAAAATTGGTTGCCAAGTCGTGAGCATGTCTGACTTCCATGATCATCCTGAATTTCTACTTTGAATATTTTTTATCAATTCCAAACACACGATGAATCGGAGATTTGCACTTTCTCGAATATCATTGAATCTTGTTCGTAATTAAATCACAAATTCTATAGTCTCCGTTTTCCTCCGTATACAATCATCTTTATTCATATCAAAATAGATAAAATACACGAATCAGAATGCAAAGCTGTTAAATGCGATGACGAGCAGTAGCGATTAGACAGAATAGACTTTGATCTAGGATTTCAATGTATCCTAATAGCCGTAAAGAAATATGAGTAGGACATCGAGGAGATATAAAACCGCACAACTTCCGGATAGGCAAATGATCAATAGCAGTTCCCAAGATGATCTTCTTGACCATATGAAAAATACCCCACCAGCTGCAACCAGGAAGAGAATAGTACCGACGACACCGAACAAGAACATCTAAAACACCAGAACCCGATTCGTCAATATGGAAAATTTCGTGTTCTAATACATTTCTTCGAAGTTCATATGCAGAATCAAATGATTTACTGGCGTATCTGGGATCGGATCTCCACCGAACTGACTTATGATGTCGATCAGAGCAATGAAGAGAAAACTCCCGAAGAGAACTGTCAGTAAAATAGCAGCAACGGTATCAAGAGGAGTCGGTTTCTTCGAGACGGACCAAACCGTGATCGCAAAAAGAAGCACCACGATCATCTGAGGTTGTGAAAATTTCTAAATTTCAGTCATCACACATTCTGCTTGAACATCTCTAAGCCTTTGCATAGGAGCTAGGGGTTACTTACGAATTGAAATATCCGGATGGGTTTTGCCATGGGAAGGGCGTAGATATCGTCGTTCAAATTACCCATGGATGGTGAACATCCTGGCCTCAGACCCTGACACGATGGGTTCATCATTTTTTATCGGGATACAGCCCTTGCAGATGTCGAAGCCTTTAGTCTTCAAGTTGTTAATTTTTATCCCATTTACATCGAAAAATTCCGTTTGCAAAAATTCAGTCTTGCGGGAAGAGAAGATACTCAAAATATGTTTAAGCACATGTCTACATCGCAAACATCCATCACTTCACAATCGTGTGAAGGCAACAGCTCATTTGTGGGATCGTTAATCGTTCGGTCTGAAGTTTTCTCAAATGTGTTTTGAGTTTTGATGATTCTTCACGAGATTTGATTCTCATGACATTTCCCTTCACAATGATGCCAAAAATAGGTAAAAAAAAAAAAAACCAGCTGCTTACATTCCCAAAACAACATTTCTTGTATACCTAAAAAAATCATGGAAATTAGAGCCACAAATTTTAAATATGTACTACGTACAGTTATTTATTATTAAGTATGTGGGTTGTTTATTTGGTTGGCCGGGCGGTCAGTCCTGTCTGGATCATTGTGCCCGAAAGTACATATGTGGGTACTAATATCGAGAGTATTTATTTATTTATTTATTTTTCAATGCAGTGTTGTATAGGTGATCGAAATATGTATGATATAGATCTAAAGATCGGTAAATATAACATATGCGGATTTTCGTACCACTTCGACTGAACTTTTGGATTCAGCTCGCAATTTTTTATACTAGACCAAGAGCCCGTGTAACTTTTAAATCCTACAATAAGTTTACGGATACTGAGCACGGAAACATCTACTATCGATGTCGACGATGCTACCAATATGCTCGCCATACATTTTCTCCGAGGTGAAGTGAGGGTAGGGGCCTTATGGAATAGTTATCAAGAAGTAGGTGGAAAAAATTCAAAGTTCATGACTGAGGGTGGTGGAACACAAAAGCTTTCAATGGAATAATCCGACGCTCGCCGGTTGTCAGTCGTCTACAACAAGGCGTTCACCCGCTATAAGGCTCAAAATATGTATAAAAAACGGGCCCGACAAAATTTGAAGTTTAAGACTGACAACTGGGGGGATCTTACCATTAGCCTTTGAACAACACAAATTTCGTCCGTCAGTCTTTTCCAATGTGGCGGAAGGGCGCTGGGCCCTTCGATTTGGGAAAAATTTCTAGGTACTTTTTTATAATAAGTTCACATTCCAAAATTTAAGGACAAATTATTATTATTATTATTATTATTATTATTATTTTTTATTATTTATTTATTTTTTTTTTTATAAAAAAGTACCTAGAAATTTTTCCCAAATCGAAGGGCCCAGCCACCTTCCGCCCCATTGGAAAAGACTGACGGACGAAATTTGTGTTGTTCAAAGGCTAATGGTAAGATCCCCCCAGTTGTCAGTCTTAAACTTCAAATTTTGTCGGGCCCGTTTTTTATACATATTTTGAGCCTTATAGCGGGTGAACGCCTTGTTGTAGACGACTGACAACCGGCGAGCGTCGGATTATTCCATTGAAAGCTTTTGTGTTCCACCACCCTCAGTCATGAACTTTGAATTTTTTCCACCTACTTCTTGATAACTATTCCATAAGGCCCCTACCCTCACTTCACCTCGGAGAAAATGTATGGCGAGCATATTGGTAGCATCGTCGACATCGATAGTAGATGTTTCCGTGCTCAGTATCCGTAAACTTATTGTAGGATTTAAAAGTTACACGGGCTCTTGGTCTATACGGTTGTTCTGACTTTGAAAGGCACTCAGTTTTTTTTTCAGGTTTTTGCAACTCAATTTGAATTACCTAGAATTTTTAAAAACAGTCACATTGATTGACACAATTTAAAATTGTGAAAAAAAATCTGAAAAATCGTGTGTCCGAGTCTATATAATCAGAATGAGAAGATCTTTCCTTTCCACTGTATCCAAGCTTCTTCAAACAAAAAAATGTTGACAAAACTAGAAGCAGGAGTTATTTTACCATGGATGTTAGCTGAAATATTTTCATACGTCACATCGGATTTTTCGTACAAAAAACTTTCAAACTTTTCCCAAAAGGTTTTTTTTCTTCAAATTTACGTATAAACAATCGCAAGCCACATCCAAGGAGTCGAGGGTCAGACCCAGGTCGAAGTAGTATAGAATTCCCTGTGTATTTAAATACATATAGATATATTATGCTTGATCAGTACGTTATTAAACAGTCAAAGTTATACATCGAACATATATAAGGCACAGTGTAAATCGGGACGGAATTAATACATACGTAAATAATATAATAAACGTATTTGAATTAATTGTAAGCGATCTACGAGCAGCTGAGGCATCCTACATCAATTAGTCAATACATACAATACAATACATATAATATAATATAATATATAATTATTAAAAATACACTTTCCTAATGTCTATATTATTATTATTATTATTATTATTATTATTATTATTGTAACCAAATTTTAATCGTATGTTAAAAACGTCGATTTTTCTTCTAAGCTTATCCGTACGCGGTTGTACTATACGAGCTCTATTAGGAAATGAAAAAGCCCCGATGAGGTAAAAAAATGATTTATATTCAACGGGTTAGGGACGGACGAAGTATGGCGCGTTTTAATAAACAATATTACGTGCGGACTAGTTATCGGTTTTCCTAGATACAAACTCGGTTCTATGGTATATTCTACGCGAAGTATAATATCTACGACTGTAACAGCCTGTGCAGTGAACGTGGTATGCATGGTTATATACCTATATAATGAAAAAAAAACCTCTATCAATTCTCAAATGATATAACTAAACAAATCGATAAATAAATAATCGTTATTGCAACGCCAGCTTTGCATCGGTAACAGAAACATATGTCAACAATCAATTAATCATAAGTTAATCAATAGGTTATTGCATTTTCTTTTTTTTTTTTCTTGTACTTACAATAGTGTCGAAAACATATGTGAAACTTATTTTATTCCTATTCAGCAAAGGGCTTCAAAAACAATATATACTTAAATTTAAATTACCCCTAAGTTATAGCTATACGCTACTGATGACAGTGATGTAAAAAAAAAAAAATACAATAAAAATTATGTCAAAAAATCTTTGGCGTTCTTGGCCAATATTCATTACGACTTATACTCATGATCGTATCGCATGTGCGTTTGAAAATCTTAAAAATTCTTATCGTTCCGCGTGAAAACGGTTACGCTTTTTCTTTGACTTCACCCTGATTTACGAGTATTGGTAAATTATGAAAACGTCAAGGATGAAGACAGCCGCGTCTACAAATGTAAATACTGCTGCCGATATCAACATTTCCATATACTGCTTGCTGGGGTAGATAGCATTGTTGTAAATCTGCACGTAGCTTCCTCTAAGCTTTCGCCAGTCGTGAACTATCACACTTCCGGCTACTATGAAAAGGATTGCACCAACGGACGCGAACATTAATGCCTGTAAAAGAAACCAGAAAAAAAAAAAATTAAAACAAGAAAAAAATATAACACCATGATAAATAACCATAAAGAAGACTAAAAATTCTCACGAGGTCTTTACCTAGAGCATAGTTTCAAGCTCGACAGTCGTAGCTTCTCCACGCAATCGCCCAGGTGAGCAACTGGGTCAAGCTAGATCGTACCACGTTCTCGTATATTATGGTGAACGCACATGAAGGTACAAAACCGTATATGCATGCGCCTAGCCATAACCGTTTCAGCTTTATACCACGGGTCAAATTATCAAACAAACTACTGGGACTCAGGGCCTACGGTATAAGGTACTACACTGTACTATGGTTCGTCAAACTCCGTAAGTTTCATATACGTACCTACGTATACGTGGGAATGAAAAATTTCTGAAATATGACCTGAAATGCGTCAGGCTTAGAATCGTGGTCGCGTGTTTACGGCGTTATGTTAGTCTGATCGTAAAACGACAAATCAAACCGAAACCGTAAACTGCAAATTACCATAGTTCTTATAAGTACTGCAGGAATGTGACTGCGATACGTACCCACGCCATCGTATTTAACTAATACACCTTTCATCTTCGCGTAGGCATAAATATTAATTACAATCCATACACTTATATGAAAGTATGTAACGTATAGAATCATCCGATAGAGTGTTGACAATTTTCAGCATACCTAAAACATGCGTAAGGCTAATCGTGTGCTGAAAGAACCGCGTTTCATATACTGTTTGAAATGATGTAACGCCATCCGCACTAAGCCACACCCTTGGTTAACATAAATTTGCTCTTAATTTGTTTAACGGACTGCAATATGTGTGTAGGGTTCTTTGATACCTGTTGTAAATTTACAGATACTATATAGGTGATCGTTCAGTTCCAAATACAATTTTCGAGGATCAATGACACATGTGCAAAACAAGTTTTCTACACCTGTTTAGATATCGCGATTGCCTTATATCTTGCGCATACGCCGGAAGAGCTGTTATGCTAACGTTTACCTTCAATGTTATACCGAGGATTGCGAAATGTCGCCGTGAAGGATAATCAACACATTGCATGATGCGGTCGAAGCCAGTATAAATGACAAACCTGTACTCTTAAGCAGTTGACTGTTGAAGCTAGTGATTGTGTTCATCGGCTACTACTGACTGCTAGGAAAATTATCACTCTCGTTATGCAAACGTAGCGTAAAGTGGTAGTTACCGTTTTCTTCGGCAAACGATCTCCCAGCAAGTATCCTATAATGATGATCATGTTTATCAGTATGTATCCGGCTATGGTGACGTAGACTATTGCGATATCGTCTAGTTTTGCTTGAGGCTTGTTGTAAATTTTCTGAAATGAGTTGAACGGGTCGACGACTAGACCTACCGCAAAAACTGCTAGGATCTGTTGGAATAATTGAAGAACAATGGTTTAGTAGTATTTTTTTTTTTTTTTGTTCCACGTTGGTTAGGTGAAGAAGGAAATTGAGTGACTAGTCAGGGCTCGCTTACCACTTGCAGAACTTTGACACCCAGTGGTATCAACTCTATGGTCGTCTCCTCCTTGGAGTTCTGCAAATCTGGAACAGGGTCCTCAGCCATTCTGACCCTCTGGTGTCTTCCCTTGCGTTCCCCCAGTTTTATCGATTTATCGATTACTCAGGACAAAGGAATTAATCTCAAGAGTGCTCGGACTCTATTCCTTCAAACTTCCGCAATAGTTGCCGTACTTTCACCTACAAAACGCGTATGCAGTAATCAGATATCATCATTCAAGACGACGCCCTACGCCAACGTGCTAGAGTATCGTATACTACATACGACGCTCGATCTATGGTACTAGGATTTCACTTTTCTACGAAACTATATATACACCGTGACGTAGGGCTATAGGCATTCCTTTTTTTACGATATATGCGTATCCAATTTCCTCAGGATATCATAGAAGAACTGTTTCCCATCATACGATCGAACTTCCCACACCCCAAGCTCATTATAATCTTGATCTCATCGATCGAGATTGATACTCATAGAACTATCACACCTTGGACTTGGAAATATTTTTCACGATTTGAATTTCATTGCACGATGTATCAATCATCAACTCACTGAAGAATGACATGTTGAGGGTATTCGAAGTGACACAGAAATTGGAAAAAAACATTATCACTGCAATCCGTGTAAACGACGTACCTTGCGAGACGCACACTGAAGGATCCTTTGAAATTTTGACGGTGGGAAATCCGGAGAACTTTTTTACGTTCTGATAGAGACGATGAGCGAAGAGGGAATGGGCACAAAGTTCTTGGTGACGTCAACCAACCGTGGAATAGAACGTTGAAGGGCCCCGTTACCTTTGCCTAGTATAATATAGTATACGAAACTCAACGGACCACTGAAGGCAAAGCCTACTACCAAGCAGAGCGTGCGTTTTACTACGCGACACACGACCAGACTGTGAACCTAGAACGTCGATCGGTTGCAGAAGGCTGCACAACTTCGACTCAACGACTCCCCGCGACCCTGCGCCAACCAACCAACTACCATACCATACTCACTGCCTCGACTCTGCGCCCAGAACAACGCGCGTTCTCATACCGTGTCGTTCCAAGTGACTTCGTCATTCCTAATTACTAATTACGCTTGAAAAACTTAAGGATATAGGTGTGGCGTTGCACAGGGTTCAATTACCACATCTGTGTCAGGTTCACATGAGTATATACGCGTTTCCTTTTATCAGCGTTTCATAGTCAAAAACCTTTGCCACTCTCATCAGGAAACACTGATATACTGATCAGGCTTCGAATTCCATACGATGAAACAAAAATTGAATCAATGAAGCTAGAGAGCTAGTACCCACTGCATAAAATGTTAACCATCACATACCTACAACACCTGCAGTATAGTAGTCCAGTGAACGCCCGGGCTATACGCACTACTCTGCGGTGTGGAGTAGGTATAGTTATAGGTCTCTTTCAAACACATAACTGTAATGAATGTGCTAGAGTTTATCGGTACCACGATTGAACCATGTGGTTTTGAACGAAGGTTCAACGCCAGTGTGTGTACCGTGAGGCGTAGTACTACTAACCAAAAACACACGAATGGCGTTAACGTGGTGTTAGTATATGTTGTGGCTTTCTAACGGTGAAATACTTTGTGAACGTACGTAGCACGTGGGTTGAAAGTTTCAGGCGTTAGGCGTAAACGTGATTTAATTTTTATCTACGAAATCTGGTAGCTAGGTATGTTCAAATGCTACACACTGTGCCGGAAGAGGATTTCTGTAGCAAGAAAGCGAGATCGGTGTATCGATCAATTGCGTAATCTGGGTTACGTTATGAAAACGGTTTCATAATTTGCGGAGGTGCGGTCGTGTCCGATGGCCAAGGTTACGACGCAGTAAACGCGTATATTGATTTCCATTCTGCATGAAATCTAGTTTTTCCAGAGAGATTGTGTCCCGTACAAATAGACACGAACAACATGCGTGCACCGTGCGCACGTAGTAGGTTACCGAGGGGAATCGATCCACCTGCACGCTCCTTGATTGTATGTATTTACATACATGTACATACATGCAATGTTGTGAAAAACTCATCAGATTCAACCCTTGAGGGATTAGAAATGGCGTCAATCGCCTTACGTTTTGATTTCTAAAAATTGGAGAACATTTTGTATTATCAGTCGAATAGAGAAACGTGTTGCATCTCTGATGGTGAACTTCTCGCAATCAAATATATATTTTGTTCAAGCAGTTGCTTATCACCACGCGTGCAATTAACTGAATCAAAGAGGACTGAACTGATTGAGAAATTAAGCCCGATGCTAGCGTCTGACTAGTGTCTGAAGCTTAAACTGTAGGATCTGGTAGTTAATGAGTTAATTATCGCGGCACAGAATGGCCTTCATACAGTGTAAGAGCTTTACACTGTTTTTCACGAATTAGAAATATTTTTAGAAGGACGTTTGAGGTGAGTCGTGGACAGTCATCCCACGAAAATTAGTATAAGCACAATTCGCATAATTGAGCTCTTCTTACGCAATCGAAAGATTAATTCCTCTTTTATGTATTCAAATATGAAGTTCGCCCCGTTTTTTATTTCCAACTTTTACTTAACCTGTCAAATTTTTTCTGTTTCAATAATACAGAACGTCGAATGTCAAGTTCGAGGATGTCAAGATCGAAGTATCGCTTCTCCTATCGCACACGCGTGGCCTGAAACTTAAATCAAGTCTAGGCTTACCAAGGCCTCGGGTCTTTTTCTATATGCTATGTAAAGAATCGCTCAGGTACTTTTGTCGAAAATTTCTTGCAGCCGCAATTATTTATACATATAAGTGCCTTTTTGGAGTCTCAGGATGCTGGAGATCGTTCGCTAACTCGGGGTCAAGTCGGGTCAGGAAATTACGGCGTGGGTGCTGGTCATCCGGTACCAAGAGCGGTCACGAAGTCAAGTAGATCAATTAGTGCAACTTGACTTAAGGGGCTGCGCCCGCGTCGCCTGGACGGCCCCATACCAGAGAGTGGGATTGTAAAACTTCGACCTAGAAGTTCTGGGCAAAGAAACCAATACCCGTCTTCTCTCTATGCACGCCAATGCAGCTAGTGTCAAACTATACAGCTATGTACCACCAGGACCTTAACTCGTATGCAGGGTATGAAACTAGGTTATTTTTGTCTGTGGTTAACTCTGGTCCACCGTTGCCCCGATTCTTGAATTTCCTAATTAACATGGCGTTAAGTGGCACTTAAAGATGGCTCAGTGACCCAGTGAGATGACTTTGAATTCTGCCTGCGTCATCTGTGTGAATTTTCATTTTGTTCATTTTTTTTTTTTTTTTCTTGAGGTGCATTTCTCAAATATGACTTTTATTTTATTAGGTACACGTATACACATACATGTACATAAATGCATAAATTATTTCATCAGCTCTCAGCCGACCAAACCTTCGGCTAAGTTTTCCGGCGCCCACTGATTCACGTAACGGAAGAAGTCAATCAGGAGTATCACGGCATTGAGTAGGCACGAAATGGCCAGGAACAGTTCCTGCCACCTGCAAAATTGGAAGAAATACGTGAGGCGGAAGCTGGAGGCAGTTTTTGAAAGGATAATATAGACCCTCGAGTAATATGAATTGGCTACGTGCGAAATTATTACCCTATTATTTGTACGTCTTCGATTACGCTGCTGAACCACAATGTCCATTGATACAATTCGAAGATGCCACATGCCAAACTCATGACGCACCCAATTCCGGCGAATACCGTTTCCTATACACAATCATTGCCTGATTTGGGTTCAATGGTTCGTAAATGTGCTGATAGATTGACTCACAATAAATATGTGCGGGTGACCCATGGCTGTCGCAATAATTTCGGATAGATTGATGATTATATAACCGCTGACAAAAGTTGGTATCAGGATCCTTATCCAGTTTGGATAAAGGACGAGCTGTGGCTGGACATAGCTGTAGGAGGCTAGACAACAGAAACACTAGGGCCAAGTCAGGTTGCCCTATCATGCAAAATTTGTGAACAATCCACAATTCAATATGAAGTTGAAGTTCGTAAATTCAACGTGACAGAATTTTTGGATTCATCATGTGTTTGGGACTGGAATGTTGTTAAACTCGTCAATTAGTAAAGGTAGCTGTGTTTTACGAAATTTGCAAAATTATGACTGTATTCTGCTGTTTTTTAACCGTCAAAATCATCAAATCAATTATTTTTCTTTACTACAATCTTCAACTTCATAATTCCAAATTCGATGCAGTTTATCTCACCAGGGAAATGAATTTGCACGAAAGAGTCATTCGGTCGTCAGTTAACCTAAGCACCCATTTCCAATTTTACTTCGAGGATTACATTCGCTCATTTTGAAAAAGTCTATGTGGATTAGATTCCACGAATTTGTGGGTACAATGAAATTGCGATCAGAGGTTTCTCGAGTATTTTAAAACCTACGGTGCGACGAATGGAGGTAATTAACTGATTCATTGACACGTCGTACATCCACGCTGTGAGTCACAATTATACTCGGCTTTGTTTTGGTTTCGAGTCGGCTTGTGGTAGCCGTGCAGAATGCAAAGCTATGATGAATTAGTACCGAGGAAATGTTCAAGCAGTTAATAAGAATCGAGAGAACCTCAAAGAATGGTGGCAAAGGCTCTGGATCTTTTGAAAAATCCAAATTTCGTTCTCAAGATCATCGAGCTTGTAGGTAGTCAGCTCAAAAAGTATTAATTCAATTCTTCGCGAAAATGATAACTGATTTTCGTAGGACTCAAATCTTTACCTGCAGATCTTAGTCCTTGCTGGATTTGTCTTCGTCGTACTTCAGGACGAATTTAGATGGCCGAACAGCGTCACGATGATCCTTTCGATAGATACAGGAACCTATTCGATTATCCTGTCAGTGATTGTACTGGCATATGCAATGGAGCAAGCGCATCAACTGATCGTTAGTTTAAATGAGAAAGAGACTTAACTTCTAACTAATAAAAAATGAATAATTTTGGAACTCTCCTGACTAGGAGTTATCCTTCACGGTCATCGGCGTCTGTTTATTCGCCATCGGCAGTATCCTGGCATTTTGGAGTCAAGGAATAGCTCAGGACAACGATGAGAAGTGGAAGCTAGATTATCATCTAGGAATGGTTTTATCGGGTAACTTTTGATGGATCCATTGATTGAAGTCGAATTGCAAATTCCTTTATTGTTCGTTTATTTTTAGGTACCAGTATCGCGATGGCTATCGATACCTTCTTGAACATTAGGCAGATGAGAAATGACATTGAACGTTAAATTTGACATTGCTAAAATTAGGATCAATTTCATCTCGAAACGAATTATTTTTTATATTCTTCATTTCTTGTGTAAAATACAGTACATATAAAAGGTGTAAGTTTTTCTTCTAACAAAAATAAAAAACGCTGTTCGAAAAACGTGGATGACTCCTGTCATTCATTGTCAGATTGTTTCCGTCTGTTGCGATTTTTTTCTAACGGCATCATCGTCCTCGTCTTCTTCTTCGGCGGAACTATGCGTCTCGATCATGTTCGGTGGTGAATTACAGATTACATCCAGAAGCATTGTGGCAGAACATACTTAAAAATACTGCAACGTCATTCGGGGATTTTTTGCAATCAACATAAAAATACCAAAGTTCTACTATATGGTCATTGCCTGCACTTCGAAATACATACAGTCGGATTGCATGAAAACGCAATGTCGCCAGCAGTGGCCACTGGGTTCACACTAACAAACATCAGATTTATTTCTATTTTTTTTCTCACTCACGGTACATCCAGAATGCCAATAATCCTTCCGATGTGTAATGGTAAGGCTCTTCGCCTTTCACATGTGGTTCTTTAAAAATGAAAATTCTGGCAACCATCAAATTAGCTGCGATGAAATTAAGGGCTGATCCTAAGCTTGTCAAGACAACGCTCTGCTTGGGACAAAACGAAAGATCAAAAATCGGATTGAAGAATTGACATAAGAATATCTGATCATGAATATATTCTGAAGATATTGATATAACTTGAGTTGGAATTATACTTCGCACCACAAAATATCGCGGTTTTTCAGTCAGGTCGATGAATATTAGTAGAACAGATATCAAAACGTAGCCAAACGTGTTCGTGATTAAAAGTGCGAATACTGGCACGTTCCAAACTCTCATTCGCCAATTGCTCACGAAAATAGCTCCCACGGTACACCATGACTGTGGATAAAGAATTCCTATATTTCAACCACCACGAAACCTAATTCCGCGATTATTGTGTACACGTTATTTCTGCTTACGGCTTCTGCTAATTTAAATCCAATTGGACCGGCCTGGACGAGCTCTAGGATAGCCATAATGTCCAATACCACATTTTTGTATATATTTTTAGGCTAGCAAAACTATCTATGGAAGTTATATTCATTTGAATCTCTAATTTCGTGAGTGGTGATCAGAGTGGCTTCGCGATGGACGGTAGACGATGTCGAGAAGGTTATTAAAATCAAGAAATTGAGCTTTATTACTTTGCCAATTAAAGCCAAAACTCCGGAATCGTTAGAGCAGAATGGATAGAAAATTTTTGCGAAACAGTAAGACGTGTATCAAAATAATCGAATGGGTTAGAATTGATTATGATTACTCGTTGCTATTGATCGCTCGAATTTGAATTCACGACGGAAACGCCAAACCGCTGAAACGAACAATTAATTCCTGTTAATTAACACACATGGTGTTGAGTTTCCAAAGTGAAAGATTACGACGCGAAAATGATAGCGTTTTCATCAAAGCTTATACAATTAGATTACATGCTCGGCTTGCATCGTCTTGGCATCTTATCTGGAGATCGATTCTTGGCCACGAGGCAAAGTTATCGCTGCGTTGATCCCGTGTAGCGTTTATCTCGTAATCACTACAGTTTTCATCGTAACTCACGCGAAAAGAAACATCTACGAATTCATCGTACGTATTGAGAATCTGAATTCCATGAAGTGTCGTTCGAAATATCAAGATTTAAAAAAAATTATAACAATTATCATAACTGACATGCTGTTTTTACAGGAAGTTGTATTCGACTTTTTTGGCTTAATACTATCAGCTGTTGGGAGTTACGCCTTACTGACTCAGTATAACGGGACGAATCTTGAAAAGATTTTTTTGGGATTTTCGATTTCAAACACGCTGTTCTTTTCATGGGATTTATTTGTATACTGGGCTGTATACGATCCGGTAATGTGCTGCTGGATCACTTTTACGCCAATTAAGGAATCGATAGTTTACAACAACGATGAGTAGCTACAAAGTGTTCTGCAGAAGTTTTGTACAAATGTGAAAATTAATAACAACCAGCTTACTAGCGATCAATTGAAGTAACATCATTTTCAAATCACGCAAATCTAAACGCACAATCTTTTTCTCCAGTGAATAAAAATTGAGGTTTTTGTATTCAGGTGTGTCAGCTTTATTTATCGATCAAACACACATTGGGGTTCTAATTAGCAATAATACAAAATTCTGTAACAGTATAGGGTATGAGAAATTTGTAGTTTTTTCCTTCGTTTTCTGTTTTTCGTTAAATTTCATCGGATAATTCGTGGTTAGTGGATTAATGCAGAGTGGTGCGTGATTGGAGGATAGTTTTGTAAAAAAGTAGAACATAATTACGTTTCTATAATCGTAACTTGTACTTATATGTTATACATAATATATACTATATACCTAGCCAAATGTATTTCTTAAAAAAAAAAAAAAATATTACGATTCCTAACTTGTACTAAGATTTCGTGTTACATTTCATGATAATAAGTCAGTGGTTGATTCAGGCTATTCCTCATCAATTAATGGTTAAATGATTAAAATTGTCAGTAATCGTCGGTATCATACTGAATATAAAATGAAAATGTCTTCTGAGCTTGGGACAGCTAATGTTCATCCATGTTTTGTTAAATGCAAATATAATTCATGAAAATTTCACACTCGTTTCAATTCATGTAAAAGTTGAATGGAATAAAAATGGTATGAGAAAAGTAGAGAGATTTCCAGTTTACCGTGAAATATTTTTATCAAATTACCTGACTTCCGCGTCTCTATCTTCAAAGTGGGAAAATTAAATATTCAAAACTTGTCCCATCGATGTAGTTGCACATTAAAGATTTTTTTTCCGGTTATTGAAATTGAAACGTGAACATTTTTTCCGATGTAATGAAAATCGAATGTACCAATTCTTACTCTATTGAATAATATTACTATTAGGATAGGATTGGGTAGACTGGATGGGAATGAGGGTGAAGTTCATGGATTACGCAGGTTTTTTGATAACTGAAACGAACGACCATGGTTGTCCAGGATCACTTATCCTCCTTTGCTTAATTAAAGTTTTCGTTCGCGTAGTTGATCACGCTCAAGACGAGATCGAGGAGGTAGGCAGCTCCCGTGATTATACAAAGCGACCCCAGAGCCAGTCCAACCTAATTTAAGTTATGGATCATTATTTGAATCATTTTTCCACTAATTTTTAGTTATTGATCAAATCGGAAATCAATCCTACCTGTCTCTCAGACGAAACCAACAAGTACTTGTTCTCGCTCTGGTATCCGTGCCAATAATGTAAAGCAGTACCTCCAACGGCGATGAACATGAACATTCCAACAAAGTTCATGATCATATCCTGCAAATGAGAAGTTCACATTTGTGCAATGAAACTTACGCCGCAAAATTTCGGGAGCCATCTGGTGATCGAGTATTTGTGATCGTCTGGGTTTTGATTTAGTTGTTACTTTGGTTCTTACTTTAGGAGAGTTTGTACGACATGAAAATATGATGAGGACGAAATAAGACTGCAAAAGAGGAAACTTACCACCAGCGATTTCTTGTGGTCTGTATTGCCAAAGCAGTAGCTGATCATCACGACGAGAGTGTAGATGAAGAAGCCCACAAATATACCTGAAGCAACTATTTCGGCATCAGGGTTCTTCTCTTCGTTCAAATTCCATGTTCCTCCAACACCGAGGAATTCACCCCCATATCCAGTTCTGTACAGGATCAGGATGATCAAGTTGATCACCTGTTATGGATAAAAAGTTCAAGTTCATTCACGCGTTAGTCTTCCATGACTGGAATGATAATAATCCAACCGTTTAACTTGCACTTTTGCAAGTTTCATAACTATTCGAACAAATAATCAACATTTGACAGGTTTGGGTTCAATTCGAATCATTCAATGATTGGATTTTTGTACGATTTAACCGGCAAATAGAGAAAGGCCGGTGTGAAATTATACACACTGTGCGTGTGTGTCATGTGTGACGATATCGCTGTACAAACTGTGCTTATCACTTGCCGATACGGTGGAGCGAATATGATTCATAGTAATGGCTCTTACTTTGTTTTTTTACCGTGGATTTTTCACGTTTACACACAAATAACAAGCCCATTGCCTAAATACGTTTTAAATTAACATTCTTCTGTTGGGTATTTTTGTGCAGATCAAAGCATCGAGACATAATTAACTGCCTAAAATCTTGACTCAATTCCGACATTTTGGTACAAAACAACTATTAGAAAATATACAACTACCTCACTGATCGTACAATGATTAATACCGTTGACTCATACCTAGCAGCTATAAACCATCACATGAAAAACGTCGCGTTATCTCAGATTTCTTGTTACCGAAGGTATCAAACTGATGAGCCATAGGAATGGGTGAAAAAACTAGCACGCAACTTGGGAATTCAGGATAAGATCATGAAATTTCAAATCATCATTACAGAACCACATGGCTTTGATGAATTTTTCCAGAAATGGATTTGGGGTAGGTTTCAGGATAAGTACTCTTCAAGTACCCGAAGAATCGACGAATTTGCTCGGGTGCTCAGCAGTACACAAAAATTGACTAGCAAAATTTGAAGAAAATTTCCTCACCAATTTCAGCACTTTTATAACTATCCCACCAATAGTTTGCACAGACACCATATTTGCCGATTTTTAAACAGACGGCCCCAAGCTAACGAAGAACTGAGAAGATCACTGCGGGGTTGAAATCCAGTTGCAAAAATACCGCGAGACTATCGTAACCGATCTAAAAGGATCACCAAAAGACATCTGCCACTGGTGGTAGTTAGTCTCGACACAAGACCAAGCCCTGTTTATCTAATCTCAGAAAAAGCCAGGGCATAGTCACAATGAAACCGATGATACTAGTGCGCGCAAGCGCGATTACCCCGATGCTCTTATCTCTTATCTTTTCGTAATTCAAATATGTGGGAAAACAGTATACCTGCTTACGTGGCCCACTTTTTCCTTGTTAAAGAAAAAAGTCATCTTTCAATGATCGGGGCTATAATTTCAATCAAATGGGATCCTTTGGCCATTTCGTGGTCCATTTTGACTGTAGCAACTCCAGGGAAATATTGTCTCCTTTTTATATCATATAGCAACCATTTTGAATCCTAGGTCGTTATCACTCGCCGATATGATTCACGCGATTGATCAGATGAGCTAATTCCACTGGTATGTTACCGGCACCTCGTATTTCCTAGAACGAACTTACTACTGCTGGGAGTCAACAAATTCACACAATTATGAATGACGATACTACGTTACAACTCGCCTATCTCGAACCATCCCATCTGCATCTCCCTTGATTATTCACTCTGATTAATTCCGATTGTGTATTGACATCATTCGAGCTAATTACCTGCAGCTAATCATTTCGGAAACTGGGTTCAAGGTCTGTTTTCTGTTTCAGGAACTCGGGCTGGCCATCAACAAGGAACAAATTGAAGAGATGGAGGCCCATCTCGAGGATATAGACTTCAAAGCTGCTGCTGAAGAGGAAAGGAAGACCAGACACGACGTGATGGCCCATGTCCATGTGTTTGGAGATCAATGTCCAAAAGCTGCACCAATCATCCATCTAGGAGCTACCAGCTGCTACGTTGGGGACAACACTGTAAGTTCAGTGTTATAGCCGATGGAAAATGAGGATCTGAAAGAAAGGAATTAGCCAGATCATCATCACGCTTTTTCACGATTTTTGTTTCATATCATAAGGATCTGCTAGTCCTCCGCACCGGTTTTGACATCCTTCTGCCAAAACTTGGAGGTGTTTTGACTCGACTAGCCAAATTTGCCAACGAATATCGGTCCCTGCCCACGTTGGGATTCACTCACCTTCAACCAGCCCAGCTGACAACTGTTGGAAAAAGAGCTAGTCTTTGGCTCCACGATTTACTCCTTGACGAAAGAGCCCTCCGCAGGGCACGAGACGACCTCAGGTTCCGGGGCGTCAAGGGTACAACAGGAACACAGGCATCCTTTTTGCAGCTGTTCAATGGTGAGTCTGTAAACGGCAAGGTGATATTTTTGAAAAGACTGCAAGATGAAGAAAAACATCTGCGAAATCTTTGTGAAGATATGATATGGCACCGAAATGTGTGACTTCAACCCTCTCCATTCTAATGATTAATCAAAATTTCTCTGTCAAAGGCGATGGGGAAAAAGTTAAACAACTCGATCGTATAGTCACTAAAATGGCTGGCTTTGAGAAGTACTATTCCGTTACTGGTCAGACTTACTCAAGAAAAGTTGACGTGGAATGTCTGAATGTGCTTGCTTCGCTAGGAGCCACGGTGCACAAGGTAATGAATTATTGCTCATCAACTGTGATCCATAAAATTAGCCTATTTCAAATTTCAATCATTCGCCAATTTGGGGAACTCGATTTAGACAGACAAAGACTGCACAAACAAAAATAGAAAAAAATCGTTAACTCACCATTTTCCAGATCTGTAGTGACATTCGTCTGCTAGCAAACATGAAAGAAGTCGAGGAGCCTTTCGAGACGACCCAAATAGGGTCTAGTGCAATGCCTTACAAGCGAAATCCCATGCGTTCGGAACGTTGCTGCAGCATTGCTCGTCATCTGATCACTTTGGCAGGCAACGCATTGCAAACTGCTGCTACACAGTGGATGGAAAGGACTTTGGACGACTCTGCAAACCGCAGGATCACCCTCGCTGAAGCCTTCCTTTCCGCGGACGCTGTTCTGATGACTTTGCAAAATATCACCGAAGGATTGGTCGTCTATCCCAAAGTCATTGCTAGACACGTAGCTCAGGAACTACCCTTCATGTCGACGGAAAACGTCATCATGGCTGTTGTCAAGGCTGGCGGAGACAGACAGGCAATTATTGAATAAATTAAATTGAATGATGATCCTTGAATTATCTTTACTGACTTTCATGACGATTGTAAAGTTTTTGAATATTCCTCATGAATTTTGACTCATTTTCTTTTCAATTTTCGCTTCTTTGAATCCTGGAAATGACATTTTATCGAATTTTCAGGTTTGCCACGAGAAAATTCGCGTCCTTTCGCACCAGGCCGGAGCTCAGGTGAAGCAACATGGATTGGACAATGATTTGGTGGAAAGGATCAGAGCGGATCCGTACTTTGCACCGATCCTTGGAGAACTTGATACTCTTTTGGATCCATCGACTTTTGTCGGCAGGGCTCCGGAACAGGTCGTTGAATTCCTCAACGAAGAAGTTTACCCGGTTCTCGAACTCTATGATAATCTCGATCAAGGACCAGTTACTCTGCAGATTTAAATTCACCATATTTCCCGATGAATCTCAATTCTCGAGCATTATGCCAATGAAAGAATAGCAATTTTTATAGAGATCCATCGTCTTCGAGATGCAGTTTTTGGTCTCTTCTTTTTCGGGAAGTTAGGATTATACATTTCATTGCCAATTGTTATAACTATATAGTGCATGCGCTTTTTGCAATTTATTTCACTTCATAGGTGATATATTTTTGTAATATAATCTTGGATACAAGCATTAGTTATTAAGAATATATATATTACATAAACTACGTGTAGTTTCTATAATCGTGTTTTAAAATTGCGTAGAAATACGTTGGTCGAGCTAAATCATCAGGTCACAAGTTTATACAATAATATACAACAATATACAATTGCTGAATAAAATACGTGGAGAATTCATCATCTCACGTTACTTCTAATTAAAAATCGTGAAAATAATAAATCAGAATGCAAATTCGCTCGAGATTGTTAAAAAGAAATAACAATTTAGATAAACAATAGAAAAGATACACTTTACAGAAAAACAGTGAGTAACAATTATTCAATATGAGAAGATATTTCAAAAGTGTTTAAATGGAATACGAGGAATTGAAAGTAAGAGATACATAAGATAAGGTTACAAGAAATAGAATTAATTGCACACCTGGAATCAAGACACGATTTTGAAAACTGAGATGAGAATTTGATTAGGAGTGTAGCTAGGATATTGAAATTTGTTGAAAAATAGAGGAGAAAGGTGAAGGTACAGACGATTTGAAGAAAAAAAAATTTAAGACAAAGATCACATTTTATTATAAAAAAAAAATAGTATAGTATAGAGACAGGTGGAGATTCTAGACACTTACGAAAAGACAGTCAGTATCGTAGGATGATCAAAGACACGATCTAATAAATTGAGGTCTTAATATCCTACGAATAATTAAAAACATAAATCAACAGTAAAGAGGAGTAAAAGTAACAGTAATAGTAAAAGTAAAGTAAGAATAACAGTAACAGTAGTAATAAGTAGTAAAAATAGCAAAAGTACAATAGACGTAATAAGGGCATGACGTTTAGTACAATAATAATCACAGCATTAAGTTTTACGGATTGTGAAAATACCAGTAGAAATATCTATCAGTTGGAAAGAAGAAGAAGAAGAAGAAGAAGGAGGAAATATCCAGTTATAGGCATTAAGATAGGCGAAAAGTTTACATAATAGAAAGAAAGAGAGAGAGACAGGGTAAGAATCAAAAGATCAGGCACAGAGTACAGTAACGAACATATAACAGTGTTTTTCAACTTCTTAACAAGTTACCGAAGGATTAAAAAAAAAAAAGGTGAAGAATAGAGGAAGAAACAGAGGAAAAAAGACAAGAGTGTGAAAAGTTCAGTGATAGACAAGTTTTGAGTAGAATTGAATTTCGTATCCAGAGCACCTTCGGGTACGGGATTCAAAATAAAAGGTTTCATAGTAAGAAGAGAAGAGAGAAAAGGTCAAAATAGGAAAAAAGAAAGAAAAAAGGTCATAGAAAAGAGCGGAGAGAAATAAAAAAGTAGTGAATAGAGAAAAAGGAAAATGGAGAAGATAAATGGTATAGAAAAGTAGAGGTAAAGAGTGGAAAAGAAAATAGAAGAAAGAGGAAATGAAGAGTAAATGGAAATCATTCATAGATAGAAAATTGGAGAATATTATAGAGAAGAGATAGGTTCGGTGATAGATAGATGTTGTCGTTGATTTGTTAAGTTTGATTATTTGGCAAAGATTTACCAAACAGTCAAGCAAAGCCATTGAGACTTGGAGTTCATGAGGATAGGGTATTGATAAAAAAGAGAATCAGTGATAATACTGTTCAGTAGAGATGTGTGGTGCGGTTATAACAAGATTTCGTTTTCACAGCTGTAGTTAGGGTGAAAAATTAACAGCAATCGAGTATAGACGTATAGAGAAGACAAGATAAGAGAAAATAGATAATTCGTAGTTCGAGTTTGAGTTCCTAGAATAGCAAAAGATGAAAGAACACAGTAGTTTAGAAAGAGAATAATCAGAGTCTAGAGATTTGGGGAAGATATAGAAATAGTAGAACGAAAAAATAGATTGAAGAAGAAAATAGATAGACAAGAAAAATGAACAAGTTCATTCAAGACGTGGAAGATAGAGTAAAGAATCAGGTATAGATAAAAGAATTTGAGTAGTATTGAAAATCTCAGCGAAGATGTAACCAAGCGACAGAGAGAAATATTTTTGAAAGGTTTTTTTAGATCAGAAAGTGAGAATAACAGAAGGTAGGTATGTTCGTTAACAACAAGTGAAGTGAAATAGAAATCGGGAGGGAATTAGATAGAAGCTATTCAGTAGAAAATAAATGAAAAATTTTCTGAATAGTTTATTTCATTGGTAAGGTGTTTTAGAAATGGAAATTTCAGGTACAGATAGTAATTCGAAGCCTTAGAGAAAGTAGAATGAGAGCCAAATGGCCATAGAGAAGATAAAGTAAGAAAAAAGGTGTCAGATAAATCAAAAGTACAGGTTTTGAAAAAGAAACCATGAAGATGAAGATGAAGAAACCGTACCAGCATTAGACGGTGTAGAAAATATAGAAAATTGTTCGAGTAAGAGGAAGAAAAAGCCAGAGAAATAGGCGAGAATCAAGAAAAAAGATTTGAAGAGATAGAAGTAGGTATATGTTGAGAAGCGAGTGAGAAAATGCTGTCAAAATCGTAGAAATTTAAAGGTTTTAATTATTGGCAAGATCTGGCAAAATTTTGAGATCGTAATACTGATAGGTAGAGATCAACAGAGTAAAGAACAGATAAATGGGAGACGATAGGATACAGAGACGAAATAAGAATAGGTCAAAGTATAGCGTTTTGCAAGACTATGAAAATAGAGGAAAAACATCAGGGGAAGAAAATAGAGTATAGAGCATCGTCGAGACGAATTTAAGGACATAGACACAGTATTTACGAGAGAAAGAAATAGCAGAGCTAAAAGAAAGCGGAAATTGATAGCAAAGAATGAGAAAAGAGTCAGAGAAATCAGAAAGGAAAATCTTGTTGAATAGTTTCAGGGCAAGAGGTAGAAAGAGAGAAAATCAGGTAAGAAGAACAGAAAAGATAGAAAAATAGATAAAGTATAGAAGTAGACGATAGAGAAAGTCAAGAAAGGATAGAGGAAACGATTCACGGTAATTATAGGTGAAAGATTGGAGAAAAGAGCTGATAGAAAAAGAACAGAGAGAAAAAAAGGTTGGAAATATAGTAAAGTAGGTAATTCATGAAAGAAGAGGAAATAGAAGAAAAAGAAGAAGTAGAGAAAAAGGAAGAGAAAAAGGAAGAGAAAAAGGAAGGAAAACAGACCCTGATAGTGAAATAGCAAGAAATTGAAAGTAGAAGGAATAGAAAAATTACTGTATGAAGTTAAATTGAGACTAGGAAAATATTGCAATTTCTAAACAACAAACGATCTTCGATCACAGTAGAAAATATCAACAGATTGTTAATTAACAATGAATATTTTAGTCGAAATATCGTCAGTATGTAGAAAAATAGTAATTTTACGATCCTTTTCCAAAATTTGTCTATATCATTGTTCGTAGCGTAGCACAGTAGGTAATTACATTTGTTACCAGGAGGGAAAAACTTATCAAAGCAATTAGGAGTTTTTCGTAAAGTTTAAAGGAAGAACGAAGAATGATAGAATAGGTTGAAAAGTGAAAACGAAAGGATAGCTATCACAGTGTAGTTACAGCCGTTTGTAATCGGTAGAAATTAATTAAGTATCGTGTCTCTTGATCCTTACGTATCAAAAATTTTCATTTCATATTAAATTAGGAACTCTATCAAAATTTAATCGGGCAATCATGCGGGGGCAGCTGTTAGCTGAATATTTACAAGGTATAAGGGAAGGTTGTTTAATAACAAAGTAAAATAGC
Organism: Ametastegia equiseti; assembly: GCA_963989295.1. NCBI lineage: Eukaryota > Metazoa > Arthropoda > Insecta > Hymenoptera > Tenthredinidae > Ametastegia > Ametastegia equiseti. The sequence continues at coordinate 8,831,195 of OZ022399.1, forward strand.
GATAGACGAAGTTCAAGGACTTGCGAATTCACGTTCAATTTTTGGTGGGAATGTTTCTAAAGCATACGCAAACGTGCCCAAAAAAAACTTTGAGCACGTTTCTTATTTTTTACTCTCTCGGTATTTGTGGGTATATTAATTATCATCGGTTAGGAATAATTAACTCTTCCATACGAATTCGTACGAATTCTTTTTGAACCAATAAAAAGGTGTTTCTAATTTCTATGTAGAAAACTAAACGATCAAATTCTCAATCAAATTCGACATCTATAGGTAAGTGAATCAAAACCGGCTTCAAACAAACAAACAAATCAAAAACCGGTGTGACAATTACAAATTTTGTTCAAAATTTTCACGTTAGTTTTACAGTCAATTGAAATCCTCAAAAATTTTCCAAAAGGCGAAGTTTTTTTTTTCTCAGTTTTCTTTTGATTGATATCAACAATTAATCTTGACTTATGCTGTTGTTGTTGATAATTTCAGTGACATATTCGTAGCTTTGAATTTGGGTATATTCATCAGTTTCAAGTGAAAAATATTCAATTCACGCAATTCCGGAAACTGAATTGATGCGGACGGTGCTCGGTTGCTAATTTTATGCTCAGATCGTAACAAAACTGGAAGAAAAGAGGTCAAAAGAGAGAAAAAAAAAAAAAAAAATGGAAGACTACTGCAGAAGTAGAAAGTGGAGCCTCCTTATTTTTGTTTTGTTTTGTTTCTTTTTTCATCATTTCTTAGCTATGCGGTGCCCGGTGAAAGTTGTGCCGTCTGAAATTTTGCCAGATTCTACAAAGACAGCGAGCTGGTCACCGGCCTCCATGTCAAGAAGGACGAGGTTCGAGCCTCCGCCAGGTCCAACGCTGACTACTGGGCTCCAAGAATTGGTTGTGCTTTCTTTACGTTTTAACGTAAGCCGCAGATCGGAGCTTCCGTATCCGGCAAAGCTGAATTGATAGAGTCCTGGACAATGCGTGGTGAAGGTTCCAGTAGACGCGATGTATCCCACGCCCTTGTCAACCAAAGTTTCCGACAACACCACCCTAGCATTCTTCAAAAATAGAAAAAAAAAAAAAAAATTCATAAAAACCAAAGAAGGAATGACAGATTAGAAATGAATGACTCGTGAATAAATCAAATCAAATATAAAAGGGAAAAGATCAACAGATCCTGGACGTTTTCTCCTAGACAGTGTGTCTATTGATTCCATAAACCGAATAAGCTCTCTCCTCTTTGAAATTCAAAGGCATTGATCATTTGTCTTTATTCGGCATTGCGTGAGACTCCGAAATTTCTACGATGCCATGTTAGCCAATTGCAGGCTAGTTTGAAATAAGTAATACTTACATTCACGTTTCCATGTGAAGCTGCGAAAGCGACGACACCGGAACAGTCCTCAGCAGTTGCGAGCTTGCGAGCACCGATTGTAGTCGTCCTGGCAGTTGGAGGATCAGGAACAGCGGCGTGGCTCGTTAGGATAATGTTGGTTAAAAGGAGGACTGACCACACCACCCACCTGAAAGAATAAGAATTGCAAAGTTTCTTTAGAAATGAAATTTAGAAAAAAATGCTAATACTATACAGGCTGTCCCAAAACTGACTGCGTAAAATAATAGGGGTAATAGAGGGTGTCGAACTGAATAAAAAATCACGCTAACCGCCAGCTTGAAGGCAACCGAATACACAGCAAGCAGTGATCATCATTCTTATCCTCGTTCTTGTGTTTGGTGAAAATTCAATATCAAGGTGTTTTGTTTGGAAGTTGTAAATTTCAAGCGTTATGTTCCACATCATCAGTCGAGCACTCTTATTAAGGGGGGAAACACATAGAAACGGTCAAAAGTGACGAGAAATTTCGGGATTTTTTTCTGAAGTCAGTACTGCACCAATCGTTTTCAACTTTGGAGGCTATTTTATTTGATATTCGAAGACTTAAAAAACATTTTTTTCAATGGAAAATAATTATTCATCAGCTGACTGCAACCAATTGTTGTTAAACGAATTTTTCCCCGCGACGTCAAATTGCGGCAGCTGTAGTTTTTTTATTTTTCATCCGAAACAAAAATTTCAAAAATCATAAAATTCTGTATGAAAGTACGCTGTCGATAAACCTAAAAAAAGTTAAAAATGTTGAATATCGTAAAAATGGCGGCACTCAGAAAAAAAAGATCGGATTTTCACCGAACATTTTTATGCAAAATGCATTAAAAAAATTTGTTTTCTCGAGATATTGGAGGTTCATCGACGAGGGTTTGCAATGACGTGTCTAAAAAAATTTTGTTGAAGTGAATCGGATGAATAGTTTTTTTCTTATCGCTGCCGCAAATTGCGAAAATGTAGTTTCGAGTAAATCGCGTTTAAAGTTTCGGGCAAAGAAAAATCAAAGTCTGGTACCTTATCGCTGTTTCAAGCTATTTCACTATTCCGGGACCATGAAGCAGACCAAGCATCAGAATACACACATACCCACAGAGAATTGTATACTCGAGGAAAGATCTGCTTCTAGTCAAACAAAGGACGAGTGGGTCTCCCGGCGAGCGGCGTCATACCTGCCCCGCGCGCGGTCGCTCAGTTCTCCGGCCATAACATCGGAAGTATTCATGATATCACAACGAAATTTGCCGAGAATATTCTTAAGATGTTGAACTATCGATTCGTGAATTAAAAAAAAAAAAAACTTTTTTGAAAAAATTTCTATGTGTTTCCCCCCTTAACAAGACTGATAACCACTGGCTTCTGTATACTCGGTTGCCTACATCCTGGCGTTTAACGCAATTTTTTCAGCCGTTCGTATCTCGCGAACGCGACTTCGGAGACCACATGTTCTTTGGGTTGATTTACTCAGCTCGACCCCCTCTATTACCTCTATTATTTTTAGCATTTGGTTCTGGGACACCCTGTAGATAAATTGCTAGAGAAAAATTTAGCGCCGGTCGTTTAGCAGCGTTCAAAGATATTAATTAAGATTCCGATTGTAAGTCGCAACTGGGACTTGGCCGTTTACACTAACTGATACAAAGTTCAACTGGCCAAGCGAAACTTTCACTGCTAGAGGCGATCCAAGTAGCGCTGTATAAGCACGTCAACTCGAACTCACAATCAGCTCAGACCGGACTGGCCAGTATTCGACTTTCAAACTTGCGTTTATGCGGATATTGGAAGTTTTGATATCTTTTTATCAAGGCTGAAGGTTCATTTCTTATAGAATTACTCGCTCCAAACTGAATTGAGGCATTAGATTCCCAGAGAGCTCAACCTGCAATGGCTTGCAAACATTTCAAGATAAACTTCCATCTGAATGGAAGTCAATGATTGATCACATCGATATTAAGAAATGGGGATACGATACGAAAAAAACAATTCCATTTTAGGCGCGGCACGCTTGTACGTGCTGGCCAATACGTTGGAGAAAGTAACGAAGAGTTGCATAATATTTGCTTGTAGATATATGGGTAAAAGTTTGCCTGGGTCCTGGACAAACACTTTCATGGAACAACAAGGTTCAAGTATTACCGTATAATGATACTATACAAATCATTTTTTTCCCATCAAAAACTGAAGCATGCTGATCAAAAAAATTGAAACAAATCAAGGGATGTATCATCAAAGTATCTGCAATTTATTACAGTCATTGCGATACTCGAACTAGTCTCCAGTTAAACAGAACGGAAGTTTTAAATCTGATAATAAGAAAGGTCAAAAGATATAGCAAGAATCGATATAGCTAGGAAGAAGCAGGGTAAACGATGATGTAATAATTTTGCAATTTATATGTATACGGATTGTCAAGTATGTTTAATAGGATCAAGAAGTATCGATTATATCTTTGCAATGCCGTTCTATAAAATAATCGCATTTCATTATCATCATATCATCGTCTTCTTCTTGAAACAAAAAACGAACAACAAAAAAACACTTTCGAATAGAATCGAATTCTACGATGTAATAGATGAAGTTGTTATAGTAAGAAAACGAGACTAATACACTAATACATGGCTGTCAATCACAATTACCCTCAAATCCCCGAGTCTATGGAATACCAGCATTTGCTATGAAGAAGGAAGTGTTGCATACGTATAAAGAGTTCACGCCCTGATAAGTATCCTGCGCAACTAGTCCCGAAGAGAAAAACCACTAAGATCGAAAAAAGAACAGAAAAATCGACAACAATAATAAAAAAAACAAGAAAGGAAAAAAAAAACAACTAAGGTATATCGTTCACGCGCGATCGATCTCGTAAATCAGTAGTATAGGTACTAGTGTCTGACCACTTCTAGTTTACTCTACTTTCTATTCGCTCCGGGGGGAAAGTTTGATATCAGGTTTTGTCCATTGTCAAAGCCTTCAACTGAGTAATAAGAGTTGCTAATTAAAGAATAGTTATAAGCGAGTTTGAAATTAAAAGAGAAAGAGAGACAGAATGAAAGAAAAAAAAAAAAAAAAAAAAAAAAACGAAGAAGGGAAATACGAAGAGTGTTCTTTTCGTACGCAATCGCACAATAAGTTATTCTACTTAAAAACGAACGTGAGATAAATCCTGTCGTAACCCTTTCACTTTCTTTAGTTTCAAGGCGACATAAGAGGCTAAAGAACGGTAAGTGACCCAAACCAACTGTACACTGTGTATTGTAAATCGTGTACATATACGTAATTTCACATGTACAGTATGCTCGTTGTCCAGATTTAAATCAAATCTAAACCACGCTGTATAGACCCAAAGTAGAATATCTAATAAAAAACACAGTTCATTTACTTTCTGACCCTGACTAGTAGTTCCTGGCTTTAAGCTAATACTCCACCGTTAATACTAACGATTGTCCAGTCACATTTACCACGACCATTTGACTTTTACTTCAAAACTTTGGTTCAGTATGATTATATCATTATTCAATATCATTTTGCTCCTGATGACTTTCGCAACGCGAGTATAACACAGCCAATGACTGACCAATATTGTTACGCCATCAATTTAGCAGACTTTACATTACAATATAGGGTGAAATTTTTTACGCCAACGTATCGCGAGTATCGTTATATTTTCGAGCATACAGATTGTGACGTTGCACCAACAATGTGTTTTATGTTTGTGTTTTATTCAATTACAAACACTCCTCCCGAACTACTCCTCCTTTTCATCTCATTATTTGTAGCAATTTGTGACGGGTCTTATCCCGGCCCAACGTCAGGCGCCAATTTGTAGCCGGAATAAGAACCGTCACAAGATTTCACGAGAATGAAAAATGTTACACTATCATCAAAAAAAGATCTAATGATGTTCAGAGTGATAACCGTATGTGTAATTTATTGCATATTATACGGGGCTCTGAGCTGAAAGGATAATTATATCAATCTATCTACATTGCGACAGGTAAACTCAATTAGAGGTGATCGTTCGTTACTTGGAGGACCTTTGACTCCAACAGATAGAGTATATACACAGGCCTACGTCGATAGCCATTACAAGTAGGTATAGCAACAATGACACGTGTATGCAAATCGCTGCTTGAGCTCGAGCAATTTTTCAATTTTTCATCCTATTAACTTTTGTTATGCAACATTACGCAATGCTACGCAGTACCTACGACGTTTCCAGTCAACCATAACAGCCAAGTTCACGTAGGTGGTTTAGAGTGATTATTTTTGCAATAAATTTTCGCTTCGAATATAAACAGTCGAAAAAATTCACGGTTTTTTAAATACAAGCGCGATGCAAATACCGCAATTAAACTACAATCACAAAATGTTGAATATAATTTCGCAAGAAAATCTGATCGGTTTTTAATTTCATTACCGTACCGTACGTATGAGCTCGAGATAAAAATCACTAGATTGTACGATTGCGTTTCGTTGATGTCACGCTTTTTTTGCGACTGTATAAAATATTTTGCAACTTGTGACGTAACGTTCCAGGTCACTGCTACTCCATTATATTCGTAAAGTACCTATCTATGCACGGGAATATCGTATCACTAAAAGAAAAAATTTCAAGCAGCTTGAGATGGACGGAAGTGGGTCGATATGCCGGCAGCAATATTCTGATCGTAACCAGGTAAAGAGGAAATTGTATTTTAACAAAAATAAACAAATAAACAAGTAGGTAAATCATCGGAGATGAATCGATTCGATCGATCCACCGTGATCCAACGATCCGTGCAGCTGAAAGATCGATACGGGTAATTGGAACAAATTTGACTCACTGACACACTTTGCCATATGGCTGCCCATATAACTTTGTCAATATAATTAACTGCAGGATAACACAATTATATTATTCAAAGGTAACTTCCTACTATTCTGATCCTTATCCTTCGTGCTTTTTCGAGCGTGCAGGAAAATCTAATCGCTAATTGTGTTTGTATTCAATGCTGATATATCACGGAGAATTTGCGTGGGGCGATTGTGTCGAGGTGAGGTCAGTTCCGGGATACGACGTAGCAATTAGAATTACGGTTATTGTTATTATCAAAATAAATCGTGGATATATGAGAGTGCCGATTCAGGATCTGATCGTTTACAAAAACAGGCAACGGATCAGAAAGGAATTTGACGAAATTTGACGAATTATTTTCGATCTCTCCTTGGAGCTTGCGGAGTCTGAAGCTCGTTCAAAACCTGTTGTTTCACCAAACCAACAACACGGAAACGATATTTTAAGCGTAACGATCACGGGTCAGTGATGCTTTTCCACGGAAACTGTAAACGAAATTATATAACACGGAGCAAGTGAACCAGGTCGATTTCCTGCCGCCACGATAAGCTTCGGTGAATAATGTATACATATTTCATCGTGATATATGTATATATGCAAGTCACGAATTATTTACCAAAATATCAGTTGGCGTCTTCGCCTATAGCTTATTTTTTTTCATCGAAAGTTTTCGAGGATAACAAGAATTTGATTCACGAGGAGAAAGCTTCCTCTTCTAACGCACGCACAGTTCGCATAACTTGCATTTACAACTCACGCTATATCGTGTCAAATCAAATTTACTATCCAAACGTCATCCCATTTTAATTTTATCCGCATATCTCCTATACTTTTATTCTCTCCTAGTATACTTGATGGTACCAGTATTCAATGTCCATATACATACCTACTTGTGGCTTGAACATATAGATTGTAACTCCAGATTATACCAAGGCCTCTTTCTCTCTCTCTCTCTCTTTCCTCGATAAATTGCACAATGATCAATGATCGGTGGATAAAAATATAAGCCGATTACTTTCTGCTTTTAGTATGTCACCCAATTGCGCCACAACTATTCATATGACCCACTCGATAATCGACTATAGTTTTTCAATCTAAACCGATTGTTATACGGATCGATCCGATCGACACTCAACAAAAATTCATCATTCAATCAATCGAACTATGAATAAGCTCAAATCTATTTAGCAACTATTTCTTTGCAGTTTTCCAAGTTTTCGACTGATAGTTGAAAACGATTTGAGTATCAAAAATTAGTGGTATAGAAACGAAGAAGGTCACTTTTGGTAATTAAAGCTCTTGCTGAGAAAGAGAGAGAGAGAGAGATATAGAAAGATGACTTTTGTAATTTTTACTAATACTTGATGACGATCGGATAAATAAACTCACATGATGTTTAGGAGTGGAGTGGCGGGCAGCTCACAGCTTCAAGTAGTTCCTATATGTCCGGTGGTCCGGCCGCAGTTGCAAAGCCTTGAGAGACCCGAACCTTTATATCAACTCGCTGCGTTCTCCGACTGCCGTTGAGCCACTTGTTACTTGCCTACCCAGTACGCGAGCCCATATTACTTCGCGACTCCCCCTCTCCATTTTACATATATAGGCTATTTGTTACTCGATGATTCGAGGCAAAATCGATTGACCATAAAATCAGTCAAGCTTTAGTGAACTCTTTGCTGCCGCGTGGCAAATTTCATAAAAACATTATAGGCATGATCGAACGATTTCAACCTGAAACCTCAAGAAAGAAAGCTCTTTTCGTTCACCGAATTCTCATATTTAATTCTCAAACTCACATCTATCTCGTTCTATAAGAGAGCTTGCAAAAGCTCTACTTATCCATTACGCAAGTAATCCCGATGCTGTTGGTTTATATAAAGCAGAAGACGTAATGGTGCAGAAGGAAATTCTGACGCAATATGTCTCTTTGGTGGTTTCTGACTTTACTAGAATTCTCGTCTTGGAATTTTAGGTAGAAATTCAGAGAAAAAAAAAACTCGGGTGTCTCTTCCTTATAAAATTATTGTGTATAATTGCAGCTTAGGTATTGAGGCTTTACAGTCATTTCTTGTCCGCGTTTAATTCATGCCCTTATGCCACGCGTATAAAAGCCGATGCAGGCCGAAGGTAGAAATTCTCGACTTGACCCACTGTACTATTTTCTAGCGCACCGTTAGCTCTGATCACCCGTTAAAAAGTCATTGTTTAGTAACAGTCTATTTGGCATCATGGCTAGTGGAGAGAATACCCTTACGCTTCTAAACTGATCCAGTCATGACATTATACAAAAACACGTTTTGCCAAACTTCGGATAACGAAAAATTTTGATCTAGTAATACACAAAATACCTGCCATCATCGATGACTGTTCAATATGAATCGAAAATTAGTAGATTTCCATCGTTGTACTCTCTCGAGTACAAAAAATTCTGCCTTTTTTTTACTGACGGTTCCTATTTCCGTTGAACAGACTTGCAAAAATTGTATCGATGATTAGATTCGCTTTAGAAAAAGAAAGTTTTCTTTCAATACAACAAGAAAAGAGATAGAATAAGAAAGAGAGTGGAAAATCGCTGTTCAATTACGCACAGGAAATTACGGGTACTGAATACTTGATTGATTTTGCAGCCGAGTCGACTTAAATTAGTTTGTTCTTTCCTGAAGGTAAAAAAAAAATTAATTTCGTTGGGCCATTCTATAATTACAAAGCAATTAAATAGTAAATAGGATGTAAGTGGCAGGTATGACATATACAAGGAATTGCGGAAGTTATTTCGTTTGACATATCGTGTATATAATAATATCATAACACGTATTTTGTATTGGGATTTCTGGTCAGTCCACTATAACAACACAGAGAAAGAAATAAACCAGAAAAGGCATCGATGATGGTATCAATAAATGGCGTGTTAAGTAACGATGCAAAAAAAAAAAAAAAAAGAAGAAAAAAATTGCAAAAATTGCGTTCGTTGTGTTCCGGGGCACAAGACTCTCGTCGAGGCGTGATACTTTTACGTAATCCACGAAGTAACAGCAGCACCAGGGCCTTGTCGTATGGATGTAGACTGTCCAATAAAAGCGATAATTAATTTTGCCTGGCAAGCTCCCACGCAAACGGGATCCACTCTCGCTGTACAAGACACCATTTTTTTTTTTCCATACTTCCATATGTATTCTTTTCATCTTCCTTTCTCATTCCTCAGGCGAGGAGGAGAAGAGGCTCAAGTCTTGTAAACTTTGTGGAGAAAGGTTTCAATGAGTATAACGTGAGTAGGTATCACTACAAACCTAATTAGTCACGTTCGATGTGGCTTTTTCTTGCTCCAATTGGCTATATCGCCATATAATCAAAGGATCATGACGGCAAGGAACGAGTCGAGTGAATGGGTCTTTTAAAAGTCCTATAAAGAAAAGCTCGAAAAAAAAAGCTTCGGCTTGATTTCACCTTGACCTGGGCCCGCATTTGGTCTATAAAACGTTTGTGAAATCGATCACATTACACAGTACACTATGAAAAAGCAATCCTTCATTCCCCATCGATCGTTTCAAAAATAAGTAACGACTTGTTCTACACAATATCGATAACTATGGCGAAGGAGAATCGTGAGAGTGGTTGTAGGTACCGAAAATGTACCAGTGGGTCAATGGAACGAGTTCGCTTTCAACGAGTGAGCGCAGCGAAGACCCAATGAAGAACGTCGCTGTAGTGAATCCGATGAATTTTTATATCCGATTCTACTATATGGCTATCCTATCTCGAGGTTCAAGGCCCTTTTCGGTGGAAGTCTCGTGAATTTTTATATTCAACACCGATTCATGTCTTCACCTAAGCTAATAAACTGCAGAGGTCAAAGCTTCCTGCTCATTTCCAGTCATTTGTATTCCAATACTGCGCAGACTGGGCATTGAATTATTTGAAAGTAGTCAGGAACCGAAATGGCCGGCCATTTGTCAGGCACGAAATGCTTTTTCTACTTCAATTTCCTTTGGCATGATTGAAATTTTCGAAAATAGTCAAATCTCGTACTGTAATTCCACTTCGCATAATAATGACAACAGTAATTAATTGAACATGTCGTATTTGCCACGTTTCGTGGGATTTGGACTTTCGTTCGCGTGTCAAATGGGTAAAAATTTTCTCACGATTGAGACGATGAAATCAGCCAAAAGTCCCGTGGTAGATTATGGCGTGGGTGGATTATGGTTGTGAGTATTACAGTTGCCGGTGTATCTTACAGCGGAGATGTTACGAAATTTCATTCGCATTTGCACATCTAATACGACTTTCTTCTGAACGGTAAAAGAAAGATGAGAATCTTCTATCCCCAGCGTGTAGAAAGAGAGGTGGGTAATATTGCGTGGGTGAATTAAAACCAGGTTAATTTCAGCTTACAAACTCGGTAAGCGACTAATTTACCGATCTGCGCGTCAATACAAAAATTTCCTAATTACTCAAACGCGAAAGTAACATCTGTGTGATTTATTCAGCCTCGTCAATACCGACGGGACATAAATCAGAGAATATCAGCTTACGTCTTTGAAATTAATCACGGACATTTGCTCTCGTCTTTCACGCGTGTGTACCTCTCATATAATTATTAGCATCTCGCAATATACGATCCTTTGATTTAATTAATTATCATCGACAGGTTTCGGTAATCATAATCGCTCTTTGCGAAAGTGGAATGACATGGCTGCTCAACCGTATTAAGAAAAAAAAAAAAAAAAAAAAAATACAAGAGAGAGAAGAAAAAAAAAAGTATGGGTTTACAAACTTTTGTACATTCTGACATCGAATTACGTATAGCTGGGTCTGTAATGAAGAGAAAGTACGCGTACGCGTACGGGTGCTTGAAAGATGTGGAATAAGAATTACCACGTATGTACATACATACGAGTGTAAGTTGACTAAAAGTGTCAAGATGATGGCAAAGATATCGTACATTGCCTCTGTTACAAAAGTACTATTTCATGACTCGATTTCGCATTAGTGTAGCCACGTGCAGATTCAGCTGGTTTAGAGTTTACCGCTTTCTGCCAATATTTAATGAAACGTGTCGCCGGTTTTCTTCATCGCGAACAAACGATGCATACCTACTTTTTTGAAATTTTTTGTATACCACTCCTTCTTCTTCTTCTTCTTCTTCAAATATCCTCAACAGACAGTAAGAACTATCGAATGTCACTTGCGGTGAAAGTTTCCAATGATCTGGTGCTATAAGTCATTTCCCGAGTTTTTCATCGAACCAGTTAAAGACCATTTCTATCGTTCGTTGACTGCATCGAATGGTATTGCACATTTATTGACACAGGTTATTCAACCGAGCTCTCTATTGTATTTGCGCTAGAATTTTGCGTCCATATCATTCGATACCTTGCAGCGAAATCCTGAATAAAAAAAAAAATTAAAAAAAGTAACAATTGCGTATGATTTGATCCGCAAAACGTTGTGTTGACACAATCTGAGCCAACTCACGTGTTTCAAACTGTCAAACATCTAGCGCCGTTGAGCAACATTAGTATTTTTTACGCCGAGTGTGAAAAGAGAGAATAGGATAAATTCGTAAACTGCTTCTGGAGAATTGAGGGTAACATTTAGTAACGAGCTTTAATAGTAACAGATCTGATTTGGTTTCAACGTTGCAAATAATTATGTATGGCAAACCTGATTGAGCTTTAAAATCCCATTGAAAAGTTAAGTAGCAATAGATGCAAGCCAGTTGATTTAAATAAAGGATCGTAAGTCGAAACTGACTGACAATAACTGGATGAAATTTGAAAAAATATATCCTTGGACGAGGACAGGGCCTTGAATAATTTATGCGTCGTGATAATTATGTCGGCAAATTGTATCCGCGTTACGTGTTTATAGGATACAATACTATATATTCCATAGTAGGCAAATAATAAAAGGAGATCGAAGCGATAAGCCTTTTCTGTACAAAACACGTCACCTCTATGCGGAATGTCATTTACGATCTATCCTTGCATGGATGACGATTTTATACACGGATTGCAATCAGTGATGGTTCCACAAAAACCGGGTTTCAATTGCCGCATAGCAACTTGGGGTCAAAGATGATCGCGTCATCGGACATTTGTAGAGGTGTCATGCAAAAAGATACGTGTCAACTAAAATCAAAAAGCGAGATTCCAGTTGGATATCTTTTTTTATTCCTATCTATACTTCGGTTTTTTGCATGTTACCGAAATTCGTTTAGACGCGATTTATATCCTTTTGCATTACACCTCCTAATTTGACGATTACAATAGTAAGGTAATTAACTGTACCAGTTACTGACCCTGTCCCAATTATTGACCTTTTTCAATGATTACTGTTTATCCGTGAGCTCTAAAATTATCAAAAAGAAATCAATTCGTATTCTTTGAGTCTCTGGCAACTGATTTGTTTAACAGAAACATTAAGAATTCTCTCATGGATTGAAAATTGAAGAAAATATCATAGGGTCAATAATTGGGTCTCGAAAGGTCAGTAATTGGTACACTTACTTCATATAGCCGTGAAAAAATTAACGGTATAATTTGTAGATGTAGGGAAAGGTATTCACGCAAAGGAAGTAGACGAAATCATTTGAGGAATAATTGGCCGAGGTTACGAGTCTCCAGAGGGCAAAACTGGACAGCTGACCACACCTTTACCTGTCAACTTCATCCGTTCTGTCCGAGTCGTGAACAACGTTGTTCTTATTTGGAGCAAACGAAAGTTAGCTCGGAGCTAGAAGGCGATTGAGTGAGTGAGCTAGTGAGTTGGTTTGATTTGTAACTGGCAAGAATTGTACTGCCGCTTGCTTTGCGGTTGATATTATCGCTTTTTGCAGCTCGAGGTTGACCAGAGGCATTTCAAAAGACGGCTTATGGACTCGCAGGCCTTTAAATTTTTTGGAGAACAAGCTCTTGACTAGATCCATACGAGTGCGTGGGCAGTCACTGAACTTTATTCAATTCGTTTACAAGTGGGCATAAAATCTACTACGGCAATATGTATAGAATGTGGAAATTTGAGATACAGGCAATATCATATCGTTGTGTCGTAATATCAAATTATATAACGCCCCAACAAATTAATACCTGCGGCCTATAGGTGTGCTTGTAAATATGGAGCAGTCTGATATTTTGCACAACGAATAACACCACGTGGATTGAAATGGATATAAAAAAAAATACGAAGTAAAAATTTGAACCACTTTCGACACAGAGTTTGTATAACACCGACGTTGTTGACTGCTTTTTGAATTCGGTTTTTTTTTTATATTTTGCCAATATCATGTCTTGATTAGTCTTTTTCCTTCCATTCTAAGCGAGGACTTTCCTTTTCCAGTCAATCATTCGTGTATTTTTATTTCTCTTAGACGGTATATTTACTTCGTTTATACGCAAGTATGTGTGTCCGCTTCGGTTACAAGTCATTTCAATTTTTTTTATTACACTCGTCAACCTTGTTAGTTGATTGTCTACGAGATCCGGTTGTAATATAAATAAATGCGTTCGTTCGTATCACGTATACGATTCATGAAACATGTCTTGCATTTCGAGTGATATAACGCATGTAGAAAATACACTCTCCAAACAATTTGGGCTGCTCTTCTTTCAGACGTTGAAGAATTTCTATGTCCTCCATATAATTGGTTGACAAACAGGGACTTCATATTTTCTACATATTTTTTTTTTCCAATTTGCCAATTCTGCTTTTATCTATATATACGTTTTAGTCACAACATTATTCAATGCTCAAATCAGACTGGAATCATTTCGCATATACAGTGCGTTCTATTACTGTGCACGCGTTAATCAGAAGCGGTAATTTTTCCTAGCAGGGAAAGTTGCAAGAGTCATACATAGGTTAATTGAAAGTTATAAGTATCATCGTATATCTTTATTCAAATCAAAACTACCAACAAGGAGCAAGTCTTCATTTGTATCGCTCGATCACATCGTTCCGCGCGAAAAAGAATCTTCATACATTCGAAAATGAATTCTTTCGACTTTGATGATTTGAGATTTATTCGAAAATGATTAAAGCCATTATCGAGTAATGATAGTGATTTTGTAATCAGGTCGAGCAGTAGGTCAATCGGGTTTTATTAACTATACGTCTAGCGGTAATGGCATAGTTCAGTAAACTCAAGTTTCCATTTAAAAGACACGTGTCGACGTAGTCATTATGCAGATACTGGTAAGCGACGTATATCACTACTGTGCAATTTTAACACTATAATTCTATTGTAATAAGACACAATTATCTCGAAAGTATGTTTTTAGGTATTCAAGTGATGCCATGCTATGATATACGCACTCGGCAGCTTTCCCTGATCATTCTTTATTCGAACGTTATTTCATTTCTATAGATATTATACCTACCTATAGAATAGGCATGAAAATTTATTGAAATATCAATCGAGGATCTGTTAAAGAAAAGGGACGTGCATTGGTGGGGTAGGAAAACGTTGTGGTTGATTATCAATTAATATCATATTCTTTATTCGATAATTCAGTAACGGTATTGTATAAAGATAACCATATAGAGTAATGGCACGGCAATTATATCAAAAGCGCGATCCGACAATTACAGTCGTATAGAAAAGAATTATTTAACATTATTACTATGAACGTTAACTCTCTCGTTCAACTGCAAAAGTACATAGTATACATCGAGCCTTATTACATAACTTTCGCTTTTCAAGTCTGAAAGACGTTAATTTAACGTTTTCCCTTGTTTGTTATATTACTGAATTTTCTTACCGTCTAATAATTTTAAGCATATATATATCTGTATAAATAAATTATTATCAAAGAGAAACACATAGAGACAGAGAGAGAGAGTGGAAGAGTAAAGAAAAGAACAAAGACATCTGCTTCATAACTTGGCTGTGTAAAATAGCAGTACCTGCAATAATATTATTTAAAAAATAAAAATAAAACAAAAACTCCAAATGGCCGTAGAAAGCTGTATAGCTTAATTGAAAATCAAAAACGAAGTTAATTAACTATATTTTCGACGCATAATCAAACTATCTGCGATTATCGATTCAATTGAACGACCATCAAGCATTAGAAAATTGCACGAGGGAAGAAAAGTTGAATAAAAAAATGTCCGTATTGTGATTAGTGAAGAATAAAAACTGGTTTTCTTACGATTATTTTGACGAACCTTTGACCACCGAATATAAAGCGGGATATACGTACCTAAAGGATTTTTAAGGTTTCGATGCGACTTACATAATGTTTATTTATTATATACAAATTTTGCACCAGATCACTGTAGCGCCGTATCAATAATACATCATTCAATAATTATAAAGACAACGAGGTTTTTTCGTTTGAATTTCATTGCCCTAATATATACAAATTTAGAAGGAACGAACGTTAGACAAAAATATTTACATTAGACGTTTAAGCATAGGTACTTAGATTATGTTTATTGCTTAGTATATTCGCTAAAACGTTCTGCATTTATAATTTTTTCCAATTTGTATTTCTTTTTTTTTTTTCAATTTTTATTTCATTAGCTCCTAGAGCGACAACAGCCTTTGGACCACGATCGCGTTGCGAGCTACTTTCTCCTGCCAAATTGTATATACCTGCTATGTCACTTCGCTGATGAATTCACACTTCAATCTTCATTCCTCTTACCTTAGCAACTAGCCACCAGAGACTAGACCTCGAGACGAATAAATAAATAAAAAAGAAAAGTAGAAAGAAAGAAAGGAAGGAAGATAGTAGCTCGCAACGTTCGATTTCACGCGGGAAGTATCCCCTCAAAATATAATTGCAATTTCAATTTCAATTTGAATTTCGATTTCAATGTAACGTATACATATAACGAGCCGGAGAAAGGTATCTGATATTGCGAATTCGGCCATGGGGTACTAAGCTGATTGAATTTGACTGCATGCTGATTTGCATAATCGAAACTGTGATCGTTTGCCAAATAAATACCCAGTTTGGGATGACTGGCAAGTTTCGGGCCACGAGACGTTGTAGTTTTGAAACTTCTAATGCCAAAAAAATACGAATTTTAGTGTTCAATGGATCGAAACCTGGCTCCAAAAATCGCTGAAATTAGATCTTAGATGATTAGAAAAAATAAACGAACAGCGCAATTGCGTGATGCGCGAATAAACGAACGACCTACTATCGTTAGGTGACGTAGTGAAGATCCTAAACCAGAAGATTGTCGTCTTGGCAAGCGGGTCCCTTGGTGGGCCAGTTACATGCACCAGCGTTATTGTCAAAACTGAGATGAACCGGGCAGTTGAAAACGTGGAGAGTGTATTTTTGCTTCCATTCATCCCAGTGACAGGCGTAGAATTTGTTGCAGACTTTAGGATGACGGAAAAGTCCAGCTCTGGCACAGTCCGCACCACCTTGAAGAGTCTCGTCGACACCGCGAAGACCACCAGGTCCATAACGATCAAAAGCTGCACCAGCACCTCCAATCGCGTTACCATTAGCCCTGGAACTTCCCAAAGACTTACCAGCTTTACGTCCCGAACCTGCAGAACGTCCAACGGGTATATCTCCGCGAACGAATCCAGCTGGTAGATTAACGTACTGAGGATCCAAGTTGTCCGAAGTACCGTAGCCTCCGTTTTCAAATGTGCCACTGATTGGCGATGGAGAAGAGGATACTGGGAGGTAAGCTGTCGAAGGTTTGCCACGAGATTTGAAAACTGTTGGAGCTGGTGTGCTGAGACCAAATACAGCTGATACTGGAGTTCTGAGGGACGAAGAGTACGCGGAAGGAGCCAAAGTCGAGGCTCGACTTGGACCTCTGTAAACTGCTGGAGAACGGTTTGGTTCCTCGTCAGATTCCAAGTCTACGTAAATCTGGGATTCATCGTATTGTGCGAGGTCAATGTCGCCTCTTGATGATTTGACTATTTTGGCTCCAGGGCCGCGAAGGGTTTCGAAGGGATCAGATCTGCAGGTACATTGAGCACCGAGTTTTCCCAATAGAAGAGGGTGCAGGTCGCTCAACTTTACGATTACCTTGCCTTTGCCTCTTCCTGACGATGGTTTTACCGTTGAAACTTCGTACAGAGGTGTCGATCCGTAACCTCCAGTTCTGTAAACCGAAGAACCGATCGCACCGCTAGGAGTGTAGCTTCCAGTACCAGAAGTGTAACCGTTTTGCGAGTTTGTGAGGATTATTGAGTTCGGCGTAGTCGATTGGAAGGTCTTTGATGGGATTGCACTACTTCCGAAAACCTTGTTTCCAAAACCAGCATCTCCAGCGTTATCAGAGACGTAGATGTCAGGCTGTATATTCCCTGTACCACTGTAGTCATAGTTATCAACAAGGGTGGTTATTTTTTCTTTAGGAATATCGACCTTTGTTGGTGAGCCACCGTTACGGTAAGGGTATTTCTGATTGCCAGTGTAACTTGGAGCTGCGGTTGAAGATTCGAATTTTATGCTTGGTTTGGGGTAATTGTAACCTCGAGAACCAGAATCTGGTGCTGCTGTTGACACGAAGTTGTATCCATTTTCGAAGTTGGACTGCTTGTTGAATACTGGTCTAATAGACACGGATGGTCCATCTTGAGACTTGTCACAGTCTGGAGTGATCGTAGGAGTGTATTTGACCTGCGTAAAGAAAAAAAGTCAATTACTAAACATCACTGACCCACAAAAAGTTCTAAAAAAAACTCTTCACCCTATCAGAAATGGATCCAGATCACGTGATCAAATTGAACAGTACTCACTTGCTTCTGGAAAGTAACTTCTGGTTGTTGGTAGACTGTAACTGATGGAGTCACCGTGCTGGGGGAATTGTAAGTCAGTTGTTTTCTTGGTTTTTCATAAGTGTATCCCTCTGCAGTGTTAGGGGCCGGTGTCGAGCCAACGTATTGGTTCTGGAAGGTGATTTCTGGTTGCTGGTAGATCGAAACCGATGGAGTTACCGTACTCGGAGAGTTGTAGGTAAGCTGCTTCCTCGGTTTCTCGTAGGTGTATCCCTCTTCAGTATTTTTCGGAGCTGAAGTTGAGCTAACGAAATTTTTCTGGAATGTAACATCGGGTCGTTGATAGACCGAAACTGAGGGAGTCACAGTGCTCGGAGAGTTGTAGATCAGTTGTTTGCCCGGTTTTTCGTACGTGTATCCCTCTTCAGAATGAGGGGCAACTGTTGAGCTGACGTATTCCTTCTGGAAGGTAACTCCGGGTTGTTCATAGGTGATGTCTAGGTGGCCGGGCGTATGACCGGTACTAGAAACCGGACCAGTCTTGTATCTGCTATCAGAGTAGAAGTATTGGCCAGTGGTAACAGCAATTGGTGCAGCAGTAGATGAAACAACGGTTTTGTATCCAGTATCGAAGACTGGTGCGGCGGTGGACACGGTGATCGGCTGTCTCGCTGCTTCGAAAAGTGTGCTTTTGTATACCTCTGTTGGTCCAGTAGCATAAGCAACTGGTGCCAAAGTTGGAACAACAGAATATTGCTTTTGTTTGATTGGCCTCTGATAAACGGTCGTTTGCTGTACTGCATCACCAGAGCTTTGATGAACAACGGTTTGAGTAGGTCTTCTATACTGATAACCACTCGAGACTGCACTTACGGTTGATCCTCCACTGGGCCTTCTGTAACTGTAGGTGTTGACGACAGCTGGAGTGGCTGTGATCGGTGCAGATGTGACGATTGATGGAGTGTTGTATACTGCCTCGACGTTCAGATACGGGGCAGGTGTCGTTATCGTTAGTGGAACAATGGGTTGATGATAAGTAACATCCAACGGACTCGGTGTCGAGGCTGGACTGCTTCCAGTTTCACCAAACGATACAGTTGGTTTCCTGTAGGTATATCCAGATGATCCTGCCGAAGATTCGTGACCAAGGTTTATCTTTGACGTATCGACGTAGCTCAGGTCAGGAGAGACTGTCGAGGTCACGTATGCCAGGTTGTTAACATCATTTCCGATCGAGGTGGAATATCGCTCTCCAGAGTTCTGCTGTACATAAACGTTGCTACCTGGGGTTGCTGTGGGTCGAGAATATCCAGTGCCACTTACAAAAGAACTACCCCCAACATTTTCTGACCCTGGATAATCAGTCTTGCTCGAGTCGGTTTTCGTGAATCCGTGACTAGTGTAGGAGTTGACTCCAGCCAGGGTACTTCCCAGCACAACACCACCATTATTGTCTATTCGACCACCGGACACTATTGTGTCTGGTAACGAGGCGTAGGTTGACTGAAGATCACTTTCGGTGTATTTACTGGCAGTGTGGCCGTTGTTGAAAGTTATTGTACCACGGCCTCCGTTGCTCTCGTATTCGTTCGTCTTGTATCCTGTCTTCTGACCGGAAATTGAAGCACCGGTACCGGTGGAGGATGTTTTACTTCCAAACCCACTTCCTGTTGACCCTACGTATCCGCCTCCTAATTCTTGCTGAGAATATTCAGCCCCGTTGACTGTTGAACTTCCATGAGCAGAGGAGCCCGCGTTTCCGTAATACGTCGTTGTTCCTGTTACACCAATTCCGTTTCCGGTTGCACCGCTGAAGGCACTTCCTTCATGGATTTGTCCACCGGAATAAGAACCAGACCCGGATGTACCGTGCAGAATGACTTCGGGCGCAGAAGTTCCTGTGAATACGACATTGGGAGCTGCAGTTCCAGTCACGAAAGTTCCAGGCGCGGTATTTCCGTATGTAGTTTGACTAACTCCGTGAATTTCATATCCTGGGCTGCTGGTACTTCCGTAGACAGAACCTGAACCCACATTTCCGGTCACAACAACTCCTGAACCATCACCATGAGATGATACTGAGCCTGAACTATCATATCCGTTTGTATTCGTATTGGAATTGGTTTTACTGGACAAGTAGCTACTCGACGACCCTCCGTTTCCATGATAAGTTGTTGTTCCGGTCGAAACCCCTCCTTTTCCAATATCGCTAACCGTACTAGAGGAACCAGTTCCTACGTCATTTCTTTCTCCCTGATGACCAGCTACAGAGTTGACCAAAGTAGCACCAGATCCGCTGCTTGAAGTGCCGGAAACGTATCCAGAATTGTAATCGCTTCCATGATCGATGAGGACGTTTCCGCTTCCTGTACTTCCAGCGTCGTAGCCTGATCCCGTTGCGAAAGCACCATGATTCGTGTATTCAGCGCCGGTACTAGATCCGCCGTAAGCGATTCCGCTGCCTGTACCTGAGCTCGTGACTGAGTACCCGGGGGTGACGGACTGTACGAGGATTCCAGGAGCAGATGTTCCAGGCTTCTTGAGTCCGAAAACATCCAAACTGTTGAAAGTATTCTTGGTCGTTGAAGTGTAGCCTCGTGATGGGCCTCTGTATACGGTTCCAGTGGCTCCGGTCAGTACACCCGATCCGGAAATGGAACCAGCGTTGATTACGTCCTGCGAGTCCGAAACACGACCTCCTGATGTAACGAATCCAGTGCTTCCCAAATTGGAATAGTCACCTTGAGTTGATCCTGAAGAGTATCCGCTGCCACCGGCTTGGTTTCCAGTATAGTATCCGGAATTTGCGGTATGGTCGGATCCCGTTACTCCCGAAAAAGCATTGTCAGATTCTCCAGTCTGTACGGACACAGTGAGTCCATCCTTTCCGATTGCTCCTTGATTGTTGGCTCCAAAGCCTTGGTAGTTGGTTACGGTACTGCCAGATCCGCTGAAGTCAGCGTTTCCAGCGGTGTTCGCGGAGGAATCGAAACCAGTGTACCCTCCAGCAGCAGCATGTCCATTTCCTGATGAGCCGATAGTGTAGACGGGGGAATCATGTCCCTGTGTTTCTACGACGACTCCAGTATTTCCTAGATTGTTGTATGCAGCAGTAGATGCAGTTTGACCGGAGTATTCGGACTGGATAGATCCACTTCCGGGGGACGTTGGGAATCTTGCACCGAACTCGTAAGTTCCTGAATTACCTGCGTAGCTTGCGGTTGATCCTTGATTCGAGTGGCCAAGACCAGCTGATCCCGATCCGGAATACAATGTGTTAGTTGCGCCGATTCCGCCGTAACTCAAGCCTCCGTTTCCAGACCCGGAACTGCCACCTGAAAAAATTCCATCAGCTCCTGAATAACCTGTCAAATTTCCGGATCCGTTTAATGAAATGGAGATCGGTAGTGACTAGAGAAATTTTACGAAGAACTCACCCTGTCCGTAGATGCCTGCTCCTGATCCCGAATGCGCTCCAAAGGCTGCGCCTGATCCTGAATGACCATCATTTGCCTCGTTATACCTCAGCCTGGAACCTCCTGATCCAGAGTTACCGATTCCACTACCTGCTCCGAAATTTATCGAAGATCCATGGGCTGCTTGACCGAAATTATTGAATTGATTTCCAGCAGCACCTGAGTATTTGATTCCACCAGTACCAGCTCCAGTTTCGGTTTGTCTGGATTCGCTACCTCTGGATCCTGGATACGAAGAGCTGTCAGCACCTGTTTCGTATTGTCCTGATATACCGGCGCCTATACCACTGCCAGAATAACCTCCGAATCCTGCGCCTCCGGCTATCAAGCCTTGGCCAGATCCTGAACCGTGTCCATGTACGCTGACGTATCCTGGTCCTCCGTACTCGGTTCTAGAGTAGCCAGATACTCCGCAGCCTGGTACCAGCCAGGGCCACTCGCACATTAACTTTTCCTCGTCGAAGACCAGCCCGAATGGACAACGGAATTCGTAGGCTGTTAACTGGGTTTCACCTGATCAAATTGAAGGATTTGAATGATTGAATTTTATGGGTTATATTTTTCCTTTCCAAGGTTTTGAGATTAGTCATAAAAGGAGTATCAAAGTTTGGAGATTAAGTTGATTTTTTACCCATATCATAACAGGCGAAGAACCATCTGCAGTTTTGGCGATCTGCGTAGTAACCAGGTTGTTCGGGACACTCGAATCTGGCTCGTGGAACTGGAGCAATTTCGCTACTCCCTGGGCAGGGTGATCCTTCTGTAATAGATCCTGGCCAGACACATACTTCGGTACGTTCGTCAAAAGCCAAACCGGCTGGACAGTCAAATTCGAATACTGAATAGTCGTCGATTCCTTGATTGAACTTGACGCAACGGTAGAACCTGCATCGGCGAACGATATAAAATCCTCGATGAAAAATTTCAAACTTTTCGCGATGTTGTAAAATTAACTCAAAATTAACCTGTTGCAGCTTTTCGGGTGGACGAAATATCCTTGTCTGGTACACATGAATTCCGTCTGAGTATTCTCACGGATCGCATGAATCGCTCCAGCCGTATCGACTACTCGGACGATCCTGAATCCTGATGACCTGACGTGTCTGGATTGAGGGATCTGTTCCTGCTGAGAATCCAAATATATTTTCCATAATGCTCTTTACTTTTTTTTTGGCCAAATCCAAAGATCAAGAACATAATGCTCAAAACAATCTACTCTTTGATGATTTGACTTCAACCAATTAACTACAATTGAACAGTATGATTTGTAGATTCCTGTACCTTGATCCACCACGAACAAATGTTATCTGCTGTCAAATGCTTTGTGGTCTAACTCGATAAAGTAGCTACGATTGTAAGTTGGAACAGACTGGACCAAGTGAAGGTAAACTTGTGGGTAAGAAAGCTGCGGTTTATGTTTATCGAATTACCATTGCTCGGTAAGTTTGTGACGAATGATCAAGCTGTTTGATCGATCGGGTATTTATCACTTTGGTATCAACTTGTAGGAGGAAATGAGTTCGATTTTTACCATACGCCGATGACGATTCAAAAGGTTTTGATAAGTTCGAGTGTTTTGGAGGCATGGTAATCGCAGTCCATAGCCACAGGCCACTTCGAACTTTGCTATGTGATTCTGCCTACTAGCTATTTCGCCTCATTCTTCATACCTACAGGATAATAAAACAATTTATCACAAGCTGCGACTTACTTGGAGGTCGTTCTCTAAGGAAGCCAAGACCGCGCCACGTGTCTTCCTTTTCATATCCGTGAAGGAACGATAAACTTCGTACGTAACTGGCTTTCCACAATCGTTCTCAACGTCATTTTCAACATCGTGAACACCCAGACCAGCCAGTTCACGAAGCAGGACATATTTTCCCTGAAATTATAATTCTAAAATTATTATCTGAAAGAGGAAAAAAACAGGAATTCATGATCCTTTAGCAGATGTACAGTGTACTAGACTACTCGATAGCTTGTAAAGGACTCTGGAATTCTAACCTTTATTCCAACTGAACTCTTGTCCTCGTAGGCGATCCACGTGGAGTCCTTGAATGCGTAAGGGGCTGTAAGGTCCGTGTCTCTCTCAACGGTCCATTCACCCGTGTTCATCATAGAGCAAAGCTATATAAAATATAGAGACAGAGGTGAATAATTAGGAAAGATGATTAATCGGGTGATTAGAGAGCGCACGTGCGCGGATACGGCCGGGCATTGGCCACGCGGTATAGGTGCCTTCAATTCATCTCAATCTTAAGAAAAAAAAATAAATAAATAAAAAAAAATCCACACGCATCGTGCCGGTTAATAACTGTGCCGAGTTCATGGACCATGCCCATAGCTGCATGCCGCCATGCCATGCGGAATTATCCGCCCGCGACATACTTTGCGCGAAAACTTTGCTCACTTAATGCTATTATACCTTACACGTGTAATAGTTGGCCAATCGACTCAAGTTGCAGATGTCTTACTGGGGGTTTAAAAATCATTCGAAAAATTTCAAATACGTTTTAGTCGTTGATCTTTGATTGTAAAATATTTGCGAATACCTCGGAAATGAGGAAAAAAAAAAGACAAAGGATTTCATGATATCGATCAGTTGAATTGACTCGTTATAGCATTACGTCTTTATATAGTCGTTCGTGGTTCATTCATTGACTTTTTACTATCGCAAGTCTGAATTATAACGACGTATTGACACGTTTCCTAAAGCGGTTCAGAATACCTTGCCTATTTTCAGACATTGCTAATTATATTCATTGATCTAATCTCCTGTCAGTGAATCGAACAAAATTTTTTATTCACCGTGTTCGTTCACCGCTATACGATAAACCGGAATCATTCAATTTGCACGGGACGATTACGTTGTTATTTTCAAATTTTCATAACCGTACCTCTTTCTGGCTAATTGGCGTAGGCAGTTCTTCCTTGACGGATGATCCTGGCACAGTTTTTTTATCCTCCTTTAACGTGAATTTGTAGGCACTTGCTGGCAGGGAAATTAACAGCTTTTTCTTAGGGACTCCCATACCGCTGATCAAATCTACTAAACTGTCTGTGTTCAGCATGTCGAAAATGCCCATCAATCGCGAAGGATGGAAAGTTTTAAAGGACTCGGTTTCGTCGACGAGGTAGTGAGTCGACAGGGTGAACAGATCGACGTACCTGAGATATCAAGGAAAAAATTATTTTTCGTCATTTTCGATTTTTTTTCGTTATGATTATCGATAGATAATCTGCATTGAGTCAGAAATATTGGCAAATGAAATCCGAAGAATTAATTAGAGGTAATAAATCATCGTTGAGAATTATTTTTGCCAAAGAAATAACGCCTCCTTTTCGATAGCTTTCATGATGATAATTTCATCTTTCGAAATAGTTTGAATTTGAATTTACGGAGCGAAATGGTAAGCAAGTCTCATCTCTCAATCCTTGAGCCAGATACTTAGCTAGAAACGTAATCTTGGCCATTTTTGTACCACGGAGAATGCAGCATCTCTGCTACATGAGCTGATTTACAATACAGAATCAGGGCAATGTGTGTTGTAAAGGCATTATTGCGATTGCAATTTCTTTTTTACCGAACAAGATTTATTCTCCGCCAATTTTTTGATCCTAATTTCATTGGAGTATATACGTAACTGCGTGGGATCGATATTTAACGTTCTCGATTCTCTCGTTAATTGGCTATTAGTTATAAATTACCACACTTGCGCCAATGCATCGTTTTCGAAATATCATATTGCGTATCTGGCCGTTCTGGATTATATACAATACACATTGAATCAATATTTATGGAACTCACAAAGTCCGATTCTTTCGCAAAATAATAACCGACCAATTCTCACGGAACGAGCCAATCAACCAAAGTAAGTCAAGAAGAGAAGAAAAAAAAAAAAAAAATTGAAAAAAGTAACCAGCATATTTTGCTTCTCGATAATCAAAGATAAAAATCTCATCTCAAGCAAATTAGTCTTCGTTGAAATTTTCGCTGGTCAGTGAAACACGATAAATCTTGGACACGTGGGTTGTGCTCAAGTTTAATGTAATTCTGACTTTGCATGAGGTCCGGATGCCTGAGGCATTCTCACAATTCATCGTCATTCATCGCTCCTCTTACTTTCGATTATATACGATTGCAAGCTGCGTGAAACGAAAATGACAGGCTATTCGAGTAGCAAGTGTTATTCGAGGACTTGTTCTCCTCTAACAAGAATAAGAAAATTTATTCATTCCTCTATCTCTGGCGCTTAATAAGATGGTCGATCGGTATTTGGGATCGAAAATTTCAACATCATAAAACGATTTATTTATTTTGAAGACTCGTCATTTACATTTAATCGCTATTCATTCGGCTTCATATCTTCGAGTAGCTAACTGTAGCCGAAACTCGATCCGTAAGATTAAAGGTCAATCATTATAGACTAGGTATTATTAATATTTAAAAATCCTATAGTATACATATAGAATAATGCGTGGGCTTACTTCGGCAAGGTTTTGAGGTCGTACTGCTTAGCCAATTCCTCAGGCTTCGTTGGTAACGCTAAAAGTATTCTTTTCTCATTCGATTTCCTTATCATTTCGTCCTTAAGACCCTTGACGAAATGAGATAACCGTTCCTTAGACCCAGCGGCCATGTCCAGCTCGACACCATCAACCTGGCAAGAGGAAGAAAAAGCAGAAGAAAAAAAAAGGATAATTTATGGACAGTCCAGTCAGCCAGGTGTTAATTAGTCATTTAGAGGTGTGACATTTAATAATATCCTTTTATGTGCGAAAAAACATACTAATGTTAAACAAATCATGAGTAATAGAACATTTTTTCACCGATTTCCGGCGATGAGATCTTAATGACTTGAAATCGTGTGTTTCAAAAGCTCTGGCATTTCAAGACACGCCTAGAATCCATCGCGGATATAAAGATGAAATTATTTTCCGCACAGATCGGTATAAGGTAATACAAATCGTAATCGTTATAAAAAGTGAAGAAAAAAAAAAGTTATACCGTTACATTCGCGTATAGTTATAAATATAGGTTTGAGTTCCTCAAAGAAAGAAAAAACTGGACCATTCTCCTGCGTCCTCCGGATCGCTGACCGCCTGACTTTCATTTTCATTCCCTCCAGCTCATAATCATACCAGACTCAACTACGTATATCTTCGTATACCGATCTATCCGGCTACCATCTCCGCGGGGTTAACATCGTTTCTTTTGATCGATACTAATCACGATACATGTACTTTCGGTTTTCTGTTTAGCTATATATCTATAGACCGCGCATATATAACATATGTGAGCATTCTTCGTACGTATTAGCTATAGATTTGCCTTAGGCGTGAACCTAAGTAGACTTATAGTATCTTCATAGTGAGTATTTTCTAATATCAAATAGATTCATGTGTATACTCGCAGGATCTCGATTTCATGGAATTTTTTTTTTTCCTTTTTCAACTTCCTCTGAGTTAAGGCATTTGGTTTAGGAATTTCAGATATTTTTTTATTCCTGCGATCTCTTTCTATGTCTCTCTCTCTCTCTCTCTCTCTCTGTCTTTTACTCACCACATTCGCAGAAGTATGGGTCTCTGTATTTTGCGGTTACTAATCGAAGCAACGATGCGAGAAAAAAAAAGGTCGCTGACCGATTCATATATTAAATATATGTATATCTATTTATACTCGTGCAGACTTTCGGAACTGAAATTGATCTACCATTTTCGATCAATTTTTTTTGTTTTTTTTTTTACTCAAATTTTTCGATCATTCGAAATGATCCATTTTCAAAACCGAAGCGATCAAGCATATATAAGAGTTCATATCATCCTTCAGTCAACCTTGTTTGCCTATAATTACCTGAGACAGAATATTGGCAAGACGTCCCGACGCCTCTTGACGCGTCGTCGCGGAAGTCCTCAGCGTACCCTGGGGATCCGTAACGGAAACGACGAACTGAAGAGCGGGATTGGCCTCTTTCAAGGTTTTCTGGAGTTCCTCGACAGCTGTAACATGAATAAAAAAATTATTCTAAAAACAAATACAAAAAAAAAAAAATAAAAAAAATAAAACTAAAAAGAACAAACCTTTCGCTTGTTTGTATAGAAACGAATTGCACGGTTCAAATTATTCATTTGACATTCGCGCAGCTATGTACATACATACATACACTCACGTATGTGAACGTACATACGTTTGATATTTATATATATATATATATATATATATACATGTGTCATTTCGTCACAAATATTATCTCAAGCTGCTTCCGAGTTGCCGGAAAGTGATAAGATATGTCGCTGTCAATTCTTGACGTACTAACAATTTGTTTCCTAAGTATTCTACGAAGAAAAAGCAGAAGAAGAAGAAGAAGAAAAAGAAGAATGAGAAGTAAAATTAGAAGAAGGCGCCAGCTACCCACGTGTGGCTGCAGCATTATGGCTTCAGATGTAAAACAGAAGCGCCTTTGGCGTTTACCAGCCAAGTGCGACTAAGTAGCCGGTAAGAAAATAGAGAAATGAAAATTAACCGGACAAACTAGCTACAACTACTGGACCTTTAGTCAGGTTACTCAAAGAAACGCAGGTGAACCTGTTGCACATGTTTAGAATTATGTATAACAAATATATATCTCTCTTCGCCTTTACGTTTGAATTGCATAATCTTTAGCTATACTCTTCTAAAATTTCACAGCTTCGATTATCAATAATTCCGGTTTTATCGAGAATAGATCGCTTCAGGTTCACACCCAGGTTTTCGAGTTGTTAATTAAAATGTAAATCCTCATAATCAATTGACTTTTATCCCATCGGTAGAGGAATTTCATGCGTGGGTGAATAAAGGTATATAAAAAAGTCTGGCATTCAAATCATCGTGACTATTGTTCGGCATGATTTGTAAGACTTGCCATTGATCATTTTTGCAAGTCTGACTCGTCGTATCTCTCATCTGAAGAAAAATGATAAAAAATACAAAAAAAAAAAAAAAACAACAAAACGACGCAGATACAACAAATTGACGTCGAACATAAATTTCCAACTCGCATCATTAAAAAAATTGAACTAAACCATAAAAAATCATATTTTTCACACTATTGATGACTCACTAACACGCAGTAATGCTACTGCTGCTTCGGGCAAGGACGATTATGGAGAGGTTCAACTCTGGTCAAACGATGCTAAATCTTTTGGACGTGCTTTAATAGCCATTCGATACACCGAGATTCTAATCTGGCAGTTAAACATTCATGGACTCCCGAAAGATTGCTCCTTTAACTTTTTAATGAACATGCTATTACGTCTCACTTAGAAATTTACTATTCAAACTAAATTTATTACAATTATATCTGCCTATCGGATCTTTTTCCAAATATATTTCCAATCGCCTGAAATGAATAGCTATTTTTGATAGACCATAGAAGGAACCAGTCTCTTCTTCAACATCTTCACATGCAGACACTTTCCGATTCTTAAAAAAGAATGATCCAACAACTTAAAAATGTTGTTCTAATTTTTATCCTTCACGATATATCGAATCTATTGGCTCGAACCAAAAATTGCAATATTGGAAAATGACGTTTGGGGTCCGAATGTCTCTAACGAATCATTGAAATCGGGTCATAGACTATATTCGGATCAGTATATGATGGGGGCGAAGAATGTCAGTCACGTCAGTAGTCGCGGGGATCAGTGAATTTGATCGAGTGTCGACGTTTGTTCGTATAATAAAAGACGTTGAATAATGGGCCCCTTTTATCACAGCGATATTTCGTATCTAGGCCCATAAAGGTCCAGGCATGAGCTGACCCAAATCAAGACACATGCGGATTCTGTGGCTCCCGGGGACGAGGTCACGACTTGTATAAGTATGTAGCGAGTACAAGTTGCGAAATTTATATATATCCCACCCACGCAATTGACTGTGACGTATAAAACACGAATTTACACCCGCAATCTCTATGCTGTTCACTCAGTCGCTAATGGCAATTTTTTCGCAAATATTTTTGCAATATTTCGCATATATATTGGAAATGAAGACATTTTTAATTACACATTGCGGAGTGAATGACCGAGATTTTCAGTCCCGAAGTTGAAAAAAAAATAATGCGGAATATCGCGACGATGATGAAGTTTTCAAATTTTGAATTTGAAAAACTTTGATTCTTTGCCATTTTCAAAACCGGAGTATTTTCTGGGCACGCAGAAAAGTTGATCACGTCACATCGGTGCAAAATTGGACGTTGCAGGCCCGAAAGAGAGAACGTTATATGAAATGCTAATTTTCGCAGAGCTTAAAACTCGAGTTGTGTAATTCAGAGCTCTGGGACGGCTTATGGAATAAAATTTATACCCAACGGTTATAAATTCAGGGCAACTTTCAGCTCGGTTAGGTGCAGGATCAAGCCGAATCGATGAAACTTTACGCCCACTCAAAACCTACTTCTCGATAATTCACATACACGTATATATATGCAGCTTCCGCAAAACATATACCTAGCGAGAAAATTATTCGAACTTTGAAATTAACGTCGTGCTAAAGTGTCATCGTCTCAATACATGGTTGAAGGAAATTTCACAGCCGCACATATCTGGAGCAATCAATTGAACAAATTCCAACGTGAAAGTAGATCGTTTTTTCGTATCTAGAGGTGTGTATTTCCATTTCAATTACTTTCATCGAAAGGCATATCATCGAATAGTGTCACTTAAAAGAGTAATCAAAAAGCAAACTACCTCCTACATGGATATGGTATGTGCATGGTTATCTATATACATACGGACAGTGTCTAGCTATATACAATCTCGCAAAGTGAAAACGAAAGCGAGTTTCTGATCTCCAGTCACACCTAAAAATCGGATCCAAATATCAAGATCGATTTGAATATTCATGTTTGCCAATCAACACCGCTTTATTGCTGTATAAATCATATCTATAATTTATACGAACGTTTACAAAATCATCGGTCATTGGATTCACAATCGGATTAATAAATCAACGAAGAAAGAAAAACATTCTTCTTTTTTCTTCTTCTCTGTTTTTTTTTTTTATTTTTTATTTTTTCTATTTCCTTTCAGGCAATTTATAGTAAAACAACTGATCCAATACCCGACAACTCAAGTTGCTGATTAGGTACCTACTATAAAACATGCCTTGCTGTATAACGATTATGGATATGGTATCTTAAACGGGTCCAGAGACGTGAGATAATCCTTGAGACTTGATCTCGATGTTTAACGGTCAAGGGACTCCTAAGCGTCCGTGGGTCTCCATAGTCAATTGATTTATGTGATCATCAGCTGACTGAAGAAATTTACATAAATATCTATTTTGCCAATGTGCCATATCGTATTTGTTTTTTTTTTTTTTTTTGCAATCTAAATGATTTTCTTCAATTCGTGAAACTATGTGTCCATTCAATGGGTGACGATTGAGGATCGTTTTTCATTGTCGTGTGACATTTTGGTAAGATGCGTTTAAGATCCTATCGCGTTTTGATGCTTCAAGACGTTTAAGATTCAGCTTTCGAACACTTCCTTTACCCTCTATACGTATTTCCGAATCGAGACGAGGAATGTCGCAGTATATAAAATATTATACCATCGTTTATGATCAAAGCCAAAAGACCACCCGCAGTATTACGTCATTAGAAAAAAATTTTTTGAACCAAAAAAAAAATGCAATAAATTATTCACACGAGTCAGTCGCTAATTGCGATAATTATTCCTCGATGCGTAATTCGAAATCACGTCTCTCGTATTTATACTTGATTCATGGTAGTCACGATACTGTTTTTTTTTTTTTTTTTTTTTTCTTTAATTTAAAAAATTTAAAAAATTTTTTTTTTTTTTTTTAAATAAACTTTTGTGCCTTTACGCATCAACAGATCTTATATCTATTCATTAATTTAATACGAAAGCAATATTTGTGTCTCTTGAAAGCTTCTGGAAATCGCAAAAAGCTCAATTTTCATCAGATTCTACGTTTGAGATGATTTCCTATCGCTTGAATTTAGGTTATGCAATGGCCTGTTGAATTATGCGTCTTCACAAAAGAACACAAGCATCGGTGGTTCAGTGGTAGAATGCTCGCCTGCCACGCGGGCGGCCCGGGTTCGATTCCCGGCCGATGCAAAGTTTTTTTTTTTTTTAATCATCTAAACGAACATTTATTCACGTGAAATACGAGAGAAACATACCGCGGACATTTGTGCCAAAAAACATCGATTTTTGCCGTTTTTAACACACTAAAGTGACATTTTTCTGCCCTTTTTGTACGATATTTCTACAGTTACATCGATGTATGGGTATTTCACATAAAAATCTTTACACCATAACTGGAAAGTACGTATTTTTTTGTTTGGTCAAATCAATAGTTTAAACAATTTTTTCAATTATTGTAACTGGAATGGAAAGATCGAGATAGATCAATTTTTCGAACTTACCAACAGTCGAAAGATTGTGAAGCTGGTGTCCCTGATGAACGAGTGTTGTGCACTTGCAAATTGCGTCCAGCAATTTGTCGGCATTATTGCTGGCTGTGTAACAAAGAATTTCTTTTCCCGGAGAAGTTCTTTGCCTAGGGCATGCTGAAATGGGTTCAATAAAATTGTGTTAATTTTTTACTGCATAAGAGTAAACCTATATAAATATTTATGTATCTAATCTGAACAAATAAATTGGGACTAGAAACCTTCACAATTTACCGAAGATATTAGGCAGTCACATTATAGGTATAGAGTTTTTCAGTCACTTGCTTATAATAATCAAAAAAAAAATTATCTATAGAAGAATGAATGTAAAAAAAAAAGGCGAAGAGGAAGACAAAGAGTATGTTGTGTATTTTGATAAAGCGATTAATAAAATACCAAAAAAAAAAACGAATACCACAAGACCGTGAGACAGAAATTTATGCAAGGCGTTTGACCCACGAATCTCAATGACTTGATAAAAAAGTGAATTTCATAATAGCCGATTAATATTGTCAGTCTTGAGCGGAAAACATTCCATCGATCATGAAATAAAAAATCATCACGTCATTTACTAGATCCGTACGCAAAGCATGGGTATAGCTATATTATACGTACGTACATGGATATACCTGTATGTACTAAACGTTTGCAAGAGAAGTTGAAATCAGTGCTGAGATCATCGCTGCTATAAAATTCAAGAGCTTCTATAATAGGCGTTTGCACAGCCGCGTAGATTTGTTGTTTAAGGTAAAATAAGTAAAAAAATGAATGAAAAAAAAAAAAAAAAAAAAAAGCTACAAAGAAAAGCTATACGAGACTGACAGAAATCTTGTTGTACGTATACTTGAACCAAACTAATAAGAGCGTTTATTTATTGACCATGACTAACTTCGAAGCTTCCAATTATCGTCAATATTCGCAATTGTATCTGAGAAATTATCGTATTTGAATATTAATACATCCGTGTAAGGTAGAAGTCTTTGAAAAATAATCATTTCATCTGATTTTCGTGCCAGGGCAATTTGTCGAGAACAAAATTTCGAGTGTAATTAATTTGTAAGGTATTTGAGAGAGTTGCGGGATCTGAGCACTAATTGGATCGAGTGCGTTAGGCTGTTACGACTATCATAGTAGCTGGTATATACCCAACACGTGAAACTGTCATGTTTGTTTTTGAAAAAAATCAACCATCGGCAAAACAATTACTGTTTAATTTCAACTGCGGAAGACTTTCACTAGAGTGTAATGTGTGCGATGATAGTTGTTGGCGGTAACGATCGTGTATAAGGCGGGGAAACTGATTGTTAGAATTTGCCCTGAAGCTACTAGCCGGAACCACAAATTGGAGTTCACGATATTATAAAGATGTAATAACAATAAATTAATGACTAGCGTAAGATAACGAAGGAACAAACAGCAATTCATTAAATACAAGACGCTATAACAGTAATTACATCCGACTATCAAATTACCCACCAAAATCCAAAACTGCAAACGCAAAGTTCACGTAATGCAACGAGGAATTGAAACAGGAAATTTTGACCATCAGAATTCAGCGAAAGTGAATATATATTGCAATTGAAACAGAAATCGAATGCAATTGATCTATAAATGTTTCGCGGAATAGATTCAGAGAGAGTGATCAAAATATGAGGCAGGTACACTCATACATATTCGTAGAAAGCGAAATTCACCTGCTTAATAAAGTAAGAGAAAGATAAGAGGAAAAAGAACAGAAAAAAATAAAAATAAAATGCGTAAATTAATAGCACCAGGAAAGTTGTGTGTGTGTGTGTGGGCTGGTTACTTGCCCACACGCTGATTATTCCATTCATATCTCCTTAGTGGTCAATATACAGATATAGAGCAAAAACTCTCGCTTTCTTAGATCCCGGACCAGAAAAGAAGATGAATGACTCAGAATTTTTGCACATGTGACGAGAAGTATGGAGATCATTTCAGATGGACAGGAGCTCGTTTGAAACGTTGCAAAAAAATCTAAGGACCCCAAATGATTGTTTATTTTTTATTTAATTTTTTTCATATCTTATACGTACGTTGCAAACGTCACTGGAGACACGCGGAAGGATCGATTGCAAATTTGAATCGAGTGTCCCAGACAAGATGCCAAAAAAGTCTCATGACCATTGAGCAAATGGAAGAAATTCAACTAGATAGGTACGTACATGGCAATGTCCTTGTGTATCACACATCTGCTCTAGTTGGGATGTTGCAACCGTAACCTTAGCATAAGTAACTATCGTAAAAGATCACTGGATTACTATTAGTCTCGACCTACTAGTAGGTATACGCAGTCAAGTGAGCCACGCACGGTGACGCAGCCGATATACCGACTATAAGCGTGAAATTCAAATTCCATCAATCGCTACCTGTCTATTAATAGCACGTGCTTAGACTGCCTAGACTTCTGATGGTAGGTTTCCCTCAATCAACGAAACTGCAGATATACATATATTCACCAACGAAAATGAAATTTCTAAATTTCTAATCAATGATTTCGAAAATTTTTCTTCAACGATCTATTAACGATCCCTTAACATTTTTTTCATTTATTTATCTTTGAGTGAGGAAAAGTGGAATTAATGAAATGATTCAACTTACTTTTCGCGTATCCAATCGCCAACAACCCCATCAGGGGTAGCAGCGTCGAGAGCCTCATCTTGATCTCACCACTTCCGGCGTATCGGTATGTATCACAACTTGAACTAAGTATTTGACTATAATACTTAGAAAAGCCCTATATACTAAAAGGAATCAGTTCTCTCGAACTTATCCGAGCTTTGATGTACGGAACCAAAATGATCGTTTGACGAAATCGGTTCACCGATCTTTGCTACACCGTGAAGAATCACGAGCCTGAAAATAAACAAAAAAATCCCCCAATTTCCCGATGAAATTAGATCTTCTATATCGTTTTGAAGTAGAATTAAAAAAATTAAAATTTCATGACGATATTCAAGCTATAAGATCGGTCGTCGTTACCGTCAATGACGCCTCGAATTATACTGAATTGGAAATTTTTTTTTTTTTTTCACGCGCTCGTAGATTTGGCGAAGATATTTACCGGGTGACTAAAACCGGCGATAAATCCGAGTTATATGTATTTTCTTGATATATCAGGATATCGGAAGGAATCGTTCCACTGTTCTTCGGCGCACGATTCCGACTGAACCCAAAGCGTCCTGGTACCTCGGTTGTAAACCCTGACGGCCCAGCCCGTACCCAGGTGAAATGTTCGGAGATCGTGGCGCGTGGTCAGGGAGAGACAGGAATGATACACACACACGGGGTATAAAGGTGGGGTAATTTGCCCCAGATCGATTCTCTCCACTCGTTATATTTACACGATCTGTGAAGGCGATCGCTAATATCGATTTTCGCGAATTTACTTCTTATCCAAACTATTCCAATGAATCATCGAAGTCAATTTTTTACTGGCTCACGATAACGATTTCCGATCTTTTGCTGGTGATACAAAACTAGATAAACACTATAAAGAAATATAAATTGTTGTTGTTTTTTTTTTGTTTTTTTTTTTCAAAATGACGCACGTACTGTTTGGTGATTCCAATGCCAGCATGGGCAAGAGAAATAGGCGAGTATACCAGACGGTATATAAGATCCACGCTATTCTCTCGATGTCCAGATTCAAACTGCGGCCAGTTACCGAAGAAATCGTTATGCTATAGTATAAAAGTTTACCCGGCTGTTTAACCGTCCGCTAGTTCTTTACGTTGCAACTGTTTATATCTATGGATGGATCACCGATATGCTAATCACTAATAGCGATCGGCAAGGTCTTCCAGACTCTATGTGCTAGTTCATACCCGCATATACAACAAACTAATACCACAATATTCACAAAGAAACATATGAAGAGTTGTGATAGGTGGATGACACCTAATCCTTGCAGCATTTTCCACGTATATATTACTTATGTACCTGATCTCATTGCACATTAGGCACCTTGTGACATATCGAGGACTGCACCCGTTAATCGGAATTTTTCATTTGAATACAATGCCCTGCACCTAGATTAACGTCGTGGTCTGTAATTGCAATGTGCGACTTTAGTGCATTAATTAAATCGTAAGGAGACTGATGACAGTGTCGATTAGCTACGCTGCAAAAACACGATAACTGAATGTTTAATTTCGTTGCATTTTGTCAGAATATTTTTGAGGAGCGAGAAAAAAAAAGAAAAGAAAAACGGTTTGCGATGACAAATAGTAGGTAGTCGTGGAGTAAAAAAAAAGTTGTTTGCGTCTACACGGTGTGTTACATGGGCATGAATATGTTTTATTGACGTTATAGCCGAAATTATCGAAATTTTATTGACGGAGGATAATAATAAATTTGTGGGTATTGATAAATTTTATTATATTAACGCGATGTATGTATGTACCTGTACACTTTGCTAGAAAATCTTGCTTTAAAAACCTTGAAAACTCATCCTGTAGAACAAGATTCTCATATTCTTTCTCCTCTCTAATCCAATCCGGCGAGCTTTCCCAAGGAGATATGAATGCCTTTCAGTCGATCACTGATTGGAAAATGTTCTGACGTTGCAAGGATTTCCAAAATCGTCATTTTTCCAAAATTTCCATTAGTTAATGATCAATGGCTATCTTGAAACTCGCGATTCTTTCGTGACGATGAGGAAAATAATCGAATCTGGAAGAAAACCTGATTCAGAAGTGATCGAAGGTTCATTTGATCGATTACAATTTTGATAAAAGTAAAGAATGTGAACGTGGAATCAAATCCGATGATGTTCGATGGTGAATCATTGCAAGGTCGTCTATCCGCTTGTAAATGTGAAAGACGAGTTGGTGTTGGTAAAGATCGCGTGAAGAACATGATGTGCGTTCATACGCGTATACATGCATAATGACGACTGTCACAGCACACATTAAAAGAACTTATATACGAATAGAGGAGTGGAGAAGGATGATGCCAGGTTGACTTTACCCGCTGACAATTGCGTCATCGGTAAGAATATTTATTAAATTTGTGCTAAACGTTGAACATTACAAACCAAGCATTAGGACTCGAAGCAGTTGATGAATTTTTAAACTGCATGAAGTTTACAGGTGGAGTCAATTACATGCTCCGGATCCAGGGAGTCGTCGATAATTTATAAACACCATAATGGATTTAATGACCAGCAATTACAGGCGTGTCCAGAGCTCGGATTTTGTTGGAAGACCAAAAGTCGAGCTTTCGGTCTTTATCCTCTGAATACCATCAAAAGGCATCGACATTCTTCTGGTTCCTCTGGTAGATTTTTGTACTCGATTCTCCTCCTCCTTTTTTTTTGTTTGTATTTATTTCTGATTCGATGACGCAAGCCAAAGGCCGATGATTCGATTTCATTTTGAAGATAAATCACTGGATTTAGGAGAATATAAGTTGGGTGAGGTGCTGACATTGACTTTGGAATAAACGGAGCTCGTTAATGGTGTCTTGCTAATTATTTTCACGCCTTATAAATTTCGAATGACACAAGACACGCTGACATTTTGCACCTTAAGGCTAAGCCGCCAGGGATCAATTTGATCTCAGGCAAGTTACTATGTATATCCTTCGAATCCTTTCAACGGCCTTTTTCAACCCTGCAGTGAACTGTCAATTTCTGAGAACGTATTGGCGCAGTTCTTGTTGACGTATCGTTGAAAATGTTGCATTGCCAGTTTGGCAGTAGTAAACACCAGACCAGGTCAGACCAGATCAGTTTGACCCGATTTTTTTAAATTAAAGATCAAACCGATTTCAAATTGATAATCTAATCACTATATATACAGCGTGTTATATACTCGAAGATCTAGCAGCTAGCTGCATGGCGCCAGAAAATTATTCTCAAGAATTCAATTATAACTTACTCAAACCATGAAATATAAATCAATGTAGATAGCCCCGGGCCTCTTTGTGTTGTAATATTGATTTCAATTATCGAAAGAATATTCGCAAGATCGGATTGGAGAGACTCCGAAATATCGTTTAGTTCGATATTAGATATTGCGCAGTAGTTCTAACAAGACTTTCCCTTTCAAGGAACATTTTTGGCATTATTTTCAAACGCTTTTGCAAATACTTTTCCCTTAATTGCGCACTGAGATAGTAATTAATAGCTTCAAAGACATGTACCTACGCGTCTCTATGGGTAGTAAATACTGTGAAATCTGCTCACCTTACTTTAGCTATTATCTAGCAATTATCACCACTTAATACTGCAGCGCGTTCTTCAACTGCAGGAGCTACAGTCTCCGTTACAATTGCGAAAGATATTAATACCTACCGTAATTGTAATTCCATTGCCAACTGG
The DNA here is from genome assembly GCA_963989295.1 of Ametastegia equiseti. Lineage (NCBI taxonomy): Eukaryota > Metazoa > Arthropoda > Insecta > Hymenoptera > Tenthredinidae > Ametastegia > Ametastegia equiseti. The sequence goes on from OZ022399.1 coordinate 8,869,389, forward strand.
AGTAACCCCGATTTTAGCAACTTCGTTAACCGATTCGCAAAACTTTCCATTGTTTAATTCGTACCATTCGATAATGGCAAAATTTACTCCGGTTGCCATTATCGGCGAACTTGAAGCCAAGCCTTCGCGAATCATTCGCCTGTTACGTAACTGCAGCACCAATGACTCTGGTTTAATTTGGAATTAATCCCACACGAAATCGTAGATTTAATTGTAAGCCTATTCTGAAGCTAGACAACCCGGTGAGACTAAAGCTGGTATTTTTTTTTTTTGCGATTTGAATTATGGGCATATTACCAATTCGAAAAATTATCGTTACGTCGAAATCGCGATCTCGATCACTTTCTCCGCGCTAAGGTTTTTCAAAGTCCGAATATCGGTCTGCCGATTTAATTTATCGATCTCGAAGCTGCGATGCATTCGGTTGATCGAGAAATGAAAGACCAAAAATATTAACGAACAACCCATATCGAGCACCAAATTGTGACGAAAGATTTTCACTATTAAAACGTAGCAGATCATCGGGTATTTACACTTCGTTTTTTACAATGCGAATCATTCGATCATTGGAGATTGAGATATCGGCTACTCCTCGAATGATTGATGGAGAACGTCAGTTAGGTTTTTAGATAATTACACTTTTACAACACAGAGGTAATATATCTTTTTTTTTTCTCTTTGATCAAAGGTCAGCTCAATTCTGCGTGATGTAATTTCGAATAGTTGGTCATTTAGTTTAGGAGAGCTCAAGAATCCTGAGAAGTCCTTACAGAGCCCGTGACAGGATGAGTGAAATTATGTAAATATGGGTGTGCACCGACGTATTATTAAACCGGGATTCAGTACAGGTGTTCCTCGTTATACCATCGAAGATAAATCAACTCTCAGTATCGATAAAGAGTAATAATAATTGCCATCCATGATACGAAGCCGTGGAATAATGATTACGCAAACTTTTTACCGATCACCCAATTCATCGTCAATAAATTTTGACAAACTTGACTTTTGGACCGCGACGTTTACGCGCATGCATGCTGCACTTGCACGATTCGTCATTTCAGACGATCATTATATGGCATATTATATGATGTTTGCTAGAGAATATTCAATAAATATTATAAGTCGATTCAATTATTTTTCGACAAGTGAGAAGTGAGCCTCTTGGTTTATAATTATACCTAGAATCAACGTCACCTTCAATTACACGCTACATTGGGTCATTATATTACTACCACCAGCTTTTGCCCAATTCGCATCATCGACTGGTTTTCTTTTAGTTGCTTAATTATTTCAGTGATCAGATACTTTGATACCCAAAAATTATACTCAAAACGAATTAGCTGTGTGTCCTGATCGAAGGTCATTAATTAGTCTAACAAATTTCCATCGAGTTTCTCGTTTATATTTTTTCTCCATCTTTCTCCTTCTCAATATATACATATAACATTGGATAGATCATTTCGTTTGATGAAAAAGTTTTTGCTCGCCTTCGGGTTGGGCAACCCAAGAATCATGAATATGTAAAGAGATCATTATATACCTAAAGATACGGCGACACCTGGATTGGTCCAGATTACAGGAAGCTGTTTATATCATACTACTAGTGCTTTGGATTATGTAATTAAAATTTCGCTATAATAATTGATCCACGTACGTTATATTCCATTAGGTACGCTTTGATTGGTTCCTTTGAAAATTGCCTCTTATAAGTTATATGTTGAGGATAAATTGAATCCGCGAAATCTGTTTCCCAGATCTCGATGATTGTATACGAGATACAGAGGCGAGTCAATTCTGCCGGGCTGTTTCATCTGTAGATATAGTTGATATTACACCAACCTATAAAGTATAACATAACATAACGCTGGCGGCTTTGACCGCGAGTCTCTATAGAGCCTCGAGTCCTTTTAGTGGACTTACGACAATGCAGGAAGAACCCGCGAGTCTTACTTTCGCCAGATCGTTACGTTACGTGGTCCACCGCGCCCTTCTACAGACTTCTGACCTGGTCACTCGTTATATTATTCTCCGTTTCGCGGACGTAGGCGTGACGCACGTTCTAGGATCTCACCGTACTCTGGAGACGAGGAAAAACTCCGTTCGTTTATAAGGTAAAGAGTATCCCAAGCCTTGAGGGGTCCAGCCGATTGCGAAAATTGCAAAGTGATTCATTTCGAGCAGAAAAATTATCCAATTTCGGAACGATCTATTCCAAATTCGTCGAGAAATGAACCAAAACGAATTTGAATTGAAAAACTAGTTCAGTTTTTCAATTTGAATTCTTTTTCTCACTGATTTTTGGATCTATTCAAGAATTTGAATAATATATCCCCGAATTTTTTTTTTTCTGAAAACCTGATACGTTGATCGGCAAAGAATCGGACTTCTGTATAGATTTTGATGATGGACACGATGCCATCTGTAATTACAGGCATCTCGTCGTATTCTTTTGGTAATTCTATAGTAAGGCTATAACCCGATCTGGTAAAAATCAAATGCGAAAAAATTCAGATGAAGAAATAGAAAAAAAATAAAAATCGGTGTTAAGAATCGCGTTAGTATAATATCAGTCCAGGAAGTGTTTCGAATTTCAAATTATCCGAGCCCCCCAACCTTCGAATCTGAAACAACTTGACATTTCGTTTCATCTCTCGCATCTCTTGCGTTGAATTCGGTTCCTCTAAGATTCACAGATGTGTAGCGACAAAACCCAAGGTCGAAATAGATACAGACTAGGAAACAATGAGACAACAATAAGGTAATACGATCTGCAAAATAGATACGTGAAACTGCATTGTGACAGAGTATAGAAGTCGGAACCATTTTATCCACATGTCACATTACGTAATAAGTATTTTCGCGTTATAGCTCTGTGGACTATTATACCCCCTAGGTTTTCCGTCCATTTCACAAAAAGTAGTAACGTCTGGTATTAATTCCGTCGTACAGCTGCAGTGCTTTAAGGGGAACAGTATGTCGCGGTTGTAAAAATGGAACATGGTCCTAAATCAATTTAATTCTTCACCAAAGTTCATTCTACATCATTATAATCATGTCACTAAAATCAGTAGCTGCACGAATTGAGGCACACCGTAGGTCCGATTTCACTTTCTCAGGATCCGAATTGTTCGGAAGACGCGCCGTAATGAATTGAACGAGGGAAATTGAATTGAAAAAATGATCATCGAAGATATGGCCAATTTAAAAAAAATCGAACATTTGTTTTCCACTTATTTGCAAGTAACTCAGCCTAAAAGTTAAATTTACCAACTTCCCTCGTTCAATTTGTGACGGCCTGTATTCCTTCGAATCTTGGTCGTAGATAAGTCGAATCGGACCTACGATGTGTCTGAATTCGTGCAGCAACCGTTTTTAAGTGAGATGATTATGATGATGCAAAATGAACTTTGGTGATGAAACAAACTGATTTTGGAATATGTTTCATTTTTCCAACTGCGACATACTGATCCCCTTTGGGTGCCATGTGACTATGTTTCGAATTCCATTATTACCAATTGTTATCACCTCGAAAACGCGATTCGTAGTTTCTTTCAAACTACACAACCTAATAGAATGAAACTTGGGAGATTAGTGCTTCACTACGGCAGAAAGTGGCCAAGTATTTTACTCTTTGTAAAACACGAATAGAATTCCATTCAAATTAATATTTCTTATGTTAGCTAGGTTAGGTTCAAAGCGACTAGTACCATATCGCCTTAAGTTACTCCGCAAATTGTCGATAAAATTGTTACTGATATGCTACGTAGTGCATTTGTATATTACGACAGTACCTTCGACAAACGGAGGTGGAACTTAATTGGCGCTGACAAATTAGCTCGGTAATATCTCGAGGCTAAGTTCGCAGGCCAAGTACAATTAAACGTGAATAACGTGGAGTTACCACGATTGTACATACGGGGCGGAATAAACAAGGGGGAAAAAATTCAAATGAAATCGCTAACAACGTAGTATAGGCGAAAGGGAAAGATTTGCTTCAGGGGATCCGGTACATGGTACATTGGTACCTATATATACTCTGAGAATTAACGCCTCGAGGTAACAAGCTGCAATTACTCTATACCCTGCGATTGTAAGAAACTGAAAGAATTGGCATATACCTATCTATACGCGTTTTGGGTTAACAGATTGGATTTTATCTCAATGCAGGATAAAGGCCCGTTGTCGTTAGCTGAAGCAATAAATTATTCTATATAACGGTTTGTATTAACGCGTTATACGTGGTTCTCTACAGTCTGGGGCGACAAGTTTGGCAACAGGTTATTTTCACTTTCCAATGTACATACATACGTACATACGTACCCCCCAAAAAAAAACAGGAAAAAAAAAACTAGGTACACAAAAATTTCAATTTACATATATCGCATCGGGATTAATTAGTTCGAATTATTTCATCCACGATATGAACACGATGATTACGATACGTAGGTAGGTATATATACGCGGTAACGAGCGACCGGGCTTTACAAACATCGTAAAAATCTATCAAATCCACGTTTTAACCGGGTCCTTAAAACCTTTACCGATTCAATAATCACCGTTAATGAAATTTAGACACGCAGGTAGCATCAAAATTCAAGAAATACCTTGAAACGCCAATTCGAATAGTCTCGCGTTAATCCTTGGATCGAACTAATTGCGCCCATTCGTGACCTATCGCATTTTTCATAATTCCGAAAAAGAATTCCATTTTTATTTTTTTTTTGTTTGTTTTCTCTTCTTTTAAACACGTGGCAAATTTGAGTACCGCCGTAATTAATGATCGCAATTAATTCAACGACCAGGTGACGTGATCCTTTTGCAATGCCCTACAAATGAAATGACGTGGCTGTCGCAAATTCCACTCAGGTTAAACCCGGAACCGCAAAATGCCCTACCAGTTCAACAATTAGCATCCTTAGCCTCAAGGACCGCAAAACTGGTCCTGGACAGTCTTGACTTTATACACTTTATTGACGCAACTTATTATTTACTATAATAACTAATTATCTACAATCGAGCGATGAGTCAGCCGAAAACTATGACTTGACCCGGGGTTTTAACTGGGGCAAGATTAACTCGTGGAGAATTTCGTCAACAATACTGACCTACCACCGAATGAAGAGAAAGAAAGAAAAAAAAAAAAAAATGAAATAAAAAAATACTACTTAACATCCTATTACACACTTCGAACGTATGATTTCATTTGAGGTAACAATTTGCAACTGGGTTTGGACTCGCGGTTGTAAAATGTGTTACACTTACTTCTGAGCATTGCATCATGTATATTTTTCTGAATGATAAAATGGTATATATAATATACGGTTCACTCGACATCTGCTATACGAAAGATTATCTCGCAGATTGCGAATTGTGAATTTTTTCAACAATTTCTGACACTTGAAATCCAGATTTACGATTGAAGTTAAATACGCTAATGTTCATTTTCGAAATAGCTACTATACCGTATAAGATTCTATTGAACGTGCCCAAGGTTTTTGACTCAAGTACTCTTTTTCTCTTTTTCTCCCTCGTGTAATCCTCGAATTGCATTCAGCCGAAATAATCTATTGCTATAGAGGAGTAAAGGTGAACGAAAAAGTTTTGGTCTCTGGCTAAACGACGAGAATTCTAATTATCTTCTTTATCTTTCTTGGAGCCTTAACCTCGGCAGAGATGAATTCAACCTAACGTAGAAAAAAATAGAAAAAAAAACAAAAAACAAAAACATACTGAAGACAGTCAGGCCTGTGTGCTCCTTCGTGATTGAAAGCCTTAATCTTCTTCAGACCTTGAGGATTTCTTCGCTTTGACAATTTACCGCACGAAATTTAACCATCATCGGCTATTCTTTTTTGGCTAATTTCATTTCAATTCGTACGTAACTTCATATTATACGTCAATTTCCGCTGATAATCAGGATTTGAATAAGCTTTTAGCAATGGCACATTGTCAAGGTCCTTATCAGGCTTAGGGAGTTGCGTAAAGTACGATTTTTTTTGTATTCGTGTTAAGGAATGCTGCAACGCACATTATGCCTTCAATAAAATTTAACGTTACAAAATCGAGGCTTGACAGGCGTTGAGACGAACAAAACTATACGTTATAACAGCCACAGCAACACGTAACGTTTAATGAACCGGTGTCAATATTCGAGCCTGTTAATGATCGATCTTGTAACAGATAGTCACTGATCGATTTGCCATTTGCTTTTTGGTGGCAATTTTTTATTCTCGCTTCCTGATTCATTCTTGGTGGGTTTATTACGTGGGCGTATGACTGCAGACTTGTAAATTTTGTCAAACTATAAAGACGTCAGAACAACAACCAGCACGTCTTTTTAGATAGGACAAAGTGACCATTTGACTGACCACACTCCACACGTATCTTGTTGATATATTGAACCGGTGTGAATTGATAGTATATTGACCATAGTTATGCACAAAGATATATTTAAGTCGCAGACTGCTAGCTGTGTGCAGGCCATTTAGGTGTTTTGGTTGGGACGACACCGTGACCAGGATGTAATAAAATACGTGGTAATTATTTGGGAATTCTTAAGAATTGAGTTGCGTTTCGTAGGAATTATATTCGTGAGAAAAAATCTTGGAGCCTTTGCAAATTTGGTACTGAATTTTGAAATCACGTTAACCCAAAGTTTCGCAACGAAATTTAGTTTGGCGACAGTTACATAATCCCAGAGATTTCGACGGTTGTGTGGTGTGTAGATGGTATCCTGAACGACTTGTACTGCTAGTAAAAAGAAACTCATAAATCAAGCCCCTTTCCACACTAATAAAATCGGCGATCGTTGTTCGGTGACAGTTCCAAGCCCTGGGAGATCGACGTCGCGTTATCCACAACTGGAATTTATACCTACGTCCAAAATACGTACACGTACACCTGGGACACACCCAATTAAAAGGAGCAGTATGTCGTGGTTGGAAAAATTAAACATAGTCCAAAATCAATTTCTATCATCACCAAAGTTCATTTTGCATCATTATATAATCATCTCACTTGAAAACGGTTGCTGCACGAATTCAGGCACACCGTAGGTCCGATTCGACTTATCGATGACCAAGATTCAGAGGAATACAGGCAGTCACAAATTGAACGAGGGAAATTGGAAAATTTAATTTTTAGGCTAAGTTATTTGCAAATAAGTGGAAAAAAAATGTTCGATTTTCGGAAAATTGGCCATATCTTCTATGATAATTTTTTCAATTCAATTTCCCTCGTTCAATTTAAGACAGCGGGTCTTCCGGACAATTCAGATCCTGAGAAAGTGAAATCGGACCTACGGTGTGTCTCGATTCGTGCAGCGACTGATTTTTAGTGACATGATTATAATGATGTGAAATGAACTTTGGCGAAGAAATAAATTGATTTTGGACCACGTTACATTTTTACAACCGCGACATACTGCTCCCCTTAATCCTGCAATACTGGAGTGTAGAGAAAAAGCCCGTGGAGGTAAAATTCTTTTGCCAAATGGTCGACCGTTTTGTAATAAGAAATTAAAGCCTATGGCTTCCATCGCTGGAGATGCATTTCAATACAAATGATTCTTTCAACGGAATAAAAAAATCTCTTTTGAACATCCAAAGACAGATACGTTTTCGACGAAAGGAAGTTTGTTTGAAAGTGGAGGGATGGAAGACACGAAAAATCGATCAGCGTGACCAGGTAGCAGACAGAGCGAAACAAGACCGGTCCCATAAGAAATTTTAAGTACCTAATTTGCATACGGGCTTCCATTACACCGCGATAACAGGTACTTTCGGTTACAGGTCGGACTCAAATTAGCGAACCGAAAAGTTGCGCAATTCCCTTGTAGAACTTGCTTGAACGAAAAGATCGACGTGTTTGAGTCTCTTCTTAATCTTCGGAGGCAAAAATGAATGGGAACTCGTACAAAGATCTTGAAAATTTTTGAAGATTTTGCGGACATCTCTTCACCAATTTCGATGATATTTTCAAAATTTGGTATGCTCTTGATTTCAGGATATTTTCGACGTGTCAAGAGGTCTTGGCGATTGCGGGTTGGTTTATTCAGGTGTGAGGCGCCTCCGTGGCGGTGAGTAAAGTTCTTGTCCAAGTTACGCCATAGGAAAGATACAGATTCGGTTGCGAGATGATGGTGTCGACCACCGTCTGGGCCACGATGCCCTACGGGGTTTTTTCGCCGGTCGAAGAAACCCAAGTCAATGTTCACCGGTTGAATACCAGGCCATGGGCTTTACAGACGGAGATTATTGTCCTGGAATTGATATAAATCGCGTGGGTACAAAAATACGTACCTACCTTATAATATACGCGTATATATATGGGGACAAAATCGTGAATTTCTTCATAGACTCACTTAGAAAACTATAAAAAAAAAACTTGACTGGTGTGATCAGGCCGAGATTAATCGTCATCTAGTTATTCTAAAAGTCTGTCCAAACCATAACTGAAATTTTCAACTCGCAAACTCTCTCTCCGTCTATCCGCGTTGGCGGTTTTCAGTATGGATCTGATCTTTGAGCGATATTATGTTATACCTGCAACACACGGCAACAAATCCTTATTTTCACTTTCAATTTGCGACAAAAATAGGCGTCTTGTAACTCGCCCAAGGTGGTTTAAATCTCATAAACTATTAATATGTATCGGACACTTTGAGCGATTAGCATAAGACATAAGAAATACTGACTTTAGACCATAACGATTTGCTGTGAAATTTCAAACGCGCTTAAATCCGACAGACTGGTTCTTTACGAAATATCAAAGGCTTCGGGAAAGATCATGAAAAATTCTTGGACCCAGTACAAAAGTCTGAAATATTTTGGTTACCATTTCTATGACAAGAATTTTTTCACAACTGTAAAGCTTGTTTCGTTATATCTACGTAACAGTATACGTTTGGGTGAGAATTAATCGTGAACACGACTGGTGGTACGCCTAATAAGCCCAGGACCGAAAAAAGAAATGCAAATCAAACAACGAGTCTTGATCTGATTCAAAAAGAATCTAGACGTGAAAGAAAGTGGTCGCTAAGTCCGTTCAATCAACACATTCGACATACTCGATCTTTATCTAGTTCAGAGATTGGAAACGAATTGTGTGTCTTTATAGTCCCTGCAGACTCACGCAGGTAAATAATTAATCTCGAGATCTACCATAACGAAGTGTAGGTACATGTCATAATTGACGTATCATATTTTGCGATCCGATCATCCGCGAATCTTTGACATCAGAATGAAAAAAAAAAAGAAGGATATTGTGCGAAATATCAGCTTCTTCATTATTCAAGAATCTTATTTTCTCGTTCGCTTCCAACTCATTCATTTTTGCAATATATATATATATATATCTCATGCAAATTTTTATTTCCAGAAATCCGCGTCTCTGCGTATAAAGACTGCAATGCGCTCTTCTAGCTTCTGCGATGTGCAATCTGCGTTGAGCAATTTGGTTCCATTAGTTTTTTTCTGCAGATGCTGCAGATGGTCATAACGAATTGACACACTGCAGTATATCCATGCAGGTATATAATACACGACGTTTAAGTTATGTGTATACCGGCGGCAATGAAAGCAAGGAATATCAACGTATACCTTTCCTCAGGCACGTAACCTGTTACGCACATATAGGACTGCAGGTATATTTGTAAATACATGTATAGGTTTATACCGTCTGTGTGAATCTACCTGGACCTCGAAGAAGGTGCAGTAACCGTTTATGCCACATGATATGGATACAGGTCCGTGTGAATAACACGTGGAAGGAAACATAACATTATATGTCTATACTACAAACATGCACGCAGGTGTATAGGACAATGGCTATAGAGAGAAAAAAAATAAATAAAATAAAAAATAAGGAGACAGCTCCTGGCGCAGGATATTGGCGAGTCTGAAACGCGATACGCTTTCTCTAGCTCTGAGAATAATAACTAACACTATAGACGCTCTTCGAACTGTGAAAATATGGAATTTCATATCGGAGATAAACCCCAGATTATAAAAATGCAAATATCCTCATATGCCTACAATTGTCTTAGGCTTCCGGCCGCTCAGCTCGTCAGATCGAAAGCTTCCGCTAACGATTCATTAATGCATGAGGTTTTAATGAATACCGTTATGCGAATATACCCACGTTCATCAGACGAAAAATTTCTATGAAATATCAAAAAAAGTAAGAGGATCACGAATTGGCTGACATATAAGCATAGTGAGAACTTAGTTGACTCGTACTAGTCGTTCTAATGAATTCACTAATCACACAAACTTATAAATGTGACATAAGAGCACGAGCCTTGCAGGATCAACTTTTTATTCAATTGCTCACGGTCTGTCGCGAATCAAATCGCTTATTCCATATCTATGGAGTGTCATGTCGATTTGCGATATGCAATAACCGGACCAATGTCTAAAAACAATCAACCAAACAGTAAGTAATTAGTTCAAGGTCGCAGCCTTGCCTCAGATTTGCATATGAGAAGTCCTATGTTACAGCAGCTCAGACATTTTTCGGTCCAATTCTTCCCAATGATTTGTTAGCTCATTTTTTTTTTTTTTTTTTTTTTTTTCTTCAGGCATACTTACCACTTACCATATGTCACCTTAACTCCAGACCTATTCGAAAAATCAGTCATAAGATTTACTGATTTAGTCATACTTGAAATTTTTGCACTTTGCGAATAAATTTGGTACAAGGCGGACTATGAAGTGTGTTTCTACTCGCAGGTATGTAAAGATGTATGTGTCAGCAATACCTTATACGTATCACAAAGCAAACTCGTAATTACTAGGCCAGTTGGCAAAGCGAAATTAATTATCGAGTTAAGACTATTACGCTTTGAATTTACTTGCCTTGTTTGGTATCAGGTTTAATTTAGAAGATTGAGGTAGCCGGATGATGACTAATAAGTATAGGAGGATATTGGAATTCGGATATTTTAAACGCGCTTGAAACTAGTTGGCCTTTTCGATTTCGTTGAAGTTATAAAATAGTATAAAATCCTGAAAAGAAGAAGAAGAAGAAGAAGAAGAAAAATCGAACAGATTAATCTGTAGATGAGTTCATCGCTACCAATATAGAATTTAATACTTCCAGTTCTCGCGATTATTGGCTCGGTTATAATTAAATTCCAAAACGTTTGTACAAATCAATCGGGCTTAGAGCTCGTGTGATCTAACGTTCGGGATAATTAGCCTCTCTTCGTAATTGAATTCTTCTTTCCTACTTGCCTCTTTTTTTTTCTTCGGCATTTAATTATTTCGCGTGATCGTTAGCTCCGGGTTATCATTCCTTTACTCTAACGATGCGAACCTCGCATATCTAGGAATGCAAAAATTACGAAATTTAAACGTCAGAGATCCAGTAACGCACGATGATGCGATATAGAATTTAAAAGTTAAGGTCATGCCCCAGGCCCAGTCTGCAGATGGCTACTAATTAATAGCTAAAATAAAATACCGGCAACGAAGGTCGGCGATTTCTTGTTGGAATTCGCTTAATCGCGCCGAAATATAACCGCGTTGCGAAATAAAGATGGTATCAAAGATCGTACGGTCACTGACCCATGCAGATTATTTCTCTAGATCAGAAAACCCTTGCACAATATACCAAGGTGTCCAAAAAATCATTGACCTTATGATGAATCAAGCGACATCGTAGGAATCGAGAAAGTCTCATCAGCCTTTTTTCAAGTTCAAGTCATCATCAGTCTCAGTCTTATCACTATGTCAAAATTTTCACGTTGAAACGTTCAAGTTCAAACGAAATATCCAAACTGTGATTTGGAGTACATAGTGTAACCGTGCAATGCGTAACCATGCACTATGTCTCACATGTTCAGGTAAAACGGTGAACAGGTAATTGCATCATTGAGTAGCTATTGCCGGTTATAAGAAATGGGCGAACGTCACGGCCACGGCTTATAATGTTAGCCAAGATCCGTCACAGTCCATAGGCCACCACTGTCATTGCCTGATGGTTTTTCGCTTAACCCTTTGCGTGCATGCAGCTACATTCCGGAAGAGAAAGGTTAAGGCTTTTCGTGCTCGAGTAAGCACAGCAGAAAATAAACGTGTTCATGTCAAATGGCTAACTAGTGACTAGTCTACCCCCGCATCTATTTGTTGTTCAACATCGGGTCCATTGACTCCAGACTGTTTGAATCGTTTCACATCTTAACCCACGTACGCTGCATGCATATGCATAATTTTAGCAACGCATTCATATGAGTACCTAACTCCTTTCGAACTGGTAGAGATTTGGACCAAATTTTCTCCGCTTGATACAGAGATCATAGCAGGTCTTGAATTCTTGATCAGAGATCTACAGTGATGTATTGGCAAATGATGGGTAGTCTCATTTCTCCTGATTGGCAGTACCAGCAGTAATTTTTTCTTCAAGCTCACTCGTAGCAGGTATACCTTGTCTAAGTTTTATGGGTTTTGTTTAATTACGACTGAATTGCAGAAAATGGGGTCATTGCATTTTCCCACGGATTACATAAATTTCATAGACATAAATTGTGCTCGGCATTATATGCATTGGGGCATTCGAATGGATATGAAGTCAGTGGCAATGCTGGTATTCGTGACACTAACAATCATTTGAGGTAATTTCAATATACTCTGAAGTACTTGATCGAGTGATTTTGCGTGAAGGCTGACTTTCAATCTGAAGATTTTAATGGTGATGAATTTCCGGGTTAAAGTTCAAGGAAAAGTCAAAAGTGAACACTTCGTTCACTGCGATCGCCTCCTACACACTATGTGTACAAACTGTATACACGAGCATCAACCTGTAATTATATTTCTCAACCATACTTGTACGTATATATTATATGTATATATGCGTTAGTAGATCTCATCAATCACGTCGATTGCTCTGACGTGACCTCTGCTCGTTTGAAAAATGTCGATTTTACATGATACCAGGGACACAGTAGTGAGTGAATCGTTCATTTAATCGCAAAATTATGTTATACTATTATCTTATTTTACGTCCTATTGCGATTTTATTTCAACGAGTAGTTGTGGATACAGATTGATATTTGTCTTTTAATATTTCCGGATCGATTGTTCGCAACGTACGTTCCACTTTCGATCAGTTCACCCCCATACACATTGCCTTGTCGATGTAATATTTCAATACAAATCGGTGGACATTTTCCTGTACTCGGAATTACCGTCGAATCTAGGTTAACGTATTGCTTGCGTCGGTGTTACCCTAAGGGCTGGAAAATACCGGTATCTCCATTTGCATGAATTAATCTAATGGCAATAGACAATAATTAAATGTTGAAGGTTCGATCGGTGATCGGGGACATTAAGTATAGGTGTTCGGTTCCATAGATTGGAACTTTTCGATCTTTCTAATCTTTATTATTACTTAGTCGATATTGTATAGTCCGGCTTCTGAAACAATACCAAAAAATATCGATTCAACGTTTGATACCTCAGGCCTTAAAAAATACCATTTCTGTTGCAATGTATTTAGCGTTCGCGCAGATATTATCAGCTGCACAATACAGGATCATATTACACTCTAATAACTTCGTCATATACTTTGCGATAACAATGGAATGGCCCAAATCGTTCACGTTGCGATCATTCAATCAACCGAAAATGAGTCCAATCTCGAATTCGGCTTATCACCATCATAGGCTTGTGTAACGACTACGAACTTCTATCCAAGTTTCAAGCCTTCAAATTTCACCCTTCGAATTTCAATTCCACTTTGGATCCATCACATTTCAAAATATGATTGCAAATTTGAACTCGCAAATGACCGAGTTAATTTTCTCTTGCTATTACAATTTCGGCTGGTTCATTTCACAACTTCTTATAGGTCGGACATACAGCCGGACATAATGAGAACAAACAGCTCGCTTTGGAGTCCCTTAAATCCTTTGTTCCCTCAATTGAGCAACGTCATTCTATGTATAGTTCTAGCTTCCTTTAACCTTTGCTACCAGAGAAATCGAGTGAATTGAATCGGTTCGCATATTGTTGCGGCTGTTAATCCACCTGAGAAAACAGCGGGGGTGGCTACTGGCCACTTAAATGCCTAAGGCCTTCCAAAGTTTCCGGACACGGGCTTCACCCGCAAGAACTTAGACTTTCGCTAACGTACCCGCTGGCCGAAAGGCAAACCATATATACATACATTTGTCTGATTTCTAAAGGTACTTGTCTTCTCTTCAGAAGGCAGTACGTAGGTATGTCTATGTCAGTAACTTCGAGGTATGCTGTATAGGTGCACAATCAATTCAAGTTTTTTTTTTCTAGAAGCTTGATAAGTTTCGAATCCGCGATATTAACCTGCGTGTGATCAATAAAGTCACAAGGTATTCAAATGTCGGGCGTGTCGCGTTTCAGGCGATCGAATAAATATGCATTTTCCTTTCTAATATAACGCCGTTTTGATCACACTTGTCTTCAGGCCTTAGGAAGTGACATTTTGTTCATGATGTGGCTTAGGTAGCAGTGTAATTAACGGGTGTACACATTTTCCCGTTTATCGATGGGTGATCACAAGCCATTCCCTGTAATCATCTAATGTAGTGTAACTGAGGACCACCTCCTGATCTATACAGACTGTTATTATAAATATGACGTAAGATTTCTTGATCTATGACTCCGGCAGACGGGCAAGGTCGTTCAGCACATAAAAGAACATCCTTTAACCGATCCTTGGGCATCTTGCAATCCATAACTGTGCGGCAACTAGAGTTTGCTGTCAGGATGATAATAGACAATGTTAAAATAGGTATACTTACCAGATTACACTGCAGGATGTTGATGAAATCAGGTTAAAGGTAAGAAATCTATGGAAGTATGCAGAGCTTGAGAACGTTTGATTATTTTCTTATTATTTTACTCGTAATTAGCATAGAGTCTTTATACTTCGAGTGGTAGTTTTGCAACCACAGGGCTAAACGTACCTTCATTATATCTTCACCTCGATGAGGTATTTAGTATTTACGAGCTAGTCGTCATTTATAGAGGAACGGAACATTGTGATTCGTGCTAAATCGAGATCTGTGCATGTCTATAATTATTTCCAACGGTAGCTGCTGCAGTGTCTTACCTATCTTAGTTGTTAAAAACGTATAATCAGAACCAATCAGTGATGGACGGTCATTATATTTGAGTATTAAACTACCGCGAGTCTGACAATCATGCGGTTTATTGACCAATCGGTATAATCGACGAAGGTGTGCCGATCCCGAATAATCGAAATCCAATTATTCCTCGTAAGTGTAGAGAGAAGGAGTTTAGATCCTTTTCCAATTGTCTTTCGGTGATCTATAGTCGTTTATCAATCCCATATGAATAATGTCTTGTGGAATGATAAGATCGTGCGGATTTTGTACTCGACTGTTTCGTATATAATAAATGCATTTGGATCAAGTTTGTTATGATATCCAAGCAACTATATGTAGACGATCGCGATGCCTATCGATGGTACCAGCTTACAGCTCGAAATAATATACACCTTGACATTTCGCCTCGATTATTATTACTTAACCGTGTCCATTTTGATCTATTCGTGTTTCTTGGCTCTTAAAAATTCCCAAGACACGAATCCATCAATCCCCACTGAGGCGTACAATCCGACTACTTATACATACCGTTTATTAATTTCAAATATTAACCAACACGTCGAATTTTTCATCCTTAGATATTCCGGCAAAAACACCTTGGGCACTCAAATAAACACTGTCATGCTTTGGCTAATTCGATTAATTTGCCCAACGTGGTTTTGATTCATGTGGAATTTGATGGGCTCGGAGTTATTTGCTAAACGTCATGTTCTACAGGATTTTTTTTTTTTCTTCTTTTTTTACTTCTTCTTCTTATTGCATCTTTTTTTTCGTTCATCCGATTATCCGATAGCCGATGGCGAATCTGTGATATAAATTGGCAGAAATTAAAATTGGGGAATTATTTTAGGATGCCACATGTGCCATAAGCAAAAAATCGTGCAAATTATAAAATTTAATTTCACGACCTTAACCGAATGTTCAAGTACACGCATATAATGCGAAATTCAAGTTCTCCGCTCACAATTAGCAAAAGATCCGGTTATAAACAACCGCCTCTAGTTTATTGCGAAAAGAAACAATAATATCGATCAATAGAGATGATCGTTCATTGTGAGAGTTAAAAAAACAAAAAAACGTTCGAAAGTATACTATAACGAGGATGTAACGATAATATACGCTGCTTTGCATCCATAGGAATGATTTGGCAGTATTTGAAAGTTCCAGATGATATAGCTTATACAGATGCGGATCCTAGGACTATCACATACAGATCCATGACCCCTTGTGTATGGCTATATCTGGTACGTACCATAGAATTTAGATCTGCGTGTTTGGTCAGGTGGGAGTGGCTCTCGCATTCTCCAAATGGAATTTATCATTGTGTACATGTATTTATTGCTATCTCTTTACCACATTATTATTATGCAATAAAATTGCGAATTATACAATATTGAAAGTTGTCACCGAAATTTCAAACTCTTACCCACACGTACCCCGTAATAAATACTCATCGAGAATGGTTTTATTGAATCTAATGACCAATCGATGTTCGGAAATGAAATGGAAAAGAAATATCGCCTGACCCGATGATATTTCCATTATCATTCTTGATGAAATAATTGAAGAGATCTTTATGGAAGCGGATGAGCATTGAGCAACTTTTCAATGACTATACAATATATATACATAGATACTCATTTCATGATTTGAAGGCATGAATATACCGATCGCGGGTTACACCGATTGCTCACTGCTCAACGATAATTCCGTTATACCTACATTGACCTGGAGAGTAACCTTGTCTGTGGTACAGTGCCGTATTGGTATCCTAATATATCTACATTGCGATTAGGTTCGGTTCGGGGCTACACCATGCAGAGACGAATGATCCAGATAAAATCTCTTTGTGTGTAGTTCGGGTGGGTTAGAGCTATAGGTTGGTCAATGTAACAAGTCGAAAATTCTAACTTCTATTTAGTAATTGGGGCACTTAAGATTGAATCGTTAGATATATTCATTCGTGTGATATAAATCATCATCCACCCGCGTTTAGAAAGTGTTTGCTAGTCCCCAGGTTACTATTCTTCAAATTTCGTATCTACACGTGGTTGATATTCAATGATCACTTACTATCATTCCACCGGTGGCTCCTGAACCAGAAGCTCAAACAGTTTGTATAAAACTCGACTTGTTCTTCGGAGGAGTAAATCCCTGAAGGACGTCTCTTGGTCAGGACAACCTTGAGGGTTGAAGGTACAACCTTCGTTCAAATTCTCATCGAAAACCTTTCTTGATGGTATTCAGGCCACGCAGATTATCACTCTCTCATTCATACGGTTGAAGAAATAATTGGATTCGTATTTACTTCGCACTTCGTCTCTTCCATAACAAGATCTTGGTATGTAACCTGAGTCCTTATTATAGATGAGGAAGAAAGGGTCGTCACAGAGAAACAAGAGTGTGCCTTCATCCTTGTATTCTCTTTATTCTTCATGAAATAAATATTACGGTTGCGCTGAAGTCTATCAAGCATGACTTAATTGCTATTAGGATCCTAGTTGAATAAACGCTCCAAATCTAAGCATTACGATCTCTGGTTTCGCCCACCTGAGCTATTCTCCATATGAGTTTGTAGTTTACTTTATTTTTCGTAACGTTATTAATTTTTCGACATTTGCATAAGGAGATCAAGTCCACCTGTGATGAAACTGTACCTCTTGTATACCATTTTCTATTTCTATCTATTTCTATCTCTTTCTCTGTCTATCTCGGCACTTGCGTGTCGACGTTTGACAATTTTTTCTAATCCATGTTCTGTCGCTATAAAGATTTAACTCTCTTGATCGTAGGACGGGATTCTGAGATACGAATGTCAGCGTCACATCTGACACACTCACCACACGTTATTCCTGACAAAAATTCAAATAGTTCTTAGTCAAGTTTCGATGACTTTTGCTGGATGAATATTCATCAAGACATCTGATCGATGGGAGATGGAGACTCGTGAAAAAAGCGATTGGTAAATAATATATTGCCGGGGATTTTGGTGAATCAGAAAATAATTGGGATTTGATCGAGTTACATTAGTTTAATCGAATGTTAAAAATAAGTAGGTATACCTACGGCGAAGTGTTCCAGATTTAAAATACCTGAATATTAATCGTCGTGGTGGCGTGGCGCTGTTACAAAACCGCATGTGACATTTCGTTATCTGGCTTTTCTACGCAGGTAGGTATAGCATATATATATATATATTTTTTTTTTATCAAGGTATGCAGTCATTACGAAATTGAAACCAACATAAAACTCGGTTCATATTCGTAAGTGTTATTATTGTATTCATAAATCAATACTACTGCATCAACGTTGCTCTGTTAACAAATATACATATAAATGTATGTAAACGAACACTTATGAGCAAATAGACATGGTATAGGGTATAAGTTCAACTTTAATACCTCATAACCGCCATAAAGAACAAAATATAAAACTCATATATACGTTACTGGCTTTTGCTCAATCTAAACATTTCAACTATATGAGCAAACGTCGTATACAGACGATTATACCGATATGAAACGATCTCTTAATTTGATCCCTCGATTGCTCAACTACTATCAAAATTTTACATCTCACTTTAATTTACTTGCAAAAAGAACCGCCCTAAAAATTAAACTAGTGTAATTCGGCTACCAGAGTACGCGGTACAAGCGTCTAATCGAGGCTCGGAAATAATTTAGAGATAACAAGAACATAAAAAAAAATAAAATAAAATAAATCGATTCTAAAAGAGTTGAGGTATGTGTTTGTTAACCGGTATGGGTATATGAGGATGTTATACGTGCTGGTGAAGAGAAGGCTATGGTCCTTGACATAATTACAGCTGTATATAGTGGGTGGACCAGATCAAGTTTTGACCGATCTTTTGTGGATCGGTAACTGCAACGCCGAGTAGCGGATATTATCGATGTAGGTATATATATCAGTTATCGATTATAGTCAAAGTGCATTAACGTTTTGATGATTAACGATATAAATCGGAGGTTTCTCACTCCGTATAGGTACACGAGATTGATAAGCCGATTAATAAACGTCATTATCTCACTGTCACCTTACCGATCATTTGAGACGGTCGTATATATACATTATATGTATACCTGGACCGTGCACATTCGTATACAGTACATTATAAAGTACAGAAACCAGTATGTTTTAAGATTGAGAAAATGAGGCGAAATCAGGTCACTCAGCATCGCGTCATGGCCAAACCCTCCGATCACCTGGCTATACATATACTCTAATTTTCTTATCATACCGATTTTAACCGGATATTGTTATCGCAGGCTTATACGCATGACTTGGATAACGGAACAGATAAAAATCATCGATATATTTTAATCATATACTTCTTTAACGCCAATTAGAAATTAGGACAGTTATAATATAGCAAAATGTGTATATTACGAAAATATTTTTTGTTTCTTTCAATTTCTCAATTCTTTGTTTTAAAATGCAGAGTAAATCGGCAGATGAAAAAACGACGGAATCGATGTAATGCTTATAGTGTTAGTCGGTTGGATATAAGAGACAATAGTTGATCAGTTAAGATCTCGTATAACGCGTAGGCGTGTCTGACTGTGTAACACGGGTACGCGATTCAATAAAGTGTATCACATTGATTCTGGAGTGTCTGCAGGACTCATTTGATCCGTTTTGTTCGCGTTCACCCCGTTTGCTTCGTATACTATGGTTGCAGACCACTCTATTATGCCATTATCTTAATATCTAAGCCCCGTTCTGGTATGAACCCATACCTTATACCTTGTTCAGATCGATCAGATCCGGTGATCGTGTGTCTAATGGTGATCGATTTCCACTGATTCATCTACGAAAGTATGTACTACATACGCATACTATATACCTATCAAAATGTATAGCACCCGTACGCGAGATAAGTGTTTCGTAGTTCGAAGGACAATCGCGAAATAATTATTAGGACGAGAATAGACAGACCCAGTTTAGGACAGCTTTAGCCGTAAGCTAGAACTCGTGCACAAGTCTTCGCATTATGATCTAATTTCGGAGATCAAATTCTCGGCAAAGAAATAGTTAAGAAGCAGGTTTGGGCTGATCATGAGCCAGCCTGTGAAATCCCCATTTTTCAACACATTTCGAGCTAAAATAATGAAAATTTTAATAATGAAAGAGAAAAAAAAAAAAACCAAACAAAAAATACTGCATTGATGTATTTCAAAATTCAGTCATTTTCAAGCTGGAGCAAATGCTATTGATGAAGACCAAGATCATCAGAATCAGTTGATTCGTTTTTGAGATGTCGTCGGGAAAAAAAATTGATCACATACATACACACATACAGACGTCCATTCAAAAATGATCGGAAATGATTGTCTGGACCTCAAAACGTGGACATCTTGATCATGAAAACTTAACTCTTCATTTTCGGGATGATTACAATAACTTCCTTTTTGTTTGAAAAAAATGGCAAGTTAAAAAAAAAAAGAACTGCAACGCCTAACGAATATGGCGATTCATATGCTCATTTGTGGAAGCATATGATGCGACTGTGACGAAGAGTTTCATTATGGTACAGATTTTATGCTCGATATAGGAAAAACGGGAGGTATACGATTATATTTGCTGGAGGCGAAGCTTCATTTCTTGACGTTTCGACACTCGCTACTTTTCACGAAGATTTCCGACAAAAAAATCAATTAGATGGAATTTGTAATGTAGTCAGAACAATTTGGACGTCCAAAGAAATGATGAATTACACATAATACTGTCATTTTTGCTGCTGCCCAGCCCAAGTTAGCATTGCCACATGTGAAACGATGATAACGGGCTTCTTGAGGTAGGTAATGGCTTATTGTATTAATTCCACTTGATGAATGGTACGGCGACAGTATCTCAATAGACGTTCGATTCTATTCGCAGTATTGCAAAATAATAATGATGATTTTTTTTCATAAAAACTGATCACGATTCGAGTTGATGAAAATCTTCTTCAATTTGGTAATAAAAATTTAGTATTCAGTAAAGCGTAGATTACTGAATTTTGCATAACAAATACCGTGGAAATTTGTTCCTCAAAAAAATCTTCCAGTTGTTGTTAACATAATCCAGAGTATGCCCAACCAATTCTTAGAGCCGCTGTACCTGTTTGAAACGGTCAATAAGGTAGGAAACTGGTGATACCTGACGTGAACGGTAATTCATAGCAGCTGCAAAGTTAGCGATCTGAAATACTGATACTCGGCAAAGTATGGAACAACTACTGACCACGAGCTGATTACCTACGGACGATTTTTTTGTTGCCATTTCCGTATTTTTCGTTTGATCAACAATCTAAAGAAATAGCAGTATCGCAAAATTTTGTGCCAAATCCAACGAGCATAGGCCGTCATTGGAGCTCTAGCCGTTCGCTTAGAAAAAAATGCCCAAAGTCGAAAGTTTATTCTAGAAAAGTTGCAGAGGCCAGACCACGCATAGATTAAAATTCACAATAATTAATGTATTGGACGGTTTTCAATAGGTTTGTATCTCAGAAATTCAAATTCATTCGATTTCAACACGTCGGAAAGTGCGATAGTAGTTAGAAATGAAACGTGAGGTTCGCAAGCTATTTTCTCGGCAAAACCAAATCCGGTCAATGAAAAATTGATAAGAGCGATAAAGGAGGAAAGAACGGAGAGCATGATACTATTCGATTTCCAAAAATCGAACAAAAGTTTTACAGATTATTTATCAAAAGTTGTAATTTTTTGAACTTTTTTCGCTTTCCGAAAATCCAAGAGTATCCTGCCCTTTGTTCAATTCTTCTTCATCGCTGTTATCAATTCCATATTGATCGGATACGTGTCTGCCGAGAAAATAGCTTTGAAAAATTCCAAGTGGAACATCGTGTTAATATTACTAATTGTTGTCACTTCGAAAACGCAAATCGTAATTTCTCGACCATTACCCCACCGATCCGAATGAATTCTAGACTAATGAATTCTGTTTTTTGGCAGAAAGTGACTGAGTATTTCACCGTTTGGAAAAAATCGATAGAATTCCAGTCAGATTCACATTTTTTATGTTAGCTAGGTTAGGTTCGAAGCGACTTGTACCATATCGCTGTAATATCTGAAATAGATCGGAATGAATCTTGATTTCAGTACCATTTCATGATAATAGAGGCGAAAGCGCGATTCGCATCGAACGGTGAATTCATATGATTCGAGGCGTTTGTCGATCATGCGCAAATCCATAACGCGAACTAGCGACTCGCTACGGCCCGACTGAGTCCAAATTACATTTCTGTTCAGTTCAGTTCTCTGGTGGCCGGTTTGAGAGGAACTGCCACGAGAGTCTGTAAAAGTTTGCGCTTGCGCCGATCCATCCGACCAGTGACGACATCAACACCTCGAGAAAATCAGCGATAAAATGTCGTATTGCATTCGCGTATTCAAGGCCCAGGTAGGAAGAGCAATAAAATTCATATATGAATTACGATGAATAAAACATAGGCTCGTCAACGCGGCAATATATTAATCTCCCCCGATCCCATCAACTCGAGAAATTAATCATCGCTCGATGATCACTCGAGCCACATATTCTCAAAGTCTCTTGTATAAGCAGCTCGACCTCGATCAGAGGTCAACCAAAACTAATAGATAATTATTAAACAATTACTCTGTATTATCGTTATAATGACATAAACTCTCAATCCCCACTCTTCAATTTTCTCTATCATCAGAATTATTCAAATCCTATACTGTCCCAATTGCTGCGCATATCGCTTATCGCGAATTTGGAAATCCGATTTCGCTACGTCTCATTTCGTTACCTAAATACATATAAAGCGAGTTCATTCACACGAATTAGTATTCGCAATACGGGTTTCGACTCTTGAATTGCATCGTATTATTCTTCATTCATTTGTCCATTCATTTATTCGTTCGCTTGTTTCTCACAGTCAAATAAGTTACGGTCGCCTTTCGTAATAATTCCTTCAAGAATTACTTCGAATATACAAGAAAGAAACGATGAATCGATAGGATTAGGATTTGCATTTGGTAGAATGAAGCATTTGATGCCTGCTATAGATATTATCGGAACAAAAATAACCCCGAAAGTCCACAAATAAAAATAGAGGAAAGACTACGAGGACGGCGGTCGTCAAGTACATACATACATACCGAGTTACGTAACATGGGAGACCGAGAAAATACTATTGATTGTTCTGCTAGACTTATAGGTTATGTTACTCGCTAAAAACTATCTCACAAACGATATTAATCAATCTGCTAGATTATAACAATAAAAACATGCAATTCGGTGTCTAAATTCATCCGAAACTGTCAAAAAATTCACTGTTTCACTCATATCTGTTTACATTTTAATCAGAATAAATATTTTCTAAGATAACTAGGTTATCTCAATCCCGAAAATTAGCTAATCCACTATTGTACGTACATACAAATACAACTGTACATCTATATATCTGCAATAAACTATTCCAATTATTCCCTTACACGATTTTCTACCCATTTTTTTTAATTTTTCACCACCGATTGTTAATTCCAATCCATATTTCCCTCCCGCTCAATTCTCTATTCCATTTTATTTGACCGAGAGATGTTCATCTGATGATTATGAATCGACGTGTAAAGATAGAATGAGCAAAAAATGATCATTCTTGTATTCACCTATCAATAAACGATTTTCTTGGGAATATAGATGATAAGATTTGTCAGTATTTGATTATTTTAAACCCTATTTTTTTCTTGTAACACAAACAGAGGGTGGCAGGATTTGCTGCGGATATCCAGCAAAGATGTTTCAGCGCAAGTCCGTTGAGTTTTGCAGCGGCGAAAGTTGCCATGTCGAAATTCGACCAAGCGACTTACCTTCCTTACGACAAACTCGAAGAAAATATCAAGATCGTTAAGAAACGGTAACAATCTGTAGCATTAAATAGCAGATATTTTTCATTGATTTTCAACACTGTTTTTAGTCGCTAATCATTGTTTGTTCCTTTCAGACTCAATCGGCCGCTCACTCTTTCCGAGAAAGTATTGTATTCTCATCTGGACGAACCTCAGACTCAAGATATCGTTAGAGGAACTAGCTATCTCAGATTGAGACCCGATCGAGTTGCTATGCAAGATGCTACTGCTCAGATGGCTATGCTCCAGTTTATCAGCTCTGGTAAAATAGATTCTTCCTCATTTGGATTATTGGAATGTACAGAAGATCGAGGGGATCTTATGACTCCGGAAGAATAAATGCTCTGGCTTTTTGTTGCAAATTCATCAAAACTTTATCGCCTAATACAAAAATGTCTTGTACAAGACTCAAATCATCTTATAACTCATTCAAATTTCATGCATTTGAGAAAACTTGATTAAAGTACTCCAAGTTTCATGACGATGTTCATCAAATTCAGGCTTTGCTTTACTCCAGAATTCAAATTTGCCAAAATATTCATGTACTCGATGATAGAAATCGTCTGAATTATTTAAATTCAAAGAAACAAGATTCAAAGTTGATGTATTTTATCTGCATAATCAAATCTCCTGTAACATTTACTTTTTCACCTTGAATAACAGGTCTTCCAAAAGTTGCTGTGCCTTCAACGATCCACTGCGATCATTTGATCGAAGCTCAAATTGGTGGTGACAAGGATTTGGCTCGAGCGAAAGATATGAACAAGGAAGTTTACAACTTCCTTAAAACTGCCGGAGCGAAGTATGGAGTGGGTTTTTGGAACCCTGGATCGGGAATTATCCATCAAATTATTCTCGAGAACTATGCTTTCCCTGGTCTGCTCATGATCGGTACAGATTCTCATACTCCTAACGGAGGTGGTTTGGGAGGACTTTGCATCGGAGTCGGTGGTGCCGATGCCGTTGACGTCATGGCCAACATCCCCTGGGAACTCAAATGCCCCAATGTCATCGGAGTCAAATTAACTGGCGAACTTAAGGGCTGGACGAGCCCCAAAGACATAATTTTGAAGGTGATGATTTCCATAATTTTGCCATTTACATGAAACTGATGTTCGACATTCTGGATTATCTGGAACTTGATCTTGAGGATGTACTGGCTATACATTCTCAACCAGAAGCTAGTCGTGTTGACGATATTAATTACCTCATGATAAGATTTAAATCGGAAACAAATCAAGTACGCAATAAACACGATAGGAGGATTGATTTTTGATAATGATAATGCCAAAAAATTACCAATCGATTGTTAGAACCAAATATTGTTCATCAAATTTTCAGAGAATGCTTTACTTTTTCAGGTAAAATGAATTCGTTGATTTTTCTAAGTACACAAGAATTTTTGAAGAATTTTCTGATCATTCTGAAATTTTTGTCTTCGAAAATTTGTTAAGGCTGTATTTACGAATCTATTCGTTCAATGCCCCCGAAACTTCTTAATTGTAATACACAACATTTTTGAAAAAACATATCAGAAATTCACGATTTTTCTTTCATTTTTCAAAATTAAAATTGTTTCAAAACGGATGATAAGAAAATTCACCGAAAATTCATGTGTATTTAGAAAAATCAATTGAATTCATTCCACATGACAAAAAAAAGAAAAAACATTCTCTATGAATTTATAACACAATGTTTTGCTTAAACAGTTTGTTGATAATTATTGGGCATTATTTTTATGCAAAATCAATTTTCTCATCGTCTCTATTGTGCTGGATTTTTTTCCCATTTTTATCTTACCATAAAGTATTCAATATCGTCAACAAAACTCACTTTTTGTTGAGAATGAATAGCTAATTAATCCTTTAATTTAGTCATTTTCAAGGTCTGCGGAATAAAAATCTTCGTTCTTATTTTATACTCATCTCTCTATCCTAAGAATTGGCAAACATTCGTGAAATAATCTGAAATCATTCATAACTGTAATTTTTAATCAGCTGCCTCTGGTTCTTCTCGAAGAAATTTCACCTTTTTTGCAATTTCATTATTTTTATAAACTATATAATCAGGTCGCAGGGATCCTGACTGTCAAAGGAGGAACCGGAGCGATTGTCGAGTACTTTGGACCAGGTGTAGACAGTATTAGCTGTACAGGAATGGCTACAATTTGCAATATGGGTGCTGAGATCGGAGCAACGACTTCTGTCTTCCCTTACAACGGACGTATGAAAGATTATCTCAAAGCTACTGAACGTGGATCTATTTCCGACGCCGCTGATCGATACAAGGAAAGTCTTCTCACCGCTGATTCTAACGCCAAATACGATCAGGTCATCGAACTGGACCTTTCCACTTTAGAACCTCACGTTAACGGACCGTTCACCCCTGATCTTGCTCATCCTATTTCTAAATTGGGTGAGTTTTGAGTTCGGAAAAGAAAACTGTTACTAAGTTATAAAAATCCGCTATATCGTATTGTTCCGAATATAAATCGACCCTAGTTTTTGGACTTTATGTCAGAAATTTTTCTTTCAGGTACTGAATATAGGTAGAATTTCATGACAAACTGATAGTGCAGTTGATGAGTCGCATTATTCGCAGGAATAGATACAAGAATTACCGTATTCACCCGAATTTAAGTCGAGGTTTTCGGTAACCGATTTTACCCTCAAAAACCGTACTTGACTTATGTTCAGGACCCCTTTAAGGGAATTTGCGTTTTGATTGAAAACTCCGTTTCTAATCGATCATCGTAATATTCGAATTTCTCGTTTATCTCAAAAATCTTAGTCTGAAGTTGGGATGAGCAAATTGTTGAAATAATTGGAAAGACCAACAAAAAAAAAAAAAAAAAATTCTGCAGATCGAAATACATCCGAAAAAATGTTTGTAATTTTGTTTGATTCAGGTTCAATTCATGTTACGGATTCAAAAAAATTCAGTATCGTCAATGAATATCCACCTTTTATGATAATTAGTAATTTGCTACTGGAATTCAACTTATATAAAGATCCAAAGAAAGTCCTGAATCAGAGATCACAAATTAGAATTCGGTTTATATTCGGAGTCGACTTATATTCGGGCCAATAGGATAGTTTTCATCGATGATTTAAACTGCAAAAATTGTAAACTGATTTCAACTAATCTGAATGAATCTATTCTTGCTGTTTATCGGGTATCGATGTTAGTACATACATACATATTCAAATGAAATTCAACTTGCAATTAGATTTATCATTCAATTGGAAAGTTTTCATTGCCCTCAATGATTCAGATGATGCAATGAATGTATTCGCATACATAACGCATCGCACGAAACGTTCTCCTGATCAGAATGTGGCTGATAAACAAGTTGACTTCAATCTCTGCCCTCGTTGATGTCAAATAGATTACTTTAGAAGATAAAATCTTATCTGCTTACATATTAAAGTACGCTTTTCAAACGGAAAAGTTTTTTTTTCTCTCTTTCTTATACATATTATCTTGTTTGGCCTCCAGGTGAGACCGCGAAGAAAAGTGGCTGGCCTAATGAGATCAAGGTCGGTCTCATTGGATCCTGCACTAACAGTTCTTACGAGGATATGGGTCGCTGTGCAAACATCGCCAAACAAGCAATGAAACATGGAATTAAATCCAAAGCAGTTTTCAACGTCACTCCTGGATCTGAGCAAATTCGTGCCACTATTGAACGAGATGGAATTGTAATTTGATGCCTTTCAGTCATTCGTTACTTCCTTTATTCATTTTGTGTATAATTTTACACTCTTTTGTATTTCCAGTCGTTTGATGTATTCATTTGATAAATTTCCAACGTAAAATAACGAAAATTGATTGATATTATCAAACGAAACTTGAAGAAACGTTTGGCTGATAATTATCTGCAACTTTTCTTCTGCTCAGGCTAAAACTCTTCGTGAATTTGGAGGCACAGTTCTAGCAAATGCCTGCGGACCTTGCATCGGACAATGGGATCGTCAGGATATTAAGAAAGGGGACAAGAACACGATCGTAACATCTTACAATCGTAATTTCACTGGACGTAACGACGCCAATCCAGCGACTCATGCCTTTGTAACGAGTCCTGAACTAGTTACCGCCCTTTCGATTGCCGGACGTTTAGACTTCAACCCAGTTACCGATAAACTAAAGGGTGCCGACGGCAAAGAATTCCTCTTGGACGATCCCTTCGGCGACGAATTACCTACTCGTGGATTTGACGCTGGACAAGAAACTTACGATTCGCCACCTGCCGATGGAAGCGGAGTGAAAGTTGACGTCGATCCAAAATCTCAAAGACTTCAGCTTTTGGATCCTTTCGACAAATGGGACGGCAAAGATCTCACTGATCTTTTCGTCCTCATCAAAGCTAAGGGAAAATGCACCACCGATCATATCTCTGCTGCTGGTCCTTGGCTAAAATATCGTGGACACTTGGACAATATTTCTAACAACATGTTCATCGGGTAGAGGATTATTTTTATCTGATTTCATTTTTCTGTGAGATGAATTAGTCGATATTACTTTTTTTTTTTTTTAGTTTCTTTGATGCAATTACTGTATTGTTTCGAATATAAGTCGAGGTTTCTTGTTGTTGATTTTACCATCGAAAATTGACCTCGACTTATGCACGGGGTCGACTTTTACTCGGGATTTTTTTAGCCAACTGATTGGGACAAAAAATGAAATTTTTCGCGAATTTACGCGACCGAATAAACAAACTATGAGACTCTTTATTGATGGTAAAATTCGATTAAGGAATTTCTTTTTCCGAGACATCGAAAGTTCGTATTTCTATTTCTTTAGCTTCGCGTCGGCTTATTATTCACGAATTGCAAACGAAAATACGCGAAATTGGTAGAAATTATAGTAGCATTGGATATTTCGAGTATGGATAGAGTGAAATCTAGAGTTTCACAGAAAAATCAGCAAAAAACACAAATAACTGTAGTGCCGCGGCAAAATTCAGCATTTCACGTGAAAATATGTGATGAAAACTGAAATTCACGAATTCTGATGTATTTGTAAATATTCTCTTGCGACTACAATTTGTCATGAAATCTGGACCTGTATTCGGTACCTGAAAAAAAGTCCTGACATAAATTCGAAAAACCAGGGTTGACTTATATTCGGAACAATACGGTATCTGGTTTTCTCCAAAGATTTGATGCTGAATGAGTAGAATTTGCATTGTCATCGACAAATCTCTTGTATTTTCTAAAGATTTAATATCAAATGTGTAGAATTTGAATTTTTATCAACAATATCTTGTATTCTCCAAAGATTCGATGCTAAATGTGTAAAATTTGCATTTTCATCAACAATGATTTTGTATTTTCTAAAGATTCCATCCTGAATGAGTAGAATTTGCATTTGCATCGACAATTATTTTGTATTCTCCAAAGATTTGATACTGAATGTGTAGAATTTGCTTTTTTATCAACAATTATCTGGTCTTCTCCAAAGATTTGATGCTAAATGAGTAGAATTTGCATTTTCATCAACAAATATCTTGTATTTTCCAAAGATTCGATGCTAAATGAGTAAAACTTGCATTTTCATCAACAATTATCTTGTACTCTCCAAAGATTTGATGCCGAATGAGTAGAATTAGCATTTTTATCAACAATTTTCTGTATAAATTTATGGTTTTCTGTGAATTTCCCCCACTAATTGATCATCATACTTTCCAGAGCGGTAAATGCGGAGAATGGAGAAGTGAACAAGATCAAGAACCAGCTCACCGGTGAATGGGGAGGAGTACCCGACGTCGCTCGTCACTACAAGAAAAACGGAGTGAGATGGGTGACCATCGGAGATGAAAACTACGGCGAAGGTTCCTCCAGGGAGCACGCTGCTCTCGAGCCAAGACATCTTGGAGGACGTGCTATCATCGTCAAGAGTTTCGCTCGTATCCATGAAACGAATTTAAAGAAACAGGGAATGCTTCCCTTGACCTTTGCCAATCCTAGCGACTACGACAAAATTCAACCTACCGACAAGATCAATATTCTTGGACTCAAGGACTTGGCTCCTGGAAAGGTAACACGATTTTCCTCATCATTTGACGCTAAAAAATGTTTAAAAAAATTTATTTCAAAGTTTCCAGGAAGCAAATATCAAATATTATCACAAAATTGGGTCAAAAATTAGTTTTTTCGAACATAGACTGTTCGAATTTATTCAAAAGACGAATGATTCATTCCAAACTATTAAGAAAGATGATAAAATATTGATTAAAAATTGTTATAATCTATATTTTCAGCCATTGAAAGCAGAGATCAAGCACAAAGATGGTAAAGTAGATACGATCACTTTGAATCACACATTCAACGATCAACAAATTGGCTGGTTCAAAGCAGGATCCGCATTGAACCGTATGAAGGAAGTAGCGTTGGGAAAGTAAATAGATATATCTCAGGTGAAATAAAGTGGAAGAGAAAAAAAAAAGCTTAATACGAATATCAAAATAGAACAACAAAAAAAAAACAGAATTTAAAAATTAATAATAATAATAATAATAATTATGCCAAAAACGTCAACGATTTTGTATAGTTAGCGTCTTATACGATAGACTGAATATGTTGTTTCTTTTTTTCTTGTTTTTCAATCTATTTCAATAATTCTTTCGGAAAGGAAAGAAAAAGTTTATCGCGTAGCTATGGTGGAATTATTTTTAAGTCTGGATACTTACCGAACAACACAATGCAAATTTTGAGTTACCTATAGTGCTTCGGGTAGAACATGAAGTGCAGAATATTATGAAACTTCCCTCTTAAGAGATCGAAAAAAAAAAAAAAATGGAAAAAAATCGAAAAAACCCTAAAAAAAAAAATAGAAAAAAAAAGAAGTGAAAAATCATGCGACTTTAGAGAAATTTTTAAACAATACTATTCGGGCAATAAATTGCGTACTTTTTAGGATATGTTATGTGCATCGTACAATAATTACACGGAAGCTCATATGATAATAAATAACGCCAATTTGTAATTAGAATTGGATAATTCGATTTTACATTGTAATTTCAATGTCGACGATAGTTCAGACTCGGTTTTTTTGATGGCTGACTTTGAAGATATTTAAAGATAGTTATCAAATATCGAGATCTCTGAGTGTGTGAAGTCGAATGTATTGTCCAATGGCTTCGATTCTTCTTGATATAAGAAGTAAAAGAATAAGAAAAAAAAAAAAAGAAAAATTGTAAATTAGGCATGTCGGTGTGTAACTTATTATCGATAAATAAAGAACGTCACGGCAAGGAGAAAAAACGAAAAAAAATTAAAAAAAAAAAAAGTAAGAAGAGAAAGAAAAAAAAAGGCCCGTTAGTATCTTGTTTAGTTGTTATACTTATTGTATTAGATGTATTATTTACGAGTATAATCCTGTATATATATATACTATTAAATTAATCAATTAAGCGAGAACTGCGGTTTTTACAGTTCATGCAATGTTATTAATAATAATAAAGAAGTAAAAAATCACATTTCTAGTTGAAAGAAGAAAAAAAAAAGAAATATTGTTATCGACTGATTGTTTGATTGATTGATTCACTTTTACCTATACATCTTTCTATATGTCGCATATAAATACATGATACATAACATCATTTTGTAGTTATCGGTATAATAAAAACGATATCGAAATATATCTGATAGTAGTAATACGTCATACTTCGAACACTATATTCCCTAGTTGTTTGAAATCCTTTGGAATCTTTGAGAAACTGATTTATTATATGAAAATTTGTATAAACTCTGTATTTATTTCTGTAACGGTGTTTGTAATTGACACATTTCATCAAATTGACTGGATTTTTTAGAGCCAATTTTCAGACATTACGCAGCGTTGATTAACTATTTTTGTTCCACGCTTGTTGAAAAACTTTACCGTTCGGCTATGGAAAAGTTGGGATTGTATATAATTTTGAGAATTACGGAAATTCTTGAAAGACGAAAATAGAGTTAAATATGAAAAAAGAATTTCCTCGTCTTTTGAATTCTCAAAACTTTCCAGTTTCTTAGTTAATTAAAAATCTACACTTTCAATATCGATATTTGATTTTCAAATAGTTTGAGATATGAGAATAAAGGGAACGGATCACCGATAATAAAGATCAACGATTTGAATTTCAAAATTACTTCCCAAATTTTAAAACAGATCAAACTTTGAGCTTCTTGTTGTCGCCTTACCAGCAGAAATTTCTGTACGAACTTTAATGCAAATAGAAATACTTGATGATGATTTTTTTTTTTTTTCTTATTCTTAAATTGCAGTTTCGCATCCTTTATCATACAAATTATAATAGTTTCTCATATTTTTCCACATGAAAATAACAGATTTTCGTTATTTTTGTCGATAAAACAATTCGATAATGAAAAATAAATAAAATAAAATTGCTATTTCTAATTATTAGAAACTTGGAAAAGTTTCAATTCCCTAAAAATGATGATGAACGTGAATGGGGGGGGGGGGGGGGGGGGGGGGGGACTTGCCGTGTGTTAATTCTATGGGTAAAGTATATGCCGGATGTAGTCATGGCAACGTGTATTGGATCTAATTCAAAACATATCGTGTTGTGAGTGAGTAAAGCTAGTTAACGTGTACTATTTTCTTAGCGAATCTTATCATTCAATGAACTCAACGTATGAATAATATAAACTCAACATGTCGGCCGAGGGTGAATTTTTCGTATCAGTAACAGGCTCGATCGAATACGCCAACTTCTACGACATCGATAACGTCTATTGCAAATATGGATACCACTTTGGACCTGATTGGACTGTAGTCAGAGTAGGTCGATATTTGTTCATAAATAAATTTGATAAATTCCGGAAGATTTTCAACCCCCATAAATTTTTATGCATTTTTGGAAAATTGCAAAATATACTAGAAGCTCTTCGTTGAAAAATTGTGGATTTCTTCGGTTTAATATGATGAAAGATCGTAAATTTTTTGTTATGTTTTTCGACGGAGAAATCACAACTCTCTCGTAGAAAATTAATAAAAATAAAATGTCTAATTTGAAATTAAAAAAAAAAAAAAAAAATTGTATAAATCTGTAGAAGAATCGTTTGTGCTTGACTTGCATCCGAGAAAAGTTGGACTTGGGCACACTTAACGTATATCCGAATAACAATTTCCACGATTCACCGTACATTTCCCATAGGCGTATAAATATCGAATCGGTATAGAAAATTCCTCCCTTTTTCTATCTCCTTTTTCCCAAACATTTGAATAAAGTCCCGTCGATGTAATAGATGGTATAAAATCCTTGTGTGTATACATATAAAAAACGATCGATCATCTCGAGAGGTATTTATAGAATTTATATCCTTGATAATTTTCAGTAGAATGGGGTTCCGGTTCCGGTCGTTTTTTAATATATATTTTATTTTCCTTTCTCATTTTTTATTCGTTTGCTGAAAAAGATATATGGATTTATGAAAATCTACTAGCACGTATATCTGTATAGCTATACGTAAGTATATTTTGTACAAGAATCACTCAAGGGATAAAATAGCGTGAAAAGAATTCCACGGGGAAATATTCGCCACGCTACATCAGCGCATAAATTCAATTCAAATAAATTCGCAAGTAGGGATTTAGCCCGGACGTTCCCTACTTCCTAAGACTGCTGCTGCTGCTTGCTGCAGAATTCAAAAAAGGAGCTGGGAAATCTGTCACTGAATCCACACAGCTTTAGAGGAAAGAAAACAAAAAGCTTTTTCCACCTGGATATTATGTTTATTTTTCATATTTATGAAAGATGCAAATAAGATCCGATCACGTTTTAGTTTTCTTTAGGATATCTTCGAATAAATACGACGCTTCGCGAAACGATCTTCTAAACATTTCGCAAATTGTAAACGATTCCGTTATTTGATATAGGGAATCGAAGAAGGCCTTTCTCAAATGAGTAAACGAAGCTGTGACGCTCGACAGCTAGCAGTTTGGAATTTTCCTTTGGATATTGCCTTCAAAAGCATCAATCCTCAGGGATGTAAGTGTAAAAGAATTATATCGCATTGATACTATATCATAACTGAATAATATTTCAACGTTTCAACTTGCGAGGCATAAAATAGAAGTCAAGGTGGTTCTTTCGGTACAGTCCCGCCAAGCGCAAGTTTGCGAGAAAATTTGGAATACTTCTTGATGGAGAAAAAAATCGAGTATGTTGAAGGTCCTTAAAAGATTGATTTTGCATAAAGAGATTTACGAATAGTTATCAACAAATTGAAAAGAAAAAAACATTGTTTGAGAACTTACCCGTCAACCCGGCTTTTTTTTTTAGATGAAAGTGATTTGTTAATTCTTCTAAATACGTTTGAATTTTTCTCAAATTTTGTGTAATTTTTTTAAATTGTGGTTTCGTGCGTTTATTTCGTCAGAAAAAACGCGATTCCAAATAATTAGACAAAATTCGAAAAAAATTCATACGTATTTAGAAAACTTGAAAATTGTAGTTTTATTCGTTTATTTCGTCTGAAAAAACGCGATTCCAAATACCTAGACAAAATTCGAAAAAAATCCATACGTTTTTAGGAAACTTGATAAATCATTTTCATGTTTAAAAAAAGTTGGGTTCACGAGTAATTTCTTGAACAATGTTTTTTTTCGTCGATTCGTTGATAATTATTTGTAAATATTGTTATGCAAAATCAATCGTTTGAGGATCTTCAACATACTTGATTTTTGTCAAATTTTTTTACCATCGGAAAGTATTAAAAATTTTCACCGAAACTCACATTTAGCGGGATTTTATATCGAAAGAACCACCTCGAGGATCCAAACCAAATGCATCCTATCAATTTGGTACAAAAATTGGTTTGACTTGAAATTTCTTCTTTTTACTTCATCTTTGATTAATTAAGCAATAAACCTGATACGTTGAAAATTTGAACAAAATAAAGTATACATTTGAATGAATTGTGAATTGTATACACACGAAGCGAATTGCAGGATAATAATTGATTTTTCTCCAGGGCCCCAGTTGATCCTGTCGGTTTACGGCTTGGACTTTTTTGGCCACGACGTAATCAGGGGTTACGGAGTTTGTCATTTACCATTGACCACCGGAGCCCACACAAAAAAGTATAAAATCGATTTCAATTTCAGAGCATGTATTCAAACTTTGACAGCATTTTACGGACAGTTTTCAATTAACAACATATATACACCTACATCCAAACGAAATTTCAAGATATATTTACTTCGACGTCATACTTTCAATTTCGAATTTCGACGCGATAGTATTGATCGAAAATTTCATACTACGTAAGAATCACAAGTAATTTTCTTTTAAGAAAAAATCTAATCTCCTGCGAAAAATCATGCCGAAGGATTTCACAATAGCTTTCGATTTTCCAACCCATTTTGACAAGAGGTCAAATCGAATAGAAAATACGCGAGATGTGAATGCGGTTTGACCTCCGAATACACACCTCAAAATTGAATTTTTAGGGTGGCGATATACGTGCCAAAATCTTCGTCTACTTTGCAACAATTTATAGCCTGGTTTTCCGGAAGGAGGCCGGAACTAATCGATCCAACAATCCTGGGATCTGGAGAGGGTCGAGAATGTAAGAGATTTGCAAAGCTGTTTTTATATACACCTATATTCCCGTATGAATTTTCATCCTCACATAACAAGAGCATCTACCTGTATACACATAGTCGATTTACTTTTTTACCCAAACATATTTTCCACTTCACTGTATCGCCGGATATACTTACTCTTATGGCATTCTAGAGGCATGGCACTTTGCCCTCGCCCCGTAAAATCGGCACAGTATATACAATCCCGCGTTTTATGGTGGCTGAAAGCATTACGCTTCAAGTATATACCGCCATGGGTTTTGTCAGAATATCATACATGCCTATACCATTATTCTATAATCGACCATTTTTTTTTGTTTTTTTTTTCAAATTTTTATCGAAGTAGGTAATATTATCGGTTGTTTGCCAATCAATCGCACCCCGATCACCCGCTGCCTGAATTTAGGCATATCGTTGGAATTCGACTTTTCTAGGATCTAAAAAACAATATGGTCAGTTCTCTAAACATCTGACATTTCTTTCCAATTTATTTTCAATTTAAGGTAACCATCATACAACTATTGGTTTCAGAAATTTAAACTAGTTCGGAATTCAGTTATCTTTTAGCAAAGTTCATTTTACATAAAAAAAGATGTTCTCTTCTAAAACCTGTGTCGTAAGGATTTCGGAGTACCGTTGGTCCGATTAAGGTCGTTGAGTACTCATTTTTTTCAGAAGGAAAATACTCATGTGCGCAAAGGAATACGACAAAAAATTGACTGTGTACAAACTTACAGTCAATTATCAAAAATTTTCCAATTCTGGCCCACTAATTTGCAAATTACTTGGCCAGAAGAAAAGCATTAAAAAAATCCCTCATTCACATGATGAGGATTTTCTTTCCGAACAAAATCAGCCCCTGAGGATCTTAATCGTACTAACGCTGCTCTGAAATCCTTACGACACAGCTTTGGAACTGAACATTTTCCTTACTGTGAAATAAACTTTGGTGAAATATAAGTGAATTTTGGACTAGTTCAAATTCCTGGAACCAAGCTGTACCTCCTGGTCCCATTGAGTGAAATGAATTGTGACGTACTGATTCCCTCAAAGTAGCTCTACAAATATCCATAGATTATCTAGATTCTATCTATCATATCTGTCATTAAATATTCACGTATAATGATGAATTTATGAATTAATGCTTACCTATAATTCCTTTCATCGTGTTCGTGATAACGAACGATGACTAGTAAAAGCTGCAGCGACCGAATAAAGCTGAGAACTTACAATTAGTTTTGACTGACGTTGAAATTGTTACGGAATTAGGTAGAGCTGTCCGATGTGGCCATGGTATTGATGCTTGTCAGGACTCGGTATATATTCCCCATATTTTTTTCCAGTGACAAGGATGATTTCTCAGGGGACAGTGACGATTCGTTTCAACGTGTCTATGAAGGATTTTTTTAAACTAGGATATAGCAACGGGCAGGATAGATGACGTGGGGAAAAAAAACAAAAAAAAAACAAACAAAAAAACTTCGAATCACCATGCAATTAGCTATTACTGATCTGATTATCATTATTTATTATCATTTGTAAAAACCCCGAATAAATAATATTCCAGATGAGTTTCACTCATCCTTTCCCCCTATACCACAGGTGTACACTGTATATGTATTTATGTATATGGTTATGTATTTGAAGGTATGTACAAATTGTTAGAATTATTGGAATTAAATATCAGGCATATTTCCTCATAACTGAATATTAATTTAACAATACTGTTACGGCGCGATTGCCGCGTATAAGGTAAGTGTACCAATTGCTGACCCTTTGAGACCCAATTATTGACCCTTATATTTTCTTGAATTTTAAGTCGATGATGAGAATTCTGAATTTTTCCGTTTCACAAATCAGTTGCCAGAGACTCGGAGAATACGAATTGATTTTTTTGATAATTTCAGAGCTCACGGGTAAAAAGAAATAATCGAAAAACGTCAATAATTGGGACAGGGTCAGTAACTGGTATACTTACCCTATATAGGTAAGTAAATTTCGACCCGATGTCACAAAAATCTTTGGCCTTTATCCGAAAATTTTCATGAATTTTTTCGAATTATTCAAAAACAGTTTCTTTTATAGTATTAGATTTTTCAATTTTTTTTTTTTTTTTTTCGATACGATCAGTTCTTATCCTGGAATTTATAATAATGACTAATTATAATGCGTTGAATCCACAGAATGCACAATATCCACAGCTTTTATGAGAACGATGGATATTTTGGCTGGATGCTGTTTTCTTCTCTCAATTGCATAAAACGTGGATTGATCGTGAGAAAATTTCCGAAAATTAAGAAGAAATATTTATACATTGATGTGTGTACATATTTTTCCTCTTCGCCGAATGAAGTGCGATTAATTCCTTCGCATGGATCAGGCGTTGCCCAGTTTCTTGAGATCAACTCAGGAACCTCTTTTTCACTTTTTGGAATGCTGAAGCCACCGGTAATCACTGGAACAGAGAAAAAAATAAAAATAAATAAATAAACAATACCAAAAATTGAAAATATTTCTGCGAAAATTTCGTCTAACTAGATCTGATCAATGAAATCCTGGGTCCTTTCTCTTTCGCATACGTTTCTTTCTTCTATTTTTGAATTCTTTGTTCCACGTGGGCTGGACTAATTAAGGAGTAATCTTAGAAGGTGTGGAATAGAAACTTGTGTACACTTGTATCCCATCCGTACGTATTAATTAGCGTAATTCAAGTGGGCGGTGATACAGGACTTGTGTTTGAAATATACCTACTGAAAGCTTCACGTCTCGCGTTTCGGAGTAAAACAGATTGGGGACAAGCTTTTAAAGTCTTATGTGGTCCATCTGTCCGCATGTACGTAATTTTGGGTATATGTATAGGTATAGAAATAAGCACATGTTTTCGTATACGTAGGGAAAGCAATTTTCGTCGACACAGCAGTTTCGGATTTCGAGTAAATTTGTTCGGAGTCTGAATTGCCGTGTAGATTCGATACCCTCGCGGGGCTTCGAACACCTGCAAGAATAAAGTCTGACTGAAGTTTAAATAATTGACAATAAACAGAAAACGAAACTTTTTCCTCCTCATCTCCTTCTCTGGCAATTTCTCTCTATCCATTTCTCTCTCTCTCTCTCTCTCTCTCTCTTCGATCCTGAGGAATAAGAGTCGAGGTAAATGTTACGTCGGGATCACATTTCCCTGCTAAATGGACCGAGGTTATCAGACGAGGAGTAGAAATAAACGATCTACATGCTGCCTGAGGTTGAAGGGGTATTTCTATCTTCTCACCCTACCGAATCTACTACTCAAGATTGAATTCCACTGACGCGTAGAGCCGGGAGAATCGGAAATCGAGACATCATTTCGATCGTGTATTTTCAAATCCGTAATATCTGCCTGAATCTCTTTTTATTATTCGATATTTGAGTAACCGTATCTACGACACGCAATTCATCATGACGAGATTTTGCGGGGATTTGAAACTACGTACACAAATTTTCAAAATTATTACATTGCGCTGTACATTTTACTCGTCAGAAGTCGAGGGCGGCGTAAAAAAACCAGCTATCTCGGATTTTGCTTGAATAATCGGCTTTCTTGCAAGCGACTCTGAAATCGCTCTGTAGTTGCATGAAAAGTCAATAGCGCTACAGAGTGATTTCAGACTGGTTCGCGAAATGACCGGTACTTCAAGCAAGATTTCCGATAGCTGATTTTTTTCAGCAAAACTTGTGATAGCCGGTATAATTTAAGCGACTTCTGACAATGAGATAGCCGTTTTTTCTACGGAGCCTTCGAAGTGTTTGTTTCAGTAGAAAATTACAATCGAAATCCGAGTAACTTGTAATATCCATAATGAAGCAGCGATGTTGTTGAAGAAAAGGATAATTCGAGCTTCGCGTGTGAAGAATTCCTCCGGTTATAAGCCGGTGTTTGTTATTAGCATGAAGTAGCTGTATGCCTGTAGGTAATTGACGTTGAGTCAAAGTGTTGCATGATGATCTGATGATAAAGGAAACATGAAATTACTGGGAATTAACTAATATTATAACTGACATTGAAATTCTTCGAAGCAGAGTAGGTATCGATCGTTTAGGGTGAATATATCCACGATCAGGGTGAATAACGAATTATCAAATCCTCTGATCGATCCTAAGAGTTTTAATGATCAGGTTCTGTATTGACATTCATATACAGGGTGTCCCGGAACTAAATGCATAAAATGATAGTGGTAATAGAGGGGGTCAAACTGAGTGAATTAACCTGAGGAACATGTGGTCGCGGAAGTCACGTTCACGAGATAAAAAAATCGCGCCAACCGCCAGCTTGAAGGCAACCGAGTACACAGTAAACAGTGATCATCACTTTTATCATCGTTCTTGCGTTTGGTGATAATTCAATATCAAGGTGTTTTTTGTTTGGAAGTTGTAAGTTCCAAGCGTTACGTTCCGCATCATCAGTCGAGCACTTTTAACAACAAGACTGATAACCACTGGCTCCTGTATACTCAGTTGCCTACATCCTGGCGTTTAACGCAATTTTTTTAGCCAGTCGTATATCTCGCGAAGGTGACTTCGAAGACCAAAATAATGTTCTTTAGGTTATTTTACTCAGCTCGATCTATTACCCCCATTATTTTACGTATTTAGTTCTGGGACACCCTGTACAGGAATCTCATAGTAGAAATTATCGGCGAAGGTACGCCCCATGACGATGTTTGCTAAAGCGCAAAGCTATACGTAATTAATTTCAATAGATTCAAGCACGTATCTATACGATGTGAAATAAAGCCTTATGGAAGTTTGTTCCATGGATTCTGAATATCGTATTTCGCGCTCTTTACTTTTTCTAATGATTACCCAGAGGTAGGTACAGACGATTTTTTTTACGCTTTTTTTTTCTGGCGCGCGTATCGCGAGTTCCAATTCATCGGTTTTGGTGGCTAATTAAATCCCTAATTTCATTATCTGCTAAGAGGAATTCACGTTAAATACGGGCGAGCTAATTTTACAAGCTTCAACAAATACATGATATACTTGTTTCAATGTTTTTTTCGAGATTACAGTGAAACCGAAAAAAGTTCGAACTGAGAGGGCGACGTTTCGACGGGAATTTTTTTTACGGAGTAAAAGTTCTACAGAATCGTTTCTACAGAATCTTTTCTACAAAGAAATTATTCTACATGCCGCAGTTCTACAGAATCTCCGTGAGCCGTTTCCACAGAATGCATATGAGCCCGTTTCTACACAGGTAGGGTTCTACAGATTCGTTTCTAGAAAGTTTGTTGAATATAAGTATCGAGTATTTTGATGACAAATCCACTATTGAAATTTGAAAGCCTAGTTACGGTTCTGCTTTCGCCCCTTTATGGGTTGTATTCAACGTGCCTGCGCTTTTTTTCAATTCCGTTTGCAGATTCTGAAAGCGTACGTTCCACAGATTCCAAAACTATGTATGTTTCCTTTCTTGGAAACCATAAAATTCCTCCTATTTTGAATAGTCGATTTACTTTTTCCTCATTTCGAATTTTTTTTACTCTTGTTTTTCAATAGTAAAATCGTAAGAGGCTCCCGAATCAAGAAATGATACACAGATTCGGAATCAGCTGACGATTTTCTTTAAGAATATTAACAGCATCATTCGATTCTCGACAAAAAACAGAGAACGGCTAACTGCAAAATTCGACCCACTTTTTCGATACAGCGTGCATAGGGAGATATGTCTCCTTCTACTCCATAATAGAGTAGAAGAAAAAGAAAATATTTCGATAGAATCGATGCCCTCTCGTAGAAACGCGACAAGTGGATTTTGACTTCCTGTAGAAACGAGTTCACGGGATATTCTGCAGAGCTGGGGTCTGTAGAAACGTTCAAAAGATTATTCTGTAGAACAGTGGCATGTCGAATTTGTTTTCTGTAGAAACCTGTCAGACAGTAGTCTATGCAGAAACGGTCTGGCAATGCCTCTGTAGAAGCGCCGTATGTGGAACAATTACTCTGTAGAGAAGATTCTGTAGAAACATTTCTGTAGAACTTTTGTTTTGTAGAACTTATTTCTGTAACAAAGATTCTGTAAAGAAGTTCTGTTACAACTTTTCCTTTGTAGAACTTATTTTCGTAGAAAAGATTCTGTAGAAACGTTTCTGTAAAATTTTTTCTCTGTAGAACCTATTCCTGTAGAAACGATGGCCTCTCTTCGAACTGGTAGCGAACATGAAATACCTCACTTTGCACACGATCCGACCTAAGAATACTATTTTATCTATGATCTTCCCTTCACAGCATATGCAAGTAGTTCGCGTGCCTCTTTTAACGCGTATACGGAATGTATTTCGTGAGGTGAATTTTCGAGGAGTCAAGTTAGCTGTTGGCGTTCGGCACTCATTCTAAGTCACCGAAAAGGTTTAGATGGCTTACCACACGCATGAAAAATGGCATTCACGATTTTTTTTCCGACGTTTTTGATTTCTTCAAATTCTTTTTCTGTTCACGAAGCTATTTCTAAGGAGATGAGTGAAATATCCACGCCGGAAATACGTCGGGTTCGATTTACGCTTGTGTAAAATTTCATCGAAATTTTCAAAATCTCCAATAAGTGTACTGCGCGAATTCATCCCCCTTGTATGTACGACTCATGCGAACGGATCGTGAAAGCTTTGATCAATTTTTGTGCTTTTGAGTATTATTTGTCAACGATGTGGAGATGATTGGTCATGTGTTATTCGCGAGGGTTCTTTCCCGACGTATGTACATATTATAAGATAATACAAAGATCGAACGCTAACTGCCAATTTATAAGAATACAGCACAAGGTAGTAACTAAGTAATTGGTTGTGAGCTTCGGGGTCTTCCCTCATTTTGGTTTAAGGGGACCAGTATGTCATGGTGGGAAGGATCAAACGTGGTCCAAATCAATTTATTCCTTCACCAATGTACGTTCGACATCATTATAATCATCTCACTGAAAATCAGTCGCTGCACAAATTGAGGCACACCGTAGGTCCGATTTCACTTTCTCAGGATCCGAATTGTTTGGAAGATGCGCCGTCATAAATTGAACAAGGGAAATTTAATTGAAAAAATCATCAAAGAAGATATGCCCAATTTTCCGAAAATCGAATATTTCTTTCCCACTTATTTGCAAATAACTCGGCCTAAAAATTAAATTTTCCAGTTTCCCTGGTTCAATTTGTGACGGCCTGTATTCCTTCGAATCTTGGTCATCGATAAGTCGAATCGCACCTACGGTGTGCCTGAATTCGCGCAGCAACCGTTTTTAAGTGATATGATTATAATGATGCAAAATGAACTTTGGTGATGAAACAAATTGATTTTAGACTATGTTTAATTTTTTCAACCTCGACATACTGCTCCCCTTAAGAAATAATAAGACCTTTCAGGGTGGTAAAAAGAACGCCAAGCCGTGAGCCACCCCTATTATTTTTCGCTTTTATTTTTCTTCTCTTTTTCATTGTCGGCAATAAGACTCTGTAGCATTTTGCAGGGAGGATTCGGTCATCAAGGTCTCGGACACGTCCGCATCCCCATGAATCCCTGGGGAATCTATATATCGGAAAAATGTATCCGATTTTATCTCTCACTACTCCAAATGCGGTGTGTGTGATAAACGGGAAAAAGCTCAAGAAAAAAGTAGCAAAATTTCAGAATGAAAATCATTTTTTACTGAAAGTGATGATTCATACTTCACTAATAACCCTGATCCTCCTTAGATGTACAACTTGAATTGCCAAAAATTGAAAGTAATAACATATCCTTCGAATCCCTGAACTGCAGGGAGGATTCATTCCCCAGTTTTCTCACCGCCCTTCGGCACGTTCCGGAACGAATATCCCGAAGGAATTTGACGTGAAAATAAATCCGAGATATTCCCAACACGGTCTGACCATACCTATAATCCAAAGTATCGCTATATACGTGGCCGACTAGATATCTGTGAGGCTTTTGGCTTTCTCCTCGTCGTACAAGTTCCAGAGTGTATAATCCCATTGAGGTATAAGGCTCAACCGGAAGTGCCGGTACGTGGGATAGGGTATAGGGTGCCCAGAGTTTCCTATTGCCAAAATTGCGTTAGAGTTGACTAACTATTGCAGAAAATTTTCACCCTAAACTTTTTCATTGTCGACTTGCCTGGCTTGATGGGACGGGATAATGACCGCGTGAATTTATACCAGCGTAACAAGGAATAAAAAAAAAAAAAAAAAAAATTAAATAAACTTTGTAAATTATTTAGGAGCGTTTAGCTTAATTACCTTCGCCGTTTTACTTCTAACTTGTTACAAGTTTTACATCTTTCAACCTCGTCAAGCAGCGCCAGGAAATTGGTTTGAAAAATTTTAATCCAGTTTCTCAGTTACTTCGTTTTTTTTTTTATTTCCTCTTTAGCAGTTTTCGACAGGAGAAATAGCTTCGATTTCAATCGCAATGTTTGATAAGTTTGAGATGTGCAATTTTCGAATTCTAAAAGGAAATTAAAATGAAAAAAAAAAGAGATAGCTTGAGAGAAGAAGTCGTTGGGGTTGTTAGGGTAGAAATTCAAGTCTGGAATTTTCGAATTAGATGTTTTTTTTACTAGCAATTTGACTTCATCTCCGGTAATATAGTCTGCATTATATTATGAGCTACGGATTTAGCCATAAAATTTGCCAATCATAGTGTAGAGATCATTAATGTTTGCCCTGAAGCTCGATGCTTCCCGAAATGTGTAATTAAAATGTGATCATGATAATAAAAAAGCACCTCATATAGCCCCCGGCTCTATTCTCTGCTCAGCGATTTCGCCCTACGACCCGATCTCTTCCATACAACTTCCTGTAATTATTCCAACGATAATCATACTAGGAAGTATAACTACAATCATTAATATACAAGTTTTACGTCGCAAGGGTGAAAAAGTTTCCGTTCTATAATCATTCCAACTTTTGTAATACGGTAAAGAAAATCGAGATAGTGAAATTAGATGCGTGGAAAATCGTCAATTTGACCATTCGAAGCGATGAGAAAACAACGGGAATTATCATTTCGGAATAATTAGCCGGAAATGATTAAGATTAAATTTTATCACGTTGTATTATTTGCTCCAAAAAAAAAGAAAAAAAAAACAATTTACATGCGAGATTAGCCCTTTGGGAATAATATTATAACGAGTATAAGACATCCTCAACACTCCATGCAGGCTCATGTTTCACATCTCATGAATAAAAAGCTGTAGAAAATTTCCTTGTATAATCGCGATTTATGAATATATGTACTTCGAACAAAATTCAT
Source organism: Ametastegia equiseti (assembly GCA_963989295.1). Classification (NCBI taxonomy): domain Eukaryota; kingdom Metazoa; phylum Arthropoda; class Insecta; order Hymenoptera; family Tenthredinidae; genus Ametastegia; species Ametastegia equiseti. The sequence goes on from OZ022399.1 coordinate 8,914,248, forward strand.
TACGCAAATGTACAAATAAGATTGAAATTTATTTTTCATACTCTCTTTCGTTTTCTATTATACTTGTACAATTTCTACGTAGAGGTTGATAATTTGTGTGTGTGTGTGTTTTTATTTTATTACACACAATTATAATTACGGAACGAAATATTTTTCTTCATCACGGAAATGAATGTGTATTTGTATTAGTGACTCGGTTGCGCGATACCATTTAATTGTTAATAATCCAGCAAGGATCATTCCGCAGTGAAACTGCTTCGAAATAATTGTTTGTTTCAATTTCCAAACAAGAGTAGGTATAGGTATATAGTATATACACCCAACCCAGCTGCTGTTTACCTTATCGCAAGAAAATGTAAGATAAATATTTAGTTAAAAAATAAATTGCGCGGTTGTCCAACCGAGAGGAGTTGGGGACTGTTTCCGTTTAAATTTCGCACGTTTTATCCCCTCTCGGTTTAAAGCGTAAAATTATGATGATAAATTTGATATTTTTTTTTTCATGTTTCTGGTAGGTATTTTCTTTTATTTTTTCCCACTTAAACGAAGAGATAAGTTCGTGTCTGAGTGATTTGATAAACATTTTTTACGACCTGACTCAATGCAAAGACCCATTTGTTTTTTGTTTTTTTTTTGTTCATTTCACTTTGTTTTTTTATTTTTGTTCTTTTTTTCTTCGGACTTGGTATATGTTTGTAAATAATTTGAAAACTTATTTTTATGCTGATGGAAATGACAATAAATCGTTGTTCGGTTATCGCGGGTCAGACTGAAATCTTTCACTTCGTTTCCTGTGCATCTAAAACCAGCTCGGAGGGACTTGGTTGTTTTTCAAGAAAGCTATATAAAAGCTCATCGATGTAATAAAAATCCAAGCGATAAATTGCGATTCGTTATTATATCTACCCTAGAGCTCCTGCAGGCAGAGTAAAACTATAAAATTTTCATTTGAAAATTATTTCCGGCCAGGGCAAGGGGACCACATTTCTCTGATACAATTCACAAAGTAGAACAGAAATATATGTATAATAATAAAAGCTTTACGCACCCTTCCTCATTCACGTTTACTGAGTTAGAAAGTATTGAATAGAAGAAGAAAAAAAAAAGCTTACCTTATCTCTCCACATCGTCGCATTCGACAAACGATTCGTTGCTATCCTCGCTGAATATCGTACCCGAATATGTGTCCAAAAGCTCCATGGCTACTCCGTTGGTGAAGGCAAAACCAGCTTGGACTTGGTACTCCCCACCGCCACCGTGTTGTCCCGGGTAAATCGCGTCGTACTGTCAAATTATTATATGGAATTCTAATTAGAACCTGAACGCGTGATGAGAGGCAATTAACTAATTAATAATCAAGAATGATCGTGCCAGCGACGAGCTCATGCTACTATATGTATAATACCGGGTGGTTCCGCACATGGACGCTGTTAATTTTAATTAGTAAATATATCCGCTTGCCATTATAACGTTCAGCCCTCAAAGTTTCGAAATTTCTTTTATATTTTACAGCTCGTCGCCGTAGGCAACCTTTCTGAGAAAGTGAGAATCTAGGAGGTAATTAGTCAAAGATATTAAGTGGCAATGACTGTAATTGACATATTATAACATGGCAGGGAGGGGAGCAGTATATCACGGTTGGAAAAATTAAACATAGTCCAAAATCAATTTGTTTCATCACCAAAGTTCATTTTGCATCATTATAATCATCTCATTTAAAAACGGTTGCTGCACGAATTCAGGCACACCGTAGGTCCGTTTCGACTTATCTATGACTAAGATTCGAAGGAATACAGGCCGTCACAAATTGAACGAGGGAAATTGGTAAATTTAATTTTTAGGCTGAGTTATTTCCAAATAAGTGGAAAAGAAATGTTCGATTTTCGGAAAATTGGCCATATTTTCTATGATAATTTTTTCAATTCAATTTTCTTCGTTCAATTCATGACGGCGCGTCTTCCGAACAATTCGGTTCCTGAGAAAGTGAAATCGGACCTACGGTGTGCCTCAATTCGTGCAGCGACTGATTTTTAGTGACATGATCATAATGATTTAAAATGAACTTTGGTAAAGAAATTAATTGATTTTGGACCACGTTTCATTTTTACAACTGCGACATACTGATCCCCTTAATATACCCTGCAGATACGGTAATTAAAACGGGGTTGAATTTGGCGAGTGAGAGAAGTTCAACAAATGCTCGATTAATATTCTAATAGTTCATCAGTTTCGGTCTATTTTAATTAAAAATTTTTAATCGTTATCCCCATTGCACCTCGACCACCCCTCTTTGACTCAATTATAACTTCTCAATTTTAATAAACCGCTCGCCAAAAGGTGTATCAGGTATATGTATAACAACCTCTGTATATTTCCAACGATTTTGCGCCTGCAGAGTAATCTTCTTCTTGAAAATCTACCCAAATCAAATGAAATACCGAAAATTTATCTATATTCTCTAAGCACCATCTTGATTACAAAACTCTCAGCCAGTTTTAATGAACTATTCAACGAATTAAAGTGCGAGGTCGATCTTTCCACGGTGAAATAACAATAAGATCGAGGTAGTCCAGTTATTTTTTCAAGAATTCATTTGCGGCTGTTAATCTTTGCTTCGTAATGGTGCAGAAGTCATTTAAAAAGTACGAAAGTCAAATCGCGTAGCATTAAGCCAGTAGAGGCTCGAGAGGTATTTCGAGTAAATTGAGGCGAAATGCAATCTGGCATCTACCAGGATTTTACGAGAGGAAAGGCTAAACCATTTCACAAGGAACTATATCACCCCGGCTGCAACGGGGTTGAACATTTTCGCCACCGCAAGCTTCTTGGCAATTTTATCAGAGATCGAGTTACCGCACTTGAAGTAGCTAGCCGCGGTCTATCGCAGAGATTTACCACAAAATCTACACTTACGTTATCGAGAAAAAGAAAAGAAAAAAAAAAAAAAAAAAAAGAAACAGAAAATGGCTTGAATTTCACCAACAGAAAATCATACGGTTCCGAATAGCTAAATACGTTCGCATCTATTCGAATATTGAAATTCTTAACGTGGGCGTATAGGCGAAGGGCTAAATTGAATACATCAAACATCCCCCTTATGGATGTTTTTCCGAATTCATATATACCCGGAGCTGGTCGTATATTCGTAGTTTTCAAAGAAATATTTCCAAGATTACTTCCTTGCGTTTGTGTTGACGCGCGATACATGCAAAACTCAATTTCTATACATCAGTAGCCCCTTTGACCATTTCAACGGATCAAGATGTCTGGAAAGTATGTGTCGATAGTATAAAGCTGCTGACATCCATATGTCCCTGTATAATTTTATTGCTATCATCCATCAGACGTGTTCCTGATTTTAACCCTTCGTTTTACAATTAGTCACACCTCGATAGAATGACATTGTCAGTAGTCACACTGGGTCAAATTGGCTCGATTGATTTTCAATTGGCAGTCGTACAAAAAGTATCCAGACGATTTTTTCCAAAAAATTATGAAATATACTTTGAACATTGTAGAATATGTACCAAAAGTCAATTTGACCAAAATTCGACGTCAATGTGTCTGAAAAAATTTGCGAAGATGTGAATGTGCAAAACATGCACTTTTTCAGTGATATATTCATAACTTTTTCAGTTTTGAATTTTTTTGGACAAAATTTTAGGGTGATACTCACGAGATATGGTACTTTGATTAAAAAAATAGTTCAATAACGAAAATTCCAAAGAAGATATTCATTTTGACATCTAGAAAGGGTCTATTTTACCTATAGGGAAAACTTCAAACTACATTGATACATAATAGGCAGAAACTGATCTGAAGCCATCCCCACACAGATATTCAGCCCCAAAATTGGAAAATGCATCAATTTGACTCACAGTTACTAATTTTTTATCCGAATTTCAGTCTTCATGTTTTTTTATTGAGGCGTTGACATCTTGTGGTTCGATTTGCAATCGAAAGGCAAAAGTGTCATTGAATTATCACTTCAACTTAGGCCGTGCCAAGGGCCTGTTGTCACATTTAATACCAAGTATAGTACAGGTAAGTTTATTAAAATTGAAAGTTATTGTAAAAAGTACTTCATACAAGCACGGTCTTTTATCTCTTCACTTTCAATCGATGACATGTACCTACATTGTTGTTGAAAATATTTTTTGTTCTTATTTCTGATAGTCCCATCGTCGTTTCTTTGGTCTTTGTGTAAATCTATGTGTATAGGTTGTACATAAACCCAGCTTTCACAGGGGGGTAAAGAACATCTGTTCGCTTTCACGAGGGTGTCCTTTGTACAGTAAAGATTTGAATTTACTGTAAGTATACACCTACCCCCTCGGAGCTCGAGTGCAATGGTGGTTACTTATCGCTATACGAGACGCGCTATTTATTTCCAAGAACTTGACAAATTTTCTTCATCGCATGAAGAATCCGTCACTTAATATCGTTCGTGAGTTTGAATTTATGGGCTACGTGTTTACACGTTCACTAACGTATACCTTTACACATATACATATACTCAGGCGGAAATTCGAAACATTTCGAAAGGATCAAGCAAGAGCCTGGCTCCCTTTTTCCTTCCTCATTTATCACCTCTTTCCATAGCCTCCTTTCTCTTTGTCTCAAACAAAACAAAAAAAAAAAAAAAATGAAATAAATGAATGAATAAATCAATCGAAATCAAAAACGATTCAAAAAATCGTTCATTTTTGCTCACCTTTTCGAACATTTGCTGGTATTCTGTGAAACCGATGAGATTAGCCCTAAGCCATCTTGTAGCCAAAGTCTTTGCGACGGAAATCGCTGGCTCGTGTCCTGTTCCTCGAAGTCCAAGGATTATGAAGGACTGCAAGGGTGCCCAGGCGTTAGGGTAGTCCCACTGTTCTCCAGTATTGTCAGTCGAGGCAGGGGTTCCTCCTGAACAACCATTTTGGTTATTTTTTTTTTTTTTTTTTTTTAGATTGATTGAAAGTAACAGATGTCGTATTTTGCGATAGGAAAAAGGTACGAGTATAGGTTAAGGTAATAACGTGAATATTAGACGATTCGCAATAAAAATTGCGCTAATTTCTTATTTGTTTATAAGATTCTTATTTGTTGGAATGAATTTTGATCCTTTGAGAGGATTAGTGAGTCTCACAGCCTTGCTATACGGCAAAATTTTTCTCTTATTGAAGGTAAAGTGTATAGACCGTGCGTTATCAACTCAAATATTTTTCAAACGAATTTTTACCAATAAAAAGACCCACTCATTTTTCGTGATGTTTGCCTACCGGCAAACGGAGATATATAGGTATCCGGTGGGTAGAATAAAAACCCCTGGGCTTTTTATTCGATGAAAAAAGAAAATATTTTCTCTTTGTTTTTCGAAATTGCAAACAACAGCAGCACCATTGTTGTTAAAAAAAATTACACAATTGACAAACGGTGATCAATATTTGAGCCGGCACATGAGGAAACGAATAAGCAAAACGCGTTTTTTCCGAAAACTTTATTTGAACTTCTCAATCAAATTCCAAAGATCCATTGACTGGAATCTTCATTCAGAACTTTCATCTCCTGAGTTAGAAAAAAAATAAATAAAATTATTTACTTCCGTTTCCTGTACCAATAAAGCAAATATTTCTTTTATCATACCCATGAAATCCATAATGCCGTGTTTTTTGAGATGAAGTACACTACTTTCAGCGAGTTCCTTAGCTTTAGAAATGTTATAGCTCGTTGTGTAAAGCGGTGCCAAATTAGTTGGATAAAACCGATTCCGCGATTTACTATTCGTCGTATCCCAATCGAGCCATATCTGCTCATCTTCATTCCAAAGGACGTTGTCTATCCCATCTTGAAACTGCTGAGCCACGGTAAGGTAATACGTAGCTCTCTGTATAGGGAGAAAAAAATAAAAATAAATAAATTGGATAAATTAAATACGGGGATACATCCTGCAGCTGGAGAGTAAGACGCGAGGTCCTTTTCCTTCGGTTTGATCATTTCGCAAGGGACACGTGTGCAAGCTATAATCCTACTCCCTTAACCAAGGTGTTGGATTCTCGGATGGAATAGCTCCGGACGCGCAGGGCTCGATTAGGGTCACTTGGTATGACACGTGGCTAATTAATCGAATTTCATCCACCCACGTGGACTTGGCTTATATAGTGACGTCAACGACGTTATAGATAATATAGGAATAACGTGGGATATATATATTATTTCGGTAACCGTGACGGTTATTCTTGGGTAAAATACAGGCTATTCCTTAATAGGGGAGCAGTATATGTCGTGGTTGTAAAAATGAAACGTGGTCCAAAATCAATTTATTTCTTCACCAAAGTTCATTTCACATCATTATAATCGTGTCACTAAAAATCAGTCGCTGCACGAATTGAGTCACACCGTAGGTCCGATTTCACTTTCTCAGGATCCGAATTGTTCGGAAGACGCGCCGTCATAAATTGAACGACGGAAATTGAATTGAAAAAATTACCATAGAAGATATGGCCAATTTTCCGAAAATCGAACATCTCTTTTCTACTTATTTGCAAATAACTCAGCCTAAAAATTAAATTTTCCAATTTCCCTCGTTCAATTTGTGACGGCCTGTATTCCTTCGAATCTTGGTCCATAGATAAGTCGAATCGGACCTTCGGTGTGCTTTTTTATTTATTACAATTAATTTTGGACTATATGTTTAATTTTCCCCTCAATTCTTGTGTCAGCTACAATCGTATTGCCCATACGAGAAAAAAGCGATACTCATACACCTGTAAGGACGGATATGGGTTTCGTTATTCTCGATATAACATCCGGTGTTTTGTGTTCTAATTAGAACGAGAAAGGAAATTTTAATCTGTATATATATATTTATTCATCTCATTACAGAGCTGGAAGTTAATTAAGGAGTCTGAATCGCTTGGTTAGGTAAGCTCGGTTCACATGAAACTCCTTTATCCCGAATATATAAATAATTGTATCTACTAAATACGGAGATTTAGTTGTATAAGAGTATATAGCAGTCGTAAGAATTTATAACCAGCCTATAATAACACGAAATTATATCGTCGTTTAATTTTCATCACCAAACTGAAGAACGGAGCTTTAACCAAAGCTCCGTTTCTCTAAGCGCAATTTCCAAAGCTATACTGATCCGTATAAGTTACCACGTTAAAGCTCTTCGAGAAATCAACAAGAAATTCTAAGATCCGACTTGAGTTTTCGAAGGAGCTTTTCAACAGACATATAATACAATAGTACTTTTCGATACTAGTGCGAAAGTGTTGATTCTCCGACGAGTGTGAAGTTTTTCGCCCGAGCGAAGCGAGGGTGATAATCACACGAGTCGAGAATCATCTTTCGCACGTGTATCGAACTTTATTTTTCAACACAGCGCGCGTTAAGTTGAATTTTATGCACGCGAAGCGTGCGCAAAATCGAACTTTGCGCACGCAGTGTGGAAATAGACGTTATTCCCCATCAAGTGCAACAAGTCGATTTTCTCAGAACAAATCGCGACGCAATTCCAGAAGTAAGCGACATCTGCACACCCTTTTGCTTTATTGTCTTAACAAAGTCTCTACGATTTGCAAATCTCAATTCAACTCAGATCGCGTAATCATAAGTTTTCCAAGCTTTTCTCTAGTCTCTCGAGAGTTCAAGTTCCCAGTTATTATAGTTCGTCTTTTCACCGAGCTTACGATCAGTTCCTAAGATATCAACGATTGCGTGCAGCACGTACTCAAGCCTAGGCAAAACTCCTTAAAGTCAACCGAAGTTAACGAATGGGGGTTCTTATACGAACAAAAAGAAAAAAAAAAAAAGAAAAATTGACGGAATAAAATCCCGCTTAATTACAAAATTAGTCAAGAATCAGACTCAATAATTCTAAAATCATTCGAAACCCGAGCTAAAGAAAGAAAAGTTTACAGATTTTCCAACCGATCAATATTATACTCACTTCTATATCGTTGAGTTGAAGATGAAACTTGCTAAGCAATCGGGCATTTTCCTCAAGTAAAGCGTTTAGTTCAACAGGAATAATTAAACTTGTAGATATCGAAGTTAAATTTGCACTTTCACCGTATGACACGTTGTACCAACGGCTCGAAAAATCCCAGCCACTTTCTGCACCAGCTTTTAGATCGTTGTAGAGACTTTCCAAACGATTAGCTTCAACCTTCTGTCCAACATCGTAGTCCTCCCTGTGTGATAGATGAAATTTTAAGTATCGTTTGACCACCTTTCTGACGTGCTGGTTCGGCAAGGTTGATTCGTGTGGAATTGAGGGGAGTTTTTGACCCCTCCAACCCCCCTACCCCCCAAACCCTCGATATAAAGGGATATCGATTTTTTATGTACGCGACCTAAAAGGCATGGAGAGAGAGATAAAGAGAGAGAGAGAGAGAGAGAGAGAGAAAGAGAAAGCAAAGGGACCAGAGAATGGTTTTCCTTTTCAGTTTTTCCTTTCAGAAATTATTATCTCTGAAGAAAAAAAACGTGCTCAAGTATTGCCTGACGATGTAAAAGAAGATGAAGAAAAAAAAAAAGAGAAAAGAAAAAAAAACATAGAAAGATGAGATGATACCTTCCGTTGCTGAATCATGAAATCGTTCCCTGAGTGGTGTAGATGGGGGGGGGGGGGGGGGGAGGGGGGTAAAAACAGCTCGAGATTCTCTCAGCTCTTGTATAATTATAACAAGCGATTATCATTGTTATTATTATTATTAATATTATTATTGTTATTATTATTGTATTAATAACATAGTATCAGGTTTTGTTACGTCTACTTACTTGTAACTTTCTGGACGTGGTCCTTGACTCCTGACGACATATCTGGCCATCTTGTACGTCTTTCCGTTCTTTTCAACGTCCATCATTTTTGTCTTGAGCCAAAAAGCAAATTCTCGATCCAAGGTGGCGATATTTGCCTCTAGTAAAGCCGTGTCTTTCGTGATTTCCAAGTACTTGTCGGTCTTAACAATTGTGAAAGAAAATATTGGTTGGCATCTGTTTGTGGCTTTTATTTTCTTGTATATATTATTATCATGATTGTCATGATTATTATTATTATTATTATTATAGTTATCATTATTATTATAAGGATTCGAGCCAAGTTGTAACTTCAGTGGCGAATCTCAAGTACCAATTATTGTACCGGAAAGAGGAAATTTAACGTTTCAATTCTTGATGAAAATAATGGCAAGAGAGCTGCGTATTATACGCAGGATTGAACTGACTGAAAAATTAAGGTGTATAAGTTTGATCCAGGATTTTTATTGTTCATAGATCGCATTTTTGTACGCAGATTTCTTGATAATGAGTCAATTGGAGTACGGAGATATCCGCGGTCTTTGAAGTCTAAAGTATACAGTTGGAAAAAAATATGTTCCAGGAGGACCACTATAATTTTTGTGTTAATTTTGATACTTTTTTATAATTAAAACAACATAAAACGATCGTTGTTGGTTTAAATAATGTTGTTTTAACGAACAAAACGTGTCAAAATTAACATAAAAATTATATTGGATCTCCTGGAACGTTTTTTTCCTACTTTATACGCGAGATAAAGGGAAGTATGAGGGAGTAAAATTCATATAGCATGAATCTTTGATAATCAATCAGCTGATCTAGAAGTAGGATTTTAATTTGTTTAACTTTCTGCCTAGCCACGACCTTATGAAAACGAGTTTCAAACTACTGAATTAATCTGGTTTAGTAGCTTTATACTTGTTTCAGTGTTTTTAATTGTTTAGGATCGTAAATTTGCCCGAAGGAAAGTTTTTAACGCGCTTAGCCACTTTCTGATTGCGTTGTTTTTTTTTTTTTTTTTTTTTTTTTTGCGCTAACCTTTCGAATAGAACTTTTTCAAAAAATCCTTCGATCCTATACCCACACTTACCAATTTCGCTAGTATAGTTGGTATTTATATAGAAATATGGTAAAATTGAACAGTCTGTTTTCTCGATGATAGATTTTTTGCAATCGATGACGATTTCATCGGATTGCCAATAATCTCATCTCTGCCATGCACATTTCACATTTACGGGGAAAATTTTGCAGTTTACTCAAATATCGCATTCATATAGATTCGTATACACGTATATATGTATATCGGAATGGAAAACTACCCGATAAATGTATGCAAATCGTGACAAAGAACTGCTATCATCTATTACACATTCTCATCTAGTTGATGGCCAATTGCAATATAGAGAGAGTAAACGGGACGTTGATAACCTTTAGAGTTAGTTTATCGGCTATATATATATATATATATATATATATAGCATTGAACTGACATTGACTAAAGCCTGCGGCTATTTCCACGAGGCTGATATCAGAGCAGGAGATGCATAGACGAAATCAAACGGATCGAGAGAGACGAGAAAATCGTCCGTTCGTATATTTGCTCACACTACTGATATCCGCGAAATCGCAATTTTTTTATCGAATTTTTTGTTAGTTTTGTTTGTTTCGAAAGGAAGAAAGAATGTTTGTTCAAAACTAGATTATATTTTTTTATTTTGAAAGCTTTTTTTTTTCTTATCCAGCGATTCCTTTTAGCTTTTAGTGAAAACGCGAGAATTTTAGAGTGGAAAAAGTTTTCGAGTTTCTCAAGGGAGGATCAATACGATGGGATTTGTCGTTTTGGATTCTTATCAAGATCAACGATCGCCCTTGATATATAAATTTTCATATAATCCGAGGTCCGTCGATATTATATGCCCAGGGATTTTTGAATGTAAGTAAAGTTTGGTATCTAATCGTAATTTTGGAGATAAAGTTATACGATAAATTTTCCACGCCCTTCTCACCCATCTGTCTAATAATAATTCTCTCTGTATGGAATCCGCCGTGGATCCAGGCATTATTTTATCTCTTTCTTTTATTCTTATTTCCGTAGGCGATGTGGGGATCAGCAGTGAAAAGAAGATAAAATAAGATCAACCCTTCCCAAGTAGTTTTGTGTGAAAGACTCAATTCCTCGTCTCTGGCTCGTTTCTCAGACTTGAAGAGATGAAGTTATTGTCACGTGCTTCGAATAACAAAGTTAAAATGAAGTAAAAGAACAAACAAAAAAGAAAATAAATCACGTCTTCGATCAAGATTTGTGACAGTATATTATCCTCCTTTCTTTGCACAAGTGACTCTGGAAAATTTCGCCATTTACTATCAGCTCTAGTTAAATAGATCGCCGTGGCGAGAGCTTTAAGGGGAACAATAATATGTCACGGTTGGAAAAATTAGATATAGTCCAAAATCGATTTGTTTCATCACCAAAGTTCATTTTGCATCATTATATAATCATCTCACTTAAAAACGGTTGCTGCACGAATTCAGGCACACCGTAGGTCCGATTCGACTTATCTATGACCAACTCTCTAAACCCGAATTAGTGAAAAATTCACTAATTGTATCAGTGACTTCATAATTCACTGTACAAACAGTGAATTACATCTGGTACACTGTTAGATCAGTGAATCTTGAAATCAGTAATATGAGGAGTAGATTCTCTATAGTGGTGCAGCCATTGCAACCATATTGTGGGACGCCTTCTTCATGGTTCGATGCTTGAAATTAGTGCTATAATCGCGAGTGATTTCTTGATACTCCTGGTAGATCTGGTCAGTTTATTTAGGTATGATTATCCAATATCTTAATACGTTAGCAGTGATTTGTAATACAATGGTGATGATTGTTTTGTTGATAAATGAGATATATGTGAAAGCTCAAGTGAAACGCCGGATAGCGAGGTTATGATAAACTGTTGAAACTTTTTTCAAGTGTTTCTAGAATTGATCACTGTCTCACCATCCATCGTAGGACATTATTGCAATTGAATATTCGAGGTTAAGTACTAAATAACCTATGAACAGCTCACTCTTTTTTTGGGCGTGCAACTGATTCAACCAGTCCATTTTGCACTATACCAGCCAGCGCATTTTTACTTTTTCAATCAGTGCAGATTTCACTATTCGAACCAGTCCAGCCCTTATCCCACTGATTTAATTAGTAGTAATGCACTAATTTACAGTGGCAGACTTATAACTGTAACAATTAGTGACTATTCACTGGCAACCAGTGAATTTCTACTAATTCGGTTTTAGAGAGAAGATTCAGAGGAATACAGGCCGTCACAAATCGAACGAGGGAAATGGGAAAATGTAATTTTTAGGCTGAGTTATTAGCAAACAAGTGGAAAAGAAACGCTCGATTTTTGGAAAATTGGCCATATCTTCTATGATAATTTTTTCAATTCAATTTCCCTAGTTCAATTTATGACGGCGCGTCTTCCGAACAATTCGGATCCTGAGGAAGTGAAGTCGGACCTACGGTGTGCCTCAATTGCTGCAGCGACTGATTTTTAGTGAGATGATAATAATGATGTAAAATGAACTTTGCTGAAGAAATAAATTGATTTTGGACCACGTTTCATTTTTACAACAGCGACGTACTGCTCCCCTTAAGCTCACCTCTACTTTTTTTCATTGATTTTGATTAATTTATTCTCATAATTTTGTTTGTTCATCTCTTTAAAAGTAGGAGAGACATCCGAAGAAAAGCAATCTGGTATTTCGCTGAATTTCTACAGTTTTGGCCACGTTTTCAGTCGGACCGTTCGGTCCGAATGGGAAGTTTTAATCGCCAGATCGGTGCCGAGTGGTTCTCTGATTGTGAAAGGTAAACAAAGACAGGTAATTACCATGCGAATCAGAAAGGGGGGATGACTCCTCATAAGATAATAGACTCTTCCACCATTCGGTATGAATCCATAGGTATCTACCACGTGGTAGAAATTTTCCAGTATTCCACGCACCGTATGGTGCATACCACACAAAAGCATTCCTGTCATTGCCCAATAGCTGTCCCAATAGTAGAATTCTGAAAAATCAACGATTTTTCGTTCAATTAAAGATTTTTGCTGATCTGAAGAACTTTGTTTAATCAATATTCGTAATCACTTTCTCGTGTTTTTTTTTTTTCAGCAAGAATTCACCCTTAAGGAGCGAAAAGTTGACGAGTATGGACGAGTGAATTTTCCACTCGAAAGAAATAATGAGAATTCATTCTAATTAGTGAAAAAATCTACTCGAAATAAGCGGAAAAACTTATCGAGTGGAAAACAACTACAATTAAGGGTAGGGAAAGAAATGATATGAATCTCATTCTTCTTTGAGTGGAAAATTTATTGTTTCAGACCGGTGCACTTTTCACTCGAAGGAATCTAGAGAGGAGTAAATTTTTCCATTAATGTTTAAATTGTGCATGGTTGAAAAATACCTCGGAATCTTCCACCAGGTACAATGAAGGCATTTTCAACGTGAAGAAGGCTATGTCTGTTCGGATGCTCGAATACTTTTGGCTTAATTTTCCTCAAAAGTGTTTTCCATATGGCGTTCAAGTCGTTTGCCCATTTTCGAAACTTGGCATCCTGGATTCGTCTTAACGTTGGTGGATTTTCGTGCCAATCAGGTGGCGTGTAGTTGTCAAGTTCACTTTCTTGGGAAAAGTTATCTTCGAGAAAGCGTTCTAGTTGCGATCTATTCGGATTGTTTTGCGTCTCTTGCATCATTTTTTCAAAGCTGTGAAAAAATACCTTTTAATTTTTGAATTCTATGTGCAAAAGACCATCGGTCACAATCTGCAAATTTTTCGATTCAAACTTGTCTAACGTTTGATTTTAAATTTCGAACAATAGACTTACTTGCTGAGTGTCACTTCTGGGTCATTCAGTTGAAAAAGATCCACGAATGTCTTGCTGTCGTTGAACAACTCAGCGAGTTGCATGGTTTTGAGCAATTCTCCTCGGCAGTAAATTTGGCTGGAAGAATTAGAGGGAACGTCGTGAAAAGTCATTGCGATGAAAAATAATCCCGTCAATTTTCCCAAGCTAAAGTTTTCGCGAAAAATTTGACAGGACTTGATTTTAAATAACTTTTGTTTTCGCAGAATTCAGTTGTTCACCTAGAGATCATGTGTCTAGATATTATAAAAGCCTCGAATCGGTTGCTCGAACTCTTTTTGCAGGAGACAATATCGGAGTAATTTGAATATAAAATATTCCCATGGGACGTAGACATTTCTTGGAAAACTTCGACAGGCCAGACATACTCGGCGTGATATATTTTCATGAAATTTTTTGTTTAGCATACGCAGCAGAAATGCCCTGTACCTGATACTCTGCCCGGCTTGCGCGCCCTTCTCGCAATTTCAAAACTTTAGGGGGTTTTTTTTTTTTAACAAGGGTGTAGGGTATCCCGCTGAGAAAAGTTCCTAAACCCTAAAGCGCGCGGCTACTGATGAATGGAAAAGTGCCGTAGAAATTTTCTTTACCTTGGCCCAGACAGAAATGTGACAATTATTTTTCCACCCTGTAGGAGCGTGCCGATTCAAGCGAAACGCATGACTGGAGAAAAGTTTACCTTTTCCAAAAGCCGGTTGGTAAATTTTACCCAAAAAGCGTAAAACTAAAGCTGTTTTAACTGTTGGGCACCAGCTGATCGTAACTGTGTAAAATTTTAGCCCAATTTTTCTTCTACCTTGAACAAAATTCGCCGAATATAACCGGAAATGAAGAAAAATTACACACCGTGGGGCTGGGAATAGAATAAGGGAAAAGTTTCGAGTTCAGTGCCAACTGTAATCCCCACTTCAAGTTTCCTGCGAAGATAAACTTTCGCCTTATCATACTGTTCAACGGTGAAAGTATCTCGAAATCTTTGTCAGCCTCAAGGTAAGTATACCAAGGAGAGATACTACCCCCTTGAAATAAGCGATACTTAAATCTCTACGTTAATCTACTTTTTTTTTTCTTCACAAGACTTGTGTACTGCTCATTTTTAAGGTAATGCCAGAACCTCGAGTCCTGATTAGCATTCATTTCCAGCTGGTCATGGTACCCGAGTAAGTATAATTTCATGCCATTATTTTTCTTTCTTTCCGTGTATTTACATTGAACTTCGAATCTGCTAATGATATGAATTAATTAAATGCAAATGAAGCCACCTTGGAGCTTGATAATAAAAAATGGGTCTTTTCTCAGCGACCAAAGTGTTAATTAACGAATCTAAATTATGCAGATGATGCGAAGTGCCCTGGATCGAAAGATTTCAGAATAAGATTCACGAATTTTGAACATTTTATTATGTTCTGTTTCATGACTTGAAATTTGTGAATGATGAATCTAATCCATCAGGTTCACCATCTTCATCTGTGATTTATCTTGGGGAAAAAAAAAAACAAAAACAAACAGGACATGAAACGCCTATAAACCGAACAACGTTAAAACAGAAATGGACAATAAAAGTACATTTTATTAAGGCAAGGACATGGATTATTCATTTGGTGAGATTGACCCATTTATACCATTAGGTACTTGCCCAAGCATGTGGAATAACGTTGGCACATTCATCTATATACTCTAAGCCCAAGGCAATATTTCTCATGTTTTCGCAGCTGGACGAATGAATATCTCTTTTACTAGTGATTACCAGCTATCGGAAGGCATATTCATATAACTCGGTGATAATTTGGAAACAATTTTTCTACCACTTGTATATTGATGAACCGAGCGTGACCTACTTGATAGAAATTCTAATTCCATCACCGTATGAATACTTGTTATTCGTAGATCGGTTTGCATCGGCTATCGTCTTGCCAATTTGCATTTTGACATATTTACAAGCAAATGTATAATTCAGCTCGTTCCAACATTTTGCGTTTATGAAGCAAGATAACAATTGTTATCAATGTTGGCTGAATTTGGATGAAATTTCGCGTGCAAATAACCCGACATCACATCCACGCATATCCTGAATGTTTGCATAATTATATGAATGATAAGTCAGGAACAAGTTCACCTCCGAAGTAGGCACGATGGATGTGAATTAATTAATCAACTCTTCGGCAGGTATATCTATATGTATATGAAATCGTACTCACGGCAAAGGGACGAAACTTGGAATATCGCTGCAATTATATGAATTTCCTTGAGAGTTGGAAATTCTAAGATGGAATGCTTGACCGGGGTGTACATATTTGCCCGAGGTTAACCAGCCAGGGCTATACGCTTGGTAAGGGTTTGAGCTCACCTCAAACATTTACAAACGCCCCCACGAAAGCCAGTCCTGGCATTTAGGCTTTTCATTAAAAATGGTCAAACGCCCCATTGCCTAGGGTTATTTAATTAACAAAGTAACAACAACCCTACATAGACTCACTGAACTCAAACAATTATTTAAACTATTAACGGCCGGGTGAGGTCAGAATCAAACGCTCTTCGCTCATAATTATTATCAGTTCAATCATCAACTTAGAATTGAAAATCTCAACTAGAAAAGCGCTCGCAAGTTCGAAAATTACTTCATAGAATTTTTCTCAATAACAATTTTGTCCCGCAGTCATTTCTGCTATGAAATTTTACTCGAAATTTCAAAGCTCACGTATAAGTTTTAAAAACGACATGGTACCGTTGAACTTGAAGAACAATTACCGGACTTATACCTCAGAGATTTCTCAATTGACAAATCTATTTCTGGATGACTATAGGCGTCGAGTATAACTCGAAAATATAGAATAAATTCCTATTGTCCTTTGCGGCGTATATCGAGCTTAGAGAAATAACGGTTTTTGGAATTGTATACTACGAGCTTACGGTAATACTTGATTTGTCCGAAAAGCTCCAGGGGCTTTGTAAAGCTTGATCCAAACGTAGCTACAAAGGACGCGTTTCTGTACCTCTGCAAAGAGGTCCAACGCAATGATCTTACGGCCATAGTTCTGTTGTACAACGTGCACAACCTACACACGATTAAACATTCTCTTTGATGTCCATAATGATGAAGATACTATCTGCGACTTACGAGTTACTGCTCCTTCCATTGACCCTTAATTGCAAATAAGCTCCACGCAGCCGTGCTTCGAACTTAAGTTGACACATGAATTACTCGGAAAGCTCAGTCAAAGCTGCACTTCGAGGAATTCATCCATCAGATATATGTATAGATTATAGAAAGCTGATGTATGAATTTGGGAATACATCCTTGTGGATTCTACAAGTCAAATTAGAATTTCGAAATTGGTAACTGAAAACTCAGGAACACCAGGACAAATTCGACTATGAATTCTTCAGCGATAGTCTTGTGAATTTTTCGAAAACATATCGACCGTTTGTGGCCACACCTCTGCAGAAAAAAAATTCACTCAAAAAATCATAACATTTTGAACTTTTACTATTTCCAAGTCAAATTTTGACTGGAATACTCGTCAGATAAGGAGCTTCCAGTAAAAAAAATAGTGGCATAGTGCAAGTTTGAAAACAGGTATTCATTTCGACATGTGAAGAGGATCGATTTTGGAGTAGAAATGAACGAGGATTCATCTGAAAAATACAAGTGCGAAAAATCGTAACTAATGTATTTGTTGAATATTTTTTACCCGAATAGTGAAGCCTGCGTAAAATTTACCCATGGTGGCAGCGAAGAGTTAAATATCGATAATAGTAATTATTGGAAATGAAATGTCGAACTTTTGTTTCATAATTTCGAATTAATGAATGGGGCTTGTGAATGCGAGCAATTTTCATACCTAAAATTTGAAACTATTTTTAACGCAGCGTATGAGAGAGTACTTCAACACCGTTGACCCGTGTACCTTCTTCTCGTTGAATATCATCCTCGATCGATTTTTCAGTATAAGGGTTGTGTAATTAAGTTTTGAGATCCACAAGCACGTTATATATAATATATAATTGAGAGCGACACTCGTTGATTAGTTGAACCGTGATGTACCTACATAACTCGTTCATTGATTGAAGAGTTGGTATAATTATAAACTGAAGGTTTTCTGAAAATTCTTTTCATTCTGATCCAGGCCTACCAAAGCCCAAAAATAACCTTTCATTTTTAGGCATATCAAGTATATCGATGATACAAATGATTATATATTCTTTTGACTGTGTGAATGATCGCGCGATGTGATTAAATTTTAACTTCTTTACTACAACATCGATTCCAACGATTTCTAATGCACTTTACGCATCGTCTAACTTTTTGTATAAAACATCTCATACTTTTCGAGATCAAAGCTTTTCTGATCAAGCAGCGATTAATTATTTGTCACGAATGTAAATCTGGGTCGCGTTGGTACATATTATGGCTCTGCGGTATACCTGGATACGAATTCTCTATAGTCTACAAGGCGTAGCTGGTGCACATACATACATACATGTATAATAACAATGCGACAGCTGTAGATTATTCTAACGAGAATGGAAAAACAAACATTACCACTGGGATATATACACAATGGAACTTACCACGCTGCAACGAATGGGCTCTTGAAATTAGAAATCCAGTATACAAGTGACGCACGTGCGGGAAATTGCACGTTTATCACACTGAGGGCAATTCTACTTCCGCCACATTTACTCTGTAGACGCAATAAAGACCGAAATCAAGTCTGACCAAAAAATCAGACCAGATTATTCTACACCGTATAACTAGTTCATTCCGAATCACGACTAATACCAATCATGCGATATCAGACACTTCAATGATCCATTCACACCTCGTTTTACCCAACCTGATGTAAAAGTACGTTTGGCGATGTTATGTAGAAAATTTTGAATTTTTTGAACATTCTAATTTGCACTTTGATGCACTTGGTTGTCCTCAGGAAGACGGGATGTTCCTCTTTACTTCCTCGCTTGAATTTGATTAATTTGCAAATTGCTGTGTATGTATTCCGTCGTATCTCGTGTCTTGAGGGAATACTGCAACTGCAGACACTGTAGTTATTCAGACAAAAATTTCCTTTGCAATGGTAATTCGTTGTATAATAAAGAAGTGCATCAGATTACCTTGAATGATGAATGTGATATGATGTAAAGACAATCGGGAAAACGCTCGTATGGTCGATGGGTCAAGGTTTTGCAGTATGATAAGTGAACAGGCAAAAGATGAGACTACAGAAAACGATTTAATTCTTACAGTTTAAGATAAAACCATGCTTTTTATTTTGAGATGGATAAAAAAATTGAAGAGGGCTGGATAGACTCAGTATCGTTAAAATACCAACCACCTAGATTCCGTGAACGTGAAATTCTTCCGTACCAATTTCACTACCACCGGATTGGATGCAAATTTGAAAAGAGACATTATCGGCCATCGGTTTGGCCATCTCTTCAACATTATTGACACTGAGAAGATTCACTGATTGCAAATATCGATCGATTGCACTGATCTTGAACTTTTTCAAAAATCTATTGGACGTTTGTTCACTTGAAAATTCTCATACCTAGATGTGTATGCATCGGTATATTCCGTCGAATGGTCACGGTGACTTTCTGACAACTGTCATTCGTCTAGCTAGCTAGCTATGCCTAACGACCTTTAATCTGTACATCTAGCTATGCTTATAATTCGAGAGACTCTCAATGCCCTGGCAACACAACACAGAAGCTAATATCATTTTAAACACTAGACAACTGCTATCTGTTATGCAGGTTGGCAATCGTTGGTGGTAAAATTAGCACCAGAGTTAGCTCTAGCTATATCTAGAGCTACTATGCAACTACTACTACAGGCAATTCCAAATAATAGATTACTCTTCACTAAAGTAAGATTTAAAACAGCTTTCAGAGAAAAATCTTCATCTTACATTAGATTTCTCGGAAAATTGATTTTTGCACACAACTCTTGTTTTTCCCGCGGATATTATGTGGCAATGTACGTTATCAATGATGTGCAATATGGCGTAGAGAAGCCATTGGCCGAGAGATATATGCAAGTACTGAGTTCATTCAGATCGTATAATCATGTCGTCATTCTATTTTGTTCATAAAAATATTGGCACATCATTTTATCATGCGGTTCTCATTCCTTGGTAAATTTTTTTATCCCCTCGATGATATTTGAACGTCACTAAACGACCTCTGCAGTATGTTTTTCATTCATAAGTGAAACTTGGCTTTCACCAATCGTCGGGCAGAAGGCTTTTCGCGAGACCAGGGCTTTTCCCCATTAATGATTCATCGTTTAATTTTGCTAAAACGTTGGGGACGTTGTATAGTATGATTTACTTGACCTAATCTTATCGTGCAAAAGTTTTATGGTACCACCCCGAGATCGTTAGCAATTCACGCGCTTTAGTCGGAGTAGGTAGGTATATTATCGCGATGGTTTAACACCGTTTTTTTTTTTTTTTTTTGTCTTTTTGTTTCACTTTTCTGTTTTTGTATTTTTTCTTTTCACGATGAAACTACATTTGAGGGGAAAAACTCGTGACCTAATCGCAGTTTTTCAGTTACTTCATCGCATCGAACTGTTTCGATAAGGTAAACAAGAAAGAATACGGTTCTTTACAGAGCGGGATAACCGAACGGAATCCAAATCACGTAACATTATTAAATAAGTTTTTAGTGAATTTGAATCAGCTTTGAGATGAGAAGTTTCAATATTGAAAATCAGAAAGAATCTCTCCCTTAACCCGACCCGGATATTTATTTTTTCTATACGATCACTGAATCCGTTTTTGTCGCTATGGTATAATTTCCTGAGGCGAACCCTGGACAATTTTATCAAGTGAATTCTATACGATCCTTCGCATATTCGTACTACCCCGGGCTGTAGAAAATTCAAATTTATAAAATTTAAATTTAAATTCACGTCACGAAGCTTCGGAACGCCCGATTTACACTCCAAAGCTGATGCCCACAGGGCTAACTCATTATACATAGATATATAGTAGCGTGTAAAATTCAGGTCTAGGACCTGTGAATAGCGACGTTTTACACCACAAGGGGTAATTTCACGCTCTTTTCATTCTTGGAGAGGATATTATGCCACTTTTAAAAAACAGTAGAGCCAAAATAGACTCCATAAGAAATGTAGAAAGTTGGCCGCGTATTTGATTTTTCATAAAATTAACAAGAACAGCTGTCTCCACAAAAATCTTTCCGGAATATATTTTCCAGCCACATTGACACGCTAGCGATTCGTATATCGATTTTGAACCTCGTATGTATACTTTAAATTCACCAGGGACGTAAAAGCAGTCAGATTTCTGTACGAATGAAATACGAATCTAGATATTTTGCACAGTAAGTTTACAAGCTCTGCTATGTGTCTTAAACCGAATAGAGTAATTGCTTGAAGTAAGCAATTAACATTTAATCATCACGAATTTCAACCAAGCTAGCTGTGAGACTCTTTGAATATGTATGACTGGTTGAAAACCTTTGACGGATGGGCACAACGATTATGCAAACATTTTTAAACACAACTCATATATTACTTATGCTTACTATCCTCTTTGTATTACTTCGACGGATTCCTGCGTTCTATTACTGCGAAATCATGAGGCTGTCATCTATTTGGTAACTGAATTTTATACATAGAAAATTTATTTTGAAGTTTGTTCCGCCTAATTATTGTTCATATATCAAAGTTTTGGTAGTTTTTTTTGCAAAGTTTTTCGATTTAAGTTTGACGATTATATGTGCAATGACCGTGTGATCACCGGTATAGGTGAAATATCAATCAGAAATATAATTACGTTTTATCGAGGAGTTAGTTTTTACTTTTCTATTCAATTATCCAATTTCATAAATCACCACCTACATACGTACTAATGATCAATAGTTAACGACGTGTCGAGGTAATTGTAAGTGGCATGAATCAATCTTCCGCTGTAACTATAATTGGTTATATCGTGATCGTTCAAGCTGCACTAATTATTATTCAATAATCGAACTATACAGCTCCGAGCTTGATTTCTACCAATTTCGTAACGACGCGATTTACAGTGGCGATCGCTACACGAAGCTTGAATATCAAATTGCATCTTTTCACAAAAACGAATGCTGCAGAATCGATGTTTCCATTTTCTGAAGATGTCTTGACCACGTGCAATCACGACATCGCCAAAAAACGTGCGATTATCACTCAATAAAATGCTTGGCAATTACTCGAAAGATGATTTTTCATGATTTCACATCGATATTACATGAATAAAACGTCAATGCTATTGATAAATTATTTTGCTCTGTGTAGCAGATGAAATTTGGTTATTTTTTTGTTTGCAGAACTGAATTTGCTTCTTTGAAGTTGAATACGATTTCTGCTTCCAATATCCGAGATTAGAAACGTAATTAATTGCAGTCTATAATCATAAAACACTATAGTGAAAAGGAAATTATTTCATATATCTAGATTATGGGAATCGACGAGAGAGTGCCGCATTTTTTCTAATGGCAAAACATATTCTCACGCTCATACGGTCACGACTAATTATCTATGTATAGTGACTGGAAATTCCCAACACTGCAGTTGCATAGCGAGATAATTGCTGTGTAGCTACTATAGTTGAAAGCGCATGGTACCCTTTCATATTGGTATAAACGAGAATTGTGCCAGTCTTTGTCCGCTCCAATTCTATTTAGTATCTCAGATCTTGAGGCTGCAGTGCAGTAATCAACTCATTATTTTCAGCCACTTTATACGTCGCACAATTGTGAATCTGACATACAGTCGTAGATCGATGAAAATCAGTTTCAATTTATTGAATGCAGTCATTGTGAAGCTGTATTTGTGGATCCAGGCAGCTCCTGTCAGGCGGACAGATTATTTGCGGTCAATATCTCGGTCAGTGACTTTGTATCATAATTATTGTCACAGATTCTTGACCAGTTAAAACATCGGGACAGCACCTCACGATGGAATTCGTGTGAATCATCATTGCCTTAAAAAACAATACACGAGCCAACTATCTACTAGGTAAAAGTCGAGATTTAATAATCATTGCTGATACTATAATGAGACGCTGCAGTCGAAGTGAACTTGGTTTCCATAATTTTTCAAAAAACAATATTTTTGCCTATGGATTTCGAAGCTGTTTGACTTCTGAAGGGACAACCTTCATTTCAGAAAACTAGCTCATATCTATCGTAATTTCGAATTTATTCAAATGTCCAGGTATTATGTCGAAAGCGTTTGGAGCAAGTTCATGTAAACGCGTGAAAATCAATCAGATTTGATTAGAACTATAAAATTTTTCCTCTTTTTCCCGTCGCAAAATATTTATTAAAATATTGAAATTGATGTTTTTCTTTCCATTTTGACCTTTTATTGCTCTGAATTACTAATTTAATTCGAGGGATTTCGTATAATTTATGAATAATCAATCTATCGCGATAACCACATCAAACTTTTGCAGGTTACAAATGAGCTGATAAAGCGTCATTGAAGATTGGCGACGAATGGCAAGTATGAGAATTATTGTGAATAAAACGAATGGAAAGATATAATATATTCATCCTGAAGGTGGATCAGCGACCTGGAAGATGTGTAGATAAATTTCACGTGCGAAAAGGCAATGCAAACGTTCTTTGAAATCACAAAATTGCGTGACAGAATCGGTCTTCAATAAATCAGCATTTATCTCTGGAGAAGGAAAAAAAAAAACAGAAACCAACTTGGCGAGGGCAAAGGTGCCATTTGCATGCCGATTAGCGCGAAATATTGTAGCGGGGAAAAAAAATAGTTCACTTTGTTTTCTCGCGAATTGTAATTTTTCAATGCAACGCATCTAAGAGTCTGTCAGATCTTTAATCATCGCTGACACAGCCACATACAAAGTTCATTAAAAGATTAGCGACCTTCTTCGGTCGTCTTGAAACCAAGCAAATATGGAATCGAAATTCAAGATTTATTAGATGAGAAATCGGAAATATTAATCGTTTTAATTACCTGTCACAATCATATTCAGTGTCTTCAAAATCGTGGCCGATTACATAGGCAGCTGCTTCGTAGATCTGGATCACAAGATACAAGGCGATATAGTACTTGAACATTTTCACGCACTGCAATTCCGAACAGATTTACAAAATGGATCGAGAATATTTTGTTGCCAATTGTCTAATTATCATCGGTAGTTATTTTTCAATCGGCTAACGATTTGCTGGGATAATTAGCAACCGCGATTAATTTTTAGCCCGAAATGGGCTTATTTTATTGCCACGTTAACTCCAGGCGTAGGAAAAACAGGTTGAATGAAAATTTGGATAAAAATCAATCAGGGAATGAATGGTGGGTATAGAGTCGATTGGCAAGAAATCGTTGCCGCGCGGTTTCTAGCTCCGACTGGCGCTGTCATTCATTTATATGCTTGGTGGATTGATAGTAGCTCTCCGATGATTGGTCGACAACCTTAACATTCTTTTTTCTGATTAGTCACAGATTAGCCTGACACAGTAGTCAGCCCGGCACGCTCGCTGAACTCTGAATATGGACTTTATTAGTCCAGTGCTAATTAGTCTCGTCGAGCGTAATTTATCGCAATTATTTAACGAGCTATCAATCGATCGTGCAATTCACCTTACGACTAAACTAATTTCAGAAATTTCAATCAAAAGAAGGTAAAATTCCTTTCTTTTTTTTTTTTTTTTACCTAAAAACTTACAGCTGACTTAATTATAGTCCGGAACACTGCGATAACACTAAATACTGAGGTATTCGACAAATTACGTTCAGTTATCCCTGCATTCATTATAATTCCGAATCCGTGTTTCAGGGAAACAAAATCTGGCTATTCAAGTATCTCGCGATTCATCTGCTAGCGTATTGACGACTACATTATTAGAATTTTTTTTTTAGAGCATTGCGCAGTGGCTAATACGATGTAATAACATCCCCCAGGATATGCTGTTAGGGAATTTGATACCAGCTGACATTGACAGTGGATATTTCTCCCTCTAAGATCCCCGATCAAGCGTGACCAAGGCAATCGTGAATACGAGTTGGAGAGGAATCGATTGATAAAATGATTGATTGATAGAAAACAAGGCTGAAAAGCCGGTACAAGAACGCTATATACACTTGCTCTGTGTTCTTGCAGGAGGCACTTCCTAGTTATAGCTCTATGCAAATTATATTACGCTTTCCTGTTTTTTTTTTTTTTATGTTTTGTTTTTCATTAGCTGAACATATTCGATCATTTTCTTTGGAGTAATAACAGATAAGAAAATCGTCAAGACGATTCTCTAAGTGTATTAACGCATTGTAAAATGTTATTTGAACATATATAAAACCATGGAGAAATCTCTATAAGTTTGCGAAGGAAAGCCGTATACATCAGATGGAATCATTTTTCTGAAATTCAATTTTGATTCATGATTTTTTCATTAAACTCGATTCACAAATTGGACTGGACATATTCCAAGGATTTTTTCATTTCATGAGATAATTCCCAGTATGTATATTGTTGCAATCTGAATACCTGGAGATCAGGATACAGGCTAGAGACTAGACCCTTGAGCAATACATCAGAATGTGCAATTGTTGGGCATCAGCAATAAAGTCAAATTGCAGACGTAGGCTAAACCTTGTTGAAGTATGAAATAGGCAGGACAGCGACATGACTGCAGTCAGAACATCAGACCAATATTGAAAATTATCGTTAGAATCTCGAGCAGACTTTTCTAATAAATCACACCTATTTTACACGATTGAAATTCAACTCTCAATTCAACAACGAATCCTTTGAACAATTTGTTAGTTCTATTCCGAACACTCATTACCAATTACAACAATATTATATAGGTTGTCACAGAACTTGTGGACTATCTCTACATGGTCGGATTCTTTGTTGGAAATAAGAAATTTTTTTTTTTCTTTTGTTCACAAAAATTTCCTCCGACGATCAGTTTAGACGCTAGAGCCGATTAAGACGCACCAATCGGAGATGAGCTTCAGAAAGTAGAGCAGAATAATTATTGCTATCGTCAGCTTTTTCTAACGAATGTATAGCGAATTCTCCCATTAGATTCTTGAGGTGCAGATCTCTGATTGGTGCGTCCTCATCAGCTCTAGCGTCTGAACTAGGTGTCGAAGGAATTTTTTGTAAAAAAACGTATTTTCAATGGTCAACAAGGAATACAACCATAGTACTCGCGTTTTGTTAAACCGTCTACGTGTTGTACATATTTCAACGTGTAGGCCTGAAGAAAAAAATTAATGACATGTTTTTCAGGAAGGTGAATTCACAAATTATTAATGGCTTGTTAGAGTGTTTTATTTTTCTTTTCCCCTCGAAATTTCTAACAAGCGCAATAGTTTTAAATTGAAATGGCTTGTTGAAAATTACCGCCGCATTCCAACAATCGTGCATCTCGTTATCAGAAATGCCCAAGTTGAGTTATTTGTCTTCAGGATTCGCGTACACTAAACGACAACAAACTGCGATTGAAGGTATGTACCTATCGTTATCTGTACGTGTCTCATAAAAAGTTTTTCAGCAACCGTGATGCAGGTAGTTATTTTCAACAAGATGTTAAAATTATTACGCTGTTGAAAAATTGCAATGTAAACAGAACAGTTTAACTATTACCGTGTATGTCCGGGCATGTGCCAAAAAGTGAAATTCAACTATGAAGATACATGCTCTCAATGTTTCCGTGGAATAACCAGCAATCTCAGAAGCTGCTTGAAAAAGGAACTACCTCCAATTTTGCTTCAAAAAGTAGCGATCTCAAAAGTCACTCGAAGAACCGACTATCCAGCGAGCGAATCTAAAAGCGCTCTGTAGTTGCATTGCAAGTCGATAGCGCTACAGAGCGGTTTCAGAGTCATTCATTTTGACAAATTGCAGTAGAAACGAAGTACAAGAGGTGCAACGACAACTAAAACAACAACAACTACTACTACAAGTGATCCAAAGTTACCATGATTTTTATCAGTTACCTACCCTACGTACAAATTTCAATTCAATTCTGGATGCAACGAACTGATCCAACTGATCGGACATTGAAATTCAGTCTCGAATTATCCTGGGAATATGTGGCAAATTTGTTCCAAGAGTTTCATAGCATATCAAAAGTTGAAGAAAAAAAAAATTCAGAAAGGCAAAACCGTAAGGCCTCTGCCTGGTATACTGCAGCGTATACCTAGAAAGTGCCTAAAAAAATCGCAACAACTGCGATTGCAGGAATTGTCATTCCATTACCGAATAGATTTTGGAATCTAAAATAGGTTTCTGGATTTTGAAAGTATTCGCGATGCCTGCTCTGAACACTCAAGTTATGCATGTGATGGTTAATAAGATAAGTGTCCCAATTACTGACACTGGCCCAATTATTGACATTTTACAATGATTCCTTTTTATCTGTGAGATCTCAAATCGTCAAAAAATTAATTCGTATTCTCTAAGTCTCATGTAACTGATTTGTGTGACAGAGACGTTCAGAATTCTTATCACCGATTTGGAATTTAAGGAAATATCAATACGTGTCAATAATTGGGTCTCAAAGTGGAGTCAAAAATTGGGACACTGACTTTACGAAAATGACATCAAGATGTGGAGATCCCTCGGTACACCATTCGATTCCGAAACTCTGAGACTCGATTTCTAGATAATCTGTGTGGAAAATTTAGTAAATAGTTTCTTCATGACCGAATAAAAGTCAGACCAGTGATGCATCTAAATTCGGCACCTTGCGGGTATACGATCAGGAGATTATTGGTATCATGCTACAGCGTGATCGGACTATTAATTGCGACAATAATGTTATACGCTGTAGCAGCGTCTAATTTGCCCTTTATTAAATTTATTAATTTTTCCCGAAGTGCCATGTGCGTTGCCATACGCAATCGAACGGAAGAATACACCGTCACAAACGTAGCACACTTTTCGGCTTGGCTTCAATTAAAATGTCGCAACCTTGCGACGCTTACACGTGTTTCACCACGTACAGGTAGGTATGTGTGTTCAGCACAGTGAACTACTAAAATCACCTGAATCAATGTTTTCACACTGATAAGATCAGGCAGGGAAAAAACGAGGTTGAAATTGCATCATCTCTCTTGCTGTGCATACAATCATTTCTTGCACGTATGTTGTGTGTATAATAAAAAAAAGGGCCTAGGCGACACTTTTACGCCCTTTTGAAATCTTTAAAGGCAAAACGGCATACATTTTTTTCTGCTCTATTCGACTATAGAAAGACTTTGGAATGGAGAAAAAAAAAAAACATCTATGTTGAAAAGCGAGAAATTTTGGTTGAAAACTTTATCGAAAAAGTGCATGCCTGCTAATGCCAAAAGGGCATATATCCACCAAAAATTCATGTTTCACTGAACGATTAAATTTTTCGGTCAAAAATGCAAGTTTGTATTTTGGTGACACAGAACTTTTGGAAAACATAAATTTTTTTGCGGATACCTGCCCTTCTGGCATTAGTGAGATTGATTTTTTTTTTACGACGTTAATACCAAAAGGGCTTATACTCAAGGCCGAGCTCAAGGCACTTACGGCCTTTTTTCATTAAATTTCCGTCTCGAAAAAAATCAGCAGCTTTTTTTTTTCGTTCAAACTCTTTTTCTATGACAAAAAAATTGAAAAAATCATACGCGCTTCTGTCATTCAAATCGCATTTTTTTATGGCTCAGGCCCTTTTTTCCATTAGTCGCGTGATGTTGACTTCCGAGCTGCGTTTTTCCAACATCTATGTAAAAAATGTAACAAGTTTTCTTCCGTTTCTCTTTTTTTTCTTTCTTTCACACAATTGCAGGTGATGTTCTTTCTCACAGCTTATAATATACACTGCAGGTTATAAACCGAAACGAAACTTTGTTCGACTTTAATGTCGTGTTATTATATGAATAGGACGACGGTAATGCTTTCATCCTCGCTTAATTCCAAGCTTGTATTGTGGATATTTCATATTCATGGCCACGTTATGGATGGTTAACTTACGCGTAACAGGCCTTCTTGTCCTTACAAGAACAGAGAAACACGTTCGCCTTGAGACTAGACTAGAGTATGCTAGGCAAATAGTTAACCAGGGTATCAGGGGTATAATCTTTGGGCAATTATCGCATTCGGCAATATTAGATTCACTCCAGGTACATACATAAATTATTGAAGACATCACTCGAATCTCAAGCCTATTCATATACCTATTCCCAAGTCCTGAAGATTCAAGCTCTGCAGACGTGTGTAGGGCAGCAACTAGAAGGAACTTTCGGTTGAACAAAATTGTATTTTTCGTTTTCTCTCGTAGCAACGGATTATTTCTGTTGAAAAATTCTCTCCTCCATGGGATGAAATTTTATCGAAGAAACTGTGGCTTGCAGTAATAATGAGAGGATTAAAAAGCTCCGAAAGTTTGCTACGGCCTGAGTAGATAAAGCGAATCATATTTCTCGACTAGCTCCGCCTGCGGCTGTAAAAATAAACGTCCTAATTTTCTTGTATGAAAAAAATGACTAGATACACCATGCTTTTCGCGGAGAAACTGGCATTAAAATTCCCGTTTGCAGATAGAAGGAAAATAAACAAAGCAAGATGAAATTAACGAATGAATAAAAAAAATAAAAAATAAATAACCGCGTTTACAGGTTTCATATATAAGTTTAATTAAACGAGTACGACGTGAATGTGATACCTGATGTAAAAAAATGTAAAAATAAAAATAAAAAAAACTTCGGGCAGAAGTTTAAACTCGTATTGTCTGCTCAGTTTTTCCGTATAGGGAGAAAGAGCTGGGGTTGGCAATTTTCGTGAGGCTTTTTTCCAATGCTTGGTCGCTGCCTTAAGGGCTTTTAAATTGGGCTATTTATTTCGTCACTATTCGGAGATTAGGTTACGCTTTTCGTTCATTTTTCTCATTTTTTAAACACTTTTGAAAGTTTTTTTTATTTCTAATTTTATCTCACGTGTCTGGACAACTTGTTGATTAGCTTTCATCAAACGGCTATAATCGAGGCTCCGGCTGCGATACGAACGATACGAACGATCACGATACGAACACATACCTATGAATAAAAAAGGGAGAGATTAAAAAGCTCCTGTCACCCTTTTGATTAGATTGTTACGGGTCTTTAAGCCCTAAATCGGTCTGACGATTCGCTTCCTCATATTTCACTGTCCCAAGA
This sequence comes from Ametastegia equiseti, assembly GCA_963989295.1. Classification (NCBI taxonomy): domain Eukaryota; kingdom Metazoa; phylum Arthropoda; class Insecta; order Hymenoptera; family Tenthredinidae; genus Ametastegia; species Ametastegia equiseti. Next base: position 8,944,166 of record OZ022399.1, read on the forward strand.
TCTTGAAGATTAGTTCATTTCTGTGGTACGAATTATTTGGCCCAATTATAAACTGCAAACATTACATAGTCAGGATTATATTCCAGATGTGATAGTCCTGCAGGATTCAGCGATGAGTTAAATAATTGTTCGAATCATTCCACCTTTTGACTGGAAGATGATTTGAAATTTTTATCGAAGTCGTTTGTAGAGGCTGCCTATGTCCGATGGGCTGAATCAAAGAGGATTTAATTTCGTGATATCTAATCATTATCACATTCACATCTACGCACAGAAGCATGAATTATCCAAAAACTTCGCGATGGCAATAGCTGAAAAAGAAAAAAAATCCCATTTGATGTTGGATCCACTGAGTTTCTCAGCCTTTCCAAAACGCAGGAAGGTATAGCTGTGAAATATCCTCTGAAGTACAGGGGGGGGTTAAAGATTGATTCTAAAATCCTGCGTGAGCTAAAAGGTGCAGAGTCCTGGGCTACGGCCAGACGAGATCGTATTTCGTTTTTCACCTCCAGGGAACTCGGGCAGGTCTAAAGCCTTTGTAGAATCGTTTAGGGAGGATGCTGTTGTGCCTATCATCCCACGAATATCTCTCTTGATCGGTAATGGATTTTATCGTGGACCGAAAATTCGATCTATGAAATAAGAGGGATAAAAAAAAAAGAAGAAGAAAAAAAAAAAATTGCCGTGACACTTTCACGTCACTCTATACATACCCGTATCTGGAAGAAAGAAAGAAAAAAAAAAAAAAACTAGTCTTGGGTATACAAACCTCTCGATTTTCACGTTGATAATTCGGAAATCGGTAGATCAGTCATTTTTCAGAAGCCCTTTAGACTGCACTCAAGAATTTATACCCAAGCTGATTAATTATTATTTTTATTTGACGCTGTCCTTCGGAATTTGGATTAATAATTTTTTTCGCTCAGTAACACCAGCTGTGACTTGGCACTTTGTTAATTGTCAGAAAAACCGAGTCTACCACACATGTCAGTAATTATTTGTAATGATGGTGGAAGTTGATGTTGAAAAATGACGAGCTTTTCCATACCTTAATTTTCTAAACGAATTTCCCTATTAGGGGTTCTTACAGCTATAGCGAGTCTGTTTTTTAGCTTATTTTTCATGGGGTTGAATCACATTACCTGAATTCTAACTACTGTTCACTTTCTTTCATTGCTAATTTATACTTCTATTGAAAAAAGTAATTAGGGTGACTGAATTGTGCATGGAAGAGGTCTTGGTCTCGTGCTACTAACTATTTAAGGAAATTGGTATCAAACCCTGCAGAGACAGACAGACAGTCAGATTTTCTTCAAGGGGAAAATCTCTGTGTGTAGGGGATGGTTACCCTCTGTCTGACTGAAGCCAATTAATTAAACTTCCCACAGGCTCTTCGTATATATACAGGTAGGCATGTATATAACAAGGAAAAAAAAAAAAATCGTTCGACGCATTTTATATATACTTGACTTTTTATATTTCACGATGAGGATACTGCGAAATTTCAATTACACAACTTCTTCGACCTTTATAACTCCTCGTGGAAACCTTCCCAAGGCCTGAGGAGTATACAGCTCACAATCAGATGTGCGTGGTTAATTAAAAAATCATTGATTTTACCATCGCTTTGTCTCGCCCTTTTACTCAGCCTCACTCAAAGTTCAAATTATACCAAATTTAAGATATTGAAATTCAGAAAGCAGGTTTTTTTGTTCCAGCCAAGATCAAACAAGCCTTTCCTTTTTTCTTTTTTTTTTTTTTTTGCCCAAACGAAACCATGTACCGTATTTCAATCACTCAAAATGAATGAGGTTCACCTTATGACTATCAATTGCTATCCTAATTGATTCATTGAGGCAAAATAAATGAAATAAATTTGTGGGATTTGGGTCTGTTTTATACATCCCTGTATTTTACAAGCCTGTATACATATTTACGTAATGTTTCGAGTGTAATAAGAACTCATTGCTTTACCCTGGCAGTTTTCCGGGTAATTTGTGATAACGCAAAATAGAAATAAGGTCCCTTGATAACCGTGATGGCGACAACATGTCGGCGTGATGTATATCCAAGTTGGGAAATAGGGGTGCGAAAAAGGGATTCTACAGAGGACTGAATAAACGAGATTGAAAATGTTATCACGCGAATAGAGTATTTCGGAAATAATTTTTCAAAAGAAACGTACCTAGGGGGGGAAAGAAATAAGAAAGGAAATCCTGCAAGCATTGATTTTGAGCTTAAATATTCAAATGAAATATAGAGACTGATATTATACATTCAATATACCCCCTACTATACAAAATTGATATAAAATTATACTTTTTGTCGACGATTTGACGATTTCTAATGCAAATAAGCTGAATTCTAAATTGCTTGTTAAGGGAACGTAATTAGATTTTGGTTCGGTGAGATGTACGTGCTTGTAATACACCGATGTGGTACATCAGGAGGTAGCGTTGCAGTAATAAATATATAATGTCTCAAGATATGGAAATGATGATTGAGGGTTGGATATTTTAGAGGTTGAAAATATCTCGGGAAATAAAATTGGCAGATTTTTCAACTTCGTTTCGTATGCAGACCGCAAAGAAATGCTTTGAGGACTATATTCAAAAATTGATAAATGCTAATGCTCGAAGGTATATCGTATGTATATATATATATATATAAATACCAATGCAACCCCTAGGGATACGCGACTTGTGTAATCGAGGAGGGAAGTTATTCGCTGCATATCAAATGGCCATACACGAGATATGGTCTAGTTTCGTGTATTTCTACCATCAAAGATACCTACTTGTATTCCTGTATCATACATGTGCTGAAAATTTATGTACCCAAGTCGTATGTCACGAAAACCTGCGTTCCAGTTTGCAAATCTATATCTGGAAAGATACATAGATGGGGAATTTCATACCATTTCGATCTGAGTTTTACCATTGACTTCCCAGATTTCGCCCGCGATTTTTTATATGATTGTTTCTACTTTGAAAAGCACTCGTTTGTTTTACAGATTTTTTCGGCTCGTTTTGAATTTTTTTTTGGATTTTTTATAAGCGTCATATTGATCGAATCGTGTGCCAGATATCAAAATTTTTTAGCTTACAGCCAGAGTGGGGAGATTTTCTCTTCTTACTGTTTTCAAGCTTTTTTCGAAAAAAAAAAAAACGTTGAAAAAACTAGAAGCGGGAGTTATTTTACTGTATGGATATTTGTTGAAATATTTGTCTATGCCACATCGGATTTTTTCGACTTCAAAAAAAAATTTTATTCTTATTATCAAAACATTTTTGGAAATTACAAAAGAAAAAATAATTATCGAAAAACTTCTTGCGAAAAATTTGAAAATTCTTTCGAAAAATCCGGTGTGACATTTGGAAATATTTCAGTAACCATCCGCAGTAAAATAACTCCCGCTTCTAGTTTTTTCAACGGATTTTTTTTTCGAAAAAAGCTTGAAAACAGTAAGAAGAGAAAATCTCCCCACTCTGGCTGTAAGCTAAAAAATTTTGATATCTGACAGACAATTTTTCAGAATTTTTTCAGAATTTTGAATTATGTCGATCAATATGACGGTTTTCGGAAATCCAAAAAAAATTTAAAACGAGTGGAAAAAATCTGGAAAAAGAACGAATGCTTTCCGAGGTAGGAACAACCATATAAAAAATCTCGCGCGAAATCCGAGATGTCAAGGGTTGAATTCAGAGCGAAAGGGTATGGAATACCCCATATAATTATTTCACTATTGATTATCAGTTGTATCATACTTTAAACATTTATTCATCTCATCCGCGTCGTCCCGGTAATTCATCAATTTCAGTTTACTCGAAAACAATGAAACAGAATAAGCTTACGGTTGTGTAACAGTCGGTTCATATTTCACCCCTTATATCACTTGGATTTCCGAGAATTTCACTCAGAATTGATATTTCCTCCAGAGCACATGAATCGAGTATAATATACGATTACTTCACGCCATGTATGTATGTATATACATAAATTTGGTTTTACCCACTAATTAGGCATATTTCTATTCCAAAATCTTTCAGGGTATCCGAAATTGATACTGGAAAGTTTACTCGAAGCGTGTTCATGCGTGGTGCTAATATATGATACCGATAATAATAATGTTAATAACATACCCCCTCAATAATAATGATAATAATAATTCTAACAAACGCGTTGTTATACTAACAAGTCAAATCTGGTACGTATACGGAGTTCACCCTCTGTTTGCACAATGTAATCCTATTAATTAGCTGCTTGCGAAATGCTTGTACAAGTGGGTGAGGTAATTTACCGTAAATATGTTTCAGAGAAGCTTCCTTTTTTCATGTAATTTTTTTTTTTTTTTTTTTCCTCTCCGTCTTCTTGGTCTCTTTTTGGGTCACATATGTAATTCCAATTGCAATCAAAATACCTCGACTGTCAGGTGCGTGAATTAAGTAAATTCGTATTTCTGTCGATAAGATTGGAATAGATGCAGTGAAATCTTGTCATTTTGTTGAAATTCACATTTTCGCTTCGATTATGACAGTTTCCATTTCCAGGAAAATCCCAAGAGGGATAAAATTGACGCTAGGTAAAATTTTGAACGAGAAAAATCTATCGAACTAACCGATTTCATATATGAAGTGCAATTTTATGGTACGAAAGTTTCAAGTGCATTCGACTTGATGCGGTGTGCAGTGCTGGAAGGTGATATACCTTCATCTATAGCATGAATGTCTCCGCGGGTGTTTTCCCCAGTATAAGCTACCGTTACCATATCCTGTCGAATCGGTGTCGATCAATTCTGATAAACCGATAAAAATCTCGTTTAGATATATAAATGGTCGAAAGTATAGAAAATTTTGAAGATCGTTTTTCTGCAAAGAGACTGAGAAAATCTTTTCCACTGTGTACATGTACTTTGCATCTCGTATACGGACACTTTGGAGTAAAATTTCATCGTACAAATATAAATAAGAAACGTTCTGTTTAGTTATAATCATGCTAGCACATATAATGTAGTACCAGTAAATGATGTATATCAAATACCTACTAGATAGAAATAGTACACTTATATGCGGCACTCCAGATGCAGCAGTATTCTACGTCTAGCCCGTAAAGTAAACTTGTCTAGGTAATTCAAGCCATGTCATTTTACGGTTGAACTATCTTGAACCTCTATAATCAGGCTTACATCGTGACTGCATCAGAGGTTTCTTGAATTTTCTCAGTGTTGACTGATGGTAAATACAATTTGACAGAAGCGAGCTCCAACGTATGCTGCAATCCTACCTAGAACAAGAATGAGAATTGAGAAAATTAAAGGAGAAAAAAAATAAATAAATAAAATAACCTCAAGAATTCTTTCTAGGGCACACGTGGCAAGTGCCAATACATGGCAGTGTGTTTAATTGGGAGCAATATCTTAACCTATATACTCGCAGTTTAATTTAGTAGGGAATGCAAATTCTGCAATCTCAGAGTTTATACTTAGGTTATATATGTAGATGGGATTTTGTGCGAAATGAAAAATGCTGAAAAACTCATAAATGTGTGTGAGAATGAAGACAATATCTTATGATGTCTTCACTTCTCTGGGTATGAAACACTCTAACGTTTTACTAAGGTCGTATCCGCCAAAATTAGGGACATAAATAACCAGCGAGCTATTTTACCTTCGGCAATTCAGGTCGATATTTTATCGACCAGGATGTAATATTGGTTGCAGTTTCCCTGCGTCCTTTTATACGTGGGCCCCCCAGGTTAATCCTTGGGTTAAATTAATAGCCGCCAATTTATATACACAGTCTGAATATATGTATAGGATCTGTGGTCGTTTACTAATCCGTAAAAGCATCGCGAACCGCCTCGTTTTGTACGGCTCATTTTTAGAAAAGAAAAGAAACAAAAAAAAAATCTTCTTTTAAACTCGATAAGTCTCAATTGTGATCATAAGAAAGCCAAGTGGAATAATGTATACCATTTTGCAGCGATATGCAAAGTCTGAGCTGTGATAAATTACTTCCGTTCGGGAAGAATGAATGAAGGTTTTAGGTTCTTAGAAAGAAAATAGAAGGACAACAAAGAAAGAAAAAAAAAAATAAATATAGCGAAAAAAAGCTAAGGGCGTGTCCAGAAAGCTCCAACAAAACGATAAATTTCAATCTAGCGATATTCCAGTTCGATAAAGCTATAGTATACGCAAAACTTGACCCGTATAACGTCTCGTATATTTTCATACGATTGTACTCAGGGTATTTTCAAAAAATCCTAAGCTTAAGCTTCCCCCGTGAAGGGCCATTCTTCACCACCCTTTGCAATTCGACAAAAGCTCTTGTCACACCCGCCTCTTTTGCGCGTATAAGGATAACGTATGTAAAATATAGAACCGTCCTTTTTTTTAGGAAGAGTGATAATATCGTCCTCTATTTTTCAATTCGTGAGATTAAATTCTGTTACGCCATATTCCCAGCTATTCTTTCGCCAATCTAATTATAACGTATACTGGATAATAATATCGCTGATGATATTATTAGCGAAAAAGACCCTAACGAAAAGGGTCTTGTCGATGCCTTCGGATATATTCAGCCATTTTTTTTTTATTATTATTATTTTTTTTTTGTCGTTGAAAGAGTACCCCTCGTAATAAACGCGTGGTACGTCACAACGAGCTAATTAAGTGTTAATTATAGGTTGTATGGGGCATAATACGAGCCCAATGTGAAATATCGGGAGTGTAAGCCTCAGGGTATTGAGAAAAAGTCAAGTATAGGTGTACAGGCGAAATCTTTCATGGGGATGATATTGAATTGGGATTTTTTTCAATGATGGATGATATTTTATTTCTTGGTAACTAAGTTTTCGAGAAACGATTGATTCATCGAGACAGTATATAAGTTGGGTAAATTACTTTGCTGATAAATCGTGACACTTAATGTGTGGATAATTGATAAGACAAGTCGGTGGAATAATACCGCGTTCTTAATAACACAGACCCTAGTTTACTCGGTCAAAAAAACAAGATTGCATTTTTTCCTATAGGGCTTAGGTATATATTTGTAACTTGTCATTTATATCGCGGAAGTTGAAAATAGAATTTCACTAATGAGACCCGGTACTTATACTTCTACGAATTTCTTAATTATTGTCACCTACTTTTATGAAATCTAATCTATTTTGACTTCGTTGTATAAATTGTACAAATTCCATTCATTTTTAGCCGCAAATCCTGCAGTACGAATTTGTTGGCTAACAACGAGGAGTACAAGACCACGATAAAGTTACTGGGTGCTGGTAATATTTCATTAAAATAATTGTAATCCTTGCCAACTCGTGTAGCAGTCTATGTACCTTACAATAAGTCGTTTTCAACAAAGATGGTTCCAAGTTTTTAAGGGGGGGGTTTGCGAATATTCTGTAGAATATTCACCAAGCTCTGAATCCTTCCAGCGTATGTCGTAATATCTAGTATATAGGAATGAAGACGAGTAGAATTCGAGCCGATTCATCCTGTGGGAAGAAATTCTTTGTCTCATATAGGACAAATTTCGAATTGCTATATAGTCGCTGTATCATATACTTCCAAAGATAGAAATTCTGTCGTATGAAACTCCGCGGTGTAATATCGCAAAGCGCCTCAGCCAACCGTTTGAAAAGTGTTCGAATAACGCGCCCGTCAAGGGCTTTTGACGAGGTAGTGTATCCTTTACGAATCCGAGACTAAAGTCTCTCCCCAGTTTCGCAAAACGTGCTTTTGCGATCGCAGCCCTTTCACCGACACTTAAAACTTTGGCGTAACACGAAACGACGTAATAGAAATAAAATTCTTTATACAGGGTATGTATAGGTATAGGCAGGCAAGAATGAAAGCCAGTTCGTTTATTGGCGTCGAGCTGTGGTACATTGATTTTTTTTTGTTTTTGTTTTTTTTTTTGTTTTAACGACGCATCCATTTCGCCACTTACATTTACAACTTCCGGATTCAAAGCAGTGGCATCGACCTTTTGTGAGACTTAATGCGATTTTATGTAGGCGAAAAAGAAAAGAAAAAGAGAAAAAAAAAAAAAAAAAAATACGCGACCCCCGAGATCAAAAAACTATGAGGAGAATAGGCCTCACGTAGCATAGATTTGCAGAATTTCGTGTGCTAAGCTGCTCCGAAAACTCGACTCTCCGAATACCAAGTAGAATTATATATTATAGAACCTTTCCCTGGAGAAGCGAAGGAAGGGCAAATCGCAGATCCTTTCGAATAATAATAGTTGGCAAAGTTCGACTTGGTTAGGATTCAATATTATCACTATCTTTCGGTGTATATAGTTTTCACGTAACTGTCTTTAGACGGTCTGATTAATGGGCAATAAAAATCAAACCCGAGCTACACGCGGGATTTTCAACCCTATTAATGGGGTGTGAATTTTGTTTAAAGCTATACAAGGTGAAATGAGAAAAGAAACTTTTGCAACTCTATAATTAAGGGTGGTAGAAAAAAAAACAGAGAGAGAGAGAGAAATAGGGGAAAAAAGAAAACCTGAAAATATACTTTGCATTCATAACAGCTTGAAGGCTATTTTTTTGTTTTTTGTTTTACCGTATAGATTCAACGCCGTGAAAGTTTTTATTAGTTTCAACCATCGTATGTACTCACGTTTTTCTAATTTGCTTCATCGCGAATTTTTACCCGCCTTTAAGGAGAGCAGTATGTCACGGTTGTGAAAATGAAACGTGGTCCGAAATCAATTTATTTCTTCACTGAAGTTCATTTTGTATCATCATAATCATCTCACTGAAAATTAGTCGCTGCACGAATTGAGGCACACCGTAGGTCCGATTTCACTTTCTCAGGATCCGAATTGTTCGGAAGACGCGCCGTCATAAATCGAACGAGGGAAATTAAATTGAAAAAATTATCATGGAAGATATGGCCGATTTTCCGAAAATCGAACATTTTTTTGCCACTTATTTGCAAGTAACTCAGCCTAAAAATTAAATTCACCAATTTCCCTCGTTCAATTCGTGACGGCCTGTATTCCTCTGAATCTTGGTCATAGATATAGAATTCGTGCAGCAACCGTTTTTAGGTGATATGATTATAATGATGCAAAATGAACTTTGGCGCTAAAACAAATTGATTTGGAAGTATACGTTTAATTTTTCCAATCCCGATATACTGCTCCTCTTAATTCCCCTCCGTGGTGATATTACACGTCGTACCCGAATCTCATGCACTTCATATAAACCTCGCTATAACATCAATTACACATGTGTGCTAACAAATTTGAACGTTCTAGGGGAAAATCACAGGCATTTATCAAGGTGTATTTGGAAGATACGTCATCCTCTTATACTTACGTCTCATGTTGAGTAATGTCCTCAATTTACATCTCCCCTCATCATACCTCTACGGTGTTTGGAGTAAACGTAAGGGAATACGAGGCCCTAGGATATATGAAGGGCAGAATTAATTCCTGGCGATTCGTGGTACATATAGGTATGTGTTTTCTTGATGAAATGGCAGAGCATGCTTGTTGAATCGTGTGTGTGTGGGTAAAGTTCATGGTCACTGAAATACCGCGATAGGTTACGTGACCCCATATATACCTACAGGGACGCCAGTGGTGATTGAATTCGCGAAATTCTGCTCTAAATTCTTTGTCAAAGTCCCGGAAATTCTCGAAATTCACTACTCCCAGAGAACTTGGCCGGAAAACTCTCGGTGGAATCTATGACTCGAGGTATAACTATATATTTGCCTCGTCCCAGTACGTGGGATATGAGCTTTCGATCGCCCCGGATATCGCCCTAAGAAAACGTGTGGTAATTGTCATCCTGCCTTTCATCACTTCCCATTTTCCTTTCAATCTCTCTCTCTCTCTCTCTCTCTATCTCTCTCTCTCTCTTCCTCTCATACGAATCCTTTCTGGGTTTCAAGTGAAAACTACGTTTTCTGCATAAGCTCATTTTCTGAGCTTAAATCTCTTTTTGCGACTACCAAAAACCTTGAAGGATGTACTTCTTGATGTGGATTGATGGTCGCAGCTAGATGTAATTTGTAATATTTAAAAACTCGTTTAGAACTTTCTGCGCGCATGTTTTTAAACTGCAGTTTATTCAAAAATATATGCAAACGTGGTATTAAAAGATGAAGTATAGAGACTCCCGGCACACCGCGAAATGGCTACTTACTTAAGGGAGTTTTAAATGACTTTTCACCATACCAGAATTCTCTGTACATACCTTCAGGTACTCCGAGCATAATGAGCTCAGTTTTCCACTAGTTAAATGGTGAATAATTTTAAGGGGCAAAACGTGGGAGTCGATAAGCTGAATTTTTCTCATCTTCTACCATTCGAATTCTCTTTCTCAAAGTCAAGCGGAATAATCAGTGATTAGATTTTGGATAATTTGATTAGGATATCGGCACGCCAGTTGACGCCACATTCAAGCGTTTCGGGTTCGTTTGACATAGTTAATTAATTTTCTATAGATCCCAGCGGTGAAGAGGGCACCGTTTGCTCTCGAAAATTTTCGAGAAAAAGTAAATCGAGTAAAGAAGTACTCGAGTATCCAGTTCTGGAGCCAATGGGTACCTAACTTTGTACCTGGATTCTCGTCTCGACTCTGGTATCGACGGAGAATATTATCCCGAATTTCAAGCAATTATCGTAGAAGAAAATCAAACAATCACTAAATTCTCATTTCCAATTTACCCAGTAATCAAAAACTGCCTTTTCTACTTCTGGATTGAATCAATCCTCTGTCAAGAATACGTTCGATACAATATTCCCAGACATTCTCCTAAGCTGAAATTGTATACGTGCCACTGCCAACGAACAACGTGCGTAACGAGTGACGTCTTCCCACAAACTGGCGAATATCTGAGCATTTGATTGACGTAATTTCAAACCTTGTGGTAATTCGGTACGTCATGGTGAGTTCACGAAACGGTTTTCCCATTACAGTCAATTTCGTATCATATGTGATGTCAGCAGCTTTGGGGTAATTTAATTTCCGATTATGGTTTCTTCTTCCTTCACAAGAAAAATTTTGGTCAATTTTCTCGGTTTAATATTTTCGCTCGAAAATTGGTTTCAGCGGTTTTATTCATCCGCCCAACTCGAGTGCTGGAACAAAATTTTTGGCAGGTACTAATATTTTATCCGGTACTTGCGTACCGTGTGCGAGTGGGCAAATGAGTGCAGCTCTTTTGTGAAAATGTGGGACATTCCTGGAAGAATAATTACACGTAAGCCATTACAGTCGACAGTATAACGTAGCTCTGACCAAGGCAGAGATTATGTGCGACAGTTTGAAGTTGAAAATAATTGCATGTGACATTTCATTTTGCTATTACATTTGGACGAGGGCAGATCTTCTTTTCAGATTGTACTACAAGTTGCATGAAGCGAACCCTAATTGTGAACCATTTAAATATGAAAAACGAAAAATTATACCTTTCGACGTGACGTGAGGCAGAATCCTCCTCATTCCCAATTCTCTTCATTAATGTTCGAAAATGGAATCCTCACAATATGGAAGTCGTATAATTACAGCGAACCCACTGCCATCGTACAGAGGAGAAGTACCGTATCCATTGACAAACCAATTTCTCTCGTTCTTTATTTTACGCCATTCTTCAACCAGCCCCTGGGCTTTTAGCTCGCGAAATGTTTTATCGTTGGCATTAAATTTACTGTTTTCCTCGCATAAATGCTCGTGTTCAAAACGATTCATGCGTTTGAAATGTCTGCTCACATCCGCCCCGGTGCACTTAAGCCAGGTATTAAAAATTCTTACTGCTCAATATTTCGCATAAGTATTCGATTTTTGAATTTTGTACTTTCTTTTTTGCTTTTTCCTCTCTCCTCCTTTTTTCATATGGCATATCGTTTATCTTCACAATTCACTCGAGCAAATGGCTGGCCGTGGTTCCTTTTCTTCGTTTCTCGTACAGTCGAAGGCTCCGGAGGATTTCCGTTCTTTAAAATAAAAATAAAAATAAATAATTCCCTAAAAGCAGCGAAGAGGCGTAGAGCAGCGCCGATGACAGAGGAGGGCCTCGCGATGACAAACGACATCGATATAAATTCATACGAGAATTTGATCCTAGCGGAAATTTAAGAAAATCGAACGAGCTCTGAACGCGTGGGAAAAAGTTTTATTTTGAAAATTACGATCGTCGTAACATCCGAGGTTAATTAGAAGTCAATTAGTACCGTAAGCTGGGGTATTATATGTCCTGTGTAATGGGATGAAGAAAAGAATAATCGCAATGTCTCCAATTAGAGAGAAATAATTCATGAAAAAAACAGCAGCGCAGTTTGTTTCAGTCCAAAAAGATAGAGTAGGGTTCGAAAACCAGGCTGCGTTGTTTAATGCCCGGGTTCGCTTGAAGTCGTTGCAGACTTTCGGTGGTCGTAATCCTTTGCCTAATTATTCTGTCTCACTGTAGCTGCTGGAGTTCTGGTTCAAAAATTTCCCTTACCAACAGGAAACTAATCCCCTCCCTTGTAGAAAAGAGGAAAAAATCGCGTGCCTCTTTTTCACCCTGACGAATCAACTGAAAAAGGATACGAAAGGACATGAAATATGTACCTTCGCCCTTTGGCGAGCTTTTTTTCTACCACTTTTTAAGCTCCCTCATTCAGTCACGGAGATTTTCTATTTTCTTAGCTAATTGATAGCGATGTCAAGAACACCTAGCTGAAGAATTTTCGATCTTTTATATTAACGATGGCTTTAGAAACTGCATTGCGGAAATCATGCACGTTCTATATTCTGCAAGCTCAAAGGACAACAGGTATTTACCTTTCAACCAGTTTCCGTTTATCTAGAATATTACAGGCTCAAAATCAACGGTTCGATCCTATTTACTCACAAACAGCTGCGTTCGATCGCTAGATATATATATATTATAACCTTTGGCAAGTATCGTGCCTCTGGAGTATTCGGTAATCGATACCCTGGCTATCGAGGAATATGTTTACCGATATCTTGTCTAGCGAAATAATTGCACGTTTAAATGACTTCCTGTGAAAGGTTTATGTATTGCTCTGGGGCTACTAACGAGCAAGCAATTTACCCCGATGTATCTGAAAGGAACAATCTTATCTTCATTCAACTATCAGGAAAAAAATTAATTGAAGACATGTTGGAGGACGCTTTGGTTTTCATACTCGTATATATATATATATATATATGGATCGAGGGGTTAATCATTAGGCGAAAAAGGCGTACACCGATTTAAATTACAGTGATTACCAATTGATTACAAAGATTACGTGGATTACATGAAGATTGCAAAGATTACAGATGAATTACAAGAGATTACAAGAGATTACAAGAGATTACAAGAGATTACAAAAGATTACATAGATTACAAAGATTATAAAAATTACGACAAGATTACACAGATTACAGAAAGATTACAACTGATTACAAGAGATTACAATGATTACAAAGATTACAAAAGATTACAAAGATTACAAGGATTACAAAGATTACAACAAGATCACAAAGATTACAGACAGACTACAAAGAATACAGCAAGATTACAAAGGTAACGAAAAGATTACAAAGATTACAGAAAGACTGCAAAGATTACAGCAAGATTACAAAGATCACAGCAAGATTACAAAGATTACAGCAAGATTACAAAATATCACAGTGCATACAAATCATTACAAAGATTACAAAAGATTACAACTGATTACAAAACTCTTGTACACCAGATTACAACAGTGATTAACCCCTCGGGGTACCCCTTTCCTTTTTTTCGAAAATCTGAAATTTTCCGAAATATTCGGAAGGCAGGAATGATACCTATTGTTCGAATCTGTGGAACCTACACTTTCAGAAACTGCAAACCGATTTGAAATAAAAAATTCCTACGATTTTACTTCGACGATTTACTTTTTATTTTTTTTCCACTTTTTTTTTCTTTCGATTTTTATGAGTAAAATCGCAGGAGGCGTCGGAATCGAGGAACGGCAGTCATATTTGGAATCAGCAGGTCATTTCCATGAAGAATATCATTGAGATTATCCGATTCTCGACAAAAAATTTTTTCGCCCAAAAAAATGAGAAGGGGTACCCCTTTCCTTTTTTTCGAAAATCTGAAATTTTCCGAAATATTCGGAAGGCAGGAATGATACCTATTGTTCGAATCTGTGGAACCTACACTTTCAGAAACTGCAAACCGATTTGAAATAAAAAATTCCTACGATTTTTAATCGACGATTTACTTTTTATTTTTTTTCCACTTTTTTTTTCTTTCGTTTTTTATGAGTAAAATCGCAGGAGGCGTCGGAATCGAGGAACGGCAGTCATATTTGGAATCAGCAGGTCATTTCCATGAAGAATATCATTGAGATTATCCGATTCTCGACAAAAAATTTTTTCGCCCAAAAAAATGAGAAGGGGTGCCCCTTTCCTTTTTTTCAAAAATCTGAAATTTTCCGAAATATTCGGAAGGCAGGAATGATACCTATTGTTCGAATCTGTGGAACCTACACTTTCAGAAACTGCAAACCGATTTGAAATAAAAAATTCCTACGATTTTACTTCGACGATTTACTTTTTATTTTTTTTCCACTTTTTTTTTCTTTCGATTTTTATGAGTAAAATCGCAGGAGGCGTCGGAATCGAGGAACGGCAGTCATATTTGGAATCAGCACGTCATTTTCATGAAGAATATCATTGAGATTATCCGATTCTCGACAAAAAATTTTTTCGCCCAAAAAAATGAGAAGGGGTACCCCTTTCCTTTTTTTCGAAAATCTGAAATTTTCCGAAATATTCGGAAGGCAGGAATAATACCTATTGTTCGAATCTGTGGAACCTACACTTTCAGAAACTGCAAACCGATTTGAAATAAAAAATTCCTACGATTTTTAATCGAGGATTTACTTTTTATTTTTTTTCCACTTTTTTTTTCTTTCGTTTTTTATGAGTAAAATCGCAGGAGCCGTCGGAATCGAGGAACGGCAGTCATATTTGGAATCAGCAGGTCATTTCCATGAAGAATATCATTGAGATTATCCGATTCTCGACAAAAAATTTTTTCGCCCAAAAAAATGAGAAGGGGTACCCCTTTCCTTTTTTTCAAAAATCTGAAATTTTCCGAAATATTCGGAAGGCAGGAATGATACCTATTGTTCGAATCTGTGGAACCTACACTTTCAGAAACTGCAAACCGATTTGAAATAAAAAATTCCTACGATTTTTAATCGACCATTTACTTTTTATTTTTTTTCCACTTTTTTTTTCTTTCGTTTTTAATGAGTAAAATTGCAGGAGGCGTCGGAATCGAGGAACGGCAGTCATATTTGGAATCAGCAGGTCATTTCCATGGAGAATATCATTGAGATTATCCGATTCTCGACAAAAAAATTTTTCGCACAAAAAAATGAAAAGGGGTACCCCTTTCCTTTTTTTCGAAAATCTGAAATTTTCCGAAATATTCGGAAGGCAGGAATGATACCTATTGTTCGAATCTGTGGAACCTACACTTTCAGAAACTGCAAACCGATTTGAAATAAAAAATTCCTACGATTTTACTTCGACGATTTACTTTTTATTTTTTTTCCACTTTTTTTTTCTTTCGATTTTTATGAGTAAAATCGCAGGAGGCGTCGGAATCGAGGAACGGCAGTCATATTTGGAATCAGCAGGTCATTTTCATGAAGAATATCATTGAGATTATCCGATTCTCGACAAAAAATTTTTTCGCCCAAAAAAATGAGAAGGGGTACTTCCAGGGGCCTTTCCATTTTTTCGAAAATCTGAAATTTTCCGAAATATTCGGAAGGCAGGAATAATACCTATTGTTCGAATCTGTGGAACCTACACTTTCAGAAACTGCAAACCGATTTGAAATAAAAAATTCCTACGATTTTTAATCGAGGATTTACTTTTTATTTTTTTTCCACTTTTTTTTTCTTTCGTTTTTTATGAGTAAAATCGCAGGAGTTGTCGGAATCGAGGAACGGCAGTCATATTTGGAATCAGCAGGTCATTTCCATGAAGAATATCATTGAGATTATCCGATTCTCGACAAAAAAATTTTTCGCCCAAAAAAATGAGAAGGGGTACCCCTTTCCTTTTTTTCAAAAATCTGAAATTTTCCGAAATATTCGGAAGGCAGGAATGATACCTATTGTTCGAATCTGTGGAACCTACACTTTCAGAAACTGCAAACCGATTTGAAATGAAAAATTCCTACGATTTTTAATCGACGATTTACTTTTTATTTTTTTTCCACTTTTTTTTTCTTTCGTTTTTTATGAGTAAAATTGCAGGAGGCGTCGGAATCGAGGAACAGCAGTCATATTTGGAATCAGCAGGTCATTTCCATGGAGAATATCATTGAGATTATCCGATCCTCGACAAAAAATTTTTTCGCCCAAAAAAATGAGAAGGGGTACCCCTTTCCTTTTTTTCGAAAATCTGAAATTTTCCGAAATATTCGGAAGGCAGGAATGATACCTATTGTTCGAATCTGTGGAACCTACACTTTCAGAAACTGCGAACCGATTTGAAATAAAAAATTCCTACGATTTTTAATCGACGATTTACTTTTTATTTTTTTTCCACTTTTTTTTTCTTTCGTTTTTTATGAGTAAAATCGCAGGAGGCGTCGGAATCGAGGAACGGCAGTCATATTTGGAATCAGCAGGTCATTTCCATGGAGAATATCATTGAGATTATCCGATTCTCGAAAAAAATTTCTTCCCCCAAAAAAATGAGAAGGGGTACCCCTTTCCTTTTTTTTGAAAATCTGAAATTTTCCGAAATATTCGGAAGGCAGGAATGATACCTATTGTTCGAATCTGTGGAACCTACACTTTCAGAAACTGCAAACCGATTTGAAATAAAGAATTCCTACGATTTTTAATCGACGATTTACTTTTTATTTTTTTTCCACTTTTTTTTTCTTTCGTTTTTTATGAGTAAAATTGCAGGAGGCGTCGGAATCGAGGAACAGCAGTCATATTTGGAATCAGCAGGTCATTTCCATGGAGAATATCATCGAGATTATCCGATTCTCGACAAAAAATTTTTTCGCCCAAAAAAATGAGAAGGGGTACCCCTTTCCTTTTTTTCGAAAATCTGAAATTTTCCGAAATATTCGGAAGGCAGGAATGATACCTATTGTTCGAATCTGTGGAACCTACACTTTCAGAAACTGCAAACCGATTTGAAATAAAAAATTCCTACGATTTTTAATCGACGATTTACTTTTTATTTTTTTTCCACTTTTTTTTCTTTCGTTTTTTATGAGTAAAATCGCAGGAGGCGTCGGAATCGAGGAACGGCAGTCATATTTGGAATCAGCAGGTCATTTCCATGGAGAATATCATTGAGATTATCCGATTCTCGACAAAAAATTTTTTCCCCCAAAAAAATGAGAAGGGGTACCCCTTTCCTTTTTTTCGAAAATCTGAAATTTTCCGAAATATTCGGAAGGCAGGAATGATACCTATTGTTCGAATCTGTGGAACCTACACTTTCAGAAACTGCAAACCGATTTGAAATAAAAAATTCCTACGATTTTTAATCGACGATTTACTTTTTATTTTTTTTCCACTTTTTTTTTCTTTCGTTTTTTATGAGTAAAATTGCAGGAGGCGTCGGAATCGAGGAACGGCAGTCATATTTGGAATCAGCAGGTCATTTCCATGGAGAATATCATTGAGATTATCCGATTCTCGACAAAAAATTTTTTCGCCCAAAAAAATGAGAAGGGGTACCCCTTTCCTTTTTTTCGAAAATCTGAAATTTTCCGAAATATTCGGAAGGCAGGAATGATACCTATTGTTCGAATCTGTGGAACCTACACTTTCAGAAACTGCAAACCGATTTGAAATAAAAAATTCCTACGATTTTTAATCGACGATTTACTTTTTATTTTTTTTCCACTTTTTTTTTCTTTCGTTTTTTATGAGTAAAATTGCAGGAGGCGTCGGAATCGAGGAACGGCAGTCATATTTGGAATCAGCAGGTCATTTCCATGGAGAATATCATTGAGATTATCCGATTCTCGACAAAAAATTTTTTCGCCCAAAAAAATGAGAAGGGGTACCCCTTTCCTTTTTTTCGAAAATCTGAAATTTTCCGAAATATTCGGAAGGCAGGAATGATACCTATTGTTCGAATCTGTGGAACCTACACTTTCAGAAACTGCAAACCGATTTGAAATAAAAAATTCCTACGATTTTTAATCGACGATTTACTTATTATTTTTTTTCCACTTTTTTTTTCTTTCGTTTTGAATGAGTAAAATTGCAGGAGGCGTCGGAATCGAGGAACGGCAGTCATATTTGGAATCAGCAGGTCATTTCCATGGAGAATATCATTGAGATTATCCGATTCTCGACAAAAAATTTTTTCGCACAAAAAAATGAGAAGGGGTACCCCTTTCCTTTTTTTCGAAAATCTGAAATTTTCCGAAATATTCGGAAGGCAGGAATGATACCTATTGTTCGAATCTGTGGAACCTACACTTTCAGAAACTGCAAACCGGCAACTGCAAGAATATCATTAAGATTATCCGATTCTCGACAAAAAATTTTTTCGCCCAAAAAAATGAGAAGGGGTACCCCTTTCCTTTTTTTCGAAAATCTGAAATTTTCCGAAATATTCGGAAGGCAGGAATGATACCTATTGTTCGAATCTGTGGAACCTACACTTTCAGAAACTGCAAACCGATTTGAAATAAAAAATTCCTACGATTTTTAATCGACGATTTACTTATTATTTTTTTTCCACTTTTTTTTTCTTTCGTTTTGAATGAGTAAAATTGCAGGAGGCGTCGGAATCGAGGAACGGCAGTCATATTTGGAATCAGCAGGTCATTTCCATGGAGAATATCATTGAGATTATCCGATTCTCGACAAAAAATTTTTTCGCACAAAAAAATGAGAAGGGGTACCCCTTTCCTTTTTTTCGAAAATCTGAAATTTTCCGAAATATTCGGAAGGCAGGAATGATACCTATTGTTCGAATCTGTGGAACCTACACTTTCAGAAACTGCAAACCGATTTGAAATAAAAAATTCCTACGATTTTACTTCGACGATTTACTTTTTATTTTTTTTCCACTTTTTTTTTCTTTCGATTTTTATGAGTAAAATCGCAGGAGCCGTCGGAATCGAGGAACGGCAGTCATATTTGGAATCAGCAGGTCATTTCCATGAAGAATATCATTGAGATTATCCGATTCTCGACAAAAAATTTTTTCGCCCAAAAAAATGAGAAGGGGTACCCCTTTCCTTTTTTTCAAAAATCTGAAATTTTCCGAAATATTCGGAAGGCAGGAATGATACCTATTGTTCGAATCTGTGGAACCTACACTTTCAGAAACTGCAAACCGATTTGAAATAAAAAATTCCTACGATTTTTAATCGACCATTTACTTTTTATTTTTTTTCCACTTTTTTTTTCTTTCGTTTTTAATGAGTAAAATTGCAGGAGGCGTCGGAATCGAGGAACGGCAGTCATATTTGGAATCAGCAGGTCATTTCCATGGAGAATATCATTGAGATTATCCGATTCTCGACAAAAAATTTCTTCCCCCAAAAAAATGAGAAGGGGTACCCCTTTCCTTTTTTTTGAAAATCTGAAATTTTCCGAAATATTCGGAAGGCAGGAATGATACCTATTGTTCGAATCTGTGGAACCTACACTTTCAGAAACTGCAAACCGATTTGAAATAAAGAATTCCTACGATTTTTAATCGACGATTTACTTTTTATTTTTTTTCCACTTTTTTTTTCTTTCGTTTTTTATGAGTAAAATTGCAGGAGGCGTCGGAATCGAGGAACGGCAGTCATATTTGGAATCAGCAGGTCATTTCCATGGAGAATATCATTGAGATTATCCGATTCTCGACAAAAAAATTTTTCGCCCAAAAAAATGAGAAGGCGTACCCCTTTCCTTTTTTTCGAAAATCTGAAATTTTCCGAAATATTCGGAAGGCAGGAATGATACCTATTGTTCGAATTTGTGGAACCTACACTTTCAGAAACTGCAAACCGATTTGAAATAAAAAATTCCTACGATTTTTAATCGACGATTTACTTTTTATTTTTTTTCCACTTTTTTTTTCTTTCGTTTTTTATGAGTAAAATTGCAGGAGGCGTCGGAATCGAGGAACGGCAGTCATATTTGGAATCAGCAGGTCATTTCCATGGAGAATATCATTGAGATTATCCGATTCTCGACAAAAAATTTTTTCGCCCAAAAAAATGAGAAGGCGTACCCCTTTCCTTTTTTTCGAAAATCTGAAATTTTCCGAAATATTCGGAAGGCAGGAATGATACCTATTGTTCGAATCTGTGGAACCTACACTTTCAGAAACTGCAAACCGATTTGAAATAAAAAATTCCTACGATTTTTAATCGACGATTTACTTTTTATTTTTTTTCCACTTTTTTTTTCTTTCGTTTTTTATGAGTAAAATCGCAGGAGGCGTCGGAATCGAGGAACGGCAGTCATATTTGGAATCAGCAGGTCATTTCCATGGAGAATATCATTGAGATTATCCGATTCTCGACAAAAAATTTTTTCCCCCAAAAAAATGAGAAGGGGTACCCCTTTCCTTTTTTTCAAAAATCTGAAATTTTCCGAAATATTCGAAAGGCAGGAATGATACCTATTGTTCGAATCTGTGGAACCTACACTTTCAGAAACTGAAAACCGATTTGAAATAAAAAATTCCTACGATTTTTAATCGACGATTTACTTTTTATTTTTTTTCCACTTTTTTTTTCTTTCGTTTTTTATGAGTAAAATTGCAGGAGGCGTCGGAATCGAGGAACGGCAGTCATATTTGGAATCAGCAGGTCATTTCCATGGAGAATATCATTAAGATTATCCGATTCTCGACAAAAAAATTTTTCGCCCAAAAAAATGAGAAGGGGTACCCCTTTCCTTTTTTTCGAAAATCTGAAATTTTCCGAAATATTCGGAAGGCAGGAATGATACCTATTGTTCGAATCTGTGGAACCTACACTTTCAGAAACTGCAAACCGATTTGAAATAAAAAATTCCTACGATTTTTAATCGACGATTTACTTTTTATTTTTTTTCCACTTTTTTTTTCTTTCGTTTTTTATGGGTAAAATCGCAGGAGGCGTCGGAATCGAGGAACGGCAGTCATATTTGGAATCAGCAGGTCATTTCCATGGAGAATATCATTGAGATTATCCGATTCTCGACAAAAAATTTTTTCCCCCAAAAAAATGAGAAGGGGTACCCCTTTCCTTTTTTTCGAAAATCTGAAATTTTCCGAAATATTCGGAAGGCAGAAATGATACCTATTGTTCGAATCTGTGGAACCTACACTTTCAGAAACTGCAAACCGATTTGAAATAAAAAATTCCTACGATTTTTAATCGACGATTTACTTTTTATTTTTTTTCCACTTTTTTTTTCTTTCGTTTTTTATGAGTAAAATCGCAGGAGGCGTCGGAATCGAGGAACGGCAGTCATATTTGGAATCAGCAGGTCATTTCCATGAAGAATATCATTGAGATTATCCGATTCTCGACAAAAAATTTTTTCGCCCAAAAAAATGAGAAGGGGTACCCCTTTCCTTTTTTTCGAAAATCTGAAATTTTCCGAAATATTCGGAAGGCAGGAATGATACCTATTGTTCGAATCTGTGGAACCTACACTTTCAGAAACTGCAAACCGATTTGAAATAAAAAATTCCTACGATTTTACTTCGACGATTTACTTTTTATTTTTTTTCCACTTTTTTTTTCTTTCGATTTTTATGAGTAAAATCGCAGGAGGCGTCGGAATCGAGGAACGGCAGTCATATTTGGAATCAGCAGGTCATTTTCATGAAGAATATCATTGAGATTATCCGATTCTCGACAAAAAATTTTTTCGCCCAAAAAAATGAGAAGGGGTACCCCTTTCCTTTTTTTCGAAAATCTGAAATTTTCCGAAATATTCGGAAGGCAGGAATGATACCTATTGTTCGAATCTGTGGAACCTACACTTTCAGAAACTGCAAACCGATTTGAAATAAAAAATTCCTACGATTTTTAATCGACGATTTACTTTTTATTTTTTTTCCACTTTTTTTTTCTTTCGTTTTTTATGGGTAAAATCGCAGGAGGCGTCGGAATCGAGGAACGGCAGTCATATTTGGAATCAGCAGGTCATTTCCATGGAGAATATCATTGAGATTATCCGATTCTCGACAAAAAATTTTTTCCCCCAAAAAAATGAGAAGGGGTACCCCTTTCCTTTTTTTCGAAAATCTGAAATTTTCCGAAATATTCGGAAGGCAGGAATGATACCTATTGTTCGAATCTGTGGAACCTACACTTTCAGAAACTGCAAACCGATTTGAAATAAAAAATTCCTACGATTTTTAATCGACGATTTACTTTTTATTTTTTTTCCACTTTTTTTTTCTTTCGTTTTTTATGAGTAAAATCGCAGGAGGCGTCGGAATCGAGGAACGGCAGTCATATTTGGAATCAGCAGGTCATTTTCATGAAGAATATCATTGAGATTATCCGATTCTCGACAAAAAATTTTTTCGCCCAAAAAAATGAGAAGGGGTACCCCTTTCCTTTTTTTCGAAAATCTGAAATTTTCCGAAATATTCGGAAGGCAGGAATGATACCTATTGTTCGAATCTGTGGAACCAACACTTTCAGAAACTGCAAACCGATTTGAAATGAAAAATTCCTACGATTTTTAATCGACGATTTACTTTTTATTTTTTTTCCACTTTTTTTTTCTTTCGTTTTTTATGAGTAAAATTGCAGGAGGCGTCGGAATCGAGGAACCGCAGTCATATTTGGAATCAGCTGGTCATTTCCATGGAGAATATCATTAAGATTATCCGATTCTCGACAAAAAATTTTTTCGCCCAAAAAAATGAGAAGGGGTACCCCTTTCCTTTTTTTCGAAAATCTGAAATTTTCCGAAATATTCGGAAGGCAGGAATGATACCTATTGTTCGAATCTGTGGAACCTACACTTTCAGAAACTGCAAACCGATTTGAAATAAAAAATTCCTACGATTTTTAATCGACGATTTACTTTTTATTTTTTTTCCACTTTTTTTTTCTTTCGTTTTTTATGAGTAAAATCGCAGGAGGCGTCGGAATCGAGGAACGGCAGTCATATTTGGAATCAGCAGGTCATTTCCATGAAGAATATCATTGAGATTATCCGATTCTCGACAAAAAATTTTTTCGCCCAAAAAAATGAGAAGGGGTACCCCTTTCCTTTTTTTCGAAAATCTGAAATTTTCCGAAATATTCGGAAGGCAGGAATGATACCTATTGTTCGAATCTGTGAAACCTACACTTTCAGAAACTGCAAACCGATTTGAAATAAAAAATTCCTACGATTTTTAATCGACGATTTACTTTTTATTTTTTTTCCACTTTTTTTTTCTTTCGTTTTTTATGAGTAAAATTGCAGGAGGCGTCGGAATCGAGGAACAGCAGTCATATTTGGAATCAGCAGGTCATTTCCATGGAGAATATCATCGAGATTATCCGATTCTCGACAAAAAATTTTTTCGCCCAAAAAAATGAGAAGGGGTACCCCTTTCCTTTTTTTCGAAAATCTGAAATTTTCCGAAATATTCGGAAGGCAGGAATGATACCTATTGTTCGAATCTGTGGAACCTACACTTTCAGAAACTGAAAACCGATTTGAAATAAAAAATTTCTACGATTTTTAATCGACGATTTACTTTTTATTTTTTTTCCACTTTTTTTTTCTTTCGTTTTTTATGAGTAAAATCGCAGGAGGCGTCGGAATCGAGGAACGGCAGTCATATTTGGAATCAGCAGGTCATTTCCATGGAGAATATCATTGAGATTATCCGATTCTCGACAAAAAATTTTTTCCCCCAAAAAAATGAGAAGGGGTACCCCTTTCCTTTTTCTCGAAAATCTGAAATTTTCCGAAATATTCGGAAGGCAGGAATGATACCTATTGTTCGAATCTGTGGAACCTACACTTTCAGAAACTGCAAACCGATTTGAAATTAAAAATTCCTACGATTTTTAATCGACGATTTACTTTTTATTTTTTTTCCACTTTTTTTTTCTTTCGTTTTTTATGAGTAAAATCGCAGGAGGCGTCGGAATCGAGGAACGGCAGTCATATTTGAAATCAGCAGGTCATTTCCATGGAGAATATCATTGAGATTATCCGATTCTCGACAAAAAATTTTTTCGCCCAAAAAAATGAGAAGGGGTACCCCTTTTCTTTTTTTCGAAAATCTGAAATTTTCCGAAATATTCGGAAGGCAGGAATGATACCTATTGTTCGAATCTGTGGAACCTACACTTTCAGAAACTGCAAACCGATTTGAAATAAAAAATTCCTACGATTTTTAATCGACGATTTACTTTTTATTTTTTTTCCACTTTTTTTTTCTTTCGTTTTTTATGAGTAAAATCGCAGGAGGCGTCGGAATCGAGGAACGGCAGTCATATTTGGAATCAGCTGGTCATTTCCATGAAGAATATCATTGAGATTATCCGATTCTCGACAAAAAATTTTTTCGCCCAAAAAAATGAGAAGGGGTACCCCTTTCCTTTTTTTCGAAAATCTGAAATTTTCCGAAATATTCGGAAGGCAGGAATGATACCTATTGTTCGAATCTGTGGAACCTACACTTTCAGAAACTGCAAACCGATTTGAAATAAAAAATTCCTACGATTTTTAATCGACGATTTACTTTTTATTTTTTTTCCACTTTTTTATTCTTTCGTTTTTTATGAGTAAAATCGCAGGAGGCGTCGGAATCGAGGAACGGCAGTCATATTTGGAATCAGCAGGTCATTTCCATGAAGAATATCATTGAGATTATCCGATTCTCGACAAAAAATTTTTTCGCCCAAAAAAATGAGAAGGGGTACCCCTTTCCTTTTTTTCGAAAATCTGAAATTTTCCGAAATATTCGGAAGGCAGGAATGATACCTATTGTTCGAATCTGTGGAACCTACACTTTCAGAAACTGCAAACCGATTTGAAATAAAAAATTCCTACGATTTTACTTCGACGATTTACTTTTTATTTTTTTTCCACTTTTTTTTTCTTTCGATTTTTATGAGTAAAATCGCAGGAGGCGTCGGAATCGAGGAACGGCAGTCATATTTGGAATCAGCAGGTCATTTTCATGAAGAATATCATTGAGATTATCCGATTCTCGACAAAAAATTTTTTCGCCCAAAAAAATGAGAAGGGGTACCCCTTTCCTTTTTTTCGAAAATCTGAAATTTTCCGAAATATTCGGAAGGCAGGAATGATACCTATTGTTCGAATCTGTGGAACCAACACTTTCAGAAACTGCAAACCGATTTGAAATGAAAAATTCCTACGATTTTTAATCGACGATTTACTTTTTATTTTTTTTCCACTTTTTTTTTCTTTCGTTTTTTATGAGTAAAATTGCAGGAGGCGTCGGAATCGAGGAACCGCAGTCATATTTGGAATCAGCTGGTCATTTCCATGGAGAATATCATTGAGATTATCCGATTCTCGACAAAAAATTTTTTCCCCCAAAAAAATGAGAAGGGGTACCCCTATACTTTTTCTCGAAAATCTGAAATTTTCCGAAATATTCGGAAGGCAGGAATGATACCTATTGTTCGAATCTGTGGAACCTACACTTTCAGAAACTGCAAACCGATTTGAAATAAAAAATTCCTACGATTTTTAATCGACGATTTACTTTTTATTTTTTTTCCACTTTTTTTTTCTTTCGTTTTTTATGAGTAAAATTGCAGGAGGCGTCGGAATCGAGGAACCGCAGTCATATTTGGAATCAGCAGGTCATTTCCATGGAGAATATCATTGAGATTATCCGATTCTCGACAAAAAATTTTTTCCCCCAAAAAAATGAGAAGGGGTACCCCTTTCCTTTTTTTCGAAAATCTGAAATTTTCCGAAATATTCGGAAGGCAGGAATGATACCTATTGTTCGAATCTGTGGAACCTACACTTTCAGAAACTGCAAACCGATTTGAAATAAAAAATTCCTACGATTTTTAATCGACGATTTACTTTTTATTTTTTTTCCACTTTTTTTTTCTTTCGTTTTTTATGAGTAAAATCGCAGGAGGCGTCGGAATCGAGGAACGGCAGTCATATTTAAAATCAGCAGGTCATTTCCATGGAGAATATCATTGAGATTATCCGATTCTCGACAAAAAATTTTTTCGCCCAAAAAAATGAGAAGGGGTACCCCTTTCCTTTTTTTCGAAAATCTGAAATTTTCCGAAATATTCGGAAGGCAGGAATGATACCTATTGTTCGAATCTGTGGAACCTACACTTTCTGAAACTGCAAACCGATTTGAAATAAAAAATTCCTACGATTTTTAATCGACGATTTACTTTTTATTTTTTTTCCACTTTTTTTTTCTTTCGTTTTTTATGAGTAAAATCGCAGGAGGCGTCGGAATCGAGGAACGGCAGTCATATTTGAAATCAGCAGGTCATTTCCATGGAGAATATCATTGAGATTATCCGATTCTCGACAAAAAATTTTTTCGCCCAAAAAAATGAGAAGGGGTACCCCTTTCCTTTTTTTCGAAAATCTGAAATTTTCCGAAATATTCGGAAGGCAGGAATGATACCTATTGTTCGAATCTGTGGAACCTACACTTTCAGAAACTGCAAACCGATTTGAAATAAAAAATTCCTACGATTTTTAATCGACGATTTACTTTTTATTTTTTTTCCACTTTTTTTTTCTTTCGTTTTTTATGAGTAAAATCGCAGGAGGCGTCGGAATCGAGGAACGGCAGTCATATTTGGAATCAGCAGGTCATTTCCATGAAGAATATCATTGAGATTATCCGATTCTCGACAAAAAATTTTTTCGCCCAAAAAAATGAGAAGGGGTACCCCTTTCCTTTTTTTCAAAAATCTGAAATTTTCCGAAATATTCGAAAGGCAGGAATGATACCTATTGTTCGAATCTGTGGAACCTACACTTTCAGAAACTGAAAACCGATTTGAAATAAAAAATTCCTACGATTTTTAATCGACGATTTACTTTTTATTTTTTTTCCACTTTTTTTTTCTTTCGTTTTTTATGAGTAAAATTGCAGGAGGCGTCGGAATCGAGGAACGGCAGTCATATTTGGAATCAGCAGGTCATTTCCATGGAGAATATCATTAAGATTATCCGATTCTCGACAAAAAAATTTTTCGCCCAAAAAAATGAGAAGGGGTACCCCTTTCCTTTTTTTCGAAAATCTGAAATTTTCCGAAATATTCGGAAGGCAGGAATGATACCTATTGTTCGAATCTGTGGAACCTACACTTTCAGAAACTGCAAACCGATTTGAAATAAAAAATTCCTACGATTTTTAATCGACGATTTACTTTTTATTTTTTTTCCACTTTTTTTTTCTTTCGTTTTTTATGGGTAAAATCGCAGGAGGCGTCGGAATCGAGGAACGGCAGTCATATTTGGAATCAGCAGGTCATTTCCATGGAGAATATCATTGAGATTATCCGATTCTCGACAAAAAATTTTTTCCCCCAAAAAAATGAGAAGGGGTACCCCTTTCCTTTTTTTCGAAAATCTGAAATTTTCCGAAATATTCGGAAGGCAGGAATGATACCTATTGTTCGAATCTGTGGAACCTACACTTTCAGAAACTGCAAACCGATTTGAAATAAAAAATTCCTACGATTTTTAATCGACGATTTACTTTTTATTTTTTTTCCACTTTTTTTTTCTTTCGTTTTTTATGAGTAAAATCGCAGGAGGCGTCGGAATCGAGGAACGGCAGTCATATTTGGAATCAGCAGGTCATTTCCATGAAGAATATCATTGAGATTATCCGATTCTCGACAAAAAATTTTTTCGCCCAAAAAAATGAGAAGGGGTACCCCTTTCCTTTTTTTCAAAAATCTGAAATTTTCCGAAATATTCGGAAGGCAGGAATGATACCTATTGTTCGAATCTGTGAAACCTACACTTTCAGAAACTGCAAACCGATTTGAAATAAAAAATTCCTACGATTTTTAATCGACGATTTACTTTTTATTTTTTTTCCACTTTTTTTTTCTTTCTTTTTTTATGAGTAAAATTGCAGGAGGCGTCGGAATCGAGGAACAGCAGTCATATTTGGAATCAGCAGGTCATTTCCATGGAGAATATCATCGAGATTATCCGATTCTCGACAAAAAATTTTTTCGCCCAAAAAAATGAGAAGGGGTACCCCTTTCCTTTTTTTCGAAAATCTGAAATTTTCCGAAATATTCGGAAGGCAGAAATGATACCTATTGTTCGAATCTGTGGAACCTACACTTTCAGAAACTGCAAACCGATTTGAAATAAAAAATTCCTACGATTTTTAATCGACGATTTACTTTTTATTTTTTTCCCACTTTTTTTTTCTTTCGTTTTTTATGAGTAAAATCGCAGGAGGCGTCGGAATCGAGGAACGGCAGTCATATTTGGAATCAGCAGGTCATTTCCATGGAGAATATCATTGAGATTATCCGATTCTCGACAAATAATTTTTTCGCCCAAAAAAATGAGAAGGGGTACCCCTTTCCTTTTTTTCGAAAATCTGAAATTTTCCGAAATATTCGGAAGGCAGGAATGATACCTATTGTTCGAATCTGTGAAACCTACACTTTCAGAAACTGCAAACCGATTTGAAATAAAAAATTCCTACGATTTTTAATCGACGATTTACTTTTTATTTTTTTTCCACTTTTTTTTTCTTTCGTTTTTTATGAGTAAAATTGCAGGAGGCGTCGGAATCGAGGAACAGCAGTCATATTTGGAATCAGCAGGTCATTTCCATGGAGAATATCATCGAGATTATCCGATTCTCGACAAAAAATTTTTTCGCCCAAAAAAATGAGAAGGGGTACCCCTTTCCTTTTTTTCAAAAATCTGAAATTTTCCGAAATATTCGAAAGGCAGGAATGATACCTATTGTTCGAATCTGTGGAACCTACACTTTCAGAAACTGAAAACCGATTTGAAATAAAAAATTCCTACGATTTTTAATCGACGATTTACTTTTTATTTTTTTTCCACTTTTTTTTTCTTTCGTTTTTTATGAGTAAAATTGCAGGAGGCGTCGGAATCGAGGAACGGCAGTCATATTTGGAATCAGCAGGTCATTTCCATGGAGAATATCATTAAGATTATCCGATTCTCGACAAAAAAATTTTTCGCCCAAAAAAATGAGAAGGGGTACCCCTTTCCTTTTCTTCGAAAATCTGAAATTTTCCGAAATATTCGGAAGGCAGGAATGATACCTATTGTTCGAATCTGTGGAACCTACACTTTCAGAAACTGCAAACCGATTTGAAATAAAAAATTCCTACGATTTTTAATCGACGATTTACTTTTTATTTTTTTTCCACTTTTTTTTTCTTTCGTTTTTTATGGGTAAAATCGCAGGAGGCGTCGGAATCGAGGAACGGCAGTCATATTTGGAATCAGCAGGTCATTTCCATGGAGAATATCATTGAGATTATCCGATTCTCGACAAAAAATTTTTTCCCCCAAAAAAATGAGAAGGGGTACCCCTTTCCTTTTTTTCGAAAATCTGAAATTTTCCGAAATATTCGGAAGGCAGGAATGATACCTATTGTTCGAATCTGTGGAACCTACACTTTCAGAAACTGCAAACCGATTTGAAATAAAAAATTCCTACGATTTTTAATCGACGATTTACTTTTTATTTTTTTTCCACTTTTTTTTTATTTCGTTTTTTCTGAGTAAAATCGCAGGAGGCGTCGGAATCGAGGAACGGCAGTCATATTTGGAATCAGCAGGTCATTTCCATGAAGAATATCATTGAGATTATCCGATTCTCGACAAAAAATTTTTTCGCCCAAAAAAATGAGAAGGGGTACCCCTTTCCTTTTTTTCAAAAATCTGAAATTTTCCGAAATATTCGGAAGGCAGGAATGATACCTATTGTTCGAATCTGTGAAACCTACACTTTCAGAAACTGCAAACCGATTTGAAATAAAAAATTCCTACGATTTTTAATCGACGATTTACTTTTTATTTTTTTTCCACTTTTTTTTTCTTTCGTTTTTTATGAGTAAAATTGCAGGAGGCGTCGGAATCGAGGAACAGCAGTCATATTTGGAATCAGCAGGTCATTTCCATGGAGAATATCATCGAGATTATCCGATTCTCGACAAAAAATTTTTTCGCCCAAAAAAATGAGAAGGGGTACCCCTTTCCTTTTTTTCGAAAATCTGAAATTTTCCGAAATATTCGGAAGGCAGAAATGATACCTATTGTTCGAATCTGTGGAACCTACACTTTCAGAAACTGCAAACCGATTTGAAATAAAAAATTCCTACGATTTTTAATCGACGATTTACTTTTTATTTTTTTCCCACTTTTTTTTTCTTTCGTTTTTTATGAGTAAAATCGCAGGAGGCGTCGGAATCGAGGAACGGCAGTCATATTTGGAATCAGCAGGTCATTTCCATGGAGAATATCATTGAGATTATCCGATTCTCGACAAAAAATTTTTTCGCCCAAAAAAATGAGAAGGGGTACCCCTTTCCTTTTTTTCGAAAATCTGAAATTTTCCGAAATATTCGGAAGGCAGGAATGATACCTATTGTTCGAATCTGTGAAACCTACACTTTCAGAAACTGCAAACCGATTTGAAATAAAAAATTCCTACGATTTTTAATCGACGATTTACTTTTTATTTTTTTTCCACTTTTTTTTTCTTTCGTTTTTTATGAGTAAAATTGCAGGAGGCGTCGGAATCGAGGAACAGCAGTCATATTTGGAATCAGCAGGTCATTTCCATGGAGAATATCATCAAGATTATCCGATTCTCGACAAAAAATTTTTTCGCCCAAAAAAATGAGAAGGGGTACCCCTTTCCTTTTTTTCGAAAATCTGAAATTTTCCGAAATATTCGGAAGGCAGGAATGATACCTATTGTTCGAATCTGTGGAACCTACACTTTCAGAAACTGCAAACCGATTTGAAATAAAAAATTCCTACGATTTTTAATCGACGATTTACTTTTTATTTTTTTCCCACTTTTTTTTTCTTTCGTTTTTTATGAGTAAAATCGCAGGAGGCGTCGGAATCGAGGAACGGCAGTCATATTTGGAATCAGCAGGTCATTTCCATGGAGAATATCATTGAGATTATCCGATTCTCGACAAAAAATTTTTTCCCCCAAAAAAATGAGAACCCTTTCCTTTTTTTCGAAAATCTGAAATTTTCCGAAATATTCGGAAGGCAGGAATGATACCTATTGTTCGAATCTGTGGAACCTACACTTTCAGAAACTGCAAACCGATTTGAAATAAAAAATTTCTACGATTTTTAATCGACGATTTACTTTTTATTTTTTTTCCACTTTTTTTTTCTTTCGTTTTTTATGAGTAAAATCGCAGGAGGCGTCGGAATCGAGGAACGGCAGTCATATTTGGAATCAGCAGGTCATTTCCATGGAGAATATCATTGAGATTATCCGATTCTCGACAAAAAATTTTTTCCCCCAAAAAAATGAGAAGGGGTACCCCTTTCCTTTTTCTCGAAAATCTGAAATTTTCCGAAATATTCGGAAGGCAGGAATGATACCTATTGTTCGAATCTGTGGAACCTACACTTTCAGAAACTGCAAACCGATTTGAAATAAAAAATTCCTACGATTTTTAATCGACGATTTACTTTTTATTTTTTTTCCACTTTTTTTTTCTTTCGTTTTTTATGAGTAAAATCGCAGGAGGCGTCGGAATCGAGGAACGGCAGTCATATTTGAAATCAGCAGGTCATTTCCATGGAGAATATCATTGAGATTATCCGATTCTCGACAAAAAATTTTTTCGCCCAAAAAAATGAGAAGGGGTACCCCTTTCCTTTTTTTCGAAAATCTGAAATTTTCCGAAATATTCGGAAGGCAGGAATGATACCTATTGTTCGAATCTGTGGAACCTACACTTTCAGAAACTGCAAACCGATTTGAAATAAAAAATTCCTACGATTTTTAATCGACGATTTACTTTTTATTTTTTTTCCACTTTTTTTTTCTTTCGTTTTTTATGAGTAAAATTGCAGGAGGCGTCGGAATCGAGGAACGGCAGTCATATTTGGAATCAGCAGGTCATTTCCATGGAGAATATCATTAAGATTATCCGATTCTCGACAAGAAAATTTTTCGCCCAAAAAAATGAGAAGGGGTACCCCTTTCCTTTTTTTCGAAAATCTGAAATTTTCCGAAATATTCGGAAGGCAGGAATGATACCTATTGTTCGAATCTGTGGAACCTACACTTTCAGAAACTGCAAACCGATTTGAAATAAAAAATTCCTACGATTTTTAATCGACGATTTACTTTTTATTTTTTTTCCACTTTTTTTTTCTTTCGTTTTTTATGGGTAAAATCGCAGGAGGCGTCGGAATCGAGGAACGGCAGTCATATTTGGAATCAGCAGGTCATTTCCATGGAGAATATCATTGAGATTATCCGATTCTCGACAAAAAATTTTTTCCCCCAAAAAAATGAGAAGGGGTACCCCTTTCCTTTTTTTCGAAAATCTGAAATTTTCCGAAATATTCGGAAGGCAGGAATGATACCTATTGTTCGAATCTGTGGAACCTACACTTTCAGAAACTGCAAACCGATTTGAAATAAAAAATTCCTACGATTTTTAATCGACGATTCACTTTTTATTTTTTTTCCACTTTTTTTTTCTTTCGTTTTTTATGAGTAAAATCGCAGGAGGCGTCGGAATCGAGGAACGGCAGTCATATTTGAAATCAGCAGGTCATTTCCA
Source organism: Ametastegia equiseti (assembly GCA_963989295.1). Lineage (NCBI taxonomy): Eukaryota > Metazoa > Arthropoda > Insecta > Hymenoptera > Tenthredinidae > Ametastegia > Ametastegia equiseti. The sequence continues at coordinate 8,976,954 of OZ022399.1, forward strand.
TGGAGAATATCATTGAGATTATCCGATTCTCGACAAAAAATTTTTTCGCCCAAAAAAATGAGAAGGGGTACCCCTTTCCTTTTTTTCGAAAATCTGAAATTTTCCGAAATATTCGGAAGGCAGGAATGATACCTATTGTTCGAATCTGTGGAACCTACACTTTCAGAAACTGCAAACCGATTTGAAATAAAAAATTCCTACGATTTTTAATCGACGATTTACTTTTTATTTTTTTTCCACTTTTTTTTTCTTTCGTTTTTTATGAGTAAAATTGCAGGAGGCGTCGGAATCGAGGAACGGCAGTCATATTTGGAATCAGCAGGTCATTTCCATGGAGAATATCATTAAGATTATCCGATTCTCGACAAGAAAATTTTTCGCCCAAAAAAATGAGAAGGGGTACCCCTTTCCTTTTTTTCGAAAATCTGAAATTTTCCGAAATATTCGGAAGGCAGGAATGATACCTATTGTTCGAATCTGTGGAACCTACACTTTCAGAAACTGCAAACCGATTTGAAATAAAAAATTCCTACGATTTTTAATCGACGATTTACTTTTTATTTTTTTTCCACTTTTTTTTTCTTTCGTTTTTTATGGGTAAAATCGCAGGAGGCGTCGGAATCGAGGAACGGCAGTCATATTTGGAATCAGCAGGTCATTTCCATGGAGAATATCATTGAGATTATCCGATTCTCGACAAAAAATTTTTTCCCCCAAAAAAATGAGAAGGGGTACCCCTTTCCTTTTTTTCGAAAATCTGAAATTTTCCGAAATATTCGGAAGGCAGGAATGATACCTATTGTTCGAATCTGTGGAACCTACACTTTCAGAAACTGAAAACCGATTTGAAATAAAAAATTCCTACGATTTTTAATCGACGATTTACTTTTTATTTTTTTTCCACTTTTTTTTTCTTCCGTTTTTTATGAGTAAAATTGCAGGAGGCGTCGGAATCGAGGAACGGCAGTCATATTTGGAATCAGCAGGTCATTTCCATGGAGAATATCATTAAGATTATCCGATTCTCGACAAAAAAATTTTTCGCCCAAAAAAATGAGAAGGGGTACCCCTTTCCTTTTTTTCGAAAATCTGAAATTTTCCGAAATATTCGGAAGGCAGGAATGATACCTATTGTTCGAATCTGTGGAACCTACACTTTCAGAAACTGCAAACCGATTTGAAATAAAAAATTCCTACGATTTTTAATCGACGATTTACTTTTTATTTTTTTTCCACTTTTTTTTTCTTTCGTTTTTTATGGGTAAAATCGCAGGAGGCGTCGGAATCGAGGAACGGCAGTCATATTTGGAATCAGCAGGTCATTTCCATGGAGAATATCATTGAGATTATCCGATTCTCGACAAAAAATTTTTTCCCCCAAAAAAATGAGAAGGGGTACCCCTTTCCTTTTTTTCGAAAATCTGAAATTTTCCGAAATATTCGGAAGGCAGGAATGATACCTATTGTTCGAATCTGTGGAACCTACACTTTCAGAAACTGCAAACCGATTTGAAATAAAAAATTCCTACGATTTTTAATCGACGATTTACTTTTTATTTTTTTTCCACTTTTTTTTTCTTTCGTTTTTTATGAGTAAAATCGCAGGAGGCGTCGGAATCGAGGAACGGCAGTCATATTTGGAATCAGCAGGTCATTTCCATGAAGAATATCATTGAGATTATCCGATTCTCGACAAAAAATTTTTTCGCCCAAAAAAATGAGAAGGGGTACCCCTTTCCTTTTTTTCGAAAATCTGAAATTTTCCGAAATATTCGGAAGGCAGGAATGATACCTATTGTTCGAATCTGTGGAACCTACACTTTCAGAAACTGCAAACCGATTTGAAATAAAAAATTCCTACGATTTTTAATCGACGATTTACTTTTTATTTTTTTTCCACTTTTTTTTTCTTTCGTTTTTTATGAGTAAAATTGCAGGAGGCGTCGGAATCGAGGAACGGCAGTCATATTTGGAATCAGCAGGTCATTTCCATGGAGAATATCATTGAGATTATCCGATTCTCGACAAAAAATTTTTTCGCCCAAAAAAATGAGAAGGGGTACCCCTTTCCTTTTTTTCGAAAATCTGAAATTTTCCGAAATATTCGGAAGGCAGGAATGATACCTATTGTTCGAATCTGTGGAACCTACACTTTCAGAAACTGCAAACCGATTTGAAATAAAAAATTCCTACGATTTTTAATCGACGATTTACTTTTTATTTTTTTTCCACTTTTTTTTTCTTTCGTTTTTTATGAGTAAAATCGCAGGAGGCGTCGGAATCGAGGAACGGCAGTCATATTTGGAATCAGCAGGTCATTTCCATGAAGAATATCATTGAGATTATCCGATTCTCGACAAAAAATTTTTTCGCCCAAAAAAATGAGAAGGGGTACCCCTTTCCTTTTTTTCAAAAATCTGAAATTTTCCGAAATATTCGGAAGGCAGGAATGATACCTATTGTTCGAATCTGTGGAACCTACACTTTCAGAAACTGCAAACCGATTTGGAATAAAAAATTCCTACGATTTTTAATCGACGATTTACTTTTTATTTTTTTTCCACTTTTTTTTTCTTTCGTTTTTTATGAGTAAAATTGCAGGAGGCGTCGGAATCGAGGAACAGCAGTCATATTTGGAATCAGCAGGTCATTTCCATGAAGAATATCATCGAGATTATCCGATTCTCGACAAAAAATTTTTTCGCCCAAAAAAATGAGAAGGGGTACCCCTTTCCTTTTTTTCGAAAATCTGAAATTTTCCGAAATATTCGGAAGGCAGGAATGATACCTATTGTTCGAATCTGTGGAACCTACACTTTCAGAAACTGCAAACCGATTTGAAATAAAAAATTCCTACGATTTTTAATCGACGATTTACTTTTTATTTTTTTCCCACTTTTTTTTTCTTTCGTTTTTTATGAGTAAAATCGCAGGAGGCGTCGGAATCGAGGAACGGCAGTCATATTTGGAATCAGCAGGTCATTTCCATGGAGAATATCATTGAGATTATCCGATTCTCGACAAAAAATTTTTTCCCCCAAAAAAATGAGAAGGGGTACCCCTTACCTTTTTTTCGGAAATCTGAAATTTTCCGAAATATTCGGAAGGCAGGAATGATACCTATTGTTCGAATCTGTGGAACCTACACTTTCAGAAACTGCAAACCGATTTGAAATAAAAAATTCCTACGATTTTTAATCGACGATTTACTTTTTATTTTTTTTCCACTTTTTTTTTCTTCCGTTTTTTATGAGTAAAACTGCAGGAGGCGTCGGAATCGAGGAACGGCAGTCATATTTGGAATCAGCAGGTCATTTCCATGGAGAATATCATTGAGATTATCCGATTCTCGACAAAAAATTTTTTCGCCCAAAAAAATGAGAAGGGGTACCCCTTTCCTTTTTTTCGAAAATCTGAAATTTTCCGAAATATTCGGAAGGCAGGAATGATACCTATTGTTCGAATCTGTGGAACCTACACTTTCAGAAACTGCAAACCGATTTGAAATAAAAAATTCCTACGATTTTTAATCGACGATTTACTTTTTATTTTTTTTCCACTTTTTTTTTCTTTCGTTTTTTATGGGTAAAATCGCAGGAGGCGTCGGAATCGAGGAACGGCAGTCATATTTGGAATCAGCAGGTCATTTCCATGGAGAATATCATTGAGATTATCCGATTCTCGACAAAAAATTTTTTCCCCCAAAAAAATGAGAAGGGGTACCCCTTTCCTTTTTTTCGAAAATCTGAAATTTTCCGAAATATTCGGAAGGCAGGAATGATACCTATTGTTCGAATCTGTGGAACCTACACTTTCAGAAACTGCGCACCGATTTGAAATAAAAAATTCCTACGATTTTTAATCGACGATTTACTTTTTATTTTTTTCCCACTTTTTTTTTCTTTCGTTTTTTATGAGTAAAATCGCAGGAGGCGTCGGAATCGAGGAACGGCAGTCATATTTGGAATCAGCAGGTCATTTCCATGGAGAATATCATTGAGATTGTATTGCGCGCCTCTTCCTCATGATCAACTTGTAGTTCCCCCTACTTCGACCGATGTCGCCACAATTTTTTACGTATTTTAAAACAATAAAGTTTTAAAACAAAGAAAAACGCATCCACCGCGCTCGCTCCTGTACCCACGCGTGATCTTCATTCTTTCGCTTTGTGCCGATGAGCCACGTTCAATTGAAATCGGAAAAGTAACGAATTAATTCAGAAGATGGGAAAAAGAAGCAGGGATGATTCTTCAAACAGCGACAGTTCGGATAGTGAATATCTGAAGAAACGGGTGAAGAAATTAAAGAAGAAAATTAAGGACAGAAAAGAGAGGAAGGAACGACGCCGTTCAAAACGTCGTGGTTGTCGCGAGCAACGCCATATCTCTTCTTCATCAGAATTCATTGATAATCAATGTAAGTGAAGCACATTTTTTCTGTTCTAGCCCATTGAGTAATTGTGCATCGATTCAATATCTTCGCCTGTTCATAAAATTTTTTGAGATTTAAATCTCAGACGAAATCAAAAAATTCATTTCATCGGGCTCTAACCCGTGCGAGTTCATTCATATTTCGCTGATACATGCGTATCATTTGTTATAAACAAACAGATCAACGTCGCTCAAGGGATCTGATCTGCGAGCGAATCGATTTCGTTGATTCATGTTAAATAAACAGATCAACATCGCTCAAGGGCTCTAACCCGCGAGTGAATCGATATTTCGTTGATTCGTGATAAATAAACAGATTAACATCGCTCAAGGGCTCTAACCTGCGAGTGAATCGTTATTTCGTTGATTCATTAGTAAATCGGCACATCGATGGAAACAAACCAGCATCTAACGAGGGCTCTAACCCACGAAGGCTATGCTTTTTGATGATTTAAACATGAACTCGTTGGTGATAGGCTCTAACCTTTATACCAAATGTGCTTTTTAATAAAAGTTCAAACAGAATTTAATATTTGCGGACTCTGATCCAAAAATATCGAGCGGATTTTTTATCCCTAAATAAAATGTTGACTTCCAGTAGTCGGAAGCCGAAGCAGTTCGAGATCATTTTCAAGAGAGTCAACTCCGTCGAGAAATCCGACAATTACCCTAGAGGATGTCACACCAAAACCAGCGTCTCCTCCACGAATGGGAAAAAACGATCAGTTAGAAGAGGTCTTGCTAAGCGAAGACGTTAGAAACGTCATCGGGAAGCAAATATGCAGAGATAGACCCCTCAGCTCAGCCATTCATTCTGATTTTGTCGCTCGATGGGAGGACATTATTAAACACGGTCTTCCAGAGAAAGAAAAGACACAATTGATAGAAAAATATCCACCACCTAAGAACTGCGTACTGATTGATCCACCGAAATTGAATCTGCAAATCAAAGCTGCGGTTCAAGAGGCTGTTCTCAAGAGGGATGCTCGCATAATACAAAAACAACAAAAAATATCAGCTTGCATCGCCGCTGGTGGAAAAGCTTTATCCTTATTGATCGAGAAGCCTGAAACGGGAGAAAACATCCCAGTTTTGGAATGTCTCAGTGAAATGTGCAGCTTATTGACTGATTTGCAGCATGACGAATCAGCCATTCGGAAAAGCCTCATAATGGCAACCATCAACACTTCTTTACGAGATGCTTTGATTGCTACGACAGCTGACCAGTACTTATTTAGCGAAAAATTGGACGATGTTATAAAGTCCGCTAAAGAAATAGCAAGTACTTCAAAAGACCTGAAAACTGTGTCAAAAAATCAGGTCAACAAATCGACAAAAAACTGGAAAACCCCGTTCCGTCAACATCAAAAGGAAGTCTCAGCGACGACGGGCGGGCAGAAACGTCAGCAGGGACCACAGAAAAAATTTGCAGCGCAGCCATACTCGAAATACCGACCCAAGAAGGATCAGGATTACCGGAAACGCCGTTAAACAATTCAGTAAGTCAGATTGCCGGAAGGCTTCGCTTTTTTGGATCAAACTGGAAAAGGATTACATCAGATTTGACTATCCTTTCTTGGATTAGTGGATATAAAATCCCGTTTGTTTCCAAGCCGGTTCAAAAATCAGAGCCGTGTCAAAGAAAATGGTCCGATGGTGATAAATGTATTGTTCGTAATTTAATATTACAACTCATTATTAAAGGCGCTATACAGGAATGTATGGAAGACCCAGACCATTTCATATCAGACATTTTCTTAAGACCAAAGCCAAATGGTACTCACAGGCTTATTTTAAATTTGAAAAGATTGAATGAATTTATTTCAACTGTTCATTTTAAGTTAGAAGACGGCAGAACAGTCACAAAACTCATGAGTTCAGAGTGTTTCATGGCATCTATAGACCTTAAAGATGCTTATTATTTGATCCCTATCCATAATTCATGCCGAAAATATCTACGATTCAGATTTGATGATAAATTGTATGAATTCTCATGCTTACCATTTGGTTTGAACACGGCACCTTACGTTTTCACTAAGGTATTAAAACCGGTTATTTTTCACCTACGCCAATTAGGTTTCTTATCTGTCATTTATTTGGATGACATATTACTAATAGGTGATTCTTATTCATCTTGTTTGAAAAATATCAAAGCAACTAAAACACTTCTAGAAAACCTAGGTTTTATCATAAGTGAAGAAAAAAGCAAATTAATACCAGATCAGAGTTGCAAATATTTGGGTTTCATTTTTGATTCAAAAAAAATGGTAGTAGAATTACCAGAATCTAAAAAAGTTCACTTAAAAGCTCTTGTTGAAAGAATTAAAGTAGACAAAAAGATCAGCATTCGAGAATTCGCAAAGGTTATAGGTTTCTTGGTGTCTTGTTGTCCAGCGGTCAATTATGCGTGGGCTTACACAAAAACCTGCGAACGAGAAAAATTTTTAGCTCTTAAAAAAAGTCAGAATAATTATGAAGGAAAAATGATAATTTCAGACGAGGTTGTAAAAGAGCTCAAATGGTGGAAGTCAGTAGCCATTTTTTCGAATAACCCTATCCGAGAAACCACGTACGATCTAGAAATATTTTCAGACGCATCGTTGTCAGGTTGGGGTGCTTTCTGCAACGGGCAACGGGTACATGGCTTCTGGAAAAAAGATGAAAGATCAAATTTTATAAATCATTTGGAACTCTTAGCCGCCTTTTTAGGCTTGAAATGTTTTGCAAATAACCATAGAAACTGTCAGATTTTGCTACGAATTGACAACACCACAGCTATTTCATACATTAATAGAATGGGCGGTGTTCAGTTTAAGAATTTAAATAAAGTAGCTCAAAACATTTGGAATTGGTGTGAAAAGAGAGGTATTTGGATTTTCGCATCATATATTGCGTCAAAAGAGAATACCGAAGCAGATACTGAATCGCGCCGCAGAGAATCGGTTGGTGAAATAGAGTTATCTGATGAAATTTTCGAAAAAATAACAATGAAATTTGGAAAACCAACAATTGACTTATTTGCGAGCAGAGTAAATAAAAAATGTAAAAAATACGTGTCCTGGAAGAAAGATCCAGAATCATTTGCAATTGATGCATTCACTATAAGTTGGAAAGATGATTTCTTCTATGCGTTTCCTCCAACCACAGTTATTTTAAAATCTTTACAAAAGATAAAAAACGAGGGGGGGGAGGGCATAATGGTTGTACCGGATTGGCCTTCTCAACCGTGGTACCCCTTGTTCTGTGAAATGATTGTCTCAGATCCATTCAGATTTGATGCTAAAACCAATATTTCTTTTTCAAATAGGAAACCAGAGGAATTTTGGGACAAAGTTACCCTGGTGGCCGCTTCCTTATCAGGAAAGCTTTCCAAATGAAGGGTATTCCTGACGACACAATACACATAATGATTTCGTCGTTAAGTAACTCATCATATAAACAATACGAGTGTTGTTTCAAGAAATGGTGGAATTTTTGCTCTATTCATTGCATAGACCCGTTCAACAATTCCGTCCCATGTATACTGAGTTTTTTAACAGAATTATTCGAAAAAGGTGCAACATATAGTACCATTAATTGCTATAGATCGGCTATTTCATTACTTGTTGGACCAGAAATGGCTCAAGATCACAGAATGTTGAGATTTTTTAAAGGTTTATCGAAATTACGACCATCAAAACCCAAATATGACTCGACTTGGGATCCAAAAATTGTTCTTGATTACCTGACTTCTATTCCTGATAATGACAATTTGCCTCTTAAAGAATTATCTATGAAACTTATCTGTTTACTCGCATTGGTAACTGGACATAGATTACAAACTTTCGCCTTAATCAAGACAGATAATATAGAATTTAATGAAGAATCGATTGATATAAAAATTCCTGATCACATCAAAACTTCGGGTCCAAACAGGAAACAACCTCTTCTGGTCTTACCTTATTTTCCAAAAAATAAAAAGATTTGTGCAGCAACTACGCTTGAATGTTACCTTGAAAGAACCAAAAACATCCGTGGAGAAACAACTGTTCTTTTCATTTCAAATAAACGTCCATTCAAAGGTGTTACTGCTCAATCGTTGAGTCATTGGGTTAAAAATGTTCTGTTGAAGAGTGGCATAGATACAAATATTTTTAGTGCTCACTCAACTCGTCATGCCTCAACATCGACAGTAAAAAATAAAGGTTTAGACATAGATACCTTACGTAGAACTGCAGGATGGACTGAAAAATCGAACACATTCGCAAAGTTCTATGATTTGAAAATTGTAAAAGATAAGAAGGCGTTTGCAAACGTCATTTTGAACCTTTGAAGGTTCAACATTATCCTTGTTGATTGATTCTGTTACAATAAACATTTGTTCCAAAATATATCGTATCAGTAATTCTAATCGTCACCGCCGTAACATGCGTCGAACATCTACAAGTTGATCATGAGGAAGAGGCGCGCAATACAATTAAAAGATTAAACGAACTTACTTGTAAGTGAAGTTCTATCTTAATTGTATGAAGCGCCTCTTCCGAAATGATCAGTCCCACCCTTATATACACCCTTCTTAAGATACGTTCTTAAGACCCATCAAGGTTACGGCGGAGCTTTAAAGAAATGAAGATCACGCGTGGGTACAGGAGCGAGCGCGGTGGATGCGTTTTTCTTTGTTTTAAAACTTTATTGTTTTAAAATACGTAAAAAATTGTGGCGACATCGGTCGAAGTAGGGGGAACTACAAGTTGATCATTTCGGAAGAGGCGCTTCATACAATTAAGATAGAACTTCACTTACAAGTAAGTTCGTTTAATCTTTTAATTATCCGATTCTCGACAAAAAATTTTTTCCCCCAAAAAAATGAGAAGGGGTACCCCTTTCCTTTTTTTCGGAAATCTGAAATTTTCCGAAATATTCGGAAGGCAGGAATGATACCTATTGTTCGAATCTGTGGAACCTACACTTTCAGAAACTGCAAACCGATTTGAAATAAAAAATTCCTACGATTTTTAATCGACGATTTACTTTTTATTTTTTTTCCACTTTTTTTTTCTTCCGTTTTTTATGAGTAAAATTGCAGGAGGCGTCGGAATCGAGGAACGGCAGTCATATTTGGAATCAGCAGGTCATTTCCATGGAGAATATCATTGAGATTATCCGATTCTCGACAAAAAATTTTTTCGCCCAAAAAAATGAGAAGGGGTACCCCTTTCCTTTTTTTCGAAAATCTGAAATTTTCCGAAATATTCGGAAGGCAGGAATGATACCTATTGTTCGAATCTGTGGAACCTACACTTTCAGAAACTGCAAACCGATTTGAAATAAAAAATTCCTACGATTTTTAATCGACGATTTACTTTTTATTTTTTTTCCACTTTTTTTTTCTTTCGTTTTTTATGAGTAAAATCGCAGGAGGCGTCGGAATCGAGGAACGGCAGTCATATTTGGAATCAGCAGGTCATTTCCATGGAGAATATCATTGAGATTATCCGATTCTCGACAAAAAATTTTTTCCCCCAAAAAAATGAGAAGGGGTACCCCTTTCCTTTTTTTCGAAAATCTGAAATTTTCCGAAATATTCGGAAGGCAGGAATGATACCTATTGTTCGAATCTGTGGAACCTACACTTTCAGAAACTGCAAACCGATTTGAAATAAAAAATTCCTACGATTTTTAATCGACGATTTACTTTTTATTTTTTTTCCACTTTTTTTTTCTTCCGTTTTTTATGAGTAAAATCGCAGGAGGCGTCGGAATCGAGGAACGGCAGTCATATTTGGAATCAGCAGGTCATTTCCATGAAGAATATCATTGAGATTATCCGATTCTCGACAAAAAATTTTTTCGCCCAAAAAAATGAGAAGGGGTACCCCTTTCCTTTTTTTCGAAAATCTGAAATTTTCCGAAATATTCGGAAGGCAGGAATGATACCTATTGTTCGAATCTGTGGAACCTACACTTTCAGAAACTGCAAACCGATTTGGAATAAAAAATTCCTACGATTTTTAATCGACGATTTACTTTTTATTTTTTTTCCACTTTTTTTTTCTTTCGTTTTTTATGAGTAAAATTGCAGGAGGCGTCGGAATCGAGGAACAGCAGTCATATTTGGAATCAGCAGGTCATTTCCATGAAGAATATCATCGAGATTATCCGATTCTCGACAAAAAATTTTTTCGCCCAAAAAAATGAGAAGGGGTACCCCTTTCCTTTTTTTCGAAAATCTGAAATTTTCCGAAATATTCGGAAGGCAGGAATGATACCTATTGTTCGAATCTGTGGAACCTACACTTTCAGAAACTGCAAACCGATTTGAAATAAAAAATTCCTACGATTTTTAATCGACGATTTACTTTTTATTTTTTTCCCACTTTTTTTTTCTTTCGTTTTTTATGAGTAAAATCGCAGGAGGCGTCGGAATCGAGGAACGGCAGTCATATTTGGAATCAGCAGGTCATTTCCATGGAGAATATCATTGAGATTATCCGATTCTCGACAAAAAATTTTTTCCCCCAAAAAAATGAGAAGGGGTACCCCTTTCCTTTTTTTCGGAAATCTGAAATTTTCCGAAATATTCGGAAGGCAGGAATGATACCTATTGTTCGAATCTGTGGAACCTACACTTTCAGAAACTGCAAACCGATTTGAAATAAAAAATTCCTACGATTTTTAATCGACGATTTACTTTTTATTTTTTTTCCACTTTTTTTTTCTTCCGTTTTTTATGAGTAAAACTGCAGGAGGCGTCGGAATCGAGGAACGGCAGTCATATTTGGAATCAGCAGGTCATTTCCATGGAGAATATCATTGAGATTATCCGATTCTCGACAAAAAATTTTTTCGCCCAAAAAAATGAGAAGGGGTACCCCTTTCCTTTTTTTCGAAAATCTGAAATTTTCCGAAATATTCGGAAGGCAGGAATGATACCTATTGTTCGAATCTGTGGAACCTACACTTTCAGAAACTGCAAACCGATTTGAAATAAAAAATTCCTACGATTTTTAATCGACGATTTACTTTTTATTTTTTTTCCACTTTTTTTTTCTTTCGTTTTTTATGAGTAAAATTGCAGGAGGCGTCGGAATCGAGGAACGGCAGTCATATTTGGAATCAGCAGGTCATTTCCATGGAGAATATCATTGAGATTATCCGATTCTCGACAAAAAATTTTTTCGCCCAAAAAAATGAGAAGGGGTACCCCTTTCCTTTTTTTCGAAAATCTGAAATTTTCCGAAATATTCGGAAGGCAGGAATGATACCTATTGTTCGAATCTGTGGAACCTACACTTTCAGAAACTGCAAACCGATTTGAAATAAAAAATTCCTACGATTTTTAATCGACGATTTACTTTTTATTTTTTTTCCACTTTTTTTTTCTTTCGTTTTTTATGAGTAAAATCGCAGGAGGCGTCGGAATCGAGGAACGGCAGTCATATTTGGAATCAGCAGGTCATTTCCATGAAGAATATCATTGAGATTATCCGATTCTCGACAAAAAATTTTTTCGCCCAAAAAAATGAGAAGGGGTACCCCTTTCCTTTTTTTCAAAAATCTGAAATTTTCCGAAATATTCGGAAGGCAGGAATGATACCTATTGTTCGAATCTGTGGAACCTACACTTTCAGAAACTGCAAACCGATTTGGAATAAAAAATTCCTACGATTTTTAATCGACGATTTACTTTTTATTTTTTTTCCACTTTTTTTTTCTTTCGTTTTTTATGAGTAAAATTGCAGGAGGCGTCGGAATCGAGGAACAGCAGTCATATTTGGAATCAGCAGGTCATTTCCATGAAGAATATCATCGAGATTATCCGATTCTCGACAAAAAATTTTTTCGCCCAAAAAAATGAGAAGGGGTACCCCTTTCCTTTTTTTCGAAAATCTGAAATTTTCCGAAATATTCGGAAGGCAGGAATGATACCTATTGTTCGAATCTGTGGAACCTACACTTTCAGAAACTGCAAACCGATTTGAAATAAAAAATTCCTACGATTTTTAATCGACGATTTACTTTTTATTTTTTTCCCACTTTTTTTTTCTTTCGTTTTTTATGAGTAAAATCGCAGGAGGCGTCGGAATCGAGGAACGGCAGTCATATTTGGAATCAGCAGGTCATTTCCATGGAGAATATCATTGAGATTATCCGATTCTCGACAAAAAATTTTTTCCCCCAAAAAAATGAGAAGGGGTACCCCTTTCCTTTTTTTCGGAAATCTGAAATTTTCCGAAATATTCGGAAGGCAGGAATGATACCTATTGTTCGAATCTGTGGAACCTACACTTTCAGAAACTGCAAACCGATTTGAAATAAAAAATTCCTACGATTTTTAATCGACGATTTACTTTTTATTTTTTTTCCACTTTTTTTTTCTTTCGTTTTTTATGGGTAAAATCGCAGGAGGCGTCGGAATCGAGGAACGGCAGTCATATTTGGAATCAGCAGGTCATTTCCATGGAGAATATCATTGAGATTATCCGATTCTCGACAAAAAATTTTTTCCCCCAAAAAAATGAGAAGGGGTACCCCTTTCCTTTTTTTCGAAAATCTGAAATTTTCCGAAATATTCGGAAGGCAGGAATGATACCTATTGTTCGAATCTGTGGAACCTACACTTTCAGAAACTGCAAACCGATTTGAAATAAAAAATTCCTACGATTTTACTTCGACGATTTACTTTTTATTTTTTTTCCACTTTTTTTTTCTTTCGATTTTTATGAGTAAAATCGCAGGAGGCGTCGGAATCGAGGAACGGCAGTCATATTTGGAATCAGCAGGTCATTTTCATGAAGAATATCATTGAGATTATCCGATTCTCGACAAAAAATTTTTTCGCCCAAAAAAATGAGAAGGGGTACCCCTTTCCTTTTTTTCGAAAATCTGAAATTTTCCGAAATATTCGGAAGGCAGGAATGATACCTATTGTTCGAATCTGTGGAACCTACACTTTCAGAAACTGCAAACCGATTTGAAATAAAAAATTCCTACGATTTTTAATCGACGATTTACTTTTTATTTTTTTTCCACTTTTTTTTTCTTTCGTTTTGAATGAGTAAAATTGCAGGAGGCGTCGGAATCGAGGAACGGCAGTCATATTTGGAATCAGCAGGTCATTTCCATGGAGAATATCATTGAGATTATCCGATTCTCGACAAAAAATTTTTTCGCACAAAAAAATGAGAAGGGGTACCCCTTTCTTTTTTTTCGAAAATCTGAAATTTTCCGAAATATTCGGAAGGCAGGAATGATACCTATTGTTCGAATCTGTGGAACCTACACTTTCAGAAACTGCAAACCGATTTGAAATAAAAAATTCCTACGATTTTACTTCGACGATTTACTTTTTATTTTTTTTCCACTTTTTTTTTCTTTCGATTTTTATGAGTAAAATCGCAGGAGGCGTCGGAATCGAGGAACGGCAGTCATATTTGGAATCAGCAGGTCATTTCCATGAAGAATATCATTGAGATTATCCGATTCTCGACAAAAAATTTCCTCGCCCAAAAAAATGAGAAGGGGTACCCCTTTCCTTTTTTTCAAAAATCTGAAATTTTCCGAAATATTCGGAAGGCAGGAATGATACCTATTGTTCGAATCTGTGAAACCTACACTTTCAGAAACTGCAAACCGATTTGAAATAAAAAATTCCTACGATTTTTAATCGACGATTTACTTTTTATTTTTTTTCCACTTTTTTTTTCTTTCGTTTTTCATGAGTAAAATCGCAGGAGGCGTCGGAATCGAGGAACGGCAGTCATATTTGGAATCAGCAGGTCATTTCCATGAAGAATATCATTGAGATTATCCGATTCTCGACAAAAAATTTTTTCGCCCAAAAAAATGAGAAGGGGTACCCCTTTCCTTTTTTTCAAAAATCTGAAATTTTCCGAAATATTCGGAAGGCAGGGATACCTATTGTTCGAATCTGTGAAACCTACACTTTCAGAAACTGCAAACCGATTTGAAATAAAAAATTCCTACGATTTTTAATCGACGATTTACTTTTTATTTTTTTTCCACTTTTTTTTTCTTTCGTTTTTTATGAGTAAAATTGCAGGAGGCGTCGGAATCGAGAAACAGCAGTCATATTTGGAATCAGCAGGTCATTTCCATGAAGAATATCATTGAGATTATCCGATTCTCGACAAAAAATTTTTTCGCCCAAAAAAATGAGAAGGGGTACCCCTTTCCTTTTTTTCAAAAATCTGAAATTTTCCGAAATATTCGGAAGGCAGGAATGATACCTATTGTTCGAATCTGTGGAACCTACACTTTCAGAAACTGCAAACCGATTTGAAATGAAAAATTCCTACGATTTTTAATCGACGATTTACTTTTTATTTTTTTTCCACTTTTTTTTTCTTTCGTTTTTTATGAGTAAAATTGCAGGAGGCGTCGGAATCGAGGAACAGCAGTCATATTTGGAATCAGCAGGTCATTTCCATGAAGAATATCATCGAGATTATCCGATTCTCGACAAAAAATTTTTTCGCCCAAAAAAATGAGAAGGGGTACCCCTTTCCTTTTTTTCGAAAATCTGAAATTTTCCGAAATATTCGGAAGGCAGGAATGATACCTATTGTTCGAATCTGTGGAACCTACACTTTCAGAAACTGCAAACCGATTTTAAATAAAAAATTCCTACGATTTTTAATCGACGATTTACTTTTTATTTTTTTTCCACTTTTTTTTTCTTTCGTTTTTTATGAGTAAAATCGCAGGAGGCGTCGGAATCGAGGAACGGCAGTCATATTTGGAATCAGCAGGTCATTTCCATGAAGAATATCATTGAGATTATCCGATTCTCGACAAAAAATTTTTTCGCCCAAAAAAATGAGAAGGGGTACCCCTTTCCTTTTTTTCAAAAATCTGAAATTTTCCGAAATATTCGAAAGGCAGGAATGATACCTATTGTTCGAATCTGTGGAACCTACACTTTCAGAAACTGAAAACCGATTTGAAATAAAAAATTCCTACGATTTTTAATCGACGATTTACTTTTTATTTTTTTTCCACTTTTTTTTTCTTTCGTTTTTTATGAGTAAAATCGCAGGAGGCGTCGGAATCGAGGAACGGCAGTCATATTTGGAATCAGCAGGTCATTTCCATGAAGAATATCATTGAGATTATCCGATTCTCGACAAAAAATTTTTTCGCCCAAAAAAATGAGAAGGGGTACCCCTTTCCTTTTTTTCAAAAATCTGAAATTTTCCGAAATATTCGGAAGGCAGGAATGATACCTATTGTTCGAATCTGTGGAACCTACACTTTCAGAAACTGCAAACCGATTTGAAATAAAAAATTCCTACGATTTTTAATCGACGATTTACTTTTTATTTTTTTTCCACTTTTTTTTTCTTTCGTTTTTTATGAGTAAAATCGCAGGAGGCGTCGGAATCGAGGAACGGCAGTCATATTTGGAATCAGCAGGTCATTTCCATGAAGAATATCATTGAGATTATCCGATTCTCGACAAAAAATTTTTTCGCCCAAAAAAATGAGAAGGGGTACCCCTTTCCTTTTTTTCAAAAATCTGAAATTTTCCGAAATATTCGGAAGGCAGGAATGATACCTATTGTTCGAATCTGTGGAACCTACACTTTCAGAAACTGCAAACCGATTTGAAATAAAAAATTCCTACGATTTTTAATCGACGATTTACTTTTTATTTTTTTTCCACTTTTTTTTTCTTTCGTTTTTTATGAGTAAAATTGCAGGAGGCGTCGGAATCGAGGAACAGCAGTCATATTTGGAATCAGCAGGTCATTTCCATGAAGAATATCATCGAGATTATCCGATTCTCGACAAAAAATTTTTTCGCCCAAAAAAATGAGAAGGGGTACCCCTTTCCTTTTTTTCGAAAATCTGAAATTTTCCGAAATATTCGGAAGGCAGGAATGATACCTATTGTTCGAATCTGTGGAACCTACACTTTCAGAAACTGCAAACCGATTTGAAATAAAAAATTCCTACGATTTTTAATCGACGATTTACTTTTTATTTTTTTCCCACTTTTTTTTTCTTTCGTTTTTTATGAGTAAAATCGCAGGAGGCGTCGGAATCGAGGAACGGCAGTCATATTTGGAATCAGCAGGTCATTTCCATGGAGAATATCATTGAGATTGTATTGCGCGCCTCTTCCTCATGATCAACTTGTAGTTCCCCCTACTTCGACCGATGTCGCCACAATTTTTTACGTATTTTAAAACAATAAAGTTTTAAAACAAAGAAAAACGCATCCACCGCGCTCGCTCCTGTACCCACGCGTGATCTTCATTCTTTCGCTTTGTGCCGATGAGCCACGTTCAATTGAAATCGGAAAAGTAACGAATTAATTCAGAAGATGGGAAAAAGAAGCAGGGATGATTCTTCAAACAGCGACAGTTCGGATAGTGAATATCTGAAGAAACGGGTGAAGAAATTAAAGAAGAAAATTAAGGACAGAAAAGAGAGGAAGGAACGACGCCGTTCAAAACGTCGTGGTTGTCGCGAGCAACGCCATATCTCTTCTTCATCAGAATTCATTGATAATCAATGTAAGTGAAGCACATTTTTTCTGTTCTAGCCCATTGAGTAATTGTGCATCGATTCAATATCTTCGCCTGTTCATAAAATTTTTTGAGATTTAAATCTCAGACGAAATCAAAAAATTCATTTCATCGGGCTCTAACCCGTGCGAGTTCATTCATATTTCGCTGATACATGCGTATCATTTGTTATAAACAAACAGATCAACGTCGCTC
The DNA here is from genome assembly GCA_963989295.1 of Ametastegia equiseti. NCBI lineage: Eukaryota > Metazoa > Arthropoda > Insecta > Hymenoptera > Tenthredinidae > Ametastegia > Ametastegia equiseti. The sequence continues at coordinate 8,994,112 of OZ022399.1, forward strand.
AAGGGATCTGATCTGCGAGCGAATCGATTTCGTTGATTCATGTTAAATAAACAGATCAACATCGCTCAAGGGCTCTAACCCGCGAGTGAATCGATATTTCGTTGATTCGTGATAAATAAACAGATTAACATCGCTCAAGGGCTCTAACCTGCGAGTGAATCGTTATTTCGTTGATTCATTAGTAAATCGACACATCGATGGAAACAAACCAGCATCTAACGAGGGCTCTAACCCACGAAGGCTATGCTTTTTGATGATTTAAACATGAACTCGTTGGTGATAGGCTCTAACCTTTATACCAAATGTGCTTTTTAATAAAAGTTCAAACAGAATTTAATATTTGCGGACTCTGATCCAAAAATATCGAGCGGATTTTTTATCCCTAAATAAAATGTTGACTTCCAGTAGTCGGAAGCCGAAGCAGTTCGAGATCATTTTCAAGAGAGTCAACTCCGTCGAGAAATCCGACAATTACCCTAGAGGATGTCACACCAAAACCAGCGTCTCCTCCACGAATGGGAAAAAACGATCAGTTAGAAGAGGTCTTGCTAAGCGAAGACGTTAGAAACGTCATCGGGAAGCAAATATGCAGAGATAGACCCCTCAGCTCAGCCATTCATTCTGATTTTGTCGCTCGATGGGAGGACATTATTAAACACGGTCTTCCAGAGAAAGAAAAGACACAATTGATAGAAAAATATCCACCACCTAAGAACTGCGTACTGATTGATCCACCGAAATTGAATCTGCAAATCAAAGCTGCGGTTCAAGAGGCTGTTCTCAAGAGGGATGCTCGCATAATACAAAAACAACAAAAAATATCAGCTTGCATCGCCGCTGGTGGAAAAGCTTTATCCTTATTGATCGAGAAGCCTGAAACGGGAGAAAACATCCCAGTTTTGGAATGTCTCAGTGAAATGTGCAGCTTATTGACTGATTTGCAGCATGACGAATCAGCCATTCGGAAAAGCCTCATAATGGCAACCATCAACACTTCTTTACGAGATGCTTTGATTGCTACGACAGCTGACCAGTACTTATTTAGCGAAAAATTGGACGATGTTATAAAGTCCGCTAAAGAAATAGCAAGTACTTCAAAAGACCTGAAAACTGTGTCAAAAAATCAGGTCAACAAATCGACAAAAAACTGGAAAACCCCGTTCCGTCAACATCAAAAGGAAGTCTCAGCGACGACGGGCGGGCAGAAACGTCAGCAGGGACCACAGAAAAAATTTGCAGCGCAGCCATACTCGAAATACCGACCCAAGAAGGATCAGGATTACCGGAAACGCCGTTAAACAATTCAGTAAGTCAGATTGCCGGAAGGCTTCGCTTTTTTGGATCAAACTGGAAAAGGATTACATCAGATTTGACTATCCTTTCTTGGATTAGTGGATATAAAATCCCGTTTGTTTCCAAGCCGGTTCAAAAATCAGAGCCGTGTCAAAGAAAATGGTCCGATGGTGATAAATGTATTGTTCGTAATTTAATATTACAACTCATTATTAAAGGCGCTATACAGGAATGTATGGAAGACCCAGACCATTTCATATCAGACATTTTCTTAAGACCAAAGCCAAATGGTACTCACAGGCTTATTTTAAATTTGAAAAGATTGAATGAATTTATTTCAACTGTTCATTTTAAGTTAGAAGACGGCAGAACAGTCACAAAACTCATGAGTTCAGAGTGTTTCATGGCATCTATAGACCTTAAAGATGCTTATTATTTGATCCCTATCCATAATTCATGCCGAAAATATCTACGATTCAGATTTGATGATAAATTGTATGAATTCTCATGCTTACCATTTGGTTTGAACACGGCACCTTACGTTTTCACTAAGGTATTAAAACCGGTTATTTTTCACCTACGCCAATTAGGTTTCTTATCTGTCATTTATTTGGATGACATATTACTAATAGGTGATTCTTATTCATCTTGTTTGAAAAATATCAAAGCAACTAAAACACTTCTAGAAAACCTAGGTTTTATCATAAGTGAAGAAAAAAGCAAATTAATACCAGATCAGAGTTGCAAATATTTGGGTTTCATTTTTGATTCAAAAAAAATGGTAGTAGAATTACCAGAATCTAAAAAAGTTCACTTAAAAGCTCTTGTTGAAAGAATTAAAGTAGACAAAAAGATCAGCATTCGAGAATTCGCAAAGGTTATAGGTTTCTTGGTGTCTTGTTGTCCAGCGGTCAATTATGCGTGGGCTTACACAAAAACCTGCGAACGAGAAAAATTTTTAGCTCTTAAAAAAAGTCAGAATAATTATGAAGGAAAAATGATAATTTCAGACGAGGTTGTAAAAGAGCTCAAATGGTGGAAGTCAGTAGCCATTTTTTCGAATAACCCTATCCGAGAAACCACGTACGATCTAGAAATATTTTCAGACGCATCGTTGTCAGGTTGGGGTGCTTTCTGCAACGGGCAACGGGTACATGGCTTCTGGAAAAAAGATGAAAGATCAAATTTTATAAATCATTTGGAACTCTTAGCCGCCTTTTTAGGCTTGAAATGTTTTGCAAATAACCATAGAAACTGTCAGATTTTGCTACGAATTGACAACACCACAGCTATTTCATACATTAATAGAATGGGCGGTGTTCAGTTTAAGAATTTAAATAAAGTAGCTCAAAACATTTGGAATTGGTGTGAAAAGAGAGGTATTTGGATTTTCGCATCATATATTGCGTCAAAAGAGAATACCGAAGCAGATACTGAATCGCGCCGCAGAGAATCGGTTGGTGAAATAGAGTTATCTGATGAAATTTTCGAAAAAATAACAATGAAATTTGGAAAACCAACAATTGACTTATTTGCGAGCAGAGTAAATAAAAAATGTAAAAAATACGTGTCCTGGAAGAAAGATCCAGAATCATTTGCAATTGATGCATTCACTATAAGTTGGAAAGATGATTTCTTCTATGCGTTTCCTCCAACCACAGTTATTTTAAAATCTTTACAAAAGATAAAAAACGAGGGGGGGGAGGGCATAATGGTTGTACCGGATTGGCCTTCTCAACCGTGGTACCCCTTGTTCTGTGAAATGATTGTCTCAGATCCATTCAGATTTGATGCTAAAACCAATATTTCTTTTTCAAATAGGAAACCAGAGGAATTTTGGGACAAAGTTACCCTGGTGGCCGCTTCCTTATCAGGAAAGCTTTCCAAATGAAGGGTATTCCTGACGACACAATACACATAATGATTTCGTCGTTAAGTAACTCATCATATAAACAATACGAGTGTTGTTTCAAGAAATGGTGGAATTTTTGCTCTATTCATTGCATAGACCCGTTCAACAATTCCGTCCCATGTATACTGAGTTTTTTAACAGAATTATTCGAAAAAGGTGCAACATATAGTACCATTAATTGCTATAGATCGGCTATTTCATTACTTGTTGGACCAGAAATGGCTCAAGATCACAGAATGTTGAGATTTTTTAAAGGTTTATCGAAATTACGACCATCAAAACCCAAATATGACTCGACTTGGGATCCAAAAATTGTTCTTGATTACCTGACTTCTATTCCTGATAATGACAATTTGCCTCTTAAAGAATTATCTATGAAACTTATCTGTTTACTCGCATTGGTAACTGGACATAGATTACAAACTTTCGCCTTAATCAAGACAGATAATATAGAATTTAATGAAGAATCGATTGATATAAAAATTCCTGATCACATCAAAACTTCGGGTCCAAACAGGAAACAACCTCTTCTGGTCTTACCTTATTTTCCAAAAAATAAAAAGATTTGTGCAGCAACTACGCTTGAATGTTACCTTGAAAGAACCAAAAACATCCGTGGAGAAACAACTGTTCTTTTCATTTCAAATAAACGTCCATTCAAAGGTGTTACTGCTCAATCGTTGAGTCATTGGGTTAAAAATGTTCTGTTGAAGAGTGGCATAGATACAAATATTTTTAGTGCTCACTCAACTCGTCATGCCTCAACATCGACAGTAAAAAATAAAGGTTTAGACATAGATACCTTACGTAGAACTGCAGGATGGACTGAAAAATCGAACACATTCGCAAAGTTCTATGATTTGAAAATTGTAAAAGATAAGAAGGCGTTTGCAAACGTCATTTTGAACCTTTGAAGGTTCAACATTATCCTTGTTGATTGATTCTGTTACAATAAACATTTGTTCCAAAATATATCGTATCAGTAATTCTAATCGTCACCGCCGTAACATGCGTCGAACATCTACAAGTTGATCATGAGGAAGAGGCGCGCAATACAATTAAAAGATTAAACGAACTTACTTGTAAGTGAAGTTCTATCTTAATTGTATGAAGCGCCTCTTCCGAAATGATCAGTCCCACCCTTATATACACCCTTCTTAAGATACGTTCTTAAGACCCATCAAGGTTACGGCGGAGCTTTAAAGAAATGAAGATCACGCGTGGGTACAGGAGCGAGCGCGGTGGATGCGTTTTTCTTTGTTTTAAAACTTTATTGTTTTAAAATACGTAAAAAATTGTGGCGACATCGGTCGAAGTAGGGGGAACTACAAGTTGATCATTTCGGAAGAGGCGCTTCATACAATTAAGATAGAACTTCACTTACAAGTAAGTTCGTTTAATCTTTTAATTATCCGATTCTCGACAAAAAATTTTTTCCCCCAAAAAAATGAGAAGGGGTACCCCTTTCCTTTTTTTCGGAAATCTGAAATTTTCCGAAATATTCGGAAGGCAGGAATGATACCTATTGTTCGAATCTGTGGAACCTACACTTTCAGAAACTGCAAACCGATTTGAAATAAAAAATTCCTACGATTTTTAATCGACGATTTACTTTTTATTTTTTTTCCACTTTTTTTTTCTTCCGTTTTTTATGAGTAAAATTGCAGGAGGCGTCGGAATCGAGGAACGGCAGTCATATTTGGAATCAGCAGGTCATTTCCATGGAGAATATCATTGAGATTATCCGATTCTCGACAAAAAATTTTTTCGCCCAAAAAAATGAGAAGGGGTACCCCTTTCCTTTTTTTCGAAAATCTGAAATTTTCCGAAATATTCGGAAGGCAGGAATGATACCTATTGTTCGAATCTGTGGAACCTACACTTTCAGAAACTGCAAACCGATTTGAAATAAAAAATTCCTACGATTTTTAATCGACGATTTACTTTTTATTTTTTTTCCACTTTTTTTTTCTTTCGTTTTTTATGGGTAAAATCGCAGGAGGCGTCGGAATCGAGGAACGGCAGTCATATTTGGAATCAGCAGGTCATTTCCATGGAGAATATCATTGAGATTATCCGATTCTCGACAAAAAATTTTTTCCCCCAAAAAAATGAGAAGGGGTACCCCTTTCCTTTTTTTCGAAAATCTGAAATTTTCCGAAATATTCGGAAGGCAGGAATGATACCTATTGTTCGAATCTGTGGAACCTACACTTTCAGAAACTGCAAACCGATTTGAAATAAAAAATTCCTACGATTTTTAATCGACGATTTACTTTTTATTTTTTTTCCACTTTTTTTTTCTTCCGTTTTTTATGAGTAAAATCGCAGGAGGCGTCGGAATCGAGGAACGGCAGTCATATTTGGAATCAGCAGGTCATTTCCATGAAGAATATCATTGAGATTATCCGATTCTCGACAAAAAATTTTTTCGCCCAAAAAAATGAGAAGGGGTACCCCTTTCCTTTTTTTCGAAAATCTGAAATTTTCCGAAATATTCGGAAGGCAGGAATGATACCTATTGTTCGAATCTGTGGAACCTACACTTTCAGAAACTGCAAACCGATTTGGAATAAAAAATTCCTACGATTTTTAATCGACGATTTACTTTTTATTTTTTTTCCACTTTTTTTTTCTTTCGTTTTTTATGAGTAAAATTGCAGGAGGCGTCGGAATCGAGGAACAGCAGTCATATTTGGAATCAGCAGGTCATTTCCATGAAGAATATCATCGAGATTATCCGATTCTCGACAAAAAATTTTTTCGCCCAAAAAAATGAGAAGGGGTACCCCTTTCCTTTTTTTCGAAAATCTGAAATTTTCCGAAATATTCGGAAGGCAGGAATGATACCTATTGTTCGAATCTGTGGAACCTACACTTTCAGAAACTGCAAACCGATTTGAAATAAAAAATTCCTACGATTTTTAATCGACGATTTACTTTTTATTTTTTTCCCACTTTTTTTTTCTTTCGTTTTTTATGAGTAAAATCGCAGGAGGCGTCGGAATCGAGGAACGGCAGTCATATTTGGAATCAGCAGGTCATTTCCATGGAGAATATCATTGAGATTATCCGATTCTCGACAAAAAATTTTTTCCCCCAAAAAAATGAGAAGGGGTACCCCTTTCCTTTTTTTCGGAAATCTGAAATTTTCCGAAATATTCGGAAGGCAGGAATGATACCTATTGTTCGAATCTGTGGAACCTACACTTTCAGAAACTGCAAACCGATTTGAAATAAAAAATTCCTACGATTTTTAATCGACGATTTACTTTTTATTTTTTTTCCACTTTTTTTTTCTTCCGTTTTTTATGAGTAAAACTGCAGGAGGCGTCGGAATCGAGGAACGGCAGTCATATTTGGAATCAGCAGGTCATTTCCATGGAGAATATCATTGAGATTATCCGATTCTCGACAAAAAATTTTTTCGCCCAAAAAAATGAGAAGGGGTACCCCTTTCCTTTTTTTCGAAAATCTGAAATTTTCCGAAATATTCGGAAGGCAGGAATGATACCTATTGTTCGAATCTGTGGAACCTACACTTTCAGAAACTGCAAACCGATTTGAAATAAAAAATTCCTACGATTTTTAATCGACGATTTACTTTTTATTTTTTTTCCACTTTTTTTTTCTTTCGTTTTTTATGGGTAAAATCGCAGGAGGCGTCGGAATCGAGGAACGGCAGTCATATTTGGAATCAGCAGGTCATTTCCATGGAGAATATCATTGAGATTATCCGATTCTCGACAAAAAATTTTTTCCCCCAAAAAAATGAGAAGGGGTACCCCTTTCCTTTTTTTCGAAAATCTGAAATTTTCCGAAATATTCGGAAGGCAGGAATGATACCTATTGTTCGAATCTGTGGAACCTACACTTTCAGAAACTGAAAACCGATTTGAAATAAAAAATTCCTACGATTTTTAATCGACGATTTACTTTTTATTTTTTTTCCACTTTTTTTTTCTTTCGTTTTTTATGAGTAAAATTGCAGGAGGCTTCGGAATCGAGGAACGGCAGTCATATTTGGAATCAGCAGGTCATTTCCATGGAGAATATCATTAAGATTATCCGATTCTCGACAAAAAAATTTTTCGCCCAAAAAAATGAGAAGGGGTACCCCTTTCCTTTTTTTCGAAAATCTGAAATTTTCCGAAATATTCGGAAGGCAGGAATGATACCTATTGTTCGAATCTGTGGAACCTACACTTTCAGAAACTGCAAACCGATTTGAAATAAAAAATTCCTACGATTTTTAATCGACGATTTACTTTTTATTTTTTTTCCACTTTTTTTTTCTTTCGTTTTTTATGGGTAAAATCGCAGGAGGCGTCGGAATCGAGGAACGGCAGTCATATTTGGAATCAGCAGGTCATTTCCATGGAGAATATCATTGAGATTATCCGATTCTCGACAAAAAATTTTTTCCCCCAAAAAAATGAGAAGGGGTACCCCTTTCCTTTTTTTCGAAAATCTGAAATTTTCCGAAATATTCGGAAGGCAGGAATGATACCTATTGTTCGAATCTGTGGAACCTACACTTTCAGAAACTGCAAACCGATTTGAAATAAAAAATTCCTACGATTTTTAATCGACGATTTACTTTTTATTTTTTTTCCACTTTTTTTTTCTTTCGTTTTTTATGAGTAAAATCGCAGGAGGCGTCGGAATCGAGGAACGGCAGTCATATTTGGAATCAGCAGGTCATTTCCATGAAGAATATCATTGAGATTATCCGATTCTCGACAAAAAATTTTTTCGCCCAAAAAAATGAGAAGGGGTACCCCTTTCCTTTTTTTCGAAAATCTGAAATTTTCCGAAATATTCGGAAGGCAGGAATGATACCTATTGTTCGAATCTGTGGAACCTACACTTTCAGAAACTGCAAACCGATTTGAAATAAAAAATTCCTACGATTTTTAATCGACGATTTACTTTTTATTTTTTTTCCACTTTTTTTTTCTTTCGTTTTTTATGAGTAAAATTGCAGGAGGCGTCGGAATCGAGGAACGGCAGTCATATTTGGAATCAGCAGGTCATTTCCATGGAGAATATCATTGAGATTATCCGATTCTCGACAAAAAATTTTTTCGCCCAAAAAAATGAGAAGGGGTACCCCTTTCCTTTTTTTCGAAAATCTGAAATTTTCCGAAATATTCGGAAGGCAGGAATGATACCTATTGTTCGAATCTGTGGAACCTACACTTTCAGAAACTGCAAACCGATTTGAAATAAAAAATTCCTACGATTTTTAATCGACGATTTACTTTTTATTTTTTTTCCACTTTTTTTTTCTTTCGTTTTTTATGAGTAAAATCGCAGGAGGCGTCGGAATCGAGGAACGGCAGTCATATTTGGAATCAGCAGGTCATTTCCATGAAGAATATCATTGAGATTATCCGATTCTCGACAAAAAATTTTTTCGCCCAAAAAAATGAGAAGGGGTACCCCTTTCCTTTTTTTCAAAAATCTGAAATTTTCCGAAATATTCGGAAGGCAGGAATGATACCTATTGTTCGAATCTGTGGAACCTACACTTTCAGAAACTGCAAACCGATTTGGAATAAAAAATTCCTACGATTTTTAATCGACGATTTACTTTTTATTTTTTTTCCACTTTTTTTTTCTTTCGTTTTTTATGAGTAAAATTGCAGGAGGCGTCGGAATCGAGGAACAGCAGTCATATTTGGAATCAGCAGGTCATTTCCATGAAGAATATCATCGAGATTATCCGATTCTCGACAAAAAATTTTTTCGCCCAAAAAAATGAGAAGGGGTACCCCTTTCCTTTTTTTCGAAAATCTGAAATTTTCCGAAATATTCGGAAGGCAGGAATGATACCTATTGTTCGAATCTGTGGAACCTACACTTTCAGAAACTGCAAACCGATTTGAAATAAAAAATTCCTACGATTTTTAATCGACGATTTACTTTTTATTTTTTTCCCACTTTTTTTTTCTTTCGTTTTTTATGAGTAAAATCGCAGGAGGCGTCGGAATCGAGGAACGGCAGTCATATTTGGAATCAGCAGGTCATTTCCATGGAGAATATCATTGAGATTATCCGATTCTCGACAAAAAATTTTTTCCCCCAAAAAAATGAGAAGGGGTACCCCTTTCCTTTTTTTCGGAAATCTGAAATTTTCCGAAATATTCGGAAGGCAGGAATGATACCTATTGTTCGAATCTGTGGAACCTACACTTTCAGAAACTGCAAACCGATTTGAAATAAAAAATTCCTACGATTTTTAATCGACGATTTACTTTTTATTTTTTTTCCACTTTTTTTTTCTTCCGTTTTTTATGAGTAAAACTGCAGGAGGCGTCGGAATCGAGGAACGGCAGTCATATTTGGAATCAGCAGGTCATTTCCATGGAGAATATCATTGAGATTATCCGATTCTCGACAAAAAATTTTTTCGCCCAAAAAAATGAGAAGGGGTACCCCTTTCCTTTTTTTCGAAAATCTGAAATTTTCCGAAATATTCGGAAGGCAGGAATGATACCTATTGTTCGAATCTGTGGAACCTACACTTTCAGAAACTGCAAACCGATTTGAAATAAAAAATTCCTACGATTTTTAATCGACGATTTACTTTTTATTTTTTTTCCACTTTTTTTTTCTTTCGTTTTTTATGGGTAAAATCGCAGGAGGCGTCGGAATCGAGGAACGGCAGTCATATTTGGAATCAGCAGGTCATTTCCATGGAGAATATCATTGAGATTATCCGATTCTCGACAAAAAATTTTTTCCCCCAAAAAAATGAGAAGGGGTACCCCTTTCCTTTTTTTCGAAAATCTGAAATTTTCCGAAATATTCGGAAGGCAGGAATGATACCTATTGTTCGAATCTGTGGAACCTACACTTTCAGAAACTGCAAACCGATTTGAAATAAAAAATTCCTACGATTTTACTTCGACGATTTACTTTTTATTTTTTTTCCACTTTTTTTTTCTTTCGATTTTTATGAGTAAAATCGCAGGAGGCGTCGGAATCGAGGAACGGCAGTCATATTTGGAATCAGCAGGTCATTTTCATGAAGAATATCATTGAGATTATCCGATTCTCGACAAAAAATTTTTTCGCCCAAAAAAATGAGAAGGGGTACCCCTTTCCTTTTTTTCGAAAATCTGAAATTTTCCGAAATATTCGGAAGGCAGGAATGATACCTATTGTTCGAATCTGTGGAACCTACACTTTCAGAAACTGCAAACCGATTTGAAATAAAAAATTCCTACGATTTTTAATCGACGATTTACTTTTTATTTTTTTTCCACTTTTTTTTTCTTTCGTTTTGAATGAGTAAAATTGCAGGAGGCGTCGGAATCGAGGAACGGCAGTCATATTTGGAATCAGCAGGTCATTTCCATGGAGAATATCATTGAGATTATCCGATTCTCGACAAAAAATTTTTTCGCACAAAAAAATGAGAAGGGGTACCCCTTTCATTTTTTTCGAAAATCTGAAATTTTCCGAAATATTCGGAAGGCAGGAATGATACCTATTGTTCGAATCTGTGGAACCTACACTTTCAGAAACTGCAAACCGATTTGAAATAAAAAATTCCTACGATTTTACTTCGACGATTTACTTTTTATTTTTTTTCCACTTTTTTTTTCTTTCGATTTTTATGAGTAAAATCGCAGGAGGCGTCGGAATCGAGGAACGGCAGTCATATTTGGAATCAGCAGGTCATTTCCATGAAGAATATCATTGAGATTATCCGATTCTCGACAAAAAATTTCCTCGCCCAAAAAAATGAGAAGGGGTACCCCTTTCCTTTTTTTCAAAAATCTGAAATTTTCCGAAATATTCGAAAGGCAGGAATGATACCTATTGTTCGAATCTGTGGAACCTACACTTTCAGAAACTGCAAACCGATTTCAAATAAAAAATTCCTACGATTTTTAATCGACGATTTACTTTTTATTTTTTTCCCACTTTTTTTGTCTTTCGTTTTTTATGAGTAAAATCGCAGGAGGCGTCGGAATCGAGGAACGGCAGTCATATTTGGAATCAGCAGGTCATTTCCATGGAGAATATCATTGAGATTATCCGATTCTCGACAAAAAATTTTTTCCCCCAAAAAAATGAGAAGGGGTACCCCTTTCCTTTTTTTCGAAAATCTGAAATTTTCCGAAATATTCGGAAGGCAGGAATGATACCTATTGTTCGAATCTGTGAAACCTACACTTTCAGAAACTGCAAACCGATTTGAAATAAAAAATTCCTACGATTTTTAATCGACGATTTACTTTTTATTTTTTTTCCACTTTTTTTTTCTTTCGTTTTTTATGAGTAAAATCGCAGGAGGCGTCGGAATCGAGGAACGGCAGTCATATTTGGAATCAGCAGGTCATTTCCATGGAGAATATCATTGAGATTATCCGATTCTCGACAAAAAATTTTTTCCCCCAAAAAAATGAGAAGGGGTACCCCTTTCCTTTTTTTCGAAAATCTGAAATTTTCCGAAATATTCGGAAGGCAGGAATGATACCCATTGTTCGAATCTGTGGAACCTACACTTTCAGAAACTGCAAACCGATTTGAAATAAAAAATTCCTACGATTTTTAATCGACGATTTAGTTTTTATTTTTTTTCCACTTTTTTTTTCTTTCGTTTTTCATGAGTAAAATCGCAGGAGGCGTCGGAATCGAGGAACGGCAGTCATATTTGGATTCAGCAGGTCATTTCCATGGAGAATATCATTGAGATTATCCGATTCTCGACAAAAAATTTTTTCCCCCAAAAAAATGAGAAGGGGTACCCCTTTCCTTTTTTTCGAAAATCTGAAATTTTCCGAAATATTCGAAAGGCAGGAATGATACCTATTGTTCGAATCTGTGGAACCTACACTTTCAGAAACTGCAAACCGATTTGAAATAAAAAATTCCTACGATTTTTAATCGACGATTTACTTTTTATTTTTTTTCCACTTTTTTTTACTTTCGTTTTTTATGAGTAAAATCGCAGGAGGCGTCGGAATCGAGGAACGGCAGTCATAGTTGGAATCAGCAGGTCATTTCCATGGAGAATATCATTGAGATTATCCGATTCTCGACAAAAAATTTTTTCCCCCAAAAAAATGAGAAGGGGTACCCCTTTCCTTTTGTTCGAAAATCTGAAATTTTCCGAAATATTCGGAAGGCAGGAATGATACCTATTGTTCGAATCTGTGGAACCTACACTTTCAGAAACTGCAAACCGATTTGAAATAAAAAATTCCTACGATTTTTAATCGACGATTTACTTTTTATTTTTTTTCCACTTTTTTTTTCTTTTGTTTTGTTATGAGTAAAATTGCAGGAGGCGTCGGAATCGAGGAACCGCAGTCATATTTGGAATCAGCAGGTCATTTCCATGGAGAATATCATTGAGATTATCCGATTCTCGACAAAAAATTTTTTCGCCCAAAAAAATGAGAAGGGGTACCCCTTTCCTTTTTTTCGAAAATCTGAAATTTTCCGAAATATTCGGAAGGCAGGAATGATACCTATTGTTCGAATCTGTGGAACCTACACTTTCAGAAACTGCAAACCGATTTGAAATAAAAAATTCCTACGATTTTTAATCGACGATTTACTTTTTATTTTTTTTCCACTTTTTTTTTCTTTCGTTTTTTATGAGTAAAATCGCAGGAGGCGTCGGAATCGAGGAACGGCAGTCATATTTGGATTCAGCAGGTCATTTCCATGACGAATATCATTGAGATTATCCGATTCTCGACAAAAAATTTTTTCGCCCAAAAAAATGAGAAGGGGTACCCCTTTCCTTTTTTTCGAAAATCTGAAATTTTCCGGAATATTCGGAAGGCAGGAATGATACCTATTGTTCGAATCTGTGGAACCTACACTTTCAGAAACTGCAAACCGATTTGAAATAAAAAATTCCTACGATTTTTAATCGACGATTTACTTTTTATTTTTTTTCCACTTTTTTTTTCTTTCGTTTTTTATGAGTAAAATCGCAGGAGGCGTCGGAATCGAGGAACGGCAGTCATAGTTGGAATCAGCAGGTCATTTCCATGGAGAATATCATTGAGATTATCCGATTCTCGACAAAAAATTTTTTCCCCCAAAAAAATGAGAAGGGGTACCCCTTTCCTTTTTTTCGAAAATCTGAAATTTTCCGAAATATTCGGAAGGCAGGAATGATACCCATTGTTCGAATCTGTGGAACCTACACTTTCAGAAACTGCAAACCGATTTTAAATAAAAAATTCCTACGATTTTTAATCGACGATTTACTTTTTATTTTTTTTCCACTTTTTTTTTCTTTCGTTTTGAATGAGTAAAATTGCAGGAGGCGTCGGAATCGAGGAACGGCAGTCATATTTGGAATCAGCAGGTCATTTCCATGGAGAATATCATTGAGATTATCCGATTCTCGACAAAAAATTTTTTCGCACAAAAAAATGAGAAGGGGTACCCCTTTCTTTTTTTTCGAAAATCTGAAATTTTCCGAAATATTCGGAAGGCAGGAATGATACCTATTGTTCGAATCTGTGGAACCTACACTTTCAGAAACTGCAAACCGATTTGAAATAAAAAATTCCTACGATTTTACTTCGACGATTTACTTTTTATTTTTTTTCCACTTTTTTTTTCTTTCGATTTTTATGAGTAAAATCGCAGGAGGCGTCGGAATCGAGGAACGGCAGTCATATTTGGAATCAGCAGGTCATTTCCATGAAGAATATCATTGAGATTATCCGATTCTCGACAAAAAATTTCCTCGCCCAAAAAAATGAGAAGGGGTACCCCTTTCCTTTTTTTCAAAAATCTGAAATTTTCCGAAATATTCGGAAGGCAGGAATGATACCTATTGTTCGAATCTGTGAAACCTACACTTTCAGAAACTGCAAACCGATTTGAAATAAAAAATTCCTACGATTTTTAATCGACGATTTACTTTTTATTTTTTTTCCACTTTTTTTTTCTTTCGTTTTTCATGAGTAAAATCGCAGGAGGCGTCGGAATCGAGGAACGGCAGTCATATTTGGAATCAGCAGGTCATTTCCATGAAGAATATCATTGAGATTATCCGATTCTCGACAAAAAATTTTTTCGCCCAAAAAAATGAGAAGGGGTACCCCTTTCCTTTTTTTCAAAAATCTGAAATTTTCCGAAATATTCGGAAGGCAGGGATACCTATTGTTCGAATCTGTGAAACCTACACTTTCAGAAACTGCAAACCGATTTGAAATAAAAAATTCCTACGATTTTTAATCGACGATTTACTTTTTATTTTTTTTCCACTTTTTTTTTCTTTCGTTTTTTATGAGTAAAATTGCAGGAGGCGTCGGAATCGAGAAACAGCAGTCATATTTGGAATCAGCAGGTCATTTCCATGAAGAATATCATTGAGATTATCCGATTCTCGACAAAAAATTTTTTCGCCCAAAAAAATGAGAAGGGGTACCCCTTTCCTTTTTTTCAAAAATCTGAAATTTTCCGAAATATTCGGAAGGCAGGAATGATACCTATTGTTCGAATCTGTGGAACCTACACTTTCAGAAACTGCAAACCGATTTGAAATGAAAAATTCCTACGATTTTTAATCGACGATTTACTTTTTATTTTTTTTCCACTTTTTTTTTCTTTCGTTTTTTATGAGTAAAATTGCAGGAGGCGTCGGAATCGAGGAACAGCAGTCATATTTGGAATCAGCAGGTCATTTCCATGAAGAATATCATCGAGATTATCCGATTCTCGACAAAAAATTTTTTCGCCCAAAAAAATGAGAAGGGGTACCCCTTTCCTTTTTTTCGAAAATCTGAAATTTTCCGAAATATTCGGAAGGCAGGAATGATACCTATTGTTCGAATCTGTGGAACCTACACTTTCAGAAACTGCAAACCGATTTGAAATAAAAAATTCCTACGATTTTTAATCGACGATTTACTTTTTATTTTTTTTCCACTTTTTTTTTCTTTCGTTTTGAATGAGTAAAATTGCAGGAGGCGTCGGAATCGAGGAACGGCAGTCATATTTGGAATCAGCAGGTCATTTCCATGGAGAATATCATTGAGATTATCCGATTCTCGACAAAAAATTTTTTCGCACAAAAAAATGAGAAGGGGTACCCCTTTCTTTTTTTTCGAAAATCTGAAATTTTCCGAAATATTCGGAAGGCAGGAATGATACCTATTGTTCGAATCTGTGGAACCTACACTTTCAGAAACTGCAAACCGATTTGAAATAAAAAATTCCTACGATTTTACTTCGACGATTTACTTTTTATTTTTTTTCCACTTTTTTTTTCTTTCGATTTTTATGAGTAAAATCGCAGGAGGCGTCGGAATCGAGGAACGGCAGTCATATTTGGAATCAGCAGGTCATTTCCATGAAGAATATCATTGAGATTATCCGATTCTCGACAAAAAATTTTCTCGCCCAAAAAAATGAGAAGGGGTACCCCTTTCCTTTTTTTCAAAAATCTGAAATTTTCCGAAATATTCGGAAGGCAGGAATGATACCTATTGTTCGAATCTGTGGAACCTACACTTTCAGAAACTGCAAACCGATTTGAAATGAAAAATTCCTACGATTTTTGATCGACGATTTACTTTTTATTTTTTTTCCACTTTTTTTTTCTTTCGTTTTTTATGAGTAAAATTGCAGGAGGCGTCGGAATCGAGGAACAGCAGTCATATTTGGAATCAGCAGGTCATTTCCATGAAGAATATCATCGAGATTATCCGATTCTCGACAAAAAATTTTTTCGCCCAAAAAAATGAGAAGGGGTACCCCTTTCCTTTTTTTCGAAAATCTGAAATTTTCCGAAATATTCGAAAGGCAGGAATGATACCTATTGTTCGAATCTGTGGAACCTACACTTTCAGAAACTGCAAACCGATTTTAAATAAAAAATTCCTACGATTTTTAATCGACGATTTACTTTTTATTTTTTTCCCACTTTTTTTTTCTTTCGTTTTTTATGAGTAAAATCGCAGGAGGCGTCGGAATCGAGGAACGGCAGTCATATTTGGAATCAGCAGGTCATTTCCATGGAGAATATCATTGAGATTATCCGATTCTCGACAAAAAATTTTTTCCCCCAAAAAAATGAGAAGGGGTACCCCTTTCCTTTTTTTCGAAAATCTGAAATTTTCCGAAATATTCGGAAGGCAGGAATGATACCTATTGTTCGAATCTGTGGAACCTACACTTTCAGAAACTGCAAACCGATTTGAAATAAAAAATTCCTACGATTTTTAATCGACGATTTACTTTTTATTTTTTTTCCACTTTTTTTTTCATTCGTTTTTTATGAGTAAAATTGCAGGAGGCGTCGGAATCGAGAAACGGCAGTCATATTTGGAATCAGCAGGTCATTTCCATGGAGAATATCATTGAGATTATCCGATTCTCGACAAAAAATGTTTTCGCCCAAAAAAATGAGAAGGGGTACCCCTTTCCTTTTTTTCGAAAATCTGAAATTTTCCGAAATATTCGGAAGGCAGGAATGATACCTATTGTTCGAATCTGTGGAACCTACACTTTCAGAAACTGCAAACCGATTTGAAATAAAAAATTCCTACGATTTTTAATCGACGATTTACTTTTTATTTTTTTTCCACTTTTTTTTTCTTTCGTTTTTTATGAGTAAAATCGCAGGAGGCGTCGGAATCGAGGAACGGCAGTCATATTTGGAATCAGCAGGTCATTTCCATGGAGAATATCATTGAGATTATCCGATTCTCGACAAAAAATTTTTTCCCCCAAAAAAATGAGAAGGGGTACCCCTTTCCTTTTTTTCGAAAATCTGAAATTTTCCGAAATATTCGGAAGGCAGGAATGATACCTATTGTTCGAATCTGTGGAACCTACACTTTCAGAAACTGCAAACCGATTTGAAATAAAAAATTCCTACGATTTTTAATCGACGATTTACTTTTTATTTTTTTTCCACTTTTTTTTTCATTCGTTTTTTATGAGTAAAATTGCAGGAGGCGTCGGAATCGAGAAACGGCAGTCATATTTGGAATCAGCAGGTCATTTCCATGGAGAATATCATTGAGATTATCCGATTCTCGACAAAAAATGTTTTCGCCCAAAAAAATGAGAAGGGGTACCCCTTTCCTTTTTTTCGAAAATCTGAAATTTTCCGAAATATTCGGAAGGCAGGAATGATACCTATTGTTCGAATCTGTGGAACCTACACTTTCAGAAACTGCAAACCGATTTGAAATAAAAAATTCCTACGATTTTTAATCGACGATTTACTTTTTATTTTTTTTCCACTTTTTTTTTCTTTCGTTTTTTATGAGTAAAATCGCAGGAGGCGTCGGAATCGAGGAACGGCAGTCATATTTGGAATCAGCAGGTCATTTCCATGGAGAATATCATTGAGATTATCCGATTCTCGACAAAAAATTTTTTCCCCCAAAAAAATGAGAAGGGGTACCCCTTTCCTTTTTTTCGAAAATCTGAAATTTTCCGAAATATTCGGAAGGCAGGAATGATACCCATTGTTCGAATCTGTGGAACCTACACTTTCAGAAACTGCAAACCGATTTGAAATAAAAAATTCCTACGATTTTTAATCGACGATTTAGTTTTTATTTTTTTTCCACTTTTTTTTTCTTTCGTTTTTCATGAGTAAAATCGCAGGAGGCGTCGGAATCGAGGAACGGCAGTCATATTTGGAATCAGCAGGTCATTTCCATGGAGAATATCATTGAGATTATCCGATTCTCGACAAAAAATTTTTTCCCCCAAAAAAATGAGAAGGGGTACCCCTTTCCTTTTGTTCGAAAATCTGAAATTTTCCGAAATATTCGGAAGGCAGGAATGATACCTATTGTTCGAATCTGTGGAACCTACACTTTCAGAAACTGCAAACCGATTTGAAATAAAAAATTCCTACGATTTTTAATCGACGATTTACTTTTTATTTTTTTTCCACTTTTTTTTTCTTTTGTTTTGTTATGAGTAAAATTGCAGGAGGCGTCGGAATCGAGGAACCGCAGTCATATTTGGAATCAGCAGGTCATTTCCATGGAGAATATCATTGAGATTATCCGATTCTCGACAAAAAATTTTTTCGCCCAAAAAAATGAGAAGGGGTACCCCTTTCCTTTTTTTCGAAAATCTGAAATTTTCCGAAATATTCGGAAGGCAGGAATGATACCTATTGTTCGAATCTGTGGAACCTACACTTTCAGAAACTGCAAACCGATTTGAAATAAAAAATTCCTACGATTTTTAATCGACGATTTACTTTTTATTTTTTTTCCACTTTTTTTTTCTTTCGTTTTTTATGAGTAAAATCGCAGGAGGCGTCGGAATCGAGGAACGGCAGTCATATTTGGATTCAGCAGGTCATTTCCATGACGAATATCATTGAGATTATCCGATTCTCGACAAAAAATTTTTTCGCCCAAAAAAATGAGAAGGGGTACCCCTTTCCTTTTTTTCGAAAATCTGAAATTTTCCGAAATATTCGAAAGGCAGGAATGATACCTATTGTTCGAATCTGTGGAACCTACACTTTCAGAAACTGCAAACCGATTTGAAATAAAAAATTCCTACGATTTTTAATCGACGATTTACTTTTTATTTTTTTTCCACTTTTTTTTTCTTTCGTTTTTTATGAGTAAAATTGCAGGAGGCGTCGGAATCGAGGAACAGCAGTCATATTTGGAATCAGCAGGTCATTTCCATGAAGAATATCATCGAGATTATCCGATTCTCGACAAAAAATTTTTTCGCCCAAAAAAATGAGAAGGGGTACCCCTTTCCTTTTTTTCGAAAATCTGAAATTTTCCGAAATATTCGGAAGGCAGGAATGATACCTATTGTTCGAATCTGTGGAACCTACACTTTCAGAAACTGCAAACCGATTTGAAATAAAAAATTCCTACGATTTTTAATCGACGATTTACTTTTTATTTTTTTCCCACTTTTTTTTTCTTTCGTTTTTTATGAGTAAAATCGCAGGAGGCGTCGGAATCGAGGAACGGCAGTCATATTTGGAATCAGCAGGTCATTTCCATGGAGAATATCATTGAGATTATCCGATTCTCGACAAAAAATTTTTTCCCCCAAAAAAATGAGAAGGGGTACCCCTTTCCTTTTTTTCGGAAATCTGAAATTTTCCGAAATATTCGAAAGGCAGGAATGATACCTATTGTTCGAATCTGTGGAACCTACACTTTCAGAAACTGCAAACCGATTTGAAATAAAAAATTCCTACGATTTTTAATCGACGATTTACTTTTTATTTTTTTTCCACTTTTTTTTTCTTCCGTTTTTTATGAGTAAAATTGCAGGAGGCGTCGGAATCGAGGAACGGCAGTCATATTTGGAATCAGCAGGTCATTTCCATGGAGAATATCATTGAGATTATCCGATTCTCGACAAAAAATTTTTTCGCCCAAAAAAATGAGAAGGGGTACCCCTTTCCTTTTTTTCGAAAATCTGAAATTTTCCGAAATATTCGGAAGGCAGGAATGATACCTATTGTTCGAATCTGTGGAACCTACACTTTCAGAAACTGCAAACCGATTTGAAATAAAAAATTCCTACGATTTTTAATCGACGATTTACTTTTTATTTTTTTTCCACTTTTTTTTTCTTTCGTTTTTTATGGGTAAAATCGCAGGAGGCGTCGGAATCGAGGAACGGCAGTCATATTTGGAATCAGCAGGTCATTTCCATGGAGAATATCATTGAGATTATCCGATTCTCGACAAAAAATTTTTTCCCCCAAAAAAATGAGAAGGGGTACCCCTTTCCTTTTTTTCGAAAATCTGAAATTTTCCGAAATATTCGGAAGGCAGGAATGATACCTATTGTTCGAATCTGTGGAACCTACACTTTCAGAAACTGCAAACCGATTTGAAATAAAAAATTCCTACGATTTTTAATCGACGATTTACTTTTTATTTTTTTTCCAATTTTTTTTTCTTCCGTTTTTTATGAGTAAAATCGCAGGAGGCGTCGGAATCGAGGAACGGCAGTCATATTTGGAATCAGCAGGTCATTTCCATGAAGAATATCATTGAGATTATCCGATTCTCGACAAAAAATTTTTTCGCCCAAAAAAATGAGAAGGGGTACCCCTTTCCTTTTTTTCGAAAATCTGAAATTTTCCGAAATATTCGGAAGGCAGGAATGATACCTATTGTTCGAATCTGTGGAACCTACACTTTCAGAAACTGCAAACCGATTTGAAATAAAAAATTCCTACGATTTTACTTCGACGATTTACTTTTTATTTTTTTTCCACTTTTTTTTTCTTTCGATTTTTATGAGTAAAATCGCAGGAGGCGTCGGAATCGAGGAACGGCAGTCATATTTGGAATCAGCAGGTCATTTTCATGAAGAATATCATTGAGATTATCCGATTCTCGACAAAAAATTTTTTCGCCCAAAAAAATGAGAAGGGGTACCCCTTTCCTTTTTTTCGAAAATCTGAAATTTTCCGAAATATTCGGAAGGCAGGAATGATACCTATTGTTCGAATCTGTGGAACCTACACTTTCAGAAACTGCAAACCGATTTGAAATAAAAAATTCCTACGATTTTTAATCGACGATTTACTTTTTATTTTTTTTCCACTTTTTTTTTCTGTCGTTTTGAATGAGTAAAATTGCAGGAGGCGTCGGAATCGAGGAACGGCAGTCATATTTGGAATCAGCAGGTCATTTCCATGGAGAATATCATTGAGATTATCCGATTCTCGACAAAAAATTTTTTCGCACAAAAAAATGAGAAGGGGTACCCCTTTCTTTTTTTTCGAAAATCTGAAATTTTCCGAAATATTCGGAAGGCAGAAATGATACCTATTGTTCGAATCTGTGGAACCTACACTTTCAGAAACTGCAAACCGATTTGAAATAAAAAATTCCTACGATTTTACTTCGACGATTTACTTTTTATTTTTTTTCCACTTTTTTTTTCTTTCGATTTTTATGAGTAAAATCGCAGGAGGCGTCGGAATCGAGGAACGGCAGTCATATTTGGAATCAGCAGGTCATTTCCATGAAGAATATCATTGAGATTATCCGATTCTCGACAAAAAATTTTCTCGCCCAAAAAAATGAGAAGGGGTACCCCTTTCCTTTTTTTCAAAAATCTGAAATTTTCCGAAATATTCGGAAGGCAGGAATGATACCTATTGTTCGAATCTGTGGAACCTACACTTTCAGAAACTGCAAACCGATTTGAAATGAAAAATTCCTACGATTTTTAATCGACGATTTACTTTTTATTTTTTTTCCACTTTTTTTTTCTTTCGTTTTTTATGAGTAAAATTGCAGGAGGCGTCGGAATCGAGGAACAGCAGTCATATTTGGAATCAGCAGGTCATTTCCATGAAGAATATCATCGAGATTATCCGATTCTCGACAAAAAATTTTTTCGCCCAAAAAAATGAGAAGGGGTACCCCTTTCCTTTTTTTCGAAAATCTGAAATTTTCCGAAATATTCGAAAGGCAGGAATGATACCTATTGTTCGAATCTGTGGAACCTACACTTTCAGAAACTGCAAACCGATTTTAAATAAAAAATTCCTACGATTTTTAATCGACGATTTACTTTTTATTTTTTTCCCACTTTTTTTTTCTTTCGTTTTTTATGAGTAAAATCGCAGGAGGCGTCGGAATCGAGGAACGGCAGTCATATTTGGAATCAGCAGGTCATTTCCATGGAGAATATCATTGAGATTATCCGATTCTCGACAAAAAATTTTTTCCCCCAAAAAAATGAGAAGGGGTACCCCTTTTCTTTTTTTCGAAAATCTGAAATTTTCCGAAATATTCGGAAGGCAGGAATGATACCTATTGTTCGAATCTGTGGAACCTACACTTTCAGAAACTGCAAACCGATTTGAAATAAAAAATTCCTACGATTTTTAATCGACGATTTACTTTTTATTTTTTTTCCACTTTTTTTTTCTTCCGTTTTTTATGGGTAAAATCGCAGGAGGCGTCGGAATCGAGGAACGGCAGTCATATTTGGAATCAGCAGGTCATTTCCATGGAGAATATCATTGAGATTATCCGATTCTCGACAAAAAATTTTTTCCCCCAAAAAAATGAGAAGGGGTACCCCTTTCCTTTTTTTCGAAAATCTGAAATTTTCCGAAATATTCGGAAGGCAGGAATGATACCTATTGTTCGAATCTGTGGAACCTACACTTTCAGAAACTGCAAACCGATTTGAAATAAAAAATTCCTACGATTTTTAATCGACGATTTACTTTTTATTTTTTTTCCACTTTTTTTTTCTTTCGTTTTTTATGAGTAAAATCGCAGGAGGCGTCGGAATCGAGGAACGGCAGTCATATTTGGAATCAGCAGGTCATTTCCATGAAGAATATCATTGAGATTATCCGATTCTCGACAAAAAATTTTTTCGCCCAAAAAAATGAGAAGGGGTACCCCTTTCCTTTTTTTCGAAAATCTGAAATTTTCCGAAATATTCGGAAGGCAGGAATGATACCTATTGTTCGAATCTGTGGAACCTACACTTTCAGAAACTGCAAACCGATTTGAAATAAAAAATTCCTACGATTTTACTTCGACGATTTACTTTTTATTTTTTTTCCACTTTTTTTTTCTTTCGATTTTTATGAGTAAAATCGCAGGAGGCGTCGGAATCGAGGAACGGCAGTCATATTTGGAATCAGCAGGTCATTTTCATGAAGAATATCATTGAGATTATCCGATTCTCGACAAAAAATTTTTTCGCCCAAAAAAATGAGAAGGGGTACCCCTTTCCTTTTTTTCGAAAATCTGAAATTTTCCGAAATATTCGGAAGGCAGGAATGATACCTATTGTTCGAATCTGTGGAACCTACACTTTCAGAAACTGCAAACCGATTTGAAATAAAAAATTCCTACGATTTTTAATCGACGATTTACTTTTTATTTTTTTTCCACTTTTTTTTTCTTTCGTTTTGAATGAGTAAAATTGCAGGAGGCGTCGGAATCGAGGAACGGCAGTCATATTTGGAATCAGCAGGTCATTTCCATGGAGAATATCATTGAGATTATCCGATTCTCGACAAAAAATTTTTTCGCACAAAAAAATGAGAAGGGGTACCCCTTTCTTTTTTTTCGAAAATCTGAAATTTTCCGAAATATTCGGAAGGCAGGAATGATACCTATTGTTCGAATCTGTGGAACCTACACTTTCAGAAACTGCAAACCGATTCGAAATAAAAAATTCCTACGATTTTACTTCGACGATTTACTTTTTATTTTTTTTCCACTTTTTTTTTCTTTCGATTTTTATGAGTAAAATCGCAGGAGGCGTCGGAATCGAGGAACGGCAGTCATATTTGGAATCAGCAGGTCATTTCCATGAAGAATATCATTGAGATTATCCGATTCTCGACAAAAAATTTTCTCGCCCAAAAAAATGAGAAGGGGTACCCCTTTCCTTTTTTTCAAAAATCTGAAATTTTCCGAAATATTCGGAAGGCAGGAATGATACCTATTGTTCGAATCTGTGGAACCTACACTTTCAGAAACTGCAAACCGATTTGAAATGAAAAATTCCTACGATTTTTGATCGACGATTTACTTTTTATTTTTTTTCCACTTTTTTTTTCTTTCGTTTTTTATGAGTAAAATTGCAGGAGGCGTCGGAATCGAGGAACAGCAGTCATATTTGGAATCAGCAGGTCATTTCCATGAAGAATATCATCGAGATTATCCGATTCTCGACAAAAAATTTTTTCGCCCAAAAAAATGAGAAGGGGTACCCCTTTCCTTTTTTTCGAAAATCTGAAATTTTCCGAAATATTCGAAAGGCAGGAATGATACCTATTGTTCGAATCTGTGGAACCTACACTTTCAGAAACTGCAAACCGATTTTAAATAAAAAATTCCTACGATTTTTAATCGACGATTTACTTTTTATTTTTTTCCCACTTTTTTTTTCTTTCGTTTTTTATGAGTAAAATCGCAGGAGGCGTCGGAATCGAGGAACGGCAGTCATATTTGGAATCAGCAGGTCATTTCCATGGAGAATATCATTGAGATTATCCGATTCTCGACAAAAAATTTTTTCCCCCAAAAAAATGAGAAGGGGTACCCCTTTCCTTTTTTTCAAAAATCTGAAATTTTCCGAAATATTCGGAAGGCAGGAATGATACCTATTGTTCGAATCTGTGGAACCTACACTTTCAGAAACTGCAAACCGATTTGAAATGAAAAATTCCTACGATTTTTAATCGACGATTTACTTTTTATTTTTTTTCCACTTTTTTTTTCTTTCGTTTTTTATGAGTAAAATTGCAGGAGGCGTCGGAATCGAGGAACAGCAGTCATATTTGGAATCAGCAGGTCATTTCCATGAAGAATATCATCGAGATTATCCGATTCTCGACAAAAAATTTTTTCGCCCAAAAAAATGAGAAGGGGTACCCCTTTCCTTTTTTTCGAAAATCTGAAATTTTCCGAAATATTCGAAAGGCAGGAATGATACCTATTGTTCGAATCTGTGGAACCTACACTTTCAGAAACTGCAAACCGATTTTAAATAAAAAATTCCTACGATTTTTAATCGACGATTTACTTTTTATTTTTTTCCCACTTTTTTTTTCTTTCGTTTTTTATGAGTAAAATCGCAGGAGGCGTCGGAATCGAGGAACGGCAGTCATATTTGGAATCAGCAGGTCATTTCCATGGAGAATATCATTGAGATTATCCGATTCTCGACAAAAAATTTTTTCCCCCAAAAAAATGAGAAGGGGTACCCCTTTCCTTTTTTTCGAAAATCTGAAATTTTCCGAAATATTCGGAAGGCAGGAATGATACCTATTGTTCGAATCTGTGGAACCTACACTTTCAGAAACTGCAAACCGATTTGAAATAAAAAATTCCTACGATTTTTAATCGACGATTTACTTTTTATTTTTTTTCCACTTTTTTTTTCTTCCGTTTTTTATGGGTAAAATCGCAGGAGGCGTCGGAATCGAGGAACGGCAGTCATATTTGGAATCAGCAGGTCATTTCCATGGAGAATATCATTGAGATTATCCGATTCTCGACAAAAAATTTTTTCCCCCAAAAAAATGAGAAGGGGTACCCCTTTCCTTTTTTTCGAAAATCTGAAATTTTCCGAAATATTCGGAAGGCAGGAATGATACCTATTGTTCGAATCTGTGGAACCTACACTTTCAGAAACTGCAAACCGATTTGAAATAAAAAATTCCTACGATTTTTAATCGACGATTTACTTTTTATTTTTTTTCCACTTTTTTTTTCTTTCGTTTTTTATGAGTAAAATCGCAGGAGGCGTCGGAATCGAGGAACGGCAGTCATATTTGGAATCAGCAGGTCATTTCCATGAAGAATATCATTGAGATTATCCGATTCTCGACAAAAAATTTTTTCGCCCAAAAAAATGAGAAGGGGTACCCCTTTCCTTTTTTTCGAAAATCTGAAATTTTCCGAAATATTCGGAAGGCAGGAATGATACCTATTGTTCGAATCTGTGGAACCTACACTTTCAGAAACTGCAAACCGATTTGAAATAAAAAATTCCTACGATTTTACTTCGACGATTTACTTTTTATTTTTTTTCCACTTTTTTTTTCTTTCGATTTTTATGAGTAAAATCGCAGGAGGCGTCGGAATCGAGGAACGGCAGTCATATTTGGAATCAGCAGGTCATTTTCATGAAGAATATCATTGAGATTATCCGATTCTCGACAAAAAATTTTTTCGCCCAAAAAAATGAGAAGGGGTACCCCTTTCCTTTTTTTCGAAAATCTGAAATTTTCCGAAATATTCGGAAGGCAGGAATGATACCTATTGTTCGAATCTGTGGAACCTACACTTTCAGAAACTGCAAACCGATTTGAAATAAAAAATTCCTACGATTTTTAATCGACGATTTACTTTTTATTTTTTTTCCACTTTTTTTTTCTTTCGTTTTGAATGAGTAAAATTGCAGGAGGCGTCGGAATCGAGGAACGGCAGTCATATTTGGAATCAGCAGGTCATTTCCATGGAGAATATCATTGAGATTATCCGATTCTCGACAAAAAATTTTTTCGCACAAAAAAATGAGAAGGGGTACCCCTTTCTTTTTTTTCGAAAATCTGAAATTTTCCGAAATATTCGGAAGGCAGGAATGATACCTATTGTTCGAATCTGTGGAACCTACACTTTCAGAAACTGCAAACCGATTTGAAATAAAAAATTCCTACGATTTTACTTCGACGATTTACTTTTTATTTTTTTTCCACTTTTTTTTTCTTTCGATTTTTATGAGTAAAATCGCAGGAGGCGTCGGAATCGAGGAACGGCAGTCATATTTGGAATCAGCAGGTCATTTCCATGAAGAATATCATTGAGATTATCCGATTCTCGACAAAAAATTTTCTCGCCCAAAAAAATGAGAAGGGGTACCCCTTTCCTTTTTTTCAAAAATCTGAAATTTTCCGAAATATTCGGAAGGCAGGAATGATACCTATTGTTCGAATCTGTGGAACCTACACTTTCAGAAACTGCAAACCGATTTGAAATGAAAAATTCCTACGATTTTTGATCGACGATTTACTTTTTATTTTTTTTCCACTTTTTTTTTCTTTCGTTTTTTATGAGTAAAATTGCAGGAGGCGTCGGAATCGAGGAACAGCAGTCATATTTGGAATCAGCAGGTCATTTCCATGAAGAATATCATCGAGATTATCCGATTCTCGACAAAAAATTTTTTCGCCCAAAAAAATGAGAAGGGGTACCCCTTTCCTTTTTTTCGAAAATCTGAAATTTTCCGAAATATTCGAAAGGCAGGAATGATACCTATTGTTCGAATCTGTGGAACCTACACTTTCAGAAACTGCAAACCGATTTTAAATAAAAAATTCCTACGATTTTTAATCGACGATTTACTTTTTATTTTTTTCCCACTTTTTTTTTCTTTCGTTTTTTATGAGTAAAATCGCAGGAGGCGTCGGAATCGAGGAACGGCAGTCATATTTGGAATCAGCAGGTCATTTCCATGGAGAATATCATTGAGATTATCCGATTCTCGACAAAAAATTTTTTCCCCCAAAAAAATGAGAAGGGGTACCCCTTTCCTTTTTTTCGAAAATCTGAAATTTTCCGAAATATTCGGAAGGCAGGAATGATACCTATTGTTCGAATCTGTGGAACCTACACTTTCAGAAACTGCAAACCGATTTGAAATAAAAAATTCCTACGATTTTTAATCGACGATTTACTTTTTATTTTTTTTCCACTTTTTTTTTCATTCGTTTTTTATGAGTAAAATTGCAGGAGGCGTCGGAATCGAGAAACGGCAGTCATATTTGGAATCAGCAGGTCATTTCCATGGAGAATATCATTGAGATTATCCGATTCTCGACAAAAAATGTTTTCGCCCAAAAAAATGAGAAGGGGTACCCCTTTCCTTTTTTTCGAAAATCTGAAATTTTCCGAAATATTCGGAAGGCAGGAATGATACCTATTGTTCGAATCTGTGGAACCTACACTTTCAGAAACTGCAAACCGATTTGAAATAAAAAATTCCTACGATTTTTAATCGACGATTTACTTTTTATTTTTTTTCCACTTTTTTTTTCTTTCGTTTTTTATGAGTAAAATCGCAGGAGGCGTCGGAATCGAGGAACGGCAGTCATATTTGGAATCAGCAGGTCATTTCCATGGAGAATATCATTGAGATTATCCGATTCTCGACAAAAAATTTTTTCCCCCAAAAAAATGAGAAGGGGTACCCCTTTCCTTTTTTTCGAAAATCTGAAATTTTCCGAAATATTCGGAAGGCAGGAATGATACCCATTGTTCGAATCTGTGGAACCTACACTTTCAGAAACTGCAAACCGATTTGAAATAAAAAATTCCTACGATTTTTAATCGACGATTTAGTTTTTATTTTTTTTCCACTTTTTTTTTCTTTCGTTTTTCATGAGTAAAATCGCAGGAGGCGTCGGAATCGAGGAACGGCAGTCATATTTGGAATCAGCAGGTCATTTCCATGGAGAATATCATTGAGATTATCCGATTCTCGACAAAAAATTTTTTCCCCCAAAAAAATGAGAAGGGGTACCCCTTTCCTTTTGTTCGAAAATCTGAAATTTTCCGAAATATTCGGAAGGCAGGAATGATACCTATTGTTCGAATCTGTGGAACCTACACTTTCAGAAACTGCAAACCGATTTGAAATAAAAAATTCCTACGATTTTTAATCGACGATTTACTTTTTATTTTTTTTCCACTTTTTTTTTCTTTTGTTTTGTTATGAGTAAAATTGCAGGAGGCGTCGGAATCGAGGAACCGCAGTCATATTTGGAATCAGCAGGTCATTTCCATGGAGAATATCATTGAGATTATCCGATTCTCGACAAAAAATTTTTTCGCCCAAAAAAATGAGAAGGGGTACCCCTTTCCTTTTTTTCGAAAATCTATAATTTTCCGAAATATTCGGAAGGCAGGAATGATACCTATTGTTCGAATCTGTGGAACCTACACTTTCAGAAACTGCAAACCGATTTGAAATAAAAAATTCCTA
The DNA here is from genome assembly GCA_963989295.1 of Ametastegia equiseti. Lineage (NCBI taxonomy): Eukaryota > Metazoa > Arthropoda > Insecta > Hymenoptera > Tenthredinidae > Ametastegia > Ametastegia equiseti. The sequence continues at coordinate 9,022,811 of OZ022399.1, forward strand.
CGATTTTTAATCGACGATTTACTTTTTATTTTTTTTCCACTTTTTTTTTCTTTCGTTTTTTATGAGTAAAATCGCAGGAGGCGTCGGAATCGAGGAACGGCAGTCATATTTGGATTCAGCAGGTCATTTCCATGACGAATATCATTGAGATTATCCAATTCTCGACAAAAAATTTTTTCGCCCAAAAAAATGAGAAGGGGTACCCCTTTCCTTTTTTTCGAAAATCTGAAATTTTCCGAAATATTCGAAAGGCAGGAATGATACCTATTGTTCGAATCTGTGGAACCTACACTTTCAGAAACTGCAAACCGATTTGAAATAAAAAATTCCTACGATTTTTAATCGACGATTTACTTTTTATTTTTTTTCCACTTTTTTTTTCTTTCGTTTTTTATGAGTAAAATTGCAGGAGGCGTCGGAATCGAGGAACAGCAGTAATATTTGGAATCAGCAGGTCATTTCCATGAAGAATATCATCGAGATTATCCGATTCTCGACAAAAAATTTTTTCGCCCAAAAAAATGAGAAGGGGTACCCCTTTCCTTTTTTTCGAAAATCTGAAATTTTCCGAAATATTCGGAAGGCAGGAATGATACCTATTGTTCGAATCTGTGGAACCTACACTTTCAGAAACTGCAAACCGATTTGAAATAAAAAATTCCTACGATTTTTAATCGACGATTTACTTTTTATTTTTTTCCCACTTTTTTTTTCTTTCGTTTTTTATGAGTAAAATCGCAGGAGGCGTCGGAATCGAGGAACGGCAGTCATATTTGGAATCAGCAGGTCATTTCCATGGAGAATATCATTGAGATTATCCGATTCTCGACAAAAAATTTTTTCCCCCAAAAAAATGAGAAGGGGTACCCCTTTCCTTTTTTTCGGAAATCTGAAATTTTCCGAAATATTCGGAAGGCAGGAATGATACCTATTGTTCGAATCTGTGGAACCTACACTTTCAGAAACTGCAAACCGATTTGAAATAAAAAATTCCTACGATTTTTAATCGACGATTTACTTTTTATTTTTTTTCCACTTTTTTTTTCTTCCGTTTTTTATGAGTAAAATTGCAGGAGGCGTCGGAATCGAGGAACGGCAGTCATATTTGGAATCAGCAGGTCATTTCCATGGAGAATATCATTGAGATTATCCGATTCTCGACAAAAAATTTTTTCGCCCAAAAAAATGAGAAGGGGTACCCCTTTCCTTTTTTTCGAAAATCTGAAATTTTCCGAAATATTCGGAAGGCAGGAATGATACCTATTGTTCGAATCTGTGGAACCTACACTTTCAGAAACTGCAAACCGATTTGAAATAAAAAATTCCTACGATTTTTAATCGACGATTTACTTTTTATTTTTTTTCCACTTTTTTTTTCTTTCGTTTTTTATGGGTAAAATCGCAGGAGGCGTCGGAATCGAGGAACGGCAGTCATATTTGGAATCAGCAGGTCATTTCCATGGAGAATATCATTGAGATTATCCGATTCTCGACAAAAAATTTTTTCCCCCAAAAAAATGAGAAGGGGTACCCCTTTCCTTTTTTTCGAAAATCTGAAATTTTCCGAAATATTCGGAAGGCAGGAATGATACCTATTGTTCGAATCTGTGGAACCTACACTTTCAGAAACTGCAAACCGATTTGAAATAAAAAATTCCTACGATTTTTAATCGACGATTTACTTTTTATTTTTTTTCCACTTTTTTTTTCTTCCGTTTTTTATGAGTAAAATCGCAGGAGGCGTCGGAATCGAGGAACGGCAGTCATATTTGGAATCAGCAGGTCATTTCCATGAAGAATATCATTGAGATTATCCGATTCTCGACAAAAAATTTTTTCGCCCAAAAAAATGAGAAGGGGTACCCCTTTCCTTTTTTTCGAAAATCTGAAATTTTCCGAAATATTCGGAAGGCAGGAATGATACCTATTGTTCGAATCTGTGGAACCTACACTTTCAGAAACTGCAAACCGATTTGAAATAAAAAATTCCTACGATTTTACTTCGACGATTTACTTTTTATTTTTTTTCCACTTTTTTTTTCTTTCGATTTTTATGAGTAAAATCGCAGGAGGCGTCGGAATCGAGGAACGGCAGTCATATTTGGAATCAGCAGGTCATTTTCATGAAGAATATCATTGAGATTATCCGATTCTCGACAAAAAATTTTTTCGCCCAAAAAAATGAGAAGGGGTACCCCTTTCCTTTTTTTCGAAAATCTGAAATTTTCCGAAATATTCGGAAGGCAGGAATGATACCTATTGTTCGAATCTGTGGAACCTACACTTTCAGAAACTGCAAACCGATTTGAAATAAAAAATTCCTACGATTTTTAATCGACGATTTACTTTTTATTTTTTTTCCACTTTTTTTTTCTGTCGTTTTGAATGAGTAAAATTGCAGGAGGCGTCGGAATCGAGGAACGGCAGTCATATTTGGAATCAGCAGGTCATTTCCATGGAGAATATCATTGAGATTATCCGATTCTCGACAAAAAATTTTTTCGCACAAAAAAATGAGAAGGGGTACCCCTTTCTTTTTTTTCGAAAATCTGAAATTTTCCGAAATATTCGGAAGGCAGGAATGATACCTATTGTTCGAATCTGTGGAACCTACACTTTCAGAAACTGCAAACCGATTTGAAATAAAAAATTCCTACGATTTTACTTCGACGATTTACTTTTTATTTTTTTTCCACTTTTTTTTTCTTTCGATTTTTATGAGTAAAATCGCAGGAGGCGTCGGAATCGAGGAACGGCAGTCATATTTGGAATCAGCAGGTCATTTCCATGAAGAATATCATTGAGATTATCCGATTCTCGACAAAAAATTTTCTCGCCCAAAAAAATGAGAAGGGGTACCCCTTTCCTTTTTTTCAAAAATCTGAAATTTTCCGAAATATTCGGAAGGCAGGAATGATACCTATTGTTCGAATCTGTGGAACCTACACTTTCAGAAACTGCAAACCGATTTGAAATGAAAAATTCCTACGATTTTTAATCGACGATTTACTTTTTATTTTTTTTCCACTTTTTTTTTCTTTCGTTTTTTATGAGTAAAATTGCAGGAGGCGTCGGAATCGAGGAACAGCAGTCATATTTGGAATCAGCAGGTCATTTCCATGAAGAATATCATCGAGATTATCCGATTCTCGACAAAAAATTTTTTCGCCCAAAAAAATGAGAAGGGGTACCCCTTTCCTTTTTTTCGAAAATCTGAAATTTTCCGAAATATTCGAAAGGCAGGAATGATACCTATTGTTCGAATCTGTGGAACCTACACTTTCAGAAACTGCAAACCGATTTTAAATAAAAAATTCCTACGATTTTTAATCGACGATTTACTTTTTATTTTTTTCCCACTTTTTTTTTCTTTCGTTTTTTATGAGTAAAATCGCAGGAGGCGTCGGAATCGAGGAACGGCAGTCATATTTGGAATCAGCAGGTCATTTCCATGGAGAATATCATTGAGATTATCCGATTCTCGACAAAAAATTTTTTCCCCCAAAAAAATGAGAAGGGGTACCCCTTTCCTTTTTTTCGAAAATCTGAAATTTTCCGAAATATTCGGAAGGCAGGAATGATACCTATTGTTCGAATCTGTGGAACCTACACTTTCAGAAACTGCAAACCGATTTGAAATAAAAAATTCCTACGATTTTTAATCGACGATTTACTTTTTATTTTTTTTCCACTTTTTTTTTCTTCCGTTTTTTATGGGTAAAATCGCAGGAGGCGTCGGAATCGAGGAACGGCAGTCATATTTGGAATCAGCAGGTCATTTCCATGGAGAATATCATTGAGATTATCCGATTCTCGACAAAAAATTTTTTCCCCCAAAAAAATGAGAAGGGGTACCCCTTTCCTTTTTTTCGAAAATCTGAAATTTTCCGAAATATTCGGAAGGCAGGAATGATACCTATTGTTCGAATCTGTGGAACCTACACTTTCAGAAACTGCAAACCGATTTGAAATAAAAAATTCCTACGATTTTACTTCGACGATTTACTTTTTATTTTTTTTCCACTTTTTTTTTCTTTCGATTTTTATGAGTAAAATCGCAGGAGGCGTCGGAATCGAGGAACGGCAGTCATATTTGGAATCAGCAGGTCATTTTCATGAAGAATATCATTGAGATTATCCGATTCTCGACAAAAAATTTTTTCGCCCAAAAAAATGAGAAGGGGTACCCCTTTCCTTTTTTTCGAAAATCTGAAATTTTCCGAAATATTCGGAAGGCAGGAATGATACCTATTGTTCGAATCTGTGGAACCTACACTTTCAGAAACTGCAAACCGATTTGAAATAAAAAATTCCTACGATTTTTAATCGACGATTTACTTTTTATTTTTTTTCCACTTTTTTTTTCTTTCGTTTTGAATGAGTAAAATTGCAGGAGGCGTCGGAATCGAGGAACGGCAGTCATATTTGGAATCAGCAGGTCATTTCCATGGAGAATATCATTGAGATTATCCGATTCTCGACAAAAAATTTTTTCGCACAAAAAAATGAGAAGGGGTACCCCTTTCTTTTTTTTCGAAAATCTGAAATTTTCCGAAATATTCGGAAGGCAGGAATGATACCTATTGTTCGAATCTGTGGAACCTACACTTTCAGAAACTGCAAACCGATTTGAAATAAAAAATTCCTACGATTTTACTTCGACGATTTACTTTTTATTTTTTTTCCACTTTTTTTTTCTTTCGATTTTTATGAGTAAAATCGCAGGAGGCGTCGGAATCGAGGAACGGCAGTCATATTTGGAATCAGCAGGTCATTTCCATGAAGAATATCATTGAGATTATCCGATTCTCGACAAAAAATTTTCTCGCCCAAAAAAATGAGAAGGGGTACCCCTTTCCTTTTTTTCAAAAATCTGAAATTTTCCGAAATATTCGGAAGGCAGGAATGATACCTATTGTTCGAATCTGTGGAACCTACACTTTCAGAAACTGCAAACCGATTTGAAATGAAAAATTCCTACGATTTTTGATCGACGATTTACTTTTTATTTTTTTTCCACTTTTTTTTTCTTTCGTTTTTTATGAGTAAAATTGCAGGAGGCGTCGGAATCGAGGAACAGCAGTCATATTTGGAATCAGCAGGTCATTTCCATGAAGAATATCATCGAGATTATCCGATTCTCGACAAAAAATTTTTTCGCCCAAAAAAATGAGAAGGGGTACCCCTTTCCTTTTTTTCGAAAATCTGAAATTTTCCGAAATATTCGAAAGGCAGGAATGATACCTATTGTTCGAATCTGTGGAACCTACACTTTCAGAAACTGCAAACCGATTTTAAATAAAAAATTCCTACGATTTTTAATCGACGATTTACTTTTTATTTTTTTCCCACTTTTTTTTTCTTTCGTTTTTTATGAGTAAAATCGCAGGAGGCGTCGGAATCGAGGAACGGCAGTCATATTTGGAATCAGCAGGTCATTTCCATGGAGAATATCATTGAGATTATCCGATTCTCGACAAAAAATTTTTTCCCCCAAAAAAATGAGAAGGGGTACCCCTTTCCTTTTTTTCGAAAATCTGAAATTTTCCGAAATATTCGGAAGGCAGGAATGATACCTATTGTTCGAATCTGTGGAACCTACACTTTCAGAAACTGCAAACCGATTTGAAATAAAAAATTCCTACGATTTTTAATCGACGATTTACTTTTTATTTTTTTTCCACTTTTTTTTTCATTCGTTTTTTATGAGTAAAATTGCAGGAGGCGTCGGAATCGAGAAACGGCAGTCATATTTGGAATCAGCAGGTCATTTCCATGGAGAATATCATTGAGATTATCCGATTCTCGACAAAAAATGTTTTCGCCCAAAAAAATGAGAAGGGGTACCCCTTTCCTTTTTTTCGAAAATCTGAAATTTTCCGAAATATTCGGAAGGCAGGAATGATACCTATTGTTCGAATCTGTGGAACCTACACTTTCAGAAACTGCAAACCGATTTGAAATAAAAAATTCCTACGATTTTTAATCGACGATTTACTTTTTATTTTTTTTCCACTTTTTTTTTCTTTCGTTTTTTATGAGTAAAATCGCAGGAGGCGTCGGAATCGAGGAACGGCAGTCATATTTGGAATCAGCAGGTCATTTCCATGGAGAATATCATTGAGATTATCCGATTCTCGACAAAAAATTTTTTCCCCCAAAAAAATGAGAAGGGGTACCCCTTTCCTTTTTTTCGAAAATCTGAAATTTTCCGAAATATTCGGAAGGCAGGAATGATACCCATTGTTCGAATCTGTGGAACCTACACTTTCAGAAACTGCAAACCGATTTGAAATAAAAAATTCCTACGATTTTTAATCGACGATTTAGTTTTTATTTTTTTTCCACTTTTTTTTTCTTTCGTTTTTCATGAGTAAAATCGCAGGAGGCGTCGGAATCGAGGAACGGCAGTCATATTTGGAATCAGCAGGTCATTTCCATGGAGAATATCATTGAGATTATCCGATTCTCGACAAAAAATTTTTTCCCCCAAAAAAATGAGAAGGGGTACCCCTTTCCTTTTGTTCGAAAATCTGAAATTTTCCGAAATATTCGGAAGGCAGGAATGATACCTATTGTTCGAATCTGTGGAACCTACACTTTCAGAAACTGCAAACCGATTTGAAATAAAAAATTCCTACGATTTTTAATCGACGATTTACTTTTTATTTTTTTTCCACTTTTTTTTTCTTTTGTTTTGTTATGAGTAAAATTGCAGGAGGCGTCGGAATCGAGGAACCGCAGTCATATTTGGAATCAGCAGGTCATTTCCATGGAGAATATCATTGAGATTATCCGATTCTCGACAAAAAATTTTTTCGCCCAAAAAAATGAGAAGGGGTACCCCTTTCCTTTTTTTCGAAAATCTGAAATTTTCCGAAATATTCGGAAGGCAGGAATGATACCTATTGTTCGAATCTGTGGAACCTACACTTTCAGAAACTGCAAACCGATTTGAAATAAAAAATTCCTACGATTTTTAATCGACGATTTACTTTTTATTTTTTTTCCACTTTTTTTTTCTTTCGTTTTTTATGAGTAAAATCGCAGGAGGCGTCGGAATCGAGGAACGGCAGTCATATTTGGAATCAGCAGGTCATTTCCATGGAGAATATCATTGAGATTATCCGATTCTCGACAAAAAATTTTTTCCCCCAAAAAAATGAGAAGGGGTACCCCTTTCCTTTTTTTCGAAAATCTGAAATTTTCCGAAATATTCGGAAGGCAGGAATGATACCCATTGTTCGAATCTGTGGAACCTACACTTTCAGAAACTGCAAACCGATTTGAAATAAAAAATTCCTACGATTTTTAATCGACGATTTAGTTTTTATTTTTTTTCCACTTTTTTTTTCTTTCGTTTTTCATGAGTAAAATCGCAGGAGGCGTCGGAATCGAGGAACGGCAGTCATATTTGGAATCAGCAGGTCATTTCCATGGAGAATATCATTGAGATTATCCGATTCTCGACAAAAAATTTTTTCCCCCAAAAAAATGAGAAGGGGTACCCCTTTCCTTTTGTTCGAAAATCTGAAATTTTCCGAAATATTCGGAAGGCAGGAATGATACCTATTGTTCGAATCTGTGGAACCTACACTTTCAGAAACTGCAAACCGATTTGAAATAAAAAATTCCTACGATTTTTAATCGACGATTTACTTTTTATTTTTTTTCCACTTTTTTTTTCTTTTGTTTTGTTATGAGTAAAATTGCAGGAGGCGTCGGAATCGAGGAACCGCAGTCATATTTGGAATCAGCAGGTCATTTCCATGGAGAATATCATTGAGATTATCCGATTCTCGACAAAAAATTTTTTCGCCCAAAAAAATGAGAAGGGGTACCCCTTTCCTTTTTTTCGAAAATCTGAAATTTTCCGAAATATTCGGAAGGCAGGAATGATACCTATTGTTCGAATCTGTGGAACCTACACTTTCAGAAACTGCAAACCGATTTGAAATAAAAAATTCCTACGATTTTTAATCGACGATTTACTTTTTATTTTTTTTCCACTTTTTTTTTCTTTCGTTTTTTATGAGTAAAATCGCAGGAGGCGTCGGAATCGAGGAACGGCAGTCATATTTGGATTCAGCAGGTCATTTCCATGACGAATATCATTGAGATTATCCGATTCTCGACAAAAAATTTTTTCGCCCAAAAAAATGAGAAGGGGTACCCCTTTCCTTTTTTTCGAAAATCTGAAATTTTCCGAAATATTCGAAAGGCAGGAATGATACCTATTGTTCGAATCTGTGGAACCTACACTTTCAGAAACTGCAAACCGATTTGAAATAAAAAATTCCTACGATTTTTAATCGACGATTTACTTTTTATTTTTTTTCCACTTTTTTTTTCTTTCGTTTTTTATGAGTAAAATCGCAGGAGGCGTCGGAATCGAGGAACGGCAGTCATATTTGGATTCAGCAGGTCATTTCCATGACGAATATCATTGAGATTATCCGATTCTCGACAAAAAATTTTTTCGCCCAAAAAAATGAGAAGGGGTACCCCTTTCCTTTTTTTCGAAAATCTGAAATTTTCCGAAATATTCGGAAGGCAGGAATGATACCTATTGTTCGAATCTGTGGAACCTACACTTTCAGAAACTGCAAACCGATTTGAAATAAAAAATTCCTACGATTTTTAATCGACGATTTACTTTTTATTTTTTTTCCACTTTTTTTTTCTTTCGTTTTTTATGAGTAAAATCGCAGGAGGCGTCGGAATCGAGGAACGGCAGTCATAGTTGGAATCAGCAGGTCATTTCCATGGAGAATATCATTGAGATTATCCGATTCTCGACAAAAAATTTTTTCCCCCAAAAAAATGAGAAGGGGTACCCCTTTCCTTTTTTTCGAAAATCTGAAATTTTCCGAAATATTCGGAAGGCAGGAATGATACCCATTGTTCGAATCTGTGGAACCTACACTTTCAGAAACTGCAAACCGATTTGAAATAAAAAATTCCTACGATTTTTAATCGACGATTTAGTTTTTATTTTTTTTCCACTTTTTTTTTCTTTCGTTTTTCATGAGTAAAATCGCAGGAGGCGTCAAAATCGAGGAACGGCAGTCATATTTGGAATCAGCAGGTCATTTCCATGGAGAATATCATTGAGATTATCCGATTCTCGACAAAAAATTTTTTCCCCCAAAAAAATGAGAAGGGGTACCCCTTTCCTTTTTTTCGAAAATCTGAAATTTTCCGAAATATTCGGAAGGCAGGAATGATACCTATTGTTCGAATCTGTGGAACCTACACTTTCAGAAACTGCAAACCGATTTGAAATAAAAAATTCCTACGATTTTTAATCGACGATTTACTTTTTATTTTTTTTCCACTTTTTTTTTTTTTCGTTTTGAATGAGTAAAATTGCAGGAGGCGTCGGAATCGAGGAACGGCAGTCATAGTTGGAATCAGCAGGTCATTTCCATGGAGAATATCATTGAGATTATCCGATTCTCGACAAAAAATTTTTTCCCCCAAAAAAATGAGAAGGGGTACCCCTTTCCTTTTTTTCGAAAATCTGAAATTTTCCGAAATATTCGGAAGGCAGGAATGATACCCATTGTTCGAATCTGTGGAACCTACACTTTCAGAAACTGCAAACCGATTTGAAATAAAAAATTCCTACGATTTTTAATCGACGATTTAGTTTTTATTTTTTTTCCACTTTTTTTTTCTTTCGTTTTTCATGAGTAAAATCGCAGGAGGCGTCAAAATCGAGGAACGGCAGTCATATTTGGAATCAGCAGGTCATTTCCATGGAGAATATCATTGAGATTATCCGATTCTCGACAAAAAATTTTTTCCCCCAAAAAAATGAGAAGGGGTACCCCTTTCCTTTTTTTCGAAAATCTGAAATTTTCCGAAATATTCGGAAGGCAGGAATGATACCTATTGTTCGAATCTGTGGAACCTACACTTTCAGAAACTGCAAACCGATTTGAAATAAAAAATTCCTACGATTTTTAATCGACGATTTACTTTTTATTTTTTTTCCACTTTTTTTTTTTTTCGTTTTGAATGAGTAAAATTGCAGGAGGCGTCGGAATCGAGGAACGGCAGTCATATTTGGAATCAGCAGGTCATTTCCATGGAGAATATCATTGAGATTATCCGATTCTCGACAAAAAATTTTTTCGCACAAAAAAATGAGAAGGGGTACCCCTTTCCTTTTTTTCGAAAATCTGAAATTTTCCGAAATATTCGGAAGGCAGGAATGATACCTATTGTTCGAATCTGTGGAACCTACACTTTCAGAAACTGCAAACCGATTTGAAATAAAAAATTTCTACGATTTTACTTCGACGATTTACTTTTTATTTTTTTTCCACTTTTTTTTTCTTTCGATTTTTATGAGTAAAATCGCAGGAGGCGTCGGAATCGAGGAACGGCAGTCATATTTGGAATCAGCAGGTCATTTCCATGAAGAATATCATTGAGATTATCCGATTCTCGACAAAAAATTTTTTCGCCCAAAAAAATGAGAAGGGACCCCTTTCCTTTTTTTCGAAAATCTGAAATTTTCCGAAATATTCGGAAGGCAGGAATGATACCTATTGTTCGAATCTGTGGAACCTACACTTTCAGAAACTGCAAACCGATTTGAAATAAAAAATTCCTACGATTTTCAATCGACGATTTAGTTTTTATTTTTTTTCCACTTTTTTTTTCTTTCGTTTTTCATGAGTAAAATCGCAGGAGGCGTCGGAATCGAGGAACGGCAGTCATATTTGGAATCAGCAGGTCATTTCCATGAAGAATATCATTGAGATTATCCGATTCTCGACAAAAAATTTTTTCGCCCAAAAAAATGAGAAGGGGTACCCCTTTCCTTTTTTTCAAAAATCTGAAATTTTCCGAAATATTCGGAAGGCAGGAATGATACCTATTGTTCGAATCTGTGGAACCTACACTTTCAGAAACTGCAAACCGATTTGAAATAAAAAATTCCTACGATTTTTAATCGACGATTTACTTTTTATTTTTTTTCCACTTTTTTTTTCTTTCGTTTTTTATGAGTAAAATCGCAGGAGGCGTCGGAATCGAGGAACGGCAGTCATATTTGGAATCAGCAGGTCATTTCCATGAAGAATATCATTGAGATTATCCGATTCTCGACAAAAAATTTTTTCGCCCAAAAAAATGAGAAGGGGTACCCCTTTCCTTTTTTTCAAAAATCTGAAATTTTCCGAAATATTCGGAAGGCAGGAATGATACCTATTGTTCGAATCTGTGAAACCTACACTTTCAGAAACTGCAAACCGATTTGAAATAAAAAATTCCTACGATTTTTAATCGACGATTTAGTTTTTATTTTTTTTCCACTTTTTTTTTCTTTCGTTTTACATGAGTAAAATCGCAGGAGGCGTCAAAATCGAGGAACGGCAGTCATATTTGGAATCAGCAGGTCATTTCCATGGAGAATATCATTGAGATTATCCGATTCTCGACAAAAAATTTTTTCCCCCAAAAAAATGAGAAGGGGTACCCCTTTCCTTTTGTTCGAAAATCTGAAATTTTCCGAAATATTCGGAAGGCAGGAATGATACCTATTGTTCGAATCTGTGGAACCTACACTTTCAGAAACTGCAAACCGATTTGAAATAAAAAATTCCTACGATTTTTAATCGACGATTTACTTTTTATTTTTTTTCCACTTTTTTTTTCTTTTGTTTTGTTATGAGTAAAATTGCAGGAGGCGTCGGAATCGAGGAACCGCAGTCATATTTGGAATCAGCAGGTCATTTCCATGGAGAATATCATTGAGATTATCCGATTCTCGACAAAAAATTTTTTCGCCCAAAAAAATGAGAAGGGGTACCCCTTTCCTTTTTTTCGAAAATCTGAAATTTTCCGAAATATTCGGAAGGCAGGAATGATACCTATTGTTCGAATCTGTGGAACCTACACTTTCAGAAACTGCAAACCGATTTGAAATAAAAAATTCCTACGATTTTTAATCGACGATTTACTTTTTATTTTTTTTCCACTTTTTTTTTCTTTCGTTTTGAATGAGTAAAATTGCAGGAGGCGTCGGAATCGAGGAACGGCAGTCATATTTGGAATCAGCAGGTCATTTCCATGGAGAATATCATTGAGATTATCCGATTCTCGACAAAAAATTTTTTCGCACAAAAAAATGAGAAGGGGTACCCCTTTCCTTTTTTTCGAAAATCTGAAATTTTCCGAAATATTCGGAAGGCAGGAATGATACCTATTGTTCGAATCTGTGGAACCTACACTTTCAGAAACTGCAAACCGATTCGAAATAAAAAATTCCTACGATTTTACTTCGACGATTTACTTTTTATTTTTTTTCCACTTTTTTTTTCTTTCGATTTTTATGAGTAAAATCGCAGGAGGCGTCGGAATCGAGGAACGGCAGTCATATTTGGAATCAGCAGGTCATTTCCATGGAGAATATCATTGAGATTATCCGATTCTCGACAAAAAATTTTTTCCCCCAAAAAAATGAGAAGGGGTACCCCTTTCCTTTTTTTCGAAAATCTGAAATTTTCCGAAATATTCGGAAGGCAGGAATGATACCTATTGTTCGAATCTGTGGAACCTACACTTTCAGAAACTGCAAACCGATTTGAAATAAAAAATTCCTACGATTTTTAATCGACGATTTACTTTTTATTTTTTTTCCACTTTTTTTTTCATTCGTTTTTTATGAGTAAAATTGCAGGAGGCGTCGGAATCGAGAAACGGCAGTCATATTTGGAATCAGCAGGTCATTTCCATGGAGAATATCATTGAGATTATCCGATTCTCGACAAAAAATGTTTTCGCCCAAAAAAATGAGAAGGGGTACCCCTTTCCTTTTTTTCGAAAATCTGAAATTTTCCGAAATATTCGGAAGGCAGGAATGATACCTATTGTTCGAATCTGTGGAACCTACACTTTCAGAAACTGCAAACCGATTTGAAATAAAAAATTCCTACGATTTTTAATCGACGATTTACTTTTTATTTTTTTTCCACTTTTTTTTTCTTTCGTTTTTTATGAGTAAAATCGCAGGAGGCGTCGGAATTGAGGAACGGCAGTCATATTTGGAATCAGCAGGTCATTTCCATGGAGAATATCATTGAGATTATCCGATTCTCGACAAAAAATTTTTTCCCCCAAAAAAATGAGAAGGGGTACCCCTTTCCTTTTTTTCGAAAATCTGAAATTTTCCGAAATATTCGGAAGGCAGGAATGATACCCATTGTTCGAATCTGTGGAACCTACACTTTCAGAAACTGCAAACCGATTTGAAATAAAAAATTCCTACGATTTTTAATCGACGATTTAGTTTTTATTTTTTTTCCACTTTTTTTTTCTTTCGTTTTTCATGAGTAAAATCGCAGGAGGCGTCGGAATCGAGGAACGGCAGTCATATTTGGAATCAGCAGGTCATTTCCATGGAGAATATCATTGAGATTATCCGATTCTCGACAAAAAATTTTTTCGCCCAAAAAAATGAGAAGGGGTACCCCTTTCCTTTTTTTCGAAAATCTGAAATTTTCCGAAATATTCGGAAGGCAGGAATGATACCTATTGTTCGAATCTGTGGAACCTACACTTTCAGAAACTGCAAACCGATTTGAAATAAAAAATTCCTACGATTTTTAATCGACGATTTACTTTTTATTTTTTTTCCACTTTTTTTTTCTTTCGTTTTTTATGAGTAAAATCGCAGGAGGCGTCGGAATCGAGGAACGGCAGTCATAGTTGGAATCAGCAGGTCATTTCCATGGAGAATATCATTGAGATTATCCGATTCTCGACAAAAAATTTTTTCCCCCAAAAAAATGAGAAGGGGTACCCCTTTCCTTTTGTTCGAAAATCTGAAATTTTCCGAAATATTCGGAAGGCAGGAATGATACCTATTGTTCGAATCTGTGGAACCTACACTTTCAGAAACTGCAAACCGATTTGAAATAAAAAATTCCTACGATTTTTAATCGACGATTTACTTTTTATTTTTTTTCCACTTTTTTTTTCTTTTGTTTTGTTATGAGTAAAATTGCAGGAGGCGTCGGAATCGAGGAACCGCAGTCATATTTGGAATCAGCAGGTCATTTCCATGGAGAATATCATTGAGATTATCCGATTCTCGACAAAAAATTTTTTCGCCCAAAAAAATGAGAAGGGGTACCCCTTTCCTTTTTTTCGAAAATCTGAAATTTTCCGAAATATTCGGAAGGCAGGAATGATACCTATTGTTCGAATCTGTGGAACCTACACTTTCAGAAACTGCAAACCGATTTGAAATAAAAAATTCCTACGATTTTTAATCGACGATTTACTTTTTATTTTTTTTCCACTTTGTTTTTCTTTCGTTTTTTATGAGTAAAATCGCAGGAGGCGTCGGAATCGAGGAACGGCAGTCATATTTGGATTCAGCAGGTCATTTCCATGACGAATATCATTGAGATTATCCGATTCTCGACAAAAAATTTTTTCGCCCAAAAAAATGAGAAGGGGTACCCCTTTCCTTTTTTTCGAAAATCTGAAATTTTCCGAAATATTCGGAAGGCAGGAATGATACCTATTGTTCGAATCTGTGGAACCTACACTTTCAGAAACTGCAAACCGATTTGAAATAAAAAATTCCTACGATTTTTAATCGACGATTTACTTTTTATTTTTTTTCCACTTTTTTTTTCTTTCGTTTTTTATGAGTAAAATCGCAGGAGGCGTCGGAATCGAGGAACGGCAGTCATAGTTGGAATCAGCAGGTCATTTCCATGGAGAATATCATTGAGATTATCCGATTCTCGACAAAAAATTTTTTCCCCCAAAAAAATGAGAAGGGGTACCCCTTTCCTTTTTTTCGAAAATCTGAAATTTTCCGAAATATTCGGAAGGCAGGAATGATACCCATTGTTCGAATCTGTGGAACCTACACTTTCAGAAACTGCAAACCGATTTGAAATAAAAAATTCCTACGATTTTTAATCGACGATTTAGTTTTTATTTTTTTTCCACTTTTTTTTTCTTTCGTTTTTCATGAGTAAAATCGCAGGAGGCGTCAAAATCGAGGAACGGCAGTCATATTTGGAATCAGCAGGTCATTTCCATGGAGAATATCATTGAGATTATCCGATTCTCGACAAAAAATTTTTTCCCCCAAAAAAATGAGAAGGGGTACCCCTTTCCTTTTTTTCGAAAATCTGAAATTTTCCGAAATATTCGGAAGGCAGGAATGATACCTATTGTTCGAATCTGTGGAACCTACACTTTCAGAAACTGCAAACCGATTTGAAATAAAAAATTCCTACGATTTTTAATCGACGATTTACTTTTTATTTTTTTTCCACTTTTTTTTTTTTTCGTTTTGAATGAGTAAAATTGCAGGAGGCGTCGGAATCGAGGAACGGCAGTCATATTTGGAATCAGCAGGTCATTTCCATGGAGAATATCATTGAGATTATCCGATTCTCGACAAAAAATTTTTTCGCACAAAAAAATGAGAAGGGGTACCCCTTTCCTTTTTTTCGAAAATCTGAAATTTTCCGAAATATTCGGAAGGCAGGAATGATACCTATTGTTCGAATCTGTGGAACCTACACTTTCAGAAACTGCAAACCGATTTGAAATAAAAAATTTCTACGATTTTACTTCGACGATTTACTTTTTATTTTTTTTCCACTTTTTTTTTCTTTCGATTTTTATGAGTAAAATCGCAGGAGGCGTCGGAATCGAGAAACGGCAGTCATATTTGGAATCAGCAGGTCATTTCCATGAAGAATATCATTGAGATTATCCGATTCTCGACAAAAAATTTTTTCGCCCAAAAAAATGAGAAGGGACCCCTTTCCTTTTTTTCGAAAATCTGAAATTTTCCGAAATATTCGGAAGGCAGGAATGATACCTATTGTTCGAATCTGTGGAACCTACACTTTCAGAAACTGCAAACCGATTTGAAATAAAAAATTCCTACGATTTTCAATCGACGATTTAGTTTTTATTTTTTTTCCACTTTTTTTTTCTTTCGTTTTTCATGAGTAAAATCGCAGGAGGCGTCGGAATCGAGGAACGGCAGTCATATTTGGAATCAGCAGGTCATTTCCATGAAGAATATCATTGAGATTATCCGATTCTCGACAAAAAATTTTTTCGCCCAAAAAAATGAGAAGGGGTACCCCTTTCCTTTTTTTCAAAAATCTGAAATTTTCCGAAATATTCGGAAGGCAGGAATGATACCTATTGTTCGAATCTGTGGAACCTACACTTTCAGAAACTGCAAACCGATTTGAAATAAAAAATTCCTACGATTTTTAATCGACGATTTACTTTTTATTTTTTTTCCACTTTTTTTTTCTTTCGTTTTTTATGAGTAAAATCGCAGGAGGCGTCGGAATCGAGGAACGGCAGTCATATTTGGAATCAGCAGGTCATTTCCATGAAGAATATCATTGAGATTATCCGATTCTCGACAAAAAATTTTTTCGCCCAAAAAAATGAGAAGGGGTACCCCTTTCCTTTTTTTCAAAAATCTGAAATTTTCCGAAATATTCGGAAGGCAGGAATGATACCTATTGTTCGAATCTGTGAAACCTACACTTTCAGAAACTGCAAACCGATTTGAAATAAAAAATTCCTACGATTTTTAATCGACGATTTAGTTTTTATTTTTTTTCCACTTTTTTTTTCTTTCGTTTTACATGAGTAAAATCGCAGGAGGCGTCAAAATCGAGGAACGGCAGTCATATTTGGAATCAGCAGGTCATTTCCATGGAGAATATCATTGAGATTATCCGATTCTCGACAAAAAATTTTTTCCCCCAAAAAAATGAGAAGGGGTACCCCTTTCCTTTTGTTCGAAAATCTGAAATTTTCCGAAATATTCGGAAGGCAGGAATGATACCTATTGTTCGAATCTGTGGAACCTACACTTTCAGAAACTGCAAACCGATTTGAAATAAAAAATTCCTACGATTTTTAATCGACGATTTACTTTTTATTTTTTTTCCACTTTTTTTTTCTTTTGTTTTGTTATGAGTAAAATTGCAGGAGGCGTCGGAATCGAGGAACCGCAGTCATATTTGGAATCAGCAGGTCATTTCCATGGAGAATATCATTGAGATTATCCGATTCTCGACAAAAAATTTTTTCGCCCAAAAAAATGAGAAGGGGTACCCCTTTCCTTTTTTTCGAAAATCTGAAATTTTCCGAAATATTCGGAAGGCAGGAATGATACCTATTGTTCGAATCTGTGGAACCTACACTTTCAGAAACTGCAAACCGATTTGAAATAAAAAATTCCTACGATTTTTAATCGACGATTTACTTTTTATTTTTTTTCCACTTTTTTTTTCTCTCGTTTTTTATGAGTAAAATCGCAGGAGGCGTCGGAATCGAGGAACGGCAGTCATATTTGGATTCAGCAGGTCATTTCCATGACGAATATCATTGAGATTATCCGCTTCTCGAAAAAAAATTTTTTCGCCCAAAAAAATGAGAAGGGGTACCCCTTTCCTTTTTTTCAAAAATCTGAAATTTTCCGAAATATTCGGAAGGCAGGAATGATACCTATTGTTCGAATCTGTGGAACCTACACTTTCAGAAACTGCAAACCGATTTGAAATAAAAAATTCCTACGATTTTTAATCGACGATTTACTTTTTATTTTTTTTCCACTTTTTTTTTCTTTCGTTTTGAATGAGTAAAATTGCAGGAGGCGTCGGAATCGAGGAACGGCAGTCATATTTGGAATCAGCAGGTCATTTCCATGGAGAATATCATTGAGATTATCCGATTCTCGACAAAAAATTTTTTCGCACAAAAAAATGAGAAGGGGTACCCCTTTCCTTTTTTTCGAAAATCTGAAATTTTCCGAAATATTCGGAAGGCAGGAATGATACCTATTGTTCGAATCTGTGGAACCTACACTTTCAGAAACTGCAAACCGATTTGAAATAAAAAATTCCTACGATTTTTAATCGACGATTTACTTTTTATTTTTTTTCCACTTTTTTTTTCTTTCGTTTTTTATGAGTAAAATCGCAGGAGGCGTCGGAATCGAGGAACGGCAGTCATAGTTGGAATCAGCAGGTCATTTCCATGGAGAATATCATTGAGATTATCCGATTCTCGACAAAAAATTTTTTCCCCCAAAAAAATGAGAAGGGGTACCCCTTTCCTTTTTTTCGAAAATCTGAAATTTTCCGAAATATTCGGAAGGCAGGAATGATACCCATTGTTCGAATCTGTGGAACCTACACTTTCAGAAACTGCAAACCGATTTGAAATAAAAAATTCCTACGATTTTTAATCGACGATTTAGTTTTTATTTTTTTTCCACTTTTTTTTTCTTTCGTTTTTCATGAGTAAAATCGCAGGAGGCGTCAAAATCGAGGAACGGCAGTCATATTTGGAATCAGCAGGTCATTTCCATGGAGAATATCATTGAGATTATCCGATTCTCGACAAAAAATTTTTTCCCCCAAAAAAATGAGAAGGGGTACCCCTTTCCTTTTTTTCGAAAATCTGAAATTTTCCGAAATATTCGGAAGGCAGGAATGATACCTATTGTTCGAATCTGTGGAACCTACACTTTCAGAAACTGCAAACCGATTTGAAATAAAAAATTCCTACGATTTTTAATCGACGATTTACTTTTTATTTTTTTTCCACTTTTTTTTTTTTTCGTTTTGAATGAGTAAAATTGCAGGAGGCGTCGGAATCGAGGAACGGCAGTCATATTTGGAATCAGCAGGTCATTTCCATGGAGAATATCATTGAGATTATCCGATTCTCGACAAAAAATTTTTTCGCACAAAAAAATGAGAAGGGGTACCCCTTTCCTTTTTTTCGAAAATCTGAAATTTTCCGAAATATTCGGAAGGCAGGAATGATACCTATTGTTCGAATCTGTGGAACCTACACTTTCAGAAACTGCAAACCGATTTGAAATAAAAAATTCCTACGATTTTTAATCGACGATTTACTTTTTATTTTTTTTCCACTTTTTTTTTCTTTCGTTTTTTATGAGTAAAATCGCAGGAGGCGTCGGAATCGAGGAACGGCAGTCATATTTGGAATCAGCAGGTCATTTCCATGAAGAATATCATTGAGATTATCCGATTCTCGACAAAAAATTTTTTCGCCCAAAAAAATGAGAAGGGGTACCCCTTTCCTTTTTTTCGAAAATCTGAAATTTTCCGAAATATTCGGAAGGCAGGAATGATACCTATTGTTCGAATCTGTGGAACCTACACTTTCAGAAACTGCAAACCGATTTGAAATAAAAAATTCCTACGATTTTACTTCGACGATTTACTTTTTATTTTTTTTCCACTTTTTTTTTCTTTCGATTTTTATGAGTAAAATCGCAGGAGGCGTCGGAATCGAGGAACGGCAGTCATATTTGGAATCAGCAGGTCATTTTCATGAAGAATATCATTGAGATTATCCGATTCTCGACAAAAAATTTTTTCGCCCAAAAAAATGAGAAGGGGTACCCCTTTCCTTTTTTTCGAAAATCTGAAATTTTCCGAAATATTCGGAAGGCAGGAATGATACCTATTGTTCGAATCTGTGGAACCTACACTTTCAGAAACTGCAAACCGATTTGAAATAAAAAATTCCTACGATTTTTAATCGACGATTTACTTTTTATTTTTTTTCCACTTTTTTTTTCTTCCGTTTTTTATGAGTAAAATCGCAGGAGGCGTCGGAATCGAGGAACGGCAGTCATATTTGGAATCAGCAGGTCATTTCCATGGAGAATATCATTGAGATTATCCGATTCTCGACAAAAAATTTTTTCGCACAAAAAAATGAGAAGGGGTACCCCTTTCCTTTTTTTCGAAAATCTGAAATTTTCCGAAATATTCGGAAGGCAGGAATGATACCTATTGTTCGAATCTGTGGAACCTACACTTTCAGAAACTGCAAACCGATTTGAAATAAAAAATTCCTACGATTTTTAATCGACGATTTACTTTTTATTTTTTTTCCACTTTTTTTTTCTTTCGTTTTTTATGAGTAAAATCGCAGGAGGCGTCGGAATCGAGGAACGGCAGTCATAGTTGGAATCAGCAGGTCATTTCCATGGAGAATATCATTGAGATTATCCGATTCTCGACAAAAAATTTTTTCCCCCAAAAAAATGAGAAGGGGTACCCCTTTCCTTTTTTTCGAAAATCTGAAATTTTCCGAAATATTCGGAAGGCAGGAATGATACCCATTGTTCGAATCTGTGGAACCTACACTTTCAGAAACTGCAAACCGATTTGAAATAAAAAATTCCTACGATTTTTAATCGACGATTTAGTTTTTATTTTTTTTCCACTTTTTTTTTCTTTCGTTTTTCATGAGTAAAATCGCAGGAGGCGTCAAAATCGAGGAACGGCAGTCATATTTGGAATCAGCAGGTCATTTCCATGGAGAATATCATTGAGATTATCCGATTCTCGACAAAAAATTTTTTCCCCCAAAAAAATGAGAAGGGGTACCCCTTTCCTTTTTTTCGAAAATCTGAAATTTTCCGAAATATTCGGAAGGCAGGAATGATACCTATTGTTCGAATCTGTGGAACCTACACTTTCAGAAACTGCAAACCGATTTGAAATAAAAAATTCCTACGATTTTTAATCGACGATTTACTTTTTATTTTTTTTCCACTTTTTTTTTTTTTCGTTTTGAATGAGTAAAATTGCAGGAGGCGTCGGAATCGAGGAACGGCAGTCATATTTGGAATCAGCAGGTCATTTCCATGGAGAATATCATTGAGATTATCCGATTCTCGACAAAAAATTTTTTCGCACAAAAAAATGAGAAGGGGTACCCCTTTCCTTTTTTTCGAAAATCTGAAATTTTCCGAAATATTCGGAAGGCAGGAATGATACCTATTGTTCGAATCTGTGGAACCTACACTTTCAGAAACTGCAAACCGATTTGAAATAAAAAATTCCTACGATTTTTAATCGACGATTTACTTTTTATTTTTTTTCCACTTTTTTTTTCTTTCGTTTTTTATGAGTAAAATCGCAGGAGGCGTCGGAATCGAGGAACGGCAGTCATATTTGGAATCAGCAGGTCATTTCCATGAAGAATATCATTGAGATTATCCGATTCTCGACAAAAAATTTTTTCGCCCAAAAAAATGAGAAGGGGTACCCCTTTCCTTTTTTTCGAAAATCTGAAATTTTCCGAAATATTCGGAAGGCAGGAATGATACCTATTGTTCGAATCTGTGGAACCTACACTTTCAGAAACTGCAAACCGATTTGAAATAAAAAATTCCTACGATTTTACTTCGACGATTTACTTTTTATTTTTTTTCCACTTTTTTTTTCTTTCGATTTTTATGAGTAAAATCGCAGGAGGCGTCGGAATCGAGGAACGGCAGTCATATTTGGAATCAGCAGGTCATTTTCATGAAGAATATCATTGAGATTATCCGATTCTCGACAAAAAATTTTTTCGCCCAAAAAAATGAGAAGGGGTACCCCTTTCCTTTTTTTCGAAAATCTGAAATTTTCCGAAATATTCGGAAGGCAGGAATGATACCTATTGTTCGAATCTGTGGAACCTACACTTTCAGAAACTGCAAACCGATTTGAAATAAAAAATTCCTACGATTTTTAATCGACGATTTACTTTTTATTTTTTTTCCACTTTTTTTTTCTTCCGTTTTTTATGAGTAAAATCGCAGGAGGCGTCGGAATCGAGGAACGGCAGTCATATTTGGAATCAGCAGGTCATTTTCATGAAGAATATCATTGAGATTATCCGATTCTCGACAAAAAATTTTTTCGCCCAAAAAAATGAGAAGGGGTACCCCTTTCCTTTTTTTCAAAAATCTGAAATTTTCCGAAATATTCGGAAGGCAGGAATGATACCTATTGTTCGAATCTGTGGAACCTACACTTTCAGAAACTGCAAACCGATTTGAAATAAAAAATTCCTACGATTTTTAATCGACGATTTACTTTTTATTTTTTTTCCACTTTTTTTTTCTTTCGTTTTGAATGAGTAAAATTGCAGGAGGCGTCGGAATCGAGGAACGGCAGTCATATTTGGAATCAGCAGGTCATTTCCATGGAGAATATCATTGAGATTATCCGATTCTCGACAAAAAATTTTTTCCCCCAAAAAAATGAGGAGGGGTACCCCTTTCCTTTTTTTCGAAAATCTGAAATTTTCCGAAATATTCGGAAGGCAGGAATGATACCTATTGTTCGAATCTGTGGAACCTACACTTTCAGAAACTGCAAACCGATTTGAAATAAAAAATTCCTACGATTTTTAATCGACGATTTACTTTTTATTTTTTTTCCACTTTTTTTTTCTTTCGTTTTTTATGAGTAAAATTGCAGGAGGCGTCGGAATCGAGGAACCGCAGTCATATTTGGAATCAGCAGGTCATTTCCATGGAGAATATCATTGAGATTATCCGATTCTCGACAAAAAATTTTTTCCCCCAAAAAAATGAGAAGGGGTACCCCTTTCCTTTTTTTCGAAAATCTGAAATTTTCCGAAATATTCGGAAGGCAGGAATGATACCTATTGTTCGAATCTGTGGAACCTACACTTTCAGAAACTGCAAACCGATTTGAAATAAAAAATTCCTACGATTTTTAATCGACGATTTACTTTTTATTTTTTTTCCACTTTTTTTTTCTTTCGTTTTTTATGAGTAAAATCGCAGGAGGCGTCGGAATCGAGGAACGGCAGTCATATTTGGAATCAGCAGGTCATTTCCATGGAGAATATCATTGAGATTATCCGATTCTCGACAAAAAATTTTTTCGCCCAAAAAAATGAGAAGGGGTACCCCTTTCCTTTTTTTCGAAAATCTGAAATTTTCCGAAATATTCGGAAGGCAGGAATGATACCTATTGTTCGAATCTGTGGAACCTACACTTTCAGAAACTGCAAACCGATTTGAAATAAAAAATTCCTACGATTTTTAATCGACGATTTACTTTTTATTTTTTTTCCACTTTTTTTTTCTTTCGTTTTTTATGAGTAAAATCGCAGGAGGCGTCGGAATCGAGGAACGGCAGTCATATTTGGAATCAGCAGGTCATTTCCATGATGAATATCATTGAGATTATCCGATTCTCGACAAAAAATTTTTTCGCCCAAAAAAATGAGAAGGGGTACCCCTTTCCTTTTTTTCAAAAATCTGAAATTTTCCGAAATATTCGGAAGGCAGGAATGATACCTATTGTTCGAATCTGTGGAACCTACACTTTCAGAAACTGCAAACCGATTTGAAATGAAAAATTCCTACGATTTTTAATCGACGATTTACTTTTTATTTTTTTTCCACTTTTTTTTTCTTTCGTTTTTTATGAGTAAAATTGCAGAAGGCGTCGGAATCGAGGAACCGCAGTCATATTTGGAATCAGCAGGTCATTTCCATGGAGAATATCATTAAGATTATCCGATTCTCGACAAAAAATTTTTTCGCCCAAAAAAATGAGAAGGGGTACCCCTTTCCTTTTTTTCGAAAATCTGAAATTTTCCGAAATATTCGGAAGGCAGGAATGATACCTATTGTTCGAATCTGTGGAACCTACACTTTCAGAAACTGCAAACCGATTTGAAATAAAAAATTCCTACGATTTTTAATCGACGATTTACTTTTTATTTTTTTTCCACTTTTTTTTTCTTTCGTTTTTTATGAGTAAAATTGCAGGAGGCGTCGGAATCGAGGAACGGCAGTCATATTTGGAATCAGCAGGTCATTTCCATGAAGAATATCATTGAGATTATCCGATTCTCGACAAAAAATTTTTTCGCCCAAAAAAATGAGAAGGGGTACCCCTTTCCTTTTTTTCGAAAATCTGAAATTTTCCGAAATATTCGGAAGGCAGGAATGATACCTATTGTTCGAATCTGTGGAACCTACACTTTCAGAAACTGCAAACCGATTTGAAATAAAAAATTCCTACGATTTTTAATCGACGATTTACTTTTTATTTTTTTTCCACTTTTTTTTTCTTTCGTTTTTTATGAGTAAAATCGCAGGAGGCGTCGGAATCGAGGAACGGCAGTCATATTTGGAATCAGCAGGTCATTTCCATGAAGAATATCATTGAGATTATCCGATTCTCGACAAAAAATTTTTTCGCCCAAAAAAATGAGAAGGGGTACCCCTTTCCTTTTTTTCAAAAATCTGAAATTTTCCGAAATATTCGGAAGGCAGGAATGATACCTATTGTTCGAATCTGTGGAACCTACACTTTCAGAAACTGCAAACCGATTTGGAATAAAAAATTCCTACGATTTTTAATCGACGATTTACTTTTTATTTTTTTTCCACTTTTTTTTTCTTTCGTTTTTTATGAGTAAAATTGCAGGAGGCGTCGGAATCGAGGAACAGCAGTCATATTTGGAATCAGCAGGTCATTTCCATGAAGAATATCATCGAGATTATCCGATTCTCGACAAAAAATTTTTTCGCCCGAAAAAATGAGAAGGGGTACCCCTTTCCTTTTTTTCGAAAATCTGAAATTTTCCGAAATATTCGGAAGGCAGGAATGATACCTATTGTTCGAATCTGTGGAACCTACACTTTCAGAAACTGCAAACCGATTTGAAATAAAAAATTCCTACGATTTTTAATCGACGATTTACTTTTTATTTTTTTCCCACTTTTTTTTTCTCTCGTTTTTTATGAGTAAAATCGCAGGAGGCGTCGGAATCGAGGAACGGCAGTCATATTTGGAATCAGCAGGTCATTTCCATGGAGAATATCATTGAGATTATCCGATTCTCGACAAAAAATTTTTTCCCCCAAAAAAATGAGAAGGGGTACCCCTTTCCTTTTTTTCGAAAATCTGAAATTTTCCGAAATATTCGGAAGGCAGGAATGATACCTATTGTTCGAATCTGTGGAACCTACACTTTCAGAAACTGCAAACCGATTTGAAATAAAAAATTCCTACGATTTTTAATCGACGATTTACTTTTTTTTTTTTCCACTTTTTTTTTCTTTCGTTTTTTATGAGTAAAATCGCAGGAGTTGTCGGAATCGAGGAACGGCAGTCATATTTGGAATCAGCAGGTCATTTCCATGAAGAATATCATTGAGATTATCCGATTCTCGACAAAAAATTTTTTCGCCCAAAAAAATGAGAAGGGGTACCCCTTTCCTTTTTTTCAAAAATCTGAAATTTTCCGAAATATTCGGAAGGCAGGAATGATACCTATTGTTCGAATCTGTGGAACCTACACTTTCAGAAACTGCAAACCGATTTGAAATGAAAAATTCCTACGATTTTTAATCGACGATTTACTTTTTATTTTTTTTCCACTTTTTTTTTCTTTCGTTTTTTATGAGTAAAATTGCAGAAGGCGTCGGAATCGAGGAACCGCAGTCATATTTGGAATCAGCAGGTCATTTCCATGGAGAATATCATTAAGATTATCCGATTCTCGACAAAAAATTTTTTCGCCCAAAAAAATGAGAAGGGGTACCCCTTTCCTTTTTTTCGAAAATCTGAAATTTTCCGAAATATTCGGAAGGCAGGAATGATACCTATTGTTCGAATCTGTGGAACCTACACTTTCAGAAACTGCAAACCGATTTGAAATAAAAAATTCCTACGATTTTTAATCGACGATTTACTTTTTATTTTTTTTCCACTTTTTTTTTCTTTCGTTTTTTATGAGTAAAATTGCAGGAGGCGTCGGAATCGAGGAACGGCAGTCATATTTGGAATCAGCAGGTCATTTCCATGAAGAATATCATTGAGATTATCCGATTCTCGACAAAAAATTTTTTCGCCCAAAAAAATGAGAAGGGGTACCCCTTTCCTTTTTTTCGAAAATCTGAAATTTTCCGAAATATTCGGAAGGCAGGAATGATACCTATTGTTCGAATCTGTGGAACCTACACTTTCAGAAACTGCAAACCGATTCGAAATAAAAAATTCCTACGATTTTTAATCGACGATTTACTTTTTATTTTTTTTCCACTTTTTTTTTCTTTCGTTTTTTATGAGTAAAATTGCAGGAGGCGTCGGAATCGAGGAACGGCAGTCATATTTGGAATCAGCAGGTCATTTCCATGGAGAATATCATTGAGATTATCCGATTCTCGACAAAAAATTTTTTCGCCCAAAAAAATGAGAAGGGGTACCCCTTTCCTTTTTTTCGAAAATCTGAAATTTTCCGAAATATTCGGAAGGCAGGAATGATACCTATTGTTCGAATCTGTGGAACCTACACTTTCAGAAACTGCAAACCGATTTGAAATAAAAAATTCCTACGATTTTTAATCGACGATTTACTTTTTATTTTTTTTCCACTTTTTTTTTCTTTCGTTTTTTATGAGTAAAATCGCAGGAGGCGTCGGAATCGAGGAACGGCAGTCATATTTGGAATCAGCAGGTCATTTCCATGAAGAATATCATTGAGATTATCCGATTCTCGACAAAAAATTTTTTCGCCCAAAAAAATGAGAAGGGGTACCCCTTTCCTTTTTTTCAAAAATCTGAAATTTTCCGAAATATTCGGAAGGCAGGAATGATACCTATTGTTCGAATCTGTGGAACCTACACTTTCAGAAACTGCAAACCGATTTGGAATAAAAAATTCCTACGATTTTTAATCGACGATTTACTTTTTATTTTTTTTCCACTTTTTTTTTCTTTCGTTTTTTATGAGTAAAATTGCAGGAGGCGTCGGAATCGAGGAACAGCAGTCATATTTGGAATCAGCAGGTCATTTCCATGAAGAATATCATCGAGATTATCCGATTCTCGACAAAAAATTTTTTCGCCCAAAAAAATGAGAAGGGGTACCCCTTTCCTTTTTTTCGAAAATCTGAAATTTTCCGAAATATTCGGAAGGCAGGAATGATACCTATTGTTCGAATCTGTGGAACCTACACTTTCAGAAACTGCAAACCGATTTGAAATAAAAAATTCCTACGATTTTTAATCGACGATTTACTTTTTATTTTTTTCCCACTTTTTTTTTCTTTCGTTTTTTATGAGTAAAATCGCAGGAGGCGTCGGAATCGAGGAACGGCAGTCATATTTGGAATCAGCAGGTCATTTCCATGGAGAATATCATTGAGATTATCCGATTCTCGACAAAAAATTTTTTCCCCCAAAAAAATGAGAAGGGGTACCCCTTTCCTTTTTTTCGGAAATCTGAAATTTTCCGAAATATTCGGAAGGCAGGAATGATACCTATTGTTCGAATCTGTGGAACCTACACTTTCAGAAACTGCAAACCGATTTGAAATAAAAAATTCCTACGATTTTTAATCGACGATTTACTTTTTATTTTTTTTCCACTTTTTTTTTCTTCCGTTTTTTATGAGTAAAACTGCAGGAGGCGTCGGAATCGAGGAACGGCAGTCATATTTGGAATCAGCAGGTCATTTCCATGGAGAATATCATTGAGATTATCCGATTCTCGACAAAAAATTTTTTCGCACAAAAAAATGAGAAGGGGTACCCCTTTCCTTTTTTTCGAAAATCTGAAATTTTCCGAAATATTCGGAAGGCAGGAATGATACCTATTGTTCGAATCTGTGGAACCTACACTTTCAGAAACTGCAAACCGATTTGAAATAAAAAATTCCTACGATTTTTAATCGACGATTTACTTTTTATTTTTTTTCCACTTTTTTTTTCTTTCGTTTTTTATGGGTAAAATCGCAGGAGGCGTCGGAATCGAGGAACGGCAGTCATATTTGGAATCAGCAGGTCATTTCCATGGAGAATATCATTGAGATTATCCGATTCTCGACAAAAAATTTTTTCCCTCAAAAAAATGAGAAGGGGTACCCCTTTCCTTTTTTTCGAAAATCTGAAATTTTCCGAAATATTCGGAAGGCAGGAATGATACCTATTGTTCGAATCTGTGGAACCTACACTTTCAGAAACTGCAAACCGATTTGAAATAAAAAATTCCTACGATTTTTAATCGACGATTTACTTTTTATTTTTTTTCCACTGTTTTTTTCTTTCGTTTTTTATGAGTAAAATCGCAGGAGGCGTCGGAATCGAGGAACGGCAGTCATATTTGGAATCAGCAGGTCATTTCCATGAAGAATATCATTGAGATTATCCGATTCTCGACAAAAAATTTTTTCGCCCAAAAAAATGGGAAGGGGTACCCCTTTCCTTTTTTTCGAAAATCTGAAATTTTCCGAAATATTCGGAAGGCAGGAATGATACCTATTGTTCGAATCTGTGGAACCTACACTTTCAGAAACTGCAAACCGATTTGAAATAAAAAATTCCTACGATTTTACTTCGACGATTTACTTTTTATTTTTTTTCCACTTTTTTTTTCTTTCGATTTTTATGAGTAAAATCGCAGGAGGCGTCGGAATCGAGGAACGGCAGTCATATTTGGAATCAGCAGGTCATTTTCATGAAGAATATCATTGAGATTATCCGATTCTCGACAAAAAATTTTTTCGCCCAAAAAAATGAGAAGGGGTACCCCTTTCCTTTTTTTCGAAAATCTGAAATTTTCCGAAATATTCGGAAGGCAGGAATGATACCTATTGTTCGAATCTGTGGAACCTACACTTTCAGAAACTGCAAACCGATTTGAAATAAAAAATTCCTACGATTTTTAATCGACGATTTACTTTTTATTTTTTTTCCACTTTTTTTTTCTTTCGTTTTGAATGAGTAAAATTGCAGGAGGCGTCGGAATCGAGGAACGGCAGTCATATTTGGAATCAGCAGGTCATTTCCATGGAGAATATCATTGAGATTATCCGATTCTCGACAAAAAATTTTTTCGCACAAAAAAATGAGAAGGGGTACCCCTTTCTTTTTTTTCGAAAATCTGAAATTTTCCGAAATATTCGGAAGGCAGGAATGATACCTATTGTTCGAATCTGTGGAACCTACACTTTCAGAAACTGCAAACCGATTTGAAATAAAAAATTCCTACGACTTTACTTCGACGATTTACTTTTTATTTTTTTTCCACTTTTTTTTTCTTTCGATTTTTATGAGTAAAATCGCAGGAGGCGTCGGAATCGAGGAACGGCAGTCATATTTGGAATCAGCAGGTCATTTCCATGAAGAATATCATTGAGATTATCCGATTCTCGACAAAAAATTTTCTCGCCCAAAAAAATGAGAAGGGGTACCCCTTTCCTTTTTTTCAAAAATCTGAAATTTTCCGAAATATTCGGAAGGCAGGAATGATACCTATTGTTCGAATCTGTGGAACCTACACTTTCAGAAACTGCAAACCGATTTGAAATGAAAAATTCCTACGATTTTTAATCGACGATTTACTTTTTATTTTTTTTCCACTTTTTTTTTCTTTCGTTTTTTATGAGTAAAATTGCAGGAGGCGTCGGAATCGAGGAACAGCAGTCATATTTGGAATCAGCAGGTCATTTCCATGAAGAATATCATCGAGATTATCCGATTCTCGACAAAAAATTTTTTCGCCCAAAAAAATGAGAAGGGGTACCCCTTTCCTTTTTTTCGAAAATCTGAAATTTTCCGAAATATTCGAAAGGCAGGAATGATACCTATTGTTCGAATCTGTGGAACCTACACTTTCAGAAACTGCAAACCGATTTTAAATAAAAAATTCCTACGATTTTTAATCGACGATTTACTTTTTATTTTTTTCCCACTTTTTTTTTCTTTCGTTTTTTATGAGTAAAATCGCAGGAGGCGTCGGAATCGAGGAACGGCAGTCATATTTGGAATCAGCAGGTCATTTCCATGGAGAATATCATTGAGATTATCCGATTCTCGACAAAAAATTTTTTCCCCCAAAAAAATGAGAAGGGGTACCCCTTTCCTTTTTTTCGAAAATCTGAAATTTTCCGAAATATTCGGAAGGCAGGAATGATACCTATTGTTCGAATCTGTGGAACCTACACTTTCAGAAACTGCAAACCGATTTGAAATAAAAAATTCCTACGATTTTTAATCGACGATTTACTTTTTATTTTTTTTCCACTTTTTTTTTCTTTCGTTTTTTATGGGTAAAATCGCAGGAGGCGTCGGAATCGAGGAACGGCAGTCATATTTGGAATCAGCAGGTCATTTCCATGGAGAATATCATTGAGATTATCCGATTCTCGACAAAAAATTTTTTCCCCCAAAAAAATGAGAAGGGGTACCCCTTTCCTTTTTTTCGAAAATCTGAAATTTTCCGAAATATTCGGAAGGCAGGAATGATACCTATTGTTCGAATCTGTGGAACCTACACTTTCAGAAACTGCAAACCGATTTGAAATAAAAAATTCCTACGATTTTTAATCGACGATTTACTTTTTATTTTTTTTCCACTTTTTTTTTCTTTCGTTTTTTATGAGTAAAATCGCAGGAGGCGTCGGAATCGAGGAACGGCAGTCATATTTGGAATCAGCAGGTCATTTCCATGAAGAATATCATTGAGATTATCCGATTCTCGACAAAAAATTTTTTCGCCCAAAAAAATGAGAAGGGGTACCCCTTTCCTTTTTTTCGAAAATCTGAAATTTTCCGAAATATTCGGAAGGCAGGAATGATACCTATTGTTCGAATCTGTGGAACCTACACTTTCAGAAACTGCAAACCGATTTGAAATAAAAAATTCCTACGATTTTACTTCGACGATTTACTTTTTATTTTTTTTCCACTTTTTTTTTCTTTCGATTTTTATGAGTAAAATCGCAGGAGGCGTCGGAATCGAGGAACGGCAGTCATATTTGGAATCAGCAGGTCATTTTCATGAAGAATATCATTGAGATTATCCGATTCTCGACAAAAAATTTTTTCGCCCAAAAAAATGAGAAGGGGTACCCCTTTCCTTTTTTTCGAAAATCTGAAATTTTCCGAAATATTCGGAAGGCAGGAATGATACCTATTGTTCGAATCTGTGGAACCTACACTTTCAGAAACTGCAAACCGATTTGAAATAAAAAATTCCTACGATTTTTAATCGACGATTTACTTTTTATTTTTTTTCCACTTTTTTTTTCTTTCGTTTTGAATGAGTAAAATTGCAGGAGGCGTCGGAATCGAGGAACGGCAGTCATATTTGGAATCAGCAGGTCATTTCCATGGAGAATATCATTGAGATTTTCCGATTCTCGACAAAAAATTTTTTCGCACAAAAAAATGAGAAGGGGTACCCCTTTCTTTTTTTTCGAAAATCTGAAATTTTCCGAAATATTCGGAAGGCAGGAATGATACCTATTGTTCGAATCTGTGGAACCTACACTTTCAGAAACTGCAAACCGATTTGAAATAAAAAATTCCTACGATTTTACTCCGACGATTTACTTTTTATTTTTTTTCCACTTTTTTTTTCTTTCGATTTTTATGAGTAAAATCGCAGGAGGCGTCGGAATCGAGGAACGGCAGTCATATTTGGAATCAGCAGGTCATTTCCATGAAGAATATCATTGAGATTATCCGATTCTCGACAAAAAATTTTCTCGCCCAAAAAAATGAGAAGGGGTACCCCTTTCCTTTTTTTCAAAAATCTGAAATTTTCCGAAATATTCGGAAGGCAGGAATGATACCTATTGTTCGAATCTGTGGAACCTACACTTTCAGAAACTGCAAACCGATTTGAAATGAAAAATTCCTACGATTTTTAATCGACGATTTACTTTTTATTTTTTTTCCACTTTTTTTTTCTTTCGTTTTTTATGAGTAAAATTGCAGGAGGCGTCGGAATCGAGGAACAGCAGTCATATTTGGAATCAGCAGGTCATTTCCATGAAGAATATCATCGAGATTATCCGATTCTCGACAAAAAATTTTTTCGCCCAAAAAAATGAGAAGGGGTACCCCTTTCCTTTTTTTCGAAAATCTGAAATTTTCCGAAATATTCGAAAGGCAGGAATGATACCTATTGTTCGAATCTGTGGAACCTACACTTTCAGAAACTGCAAACCGATTTTGAATAAAAAATTCCTACGATTTTTAATCGACGATTTACTTTTTATTTTTTTCCCACTTTTTTTTTCTTTCGTTTTTTATGAGTAAAATCGCAGGAGGCGTCGGAATCGAGGAACGGCAGTCATATTTGGAATCAGCAGGTCATTTCCATGGAGAATATCATTGAGATTATCCGATTCTCGACAAAAAATTTTTTCCCCCAAAAAAATGAGAAGGGGTACCCCTTTCCTTTTTTTCGAAAATCTGAAATTTTCCGAAATATTCGGAAGGCAGGAATGATACCTATTGTTCGAATCTGTGGAACCTACACTTTCAGAAACTGCAAACCGATTTGAAATAAAAAATTCCTACGATTTTTAATCGACGATTTACTTTTTATTTTTTTTCCACTTTTTTTTTCTTTCGTTTTTTATGGGTAAAATCGCAGGAGGCGTCGGAATCGAGGAACGGCAGTCATATTTGGAATCAGCAGGTCATTTCCATGGAGAATATCATCGAGATTATCCGATTCTCGACAAAAAATTTTTTCCCCCAAAAAAATGAGAAGGGGTACCCCTTTCCTTTTTTTCGAAAATCTGAAATTTTCCGAAATATTCGGAAGGCAGGAATGATACCTATTGTTCGAATCTGTGGAACCTACACTTTCAGAAACTGCAAACCGATTTGAAATAAAAAATTCCTACGATTTTTAATCGACGATTTACTTTTTATTTTTTTTCCACTTTTTTTTTCTTTCGTTTTTTATGAGTAAAATCGCAGGAGGCGTCGGAATCGAGGAACGGCAGTCATATTTGGAATCAGCAGGTCATTTCCATGAAGAATATCATTGAGATTATCCGATTCTCGACAAAAAATTTTTTCGCCCAAAAAAATGAGAAGGGGTACCCCTTTCCTTTTTTTCGAAAATCTGAAATTTTCCGAAATATTCGGAAGGCAGGAATGATACCTATTGTTCGAATCTGTGGAACCTACACTTTCAGAAACTGCAAACCGATTTGAAATAAAAAATTCCTACGATTTTACTTCGACGATTTACTTTTTATTTTTTTTCCACTTTTTTTTTCTTTCGATTTTTATGAGTAAAATCGCAGGAGGCGTCGGAATCGAGGAACGGCAGTCATATTTGGAATCAGCAGGTCATTTTCATGAAGAATATCATTGAGATTATCCGATTCTCGACAAAAAATTTTTTCGCCCAAAAAAATGAGAAGGGGTACCCCTTTCCTTTTTTTCGAAAATCTGAAATTTTCCGAAATATTCGGAAGGCAGGAATGATACCTATTGTTCGAATCTGTGGAACCTACACTTTCAGAAACTGCAAACCGATTTGAAATAAAAAATTCCTACGATTTTTAATCGACGATTTACTTTTTATTTTTTTTCCACTTTTTTTTTCTTTCGTTTTGAATGAGTAAAATTGCAGGAGGCGTCGGAATCGAGGAACGGCAGTCATATTTGGAATCAGCAGGTCATTTCCATGGAGAATATCATTGAGATTTTCCGATTCTCGACAAAAAATTTTTTCGCACAAAAAAATGAGAAGGGGTACCCCTTTCTTTTTTTTCGAAAATCTGAAATTTTCCGAAATATTCGGAAGGCAGGAATGATACCTATTGTTCGAATCTGTGGAACCTACACTTTCAGAAACTGCAAACCGATTTGAAATAAAAAATTCCTACGATTTTACTCCGACGATTTACTTTTTATTTTTTTTCCACTTTTTTTTTCTTTCGATTTTTATGAGTAAAATCGCAGGAGGCGTCGGAATCGAGGAACGGCAGTCATATTTGGAATCAGCAGGTCATTTCCATGAAGAATATCATTGAGATTATCCGATTCTCGACAAAAAATTTTCTCGCCCAAAAAAATGAGAAGGGGTACCCCTTTCCTTTTTTTCAAAAATCTGAAATTTTCCGAAATATTCGGAAGGCAGGAATGATACCTATTGTTCGAATCTGTGGAACCTACACTTTCAGAAACTGCAAACCGATTTGAAATGAAAAATTCCTACGATTTTTAATCGACGATTTACTTTTTATTTTTTTTCCACTTTTTTTTTCTTTCGTTTTTTATGAGTAAAATTGCAGGAGGCGTCGGAATCGAGGAACAGCAGTCATATTTGGAATCAGCAGGTCATTTCCATGAAGAATATCATCGAGATTATCCGATTCTCGACAAAAAATTTTTTCGCCCAAAAAAATGAGAAGGGGTACCCCTTTCCTTTTTTTCGAAAATCTGAAATTTTCCGAAATATTCGAAAGGCAGGAATGATACCTATTGTTCGAATCTGTGGAACCTACACTTTCAGAAACTGCAAACCGATTTTGAATAAAAAATTCCTACGATTTTTAATCGACGATTTACTTTTTATTTTTTTCCCACTTTTTTTTTCTTTCGTTTTTTATGAGTAAAATCGCAGGAGGCGTCGGAATCGAGGAACGGCAGTCATATTTGGAATCAGCAGGTCATTTCCATGGAGAATATCATTGAGATTATCCGATTCTCGACAAAAAATTTTTTCCTCCAAAAAAATGAGAAGGGGTACCCCTTTCCTTTTTTTCGAAAATCTGAAATTTTCCGAAATATTCGGAAGGCAGGAATGATACCTATTGTTCGAATCTGTGGAACCTACACTTTCAGAAACTGCAAACCGATTTGAAATAAAAAATTCCTACGATTTTTAATCGACGATTTACTTTTTATTTTTTTTCCACTTTTTTTTTCTTCCGTTTTTTATGAGTAAAATTGCAGGAGGCGTCGGAATCGAGGAACGGCAGTCATATTTGGAATCAGCAGGTCATTTCCATGGAGAATATCATTGAGATTATCCGATTCTCGACAAAAAATTTTTTGCCCAAAAAAATGAGAAGGGGTACCCCTTTCCTTTTTTTCGAAAATCTGAAATTTTCCGAAATATTCGGAAGGCAGGAATGATACCTATTGTTCGAATCTGTGGGACCTACACTTTCAGAAACTGCAAACCGATTTGAAATAAAAAATTTCTACGATTTTCAATCGACGATTTACTTTTTATTTTTTTTCCACTTTTTTTTTCTTTCGTTTTTTATGAGTAAAATCGCAGGAGGCGTCGGAATCGAGGAACGGCAGTCATATTTGGAATCAGCAGGTCATTTCCATGGAGAATATCATTGAGATTATCCGATTCTCGACAAAAAATTTTTTCCCCCAAAAAAATGAGAAGGGGTACCCCTTTCCTTTTTTTCGAAAATCTGAAATTTTCCGAAATATTCGGAAAGCAGGAATGATACCTATTGTTCGAATCTGTGGAACCTACACTTTCAGAAACTGCAAACCGATTTGAAATAAAAAATTCCTACGATTTTTAATCGACGATTTACTTTTTATTTTTTTTCCACTTTTTTTTTCTTTCGTTTTTTATGAGTAAAATCGAAGGAGGCGTCGGAATCGAGGAACGGCAGTCATATTTGGAATCAGCAGGTCATTTCCATTAAGAATATCATTGAGATTATCCGATTCTCGACAAAAAATTTTTTCGCCCAAAAAAATGAGAAGGGGTACCCCTTTCCTTTTTTTCAAAAATCTGAAATTTTCCGAAATATTCGGAAGGCAGGAATGATACCTATTGTTCGAATCTGTGAAACCTACACTTTCAGAAACTGCAAACCGATTTGAAATAAAAAATTCCTACGATTTTTAATCGACGATTTACTTTTTATTTTTTTTCCACTTTTTTTTTCTTTCGTTTTTCATGAGTAAAATTGCAGGAGGCGTCGGAATCGAGGAACCGCAGTCATATTTGGAATCAGCAGGTCATTTCCATGGAGAATATCATTGAGATTATCCGATTCTCGACAAAAAATTTTTTCCCCCAAAAAAATGAGAAGGGGTACCCCTTTCCTTTTTTTCGAAAATCTGAAATTTTCCGAAATATTCGGAAGGCAGGAATGATACCTATTGTTCGAATCTGTGGAACCTACACTTTCAGAAACTGCAAACCGATTTGAAATAAAAAATTTCTACGATTTTCAATCGACGATTTACTTTTTATTTTTTTTCCACTTTTTTTTTCTTTCGTTTTTTATGAGTAAAATCGCAGGAGGCGTCGGAATCGAGGAACGGCAGTCATATTTGGAATCAGCAGGTCATTTCCATGGAAAATATCATTGAGATTATCCGATTCTCGACAAAAAATTTTTTCCCCCAAAAAAATGAGAACGGGTACCCCTTTCCTTTTTTTCGAAAATCTGAAATTTTCTGAAATATTCGGAAAGCAGGAATGATACCTATTGTTCGAATCTGTGGAACCTACACTTTCAGAAACTGCAAACCGATTTGAAATAAAAAATTCCTACGATTTTTAATCGACGATTTACTTTTTATTCTTTTTCCACTTTTTTTTTCTTTCGTTTTTTATGAGTAAAATCGCAGGAGGCGTCGGAATCGAGGAACGGCAGTCATATTTGGAATCAGCAGGTCATTTCCATGAAGAATATCATTGAGATTATCCGATTCTCGACAAAAAATTTTTTCGCCCAAAAAAATGAGAAGGGGTACCCCTTTCCTTTTTTTCAAAAATCTGAAATTTTCCGAAATATTCGGAAGGCAGGAATGATACCTATTGTTCGAATCTGTGAAACCTACACTTTCAGAAACTGCAAACCGATTTGAAATAAAAAATTCCTACGATTTTTAATCGACGATTTACTTTTTATTTTTTTTCCACTTTTTTTTTCTTTCGTTTTTTATGAGTAAAATTGCAGGAGGCGTCGGAATCGAGGAACCGCAGTCATATTTGGAATCAGCAGGTCATTTCCATGGAGAATATCATTGAGATTATCCGATTCTCGACAAAAAATTTTTTCCCCCAAAAAAATGAGAAGGGGTACCCCTTTCCTTTTTTTCGAAAATCTGAAATTTTCCGAAATATTCGGAAGGCAGGAATGATACCTATTGTTCGAATCTGTGGAACCTACACTTTCAGAAACTGCAAACCGATTTGAAATAAAAAATTTCTACGATTTTCAATCGACGATTTACTTTTTATTTTTTTTCCACTTTTTTTTTCTTTCGTTTTTTATGAGTAAAATCGCAGGAGGCGTCGGAATCGAGGAACGGCAGTCATATTTGGAATCAGCAGGTCATTTCCATGGAAAATATCATTGAGATTATCCGATTCTCGACAAAAAATTTTTTCCCCCAAAAAAATGAGAACGGGTACCCCTTTCCTTTTTTTCGAAAATCTGAAATTTTCCGAAATATTCGGAAAGCAGGAATGATACCTATTGTTCGAATCTGTGGAACCTACACTTTCAGAAACTGCAAACCGATTTGAAATAAAAAATTCCTACGATTTTTAATCGACGATTTACTTTTTATTCTTTTTCCACTTTTTTTTTCTTTCGTTTTTTATGAGTAAAATCGCAGGAGGCGTCGGAATCGAGGAACGGCAGTCATATTTGGAATCAGCAGGTCATTTCCATGAAGAATATCATTGAGATTATCCGATTCTCGACAAAAAATTTTTTCGCCCAAAAAAATGAGAAGGGGTACCCCTTTCCTTTTTTTCAAAAATCTGAAATTTTCCGAAATATTCGGAAGGCAGGAATGATACCTATTGTTCGAATCTGTGAAACCTACACTTTCAGAAACTGCAAACCGATTTGAAATAAAAAATTCCTACGATTTTTAATCGACGATTTACTTTTTATTTTTTTTCCACTTTTTTTTTCTTTCGTTTTTTATGAGTAAAATTGCAGGAGGCGTCGGAATCGAGAAACAGCAGTCATATTTGGAATCAGCAGGTCATTTCCATGGAGAATATTATCGAGATTATCCGATTCTCGACAAAAAATTTTTTCGCCCAAAAAAATGAGAAGGGGTACCCCTTTCCTTTTTTTCAAAAATCTGAAATTTTCCGAAATATTCGGAAGGCAGGAATGATACCTATTGTTCGAATCTGTGGAACCTACACTTTCAGAAACTGCAAACCGATTTGAAATAAAAAATTCCTACGATTTTACTTCGACGATTTACTTTTTATTTTTTTTCCACTTTTTTTTTCTTCCGATTTTTATGAGTAAAATCGCAGGAGGCGTCGGAATCGAGGAACGGCAGTCATATTTGGAATCAGCAGGTCATTTCCATGAAGAATATCATTGAGATTATCCGATTCTCGACAAAAAATTTTTTCGCCCAAAAAAATGAGAAGGGGTACCCCTTTCCTTTTTTTCGAAAATCTGAAATTTTCCGAAATATTCGGAAGGCAGAAATGATACCTATTGTTCGAATCTGTGGAACCTACACTTTCAGAAACTGCAAACCGATTTGAAATAAAAAATTCCTACGATTTTTAATCGACGATTTAGTTTTTATTTTTTTTCCACTTTTTTTTTCTTTCGTTTTTCATGAGTAAAATCGCAGGAGGCGTCGAAATCGAGGAACGGCAGTCATATTTGGAATCAGCAGGTCATTTCCATGGAGAATATCATTGAGATTATCCGATTCTCGACAAAAAATTTTTTCCCCCAAAAAAATGAGAAGGGGTACCCCTTTCCTTTTGTTCGAAAATCTGAAATTTTCCGAAATATTCGGAAGGCAGGAATGATACCTATTGTTCGAATCTGTGGAACCTACACTTTCAGAAACTGCAAACCGATTTGAAATAAAAAATTCCTACGATTTTTAATCGACGATTTACTTTTTATTTTTTTTCCACTTTTTTTTTCTTTCGTTTTGAATGAGTAAAATTGCAGGAGGCGTCGGAATCGAGGAACGGCAGTCATATTTGGAATCAGCAGGTCATTTCCATGGAGAATATCATTGAGATTATCCGATTCTCGACAAAAAATTTTTTCGCACAAAAAAATGAGAAGGGGTACCCCTTTCCTTTTTTTCGAAAATCTGAAATTTTCCGAAATATTCGGAAGGCAGGAATGATACCTATTGTTCGAATCTGTGGAACCTACACTTTCAGAAACTGCAAACCGATTCGAAATAAAAAATTCCTACGATTTTACTTCGACGATTTACTTTTTATTTTTTTTCCACTTTTTTTTTCTTTCGATTTTTATGAGTAAAATCGCAGGAGGCGTCGGAATCGAGGAACGGCAGTCATATTTGGAATCAGCAGGTCATTTCCATGGAGAATATCATTGAGATTATCCGATTCTCGACAAAAAATTTTTTCCCCCAAAAAAATGAGAAGGGGTACCCCTTTCCTTTTTTTCGAAAATCTGAAATTTTCCGAAATATTCGGAAGGCAGGAATGATACCTATTGTTCGAATCTGTGGAACCTACACTTTCAGAAACTGCAAACCGATTTGAAATAAAAAATTCCTACGATTTTTAATCGACGATTTACTTTTTATTTTTTTCCACTTTTTTTTTCATTCGTTTTTTATGAGTAAAATTGCAGGAGGCGTCGGAATCGAGAAACGGCAGTCATATTTGGAATCAGCAGGTCATTTCCATGGAGAATATCATTGAGATTATCCGATTCTCGACAAAAAATGTTTTCGCCCAAAAAAATGAGAAGGGGTACCCCTTTCCTTTTTTTCGAAAATCTGAAATTTTCCGAAATATTCGGAAGGCAGGAATGATACCTATTGTTCGAATCTGTGGAACCTACACTTTCAGAAACTGCAAACCGATTTGAAATAGAAAATTCCTACGATTTTTAATCGACGATTTACTTTTTATTTTTTTTCCACTTTTTTTTTCTTTCGTTTTTTATGAGTAAAATCGCAGGAGGCGTCGGAATCGAGGAACGGCAGTCATATTTGGAATCAGCAGGTCATTTCCATGGAGAATATCATTGAGATTATCCGATTCTCGACAAAAAATTTTTTCCCCCAAAAAAATGAGAAGGGGTACCCCTTTCCTTTTTTTCGAAAATCTGAAATTTTCCGAAATATTCGGAAGGCAGGAATGATACCCATTGTTCGAATCTGTGGAACCTACACTTTCAGAAACTGCAAACCGATTTGAAATAAAAAATTCCTACGATTTTTAATCGACGATTTAGTT
This sequence comes from Ametastegia equiseti, assembly GCA_963989295.1. Classification (NCBI taxonomy): domain Eukaryota; kingdom Metazoa; phylum Arthropoda; class Insecta; order Hymenoptera; family Tenthredinidae; genus Ametastegia; species Ametastegia equiseti. The sequence continues at coordinate 9,062,672 of OZ022399.1, forward strand.
TTTATTTTTTTTCCACTTTTTTTTTCTTTCGTTTTTCATGAGTAAAATCGCAGGAGGCGTCGGAATCGAGGAACGGCAGTCATATTTGGAATCAGCAGGTCATTTCCATGGAGAATATCATTGAGATTATCCGATTCTCGACAAAAAATTTTTTCCCCCAAAAAAATGAGAAGGGGTACCCCTTTCCTTTTGTTCGAAAATCTGAAATTTTCCGAAATATTCGGAAGGCAGGAATGATACCTATTGTTCGAATCTGTGGAACCTACACTTTCAGAAACTGCAAACCGATTTGAAATAAAAAATTCCTACGATTTTTAATCGACGATTTACTTTTTATTCTTTTTCCACTTTTTTTTTCTTTCGTTTTTTATGAGTAAAATCGCAGGAGGCGTCGGAATCGAGGAACGGCAGTCATATTTGGAATCAGCAGGTCATTTCCATGAAGAATATCATTGAGATTATCCGATTCTCGACAAAAAATTTTTTCGCCCAAAAAAATGAGAAGGGGTACCCCTTTCCTTTTTTTCAAAAATCTGAAATTTTCCGAAATATTCGGAAGGCAGGAATGATACCTATTGTTCGAATCTGTGAAACCTACACTTTCAGAAACTGCAAACCGATTTGAAATAAAAAATTCCTACGATTTTTAATCGACGATTTACTTTTTATTTTTTTTCCACTTTTTTTTTCTTTCGTTTTTTATGAGTAAAATTGCAGGAGGCGTCGGAATCGAGGAACCGCAGTCATATTTGGAATCAGCAGGTCATTTCCATGGAGAATATCATTGAGATTATCCGATTCTCGACAAAAAATTTTTTCCCCCAAAAAAATGAGAAGGGGTACCCCTTTCCTTTTTTTCGAAAATCTGAAATTTTCCGAAATATTCGGAAGGCAGGAATGATACCTATTGTTCGAATCTGTGGAACCTACACTTTCAGAAACTGCAAACCGATTTGAAATAAAAAATTTCTACGATTTTCAATCGACGATTTACTTTTTATTTTTTTTCCACTTTTTTTTTCTTTCGTTTTTTATGAGTAAAATCGCAGGAGGCGTCGGAATCGAGGAACGGCAGTCATATTTGGAATCAGCAGGTCATTTCCATGGAAAATATCATTGAGATTATCCGATTCTCGACAAAAAATTTTTTCCCCCAAAAAAATGAGAACGGGTACCCCTTTCCTTTTTTTCGAAAATCTGAAATTTTCCGAAATATTCGGAAAGCAGGAATGATACCTATTGTTCGAATCTGTGGAACCTACACTTTCAGAAACTGCAAACCGATTTGAAATAAAAAATTCCTACGATTTTTAATCGACGATTTACTTTTTATTCTTTTTCCACTTTTTTTTTCTTTCGTTTTTTATGAGTAAAATCGCAGGAGGCGTCGGAATCGAGGAACGGCAGTCATATTTGGAATCAGCAGGTCATTTCCATGAAGAATATCATTGAGATTATCCGATTCTCGACAAAAAATTTTTTCGCCCAAAAAAATGAGAAGGGGTACCCCTTTCCTTTTTTTCAAAAATCTGAAATTTTCCGAAATATTCGGAAGGCAGGAATGATACCTATTGTTCGAATCTGTGAAACCTACACTTTCAGAAACTGCAAACCGATTTGAAATAAAAAATTCCTACGATTTTTAATCGACGATTTACTTTTTATTTTTTTTCCACTTTTTTTTTCTTTCGTTTTTTATGAGTAAAATTGCAGGAGGCGTCGGAATCGAGAAACAGCAGTCATATTTGGAATCAGCAGGTCATTTCCATGGAGAATATTATCGAGATTATCCGATTCTCGACAAAAAATTTTTTCGCCCAAAAAAATGAGAAGGGGTACCCCTTTCCTTTTTTTCAAAAATCTGAAATTTTCCGAAATATTCGGAAGGCAGGAATGATACCTATTGTTCGAATCTGTGGAACCTACACTTTCAGAAACTGCAAACCGATTTGAAATAAAAAATTCCTACGATTTTACTTCGACGATTTACTTTTTATTTTTTTTCCACTTTTTTTTTCTTCCGATTTTTATGAGTAAAATCGCAGGAGGCGTCGGAATCGAGGAACGGCAGTCATATTTGGAATCAGCAGGTCATTTCCATGAAGAATATCATTGAGATTATCCGATTCTCGACAAAAAATTTTTTCGCCCAAAAAAATGAGAAGGGGTACCCCTTTCCTTTTTTTCGAAAATCTGAAATTTTCCGAAATATTCGGAAGGCAGAAATGATACCTATTGTTCGAATCTGTGGAACCTACACTTTCAGAAACTGCAAACCGATTTGAAATAAAAAATTCCTACGATTTTTAATCGACGATTTAGTTTTTATTTTTTTTCCACTTTTTTTTTCTTTCGTTTTTCATGAGTAAAATCGCAGGAGGCGTCGAAATCGAGGAACGGCAGTCATATTTGGAATCAGCAGGTCATTTCCATGGAGAATATCATTGAGATTATCCGATTCTCGACAAAAAATTTTTTCCCCCAAAAAAATGAGAAGGGGTACCCCTTTCCTTTTGTTCGAAAATCTGAAATTTTCCGAAATATTCGGAAGGCAGGAATGATACCTATTGTTCGAATCTGTGGAACCTACACTTTCAGAAACTGCAAACCGATTTGAAATAAAAAATTCCTACGATTTTTAATCGACGATTTACTTTTTATTTTTTTTCCACTTTTTTTTTCTTTCGTTTTGAATGAGTAAAATTGCAGGAGGCGTCGGAATCGAGGAACGGCAGTCATATTTGGAATCAGCAGGTCATTTCCATGGAGAATATCATTGAGATTATCCGATTCTCGACAAAAAATTTTTTCGCACAAAAAAATGAGAAGGGGTACCCCTTTCCTTTTTTTCGAAAATCTGAAATTTTCCGAAATATTCGGAAGGCAGGAATGATACCTATTGTTCGAATCTGTGGAACCTACACTTTCAGAAACTGCAAACCGATTCGAAATAAAAAATTCCTACGATTTTACTTCGACGATTTACTTTTTATTTTTTTTCCACTTTTTTTTTCTTTCGATTTTTATGAGTAAAATCGCAGGAGGCGTCGGAATCGAGGAACGGCAGTCATATTTGGAATCAGCAGGTCATTTCCATGGAGAATATCATTGAGATTATCCGATTCTCGACAAAAAATTTTTTCCCCCAAAAAAATGAGAAGGGGTACCCCTTTCCTTTTTTTCGAAAATCTGAAATTTTCCGAAATATTCGGAAGGCAGGAATGATACCTATTGTTCGAATCTGTGGAACCTACACTTTCAGAAACTGCAAACCGATTTGAAATAAAAAATTCCTACGATTTTTAATCGACGATTTACTTTTTATTTTTTTCCACTTTTTTTTTCATTCGTTTTTTATGAGTAAAATTGCAGGAGGCGTCGGAATCGAGAAACGGCAGTCATATTTGGAATCAGCAGGTCATTTCCATGGAGAATATCATTGAGATTATCCGATTCTCGACAAAAAATGTTTTCGCCCAAAAAAATGAGAAGGGGTACCCCTTTCCTTTTTTTCGAAAATCTGAAATTTTCCGAAATATTCGGAAGGCAGGAATGATACCTATTGTTCGAATCTGTGGAACCTACACTTTCAGAAACTGCAAACCGATTTGAAATAGAAAATTCCTACGATTTTTAATCGACGATTTACTTTTTATTTTTTTTCCACTTTTTTTTTCTTTCGTTTTTTATGAGTAAAATCGCAGGAGGCGTCGGAATCGAGGAACGGCAGTCATATTTGGAATCAGCAGGTCATTTCCATGGAGAATATCATTGAGATTATCCGATTCTCGACAAAAAATTTTTTCCCCCAAAAAAATGAGAAGGGGTACCCCTTTCCTTTTTTTCGAAAATCTGAAATTTTCCGAAATATTCGGAAGGCAGGAATGATACCCATTGTTCGAATCTGTGGAACCTACACTTTCAGAAACTGCAAACCGATTTGAAATAAAAAATTCCTACGATTTTTAATCGACGATTTAGTTTTTATTTTTTTTCCACTTTTTTTTTCTTTCGTTTTTCATGAGTAAAATCGCAGGAGGCGTCGGAATCGAGGAACGGCAGTCATATTTGGAATCAGCAGGTCATTTCCATGGAGAATATCATTGAGATTATCCGATTCTCGACAAAAAATTTTTTCCCCCAAAAAAATGAGAAGGGGTACCCCTTTCCTTTTGTTCGAAAATCTGAAATTTTCCGAAATATTCGGAAGGCAGGAATGATACCTATTGTTCGAATCTGTGGAACCTACACTTTCAGAAACTGCAAACCGATTTGAAATAAAAAATTCCTACGATTTTTAATCGACGATTTACTTTTTATTTTTTTTCCACTTTTTTTTTCTTTTGTTTTGTTATGAGTAAAATTGCAGGAGGCGTCGGAATCGAGGAACCGCAGTCATATTTGGAATCAGCAGGTCATTTCCATGGAGAATATCATTGAGATTATCCGATTCTCGACAAAAAATTTTTTCGCCCAAAAAAATGAGAAGGGGTACCCCTTTCCTTTTTTTCGAAAATCTGAAATTTTCCGAAATATTCGGAAGGCAGGAATGATACCTATTGTTCGAATCTGTGGAACCTACACTTTCAGAAACTGCAAACCGATTTGAAATAAAAAATTCCTACGATTTTTAATCGACGATTTACTTTTCATTTTTTTTCCACTTTTTTTTTCTTTCGTTTTTTATGAGTAAAATCGCAGGAGGCGTCGGAATCGAGGAACGGCAGTCATATTTGGATTCAGCAGGTCATTTCCATGACGAATATCATTGAGATTATCCGATTCTCGACAAAAAATTTTTTCGCCCAAAAAAATGAGAAGGGGTACCCCTTTCCTTTTTTTCGAAAATCTGAAATTTTCCGAAATATTCGAAAGGCAGGAATGATACCTATTGTTCGAATCTGTGGAACCTACACTTTCAGAAACTGCAAACCGATTTGAAATAAAAAATTCCTACGATTTTTAATCGACGATTTACTTTTTATTTTTTTTCCACTTTTTTTTTCTTTCGTTTTTTATGAGTAAAATCGCAGGAGGCGTCGGAATCGAGGAACGGCAGTCATAGTTGGAATCAGCAGGTCATTTCCATGGAGAATATCATTGAGATTATCCGATTCTCGACAAAAAATTTTTTCCCCCAAAAAAATGAGAAGGGGTACCCCTTTCCTTTTGTTCGAAAATCTGAAATTTTCCGAAATATTCGGAAGGCAGGAATGATACCTATTGTTCGAATCTGTGGAACCTACACTTTCAGAAACTGCAAACCGATTTGAAATAAAAAATTCCTACGATTTTTAATCGACGATTTACTTTTTATTTTTTTTCCACTTTTTTTTTCTTTTGTTTTGTTATGAGTAAAATTGCAGGAGGCGTCGGAATCGAGGAACCGCAGTCATATTTGGAATCAGCAGGTCATTTCCATGGAGAATATCATTGAGATTATCCGATTCTCGACAAAAAATTTTTTCGCCCAAAAAAATGAGAAGGGGTACCCCTTTCCTTTTTTTCGAAAATCTGAAATTTTCCGAAATATTCGGAAGGCAGGAATGATACCTATTGTTCGAATCTGTGGAACCTACACTTTCAGAAACTGCAAACCGATTTGAAATAAAAAATTCCTACGATTTTTAATCGACGATTTACTTTTTATTTTTTTTCCACTTTTTTTTTCTTTCGTTTTTTATGAGTAAAATCGCAGGAGGCGTCGGAATCGAGGAACGGCAGTCATATTTGGATTCAGCAGGTCATTTCCATGACGAATATCATTGAGATTATCCGATTCTCGACAAAAAATTTTTTCGCCCAAAAAAATGAGAAGGGGTACCCCTTTCCTTTTTTTCGAAAATCTGAAATTTTCCGAAATATTCGGAAGGCAGGAATGATACCTATTGTTCGAATCTGTGGAACCTACACTTTCAGAAACTGCAAACCGATTTGAAATAAAAAATTCCTACGATTTTTAATCGACGATTTACTTTTTATTTTTTTTCCACTTTTTTTTTCTTTCGTTTTTTATGAGTAAAATCGCAGGAGGCGTCGGAATCGAGGAACGGCAGTCATAGTTGGAATCAGCAGGTCATTTCCATGGAGAATATCATTGAGATTATCCGATTCTCGACAAAAAATTTTTTCCCCCAAAAAAATGAGAAGGGGTACCCCTTTCCTTTTTTTCGAAAATCTGAAATTTTCCGAAATATTCGGAAGGCAGGAATGATACCCATTGTTCGAATCTGTGGAACCTACACTTTCAGAAACTGCAAACCGATTTGAAATAAAAAATTCCTACGATTTTTAATCGACGATTTAGTTTTTATTTTTTTTCCACTTTTTTTTTCTTTCGTTTTTCATGAGTAAAATCGCAGGAGGCGTCAAAATCGAGGAACGGCAGTCATATTTGGAATCAGCAGGTCATTTCCATGGAGAATATCATTGAGATTATCCGATTCTCGACAAAAAATTTTTTCCCCCAAAAAAATGAGAAGGGGTACCCCTTTCCTTTTTTTCGAAAATCTGAAATTTTCCGAAATATTCGGAAGGCAGGAATGATACCTATTGTTCGAATCTGTGGAACCTACACTTTCAGAAACTGCAAACCGATTTGAAATAAAAAATTCCTACGATTTTTAATCGACGATTTACTTTTTATTTTTTTTCCACTTTTTTTTTTTTTCGTTTTGAATGAGTAAAATTGCAGGAGGCGTCGGAATCGAGGAACGGCAGTCATAGTTGGAATCAGCAGGTCATTTCCATGGAGAATATCATTGAGATTATCCGATTCTCGACAAAAAATTTTTTCCCCCAAAAAAATGAGAAGGGGTACCCCTTTCCTTTTTTTCGAAAATCTGAAATTTTCCGAAATATTCGGAAGGCAGGAATGATACCCATTGTTCGAATCTGTGGAACCTACACTTTCAGAAACTGCAAACCGATTTGAAATAAAAAATTCCTACGATTTTTAATCGACGATTTAGTTTTTATTTTTTTTCCACTTTTTTTTTCTTTCGTTTTTCATGAGTAAAATCGCAGGAGGCGTCAAAATCGAGGAACGGCAGTCATATTTGGAATCAGCAGGTCATTTCCATGGAGAATATCATTGAGATTATCCGATTCTCGACAAAAAATTTTTTCCCCCAAAAAAATGAGAAGGGGGTACCCCTTCTCATTTTTTTCGAAAATCTGAAATTTTCCGAAATATTCGGAAGGCAGGAATGATACCCATTGTTCGAATCTGTGGAACCTACACTTTCAGAAACTGCAAACCGATTTGAAATAAAAAATTCCTACGATTTTTAATCGACGATTTAGTTTTTATTTTTTTTCCACTTTTTTTTTCTTTCGTTTTTCATGAGTAAAATCGCAGGAGGCGTCAAAATCGAGGAACGGCAGTCATATTTGGAATCAGCAGGTCATTTCCATGGAGAATATCATTGAGATTATCCGATTCTCGACAAAAAATTTTTTCCCCCAAAAAAATGAGAAGGGGTACCCCTTTCCTTTTTTTTCGAAAATCTGAAATTTTCCGAAATATTCGGAAGGCAGGAATGATACCTATTGTTCGAATCTGTGGAACCTACACTTTCAGAAACTGCAAACCGATTTGAAATAAAAAATTCCTACGATTTTTAATCGACGATTTACTTTTTATTTTTTTTCCACTTTTTTTTTTTTTCGTTTTGAATGAGTAAAATTGCAGGAGGCGTCGGAATCGAGGAACGGCAGTCATATTTGGAATCAGCAGGTCATTTCCATGGAGAATATCATTGAGATTATCCGATTCTCGACAAAAAATTTTTTCGCACAAAAAAATGAGAAGGGGTACCCCTTTCCTTTTTTTCGAAAATCTGAAATTTTCCGAAATATTCGGAAGGCAGGAATGATACCTATTGTTCGAATCTGTGGAACCTACACTTTCAGAAACTGCAAACCGATTTGAAATAAAAAATTTCTACGATTTTACTTCGACGATTTACTTTTTATTTTTTTTCCACTTTTTTTTTCTTTCGTTTTTCATGAGTAAAATCGCAGGAGGCGTCAAAATCGAGGAACGGCAGTCATATTTGGAATCAGCAGGTCATTTCCATGGAGAATATCATTGAGATTATCCGATTCTCGACAAAAAATTTTTTCCCCCAAAAAAATGAGAAGGGGTACCCCTTTCCTTTTTTTTCGAAAATCTGAAATTTTCCGAAATATTCGGAAGGCAGGAATGATACCTATTGTTCGAATCTGTGGAACCTACACTTTCAGAAACTGCAAACCGATTTGAAATAAAAAATTCCTACGATTTTTAATCGACGATTTACTTTTTATTTTTTTTCCACTTTTTTTTTTTTCGTTTTGAATGAGTAAAATTGCAGGAGGCGTCGGAATCGAGGAACGGCAGTCATATTTGGAATCAGCAGGTCATTTCCATGGAGAATATCATTGAGATTATCCGATTCTCGACAAAAAATTTTTTCGCACAAACAAATGAGAAGGGGTACCCCTTTCCTTTTTTTCGAAAATCTGAAATTTTCCGAAATATTCGGAAGGCAGGAATGATACCTATTGTTCGAATCTGTGGAACCTACACTTTCAGAAACTGCAAACCGATTTGAAATAAAAAATTTCTACGATTTTACTTCGACGATTTACTTTTTATTTTTTTTCCACTTTTTTTTTCTTTCGATTTTTATGAGTAAAATCGCAGGAGGCGTCGGAATCGAGGAACGGCAGTCATATTTGGAATCAGCAGGTCATTTCCATGAAGAATATCATTGAGATTATCCGATTCTCGACAAAAAATTTTTTCGCCCAAAAAAATGAGAAGGGACCCCTTTCCTTTTTTTCGAAAATCTGAAATTTTCCGAAATATTCGGAAGGCAGGAATGATACCTATTGTTCGAATCTGTGGAACCTACACTTTCAGAAACTGCAAACCGATTTGAAATAAAAAATTCCTACGATTTTCAATCGACGATTTAGTTTTTATTTTTTTTCCACTTTTTTTTTCTTTCGTTTTTCATGAGTAAAATCGCAGGAGGCGTCGGAATCGAGGAACGGCAGTCATATTTGGAATCAGCAGGTCATTTCCATGAAGAATATCATTGAGATTATCCGATTCTCGACAAAAAATTTTTTCGCCCAAAAAAATGAGAAGGGGTACCCCTTTCCTTTTTTTCAAAAATCTGAAATTTTCCGAAATATTCGGAAGGCAGGAATGATACCTATTGTTCGAATCTGTGGAACCTACACTTTCAGAAACTGCAAACCGATTTGAAATAAAAAATTCCTACGATTTTTAATCGACGATTTACTTTTTATTTTTTTTCCACTTTTTTTTTCTTTCGTTTTTTATGAGTAAAATCGCAGGAGGCGTCGGAATCGAGGAACGGCAGTCATATTTGGAATCAGCAGGTCATTTCCATGAAGAATATCATTGAGATTATCCGATTCTCGACAAAAAATTTTGTCGCCCAAAAAAATGAGAAGGGGTACCCCTTTCCTTTTTTTCAAAAATCTGAAATTTTCCGAAATATTCGGAAGGCAGGAATGATACCTATTGTTCGAATCTGTGAAACCTACACTTTCAGAAACTGCAAACCGATTTGAAATAAAAAATTCCTACGATTTTTAATCGACGAATTAGTTTTTATTTTTTTTCCACTTTTTTTTTCTTTCGTTTTACATGAGTAAAATCGCAGGAGGCGTCAAAATCGAGGAACGGCAGTCATATTTGGAATCAGCAGGTCATTTCCATGGAGAATATCATTGAGATTATCCGATTCTCGACAAAAAATTTTTTCCCCCAAAAAAATGAGAAGGGGTACCCCTTTCCTTTTGTTCGAAAATCTGAAATTTTCCGAAATATTCGGAAGGCAGGAATGATACCTATTGTTCGAATCTGTGGAACCTACACTTTCAGAAACTGCAAACCGATTTGAAATAAAAAATTCCTACGATTTTTAATCGACGATTTACTTTTTATTTTTTTTCCACTTTTTTTTTCATTCGTTTTTTATGAGTAAAATTGCAGGAGGCGTCGGAATCGAGAAACGGCAGTCATATTTGGAATCAGCAGGTCATTTCCATGGAGAATATCATTGAGATTATCCGATTCTCGACAAAAAATTTTTTCGCCCAAAAAAATGAGAAGGGGTACCCCTTTCCTTTTTTTCGAAAATCTGAAATTTTCCGAAATATTCGGAAGGCAGGAATGATACCTATTGTTCGAATCTGTGGAACCTACACTTTCAGAAACTGCAAACCGATTTGAAATAAAAAATTCCTACGATTTTTAATCGACGATTTACTTTTTATTTTTTTTCCACTTTTTTTTCCTTTCGTTTTGAATGAGTAAAATTGCAGGAGGCGTCGGAATCGAGGAACGGCAGTCATATTTGGAATCAGCAGGTCATTTCCATGGAGAATATCATTGAGATTATCCGATTCTCGACAAAAAATTTTTTCGCACAAAAAAATGAGAAGGGGTACCCCTTTCCTTTTTTTCGAAAATCTGAAATTTTCCGAAATATTCGGAAGGCAGGAATGATACCTATTGTTCGAATCTGTGGAACCTACACTTTCAGAAACTGCAAACCGATTCGAAATAAAAAATTCCTACGATTTTACTTCGACGATTTACTTTTTATTTTTTTTCCACTTTTTTTTTCTTTCGATTTTTATGAGTAAAATCGCAGGAGGCGTCGGAATCGAGGAACGGCAGTCATATTTGGAATCAGCAGGTCATTTCCATGGAGAATATCATTGAGATTATCCGATTCTCGACAAAAAATTTTTTCCCCCAAAAAAATGAGAAGGGGTACCCCTTTCCTTTTTTTCGAAAATCTGAAATTTTCCGAAATATTCGGAAGGCAGGAATGATACCTATTGTTCGAATCTGTGGAACCTACACTTTCAGAAACTGCAAACCGATTTGAAATAAAAAATTCCTACGATTTTTAATCGACGATTTACTTTTTATTTTTTTTCCACTTTTTTTTTCATTCGTTTTTTATGAGTAAAATTGCAGGAGGCGTCGGAATCGAGAAACGGCAGTCATATTTGGAATCAGCAGGTCATTTCCATGGAGAATATCATTGAGATTATCCGATTCTCGACAAAAAATGTTTTCGCCCAAAAAAATGAGAAGGGGTACCCCTTTCCTTTTTTTCGAAAATCTGAAATTTTCCGAAATATTCGGAAGGCAGGAATGATACCTATTGTTCGAATCTGTGGAACCTACACTTTCAGAAACTGCAAACCGATTTGAAATAAAAAATTCCTACGATTTTTAATCGACGATTTACTTTTTATTTTTTTTCCACTTTTTTTTTCTTTCGTTTTTTATGAGTAAAATCGCAGGAGGCGTCGGAATCGAGGAACGGCAGTCATATTTGGAATCAGCAGGTCATTTCCATGGAGAATATCATTGAGATTATCCGATTCTCGACAAAAAATTTTTTCCCCCAAAAAAATGAGAAGGGGTACCCCTTTCCTTTTTTTCGAAAATCTGAAATTTTCCGAAATATTCGGAAGGCAGGAATGATACCCATTGTTCGAATCTGTGGAACCTACACTTTCAGAAACTGCAAACCGATTTGAAATAAAAAATTCCTACGATTTTTAATCGACGATTTAGTTTTTATTTTTTTTCCACTTTTTTTTTCTTTCGTTTTTCATGAGTAAAATCGCAGGAGGCGTCGGAATCGAGGAACGGCAGTCATATTTGGAATCAGCAGGTCATTTCCATGGAGAATATCATTGAGATTATCCGATTCTCGACAAAAAATTTTTTCCCCCAAAAAAATGAGAAGGGGTACCCCTTTCCTTTTGTTCGAAAATCTGAAATTTTCCGAAATATTCGGAAGGCAGGAATGATACCTATTGTTCGAATCTGTGGAACCTACACTTTCAGAAACTGCAAACCGATTTGAAATAAAAAATTCCTACGATTTTTAATCGACGATTTACTTTTTATTTTTTTTCCACTTTTTTTTTCTTTTGTTTTGTTATGAGTAAAATTGCAGGAGGCGTCGGAATCGAGGAACCGCAGTCATATTTGGAATCAGCAGGTCATTTCCATGGAGAATATCATTGAGATTATCCGATTCTCGACAAAAAATTTTTTCGCCCAAAAAAATGAGAAGGGGTACCCCTTTCCTTTTTTTCGAAAATCTGAAATTTTCCGAAATATTCGGAAGGCAGGAATGATACCTATTGTTCGAATCTGTGGAACCTACACTTTCAGAAACTGCAAACCGATTTGAAATAAAAAATTCCTACGATTTTTAATCGACGATTTACTTTTTATTTTTTTTCCACTTTTTTTTTCTTTCGTTTTTTATGAGTAAAATCGCAGGAGGCGTCGGAATCGAGGAACGGCAGTCATATTTGGATTCAGCAGGTCATTTCCATGACGAATATCATTGAGATTATCCGATTCTCGACAAAAAATTTTTTCGCCCAAAAAAATGAGAAGGGGTACCCCTTTCCTTTTTTTCGAAAATCTGAAATTTTCCGAAATATTCGGAAGGCAGGAATGATACCTATTGTTCGAATCTGTGGAACCTACACTTTCAGAAACTGCAAACCGATTTGAAATAAAAAATTCCTACGATTTTTAATCGACGATTTACTTTTTATTTTTTTTCCACTTTTTTTTTCTTTCGTTTTTTATGAGTAAAATCGCAGGAGGCGTCGGAATCGAGGAACGGCAGTCATAGTTGGAATCAGCAGGTCATTTCCATGGAGAATATCATTGAGATTATCCGATTCTCGACAAAAAATTTTTTCCCCCAAAAAAATGAGAAGGGGTACCCCTTTCCTTTTTTTCGAAAATCTGAAATTTTCCGAAATATTCGGAAGGCAGGAATGATACCCATTGTTCGAATCTGTGGAACCTACACTTTCAGAAACTGCAAACCGATTTGAAATAAAAAATTCCTACGATTTTTAATCGACGATTTAGTTTTTATTTTTTTTCCACTTTTTTTTTCTTTCGTTTTTCATGAGTAAAATCGCAGGAGGCGTCAAAATCGAGGAACGGCAGTCATATTTGGAATCAGCAGGTCATTTCCATGGAGAATATCATTGAGATTATCCGATTCTCGACAAAAAATTTTTTCCCCCAAAAAAATGAGAAGGGGTACCCCTTTCCTTTTTTTTCGAAAATCTGAAATTTTCCGAAATATTCGGAAGGCAGGAATGATACCTATTGTTCGAATCTGTGGAACCTACACTTTCAGAAACTGCAAACCGATTTGAAATAAAAAATTCCTACGATTTTTAATCGACGATTTACTTTTTATTTTTTTTCCACTTTTTTTTTTTTTCGTTTTGAATGAGTAAAATTGCAGGAGGCGTCGGAATCGAGGAACGGCAGTCATATTTGGAATCAGCAGGTCATTTCCATGGAGAATATCATTGAGATTATCCGATTCTCGACAAAAAATTTTTTCGCACAAAAAAATGAGAAGGGGTACCCCTTTCCTTTTTTTCGAAAATCTGAAATTTTCCGAAATATTCGGAAGGCAGGAATGATACCTATTGTTCGAATCTGTGGAACCTACACTTTCAGAAACTGCAAACCGATTTGAAATAAAAAATTTCTACGATTTTACTTCGACGATTTACTTTTTATTTTTTTTCCACTTTTTTTTTCTTTCGATTTTTATGAGTAAAATCGCAGGAGGCGTCGGAATCGAGGAACGGCAGTCATATTTGGAATCAGCAGGTCATTTCCATGAAGAATATCATTGAGATTATCCGATTCTCGACAAAAAATTTTTTCGCCCAAAAAAATGAGAAGGGACCCCTTTCCTTTTTTTCGAAAATCTGAAATTTTCCGAAATATTCGGAAGGCAGGAATGATACCTATTGTTCGAATCTGTGGAACCTACACTTTCAGAAACTGCAAACCGATTTGAAATAAAAAATTCCTACGATTTTCAATCGACGATTTAGTTTTTATTTTTTTTCCACTTTTTTTTTCTTTTGTTTTTCATGAGTAAAATCGCAGGAGGCGTCGGAATCGAGGAACGGCAGTCATATTTGGAATCAGCAGGTCATTTCCATGAAGAATATCATTGAGATTATCCGATTCTCGACAAAAAATTTTTTCGCCCAAAAAAATGAGAAGGGGTACCCCTTTCCTTTTTTTCAAAAATCTGAAATTTTCCGAAATATTCGGAAGGCAGGAATGATACCTATTGTTCGAATCTGTGGAACCTACACTTTCAGAAACTGCAAACCGATTTGAAATAAAAAATTCCTACGATTTTTAATCGACGATTTACTTTTTATTTTTTTTCCACTTTTTTTTTCTTTCGTTTTTTATGAGTAAAATCGCAGGAGGCGTCGGAATCGAGGAACGGCAGTCATATTTGGAATCAGCAGGTCATTTCCATGAAGAATATCATTGAGATTATCCGATTCTCGACAAAAAATTTTTTCGCCCAAAAAAATGAGAAGGGGTACCCCTTTCCTTTTTTTCAAAAATCTGAAATTTTCCGAAATATTCGGAAGGCAGGAATGATACCTATTGTTCGAATCTGTGAAACCTACACTTTCAGAAACTGCAAACCGATTTGAAATAAAAAATTCCTACGATTTTTAATCGACGATTTAGTTTTTATTTTTTTTCCACTTTTTTTTTCTTTCGTTTTACATGAGTAAAATCGCAGGAGGCGTCAAAATCGAGGAACGGCAGTCATATTTGGAATCAGCAGGTCATTTCCATGGAGAATATCATTGAGATTATCCGATTCTCGACAAAAAATTTTTTCCCCCAAAAAAATGAGAAGGGGTACCCCTTTCCTTTTGTTCGAAAATCTGAAATTTTCCGAAATATTCGGAAGGCAGGAATGATACCTATTGTTCGAATCTGTGGAACCTACACTTTCAGAAACTGCAAACCGATTTGAAATAAAAAATTCCTACGATTTTTAATCGACGATTTACTTTTTATTTTTTTTCCACTTTTTTTTTCTTTTGTTTTGTTATGAGTAAAATTGCAGGAGGCGTCGGAATCGAGGAACCGCAGTCATATTTGGAATCAGCAGGTCATTTCCATGGAGAATATCATTGAGATTATCCGATTCTCGACAAAAAATTTTTTCGCCCAAAAAAATGAGAAGGGGTACCCCTTTCCTTTTTTTCGAAAATCTGAAATTTTCCGAAATATTCGGAAGGCAGGAATGATACCTATTGTTCGAATCTGTGGAACCTACACTTTCAGAAACTGCAAACCGATTTGAAATAAAAAATTCCTACGATTTTTAATCGACGATTTACTTTTTATTTTTTTTCCACTTTTTTTTTCTCTCGTTTTTTATGAGTAAAATCGCAGGAGGCGTCGGAATCGAGGAACGGCAGTCATATTTGGATTCAGCAGGTCATTTCCATGACGAATATCATTGAGATTATCCGCTTCTCGACAAAAAATTTTTTCGCCCAAAAAAATGAGAAGGGGTACCCCTTTCCTTTTTTTCAAAAATCTGAAATTTTCCGAAATATTCGGAAGGCAGGAATGATACCTATTGTTCGAATCTGTGGAACCTACACTTTCAGAAACTGCAAACCGATTTGAAATAAAAAATTCCTACGATTTTTAATCGACGATTTACTTTTTATTTTTTTTCCACTTTTTTTTTCTTTCGTTTTGAATGAGTAAAATTGCAGGAGGCGTCGGAATCGAGGAACGGCAGTCATATTTGGAATCAGCAGGTCATTTCCATGGAGAATATCATTGAGATTATCCGATTCTCGACAAAAAATTTTTTCGCACAAAAAAATGAGAAGGGGTACCCCTTTCCTTTTTTTCGAAAATCTGAAATTTTCCGAAATATTCGGAAGGCAGGAATGATACCTATTGTTCGAATCTGTGGAACCTACACTTTCAGAAACTGCAAACCGATTTGAAATAAAAAATTCCTACGATTTTTAATCGACGATTTACTTTTTATTTTTTTTCCACTTTTTTTTTCTTTCGTTTTTTATGAGTAAAATCGCAGGAGGCGTCGGAATCGAGGAACGGCAGTCATAGTTGGAATCAGCAGGTCATTTCCATGGAGAATATCATTGAGATTATCCGATTCTCGACAAAAAATTTTTTCCCCCAAAAAAATGAGAAGGGGTACCCCTTTCCTTTTTTTCGAAAATCTGAAATTTTCCGAAATATTCGGAAGGCAGGAATGATACCCATTGTTCGAATCTGTGGAACCTACACTTTCAGAAACTGCAAACCGATTTGAAATAAAAAATTCCTACGATTTTTAATCGACGATTTAGTTTTTATTTTTTTTCCACTTTTTTTTTCTTTCGTTTTTCATGAGTAAAATCGCAGGAGGCGTCAAAATCGAGGAACGGCAGTCATATTTGGAATCAGCAGGTCATTTCCATGGAGAATATCATTGAGATTATCCGATTCTCGACAAAAAATTTTTTCGCACAAAAAAATGAGAAGGGGTACCCCTTTCCTTTTTTTCGAAAATCTGAAATTTTCCGAAATATTCGGAAGGCAGGAATGATACCTATTGTTCGAATCTGTGGAACCTACACTTTCAGAAACTGCAAACCGATTTGAAATAAAAAATTTCTACGATTTTACTTCGACGATTTACTTTTTATTTTTTTTCCACTTTTTTTTTCTTTCGATTTTTATGAGTAAAATCGCAGGAGGCGTCGGAATCGAGGAACGGCAGTCATATTTGGAATCAGCAGGTCATTTCCATGAAGAATATCATTGAGATTATCCGATTCTCGACAAAAAATTTTTTCGCCCAAAAAAATGAGAAGGGACCCCTTTCCTTTTTTTCGAAAATCTGAAATTTTCCGAAATATTCGGAAGGCAGGAATGATACCTATTGTTCGAATCTGTGGAACCTACACTTTCAGAAACTGCAAACCGATTTGAAATAAAAAATTCCTACGATTTTCAATCGACGATTTAGTTTTTATTTTTTTTCCACTTTTTTTTTCTTTCGTTTTTCATGAGTAAAATCGCAGTAGGCGTCGGAATCGAGGAACGGCAGTCATATTTGGAATCAGCAGGTCATTTGCATGAAGAATATCATTGAGATTATCCGATTCTCGACAAAAAATTTTTTCGCCCAAAAAAATGAGAAGGGGTACCCCTTTCCTTTTTTTCAAAAATCTGAAATTTTCCGAAATATTCGGAAGGCAGGAATGATACCTATTGTTCGAATCTGTGGAACCTACACTTTCAGAAACTGCAAACCGATTTGAAATAAAAAATTCCTACGATTTTTAATCGACGATTTACTTTTTATTTTTTTTCCACTTTTTTTTTCTTTCGTTTTTTATGAGTAAAATCGCAGGAGGCGTCGGAATCGAGGAACGGCAGTCATATTTGGAATCAGCAGGTCATTTC
Source organism: Ametastegia equiseti (assembly GCA_963989295.1). Classification (NCBI taxonomy): domain Eukaryota; kingdom Metazoa; phylum Arthropoda; class Insecta; order Hymenoptera; family Tenthredinidae; genus Ametastegia; species Ametastegia equiseti. The sequence goes on from OZ022399.1 coordinate 9,080,043, forward strand.
CATGAAGAATATCATTGAGATTATCCGATTCTCGACAAAAAATTTTTTCGCCCAAAAAAATGAGAAGGGGTACCCCTTTCCTTTTTTTCAAAAATCTGAAATTTTCCGAAATATTCGGAAGGCAGGAATGATACCTATTGTTCGAATCTGTGAAACCTACACTTTCAGAAACTGCAAACCGATTTGAAATAAAAAATTCCTACGATTTTTAATCGACGATTTAGTTTTTATTTTTTTTCCACTTTTTTTTTCTTTCGTTTTACATGAGTAAAATCGCAGGAGGCGTCAAAATCGAGGAACGGCAGTCATATTTGGAATCAGCAGGTCATTTCCATGGAGAATATCATTGAGATTATCCGATTCTCGACAAAAAATTTTTTCCCCCAAAAAAATGAGAAGGGGTACCCCTTTCCTTTTGTTCGAAAATCTGAAATTTTCCGAAATATTCGGAAGGCAGGAATGATACCTATTGTTCGAATCTGTGGAACCTACACTTTCAGAAACTGCAAACCGATTTGAAATAAAAAATTCCTACGATTTTTAATCGACGATTTACTTTTTATTTTTTTTCCACTTTTTTTTTCTTTTGTTTTGTTATGAGTAAAATTGCAGGAGGCGTCGGAATCGAGGAACCGCAGTCATATTTGGAATCAGCAGGTCATTTCCATGGAGAATATCATTGAGATTATCCGATTCTCGACAAAAAATTTTTTCGCCCAAAAAAATGAGAAGGGGTACCCCTTTCCTTTTTTTCGAAAATCTGAAATTTTCCGAAATATTCGGAAGGCAGGAATGATACCTATTGTTCGAATCTGTGGAACCTACACTTTCAGAAACTGCAAACCGATTTGAAATAAAAAATTCCTACGATTTTTAATCGACGATTTACTTTTTATTTTTTTTCCACTTTTTTTTTCTCTCGTTTTTTATGAGTAAAATCGCAGGAGGCGTCGGAATCGAGGAACGGCAGTCATATTTGGATTCAGCAGGTCATTTCCATGACGAATATCATTGAGATTATCCGCTTCTCGACAAAAAATTTTTTCGCCCAAAAAAATGAGAAGGGGTACCCCTTTCCTTTTTTTCAAAAATCTGAAATTTTCCGAAATATTCGGAAGGCAGGAATGATACCTATTGTTCGAATCTGTGGAACCTACACTTTCAGAAACTGCAAACCGATTTGAAATAAAAAATTCCTACGATTTTTAATCGACGATTTACTTTTTATTTTTTTTCCACTTTTTTTTTCTTTCGATTTTTATGAGTAAAATCGCAGGAGGCGTCGGAATCGAGGAACGGCAGTCATATTTGGAATCAGCAGGTCATTTCCATGAAGAATATCATTGAGATTATCCGATTCTCGACAAAAAATTTTTTCGCCCAAAAAAATGAGAGGTACCCCTTTCCTTTTTTTCAAAAATCTGAAATTTTCCGAAATATTCGGAAGGCAGGAATGATACCTATTGTTCGAATCTGTGAAACCTACACTTTCAGAAACTGCAAACCGATTTGAAATAAAAAATTCCTACGATTTTTAATCGACGATTTACTTTTCATTTTTTTTCCACTTTTTTTTTCTTTCGTTTTTTATGAGTAAAATCGCAGGAGGCGTCGGAATCGAGGAACAGCAGTCATATTTGGAATCAGCAGGTCATTTCCATGGAGAATATCATCGAGATTATCCGATTCTCGACAAAAAAATTTTTCGCCCAAAAAAATGAGAAGGGGTACCCCTTTCCTTTTTTTCGAAAATCTGAAATTTTCCGAAATATTCGGAAGGCAGGAATGATACCTATTGTTCGAATCTGTGGAACCTACACTTTCAGAAACTGCAAACCGATTTGAAATAAAAAATTCCTACGATTTTTAATCGACGATTTACTTTTTATTTTTTTTCCACTTTTTTTTTCTTTCGTTTTTTATGAGTAATATCGCAGGAGGCGTCGGAATCGAGGAACGGCAGTCATATTTGGAATCAGCAGGTCATTTTCATGAAGAATATCATTGAGATTATCCGATTCTCGACAAAAAATTTTTTCGCCCAAAAAAATGAGAAGGGGTACCCCTTTCCTTTTTTTCAAAAATCTGAAATTTTCCGAAATATTCGGAAGGCAGGAATGATACCTATTGTTCGAATCTGTGAAACCTACACTTTCAGAAACTGCAAACCGATTTGAAATAAAAAATTCCTACGATTTTTAATCGACGATTTACTTTTCATTTTTTTTCCACTTTTTTTTTCTTTCGTTTTTTATGAGTAAAATTGCAGGAGGCGTCGGAATCGAGGAACAGCAGTCATATTTGGAATCAGCAGGTCATTTCCATGGAGAATATCATCGAAATTATCCGATTCTCGACAAAAAATTTTTTCGCCCAAAAAAATGAGAAGGGGTACCCCTTTCCTTTTTTTCGAAAATCTGAAATTTTCCGAAATATTCGGAAGGCAGGAATGATACCTATTGTTCGAATCTGTGGAACCTACACTTTCAGAAACTGCAAACCGATTTGAAATAAAAAATTCCTACGATTTTTAATCGACGATTTACTTTTTATTTTTTTTCCACTTTTTTTTTCTTTCGTTTTTTATGAGTAAAATCGCAGGAGGCGTCGGAATCGAGGAACGGCAGTCATAGTTGGAATCAGCAGGTCATTTCCATGGAGAATATCATTGAGATTATCCGATTCTCGACAAAAAATTTTTTCCCCTAAAAAAATGAGGAGTACCCCTTTCCTTTTGTTCGAAAATCTGAAATTTTCCGAAATATTCGGAAGGCAGGAATGATACCTATTGTTCGAATCTGTGGAACCTACACTTTCAGAAACTGCAAACCGATTTGAAATAAAAAATTCCTACGATTTTTAATCGACGATTTACTTTTTATTTTTTTTCCACTTTTTTTTTCTTTTGTTTTGTTATGAGTAAAATTGCAGGAGGCGTCGGAATCGAGGAACCGCAGTCATATTTGGAATCAGCAGGTCATTTCCATGGAGAATATCATTGAGATTATCCGATTCTCGACAAAAAATTTTTTCGCCCAAAAAAATGAGAAGGGGTACCCCTTTCCTTTTTTTCGAAAATCTGAAATTTTCCGAAATATTCGGAAGGCAGGAATGATACCTATTGTTCGAATCTGTGGAACCTACACTTTCAGAAACTGCAAACCGATTTGAAATAAAAAATTCCTACGATTTTTAATCGACGATTTACTTTTTATTTTTTTTCCACTTTTTTTTTCTCTCGTTTTTTATGAGTAAAATCGCAGGAGGCGTCGGAATCGAGGAACGGCAGTCATATTTGGATTCAGCAGGTCATTTCCATGACGAATATCATTGAGATTATCCGATTCTCGACAAAAAATTTTTCGCCCAAAAAAATGAGAAGGGGTACCCCCTTCCTTTTTTTCAAAAATCTGAAATTTTCCGAAATATTCGGAAGGCAGGAATGATACCTATTGTTCGAATCTGTGGAACCTACACTTTCAGAAACTGCAAACCGATTTGAAATAAAAAATTCCTACGATTTTTAATCGACGATTTACTTTTTATTTTTTTTCCACTTTTTTTTTCTTTCGTTTTGAATGAGTAAAATTGCAGGAGGCGTCGGAATCGAGGAACGGCAGTCATATTTGGAATCAGCAGGTCATTTCCATGGAGAATATCATTGAGATTATCCGATTCTCGACAAAAAATTTTTTCGCACAAAAAAATGAGAAGGGGTACCCCTTTCCTTTTTTTCGAAAATCTGAAATTTTCCGAAATATTCGGAAGGCAGGAATGATACCTATTGTTCGAATCTGTGGAACCTACACTTTCAGAAACTGCAAACCGATTTGAAATAAAAAATTTCTACGATTTTACTTCGACGATTCACTTTTTATTTTTTTTCCACTTTTTTTTTCTTTCGATTTTTATGAGTAAAATCGCAGGAGGCGTCGGAATCGAGGAACGGCAGTCATATTTGGAATCAGCAGGTCATTTCCATGAAGAATATCATTGAGATTATCCGATTCTCGACAAAAAATTTTTTCGCCCAAAAAAATGAGAAGGGGTACCCCTTTCCTTTTTTTCGAAAATCTGAAATTTTCCGAAATATTCGGAAGGCAGGAATGATACCTATTGTTCGAATCTGTGGAACCTACACTTTCAGAAACTGCAAACCGATTTGAAATAAAAAATTCCTACGATTTTTAATCGACGATTTACTTTTTATTTTTTTTTCACTTTTTTTTTCTTTCGTTTTTTATGAGTAAAATCGCAGGAGGCGTCGGAATCGAGGAACGGCAGTCATATTTGGAATCAGCAGGTCATTTCCATGGAGAATATCATTGAGATTATCCGATTCTCGACAAAAAATTTTTTCCCCCAAAAAAATGAGAAGGGGTACCCCTTTCCTTTTTTTCGAAAATCTGAAATTTTCCGAAATATTCGGAAGGCAGGAATGATACCCATTGTTCGAATCTGTGGAACCTACACTTTCAGAAACTGCGAACCGATTTGAAATAAAAAATTCCTACGATTTTTAATCGACGATTTAGTTTTTATTTTTTTTCCACTTTTTTTTTCTTTCGTTTTTCATGAGTAAAATCGCAGGAGGCGTCGGAATCGAGGAACGGCAGTCATATTTGGAATCAGCAGGTCATTTCCATGGAGAATATCATTGAGATTATCCGATTCTCGACAAAAAATTTTTTCCCCCAAAAAAATGAGAAGGGGTACCCCTTTCCTTTTGTTCGAAAATCTGAAATTTTCCGAAATATTCGGAAGGCAGGAATGATACCTATTGTTCGAATCTGTGGAACCTACACTTTCAGAAACTGCAAACCGATTTGAAATAAAAAATTCCTACGATTTTTAATCGACGATTTACTTTTTATTTTTTTTCCACTTTTTTTTTCTTTTGTTTTGTTATGAGTAAAATTGCAGGAGGCGTCGGAATCGAGGAACCGCAGTCATATTTGGAATCAGCAGGTCATTTCCATGGAGAATATCATTGAGATTATCCGATTCTCGACAAAAAATTTTTTCGCCCAAAAAAATGAGAAGGGGTACCCCTTTCCTTTTTTTCGAAAATCTGAAATTTTCCGAAATATTCGGAAGGCAGGAATGATACCTATTGTTCGAATCTGTGGAACCTACACTTTCAGAAACTGCAAACCGATTTGAAATAAAAAATTCCTACGATTTTTAATCGACGATTTAGTTTTTATTTTTTTTCCACTTTTTTTTTCTTTCGATTTTTATGAGTAAAATCGCAGGAGGCGTCGGAATCGAGGAACGGCAGTCATATTTGGAATCAGCAGGTCATTTCCATGAAGAATATCATTGAGATTATCCGATTCTCGACAAAAAATTTTTTCGCCCAAAAAAATGAGAAGGGTACCCCTTTCCTTTTTTTCGAAAATCTGAAATTTTCCGAAATATTCGGAAGGCAGGAATGATACCTATTGTTCGAATCTGTGGAACCTACACTTTCAGAAACTGCAAACCGATTTGAAATAAAAAATTCCTACGATTTTTAATCGACGATTTACTTTTTATTTTTTTTCCACTTTTTTTTTCTTTCGTTTTTTATGAGTAAAATCGCAGGAGGCGTCGGAATCGAGGAACGGCAGTCATATTTGGAATCAGCAGGTCATTTCCATGAAGAATATCATTGAGATTATCCGATTCTCGACAAAAATTTTTTCGCCCAAAAAAATGAGAAGGGGTACCCCTTTCCTTTTTTTCAAAAATCTGAAATTTTCCGAAATATTCGGAAGGCAGGAATGATACCTATTGTTCGAATCTGTGAAACCTACACTTTCAGAAACTGCAAACCGATTTGAAATAAAAAATTATTACGATTTTTAATCGACGATTTACTTTTCATTTTTTTTCCACTTTTTTTTTCTTTCGTTTTTTATGAGTAAAATTGCAGGAGGCGTCGGAATCGAGGAACAGCAGTCATATTTGGAATCAGCAGGTCATTTCCATGGAGAATATCATTGAGATTATCCGATTCTCGACAAAAAATTTTTTCCCCCAAAAAAATGAGAAGGGGTACCCCTTTCCTTTTGTTCGAAAATCTGAAATTTTCCGAAATATTCGGAAGGCAGGAATGATACCTATTGTTCGAATCTGTGGAACCTACACTTTCAGAAACTGCAAACCGATTTGAAATAAAAAATTCCTACGATTTTTAATCGACGATTTACTTTTTATTTTTTTTCCACTTTTTTTTTCTTTTGTTTTGTTATGAGTAAAATTGCAGGAGGCGTCGGAATCGAGGAACCGCAGTCATATTTGGAATCAGCAGGTCATTTCCATGGAGAATATCATTGAGATTATCCGATTCTCGACAAAAAATTTTTTCGCCCAAAAAAATGAGAAGGGGTACCCCTTTCCTTTTTTTCGAAAATCTGAAATTTTCCGAAATATTCGGAAGGCAGGAATGATACCTATTGTTCGAATCTGTGGAACCTACACTTTCAGAAACTGCAAACCGATTTGAAATAAAAAATTCCTACGATTTTTAATCGACGATTTAGTTTTTATTTTTTTTCCACTTTTTTTTTCTTTCGATTTTTATGAGTAAAATCGCAGGAGGCGTCGGAATCGAGGAACGGCAGTCATATTTGGAATCAGCAGGTCATTTCCATGAAGAATATCATTGAGATTATCCGATTCTCGACAAAAAATTTTTTCGCCCAAAAAAATGAGAAGGGGTACCCCTTTCCTTTTTTTCGAAAATCTGAAATTTTCCGAAATATTCGGAAGGCAGGAATGATACCTATTGTTCGAATCTGTGGAACCTACACTTTCAGAAACTGCAAACCGATTTGAAATAAAAAATTCCTACGATTTTTAATCGACGATTTACTTTTTATTTTTTTTCCACTTTTTTTTTCTTTCGTTTTTTATGAGTAAAATCGCAGGAGGCCTCGGAATCGAGGAACGGCAGTCATATTTGGAATCAGCAGGTCATTTCCATGAAGAATATCATTGAGATTATCCGATTCTCGACAAAAAATTTTTTCGCCCAAAAAAATGAGAATGGGTACCCCTTTCCTTTTTTTCAAAAATCTGAAATTTTCCGAAATATTCGGAAGGCAGGAATGATACCTATTGTTCGAATCTGTGAAACCTACACTTTCAGAAACTGCAAACCGATTTGAAATAAAAAATTCCTACGATTTTTAATCGACGATTTACTTTTCATTTTTTTTCCACTTTTTTTTTCTTTCGTTTTTTATGAGTAAAATTGCAGGAGGCGTCGGAATCGAGGAACAGCAGTCATATTTGGAATCAGCAGGTCATTTCCATGAAGAATATCATTGAGATTATCCGATTCTCGACAAAAAATTTTTTCGCCCAAAAAAATGAGAAGGGGTACCCCTTTCCTTTTTTTCGAAAATCTGAAATTTTCCGAAATATTCGGAAGGCAGGAATGATACCTATTGTTCGAATCTGTGGAACCTACACTTTCAGAAACTGCAAACCGATTTGAAATAAAAAATTCCTACGATTTTTAATCGACGATTTACTTTTTATTTTTTTTCCACTTTTTTTTTCTTTCGTTTTTTATGAGTAAAATCGCAGGAGGCGTCGGAATCGAGGAACGGCAGTCATATTTGGAATCAGCAGGTCATTTCCATGAAGAATATCATTGAGATTATCCGATTCTCGACAAAAATTTTTTTCGCCCAAAAAAATGAGAAGGGGTACCCCTTTCCTTTTTTTCAAAAATCTGAAATTTTCCGAAATATTCGGAAGGCAGGAATGATACCTATTGTTCGAATCTGTGAAACCTACACTTTCAGAAACTGCAAACCGATTTGAAATAAAAAATTCCTACGATTTTTAATCGACGATTTACTTTTCATTTTTTTTCCACTTTTTTTTTCTTTCGTTTTTTATGAGTAAAATTGCAGGAGGCGTCGGAATCGAGGAACAGCAGTCATATTTGGAATCAGCAGGTCATTTCCATGGAGAATATCATCGAGATTATCCGATTCTCGACAAAAAATTTTTTCGCCCAAAAAAATGAGAAGGGGTACCCCTTTCCTTTTTTTCGAAAATCTGAAATTTTCCGAAATATTCGGAAGGCAGGAATGATACCTATTGTTCGAATCTGTGGAACCTACACTTTCAGAAACTGCAAACCGATTTGAAATAAAAAATTCCTACGATTTTTAATCGACGATTTACTTTTTATTTTTTTTCCACTTTTTTTTTCTTTCGTTTTTTATGAGTAAAATCGCAGGAGGCGTCGGAATCGAGGAACGGCAGTCATATTTGGAATCAGCAGGTCATTTCCATGGAGAATATCATTGAGATTATCCGATTCTCGACAAAAAATTTTTTCCCCCAAAAAAATGAGAAGGGGTACCCCTTTCCTTTTTTTCGAAAATCTGAAATTTTCCGAAATATTCGGAAGGCAGGAATGATACCTATTGTTCGAATCTGTGGAACCTACACTTTCAGAAACTGCAAACCGATTTGAAATAAAAAATTCCTACGATTTTTAATCGACGATTTACTTTTTATTTTTTTTCCACTTTTTTTTTCTTTCGTTTTGAATGAGTAAAATTGCAGGAGGCGTCGAAATCGAGGAACGGCAGTCATATTTGGAATCAGCAGGTCATTTCCATGGAGAATATCATTGAGATTATCCGATTCTCGACAAAAAATTTTTTCGCACAAAAAAATGAGAAGGGGTACCCCTTTCCTTTTTTTCGAAAATCTGAAATTTTCCGAAATATTCGGAAGGCAGGAATGATACCTATTGTTCGAATCTGTGGAACCTACACTTTCAGAAACTGCAAACCGATTTGAAATAAAAAATTCCTACGATTTTACTTCGACGATTTACTTTTTATTTTTTTTCTACTTTTTTTTTCTTTCGATTTTTATGAATAAAATCGCAGGAGGCGTCGGAATCGAGGAACGGCAGTCATATTTGGAATCAGCAGGTCATTTCCATGAAGAATATCATTGAGATTATCCGATTCTCGACAAAAAATTTTTTCGCCCAAAAAAATGAGAAGGGGTACCCCTTTCCTTTTTTCCGAAAATCTGAAATTTTCCGAAATATTCGGAAGGCAGGAATGATACCTATTGTTCGAATCTGTGGAACCTACACTTTCAGAAACTGCAAACCGATTTGAAATAAAAAATTCCTACGATTTTACTTCGACGATTTACTTTTTATTTTTTTTCCACTTTTTTTTTCTTTCGATTTTTATGAATAAAATCGCAGGAGGCGTCGGAATCGAGGAACGGCAGTCATATTTGGAATCAGCAGGTCATTTCCATGAAGAATATCATTGAGATTATCCGATTCTCGACAAAAAATTTTTTCGCCCAAAAAAATGAGAAGGGGTACCCCTTTCCTTTTTTCCGAAAATCTGAAATTTTCCGAAATATTCGGAAGGCAGGAATGATACCTATTGTTCGAATCTGTGGAACCTACACTTTCAGAAACTGCAAACCGATTTGAAATAAAAAATTCCTACGATTTTTAATCGACGATTTACTTTTTATTTTTTTTCCACTTTTTTTTTCTTTCGTTTTTTATGAGTAAAATTGCAGGAGGCGTCGGAATCGAGGAACAGCAGTCATATTTGGAATCAGCAGGTCATTTCCATGGAGAATATCATCGAGATTATCCGATTCTCGACAAAAAATGTTTTCGCCGAAAAAAATGAGAAGGGGTACCCCTTTCCTTTTTTTCGAAAATCTGAAATTTTCCGAAATATTCGGAAGGCAGGAATGATTCCTATTGTTCGAATCTGTGGAACCTACACTTTCAGAAACTGCAAACCGATTTGAAATAAAAAAATCCTACGATTTTTAATCGACGATTTACTTTTTATTTTTTTTCTACTTTTTTTTTCTTTCGTTTTTTATGAGTAAAATCGCAGGAGGCGTCGGAATCGAGGAACGGCAGTCATATTTGGAATCAGCAGGTCATTTCCATGGAGAATATCATTGAGATTATCCGATTCTCGACAAAAAATTTTTTCTCCCAAAAAAATGAGAAAAGGTACCCCTTTCCTTTTTTTCGAAAATCTGAAATTTTCCGAAATATTCGGAAGGCAGGAATGATACCTATTGTTCGAATCTGTGGAACCTACACTTTCAGAAACTGCAAACCGATTTGAAATAAAAAATTCCTACGATTTTTAATCGACGATTTACTTTTTATTTTTTTTCCACTTTTTTTTTCTTTCGATTTTTATGAATAAAATCGCAGGAGGCGTCGGAATCGAGGAACGGCAGTCATATTTGAAATCAGCAGGTCATTTCCATGAAGAATATCATTGAGATTATCCGATTCTCGACAAAAAATTTTTTCGCCCAAAAAAATGAGAAGGGGTACCCCTTTCCTTTTTTTCGAAAATCTGAAATTTTCCGAAATATTCGGAAGGCAGAAATGATACCTATTGTTCGAATCTGTGGAACCTACACTTTCAGAAACTGCAAACCGATTTGAAATAAAAAATTCCTACGATTTTTAATCGACGATTTACTTTTTATTTTTTTTCCACTTCTTTTTTCTTTCGTTTTTTATGAGTAAAATTGCAGGAGGCGTCGGAATCGAGGAACCGCAGTCATATTTGGAATCAGCAGGTCATTTCCATGGAGAATATCATTGAGATTATCCGATTCTCGACAAAAAATTTTTTCGCCCAAAAAAATGAGAAGGGGTACCCCTTTCCTTTTTTTCGAAAATCTGAAATTTTCCGAAATATTCGGAAGGCAGGAATGATACCTATTGTTCGAATCTGTGGAACCTACACTTTCAGAAACTGCAAACCGATTTGAAATAAAAAATTCCTACGATTTTTAATCGACGATTTACTTTTTATTTTTTTTCCACTTTTTTTTTCATTCGTTTTTTATGAGTAAAATTGCAGGAGGCGTCGGAATCGAGAAACGGCAGTCATATTTGGAATCAGCAGGTCATTTCCATGGAGAATATCATTGAGATCATCCGATTCTCGACAAAAAATGTTTTCGCCCAAAAAAATGAGAAGGGGTACCCCTTTCCTTTTTTTCGAAAATCTGAAATTTTCCGAAATATTCGGAAGGCAGGAATGATACCTATTGTTCGAATCTGTGGAACCTACACTTTCAGAAACTGCAAACCGATTTGAAATAAAAAATTCCTACGATTTTTAATCGACGATTTACTTTTTATTTTTTTTCCACTTTTTTTTTCATTCGTTTTTTATGAGTAAAATTGCAGGAGGCGTCGGAATCGAGAAACGGCAGTCATATTTGGAATCAGCAGGTCATTTCCATGGAGAATATCATTGAGATCATCCGATTCTCGACAAAAAATGTTTTCGCCCAAAAAAATGAGAAGGGGTACCCCTTTCCTTTTTTTCGAAAATCTGAAATTTTCCGAAATATTCGGAAGGCAGGAATGATACCTATTGTTCGAATCTGTGGAACCTACACTTTCAGAAACTGCAAACCGATTTGAAATAAAAAATTCCTACGATTTTTAATCGACGATTTACTTTTTATTTTTTTTCCACTTTTTTTTTCTTTCGATTTTTATGAATAAAATCGCAGGAGGCGTCGGAATCGAGGAACGGCAGTCATATTTGGAATCAGCAGGTCATTTCCATGAAGAATATCATTGAGATTATCCGATTCTCGACAAAAAATTTTTTCGCCCAAAAAAATGAGAAGGGGTACCCCTTTCCTTTTTTTCGAAAATCTGAAATTTTCCGAAATATTCGGAAGGCAGGAATGATACCTATTGTTCGAATCTGTGGAACCTACACTTTCAGAAACTGCAAACCGATTTGAAATAAAAAATTCCTACGATTTTTAATTGACGATTTACTTTTTATTTTTTTTCCACTTCTTTTTTCTTTCGTTTTTTATGAGTAAAATTGCAGGAGGCGTCGGAATCGAGGAACCGCAGTCATATTTGGAATCAGCAGGTCATTTCCATGGAGAATATCATTGAGATTATCCGATTCTCGACAAAAAATTTTTTCGCCCAAAAAAATGAGAAGGGGTACCCCTTTCCTTTTTTTCGAAAATCTGAAATTTTCCGAAATATTCGGAAGGCAGGAATGATACCTATTGTTCGAATCTGTGGAACCTACACTTTCAGAAACTGCAAACCGATTTGAAATAAAAAATTCCTACGATTTTTAATCGACGATTTACTTTTTATTTTTTTTCCACTTTTTTTTTCATTCGTTTTTTATGAGTAAAATTGCAGGAGGCGTCGGAATCGAGAAACGGCAGTCATATTTGGAATCAGCAGGTCATTTCCATGGAGAATATCATTGAGATTATCCGATTCTCGACAAAAAATGTTTTCGCCCAAAAAAATGAGAAGGGGTACCCCTTTCCTTTTTTTCGAAAATCTGAAATTTTCCGAAATATTCGGAAGGCAGGAATGATACCTATTGTTCGAATCTGTGGAACCTACACTTTCAGAAACTGCAAACCGATTTGAAATAAAAAATTCCTACGATTTTTAATCGACGATTTACTTTTTATTTTTTTTCCACTTTTTTTTTCTTTCGTTTTTTATGAGTAAAATCGCAGGAGGCGTCGGAATCGAGAAACGGCAGTCATATTTGGAATCAGCAGGTCATTTCCATGGAGAATATCATTGAGATTATCCGATTCTCGACAAAAAATTTTTTCGCACAAAAATATGAGAAGGGGTACCCCGAGGGGTTAATCATTAGGCGAAAAAGGCGTACACCGATTTAAATTACAGTGATTACCAATTGATTACAAAGATTACGTGGATTACAGGAAGATTGCAAAGATTACAGATGAATTACAAGAGATTACAAGAGATTACAAGAGATTACAAGAGATTACAAAAGATTACATAGATTACAAAGATTATAAAAATTACGACAAGATTACACAGATTACAGAAAGATTACAACTGATTACAAGAGATTACAATGATTACAAAGATTACAAAAGATTACAAAGATTACAAGGATTACAAAGATTACAACAAGATCACAAAGATTACAGACAGACTACAAAGAATACAGCAAGATTACAAAGGTAACGAAAAGATTACAAAGATTACAGAAAGACTGCAAAGATTACAGCAAGATTACAAAGATCACAGCAAGATTACAAAGATTACAGCAAGATTACAAAATATCACAGTGAATACAAATCATTACAAAGATTACAAGAGATTACAACTGATTACAAAACTCTTGTACACCAGATTACAACAGTGATTAACCCCTCGATATGGATTTGAGAAACTCCGAAGCCTTCGAACCGCACTATACCGGCCTGCGTTTGACTAGATAACTTGTAGCTCAGCTCAAACTTCCGGGCAAACTTTTTGTTTGTCTTAAGTTTGGCTTGCAGCTTTCTGAAGTTACCCTTAAAGCCAAAAAAAAAAAAAAAAAAAACCCCATTGCAAGGGTCTCCGCCAAACCACACCGTATGGGATGAAATTGAGAAAATTCGTGCGGTTGATTAGATTCGACCTTCTGTGAATGCCCGGAAATCTGGATTTTAGTCGAGCTTTTCACGCGTGTTGAATTTTTCGAAATCGAGTCACGTAACAAATTTGCTCTTCGATCACCAATTCTTGCATCAACGCTAGGTATATGTCCCGAATGTTTCCTGCCCCATTTCATCCGAGTTATTTTATTTATTTTTTTCTCCCCAACGGATACCAGAATGACCAACCCTTAAAAACCATAGGTCAGAAGGGTGCTGATAGAATCGTATACCGATCATCCACTGGCACGTGGCAAATGGGTTTTTTTTTCCTTGTTTTTTTTTTATTTGGTTGAAATCGGTACGCTTATGGGTATATGATGCTTGGCACTTACTGTCAGTATCTCTTAATGCACTCGGTTGAACACCGACGGAAGTTCTTTCTTTTCCCATGAGATTTTTTCCCCCCACGCTGTTGCGTAAACATGTGGGTTGCGGTACTATGAAGTTTCCGATATTTCCGCTCTGGTTATCCGGCATCAGAAATAAATTTAAAAAAAACTCCATTTTGATGTATAGGACTTTCGTTTTTGGCCCGAAAGTTTCACAGTAAAATTTGAAGGGAATTTCGTCTCGTCAACCCCCCATGGAACCTCGAAATGTAAACGATGTTGACAATTTTCGGGGCTTTGCTCCCACCGAATTATCTATATTTTGGGCTTTCCCGTACCCACAGCTACATAAACTTTCCAACCACATCTCATTCAAATGGCTGAACTTTACTAACGACAGCTTATTCTCTCAGCTGCTTCGGCACCCCTCATTATACAGTTCGAGTAAAATAGGACAAAATTATTCTTTCACGCATAAGAAATGAGATTTTTTTTTTTTTTTTCTACCTGAAATATGAATATTTCATATTTTGGTACAGGTAATCAATCAGGAGTTGTTCATTTGTCGAATTTCACCATAACAGAAATTATTTGACAAAATTCCAAATAGCACGAAACATTTTTTGTTCCACTAAAAATTTCAGGATTATGATTTTGTTGCTATATTTTTGAATTCATTTCATTAGAAGAATATTTTTGAAAATTTTTTTACCTGACTTCAATAAACAGACGTATATGCACATAAATTTGCGTCTATATGTACATAGTACGTTTGTAATTGCTTTCGTCCCAGAAGTTTCGTGGTGTAAGTAATTAGGAGCATTAGTCTGAAATAAGTGTCTAATTGCTCCGCGTGGTTTTGCGGTGAATATAACTGTAAGTTTATAATTATGATTAATTACCAGTTCCTAGGTGTGGAGGGATATTTTAGGACGAGACTTGATGGGTGTGAATAAACAGAGAGCCGCCAGCTCTTGTTTGAAAATGTTGTTTGTTTATACCGATGACATTCGGGGCTCTCGTCTACGTTACTCAGTCATAAATCTTCCCCCGAATTTCGTTCACGTTTTTTTTTTTTTTTTATAGGGGTTGTAATTCACGAAACTATATTATCAGGCCGTACACGCACACGCCATAGATATACCATAGGATAAATCTCGAATTTTCGCAAACGAAAGAATCACCTTGCAAATAATTTTCCCTCGATTGCTTCGTTATCGATCAATGGGAAAAATAATCGTATTTGACTGAATTAAATCGACGTTTGGTTCGTAAAGTCGAAATTACTAATTGGCATAGACGATAAACTATATGATATCAAGTCCCGCCGAGATAGCAAACTCCAGTATGAAACAGCCACTAGTCATAATTGAGAATTATATTACAGGAGGGAATAATTTCAAGTAATAATGCGGTACATTTGTCAAGACAGAAAATGAGAGGATATCCTTGAAATTTGCAGCCCCACTGCGTTGGCTAAAGAAATTAAAAACTAATAAAACTTAGTATGGTCAGTGCAGTAATCTGTGAGTCACTTGAGTCTGAAACGAGGTGGTGAATTCTATGCAAATCATTTTCCCATGTGGACATAGTGTGAGATTACCTTGTAAAAAAATTTGTTATAGATTACAGAAAATTGTCAACTTACCCGAATCCCGATGGTTAGGTAATCAATCTGACCGTGATGGAAAGCGAGCTGTTATAGTAATTAACGAAAATCCAATATTGCAATTAGAATCATGAACATATCATCTAAAAAATTCAGACTTTCAAAACATTAACGAGCATGCGCCGATTTTTATCGTACAAAAATGTTTCTCACCCTCCTGATGAGATATTCCAATTATATTCTCAGAAAAACTGGCCAGATCGCCTCTGGTATATGAAACTTCAAACAATTCTGGGCTTGACGTACTCGCAAAGGTATACATAATTGGAAACGCAGGCTGGGTGATGGTTGAATACAAAATATACATCCGTAGAAATCTTAATTACTTTTAGTATTCTTAGTATTTCCATTGCTGCTGTGAAAAGACGTTGTTGGAATTTTAACGTCAGATTGATAGCTCACTTGGAATTTATAGAAAATGAAATATTTTTGTGAAATATTTCACACGCAGTCTGTTTAAGTTGCGAATTCATCTGTTTAAAACACTCCAAAGAATAAAGAGCACCCGTTCCGCGGTCCTTGCGACAGAAAAGTTTTCCTATTATACGAATGAAAACTAGAACGCGTCTACATCCAATTTAGTTCATAAAAGTATACCGCGAATTGAAGTACCCTTTGAAATGGCGTTGGCAATAATTAAGGTCACGAAGCTGGAGCTGGATTATCCAACAATGACTGCAGAGTTGGACACCATATTTAAGGTATAAGAGTTAAATTTAATCCGTGGAACATTGCAGAATGTCAAACTTTAACGGCACTCACTTTGATTAAAAATTTGATTTTCTAGACACCGAAATCTGCCCTTATTTCAAAAAATTCTCAACCTCAATCTCGAGGTGAGTTTCGGAAGGTATCAAAATCATCACTCATGCACCTTTTGCGATGGAAAATCTACGCGTTTGGTTGTTCCGTTGAAAAGGAAATAAACGAGCCGTATTATTCGTAAAATCTAGAATCTCGGCAGGGATATAAGTCCATCCACGTCTGAAGGATGGGCATCGCCAGTCTCTTCGAACTCTTTCAAGGGTTGCCAAGAGAAGAGAATCATCGAGGGTATCTCAAACAAATGGCTTTCAACTCCAGCCCCATAAACACATGGATTTGTCAGTTGTCCAGCCGAAAATACATCCAACGTTACTTTTTTTACATTTCAACCCTCGCGAGGGCAGCAGACCATTCTTTAGCTATGGAATATCAGCGAATTTCCAATTTCTTTCAACTTGATTATCAGATTTTACCGATCAATAGCTGAATATTTATAAATCACTACCAGATACTAGAACATTAAGTTTTCATCAGTTAAATATCCACGCCTTGGAGTATGTACACAAATTTAACTAAGGGTTGGAAAATTACCTGCAGAACTGTCGTGGTCAAACTTCATTTGCTTCCACAAGGTCCAAGGTCCGAAAATACTCAAAGTAAATATTAGTCAGGGTTAGTGTGACTTTATAGCTGGTGACGCACCTTTTGACCAAAGCTGTCAATTATTTGCTGTTAGCGAAGCTGTTTGCTCTAAGAATTGGACACCTTCATGAACGTGTCGCGATGATCAAATGTTGATTGAAGAAATATCCCACTTTCGGTAGGAAATTTTATGTATCAGATCTTATTCGTGTAATTGGAAGTGATCTTGATCACTAATTTTGGTTTATTACTTCATATTATGTCGTTCGACTGTGTATACCTTAGATTCGAATAAGTAAATTAATTATTTGGCACTAAGAAGGCAAATGAAAAAGTAAATGGGTTTTTTTGACAAAAGTATATCGAAATATACGGATTCCTCGAATCGAGTGAAATATTTATCGCGTATCTTTGCAGCGCCAGAGCGAATGTTTATTTTCAGAATCCAAAGCTTGATATTAAAACGAACGAAATATTTGTTTTGAGAATAATAACCATGAGGCTTCTCCGCTCGGCAGACGGATAAAAAAGCCAACATTCAATGTTATTTTTTTTTTTCTCAAACTCGTTGAAATTCACAGCAAAGGTAGAAACATCGGCATGTATACCCTTGAAAGCTCAACCATATATTTAATTGCTATTGATTCTCGCACTGGACATTGTTCACAATCATGATTTCGAGGCCATTGGACCGTGGGAATAAAAGCATCAAAATTGCCAAAATATTTTCAATTTAGGAATCGGATGAATTCGGTGCAGATTATTCTTTCACTCGTCAGTAATTGACATTTCGGTCAAATCGTTTAGCGAGTTTGAAACTTGTCCGTTTCAGAGATTGAGTTTTGCCCGTCTCGGTGCTTTTGGTATCGAGCTTGCGATACGGTACTAATCAAATTAGCGAAATGTAATTAATGGGTATTCTCCATCGGAAACTCCCTGATCTTGAATCCCGTTACAGGACGGATTTGCCAAAAGTTAAGACACGCTGAAATGTCTTTGAAAACGTCCTGCGAATCTATTCGTATCGTCAACAACCAATTTCATTAATAGAGATATCGTGTCTAGATTTAGCAAATTTAATACGCCTAAAAGCTCCCCAGGCAATATACGTTATATTCATATATATATATAGAACTGGGGTGTTTAGATGTGGTCCAAATTCTGCAACCGAATTTCATTCCCAGTTCCTCAATTCAGATTTTCGTATTTCCCGTGACAGCAGAAAAAGTGAAAATCACCTGGTCAGATGGCAAACCGTCTCCAGATTTTTCCTGAATTTATAATATGACAGGGAAAACGACATGATTCTAGAAGATTAGTCTGACATGTCCACCGTTGAACTTGGGGTCTCTTATAATATGTCATTGAAATGCATAAATCAGAGAATTTCTGTTCTATCGATCCTGCGTGGACCTAGACGTGGGATATCAACGAGGGAGGAAACAGAGCCCTAAAGAACCCCTGCTGGTTTATGGTTGACGTTTAAATTGGGGGTTGAAAAGCCAGACGCCCTTATCATTGCAAGACGAGGGATAATTTATCCAAACGAATTCACCTTCGGCAAGCAATGACATCATGGTGATTAGCCTGAACGTGCAGCGGCCACTTACGAGGCTTATAATCCTGGCTGATATTATTTTCATTTTCCAGGCACGTAAGTTAGAAGTGAAAATGGCAAAATACAAGGTAAAATCCCCTTTCGCCAGATCATACTGTGAATGTAAACGTTGTTATTAGTATATAGAAGCATTTATACTCGTTTCAAAGAAGTCAACGGTGTCGCCTCTAGCCAGCTTTA
This sequence comes from Ametastegia equiseti, assembly GCA_963989295.1. Classification (NCBI taxonomy): domain Eukaryota; kingdom Metazoa; phylum Arthropoda; class Insecta; order Hymenoptera; family Tenthredinidae; genus Ametastegia; species Ametastegia equiseti. The sequence goes on from OZ022399.1 coordinate 9,098,749, forward strand.
ACGATATAATATACTGTATAATTAATGCCAAGTTGATACCAGCGATATCCGACACTGTAACACTCGGATCACGTGACAGGTATCATTTGGATTCCCTTATACCACAACGTTTCTAACCCGTAGGCATATATGTATGTGTGTCTGTGTTAAGGTTATATAGTTGGTGATGCTTTTGAGGAAAACAGTGTTCAGGGTTTCGTTAAAGGAGATGGCTTACTTCCACTCCATGGCATATAGTGTCTTTATCATATGTTCAGACAGTATAAACTACCAAAGAATAAGTAACACTCGAAATACCAACCATGACACATTAGAAATAAATGAATAATTCAAATGACCTGCGTCACAGTTACTGAAATGGCCATTTACTGATTACTTAGGCAAAATATTGATCTCTGATAACCGATCATTCACGTTTCGATAACTGCACAAGTTATTGTAGAAGGTATATGTATATGATAATGGGTACGTACTCAAATGGATATGAGGCCAACAGCTGGTAGGATGCTCACATACGATTTCGAATATGCGCAATTCAATGCGGTATATACATATAGATGTATGTATGCATACTGTTTGACAATCCATGTGCACACATATCCCATTCACCGAATGGTCTCGCAAGACTATAGATTATGCATCGTCACGTCTTCTCCTCCATACATAACTGACAGACTATGCCATCGTAATCCTGTATTCAATCCTTGTTACCTGCCTAATCAATGAATGGCATGTCAGGCTCCGTCGCCCCGTTTCGAATCCCCGAGCAAAGAACTCTCAATTTGTATTCAGGGAAATTTCAATTCTGTCTGGAACCGATTTAGATTGGCATTGAGATCGAACCTCACTATAATGTCTGTCCCTGTGAGCTTAAAAATGCAGCCAATATAGACAAACCAAAAAAAAAAAAAAAGAAAAAAGAAATGGAAATGAGTTTGGACTTATTTCTGCGCGTTTTTCCTCTATGAATATAATTCCGCACCTAATGAAATTACCATAATGACAATTTGCCTCCAGACAAATATATTCAGCTCACACTTGCACAAGCTCAGGATGAATTTCTTTGTCTTTTCTTTCATAGCTATGTAGATCATAATTTCTGCGCGTTGAATATTTCAAAACAGTTTTCTTTCTCCGCTGTACTCATTCATTTTTGCAAAAATAGTATATTCATAAAACCCTTACGTACTCAGGTTCAATTGCAAGGCTGACAGATGGATCGTGTGACGTTCTCAGGATTCTGGATTTGTATAATACATGATTTGCCTTGCCTTTACCGTTGACTGCGTCTACCGCCTACACGTAAGATCGAATTTAACACCAGTCGCACAAGTTCAGTAATGTATGTGATTTCTGTATACATTGGACGGACGGAATCCGGAGAACCTGGATACACGCGAATTTTCAAGATCCTCAGAATTTTCTGAGCTGGTGAAGAAATTCAGTAACCATCCGAATATGAGCCTGAAAATTATTATTATTACTGGATGGAATTGCAAAATGATTGCGCGAGGTGAGGGACGTTTGGAAAATAAATAAATAAATAAATAAATAAACAATTTTGCACCACACACAGAGTGACGATGTATCAGAAAAATGTCTGACCTAACGCGTTTGCATTATCTACTGTAAGTGCGTCAAACTGCGATTAACCTGTCGATGATATTCCATACTGACGGAGTGACGGCTTGAACGGCATTTCTATCTTTATTATAGTATGCCTCTGGACGTCGCTCTGTTTGAGCCACTTAGTTCCAGGATATCGCTGATACCTGGATAATGGACCTTGAAAGGGTCTTTGATGTATACCCTGCTGGCTAGTAGCGATCTTGACGGAGTTGATATCTGCAAGCTTTCTGGATGTTATTAGCTCAGTACAAATATTATTTGTCGGGCGAAGGGCGAACGATCTCATCGTGAATCATGAAATTCTTCTACTGCTTATTATCTTTGAATGAAGATCATGCCGCGATGATATCCTGTTTGATCTTCAAACCAGACTTCAGAAAAGCATCGTGCATTGAGGCGTTCACAGAGAGGTTCTGAGGAAAAAAAATTTTATCAGTTTTTTATTCAGTCATCATATTCAATTTTTTTAGCGTATTAATTTTTATCGGATCTTGTCTCGCATTTTGCCCAAAAGAAGAAATAGTCCACCCGATTTCAAGTCCTATGATAATCTGAACAAAATCGATCAGGCCCTGCGATGAATAGGGAATTTATGGTCCGAGCAAAAGTTCAATTCACGCCTGACGTCAGACAACCCGAAATACAAATGATCTGCTTCGAGATCGCGTCGTGATCATTAAAATGTGAAAAGAAGTTCGACGTCAGGATTCTATACTTGGAGGATAAAAATAATAATTCGCATCATTCTTCTAATTTTCTACAAATATCAAGAAATTATTATAACAGTAAGAACGTAACGTAAACAGGTAGGTGAATTACTGCCGCACGTGCTACACGTTGTCGACTTGTTTGTCTATTCAAAACACCTTGAATATTCACCAGCCTACGTTATACTGAAACATGAAACATGATACACTATTTTTGGAAGAAACTGAACCGTGACGCGAATAAACGATCATGAATACTTGAAAAGCTTTTCTTCGAATGCTCCAGACATCCTATACCTTCGAATAGATCCGTGTTCAGAACACAGAAACAGGATAATGAAAATTCTTGTTATTTTCATTTGATTATACGAATTCACGATTCCATTGGCCCAATTCGCTCGTTACCTGGTTTGACGTTTTGACTTTTCTGTTATAGTTACTTCCCGTTTGCCAATGTCAAAAAATCTCGTAATTTGGTGTTTAAATTCTCTGCGTGGTATGCCAATTTGGTATCCAATGGTCTGAGGAATGTGTACCACATTATATTTATCATAAGTCATTAAGTTGCCATCCGTGTTTTCGTTTATCTCGTTCGTAAATTCATGGGTTTTTACGGTTTTGAATTCAGGAAAGTTGAATTACTTCCTATTCGCAGATAAGCAAATCAGCCCACCGTCAATGGTAAGGTATTATACATACAGTAGAATGAAGACATTCAACGAACAGGATAAATTCCTTCGAGACGAGGGAATTGTATTGGTATATACTTTTCTCAAAGTTATATGGTCGGGTCGAGTGAATGCGCCAAATTCGAATATATTTTCATCCTGATTTTGCACCTCTGGGTGTTCATTTATCCCTACACGCAAGGAATCTTAGAGAACTTTTTAATGAAGTTTCATGCATGAAATCCTCGGAATTTACGCTCCACAAAGAGCTATATGAGCAAGGAATGAGAGCAGACCCATGGGAGATCTATGGAAAATATTCTCCATAAACTCATGCCTGGCTGGCCTGCTAATAACAGTTGGAATTTTCGTAGAACTATGTCCCCCCTCCCTTCCTTAGCCTCGACTAATTGCTGAGTTTCATCAAAGGCTATCGAAACGAAAAGTCTAGACTGATTGCAGTTTGGAGAAAATATGGGGTGGGTTAGACGAGTTTAGATGAAAATTGGTACAAATAAAATTTGACTTGTTAGGCATTTTAGACATTCAATATTCCATCTTCTTAATAGCAATTAATCAAGATCTTAGTTAAGGTAGTTTCCGCTCGAATTCACCTGAGTATTTCCATCTTGCCTAAACCTCTCCTCGCGATGTAATCAATTTCGTTGATGCTTACGCGTTAATTATCATTTCCCCATTTATGCTTGAATCGACGCTATTATCTGCCTAAGTAGTCCCCCATCTCTCGCTTTCTCTCTCTTGTTCTTTTACAAGTTATAATTACGTATGGACAAAATGGAAGTAGCCGTCAAATGAAAACCTTTTAGCAAGAGGTCATCGGTTTTGTAACGAGGTTTTTTTTTTTTTTCAAACTCATTTATACCGAAGTGATCGTTAACGGAGACATTTTTATACCTCTAAAAAAATTCTCCCGGTAAAGTGGCATGCGGAAACTGACTCTGCGGTCGTTAATACTTGTTAGAAAAATCAAATAAAATACGTTTCCAGCCCTGCAGTATAGCTTGTTCTGTTTCATCTCCAAACGGTTAGATCAATATACGAAATCGATTTGGCGAAATTGATTCACACGCTGATTGGCTTGGTGTGGCTAACAGGATCATCAATAAGAAATTTAGGGAACGTGTAATATTTTGACCTTCTGTTTTTTTTCACCCCGCTTTCATTGGTTTTTGAGTTGCTTTACTGACAAATCAATCGCTGTGTGATTGAACTCTCAACACAGTTCAATGAATTGATTTTCCATCAATTTTACTAGGTGTGAGAAACCTAACATAAAGAGTAAACGAAGCGATTGAAGAATTTTTTTTTTTATGGAATATTTAGTTGCTTTTCAAAGGTATTGATGTTCATCAGAATCGATTGTATATAACCATAAAACACTAAAGATACTAAATATATAACTATATGTATTTTTACAGATCTAGTTGAAAATATACGTCTACACTCGTTCGCTGTAGCTTGAAAGGAATTTTTCTTGGTCATAGATTTTTCAACACCGATCAGCAATGTTTATTTATCTCCAATGGAAGGCTGAGTGTTTCGGTTTGGCTGTCATCCGGAAACTTACTGCGCCAAGACTTGGGAAACTTAGAATTTTGCCAAGCACCGAGTACTGAACTGAAGGAAAAGTCAGTATACGATCAGCGAGCGGAGGATGGCAAAATAAAATGATACGTAAAAACGTCGGATGAATTTGTATACAATGAGTAAAATATAATTCAGAAGTATAATATCGATGATACTAGTAATTCCAAGCCTTTTCGGTACTCGGAAAATCGCAGTTCAATCTGGGCTTGACCATAGAATCCTGATAGGATCCAAAGTCGAGCATTTTCGAAGAAGGTCTTCCAATTGTTGATAGTAATCAGTACCCACAGAATCATAGGATATTCGTAACGAACTAGATCGTCCAGATGATTTGTCATCCCACGGGATGTAATAGTATGGAGAAAGTCCATTTCGAGTCAAGGGACCACAGCGGTCTTGTTTATGATACCTTAGATCGAATTATCCTTGCAAATCCCGTCACCGGACGTTCCAGACATTCTCTCTCTCTCTCTCTCTCTATATATATATATATATAAGGTACTCTCACAGCATCTGCGATAGCCACAAGTACGCTTTACTGTAGTGAGTGAAATATCCATTGCATAATGTATGTCGAGTATGATAGTATGTCGGTTATGTATTATATATACGAAGATCTAGGCATCTGATACTATTTAGTATTTGAAAGCAGCACATATAACTGGGTACCTACTCGGCACGAGGAGTTTTGGGGTCTGAGTTTCGGGGGTTGAAAACCCTCTCTTCGAAGAGATATTAGTTGAGCCCAGGCCACGGGCTGAGTGTTTGTCCTGTAAATTGAATTACCTAGCCCAAGAGAGAGAGAGCTACCCCTTGGTCTCGTCTTGGAGGATGCGAAGTCTCGAGTTCTATCTTATAGGATGATATTTCAGCTGAAGGATTACGATGATTCAGTCTCATCTTTGGCAGTCTGGCTAAAGCCTAAAGCTCGTATCTCAATGATTGATACCTACGTTCGTGAAAGAACGCGAGCTTTCGTTAATTTTTCTTCGTCTCTTTCAAAGAGAAGCCATCTTGGTCCCGTTAGCCAACCGATCGATGATCGTCTGTATCGGTCATCGAACGATAAGAATTCAAGAAGATTCGAGTGAAAAAGAGAATCCCTATAGTCAAGTTTGCTTTTCATCTTCAGACAGACGGACCCAACCCGTGTCTTATATCCTTTCTCTGAAAATATTTGCCTTTCTTGGGATACAAAACGTATACTGTTTGCTCAATCACTTTTTCCACATATGACAATATTTACGTTACTTCCATTCAACTGTACCGATAATATCCGTTGTTATTGCGTTGTATAGAAATGTATCACGATCTGCTTACCTCAGACTTCTTTTTCATTTTCTTTTTACTTTGCTTTGCAATATTGTCTATAAATACTTACTATCTCACCATGGATATAGGGACAAACGTTTCAAGACTTGTATATCGAACGAGCTTTATAGTTATGGCCATTACTATTAACGACGCATTAGAGGAGAGTAGTTTAATAATTGATCGCACTTTCGGAAGGTTTCCCTCAAACAGTATAGTTACGCCCTTGCAAACTGAGATTATTTCGTCGCCCTTCAGATTATCGACACTTTTAGCTGCAGGGTGTTCATCCAAGGGGGTGAATAGTAGAGGTAAAGAAGTACCTGTACCGTGTACTGCAGGATGAAAAGAAGTTCGAAAGTCGAGGATCATTAATGCAAAGTGTATTACCTAAAGAGGTGATAGATCGTACTGATCGATATGATCTCAGTCAGTCTTCGGTGTCTCGTAGAGAGGATCTTTAATATTCATATTTCGCTTGATGGTGCTCTTTTAACAGCCTCACATCTACTCGATATTCCGTTAGATTCCTGGCGTTGATTTGATCCTGATATACGTACACCAGGTTGTACAAAAAGCTTTGGAATACAACCGAGAGGATCTAGTAAATAGATCGTTACTCGATCCACACGACTTTGGAACTAAAATATTTGCTATGAAAAAATCGTAGAGCTTCAAGTGAGAGGATCTTTCAAATGAACAATAGATCGTTCAACCGTTTGATTTCGAAATTGAAAAAGCTTTGTACAAGTTGTAGGAATAAGGGGCAAAAATTTGTGGAAATTTTTTTTTTTTTCTTTTTTTTTATACTCAGCCGGTAATATGAAACGATCGAACCGAAAGACAAACGAATTCTGTAGTACTTTGGAGTCTGGCGATCCCAGGCGAGGGCGAAAAAAGAAGGCATATTTACCCACCAAATAGAGTTTCACGTTAAAATCTCAAGGGAACGGAAGAAGCCAACGGTCACTCACGGGCATGCCAATATCTGCAGGTCCAAAATCTGGCGAAGAAAAAAAAAACAAAAAAAAACAACATATTCTACAGTGTCTGGGGACGAGAGATCGGTTTGTTCTTTTTCCCTTTTCATTCCATTTTCTCCGGATAATCAAGAATTGATATATAGATATTTTAACCTCGAATTTTCAACAATTGCACTGGAAGTAGTTCGGACAGACCTCGAGCTCAATGGGTCGGAAAAGTTTTCTATTTATGATCCAAGTTATTCCAATCAAAAGTTTTACGTATTATCTCTGGCTAAGTTGAAAGGATTAAGCTCCAACCCCGTTTTGGCAAAATGAGACGTACCTATGCCGAATGGCGTCAAGCGGTTATTTCAAAGTTGGAAGAAAGTGACTCGGAAAATATAGTACAACAATTGGAATTCTCACCTGTCTTCGTCGAACTTGGAGTGGTATAAATATTGACAAAATTTCAAGATTCGTTTATTCCTATCGCACACGTACCTGTTTACCGAAAGATCCTCAAGAAACCTATTTCAAGCTCAACCTAACCGCGCATATAGCGTTGCTCAAAGCTTTCGACGAATTGTATGTACCTCACCACGTAACATTGCGGGTGAAACAAATGACAACCCCACCGTTTCGTTTCGTTTCGAATAAATAAATACGAAATGAGCTAAGAGGACAGAAGAGAAGAAAAAAAAAAGTAAAAAAAAAACAAAACAAGAGAAAACTGGAAAACGTATAAACTTGGATTTTTTAGGTGACTGAACTTGTCTCGGCTGTTCTTTACGATCAACCGTAAATCTCGTTCGAGTTTCTTTGCCGATCGAACAGACTCTGTATCATTATTTGATAAAGATAAGTGATTGATTTGTTGTAGATACGAACATAGGTGAAACGTGAAAAAATTTATCTGTTGTATAATAATTTTGTAAAATTATACCGTGGATAGAATTAATAACCGTGAACCAGATGCAGAGTAGATTGAATGATCTATAAACGTCAGATTTACCGAGGCGTGGATTCAGTGTCGATTATGAATAACAGGATAGGTTTTACGGTACATATACTTGAGAGGTATAATTCGCGTGTCATATAAATTTTTATATTCCACTCTATACGGGAATAATAACGCGAGAAATATCAAACCATACCTACATACCATATACTGTATTGGAAAACATTCAATGAAAAATAAATAACTCAGGCAAAGGCATTTTCATGTTATACGGTGATTTAAACCTCTTGTAAAAAAAAAACTGTAGCTTTTACGGAGTTTTCTTTGAAAAACTAAACCGCAATATTCTGGTTAGAAACTTCTTCTCCTATCTTAATCTTAAGTTAGTTTCTTTACCGTATGTATGTTCTCTGTGTTTTTAACTGCAGAGTGGATTTGCACCCTTTAACTTTTTTTTGCCAAAGAATTCCTCGCCTTCTTAAATGCTTCTATATTTTATCGAAGAAGAATTTTCCTGCCTTACAACAAATAGCGCTGCTTACCTCGTGTAAATTGGCAGGATTTTGATTTGCCCTAGGAAATCGAGAGTTCGAACAATATCCTAGAGCTGATTCTGCACGTAAGTAAGATTGCTTCTTGAGATCGAAGAGCAGAGTTCGTCAGAATTTGCAAAATCAGAACTGGGAGTATTATATGGCGAGATTTTGCATCGAGGTATATAAGGAAACAAGTTAAACTGAGAAACGCTTGCAACCGTTAGGTATTCATAGGGGGTGTCTGAAAATAATAAACAACGGTTTAAAAATATCTGATTTCGCAGATTCGTTACAAAGATATATATTTATCGATTCACATATTCACGCTTTTGGCCCATCGACAAGTTTTACAAATATGCCACTCATTCAATTGCTGAATTTCCCATCTATTTCTACCACCCCAAGATATTCCGGGACTGATTTTCCCAAAGCACAATCCACTGCAGTCGAATAATCAAATGATCTCCAACTCCGTTCACTAAAGCTTACCTTCTCTAAAGCCAGTTGTATTCGCTCTGGATCAGCTGGTGTTTATTTTCTCCAACCATCATCCCAACAAATCTTGACCAAAAATATTCCGACCATTAGGCCAGGGACTAATAATTCTGGCTTCGTTTATTTCCAAGTCTTTTCGCTATACTACGGCAAAACCTACTTCCAGTAATAAATTTCATTGTTTGTTATTAACGATTCCATAATTCTGTCATTCTCGGGCTCTTCTTACGAATCGTTATTAAAGTTGTCTAACAACCGCCAACTCAATGGGGGACCAAGAAAAGAAGAAAAAAAAAAAGAAAAAGAAAAATTACGTGTGGGTCTTTCTTTGGATCGTAAAAATAAAACATAACGACGATGCGTGTAGTCCTTAGCCAAATAATTGCCAAAGAGACATCGTTTTCCGGGCAATCATCACCTTTCCAAATTCCCTGGCAGAAAAGAGTTTGGCATACCTAGTCGACCCCAACATGAGACGAGTGTGTAATCATATCAGGGATCAGAGGTCAATATAATAAGCGGTAAAAAGTAACGATAAATATACAGACCGAAGCAATACGGAGCTAGTATATATATATATATATATATATGTGTGTGTACATATGTATGTATGTATGTATGTATGGCCAGTTGACCGCAAGCCTAGAACTACGTTCTATCTCTGACCATAGATTAGTCCGTGACCCCAATACCCGTCGGGGTTGGTAGGTATACATGCTGATGGTTATTCTCGCGGATCGGTGCTACAGGGCAAGAAATCACTGGCTATTGTTATACGGACGTTGATTAATTCTTTTACCCGATACTTTTCGGGCGATAGCGAATTGTTCGGCATCAAGTATCCGGAGTCTGATACTATAAGGGACAACGATTGAGGAATCTTAAGGGGAGCAGTATGTCGTGGTTGGAAAAATTAAACATAGTCCAAAATCAATTTCTTTCACCACCAAAGTTCATTTTGCATCATCATAATCATATCACTTAAAAACGATTGCTGCACGAATTCAGGCACACCGTAGGTCCGATTCGACTTATCTATCACCAAGATTCGAAGGAATACAGGCCGTCATAAATTGAACGAGGGAAATTGGAAAATTTAATTTTTAGGCTGAGGTATTTGCAAATAAGTGGAAAAGAAATGTTCGATTTCCGGAGGATTGGTCATATCTTCTATGATAATTTTTTCAATTTAATTTCCCTCGTTCAATTTATGACAGCACGTCTTCCGAACAATTCGGATCCTGAGAAAGTGAAATCGGACCTACGGTTTGCCTCAATTCGTGCAGCGACTGATTTTTAGTGACATGATTATAATGATGTAAAATGAACTTTGGTGAAGAAATAAATTGATTTTGGACCACGCTTTATTTTTACAACCGTGACATAGGTACTGCTCCCTTTAAGGTAATACAGTAGAGATCACTTCCAACTTAACCTAGCTAACATAAGAAACACAAGTTTCGCTACAATCATATCAGTTTTTTTGACGAAGTGACATACTTAGCCAATTTCTGCCAAAAACACTGAATTCATTCATCTAGAGTTCATCCGGATCGATTGGGTAGTCTTCGAGAAAGTACGATTCGCGTTTTCGAGGTGAAAACAATTGGTGATAAATGGATTTCGAACAGACTCCCATATCGCCTTCGCAAAGTATTATAGTCTGAAATTTCAAAGACCAGGTACTCGACGCGGAAACTATCGTTTAATTGGAACGTCAGTTTAGTTTTTACTCGCCAGTTTTCTTGACAGCATATCCAAGGAGAATAAATCTGTGATTGAAATGTCAGAATCCCTCGGTTCAGTATATCAGGAATCAAATGATATCCTAACATCAAGTAAGGCTCACTTGCTTTTGGCTCGTAAATTGCTATCTCTTAATTTGGATCGATCACGTTTAAGCTCGTCGAAAAAGGGTAGTGCTCTCCTCTGTCTAACTTAGTTAACAGGTTAACGCTTCAAGCCTAGCCTTTTGTGAAAGGTTAATGACCATTTGAATGAGATCGATCAGACCTCGCAGTCATTTTGACGCTCGCCGCAAATTTGATCTCTCAATTTAGCTGATGATCGCCGGCTGCTTTCACACCCCAAACTTTTTCCTTGATAAGAAAAGTGAGATTCAAGGATTACTCAATCAGCCTTTTGTCCAAATTTCTTATCTCGTCATTACAACTTTTAGTTATCATCATGTATGATGTATGTTTGCCGATAAGAAATCTTGAGAACAGCGAGAGACGGAGAAGAAAAATGTTTCATTGCTGTTTGTTGAAGCTTTTTCTTTTTTTTTTTTTTATCTTTTTTTTCTTCCGCGGAAAACGATATGAATTTTTCTTTAGGTCGAGAGTTGGATCTAGTTTTTGCCTGACCCTCATAAAGCAAGAAAAAGCTCGGGAGAAAAGGAATTGGCGCGATTGTGGGAAATAGGCGTACCGTTGTTGAGATAAGAGTGAAAATCCGGACAAATCCGGATAATGCTTTGGCACATTTAGTGCCGTTGTCGTCGTCGTCGTTGTTGTTAAGCGTGTACGTGAAATGTTGGAATACTTATCCTGATCCCTGTTTTGAAATGTACAAGAGAAATCTTGGGAATTGAAATAACTGAGAAAATTCTAGGAAGAAGAAATCCAAATGTCTTGACATTTTTTTTTCTCTCTCACTCTTTTTCAATATGTATTTATTCTCCGTTCGCGACACGAAGATGATAGCCTGAACCAGCTTGAATCCCCGAAGTAACTGATATTTTATTTCATCGGCGAAACTCTTCTTTATTTATTCGTGCTCGAGGCAGTCGAACCGTCGGAAAAAGTGTGAAGAAAAATTGGAAAAGCACTTTCGTAAGAATATTCGAGAAGCCTGTGCCGAAAAAAAGGTATTGGAAAAACTCCGCGTCCACTTATAACTCGCCGATATTTCATTTTGCTCTTGCATTATGTATTACATATTAATTACGTCGTTATGGAAAGGCGTTATAAATTTTATATGGTATATAAAGTTTCATTAGAGCTCCCTGAAAGTATGCCAACCCATTGCCAGGCGTAAATCATTCTCACCAAACATTATAATATCAGGGAATCAGAATTTTGTCGAATGATGTATAAGCTTTGATCACGAAATGTCACAAAGTAGCAAGTATTTCATTTCGTTTTCTCTGCAATTCCCATGTTTTTCATTTCTAGTTCAAGCGAGCTAAGTAAACAAAATTTAGTAAATAAGTATATCAAGATTGCGGGAAAAATGAAAGACAACGAATTAAAAATCTCCTGTAAATATTTTCTCTCTCTCAGCTCCTCGCTTCTTCTACTAAGCGATTTTACTTCCGCAGAACCGTAGAGCTAGCTTCTCCAGGATTCTCTTTTCCACATTTATTCTCGGCTTCCATTGCCTTCTCAGTCAACTGGGTTGGATAAATTGAAATGAAGTCCTTTCGCTACGAAATATTACGACGTTATTTCACAAAAAGATATGTACCTGTGCTCTTCTCTTCTAGGGAAATTTATGGTAAATAATTTATAAAATTTTCAGGATTAATATTACCTCCGAGTCGTTCGTGTCAAATTATTCAAATCTGTAAGTTATCGAATATCACATTCAACCAGGAAGTGGTGGTTAGGAAAAACAAATCGTCCCATAGACCGAATGTTATATGATTTATAGTTACAGCATTTCTCATAATGATTTATTAGTCATTTTAAACCACCAATAATGACCACAATATTTCTGCACCAGTAACTCTGCTTGCCAAGTATTTTACACTTGACTGAGTAATCGATACTCGAAAGAGAAGGGGTTCGGTTTGATGCTAAGTGGTTAAAACGTTGTTGAAGAAGCGGTGCAAAGACCCAGAGACCTCTAATGAATTCATCAACCTCGACTCGCCTTAACGTCGTCGTCGTCGTCGTCATCTTCCTTGTCGACGTCTTGGGAAAGATTTTCAATTTTCAGCAGCAGTGTACGGTACAGGGTATAATGCACCTAGGGACTTCAGCGCTGCTTGGAAAGAGCAATTACTACATTATCATGTTAATCAGCAGTTCCTGGAGCTTTATCCACTGAAATGTGCTTCCGCGTCGCGTAATACGTATTAGGTAAGCTCACAGATTCCGTAGCAGAATAATATAGATACCAAGAAATCCCTGGCACTAAATCCTGTAGGTGTCATTGCTCCCGAAGAGTCTCATCTGATGACGAAAGTATTATGGATTCGATGAAAAAAATTTTCCTCAATATATAGGTACACGCGCGGAAACTGACGGAGTCATTATCGTTAGCAACATCCAACTACACAATAACCATTGGCCTACATTCCGTGCCAAAAAATTGCCAGGACTTTGACGATAAATTATACCAAACTGAACCATTTTCGATCATTCGATCTTGACATTTGAACAGACTTCATCATTCTCTGACACATGGAATAATCATGGGTTCGCAATTATGGCGGATGATTGTTTTTCAAACTTGTTGATTCGGAGCTTATAGTCAAGGATTCATCTAGACCGGTCAGAGTAACTTTTTCAAAAACCGGAAGAAAGGACAAAAACAAGTCAAAATAAGTAGACGTTAAAAGGTGAAATCTTTCTGCTCCGGTGGGCCTGTCAATGGGAAAGAAAAGAAGAAGAAGAAAAAATAAAAAATAAAAAATACGTAAGCTGTTCAGCAAAGTATTATTAAAAGTTTGGGAAAAAGCTCGCGTGGAGTAATCAGGCCATGAAATTCTACTTCATAATACATTATAGCTCGGTAGACTAGCTTTCTTGAAAACCGGGAGGGAAGCTACTAGGTTTGGCATAATTACTCATGCGGACGTACGTTAATTATACGTAAAGCTCCTTTCACACTGTATATATATATATGAGGAAAAAAAGGTACATCAATTTTCAACGACCCAATGTCGAAAAGGCTGGAATTGACTCTGATCATGGCCACTTCTAACTTTCCATCGTCCGTCACCTGCAGGGCCTGGTTAAGGGTCGATCTGTTCCCGTGGGGACGTATAAACCTTTATACAGCTAGCTACCGAATCAAATATTACGAGTCACTTGAGACGGGGACACAGTTCGTGTTGCGAATCATGGTAAAACCTCAGCGAATAAAAATCGAAAATTTTCTTTCTTAGCACGAAATTTCAGCAAGATTTATCTACAGCGGTTTCTATCCCTTGGTAAAACCCCTACGTGTACTAAAATTACTTGTCAAAGTGCGCTGGTATGAATCCACGATGTGGGATTTTTTTATTATACAGAATCCGCAAATTTTTGGATAAATTTTTGATTTACTTGGCTAACAATAAACTAAACATCCCTGTAATGGAAGATGCGAGCTTTTGGCTCGAACGCCTTGAAGAAAAATCGTGTGTTCGCATATGTCGAAAAGAATAGCAAAGTCGTGAGGGTCTGATGATTGTGGCATTCATGGACCGTGAAGGTTCCCTTGTATATTCTCTGCAAGCTTCCCTTATGCGTGTTTTCGTTTGACGTATTTTTCTTGTTCTTTCCTTTATTCTGCCTCGTTGTAAGGCTCGTTGTTGTATATAAGGGACACATCTTCGTCGACTTCCGTCCCTTGGTCCTTATAGGTATAGGCTTGCCGAGTCACGAACCAACTGGGGGAGAAATTTCTGGCGTTTGAACTAAGGGAGATTATTGCAACGTAGCGAAATAAGTCAAGTATTCTCGTGATCAAATTTCATTTTCATTCATCGTGCGAACGTCTTTGAAACTCCGGATGGGTCCAGTTTTCCATGATTTTCCTCGAGGGCTTGCCAAAAGCCGATTAACACGCGACTTGCATCGTATCTTTATAACGCGTCAGTGGTTTTAATTAACTTGGCAAGAATTTAACTGGGGATAATATTTTCACCTTACGATCCATCCCCAATAAAAGGGTGCCTTAGAACGTCCAGCCACCTGTACCACTGCAGGATTTCGATAATTTATCAGCCGGGACGTGACGAGCAGCTAACTAAACATCACCACGGCCCCCCTAATCGTAAGCCTAAGGCGGATTTTCACCTAGTTTACTTAGGAGTCTCACATTTTTCTAGCTAATCCTGAACTGGGAAAATTTTGATTTACAAAAATTGGGTACGAACTTAATCAGCTTATCGCTCCGGTACACTCGACGTTGATCATTCAAGATTTTTCCCATCCTATTTTTTATTCACCTTTTGTAAACACCGCGAAAAAAGTGGTTCAGACAAAATTTCATGAAATTGGCTCAGAAATAATGTCTTCAGAGTTTAAATTCCCACCCATGAGTATGCGCGTGAAAATTGGATTAGCATAGTTGAGAGGCGAACTATTCGTAGGGAGGTTGGTAATGGGCACATTATCCAAACGTGTGGCGTTACGGAATTTGTGGAAGGTACGTTTTAGTGTTCTAGGTAATCGGATTAGGCCCGAAATAGATTGAGAATAAACTGAGGAGTTGATGAATTTTGTGATATTATTTATACCATGGCTTATTATAAAACAACGGTAAAATTATAATCAGCTTGAATTTTCCTCCTTGTAATTTAATCGGCAAATGATTTTTAGACACCGTTTCTTCTGTCTCGAGCTGTTAATATCTCCCTCGTTAAAATTAATCATCACGAATCGAGTGTCGTAACAGAAATGACGATTATTCGTTTGGAATGAATCGAACAGCAGCTTGACCTTAGCGGAAAAATTAAATCAGCGGCAATAAAAGAAAAAAAAAAAAAAAAAAAAAATGGGGATGGAAAAATTTACACCCCCCACAAAACTAGCGGTGCTAAGGGTAGGTACGCGAGTTTCCATCAACTGTTTTAAACTTGGCAACTTTTTTTCCCTATGCCAGGGAAAGTTTTAACACAACCGTCACGGGTATATTAGAAAGAAAAGGGTATTTCTGTGCGTGAATCATGAACGAGCGGTGGAAAGCCTGAGCTAACATTGGTTCAAAGTGTGAAAAGCAAAGGAGTTTTCCCGATGGAGATCGACGACGGGTGGGAAAACATGCCGTTTGATTCTTCGAGAGGAAACTGAACACGGAAGTGGGGAGTAGCAGGTCCTTAGGGAATTCCGACACGAATCTCCAATTTCCTACTTCTGAAACGGAGGGATCGTTTGGATGGGTTCGAAATGGCAGGTGCTGACTATTACCCTGAGCATCAAGGACCACGGCCCATGAACTTCAGGGACCGTCGAAAACCACACGCATCGTGAATCTTAGGGACGAATGATGGCTCGATGAAGGTATTACGGTTCTCGAGCCCAGAAGGGGTGAATAACTTTTTGAAAAAAAAAAAATGGGTTTGGAACATCACTCAGAATTAGCTGCCAGCATACACGTGGTCCGGTATCGCTAAGCAAGACAAACGAGACGGGTGAGTAGGTCAAAGGACAGTACGTAGGTTGACGCAGAAGTATGTGTACGTACTTGTGTTTGTGAATGTAAATTTCCTGCTCACTAACAGAGAAAATATACCACCAGCATCCGTTCATTAATACAAACCCATGTCGCCCTCGGCGTTCTACGGACGGTGAAGTACCTCTTGGCTCTATACTCGCATCGTCTAACCAAGAAGAGATGTTTGCCGGTTCTGACGTGGACTTAACGTTTACCAAAAGCAGAATAGAAGAGATCCCAAGGTCAAGGTCTTACTTGGCCCAGAAGGGACTCGAAAGCACTTGTGCGTACTGCAAACTGGGTTGGTATTGGCACGGTATTGTACGCTATAGCTGTCAATACTGACAGCTACCAAGGGCCAAGCTTTGCCCAAGTGAAAATCAACCTTGGGACAATTTTGGGGTCGTTAACACCGGTTAAACTTATGGTGCCCTGAATCGGCACGAAATAATCAGCAGCCAGTATGAAACACCATATTGGCTCAGTGTGTTCCCAATACAGAACTGACTTCCGGCTGAGCCTCATGTATGCTCACTTGTCAGTACTAGTAGTCATCAGCATTGGCCCAACGTTGGGCAAATAATTTATCTATACTGGGCCAGTATTATCGAAGGAAATTTGACAGCCGGGGTAGTGCCAATTCTGTGCAATGTGAGTAGATCCGGCAATACTCCGTCATTAAGAAATGGGTGATTTCATACCCTTGATATATACGCCCATGGATGATTTTCACCATCCTATTAATATGCAAAGTATCGTAAGTCTGGCTGGAACTTGGAAGATCCCCTTTCTTGTGTCGTAATCCCAATACTGACGATGAGTCGCTGTATAGATATATATATATATATATATACCCGGCAATTTGAGCTGGGCCACTTTTTGCCATGCGGAAAAAAGCGAGATAGATAAGCCGTGGAAGAGGGCCGTGTATTGATTTTCATTTCTTCAGGATGAGACGCACTAACTACGTACTTATCCGCCGAGATGGTTCTCGCTGGTGAATTCACGGCTCACTTGACACCCTGGTCCAGAAAAAATTAGTGGCTGGAATATCTAAAAGAGTAGAAAATGCTCCACAAATCCTTGTGAAACTGATTCGGTCGTATGAACAATCGATGGATACGTAGCCATCAAAATTTCAATATTTCAGACGATCATCACCCAACTATACTCATCCGATCAATATTCCTGCAAGACAATCATTAAAAGGCAATCAATAAACGGTCACAAATTTTTTCTGAAAATTGGCAATCAAAAATGAAAAGATATACCTACGTAATTTCGAATGATTCATGATCCTCGATTCTAACACAGTACAATGAAAATCAGTAGAAATATGAGATTTTTTTCACATTGATGAAGATTCTGCTATGCAATGTATGCTCGGAGAAAGATTTCAGATGTCGGTAGTGGTAAGAATGTACACAATCTTGGCTGTATGAATAAATCGTGCATAATTCATTGCCCGGATGTTGAAGGGGATACTTGGGTATTAATGTGATTTGAATTCATGCTATATATATATATATGTATATGTATATATGTATTGTATATGTATAATATGTATCTGTGCTCGCGCGGTGTATCCACCCCGAATTTCATAACGAGAGATAAAAGATCAAGAAATTGTGAGCACCATGGTTATTCAACGATTATATATCTCCCATTTTAATATCGCTTAGAGTTTCGGCAAGGGGATGGAGAGAGAGAGAGAGAGAGAGAGAGAGGAGCTTTGAGGCATGAATTGCCAATATTTGACTTAGGGGTAACAAAGTTGGTGGGAGAGCTTTATGATTTATTTGAGTAACGTTTGCTCTTTACCTACTGCAAAACAAAATAAAAAATATATAAAAAAATGAAAAATAGAAACCGCTATCGCTTAGCAAGTCAGCCCAGAAGGTTTCAAATCCAACAATTTCTCACTCTCCATTTATATCTTTTGTTTTCCAACTCATTAGGTAGCCATCAACGAACCTGTCTCCATGTCGATCCCAGAGCTTTTATCAGCTCAACTTACTCAGGCTCGCATTACAAACTGGTACTGTCGATCAAGCTTCAGAAGAAGTTGGTAATTATGTGAAGAGAGTCTCGCTTCCACTTGTTGCTTGTACAAATGTATGATTAACTGATACTAAGTATCGCGTTCACCATCAAGATTCATTCGTCTCTTCATTTTTTAGCAAACTGATCAATTAGTGATCTCATGGGGCCAAATTTGGATTCGGAGGTCAACCAC
Organism: Ametastegia equiseti; assembly: GCA_963989295.1. NCBI lineage: Eukaryota > Metazoa > Arthropoda > Insecta > Hymenoptera > Tenthredinidae > Ametastegia > Ametastegia equiseti. Next base: position 9,117,233 of record OZ022399.1, read on the forward strand.
CAATCGATTTATTCTGTTTTTAATTCCAACGTTCAAGGTTGATAGTTTCGGATGAAATAAGACTATGACACAGGTTTTAGGGTGAAAAGTTTTTTGGCTGAGAAGATTTTGGTCCCCAGAGCCAATGGCACTTTTTATCTTACGTGCCTCCGTTTTATTACACTCTTGGGATGAATTCGTTGAGGTTTAGTGCGTAGTTAGTGATTTGAAAATGAGCTTGCTATCTCCTCGAAGTGTTTTCCTATAATTCAAAGTAATCATCATAAAATAGTCACTCATGTCACTATAAATTCGTATAAATCAATACACACGAGTTGCAAAATTCCCGGCCACCCTCCTGGGGTATTCGTATATTTTTTTATAGCGAGCTCTCCAACTCTGGAAAGTCAAACAAATCTATGTAGTTAGTTGGTTAACGGATCAAAGCTCTCTGGCGAATAGAAACCCGCTTCGAAAATCACGTGCCGTGTTAACTGACGCGTAAAATCACATGTGAACTTACCATGTGCTTCGCGTAGCCTTACACTATTTATCTCTTTCTTTGTGGCTAGTGATTTTTTTCAAGGAAATACATTTTTTCTTTTCTTATTCTTCTTATTCTTCACGTAGGTTTGCAGATATGTACCAACGTACATTCGAGGAGGAGAAATATTTTCAGAAAATAAGGACTCGGTATCCAGGTGTGCTTTGGTACTCAGCAGAACCGTAATAGCAAGATGGGTTGGGTTTTGTCTCTGGTGCTTGTTTTTCGGAACAAAACGTCGTGGAGAAAAGCTCGTATTTCACTTCTTGCATAATTTATCTATCGCTTTTTGGGTGTGCCAGAATTTGAGACCAGTTTCTGTGCGAGATTCGAATGCAAATATATGTATTCTTACACGACAGGTAGGGTGAAAAAGCCAAGGAATGAAAGATGATTTCCATTACTTCGTATCTCAAAAGAATACCAAGAGTTTTCTTTGGGTTGTGATTGTGAAAATGTTACACAAGCGCACTCACCTTTATCCAAAAGTGCACCTGTGCACCTTCGAACGAGCTTTCGCCAAACGGAATCACTTCGTTTCCTGGAACAATTACAGCTTTTCAAAAAAATTGACGAGAAGAAAGACAAAAAAAAAAAAAAAAAGAAAGGAAATGGAGTCGATTCGTTATCCGTGCTTTGTTTTTTCCAATTATCCCACGTGGTGTGCAAAGGCGAATTAACCCTCCGTTCATGTCTTTGTTGGCTTTAGCGAATCGGGAAGTTTGCCGATTGTCTCCGTAACCAACCAAGAAAACAAGGGCTATTGATTGGATCGATCTAAGGGTTGTAGTGATGGGAATTGGGGGGGTTCAGCTGGGTTTGGCAAGTGATAATCTTCCCCTAAACCCAATACCTCAATACTCTGAGGTAGAAGCTTGCAACGTGTCCCAAGCTCGGGCATGTACCAATTTACGTACCCGTTGATTGACCGTTTCAAGATTGGCTGAACCAGATTCCTCGCTTGCCTACGGCTCGCAGAGTTTTCGAGTAACTGATCATCGATAACTAGAGTACGGAATTACCCTAATGACACCGATTATACCCCGACGGTATAAAACGATTCTTGGCAAAAGGGCGTGAAATCGAAAATCATGGAGAAATTATAATACCCGTCTTGGGGTCAAATCAATTACAACGTAAAATGATAACTCGAAAAAGGCGGAATTATCCGATCTAATCATCAAATCATCCGCAGCTGTCTGCCTCTCTGCCCTGATGATTCCATTAGCCTAATACCGCGATAAGGAAGCCAATATTGGCTAAATTCGAAAGAAATGACAGCTCGTAAACGCTGCCCCATTAATCCTAATCGGCGTTGATTAAACGCTGTTTTTTGTCTGGCACGTTATGTTTCAGCCAAATATATCAATTATTGATAACAATTGGAACAAAAGAATTGAAAGGCTATAGAATTCTTGTCGTTATTGAGCATCAATCAAATCTGACAATCATTCATATAGTATCTTGGGTTCATTTTTTCGAAATTGAAAGATTTTGATGCAGAAGTATTTTATTCGCAGGAATCATTGATTGGAAACGATTTCCGATTAGAAGACAATTTGTACATTGCACATATCGAATGGGAAATTTTTCGTAGACATATCAAGTGAGTATTTGATACGAATTTTGGTACGAAGAGCAGAAAATTCTTTTCGATGCAAATGAAAGAAAAAATAAAATGAAACGAGAAAAATATGAGAGTGGCTTACTGGTGATATGAAAACGCGGCGGAATCTTCGAAGCGCCATTAATTACCATCCGAAAGTCTTTGAGAACAATTCGCCTAGGTTGGCAAAGGGATATATATATATATATATATATATAATATATATAATATATATATAGGAGTGCTTTTATTTAAACGAGCTGAAAATCTCGACTGTGTGATTGTCGTGCTGAATTGAAGGAGCTTGAAAGGCCGGCAGGCATTTAAAGCGTGTTTAGCAGTACCTCCGCATCTTTCCTTCCGCTTTCCACCCTCGCAGCTTCCAACGTTCAAGCCACAAGTTGTGATCAGATGGCTGCTGCCTTTGAGAGATTTTCCCTGAATATCGGAATTCCGGATAATTATTCGTAATATCTCCACCAGTCACTCGGTTAAAATCACAGATGTTAAATTACCTTCAAGAAGCACCTATATGCTCTTCCCTTCCGAACAATCTTTATTTCTACTAATGGCTGATTTCCCCAAACATATTGCCAATATTTTTCACAATATGTGTTGCACTGCAGCCATCAAACTCATCTCACATTCTCCTGAACCAAAGTGTCCAACTATCCACAGCAAAATCTGTGCAAAATTGCAATCGGAATATGAATAAGCAAACAATAATCTAATGTGCTAATCGTGCATTAATTTATTCCTACCTTTGAAGAACTCGGAGTGAAATTCAGTCTTTGAAGGACTTTGAAGCTTTCATGCTCTCCGTAGTTCTCAACAGACGTTATCTTGGAAATTTCAGCAAAGTAATCAACAGGAAGTCGTCACTCTTCTGTCAATTATGCGAATAAAAGTCCTGACTTGAACGTTATGAACATGTGGTATAATTCCTGTACTTACAAAGGTGTGGCTTTCGCGTTGATCGAAACCACTACGCAGGGAAGTTTTTAGCATGAAAAAATTAACACTATTGGACATATGATGATGATAATGATTAAATGACAAAAACGGAATTCACGATCATACTGTTCAATTATGATGAAACGGAGCTGTGCAGCTTGTACGATTTTAACACCTTTATTTATACATACACGATCGTCAAGAATATTTATTTCATATTATAACATATCGTAAATTATTTCTGTACATTTGAAAACTAAAACGTGTCTGACGTAGAGGATAATTTTCCTTGCCTAAAAATTTATTGAAATCACGTATAAATTTGCGAGTTGAATATATATATATATATATATATATGTATATATTCAGGTCGACAGAACAGGCAGGGGCTCATAAGCCGTTATCTATTGACCTGAATAATCGCGTTTGGAGTTTACACTTATCGTTGATAATTATCATGTCATATTTACTCATACCAACTATTAACTAATGACGATCGTAACTGTTGATAAATTGTAAAAATAATAACAACAAGTTATACGATTATTATGACAAATAGATTCTGCACAATATACGATTATACATCATACTTTCCTTATCCTTATAGTCTATATCGTTTGATATCCTATATCCACGAATTACAATTAGCTTCTACACCTAACGCTGTGAATAATAATAGTTATCAGTGTAAATTACATCTACCTATAATGTATGTATAATATATTTATATCTATATATATATATATATGCGAATAGCGATTTCTTTTTACACATTATTTACACTCGCCTTATCCTCATCCGTCGAATCGAAATTTTATAGATGGTTACTTCATTCGATAAATGATTATTAACGGTAAACATTTCTATTACAGTTTCATAACATCTGTATATATAAGGTATATTTGGTATAATTATCAGCATCAAAACATTGCTTCGTATATGTATATATTTTGTATATATATATATATTTTTTAATATTTGTTAATAACATACAGCTTTTTCCTAGCTGTGACTAGTTTCCACACTCACTATAGAAATATTCAATATTTACTCGACGTCTTTTCATCCATTTATCAATATATAAATAACGAACGGTGGTGGTCAATGTCCATTGAAAAAGCTCAAAGCTAGAATCTGCGGAGAGACGTTCTCCCGCATGTAAAAAAAAAAAAAAAAATGAAAAAAAAAAATGAAAAGTATCAAATATTTCCCCTATTCATTTATAAAAAGAGCAAAGAATTCATACCAAAAACGAAATATAGCTCCGCGATTCTCATCAATCGTCAAACATTTTTTCGCTCTGTTGAACAACAAGTCCTCGGCGAACCAGGGGGGCTGCTGCTGTTGTGGAAATAACGTTTTTGGTAAAAGGCAAAAGTCAGGAAAAAGTTTAGTTCTCGGAATATTTTGTGTTCGTCAAAATCGAAAAATTTTATATTTTATTATGGTATTCGAAGTAAAATATGTACGTGAATAGCAGAATTGACAAAGCGAATTATTACATTTCTATTCGTAATTCGATAAAGACGCCGATCAACGCTGGTAACGCGATTGAATTATCTTCGAATCTGGAACGAATAACGAATAACGAATAACGAATAACGAATAACGTCAACTCAAAACGCGGTAATTTTATTTCCAGAGAAGAGTTTTAGCTACCAATAACGAGCACCTGGGATCCGAGGAGATAATCTGTGAGCGATAATTCCTGGCGAAAAAAATCCCTCTAAAGGAGCATATATTCTGCAAAAAAAGAAAGAAAGAAAAAAAAATAAATAAATTGTCATCTTACGTATTCCGACTTCGAGTTGGTCGTCAAATGAATTCTGTACTCGGCGTTATTCATGGGCCAATTATTATTTTCATCCCCCTCGTTTTCATCCTCGAGAAATCGAGCCTAAGTATCCTGATAAATGATTTTTTCCCAACCTGCAAAAGCCAGGCAAATAATTTCTGCCATTTGCGAAGCAGACAAAATGCAATTGGCAAATTGTAACGCAATATCGTGGACAGTACTAGCCGCAAAAACAGTGAAATTTAACAGTAGATGGAGTCGATACGTTCTACATGACATTCCGTAAATGGTATGTGAACGCATACTTCAATGGCTGTTGATAGTTGGAATTTCATTGATGTGGCTTACGGCCTGCCACGGTACACGTCCTCGCGAATGTGGCATCGAGGCATTGAATTATACATCGGATATATATATTGATCGAAGTGAATTTTCAGAGGCCAGTAGAATCCGGTGAGAGAAATATATGTACATATTATAATAATAACAACAATAAGGCCAAAGAATGAAGTGACAGTTCGCAAACTGGGATAGTAATTAGGACGTTGATACAATTAGTAAATTATGAAAGGGTTAACCGTCAGACGTAATTAGTCGTTAATGGGGTGAATTTCGTTTGACACGTTTTGTACCTCAGCAAAAGCTTGCGAGGACATTTCCAGTTTGTTCAGCGAGTGATGTTTGCCCGTAAATATTAGAGTCTGTTTAGAATTTCTACTACCTGCAGCTACGACGTGAATATGAAACTCGGCGAAGTACAAGACTTCGAAGTTTTCAACTGGAAGTATGAGTCGATAACGAGACGAACGAATGAATTTTTTAAAATTGCTCAATGATCCTGTGAACAGGGTAAATAAAATGAACCAACTTCCTTACCGGAGAAATTCCATTTCACTAAAAATTTCTCGGGTAACTACACTTCGGCGTATTCTTTTCCCAAAAAAGAACCTGTTTTACTATCCATACTTCGGTACTGTTTCAGAGTTGAAATGCAATTTCGCTAAAGTATCGCTGATGCAGTTTTCTTCGAGTTCTTTGCGGTCAGAATTGAACAAATAATTTTTTTCACCCCTACGTTAGAAACTTTTATACGGTTCAGAAAAGTTTGTTATACCAATTCTGGCTTTTATTTTTTTCATCTGTAAATCACAGCAGTATTTTGATCAAGTCCTTCGTGTCATCCCTCTTACAACCCCGGGGCTACTCATCCGACAGGCTCAAAATTATACAACAGCCTGTCAAAACAAGGGTGTAACATCTTGTCCTTTAATCAACATAATTGAACATCGACAACCCCTCGAAGCATAGGCATCAGGGGTTGAAAAGGGAGTGGGGAAATACTCGTTATACCAACAGAAAATCGATGAACAAGGTCCAACCCCTCCGACATCATAGATCGATCTTAGATGTGATAGAAAAAAAAAAAAAAAGTTACCGTACAAGTTTTAGATCGCTTGTTCACACGCCCAGTATATTTGATCGTATTCAATCATCCTGGCAGGACCCAAAGTTCACGCCGCAAAAGATATACGACTGATATACGTTGATCGAACGATTCGGTTTTTTTTTTTTTTTTTTCAGGAAATACGAGCTTCTCACCACCTTGCTCATCTTTTCTATCGTTTTCCCCACTCAGTTATTTCAGACACTATTTTTTATTTCCATTTTTCTTTTTACTCTCTTCGATTTCATTGGTCTTCCGATTGATTTCGAGTCACAATAAATATAACTAAAGATTCAATACGTAAAACTTGAGTGATAGAAAAATGAGTTTCTCTAGGAAATTATTGTTTTGTATGAAGTGTTAGACGATAAATTGTAATCAATCGATATCGATGATGATCACAGATGTAACTTGTTTTCAACAGTGAGTAATTGATCATTTTCGTTGGTCAGTTATATCTAGAGGAAAGCGATCCAAACAAGACGGATATATTATCGAACGTTATACTTCGTTGCTAGAAACGAGATAACTTTTTACGAGATGTTTTTACGTCTCTTATCAGATCCTGTTCCTGCTTCCTGGTTATTTTTATTTTCAGCTAGTCATATTATAGCTCGGATTCAATGGAAACCTGAGTTTATGCCTTGCTGATCGAATACGAATATCGAATTTCCGTCTGCACCGTATACTACACGAAATCGCGTCGTTCACTGGGGTGGTGAAAACTGTGGTTGATTGTCCTACGCTGTGAAGGAATGCATATAATTTATGCAGCGAGATAAACTGCAGCGGATGAATAAGAAAGAAAAATAATAAAAAAACATAAATTCAAAATGAACTCTCCGCGCGATCTACCTCCCCGGGTGAAAATAAAATCGTATTACGTTGTTCTACCACGTTGTAACATTTTTCACCGTGACAATATCATTAAAATTTCATTCGTCTACATATATATATATATATAGTAGTAGTTCTATACTTTAACTCAAGAATTTTCTACCAAGATTGTAAAACCGGTGCCTTGAGGGTGCGGCTGAGAATGACGTGTGCTGCATTTAATCAAGAAATTTCTAGTCTAGCTCGGCTATGTGTCACCTTCAGACTGATATATTATTAATCTGTGATACGCAATGTCTGGCACAAGTAGACATAACAAAAATTAAATATAAACTATATACACGAATGTAATTTTTCTTTTGAAAAAAAAAAACAAAAAAAAAACGCAATTGGCCACTAGAAAATTTGCCAAAAACGACTGACAAGGGAGATCACTGGAACTGATACACTGTAATTCAAAATTGTATCATTATACATATCGTCGAGTGTGATTAGCATAAATTGACGATAGCTCGGCTATAATGATCATCGATAATTCATTCGTTAATCAGTCAATGGTTCTCCGAAAATGCAATACATCACTGCGGGGCTATTTAATTAGCGAATCGAACAGTTTACAAATTTGCCACCGAACGTAATCACCTTTTACATCGGTTTAAATGAGTGAAAATTACGGCAACAACAATTTTCATTAGTCAAGAATCTGGTTTGATCATTGTTGTTATTTGTTTATTCTTTATCCACCCTGGAAAGTTTCGGGAATAATCACAGCCTGCATCAAGCATTTCTCGTATATATCAGAGTTGGAGAAATTATTTTTCGAGTCATAGATCACAGGGGAAATTTAGGGGGTGCTAAAGCTTGTAATCATGCTCCACTAATTACACTGCGGGAGAAAGCTTTACAGTAAACTTTTAATGTTCACGATTTGCTATCTTCCTTTAGTTTCCAAAATTACTTTTCACCAGAGGGAACAAGCCCGTGAGCAAACATTAGTATTCGTATCTCGATGTTGAATGAAGAATCAGTATAATCGCTGTCTAATTATACATATATTAGAGTATCTCTCGAAATTCAATTAAGCCAATCGTTAGGTGCAACGATCCTCAAATAATGAGAGTTAGCTAAATGACTTTACATGAAAAAGGTGATATAATTCTACGTATTTTTTTCCGAACATCGTGCTGAATGCTTCGCGGTAATTAGTTTACCGTACAAAAGTCATCTATAATGATTTCAATTTGATTCCGGAAGACTTTAACCCGAGTGTCAAATATAATTTGTCACGTTGTAAGATAGATTGTAAGTATACATTTATGATGACTACGTATTGAGGATGAAAAACTGATGGCTGGCTGTCAAGCATAGAATGTCCTACGTGTCAGGATATCGAACGACCTGTGAACGAAGTTGAAATCGAACCTGCGATTGAAAATCAAATTGAATTCAAAAAGCAGATCGAAAGGGGTGAGAATCGGGCACGAATTTATTCCTCCCTCAGTTCCAAAATGAATAAACAGAGTTCATCGATCCTCTCAGAAACTTCAAGATATTTTAACAACGCCATCAACGGGTCACCCTTTGAATTGGCCAAGTTTATTAACCCTGAGAAAAATCAAGTATAGGAATATATGTCATGGTCGTAGAACGTTACATCAAATTACGCTTCCGAGCAAAGATGCCATTTGATTTTTTTTCTGTTGGTTTTTTTTTTCTTTTTTTTTTTTTTCTTTCATGTTCAGGGATATGAGTATAACGATGCTGTGTCTCGCCTTTCCCCTAATGTACGTTAGTTTTCATGGGAGTATAATATGGGTACACATATATCGAGCAAAGACGGGGCTGAGTGCTTGCGATTTGGCAATAATCCAACAGATCCAAACCCATTCTGGTTACAAATCGCCTCTCGACAGCCGTTGTAGGCCGTCGTAGATTTTACCAGCGCCGAGAGTTGGAGATATTTTGGAAATTAACTACCACGTTTATGTGATTTGCTGATTTTTACTGCCGGAATTAAATACCCCCATTGACAATATTCATTATTTCATTGACTCTTTACGGAGATCAATGAAATAATAACTTTTCACTTCAATTACAAGTCCCATGAAATATCGTATCGTTTTTCAAATCGTTTCGAATATCAAACTCATCCCTGATGTTACACTGAGCTCCGTGTTTGCACTAGGATTTTCGTATAATATTAAGTCCTCGAGACTCATCGTGCTATCAACTTGCTACTTATGGTTTTACGATAAAACACACCGCAGGATAGTGAGAAGATGTTGAACATTGTACTTATAAGGATCGCGGAGCTCTCGAAAATGACGGGTACAGAATTTTACGAGAAGAGGATATTTAGATACATACTGATTATCAGGAGATAATATTGATTTCAGATATTTGTTTCATTATATGGACACCAACCAATCACCGCTATTTGAATATCAACGAATAGACACAGTTGATTTATTTTCTTTTTCGATTTTTTTTTTTCAATCAAAAAACTTAATACATTAACGATACTTGTCATTGTTTATAATTTACAGTTATCATTTCACTCCCCATTCGTTTTTTTCACTTATACACAAATTTCAACGTTTACCTATAAATACCAATATGTAAATTTGTATTTAGTATCGAAACACTGTAAGCGTAATATTGACTAAATTATAGTATTTTTTTTTTTTTTTTGCTAATTGTAAGCGTGGCATTGTCTATACACATATATGTATGTATATATATATGTTGATTGATACATACATGTGCCGCATATTATTCAAATATATTTATAATTCAGTTACCTTTTCCACGTTGCGGTGAAATAATTTGTTGCCTAGCTTCGCCCTTACCTGAAATACAAATTTTTCTCAATTAAACAATACGCCGTAATCTCGCAAGCAAAATTCAAAGCTTATACATTTACCTCCACTGACCACCAAGTGGATAGAAATTCATTCATAATTCATAAGGCACGATCAGCAGCTAACTTCATGCTTTTCTTCATTTAAGGAATGAACTTTATTCTGGCCTATACATTTACCTGAGATATTATCTAACCCACTTTCCGAAACCTCATAATCCCTTCGTTGAACAAAGTAGGAAAATCTTGAAATTTGGCGAGATCTGTTATTCGCCGAGTATATGCATAAGGGATCAGACTAGCAAGGGGATCGTTACGACGTGCCATAAAACGAGATTCTAGATTCGAGATTCGGAAGCTTTGAAATACCCTCTCTTTCGGAGCAGCGGGATAAAAAAAAAAAAAAAAAAAAAAAAACCAAGGAAAAAAATAAGAAAAAGAAGAAGAAGAAGAAGAAGAAGAAGGGGGTTGTAGAAGTTCAGGACTACCTTTGAGGTGCTCTCTTTGCCTTTGCTGACCCTTCTTTTTGAAAATCAAAAACCGATTTCAGCCCGTATAATATTTGTGGCCGTAACTTTTGGCCGAGAAAAATGGACCAGTACTATACGCAACAAATATTCCCTTTCCCAACCCCCGATATCTATCTGGATTTCACGGGTCGGTTTAAGTATTGAGTTTCGAGCAACTTACAGTGAACGATATATTAGTTACGGTCGAGTTGAAAGGTCGCTTTTTCAAAGTCCAATAATAATCCAATTACTTTGGGCACTTCACCTTTCAATACGAGTGAGATAAATATTTTTTTCTTTTTTTCCACAAAATTTGATTAACATTAAAATGCGTTTGACTAAAGAAATATATCGTTTATTTCCAGGAGCATAAAGCCGTAGAAAATCCCATTGGAGCATTGCGCAGCTTTAGTTTAAGCGAAAAAAGTTAGTAGCAATCTGCTTAAGCATCCGTGAAACGGTGCAACTGATTTGATCAAGAGTTTCTGTTGCTTCGGAGCCAAGTTATATATATATATATATATATATATATATTTGATTCAATTATTCCCTTCAGTAAGAGAAAGGCTGACTTCAAGGATTAGCCATTAACTAGTTGGAAGTGCACCTCCTTATATGAAAGATGATGAAAGTTCGTTAACTCCTGAAGCCAGCAAATTAACAGCAGTAAACCTTTTCAGCACTTCGTGACGTCAAAACATATTATTCCATGCAAATATTCGAGTTTCGTACCAAATGATCGGATTGTGGTAAGCCCTCTGTTCTCCACTAAATCACGATAGTAAACTATTTCGCGCGTGTAGGGGTTGAACATTAAACAGACTAGCTAAACATACCGGAATCTAGAGAGCTGTCCAAGAATCAGCAAACTCGAACCAGTGCTTAATATTTGCTCTAAACATCCCCTAAGCACAGAGTGCCATTCTGTTTCAAGGTATACCGAGTATTAGGCTGAATCTCTAATGCGCATGAAAGGGTATCTGATGAAAAGGCATTTGGTTAAAACTAATTGGCAAAGACAAAAGTTACCCTAGATTCATCTTTCAGTATCATATGGGGTCCTTCGACATGATCATGTGCCAGGATGTTATTCACGGTCCAGATCTCCCGCGACCCATCGAATACCCGAGATCTTTGCGAGAAGTTATATAGACCGTTCGTTTAAAGTGCACATCCTGGACCAGCGTATGGTCCTGGACAATAAAGATCCCGCCTAGTAGGTATAGAGGTACGTGGATAGCTTAGCTATAGTTGTTAGGGAATAGTCGTAATAAAAGTCGGTTTATTACGTGCCTCAAAACGACGTCAGGGAATATTCTGGTCTCAACAGCAGTATAGATACTCGGTATAAGATCGCAGCTATACAGGGTATACCATATGCGAAATAGTGGCAAATTGTTGATGTGCAAATTGGACCCCAAGACGATGTGGCACGTTGTTATAGGTTACGAAATTTTTGCTTGAATTTGATAATCGTGCCGATTCAATTGGCAAAAACAGTCAATTGTAAGGTAAGGGGACGTTTGTCCATCTATATATATAATATCCACCTTATCGGTTTGTTTGCCAAACGGGATACCGACGTTTGCACGTTCTATTGCCGCGGAGATAAGCACCCACCTCAGAACGTTGTTTGCCATTGAAAATATTGATACTATTCAAGGAGGAAAACAGCACACTTGCGTCGTATTAGTCAAATATGAGGAGATGCGAATGGCGCATCATCTGGCACGAAACGATACCGGCTTTTTATCCTCATTTTCAGAACTTTGGGAGGCATCAAGAAACTGGAAAAAAATAATAGGACTCCACCCTACATGCTACTATTCTTTATGACCCACGTTTTTTATTTTATTTTATTTTTTCAAATTTTTATCCTCGGAATTCCTACGCGAACACGAAGATGAGTGCCACTCTGATGCACCGGCATAAGGGCACTCGTTTTTTTCAGGCATCGTTTGCATTTTCATAAAAGATCACAGAGCAAATAGTAAAAAAATTAGCGAGGCATTCTAGTTTCGTGAAAAATTTTAATGACCCGCTTTGGAACGACGTCGTTTTAGCTTGTGACGAAATGAGTCGCATAGTTTTTTTTTTTTGTTTTTTTTTTCGGGGAATATTTTGGTTCGAAACGCGAATGCAATTTCCGCGTGTAATTAGCAGAAAAATCACCGCCTCCGCGATAATGCAAAATGCAATTATAATTGACGGGTTTATCAGCCACTGCACTTCACATGGTAATTGTATATTCTCTGACGTCAAAGAGCGTATATCTTTCGAAGAGAATATACCGAAATAAACGTAACTCTGAACTTTGGCCACTGTACGTCACGTCGTTTCGGACGCCCCGACCAAAACTGATTAATATCCATTATAACGAAGCAATGTAATTACTTTCATAGATCTACGCCATAGCACGCAGCGAAAATTGACAAATCTATTTTGGCTTGAACTGAGAATGATGTTCGTTCTTTGATTCTACGAGATCTTTACGATGCTCCTCTTCCTCTGCAGTTCAGAACGAATTTTTGATAATCATGGTTATCAAACGTAGTCCTTAGTGCAGTAGAAATTCATCGGTAGGTATATTCTTCCCAATTACCTTGGGGAAATGTAGGGGAGAATTTTTCAGTTCATCATTCGTTGAACTGAGAGGCTAATTCGATTTCGTTCAGTGGTTTATTATCGAATTTCACCAAGGCTGGTTAGTTTCTGAATGGCAATGACGAACCGAAGGTATACGAAATGGCTTTCACACTCATTCCTGAGTTGAAAATATTATCATCCATTACGAAAATAAAAATCAACTCAATCGTGAAACAGTAACTCGAATATATACGAATGAGAAAAAACCGTGGACCGCTGGCCCCTGGACAAGGGATGATAAAGAACGAAATCCGAAGGGCAAAATCTACCCCATACCTTCGATATAACCAGATACCATCCTCCCCCGCAGCAATAATCTAATTTACAGTCAATTACGAACGAGTATTTCGGAATAACGAAATGTAATCCTTTTATCGAGAAAGCGGGGAGATGTTAACTGAATTCTAGCACCCCTGAGGACAGATATTAGTACCCGTCTCACAATTACAGTCAATTCAATCAGATTATCGAATAATTCGTACGGTTTTGTTCGGTGAATGTCAGAATATCCCGGAACAATAAATAAACGAGATATATGTATATATAGATATATATATAATATATATCAACCCGTCACAGTATAACTTACGGTAATAATAATTAATTGTTACAGGTCGAAAGCCACCTTCGACCAGATGCGAAAGCTCTTTGCTCAAGAATTTATACGTTAGGTTGGCTAAAACGCCATACACGTGATACAATAGCTTTTCTAACGACGCCACAGGGCTTCTCTTCAGTCGAGACATCAACCACTTCCACATTTTACGACGGATATTAATGAAGTTTTAGCTCAAGGGGTCCAGAAACTGGATCTTGAACTAACCTGTTCGTCCGATCACAGATATGGGCTTAAGCAGAGCAAGGAATTTCTCTGTAGTTCTAAATTGTTGATCAGTGAATTTAATGTGGGTTTAGAATTGTACCGAGAATTAGGTTCCCATCAAAGCAAAACTATTGGCTTCAATTCTGGCAGAAACATCAGTTCCAGGGTCTGAGTCCAGTACATCGTATAGGACGAACAAAATTATGTTTAGATATAATAGGTATCCATGTCTGAATGGAAAAGACTAAGTAGGGGTAGCTATCCCAAAAGCTCCATTTTGGGGCGTATAGTCGAAGCTTTTATCCCTTACTTGGAGGTACAAGGGTTTCACTGTCGGGTAACTAGGCCCTTGAGTGTCTTTTTGACCATCGCTGTGGTTTGCGGCATCTGCTTTTTGCTCAATGACTAATATTCACGGTTCGTTTCATCCTCGACTAACTTTCATGGTCCCCGTATATTTATTCCGGGCATAGCAGTCTGCGACAACAGAAAAAAAAACAACATTGTAGGCGTATTCAAACCGAAAAGCCAAAACAGATAAACAAAAACGAAAAAAAAAAAAAAAAAAAAGAAAAGAACAATTAAAACTCAGGCTTGGAAATGCTTGTTTCGTGAATGGAAGTGACTTTAGGGTAAATTTCAAAGCACCTACAATATTCGATAACCTGGCTTCCGGCACAAAAGGGCCTCGGTTTGAACGTGGGCGTTGTTTCATGAATTTTTTTACACGTCCAGGGTGTTTGAATCTTCAATTCTTTTATACATCGGGGAAAATTGTGTAATTAACGATGGTGTCAACCGCAGCTAAGCTTTATAATGATTGTCAATAATTCATCACCGTTAGCTCAATAATATCCAGTCTAATTTGTTCAACTACGTAGCAATACTTGAATTCATCGATTCAAAGACAAATCTTTGAGAATTTAAAATGGTATAGATCAGGGGTCGGCAACTCAGGACGTCTGTGGTGCACCACGCTACCTGCTCGGTGCACCTAATTCGAGGTTTCCATTAAGCTTGTTGTACCTGTTTCTAGAAAAGGTCCTTGACTCCTTTGTTGGCGTACACCATTCTGTTGTTTCTCGCAGGTAACTGCTCGGTTTGGGTTCCCCCCTAATTGGGTCACCAACAGGATGAAGTGCGCCAGTATACCTGCCTTGTGCACCATGTGCACTAAGTGCACCACTCGCCGAGCCCTGGTATAGATCATGTTCTAGTCTAACGTCGGATTTCACGAAACCAGATAATAACTATCAACTTCACTTTATCGAAGTTTATGTGATAACCGCAAATAGTCAGCAACGTCAAGTTCTAAATTCACACGCCTTTAGTCGCGAATGCGAACTCCAGAACATGTATACGTCTATACATGTAGCTGTCGTAACTGGAATCTCTGCGGCTTGGAAAGTTGTACAAGATCCAAAAACTTTTTTAGCTGACTAAAGTTTCTGACTGAGTGAAGCCCGGCGAACTCGGCATTCATTGAGAAACTTGGATCCGCGTGTGATTTTCGGAACTATATTATTACGTCGAAAATATATACGAAATATACGTATGTCTTAAATGAAATAAGTTTACGTTGATGAATAAACATTACGCGATAAAATAAAGAGGCTGATTAACAAATATCTGCTATAAATTATAATCTCTGACTATATCTGACCCGGAAGAAGGTCTAGAGGTCCCTACTGCAGAAATAAACGAGAAAAATAAAAAAATAAGAAAGATATGACTATTTATATGGCTGTTTTTCTGCAAAGAAAGCAATTTCTGAACTCGCGTTCGGTTCATTTGAAATACTTACAATCGGATTGATATATATTTATGTATATATCTTAACGTTATCTAGTATCTCACACTGCAATTCCGAAAGAATCCCCTACCCCAGAACTGTCGCGAGAATATAAATCCAGCGTGTAAATTCTCGTAGGGTGAGTTACCCCATTCTATTTCCTGGGGAAAAAGAGAGTTCAAAATTGAATTGGTGATGGAAATTTGGGTGTCTATCAGCTCGGAAGTATTGGGAAATGACATCGATCAATATGAGTATGTGTGTGTGTGTGTGTGCGTGTGGGAAATCGATCAGGTGTGACGTAATTATCAACACGGTATTATCAACCCCCGTGTAGATTCTTGTTTGAAAATTATTATATGATCAAGATGTGCCGATTATCCGGTGATATACGAAAAAAAAAAAAAAAAAAAATTAACAGTGTAAAACAACGTGTTACACTTCCCCTCCGTATCTAATCTATCTTTGCCAAGCGTAAACTAAAAGCTTTCTAGGCCAGCTTACCGTTTGGATCGCTTATAGGATACCCGGATTTAATCAGATCTTGAAACATTCGTTGGGTTTTACAGAGTAGTGTTTATAATTCGTATAAATATCACGAAGGTAGGTACAACCGTGTGTATGTTTCTTTAAAAGAAACAGCTACAAGTAGATCGTGCGTAAAATAATCGGCCATTTGCGTTATGTCTTTCGTTTTGATCCCGAGACTATTGTTCATTTTCTTTCTTTGGTAAAATTCTGACAAATTTTTTGAGTTCTCCAAGGCTTGTAAAAATATATATATATATATATATATATCGTCGAGGTGAAATAAATTCTTGTCGGGTTTTCTGGAGACACGTGAAAAGAAAGAAAGAAACTTGCTATTCTTTGGCCGCAAATAAATTCTCTCATTAATTCAGCAACCCGTGAAACTTTCCAGAGACTAACCCAGAGAGACTGAACTAGTCTATAAAAAATAGGAACACATTGCCCGGAGGGCAAGGAGCGATCAAACATGCCGAAGTACGGATGACAGGACGAAAAGCGAGATTAAGTTGACCAGGGTCGGTTTTTACTGCCTCGGTTTCTGTCCGAGCTAAATTGTCCGAGCCCTTAGGCGAACACGGAGATGAAAGATAGGGGTCACGTATGAGGTTCAATGAAAGGGTGAACGCCGAGAAGAAATATGTGTTGGTACTTGAAAGTGTGAACCATTTCGAGGCAAAAGACAAAGAGAATTGAATTTCAGTGGAAGCTCGTTTACCCTGCCTTATATGTATAGAAACGCGGTCACCTGGTCAACATACAATTCTCCATTGCAAGTACAAATGCAATGCACACTGAAGATTGGAAGCTCCAATTTCATTGGGGATCCTGGAATCGCTTGGTCGATTGGTGACTTGGGAGACTCAGCCGATACAAGGGTTGTAAATAATTAAATTTCAATTTGGAACTCCCCGGTGAAGGTGCCAAGAAACAGGACACATCAATCGTCAGTCTTGATAGAAAACAAGGATAACAGGAAGGACATTTCTGATCCCTATATATACGCGAATCGGGAACTATGATCATTGGTTATCTTTCGAAAGAGTATTTTCTGAATTCTGAAGATTGGAGGGGTTCGAATGTTCGGATAATTTGAAGGGCTGAAGATAACCGTGTCTAGAATCTTCAGAATGCGGGGAAATACCCTCTCAACAAAATTACCAAACTTGAACGGTCCAATTTACAGACTGTTCCAATTTCCCCGATTCTATACCCAACTCAGAATTTGCACGGTATGCGATCTGAACAACGAATTTCGCTATTGGCAAAATACGAATCACGAATTAGGAGAGTGGCCGTTTACCCTAAGCCCCCCCCAAAAACAAGTCACGAAATCAAGAGGATCAGTTAACTGTAACGTAGTCCAGTTCTTGATTAAGAGGAAAAGGGGCCACTTGGATCACGTAGGCTGCGACAGCTTGTAAACTAGTTTCGAGGCCAAGGGGTGCGTCCAAGGAGCAAATTGGTCACGTATTCATGTTACCCAGGGACATTATTCCAATTAATTATAAACTTCCTAAGGAATACATTAGGCGTAGACTACTGCAGATGACTTGAAGTATAGAGTAGCAGATGCTGCTAGCAGAGATGAAGAATAATCATCGGTGATCCAGCTGTTGCACAGAGTATCACCAGTTATTAGGATACATTAAATTATTCATATCAGATTTACATCTGCCGTCCAAGATACCCACGCAGTTTTGTAAGCATTGGTTTCTATTCATTACGAAGTAAATAAAATCTCGAGATATTTTTTGATAACTACAGGGTTCAGTTTACTTGGAATGAAATGAAATGAAATGATCTCGATATTTTTCTTTTTGTTTTCAGTTGAATGTAGAAAAGCGAATTAAACATTTTCCTCAAAGGTATGTATTCGCAGCTTATCTTATAACTTGTTTCGAAGAAACCCTCACATTTTTCTTACCTCCTTTAACCCACGACGACTCTCGCCTCTCTCTCTCTCTCTCTCTCTCTCTCTTCTTTGACTGAAGAGGAAAATTCTTTGAACTTTCTAAAAGAATTCCGAATGAAATGATGCCATTTCAAGTCAACGCAAAAACGTCTACCAACGAAATGTCCTACGACGATTCGCTGCCACAGTCTCAATCCTTATGTGACTTATAGTGGGTACATGAAACACTCCATTAATATTTCAAAGGATTCGCCAAGCTCGTTTCTTCGATGTCTGGCTTTAAGTTATACCCTCAACAACCCGTTGGACCTCATCCTCATCAGTGTATCTCTGATTAACAGTAAAAGCTCGTTGAATTCGTACAAATCTAAAAATTGTTGTTCGAAGTTTTAACAATGAATTTCACAAAATAATCAAAACTGATTATATGGCCTCGCGCAGATGACGAATTCTGATCGCAAGTCTCAGCGAAAAGGGTGTGAACCGCCCTACTGATATAACTTCGTGCCAATGTAATTTTTTTGTTGCTGTAATTTTCCAATCACAGGTTGACCCGCGTTAATCACTTTCATGATAAGTACTGTTTCGCTAATGGCCAAATTGAGGGTCGAAGCCACACACATCCAATTACAGGTTTCAGGCTAAAGGCAGGCATCTGGCAAGACTCGGCACAAAGTCTGCCTTAGCGAATCGCTTCGTCTATTACACTTTTTATAACGAACATTGATCAAGGTGTTGTTTTTTTTTTTTTTTTTTTTTTAAATTTATTTATATAACAAACGATCGGTAGTTTCGATGTAACGGATCGTAAAACTGTAATCAATTGTAGTACTCAACGCTGGTACATATACGTTGACATAATCAAGAGTCGTATGAAATTTCATCCGAGCTTGAAAGCTCTGCTCCAAGTTTCAGTTACCATACATTTTATGACAACTGGATGCTTCAGGTAGACGGATTGCCTTTCACTACGTTCTTCTGTATCCCACGCACGGATTCTCTTTCAACATTTTGTTCTAACCCTCGTATACACTTCGATCGATCAGGTTTCGAAACTTTTGCAGACTTTGAAGAAGAGCAGCTTTTACAACACGTGAGACATTGCTTGACAAATAAAGGGCTTAAAAAACAAAACAAAATTTCAGCTAACTTTTCACTCACCTTTTATCACTTCCAGAGGCAAAATCGAAAGTTCAATTTGACAAAGGAGACAAAAAGTTAGCGATCTGCTTGGTGATAATTTACTCTCTCTTGATAGTGTAAGTTTTTTTTTTTTTTTTTTTTTTTATTCCAGTGATTGACATTCTGTATTTCACGGTTCGATACGCAGCTTTTCAAGCCACCGTTTTCACGGAATTTCAATTCACCATTAGAATCGAAATCTTCCAAAGAATTCCGTTTTCGTAAGGGTTGCTCCACTCTTGAGTATGCGAAATCGATTTGAATTCTGGGGACGAAATTTGTCTATAGCAGAGATGAGACGTACTGACGTTCCGGTGTATAAAACAGGGAAATTTTTATATTCTCATCTCGCGAATTTGCAACGAATCACGCGTCACTGCGTATAGCTACAGAATATCGGTTATAAAAGTACTGATATTTTTCCGATTTACGAATAAAATTGCGAAATTGAGAGAGGAGATGAGAAAAATAGAGAAAGAGAAGGAAGACACAATTTAGCGAGTCAGTTGATGCACCGTCTAGCAATAAGGGAGAGGAAACCAACTAGCGAACTGTTAAGCTGGAAGAAAGGGTGAGCAAAAAGAAATATAGGGAGGCTAAAGATAAAGAAGAAACCGGCGAATGATGATAAGGATATAAAGCGAGAAAGAGAAGTAGGAAAAAGGAAGACAAGGGGGTTGAAATTACGAGGGAGAAAAACAAAGTGTTACGGTATACAGGGAGAATCGTCGGCACCTATAACAAACCTGAAAAGTACTAAGGGTAGGTAGTATAGAATTCACAGAGAATTTCGATCCACCCAACATCTGGTCTCTCAGTATCCGGAATGCTGAATGTTAGTTCAAGGAACAGAATAGAAGAATAAGATGAAATTTGTACGAACGGAGTGAGACTGCGTATTCGAAATTTTGCTTTTACAGCTAATGGCGCCTGACATGACTTACCAAATTTTCAATTTTCATACACACCATTCAAAATGGACATACTCATCTAGCGAACGTAAACGTAATTGTCTTTGCATGATAATCCGATGGTACTATAATAAAACGCCTCAGCAAATATTATGCTGGAAAGCATAATCGTAAGCTTTGCTACCCCGAAAAGTAATCTTAACAATTTTGCAAACCGTCAAATTCAGCGATATATTTCCTGAACTATATGATACTTGCTTAATATTTGAGTATACAATTTTCAAAAAACTCCGGTTATCGTGAAGGGTGTTCAAATCGTTTTCTCCCTCAATATGGGGGTGGTTCGACGTATTTCCTGCCCCTCGGTAATACATCCTGCTGTACATATTTTATCAGAAAGCAAATTTCTGTTGCTGTACACTTGTCCCTGGATGTTATTTATCGGCCCATTTTTTTTTCCGCGATATAAACGACTTTGCAAGCCACCGCCCAAACTCAACCTATTTCTTCATACCTATATATATATAATTTTTTCTTTCTTTCTTTATTGTTTGTTTATTCTGGGTCAAGTGTCACCCCGAAAGAGCACTAGGGTTGATTAATTACTGAAATTTGTTAGATCAACCCCCCCCCCTCTCCCCCCTCCCCCCTTCCCCTGAGAAACGAGCTCACTAAATAATACCTACGTGAAAATAAGAGTTTGGCGTTACGTGGCTATTAACGTGGTAAACTACGCGACAGTAGAGCAATTTGTCTTGAGAAGTACCTGGAGTTACTTGAATTTCCCAGACTCGTATTTTCTCTCATTTCCTATGTCACAATTCCATGTAGGACCCAGTTTCATCAAAACTGACTATACGAAAGTTGTGAAAACGTGTCTTGCACGATTCAATCTACCCGAGAAGATATTTTCCACCGTATATTTACATAGATGAGTAAGGATGGCAGTTTTTCGCACTTTTTCATTTCCCAAAAGTGTTAATATAATATAACAGAATGAAATTTGCGAAAAAATTTACTTAACGAGAGGGTTAAAACGTCAAACGATTCTCGCGTCAAATATTTTGTGGATTTTTTGGTTTTTTTTTCTTTCTCCCCTCGGAATTACGTTTGACCAAAGCCCGGGGGCTCTTGTACTAAAAAAAAAAAAAAAAAAATATATAAGCAGGAGTGGGCGAAATTTGAAAGTATAACGAGCTGGGTTGCTCTACCGTATCATATTTTAACGTATTTTTGAAGCCAATATTAATACCGTAAGCCGTTATATATACGTACGCTACCGGAATAACAACGTTCGTCGTTAAATATTGATGCGTAAAATATAATCTGAGATTGAAATGAGCCACTGATCCTGATCCTGAGTGCTTTCCAATAATTCCATACCTCTCGTGCAGCTAGCGTCTAAAGGCAATATTCGCGATACAGAAAAGGCGGGATAAAATATGATTGCCAAATATGATCTTATGGCATTATATTGCCATGATCGTTATGACCGTTCTTGTCATACTTGTATTTTTCCTAATTAAAATCCATGTATATAAAAATCCGTCGTCACGATGTGCGGCTCAAAAAGTTCATTGATCCTGTGCTGAGCTTTCGGTACGCGACTGCAGATTGTATCGGATATATAAATTTGTTGAAGTGAATGGAATTCATCTTATCAGTATAGTTATCGGTAAAATTGAATACCTGTGGGCTGGTAGGTACCAGATGGGATCCAATATTGAAAGAGCAAACTAAAGCCACCTGTGGACTGATTAAACATTAGCCCTGAGATAAAAGCCGGGGATTTGTACCGGGCGTTAATCACGCAAGCCCATCCCAATAATGGAATGCAATTTTATTTGAATTTTTTTTCATCCATCCGGTTATAGTTTTCCGAATATTGGAAATGATCGTTATTGGGTTATTCGTTCACTTCCAGATCAGATTTTGAAATAATTTATATCAGGTGCTCCTCTTCTATCTCGTTTTTTTTTTTTTCATCTTCCCCAGGCAAAGACATACGACGATTTTTCAAATCTTTTTGATTTTTATCTTTTTTTATTCGCTTACGACTGACGTGAAATTTTTTATTGCAGTATAGATGTGGTTGAAGAGAGAAAGATTTGGCAACGAAATTACTATCTAGTATCTAGTCGTCCGTTAGCGTTGGGACGCCTCTCGCCGCGTTGGTCGCGAACTCGTTATTGCAATGGGAGGGAAAAAAAGCTCTGCAACGAATTCCCTGTCTACCTTTTTATCACGGATGACAGGAGATTTTCGCGAAGTTGGTCGGGGTCGAATTGCTTCATGGTGAAAAAAGGGGACAAATTCGAAAAGCAGAGATTAAATCTAGTCAATGTAAGAATTACCCTTCGTCTTACTTTACGGATGAATTATATGAATGAATTGTTTAATTTCCTGTGATGGCTAATTACGTGAATCTTGAATTCATAGGATCGGATTACGTAAAGCGGATTTATCTTGAAGAAAAAAAAAATAAAAAAATTCTACAGCCCCTTGTGAAGGGTTGAGTATTATTGTAGCAATGGGAATTCGCATTAGAGTGACGTCTGCTACTTGGGGTCTTAATTTAAGAAACGATTTATGGGAATATAAACGATTTTGATCAACTCAACTTCAATGTGATTATAGGTATGAGTTACTCATGTGTCACGAGTCTGAACCTTGTGGCGGTTTTTTTGGGCTGAGGTTTATTCAAGATTGATCGAAAAACGTAAAGCGATTCCGTAGCCTTCAAGCTCGGATATTTTCCGTTTCGAATGAAGATCGTCAAAGGGAAATGGAACAAAGTGTATTTTGGCATGTAAATCGGGAAAAGCGGTTTTTCCTCCAAGTTCCTTGTCATTCTCGCCCTCAATTTCAATTTCAACAACAAAGCCCCAGCCTTAAATGACCAAGCAATTCTTTTATTTCCAACGGTTTGTGAAAACATTGTCACAGTTCGTAAACGTACGAAACATGGGTGAAATTAGCAGAGAAAAAGACTTGAAAAAAAGAGACACTGTACATTGATAAAGTAGAAAGAAAAGGTTCGAACAAGTGTTAGAGGTAAAGAGCGAATTCCAAATGAAATAATTAGGAGAAAAGCTAAAGTTTCTAGTTTTTCAGTGAAGAAACTTTAGTAATAAGCTAAGCGAGTCGTGTTAGAATCTAAACTGAAACTTGCCAAGTCGTATCGACGACTGTGATTTAACTTTTTAACTCCGTGGATCTATGGGGACTCGTAAGATAATAAAAATTCCAAAATTTTGCCAGTTACAAATTAAGATAACCGATCGAGAAATAAGGTCCTTGCGAAAAAAAGAGATGTAAAAACTTTATGTACCAAAGATACTTTTCTACGGTGCAAAGAAGTCCTCAGTGATACTTGGTCCCAAAACGTGACCCGCCTTCAAAATATCGCTTCAATCAAAATCTCGTGGCGTCTGCTCTCTCTCGTGTCCTGCCTAACCCTCGTCAAAAGAAAATGACTCTTGTCTTCACGAAGGCCTATAACTTTCACACGTGCCACAGCCCATTGCGATTAGAAGAAGCGAAATATGGAAAAAAAAAAAAAACAATGAAAGAGAATCTTCAAGATCCATGCAAAAAAACTAACAATCAATCACAATCATCATTCAGACTAATCACCTCTTCATGAAATTGATTAAAAATGTTTAACTTACCTACAGTATGTCCCCCGTACTGGCTGCCCGGGTAGTTTTCGTCGGTGGTCCACCCAGACGATGATGAGGGTCAGGGCGAGGTCTGCAGTAGATAACTTTTCGGAATGCTTTGCGGAAATTGTCGCTAAGAAATGCGTACAATATGGGATTTACACAGCTGTTCGTGTAGGCCAAAACATGGCTTACAATTTGAACCATTACCGCAGCAGCCGAGTCCATTGGATAGAAGTCGAGAGACTTGATTACCAGGATTAGCTAGAATTTAGAAATTTAGATATATGTGAAATTCAGCTGAGTTTATCCAATTGTTTTGAATTTTAGATACGTTATGTTTTGGCTTTATGTATATGAGCTTTTCGCAGGATTTGTATAGCAAGATGAAAAGTTCACGAAAGAAACGAAAAGAAAATACGATTTCCAGATGAAAGTCTATCCCCACAATATTGTCTCCGTCTCACCCAGGGCATATGAGGTCGTAGCATGTAGGTATAAAGTTCATATTCCGTTGGGTGGTATTCTTGTATATATACCATCAGATCCGAGGGAGCTTTAGGTAAGGTTGTTCAAGTTTATTCCGAGCTTCTTTGCATCGGTTATATAATACTTTGCGGTTCGGAAAAATCTTGGAAATTTCATACATTATTTTCAAGCCACGTAAATAGGTTGAATTTTAGAGCAGCTATCCACTGCTAATGAGTATAACTCCCATGCAATTGAAAGTTCAGGGAAAAAGCTTGTTTCTCATATTATAAACGCGATATTGCGAAACGTGGCTTTTTAGCTATCGAGAAAACTCTTCGAGGTAACTGTCGATTTTATTTTCAGGTTAATATTTACCGATCCAATCAAACCGAATCAGATTGTCGTGTACGTACCTATACGTTGGAAAAAAACTAACTTACAATATTGAATGTAAATAATGTATATCCCATATCCGTCATGTGAAACGGCTCATGATTATAGAGCACGTTTTCAATCACTAGATACACGATTCATGTTGAATATTGTTATGGGATGGATATGAAATGGATATGCAAACCTACAAATCCTCAGAATTTCCCACAGCCCTATCACTAGGCAAAATAAAGCACGTTTCCGATACGGGGAAATATATGGAGTTTATATTGAATTCAATATTCTAAACTGGCAATATATTGCGGTTGCATCATGAAATTGCAACAAATTCTTTTCAATTTTCATACAAATGAAAACCCTGCACGCCATCTAGTTAAACTAATTGCCTCCAGACTTTTCTGTACATACCTTCAAGAACTGAAATTCCATTTAAAAATCTTCAGTAATTCAACGTCTATAATTGTGAAACGTTCTATCAAAACGTAAAAAAAAAAAAAAATTAAAAAAAAAAACTAAGACGTAGTCAGTAAATTATCTGAAATGTAGTTTCAATCTAGCATCACCGTTAAAATGTGTTCAAGTTTATCGCTAAAGTAGATTGTCCATTAATTCACGTTCCTAAGGTCCTCGTCCATTAAGTTTGCGTGACTTGTTCGTCCTACTAAACGATCCTAGTGAATATTTCTTACGATCTTAAGTGAAGTGCTTGTAGCTATACAAGGCAAGAATGCAAATAGTCATGATTATTAATGGTAGCTTTGATTTACTCCATACATAAGAATTTCGTCGGATTCCCTCGCAAATATACCCAACAATTCTCGAATAATAATTAAGAGTGGATTGTTTCGTCCATGGATTCAACGGGAGTTGAAAGAAAAAAACAGAAAAAACAAAAGACAAAAAAAACCAAGTATTAAAGCGAAGAGAAGCTCATTTGCATGATATTGCTCTGCTACGACTTAAAAGGTATCGATTTCCCTCAGCTGGACATCGCTCGAGGGATTTTATTCGTTGCACTACTTTTTGTTTTCAGTTTTTTTTTGGTTTTTTTTTTATACCCACGAGCGACAGTTTTTACTTTTTCTTTTTCATTCTTCTTTATGCCATGTTTAAAAAAAATACTGAACTTTTTTCTTTGTCGTATGAATTGGTGAGAGAAAAGTTATTCCGTTCGGGAAATAAGTTGATATATAAGTGAAATAAAATCAAATAAAATGTAATGTTACTACCTGCAGTATTTCCGCATTATACACGTGTAGGTATAGCTTTTGAGAAGCTTGCAATCTCGTGCGAAATATCGATTCTTATATCCACTCTGTTCAAAATCCATCCCACGTTCTAGACCTTTTCAAACAAACACTCAGCTTTTAACTATAAGCCAAGAAATACAAACGGTATAAGCTGCAGCCTTGATTCTTAACTTGTCACGTCAGCATCAACCCCGAAATCGTTAGTGTACGATAGAAAAAAAATTGTTATTGTTATAGCTTGCGAGGTGTGATACGAGCCCTTTCACCAGTTCGGTTAGCCAAAGATCAAATAAATCGTGCTATTCCTGTACAGTAGATATTGAGGCGATTTAGTGAACATAGATCATTGATTTCTGCTTTGAGATCACTGTGAGGTTTTCGAGCGAAGTGACGTAAATCGGGACGAAATTTTTTTCGAATAAAATTCATCCTCGAAAAAGATTCCCTATTTGTGATATTTAATTTTCATCCCTAAGGGTAGTTTGGCATCAGACATCGTCGCAATTTATATTTAAGTAATTCTCACCTGAATTGGACACCAGCAAATAGCAAAGACTCCAACGACGACTAGAACAAGTCTTGTGACTCTTCGTTTCCCACGACGACTTTCTGCACTAACGTGAGCTCCTCTCCAAAGTCTGATTAGCATACAGACGTAAAGACCGCAAATCAACGTCAGTGGTATTATGTAGCTTGTCAGGAAGAACGTCACTTGAAATAACGGCCAGTTGAATTGTGGAAGAAATCTGCATGCCGTATGCTGTTCCGTTGAATTGTACGGATCCTTGAATACAAAACATATCTACGTACATATAAGAAGAAGTTCTCACCCGTCAGAATAATTGGGAATTTGAATAAACAAAAATCACAGTAACAAAAACAAAAAAAAAAACAACAAAAAAAAACGAATCAAATCAAATCTGAGTATCTAATTTTTTCGGTAAGCACAACCGGAAATTTGTGAATAAAATTTCATCCGAGATGCTGAAGTTCTTTTCAATTTCATTTTTCTTGGATAAAACTTAGTTTATTATCTCGTACTTGTATATATATATATTTGTATATTCGGTTCGACAAAGACGAGAATACTTAATCAAAGAACGTTCTACCAGAAATTGAACAGGGAAATGGATACGTCTTGAGCTTTGTAAATTTGTTCAGTCAGTCAACTCCTTATTAGTGTACATTCCGAGTAGCTCTTGTCTTTGCAGAAGATAAATTTTTCATCGTTTGATGAGCGAGAGGGTAGCAAAAAGCAAAGGCAGAAATCCAGAATAGTAAAACGAGATACAACGCGATATACCTCGAAACATATTCAAACCTTTACGAAATAGAGTTTATCCGTCGTTATAATAACGATCCGTGAATACAAGCATCTCGTTATCATTTCATCGATGAACAACTTTCGATAGAAATCAAAGGACATAACTTTATTGACGTGCAAAGATAAAAAAAATCAGCAGCATGTACAGCTCGAGGGTGATTACAGCTAAATCTGACTTGTCTGTCAGGATTTATACGCGGATTATCCGAAGAGGGAAAATAATTTCAGGCTTGTATGTCTCTTACTTCGAAGGTTGGAGAAATAATGATCAATCAGAGAATGGCGTTAATCCGATGGGAGACATGGGAATGCGCGTGAATGATAATTGGAAAAGCAACTTTCTGAACCTGTGACTCGCCCGGAAAATTTTGCCTTTGATTCTGTCAAACATTGGGAGTTTCGGGATCAGGTTCACGTTCAGCTAAGTAGGATTAGCACCGAGAAAGCCTTGTTTAGTTGAAAACAGAATACGGCGTATATAGGAGACCCCCCGATGAAAGCAAATTACAATCAATGTTCAATGGTTTGTAGTAACTAATCTGTTGTAACTTGGTGTCTGTGGTAGGTACTTGGAGTTCGCTTCTTGTGGGTGGTTGGCAAATGGGCGAATGATTGTTTGAGTAGTTACTACAATGGGGGCTTTCAATTTGACTGGATTCTCGACCCAGAGCTTAAAGGAAACTCCGAGATCGCAGGATTATTTCATAGGTCGAAAGCTCCAGCTCGTACAGATCGTGTGAATTTTGGAAATTCAAATATTAATTAGTTCGCTGTTAAAAGGCGATCATCTGTCATCAACCTTTGCAGATTTTACCTCGCGAAGAGAGTCAGAGCAAATTCTAATTGGATTAAAATCAGAAGAAATTTAACCGACTGGGTGATCTTCAGTAACGCGGAAAGAAGCCCAGGAAAGTTTCCCCCTTTCATTTTCAGGCCCAGGATATCGTAGCTAACGACATTCTTGTGATCTTGGAACCCCCGGCTCTAACTGATTTGACCGTAAAAATTAACCCCGAAGATGTAATTCTCAAATTCTAATTATAAGCGGGGTCGTAAGTTCGCCTGTCGACCGGGTGGCAATTATGCAGAAATTTAATTACGCGAATTGCGGATGGCATGGCACCGAGAACTTTGTTTTATGTATAAGTACGAATAGCAGAGCCTCTTTTCGGGCAAGTGAAAATACAGTTTGCTTAAGGGGATCAGTATGTCGCGGGTGTAAAAATGAAACGTGGTCCAAAATCAATTTATTTCTTAACCAAAGTTCATTTTACATCATTATAATCGTTTCACTGAAAATCAGTCGCTGCACGAATTGAGGCACACCGTAGGTCCGATTTCACTTTCTCAGGATCCGAATTGTCTGGAAGACCCGCTGTCTTAAATTGAACGAGGGAAATTGAATTCAAAAAATTATCACAGAAGATATGACCAATTTTCCGAAAATCGAACATTTCTTCGCCACTTATTTGCAAATGACTCAGCCTAAAAATTAAACTTTCCAATTTCCCTCGTTCAATTTGTGACGGCCTATATTCCTTCGAATCTTGGTCACAGATAAGTCGAATCGGACCTACGGTGTGCCTGAATTCGTGCAGTAATCGTTTACAAGTGCGATGATTATAATGATGCGAAATGAACTTTGCTGATGAAACAAATTGATTTTGGATTATGCTTAAATTTTCCAAGTGTGATATACTGCTCCGTTTAACGCACATCTGACAGAAAGTCTTTAACTTCCTTCCATTTGAAATTCCACTTAGAAATATTTATTTATAAACATTTCATCTTCATTGCAGTTCCGAATTTCCACCATTATACGATATAGAAAATCGATGAGCAAATAATTTTTCGGGAAGTAAATGGACTGAGATCAAATTGAAATTGCAGAAACGTGGAAGATTTGGATGAACATTCAATTGCGGTCGAATGTTGAAATGATGTTTGAATAATCAGTGACACATCAGTAGGTTTTTTTTACGATATTGTTGCATCTTGGATATCGTTCGGATAAATTGCGAGATGCAGCTGTGCATAAAATCGAGGAATCAATATCAGCCAATCTTTGCTCTGTGGAGGTAATTTCAAGAGTTGATCGCGCGTGGGCGATGTTTGCTATCGAGAAAATCAACACCCAGGTATATATGTATACGATTGAGAAAGAGAATAAAAATAGTCTCGGATTTACTAAAAGGATACTCAGGTATCGATTCAAAGCTCTGCGTGTGTATTACACGATTTCCGCCAATCAACTATAATTGACTCTGATTGGGAATAGATACCTACAACAATAAAAATATTCCATTCATCGATATACATTCGGTCCTTCAGCCTACGCACTGTCTCGTGAAATTCGTGTCACGGAATGAATCTCACAGCGTTATAGGACTCGACAGATCGTTTAATACCCTAATCCCACGTCTTGGCAACGTCTTAGGTCTCTGACAATGAGATGGGTCCACGAACAGAGGATGTTACGCGCCTGTTTTCGACGACCTGGATGATAATACTACCGGTATTATAGCACCTGTCACAATCATCTTTTAACGTGTCAGAGAACCATCGGCGGTTTTTTTTTCCGAGGATCAAGATACGCGAAAGTCGTAAAATCGGTTCATAAAATATCCAGATACAAGTAAATCGTCGCTAAATGAACAAGAAGCTTCCGAAAAGAGACCAGAAGTGTTAAAAAAAGCTGCCCAAAAAAATATCCCAAATTGTCGACGGTATTTTTCGATAGTCAATTGACTGAAACTGTGATTAGATGAGAAAATGATTTTCTGTTCAAAACACACCGAGGCGAATATTTGGCATCATATATTTATTTTTTTTTTCTCGGATCGATTTAACGGATCTGACAAACGTTCAATCGCGAATCGCCATTGGCCAAATCGCTGTGTAAACGTTAGACTCAGCAATCAGCGATCAGTGACGTGAAAGTGCTTTTTGAACCGGTGATACGGGTAGGTTACAGTTAATCCAATCGCCTAAAATTTGGCCAAGTGTATATTCCCGAATCTGGTGGTATCAGACAGGCGCCAGATATCTATGAGGGTAGTGTGAGTGTAGGCATTAGTTCAAATATGTTTTACTACCACGCGGGAGTTCAAACATAAAATTTCAACGGCAAATTTCTAGTCAAAGGATCGATATAGGCGACCCAGAATATATAATATGTAAAAAGCTGTAAGAACAATTAGAAAAACTATCAGAAATAACACGCTAGATAATTTGCAGTCAACTTCATTGAAGATAATTTTTCTTCTTCCTCGTGTGTAAAGTCTTCGAATGTACAGCTTCGATTCTAAAAACCGACACAGAAAGTAGGATCTTAATTGCAGTAATTTTTATCCGAAATATGAGAAACAAAAAAAGTGATAACAGAAACTGGAATTGTTCAATTGATGAATATGTTATGCACAAAGAGTGACGTCCTTTGATGAGTGAATTCAAACTTCATTCAATTCAGTGACAGAGTTTGATACAATCGTAACCAGCCAGTCGAAGTCTGCAGGCATTCCATAGTGTTTCGAAAAATTTTCAATAAATATTAGATAGATCGAATTTCCAGAGAAATGCCTATTTTTATTCAGCGAAACAAGTGCCCTGGGGTAATATTGGAGATTGACCACAATCGAGATAAATTTGCGAATATTGTCTGCGTCGTTTTTTATAATTTTTATTAATTTTTTTTTTTTTTTCGGGAGAATCTCGCGAGTCGACATTTTTCAGTGCGGAGCTTTGAATCGCAGAGAGATATTCAAATAAGCCCATCCATACGATTAATCCAGGTGTCCGATACCGATCACTAACAAAATCTGGTCAACGCCAAATGCGGCGATTGCCTATTCGCAATTCAAATGTAATTTGAACAAGCTCTATATAAAGCACGTCAGGTACTTGGACGAATGAAAATCAATCATATGTCCCTAGGGTTTGCATTTATCTCTGATAAAACAGCGTACTAAAAAGGACACCATTGAGAATCCCAATATCCTGAATCAAATATTTGCACGAAATGAAATGGCGCAGTTTGTGGACGGTGAGAGGAATATGATCACAAAATACTTAAAAAGTCGCGACGAGACGGGTGAAATCATTCAACTGAGCTTAAAGCAATAACCATTTGTAATAGGAGCAGGAGGACGTTGAAAAAACTCATGAGCTTTTTTTTCCCCCGATTAGCCAGCTTTTTGGGACAACCGATTCTCCCTGATCACAGAATATTTTCATAGCCACAACATCGTCCAGGTGTCAAATAATGAGAATTTGTTATTCTTCGCAGACGTATGCATTCCCTTTAACGAAGAAGAAAAATTCCCGCAGAGCTTTTAACCTGGCAATATGAGCCGGCTCAAGAGTCTCGAGAAGCATTTCAGCGGAGAAAATTTCGCTCAAACCATCGACTGCACTTCTCTTTGAGCTTTTTTGTTACGCATATTTCAAAAGCTGTGTACTATCGATGAGGCACCATTTCGTTAAGATGTACAGATTTTACAATATATATTGTATACTAGAAGATATTCATCGTTCGTAGAAATCGCAGGAAATACGCGTGAGATTGAAGAAAATTATGCGAAATAGCGAAAGGAGGAACGTTGATGAAGATAAGTCATATTACCCTGGTAATTACAAACTCGAAACTAATTAACTTCTGACGACCGTTGGGCTGGCTTGTTATGATTGAGTGTGTTTCCCCATTGAGTTAATGTCTACTTGCCACAGCAGCACTTCCAGTCGTCCTCCTTCGTTATAATCAACCAATTATAATTAAGAAACTGAGATAATTAAATAGGAAAACATGATCAACTGTGACTTGGACTGAAGCTGACTGAGAACCAGATTAGAAACGAGATGTTCAAATGAAACCACATCAATTTACTTCGAGTTTCCTGAAAGCTCGTCAAGCTCCTGTTTTTTTTATTTTATTTAATTTTTTTTTTCTTGCGTATCACGTCTGTTTCTGGAAAAAGTAAAAATAAAATAAAAGGAAAAAAAAAAAAAACTTCCGCAGATGACTCACCTCGCCATGCATGATCAGTACCGGAATGGAAGCTGTCAGAATAACTGCCCACGCGATGCATATCGCGAAAAAAGCGTGAGCTTCCGTTCGCACGGACATTGAGGCTATCGGATGGACCACTGCCAGATACCTAGACAGAAGATTCAAATATTAGTATGGGTATAATTATTATATGGGTAAGTGAGTGTTTGTAAGCTCATGCAGAGATCAAAGTAAATTGAAAAGAAGCTCGGAATAGAAGAGACGGAAGAAAAAAAAAAAAAGAACAAAAAAAAAAAAGAGTAGGTATACGACTATCGTAGTGCGACACTGATGAAATAAAATAGGGTTTAAATCGTATTCAAGTTTTCGAAAGCTTTCAACTTTTCTTTTTGATCTCCGCGTTTGTGTCTATCGATACATTGCAAAGTTGGAAGAATGTCAAAAAAGCCCAAACCGCTTTGGGGTCCGGTATTGAAGAGGAGGAATTTCCAGAATCCGAAGAATGTCAGATGGTGAAAAAAATTCGTGATTTTTTTCTTCTCTCTCACTCTTTTTTCTTTTTTTTTTTTTAAATATATTCTGTACATAGTATAGGTACAGCGTGGCATTTTAAGTTTAATATAAATAAAATATAACTGAAAATTACGGAGGAGTTATGCCGGAAGATTTACTCCACTGAATGAAAATGCCAAGAACTTTTACTCCTGCCTTGCGAACGAACCGTATATAGAGGACTTTGCTCAGCCCTATTACCTTTCGTCGCATTCATAGTGCGTTCTTGACACGGTTTTATTATATTATTCCCGTAGTTTTTCTACGTGAAAAGCGTCGGGTATTTTTCCCCAAGGTATTTCATATTCTTTGGTAGATGAAAAGGAATAAAAAAGGTGTCAGGGCGTTGGTATATTCGGCTCTGTACATATACATGTTTGAGATATTAATATGGAAGAAAGCACGAAGAATGCTTTTGTTTTCTTGTCTAATTGAGCATCTCCTAAATTTGCATATTTTTTTTTTTTTTTTTTTTTTGTCCACGCGAATGTCAAGCTTTTAAAATAAGGCCAATTTACCACCAGCGGAGGAATTTTCTCTCCCTTTTCGCGGCAGCCTGACATAATAATTAACGCTGAACAATTAGTTTCGTTAATTCAAAACACAAAGAACATCGTATCTTTTAATTCAAATTCAAGATCACCTAGTGTAAAATCTTATCGCCAACTAGGGTAAATGATTCAATTCAATTTTCTACTGAAAATTTATTACTTTTGTCTGTATCTCCATCATCAGTCCGCCATTGCGACCTCCTCATTTCCATAACAACGATCAAGAGCTTTCGCTGAATTATACCGATTACTTATTCCATCCCCAGGTGAAACTACAGCTGCTATGGACAAGCTGTGGTAATTAACTCGGAAGCTTGTCAAGCCTGTAGTTCACAATTCCACTATACGGACGTTTACCTTATTGTTAGTTGTTCAATTAATCATTCCGATAAAATTATTTCCGCCATTGTTTATACTATAACCGATCGATATTACAATATCGATCTTAATGAAAGTTCTTAAGAGAGATCTTAATCGTAAAATACACACACACACACACACACACACATTCAATTCCTTCCTCATTCAATTATTAATAGACTTGAGATGGAGCGTTTATTTATCTATCAATAAGCAAACAGCGACGTATAATTAGGATTCTTATAGCTCGTAGATACGACTGAAAATATCTCTGGACTGTATCTTCTCTTCACGTAACGAAGCAGGAAACACTCGATGTAATAATAGACCGATTGAAAATTGACCAATACGTAATTCAACGAAATCGATGTACGTTTTCAAGAAGGATCTGCTTTGATCCAATAGCAAAATTCGTCGTTTTTGGCAAGTGTTCAAAAATTTCTATGTCAACTAATCATTTTCGCTCAACTTTTGATTTTTCTTTGGTTATGTCACATAATTCCGGCATTCGGAGTCGGTTCAACAGCCTTAGTATCACCCCGGTTATGGCTTTCACGTCGTATTCTTACACCAGACAAATCTGAGCCTGAAAGCTTCGGTAGGACTTTCACGTAGGTGGTATAAGCAAACGAGAAACGAATGTGAAATAGGAAAACTACATGTTTCCAAGCTCAAGTTATTTTATGGTGAGCCTTATCGCGGCGCCTGACCCGTCTGCCCATTTTACATCTTCATTTCAATCCGCAATTTTCCCATATGGATTGCGAATTATCGTCCACGTCCCTTCTTGGGTCACGTGCAGAGTTCTTAGCTGGAAATCATCCATGGATAATATCGCTCGCATTTGCACGTAAAAGAGCTTGCATGAACACTAAAGAGAAAAAAAAAAAAAAAAAAAAAGAAGCGAAAGGAGAGTGATTTTCCACACGTTAATGTCCTTCAGCCCTTGATTACCTATAAAACCGCTTGCTTTACGCTTGCCTGATATTGGCAACGCCTTTACGTATCTAATCTGACCTCAAAATCCCGCAACGATAAATTAAACCTGAGTGACGTCGTAAAATTTCTGTAGCTTCTTTTTTTCTTTTACGGTCTTAAAAGTACATAGGTATATGAAAAACCCACCCATCGTCATCCCTTTCCCGGCAGATATGAACATTTGTATTTCTCATTGTTTCTGCACGGGGTAAAAAAGATTCAAAGTTAAACAGAAATTTGACCATGGTTTCCAATTTCGAACCGGAAATCCTACTCTTCGTCTTATTGTCGTTCGATATTCAAAAAGACAAAAGTAATTTGATGACTTGCTAATGCTGGACTCAAGTTACCCCGGTGATAAAAGAAAGGCTACTTTAATAGTCTGAAATTCAAGTTGAAGGGGTTAGAACAAAAAGAAAACAATTAGAAACAGAATTGGAAATTTTTGGAACAGAAGCTTCTTGTACTTTTGAACAGTTTGAATTTTCGAAAGAGTATTTTTCATAAAATACTTGAGGCTTTCAGTTGAACACTTTTCCTTCTAATCCCTTCAATTTTGATTTATGAAAAACGTTCCCGGTACTTACCTATCAAGACTCATGAGGACGAGAGTGTAGACGCTGGCACATGCTGTTACGATGATTAAATACTGAACAACTTTACACCACAAATTTCCGAATGGCCAAAAAGGTAGTACGTAGTCCGTGGCGGTGAATGGTACACAAAATATAACGAATAATAGATCGGCAATGGCGAGATTGATTATTAGCAAATTGGTCGTTGATCGCATACCAGGATTAGCGGCAACAACTATAACAACTAGGAAGTTGCCCACTAGTCCAACTACTCCGATTATTCCAAACAATAGAGGGACCACGATGGAAACTACTTTTTGTACAAGTTGGTCATCGAATCCGAATCCGTCGACGCTGGATTGGTTGAAAGTGCAGACGGTGACATTTGACGTGTTGCAAGTTGCCTCCATTTTAGATAAAATCGAATTTTACGTATCCACGAAACTAACCAAATTTCGAGCTTGCGATCTCGGATCCGCACCTTTCGATCGTTTACCGATACTTTTTTCTCACCTTTAGCCGAATTTTGTGCAAATTTTTACGTTCGATCATTAAAATCTTTATCGAACCCGTAATTTTATTGAAGATTTTTTTCAAATAACAAGAAATATCGCTGAGGGTTCATTCACACCGAAGACCACTTCGCAGCTATACTGATTAATCTTCATTTATTCTCGGATGAATTTGACGATTATTATTTTCAGTAATTAGTCCAAGTGCGAATTCCTTTGATATTATCTCTTGCAGTAGAATTCGCACATTAATTCTCTAGGTGCAATATGGATCTCTGTATACTGCAGCCTCCACATTCCTCAACACAATTCCATCTCGTCTGTGTGTTCCAATTCGTCATACCTTATACTCTAGGCGTGAACTTAGCGAAGAATTCAGTTCTCTTGGTATACGGAACGCCCGCATCTTCTTGAGTCACGTTTCAAGCTCCATAAAAAAGGACATTAAAATCCCAGGAACAATATAGTACGTCGTAGTGTAAGCCGGATTAAAAGTCAGCTGTTCTCGGCACTCTGGTCAAAATCGTGAAAACCAAATAGGAAATATTCTGTCAGAAAAATTTTTCACAAATTTTATAAAATCTTTCATCGCACGGCATTTAAATTTAACGAGAAAACAAAACAAAAAAACACGTCACTCTCTTCTGGGTATTGTATATAACTCTTTCACAAAAATAATTTTTCACGGTATTTGAGAGCTTTCATGGTTTTTAACTCTGGAAAAACTCGGTCAAAAGCAGCTTCAGCTCCCTCCGTCACTTGAATTATGCAAATCTGTTCGCTCTAGCGTTTTAGCGGCTGAATAATTATATCTGACCTCTTCTCCCAGCATCGGTCTTGTTTACCGTTGAAAATTAGCATTAATATGAGAATAACAAAATTATTCTTAACAATAATAATAATAATAATAATAAATATTGCACAGATAAGTCAGAATTCACATTCTCAACTCAATTTGAAACTCGAGGAAACTTTTAGAGCTTAATCGGGCGAGATAGACGATTTTATGGTCGAACACTTTGCCTTTTGGCAAAGAACAACCCCTGAGTTTAAATGTTAGGATCAATTATCGACGGTGGACTAAAGATGAAACTTGAATAGCTGAGGTGGTGAAACTTTTCGAATTAATTAGCAAATCTCACCATCTTATACGGCGAACCAAAATCATAGTTTTCCGTTGAGGGTTTCGGTCGGATTGACCCCAGAGTTTCTTCATGAAATTAGTTATGTGATGCGGTAATAGTCCAGCAAATGTTACAGAACAGTATGCGAAAACTTTTGGTGATTAAGGTTTCTCGGTGTTTGCATATTGGTGTATAATTAATCGCCAGTCGCGTTGCGAGATTGTCTGTGAGAAATGATATCGAGATCAGGGATCACAGACGACTCATTAATTATTAGACGCGTTAGCCCAGGCAGCTTTTCGGCAATATGCTATTTGTTCGTGTATAAAAATGAGCGAAACTATATTCGAGAGGAACTTTCGGGGATCTTCTTGTCACGTGTTTTCGCCTATAATTTGGCGTCCCTATAACGCTCGTTGGAAGAACGTCGCTGACGATGGATACGACGCGACTGTTATACGTCCAGTGCGATCAAGTAGCGATATCAACGTTTGAGCCGGCGCGCTTTTACTCCCTCATCGATGCGCACGCCGTTTATCGTCGGTAAGGAAGAGACGAAAAGCTCCAGCTTCCCCCTACCAACTGTCGGTAAGGAAGACTTTGTTATCCCGAGGGATAAGAGAGCCGCGTTTATCTTGAAAGCTCCGCTTTTTCGAAAGAAAATTTTTTTATCTAAGATACTCGGGAGATTTTCACAAGTTATCCACCGAAGATTAGTCGCAAAAAACAGAAAGGTCACTTTCTGACCATTCGGGTAATTAATTCATCAACTTTTGATCTCAGTTATTTTATTTTGATTCATTCGAATTTCTATCCAGTTTACTAGTCGAATATAATTATTACTGTATTCATGAAAGCTCGTAGTACCGATAATCTCTATCCTATTGATTATTGATTTCAGATCCGAGTCAAATATTCGAATGATCTACGATTGCATTATTTTTCGTCAAGTCTTTTAGTGAAAGTAAACAGAAATGGAAAATGGGAATTTTTGGATATTGCGTTTCTGAGCGAATGAGTGAAGTACAATAACGAGAGGTTCGGTAATTTGAGCTTCAAAGGGACTTTTTTGAGGACGAAATTTATCAGCTTCTAGCTGAGGACCGTAAATTTTTCATTTAATTTTTTTTTTCTAAACGTACCTATAGACGGCATAGGTAGTATATGGGAAAGTTGGCCAAAGGGGGATGACGTTATCGGAGTATCAAATAAAATCTAGCTTTCAATCAATGCAGTGAGAGAAAATCCAATTTATCGTCCAGCACGAATCCTCTAAACCGATTCTAGCAATCGTCAATTCTTCACTTTGCTTTCCGCGAGCTTTTGCTGGGAATGGTTATATCGCCTCTGTATATATATATACGTAAATCCATCGGCCCAGTTCACTCGGCAGGCTCTTTATTATAAATTGAGTTATTTTAATGGATCTATAACGCGGTTGGAAAAGTTTTTAGGCTTCTTTCTTTTGATCTGATCAGGTTTCTTCAGTTTCTAGTCGAGACACATCCAGCCTTTGCCAAAGCTCGCTCTACAGCTTTCTGCGCAAAACACTGGAGTACTACGTCGACCCAAAAAACCATAGAATCGAAAATTTTGCCGATATCATGCTGCCCCGAAAGTACAACAAAGCACTCCGACGAACCTCGACGCTTTGGCGTTATAAGTGCTGACTAGTTTATTGACGGATCTATCAACTCGTTCAGCCGGAATCGAAATCCCAACCCCTCGATATCTGATACATATATATACTGTGAATATTTTTTCACTCATCGATAGTCGGGTGCTGACCATGTTCCACGAATCCATAGGGAACGTGCTATTTGCTGGTTCGAATACCTGCATGGCTCGTAAAAATTAGCTGGTAAAAAAGTACGAGGTTGTCTATAATTTGCTCAAAAATGCGCACTCGTAGGTTTTCCGGTTCGGTGATTACACAGTCAAAATTGATAACAGAAAATTCTGATTAGTCCACAACAGTACGGAACAGTAATTAATTTTCCGTTTTTGATGATTGTGATTGTAATTGGACTTTTTTTTTCATCAAAGACTGCTGTTTAAGGGGATCAGTATGTCGCGGTTTCTCAAATGGATTGGAAAAATTCAAATGGGAAATTTTGCTTCTAGTCCATCTGCTTGTGTTAATTTATTGAATTTGAAAAAATCCCGCCAACAACGGTTGGTTTTATTTTTTCAAATGAATTTTCGGGTGTTTTTCAACAGCCTCACGTTCGAAGGTGTGAAATGGCGTCGTCCCAGTTTCGAGGGAGTAGTTATTTGAGGATCCGGGACTATATAGGAACTAAGAGAAAATAGATTGGCAGTTGGGATTATCGACGTTCGATCTGTAGATATCCTGTCGTTTCCGTTTTACTGCTAGCTGTTGGAAGTTATAGTGGTAATAAAAAACAGCAGATTACTTTTCGTCGTCGATATAAATTTTGCTTCCCTTGCTCAGACCCAAGAAAAAAAAAAGGCGCTCAAGCCTCCCGCCGTCACAGGGTTGTAATTAATAATAATTGCTGCCTCTAATCATATATCTTTAGCGAACAAAGAGAAAAAAAGTAGAAAAAGAAAAGAGGGAAGGCAAAAGAGAGGATAAAAACAGAAAGGAAAAAAAAAAGAAAAAACGCTGCGAGAGCAAAAACGAATGATTCATTTCCGTGTCCCTTCATTTTCGGAGATTATTTTGTTAACTCGAAAGGGAGGACCGTCGACCAGTTTACCACCCTCGAGAATATAGAGGGTTGAATACGGACAAAGAACATCGACTTTTTCCAAACTAGAATAGAGCTTTAACGCAGAGCTTTTGTCCCTCTCGATCTGAATAAAAACCAACTGGTCATTCAAATCCGATTAGTAATTTGAACTAATTTTCATCTCAAGCTAAAGAAACCCTTGAGAATTTTTCTTCCTATAATTATAACTTTGATCTTCAAAAATACATCCACACAACGTCTGCATAAGTTTCATAAATTTATTTGAGGAATTGCAATTTTTATTTTCAGTCAGTTTGGCTTAGAATTTTCAGAACAGAATCGAGTTTTCTGGGTGAAGTTTCTGAGGATGAGGTAAACCGAGTAGCGTGTGTTCGTCGTCGTGACTCTAAAACTCAACCCGGAGGATCAGGGATGGCCTTTTTAACCCAGAGATCAGTTCGCTGCCCCACAGGTGCACTAAACTCGCTCAGACATCCCAAGACGCAGCAGTGATCCCGGGATCAGTAGTATTCCTTTTCGTTTTTTTTTCTTCTTCCTCTCCTTTATTTTCTCTTTTTATTTTTGTTTTATACTATTTTTTCCCCTTGTGCCATTTACCCGCATTTTTACGACTCCAGTGACGTAGCGGTAAAATATTGACGATCGACCCGGGTGCGATTCAACCCTACTTTGTTCTTTCTTATCGTCCAAACTCGCAACTCTCCATTAATGCATTTACTTGGTTGGGACTCGCCGTTATATGCACCATATTTTTAAACTCGTATAACTTTGAGTCTCTAAACTTTTAACACTTATCGTGATTTTTTATTCTCAACTTGATAAACTGCACAACTAAGAGAAGAAAGCGATGATAACGATCGAGTTCAGGTAAAATTCCTCGAATATTTTTTGCCTCAAAATTTCAAGAATTTCTTTTGAAGTCAGTCGCGTTTGTTATACTATTACAAAGTGGCTTCGTAATGTCGAGCAAGAAATATCATCCAGCCAAAAGCACGACTAGATTTTCGCCAGATTCCAAGAATTTCAAAGACTTAAGCAGATGAGGGAATTTTTTTTCGAATCCGTGAAACCCTTTCTGTTCTGTTTTTTTTTTTTTCGTTTTGAAGAAGATTCATTCAAATACAAAGCAGAGTATATCCATAACAACAAGATTCGAAGATCCTGTTTTGTTCACAGATTCAATGAAAATCTTGTCATTCACTTTTGTAAAGCGATCATGGGCGTATGGGTAGTTCGTGCAAAATGGCGAGATCGTAAAAGCCGTAAATTCAACGTATGAGCTTAGAAAATGTTCACTCGACCCACACGTTGGTCAAACGTAATCCATATTGAATTTCTAAATCCTCCTATGTGGTCTTGCTGAGCCAGCATCACGAGGACAGGTGTAGATCACGGCAAGAAAAAGGCGATTTCATTTACCATTCTCATACATCAACGTCGTTTCAATATCAACCTAAGCTGCTACGGAGTAACATGCTTCGCGTGATCATTATCTCGGATTTATCATCAGAGCTTTAACGAAATCGTATAGCCAAGCGAAAATAAGAATTATACCTTTTTATCTCAGATTTTTACTTACCTTTTATGTCTCACTCTGTCCTTTGCCAAAGCCAATTATACATATTCTCATAGTTATATCTTCTCCCAGGATAATTCTACATGAATTCGCCAACAAATATACGCCACTGTTAACTCGAGGGTATATTTTATTTCTTAAAGTTACCTGTTAAAGTGCGTATACAGTTAAATTAGTAGAAATCGAAATGCTGCCAGGTCACATATGTTCATTTTCGAAATTGAGTATAATTTGACAGAACATATCAGTTGTTGAATTATAATTGCGTCATAGTATTCACGGAAGTGATGCAACGGAAATTAAATCACGTTTATTACGGAAGCTGTTTTTTTTTTCGCCTGGCAGTTAATTCTAAGCCTAGTTATACGTATTAAAAAATTGCGGTCTATTAATAATATCGCAATGCCTAATGGGGGAAAATTTGATTGGAAACTAATTAAAAAATTGTCTAGTTTCTTCCAGTAATTTTGTCAAGTATCGTTTGCGTCAATACTCGCTGAGCCAAGTTTTTCGCAAAGTTAGTTACCTGATCAGTAAAACTATTTTTCGGGGGTTGAGGCTGTGGCTGACCGTAGGCTGGATTTGGGTTGTAACCACCCTGTGGATTGTAACCACCTTGTGGATTGTAACCACCCTGAGGTCTGTATCCTCCCTGTGGGTTGTAGCCACCCTGTGGATTGTACCCTGGATTGTATCCCGGGTATTGACCACCCTGCTGTTGACCCCCTGGATATCCACCAGGATAACCAGAGTTTGGATTTGGATAACCTCCTCCTGCCTGACCTTGATTTGGATAACCACCTGATGGATATCCCGCGTTTACATTACTTCCGGAAGTTCTTCTAACAGCTGATTCTCCACTTGGATAACCGGAAGAACCTGAACTGGGATAACCTGAAGAACCTGAACTCGGGTAACCGGAAGAACCTGAACTGGGATAACCTGAAGAACCTGAACTAGGATAACCGGAAGAACCTGAACTAGGATAACCGGAGGAACTGGAGGTTGGATAACCGGAAGAACCCGAACTAGGATAACCAGAGGAGCTAGGATAACCTGAAGAGCCTGAACTGGGATAACCAGAGTTAACAGACGAGGAACTAGTTCTGCGAGCATTTTGGTCTGCGGTGCCACTTGACGGATATCCAGATCCTGAAGGATATCCGGATGATGATGAAGATGGATATCCTGAAGATGAGGGATAGCCAGATGACGAAGTCTGCGAACTTTGACGAGGATAACTGGCCCCAGATGATCCTGAGCTAGGATATCCGGAATTTCCAGAGCCTGGATAACCTGAGCCACTTGGATACCCGGAAGCAGTGGACGCCTCACTTCCACTCTGGCGTTTAGATATCTCGTTAACTAGTCCACCACCACTTTCTGCGAACAATTCATCCACTATCTCCTGATTACTAAAAAAATACCCTCTCGAAGTTAAGCTTCCACATGCCATGCCGAGTCCAACACCTCGTGACATAGTTCGTTGTAATTTTGGCAGAAATTTCGCGATTTGCTATATATCACTCTGCCAAGTAGAATCATCATCATGAGTTAGAGATTAGGATGTCTGTGGTTTAAGCATCGATGGATCTGCTCGCTCGAGGCCACGGCGTATTTTTCGTGTTCAGGTCTCGGCTCTGATGATTATTTCTGTTAGATTTGTTAATTCGAGACAATTTTGTTAGCTCAAGTTAATTTCTTAACATAGTATCATGCACCTTGTTCTATCATGCCGAGGCACATAGCGCATGTTATAGATTTTAAAACCCTCGATTAGATTCGATGAAGAATATGTTCCGTATGAG
Organism: Ametastegia equiseti; assembly: GCA_963989295.1. NCBI lineage: Eukaryota > Metazoa > Arthropoda > Insecta > Hymenoptera > Tenthredinidae > Ametastegia > Ametastegia equiseti. Next base: position 9,160,416 of record OZ022399.1, read on the forward strand.
GAAAGGAATAAGATAAAAAGTATTATGGCATATGAATGAACAGTTTTGTACATTATGTTCATAGAAAGATGTGGTATATTTCTGGCACTGTAAGAATTCATGTTTAAGGATATAAAAAATACTTGTCAAACCTTCAACGATTACTTAAGTATACATCGTCGAGTTTTCATTCTAATTCTATCTCAGAACGATGTATGGCAAGACATTGCACATCTTCTCCTTCCATCATTCTGTATTAAATTCCTAAACCTATAATATTTTTAATAATAAAACAAAATATGTGAACTTTATTCACTGGAAGCCTGATTAAAAATATATAAGTACGTAAAGCGGTAATAATCTCAATAAAAATCGATCCTGGTAAGTCGGACGCCGTTTGTGAAAATTAACTAGCCTCGTAAAAAAAGACCAAAAATTAGCACGAGCTTTGAAATCGCGGATCACGTTCCGATATAAAAACCGCATATAAGGTAAATTTTTAATTTCTTATGATGAGTATTTGTTCGCATCTTTGTTTCTTTTTTTTTTTTTTTTTTGGTTCCCATATTTCAGAAGCTCTTGTGCAAACCGATCGATAGAACTCCGTCGTTTGATTAACCCGAGAAAGTCCATACTCTGTTTCCTTGACTGTCTATCCTGGTGTTTGTCGTGTAGTAGTTACTACCCCCGGATTGTCGAGTCCCGGAAGTACGGTCTGGGTAGTTGGAAAACCTTCCGGTAGTTGGACGTGGGGTATTTCTACGTCCACCATCACCTCCGAAAATACGATTGTAGATCGAATTGTCTCCTATGGTGTTTCGGGATCCAGAATGTCCCGATCTTCGGGGTGGTGGAGTTGGACGTATCGCAGGACGGAGTGATACTCGTGTGCCAAAAGCTATGAAATGATTTTTCATCGATGGTAATCGATAAGAAAGTCTATACTGATAGGGGATGAAATTTTTTTTTGAACATTTTCCAACCAAAAAGCTATATTAGCATTCAGTTGAATTCGGTTCTATCAAGGCCGTGTATTCTTTTTACAGAAAATCATCATGATCATCAGCACTCAAGTATATATTGTAATTGATGCTGCGTAATTAGAGTTCGACCGACTGACCGATACGTAAACAAATTTATTTACGCCACTATTGCGTATACATACGTATACGAGATAGTAGTTGATTAAAAGAAAGCGCGAGTCAAAGTTCGAGGGAGCTGATAACTCTTGGAGATATAAAATACCGCGTACCATGAACTTTGGTCTTGGCTATACATCGATGAATACTATATATATATATTCTATTCTACACGTGAAGAAGACTATAGTTATATGGGATTTATACAGAACAACGATATATATTAATATTGTTTTTTTTTTGTCCAGCCATATTGGCACCACGTGTTTCATTTAATACGATGAAAAATACACGATCAATATCAGTATGTATACCTATACACGTATATACACATATATATATATATATATTTTTTTTTTTTCTTTCTTCTTTTCTTTAAATACATATCTGTAAAACGTAATGTTATCTATTAATAATATCAACATTATAATTATAATTATCAACTATAGTACAGCGTATAAGAATAATCGAATAAAGATCGAGCAGAGCCTGCATTTGTACACAAAATATAAGATGCAAATTGATTAGGAATTTCGAGTTTGGGTAATCGCAGAACAAAAATCTGTCGATATTTTTCCAACGATTATTTTTTTACTGACAATTAATTAATTGTAGAAGCTGTTTTAGAAACTAAAGAAGTACTTTTGTACAGTTAACAGCTACCCTGTACTACTACACAGCTGCTAGGTTATACTTGAGAGTAAAAAAAATTCAAAATCGGTTTATACGTTCCTGGCAATCGTTGGAGTATTATATAAACTTGTAAAAACGGTATAGATCAAAGACGTAACATTTACATATTATAAGGCACGGAAGCAACGCTGTTTGATTTACACTACGTCATGGCGAAAATTTGACGGCATACGCAATTCGCGAATTGTATCTAACGATGTTTAACTTGTTATCTTGAATGTGATAGCAGAATTATTCGTACAGGTGAAATTATCAGTCGCGCGCTGAATGCGACGAATAAAATGATGATCTTAAAATCCCAATATCAGTTTGGAGTAGGTAGATATAAAAAATGGAATACAGTAAAGGAGTTCATGATGACATTTTGTCATTTCTATAAAAGACTGTGAAACTCACAGCTTCGAAAATTAAATTCTATTTCTGAAATCATTTCACTTCAGAACTCAACTTCGGAGAGCCATAAAAACTGGACTTTAAGTTCTGACGGTACTTCACTCTTTTCGTCAGTGTTGGAAGCACCGTGAAAAGTGAGTTTTGAAATCCAAGGGATGACCCGCAAAGAATTCTCATTCGTTCAATTTCAAACCAACCTATTTGACAAGTACGACAAATTTGAATTCCCATTATTGTTTGAGAAAAAGAACTGTGACCCGAAAAAATAAAATAAAAAAAAATAAATGGAGGGAAACCTTTCGTCGTCAATCAATATATATACTCTCAGTTTTTAACTTACGACGAAAAATACCTAACCATCGTCAAAAAGCTAATCAACAACATTGAAATCGCCGGGGTTGAAACTGAACCCCCGCTTTTCCTATGGTACGAATTGTGATTGTTATAACCCCGATTTTGATAAGTGGTTGGATAATTTTGGTGCCCGGGATAAGTTTGAGGATGATTATTCTGTTGGGGATAACCAGCGGGATAAACAGCCGGATTTTGTTGAGGATAACCGGGATAAGATTGAGCGGGATAGTTAGACTGAGCTGGGTAGTTTGACTGTGGATAGTTAGACTGGGGATAGTTTGACTGGGGATAAGTCTGGCCAGGTACCGGCATCCGGTTAACTGCCGGATAAGGTGGATATCCAAGATTTGTGCCACCGGAAGAGGAAGAGCCACCAGTATTCGATGGGTAAGGAGGATAACCACCGGAAGAACCGGAATTTGAACCAGTATTTGAGGGATAAGGTGGGTAACCCAAATTAGTACCAGAATTCACAGGGTAATTATGACCCGGGTCTGGAAGTGGTGGCGCGTTCGCGTTTGCGTAAGGATTTTCATTTTGTGAATTTTGATTAGCGTTTGACGATACGACAGAAGGCGTATCATGATGCACATTCGTTCGGGATGGTTGTCCATTCACGGAAGATACCCCGGCCGAATCGTATCCTGAAAATATGGATGTTTGATGCGGGATCTTTGATCTCAAAATTGTGCAAACGAAAAGAATTAACACACATGCAGCCATTTGATTTAGTCAAGTGTTCGGGCTTGTGCAGTGGGTGCGAAAATATAAGGTGCTTGATAATGAGTATAAGTGACGGTTATGATCAAGCCACAAGTTTGTTAATCACGGTGAAGTCATCAGCCAGGTATCAGCAGCTATTAGTCAAAATAAATTATATATCACTGTCGCGATTTCGAGTCATCATTTTGTTTGAAATACTCCATCGGTAGTGTAGTGTGTTTTTGCGTCAAACCAAACGGAAGATGATATCGCATAATTCGCAGATATCTAGATACAGTATTAATTCCCACAAACCAGTATATAGCCATGCCAAAGCCAATCATTAAGCTATAAATTTTCATGTCGGTACCAAAATACGGGATGGATATCGAAAGCAATCAGATTTTATCAAACGTATAGTATATTCCCGATTCGATATTCATCATGGAGCTACAAAACGTCGCGATCATATCTATGGGCAATGTCGTTTTCATGTTAGTTATTTTGGGATTTTACATTTCCAAGGCAAAAATATTTTCCGAAATACGTGGATAGTTCACCGTCGACGGTTTGTTAAATCATCACCTCGTCGTTAAAAAGTTTGTTCTGTATCTATCCCATATCTTATTATCTATTCAATTATGAATTAGAACCATGAAAAGAAACACCATATTATCTCCAAAAGAATAGAAACCTCGACAACCAGAAGGTTATAGGTAGCTACTAAAACTACGTGCAGACTTATACATATATACTTGTGTAACTGAAAAAAAATGTGTTCTTCGAATGAAGTATAGCTCAAATTCTGTTTTTCAAAATCGTTTCATTTACATTCTACGTTTTTCTACTGTCCTCGAACAATTTCAGAGTCACCGAATTAACAAATGCACACAAAAGATTTTAAGCGACGGTGCATTTCCTAATCATGCCTCTTTTTACTTAAAAGAACAAAAACGAGAAAAAAAAAGGAATTGGAAAAAAATCATACGATAACTGGACTTGATAGTTCTAAACAAAAATTGTGTGCAAGCTAAAAATGATCAAATTTTCAAGACTCACCACTTCCTGGTACGGTGTTAACACAAGTTGGTCTGCCATCCTGAGTTCTGCAGTACTGACCACTTGGACAAATCATCGTCGTGCATGTAACATCTAAATTTAAGAAAAAGGAGTTGAAATAAGGGAGCAAATTCTGATTCAGCTAATGTAACGCAAAGTCTGCAGCTCTCTTTGCGGGAACAAAAAACTGTGACAACTTTGTTACCAGAGATAAAGATAGTCTAATTGCACGAGTGAGTGATTTTTTACCGAATTTTTTTCAAATCCCTGCAGTAGTACCTTCGTAATTCAGTTTCTCTGTTTAATCGAGTCAGCAAAAAATTTTTCACTAACCTCCAGTATCCGTAGTTCTTTTGCAAGTCGGGTATCGTCCACATTGATCACGGGAATATATTGTGCATGGGTCTTCGGTCATGACGCAGACCTCGCTGCTCAAGCAACCGATGTCTTTGCAAGTTCTGCCATATTCTGTAACGAACAAATGATTTTCATGATTATTATGCAGGACGAGATTCACACTGCAGTCACAAGATGATCGAAAATTCAAAAATCTTCTATCCTGTTCCATTTTCTCATCTCCAATTTCGTCAAATAGGGATTTTATCTTCAGAGAAAATGCCAAGATATCCATATATGCTTGTAAAACGTCACTGCGTACCACTGTGGCGTCAATAGCTGATTCACAACCTCGTGCAGTGTGATTAATTATTATTCTTGGTATGACCAAACGCTATAACATGCGAATGCTTTTGTATACGATGACGAGGGTGCAGAGTTCTTTTCCATGCTGTTTCATGGAAAATTGGAACAATCGTTTATCAGCTCATAAAGCAGACATCACAAGTATTGCAGATCATTGAACAATACTGCGGTACAATCATTCTATAAATTGTCATGAGCCGCTTGATCGTAGTTGCCATTCTTATACAATCAACTCCAGTCAAGCTCATAGGTACGTTGTACGTTTACGAATTGCTATTGCGATTATATGATTGAATCAATTTGTGAAGAGAGAAAAAAATTAATAAAAATATCACGCTGCCTTGTCCCAGTAGATGTTATAGTGGAGGTTATTTTTTCTCATTGCGAGAAGAAAAATTCAGGACACTCATTTAGCGTGACTGACAATGAGAACGACAAGGACATGAACTGCGATCAAGTGTTATGAGCGACAAGTTGAAAATTTTTCGCAAATTGATAACCTGCAGCGGCTAGACGATGGTTCGTTATTAATTTCCCTCAGGAAATAAGCGGTAGAGCAATAAACCGTGGTCAGTTTAATTATCGAAAATTGGCGTTGCGCCTTTCGATGGGATTATAATCAGCTGCATTATCGCATCAAGTGGGCAAATAGCGTGTCTGATCGATAACGTATTTTTAGCCTCCCCCGACATAAAGTCGTCTTTCACGTCCGTCAATTCTAATCAAAGTCAAGGGTGCGGTACGGTGTAACGTCCTGTAACTGATCATGCAAAAAAAAAGGGGTGACTGGAACGTTTTTTTTTTTGTTTTTTTTTTATTTGCTTTTTTTCCCCCTCCATATTCGACATCAAGTGGAAATCCATACTTTAATCGCTTAGATTTGCGCGAAAATTGATTCGCGAGTGCTTCGTGTTTTTTTTTTTTCTCCTTTGACAAGAGAATTTCGGAGCAGGTTTTAGTAAATTGGTCAATAATTTTGTGGTTAGTTCCTGAATTTGGAAATCAACGTCAATATCCCAATTCTATCTGTTTGCAAATCATATCTATTTACTTGTCGATTACCGCAATGCCATGAGTTTGATGCCAGGTGTAGACAATATTGGATAATGGTAATTAATCAGCCACTAATTGGTGTTAATTGGATAAGCTGATCGAAGCGTGCACAGCAGTAGCTATGGACTGAAGTTGAACTTTGTAGTTTGATCAACGATACACGCAATGGGTAACGTTATTCAATTAGGAAAGCAATTACCCATTAATTTCTAGAATCCATGACATGAAATAAGAAGAAGAAAAAAATTACCCTAGAATAAAATTCACCCATTGAAACGTATTCCACGATTTCAACAAATGTCTATAAAATCACGTATGCAGTGTAAAACGTGCGTCAACAAGTATACGAGTCAACGAATGCGGTCAACCTCGAGATAAAGACAAGAACAAAAAAAAAAAGTACAATTTTCCATCGGCGTAGCTGCATTTACCTTGTCGTATGCAGCGTGATAAGAAACTTTTCTTTTCGTCCGTGAAATCTGATCACTGAATGGAAATAAGCTCATGTCGACGAGCTTAAAGCGCAGAATTTGCATTCGGAGTACATATATATAGTTGGTAACTTAATTGAAGTGTGCCAATCTAAAGGTCAGAACAATTGTCCCATTCCTGCATGAAGAGGAGCTAATATTTTCGCCCCGTGACGAACTTAAAAACTGGCAAAGATCTTGCGAGTCGAAAGAACCAAATTTTTCCAAATTCTAAGGATCAGATGTGTACTGTATAACAGTTCGTCTAGTTTTCAAAGCACAATTTTTCATTCTTTATGTTACTTTGACTTGATAATCGCAAACCAACGGATGCGCTGAGGTTAACTTCTTATCCTGTTCACCTGTATGAGTTATTATACATGCATACTACATGTACACTGCTGCGCAATGGATTACGCAAAAGCGATTACCGTCATTAAGAAACGGGTTCCTAGCTGCAAAAAATTATAGAAATATCAGCAAAGTAAATATGATAAAAGAATCGTTGTTAACTTCTTCAGCGTTTGGTTATTGAAAATAAGTGAATACATCCATTTTAGAGTTTCACGAAAGTTGCTCATGATGCGATTTCGTACCTTGATAATTAGTGTAATCATTTCTGGAAGTAAACGCGTATACGTATATATGAACTTGGAGAACATGAGTAAGAAAGAAAAAAAGATGGAAGTAACCGCGAAGCGATTAAGGAGCGTTAGTAGCAGGATGTATGAGTATATATTATGTTCACGTATGTAGGGAACGTGTTGGGATGTATTGATTTCCGAGGACCTTGAAAGTTGGAAGATAGCCGGATCTGGTACAGACGCTTAACGCGGTTCATTTATCATTTTTTCTCGAGTAGACACAATAATTTTGCAGATGAAGCTTTCGCGCGATGGCGCATGATGTGGATAGGAGATATGTTTACCCCGAATTAATACATCATGTATATAAGTCGGGGCAGAGATAGTTAACAGAAGAATATTATAACAAAAGACAGAGTTTTTTTATAGATGTCTTGATAAAGTTGTTGCGTGATTGATAGATTTCTGAATATGAACTATTTGTGAAGAGAAATAATGAATAAATAATAAGAATCTCCTATATCAAGTCTTTTAACTGCTAATTGAGACGCCGTCCTCGGCGTCTCCAACTTATATATATACATATGCATATACTCTAAGATTTAAAGAAAAAAAAATTCAAAAACTTACTAGAGTAAGGGGCGGCGCTAACCATCGATGTGATCAGGAGCACCGCGACGCAACATTGCGTCATACGAAAGATCTTCTGCATCTGAAACATGTCGGTTAATATAAGTTCAATCTCTACTACGACTATGATCTCTTTTGCTTGCTCAAGAAACACTACGACATACAGATAAGGTAAACGCGCCAGATTTTACACTGTAAACAAATTAGGGCTAATTGCTTTTGGAACGAACAACAAGCTCAACTTTGCGAGTTACGTACGTCGTTATACATATTATATTCTCTGAACAAACATGGTCAAAATTCTAAGCCCCACCTTACGAGCTGACTCATCCTACCTGATACCATAATAATCATTCACCTTGCATTTACGTTCAGCTACGATGTAAGAATGCAAAAATTGGGCAAATGAGTTTAAGGGGAGCAGTATGTCGCGCTTGGAAAAATTAAATATAGTCCAAAATCAATTTGTATCAATACCAAAGTTCATTTTGCAGCATTATAATCATCTCACCTAAAAACGGTTGCTGCACGAATTCAGGCACACCGTTGGTCTGATTCGACTTATCTACGACCAAGATTCGAAGGAATACAGGTCGTCAGAAATTGAACGAGGAAAATTGGCAAATTTAATTTTCAGGCTGAGTTATTTTCAAATAAGTGGAAAAGAAATGTTCGATTTTCGGAAAATTGGCCATATCTTCTATGATAATTTTTTTAATTCAATTTCCATCGTTCAATTTATGACGGCGTGTCTTTCGAATAATTCGGATCCTGAGAAAGTGAAATCGGATCATACGGTGTGCCTCAATTCGTGCAGCGACTGATTTTTAGTGACATGATTATAATGATGTAAAATAAACTTTGGTGAAGAAATGAATTGATTTTGGACCAAGTTTCATTTTTACTAGCGCGACATACTGATCCCATTAATCGATTAGCGGAAGTGATTAAGGCACGAAGTTTGAAAAAATCGTTACTTCATTCGATGAAACCATTACCGATTTTTGTTCAGCATAAGAAATCGAGTCCAAAGTAACTTATTCGTGGAGTCAAATGTCACTTTTGCAATCTATGCAATTTGAAAAAGACGCAATTCATGAAGATATACATATAGACATTCCGTAGAAGAACTTTACAGAAGTTACTTCCACTGACTCTGTATACCAATAATCGCACATGTTGTCGACATAGTATAGTAGATGTCAGCATTCTGACTATACCATGAGGCGCAGTATCGTGCCTTTAGTTTTTTGTGCCCTGGGCCAACAGGTTTCCAAAGGTTACGGCACGGTAGTTTTTGCGGTGAATATATTTGTACGACTATAGAGGAGGTTTACAGTATCGAAAGAACAAGATGAACGAAAAGATTTGACGAATGAATAATAAAGTATCAGGTAGGTATTCACAAATTGTTATCAACCGATGGTCTGGTTCCCAGTGGAATTTTTGCTGAGCTGAATGAAACAGAATTGAGGGTCGAATCGGAGGGACAATGAACCGAAGACTGAAAAGGCGCGCGGGAAGGTAAAAGTGGTCAATAATAAAGCAGTTAAATTCGAGGCCAAATATTAACTGCCTGGTAGAAAAAGATTCGGATAATTTGCCGACGGTGAACGAGCCGCGAATCTATAAGGTGTGAACCAAAATTGCCAACTGGATGATTCGTCAGGAACAGTTTAACGACAAACGGTGAAATTCTATAAATAATCACAACCATGACGTCTGCTCAATAAATCACATAAGACAAACTCGATGACGTTGTTGCCGATGATGTGCGAATCGCGCAGAAAAGACGAAAAAATAGTATCACGATCGGTTTTTGACCTGACAAACATGAGATAAATGAAAACCGAGTCAAAAACCATGAAATTTTTTATTCTTGACCGTCCGGAATTAGGGGTCAGGGTCAATCATACTTCGATGATACCATGTGACCTTACAGTATACAGAAAGCGATCAATATACTCCGCAGCTGGTTTTGTTTTAAGGTAAAGTCTGGACGATGAAATATTCACTGAGAATTATCTCTACCCTGACATTCAAAAAGATAATGAACTAAGGCTTTTAGCGTTTGTCAAGTTGAATGAAAGAGATGAATTCAACTCTCTCTTTCCTGCGTACCTGATACCATCTTCATCAAGAGATGGAATGAAATTCGGAGTTTCAACGGTGGCGCGAAAAAAAAATTTTCGCCAAAACAAACCGATCCTTGTTAGTACAGCAATTATATGAATTTGTCAAGAATTGAGCCTTTCAATTTCTGTTCACAAATACGAGGACAATTATATTGCAAATAAATGAATGAATATGCAAACAAGTGACAAACCGTCGAAGTAGGTCTATTCGCACAAATTAAATCCCAGAACCATTACAATCCCCAGGACATAACAAAAGGCAAATAATATTCTAGAACACCTGGTATTCCCACCATTCCACTGATTTTCGAGTAGGTAGATAGACAGATTATAGGTGTGGGTATAGTTTCTCTTCGAGTGGCATTGAGATGAGTTGATGATTAGCGATATTATACGATTAGCTATTCGTGAAATTGATATCTGTTGATAGCCTAGCAATTGATGATTCAAGGGTAGTTCAGGGATGTTAAGGGGTTGAAGAACACTTGAAAAGGTTAATTAAAACGTTTGAAAACGTACCATGTGTTTCGAAAGGTGATCTATCCCTGGCCAATGTTACTGTGACACTGAAGTCTGAAACGGCTGACGGAATCCAACATGGCCGATATGAACGAGAGAGATGGATAGTGAGAAAGAGTGAGAAGGAACAAGACCCAAGCCGCGTGCAAGAAAGAGTGGGACAACCTAACCTAAAGACCATAGCCAGAGGGCGAGAGTGCGAGAAGGACGAACTACAGGGTCTGGGGGTAATGCGCACTAGAACTTCGTGAGAGACGAAGAGGGAAAAGTCTATTACGGAAATAACACGGGATACCGAGTGAGAGGGGGAAAAATGTGGGAAGAATGGGGGAAACCAGAGTCCGAATTATAGACGAGTTTACACGAAGTGAAAAGAGACGGTTTCGACTAGAGGAGGCCTAGGAGTTCCCCGAGTATAGGCAACAGAGACAAGGACGATCTAGGAGGAACTATTCAGCAACAAATATATAAAAATAATAATAAAAAAGGAAAGAAAAGAGAGAGGAGATCTCGTGAGCAGAAGCGAGACGGATGGAGCAAGACGGAGTGGATGACACGTCACGGTCGTGACGTAGGAAAAACTTCCGTGACGTCAGTGTGACGTGCTCGTAGCTAATTTACGTCAGAAGAGAAGGAAATGAAGTTCGTCCAATTTTTTATAGACGCGACGTAGACTTGCTGTATAATTGAATAAATGACGATATTTTGTGGATGTATCAGCCGTATACGTTCCCAATCCAAAGTGACTTTCACCTATACAATATTGTATACTTTATAATAGGATGGGAATCGGAAAAAATCAACGACAATAAAGACGATAAGATGAATCATTTTGAACAATAATAATGCCCGAAAATTATCAAAAATTTTCTGAACAAAACATTATTTTAGAAATGTTCAGGGAATCTTTTTTTTTGTAATTTGAAATGAATTCATTGATTTATCTAACTACACATAAATTTTTCACAAATTTTCCAGTTATTTTGAAATTTCGGTTTTTGAACATTTTTTTATTTAAAAAAAAATGAAAGAAAAATCGTGAATTTTGGATACGTTTTCACATAAACATTGTGTATTACAATTGAGTATAGTTTTCGGAGTATTGAACGAATATTTTCGTAAATACAACACTTCAGATTTTCGAAAAACTGAAATTTCAAAAATACGAGAAATTTGAAAAAAAAAAATTATGTATATTCAGAAAAATCAACTAATTTATTTCACATCACAAAAGAAACATTCTCTCAAAATTTTTTGAACAATTTATTGATAAATTTTGGGCATTATTATTAATGAAAATTAAAATTCTTATAGTTTTTATTGTGGTAGAATTTTTTCCGATTTTTATCTTATCGTAAAATATGCAATATTGTTGACGAAAGTCACTTTTGGTTGGGAACCTACGGCCTAAACTTTCTTTATTACGTGAGGTTGAAATTAGTGACGTTAGCGGAACAAAATAATTTGAATGAATGCTTCATTTCGTGACCTGAAGGTTTCAAAAACTCCAAAATATAGTACATAATTTTCTGGAGTAAGTAAAACATACACGTGCCTGATGAATTTGAGAATTCTAATGATATTCGAGTCATGAAATAGTGAAGTTTTTCCAGAAATTTTGTTTCATTAACGTTACGAACTTCAACTTCATTTAATTACGAATATAGCTGCATATACTGTACATGTATTACGTTCATATTTTTTTCCAAGAATTTTGTACCTCAATCATCGATGAATCGTTTGTTATGCTGAATTGCAATACACGAGTTCAATAATAAAACGTATCCTCGCTGTAGCCAAACTGTAAATTCACTGAAGGGTAGGTTTTTTTACCTGGCTCCTGATTATTTCTTTTCCTTTTTCGTTTCCTTTTCATTCTATTTTTCAGAAATGCGTTCCGAATTTCACACAAACAAGGAAATCTTGTCACGTCCTTTTTTTTTTCTATCGTTCCAATAGTTTGTAATCCAAAGCCTTGACGGATGATACAACTGGCTGATCTTAAAATCCCAGTGGTGCCATTCGCCCTCGGGATATTCGGGCACATAAATCGTATCGGTCGTTTCTGCCTGCGCAATATTTTGGCTGACTGAGTAAGATAACCCGCAGTATCGAAATGGTCTTGACCCTTGATCAACGGCAGCTTGAAAAATGATCGAGTTTGATTCGAGAGAATTTTTCAACGGTTAAAGTACCCAGAATTTTCGTGACATCAGTTATTGAGATTATCATCAATGACTCTGTCATTGAAACAACATAATCGTGAATGCTCAATAATCATGAGATCGGGTCTTTTAAATTGCGCAAAAGATTACTCGCAGGTTCTTCTTATTCTTTGAGATATGAAACTATATTACTTTGAACTAACGTAATAAGTAGAAATTTTCGTATAGCCAACGCCGGACTGATTGATTTTTTGAGAAATGTGTCATTCAAAAATCTGTGATCCATTTTTCCGTCAGTTGATTTAGGTCAATGATTCCTTACACTACTTTTCATTAGTATAAAACGAATTTTGCCATGTAATCGAGCTAATCACGTAATGATATTGGCCTTGTTTTTTTTTCTTCTTTGTTCTTTTTAAATTTTTTCTTATTCATCGAAGCATATATAGAGGCTTGAATTTTCATTTTCAACACTTCGGAAGGCACGGAATGAGTGCATACATCTTGGATGAAACTAGTTGAAAAATGTGACCCTAGGTAGCACCGACACAATTAAGAAAGTTCATTGAAGTTAGGAGGTCTAGTTCTTTCGTTACGTTCGGTGAGGTTGTAATAGAGACGAAAAGCACGACGTTACGTTACATTAATACGTTACCTTATATACGTTACGTTAGGAGAGGTCTTTGATCTCCTTTGCAGGTTAAATACACGGGTTTTTTTTCTTCTCTTGCTATGTTGTGAGAATATTAAAAATAAGAAATGAAAATGGAAAGAAGAAAAAAACGTCAAACGTCATCAAAAAACATAGCGAGCGGAAACGGCCGGCTTCCTTTTGTGGCTTATTTTATTTCATTTTTTGTTTTATTTTTAATTTTTTATTTTCCTTTCTCTTTCTTTTGCTCAACATTATTTACAACTCGACTATACTACGCCCTTCGTGTATCCCTTCTTGGCCCCGGTACGACCGCATCTAAATAACAAAGGTTCCGCTGTATATGTATATACTGCACCAGGGCAAATAAATATGCTATGTGCTCGTGTACAGGTATGTGTATACCAATGTTATGTGTAAATATACGTGTAGGTAAGTATATTTGGTAGATACATGGGCGTCTACGTGGTGTGCAAAATGGTCCGCGTTTTTAGCGTTAAAATATTTCGCATCCTTGCTGCACACACGCGTAGGTATATAAGGCAGTGTAACCTGCAGGTACAACATATACGTAGGGTGCCGAGTCCTGTGCCAGGCATAACGCGAAAAAAGAAGGAGAAAAAAAAAAGAAAAGGCAAAAAGGCAAACAAGACAAAAAGAGAAGAGAAGAGAAAAAATGAAAATAAAGGAAAAAAATCGTAGGCATCAGAGAGGCAGCCGGAGAGACGAGCCACGTTGAATTCCACAAACCAACCCCAAAACCAGATAACCTGAAAACTGAACACAGAGGACCGACAACGTGCATAACAAGCTCTGATTTTCATTTCCAAGCAATATAAACGGACAAGCTACTGAAAATTTCAACCGCGTATACCTATACCGTTATGCATTATTCAGGTTTGCGGGTTACAGACAATTTTTCATATCCTGTTATTCGATGTGTAAAACTATCCGAAATTGTCATATAGTAGAGGCAAGTTTTACTGATGATTTCAAAATGAGAATTCACAAATTTATACGTGATTTTCGATAGAAAATTGTCTTATTTAAATAATATTTTCCTCTTTGCTCTGCCAATTGTTTTCAAAAATCAGTCGATGGAATTTGAACAGAATGATTCAATTTCGCTGAAGCTAAGAGGATTCAAATTTTGCTCATTATTGCGATAGTTTGATCAAAATTGCAGAATGCTACGATTTAGAAAAATAGAAAATTGTCTAATTTTGAAAATCCTACATCATTCTCCGACGCGTTATTACATACATCCGAAGTTTAACCAGAGAAGCATGAATTGACGCAGATTCAATACGTCCAACGCTATAAGGATTCGAATTTGGCTTATGCCATCAAAAGCTTGTATGTAATTCGAGAATATCAACGATGGCAGCTCTTCGAAATCAAATGATATTCCTTTTGACGAAACGAATTATTCAGCAAAATCCTGACGAAGTAATGAGTACCTTTGCGGAATACCCAGAGTCCTAAGTAATTGAAAATTTGCGGATATTTCACGAGGGTGTGTTTTTGAATTTTGAATATGAATTTTGAACATCGCAAGTGTGTCAGGCAGACTAACTTCAATTTACAATCGCAGGATTTCGTGTGGAGGGCGAGAGTCTGGCAAAGTAGTATTTTTCGCGAAGGCGCAGTGGCGGTGGAGGTCCGGGTTGTAACAAGTCAGTATTATATGTCCCGTACTTTTTTTTTACTTTTCGTTACCCGTTTTTCACTTTACTTTCCGAGTTTTACGACCAGGCAGCGATATTTCTACACGAAGCAGGGCGAAACGGCTTGGGCTTCTTCTAAGCTCGAGCAATATCAAAATGCTCCGGCTCATCGGGTAGCATGAACTGATGAAAAAACCTCCATCAGCATCACCCCTGCTCATATTTTATCGACGATTTCAATCCTGATGAGTTTTTCTTCTCGAATTGCACCAGAGTAATTAAACCTCAACGTTTATTTCAGCTCTTCCGCACTGCAGCTTAGCAATTAAGCTTCAACCACGTACATAAGAGTCTCTACGATGTGAGGCTTAAGAAATACGACCGTTTCTAATGTTATTTGTTTTCATTATGGTTCCTCTTTTGAATAACTAGCATTCCATGCACGTGATTCGCGCGCGCCCTATATTTGAATAATGTTTTTTTTTTCTTGATGGTTACAATATTTTTCACTGTTAGACGACGCCAAAACTTTGTCATTTTCTCCCGAGGGACTCAATAGAGTTACAAAGATCACCTTGTGCTTGTTCGATGTGGCGTGAAATTTCGCGATGCCAACATTTTTTTAAATTTTGGATATAACGAAAATTATGGAAATGGCGGCCGAGAAACCATTTTGATCATTTTTATTTTAACCTTTTGTAAACTGTTTTTTTTTTTTTTTTTTTTTAACTTTGTTCTCATTTCCTGGACAAACCAATAGAGCCACGATGATCGGCTTGTGCTCGTTCGATTCGATACAGAATTCCGCGATCCGGCAATTTGGTAGATTTTTGATACAACGAAAATCTCCGAAATGACATCCCTAAAACAATTTTGATCGATGCATCCCACTTTTCTGATACTTAATTCCGAAGATCCGAGACTGTCCTCGTTAGATTCGACTTGAAATTTTGCACCACCTAAAATAATAACACAGTTAAGAGGAATACAGTTCGTATACACAACTCAATGTTTTCTTACTTGAACTTCGCAGATCACTTCGACACTCGGCATGGCGATAACGCGAAATCGGTCGCAGGAATGATTCGCGAGTTGCCTATGCACAAACTTGAAAAATTGCTTTCAAATCACGCAAAATCGCACGATTTTCGGTTTTTCTCAACCATCGTCAAACTTTCGTCTAACGCCGCCTTTTTATTGAAGGATTCTTCAAAATTTCCTCCCTCATGGATTCATTTTTTCCCCAAATTTACGGAAATTCGATTTTTGTCCTAGCTGCTGCGAATTTGAAGCATGACGAAAGAAAAATCAATACAATCGCGTCTTCAACATAGAAACGAACTGCATTTGGAAACGAACTGCATTTGGAAACGGACTCGAGGATTCCTGATTCTTCATAATTCCCTTCCTGATGGATTCATTTTTCTTACAAATTTAGGGGAATTTGATCTCAGGTTTCTGCTATGAATTTGAACAATTACGAAAGTAAAACTGATACCACCACGTCTGAAACATAGAAATGAACAGAATTTCGAATTGGATTCAAGGGCCTGATTCACGGAGGTTGGCGAAGGGAGTATAAGAGTGTTAATTTAGTTGGAAACCACTTTGTCGGCAGAATCAGGCCCGCGTAGAACTGAAGAGTGTACTCGTCTGGGAAAATCGCTGGGCTTTCTCACGTACCGGATGGAAGTGGACTCCAATCTTGTAAATAACAAACGGGAATGTGACCTCTAACGATTTTCTGCAGAAGGCCAATTGCCAGGCCGATAACGAAGGCCAACTGACCCGAAGGTCCGTCGTTCGCCAATTATTTGATTCCATCGTTAATGATTACCAAAAAAATGAGAAAGAAAGAAAGAAAAAAAAAAGCGAAAAAAGTCTACGAATCAGGCGATAATCGTCTACTAGTATTAGATATATGAAATGTATGCAGAGCAGATTGTACCATGGATTTTTTCCCCGTAGCTGAAAAGAGTACCACGGGCAATTTCACTTTTTAATCTTATTAAGCGCGGTAGAGAGGCTCTTCAGAAACGCTCTAAAGCTCCGCTAGGCGACGCTAGACAATTCTCAATTACCTATTCAAGTTTTCCTACAACGCCAAGTAGACTACTGCCCCGACCTAACCCGCGGCCCGCAGCTCTACCCGGAACCAGTGTGTGTGAATATTTAACTGGCACCAGGAACTTGCGTGGCGAATATAAGCCAGATGAATGGCCAGCCAAAGTGGCCTGAGTGCGACGATACCCAACACTCGGTTACCCATACAGATCGCGGATATCGTATTTCTTTTTCTTTTTCTTTTTTTTTTTTTGTTTCTTTTTTTAGCAACCCCTATAACTTTTGTTCATTATTTTTTAAGTCTGTCTTGTCCGAGGATTTTTTTATTTCCTATCACATCACGTAAGTGATAGTAATCGGTATATAGGTTTACTTGATAAAAGTATCGTCGGATGGACAAAAATTTTGTTGAATTGACAACAAATTTGGTAAAGTTACAGCTGCCAACGAATTATTTTGTTGATTTAAGGAAAAATTCCTATTGGCCAATTTTAGTCGAATGGATATAACAAAATAGTTCGCCGATTGTTGAACAGAATTTTGTTTGAATTGACAAAAAATCTCCGACAAAATTATTTTTGAAGTATTTGGCAAACTTGTTGTTCTTTGATTGTGAGTGTTACGTGTCAGAAATGACTTTTGCCAATTCAAAAAAATTTCGAATCCTGCACCCACTCGTTGATGTCACACATGATTCTGAACATACGTTGGTCTGTCTGTCTGTCGGTTTGTCACAAAAATAATTCCATCAAGTGTGCTGGAAAACGGCGGAACCAAAATTTTTGAAATTTTACAGGATTATAGCTTGTGTTCTGACGATGAAAACCACCTATGTTCCATCAAGATCGACGTACTAGTTTGGCTGGAAGTATAAAAACAAGTAAAATAATGACGATCGAAAAAATAGGAAATTTTGAAAAAATTTGCAACCTCACAGGATCATAGTTTGTATCCTAACGATGAAGAATTGCCAGGTCGCATCAAGATTGACTGGTTTGGCCAGGAAAAAAAAAATGACAATACATAATGGCAATGGGAATTTTTTTTCTGTTTTTTTTTTTTTTGACATGGTGAAAGTCAAAAAAGAAAAAAACTGAAAATTTGTTGAAATGAATGGTGATGAAAAATCTAGGGCAACCTGCTTGACCCATTTTATATTTTTTCCAGTTTTGAAATTTTTTATTGCAATATCATAGATTTCGCTGCAATTTCGACACACGCAAGTTCGCAATTCTTCTCTCTTTTTCTTTTTTTATTTCAAAGACTAATTGCTGGTGGATATAATTGATCCGTTAATAATTTCCGAATCATCGCGAGTTAAACGGTTGGCAAAAAAATTTCTCCCACCGTTGGATTATCGTTTTGCGTACCTACATACCTTTACCAGACCCGGCTGGTTTACAACCGCGAATACAACCCGATGTGGCACCCGAGAAAACTCACCCCCTTTCCTGACTGCCCCTGGCTCTAAGGGAGGTTTAGCGCGTGCGCCAATTCGAAAGGGGAACGCGAAAGTCGTGAGGGAGGATGAGGACGCGGAGGAAAGTGAGGGAAGAGAGGGCGTCGGGACAGTAGGACGTCGGGCGTCGACCGGTAGTCGGACCTTCTGCTTCGGCCCGGTAGCCGTAGTCGTTATAGTATTTCGCCCCACGAGATACTCGTGGCGCAATTTTTATCGGCAAAGTATAAAAGTGACGATTTATAAATGAAACTTAGCTTAAAAGAATAATAAAATTTTTTAAAAGTTTGTTCAAAAAAATCAAAAATTAAAAAACGTCATTATACTAGTCAAAGTTTCAGAACAAACAATTAGGAAACTGTGTGAAACGTTATTTTGAATGAATGTCAAAGAAACAGCAAAGCCAAAGTAGTTGAACTAACTTTCGAAAAAAAAAAACGAAAAAAAAAAAAAAACGGTATAGCTTGTAGTAAAATTTTGCAAACGAGCCACGTACTAATTCGAGTGATTAGCTGAAGAGGAAAAGTAGCCCGAGGGGAGATTTGCAGTCGGGTAAATCTAGACACGTGAATTGGTTCTGTGGTCCGGTAATTGCCATTGATTGGAAATAAATTGGAGTAACTAATTAGAATTTGAAAATAACAAAACAAAAAATAAATGAACAAAGGTTTAGTAAAAAATCAGAAGGATTTTTTAGCTGTTTTTTAATAATTTGTACAAAATTTTTACCACTCCGAATCGCTACTGGCAAATAAAAATTTTTCAATGAATTTATAATTGTTGTTATGTATAAAAAATCGATAAATCTCACGGACTTTTGACTTCGAAAGGTGAAATCGTCGTTATACGCGACTGTGTGTTCCCTCGACAAATCATAAGGATGTCCTGCGGTACTTTGGAATAAGAAGATAAAGAAGAATCGAGGTACTTTAGAGACGAGATATATACAAACCATCTTCCATAATTCAATATAGAATGTGGATATTTTTTGACAGAAAAACAGGCGGGGTTCACATCGGAACCCATATAGGATTGCTCAATATTTTATTATCTTGTCAATATGACGGAGTGCAGGGGTAGCAATTCGCTCTTGCCCTTCCATTGCAGCAAACATGCCAAAGAGTTATTGAAGCGTATGTAGTAGGTACATACCTACATATATATATGTGTAGTATGAAATTCGTAGGAATTCCAACGTACGGGAATATTAATATTACCGATCGAACGCGTTTGATCGCCGATTTTCGTGATCGAAGGGCAAAGATTTTGCCAAGCAAAAATTAAGTAGCCCGGTGAATGATCATTGTTCGGCCACGTGCGAAAATTGGCGCAATTACAAATTGGATGAAAAGCAGAGAGATCGATTTGTTGCAGGTACGTTTGATCGGGCCTGTATTAAACCGGCGGTAATTCTAGATCTACGTTTATCGGTATTTACCTGTGTACATACTGCACGCGCTAGTTTGGTTAATAAACTCCAATAGGCAGCTGGCGGAAAACAATATTGCCAATTACACAATGACCAGAGCACGATATTAAATTATTTCGATGGATCATCGGACCCGGCTAACCGACCGAATCCAGAATTCAAAATTGTCAAATTCTATAAATCGAAATGTATTTCACAGAATTTGATCGCTCGATCGGTCATCGATTATCTGATTTAGCTATAGTTGCAACGAAAAAGTTGATAAAAATGAGAAAATCAGAGAAAAATTAGATTCGAAGTACGCGTTAGATTTTTTGGAACATTAGGTAACCTAGGACAGCCTCGTGTAGTTTTTTTTTCTTTTGGCATTCTTCCGATTGCGTCGGATCATAGATCAAAGATGAAATATCAGGCGTGCAAAATTCAACGAGGTAGGATTGAAATTTGGGATTTCAAAAACTGTGAAAGGTCAGAACTCCGAATTTTTCTACTTCTGCAGACTCATATTTAGTTTAAAAACAAAATTGTTTCCCCGAAAGTCTACGCAGCCAATTTCAAAAACTCTGAATTGAAAGACACAAAATGTTAAAAATTCTGAAAGCTAAAAATCCGAACGTTTGCGGATTTTTGGACTTTCTGAGTATTTTACTTTTCGGATATTTGAGCTGTCTGGATTTCGACCTTTCGGAATGATGTCCAGCTTCTGAACTCTAACGTTTCTAAAAACTCGGAATCACGTCTCGAATAAATTCGGAATTTTGACCGTTCGGAACTTTTGGAATTCGGAACTTCAATCCCACCCCAATTCAAGGAGAAATATTTCCATCTCGATATCGATACATTATTCATCGACAAAAATTCCAACTTCATTATCAGAAATTGCGGGGAAGCTTTTAAGTCCCGAAGAATATTGACGGTGAAAAATTGAATCTCACGATCAGGCATGAATATCGTCAGGTTTCCATTTTTTCCCGGCAATTCCGAAACTATAATGTACTTCACGCATGAATTAACTTTTACGCGTTACGAGGCAAAAAATTTGCCGAAACTTGCGTTGGTAGGGGTTTTTTTTTTTTTTTTTTTTTCATCGTTCTGGAAATAGCGGTGGTTTCACAATTCGCTCGAATTCAGCTAGTCAATTTATTTTTTCATGCGGATTGACGTATCGTCATTTAGATAACGTTATGAAAAATGGATACATCGACAATAGAACGAGGAATCATCATTTATGTATGATTTATCGTAAAGCCAAAAAACCAGAGACCATAATCTACGATTATGTATAAATATCAATTCCGCACGCTAGCTTCAAAATTATTCTGAATAATTAATTTCTGGTATATCATGTGAGCTGACCCTTCGACGATTTCGCCAAACTTCAAATCCCGGACCGAATCAAACGGTATATTTATCGTACTTCATGAGCCCCAATATCAATTCGTGCTTCTCCAAAGTGAATTTATGAATATTTTTGATCAAAATACACGCGCGCGTTGCCGAGGGTGAATACAAAAATCAAAAAAATAAAATCTCGAACACACCGGACTGATTCTATTCGGGGTAGGTATATGTATTTGTCGTAAGAATTTCAGCCCTGTAGCGATGGATTCTGGGTATAAATATCCACGAATTGGCGTATAAGAACCTATATAATTCCCATTCGGTATATTAATGATAAGGCGATAAAAAAATATTAAAACCTTATAGGAATACATACTGCAAGGGTAGTAAAAAACCACCTCAATTACTATCGGGAAGTCATAAAATATCGATTCGGATTCAGATCCTCCGGCTTAGCAGGCAGGTACCGTACATGTAAGTTGAATCGCGAATAGAATAGGGAATAGTAGGTAAGGTATAACTCGTGTTGATCGTAGAAAATTCAGGGGGATGAAATATGTCGTGAACGACATTTTCGCGAGTATCGATATCCGAAGAATTTTTGGCGAACAAGAGAAGAGGATAGGAATAAAAACTTTAAAAAAATGAAAAACAGAATAAAGAAAATAGAATGAAAAATGAGAAGAATATTGTTCGAAAGATATTTCTCCAGAGATAGGTACGTACCAACCTATTTGTATCGGAAATATTCATCACATGACTGTGGCGTAGGTCCCTCTTTGATCATAAATTGGCCCGTCACTGTATCGTAATTTGCATGGGGTGGCGCCCTTAAATTATTCTACTCCCAAGTCAACGGCGCATATTGGACTTTCATGAAATAAGAAACAACTTTTATTTCATCCAACCGCACCCTGCCCTTATGTAATGCGAACAATTTCAAAAAAAAAAAAAGACGAGTATAAATAATATATATAAATAAATAAACAAAAAACAAGAGGAATAAGGAAACAAGACTCCGGATTTTATTCTTGATTCAGTTCATCCCCTTCCCTTATTTTCTCGAAAGATTCCCTTCGTCTTGGTCCTTTGCAATAATCAAGCTACGTATACAGTATAATACAATAACGTAATGGCTGGTCTTGGGTTGGCGACGAATTTCGTACCTACCAACACGGTGTTCTTGTTAGCCATAACAAGAGCTTGTAGGGTGGCAAAGATAGGCCCTTCCCGATACATACCCACATACCTACCTACCTTATATCCCTGGTGGTATAATACGATAGCTTTGGGTTATATATTAGTAGATATATGTATACGTACGTCGACACGGTAGATAATGCACAAGCACCAACCGCCCTCTGGCAGAAACTTTTCTGTAGAATAATAAAGATTAATGGGCATAAATCACAGATAAGTCCGGCTATCCCCGTATATACCATAGATTTCCTTTTTCTCGTGCTATAGAGATGCGCAAAAAGGCTTTGCATTTATCTGCAATAATGTTCAAGCGATTCTGTTCCACCCTGAAGATCAAACCGTCCAGCGTGGGAAAACAAATCTAAGAATCTAGGGTTTGATCAACCTGAAAAGCTCAGAATTTCGAGTGTCCTTTCGAAAATTCGGCTCGTTGCATTGACGAGGCTTACTCAAATTTCAATTGGTGGCCAGGACTAATTGATGAAGCTGAAGCCAACAGCCAGAATTAGCAGCCCAACGATTCTTGGTTAATGAAAAGTAAAAGAATCTGAATTTTGCTATGTTTCATAGAAAACTAAATGAATTTGACCAAAAAACTCAGAAATCTATCCTGCATCATCCTATTTATAAGACGATTAGCACATTTGGCTGCTAACCCTGGCTGCTAGTTTCAGTTTCATGACTAATTGATCCGATCAAACCTGTCTGATCTTTCCTCCAGCACATCTCGATTTCTAGTCACGGTCAAGATCCCTCGGGTAAAGTAACCGATTGAATAGCGACCTGACGTCTGTCGTCGAGAGCCTGGAAATAATGCTATACTGTATTCGATGCAGCAGCACTAAAGTACGATGGGGAAAAGGATGGGGTCCCCAGTGGTTGCGTAGAAAAATTCTGTCGCATCTGCAATGAGTTGGGTCTTTAAAGTTCCGCAGAATTTGTTGCTGCGCCAAAAGAGCCACAGCTTGCAAAGTCTAATTAAAATTTACTCATTCTTACCCACCACATTCTAAAGCAACAAGTTTCTCACTATCTTTTCACTCTTTCTTTATCATTCGATGAACGAATCAAAAAATGATCTGAGGAGACTTCTGCGAACGAAATAAAATGCGATTTCATCATGTACAATAGGTAGAATTTCATTTCCGGTTTCCGGTTCTAAGCTTCTTTCGAATTTTTCATTCTTATGAAATAACGGCTGATTTATACGGAGCCCAAATATGCCCAGCACCTTCGTGACGGTTTTAACTTACCCTTAGTTTTAATTTGCGAACAACCCCGTGAGGTCTATGCACGAGGTACACGCGATAATCGAATTAGTTTGTTTTATCTTGCCATTTTCCTAGCTGGAAATAACCTTGACTGCCTCATCTTCACCGAGGCGAATAAATGATTCGGAGTCAAGCATTTAAGAGAAGTAGGTAATATCATGAATGTGCGGTATAATTGCCGAGCACGTTTCAGTTCAAGCAACCGCACGAATGACTCCAGTTGCTTAATGCAAGATATTTAATTGCCACTGCACTGCGCAAAGATTGCAGTATGAGAGTACAAATGTGAATCAGCAAGACCACGCACGTCTTTTTCACACACTTGAAACAATAAATTCGTGTAACTGAAACGTCATAAGAGAAAATTCAGTTTCCATGTCAGCATCTGCATCCTGAAGTTTGTTTGCCATTGTTTGAATCTTGTTTGGAGTTTCAAAGACCAGAACGAGAGGTTAAATCGCATCTGTTCCCGAAAAAAAAAAAAAAAAAAAATTCGATCATGATCATACCTTGGGGAGGTTTTCGAATGAGCAGCATAGATATCGAATCCTGCGTGACGCGTTTGGCGTCTTTTCGTTATCTGGGATATACGGGGAGCTTTACTCTTTGTCTTTTAGTATCCGATAGGGATGTGCGAAGGGTGAAGGTAATCCTGATGTGCCAATGAAAATCCCTAGGCAGGCCTACCAGTAAGAGTAAAATCCGTTCGAGCCGCACCATCTGTGGATACATGGTTATGGGTGATTCGACTACAACCGATGTATGTACCACTGCACCTTAAGCTCCATACAAGGCTGAAAAGGAGAAAGAGAAATAGTAAAGAAGCCCTTAAACGTTTTAAAATTTACTGTGGCTGGATATATACCCGCCCAGTTTGCAGCGCTTGCTGCTTTAACGGTTTCGAAAAGGCAGCCCAAGCACCTCGTAACTATTTGAGAAAACTGTTACACGGTGAAGGGTGAAGTTAAGGCTTCACTGCCTTTGAAAATATAGCTGAGAAGGAGATTGAGCCTTAGTTTTGCGACAAAATTTACTTATGTTTTGTTATAATTGTTCCATATACGGATCGTCTGATCGATCAGTACTTGCAATCGACAGTTTCGAAACATCGAATATCAAACGCGTACACCTAATTAATAATTGTTCTAGTTTCCATTCTACCGAAGTGACGTTGAGTGCCGTTATAATTATTAACAAGAAGAAAGAATTCCGTATAACTGCAGCTATGGCTTGAATTGGAGAAAATGAGATCCTAGTTTCCGCCCACTTTGCATAACTTCTGACTATCGTATACGCGATTGCAATCGAGCACTATTTCAAAAAAAACCCTTGCTCCAGGGTCTGGCTTTGTATTTATAACGTGGCAGCCAGTCAGCGTATACCAAAAGCTCCACTCTTTGATCCTAAATACTCGAGCTATACGCGGTAATTATTCAGGGAAAACGTTGAACTAAAGTTGATCCGTCTGAGTGCCCGCTTTAGTTTTTATCACTGTTGCATACGTATTCGTGTGTAATAAAAATCATTCTGAGCAAAGGGTCTCGGGACACCTAACCAGTTTTTAAAAGTCATCATATCAGTCGGAAATTTCATTTGGCACAATTTTTTTCAACCATGTTTTGTCAAGTTTACGTATAAATCTATTCGCTTGAACTGCATTTTCACTTATCTCGTCCCGCCGCTTAATGGCTTTGGAATAATTGATATTCTTGTTATCTGATATATTGCGTCATCGCTCTTTGCCACTTGGGTGATCTTAATTCTGTATTGATCCAACCCGGGTCGAGGAATGAGCCAAAAATTCCACTCCACCCGTCTATATCCCAGATTTTCAGATTTCTAACGAACCTGAGCACAATGAAGGGAATTTACAAATGTCGATGATCGGATGGATACCATCTCGATTTCTGTACTCGTTATTCAACGGCTTGAGCACAAACACCCTTGCAGGATGAATATTTCTCTGGTCTTGGAAGTCACGAATATTTATTATATATTCGACGATCTTTCATCATGGAAATTTGTTATTCTGCAAAATTTATCCATTTTCTACGAACCTCTTTACTCGAAAGCTTACTTCCGTCTCCGGAAGAACTACTGAAACTGTTGAATTACCCATAGACTAAGTGTACCAGTTACTGACCCTGTCCTAATTATTTACCTTTTTCGATTATTTCTTTTTATCCGTAAGTTCTGTAATTATCAAAAAAAAAAATCAATTACCATTCTTCGAGTTTCTAGCAACCGATATGTGTAACGAAGAGATTCAGAATTCTCATCAACGATTTGAAATTTGAGAAAATATAAGGGTCAATAATTGGGTCTTAAATAGTCAGTAATTGGTACACTTACCTTGTATCAACCTGCCGTTGGAAGGTCGCATAATTTGACTCATCATAACAAGGATTTGTATGGAACAAAAGCAGAAGAAAATCTAATCGATGTTGGATAAGGGTTGAATACTCGACAGATTTGTATTATTAGGATAAGGGATGAAAACAAGTTCGTTGATCGATCATAAGAAATTTGGATTTGTAATGATGCCGGAATTTTGGTGTGACGCAAAACTCCATCCGACAGAATTCCATTCCCCTATAATAACAATCTGGATACTGCGGTCAGGTAAGTATGGACGTACGTTTCATCGGGCAAGGGAAAATGCAAACCGTTCATAACACAGATGGGCTCGAGTATGTTGTGGGTAACCATTTCTCGGAAACTATGGTTTTGTGTTTACACAATCCGCCCTTATACGTGGCCTGTGTATATACTTCAGCACTGCGCAAAAAGAGAGAGAGAGAGAGAGAGAGAACTCATTTTTCACATGAATATTCATCAGGTCATATTTCAAAACGATTATACGAGACTCCCGTTTCCGGGGCGTCTTTTTAAATTTCCGTTCGGCTCAGCCCCGTGTCATTTTTTTCATTATATAATGAGCGCTAATTAAGCAGCGGGCATTTCCTGTTTCCTTCTCTCTTTATCTCTTTCTTCCTCTCTCTCTCTCTCTATCTATCTATCTTTCTCTCACTTCACAGGCACCTTTATATAATTAGCTAGATGTTTTTTCGTATACAGTGATTCAAAAATTGCATTTGTTTTAACACCAAATTTTGATCATGGACCAATTGGCGCCACAGACTTTCGTCATCACTCATTCATATCATTGAATCATTTTGGTGGTCAGACTCATCCTGACTCCGGTATTGATCTAACGCCACCCTACGTTCCTTCAACTGATGAATGGCGATGCGAGGGGCAGCCTTTTGATTGCCCTTTTGCTTTCTGCACAGGGATTTCTTCGCAATCGGATCATGACTCAAAGAGACTTTTGGATTATTGGCGGAATTCACTGTTTTAGCGGTGTTTGAAACTTTCATATCATTTGCCAAAATTTTTCGTGAATAACGTGATCCGTGAGCATAAAATTCTGAAGAAATTTCAGTATCTCTGGAAATTTTTACCCCCCAAGGAATTAGTTCCATACAATAAACTCGTCCCGTGGCAAATAGCAATAGTCTTCCTTTACTCTGGTATAATATTTAGACGGGCTTAATTTAACGCACAATAAATAATTGCGTTTCGGTGTCTGGCAGGCTTGCGTTCGTATAGCCGAGGGAGGTGGCGATGTGAATAGGGCCAATGACTAATTAGAATTAAGCGACAAAAGACAAAGGGAAAATGCGGAGCTATTCTCTTCGGTATAGAATTATACTATTTATTCACCAGAGACTTACCCGGCTTAGGCGAGAGTTCAAGGTATAAGCTATAACGAAATTTCAATTAAGGTAAGGAATTCAATAATATTTCGTATACAAAGCACAATCAAAGCTTCTCAAAGTTTGATCTTCCGATAGTTCAATTCACAACTGAAGAAATCCTGCGTATCAAACTAAATCAGCTATTTCACCTTTTCTAAAAGAAACTATAAGATCTACCAAGCTACGATTTCGGTTACTGAAATTTCCGAGAAAAATCTACAGCCACGTTTGGTCCATCCGCATATAATGAAACCGTTCGAAAAATTGAAATTTTTCGTTATCTAAATGGCGAAGAGTTTTTTTTTTTTTTTTCTTTTTTCAATCAACCAAAATGCTGTTAGATCGGTACGTGTTTTGGGTGAATAATTATCAGGAATACGGGAGGTGACTGAATACCCGTTTATCGTTGAATCGTGACTACCTGAAATTTTCTCGGTTTATTTTCTTAGTTTGATTTGAGACCCGGTGTGAATCGCGGTTAATGATTAGTGAGCGGGGATAAGCACTCGCTATAGAAAACAATCTCCTTGGCCAATATTGACTAACCGAAATTAAAGATGAGAAGGAGGAGTTGAATTTTTATATTACGGGGTTAAAAGCGAAAGTTCATCCCCAATCTGTTCCAAATATATAAACCCCATTTGAAAAACAATATATCTTCCTCGGCTCGTCGATCGTCTTGTTGCTCCTTAGGTCCTGTTTTTTTTTTTCTATTTCTATCTCACTTCTTCACTTTTATTCTGTTTTTTTTTTTTCATTCTATTCCGCAGTATCCTTAAGGCAAGAGTTTTTCCCAACGCGTCGTATACGTTTCTCGTACAAATGTTTGATCTCCTTTGTATGCACCCTTTTTTTTTATCACACTTTTTTTTTCCACCAATATCGCTACCATCTTTCGTCAGATAAACCCCGCAGCCCGGGATTCTACCTCACGGTAAACTCAAGAGCTTTTTATGAGTTTTGCCAATGCGATACGCTCGAAAAGTTACCCCAGAATAATCGATCCATGTATATATCCTGGGTACATATATGGATATTCGATACCAGGTGTAAGCTGTACGTCTATCCAAGAATCCGTAACACGTTCATACAGATAACTCAAGAGTTTTCCACACGATCTGAAATCGACTAAAGTCATCGGTTCAGCCCCTAGATGCCACGAGGATTTGTGCCTGCATCCCTAAAGCCACTTTTGAACTACTCGAACATCCCTCAATCCAGTTCAGGTTGGCCTAGGTTAACAAGTGCGGGGGCTAGGGGTGTTCTTCGTCAACGTTGCACATACTGGTGTAGGTACTTATGAGAGAAGTGAGCAAGTGGGGAGAGAAATAAATAAACAAAGAGATAAACAACGCAGCGCTTAAAAGCTCGTGCGAGAATCTTGCCTCTCGAAAACATAACTGGGAATGGGTGAAGCAGAAATGGGAAATACACCATAAAAGCTTATGGTTACTTACAAAGTACCTACCACACTACTGTGGATGCAAGCTGAAAGGATTTTCAAGAATTTGTATAAATTCTACGGTCCTTGCTGGTTCTTCGAGGCAATTTTTCTTTGCGATTTCCAAACCTCGAGCTTTCAATGATTACTGCGCCAGCAGGACGCCGATCAACAAAACTATATGAATCCACTTCTAAGATTGGTATTTAGAAGCTCGATTGAAACAGTTTTTCTAAACGTCAGGAGGATACTTAACTGACTATTACTGTTAAAAATGTTTGTGAATTTACTCACAAATCACAAATTTGGCGTAGCAAAGTGAATTGCCAAGCGTGTTTTGTAAAATTGCAAAGAAATCTGTGGTTTTGCGAAACTTTTATGAAATTTTTAACAGATGTAGGTACAATGAAAGCTGAATAATTTCGAATCTGTAAAGGGATGATTCTACGCTTGTAATCTCACTCAACATTTTCCCTTTACACTGAGAGGCACCTTTCAGTAGAAGATAAGCTTTAATAATTTCGTAACAAACTGCATTAGTACTGCACCTGCAGAGCTACGACTAGTAATACGTATATTCGCGTCAGCTATCTCAAAACGCTTGCATAAATGATACATGTGTTCCTTGGCAAGCCATTGTTTTCACTCGACCATAGAAACAAGCGACAGACGACTGTGACTATGATAATAATATCTCATTGCAACAGTTATATTATTGTTATTACGAATGAGCTTTCAAGCTTTTGCGGGTCTTGAATGAAAATGGCACAGCCAGTATATCTACAGCCTATTCAAAAATTGAAAGAAATTTTCAGTCGTACTTCTGCTCACTTTTTTCATGTCGATATATAAGAAGCTATCTCATTCAAGAATCTTATACCTACACATTTTCACTTCAAATCCCGATTGATTTGCAGTGAGCTTTTTTTTTTTTTTCTTCTTGCCGGAGAGGGTCACCCTTTTGTGACCGTAAGTGCCGAAGGCTAGCATTTGACCGGTGATCGCCAATCGAAGTCAACAATATCGAGGGAACTGGTTTTTGATGCAATCTTCGTAATGGATTTCTCGCAATTCCTCATCCACTTTCGCGGATGGTGAGACCCAGAACGTTTTTGCGGTAATATAAAGCGATAAAAATCACACCCGGAAGTAAACCGTGTTCTTTTCTCCAGGTCTTTCCAATCCAATCGTCGAACTAATTTTTGGAATAAATTTTCATCGATGTGTAGCTTAGGGAAAATTGGATAATCGGGTAGGTAATTGATGAGGATCTTCGTTAAAAAAGCTACTAGTAATATCTGTAATTATACATTACGCGAAACTACATTGGCACGAAGTAACTGCTTCGAGAAAAAAAGCTCACTGTTAATTTTTTCAAAAATTTCTTACCGTTTGCGGAGAAAATGTTCACTAAATATTCATCAGAACGAGTCTGGGAAACAATCACAAAGTACTGTACTGTATGTAAAAAGTCTTTGACAGTATTTCGCGGGGGAAAACCTTCGGGCGTTGCTTCCGGGCTGGTGAAGAAAGCACGTGAGTCTGGCTACTAATTAATTGGCATCCCGGAGTACAAACAATTAGAGTATATGAAAAATGAAACGAAATTTGTAAACCCTTGCGCGTTATTTAACAGCTTTGGAAAAATATTCTGAAAAAATCTGAACCGAACAACCCCCTGTTCTCGGTCCTCGGTTTAAATTCATCCGCCCGAAGGATTTCCATTGTTTTTTACGTCACTCGCGTCTCTCTTTTTCCCTTCTATATATATATATATATATATATATGTATACATATATTACACGTACGTTTTTTTTATGTATCAGGCATTGTTTCGATTCGTTATTGAATACACCGTGTGGAATTATTTTTCATTTCCACTGTATACGCTATCTTTTCACCTCGTTGGATAACAAATAATATCGAAAATCCGCGAGATTTGAATAACCCGGGGTTTTAAAATGAAAGCAAATAGATCTTTTGCCCAACCACGATCTGCAGTCCAGACCTTTCCACTTCGATTTTTCAAGCTTACTAGATCACACCTTTCCGATAAAAATTTCATCAATCCAAAAGCGAATTGTATTCCGAGCTGAAAGTCAACCACTTTCGAGTCTGATATCCGAAATTTTCAATTCTTTAACATCGATTGTGGACTCGTAATCACTTGCCCAAAACACAACGGTACCTATTCTTAACAAATTGCCGCAAGTTCCAAAAATATCGATCGGCTGTATCGAGTCCACCACATTGAAATTCGGGGATTAAAAAATGTTGATTTCAGTTCAGTGACTATGTGATATAAAATTGTTGTACTTAGATACTAATTTTCCAGAAATACAAGTGCAAGGCAAAAGATGAATCCGTTCGCTCACTTATCAACTACTGAATCGATTGTCAAAGAAAATGATTCAGATTCAAACTGGCTCAAATTCTGCCAATTGAGACGAAGATCATAAAGATTCGTTATTCCGTTCTCGAGATGTCATCAGTTTTAATCCGCGCGTCGAAATTTAGTTGCTTGAATAACTTGAATACCAGCGAACTAATGAGATCCGAAATTCAAGAAATTTCAATTTACAAAAAAACCGCATCGATTGAGACTAAAATCGTCAAAATCCTCTCATTCGTTCTCGAGATATCATCAGACAAAAAATTGGTCGCAAATCTATATCGAGATATCCAACTCATAACGATGGACGAGATGATATTCTAACAACTTGGAGATTTGGCGAAAACGCAGCATCTCATTTTCGAGGTGATAATAATAACTTTCCACGTTTCCCAGCCAAGAAGGTAAAGAAAAAAATAAAAATAAAATAAGGAATTCTCAACCCACGAGGTATAAAATTCCAAAAGGGTTTGAACTTTCCCATCGATTTTCGAGGGGACGGTTTTGGAAGGAAATACCTGCCTCAGCGAGAGATTATTGAACCAGGAGCGTTGTTTCCTTCCTGAGGGTTAAGCATCGCGAGTTGCTCGAGCAGAATAACATTAACGAGGGGACTTAGGTCGTAGGTAAAGGCAAGTATTGAAGCTTGACTTTGGTGTGTAGGTAGTAGACTAAAGTATGCAGCTTGAAATCATCAGGGTAAGATCGTAGCCCAATGAGTTTGTGACAGACAAGGTTTAACGACTACTTTTACGAAGCCCTAAAATGTCTCTTATAAAACCCCTCCAACTCGTCAATTAGAAGTTTACGACTTGCCTTGAAGTTGGACTAAAATTTGTCGCCCGTTAGATCGGTTGAGCTTTTCTCTCGTGTCTCTCTTTCTTCATCTTTTTCTCTTCCTCTCATTCTCTTCTTCACAGACGTAGCTCAGGCCAAACGCCAACTGAACTTTACCTTGCTTACCGAGAAGCCATTACAACGCTTTCGAAAACTCCTTCCGCCCTGATATCTTCCGGTTATTATTATATTCAATCAACTTACTAACCTTGAGGCAATATTTTCTCAAACTAAGTTTTTCGTTTCCCTCAACCGGATACTCCAAATTGTTATTAATCATCCGCGAGATTTTCAAAACTTTACGATTTTCGACGAGAAAATTCATCCGTCGAGTTTAAGTCGCTTCGAACCTAACCTATAGCTAACATAAGAAATATGAATCTTACTCGAATTCTGTTAGTTTTTCTGAAACAGTGAAATACTTGACCAGTTTCTGCCGTAGTGAAGCATTTCTATCCTGAGTTTCGTTACCGCAGATTGTATAGTTTGAAAAATACTACGAATCGCGTTTCCGAAGTGATGACAATTGGTAATCATGGAATTCCAAACATAGTCACGTGGTACCTTAAGCCAGTATGAAAGTCTGTCCGAAATTCCATGATTACCAATTGTTGTCACCTCGAAAACGTGAATAGTAATTTCTCGACGACTACCCAACCGATTCGAATGAATCCTCGACAAATAAATTCACTTTTTTGGCAAAAATTGGCTGAGTACGTCAATTGGTTTAAAAAACTGACCGAATTGAAGTAAAACTGTTGTTTTTTGTGTTCGCTAGGTTAGGTTGAAAGTGATTTTTACTGTATCACCTTAAGGTCTATGTTCCGGATTGAACTCAATAGCGAAGACGTCACCGTTAGATGGGACTCGAGACGTTTCGTTTTCAGATAAATGGTACCGATAAATATCGCGAAAAGAAGTGAAAGAAGCCACTCGAGCTAGACGTCCGGATTTTCTTTTATTTCATGGCATCGAATACGTCTACAAGTTGAAAATTCGCGAAGCGAATTGGCCAGGTTTCCTTTCGCCTTTTTTACCATCTTCCTTATATCTTCTTGAGCTTTTTGTCACGCCTCGGTGACCGGATTTGGTAATGCATTTCCGATAGAAGAGCCAGTCCCTGTGGTTTGGTTATAAAATTGTACGATTTTTATCCAACCGAGATAAATTGCTAAGACTCTTTCACCGCCGTGCTTTACGCCCTGTCTTTAAAGCTCCTTTTCTTCCTTAAAACGAGTTCTTAACTTGGTGTAATTAGCCAAACAAACAAAATGACTAATAATTCTACTCCCTCGATGAAAAGCTTATTGAATTAACGTTGTAATCATTATTATTCAGAGGCAGAGAGAAGATACCACAGAAACCAGGTTTATTTTCACCAAACAAGAAAAAAAAAAAAAAAAGAAAAAAGAAAATCAGAAAATCAGAAAAAGCACCTGAATGAAAATATTTGCGTTCTTTCTTCTGAAAAGCCACGATATTTTTCTTGTCTATCGATAATCAACGAAAAATTAACGCACCGCGTATATTGCTTAATTGCTTAACGCGATATAGATCGCGTCATCAACGGAATGGGTAGACAAAAGCATAGATTTGAAGTTGAGTGGGAAACGCGTTGGCAGCTTCAGGGAAGCACAGCGGGGTAAAACTTGGTTAACTAACGCTATGGAATGGCGTAGTAGGGGGAGGGGGGGGGGGGGGAAGTTAACTTATACGGTAATTAGAGGTAGTCTGGCCATCCATCCTTGTTACGTTCATTTGAATCAACCCTTGGTCAAAGTATAGGATATAGCAAACGAGCCCGCCTAACTCGACCCAGCTACCCAAAACCCCTTAGACCTCGCTTACACCCTTCGCCTAGTACCTACCTATAACCTACCCTGGCCTTTTCACCTTAGGTTTCATCCCCGGCTAGTTTCCAAGCTCCACCGGTTCTGTCAGAACCATGCGTCTTGCGCCTTTTATACCCACGAAATAGAACCTACCTCGAACTAGTGGCACTGCGACACGCGATATGACATGGTACCAAATGTGAATGGAATAAAAAATAAATTAAAAAAAATTAAAAAAATGGGGGATAGAAATGAAAAAGAAAAGGTAAATTCATTCAGTAATCGAATCCATAGATTTTTCCAATTTTAATCAAGTATTGGTCCTGAAATTTGTTCATTTTTTAGGTACCAGGTATGCAAATATCTGCGTGATGTGAAATAAAAATGAATTCGATGTTGAGCAGTATTTAATTTGGCTATGTTTGCTGCGAAATGCAAACTCAATTGCAAAGATCAATTGATGTATTTTCGAAAAACCTTCGTTGCAGAGATATGGTAACATAATCCTAGATCAATCGCAATTTTGAATAATACATTACCATATTTCGAACAGTAAGAATGCTATGGAAAAATGTTTCAGATGAAAGTTGTAACGTTCCAAGGGGAACACAAACTGCAGGTGATATTGGTACGGTTGTAAATATCACCGCTTTTGAGAAACTCACACAAAGTACATTTTCTCGAATGAAAAGCAATTTTTTTTTTTTTGTGAGGAACAAAAGTTGTACCTACTTTACATCAAGACAAATTCAGCTATACTCGATAAAATTGCCTATGGTTTACCCTTCACATCCATATGCGAAATCTGAAATCCGGTAATTGCCTGCTATAGTTCGAAAATGTGTTTCAAAGAAATCCGCGTGAGATGGAATGACGAATGGTGAATGCTAGATTCACATATTCCATCACTTGTTCACTGCTAGACTTTTTTTCATCAAAGTAAAACATATCATGTTGCGTCAAGCCCTTATGATTCTTTGCTTTATATTATTTTTAATAAAGCGTAGTAAGTATATTGTACTTCAATAAAATGAGTCTAGTAGTGAAAATAAATGATCGAATATGTGAATGTAGCATCACTATTTGTCATTTCATCTCACACAGATCTTTTTTTCTTGAACATTTTCCCATATCAGTCTTACTTTTTGAAATATGCTAATGTATAATTTGAAATGGGACATCCAGCTGTATGAGAGACTTTTGTTTGCCATTTTTCTTCATAAAACTTTTACGTCTTGACATGAATTGGTTGAGCCCCTTATAGAATCGGTGACGTGAAAAAAGAAATAAAAAAAATCCGTCCGAACAGTTAACCCGACTGTCATGAGGCAATTTATAATAATTATATCTGTAACTTATATATATATATATATGCAATGATTAATCAACACCCTTGAACGTTACTAGCATAAAATTATCCCAGACATCTATTAGCGTAGATTTTCGCTACCTCCTCAACGAACGCCTTGTCAAAATTTTGCTCTACGGCAGTTTTGAATTGCGCTTAAAATTGAAGAGCAGCATCTGTTTCAGAATAATAACGAAGCTTGGCTATATATGCGAATCTTCTCACAGAGGCAAACTTAAGATATACCATGGCTGGATTCTCATGACGTACATTATGAAAACTTTTGTGCGCTCAATTCCCCTGGGG
The DNA here is from genome assembly GCA_963989295.1 of Ametastegia equiseti. Taxonomy (NCBI): domain Eukaryota; kingdom Metazoa; phylum Arthropoda; class Insecta; order Hymenoptera; family Tenthredinidae; genus Ametastegia; species Ametastegia equiseti. The sequence goes on from OZ022399.1 coordinate 9,195,993, forward strand.
ACCAAATTTTTTTTTTCTTTTTCTTTTTTTTTTTTCTTACTCTTGTTGTTATTTAAGCTGATTCCAGCGAAAGATTCGAAAAAGATTTCAAAGCGATTTCAGCGTTTTAATCTTCTTTCGCCTTTTTTTTTTTTTTTTATCTCTTCTTTTCTTCGTTCTTTTTTTCTCTTATCTTTCTTGGTCCTCACTTCGCCAGAGAGAAAAGCTGCTTTACGTCACTACGTGATTTCCTGGTGAATTTCAATTTATTAAAATGCCAAATGTTGTTCAGGGAAAGCGCGAAGCTCGCTGGTCTCAGGCAATGGGCCTCGGCCTAGTGAATTTTTTTGTCCTTCTGCAGTTTTCCGCTGCCTCTACTTTTCTATTTCAACGTCACGGGATGGCATATAAAAGACCGTTCTGAATTTCTGAATATAAACAGCAATATTTTGCAATTCATGGCTAAGGCTTTTCATACGCGACAGCAAGGCAAGGACAGACGTCGACCGTTACTTTGAATTATTCATTTCACATTTCGTTACTATGCCTCTTTTTTGGTTCTTGCTTCCTTTTTCGTTCCCATACAGAAAAGATTCACTAGTTGTATCTAATGTTCCTGTAATTGCCTATCACCACTACAGTTTCAGAGGCATAACTGTATATCTATCAAATCGTACTTATGCAAGCGAAGCTGCGGGGCTTGTGCTCTGATTAGAATCAACATTCCAAAATTTACCTACCTTTGTCTAATACCTAGGAATACCTGTGCAAACGCGAACTCTAGGGATTCATATCCCTAGAAATCTTGCAAGGTTTGGCGACTAATTAAGAGTTGATTTTCCCTCCATAATTAGCTCTATGATAACGATCATTGACAGTGATAAAAACAATGGTAACTAATTAGCTATGCGAACATAGCCGCAAATTTACCTACCCTGAATGATTGAATGAGAGATAGATCTTTGGATTTCTGATTCAATTTTAATATTTCGTGTCAACGTTAGAAGAATCTTCGACGCAAATTAGATGAAATGAAGAAATGAATGATATAAAATATAAAGAAAATAAAAGTCAAAAGAGTTCGGTATTTGCAATTTTGCAGAAATGCGTGTACCTAAGTGCCATGCCGTTGGACTTGGCCTGGAAAGTTGGAAAGTTTCGAGTTCTTGAGTTTCAAGTTTAGTTTGAGTCTGTCGCTTTCTTCTTGCCGCATACCACCCTTTGCTTCTTCTTCTTCTTCTTCTTCTTCTTCTTCTTCGGTCTCTCCTTTTCCCTTAGGTTCCAACCCCTCGTCAGTCCTTCTGTATATCTTCATAGCATAAGTATATATACAAGTACCGTAAATATATATATATATATATACATATATATATATATAATACATGGGCGACTATCTTTCCCATTTTCATCCCTCTTCCAAGATTTTTTTCTTCTTCTTCTCCTTCTTTTTTTTTTCTTCTTACTTCGGTATCACGCCTTTATTTTACAAACTTCTGTTTATTAAGATTAAAAGAAATTATCTTTCGGGATTATAGAGTTTCCTTTACGAGCGAGCTTTGTCATGTCGGCAAGAACTTTCTTTCCGTTTCTTCGTTTCTTGTTTTCTTCTTTTTCCTTCCCTGTGTTTTATTTTTTTCTTTTTTTTTTTTAAATTCTTTCTCTCTTTTTTTCTTACCTCGCTTTTATTATTCTCATTCATGTCGCTCTCTACTCTTCATACTTTCTCTCTCTTTGCCTTACTTCTTTTCACTCTCTCTTTTTACCAGACGCTTTGCACATTTCGTACTCGTTCTCAGCCCAGGCTCTCGCCTTGGTACGTACACAAATATTATCATCTCACTGAATCGTTTTTACTCAGGGGTAGCTTTATGTATAGTATAATGTATACATACAATTCGCGCTACGGCAGGAAATGTCGCTATCACGCTAGAGTCTATGCGTGCAGTGGAAAAGAATTTTTTATTTTTCCTCTTTATCAAGAAAAAAAGTAAAACGAATAAAATAAAATAAAATAAAATAAAAAAAGATAGAGAGTGAGAGAGAAAGCTCTCAACGTCGAAAATGTACTCGCTAGACATGGCGTCCCGAGTGATTAAGTTGAATGTTAACAGTTCGCATTATAAGGAAAGCTCAAGCATAGGGCGTTTCTCATGTACGCAGCTTTTCCTCATGAGTGAAATCCGCGGGCGTACAACTCTGGGAATAATCTAGTCTCGCGATTCTCTGAAGCAAACGGTTACCATCCTTGACGCATACTTCCATATATGTATATGTATATATATGTATATATGTTAGTTGCGATTCTCCAGGATATGCGGTGTCTGATCCTTAACGAGAACAAGGAGCAGTTGATTCACTACTGGGTGCTTGTTTCACGCTTGCATTACGCCTCGTTGCTATCGTCCTTGTCTACATCAAGCACGAAATTACTTATTACTTCTTCGAGACTAGGGCTATATCGAGGGCTAAGGACCAGAAGTGCGTATATCCGTCAAAAAAAATTTTTTTTTTCCTCTTCTATCGGAATCGTCTTAAAATTTATAGAAACGCGTAGATCCATTGGAATCCTAAAATTTTTTTTTTTTTTTTTTTTTTTTTTTAGGGACATACGTTCTTCTGGTCCTTAGCCCTCGATATATAGCTATGAAGATTTTCGATTTTTTGGAATACATATGTACAAAATTTAGTAGATATACAGACTGGAGGATTGCATGAATTTAAATTGAAATTTTTATACGTATTTGCCTTAAGATATGAACTTATGAGATGAAAAATTTCGGAGTAAATATACGTTGGAATAACTCCAAGTTTTTCCCTTCTTTTTTTTTTGGGCACTCTCGTTTATAAATCGTCCACATCACTAGTCGGTGTATGTAGCTATAACAGCCCAGCTAACCGCAGATAAAACGCTGAATTTTGATACATGCGAAAGTCATTATTGTGACAACGATATGCGTTGTTTATCGAAAAAGAACAACTAGGAATGTATAGCATACCATAAACCGATATTTTCTATAGGTTCTCGATAGTTGTCCGTAACGGAATATCGATTCGAGATATAAAATTAATCGAGCATTTGGTAAAGCTCCGGAAGCTCTAGGTCATACCGGAAGAAGAAAGCGGATGTAGTGGGAATAGAAACCGAGACAAATTGCTTCATTTTCACTTTCGTTCAAGGAAGGACTCTATTGAAACTTTGGAGAAAGCGGTTTTTCGTTTTCAAAATAGCCAAAAAACGTCCGATGGAAGGATGTACCTATCCTTGGAATATCAGATCATGGTAGGATGTGTTTTAAAGAAAAAGGTTATCAAGTTTCTGCGATGAAAGTTTAAGCACAAGGAACCTTCCGCAGCCCTGCGAAGAAGATATTCTGTAAAAACTTCCTTGCGCCTGAAATTTCATCGCAGAAAATTGGAACTTTTTTTCAAAACACATCGTACCATAATCTGAAATTCCAAGGATCCGTTTTTTGATTGGATGTTCTTTGGTCATTTGAAAAATGAAAAACTGAATTTTTTAAAGTTTCAGTTGCTGGGTTCTCCCTCGACTGTCTCTTTGGTTGAAAATTTATCACACGGTTATTACCGGATGATGAATTTCTATTTTACGAACCGAAAGCTGCAGCTTAACGCAGTGCAGTTCAATCCCAAGAATAACAAAGCTCGCGCTGTGCTTATAGTCCGGTTTAATTCATCGGGGACTAATTGCCCAGGGGTTTTAATTCGCCCGGTTGTCACGAGCAAAGTTCGTTATTAACTGCGTTTCCGGGATTAACTAATTTTGTTTGAAAACTAGCTGCGGGTGTTATTTATGCATAGTGGCCGAGCACACTCGACCAAACTCATGGCAATTCCGATGAAGTAGAACTTTAGCTTGTGCGCAGAGCAATTTGGAAGAAAAGCGCAACAACCACCTGTGCGATGAAGGTATGTACATCGAGTTTCGCTACTTTTGCTGGAATAATTAATCCCGTCTCGCCGAGCGTTCTAATATGACTGGCACACGATGAGTGGAAGCCAGCTTCGCATTATATGGGGTAAGTGGAAGAACGTGAGTCTCTATATAATTGATAACAGGGTGTATTTATAGCACCTTGAGATTTCGCCTCGCGGTTCATTCATCCGAAATTATCGCGAATTAAGGGGAGCAGTATGTCGTGGTTGGGAAAATTAAACATAGTCCAAAATCAATTTGTGTCATCACCAAAGTTCATTTTGCATCATTATAATAATCTCACTTAAAACCGGTTGCTGCACGAATTCAGGCACACCGTAGGTCCGATTCGACTTATCTATATGACAAAGATTCAAAGGAATACAGGCCGTCGCTATAATTGAACGAGGGAAATTGGTAAATTTGATTTTTGGGCTGAGTTATTTGCAAATAAGTGGAAAACAAATGTTCGATTTTCGGAAAATTTGTCATATCTTCTATGATAATTTTTCTAATTCAATTTCCCTAGTTTAATTTATGACGGCGCGTCTTCTGAACAATTCGGATCATGAGAAAGTGAAATCGGACTTACGGTGTGCCTCAATTCGTGCAGTGACTGATCTTTAGTGACATGATTACAATGATGTGAAATGAACTTTGGTGAAGAAATAAATCGATTTTGGACCACGTTTTATTCTGACAACCGCGACATACTGTCGCTCCCGTTAATTAAAGACTCGCTGAAATTTTTCTCACGAACATCGATCGTTTGATTTTATTTTTCTATATCCAATATCGATTTCCCGTGGCAGAAAACTGAGCTCAATCTCTCTTGCTACAAAAAAAAAACCCTGAAATTTTTATCCAGAGTTCATGATTTTCACGATTATTCTATACGCCGGGACGCGAGGCCGAAGGAGAGGAGGTTCTTGATGAGGTTGTTAGCTGCCGGGTAATGAACGTGTCCTATATCGAACGCCGGCTCCTTACCAGGTTTACTGACTAAAGAAATCCGAAACTCCCCCCGATCCTGTCGCCTAATATACCAACAAGGGCTGTGCAAACAGGGTAACCTATCCGTGGGCCAACGGTGCGTGAAAAATAAAATGAAATAAAAATAAAATTCTACCAGTATAGGGTGTTTTTCGCTGTGTCTTTTCTTCATGCGCCCCGAGGCTTTTTTTATTCATTACGAAATTTCAATACTCCGCAACTTAAATCTCGAAATAAATTTTTTCTCCTCTCTTTACGTGCTTGAGGTGAGAAAGATTCAACCGTATCTCAGAATCTCGTACCATCTCTTGATTATTTCATCTCTCTTTTTTTTTTTGCAGACAATTCGAAAAGATGGGTAAATTTCTTTCGTCGTCTCATCTGAAAATTGTTGATTCAAAAATTCTCGAAAAAAGGAGAAACAAAAAAAAAAACAACATAGAAATAGAACACAGAGGACTGCAGGTCCTTGCTGATTATAATTGGGCTGGTGCAGATCGAAATGCTGATACCAGTCTATATAGATATTAGTTCGCTTGCTCAGCCAGACGTGCGAAATGTAATTTTCCCTCTCTGCAGGGCTGGGGGTCCGAAACTGGTTGTCGTCTCGTAGATATAATATAAGGGTGTGTACGTTTCTATAGAGAAATATATATATTGTGTACACGTATAAAGAAAATAGCCAAGTCTACGCGATTCGAAGCGTAAAAGCATCAATATATATATCTATATATATATATATATATAGAGAGAGAGAGAGAGAGAGAGAAATGTGAAAAAAGACAGAAAAAAAACAAAAAAAAAAAAAAACGGAAGGGTAGAAAAATAACGGACAAGCAGGAATAGGATATGTCAATCGGCCGAAGTTGACTTCTCCAGAGTTTTCCCAAAGGATCGAAGTCCCTTCCCTTCGATTGCTGCCGGAATACGAAATGCCAAAATATTGGCGAAATATCAAAATTATGTATCAGACGAAAGCTGACTGAATTATTAAGCGCGCGGACCTGATGACTTGGCTAAAGTTTTTTTCGTCGGTAATCTAATGCCGCTGTATCGGAAATATATGAAGGTGATGATCGTTTATAAATGGAGAAAAATCGGACTAATCTAGACCTCGGAAATGGCTGTTCGCGTGGGAAAAAAATCTCTGAAATCTAGGGGAGGATTCGATCGAGAAAAAAGAAAAAGAAAAAAAGGAAGAAAATAAAAATAGAGAAAAGGTGGAATCTGTATAAGAGGGGAAAAGCGGTGGTTAACAAAATTGGGGGTTGGCGAGGGTCGCGTTGAATCGAAAAGGGAGACATTTGTTTATAGAAGTATTCCGAACGTATTGCCCCGTTCTATATATCCGCAGCGAGTTTCCGACATATTGCAAATATGTCGTCCATAAAACGTACGAATCAAATAAAATCCGAGATATATAACTCCGTGCACATGGGGATGAGATGAGATATCCGAACTCAGCTCGACCTGGACTTAAACCCCCGAAACGAACCAAACGAAATTTCCACACAACACGCACCCCTTTGCTTATCGCGTTTTGCTCTATATATATTCCCACCGATGCTGCAGGAGAAGGAAAATTCTTGGGGATACGAACGACGGGGAAAAGGGATCGGTTTTCAAATAAGATTTCTATGAAGGTGTAACACGCTTCGCGAACTGCATGATATTAGAACGTTCAAAGGTTGTATGCTAGTCAGCAGTGGTTTGGTTGCCATCCTCGAACTCTGCCTTGCTACGCATTTCACCAAACGTGGGAAATATATCTTTAATAGAGAATTCTGACGAGACTGTGAGAAGAGCAATGGATAGTACCTATGTGCTAGAGTTTACATAAATCGTGTACATGCTCTAGAAAATTCTAGCAAAACAACTTTGCACGCGGCTTTTTACGCTGTATGATATTATCACAGAGTGAGCATCAAAACTGGAAATGCACTGCAGCTACCCCTAGTTTGACAAAAGCTTTGAAGTTTCTTTGAAATTTTTACTCAAATTTTAAAAAAATAATAATAATCACCAGATTATTTGGATGATTGTTCGATCCTATAAGGTATAGAGCCAATTTACTGTTCAACTGTTGAACAGAATTGTATATAGCGAACTAGGTAGAGGACCGAGGTGAGGGTGGTAAAACGATCTCACTTACTAATCGAGTCCCAAACTTCTCACCCCTCAAGGAGTTGGCTAATCTTAAATTTCCAAGTTGAAACTTTGCCTCGTCGGTATCAGTCTATTAGCTTCGTCGAATGAACGGATTTCGATGTGAATTGCGGTAACCGTACGTATATAAATCTTGTAATCATTGCTTCCTGCAGAGAATAGCCGATTTAACCTCCGTATAGAAACTTCGGCTTAACCCCACAAATTTCTTCGTTCTCTCTCTGAAAAAAAAAAAAATAATATTAATAATAATAAAAAAAAGAAGGAAGTAGAAGTTATAGCGAGTGATATGGAGAATAATCAACGGTGAATATTACCTCGTAAGAATGAAAATGGATGTAAAAGAGAAAAACAAGACGCTATAAAATCCTTGATTACGACCTGGATAAAAATCCGTTCTAAACCATTGACTTTGCTATTCGCGAATCCCCTTGCTGCGTACTTTAGCGGATAATTTCGCATGAGTTGCAAAAAGACGCGGGCAAAGTATAGGTTTACAGCGACGATGAGTTCATATAAAGACGACGTGAGATTTTGACCTTACATTTACGAGCTTGCTAAAAAAATTTGCAGACATCAATACACCACGATACTTGCCATGAATTTTGGCAAGTTGTGTTTTACCTCACTCTATACGATATTCGCCAATATTTGTAGAAAAGCCACTGCGGTGTGGTGGCGAAAGTGTAAGGGACCGTAATAATTATGGTCTGGAATATTTTTCCGAATTTTTTGCAGACTTCTGTCCCGAGACAAGGGGCGTTTACATTTTGGTTGTATCTTCCTGTCGTCGGTACATGGAGTGAATCGATAAAATGATGAGCGGTTCGTTTACTGGTTGGCAAAATCGTGAGATCGTTCGTGCGTTGACGATCTCTGTGGATTTGCCAGTATTGTTCGCGCAGGCAGAAATATTTGCGAATGTGTCGTATGTATATTTGCATTTCATTTTTTCATCACGAATTCAACGTTACGATTCATCGAATTGTAAGCGAAATTGAGAACAAACTAATTCTGCGAAAAATGTAATATAGTTCGATTGATTGAAAATTGATTACTTTTTTGCTCCGGTATCCAACGTTTTGAATTTTTTCATTATTGATTTCGGATTCATACTCATCGAGCCTCAAAAACTAGGAGTGTTCATTTTCCAAAGAATTAATTGTTTCATCTTTGGAAAATTTTAGCTTGCCACGCATTGATCTGACATCTTGAAGTTTGGGAATCGGGAAATCCGTAGCTTTTAAAACTAATGGATAGAACAATTAAATTCATGCATAGAAGAATGTCATCAGTTTCAAATGATCAAAAACGCTATCGATCAGACCTCAGGTCGTGAAAATTCGTTCTCGAGATATCGTCGGATAATAATTTAGTCGAACACAGAGAGAATTTTCATTTAAAAACGATTATTTCGGTGGAAACTGGGTTAATATAATTTTCTGAGCGATTGCAATGACTTTATTTCTTCTCTTTCAAGCTAGAAGCTGAAAAAAGGATCAAAGTTACTGCAGCAATTTTCGTAATGCAAGTAGAATGCGTGGGGGTTGTTTCCACGCGATTTATATAGAGGGTGTATTTTGATTAGATAATTGCAGCTGCAGGTACTGCAGGTGGTTGTAACTCAGGACAGTTGCTTGTACATTCGCGAATACACGTTTCCAGCGAGATTACACCAGTCTGTCTTGGAAGCACGGAGTGTTGAGTCTGGTTTATGATCTGCAATTAGTTGTGGTTAATTTCAAGATGTAACCTGGCTTGGAACAGATGAAAGCCAGTGTTGAACAGCTGGAAAGACTAGGCTCAAGCTGTTTCAATTAGCTAGCTAATTATGGAGATATTTTCAACTTCCCTTTTTCTTTTCTTGGAAAAAAAGGAAGTTATTATAATCACCCCAAAAATGGGAAGTTGAATTTTCACCAGATCTCCACGTTTTGGATGTGTCTGTGTGTGTGATCAATTTTGTTTCTGACGGTATCTTGAAAACGATCGACGGATTTCGATGATTCTTGTCTCAATCGATGCGGTTTTTCGTTACTCAGAGCTGATCAGATTTTGAATCCAATTGGTGGACTAGTTTTTGAGTAATTGAGCGAACAAAATTTTACCAAAAAAATTTCAAATAGTCATATCTCGAGAACGAATCAACAGATTGTCATGATCTTGATCTTCATCGATAGCCTTTGCTCCAACCTTAAGAATGATTGAATTTTTAATTGAATCGATGCACCAGTTTTGTATTTTTCAAAGTTGACAATCTGCCCAGGAAGGGCAGGCCCATCATGGTCAGCCGATTTACCTGCTTGTTAAAATAAACATGTTAGCTGTTTTCACGATGAGATTGTACCACGGAAAATTTCGTTATTATAAAGAGTGGAAGAGAGTAAAGAGGAAAAGGGAGTTGCTGATGAATTTGTACTCGAAATTAAACCAATTTATAATAACTTACACCCTCATTTTCGTTTCTACTCGAGTACAAAGGCTGTGGTTCTAAATTAATAAAGGCTCGAGCTCGTTAATGACGCTGGAATTGATTGCAATTAGGTTCAAATAACGTGCCAGTGCCTAGCTGTGGTCTTACATTTACTCCATTCAACAGAAACCGAGCATATACTCTTACTCGTTCGGCACGTTGTGTTTCGGTCAGGTTTACTCGACGTTACCTCCACGCTGTACTTCGTTAGCCAAATTACTAACTTTACGTTTATTAAGGGCACCCCATTTTCTGTAGACAAATTCCTCTCTAGCAGGACAAAAATTTTGAAGAAACTTGTCAGTTGGATTTCAAAACTGGACTTAAATATAAACGGTACTATGAATAGGAAGTCCTGAACACGACAGTCTTCCAAATTAGAGAGCAAGTTCTTTTTCTTGTGGTTTATTATTTTTTTCTGTCACTTTTCACCCCCTATGAACCGAATCCTAATCATAATCTCTTTTTTCCTGGTGTGTTCAACCTCGTCTTTCTTTATCCAGTAAAATCCGCTGATTCAAATGAAACTTATTCCAGTCTAAGCGAAGCGGAGTATTGAAAGACCTTTGGTGCTGTCTAACATTAACGGATCTCCTTCTCTCATATCCTGTTCTTCATTTCGTTGATCCTTTTATTTGATCCTTTGCGCTTTCGTTTTTTCTAGCATTTTTCTTTTTCACAGGACCTAGTCTTGATTACTTTCATCCTTGATTTTCCGTTGCTGCGAACCTTTCACCTGACCGGGATTTCATCCCACCGAAAAATACTGCCAGAGAATATACCTAAGGCTATGGCATGGTATAGATTTTTCGCTAAATTCTCGCAAAAGCATATTTGTGGGTTATACTATAGCCTGTTCCTCATTCAGCTTGTATTTTATATTGATGCAGTATGTCACGGTTGGAAAAATTAAACATACTCGAAAATCAATTTGTTTCGTCACCAAAGTTCATTTTGCATCATTATAATCATTTCATTGAAAAACGATTGCCGCACGAATTCAGGCACACCGTAGGTCCGATTCGAATTATCTATCACCAAGATTCGAAGGAGTACAGGCCGTCACAAATTGAACGAGGGAAATTAGAAAATTTAATTTTTAGGCTGAGTTATTTGCAAATAAGTGGAAAAGAAATGTTCCATTTTCGGAAAATTGGCCATATCTTCTATGATAATGTTTTCAATTCAATTTCCTTCATTCAATTTATGACGGCGTGTCTTCCGAACAATTCGGATCCTGAGAAAGTGAAATCGGACCTACGGTGTGCCTCAATTCGTGCAGCGACTGATTTTTAGTGACATGATTATAATGATGTGAAATGAACTTTGGTGAAGAAATAAATTGATTTTGGACCACGTTTCATTTTTACAACCACGACACACTGGTCCCCTTATTGATCGAGTTTGTAGTGAAAGGACTGGCGATAATCATGAGATGCCTATACATAGAGACGAGAATACATCGGACCTGAATCCTAATATTTATATGAATGTATAGGGGTAAATACAGCCCCTCGAAAGCTGACGTGTATGTATGTATATTTGTATTATATGAAATGTCTTTGATCGTTCGCTACGGTATTTGCTCCCCTCAAACCGCGACAGCGATATAGAGCTGCAGGAGATAAAAGTTTTAATAAAATATTGCGTTTCGACTCCAGTAAAATCCAGAGGATGGTTGTACGTATACGAATGTATACTTTCTTACTCCTCTGCACATTGTAAGAAATCGGACTTGAAGCTTGAGGCATAAAATTCATTCCTTTTCAGAGAATCGCGTCGTAATAAGAAGCCTAATACAGTCGGCTGATCGTTTGCCATTGTGGCTTATGAAATAACGCAGGAAAAATTTCACTCTTATATATTTCACAAGCTCATATTTCATCGTGTGGTTCTCGATCCCAAACATATACCTAGGTACCAACACACAGCGAGCTTTTCTTGTATAATTATTCACGAAATTCATATTATACTCCACTCCAGTATACGTAGTAGTATAATTAACCTAACCTATACGTATACTAACCTAACCTATACCCTTTCATCGTGTATTTGGTCAAGAGGGAATTCAGAGCTTCGTTATATTTGAAAATCCACATTGAATTACTTATTTTTTCCGAACAAAGTTCTAAAGGCCGACACAACCATCCACTAGAATAAAATTTCCTAATTCAATTAATTGTTCGAGCTACTATATAGCCAGTGGCTTGATCAAAGGGAGATAATTTTCACACAAGTTTCCACTTCATATTACATTATAGTTTCATTACAAAGATAATTGACGGCTATCTATAATTTTCGGACCTTACAGTAGCAAGACTTCATATAAGAAATGAAAAGCAAAAGAAAAAAAATCTGAGTTAAAGATACAAAATGGTCTTGATGGAAGTATATAGGATTCGATAACGGAGCTCAAGGGATTAATCTCGTTTCAAACAAGACTAATCGTAAGCTTTCGTGATACATTTGATCAGGGCTTTAAGAGGCATTAGCACGTTGATCAATGGCGACGTACTTGAAGCCCTAGTCAATCTTTGTAAGGATGTTTCCTTGTACCAAAAGCTCTAATAGTTTTGCTATAGACAAATTTCCTCGTATTTCAGTCTGGCTAATAATTAACGTTGGCTTAAAAAATGTTCTGAATGCTATAGTCATGCCTGTATCGTTTCTGATGAAGTGTAAATAATACGAGTTGACTTCTGTCACAGGCATATACTTTTAATCATAATTAATGGACAAACTCTAAGAGCACCCCTCGGTTATGGAATATACCCGGGGATTTCGTCGGTGATTTAGGCTCTTTGTTTCTGCGAAATTTCCATATTTCAGAGTTTTTTCGTTGTCACGGCTTTTTTTTTTGCCTATTTTTTTTTTTCGTTTTCTTTTTCTCTCTTTCACGAGAGAAACGGAATTTTTCCAACAATATTAAATTTCGGTTTTTAGACATCGAGTTTTTTTTTTTGTTTTTTTTTTTTAAAGCTCGTTGAAAATTTACGTCATACGCAGGTACACGGTGCTCGACGGAAATGAGAAACGACAAACAACTTTCATCGTTTGCTCTGTTATATGGGCACCTGCGTATACCTACGAAAAAATTTTCGCTTTTTGATTTTCACGACGGTATATATTGTAACTCCTCATATATGAAGGATTTCGAAATATATCTCTCTTAACTCTCGTTTTAACTACAAATCTCGCTTAAACGCGGCTGTTACTAACTACGAACTACAGGAAGCTGTAACTTTTCATCAAATACGTAAATATTTCAAACTATAAAGGGACTATCGAAGTCATGACATCTCACAAAAATCGTCGCGCGGACTAGATTGAATAATTTATGGATCTAAACCGCTGAATACTTTCGAGTCTTGGTAAAAATTTATTCATATAGAACGGATGAAGAAAAAAAAAAGACAATTCAAATTAAATTTGATATTAAATATAAAATTCAAATTTTATCTTCAAAATTTTATTGAATTGAAAATTTTTGATGAAATCCCTTCTCAAAATGAACGTAAAACTGCCGATACGATCATTCAATCTGATTTATTTCTGTCATCGATGAAAATGTGAGATCGATAATTTTTCATCGAGGTATGAAATTCGGGCAGTTTCACTTGGCGAAATAATCACGACTCGGTATCATGGTTCGATGTAATTGGATATCTATGTATATACGTCAGTAGCTATTTGATGGCATCGAAACCGAATCTACCTGATCAATAGAAGCTTTGATGAATTGCACATAATGTTGCCGACTGAGCAATGCAAAGGTTGAATAAATTCCCACATGAAATATGGAAACGTTGAAAAATCGTATGTGCCGTTTTCTGATATTATTAGTAAGATGAATTTTCTCAAATGTCGCAAGCTTCAGGTTCGGAATAAGAATTTGGAACTTTTACCAAGTAAATGAAAATTTATCTGCCCCTACGTAGTACGCACAAGTAGATAAACGGTGTTTCGTCGTGGGGTGGAATTTATCATTTTTTTTTTCTTTCTTTCTACACATATAGCTGCAGTTGAAAACAAACTTCATTTTAATGGGACCATTAGGCAGTTAACTAGCCGCAAAGCTCTCGTTGAAATGCACCGAGGTATAGTCGACATTTGGCGGTAAAAAAAAAAAAAAAAAAAAAAAAAAAACAGCATTGAAATATTTCAAAATTCTATCAGCGTCGTGGATCAAAACACTTCCGGGACAGAGGGTGATTTTGTACCGCAGAATTTGCTTGGATAATAAATATTGGAGAACATCGTAAAATCGGATCAATACAAATTGCGTTACTTTTTATAGTTGGGAGGTGCTTTATCTATATTTTCTAATATAATCTACTACTTCAGCTCGACTGCCGGAGTTTGATATATATATATATATTTTTGCCCCTTTCTTATTCTTTTGGGTTTCATTTTTTTTTATTATAAAGTTGGCAGGAGGAAAGTTGAACTCGGGTCAAAGCTCAAGTCCCGATAATCCCTGGGGATAAAAGTGGCTTGACGGTAAGCGGAAAGGGTGACTTTACCAGGTCGTAGAAGATTGGGGTTGGGGTAATACTGGATGAAAAGTCCCGCAAGAAAGACGCAGTTCTCTTCAAAGTCTATACGGATTGCGCTAATAGAAACTTTTAGAAAATTTATACTGTCTGATTACACCGACTATCCCTGTATAACCTCATCGCTCTTGAACCCTTCGATGAAATATCATAAAACTATTGCAATCGTAAAATCCCACCGATACCGATAACGTATACCTACTCAACTTTTCAGCAATATGCATAACATAATTACATTCAATTCCAATTTCCAATAACCGTTATTTGGAACAAAAATCCCTTTTTCCTTTCTCGGTTATTAGTCCATGTAATTATTACTCCAAATTGGAAATTTCGAGCGATATATATTTGGAACCAGTTCGAAAACACCTCGTTCGTTGTCATGATATTAGAGTAAGTGTATCAGTTACTGACCGTGTCCCAATCATTGACCTTTTTCAATGATTCCTTTTTATCCGTGAGCTTTCAAATTATCAAAAAAATCAATTCTTCTTCTCCGAGTCTGTAGCAACTGATTTGTACAAGGGAAACATTCAGAATTCTTATCATAGATTTAATATTGAAGAAAATATGAGGGTCAATAATTGGGTCTTGAAGGGTCAGTAATTGGTACATTTACCTTATTGGGAATCGAAATGAGGCATAAATATCCGAGGAATTTTTCCAACGGGTTTCCGAACGGTTTTATCATAAGGTTTTATTCATTGCCGGTAAGGATTACTCACATATAATATACATACGAAAGAAATTGAGGTCTCGTTAATATTTTAATCACCTGTTGAACTTTGCCTTTGGCTTTAGCACAACTTCTTTCTTCTCTCCTTTACCAGAAAAAGTTACCTTGGTAGCAGTAGGTACGCCTAAGACCCTGAATTTTAACCTGTTACCGTGTTGCTCTCGATGTTATACCACTGCGTTATTAATATTGGAGAGCTTTTTTCCAAAAAAATGTCGGGAACTAATAAAATGGCGACAATTATTGCGTCATCGTTTGCATTCGCTTCTCCTGTCAAAGCTCTTAGAATTAGTTGGTAAATTAGTTGATATTCTACTCTGCAAGAAAACAGTATAATTTCTTGTATCTCGTTTATCATTTGGAATAAATAAATTATTCGACTACCTAGAGACAATAAATTCGTTCAGCCTACCACGGCCAGCTTTGTTACCGAAGATATCTTGAAACGTGAAGATAATAACAGCTGTACCTATACCTACCCTCGTCACAATAAAATTTTGATACAATCATAAGTTCGAGAAGTTTTTAATAAAGAAAGAGACAGCGTGGAGTGAGAAAGTAAAATTGGTAATGAATTTTTCTAAACGTATAATTACCGTATGGAAAAATCTTTGAATGTTAATTATTTTGATCCCACACGACTCTTGGGGTCAATAGAACTTTGGTGAAATGAGCAGAAAGTCTTGACTCACAATCAGTCAGAGTTAGCCTCCTTTGAGAAGTCTGAGCTTTTTACGATGTCGGATATATAAGTACGGAGTCCGCGGAGGTAGAGAAATAAGAAAGTACAGCGTCAAAGCGTTGAAAGGATCTGAATTGGTCCTCAGCTTTGACAAGTATTGAATGCCTTATCCTTTGATTAAATGTAAAATAAGACACCGGCTCTCATGAATCGTATTTCTGAAGTAGGTCGAGGCAAATAAGCGTTACGTTAAGCTGAAAAAAAATTGCAATTTCTACTATAACGTGACCTTTCCTTCCTTCCAACTTTTTGAAATTCTGAGAAATTACCTTCTATTTCTTCCAATATTTTCAGTGATTACGACGAAATTTTATAGCATTATAAAGAACTGAAGCTGGATTTTAATCTGCGAGTTATATGAAAAATGTTTTCATTTTTGTTTCAGATGTTGAAAACTGGATTAACGTTGAGTCTCTCGTCACCTAGACAGAGTGGTATGAAAAATATAAATTTCAACGTGGTGATTTGACGGGATGAAATAAAGCGAGAGTTTTCGCATATGACCCGGATCCTGCAGGCAATAAATAAAATCGTTAAAAAGTTTATATGCAAGCTTAGCGACTTAGCTTAATCAAAAGTCGGTAATTTTTTTCGTTTAACAACACGTTTCGAGCTGGCGAAAAAAAAATTGAATTTTACAACCGGTGAAAGATTCAATCGACAAATTTGTCATCCGTATAGTCAGAATAAAAGTTTTCGCATAAATAGCTGATGGCCATAGCTATAATGTTTCTTATGACATTTTTTCTTTCCATCTTAATAACGATATCGACAGGTGAGAATAAATCTTTTTAGAATGAAAAACTACACTGTGGAAAACTTTTCAGACAAACGTACAATCATTTTGTATTATAATACAAAAGCTGAAGTTTAACATTAAGGTTGGTGAGAAATATTGTTCAGATGATCGATCGAACAAACGTTACAAATACAAGAAAACGAGAAACTAGTCCCTCCTGCTTGACTTTGATGGATTTTTCTAACTTTGAAAAATGCTAACTCTGTTTCAAATAAAACTTACGATTAGTACACCAGTTTCGTTCCACGTTCTCTCCATCTGAAACAAGGATCCTTACCTGATTTCCATAAATGCAGATTACATTGTTGCGTTTGTTGAACTTTTGCATAATTCATACCTTTTTAATTATCCCTTTCGAGTGTATTCGGTGCAAGTTCCACTCTGAATATACCTAGTTCTGTTGAATCCGATTATCTCTCTCTGAGCAACTTTTATATGATGTACATCTACACCAATATCTGACAAATATATAAAAATCTATCAATATTCCTAGCGATTAATATAGTCAGGAAGTGAAAAAAAAAAAAAAATCTTGTTTATTCAGCAGGCAGTAATTACCGCAACGTTAATTAGGATGACGTGATATGCCTGCAGGTGTTGAATAATTGACGAGTCCATGATTATAAACGAACGTGTAAATACTGGGATAATTTCAATACCCTGTAATAAAAAAATTAACATCACATGCATTAATTAATTAATTGTGAAGTAACCAAAGGGGTAAAATATTTTGTAGTGAATGAAATACAGTGAAAAATTATTTTTAAAATCTGAATAAACGGCAAAATAAAGAAACAAAGAAAGAAAATCATCCCCTGGTAATTGGGGATGCCCCAAACGGAGGACAGGTCGTGATGTCTTGCTGCTGTTGCGGAGGGTCAGGTGGGAATGGTGGAGGATTAGGAATAACTTCAGGAATATCTGCAGTGTTATCACTAATTGTTATTACGGTTGCAATAACCACTG
Organism: Ametastegia equiseti; assembly: GCA_963989295.1. Lineage (NCBI taxonomy): Eukaryota > Metazoa > Arthropoda > Insecta > Hymenoptera > Tenthredinidae > Ametastegia > Ametastegia equiseti. The sequence goes on from OZ022399.1 coordinate 9,213,334, forward strand.
GGGAGTGGTTACTGACAGAGGAAAGATTGCCAAAATCGCCATCGAGCAACGCCACGGCTGAGCCGGACAGCAAAGTCACATACAGTGGACTCTGGAGAGTGTGCGCGACGCTTGGTGAGTCCAAAATTTGTACCCTCGTTACAACGGATATTACATTACACGGTGTTGAGTGTACTTATGAATATATTTAAGCATCGGTATACCGGGTATAATATTACGCGAGGGATATGCGCCCATTACGATATCCCACGAAGCTTTCAGACCTACCGTTCCACGGACCATCGAGATGTGCTTTTCATCCGAGGTAAACTCGTTATAATGACACGAATTGTTACTATTCGAGCATAATTTTTGCTAAGACTCGTGATCCTCCACTGTACACTTTCTAGGAAATTGCCAACCCATGGGGTAGAGTCAATTTGGTCACCGTTCAAATTTGATGCTTTTTTGACAGCGTCCCTAGTAGAGTTTTACTATTGGCCGAATACTGGGTCAGCACTGCATCAACGTTCTGAGTGTAGGCCCAGCGATGGCTGCCAGCACTGACACCCAATACTGGAAATTAGTTGGGATGATGAACTCTGTCCAACGTACACCTATTGGTACTGGCCCAGTACAAGTAATTGCTAGTCGAAGGATCCCGTGACTGTAAATTCCAGTGCTATGATCAAATGCGGTTACCATCAAATGTACACAGATACAAGAAAGTCTGAAAGTTTCTCCTTTGTCTCCATTCAATATGGTCATTTCATCAAAATCTGTTAGAGTATTATTCGCCCGATTTCCGTCATGGAAAAACTGAATCTTGATTACAGCAGTTGTTCGTCGACGGCCATAACAGACGAGTACCGATAGCTATAACATAACTTTGGTTAGTACTGAGCCACGTTTGGGATCCTGTATTGGACCAATCTAGAAAACCAACGTGGGTCCAGTGCCATTATTAACACGCTACCAGTAATGTGCCAACATTGATTCACGCTAGTTGGTTTCCAGTACAGTGCCAGTATTCGGCCGTATTGTCAACAATGGCAAACTCTACCTGGGGTGGTTTTCAAAAATTGCAAAAATCATCCCTACGATTTTCAAGATTCATAAAATGAACTTCTCAAACATGACCAATCTTGACCTTCCCGATTTGCCTGGTTTTCCCTTTCATACGAGGATTTCGGTTTTCTTACCTTCACTGTTCCGTTTTTTTTTTTTTTTTCTGCGAAAAATGCATCGAGGTGCTTTCAGCATCTATATAGAGATTACTCTGGCAACTATGGATTTCATCCTTGCTACTGATATAGATGTATACACGGATATACATATGCGATATAAACGGGGGATACACAATTTCCATGTGCCTTGGGGTAGTTTTGCATGATGTATAGGCTTTCGGGCTTACGTGGCGTCCATGAATAAAATAAGTGAGATATCGTCTGCGGCTTGGCCTAGTGGCAAAGTTCATAGTCACCGTAGAACCCGGCCGCGATCCCGGAAAACCAGGAACCCAGAAACCCAAGAGCCCCCAAGAACCCCACTCCAGTTCCAATGCGGCTCTATAAATTTGGACCATCGCTTTTGCGCCCCGAGCTATGAATACGTAGGCACACTGCATTATGCAGGAATCTAGATCACCTTTAAATCACACCTCGATTCTCACGCCTTTTGTAATAACTTAGAAAATCCCTCCAAAATTTATTACCTCTAATTATCCCCCCAACATATATTATTCACCTCGACAAACTGATATACGAAAAATAGTTCTGTCTATATAAGGACCTTTTTGCCACAGAAAGCACATGATCTATAAAACATTATAGCAGATATTGCACTTACACAATTCGATGTCGACTTCACAGCATATCGTGTGACGATCTGATCAAAGTTTGTTATTTCACAAAGGTAAAGTATTTGCGCAAATCATGCTTGCACTTATTTAAAAAAAACAAAATACTTTACTCAGGCCTGCACTTTGTGCCAAATACGTAATTCACGAGTGATAAATTCTTTCAAGGTTTTATCCAAAGGGAAGATATCCAGGATGCTGGATGGAGAATTAATTTGATTCCGTATTATACGTGTATGGATTGGTATAATGATTTAGTATTCCGCTGCAATCTTCTCTCTGTTCAGTTTGCTTTTTTCTTGCGATAGGTATTGCAGATAGGTATAAGGTAGGTAGGTAAATACTAGTGGCACGATTGATTAATATCGAGAAGTACGGTTTGAAAAAAAAAACCAACAAAATGACGACCACGTATGTGGGATTGATATCATATACCAGAAATGAACGATAGCCATTTCCTTGATTAGTTTTTTAATTAACGGAACTGTATTTTCAAAAAAGCTTTTCTCCGAATGAAACCTGCATAGAAATAAAAGCTTCTGCAGCTATTAGCACCAAAATCGAAAAAATTTTCCACGTTTCAAGTTATACCGAAAATTCACGTTTATAATTTCATATACGCCGCACGAATATCAAACCAAAAATAGTTTCATTCGTAGGTATTAATAATTCAAATCGTACTAGAAGAGCTTCGTCGATCTCATTGATCACTGCTAACTAATTTCAAGAAGTAACTATATGTAACCGATGGCAGCTATTCGTCGCAATGCAATCGATCTCTGGCTGGATTTTCAAATAACCATCAAAGAATCCAAAGGGGTTAATTAAAGTCCAGACGTGCCAGACGACTTTCGCAAATAGCAATCGATCTCCCCGTAGACTGCTGAACTGTAGAAACGAAAAGCCATCAGCGTATCGGCTTTGGCCAAGAAAGTCGAGGAGTCCTGTTAAGCAACGGCCTATAACGAAAAACGAGAAAAAGAAACGCAAAAGAAAAAAAAAAAAAAATGGGCAAATAGAAATAGAAGATGCCAAGCAGACGCTAACTATCGATCAGTTAACCCGCAAAATATCCCACGTCTCTTGTAAGAAGACAGAGATGAAAAAAAAAAAAAAATACAAAAAAAAGCTTGTCCGTTCACGCGAAATTATTGGGCGTAGAAACGTATGGGATGGATACGGGTTGCTGAACATGTACACTTTGGTAACTGAACTTGAAAGCTTCCTTTCTTGCAGAAGGGAAACGAATCCTGTGACCCAGAGTACCAAAATACGTGCCCATAATTTAAGTATCGGGATGAACTGCAAGCCGATTCAAATTGGCTCCAAGACTTTCATTGAGCAAACTGATGATTGAATTGGTGTGGATATTATTAGAATCGATGTGAATCAGTGAGTGATAGTTTCTGGATCGAGGATTACCATTTTCACCCTGCAATGGTGTTTATATTGGGGAAATAAAATGCATTTGCATTGCATTGAAGATGTGATAAGCGAACGGATTCAGTGTCCTTTATTGATGGTAGGGAATAACAATTCAGCTTGGAATTTGCGGTACGTTAATCGTAGGGTTTCACTAGTTAGGTTTGAGGATTAGAGACATGCTCTTCAACGTTGTTATCGTCTCGTAACAGTCTCAAGTAACTGCGGCGATTTGCTTGGATCATGCCAAGCGGTCGACAAGAGCTAATCAAGGACGACCAGGATTCCAGGATTTAAGGATATCCATTGCGCTTTCAGGCCTTAGTGATTCAGCTTCTAATCGTATTCGTGCGACAAACCCTTCTGGTCCTAAACTACATTCAGATAACCACGTGCTTAAATTTATATCGCCAATTTTTTACTAATCTAAAAATCAGAAAAATAGAGAAGGAGCTGCGGACCTTTGGTTTGAAAATAAAATTGGATATTATTCCGACATCCTATTGGTAATATTTAACGAAGCAGTGACTGATTCGATGAGGAATTTTGCGCTGATTGAATTTCGGTTTTATATTCCTATAGTGTATAAAATTGGTAGTGAAATTGGTCGAGCGTTTGATGAGAAAATATCACTGAAATTTCGAAGGAGCGGGATTTTATCATTCTACGATTCAGCGGAATAACTGTTCAGGAGATAAAGTGGCTAACAATAAAGCCTGGGAGATGAGACCTATAAAAATTTCCATCAAGAGGTTGTAGTATATAGATAGTCGTCGAGTTTCGTTTGCCAATGGAAACCTTGTTGTGTATGTAGATACAGATAAGAAATTGCGATAGTATCGTTAAGCCCGAAGCTAAACCGCAAAAATGAAAACGAAAAATGAAGAAGTCATTTATAAAATGGTCAGATTTCCACAGTGGTCACTATATATCTGGACGATATTCAACTTGACTTTATTCCCCGCGCTGTCACTCGAGGCGAAAAAATGTCTTAAGGTTCAACTTATCCTTTTTATTTGACCCTGCACAGAACCTATCGGTGAATAAAATCAGCTCGGATCAGTATCGGAATCAATATGAAATAGCTGATATTGGAAAAAGGGATATACCTTCACCTTAGATAGTGAGTCCAACCAAAAGAGCCCTGGACTGACCCTTGGAATCACACTCGTTCAATTCCAGTTTCTGTGTCTCTCTTTCTCTCTTTTTTTCCTCTTATTCTTCCCTCTTTGACGGCCCTTTACACCTCCAACTCTCTCGTGCTCTTATCCTTTACATTTGCATCTGAATTCAAACCCCCTTGGCGCCCGGTGCCTTTGAGCACGATTTTCCATCCACACAGGTATAGATATATATATATCCAACAGGGATTCGTGGGAGATTCGAGATATTGCGATTTATTTTTTTGACTTTTTGACGGTTTTTTTTTCTCTTGTTGTCTTAACTATTAGTTGAAACTATACGCTCGAGGCCACAGAACCCCATGGTTCATGGCCGTGGTTAATGGTGATGGTTGAACACGAGCTGTAGAGTCTGCAAATATATTACTTGTGCGGCGGTGAGCTCTTTGCAAGCAAAGGATTCGCGATCAAAGACCCATATCCGCCATCTACAAATCTGCTGTATAAAATCTAGCCGGTGTCACGTATTCGAGTCATCATGCCTAACGATTGAGAAAAGCACCAGAAGACAAAGCGGAGCTTTGGAAGGGCACAATGACAGATATTGTTTTTTTTTGTTTTTTTTTGTCATAAATTGCAATGCAAGGCAGAGAGACATTTGCATCATAATTTTTTACCGAGTTGGCAATTTTTTCAAAGTTTTCAAACTTGAAACTTATGGTATGGTCGATTCGTCAGTTTGTCATTTTGAGCCATACAGCCGCGCGTATGATTTAGACGTTTGTTTATCTCCGGGTATATTTTTCCCCCTGACATTGCATTAGCTTCAGGAAGATAGAATTGAAAGTTTGAAAAACGGTAGCATCCAGTTGCTTAAATATAGTATGGTTTCTCTTGTACGCGTTTCTAATGTATCGTGTATATACGTCACGTGGAAATAATGGCCCCATTTCCGGTATAAAATAGACCGCGCGTTTCCCCGGCTTGATACAGAATAATTTAATCCCTAAATTCCTAGGAATCGACGATCAATAGGTTACGAATCGGAGAACCTCGAGCTCTCAATGCCATCAGGGGTTGAATTCCCCGAATTTGTAACCGGGGTATAAATCTCAGTCTCGATTTATTTCTAATCGCAGAAATAGTGCGACGGTAATTTCTGCACCCTGTGGTAGACCGCGTGTTACCGCCCACTCAACATTGATTCGACCGTACCTAGATATACCCCAAAATCCATTCAGCTTTTTGTTGTTTCTATTTTATCAGCTCGAATTAGTTTACGTGTGGTTTAGTTCGGTTGAAACTTTCCAATCGATTGATCACAATCAGTTGAACAATCGAAAACTACAGTTAAAAACTTTCAATTTGTTGTAATTTTCTATACCATCTTTTTGAAAATTGAGCTGCATCGTTACACGAACATTCATCAAAACTAATGATCATATTTTACAGTCGAGCCGAATAAATCTACGGATTTTGATTTCCAGTGAATTGAAAAAAAAAAAAAAAAAATTAAATTAACTGTGTGCCATCTTTCCTGCGAATTGACTCTTCTTCGAGGATTTTTTATCTATCAACAGATGCAGTTATTAACCCTTAGCAGACACACCACCCCCCATCTTGATCATAGAAGATACAAGTTATACATGAGTCTCACAGCTTTCCAAATTTTAAATGCTTATTGTGGCGAAATCGTAAGACGTAGGTACTGGGGTAGAAAAAAATTTGTAAGCATACTTTAGACCTTAAAAAATAAGGAGACAAGGTTGCATCCGAAAGAAATAATTTCAAGTACCTAGGTGAAAACAGTCAAATTGAAATTAAAAAAAGAGCAAAAAAGTGACTTTTTTCATTGAAAAAATCATATCTTCGTCAATTTACAATATTTTTTACTAGAAATTTAACTGTAAACTTTTGAGATGTGAGTCTCTGAGGAAAAAAATAGTACAATAGTGAGCGTTTCAAAAAAAAGTATTCATTCGAAGGTATGAAGACGGTAATTTTGGAGTGACGAAAAAAAAAAAATGAAAAAATACCTGGATTAAGGTATTTCAAAAATTTTAAGGAACAATAACTTGCAAATTATTCATGATTCAAGATCAAACTTTGTCTGAGGTCCAGTGCATCGCAAGTGTCTGTTAAGGGCTGATATATATTATCAAACACTAAGCGTTTTCGCAGTTTTATCTGATATTAAGCTAGATTTTGGAATTGGGGTTTTTTCGATCAACCGCATTACTCCACGATGTGCAAAACCCCCGAGACCGAACCGATGCAATACCTGGAGGTAAAGATATATACGATGTATAGGTTCCGTCGCATATTGGAGTCTGCGGTGTTCTTAAGGGGAGAATATATTGATCCGGGTGGTCAACGGGCAACGGTTTCGTTCCCAAATAATTGAGTTTCTTCTCCAAGGGGTGGATAAGGAATCGTGTAAATTGTAGGTTTTTACCATTTTCACATTCTGGAGTTGGATTTGAGTTTGCCTCAGGATTAGCCTGTGAAGCGCGTAGTTAGTATACACATAGCTGGTGAGCGGAAAATGGTTTTCTCTTATTCAAACTGCAACACGTTTTGTGCCAATCCCCAGGTCGCCCGGTTGTTTTATTTCCTGTTTTCTCATTTGCCGTCTAAGTGGAGTTCCCTGGCCATTCCACGATCGCCTTCTTCGTCCGTTTCGTTCCCCAGGAGGGCCCCTCGGTCTTTATGACTCGCTAACAGAAAATACCGTATATAAACGTCCCAAGGAATCCAAAGCTTTCCGAAAATTGTTGTTCTCGAACAATTTAGGGACTACCCTTCTTCCAATATTGCCGATCTGCTTCTTTCCTCCTGCAGGGCATGTATATCTTTATTTTTATTTTCCCACACTACCAGCTATATACGAACCAAGGTACACTGTTTCAAGAGTTACAACTATTGCAGACCTTCGAGTGCCACTTCACTAGTCCAACGTTCATTCCTTTTAATCTAAAATCGTATTCCAGCAGCTGCGATGCTTTTCCCTCTACTTTTTCCACAAAGAGAACATCGATTCTACCACATTATTGATCATAAGTATCTAACGTCATTCTACTATTGGATAAAAATTAGAAATCAAGCTAATTAGCGCAGTTAGCGAACCCAGACGACTGAATGAGGTTTAATGAGTCATACAAATGGACATACTGAGCAATTGGGATATGAATGCTTCGGAAAATGTGAGGAAAAAGTAACAAGATTGGATTTCAGTAATTCACCAGAAGCGTTTAAGGGGAGCATTATGTCGCAGTTGGAAAAATTAAGCATACCTAGTCCAAAATCAATTTGTATCATCACCAAAGTTCAGTTTGCATCATTATAATCATATCACTTAAAAATCATATTTTCAAAGCAAAACTCTGATCAGCGTGAACTTTGAACTAGTAAAATAAGTCTGTGTGTATTGTACCAGCGTTTAACGGGTTAAGAAAATTACGTACGTGTAAAGTTACGTGAATTTGTGTATATCATGAATTTTTCACCGAAGGTTATACCGGAGCATGAGGCCTCGGCAAAGTACGAGAAGAAAAGCATGATGTCTATATATCTTACAAGCGACGGATGTCCTGCGAGTAAAACAGCCATTATGGGAATATTTCCATTACCCCATATTTTCATACATTGCTGTATTCTCATTTGAATCATATTTTCATACCGTTGCGGTGGGGCTAGGTACATACATATAATGTGAATTTACATTACCAGCAGAGGCGAGTTCTGTCCGCCAAATTTAAATTATTTCTTATTACCGTTCTGGGAAATGTTATGCACGCTAAGGGGGAAATAAAATGGTACCGCGGCAAACTTCCCGTATAACTCATCCCCGAATAATTACATATCATACATATACGTTTTTCAATTCTAAACTATGCCTGAAGCTTCTGTCCCCAATCCGCAAACGCAAAATTAATCTCACCTCCAGCAATCTGTCTCCATCTTTCTTTTTCGTACCATAAATCGATCACAAAATGCCACCATTTTCACAACTGCATGCTGTGAGCGGTTGAATGTTACAACTGAATTGAGAAAATGGAAATGAAAGAAAAGGTAAAATACTGCAAAAACAGAAAAAAAAATATATATGACTGGAACGGACAGACTTGAAATGAATGCCATTCACCGCTAGCTGTGCTCTCTATAAGATCGTTATCCAGCGTCAGGAGCATTGCTGCTTTATTATTTTTCTCCTGTGTACCAACCCGAAATATTTTTCTCGATCCTCGGCGATTTTGCTGGAAAGATTTCCTTACCTCGTCGAGTGTACAAATTTCCTTGCATTTATTCGATTTTATAGGAGAGAGCTTTCAAATTAAAGTACAGGCCATATAAGCGAGGGGATTGCTGCAGGATGGTTTTTCGTTGGTCCTGTAGTAGCGGAGGGCAAGAACGAAAGGTGGGGAAAATAGAAGGCAGAAAGTAGACATGGAAGAGGTCAGAGGCCACAAAGAGTGGAGGCGATGGAAGGCGGTTAAGACTGAAAGAGAAGCACCACCATCTTAAAAGGTATTCCAAGCTTTTCAGCAACAGAATTGCATTTAGGCGACGTTGAAACCTAATTTACGACCATTTGCCCGATTGCCTCTTCTTTTTTTTTCTCTTCTTCACTTTTTTTTTTCTCAATTCTATATACCAAACGCGTAAAATTGCGAGACACTTCAGAGGTTTATTGCCAGTAAATCGAGGGTATCGATTTTTACGGTAAATCCATCTTGAATAGATAGTAAACCTTAAAGAATAATCCCTCTTCGAGCAATGAACGGAGAATAAACTCTTCCGGGTAAATGAAACCACAGGAAAATAGTCTACCGATCGATTACATTGTTTTCAAAAGAAATTCATCACTCTATGAAATGTTCGAACTCTTTTACAGTTCTTGCAGGTTGAAAGATGGTTAGGTTTGCATAGATCGAAGTGATTCTGATCATCCAACGATCAGATGAAGCAAAATTGTTCATTGAAATATTTCGTGCTCATAGGCAAGGTTCTGACATGTGTTATATCGTGATGTACTTCTACAGTGGAAGTAGTGAAAATCCAGAGATGAGTAAATAAAAGGGCAATTACAAGATCGTTCTGAGCTACCTGGTGGATAAGCGACAGGAAAACGTTCCTGGGTAAAGGATTTGCGTTGAAAAGCTATCCGGCTAATTTGAGTTAACCGAGCAAAGCGAATTAAAAGGCTTGTCGGGAGGCTTGTTCCTTCGAGGGATGGAATTAGCAGACCTAAGTGCTCGCCTGTGGTATAGGAAGCCCTTTTTAGTCAACTTCGTACAGCCGGTAAATATTTCGGTACCGTCCACTGGCGGCCCTTTCCCAATTCCCTTTTTTTGCAATCTTTACCTTTTCAGCGACACCTGAAGTGTACAGTTGGAATTTTTGCCATTTCTTTACACGGCAGTGGTAAATTTGGTCCAATTTTTTGTTCACCATTCTCATATTTCAGCTCCTAACACGAAGGTGTGCCGATTTTTCTTTCGAGTGTAAATTTTTTTTTATTTGAAAATGGAATGCAGCTGCAGAGCGAGTGAGAATGAAAGATGGTTTTTGTTTTTCTTTCTTTTTCTTTTTTTTTTGCTTTTTCTTCAGGTATCACCATCAAATGGGTCTCAAGGTTATTTTTCACGTCCGTATTACTGATCTTTGACCGCGTAAATGGGAATGGGTCACGGATGGCCCCGGGAACAGGACAAGAGCTTAGTGCCTGGCGTTTATAAGACCGCGAGGAGTGAGTTTGGGACAAAGTGACAATCTCCCGGAGTAAACCTGGATTAGGCTGTACCTTGAGGCTGCGACAATTCGGGTCACCCTTGCACACGAGGATGTTGAGAGAATCTGTGTTTCGACAGAAAGGGCCCTTGTTGGAATTTCATATCTCGATTTTGACCGGACTTGGTAGAAAATTAATTTTTTTTCAATTTTTTTCCAATTGTCTAACAAATTCCTGAACATCATTACACCATGTTGGTTCATCGTGATTATGGGGTAGGTAAGGGAGGTTCAAATTCTTTGGTAAAATTAACTCTAATCCTGATCCATGCAAGAATTCTTGAATAAATTCTCCACGAGCTATCCTGGTGAAATTCAACCTCTCTGTACACTGTTGAGCGGATCTAGCAGACCATCGAATTTGAATACTTGTTCAGCTCTAAATTACGGGGAAGGTCTAACCCTTGTGCCAAGTTAGGTTCACCTCGGAAATGAAGACAATGCCAGTTATTGCAAGCAGAGGGGTTGGTAGGTTAAATGAGATTCGGCCAGTTGGACCAAAAGATATATTTGCGGTTATAGCGCAGAAGTAGACCGCCAATAAGTTGCCTTCATGTAGATGAATATAGCACCGTCTTCATCCCTATGACATTTTTCACTAATTTCATTCAAAAATTTGTTCCTGGCCGGACGAATATTACAAGATACTCGCTCCGTTTCCAGATATTGCGAAATCCTTACTCCGAGCATTGAAGGATCAGAAGAAATGTACCAAAATTAACATGAATATACCTGATGTTTTTGCACCTGATTATCAGTCAAAAATCAAAATCTTACCGGAGTCCGTCGAAAAATTTGTCTGATCATACGAAGTAAGGGGCTGCAATTCAAATGGGTTGCTAAAACGAGAGTGTTTCAATTATTTAGACCGGTTTTTATAGGAATTTTGAGACTTCCGAACTTCGTTGGGTGATGAAATTTTGAAAGTGGTGGGTATAATAAGAATAAGTTTTTTTTTCGCGGTATTCGCAGAGTGAAATATATGTTTCGCGTATAGCCCCGGCTGATTTCATTTTTTTCCCATCTTTCCTTTGGAGAAATTGTATTTATTTTGCCTAAACTTTTTTTCCCCCTCACCGCATATGTATGAACGCGAGTTTCGTTGAACAGAATTTCGAATGCCAGTCAGATGTTGACAGAAAAACCTTCAACACGCTATCAACAAAGCATACCTACGTTTTCTGTTTGAGGAAATTCGCCATCTACGGAATTAGATTCATAAGAGTGTCCTGCAATATCTTCATGAGAATGATATGAATATCGTGAGCCCACGAGCTTGGCCTTCCACTTCATACGTAACTCACGCACCAGCCCATGTATACCTCACCCCCTTAAATTTTGGAAATTTTTAGTAAGATGTTGTTACCAACCCAAATGGGCCTCGGAAATTTCTCAGACTCTTGTGAACGTCAGCGAAATTTGAAAAAAACGAGAAGCCAATTCCAAAAACGCCATTTTTTCAAATCTAAAAAATGCACACTGATTATGACTGGAAATTGCGTTTTCGGAATTGGCTTTTTGATGTTTGTTGAATTTCACTGATGATTAAAACAATCTGAAAAAGATTTCGAGGCCCCCTTGGGGTCGGTAACAACATCGTACTGAACATTTTTCAAAATCGAAGAGACGTGGAAAGCCCCATATACGAAATATTTTTTAGGGAAATCGAAGCTGAAATTCCCGTCAGAAATAACAGCTTCAGCTCATCGGCGCCACGACTTCTTACTCGCAATGATCGACATTGAAACTCCAAAACCTTAAACACGGGGATGGCGGAAAATACAGAGTATTTCCAAGTAACTGACGTATGAGAGTATGAAATAATCGTGAGGTTTTACCTACCATGTATTCTAACAATGAGGTACATACTGAATGTAAATTAGTTTCAGTCAGTTTCACTAATGATCATGTGCTGGTTGCAAAGTTCAAGGAGAGCTAAATACTGTTCTGAGATTGAGTTTCTTGCTGGCAATTCAAAATTTGTCGCGTATCGTCTACCCGGGTTTGACTTTCGCGAAGTGATTACTTGCCTTCGCACCAGCGTGTGCAGCTACCATTAGCTGCATTTTATCTATAGATGAAATTTCCATTGATTGAGAAATGCTCGAGGATTATTTCCACCATAAATTCCTTCGAAGAAATGAAGTTCTCTTCGGAAACGTATCGATCACGCCGATACCGCGAGGGTATAATCGTTTTTCAAGACGCGATGTACGAAATGGCGAAGCCCGGGATTCGCCCAGTGACGATGATGATCGGCTCCTCGCTTCAGTCACAGACTTCAAAGGCCGCGTGTATATTCTATGAAGCGGGGTGGTTCATTTTCGGCGAACACCTCTAGGCTCCATCTATCACCCGCCTTTCTCTATACTAGGTGCTTACATGCCGACAGGGGAGCCTTATGATGCCTGGAATGACTATATAATTAATTTTCAAAGTGTCTGACGAGCTTAGGTGACACCGTTCCCCGTCTTTAGCGAAACGAAGTTCACAGGAAGGCTGTAGGTATAGCCCGATGATTACTTCACACCGAAGAAGCAGAAGCGTCTTGGTATATAATTCACTGCAATCAATGGAGAAATTTCCGGAAGTTCATGAAAGCGATATTCCATGTTCCGATTCAGTATCAGTTACTTCTTGCCCTCGACCAATGGCACAAAAATCACGAATGAAAATGCAGAATGAATGTGTCCCCATCCCGTAAAAATCAGTACTCATTACACTGAACAATTCCGATTGTTAATCAAATTCTTTGGACCGTCAACTATATTCGCATGGGGTATTTTATACTGCTGATGTCGAGTTTTACAGGATTGGGGGGTAATGGCGAGGGAGTTTGACTTTACGTTTTCTGCAGGTTCACAATTTTATAGTATTTCGATAATAAAAAGGAAGCCATTTCATTGGTGGCAAGTCTAATCGCAGTACCACTCCATTGAAGAGTATAGCAGTGAGGTGCCATTACTTGAAACAGTAACGAATGCAACAGAAATATAACTATAGCCCATTAATTTTCTATGAATGTGGGAAGAACATCACTGCACATAAAAGAAGTTTTACGATAACGGAGCACGCTTTCTCTATAGACTCATGGAAAACGACACAGCCATCATCCCGTGTCTATATCTTATGAAAATTCATATTCAGGGTCCTGAATTACTGTAATGCTTTCAGAACTTTATGACACTCATTCGGTTATATCTTCATAAGGCTTGAATCCGGGTGTTAACGGTCTTTACGTACTTCTCTATACTTCGAATTAAAGCTCGTGGACTCCCTTTGTTAACGAAAGCTTGAATAATCATGGAATTCAAGGATGCTAACGAAGCTTGATATCGCCTTGGAGACATTACACTTTTCGCATGAGATATTTGACGGTATAATATTATCAACAGTTATGTACCTAGCGTTGATTAGAAATTCATTGTGATTTTGCTACCTCGATTCATTTGATCATATGGCAAAATATCATTTCATGTACAAGTCAATTTTTGTATAATTTCGAGATCCACTAGCCGAAGAACTTGACTTTCAGAAAGATAGAAGGAAATAAGAAAATAAAGTCAGAAAATAGCAGTTCGTTGCAGTCAACCTGACAAGTGAATTTTCCCCAGAGGTGAACTACTCTTCCAATTCATAAGGCGATGCCTCGTGACTGGAACTGTAAGAGTTGCCATTTGCAGTACTAGCTCGTAGTCTAGTATGAACGATAATACCATTGGTTCTGTCTGTGCCCAGGCCACGTGTCCAACGGACTATATAATCTAACATTTTGAAAACTGTTGACTATAGAGTATTGAGAATATTTTGGCACGTAGAAAGAGCCACACAAATTGTCGATTTGCTCCTTTTTCGCGCTTCTAATATGCGGTGCGGGTCGCTGCTATAATGTAAATATGCGTAAAGGGAAGAATTCCCTTGCGGGGATTGCAGTTTGAAGAGAAAGACGAAGAAGGGATCAAGAAAAACGGGGGAAAAGCCTTTTTTGAGAAAAAAGATCAGATCCCTCGGTGGACCCGTTTCTGGCTCCAAATTTTTGCAGTCAGCTTTAAGCAGGAATAGCTAATGTGAGCGAAAATAGAAGACGGGAAAAGTTCTCGTGATAAAATACCGAAGTTATAACTTCCTAACGAAATTGGCAGACCGTCATTAGCCACGCTGACTGAATTGAATAATCAAATCCATGTAGCCGTACATAAAAGATTAGCAAAAACCGGACGACTGACCCGACCGAGAGAATTATGCGAATATATTACTAGACTTGAAGGTTCGACGGTGGAATCTGTTCGTACCAAATGCGGAATTTCGCAATCAATTTTCGTGACTGAACCGAAGAACGATCAGGAATCTCATGATAGACGAGTGCAGATTAAGGATCAGAAATGGAGAGTAAAAAAGTTAAAGATCATTGTTGAAGGAGAACTCGACTTGTAACCAACAAATTCATGAAGGATCTTTCATCACAATTTACAGGGTGAGTATCTAGCGAGTAAAAGGGTGCTTACGTGCTTAATTATATAGTAAAATACGCTATCTTTAGGTACCAGAATGGCTGGCCGATGGCCTTAGAAATAGGGCTAAAGCTTAGTGGTTCGGGTTTATAAGACCGCGAGGAGTGATTCCAGGGCAAAGTGACAATCTCCTCGAATAAACCTGGATTAAGCTGTACCCTGGGGCTGTGACAATTCCTGGGGGGCACGTCGTGTCGTTTTCGCACACACGAATCTTGAAGGAAAAGTGAGGAAAAAGAAAATCCGTGTTTCAACTAAATAAAAGGCGCTTATTAGAATTTCATACTCTTGTTTCCCCCCTAATGAGGAATGAAAATTAACTGGCTTGCCGATTTTTTCCAACATCATTGGTCGGCCTTAATTAAATCTTATGGTTATTGAAAAAAGGCTAATGAGATTTGCCAGAAATGTTTTCGTCGGTTAAACTCAAACTCCTTAATCCGTAAAAGTTCTTTAATAAATTCTCTCCGATTAAACTTGATGAACTTTGACCCCTTGGTAGACTAGTGAGCGGTCGTCTCGGGTCATCGAATTTGAATACCTGTCCAGCTCTCAATTACCGGAAAGGTTCAAACCCCGGGTGAACTTAGATTCGCCTTGCAAAATTGGAGACAAAGCCATTCATTGCAAGTTCAGAAGCCAATGGGGCTAAATGAGTTCTATACCGAATTGTATAAAAGAATATAATTACATGGGACGAGCCTCTGTGCTCAACAACTTGCATCCTATGGACATTTTGGTACGCACACATATGTGCAATATTCTACGATTAAGGAGACCAGCACGTCGTGGTTGTAAAAATGAAACTTGGTCCAAAATCAATTTCTTTCTTCACCAAAGTTCATTTTACATCATTACAATCATTTCACTAAAAATCAGTCGCTGCACGAATTGAGGCACACCGTAGATCCGATTTCACTTTCTCAGGATCCGAAAAATTCGGAAGACGCGCCGTCGTCAATTGAACGAGGGAAATTGATTTAAAAAAATTATCATAGAAGATATGGCCGATTTTCCGAAAATCGAACATTTCTTGTCCACTTATTTGCAAATAACTAAGCCTAGAAATCAAATTTTCCAATTCCCCTCGTTGAACTTGTGACAAAAACCCCGAAGATATCCAAATTCAATTGAATATTCAGCGAATTGCATGATTCGGGTGAGATTTGCACTGTGTATTAATTTGGCAGTGAAGATCTGATTTTAATCTTTTTTTTTTTCACCAAAGTATAGAGGATGTTGGTGAAAAAGAATAGGATTTAGTATAAATTTTGCGCGATACTTTTGCACTCTATGTGTTTCTGTTAAGATTGACAAGTTCTCAATAAACATTTTGAAAAAATCCGAAAAAGAAGATGAATTCACTTCAGGAAAGAATAATTATTCGTTGTTCTACGACGGCGGGATTCCCGTTTGTTTCGGAGTCTGGCAATTTATCAAACGCCATGTTTTGCGACTGTGAATGATTACCCGACACCGGACAACTGGCTAAGCTATAGGAGGCAAAGAAATGTCCTGGACTACGTGCTCCGACCACAATCCCAATTCCCAGGTATATGTATGTGTGTAAGAATTCGTGTTACACTACATGGTGATCGAGTTGCGAAAAGCACTGATTCCTACAATTGGCGAAATTTATATGGATTAATGAACAAAAGAACAAAAACAATTTATGAATGATGAACGAAAGAATTGCTCGTGAAAAGCCCTACAACATACTGCACGTTACTTAATCACGAGCGATGAAAAACATCGAACGTGAAATTCTTTCCAACAGAATTGCTAGCAATTTATGGAGTTATATGGCATGAAACTGGCCAGTAGTTTAGAAAGTTGAAAGTCAGATGGAAAGACGTACGGCCGGAGGTGATACAAGTTTACCAAACTGCACGGAATGAATTGGCTTAGAACGCCTTGCAGTTTCGGTTCTTTCAAACTTGCTGTCCATTACTCGAAAAATTCTCTTCACTTTCTCGACTACCTGCAGCTATAGGTCTGGCATTCTGCAAGCTCTATATTTTCCTTGCTAGACGAGCCACCCTGCAAAAGCTGCTGCATTAGTCTTGAAAACTATCCGCGGACGAAGGGTGGTCGTTTCAGTAAGCTCTCTTGAACGTTTCTTTTCTATTTTTCATTTATTACATCAACCCAGAAAAGAAAGAAAGCGGTTTCAAGGGAATCTGTAACGTCCCTTACATTCACAGAAACCACATTTCATACCCAAGTGCTATCAATATCTTATACTTATTGACTTCGTAGCAGAAATTTGTCACACACGGTAGATCCATGGGATGGTGAAGGATATTTTTAAGGTGAATAGCTAGCGATGCTGCAATTTGTGAAACAGCGAAAGCACGGATTTTTCCTCTTTTATTTCACCTTTTTTTTTTTTTTTTTATCTTCTTTCGCAATCATCTCGAACGAAAGTTTGGATTCGTGGTCGTTGACGTAGGATACGTCCGCGGGTTAAGGCTGGCGTTGCGTTATAGTCGTGACAATAAACGATATTTCAAATCTAGCCTGCTGGAGCAAAAAGTAAAATCTACGTCAGCTAAGGGTTGGAGGGTTGGAGGTGATGAAGGCCGACTGGAGGCTACTGAAAGTAGA
The DNA here is from genome assembly GCA_963989295.1 of Ametastegia equiseti. Taxonomy (NCBI): domain Eukaryota; kingdom Metazoa; phylum Arthropoda; class Insecta; order Hymenoptera; family Tenthredinidae; genus Ametastegia; species Ametastegia equiseti. Next base: position 9,230,622 of record OZ022399.1, read on the forward strand.
ACGAGTTGGGGATGCGAAAAAAGGAGCGTTGGAGAAAGCGAAGGACGAAAAGCGGGGAAGTACATAAAAAAGAAAAACTGCCTGCGATAAAGATGAGGCATGAGTCGCGGATTCCATGGTAAAAGAGCAAAGGGACGACGGAGAAAAATTGAGAAATGGAAAAAGACGGAGAAAAGGACGAACGACGGAGACCAGTGAGTGAGAGCGAGTCCGCCACGCCATCCTTTATTTATGTTGACAAAGTTTTCATCGCAAAATCGTCATGCACAAAAGTCGGAAATTCATTTCAACAAGAGACAAAAATTGCGAAATAGGAACTTGCTGAATCGTTTTTTTTTTTTTCAACCACAACGGGAAAAAAAATTGGAATAATAAACACGAAAATAATTACTTCCTGAAATAATAATAACCCCATAGCTAATTAGTCCGAAGTTAACAACTTTTCAGAGTTGATGAAAAATTTCGGAGTAAGAACTCGCAGGTGTTAGAATCAACAGGTACCAAAAATATATGAGAGTGTTTCAATTATTCATAACGGATTGTAGGTTCAATTTTGAAACTTCGAAATGTCGTTAAATAATCAAATCTTGAAAGCTTTCACTTCCATAGCAACGAGCTTTTTGATACGCTGCCGCCTTTGCGGATTGTAATATATTTCACATGTATACCTACACGCAAGGCTGCTGCTCTCATTTTTCTGCCATCTCTTCTTCTACCCCTGAAATTGTATTTATTTTTCGTCGAAACTTTTGCCCCTTTCACGGGCTCTGCGAGTTTCGTTGAAAAGAATTTAAAATACCAGTCAGATGGTTACAAAAGAAGTTTCAACACGTTCTTGACAACGTATGTATATACCAACCCACGCGTTTTCTAAAAGAGAGATTTCACCATATACCAGAGAAATAAGATTGACGCGAATGTCCCTCGATATGTTGTCAAAAGAATGATGGAAATATCGCCAGCCAACGAGCTTATGGGCTTCTACTTTTATTCTTTGTGAGTATCCCAAGAATAACAAAACCAAATTCGCCCCAAGAATATAATATACCGATTCAGTTTATCGGTGCCGGGAATTTCCACCATCACTGACAGGTATTGAATGTCCACAATTCTTACCCGAGTTCAGCTTGAGCGAGGCTCAAATAAATTAGTAGGAAAATTGGCGAAGGAATCAGCGCATTTCAAAGTAAAGGATAGATATATACAACTATGAAATAATAGCGAGACTGTATTTACCCTTCCCTAAGCAATATGAGATACTCACTCAATGTAAATTAGTTTCAGTTAGTTTCCTTAATGATCATGTGCCGGTTGCAAAGTTCAAGGAGAGCTAAATACTGTTCTGAGATTGAGTTTCTTGCTGGCAATTCAAAATTTGTCGCGTATCGTCTGCCCGGGTTTGACTTTCGCGAAGTGATTACTTGCCTTCGCACCAGCGTGTGCAGCTACCATTAGCTGCATTTTATCCATCGATGAAATTTCCATTGTTTGAGAAATGCTCGAGGATTATTTCCACCATAAATTTCTTCGAAGAAATGAAGTTCTCTTCGGAAACGTATCGATCACGCCGATACCGCGAGGGTATAATCGTTTTTCAAGACACGATGTACGAAATGGCGAAGCCCGGGATTCGCCCAGTGACGATGATGATCGGCTCCTCGCTTCAGTCACAGACTTCAAAGGCCGCGTGTATATTCTATGAAGCGGGGTGGTTCATTTTCGGCGAACACCTCTAGGCTCCATCTATCACCCGCCTTTCTCTATACTAGGTGCTTACATGCCGACAGGGGAGCCTTATGATGCCTGGAATGACTATATAATTAATTTTCAAAGTGTCTGAGGAGCTTAGGTGACACACTCCCTCGTCTTTAGCGAGCTGGCCGATTCGTGCGCGATGATAATTTCACAGGAATGAAGCAAAAGTGCCGTTGCCACTTGGCGTCACTCATCCACAGTCCATAAGTTCAGTGCCATTCAAGCAGAAATTTCCAGAAGTTCAAGAATGCGAAATTATAATTCTTGATCCAGTATCAGGTACTTCTCGGCTCGGATCAATGGTGAGACAAAATCTTACCATGTATCCAAAATGCAGAATAAATTTGTCCCTGTTTGGTATAAACCAGTGCTGAATTACACAGAGCAGATTGAATCGTTATTGAAATTTCGTGAGATTGTTAATTATATTCACCCAAGTTGTCTCAGATTGCAGACGTCGAGTTATACCTACGGGCTTAGAGTAATTTGAATGTCAGGTAATTGGATGTTTCGTGGTTTAAAGTTGACTAATGCTCCGATAATAAAAATGGAGCTATTTCAGTTGCGGTATATTTAATCACAGAATTACTTTACGGACACCTATAGCACTGGTGCCATTTCGTATAAAAGTAACAAATGCAGCGGCAATAACTAGCCAATTTATTCCATAAAACCCAGGACCACCTCGGCTACATAAAAGCTCTTTTACGATGGCACGGCGGTGCTTCTCTTTTAGCTTTTCACGAAAAAGATACAGCTATCAACCAACGTCTAGATCTTATGAAAATTCATGTATATTACCATGCAATTCCTTTATTGCTCCCAAAGCTTCACAGACCCATCCACCCATCTCCTCACAGAGCTTAGTACTTTGGATATAAACTGGAACTTCTCTTTACTAAACTCTCGAATATTCGACCTTTGTTGACGGAATATACTTTGAGTTATCATGAAATGTGAAGATGCTAACTACAGATATACTAACTAACCTTTCAAAAGCTTTGCGAGAATTTTAATCTTCGTATATGTTACATATCAATTAAAAGTTTGATAAACGGTGTTGTATTTACGGAGATGATCACTTCTTTTATTCCCGCTGATGATTTCTGGAAAGAAAATGTCACAGACCACGGAACTTGCGGTACTGTTGAATTGACTACACTGCTTCATTCCATTATCTGATCTGGTATAATTCTGCCATTGCATGACAATGTGAAAAGTAAAATTCTATGTAGCTAACGTCAAAATGTAGTAGCCAAGCGGCACTTCTCTTATGAAAGAGATAGAAATGATAGGAAATAAAAGGAGAAAATGGCAGCTTATTCCATGTAATATGACAAGGAAATGTTTTCCAGAGGTGGATTACTCTCGCAATTCACAAGAAAACGACTTGTGACTGAAACTGTAATACGATAGAGATCTGCAGTACTGCAAGCTCGTAGTCTCGTATAAATGATAATACCACACTGGCTATGTCTGTTCTCAGACCACGGTGTCCAACGAACTATGATCTAACTGTTTGCAAACTGTGTGACCAAAGCGGTGGAAATTCTTGCTAGCATGCGAAGATGGACGGGGACTATCCTGACAAAATTGGCGATGTGGTCCTTTTGCCGCTTGTATGACGAACGGTGCGGGTCGCTGCGACAATGTAAATATGCACAAAGGGTACAACCCCTCTCCCTGTTCGTGGAGGACCCAAACCCGGAAGAGAAAGGACGAAGAGAGCTTTTCCAGAGGAAAAGGGAAAGAAAGCTTTTTCCTGGACAAGGACCAGATCCCTTGGTGGTCGCTCGTTGACTACCGGACTTTGAGGATGAGTGAGTTTCAGCTCACTTCTGTCGGACCGAACATCCGCCGCTACTCATCCAAATGTCTCTTTTCTCACGCAGCCTCTCCCTTGTGTCCATAAAGGTGTTTCCGACATGGGATAACGCTTTCACGTATACCTTCAAAATCTCGACAATCATGTTAAATTCTCAAATTCAATGAAGCTGCAGCTATGGCGACGTATGTATATAAATACCAACATTACGAAAGATGCATGAGTAAACATCAATCACTTCATTTCTCCCCCATCGATCTAGTGGAAAAATCAAAACTTGCACCCAAAGTTTGGGGTTCCGTATTCGATGCATCGAAACCAGAGATTTTATATATATATATTTTTTTTTTTTTGAGCTCTGCAGGATTATTAGGATTGATGGATGAATTTTGACAGAGGAATGGAGTGAGGCTGCGGAACTGATACCAGGATTTTGACGTACTTTCACATTTTCATCCTCGTTGCTCGTCGGCTAATACCCTAGCTACCAGGAATTACGAGAATAATCACCGTGTATATTCGGTCAGATTTCATCTCACGCTCAAATATATAATCCTAGAATATATGAAATGGAAATTACGAATCTGTGCTGAACGCAATAATATTCCCACTCATCGTTAATCATCATTACTAAAGTAGATAATCGATGGATCTGTAGAAACGCATTAACCTGATTAATTGAAATGAAATGATTCGTAAAATTTCTGCAGAACTACGAGGTGCACATGACATGCTGTTGGAAAGAATTGCAATTAATTAGATCGAACAATTTGCCAAAAACTTTTGATACACGACATAAGTCAAGACTGCTTCCGTTTACTCAATCGTCATAATAATTTTTATCGTGTAGATTTGTGTGATGAAGATTCGAGAAGGGTCAAAGAGAAAGAATTTTTCAAATCTGTACAGAGTGTGGATGAAAGGGTTTGTTATTCAAGTCAATAAGAGTAATTAGAGTTCTGGAGAAAAGACGGCCGGCTTTCAAGCTTTTCGATATGAAATTATGGAATAACTCGAGGCCGGAGGTGAAGGGTGGTTCTTGAATTCCGTTAATGTATTCAAGCCTTTTACGTAATTCAGACACGGGGTCGTAAGCTTGCGTGTAGCCTGGTCGTAGAATGTCTAAAACCCGTGCCAAGTAAAAGGCGTTGTTTTTACAACCACGAAGAGAACGAAGCCGGCGTATATCCCATAAAACAAATATTTGCATTCAACGTTTCCCCGCTTCTATTCGTAGCCAAAGCCTAGGAAAACAAATACTCTACCACATAGGTTCGTTATCATACTGGAATAATTACGAGCCTTATAGAGATTTGAAAAGGAACTTGCAAATTTTGCATACCATTCGGGTCGAGTGACTTGGACGAAGTGATCACAGCAGAAAAGAAAAGGCTGATGCCAGATGAGGAAATTGGAGAAATTCTCGAAAAGTTAACCGCAACGAAATATCAACTCTAATTTCAGCCCGCATTGGATAAGTTCAGAGTTATAATAATACACACTCAGCGTTTTCCTAGAAAGTTCTTAATGTAATCGCGGTTTTACCAACGAAACTTGCGGGTGGGGGGTTATTTGCACGAGAAAAATATAGGTTCAAGGTACGTCGTCCTGGTGCTCGATGTTGCCAAGAAAGCTAATTAAAGCTTCGAAAAATGAAATCAAGTCCCGAACCCAGTGGCAGGAGAGAATTAGTCACTTCCCTGGTCGGCGAATGGCGGTCGAAGAAGTTGTTGGCCGAAGGGGGCTCCTTGTTGAAGAGACAATTTGATTAATTCTAGACTTAATGGAAACTAAGTGGCATTCTCACTCCCTTTACCTTTCATAAACCTCCAACCCTCCATATAGCCTCAGCTCCATTCCAGAGAACCACCAAGCAGTTTATAATATTTCTTTTCCGTCGCCTGTAAGTTTGAACACAGTTTTAATTTCCGGTAACTGGATCACCTATCATCTAAGTTTATTCAATCTGTGACCAATTTTTATTCTCATCATTGAAGGGCCAGAAAATTTGTACACCGTACGGAGATTGACCATCGCACTGCGCGCCGTTTAAGGGGACCAATATGTCGCGGTTGTAAAAATGAAACTTGGTCCAAAATCAATTTATTTCTTCACCAAAGTTCATTTTACATCATTATAATCATGTCACTAAAAATCAGTCGCTGCACGAATTGAGGCACACCTTAGGTCCGGTTTCATTTTCTCAGGATCCGCGGAATTGTTCGGAAGACGCGTCGTCGTTAATTGAACCAGGGAAATTGAATTGAAAAAATTATCATAGAAGATATGGCCAATTTTCCGAAAATCGAACATTTCTTTTCCACTTATTTGCAAATAACTCAGCCTAAAAATTCAATTTTCCAATTTCCCTCATTCAATTTGTGACGGCCTGTATTCCTTCGAATCTTGGTCATAGATAAGTCGAAACGGACCTACGGTGTGCCTGAATTTGTGCAGCAACCGTTTTCAAGTCAGATGATTATAATGATGAAAAATGAACTTTGGTGACGAAACAAATTGATTTTGGACTATGTTTCATTTTCCCAACCGCAACATACTGCTCCCCTTAAGTAAAACTCAAAATTTCACCATGATATTGATTCGGCTTTGGTTTATTGGCCTGCAAAGGTTATTGGCATCCGGTTCTATACCGTGAGTTAGAACACGGGTGAGAACACGAATGGAAACTAGTCTGGCGACCGTAGACGAGGTAGGATTACGTTGGCAAGCGTGGAACAGCCATTTCCGGAAAGCGCCGGAAGTCGGGCGCATTGCTTCGCTCCGATATTCGAGAATCAAACGAGCGATCATCTATGCGAACTCTGCTCACTGAGAATTATATTTTATCCATATAGAATTTACCTCGAGGAGAAATTCTTTGCGAAAAAAAATTCATTGCTTATAAGTTTCAGGATATCTTTCGAACACGCCATGATCAAATCACAGGATCATATGTCATCGTTGCTCGCTATCACATAATGGAGAAAAAAATATATACATCCTTCCGAATTTTTCTTATATTTGAGTTAGAAATATGTTCAAAGTCTGTTAGGCGCTTACCCCAGAAAACCCTTTTTACAATTTACCCTCGCACATACATATACCCCGTACAACTTCTTTTGAACATAATTATTATCGTACTTTTTACCGAGAGTTACATTTGGCACAAAGCTTTTCTGCAACTCAACTAATTGTGTCACGGAAAAGCTTTACAGGCCATTTGGAAGCGGTTAGAAATATTCACCATCAACTCTCCCTGCTCAAGCACAATGTAACGTGTAATTTCAAAGCATGTGTGTATGTGTATAATATGTATGTACTTTGAACCCTGCATGAACTGGCGCCATGTAATCAAGCCACTTCAAGAAACGTCTGGAGAAGTTGTACATTTTTTAATCGCCCTGAGCCACGATGCAAATTTTTTTTTCCTCTTTTCCATGCAGTTTCCAGTAAAGAGAGTATAATTGACCTGATCAGATGATATCGCAATGGGGAACATAACTAGCTAATCGAACGGTGAATTTCCACATCCATGATGAGAATTGGCGAGTTGAAATATCGGTGGAAATTTGGTATATTGTACAGCTTGAGAATATTGATGCCAAATTTGGTAAAGCAATTCGAAGGGGATGGGATCGAAGTCAGAGAGTATAAAACAAGAAACCGACATCTTGGCGAACTGCTCGACGATCTTACAGATCGCGCGTATTGAGAGTATAACTGTATCCATGGGTAGTGTGGGAGGAAGTCATGAAAAGATTTAACGTCCGCTGACGCAGTCACCACTGTAAAGATCTACGACTCTATGGGCGCTACATCGCGATACATGTAACGTGTAAAGCAACGCGATTTGTACATAAAACTGGGACAAAGTTGTGTATAGGTACCATCTCGCGCGTATGTGGAAGACGTTGATTTATTCCTCTCTCGACAAATCTATTTTTTTTTTTTTTTTTTTTTTTTTTTTTGGCAAATACATACATATGTACACGTATCGGAGATGGGGCTGATATTTTGATGGGAGATATCTATGCGCTATTCAGAATTGACTCTCTAGTCACTTGTCGATGACAGATCTGGAGATTCGCAAGAGCTATATGAAGGCTGTGGCCTTCACGTCGATTTCGTAAGGCCAGGCGAGACGACGAAGTTGAGGGCAATAGAGCATGGAATAGAGCTGTGTGAATCCTAGGGATGAAGTAAGTCGCGAAGGAGAAGCAATCTTGTTCGGTGATTCTCACCTGACAATCTTCCCCGGGAAATAACCGTGAGAAAGTGACACGCGAGACAGCGTAGAAATATACCGATGAAAAATAAGAAATCGTATACAACCAGCAATCATTTTTCACCAGTATAGTATAATATAGGTGTAGAAAATAATTTAATCCCAGGATAGGTATTGTGTTTTCAAAAATTATTCTTAAGTAGTGATGAAAAATTAGAAGACCTTTGTACGAATCCCATGATATTGTCGGATCTAGTCACATGACATAGAATTGGCACTACCCTGGCTGCTAAATTTCATTTAGTAATACTGGCCCAATACAGAAAAATTATTTGCCCAACGTTGGGCCAATGCTGATGACTAGTAGGTACTGACAAGTGAACGTACATGGGGCTCAGCCGGAAGTCAGTTCTTTACTGGGAATACACTGGGCCAATATGGTGTTTCGTACTGGTTCGGGATTATTTCGTGACGATTAACAGTACCATAAGTTTGACCGGTGTTAACGACCCAAAATTGTCCCGACATTGATTTTGACTTGGACAAAGCTTGGCCCTTGGTAGCTGTCAGTATTGGCAGCTATTGCACAAATACCGTGCCAATGTCAAACCAGTCTGCAGTACATTATACATGGGGAACTAAGAAATAGTGTGTTTGAGACTGGAATACAATTTTTTTTTTTTTTTTTTTTTCTTACAGAAGATTTGCATCCGGGGTTGAAGAGTGAATGATAAATCGATCGATGTCTCCCTATTTCTGTTCTTTCTTCGAACGAATTTTAATAATATCGAATGTGTAGCAGAGCGAAAGGCTTCGGTGAAATTCGTTCGATTTCTTCCATCCCAAGAGGGCTATCTCTGCTTTTCCTCTTCGAGGCCCTGGGAACCTGCAGGAAAGTCAAGGGACGGCAGAAGGAAAGCGACTTCCGGTACGCAGGGTAACGAGTCATTTCCTCTTGGCCTCCATCCCCCCGTTGAGAACTCTTCGTCGCCTGGTTTCCCCCATCGTCGCCAGTCCTATACCCCGACCCCATTCCTCACCGGAACCACTAAAGCTCCTCGAATATTACCGGCTAAATGCTGGAGCTGTTCGCTGGGCTGGCTTGGAAACTGGGAAAGTGTAAAGCTCGCGTAATCCCGAGGAAAACGTTTTTCAGCTAGTCGGAATAGACTCGGCTTTGAAGCTTGCGAATTTACTCAGTTCGCTATTTCAAGGCTCTCTCTCTCTCTCTCTCTCTCTCTCTCTAAAAAGCACCGGATGTGAACAACACTTTCATATACCTATACATTTTTGCAATAGTCGATAATGAAATATGCAGATTCTCGTTACACAAAAAGCAGCTCCCTTACAGGAAGAACCGTCGTTGCATATGACACTCGGTTCCATCTCCCAGTTAATATCCATTACCTATACCCTGCCGTATACATGCTTCGTTGTATTAAAGTAAAGAGCTTTTTCGAAGGAGATGAAATATATGTAGGTATATATGCGAAAGACGTCAAGAGGAGGAGGAAATATGCGAGACTGACGAAAGACTGGCAAAAAAGTGAGAAGGCAACCACATTAAGGATTGAGGCACTAGAACGTGGTCGCTTCGCTGCACGTATACCATCTGAGCATCAATATCTATAAAGCTTCTTTGTTATTCAAAGTGAGGAAGAAAAGTTGTATGGGAGTGGTAGGTGTGGTACGCAAAGAGAAAATTTTTACCCAAGCTAGCTAGCTTCTTCTTCTTCTTCTTCTTCTTCTTCTTGGACGAGGCAGATAACAACCCTGCTGTAGATAAATTCATCTTCATTTAAAATGCTTTTAGTGATTTACTATGGTGGTTTAGTCACGGGGGGGAGAGGTCAGACGATTCTCTTACATTTGACCTTTCGGTCGATCGTTTTCATGCTGGACTTCTTTGGTCTCAGAGATAGCCAGAACTTTGCCAATATTTATCAAGTAAGAAAACTGCGTAAATTTACATTTTCATTTTCATAATACCGTATAGATTTTTTCTTTTCTTTGAATATCATATCGAGGGTTTGCCAATTTGCAAGAGATTTTATCAGCAGATATTCCGCACTTTGAGCCAATTACGATTCTGTACAACAATGCAAGATGTTTCTGGAGTATTCAGGAAAGGCTTCCACGGTACTTCCAGTTTCTACCAAGTCCACTATTCTCTGAATTTACGGTAACAAGACGTTCGAGATAGATCTTGAGCTCCTAACACCGTGAGTCTGTCTTGGTTTGTGCTATTAGCAAGCTTATTGCTAGTACTCCAGAGACAGGCTGAGTGACAGTCTGACAGACAAAGGTATATACATAACGTACAAATTAAGTAAATCCAGGACTATCTTAAGCAAATGTGCTTTCACCATTATGGGGCTAAAGTACCGAGCTTGAGAGAGAAAATCATTTGGTACTGCGAGTCTAGTAGTGCTAATAGCGTCTAACTATATTACTCTATAATATGATTAGTCGCCTTTGATGTCACTGATCATATATTGATTACGAAGCGATTCTCAATCGTGAATTAATATGGCTTCTTGTTCGAACATTTTCTTCCATCCTCCATACTATCTCGCCAAAGTTCTCTCATGTGTATAGACATTAAACGTACGATCTCAGCATTAGTTTTCTCCTATTTCTCTTCACCCCGATCTCATTTCTAAAGATTTATTTCCAGTCCGCTTCGAAACGCTCTAATTAAACTCCGCAGCTATATACGTTTGGAATCCATTAATTAATCGACTACTGCACTTGAGGAATTGAAGATTTAATTTTCATCGTTGCTATTTTATAGCCGAGGTATAAAGTATGTACACGGTGGTCTCTGAATAATCAACCAGCTCGACTATGAGATGAATTTTGAAAGGCGGATTTTTTTTTTTTTTTTGAAGGTATTCCCAAATACTGGGAGAAAAGTACGTATATTTTAGACAAAGGATAAGATGAGATTAGAGATCAGGGAAACTATCGTGTGAACTTGAAATCAAGTTAATTGGTGAGGAGAAGCAATTCTTCGTTCATTGTGGTCTGGACAAACCGATTGTCCCCGATCTCTTTAACGCCCAACAAATTTCTAGATAAGATTGGGCCACGTTCCAATCTGGCAAAGATCATTCGCCATTTCTCTTTCGTGGCTATTCGTATATCCTATATCTATACCAACTATGTACAGATTGAGTCTGTGCCGAGTGTCGCATCTTCATCTGAGCCTCTGCTCATTCAAGGATCGTGAAAAAGGAAGGATATGAATATATACCCGCATCCAGACGTATCTCACTGATTGTAAAATACGTCGACTGAAGGCGAGGAAGAAGAACGAGAAGAAAAAATAAAAATAAAAAATAAAAATAAAATTCGTAAAACAAAAGTATAAAGTAAAATAAGTTTCTTAACCGAGAAGACGTTCATTCACTAAAACTTCACGCGGTAGCAGGGAAGGTATTATTCCCTGGGAAAACTTGCAATTGCTAAGCGGAGAATCTTTTATGTAATCTCAAACGAAGAAATAAGAACGAAAGACTTTTACTTCCCTGAATAACTTTGCTCGTAATTTATCTTCATTTATTATATAACATCTCATCACTCCAGCTCTAGGGAGGACAATTCAAAGATCTGTTCTTCTCGCTCCGTATCCATCTCATAACTCATGGTTGGGGGTCGGAAATCTCATGGGCTACAGAATACGAAACAGCTAAATTGCAGCATCCAGGACCGTAGCTTATTGATGTTAAATCACCACCCCTGTTAATTTCCTAATAAGAATATCACCCGGGGAGGTCTGATCCTCGATTGCTTCATAAAACAAAAGTTTCTCAATGATTTTTTCTTTTCGTTTCCGTTCTTTTTTTTCTTCTTTCTTTCTTTTTTTTCTTTCTTTCCCGCTTTTGCTCTTTTCTTTTCTGGGCCATCAACCCCTGCGGCGATGTTTCATATCCATCCGAAACTCCGACCACAGTAAAGTATGAAGCAACCCTTCCAGGTTCAAATTGAATTTTTTTACTCTCTCTTTTTCTCTCTCTTTAATGAACCCGGGTCGAAATAAATGTCGTATTTATTCAAATTCTGTCACATTTTCAAAGTTATATATTATACGGTATACGCGATAAAGGAGTCAAATAGTTTCGTAAAGTTTCGAAAAGAAAATTGAAAAGCCTAACCAACTTTTCAAACGATTTTAAAATTAGGTTCAATCTCTAGATCAAGTGAAACGCGACGTTAGTCTTGTTCTTGATTAACACATCACTCGAATTCAGAATGTATCTATACAGCATTTCACATCTTCACGCCGTCACCTTGCTGAGATACATATCATGTTTTACTTCGAAATGAAAAGAACGAAGAATGAAAGAAAGTAAGAAAGAGAGAAAAAAAAAAAAAATATGGAAGAAAAGAGAAAAATAATAAATTTCTCCTCCAGTCACCCCTCTTGCCCTAATGAAAAGTTTTTCCTCCAGAGAAAACTTGGTAACGAGGAATCTTTATGCGTCATTCTACTAAGTCCAGATATTAAAGAAATTCAAATTTATAGCTACTCAAGATAATGGAGTAGACGAATGTTTTTCCAACGGTTCCTCATCATCAGTTTCACGTACATATATATATATATACATATACCTCTTTGAAAATACGACTAAGAGTTATGCAGTATAGTGCCAAGTCGGTAGTAGGTATGTACGCTTTTGCTGAGCACTTTGCAGCTCATGGCAGTGGAAAACGTAGGAAGTAAATTTGCTTGAAAGCGTTTGACGGACGTGAGAACTTTGAAAGGTATGTATATGGCAACTGCTTTTCCAAAAACTTTCACCAAACATACTCGCTATGTACCAGAAGCTAAATAGTGAGAAGCTTGCACCCCTGAGAGAGTTGGAAGAAAAAGATAGAGAGGATAAGGTCGGGAAATGAAGACTGGGATGATTCAAAGACGTTGGAAATGCACTGAGTTAAACTCCGCGTGCAAACAAGTCAATGGAACTTTGAAAGCTGCGGGCTTTTGCACTGCAGTTTCTCTACATTTGACGGAAACACGCGGGAACTTTGCTATATGGCTTGCGGTTCTCTACCTACCGTTAGAGATTACGCAATCAATAGCTGCAGAGTTTCTACAAACAAACATGTACACTCACACTTCTACTACGAGTTTCTTAAGCCAGAGGTAGGTATACCTACTCTACCATCAACAACTCACAAATTTACCAGAGGAAGAAAATCACCCATCAACCTGATTACTGAATTATGCCATTTTTTAAACACGCACGATATTATAACACGCGGAAAATCACGTGTTTTGGTATTTCGTAACGAAAAAATACTCCAAGTGGAATCAGGAATGGAGTAAAAGGAACCCGTAACAAGACCCTCTTCACTCGAGACATGCGTTTGCGGTAAAGCCTGGCAGTATTGGCTGGCAGAATCCAGGCAATTAGAAGAACTAACGTTACCGTAGCGATAAAATTAGTCGTTTTAATTAAATTCTCAGCAGTTTCTTCTTTTCCAACGAACTAACACAGTCCGGCATTTGGTACATTGTTTTTAAATTGTCTGCGACATATGTGTGTGCGATTGTTCTCTCCAACCTGGACTGATTGCAATCAAAGACCGGAAATAATCTAATCAGAAAAAGCTCGATCAATTCAATAAATCAAGGTCTTTGATCAGCGATGAAAATTAGCCGATCAGAAATCGATTCAATCAATCAACTTGTTGTTAGTATCAATTGTTTCAATAAAGGGTGATCAAGAAAGGGATTGCAAAAAAAAAAAAGGAACTGTTCCAATTTCGGTACACACCAGAACTCTAGAGCATTGAAAATTAGGCCCCTCTTCAGGTCGCGACCCCTCAGCATCATATTTTCACGTATTCGAGACCAAAGACGTCGCTGGGTCTCTATATATACCATCAACCCTCGAGTCTTTGATCAGTGGGGGGATGAAATTGAAAAACTGGTAAGATAACGTTACCTACGGAAAAGAGATGTACGATCTATAGCACACATATGGTTATTCTTATTTGTCATGAAATTGGACAGTTTCTGTCTCATAACCATATACTTTGCGGCAAAATATGACGGGGTATATAATACAGACGCCGTGCCCCGAGCGATTGCCAATAATACCCTAATGTTATCGTCAGCAATATCGTCGAACGTGCCACGAACTGGCAGACGAGTGCCTCTCAAATCTCTGTATCTTTTTACCATTCATTCATCCTCAGACTAAAATCGAGCTTGCAGATATATGGAGATAAAGCAGACTATCGTAAGATATAATTTCATATTCCTATTCCAATATATTTTCAGTATAAGTTTTGAGAAAGTTGATCCTAATTAGCGGAGCAAACTAATCTACATCAGTTTCCATTGGGGAAAAGTTCACCTCCCCTCCTCTACTAGTACCAAGGCGATGTTAGATGGGTTTGGTGGTTATTACTATTCAAGTCAGTCGCCGAGCTAAACGTGAGACAATTAAAGGGAAACGTGCCAACCTCCCTCGCGATCGGGGGCGGCTGTTCTTCGCCAGTTCTTCGCATCAAAGAGCCGGCCGTTTCCTTCAAGGTGTATATATATATATATATATATATATGTATAAAGGATAGAGGCTAGAATCTAGAAGATGAAAGTATCGTGATAGATTCTCCTTGTCAGTGTCGGTGGGTAAGGGTGAGCCAAGGGCTTCCAACGAATTTGGTAGTCTATATATATATATATATTAGGGTGGGCCAAAAAAAATTAATAATTTTTTTTTTCTCTGGTACCATGAAAATGTTGTTCAAGATGACGAAAAATAAATACTGTAAAAGTTTGAGCTCTTAATATTAATATTTAGAGGTGGCGCTTCGCGATTTTAGATTTCCCATTTAAATAACACGGGGAATTTTTTTTTTTTTATTCGGAATTTTATTCCGTTCTAACGAATCGGTGTATTGTGAAAATCAATACATGTTCTTGTAGGAAATTGAACGATCTTCAAAAAAGGTCTGACATGATTTTTCGCTAAGTCGACTCGTTTGAAAGTTATTCATCATATATACCGTTTGAGGTTGAACTTTAACCTTGAATAACTTTCAAACGAGTCGACTTAGCGAAAAATCATGTCAGACCTTTTTTGAAGATCGTTCAATTTCCTACAAGAAAATGTATTGATTTTCACAATACACCGATTCGTTAGAACGGAATAAAATTCCGAATAAAAAAAAAAAAATTCCCCGTGTTATTTAAATGGGAAATCTAAAATCGCGAAGCGCCACCTCTAAATATTAATATTAAGAGCTCAAACTTTTACAGTATTTATTTTTCGTCATCTTGAACAACATTTTCATGGTACCAAAGAAAAAAAAAATTATTAATTTTTTTTGGCCCACCCTAATATATATATATATATATATTCAGCTGTACATTTTTTACCGACGATCTTTTTCATCCCATTTCATATACGTCTATAAACTCCTACTCCTAAGATAGTAAAGTGCCTTGCGCTTTTGTGGCGAGAGAAGGCGAGAGAAATATATATGTATATATAGAGTCACTTTAAATTTAGTGGAAAATAGAATTTTCTTCTTCGCTCATTGGAAGAATCATCTATCCCCGTTCTATTCTGCAGCACTCAACTAACGGACTCAATTCCCTGTGAGATTGACTTAGTCTGCAGTGACAACGCCCGACTATCAAACTTGGCAGTTTTTCTTTTTCTATATGGTGTCATTTCTTCTCGGCATGATTCACGCTCATCTTTCTCACCATTTTCATACCTCGACTATACGATTTATTTCTTTCAAAAAAAAAAAACAGAAAATAAAATGAAAAAAAAAAAAAAAAAAAGGGTACAGATAAAGTCTCAGCGTAGACAACGCGCTCCTGTACATATACATATATATATATACATACATATATATATATATAGAGGTCCAGAGTAGACTTATGGCTCATGTGTGAGAAGGGTGACGATGAAACGAATAAGATAGTAGCCCAAGGGTTGTGACATATCGCGAATTGCCATCCTGAATACTGAACAAGACGAAACATGGCGAGGGTATCGGCAGCTTATCCTAGCGAATCGACGGTCAATTTCGAGGGAGTATAGTTGGCCTTTCGTTTTCACTGCAAGGGTTGGATCTTCAGAGCTTGGTGAGCATTAGAAGCTGCAGCTTTGAATCTGAGAAAGCTTAACCGAGCAAAGCTTTTCAAACAACAATCAAAGCCAGGCTAGTATGACCGCGCAGCATGCGAAAGATAATAATAAGAGAGAAAATAAGAACGGAAATTGAGCTTTCGGGTGAAAGAGACAAAGGGAAGGGAAGATACAGTTTATATTAAAGGCGCGGTTAGAACGTGAGGACGAATCACCCCATTATGGGTAACTGCACAGGCAACCATAGCACGGGACATTTATTCAGTTGATTTTGTTTCTTCCCATTGGTAATACGTACGCTGAAGGTGGTACCAGTGGTATGGCACTGCAGGGAAATGCAAATAAACTATATACTGTAGTGCGGAGAAACGCCTTGACTCGATTCTCTACTAAGGGTAGTTTAAATCGTTCCCTTAGCGGCCCGCGGTAGTAGAATTTTAACATGCAAAGGGGTAACTAATAGCGCAAAAGGATACCAAAAGCGAACCCCGATGTAACAGGGAAATGGCGAAAAGGGGAATTCTCGAGCTCGAAGATGAGATTCGAGTCGTGACCTAATTTCCACCCTGCTAGGGGTAGTTTTTATTTCCTTCTCTTTGTATTTATTTTTATTTTTTTTGCACTCTTTTTATCCGGAAATTTTTCATCTTTTTTCACTCCAGCTTCCGATCGCAGCATCCAACCAAGATCAAGACTGATGTAGCCTCTTTTTTTTTTGTTTTGTTCGTTCTACAACCAAACGAGATTTGTCATCTGCCAGTGTCGTCGAAGCTAGTGGATTACTTCAGACAAGGGAAGAAACTTTTCCCCCGTGACATTTCATTACCACGCGTTTGGTCACTTAATCAACCCCCTGCCATTCCCCGTCAGTATGTCAATCAAGCTTGCACCGAAGTGGAGTGAAATCCAATTTCGTTAACAGGTTATATTTTACTCATCATTCCTTTGCCTAACGCCCACTGCACCCTCGATGTCGATAAGTTTTTCGAATTAAATGAAATTTGTAAATCCAGTCAAGATCTTCCTCCAACGATACGAAGATCCAGAAACTACTTACGAACTGCAGGAATCCAACTAGAAACTGAATGGTATACCCTTTGAGCACGTGGTTTGAGATATCAGATAAATTAGCGATAAGTTATGATTAATGAAGAGGGGGTAGAGAAGTCTGATTATCATTATCTTTATACGTGAATATGGGGGTGGTTAAGAGGGTGTCGAAGTAATATCTTCTGAGAAAATGTAACCCGCACATATCTATATACCAAGTCCTTGTTCGTTCTACAAGGGTGAGAATCTCCTGTGTCTGACTTCTCCGTAACATGAGGGAGGAAAAAGCTTGCTATCTCTGAGGAATGAGGGGGTATCAGACTCGTACAGAGCCAAGCCATAATCCTGGATCAGCGCCAAATAACACTCTTACAATAGACGGGGGGGAAAAAAAAAGGAACCGTCTACAACTTTCTCACTCTTTATCTTCGGCTGATCGTTTCCGAACTGAAAAACTGTTACCCAGGATACACTGAATCAGTCCTCATTTTTACCAGCTCATTAACTCACTTCTACTGGACCGGAATTCTTTCGCAAAAAAAAAAACAACGATTTTTTATTCTAATATCTACACCCTACACAATCCATGAGTGAAGAGTATTCAATCCTGAAAGCTCTTTCAATCCGTAATAAATTCCAAATACATCATCTTTTCGATACATACATTATATTTGCACATATTGCCCCAAGTCCACTGGGTTGACTTACAAGAATATCAAGTATGAACATAGGTGATATGAAACGCGATGTACTTTGGGGACTGATATTCATCATGCTTGATTATATTTGCCTGAGAATCATCTGAATTTTGATTGATATTATATGTTTGCCTTGGTTTGCGATCACGGGATGAATATTTTCTATACAAAGAAATATAATTGAGCGTGTAAAGTAAATTAGACCAAAAACGAGGAAATGAATAGAGAGATATCGGAAATTTAGTCTGCTTTTCCGAAGGGTAGAGAAAAATCGATGTTTTCAAAAGTGGTGGCTACGGCAGGAAAAGGAGGTAAAAGTTTTAACGAGGTGTCTAACAAACGAAGTCAGTTCAGTGAAATTAATTGCGTGAAAAATGAACACTTTGCTAAAGCTCCGTGGGAACAATTAGATCACGGGATAAAATTTTCCTACATTAAGAGGCGTCAGTGAGAGAATCATTTACCAATACCATCGTATAGAACTATAGGGATGCAAGGTGTACGAAAATGAAAAAAATTGTCGTATAAATTCACTCCGGGTGGTATATAAACCATACGAGAAATACAATGCGGAGGGTACTTCGGAGCGAGCACCCTCTTTGGCCTATAAGTACCTTACTCACACTAAACCGGCCAACGACATGGGTAATATATATACAATGTACGTATATAATATAGATATATATATAATACTCACCCTTATACCTGCACCACTTGCTAGCTGAGAGAGTATAATATTCTCGTCTCTGTTTCTGCAGTCGGAGCCTGGATCTAGGTAACGATCCCGAAAGAACGCGGAATCGTGGTTTGTCTCGTGCGAGTCTTTTCTGGGCTATACTGTGGTTATTAGAATCACTCCAGGGCTTATCCGTAAGCCGCTGGTCTTCGAGGAAAACTTCCAAGTTTTCTGAAAGGGTTGGTTTTTCGTTCAAGGGTTGAAGTCACACACTCCGCACCATTGCGCACGGATCAAGAGTTTAAATGGCAAATGACGCATATATATGGAAAGGAAACAAACTTTTTGGCCTTTGACATCTTCGTTTTTCACTAGTTGATAAATATGACGGAAAACAAGCTGGTAGTTTTTTTTTTAATAAACCACATCGATATTTTCGATCGTAAGGTTTTTAACATCCCCTAAACTCGTTCCGTTCTCATATCTCGGGCTAAACGCATTTCTAGCCCACTTTTCATCCCTTAACTTTGCAGTTTCTTTCTCAGACCAAAATCGGACATTTTCGCCCCTGAAAACTTCATACTTCGCTATAATCCAGTCGTTAAGTGCCGCAAAAACTTCGCCGAATAGTAAATCACTTTTATTGGATTTGTGAGCTGCGAGTGCTCAGCACCGGTGGGTCAAAAAATTATTTCTATGGCTGGGGTATCGGACTTCAGCAATTGAAAATATTTAAGACGATCGGAAACATTTTTAGAAGTAAATTTTCACGTGTGCAAAGTGAAGACGAAAAGAATTGGAATGAGGAAACTTTTGGCATGGCAAAAGAACGTGAGGTGGATATAATTCAGAGGCATTCATTTTCCAGAACCACCAAAAAGTTGGTACGGTGTGGTGGCGGTTGGGGAAAAGTGGCTTGAGGCACATTTGAATACAAACAGCTTTTCTTCCCTCATCTTCGCCCCGATAAATCATTCCGCCTATATTAATGACGTCATTTCCTGCTCCGCCCTATTCCAATCTCCCTTCCAACGCCTTGGCACCCTCGGCAAGCTTGTATTTCGAAGCTTCGCGGGCTTCTCTGCAGGCTCGAATATTTCGTCTTTGCCGAACTGATCCCGACAACTCAGGGTGTGTAACCCTGAACACCCCTAGTTCTTCACGTGACATTCACCGCCACTCAAAGTCCTCGTTCGAACACCCGGGTGGGCATTTGTCACCGGTTGAATTTTCGAACGTTTCAAATTAT
This sequence comes from Ametastegia equiseti, assembly GCA_963989295.1. Lineage (NCBI taxonomy): Eukaryota > Metazoa > Arthropoda > Insecta > Hymenoptera > Tenthredinidae > Ametastegia > Ametastegia equiseti. The sequence continues at coordinate 9,250,223 of OZ022399.1, forward strand.
CGCAGGGCGCGTTTCCCTTGTTTTTATTACAAGGGTTGCCTGTGCTTGGGCGTATCCAACGAGGGTGGATAGGTACTGGAACTTTATTGCCAATCTTATCGTTACCATGGCAACAAATTCGAAAACAGATTCTCCGGTACCGTTTACGATCTCGTATTTATATTCTTCGACTCATGGTTATCACTGAATACTGACTACTTGATTGCTTGGGCAAGCTTTGCCAAGACATTTGCGATACTCGGTTGAAATTAAAGCGACCACAGTACGACTTGAATTTTTCAAACGAATTCGTTTCCCACCACGCCTTTCGAAAATTTTGTAATCAGCTTCAAATGCGTTGATCTCATAACTGTATTACGATCTGACTCAAATTTTCGAGGATTTATGCTATTCGAAAAGCATGTCTTAATTCTTTGCATGCAGGAAGAAGAGAGAAAGAGTATTTATTTGTAGATTTTTCTTCAGATAAGTGTGATTTGGTTTTGGAAATTTCGTTGGTTGATCACATTTCACACAATCAATCAATAAGCGTATGACTTCCATTCAAACTGGATCTTGGAGAAGTTAAATGAAGTCTAATCGATTCCCTGGAAGAGGACTCTTAGTCAATCTTTTCTACTCCTGGACTGACTGAATTTTTCGATCAATCGTTCCGCAGGAAAATCAAGCTTAGAAAGCTCAGACAAGCAGCATCGCAACTTCAAATCTCCAAAGAATTAGGAGAGAAAATTGAACGTTATTCAAAAACTGGTCCCGTTGAACGAAGTTCCGCATGAATAGGTAATGAAGTTAAATGGACACTGGCTCTAACAAATAGAAGACATTTAACGGGCGTAATATTTTCAAACATCAAGTTTAATAATGAAACGCTGTAGGCGTCGACGAAGCGATTAAAAGTGAAGCGTTGAAAATGAGAAAAAAAAAGGAGGAGAATACAGAAAAAATGAAAATAAAAAAACACAGGATCCTTTGTCCCTTTTGCCCCTGCGGTGTTTATCGCAGCTTTCAACGGTCCCTATTAGTCCGTCGATTTAGCTCCACCGTTACTGGAGTTCGTGACTGACGTCCCAATGAAAAGTTACAATTCTCAACCCCAGGAATACTTCGGGCAAGTCACAGCCGGTGCCCTGGTGCCATTTGGCCTGCGGTTCATTATAACATGGAACAAAACAAACAGCTGACATATTTGCGACTAGAATTATCTGAGAGTGCATCCCGAAGTATTTTTAGCTTTCCTGACCTCGTCGGTTAAAGAAATGGATGCCATTATTACACAGAGGAAATCTGAGATTCTAGAAAATCTCGCTTTTTCCAGACCCTTTCCATTAAAAGACAATCTTCAGCATTAAAACTCCGGTCTTGTTCTCCTTCACGCTCATTTTCACAGTCGATTATTTGATTTCCTTCCGATACAAAAGTCCCTTATTTTTATAGCCCAAACTTTGATGTAGAAAGAATTTCGACTAACGGTTCTACCCGATTGATTTCAACGGTATTTGCGACCGCCAAAGCTCGGAGTGCCAGACCTCGTATGTCTCCCTGTCTGCAGAACCCCTCGAGCTTTTTATATCCCTGTATACCTACATAAGATCTGCAGTGTGGGAGAAGAGTGGCGATATATAGTATAAGCACACAAACGTATAAAAGGAACCGAGGGATGTGGCGGATAATTTTTATATCGTAAATTGGAAGATACTGAGGGGAGGCCAGCAGAAATGATCTCAGAAATTGTAAGAGTTTCCAGAGCGAAGCTGTAGGTTGTGACTCCAATTTTATTCGATTATCACGGTTCAGTTCAATTTGCAGTAAGCGATTTTTGATCCTGTTTTATCGTTTCTTGTACTACTTTGGTCTCCCGCATAGTCGTTCGCCGTACTCACGGGTCAAACATGAGTGGCGAGCTTTTTACCCAGAAAAGCTCACTCCACATTCGTATAAATCTGTAGCCTCCTGGTCTGTATAAAAGTAGCAAATATACTAAATACACGTGGCGAATGCACTCTGCGCGATTGACAGCTATTCCCGGTAACTTTAAACCGAGATTTTCAATTAAATTTACCATCAGCCAGTCACGGATTCGTATTTAATGAAACTGGAGTTACGGGACTGACCGAAACTCTCCTCTGCGCACATCATCGAGTCCCGGTGAGTTTGTGCGATGTGCATTACGGCCGATGTTACGTAGTTTGATTTTGTCATGTGCTCCATTATTCAAAGGATTTCGCTAATCATAGCGAATGAAAAATCCACAGAAAGCTCCGTGTCGGAGGGGATCCCAGAACCCTGCTTATTCGTGAATAGACGAATCTAATTGAACCGAGTGATTGGTGATCCTTAGCCATGATACGAAATCTATCTAATGATCTAAAAAGTAAGTCTTGAGACAAGCAGAAAGGTTTCATGAAAAGAACCATTTTTTTTTAGGGGAGTAGTATGTCGCGGGTGGAGAAATTGAACATAGTCCAAAATTAATTTGTTTCATCACCAAAGTTCATATATTTTGCATCATTATAATCATCTCACTTGAAAACAGTTGCTGCACGAATTCAGGCACACCGTAGGTGCAATTCGACTTATCTATATGACCAAGATTCGAAGGAATACAGGCCGTCACAAATTGAACAAGGGACATTGGAAAATTTAATTTTCAGGCTGAATTATTTGCAAATAAGTGGAAAAGAAATGATCGATTTTCGGAAAATTGGCCATATCTTCTATGATAATTTTTCTGATTCAATTTCTCTCGTTCAATTAATGACGGCGCGTCTTCCGAACAATTCGGATCCTGAGGAAGTGAAATCAGACCTACGATGTGCCTCAATTCGTGCAGCGACTGATTTTTAGTGAGATGATAATAATGATGTAAAATGAACTTTGGTGAAGAAATCAATTGATTTTGGACCACGTTTCATTTTTACAACCGGGACATACTGGTCCCCCTCAACAGACTTGGAAAACTAGATCAATGTCATGGCACGAGGATGAAGCTTTGAGTCATATACTAATTTTGAAAATGTGTTGAAAGTTTCTCAAAGTTGGGACAAAGAGAGATTCCAGTACACGTTGAAATTGTTATTGTTATAGATTGTTTTAACTTCCAAAGGGAATGATGAGAAATAATTGTCTTTTTCTTTCAGCTTCACACATGCAGTACGAATGTTTCAACATCGACTACTTCCCAAGCGAAGAGTACAGCCCAGATCCTAACGACTCGACAATGGCCATACCGTGTAAGTGAAATTTCACCCTACCGTTAATGCATGGGTCTTTTACTTTCGCGTTTATCTCGACACTGAGTACTTTGCCTTGAACTGTATTTTCCGTGAAAATTTACTCATATTACATCGTCTCATAGTCAAGTGCTTCTCACTATAATTCCGCTGTCAGGACTCTGAGCTCCCGCGTGTTGATCAATAGCGGTGAGAAAAAAGTTGAGGCAGAAATATTGATACCGATCGCAAAAAGGATAAGAAAAAGAGTGAAAGAGAGAGAAAAAGAAACTCACACACTTCATCTCGATCGTGACGTAATTCCCTGATAAGCTACGCCGAGCGACTAATCAAAGAAAACCAATATTATGTCAGCGAGGTAAAGCCGATGAGGTCGCAGTAAAGAGGATAATTCAAGATGATGTTCGATCTGGGATTCTTTTCTGCCGATTATATGCGAGTCAATTTTTTTTAAATATATGAGTAAAAAAAGGGATCGAAAATTTCGGCTTATAGGTATTTCACTCATGGAAAAGGAAAAAACTTGAGCTTGCACGAAATTTGTCTCGCCACAGGTGTTACGATAGGTGGTTGAAAGCTCAGTCTCCCCTCGATCATACATCACAGGATAATTCCAATATTAGGTATAAGGAACAGAGATGTTCCAAGTTTGTTTCTGGGGAAAACCGCTGTAAGGCTAAAAGGACGATCTCGTATCCGTACCATGTATTTCCCAGGGTTCGAAGGGGATGACAGCCCCGATTGATATAGAGTCGCTCGCCTCCGCGAAGCTGTACGTTATCCGGAGAGAATTTTCCTGGAATTAGTAATGTGAATAGCGAACAAGAGGAGATTGCAAAATTTTGAAAAATAAAATCGATTTTCAATTGGCATGTACAAATGTTTCAGTCATTCGTCCAAAAATTTCAATCTATTATTTCATATTGTCACAACCACGAAGAAATAACGTTCAATTTCTAATTGCAGTAATTAAACAATTCAATTCAAAACAGCAAAGCTTTGTCATCTCCTAAACTACGAATTGTATGACTCAAATTATCGTAGGTAAGAGCCATCAGAGCGCTTTGTGAACGTGGTCGAAGTTCGGTCAAGCTGCACTTTGCACAACCCTTTAGCAAATTCTAGACTAGTTTCTACGGTTAGCTACGTTACAACTTTGCCGTGCTCATCACCAACTAGGATAGGGTAAGTCCGGGGTAGTTGGCCATAGTTATTTGAACTGTCCACCATTTATTTATTGCAATGAAAAAAATGAAAAAAATGATGCTCAACCCAAAAGTACTCATTGAACGTGTTGTACGTCATCGATAAATATCGATTACTTAGATCGTAACTGAATTAGATATACTTTTGTAAATACCTTCGATTGGCCATCTCTCCCGAATAGGCCGGGAAAGATGGCCAGTCCTTCATATTTGATGTGTTAATAGTTCTCAATAATTAAACAATGCAAAATAACTTTCACTGGTCATTTTACGTGTCAAAAAATAAATAAAATTGATTATTGTAAATGAGAAAACAATCAAATTAATCACTTAAACGTAGTAAGGAATATTGTAAAAAGTCGAATACACTTTAGGTCCACTGTTGCCTTGAAAGTTTGGCTATCACTATTCCATTTTTCTTTAATTTGTCTTGCATGGATAGTGGTTCGTAAGGACTAAAATATTTTTTTTAGAAAACATTAAGAACCACGATTTTTTTCAATTGGCCATCTCTCCCTTACGGCCATCTCCCCCGGACTTACCCTATATGTTGGATTTTCAATATTATCGAATAAAATGGGAGGAATTTAGATTCGTCATATCCGCGGAACCTCGTAGTTGGGATTATAGTTTTTAATTAGGGGTGTGCGTTTGAAATTTTGGAAATTAATTCAAAGCTGGACTATTTTATTCATATGAAATGATCGATTATTGCGAACGTTTACCCGTTTCTGAACAATCACGGCGAATTGTGTACAAGCGAAATAATGAACAATTCGTATAAATAGGGGTTGAAGAGGGTGAGGGGCCCTAGATTTGCAATTAATATGCGCAGTGGGTAGGATAGTGCGAAAATTGAATTGAGTAAGCTGTTAGACGTGTATACCTACCGCCAGTATAGCTAGGCCACGATATCCTCCTGGGGCGCAGCACTTTCGAACTTCCGGGTAAATTTACCGTGCCGAATCACAGCCACCGCAACACCGGTATGTCGAATGTTATAGTATTTCGGTGTTCACGGTCGGAAATGCTTTATGTATATCCAGGGGGTTCAAATCCGAGAGTACGCAAGGCAAGGGCCGGTTTCGCGGCTACGGCCACGGGCCTAGGGGATGATGCTCGAGCGGTATATAGGTACGCGTGTGTCATTATACACAGACCCTCCGGCGTACGTAAATTGTGTAAATTTACCAGATTAATTAGACTGTTCCTCCTAATTAGCTAAAGTAATTGCTGGAGAAAATTGTTTAAACGAATTCACAGTATACATGCGCTCATTGAAACAATCGTTAGTGCGTTATGAAATCGAAAAAAAATGCAAGTTCCATCTTCAAGGAGGGGTTCGGATCTACGAAGTGATCGATATTTCAAGGAAACTTTTCTGATCTTTGAGTGTCTACCTAAATTTCTCAAAATTTTTATCAAAGTATCAATAAACTAGCGGAACGTTTCAATTGGTTGGCTACTCCATATTCGTCTGATTGTTTAAAGTTATTAATTAAATCTTGGATATGATTTAAAGAAATTTGTTGGTTATTTCAGAATCGAATTATGATTCTCCTGAATCGAGATCTTTTAATATACCTACGAAATAATCGGTAGAGACTTTCCCTGAATCACTAAATTTCACAAATTGTATGGAGTGGCACTAATTGTGAATTATAATTTTTGACAGATATAGTTGACTTTACACAAAAATATATAGCTTCGAATTGTAGTACTTCTTTGAATTGCCTGTTCGATAACCATTTGATTGATTCTTCGATTAACCGATACAATTATTCCATAATCCTAATTCCATCCTATTAACCGTACAATTACTCAATGAATATTCCAATCGATCACTCGATTGGTTCATATTTCGATTTTATTTATTTTTTATTGATTAATCGATTGATGATCAATCAGTTGATCGATTTTTTCGGTAGAAAACCAGGTTGTGAACTGTGTAACTATAGAGTAGAAATTTAGACATGCATTGAGCCGTGTAATACGAGGTATTACGAGGTATTACCTGAAAAAATCGTTGGTATTGTACAGGAGTAAAGGTTGTCTTCGTAAAACAATTTCCTTACACCCTGTCAGTCAGGTTGAACCGAGGGATAATGCAATAATGGTATATAGCTTTGGTGTATGAAGGTGAGCGTATAGGAGCGAGAATATAGAGACGCCAATAAAGGAGCGAATTGAGGCGGTGAGCTGTAAAGATTCTAACGAGGTTATATACATAGGTAGAACGACCTTTCATGTATAACATCTATATCCATGTAAAGTACACACGTATGTACATAATATATACATATGTACACACATCCTCCCGAGTCCAGTTCGATTCTATTACATTCTGCGAAAATTAGATCGCCCGCAAGGTCTTGAAATTTGCATATAGTTGATCCGAAATTGTATAATCATTTGAAAAATAGGATAAAATAAAGAACGAGTCCGGTTTTTGTTCAGAGAAATTCAAACAACCAAAATTGGTTTAATTATCATCTGCATTTTAGGCGAGTCGAGTCGAGTCGAGCTTCGGGTACCTAATTCCGTTAGTTGCAATTGCTGATCACGTGCGGGAGACAAGCAGTGTTAATAATCCACAGGGCACACGGAGCACCCGGTGAAAATGCAATTTCGAGTAAAACCTAAGATCTAGTTGGAGAGGTAATACTATTTTGTCTGCTTCTGCAGTACGCTCTTCGAAGACGAAGTGAAACAGGAAGAGCTGGAAGAAGAAGAGGCTGGCGACCCGCTGCGCAAGATGCTTCCAAGTTGTTGCAGGTGTACTTTATGAAGCTACAAGTACCCTGTGTACCTCAGTGCAACAAGGACTTGATTATTAAAAGCATTGAAAATATTCTAGAAAGCTTTTGAGCGGTTTAAATATCTTTTACTATGTTAGATTGGTGAAATTTCTGTGCCATCGACACAGTACAACCCTCGAAATGAAACTAATATCGTTTTCAGCCACAATATAGGTACTTATACCTTCTTTACTTTGGACTCAACGAGATTTTTGAAACGTTTGCAATCCATTGGTAAAAAATAAAGCCTTTACCTTGCAGTGTGTTCTCCAGCACGGAAATCATTGACATCGTAATATAGGGTTAATTTAGCGTGGATCAAAGCGAGGAGCAAATAGAACAGAGGACACACATGATACAAAGTGTACCAGTACGCTTTTTCCCTTCATACCGTTGGTCGAAAAGAGTATCAATCCCAATTTTAACCGTATGTTTTTCAAAGGGCTCGTAAGCACGGACCATTTGCACAGGAATGTGCTTTCGATCCTTCAATTTCGACTTTTGTTTCAACCCTGACTTTTATTGCTACTTAATGCTTTTCATCTGGTCTCTTCAATCATGGAACTTTATTTCTCAATTTTTCGTGCATGGTGTGTGAAATTCAAAGTAAAATTCTCAGGTAATAAGTGCAGTTCCGGTTCACTGGAGAATATTGATAACGTAATGCATGTAATAATTTGATTTTCAGTAATTTACTACATGTAGTTGGCATATTAACAGCTCAACGACAGCTAACAACAACCATTACAAGTCCATGTGGGATCATTTTCAAAGTTCAAAGAACACGTTGATGCAGTTAATGCGAGTTGCGTAGATATATAGGTACCTGCAATCGACGTTAAAATGCAGTTTTTATTATCAGCACGAATATCAAAGGGTAAAATTTTCATCCCGATAGTACCTGCAGAGAATAACGGCAATCTATATACATCACACGTCTATTGACTCACGGATTACTGGGCTGTGTGATGATTTTGAAGAGGACAATTTGCCCGAAAATGACGAGAAATTCTTATTCAGCTTATTGTCTTTTGTAATCCCCATACAGGTACAATACACCAGAAATTTACACATGCGTGCAGTATTCATTCATGAATCGATGGCGAATTAACGAGGCTATTATGGACCGGAAATATCAAGAGTTGAATCAGTATTCGACGATATAGATTATACCTTTTATGAGTTTTAGCTTAGTAGACAGGCATATTCAAATATTTTTATACTGCAGAGAAAATTCTTCTATACATTTTTCATTAGAATGTTCCATTTTCATCCTACTAAAATTCCATCCCGTCTGTTTGATACTATTTTTATTTATTTTATTTTCATTTTTTTACAGACGCTGTGACAAAGTCAACGATGTTTTTTTTAGCCGCCACTCTACTCCTGGTCACAGCAGAGGTCTGTTATTTCGCTGCACATATTTCCCACCCGAAACACAGGCTTTGTGTTTTTATCTCTGGCGTAGTCTTCATAGTTTCCGGTAAGTAATTTTGAAAAATAATATATTTTATACTACATGATATTTTCAAAGTTTGCGATCGTATATCGTGCGATAAAAAAATTTAATTTTTTCCGATGCTTGGATATCTATATTATTTCTTCATCTTTAAAGTCATTCAAATTACTATACGTAACAGGATCCTGTACACGAATATATTTAAGTGCATATGGCAATCCAACCGCAGAAAAGAAACCCCCTGAACGAGTCTCGAGCGTCTCGTCGCAACGCAATCTCAGAAACTTTACCGCAAACACTCTACGAACTTTCAGGGTAACCAAGAGAAGAATTTCGCACGGTTCGCAATCTCGCGAGGATATGTTCTCGCGTCTTGCCTTTTCTAAGGACGTTTCCTGCACCAGCTGGATGCAGTTGTTGCCGGAAGACCTCCGCGAGTCCGTTATTTTCTGATTTTTTTTTTTTTTTTTTTTTTTTTTTTTTCAGTTTTTTCTTCCTTTTTTCTCATCTTTTTACGTTCAACAACAATATACTCTTTGTAGTTCGTTCGTAACTTTCGCCGAGCTTTGTTAACGAGATTGGCTGCCTGGGCGATTTTCACACGGTTATTCGAAAATAGCGATAAGGTAATTTTTGAGTCGAAGAATCGATCGAGTACGTTATGAGTCAGTATAACTTTATTATAGTGAGATTAAATCGTACTTGGCGCTCACGTAGATCTACATAGACGGAATTTTGTATTAGAAATGGATCCGCAATCTGTGCTGGTATCTCATTAACATCTGTACGCGCGTACCGCGACTGCACTTTACAGCTTAATTAACAGAGGAGAAATTGCATTTGCGCGTTCGGCAGGTATATAGAACTGCAGACCGTACTGCTTCGGCCAGGTAATATAAATAGGAGATGCAGTATAGGGTAACTCCTGCGTTCGAATTAGTCATATGGTAATAATTACCACGACGTAATTGCCCTAAATTTATTTTTAACTTTTTTCTATATCTTCCTACACCCTTTTTTTCAGGATTATTAATGCTGGTTGGCATGGTGATGTACATATCGGTCTTCAAGGCAGAAGTTGGAAGTAAATTAAGAACGAGATCGTCATTCCAAGTAAGCTGATCATCCAGAATTTGTAAAATCAATCGTATGAAATCATTTGGATGTACAAAAATCGAGCTATCTTTTTTTTTGTTATGTTTATGAAAAAATGACAATGCTTTCACATCCACCAAAGCCATGCGATATTTATCTAGAAAAATTTATGGACGAAATATTTTTTTTAAGCTTTTCACTTTTCAGGGTCCGCAGTTTACCTACAGATATGGGTTTTCGTTTTTACTGTACGTTAGTGGCTTCATAACCACCGAAGTGGCCGGTACTTCCGCGATATTCCTGTACATATCCTGGCACCAGCAGGAATGGATCCGGAAGGACTCTAGACGTAAAAATTACGGGGTTCGTATTACCGGCTGCACCATTTTGTTCTAACGATTACAGGGGACCGCTTTTTATCGTTATCAACCTAGCCACGAAATGAATGATCAAATGGTGAACCAATTTGCGATCACCAATTGAATTTTCGTCTCCAATTCATTTTTTGTTTTGTTTTTTTTTTTGTTTTTTGTTTTTTAGTCATGTTTTTCAACGATATACCGATGTCCGCAGAATTTCTACTGAATTTGGATTATTAATAACATTTTAAAAACAATATTCATATATCGTTGCCCTTCGCTGTTGATTACGCTTTTGCAAATTCTGTGGCTTCATTTCCGCTCGGATGATTTCACATCATAGAAATAGTCGTATTTTCGTTTTCGAGTAAACAAACCTTTGAACTTTATTTTCAAATATATTCGTAAAGTTGTTAAATATATTTTCACTGATATAGATTTGCTAAAAAACAGTTTGCAATAAGGGTAGGTGTATATATGTGCAATTCCACGTCAGGCGGGCCACTTTTTTGGGTCGTAATCACCGATTTTGATCTCCATCGAGGATTTTGTACTACTCATGGATGTAAGTCTCTGGGCCGAACCAAAAGCCAATATGCGACTCTGTTGTCTTCCTAGCGGAGGTTGAAAAATGCCGTTTTTGCGCGCCAACTTCTCTTCGGCGGCTGATATCTCAGTTGTTTTTGGAGCAAAGTACCAAAGTATATAGTGATTCTTGTAGCTATTTTCACACGCTTTCCGGTGATTATACTGACATCGCTCCCAAACCAAAATTTGGCAGTCAAAAACGGATTCAAAATAAAATTTTCATTTTTCAAAAAGTTCGCCCATTTTGAAAATTCTGTTTTTTGTCTCTAAAAAAGGTTCAAGGTATTCCCTACACGTACCCGAAGTGGCAAAGTGGGCCGTTCTTTCGTTGGTTTTTTATCTGATTTTTTTTGGATATAATCTGAATTATTCTAATAAAAAAATTTTTTCGTGACGCATTTCAATTTTTTGAAACAGTTTCTCCGCATGACGAGCTCGTTTCTGGTAATTGGAAAATGTTCGGGACGAAATTGACAAAAAAAAGGAAAAAAATTGAAAAAACCTGAAAAAAATGGTGGAAAAATCGACTAAAACTAGGATAAAAAAACATCGGAAAAGAGGCCCACTTTGCCACTGAGGGTGCATGTAGGGGATACTTCGAACCATTTTTAGAGACAAAAAACAGAATTTTCAAAATGGGCGAACTTTTTGAAAAATGAAAATTTTATTTTGAATCCGTTTTTGACTGCCAAATTTTGGTTTGGGAGCGATGTCAGTATGATCACCGGAAAGCGTGTGAAAATAGGTACAAGAATCACTATATACTTTGGTACTTTGCTCCAAAAACAACTGAGATATCAGCCGCCGAAGAGAAGTTGGCGCGCAAAAACGGCATTTTTCAACCTCCGCTAGGAAGACAACAGAGTCGCATATTGGCTTTTGGTTCGGCCCAGAGACTTACATCCATGAGTAGTACAAAATCCTCGATGGAGATCAAAATCGGTGATTACGACCCAAAAAAGTGGCCCGCCTGACGTGGAATTGCACATATGTATAGTATAACTTCCTATACAGAAGCTTCAATATTCGAAAATTCAATCGACCTTTGCATACGTACAAATAGAAACATTATTGTTTACTTTGTAATGTTGACTTACCAAATGCACTCAGACGGTACTGCGCCAGCTGACAGACTATTTACATTATTCTGCTCTCCAATTCGTGTTCTACTCACTCGTAACTACACACCCCGTAATGACACTGTTTATGCAAGATAACCATTCCACTAATGAGTTACAGAAGCTGCCAAGTCGACTGCTCTGAACTTCATTCACACGAATCTAAACCTCAAAACCTTGTAATTAAAAAAGCACATTTTTTCGACTGGCGTCCTTTAGCGAAACTCGCGTCATCACCCGATTTACATGATGACGATGATGAGATAAATTAAAATTATCAGAACATCAAAAACAGCAGATGATTAGATTCAAATGAATTTCTCTGTAGTGTCCATCATTATCACTATTACACAATTACGCTCAGAAATGTGATCATTTAAATGAATGAGCAATTGATGAAAAACAAAATGAAACTGATGAGAATCTAATGAGCCAGCACGTTGAGGCACTACAGTTAGATAGTACTTTTACGTAAGGAACCAGAGACCATAATAAAGCATTTGGAATTTAGATGAAAGCTGAAAATTGAAAAGATATACCGTCACGTCTTAACTCTACGGATGTTTCACAGATACTGAGGATCGATTGGGGTATTATGTTGACGTATCTTGTTCGAGGATTAGTGAAAGAAACTCACAGGGATCGTTCGACAGATCTAGCTAGAAAAACGCTAGTGTTTATCTGCCATTGTGCAGTTCATAGAAATCCTTGTATTATCCTGTGATTTATTGACCCACGTGTTATTGATCATTATTATTTAGTAGGGGGTAGATTAAATCATAGAATGTTGACTTTTACGGTTTTCGAGGGAAATTGAAATATCCGAATATCGATCAATGGTATGTTTTCTTCTTTTAAACTTAGGGTGTATATCATCTGGAGAATCACGTGCATCAGCCGAATCACGTGAACCACCATAACCACGGAAGTTTCCTTTGCGAAAGGCATCAAAAGAGATACTTCTTCGGCAGAGATTCCGTAGATGTAGATTTTGACGAATTTCTACCTCCACCGCCGAGTTTGGACTACATAGAATATCCTAGACAATTTCCACGGGATCTAACCGCACAAACGGTACGATACCATCAATTTGAAAAACTGTTACCGCCATCTGCCTATATCGATGAACAAAAATTCTAAAACTAGATTCTTTTAAATTTTTTGTCGGACTGAACTACTTGAAGCAATTAACGAATTGGATTTTTTTTTTTTTTTTTTTTCATTTCTAAAGGTCAGCACGACTGCGGATGTCCTTCAAGAAGAGTACAGCCCAAGTGCTCAGCACGAATTTGTTACTTTTGACCTGGAGGAACCACTTCCGCCGCCACCTCCAGTTAGGGGAAGTGAATGGGCACTGGATACACTTAGACGAACCACTCCTGTCTGATACAGCGTCAGGTATATATTCACCGATTCTGAGATTTGATAAAAACCGATATTTACTTGATAGATAACCGATTTTTTCGTGTAGTAGAAAATGAACCGATGAACTTCGGCTGAGAAAAACTTAGAAACAGATAAATCGCTTTCTGTAGCCTGAACTAAATTAATTTAAAAAATCATACGAAATTTATACCTGAACTAAAGAAACGATTTTCAACAAATTGTCGTATCTCCAGGTACACTAAGCTGGTACAAGAATTTTTATCGGATGATGGAGAAGCCGCAGACGAAGATGAAGAAGAACTGGACGAAGACTCAAGCGAAAGTGATGACCTGGATGAAATTAAAAATTCGAAGGACACAGACTGTATTTTAAACGATAAGTGAACGACGTTGATTAGCAAAGTTTTGTGAAAGACTAAGGAAAAGATTCAAATTGTGATGCCAAAGTAACGGAGTATCATGAAAAGTGAGTAAAAAAAAGAAAAAAAAAAAAAACTGTCTGTTCTGATTTCAACGGCGTGAATATGATCGTATTATGAAATATATGTGAGCCGAAAGCCGCGTTGTGGAACTTGATGAAGTAAATCGCAAAACGAGGTGAATAAAAGTGAATTTTATATAATTATTTAGGTAACTTATTCCGTGAGATTAAAAACCTGTTAATTACGACTGCCGAATATTATACATACATACCTATACATAGCCAATGAAATAATTGAATAGATGAAAAGGACAAGACTTGATCATACGTGGTACATGATTAAAACTATTAGCATAGATAACCGTTAAATAAATTACCAATACACATATTGTATATCGAATACAAGAGATGCAAGTATAAGCGCCATTTCTAAAAGTGATATGTCAATAATTATTTGTAAATTTTTAAAGAGTGTAATTTCTAACACTTACGTGAATATTACTCGATGAAAAAAAAAAGAGATAAATAAAACAATATAGAATTCATCATCACTATAGCTTAAAAATTTCGAAATTTCTTCAACAAATATTATACGAGATGTTAGTATATCGCTAATTATCGCACATAATATTAAAGATCCGTGCCAATAATCAATAAATAATTATAAAACATAACTCGAAAGCGTAATATTATATAATATTGATAATAAATGTTACTGTATATGAATTAATTAAATAAGGGCTCGACAAAATTGCGCTGAATCATTATAATAATTAGTGAAAATTGTTAACCGATCGCCTGTATATATCTGATGAGAAAATTCATTGCAAGTGAAATTCAGCTGCTCCTTATATGGAGTTTGAATTTTCTTCTCATTATGTTGCTAATGATTGAAATGTTTCAAATAATATGTCATCTGTCTATAGCGTAATATCATGCCCAATATTCACGTTAAACAATTTCTACGAAATACCGGGGACAGATATAAATGATAACTCAATATATATATATGAATACGTATATAAATACCTAATCAAAATGGACGTCAGACGAGTTCTGCTCAAATATATTGTATACTGCATACTATTTATAATAATTGCTGGCATAATTATTCACAATAGTTTTACAGTTTATTATTATTATTATATAGGAACCCCATAGTCGGGTGAATAATTGTTGAATATTTTCTATAAAATCTATGTATTTTTCGTTCGTAATTTTTTCAAGAAAATTATTCAAACTGGATGATATATTATTACATGAGGAAAAAGAGGATGAAAAATGCACTCATTGAATAATTATAATTGAATAAAAAAAAAAAAAAAAAATGGATTCATATCAACGTCTTAAGTTTCTTATTTTATGTTCATGTATATGTATTATATATATATATATACTTTATTTCGTTATTGATAATTATATATATTTACAGTAAATGTCTTTTCATGAACAACCGAGTTGCGTGTGTGTGTGTGCAAGTTTGTGTATGTCTGTCTGTGTGTATGCAATATGCGTATGTTACACTTTGAAAATCGACGAGAAAAACCTTAATTCTATTCGCATTCATCCTACGACGAAAGTATAATATCATTGATATAATGGGATTTTACTTTATTTGATTTTTTATTTCATTATTTTTATGCAAGTTAAATATATTATAATTAAATATATAACTATGTATAATAGATATAAAAAAATAAACAATTTTTCACTAAACAAATAATAATTCGCATATTATAGTTTGAGGTCACTGTTGTAGATATAAGAACAGAATACGGTTTGTCCGAATGATTTTACACACCGTACTGTAAGAATTATCGAACTAATCCAACGATTCTTTAATTATGAGAAGGACAAAAAATCAACACTACGTAAATTCATCGAACCTTTTTGCTTTTTTTTTCGCATATACTATAACTTGACTAGCAGTTCTATATAGCTATAACTATATGTATATACCTAAGAGTATATTGCACTACGAAACAGACTTGGACTTATTTCGTACAGCATCGACATGGGCGTAATGGCGTTTGGCCAGAAGCATTTTAATATCAAAGCTACGTTACATGTGTATGTATTTATTTATTTATTCATTCATTTATTTGCTTGTTTCAAGTCATCGCGCCGGAGGTTATTGTCGTACGATTCTTGCTTTTCGCCTAATCTTAGGTGATTTTTTTTCGAGTATCAAATATTCAGTATAAACAGGCATTCGTCGAAGTATTCAGATATTTAACATTATTATTTTTAATATTACACAGTATTACATAGTTCTTTGCCCTCATCCCTTAAGAATTCCAAAAGCTTTCAAAGAAATCTAGTTATTCTCTAAAGTTTTCACCGGGCTGCAGAAACAGCCGAGTTGTTTCTAATTTACCAAAGTTTCTACCTTATATTCATTATTTATCGATAATTTTTTTTTTTTTTTTTCTTTATGTATCGACACAGTTCTGGCAAGTTTTACCTGCACGTCATGGAACTTGAAACATAGATACAGAGTTTACTGCAAGCTCTACACTTTACCGACAATCAGTAAAACGAAGGCGATCAAAAAGCTCCCAGAGTTTATCTCGGGAACAGATCTCTACTTAATCGATAAGCGACAAGTCAGAGCTTTCAAGAATTCAAGCTTTTCCAATTGAGCGGAATTTTCTTCCAACTGTAGACTTAACAGGATAATGAATCGACTTTCACCCTACCGTTAAGAAATGACGAAAATTTGTAGCTACCGACTACGAAATGAAAATGGAAAACCAATTTTCAATTATCAGGAAAATCGAATGTGTACCAAATGCGATACATAGTGATGATGGTACATGGTACATCTACGGATCAATTAGTTGCACTGAAAGGTACCTATACTGATATTCTATAGGTAACTGAGATACCTACTGTTATAGTAGATTTTTGAAATATTAACGGCCAATTATCGTCGGCTCATCAGCCATGGCAATTTCCTCCGTCGGTGCTTTATCGCGTTTCCTTTTTCTGGAGAATACCATGAAGGCGCATCCGGCGACCAAGTTACCCATGAATACTAGCCACGCCAGTACCAACGAATAATCAATATTCTGGGTAGCTTTATCCGAAAAATTTTCGAACACATTAAGTCTTTCGAACTCGATAGCCGACTGAGCTACTTGTATGACCACAATCACGCAGGCACCTGTAAAACGAATACCACATTAAACTGACAATTAATCAAATTTTCATAATTTGAAGTGAAAATTCCTCCGTTAGATCTTTTCTGTGAAACTTGTCAAAACCAGGATTTAATCATACTGGATATTTCGCAGTTATTGTTTGGAATAAACGAAAGCTCGTTGAAGCTCGGTGATCTGATGATCCTTAGTGAGCGAATGATACATTCATCGAAGCTCCTCGGGGCTAATTATAATTACCAGTGATGAAATGTATTCCGCCGGCAAGCCTCTTGAACATATATCGAGGATTGCGAAAGGTGTAGATTGAAAATCCAAATCCCATGAGCATCACGAATATACTAATGATCGCGAAAGACACTTGGGTTCTGAGATAGTCTGTAAACAGGATTAACAACCCATCAATTTCCCACTTGGATCAACAATTTATACTCTAGTAAATTACTCACTGAGCATGGTCATCGTTAAGTTGCTCTGTTTTGTCCGACCTGGAGTTGGAAACATATCTGGGTAGATGCATTTTGCTGAAAAAAGTTAATTTTATCAAATCCGTGAAAGCTTATAGTAAGTTTGCCTATTATTTTCACTCGTTCAAACCCGAGGCTCGTGAATTCCCCAAAAAAATATTATAGACCGTTTAAATTTATCAGCTAGCCCGAAGGCAAGGAATTTGCAATCGGTCGTTTATTTAATTAAAACAAACAAACCCGCGGTTTCATCTCCTCGTTATATAAAAACTTTCGATTTTGTTCGAAACAGCCGGAAAAAAAAAGAGATAAAAATAAAATACGGGGTATACTGTAATTCGCCGGAAGCAAAATATGTATGAAACATAAAGAGGGATCCCTGTTCTTTCATTTATACCTCCATTAACTATATGCATGTATTTTTTTAATCCTCCCTCGAGCCCCCCTCCCCCCTCCCCTCCCCCCTTTCGTGGCGCCGCAGGGGGTGTTAAGCGCAGAAGATTTTTTCCTGCCCGGCGCTTATTTTGAGTAGCCGTTTATTTTTTCAAACGGTTCGAACTGATCGTAAATTTATCAGGTGATTTTAAATTGTTCGTTATTCGGTCTCGAAATGTTGTGATTCCAGCGAAAAATCTCCTCCCAAGAAAAAAAAAAAAAAAAAAAAAACACGTGAAATGAAAAAAACCAATCCCCCCCAACGAATTTGTTTATTGAATTTTGGGCTTAAGGTTAAAAGCCACTGAGCTCTCACTCAAACTATACCCTTCCTGACACAATCCACAGCTGGCATACCGGGCAGGTGTTAACCCATCAATCCAAATCCAACTTTATTTTCGGCTCACTTTATCTTTTCCTTCACTTAAAGCTTCCCGTTGAATCAAGCCCGAAAAAAATTCTAAACGATAGTTCGCTTTATGATCATAAATCAAGATCACTTTACACCTCGTTTGCGGTCGCATCAATGTACCTACTACCAGCTCTTGCATTATACTTCGTCTACAGAGTCTATCAATTTCGGAAAGGGTATTAAGACTACAAAGAGTTATGGAGAGTATGAAAGACTCAAAATCGGTGTAGATGTGGGAAAAATTGTTTTTTTTTTTTTTTTTTTCTGCGTTAGAAAGAAAGATGAAAGCCACGTACTGTAAGAACTCATCGTTCTGTTTGGCCCACTGGGAGCTAAGCCAGTAGTACAATCTCCCCATAGACCCTGATGCCTGTAGATTAGCATCTTGCCAGTTTTATCACCACCTCCTAAAAGAAGTGGATCGCTGCTGTTCCTTGCAGAAATTGCAAACCAGTGATCAGTGCTGATGGCGATAGCCCAAATGCAGACCGATAGCCCAACGAGACACGTACACCCGAGAAGAACTCTTCTTTCAAAAATAACCTGCGGAAAATATCGAGTGTGTAGGTGTTCGATTACCTACTGAGAATTCTCTGGAATTTTAGACATTTTTTTTCTCGTCAGAGGGTGAAAAAAGCGAATTTCTGTCCTTTCGTTTTTTTTTGTTTGTTTGTTTTCTTTTCTTTTGTACTCGCCATTCCGAGGCATTGTGTCGGAATTGGCTACCGCATTTGAGCCTCTCTTATAACCCGACAACAATACACGTGTAAGAATTGTGTTCTTCGGATGAGAAAGAAAAACAGAGTTTGGCACGGCCGAGCTATTTGGCTAGTGGCCCCGAACTTTTCTTGGCTGACATATGCGGCTGTTACCACGTGACTGCTGATTTTCGATTTCACTCTCCGCCTACATTTCTATTTGACGTTTTTCTCCGCTTTAACATACTCCATAGAATGTGATATGACTTCGTCCTTTGAGATTTTCTCTGATTTCATAAAAATATCCTTGGATTTTATTATTTCCAATTAAAGAGACGGTCAATTAATTCCTGGTATTCCACGCTATTTTGATGACATTATTAAACTTTTTTGTACCTACACAGTACCTTTGAGAAATTACGTATCATACATACGGGGTGTCGGACACCCCGGCAACTTCAAACGTCTCTTACGGGCACATGATCAATTATTTTAATAGAAAAAAAAAAAATTTACTCGGTAATCTTTGAAGATTTTTGAATAAGATTCAATTAGTTTCACTTCACCTTTTCGAAAATGAAGACATGTGCAAAAATTGCACTGCCGAAATTCACAAGAATCGACTTTTTTTCACTCAAAAATTTACAAGAAATTCAATTTTTGATACCTGCAAAAAATTCTCATGGCATTATTATGCCACGATGCTGAATTTGAGGGGGAAAATAATACTCCACAGTGGCTTTTGAGAAAAAGTATTCATTTCGAAGTATCAAGTCATTAGTTCTTGAGATGGATATCGGCAGGTGATTATATAAATTATAGACATGAATGACGTATTTTTTAATCTGAAATTTTCGCTCTATTGAAGGCTCAAAAAAGCTCGAAAATATGCTGCAGTGTTTAACACCCCAAGTGTGTAACGTTTGGTTAATAAGTTATCAATAAATTATAAATAAATAACAGGATGCGAATAATCCGGCTGATATTCTGTATGAAACAAAATAATACGAAGACTCGAGTACCGAGGTATTTCATTATTGACAATAACTCTGTCACTTGGTTCTACTGACAAGCCGTTTACTGCAGTTGAGTGCGCTCTAATGCTCGGCTATGTCGTCAAAGGTTTCAGAATAAAGACGAGAGTTTTTTTCTGAAGTCATCTGGAGTTGAGAGGTGACTTATACTCCCGACAGTGAAGGTCTGAAGGTTTATTACAATACATACAGTGGCCGGATAAAAATTGTAAATCACTACATAGCTTCTATACGAATTCTGAAGAAATTATTCACCAATTTTTCTTCTCAAATCTTTCTAAATTTTCCCAAATTATTAGAAGCTTTCAAAGAAACTATGGTCTTAATCAGACGCAGCTCGATTTAATTTAACCCGTCCTTATTTTTCACGGTTGTTACTCTCTTAGGGTATATGGACTAAGTGAAATATGTACTCAGTGAAAAAGAAAACCGTGAAAACAAGTTGAATAAAAAATAAAAAATGAAATGAAAAGGAGAGAGAAAAAAGAACAAAAAAAAAAAACAAAAAAAAACGGAAAGCTAATATTTGCGCTGCTTGTGTAACGCGCTGAGCTATGGAACGGCGCTTCTTTGTATCCTCGTGAAAAGCTCTATACACGGAATATTCAAATAGAAAGTGGTGAGAGAGGAAAAGAAGGATTCCAGGGGATCTGAATAAAGGCTACGGGTTTGTAGCTAGAGCAGCAGTCGAGCTTGCAGTATTATATGAAGAATAGGATCTCGACGAAAGTTCACGATGACATTTAACGTGGCGTTTGTTACGTTTGGATCATCAAGATATAATCCAACTTGGGATGAAGTAATTGGGATGAATGAATTCCAAAAGAGAAAAATCTTTTGAAAAACCCTTCGATTAGTGTTATGTGTAACGAAAATAGTCAGGTAACCGTGAACACGAACACAGTTATATCGTGTCTTTATAATTGGAAAAGAAATGTGAGCTGATCGTCGAACGAACATAGGAACAACGCGTCAGCTGGTATAAGGTACCGTTGTTCTATATTTAAACGCTCTGCGACGTGCTTGCAGTTATTGTAATTTGGCGAGGAATGGAGGAACAGCTTTATCCAGGTTCACGTATTTTTATACTACGGAAACAAAAATACGTATATATATATTCGTGTATCGGTAAAATGTCGCGAGCTTAAAGCCCGAAGTAGAGCTTTCGACGAGCGATCAAATCCCGCGCTTACCATTCGTCCTCTCTATATTATAATCCGTGTATTCATTCGTTCGGTTTTTATTTCCTGACAGGCAAAACAGGGTGTGGCTAACGGATATGTAGTCAGTTGAATTTTTTTCGAGTCATACAACGGAAACGACAGGCTATTAAGGATTATGACTGGCCTCACCCCGAGCTTACAAATCGTAAAACACAGGTGTGTACCGGCAATGCAGTTGTTTTATTTTCAATTTAAAAACAAGGGAGCTTTTTGCTTTAGCTTTACGACTTCCAGGGTGCCATTTGCCCGACCTGTCACCGTTTAGGGGTGACATTATTCTAGCAAGTAATTCTTTATCTCACCCCTGGCTTTGACCCAGCGTCAATCCGAAATCATACCAAATTGTGTTTATCTGAGCTTGCAGACTTCCCGTAGAGGGAAATTTACAAATTCACCAAAAACTCTTGAGTTAGAAAAAGCCAGAAGGAAATCGAACGATTCGTAACCCAAGAAAAACAAACAGCAAAAAAATTTTCTATATTGTAGGGCGTAACGGCCACACTGGCAATCGGCTCGAAAAGCTCTGATCAAAAATATAAAAGAACAGAGGTGATAATTCTTACCTGGTTGTATAACGACTTCATTCTGCTTGCCATAATGTCCAAAGATTTGGCGAGGGATATTTTTGCGATTATGCGAGAAGTGGTTTGCACGGTATCGAGCTGGTTTGTTTCTTTTTACAAATATTCCCAAGTTTTATTCCTCTTCAAATATTATTTTAACCGTGAAATATTCTAGATCTTTGAAACTACATTGAATCACATATTTTATAAGCGTTGCTGATATGTTGCTCGAAAGCTCGCACCGTTTACGTAACGGATTTGTTATTTCAATTATTATAGTAAATTTGAAACGGATATGTTCTTCCCCATCCACGTGTCTCTAGTCCCCACCTCAAAAATAGAAAATAGATGATAGAGGAGAAGGGAAATTTGTATTCACTCCGGTTGGCCCATAAGCTTGATAAATATCACGAAGACTATTTCGTACATCTGTGATGGTATTTTTTAATTTTACGATTGGTGGTATATGTGGGGGTGTCGAAGCCCCTGACCCGATCCTTTTGATCTCGTTGAACAAGTTGAACCGAATTCAAATTTTCGGTATCGCCTTTAAGTTCGAAAGACACTGACGACGTGCGTAAAGCCAGCTCGTCGAGTCCGAGGAATTCAAATTTAGAACGGGCTGTTCGCTCCCGTGCCCTGATGTCCGATGTATTCCGACACCGAAAGCTCAACAGTCGTTGTTGTTGACCCCCCCGGAATAAGCGGTCTCCCGATTATGTGGCTGTCCGAAATTTTGGGTTACGTTTTAATAGCCGATTCACTGATTTACGAGCATCGCGCTCAAACCTCCGCCCCTAAAACCGTGTTGCAGAAAACAAAAAAAGCTCCTTCTCGTTCCGAAATGAATCTTTTTCAAGATTCTGAAGCTCACGCACGTCACGCTCACTCCTTCGCTCTGAAACCAACAAGTTTTTGAAAATTGTAGACAAAAAATGTAGCTGCAAGCTTAAAGCATAGATATTTGTCTTTGTTTTGTCAATCGAGCGATCAAATAAAAGCACACAGAGACAGCTGGGGGTGGTAAATCACAACTAACAATACGATTACATTTGAGATCACTCTGAGCCGAGGTCCTCTGTAGTACTGCCCACGACATTCTTGATAGAAATTGTATCGATAACAGAGCTGCTTTAATCTTTCATTGGTTCATTTTTCTTCAGTCTAACAAGCCAATTTCGATGTGAAATATAAAGCAGAAATCGCGGATCAAGCGTAACATGGGAAATTAGATCTTGCGAGGGAGTCTGTGCAGAGCAAAATAGTTGTTTACTATTAGTCAAGAAAACGATCTGGAATTTAGCCGTCAAGAAAACTAAGGTGTGATGTGCGATATCGAAACCTTCGTCTCACCTCAGTAATTTACTAACACAACAATACCGTCCCTATACCCCAACAGCAAAGCTTTGAAGTTCCAGAATTCCAAAGCCAGATGTTGGCGGATGGAGAAGGACGAGTTGTCACCACGTTCTCAGTCAAGGTCGGGAGCTTTGAGCTTTTAATCGAAAGACGTAACTGCCCACGATTTTGAGAATTAATTAGACAAGCGTGATTACTCGATCATTGTAACTAATCGTAGGGTTGACATTTCCGCGATTTTGGACACTGAAAGGATTTATACTGGACTACTTCGTTGCTCCGCTATTCTAGATCATATAAATTTGCAAATTTTATGTATGTATCCCGTTTTTTAGCTGTCGCTGTCAGTGCTATCCTACCAGACATTGTCGTCGCGTGAGCGTAAAATAGAAAACAATAAATTTTAGCACGGAATGCGGGGTGGAACCAACCTCCATTTTCAAGGACCTTGAGTTCTCTTTCGAAGATCATTTGCCCGCAATGGAATCCGAAGTATTGAGCTTTTCTTCTCAGTAAAACAAGTAGCTTTTCCAAAAATACTGCAATGTTCAATAAAGCGCTATTTTACTATATAAAGCTCTTACCTTTCCAGTGATTCCCAAAAGTTTCGAAAAACTTTGCGAACTTTCCGGCTATTCACTGACCATCAGCATCGTAGCTAAGCCACTACTATCCTCACTGGTTGATAGATTACATTTTCGGTTGTTGGCTGGACGGGATTAACCGTTCAGGATGTTGGATTTATTCTTTCGTCGATTAACTGTTGTTCCTTCGATTCAATGGCTACCCTCCGTCGATCTTACTCTCAGCTTCGATGAGCCGTCTCGTCGATTTTCGACCGGCGCAACAGTTGGCCACGTCTACTTCCGTTCCAGAACGTTGTTTCCGAGGCTTGCAGCTTATGCATTCGCAACGATCTGCAATAAAACAGGAAAAAAAAAACACAAGTTGGTTAAAAATGGAAACCAAACTTTGACAAATCCCGAACAATAGCCAGGGAATTACATATAGCTTCTTCTACCTTTTACACAACTCGCACGTACACCAAATAGTAAACATGCTCCGACAACACGCGACCTTGTCACGCGAAGAACCGGAAACACGCGAAGTAAGTTTAGACAGAAAAAAGTACAAGCTAACATCTGGTTTATCAACTGTGTCGAAAATCCTTCTCAACAAGCCCTAAAATTTGTCAACGGTGAATAAGTTATTCTCGATTTGTCATCCAGGTTAAAAATATTGTTTTTTTTTCATTTTTCAGTGTTCCGTTGACTCCAGTGCCAATGAGCCTGTTTCTCGACTTTCCGAACTTTATAGAATTCTTTATAAGTTCCATGCGGATGAGTAATTGATACATTTACACGTGACTTAAGCTCGCGTTTGTCTATATGAAGAAGAACCTTGCGATTCAGGATCGCCCACTCAGATAGTAATCCTGGAACGGTAATCCACTCAGGATATCTCGTCACGGTTCGGACGATATCGTAACGTACGTGAGTAAGTGAGTAAGTAAGTAAGTAAGTAATATATAGTATCTATAGATTAAAGTAAGGCGCCAAGAGTACACGCTGTGCGATGCCAACTTTCAGATTATTCGTGGAAAACTTATTACTCGGGTTAACGCACGCGTCTAACTGCACATCTGATGATCATCATCATGATCATCATACTCGCCTCTACTATACTCATTTTAATGCTTATTTCGCCTGATGTTCTTACTACCTAAGAGAGGCGCCAAATGTCTACGAAAGTTACCAGCTGTGCGTCGTACGGTATTTTAAGTCATGACGTCACGATCCGAAGAGTTCTAGATGAAAGTGCACACACATACACTCTGGATCCCTCGATACCCCACATCCACTTTATCAAGCCGGTTGTATATCAATGACGTAATATTTCCCGGTCATCGGAAATGACCGAAATTTCGAATAGTTTATTTCTCATCGTCACGGAATGGTAAAATAATATCCATGTCAAGGTAGACCTATAGATACAAGGTGAAATGAGAGATGTGCGCAATTTCTCTACGGACCAAAGCTCCAAGTTGTGCATTAGTGTAATTACGCTGGAAAATGTCTGAAAGTAAGGAAAGATGAGCTGATGAAATTTAATGAAACATGCGCTGGTGCTGCGGAGTCTACCAGGGGTTTGGTACGAGAATTCTTGATGATAAGTTTGAGAGGAACAATATGAAACGGAATTATTTTATGAATTTGTATTCTCCATCTTTTTCCTATTTCAATACTGGCACAGAAGAGCTCAAGATGCCCTGACCGAGCCCCGCCGAATGCCGAAAATTCTGTTCTGTTGTATTCGGATGGGACATCTGCCAAACTCTTGAACAATGCCTAGTCTGGTCAGCTACAGGGATTTGTAGAGCAGTCAGGCGGCTGACCAACGCTCTGATGATCGGGAGTCTTCTTCCCTCGCTACAAGCATTACCTAGCCTAGCAGATGATGCCACTATTTTTGCGTCTCGCTTGGTACGAGCCAGGAGACTACTAGCTCCAATGTAAATATATTTACCGGTCTGACATGATGTCTGCGTAGAAATAGCCGGTACCAACAAGCTCAATCCAAAAATCATGCCGATGATCCGCTAGTGGTTAACCGCAAATCTCAAATATCTTCAGTTCCAACATTACTCCTGTGGTGAAAAAATACTGGAAGCAATGATCTCGATGGGCCAGAACAGTTTCTGAGCAAAAGATTAATGGCTCTTTGGATGCGTCGATGAATTTCTCTCGATTGGTAAAAGCTAGATAGTATACGGTCTCGTGGGTAAAACCGATTGGAAGTCAAGGTTGCGTGAGTCGCTTCACCAGACCACGTGTCGTTGGATCGATGTTGAAGAGGTATCTGGATCGATTAAAGCGACAAGAAAATGGTGAGAGAGAAAGGTAACACCGTGTTTTTTTTGCCTGGAGAACTTCAAATTTCTGATACCATTACATGATGATGTTGAAAATGATGAACAACCGTCAAGTGGGTGTTTTCGAGCTTGCATGGAAAGCCATCGTCGTGATGGACTTTGGATGAACAGTTTAATGTCCAACCTCAAGTATAGGTATCTGTACAGCTTATTTGGAGCCACTTTGCTCCATGAGCCACTTGCCGTTTAACCGATTCTATAGCCTGCAAACAGTCGTATATTTTCACTGCCCTCCCAAGTAGCCGCAAAAGCTTGACGAGATCGAAGTTGGTCTAAGTTTAGAATAACGTGATGGTTAGTTTTGTACAGCTGTTAGACGGTCTATGGAAGATCATTTTCCGGCGCCTCAAGTCAGAACCGGCGCTTGACGTCAATCGACTACCTAACCATTGTTTGAATCGTTTTGAATAAACGGTAACGTGTTTGGGATCTGTATACAGTCGGTGGGGTTTATTTATGAACGCAGCTGCTCTGCTCCACCATCATCTACCTTCAAAATCCACGGGAATAATATCGTCCATAGGAAACCATGCCTGTATAATTATAGTCGATATGCCCTAGTCCGCGATACACCACCTTGCGATAGTCCCGCGACCATTCGGTTGCAGGGCTATTTAAAACCGTCAGCCTTTTTATTAACCTTTTTACACCACGCTGCCTTACTATTTCCACCACTTTACAGTCTAAGAATAATCCCGAACCAGTGCACCGACTTAATTCTGAATCCATTCGACCCGATTTAACTCATCCATTGATGTAAACACGTCAATCACACTGGCTAAACGCAGATTTTCTCTACAGTGCAGTTCTCTTAGTTTGCATATGCAGCCAATACCCGGAAGTCAAAATCAGGTGTGATCATCGATCGGAAAGTGTGAAGGAAGATTGATGGGTCTGTGTCAGAAAGGCGATTTCTATAAAAGAATTTGTAGTACTTGGTCGAAAGTTTTACAGTGAGAATAAAAAACCAAGGTACATATAGTCTCTGGAGTAAAAAGATTGGAAAATATTGAATTCCGAATCAATAATGCATGCGGTGATTTGCTGGAGCAGGGAACACAATGGGATGTATTTTGCCTGGCTGGTTTGACGTCATACTGTAACTTGCTGCAACTGAAGCTTGTAAATTGTGATTGGCAAACCGGTGAAATGGGAGTTTTGCGATTCAATCAACGAAGAAGTTGTTCAACAATTTAACGTAGATTGTTATCTGATTAAAAATAGACGAATCAGAATCTTATGCAGATTAAAATCCGCAATTAAGCAGTACAAAGAGGGAAATTACGGTGTTGTTTCAGTTTTTGAAAAGGAGAATTTCGTTCGGTGGGATAATACGAAGTAAGCAGACGTCGTGGGCGATTCGACGAAGAGATTCAAACGAGAACGTTAAAGCATCCAAAACAAACAGCAATTATCTCGAAACCGTGGACCCAGATAGAGAAACAGCGCGATGAGTTATGACTGCGCAGCAAACAGGCATTTCGCCTTTCGAAACTACAGGGAATATATTCCGAGGAGTTAGTTTCTGGTTCGGATTGACTTTGGTCAGACAACCACTTCACCGCCAAAGAGACATCAACGATAAACAAAGTCTAGTATTATCGCTATACTTGCCAAACTTGACAACACTTTGCAGTGCATATTATATACCTACAGGCCAACCAACTGTCGTGAAATATTTATTACCATTGAAATATTCGCGGTGCTTCAGCGATGAGACTAACAATAAGCCAATTGAGGATTTACTCCGTATTTCCTTTTCATCTTTAGATTTTCTCTGGTCCCATTTTCGCCCTTCGATTTCCTCGAGGTATTTTAGCTATTGGGGGTGTCACGTTGTTGTATTAACTCTCGAGTTTGTTGGTATCCAGAGGAGAACAGCCCTGAAAGCTTTAGAACCGTTATATCGATGGGGAAAAGTTTAATATCGCAGTTTCTGGCGACACTTTCTATCCTGGTCGATTGAAATTGAGAGCATGCCACAACCAGCACTTCCTCTTCAAGATGTGAAAATTACGAACGTGCCGAGTATCACCTCGAGAAGAAAAATACTTTATTAATACTGGGCATGAAAGATCTCCCGGACACATGTACGTAGGTTGGAAATCTCTTCGTGGCTGTGCCCTCCTGAAACCAACCCCCCCACAACTGGCAAAGTTATATTAAATTCCCCAGATGTGACGTGGGGTGCTCCGTAACGCGCGTCGACCAAGCCCTTACCTCCCGTCATCATTACCGCCCTTTTAATAAATTGCGATTGAATACTTGGCAGGAAAATTTTACTCATTAATTCGAAATTGTGTCATCATCGGATCTTCGTTTTCACAGGAATGATTGATTGGATCATGCTAAATTAGTTGATGCTGCGAAAAAAAAACAAAAAAAAAAATACTAGTCTGAAAACCGACTAGCCAAGAAATATACTCAGTTCTTATTGCTCGAGGGACGAATTTTGACGTGCAAATTTTGGCTCGAACAATATGCGCATAATTCATTCAGCTGGGTTGAACTATTTCTCGCAGCTTAATTGATCCATAAAACGTGTGACATTTCCATTTAGAGCTTCTTTTTTTATTCGTTGGTTTTATCACACTCGATAGGATTACAGTGATCCTGACGAGTTCAGCAGATATTTCTGCAAATTCAACAGCTGCAGATGGTGTTTAACGGTCAAAACGATCCCCTAATGTTTTGAAACCTGTATTTGTTCAACAAGGAATTCTCTGAGGCGATGAAATTTGGCAGGCGTAGGTATATTTCAGAGCCAATAGTTTGCCAAATCATTAATGATCAACGTTTGAGTCACTGGCCCCAGCTCAAAGTTTGTATATTAGAAAAAACCTGACCATCTTAACTCTCACCTGCGCATTCGCGACTGGACTCAGATGCAATTAGATGAAAATCAACCCACTTACGTATCTAGTAAATAATCTCATCCCCTAGCAGTAACGAGCCACCCCGTAGTTAGGCGACAGCTTTCTTGGATATTAAACCAACCCCGAGGCTGGTTCCACGACGAAAACTCTTACTAGGTCAACTCTAAGCTCTGCTGTTCTGAGAGCGGGTCATTTGGAACCTGTTTCATTTCCCAGACCTGGCAGTGTGTCTTTCTGATATATACTTTTGGCAAAATTAAAAAGAGGAGAAACAGATCGACTTAGAGTATTTTAATGGTGTAGAGTAACAAACTGTATATATCAATCACAGTTGGATATGTTTAATTAAGATCTAGTGTAAGTCATTGCCAGGAAAAGTAAATATACGAAATAGTTAAACTCTGCGTAAGACTATTATATGTATCGGAAAATTTACACCTATGTATATTATCTCAAAGGCAAAGATAAATTATATTCAAATAAATAGAACGAAATGCATGCATGCTTCCATATACGTGGGTGTTGAATACATACTATATATTTAAAATATATTTACGTTTAGATTTACGGTGAGACTGTGGTCTCCCAAGCTCTCCAGGGTACTAAAAATTCTATGTTTATTTTCTGTTGAGGTTTTGTGAAGTTACTAGCGAAAATTCACTCGAACTCACACCGCAATTAATTGTGTTACAGTATACTGGCACGTGAACTTCCCAATATTACATCATCTACTCAAATTATCTAAAAACCTATTCACAAACGTACAATGCGTATTGGAATTTTTCTACATATTTCCGCAATAGATCAACACTGACAAAACGAAGCTCTTCAAACGTTGAAGGTATCATATCGTGATTTCGTTCGCTCTTGTCATACCATATCATTGATCTCCGTCGCTTTGATGATATTCGGAAATCGCGTGTTCACGCAAGCTCTAAAAATCGAATAGGCAAACAGTCGGCTGATTCGGATTAGCATTCATACGCTAGAACGGAAAAAAACTATTCTTGTGATCATAGCTGAATGCCATAAATCGTTATTACGCCATCAAGCCTATCGCCTGTGCATGTAATGAGCTTGAAGCAAGATTAACAACTACGCGAGTTACGAGTGGTTGTTGAGAGCTTGATACTTCAGTAATTTCAACCCCATTATCACCCACGACCTCGGCTAATTTCATCATGTTCTGTTCTCTCGAACAGTTGCAACGAATTGGATCAATGTCAACGACAGATACGTGGCAGCCGAACAATCGGACATTCCACACGAAATTCTGAGCTATAACCAGCGGTTGGCATAAGCTTCCCATATAAATTGAAGTATCATAGATACCTGATCATCTCGAAATCGTTCACTCGAATTGGAATTTCACGTGATCGGCTTATACGAATCTCTATATTTTCTGACTAATCGCTATATATTGTCGTAACTCATATTTGTCTCATCGAAACTAATTCGTGTGGATCAAACCAAAACGAGGATCAAATAAATCCTGGAATGAAAGGACAGACTGTTTACTGAAATTTCATGGGAAACATTGACGGTGCACCGCAGGATACAGTCTTTGTAAAATCCTGAACCCAGAAGTCCTTCCTCGTCAATTCGAGGATTGGCGATTGGGGATATTGATATGGATCCGTTTGAGCTACAGATCCGAAACTGAGAGTCAATCACATTAGTAAATTTTGGTTTCCTTTTTCCTCTTCCAGCTTTTGTGATGAGTAACAATCTCTTTATCTGATCAGAAATCAGCTGCCAATTATTTCAAACATTGTCTATCTACGAAATGTCGAAAATCACTTTTGGCATTTGACTCGGCAATCGGTGCCAAATCGAATACAATTAGGTGATGACAGGAATTCCTCGCTTTGTTTGGTACGGCAATGCAACATCGGTATTTGATTACATTGACGAATTGTTCAGGCAAGAAAATCATTGTTAAATCAAGAGAATCCTGAGAAACTTCATCTCCAGTACGTTCATGACTGCGGTGTTTTGGAAGTTGATCTTGAACTAGGTGCGAATAGATAGATATGTTTACGCATTTCTGTCGACGAAATCGTATCTTGGAATGTCCATAAATAGCGAGATGGTGATTTTATTTCGCAAAAATAAATCCTGGGTCAATGTTAATTAGATTTTGAGGCTAATTTTAGGCCGAGATTTCCGTGTTCTAAAATAAGCGAGACGGTTAATAACCAGAGGACTTCGAAACTATTTCAGAATAATTTTTCTATGATGACCTACGGCACTTATGCCAACATCAACAAACCGAATGACAGCGTGGGTTAAGGTTTTCGTTTTATTTTTTTAGATTCCTTTTTTTTTCTTAATACCAGTGCTGTGTAACCGTGGAGAAAAAAAAATGAATGAACAAGTCAATCAATTATCTTTGAGGGATGCTGTTTTGCGAGTAGAATTAACACCGTGACAAAGGCGAACTTGAATTCATTAATTAACGCCTTGATTTTGATTATGAGTTTCTGCTTCAATATCTTCTCTCGATGTCTGATGAAAAATTTCGATTTATTTCTCTTCGTTGAAAACAGATTGTAGTACGCACCTGATAACTCAGCGGTCTTAGATTGTACTTGTTACTTGATGACTCGTGAAATCGTCTCTTTCAACCTTCAGGTGGCCTCTAACGAATCAGTTTTACATTGTGTACGAGCCCTTTGAAAGCACGAATCAATTTCCGCTGTTTCAAAGACGAATAATTATATTCAAGCTTGCCAAAGTCACAGACTTTCCATTCTCCTAAGTTATCACCACACTTGCCCCATTCAATGTTCTTGGAAACATGGAGTGGAAAGACAAGAGCTTATAGTCGACGATCACTCGCATGGTGAATTGAATTTCATTTCATAAATCAAGGCACAATGGAAAGGATAGGTAAACCGTGTGGGCCAAGGGCTGAAGAAAAGGCCAGGGATATAAGCAAGGTCAATAAAAATTTCCAAACGAATTGCAAAAGAGTATGACATCCCTTCTGCCCGTATAATAGTCCGATTTATTCCGTAAGTGTTTTCTCAAGGCATTGACGGTTCTAAAGCGATTGGGAGTTTGCTGAAGGTTCGAATCGATCGATTCCCGCAACGCCTTTTTCTCAATTAATTCATGATGGAAGTTGAAATTCTCTGACTAAACCAGAGGACACAAAGGCAAATGAATAATAAATAAAGTAAAAAAGGTACTTCAATTAAAAAAGGTATATATATACAATCGTCAAAGCTCTGCAGTCAAAGTTGTGTTGTGAAATCAGAGGAAGGCAGTGAACGTTGGTAAGCGGTTCGACAAGGCTCATTTTTGTCAATTCCCAACTTGCCTCCGAACAGGGAGAATATTGAAAAAAATTCCAAGAATTCCGTCCGTAGAAAAGAACAGAGGAAAAGTTTAAACGACCTGATATGGAAAAGGGAATTTACTCGATATTATACTCGAAAAGTTGAAAGTATTCGACGGAATCATAAGCTTTGAAAGCAGTTGGATATTTCTTTTTCTACTCTCTTTCCTCGGGCCTTCCCAATTCACAATTAATATTCATGAGACATTTCATTAGCGATACACAGGGTACAGGATATCTTCCACTGACTATTAAGACCCCGAACATTACTACAGACGAGTGACAAAGGATCAACGATCACGTCCTTTTCGGAAAAAAATTGTTTCGGAGTCTGCCTAAAGTGTGAATACTTTACTTTAAAAAATATCTAGCTAATGGGATGATGTTCTATTTGTAACAAAGTGGCGCTGATTTTTCAACAGTTCATACTCATAGTCGGTAAAGGAATTTAAATCTATTTTTAATCTTCTTTCAGAATGATGCGAATTGACATGCCGATCTTAGCATATCATTTTACCAATTGAGGAATTAGGGTAGTGGAAATTTCACTAATTGGACGAAAGATTGATTCTCGTCTCAAGTAACTCCTCATCAATTACCATGTGTGCCTCTTAACAGTGACGTGTAATAACAAACATGGTGTCCCTGCTGAGATGGATTTATTTTTCTTCAAACACCGTATCAACCTTCGAGTATATGTATAAGATCTACAAACCGATCATACGACGAGTGATGGAATAAGATCCATATGAAAATAATCATGCAAGAGTGTTCAATCATCCCTGATCAACCTACTTGTTAAAGCTATCACTGATACATCAACTGCACGATTAGAGGAAAATGAAACAACGTGTACGTAAGTGCATTCATGTAGAAATTCGATATCGATGCATAGAAATAACAATGCTTTATACGAAGACTCCGAGCTCTTGAAAGAAAATTGATGACGATAAAGTTGAAGGGAATTTCAGTGGCTCAGAAATCCTTGTATACTTTGAAGCTACAGGTTAAGAAGCGACCTCGGAAAATCCCATGAGACAGTAGCTAGGCCCTCTCGAACGAGAGAATATTATACCATGGAATAAGCACCAGGTACCCTCCTTTTTCTCAGCTTGAGAATTTTTTCTTTTTTCCAGTTCAAGGATATTTTGCAGTAAAAATTTTGTCCATTTTATTGAGTTTCTGTAAGCAGGTCAATATTTCTTTCAGTTCCGGAGATATCGATGGAAGAAAAAGCTCTTCGACGGGTTGTTCTTTCGATATTGAAATCAGCAGGAAACGTAGCTTGGTAACGTCTACCTGGTGCGATTTTCAGCGATCTCACAATTGTGATCGAATTGTTAATGTATATTGTAAAACTGGCGAATGGCAAGATTCAATTATCACCTACGAGGACAGAATTAATTGCCATTCGGAGGATCTATATCCGCGTACTACTATTTTAACCCGAGTTAATTGTGATGGCCCAAATAATTGAGGGTAGCTAGAGCTTCTCGATTCCGTGTTAATTACACCGAAACGAGATACGATGAGAGGCAAAACCTACACGGGAAGTAGCTAGACACATCGTCTCTCTGCGAGCTAGTGGTAAATCGCGAACAAGGTAAGACTGATGATGGTTTGGCGAGAAAACGTTATGTTTATTCAACAATTCGACGCGCGTGTTTCAACAATTGTATTTATACCACTTACTAAAACAGACGGCTGCATAAATTATCCTTGAAAATCACCTGACTATAAACTTAATGTTATTTTCAGAAGTTTCAAATATTATGACGATTGATTCGGAACATGATATTCAGAGGGAAGTTAATTTTTTCTGGACATCGTTTATGCGATTGAAACAATCGGTCACAGTAAATTTTCATCGATATGGTCTCAACACATGTTATTATCGTTTCATTGCCACAAGTTTTAATGGGTTCCAGTTTTAATTTCCTTTTACACAAACTTCGCCCGTTCGTATAATACCAGCAAGTCATCGAAGTTACTCCTGTCGATCTTAATGCTCGTCTTGCATTGACCCGAGCTCAGAAATTAGAAATTCAAAGGTCAATTGAGATGAGGGGAAAAAACAGAGATGCAGTTTGACTTTAATTAAGGTAAGTGACACGTTTACGTCAGGTTACTCGGCACCTAGCGTACAACGCTAATTAGCTAATTAAAAGTTCTTCTGACACGTTTTATGGATACTTTATAAAGTCTCGAAGATGGCGTCTGCGAAGTAGAAGCATTCAGGACTAGAGGTACAAGTATTTACCTTCGCTTCATTGTTACCCAGGGCACATAAACGCGCAGGATATACAGAAAAGATAATGTTACAAGGAAAATAATGGAATCGGACGCTGGAGAAATTCCATTCCTGCAAATTCACCCATTCTGAACAAACAGAGTAGGTATGGCCCTCCGGTTCTGATTGCGATTAAATTTAATGAATAATCATTCCTCCCGCAATGTGTATATATATATACATACAAGGACGAAATTATTCCATCAGGATTATCCCGTCCAAATAACCCATTCTTTTGACGGATCGACCATACGTCAAATGAGTGAACGATCGGTCCGTATGGCTTCAATAATATACTAGCACTCCGGAAATTGTTTATTTCTGTGAACTCGAGCTGTTTATCACAAATATTTATCAAAGGTGAGGAAAATTTGGATAATGAAATTTTTTCAGACTTTCATATCCTTTAATTGTACTGTTTAAAATTGTATAAAGAGGCATTTGCGTGTGAGATACGACGTAAAAATGTTTACGTTCATATTTTTACGGAAGTGGATGAAATTCTGAAATTTTCATCACCTAGCCGAGCACGTATCTCTGATATGACTAGGTACGCTACGTGAAAGTTCATCGCTGATAGATATAACGGCTTCATGTTCACAATTTTGTAGCTATAAAAGGCGCCAGTAAGCTGACACGTTCATCTTGACGTCCCAAGAAATTTCCACCCCGAAGAAGAAGAGGGTAGAAGACGTGGTAAATGGACTAAGAATTGAGAAATACTGTGTCTCTGGTTACAAATCGAGGACGTTCATACTGCCACGTCTCAAGTTTCGTTCATCGCGTACTTCCCACACCGTCATTCATCCTTACGTATGATAACACAATTTCATTTGCCGAAAAATTGATCATCTGCAAAATGATTTTACCTCACAATTGAAATCAGCTATTCTGGACTTGCCCATCAAACCGAGAATCTCAAGTCACGTTGATCACGCTGTTTGCCATAATCAAAGAACCCGGTATAAATTATTTCTTTGACACTTAAATCTTACGATTATATAAAATTTCCTAACAATTCGATTCGAATCGATGATCATAAGCTAATTTACGAAGACGATTGAGGCACAAAATTTCCACATCCTGAAGCTGATTCCAGTTTTTTTTTTTTTTTTTTTCAGGGGAAGATCAATTACTAAAAAAAATTCTTGTTTGCAAATAGTGAATGGAGGGTTCAACGGGTTTCGTCCTGGTTGAATGTTTTTCGATAAATAGGCAGTATTCGATTGAACATAAGCCTCAATTTGATTGAGTATCCTAATAATTGGATTACATCTCGCTTATCCTGAGGGGCCTGTACATGATCATTTTCTTGGCGACGGGATGATACAAAGTGGACGCCTCTGAATCGGTAGAGTAGTATATATAAGAGAAAATTGGGAATCAACGATATAAGAGTAGAGGCCGCGGGTGTAATTCTGTATCCACGAATCAAGTTCAGTGTGAGATATTTATTACTCTCGTGCATGATAAATCATGCGACATTGTAAACTGGGTGAGAAATATTCTTGGACTGAAATGAACACAGACATTCTCAGCTGTCAAATAACTTGATGAAGATACAGCCGGACCGGAGTCGACACATGGTTCGCAAAAATTGAAAAATCAAAATATCTACATTTCTTAGAAAAGAATCCAAGCAGATCCAAATTACGTTTCTTTGTTCTTTGCAAATTATCCAAACTTCTTGACCACGTCACAGATCCAAAAAAAATTACGAAACAAATAGAAAAATACAAATTCGAATCGACTCGGACGGTTTTGATTGATCTTGAATACTTTTGGATCTAGAAATTTGGTAATTTTCAGAAAAAAAATACACTTCCACGATCCGAGCATAAGGGATTTGTAAAATTTGAGGGTCAAAAACGACGAAGATAAAAACGTACGACGATCGTGCGGCTGTTCAATTACAACCAACAACGATAAACGAAGAAACTTAAAGCTCAAAGGTATAAATGTCATATTAAAAAAAAAGTGTTGTCTTGCCTTCTGTGATAGCTTGCGTTGACAAACTGTTGGTCGACCGAATTCTCGAAGAAGGTAACAGCGCCAGGGTCTGTCTTGGCTTTGGCGTAAGCGTCGGGTGTTAGCGTTAGCTAAAGCAGCGGAGAGTAGCGGCCGTCCCGAATCCGTCTGACTCTAAACGCACACTAACTACTTGTCGCTGGCATCACTTACCGTCAGCCCGCCGAGAGGCGCGCCCGGCGCCATCGCACGCACGCCCAAGACTTCGTCGTACGTCTACCCATTGCGGTACACAAACACGATAGGTATATACACACATCGTATCCACTTTTAACGAAAATCCCACAAAATTCTACCACATTTTGTACGACACCAATACGTTTTACGCCATTTTTATCATTTTCATAGGACGGACTGCGGAGCTTTAAGCACTTGCATTTGTCCATATGATTTCGTTTCGCGTCAACATTAACACACCTTTGAAATTTCGATAATTTTTTAACGTCGCTGAAATCTCCGAATTTGAAAAGAAGCTAAAAAAATAATTCGATTATATTGTTTTGAACTCGACGAGCTTTTTTATTTCTAAAGGACCATTCGAAAAATGAGAAACTTTCGACTCGAATTCCCTCCCGGATTCTACTCAAACTTGGGATATTTCAGTCCCAAGGGATAGAAAGAAGAGATCTGAAGAAGAAAAAACTCCAAAAAATTGGATAGAAATGAGAAAAAAAAAAATGGAGAAATCCAACTGTGCGACGAAGTGAAAAATAATAAGCAAGCCGAGAATTTTAAGGTAGGTAGAGAAATACGAGGCCGCAGTTAACTCGACTGTTTGGTCCGCGTGGCACCAGGAACATTCAGACCGAAAATACCCGAGCAACAAGTTGTTGTTGTGACGCCTCTGGAACGGCAACTTGGCCCAGATTTTTTTTTTTTGTTTTTTTTTTTCTCAGCATCTTTTTTTTCTTCTTACCAAAAGAAATTTCGGAGAATTTTCACACTCGTTTTGGTCCACCGATACGGGCTATTGGTAAAATCTGCAGCTGTTCAGCTGCACGAGCTTTTGACGTTTTCACGTGCGGCGAATAAACCGAGCTTTATACTTCAACGCTTGTAACTGTATAAAAACTATACAATACTAAGAAATTCGAGACAAGGTTTCTGACATTAGTCCTCAACTTTAACGGTACAATCGATTCACGGAAGGTTCGACGAACTTGAAATCCCTTCCAGGGCCGACTCCTCGGGGATTTCTCAAAGTTTCGGAAGTTTGACAAAGTGCGGTTGACGAATTTATGGCCGTCGTTTATCCGTCCAACCATTTGCCCCTCCCCCTCCCCCCCCCCCCCCCAAAAAAACGAACAAAAAAATGTAAAGCATATACTGAATCAATAAAATGTCGCTCTTTAGTTTACTTTGAACAATAAACGTACTATGACGTCATGACGTGTAACGGGTATACCCGTGGATACGTTTCTATATCAGTGAAAATTTGAGTTTCAGTATATTCAGTGATAATTTATCGCTGATTAATTGCTGTTATGAAAATAAAAATGCAATAGCTGAATACCAATAGCTTGATTAATTCAATTAGTAACGAGGTGCGAAACGCTTTTACCGAGATAGATTTCAGTTTTTTTTTACCAACGCACAATGTGTTATTGAGGGTATTTTCTGAGCTTGATTCAATTCACGGTATACTTTGGGAAAGGAAAATGTAGCAGTTTTCAATTTCCTGTATGCAATTGCTGAAGCGAATAGCAGCTGCCGGTACTTGTATCACTGTCTGTTAGTTAAAGGGAGTTTCTTGTTTCTAGCAAACAGGTAAATTTCAACAACTGAGAAAATTACGCAGAATGGCTTGTGCCGCATGTCTGAATGTCTGCAATAGCTGATGCACTTTCCACGTATAGAAACAACTCTCTGTGGTTTGCTATGCCCATGTGCCGGCAACGATTGACGCGCTTATCTCGTTTACGGTTCCGCTGACGCCCTTTGTTATATATCCCGACTGGAAAATCAATAGTTTGCTGGTCTAACGGTCTCGGAAAATAACGAGATAGCTGGTATGTTCTGCCGGAAGAATTACCCGCTTGAGAATAGTGGAATATTAAATGACAGCGGAGGGTGGGTGGAGAAGGGATTGAATTATTTTGAGTTTTAATCACAGGGGAGCAAATCATCATTTTTCTATATACAAAATGCAGCAAAGGGTCGTTGAAATCTGGATATCCAAAAATAAGTCCCATTGATTTGTTTGAATGCCAATTCGAATTTTGCCTGACGATGAGACGGTTCAGGTGATTTTCGAGCATATAATTCGGTATGAGAAATTCCACGTCAAATATCCCCTCGAGATTTCAAAATTTTGCTGCTCACTTTGGTCAAGACCAACAAAATTGTCGTTTATTTTTCGGTTAATTAGTGTATACAAAAATTCGTGCTAAAGTTTCATCGCCCCGGCTAAAATTTTGAGCTTAAACAAACGGCACGATTTGCGTGCTGTAATTTCTCTCCAAAGCAAACAGGCATTACGGGGCCTGGCGCAAAGTCATTGATTGAAGAGGATGGTTTTGTTGGCTTTGAGGAAAGTTATTCTTGAGATATAGTAATGTCCCGTTTTGGTAGAGATTTTTAACAGTTGCACAGTGTTTTTTGGCCAGACTATGCAGAATAGAATAAATTAAGTTAAAAAAGACATCGCAAACGTGGCAAAAGAGACTACAAGAAGAGGAACTTCCAAAAAATAGAGTGGAAACCCTAAGTAGATGCGCGTTTGATAATTCTTTTGGTAACTTTTCGTCGCGTAAGATGGTCGTGAAGCGTCTGTTACCGTTAAATCGTTCAGTATACAAATCCAACGATTCGCTAATGAAGCAGTCGTGGATAAGTTAATTGCAAAAGAGGCCGTAATTCGAAAATAACACCGAAGATTGCGATCCAGTTATTTCGCGAAAGCTGAGCCAAATGGGATAAAAGCAAGAATGTGTATATATATATATACATCAATTTCTGCGATACCCGCACGTAGCTAAAAATTCTCGCGTATTCGCATACCTACACGTACGTGATACTGTTACAGAACCTGTTGAGCCAAAGTGTAGGCGAAATTTTCAGAGACCACGTGCGACAAATTGGCAACTGCTTTGAACAAGGGGCGCCACGAGATCTACGCTTGAAATGATAATGGAGAAAGATACTCTTTGGCTCGGTGAACGGAGGATGAAGAAATTACAACGATCATTATCACACGGCTCGTTGCTTCGTCACTTTAATCCACATACTTTATCCTGGTAGTCAAATTTTTGGACTATCGTTGAGGGAATCGGCAGCCCTGATTTCCAGCTTTATGAAGCAAAGATCATATCATGATGTTCTTGGTTTTTTTTTTCTAGGGTCTATTCTCGGCGGTGAAAACCAATGTGAGAAAATCTATACATAGTTCAATTTCAATTCCAAGGCCTGTTTCATTTTTTGAAAATCGAATAAATTCAGACATCGCAAAAGCCATACAGTGGATTTCTGGTAATGAAATTTGAATTTATTACTTATTTTCCCAGATTATGGAACTGATTTCCAAATTCAATCGTATGAATTCAAAGTGCCATGGGCTTTGTTTCAGCAATAAGTACGGAACTCGATGTCTAATAATCGTTTTTGGAGATTCAATGTTGATGAATGTTGATTACGATACTCATAAAATAATGAACGAATTCGCGATTGATGTTGAGGAGAAAAAAATGAAATACTTTCGTGCTAAGTTGAAGCTTAGGTAGGTGGGTAATGGCAGTTTTCGATAAGCACCGCCCCAGGCAATGACTTCCATAAATCTCGGATGCCCTTTCAAGAATTAATATAACAAATAGCACAACCGTGACACAGCCGGACCCCCGGGATTAACCCCCCCCCCCCCCCCCCCCCCTCAGTTTCATCCACCGAGCTTTTGTGATATTCTACACTCAGAAGGTCGAGCGAATCCACAGTTTCGAATTACTCATAACCAATGGGAATTCGATTAGGAACAGATTATTAACTCGAAAATTGATTTAGGGATTAGACATTCCTGTACTTTGGATTGAGAAAGTCCCAAAGCGTAGCTCTAATAATATGGCTTTGAAATGTTTATAGGATTTTAGAAGGGACGAAGAATTTTCCGAGGAATAAAGGTTTATCGAAACGTCCTCTATTATACAACCAGTCTGTGAACAAGCCATTGACCCCCGGGTTCTTCGTGTTATTTCGCAATTATCTATATAATATATATATAACAAAATGGCAGCTCACTTAGTAGGGGATCGATAAATTCTGTCCTCCGGAGTCTCAAAAAAAGCACTTAAGCACATAAAACTTGCTTCGTTTTTGTGGATTATTACTAAATATACAAGAAATATCATGAAACCAAAAGTAGAAAATAAAAAACGTATGACAAATTGGGTGAATTTTGAGAAGGAAGAATAAATGGTCACATCAATGTTCGTGGTTTTTAGTCTGAAAATAAAAACCAATGAAATTGGAATCAGTTATATCGATTTCAAACAAATTTAAATGAAACAGTAAGGTTTTACTGCTTGATTATTTTGCTTAAACAATCGTATTTGGTTGCGACAAACTAGCTGCATGTAAAACTACTGCATCTGGTATTTATTTATCGATCAGTTCTGTTCGCGGAAGTAATTTATATCCACGAAATGATTAGACTAGAAGCTGCTGGCTACGTCTCTGGACGTTTCAACGTGATCGAGACTGCCTCACGCACGTGCGTTCGACCACGTATATTGTATACAGTATTTGACATATTGGGGGCTTGGTCACGTTGAAATTTCTCGAGACACAAAAAGGAAAAGGTGCGACGACTGCACGCCTGCGCCTAAGAAAAACAAATAGCATTGATCCCGTATACGATTTCTCACAAAGAATTTAAGGCTGCAGCATGTGAAACTGAAAGAAACTTTTCATCCAGTACGTCGACAAACGTCAAACAGAATTTAGTCACGATTTTTATTGTGAAAAGTAAAAATTAAACGCATTCAATTAAAGCCATGAAAATTGGATTTTCTCACAAGCACAAATTAAATATGTGCACCTGGCAGCCACGACGCATTTCAGACATAAATATATATACGACGCTCGCAATTAGACTTCAGTATTGATCGATGGGGCTACAGGTTCCACAATTAAAGACTCAGCTCACAGCTGTTACCTGTAAAATGATTAACAAATAGCCGAATTAACGATAAAACGTCAGACAGATCACCGCATGGTTTACTCGAACTTAAACTTCAGGGAATAGCCGAACTGACTGATCCTGAGACGAATTTCTAAAAACGATGTGGAAAATTACCCAGTATTTGTTCTTTCGGGAATGATCATCAGGGAATCTAAATTACCTTGAAGTAAGTGACGTGCATATTGTCTAATTAGCAATTATTTCAAAGTGTTTCGGAATGTCCCAGAACTCAGGATATTTCTTCGTTAATTAGGAATCAATTACGAATTGGCTCTGGAAAAGACCGACTATAGATTCCCAAGAGCTTTATGAACATGTCAAAATATCCAATTACATTGTCTCAAGATACGAAGCTTCGATTGTAAATCACAAGGAAAAAAAGGAACAGTATTTTGTTATAAAAAACATTTTATTACATTGATCTACGAACATTGTGTAACATATTTCAACAGCCTTGGACTCCCATCAACGACAACCCAGAACTCGAGAGCCTCGTACTGAGCCCGGCTCAAAAGAGGCTTAAAATTTTCTTTTTTTCTTTCTTCTTTTATCATTTTTTTTTTTTTTTTTTTTGGGTGAAGAATGCTATTACCATGAAACTAGTTGAAATTCTTTGAAGTCCTTCTAGCAAGGCTGGGGTGGAATACGAAACGACTTTGTCCTTTGGTGATCCTCGCGCGCGCTACCACGGTGGAAAAAAGAAGAAGAGAACGATAAAACACGTATAAGGCTGCTTGAGATGAAAAGAAAAATAAGATAAGAGAATAAAAGGGTTAATTCGTATCTTGTTCACGCTTCATAATTAGAATCTATAACATAAAATTCTTAATTTCCACCCAATTTGATATGTTAATGGTTAAGTGAACAAATAGATCATACATTTTAATCCTTATATATATTCCTTACTTAATAATAACAGATTATACACTTCTTAAATTTTTAATTGTTTCAAAATATTTAAACAAATTTACATATTCTATATGAAATATCGATTCGACATCGATATACTCAATTTTATATACGTAGGTATATTATTATTATTATTATTATTATTATTATTATATGGTATCTCCAACTTTTATTTGATTTGATTATTTATCTATACAATTGAAATTTTTTTTTTGGTTATAATTTTATTTCGTTAAGTTCATTAGTGTGGTTATTTTAATCGATTCATGTCTTTCTTATGACTTACCTATACATTATGTACGTTAGCCAGTTGAACCTAGAGCTGAACGGAGGAGACGCTATTTGAGCCTTTCGTACGTATTGCATTATAGTTTTATAATCAATTTATCAATATTCATAGGCTATCATTATCACCATCAAGGACGTTGGTTTCCGTTACCTTATAGACCGTATAGATACAGGTCAGCGTCGAAATAGCTGGATTTCTACTGGGTATGACTTATAATTTATTCCTATCTGATGTATTAA
The DNA here is from genome assembly GCA_963989295.1 of Ametastegia equiseti. Taxonomy (NCBI): domain Eukaryota; kingdom Metazoa; phylum Arthropoda; class Insecta; order Hymenoptera; family Tenthredinidae; genus Ametastegia; species Ametastegia equiseti. The sequence continues at coordinate 9,293,310 of OZ022399.1, forward strand.
TTACATATTTATCAATTAAACACTACCGATGTTCCCTATTCACATTTCGTATAGAAAAAAAAACAAGAGAAAAAAAAAAAAAAACTGCTACGCAAGTCTTGTCTTGCGTTATTGATAAATAAATCATTCCGTATAATTATTTACAATTGTCTTGAATCGTATATCAATAATTATTATCTATAATAAAATTCGTGCGATTTATATATACGGAGATTTCAATATATATCGCGATGAAATTAAAAAACGGTCCTAGACTCGACTGCAGGTTTCGTTATACTTTAAATTATCACATCGTTTCGAAGAAACTTTCTTAGGATTTGGAGTCAAATAATATTGACAAAAATTTTCCAATTCCTTCATTCATATCGCGCGCGGATTTACAAGATCAGCTTTAAAGCATATAGAAGCGATTGTCGACCGCAACGCCTATATACGTAAATTCAAATGAATTTGCCAAGTTTGCAAGTTTTCCGCCTCTGAAAATGAAACGGAAACTCGAAAAAACGAGCAGCTCCTTCGAAACCCCTCCAATTTTGGTACTTTTTTGATTTTGATAAACGAGCTTTTATTCAAATTCGCCATTAAAGTCCGAGGCGAAGCGTCTCTCGGTCCTGAACCAATTTCACAATGGTACAAGACTCTTAGAGTGGCGTTTCGTCTTCACGGAGTTACCTAGGCGTGGAGGGTGGTGGTGGTGGTCATACCGCACTTCCGGCGTAGTAACTTCCTTTACCGGTAACACCAGGACCTCGTTTTCTTTTCTCGCATTCAAGAGTGCTGAAAGTATTCTGGGCAATCTGAGACTTCCGTTTTGGATTTTGAAGCGTCATACTCCTCTGGCTAGAGTTTGAACTTGAACTTGTACCAGGTTCCGATACACCCAATATTCCGGAGTGAATGGTCCCGAAATTTTGGTATATAAACTGCGACTGTATTGCCGACACCGTTGAATTCTGATGTTTCAATGTTATCGGTACTGTCTGACCAGCCAGACTGTTGTACTGGGTGTCAAAACCGAAGGATGTGTCCAGCAAGGATTCACCCTTTTCGGAATACCCACCGAGACGTGAATCCAAGAGTCCTTCTTTGTCGGCAAAACCACTGAGCCTTGAATCGACGATACTTTGTTCAGTCCGACCAGAGTATTCGGTATACCTTGGCTCTGAACCCAAATTGTGTTCTTTTCCGTCGGTAAAAGCGATCATATTCTGCCTTGAGCCAGATAATATTCTCGAATCCATGAGGCTCTCTTTATCGGCAAATCCGCTTAACCGAGAGTCGATTATACTCTGTTCTGGTTTATCGACGAACGTGAAACGTGGATCGACATTTTTGCTGTCAGCGTACGCTGGCAGCATGTTTGAGAGATCTGTTTTATCAACGTAGCTTATCGCCTGAGGATTTGAGGCGCAAATATCTGGTGCTGTTTTGCACAGCAAGGATGTACCTTCTTCGGGTAATCTCTGCGGTCCTGAAACAAAGAAACATCATAATTAGCCGCGCCCAGCATAAGATCAGTGAGCACAAAAAAAAAAAAAAATCACATGACTTTACTTCGGGAATGAATCCACAGCAAATTCTAACGCTAACGCAACTGACATGTGCCAACATGTCCATATATCAAAAACCACGAAAGCTCACCACGATTATTTAAGCTCACCTTTTGTTGCCTGGTGGAATCCACGGTTCTGCGGAGGTCCTGGAGACTTTTGATGCGCTCTAACGAGGTACTCCGAGCTAAGGCCCCTCTGCTCTCGCAGTTTCCTTTCAGCTCCTGGTACCATGACTCTTACCTGAAAGAAATAAACGGAAGTATTTAATTCCCCGTGAATATTGAGGAGGGTTTCATGGGTATGGGAAATGCTGGTATGGCGCAATTTCGTGCACTGCATATGATGATTTCGTCATTTCTGGTTCCTTCTACAGTCGTTGATCATTCAGAGAAGCTGATTGAAGTCGGAAGTCAGATAGATGGATGTATATTATACATCGAGGATACGTGCAAGCTTGGTTCAATGATGAGTGATATTCATGAATCGCATCAATCAACACAATTATGCTAGATGATACGACAAAAGCGTGGTTTGATGACGGTTGAATATGACACTGAAATACAGTGTACATATGTGTCAAGCCGGTGATATCTCGTGTCTACGTGAGATGTTTTTTTTTTTGTTTTTTTTTTTTTGAAAAGACAAAACGTCAAGTGGACTTTCTGCGCAGAGTTGAGAAGAGCATCTCACCATGTCCTCGACCGTTGGAAACCGGGCCATGTAACCCGAGACGGTAAGTAAAGCAGCAACTTCAGCAAGGATTAAGGCGAGTCCTGACAGCTGAAGACACCATCCATACTGATACTGCGGTAGTCCATTTTCGTCAAACTGAGTCCTGGAGGTAGCCGGAAATACGTACTTCCGTGGAAGCTCCAGAGACGCGTCCGATAGGGCTGATGCAAGGACGAAAAGTCCACCACCCAGTGAAAGTCCTGAAATCAAATAAAGTCGACGGTATAATCCGAATATCCGTCGCTCGGTGAACCTGGCAATTTTTTTTCGAGGGTTGATACTATTTTCTGTCAATCCTGTTGCTGCATGTATGAGCTTTCTAAATTGGATTGAGCTGAAATTTCGTGGTGTATTATTCAGAGAGGATATTTCTCGGTTAACATCTGTATCACAGTACACCTAAACCCAAAAGTGGTATTCCGTTCGTTGGAATAAAAAGACGGGTAGGTATAGATATGACAAAAACTCTAATGGACTTACGATATAATACAGGTCTCAGTTTGGAGGGATGAGGGATGAAAGAGGGATGAGAGAAGAGGCGTAGGATTTCGTATGTGTAGTTGTGGTAGTGGTTGTAGCTGGATGAACCATATATAGGGGAGAACCGGAGATGAGAGACGGATTCAGGAATAAACGCAGGCGAAGGGAGTAGCGAGGGAGGAAACTGCTATCCATCTTTGCCCCAGTGGAAGACCTATTTTTTGCCATAAACGTATACCCAACCTACTACCTACCCGCTACGATGTAAATCTGTTCTCTACATTACTAATACAGTTCTGAGCAAAAACATTGTTTAGTATTTTATTACCAGGCCACGTAATTATCCTCGTGGATATTTATAACCCCATATGTATAGGCTATTTATCATATAGTTCAGGATAGAGGAAACTCCGCGTTGTATCGGATAACTATTATTATTCCCCCGATATTAATACGTTCAGAAAATTTTCTCTATACACATATTTGTTTTCTATTTTTGTTTCACCAAAACTCTATAGTTCGTTCGATGAATAATGTTCATACATAGGTATGTGGGAGGATCGGAAGTCGATAAATCTATCTTACAAATAAACAGAATCAAAACACATCGTCATTCTTCAAACAGAGATCGTAGTATTTCAATTTCTGTCCTACTTTGACTGATGAATAAATTTATTTTCATTCACAAATTTCAAATGCCAAGTGTAATGCGTTGTAAATTTTTGTTTAAAAAACCGGAAATCGAGTGGAACTAGCGGATATACAGACGATATAGCGTTGGTGGATACAGGAGCAATATCATCACCGATCTACAGGGCAAACTTTTTTTCACGCTGTTATTAATTATCTTTTTTTTTCTCCCTTCTTCAACGCTGTTTTTGCCCTCGCTCATTTCACTCTACATATGCTGTACAGATGTGTTGACACAAGACCATCCATGAAGTAATGAGAAAACGAAAATAAAAAGAAACAGAAATAAAATTACCTTTAGCTACCTCGACCTGTGGATTTTCGGCAAAACGAAGTACTTTCTTAATTAACAATCAAATATCGTCGTATGAGCTCGTTATCATTATATCGCTTTTGGAATTGGTAATACAAACTTCTGCCTAACGAAGCCAGATTCTCGTATACATACATCGATGATAAAGCTAATATACAATGATGATAAAGTAAACCATGATTGGTGATTGAACAATTAAACCTTGTCCTCTAAATCAATGATGGAGATACATATAGGAACAGATTTGAGGAGCTTTAATTGTATAACAAAGCTTGAGTATGTATATGTATGTGTGTAAAATCAGGTAGGAATCGTCGCTTCCAATTAGAGTCGTAGACAGAATTTACCTCTGCGTAGATGACAGCCGGAAGGTAAGTGCTGATTACTAGATTTCAGTTGGAATTACTAAGCGAACTTACATGTTTCATAAGACAGACAATTCAAGCTATGATTTAACAAGCGCAACTAAGTTTCACGCGTGGTATTTGAACCTCTTAGTTAATATCGAGTATATAAGCTCGTGAGCTTTGCGCTCGGTGCGCTTGGTATATTATAAAGGTGAAAATTATTATGAATTGCAGGGTAAAAGTAGATGCGGTAAGAATTGATGCGAGAGATGACGATAAGGATAAAGGAAGCGAAAAATTTACCGTAAAATGAAGATGAAAAGGTTTGTTCAAATTCATATCGTTCGCCTGACGCTGACACGAGGCTAAGTAATTTCCGATACATTTTTCCAATGAAAAAAAGCTTTTCTGCATCGGTATATATCAGTCCGTCGAATCAGTCATCAGGTTTGTCGTTTTGTGAACGGAATATAAATTGTTGCAGCAATTTTAATTCCGTTCGAAACGAGCCAATAAAACGTAGGGGTAGAAAAAAATCCACCCGCTTATACTGGCAACCCGATTTCCTGCACCCCGTAACAGTTCCCCAAGAACTTCGTGACTCGTCGTCGACGAGGACGCGACGCTTCTGCGACGTATAAAGAAGTCGAAGGTGAACTAGAAATTTGCATAGGCGTAAAACCAAGCTTACGACCAAATCGACGTTTCGAAATCTAGCTCGAAATCGATCTCCTTCAGATATCACATATACCTTATCCTTTCCTCTCGCGTTTCAACCAAGCCATTCATTTGCATTATTCGGATCTCACGTATTCCAACTCACCCGTCAAAGACGAATTTTTCCTTCCTTTTCCTTCATTTCCAATGGATTTTCCGATCTCAAATGAAAATTTGAATCACAGTTTATAGTATATAGAAATATATAATGTACCTATTGAACTTCCGTTCTGGCTGTGGAACGGATCGCTTCATTTTTACCGGAAGTAATCGCGATCGCTGTGGATTATGATCGCGATTGTAACAATGAGCTGAAATTTGTTTCTAGATCGGGAAGTTGAATCGGACAGAAGGGAATTTCTATGAACTAGATAGGGCGGAAGGGTTTGATATTGGGAATGGTTTTTGCATTTGACATTTTTCTGATCACGAGGCAGAGCTCATACCTCCAGAATGGGGTAAAAATTTCTGGGATAATTTTTTGCAATCAAGAAAATGGCGGGCACTTTTCCCACGTGGGATGACAAGCGCGTTGGGAGCGTAAAACTTTTCGGGAAACACATCCGTCACTGAAAAACAAATAAACAACTGCGGTGGTTCTCTGGCTCACGAGCTCGAAGCTCGAACCTCGAACCTCGGTACGATCCACATCGCGGTATAAATATGGGAAAGAATTTGCAGTTTCAATAAAACCCGAGCTTTTATCTCGACTTGCGAGCGGAAACGCGCCAACTGAACCGGAAAACGCTAACTTTTCGATCGGCAAGAAAACAAAAGAATACGACGAACCTTTCTACGCCATAGGATCGTGGTACGGTAGGTAGTACCTATACCTATTCCTAGAATCTTAGAACCCTAGAAGACTCTTAGTTTTATGGAAATGCGGTGGTAGTTAGTGAAACGAAGCCACATTCATCACGTTACGACTATCCTCCGCTGCTAATTAGCTCCGAACAACCCTCCGTGGTGTACGAATTTCTAAGCAAAATGTATGGTGGTTCTGATGATTGATCAATCATCAAGACCAAAGCTGAAGTATGGCCATTTCCATAATTCTAAGCATCATGTGGAAACAGAAATTGGGCAAGAGATACTAATAGAAAAGGATAACTTAGCCTGATGCTGACCATAGTCAGTATTGCGTTATTCCCAAATGACGAATAGCGACCGCGTGTAAAGCCGATTGAAGTGTTTTGAAGGTGTCGCCAGTGAATTTGACCTCGTTGCTTGATCATTTTGCCAGAGGGTAAAGGGTTCCGGTGTTTCGCTATAAAGGTCCCTTCGGTAAACGATCCCTTAAACAAGGATGTCAGCGGTTCCCAATAGCCGTGAACCTTGTGACATCGAATTTTTCGCAAAGATGTGTGAAACGGATGGAACTCGATGTAGGTATCAAATTCAAGGAGGAAAATCTTCAGCTGCGTTCATCATCAATTAACAATCAACTGGAATATCTCCGCGTCTCGAGGGCTCAAATAAGACATATTACTCACGTGTAGTCTGCGATTCTCATACTATTTACCAATTAGCTCTAGTTAGCGTTACACGTGCGGTCGTGGTTACTGATGTGGACCAATGCTGGTTGCATACGCCCTGAGGATCCAGGGTTAGATAACTACGAAACGTTTCGACAAGAAACACCCAGCTTGGATAGTTAAGAGAAAGGATGAGGGTAAATCTCGTTCCTATGGTCAGTGAAACAGTTTCGTTGATTCTTGTTGATTTTGTCTGACAAGAAGTAAAGGAGCTTGTTAGCGAATATGAGGGAAAAAAAAGAGGACCAAGGATTATACACAAAGGGCAAGAAATGTCTAATTAGACAAATTTTTCCTGTCTCTGATCCTTGGAAGACCAACTGCCATACGGGAAGTGAGAAACTCGAGGGTGTTTTATGGAAAAGGAAGGAAACATCGACGAGGGACTGAGGGGTTTGAGTAAAAGTGAACGAAATAATGAAATATAGAGGTGGTATAGGTAGGTGGTTATTACATTTTTTGTCGACTCGAGGAAAGAGAATATCCTTTATTGAAAGTAGATCTCTGGGCTGACATATCTCGATTTCCTTTTATCTTTGGCACTGTTTATTTTCTTCACACGTTTCGTATATTCCATTTTATTTGTTCGTTGCCATCCCCAACCCGTTTTCCTCCCCAATCTTACGGCAAATATTTGCGAGGGTGGCAAACCCCTCGACCCAAGCCCGACTCGAAACCCCTCCTCGCTAAGAGTAAATAACTTTTTTTTGCAAGTCAACTGCCAGCTTCAGAATTGAGCACTTGCGACGACGAACGTGATGGTATGGGTGACTGTATTTGTTATATAACCCGCCATAGCTATTCCGTACCATAGAATGTAGATAGTATATCTCGCTAAGTCTCGTTCAAGGGTTCTTACAACAAACTTTGTTCGTTTCTAAGGCTCTTGAGAATGATCGATCACTTTTCAAACGAGAGCTGGATTCAAGTTTCAATTTGTAGCCCCTACATCTTTTTACCAACGGGTAAAAACTCGCGTAGAAATAAGAAAAAAAAGTATAAGAAGAAGAAGAAGAAGGATTGACTGTAAACGGCTTCCAAATACCAAGCTGTGAAATTTTCAATTCCATATATCAAAGCCGTTGATTATCTCTGATCAAAAGAACCTGTCCACGAAAATCTCATCTTTTTCTCCGAGAAACTTATCTAATGATCCGAACAACACCCTCAATCTCTTCGAAGGATCGTGTGGCAGGAAAAAGTCGGATTTCCCGAGTTCAATACCAACTTGATTATCGACTTATCAGCCCGTGGTCAATATGAGTTACCGTCAACTAACCGATAAGTGGTTCAAGTCTAAGTCTTCCCCCAAGCTCGAGGACTACTAGACATCTCGGCTAATTGAGGAACTTCAGTAGGCTTTGAGCTTGCACCATCCCGCATAAGATTCGATCAGAAAAATCCACCACCGCATATCGGACCCTTGAAATCTACGACCTTGTAAATTAAAAACGGCTATCACCCAGCAGATTTTTCACCCATCACTTACAACCCTACAAGGTGCAAAAAGGGACTTCAAACCTCTTCAATGTGGTGCAAAGAACAGTATACTCCAGTGCCTGCAGTTTGTCGCCACATATATCATCCTTCGCTAATTTCCAAAGCTTGTTGACATCCGGCCATAGATGTCTTCGCATCCCTTAAGATTTGGTTTTGAACCACTACCAAATTTATCAGATGGTCAAGTGATCAGCCGAGTAGTTCAGGATCAGATGGGATTTGAATGGGAATTTGATAGGTGCTCCGCAGGTATTTCGCCGTAGTCAATCGGATTAGCAAATGCGATTTTTTTTCGGAGTCTCTGAAGAGACGCGATTCCAAAACGTGGACTAGAATAGCCCTAAGCCTCCTCAGCTCCGGGCAGAAGAAAAAGACTAGTAGTTTGGTTTTATCATCCTGTTGGCAATGCGGCTCTTGTCTACGAGTTGGAAATGTCTCGACTGGTAAATAGTCTAAGAAAGAATCGGACGAGACGGAAGCCCGGATGCAGGAGGAAAATTTTATCCAACTTTCGTCTTGGTATGAGCTTCATCACTTTGTGAGCTGCATTTGCGGAGCTTGAAAAGATTAACGGATATATTCAGTTTGCCCGAACAAAGCGTAGGGTAATCGATTTTTTTTTTTTTTTTACCAAATCCAGGGTTCATTCAGCCCATGCATTTCAATTCCACCTGCAGAACGTTCGAAATTTAATAATGAATAGTTCGATCGAGCCTGGACAAAGTTATACCGTTTATTAATTGATAGTGGTAGATGTCGTTTCGATCATGAAACATGAATAATTAGGTGAATTTCGCATCCCGGTCCAGGTCACCAAAGTAATTAGCAGCCTCGTCGATACCGCGTGATAAACGTTGTTACGTGGTTGGGTACCGTAGAGTTTCTCTTCAGCTAACTCATAAATATGTAAAATATACATGTGTAGGTACACTCTCGGCTTGCCCTATATTTACTACGCCATCATTATTCATCCGATGCACTATGCAATTCTGACAAGTCATTCTCTAACAATGTGCCAAGTGTTTCTAGATTATTTCTAACAATCAGTTCATGTACATGTGACTGAGTTAATATTCAGTACCCTGATTCCGTCGTTATTCCATATCATGTTGTCAGTATTTCTTTGTGAAAACCTGTCTAATTTTGCACCTGCATTTGCAAAGTCGTTCCCTCTCTTTGGATTAGGTTGTTGAATAATCTCAGGACTCCAAAGGATGTTTTGTGCCAATCTGAACATAGCTGGTTCCAGGATAGCGGGTCGATCTTACGACCAGCTTGATGCTGTATACAATATTAATTAGTGCTCTACTAGGTCTTTTGAAGTAATTAATAGAAGCATATTAATTCCTGGCATCACATTATTGGTTCGTATAACCCCGGGTGGCCAGTTCATTAATTTTATTCCTATATCTAATGCCAGTGGTGAACTGGGACATTACAGATATACTCAAATCTCTCTATTCCATTTAATTATCGTGCATTTTGATTCACCGGAGAATATTATTATACGCTTTAACAACGAATGTCTCGATAAATATTAGACTGAAGCTTGTAATCTTGTAATTCGAATAAAGTGGACTGAAATTGTCAGTCATTCAAACTGCATCAAGTTCCGTTGATTTTTTTTTCTATTTCCGGAAAAACCTTTGTTCAGAATTATTCAGTTGATTGTTTCACTTCACAAGTGATTACCGTGATGCCAGTGCATAAGAATTGTTTACTCTCATCAAACACAGTGCCAAAATGGATTAATCATATTACACACTGTATGAATGATGAATTCAAAATTTTTATCGTAATGTGATATATGCGGTTGGTGTGAATCAGGCTGAATAAATTTATAGTAGTGATTAAAACTCTTTCGCATTCCGCGAATGGTTTTAACACAAAAATTAACAACCCTAGGTATATGTACAGAGATGCGGTGTCGAATACAAAATTCTATGCATTTAAATCGAGCAGTGTAGAATTAAATTGGTTCAAATGAAATTCGTTCGGAATCTGGTCCTGGTATTAATCAGTAAAATGGTGGTGAATATTGTTAAACAACTCATGTGAAAAGGCATCAATTTCAAACACAAACAAAGGTATGCGGGAACTGGCTGTGTTACAAAAATATACGCAGCAAACTCAAACGATAGGTAGGTATATAACCGTCCCCGAAAATATGTTCGTTATAAATTAGCTGCCTGTTTTAAAACAAACATCAAGTTGAAAAATGTGGATACGTTTTTAGAAAGAAGCTTCAGTGGTCAATTTAAAAAATGCTCTAATTTCAATACAGTTTGACTAAAATTGAAGCAGTATTTCACATCTAATAACGAATTAATTCTTTTTCCTCTTATCGCACAATATCTCCGAGCTTGGATTTTATAACTTCGTTTAAAACTTTTTCTCAAACAAAGTTTGTAATCACATCAGCAGAATCGAGCAATCACGACTTTAGTCATAATCAAAAAGAAGTATAGGTATCGTTTCTAAGTCTGAGTAGGGGTTGAAAAGTACCACGTGAGACATTCTACCACGGTGTAGAAATGATCCGTTAGGTATTTTCTGGTTAAATTTATCCACCGGTTAGATATAGGATGACATTTGAGAAAACTAAATCCATATAACGTATAACGCGGTAGAAAAAGGTAAAAATAATCTAGTCATTAAAAGTAGAAATGCCAGAGATGCATAAACGACTTCTGCATATCTCTGGTTAGAGATGAACGAGCATTTTTTCCGCTTTCAGGAATGAAATTAAATACGTCAAATATCTGACGTACATACACAAATCGAATAAAGTATTTCATCTTCAGTATAGAAAACTCTTGGCACGTGAAAGGTATGATATAGATAGATAGATAGGTAGGTAGGTACGTGCGTCACGTCGCCTTAAATCGCTCCTACATACCATTTCATCCCAAAGTTCTGCTACCGCAGTTTAAATCTACCCGAGACGTGGCAGGGAGACAACTTATCCATGTTTATCCGCTACGTTTACCGAACTTTTCCATATACATACACATTATCACTATTTCATGCAAATAGCTTATCGCGCTTTTCTGCTTTCGACACACATTTGTACTACCTGCATTAAACAATAGTCACCGGTATCAAGTTCAGTGGTAAAGCTCAATATCGAGTCAGCCACCCTTGAATCACCGCTTGTTATGTTATAAATTCAGCTAACGAATCGGTTGTACTGTTTCAATCGTTTCAGTATTTTAACAAAAAGCTTCGTAACTGAATTGTGAAGCAAATTATCAAAAATTTCATTTGAGCTTGCCGATACAATTAGTATAATAAGATGAAAAAAGCTCGAGTGTATCTTATCCACACGTCACAAAGAGGATTGTAGTTTCCAGGGTATATAGAGTAAGATTTTGTATACAAACGTTGAGTTTTCTGAGACATATATAAGAGGTGGCACATAAAAGATTTTGAAGAAAATTTATTCGGCGTTGTAAAAATATAGGGAACCCTTTTCTGAAACCCGAATGAACCTCTGTATATGCAGAGATATATTCACCGATAAGATACGTTGAGGTTTTGGAACAAGAATGATTGGCCATTATATACCTGGCGTATATATAGAGGATATAGCTCGGAGCAATATTATGATACCAAAATCGGTCAATATTTTTGTTTATTCATTTTTTTATTTTCTATTTTTTAATATTTTGTAACCGTTACTACGGGTAGGTATACGAGAATACAACTTGCAAGCTCCCACTTGAGCAAAAATTTCCGATTCTCTGTATAAACATGTAGGTACATATATATGGTATACAGGCAGCGAAAGCACAGAGATGAGCGCAAATAAAGAGAGAACAAGAGTAAAAGAGAGAAGAAAAAAGAAAGAAAACCATCAATCGGTGATATCAATCAATTTGAATTATGGAACAAAACTGATTGTTTTCCAAGCGTGTTGATTCGTTGTTCGATTGTATATCTCCCCCGGCATATTGTTGAATACAGAAATTTTCCACTACGTTAAAGTCAAACCTTTGACGGGATATGCAGGTGCCCTGTTACCCGGTGTCCTTCTCCGCGGTAAATAGGGGTAAGATTTACGCGTATTACTTGGTAAGGGTGGTTTTGAATATCAAGCAGCGTGCGGGTGGGTGGTTGGTTGGTTGGTTGGTATGGGTATAGGTTGGTGGGTATCTATATCTTCACCTCGTCCTACGGTGTGAGCCTAACGCCGCAGCCTACCAACCGAACGTTTCACCCCCTAAATCACAATATCTCGACACTTATACCCTCGGCCCTACATATATTGCAGCCCTAACCTTCCCCCCTATAGCATCCCATCCCATTCGCTCTCGTTCTGCTCGAGTTTTAACCATAGTCTTCCGATTTTCTCTACATCGTATAGATAGGTTCGTGAAATTCCATCGCTTCGATACACTCGGGTATTCGAAATTTGGCATTGATTTTTACGCCTAATTGATCACCCCATCGAACTCAATCGAGCTTCGAAACTGATCAAGAGAAATAGTCAGTACGTCAGACGTGAGGCAATTCAAGTCTGGAGGATTATTTCTATCGTCGATCACTCGGGGGGGTTTATCATCAACAAGCATTTGTTCTTGGGGCATCGTTGATGGTTTATTTTAACTATCGTTCTAAAATAAATATGGGAGGACATTTTTATATCTGTTTTTTTTTTATTTACTTTTTATTTTTTGTGGAACGTATAAATTCAAACGACAATGCAATTTTCCAATTTCCTTCTATCGCGAATAGGTAAAAGAGTGATTTGATTTTTTTTTACTCAGGTTTATTGTACCCGTCAGTTTATTTTTACGAGCCACTCTAATAGTTGGTGCTTACAATTTTTCACTGTATCGATAGATGTTTTCACATCCTTTAAATATTAATGGAGAAAAGAGTCTACGTATCCCTACGGCGTTGGCTTATCCTGAATGATGTATGTATAACCGGCTATTCTGTATATCGACTAGATACATCTCGAAGCGGTTTACATATTGACTAGGTGCTTTTACAGAATTCATCCATTTCCACTTTCGTCCACATACCAGGAACGATCCTTTTTTCTCGATGAAATATACCACCCCCGATACATCGATTTCCGTGAATGATTCTTCGGTTCTACTATTTTTTTTTTTTTCAACTCACTCACAATCAGTTTCATTCCCTCTTTGTCTATTTCATATTTTCGAATCATTCCACCTGCTGCAGGTATAAAAATTATTTCCTAACATTGCACTTTACGCAGTTTCACGATCTACTAAGTGGACAAACTCCTGCGGAAGTTACCACACGCAGTTTGCAACCCTAATTGGCTAAAACTCACCCCAATAAATTAAGCAGTAATTGAACCATCACGGTGTCAAATATACGCTTCGGAGATATTCACCCCTTCGATCACACATCCTCGGTAAATATATACGCAAGTTAAGTTGAGTAAATGCAATGGTATTTCAGCACAGGAATAATGATGGGATATTGAATGAGGATTCAATAAAGCGTAAGAAGAGATAAATGTGATAGTCGATAGACAAGGGATGATTATCTGCTGAAGATTGTTCGAGAGACTCGATTTCCTCGGTTCATTTCGCGTTGTGATTTTGCATTATTCCAGTTTGCTTATTTCCGTTGGTATATTAAGGATATGGACTTGTTATTCGTGCGCAGGTATTTTGCCTTGAGTTAAATTGGAGGGAAGTCAAGAGTGGAAAAAAAATTGTTCAAGTCATTATTATTTCAGTTGAATTTGTTCCGGTAGTACCTACGCCGCGCTCGTGGTCTGGCCAATTATTGTCAACGATGCATTTCGTACATAGCAATGATCGCAGCAGAACCCCCCCACATTTTCCGTTTCAACGGAATTTGTTTTTTTTTTTTCTTTAACGTTTTGCACATTCAACGACAAACACCCGTTCCACGTTTATAATACTTCGGTACAAACTGCACCACCGGAAATATCGACTCCGTATGAGCATGGGCCATGACAGGTAAATAATTGCAAGCTCTGCGCCCCGGTGCATCTTTTGTCGGCTATGCAATTTGTTACAAAAATATGTATTATATAGTCAACGCCTCCGGTACCGAGACCGCGGCGCGGTTCACCAAGTGCATTTATAACCGGGATAGCTGGTACCTACATACATGCGTTCAACATCGAAAATATAAAGAGAATATATATATATATATATATATAAAATACCTCTAGCAACAGTTGCGACTAGGTAATATACGACTACTTTTCCTCAATAATACAGCACGTCGACTTTCCAAATTATTCATACATCTTGAATGAAATATTATACCTACATCAAGGTATGGGTATAACAGGATCTCCCAAGGACGAAACTGGAATCTGGTATACATGACAAAGAAAAGCCAATTATAAAGTTACAATGGAGGGAATTTAATTAGCATATGCCCGGGTGAAATAGGACGAGAATTACCAGGATTATCGGCGACGTCTGTATTTGGATAGGACCTTGCTGCCAACGGATCCGATTGTTTTCAACCTTCTATATATCCTGATAGACCTTCTGCAAGTAGTAGGTGAATATATAAGTGAAGGTGTAGGTACATGAAAGTGCGCAAATGTTACGTGGATGAAAATTGAGGTAGGGTAAAAGTTGACAAGCGTGGTGACAGTCACATTCAGCTTTCGACCCTCGGCCTTCGGTCCTCGGCTCACAACCCGCGCCCTTCAGCCTGTGTCACATTCAATTTGAATAACCACCCTGCCCGCCACCTTTCTGTAGCCCCTCCTCGTCCAGCGCCACTCCAGTCATTCGAACTTTATTCAAATTTTCTACCCTTCGTTCTCTTCTTTGGATTTTTCTTACGCTCTTCATGGACGACAAGTTTTGACCGGTAAATGAGCTTTCCAAAATTCTGTATGATTTTGGAATTTAACAATTTTCGAGTGTTTTGGAATTTCGAATATTGGGCCAGCACCGCACCAACGTTCCGAGTGCAGGCCCAGCGATGGCTGCCAGCACTGACCCAATACTGGAAATTAGTTGAGATGATAAGCTCGTCCCGACGTACACCTATCGGTACTGGGCCAGTACAAGTTGCTAGTCGAAGGATACTGTTACTGTAAATTCGAGTGTTATGATCGAATGCGGTTACAATCAAATATACGTATGTACGACTTTCAGATACAATAAAGTCTGAAAGTTTCTCCTTTGTCTCCATTTAATATGGTCATTTCATCAAAATCCGTTAGGGTATTATTCGTTCGATTTCCGTCATGGAAAAACTGAATCTCGATTCCAGCAGTTGTTCGTCGACGGCCATCACATACGAGTACTGATAGCAATTACATAACTTTGGTTAGTACTGAGCAACGCTTGGCATCCCGCATTGGACCAATCTAGAAAATCAACGTGGGTCCAGTGCCATTATTAACACGCTACCAGCAATGTGCCAACATTGATGCCCACCAGTTGGTTGCCAGTGCAGTGCCAGTATTGGGCCGTATTGTTAATTATAGCAAATTCTTTCTAGGAACCACTGATTCATAGGCAAACTATTCAGGAATGCATCTATTTTCTGAAACTATACGGTAGCGGTTTTGTGAGACGTTCTCCTATTCGTTAAAGAGTATTCCGTAGCCCCTTGCGCGAGGTAAATTTGATCTCTCGAAAATCGGGGTGAGTTTTGCTGTCTCCCCTATTCCGCCTTCGGGCAATCCGCAGGGCTACCAATGGGATGTTTCGTTCCACGTTGCTGCCCGAGATAGCGTTAATAGATACTCTCTGAAACGCGAAGATCGTGGCGTAGAGTAGCACGTTTAAGAGGCTGCGTGAAGGGGCTACGATATAAGGCAACGCCTATAAGGCTCGTCGTGGCAATTTCAATCTGTTCAACCCGCCTCCAGAGCTTTCGCTTTTGATTTCATTATCCCCTACAATCATACAGTTGATATACTTTCCAGGTACATTAAGGAGATTGAAATTCTTCTTTTCCTTTTTCTCTCTCTTTCATTTCATCCCTCAAATCTCCACCACTCGACTACTACCTTTACAAAAAAAAAAAAAAAAAGAAAAAGAAAAAGAAAAAGAAAAAGAAAAAGAGAAAGAAAGAAAATAAAAACCGATTTCTTTCGTTTCATCCGTTGACAACCTGCACCGGATCAATCAACCCGAGATTACTAAAGCTGTGCAGAGCTAGGTAAACGGAAATTAATCAAGGTCCTGAGCCACGTGAGTCGGTGTCGTCTATATTCACCCCTAACCGCTGTGCTACGTGATATCAGCCAAGGTACACATAATGCGACATGTAGTGTTGGTTATTATACGAGCCCATGAATTTCACGAGTAGTTGCAGCTTGTTAATTAAAGTCAACGGTGGTAAAGATGCTTTGATCTTTGTTTGATCAAAACGAAGTTCGATTACTTCGTAAACTTAGCTAGAAATAATTTAATGTCCCTAATTACGATAAGAAACTCTTGACTCTCGGCGTCACCCTCCTCTCTATAACTCCCTCGATCTTGCGTAAGCTTGATTCCGGGTTTATTTGATCAATCAATTAACAACTGAAGAAAAAAATGTAATCAAGACTAATGACTGCATCCGATCCAAACTGCTGAAAAAGGGACTGAAAATGAAATTGAATGATATGTAGCTATGGCAGTGTCAAAGAAAAAATCTGGTCTAAATTTTCAATTGAAAATGAGAAGGTACTGTTCAAGGTGTATGTGGATGGATTGACCGATGAAATACACAGATTGTAGAACGGCGATGTAGACGCACACTGAAATTCATTGGAAACCTTGCGTAGGGCGAAGCTTCCATGATCAAAGTTGACAAACTTGATTTCCCCCCCGCCCTTCTACAAGGAGATTGAGGGTTGCTACTGTATCCAAGGGACACGATGGCCAGCAATCTTACCTAATCAAACTTGCGGAGCCACAGGATGGAGGGTGGCCTATAATAGATCACGGAGAAAACAAGAAAACAAGGTTCGAAGGGTGGGAACCCCACCCCAGTTTCGGATAGGTATGTACGTGTGTTCGCGGTTGTGTTTCCTCTACGGTTTCATCCCAGTATAGTGAATTTCCACCAAGTTTTGAATCGGTGGTGCGGTTTTAACGCCAGCAAAAACGCCGTTTCGCGTAAATTATTCGAGAAAAGGGTACGCGCTACGGGGCTATAGATTCGCACCCATGTCTAGATTCGATTTACTTCTTCTTCTTCTTCTTCTTCTTTTTCGAGGACCCATCGTCAGTGACTCAGCTAAGTAATGCTTCAGTTTCATGCACCTCGAGAGACCAGGACGACCGCAGGACCACGCGGTCACTTTTATACTCAAGCTATTGCTATACCTCGGCTAGCCTGGCTGGCTGACGACGTATAGCTTTCGACCTCCATCCAAAGCTTGGTTGCACTAGGTACCTACCTATATCTACCTATACCTACCTCTCGCCTACGCCCTGGGCTCCACTTTCCTTACCCTCTGGCCACAGATATCTCCCACGGGGACCTCCTCAGCCTTGCTTCGCCACCCCAGACCGCAGGGTGAAAACTAGCTCTCTCTTAGATAGGTATGGGTATACATATATACCAGAGGGAAAACCTTATTTCAACATGGCCAGCGGATAGAACTATATAAGAGAAAATGCGAATGTCCTTCGGCCATTCGATGAGGTTATTGATTTTGCCGATTTTATACCTTGGAAAATTCTCGGCTTTGATGGACTTCGGGCAAGGACTCTGGAGCCCAGCAC
This sequence comes from Ametastegia equiseti, assembly GCA_963989295.1. Taxonomy (NCBI): domain Eukaryota; kingdom Metazoa; phylum Arthropoda; class Insecta; order Hymenoptera; family Tenthredinidae; genus Ametastegia; species Ametastegia equiseti. The sequence goes on from OZ022399.1 coordinate 9,310,884, forward strand.
CTTTGTCAGTAGAAATTTGACGAAGGCTTGATGTGAACAAAATTCACGCATGGTCATCCGTTGTGATTGAGGATTGAGGACTGTCTGATCGTGAGAAAAAAGAAGCTTATCATCGACATGAAATTTCTGCAGGAATGGAAACGCTGCAATTCTTGCAATTTTTGCGCAATAATGAAAACTACTGTCGCATTTACGAACTTATTCTCTGAACAATAAGCTTCATGATTCTTCAGTGCAGTTGTTTCCAAATCACAGTTAACATAAAAAGTGAAATTCATCATTCCACAGCTGGCTCAGAGGTTCTGACTAAAACAGGCAGTCAAGTTAGCTTGAAAATGTTGAGAATTCAGATTTGCATAGGTGGGTATAATACCCGGTGGCTCATATCGCGTATCCGGCAATGGAACAGACGGATGAACGTACATACGCAGGACACAAGAGTCTGGTGGGTAACGGGTAACGGGTAACGGGTAACGGGTAGCCAGGGTATAAATTACGTAGGCGGTGTATGCAAAGATGAGAGGCGGCAGCGTACCTACCTATAGGCCTGTGATATGTAGCTCCTGGGTCAAGTTATTTAACCCGTGGACCATAAACTATACCTGTATAGGGAAATTTATGCTCTCACACACGGAGTTCGAGGCTCATCCACAAGACCTGATTCAAAGTTGCTGCAGTCTCATACCAAATTCATGAACAAGTCACGAGCCATGTAAATTCGCAAAGGTCGTTCCGAACCTGCAGGCGGTTCAGTTTCTTATGCATTGACTAAGGAATCGGCTATACATGTACAATATACACACACATATATATATAAATAATATATTCTATTCGAAGCTTTTCAAACCACGTCGATCCAACACCTGATAAATTGACATGCAGAACTTTACATTTCGTTCCACTTTTTGAAAGTTTCAATTTCATCTACGAACGTTTCGTTTTCAGACTTCGACTATTCAGCACTTCATATATATAGTGTCTCGATATTCCGTGTATTGAAGAATAAATAAATACCAATACCGCCGATCGTCAATTGGTCAGGACTTTCTTCACCATGATTATCAAAATTGAATGAAGGAATCAGGTATAGTACACATGGTGATAATTGATAATCCAGTAGCATCCGCGATGCATTCGCAAGTGAACATAGGTACTTCCTCAGGATCAAAGGACAGGCTTTCATATAGAATACTATAATTAAATTACAATCTCGCCGAGGCAAAGAGTGAAAATTTGTCAATGTAGGTGTAATTGAAGAAGAAAATTTCTAATTAGGATTTGGAAGATTTGTTCTTCTGTTTGTTCCGGTACTTTCGGTGCTTGAATATTTTTTGCCGTAAATGGGATGCTGATGATAAAATCTCATCTTTCAGGTCAAATAGTGTTAAAAATAAAGAAAATATTTACCCCGGGTCTTTACTCGTATAATTCAATAATAAAGTCTGAATAAGGAAACTGCGAGAGCAAGAAATTCAATTTCTGTATCAGACATATGTACATGTAAGTCGAAGAGTAGTGAATCCAACGGCAATATTCATGAGTTAGCACGTTACATATATACCACCAAGAAAATTCGCAACATGTAACTCACGGTTCATAATAGTTATAGCTACAATTCTTAACGAGGCATTTCAGCCCTTAGCTAACGACACAAGAGTTCTACTTCTGCTAGCGCGCATGGAGAGTAGGCAAGTAGGTAGGTAGGTAGGTAGGTAGGTAGTAATAATAACGAAGTCTCTTGGGCTCCGGGGATTGGAGACTCCTTTGCCCGGCGGTGTTACGCTATCCGAGTTGTAATTAGTCAACAAACTTCTGCACCCTCTCGACCCAAGCTAGTCGACATACCGGTATAATACTTTTGGTCATAGATATGAAGTAGTTAAAACGTCCATGATCCACATTCGAGCAGGCAAACCTAGAGCCATTCGTTATCCAGTTTTCTTTATCGGAATTATCATCCCTTTTTCTAATTACTTCAAAATGGTACCAACTTATATCTTTTTTCCATTGAACGAATTTTTGTATAGTACCTATACCTATACCTACATAATCAAGATATGGGAAGAATTACGTCCATTTTCGGATCGAATGAAGCGGCAAAAACTCTCTAAGCACTCGGCGACCATCAATCACTTCCTATTGGTGAACAAATCTATATTTGAAAAAAAAAAGAGAAAGAGAAAAAAGAATGAAATAAAAAAAACAAGAAGTGGTTGCTGATCGAGGCCAGATTTCTACGTCTCGTACAGCCTGAGGTACCATTTGTTCAACAGAGAGACCAGGAACCAGGAGCCAAGAAACGACCGAATCATTCGGAAGGCATCCGAGTGTGCCAGTGCGGATAATAACGTGTGAAACCAAGCGATGAGCCACCCATTTGCCTAACAAGTTTCCCTTTAACTCAAAAAGGCTGTGTCCATTAGTTTTTTTGTACCGTTCAAAACTGTAGAATTTTAATGGGAAAAGGAGTTCCTTTTTAGTTTTTTCGAAGACATTTCTGGCACATTTTCATACATGATGGATAAAAATTTTCATAACATCTATTTTCATATGTGAAAATTGATTAGTAGTTTACGAGCTGTTTGCAGGCTGTGAGACGAACAGCTGTGTCTGACATCTACAGAGTTAAGGAAATGGGTTTTCTGTGTGAGTTGAATAGCTGCCTATATTCATCACATAGGTAGGTAGCTGGTTGGTAGGTACGGCGTGTTACTACCTTCTAAATCTCTTCTTTTATTTTATATCTTATTTTCTTTCGAAAAAGCGTACATTTTGCCATTCTCTGGTGATAAAGTCACGCCCAGCAGTTTCTGAAGGAATATATAGTGTATATTTTCGCCTCAAGAGTAAATAAGTAAAGGTAGTTTTATTTTTTCCCCCGGAATTTCTGCATTTTTATTTAGCACATCGCGGCAGTTGTTCAAGACAGTCGAGAGCTTCCGTCTATCGATCATCGTTAGCGATACACACCGTTGGCGAAAAGGCGGAAAAATCGCAATACGCAAAAGTCAAAAGTATAAAGTCGAAAGGAACGAAAAATAAATAAAAAATAAAATAAAAAAAATGTATGAGAAAGGGAGACAAAAACCAATTGGTGGGTTCCTTCGAAGTAGCTCCGGCCAATATGAAACCCCTGGATTTAACATTTTAATAAAAGGCTTCAGTTTCGTCGCCAGTAGAAACCAGGCCGTGGAATACTCGAGTCTGGGGTCCGTGGCACACTGGGCAAAAATCACGCACTACGTTAAAGCTGGTTGGCAAAGAACTACCAAAACTTTGGCATCGTGTGCCCTCGCCTTTTCACGGAAATGAGCTCCCTATGCTAAGCAGGGCTTTTTGCCTAGTCTTCCTTTGATTGATGTGGTTTTTCGGCTCCATTTACACTTTTATTAAATCAGGACTCTCATCTCGCACTGTCGGGAATTTTTCCTGTTTCAATTATTTATGCGTAATCATTTTCCTTTTTTTTTATTTATTTTTATTCTTTTTTTCAAATTCTTTCGTTAAATGAGGTAAAAAAGTTGCTTTTGATGTACAACGTTCGCTTTGTAGTCCAATGTACTAATATACGTGGGTTGTGTACGTGAAATTAAAAATAAAAATTCTTTAATATAAGGTGAAATTTCGCAACAGCAATTCCGGTTTGCTTCCGTTCACAAGATAAGTAAATCGCGATATGGGCGAGAGTCGGAAAAGTAATAAGTTTCGGAACAAACAACTCAAAGATCTTGAAATTGACCGAAGTTACTTAATAAAGAAGTGTAAAAGGGTAATCAAAGGATTTCAAACCGTTGAGGCGTGAATTTCGTGAGCGAACTGAAGTTGGTATAAAATAAAAGGGTGATATTTCCATTACTCAAGGTTCAAACCGTCGGTTCATTATAATCATTATCCTTTTTTTTTTTTTTTTTCTCATTTCTATTTCAAAATTAGGGAAGTAGAATTCAACATTTTCTTCGTTTTCACGGTTTTTTCCCCAGGCCGTAGAAGAATGTTCAATTATGCAGAAGTGGGCAAAACTTCGTTGGAACCAGCCGAGCGTTAGCCTAGACGCCAGTGTTGAGAAGTTTAAATTAATATTCGACGCCAAACATTGTAAATCAGGTAGGTAGGAACCTTTTTCTCCACATTTTTCCGATACAATTTTAAACTTCTTGCGAATTATTGCCGGCCGAGCAACACCAAACGGTGGAATTCTTTTGGGCCAAAATTAATTATTGATCGAGGAAGTCTGGATACTCAACTTTTTCTTTTTTTTTTTTTTTTTTTTTTTGTTTTCTCATCTTTCATCCATTGGAATCTTTTGTATCTTGTACCACTCTAGAGGCACGACCTCGATCATGGGATAAATTTATAACGAAAACCAAAAGAAAGGAGGAGGATAAAAAAAAAAGTCACGGACTTTCCTTTACTTTTCCATCGGGCACTTTTTTTTTTTTTTTTTGGTCTTTCGTGTTGGTTTTGCTGCTTATTAATCGCCATAAACTTTTAAACTTCTGTCTAATTATCGCCTAAAACGGGATATAATTGAAAACGTAGCATTTTCATAGAGTTTGAATGTTTGAACCGGAGAATTCTGGCACTAAGGAAAGAGAAGGATAGAAAAAACGCGATTCACGACCCAAAAAGTTCTCCCTCGATTTTACCCACTGGTAAAGCTGGTTGAAGCTAGTTTTTTTTTTTTCTCTCTTTCTTTCCCCCCTTCCTTCAGGGCAGACTTTTTTAGCTTTCTTCGTACTTTATCTCGCCGACCACCGACCGGCGCGCCATAGACGAGAAGCCCTTTTGGTCCAGTGCACGTTGCTTTTAGAGATTCTCCTTCTTTCTAGAATCCCCTTACCACTATACCCCCTTGGCCTCAAGATCTTCACAGTCTCCACGGCTTACCTCTACACCTTGGGGCTCGAAGACGTCACAGGAATGGCGATGTCGGCCACTCTTTGCTCCTCACTGCAGAACCTGGGATGGACGTCATCTACGTGAACACTTCTCCTGCTGCAGGGTGTAAGAGTGAAAAAATAAACCCTCGAACCCTCTGCGTTATTTCGCCCCGAGGTCCTTCAGCAGGTCCTTCGGTACTTGGGGAACCCCCTCCGTTTCAGCAACGAAAACGACAAAACCGACGATTTAGACATCGACAACCCTCCGGACGGCCCTCGGCTGCGCACTTTTCAGGCGAACAGAATTTTTACCGTTAACCGCGCGGTAACGTTATAAGGAAGAAAAATTTATATTCTGGTGGAGAAATTTTTAGCGTGAATACATGAATAACCAAGAGAAATAAGAAGATTAATTTATTTTCTTAACAAGGACTGCAGAGAGGGGAGGGGGGGGCAAATGGCGAATGTTGAATTTTCATTCTCCGTATTTATTTCCGCTTGAAAAAATCATTTTGCGATCAAGAATATCAAACGGAAATGACTAACTATTCGATTAACTTAACCTCGATAATTGATTGAGTAATTAATCAGAAATTCACTCAACCAAAATGACTACTGCCGAATTCCCGCTATGTTAAATTGAAGACATTACTGTCTTTCGCAAGACGTCGCACAGCTGGGGGGAAAAAAGTTTCGCTGTTCAAAGAGGCCTATAAAAAAGGGTGCTGACTTTATTAAGGGTTTGCCGGGTGGGTTTGCTTATTACAATGACTTTTAGGTTTCCGAGGCAGGGTATAAGATATCCATGGACCTAGCTGCCGTCTGCTTATATAATTGAAAGATTTCTTTAGATTTTCATATCCGTACTACGCGTCTTTTGAGTTTAAGAAGATTCGACTTTCAGGAGTGGATTGCTAGGTAGATAAGTGACTCGTTTCTACTCACAGTCCTCACCACTCCTGCAGCAACAGCAGAAGCAAGCTTACGACGATGAAGTTGTGCAATAAATATGCCAGGATTGTTATGTTCCGCGGCTTTAGAGGTCCCCGAAAGAGTATTTCCTGCACAAGCGCAGTAAATAACAAGCAATATTTTTAAGACTTGGCTCAAGAGTCTATGAGACTTTGCTGGCTTTGACAATGAGCACCGGATGATGCATGATGCGGTGCCGCTAGAGCGAGCGATAAGCAAAAATTGGTGTGTTTATCCAACCTGCAGCACTTTGCCTTTTTTCTTTTTTTTTTTTCTCTTCTTTTTTCACGATTATTATCACAATCGATTTCCGATAATCATTACACTGGCAAGCTACATATGTATACTTTGCTTGCGATGTGATTAACAAGTGCACACATATCACGTGTCAAAATCGAGATTAATCGTATGTTTAATGTTAAATCAACCGCTTATCTCCTCAGGCTGCACACTCATTCGAAATTACGATAATGAACAATCGATAAAAGGCAGAATTTATCTTTTTTTTTTTGTTTTTTCTCTCTTCTCTATCGCAAAATGTTACGATAGACGTATTTATACAGACAGATTTATCCGAGGGGCTATTCGCTTCGATTTTTAGTGTACAGATGACTTTTGACTTTCAAAGATTTCCAAAGACTTCCAAAAACCTTCAAAAACTTCCAAAAACTTCCAGGGACTTTCAAAGACTACCAGTTGCGTATTATGGAGAATTCTTTCGAATTTTCGACTTCCAAAGACTTCTGAGACCAGTGTGAATATAAGCCCTTGGGATTTATCCTATGTTAAGGATTCATTTATGGATGGGGCGCTTTTACCTGTGAAGAAATTCCTCCGTTGATACATATATGATTTTATCCATATCATTCGCACCAGCTTAGAAATGACTGAATTTTGAAATAAACTACTCACCAAAATTAGCGGAACACCATTGACTTAGTCCTCTGTTTCTAAATGAACAGACCGATCGACTTGAAATTTGGCAGAGAAGTACCCTCAAGTGTTCTTCACTCGTATTGGGAGCCACAATACGATAGGTCCAAGCGTTTGGACGTGGCACCTCTCAGACGAACCCTGTGCGAAAAATGAAATGCACAACTTTTCGGATTCGGATGTCGATAGCGAATCCGCGCTCGAAATGGTTTTGAAACTTAACCATCACCCAGCAACCCCTAATCAACCCGAAAATTCTGGCATCATGTTTTTCGCTACGAGCAGTACATTTTTCAACTCCCAAGCGTGGATCGGTTGACATCCGAAAAGCTGTGCATTTGAATTTTCGCACGAAGTTGATTTCAGAGATGCCACATCCAAACGCTTGGTCCTGCTGTATTGTGGCTTCGAATACAAGTGAAAAACACTCGAGAGTACTCCTCTGCCAAATTTGAAGTTGATCGATCAATTCATTTGAAAATAGGAGAGTACATCAAGGGTTCGTTCCGCTAGTGTTATTGAGTAGTTTAGATCAATGAAAATGACCATTTGGCATCCTTATAGTTTCATGAACCACATACTGTAGTAAGTGACAAAAATAATTAATCATCTCCGCATGATCCAGGACAATATTTAGTTGAATTCATATCGTGTAACGGACAAGTAAATCATTTTTGCCGAGCAATTAAACCCGTTAAGAGAAATAAGTATTCCCTACTCGGTTAAATGTGTGTGTTCGTTTATGTGTTCATGTATAACACAGGTAGTACACGATATATACATGTCTAGACATACAGGGTCGACCTGGTCTGCTCGGGCCTGAAAGCGCTGCGATTGTTTCGAGGGGTGCCGTTTCCCCTTGTGAGTTCGAGGCGCGCCCTTGTACATGTGCGCGTGTGTAGGGCCCGAGGTTAATGTACCAAGAAGCGCATTACCCAGAGTGCTCAGCGTGAGGGCAGAGTGTGCGAGACGAATGGGGCGAAGGGTTTGGGGGATGAGATTGGGGTATAGGGGATGACAGGGAAGCGGGTGAAAAGTGAGTAAAAAAATTGGTAATGACTGTGCTCTAAGATTAACCGAACTACGTGAGAGCTTGTGCTTTCGGGTGAAAAACTGTTCAAGTTAATGAGCAAGTAAACGCGTACGTATGTAGGTATTTACCTACCAAAGCCCCAGAGCTGCTTTAATGCAGCCAACAAATCCGAGGAGTACACCTACACCTACACCTACATCCACTTGAATCTCTATCGAGGATCAATTCCAGATATTCTATACAATACCCCCGATGCTCTTCACCCTTCAAAACCAAGATCACGCGTCAGCTCTTCAAGTTCAATTTGACTAATTAGAAAATTACGAGGTCAGATATTCGTATTCCAAGAAAACTCACTCCAGAATGCAGATGACGAAGAACTACGTATTCAATTTACTAGAAGATGAGTGGGTTCATCAAGAATAGTGTGATATCGAAGTTCACCTTCCAAAAGAAGCAATCGACTTTTGGAGGAATTATTAGGAGACGGATTTGCAAAGGGTAGTAGAATAATGTGTTTTCGAAGAAGTAAGAACACCCTGAAAACTGATCTGGAAATTTTAATGAAACTTGTTTTGTCGGCTGATTCTTTGACTATTTTATTCGAAAACTTATTTCGAAGGAAGGAACGTTCATACCTATATCGAGGTAGAGCTTGCAATAGTTGACAATACGGTCCAATACTGGCACTGCACTGGAAACGAACTAATGTGAATCAATGTTGGCACATTACTGGTAGCGTGTTAATTACGACACTGGACCCACGTTGATTTTCTAGATTGGTCCAATACGGGATGCCAAGCGTGGCATCAGTACTAACCAAAGTTATGTAATTGCTATCAGTACTCGTGTGTGAGGGCCGTCGACGAACAACTGCTGTAATCAAGATTCAATTTTTCCATGACGGAAATCGAACGAATAATACTCTAACGGATTTTGATGAAATGACCATATTAAATGGAGACAAAGGAGAAACTTTCAGACTTTATTATATCTGGAAGTCATACATACGTATATTTGATTGTAACCGCATTCGATCATAACACTGGAATTTACAGTAACAGTATCCTTCGACTATCAACTTGTACTGACCCAGTACCGATAGGTGTACGTCGGGCCGAGCTTATCATCTCAACTAATTTCCAGTACTGGGTCAGTGCTGGCGCCCATCACTGGGCCTTAACTTAGAACGTCGGTGCGGTACTGGCTCAGTATTCGGCGAATTGTAAAACTCATTGAAAAGGAAATTGTATGAGGAAGTGGAAGGCGGTGGTTGGATATAGAAATCATTTACAAGCAGCACGAAGTGTTATAATGCCAGATGTAAAGATTAGCGAATAAAGGAGCGGGAAATCCGAGGGACGAATCGGACTTCGGTGGTTTCTATGGTAACAACTTCAGCTTTTACCTTTCCTGGTGTTTCAGAACCCCCAAATCTACAGTACTCTTACTCAAACGAATTTCTTTTTTATGCTCTGTGGTTCCAGTTTTCGGTCACTTAATCATATGACAACTCCAGAGCCCAGTTATACCCGCACATATATATAAATGAATGTGGGCATAAATTTTCGTTTTTGGTTTAACAACTCGTGACCGGTTCTTTTTTTCTTCTAATTCTTCATACTCCAGAAGAGCTCCGGAGGCCGATACTTTCCGAAAAATTCTGTCGAAAGATTATTCTTTCAGGAGAAATCCAAGAATTCGAATACTTCCCTGGTCAACTGTACCTTCCCAGGTAATAATTCCTAACATCCCCTGACTAAGCGGTTTCACGCAGTTATCTCCGAGGTCTAGACTCGAAAACCTAGACTTCTGGTGTCTGCACCGTCTGCTTGAGCCTCTACACAGCATGAGTACCAAACCGCAGAAGGATTCTCATCGCCACCTGCCGTGGACCACTTAACCCACCATGACATCGAATTGTCAAACTATTCTTTTTCCGTTACTACAAGATTTTGTTTCTGAAATTTCTGGAAACTATTTGGTCTGATTTTTGTAATTTTTTTTTTTGAATATCAACTGCCTCTCGGAATCGAAAGATATGAATTTTGTGGATTTATTTGTAACGTGTCAAGTCTGTGGTCGGCTGTTACAGTCGGTAGTAACGAGATGGAGTGGTATAATTAATTCACCGAGTTTTCAGAACTTAATGGACCGTGATCGTTAATGATCGTGCGGTAGGGTGAGGGGCAGGCTCAAGCGACAGCGAAACGCAAAGTAATCAAGAATTATTACGCTCGAGAAATAATATTTCCTCGAGAAGAATCCTCGATGAGGTTACAACTTACAAAACCGAAAGAAAGTTGAACCGGATGTAATTTTCCAAGGCGGTTGCCTGTGTACTTACTTTTGTTTTACTTTATTTCAGTACCGAATTTTACCCTCAGTTCGTATACATATGTACATACATACCTACCATGTCGCTGAACTTTTTCAAACTACGTCTGGTCCCCGGGAATTATTAATAATACCTTTTCTCGAAGCTAAACGTGCCGTTGACATTCAATCACTGTTCGTGACCCCGGAAACCGCAGAAATGTCAAACTAGTGAATTGCACATACGACAACGCGAAGCTAGGTGACGTACACAACGGATGCCACACACAAACCACAAATTCAATAACCAATCATACGAAATAGAAAAACTTTTCGAAGAATTCACTCCTGGAAAATTGCGAAGTTCGATAATTACGCGGGATGAGTCCAAAAGAAACATAAAATAAAAGAAACAAAAGAGTCATTTCAGATCACTAACATTCACAGAAGTTGATACGGCAGTAACAATGACCTGCAATTGTAGCTGAGCGTATTTAATCGGTTCTGATCGCATCGGCTCTGAACGGATTCGGATTCGCTTTCAAAATCCGAACACAACTTGGAACGTATGTACGTGTGCGTATAACTTTGCACGGATATACATATATATGTGTACCGGTAATTTCTCTTCGTAATTGAATTGCCGGCTGCTTCTATTTTCCCGTCTACTTCAACGGAATTCCATTCCCAGACAAAACACAGGACACACAAAAAAAAAAAAAAGAAAAAGTCAAATTGGATAAAACAAGAAAAAGGAAACGAAAGGATTGAAAACCGGAAATCTTCAGACGCGCAGTATAATAATTTTCCAAAAATATTATATGTATTGCTGCGTTGGTTGATTCACGAACGTTGCCTGATTGTTGGTTGATTGAAATTGCGGTATGAAAATCGAGACAAGGACTGGAATCAACGTTTCTCCCATATATACGTGCTAACGCTAATTTCGCCAATTGATATACCGAGCTTTTATTCCTATCCAGGAATCAGAGCAATATACTGACGATGAATATCGAAATTATTCTACCCACTAGACGGTCGTACCTACGTATATCAGTTTGATTCCACCTGGCTTATATTCAGCTGATTATTGTCAAACAAACAAGCTGATCCGAGGTTCAGGGTAAACATAATGCCCTAATAATCTTCCTCATCCCCGAATGTGTTTACCCGAGTTTCAGCCATGTTTGAATGAAACGACCGTATCTATGAATAGCATATTTTCATGAAATGACTACGTGACGCATGTTGGGTATGGAAATTTCGAAATGGTGTTTAAGGCGATATGGTACAAGTCGCTTTGAACCCAACTGAGCTTATATAATAAATATGAATCTGACTGGACCTCAAAACGATGTAGTATAGATGACTTTCAACTTAACCTAGCTAACATAAAAAACACGAGTTTCAATGGAATCCGGATAGCAATTTTTCTTTTTACAAACAACTGAATTCATTCGTCGACGGTTGATTCTGATCAGTTGGGTAGTCATCGAGAAAGTACGATTCAGGTTTCCGAGGTGACGACAATAATTGGTAATAATGGAAATTCAAACGAACTCCCATAACGCCTCAAAGTGCTACAGGCTGTGTCGGGATTGCCATAATTGACCTCCATTTTTTTTTAATAAAAAAAGGAAGTTATTGTGATCATCCCGAGAATGAAAAGTTGAGTTTCCACTAGATCTCCACTTTTTGAGGTCTATAGCGAATTACATCCGACCATTTTTGGATGCGTGTGTGTGTGTGATCAATTTCGTGTCTGACATAGTTTCTTGAGAACGGATCAAAGGATTTTTATGATTCTGGACTCAATCGATGCGGTCTTTCGTAACTCAGAGCTGATCAGATTTTGGATAATTCATTCGGTAGTTTTGTATTGTTTAAACTTGAAAGATCTACACGGGAAGTTTCTGAGCTGGCCCATTTTGGTCAGCTGATTTACCTGCTCGTTAAATTGCCGTTTTTTTTATTTTGTTTTTTGTTTGATTTTTTTTAAACAGATTTAAGTTATTCTTGTAATCACCCCGTGAATGAAAAGATGAGTTTTTACCAGATGATAACGTTTTGAGATCCCGATCAGAATTATTTTTGACCATTTTTGGATGGACGTCTACTGTTTGTATGTATGTATGTATGCGACAAATTAAAAGAGAGAAAAAAAAAAAAAACAACGAGAAGTAGAAAACGAATAGGGCAATTACAGTCAGATTCCTTTTGATTATGTACAGCTAGGTTGGATCCAAAGCGACTTGTACCATATCGCCTTAAGGACTAATCCGCCTCGCAGCTGATCAAGGATCGCGTTTGGGTGTTAAACCGCATTCAGAATATCCTCCCGGTAACATTATTACGGGTATAGCTATTAGAAGTAGGCAAACAGACATCAATTTGGCGTGACCGCACTCCGACGAAATCAGCGAGAGACTCAACGCACAGCTATAGCAGCGATCCAATTCAGGACCTCAAAGCGCCCTCATAGCTTCTCTCGCAGTTCAGCTCGTCTCGGCTCAGCTTGGCTTGGCTTTCGCACCCTTCGTAGAAACAATTGCAACTATGCTCAAACAATTTATAATTCCACGCCTCAACCACCGCCCTGCGTCGAGGTGCCCGGCTAAGCGCTATTACTTTACCCCCGCGTAGATATAATTCCGCTCGTTTGTGCCGCTCGAGTTTCTCTCACGGCAACAAACACAACCTTACGGATACAATCACATTTACCGATCCATACCTATAGGTACGTATCCCTGAATGTACATACATACATACAACTACACCCATTAATCCCCGTTACGCGTATACATATATTTGCATTTCCAGGTTTCGCGAAAACAATTAAAATCAGTGAGGAACTCTGTGGGTATATTGCTCAGCTTTCATATCGAACGAAAGAATTTAGTGTCAAAAACAAGGATGCTAGGCGATAATAATTACCTAGGGTGAAAATTATCAATTACCACATCATTCCTAATTCCGAAACGACTTCCTTTTTTTTTCATTCGCCCCCCCAATTTGGTTTCGAATGAATAGAAAAAAATCATGAGCACAACTGGAGCCCTCTATTCTAACGGCAAAGGGTGAAAATTAGAATGACGTAGGATTTCGTCGTATTCTGATTACTTCTTCTTTTTTTTTTTTTTTGTAAATCCTAGCGAAATTCCAAAAATCTGAAAATCATCAGAATCTACTTAACATCGGCAGGTAGCCAATATTGGAAAAATACTGATTGGCTCCTGGTGCAATATTTTGTATATTCAAAAAAATCCTATTTCCCACCAAATATTTTTCCTCGATTTTATATACATGCGTTTAAAATCCTATAGAATATTGCACGAGGAGCTAATTTAAGTTTTTTCCCATGTTCGTCACTAATATAGAGTGTATTCTGGTAATTTTCCAATTTTTTCAATATCTCTGGGATTAAAAAAAAAAAAATACATGAATAAAAATCAGAAATCAGGATATGACGAAATCCCATGTTATTCTAAATTCCACCCCTTACCCTTGGAATAAAATGCACCAGTTTAGCACATGATTTCTTTCTATCCATTTGGAACCAAATTTGGGTGCAAGTGAAAAAAAAAAACGGAATAAATTGTGGTAAGGGGCAGTGAAGTGAGTATATGCCTGAATATTTTTCAGCCCAGCAGGCTTTGACGTTTAGTAGGTAAGTTTCAAAGTTCCGCGTCTACACGTGTAAGTACTTAGCGTTTATTACCCTCGGTACGTGTGCAAAGCTTAGCGAGGGCCTGTGATGATGATGGCCTCGTGTACTCGTCGTACCAACGAATAGGCTTATTACCGTATGTGCACACATAATTTGGAGGTAGGGCATACGGTTTAAAGGGCTCTTCATTGCAGTAATTCCGTCCATAACACGTACGTACATTTTCTTTGCGTTTTAACCAACAAAACGCTATTAATTAGGTATATTTCATAGTGTAGATGAGCTTACAATTAGAGGAAGCAGAAGTTCTGTTATAATATATCGAGTAAAGTGAACGCGTATACGGAACTTGTAGGGCTGGATGGTGCTCGTCTTATCAGGACTTGACTCAAGGGTGGAAGTCTAGAGACTGAGTACTGTGAGTAAACCATTGAAACATGTGGGACCTGGCACACATGTTCAACAATTGAGTAGAGTGCCCTTTCATCGTGTGCGGATGTGAACTGTACTCATCCCATTCGCTCGGACCACATTGTGCACTGGTGTAGTACAACAACGAAGAGTTCGCGGTGGCATTGTGTCCAGGAACAGGCCAGGATCCAACTACCAGAAAGACCAAAATAGTATACAGGTCAACTGGAAAGTTATAGTTATCTGCAGATAAAACTGACTGGGCAACCTCCAACCTGCAGTCTCCCATTGCGCCAATGCTTTCGAAATCGTAAATTTCTATTTCCTGCCTCACTTTTGTGTAATTAATTGTTATTTGATTCCGTCTTCGTGTTTCGATTATTTTCAACATCAGTTTATCCATTTATTGGATGAGCAATTGATTGAATTTGTGTTTCTCCTTCTGTTTTCGTAAGGACAGATCGTCTTAGAATACAAAATGATTCTTGTTTGTATAAGGACGTTAAGAAGTTTGGTAAAACTGATTTGCTGATTTCAAGAAATTGCACAGTGGGTATGGGTTGTATTTTATACATATATTATATATATATACAAATATACTATGCGTTTTGTGTGTTTCGAGAGAAATAATTTGATAACTTGCTTAACAAATACTAATCGACTTAACAAGGACGAATTCGCCCTTGCGCGTCCCTCAGGAATCGGTGGGAAGGTTTCTCGCCCGGACAGGGGATTCAATTAGGTAATTTCACACTTCTCGAAATTCGCACGGCTGCCAATCTAGAGAGCAGAGAGACTCCTTATAGTCTCTCTCTTATCCACCCTTATTCAAATATACTTACCTGGGTACATCCCCACGTTTCGTCGATTAAAACTTTTCCCGATCATCAAATTTATTAAGGAAATACCCAATTTCACAGTGAAAACGAAAACAAGGGTTGAATCAATTTTCCAACCACCTGACCTTCGTTCTATATTCTATAAAATTTCTATACCTCCGTCGATATACGAACGTGAATATATACTTGAGCAAAATAATACTCCAGATTACACCAACATGCATCCTTTGCGGGTATAAATAATAATGAGAGAAAGCAAGAGAGGAATTAGAGAGTGGGAAAAAAAGAAAGAGAAAATAGTGAAAAAAGGAAAAATGTCGAGGGGACAAGCACGGAGCGAGAAAGAGAAAAAGAATTAATGAAAACGTTCGCGTTTATCTTTGGTCTGGAACATTTGCACATTGAAATATATGAGCCCGAATGGATAGCCCAAAGGGGGTAGTTCAGCCACGCTTTCACGGGGATATAAATGTACGGAGCAAATCCTGCCGGGTCCTCGAAGTCTATCTATATTTTGTTATCATAAGTTATAATACAAGGTGATTCATAAACAGGCACCACGAGAGGTGCTTTGATTTCCAAAAATGCTTTATCTCAAAAGCACGAAGATTGGACGAAATTTCACATCTAAATGTAATTCCACATTTTTGCGAGAAAAAAATTAAAAAGTCCCTGCATCTTGTTAACAAAAGGAATAGATTTTTTGTTTTGCTGTAAACTTAGCCAAGGAATGATCTCTCCAAATAATTAGATCATTACAACCCAGAGATTTTCCGCTACAGGAGCGATCAGAACCCCGTAGGGTGTCTCCGTAATTATTTCTCTTGTCAGGAGCAAAGATACGGAAACTGGACTGTATCCCAACTCGGATAAGACGGCGGGGCTTCGGCCGGTCTGATTTATATCAAGCTTACCGCCCGCAAGGGGTGAGCAGAGGCGAGTTAAGGGGGTGGCTCCTTCGCTTCTCTTTTTCCCTTTACTTCCACCTCCACCCCTTCTGCCCCCATCCACAAGAATTGTGTCCGAATTTCTTGGATTCCGAGGATTAACTTTATCGAGTTAGGTAGGCACTCCCACCCCACAATCTACCGTTCCACCCTTACGGAGAGAACCTCTCTGGACTCTACACTGAACAGAATGAGGTAAAAACTTTTTTACTCTTTTCAAACGGCGATTCTGTCTGGTCCAAGAAACGGGGAAAACTAAGGAAAACTTATGCTGACCAGTCGGGGCTATAAGTCGTGTTGTAAGTTCTATTGGATTTTCGTACTTGAAATTCTAAGGGATTTGAATAAATGAGATGGGGTAAGATCTCCTAGTGAGTAAATGTGTCTCAGGGAGGGAAAGGGATAAAAAAAAAAAACGTTAAAGAAAATGCGGAGCATTACCTCTTCGAAGAAGCTCATTAATCATTTTATTGAAGCCGCAATGAAGAAGACCTTGGTTCTCCTCGTCAGCGGAGGGGTGAAAATTCCGTTAGAAGTGATTTTTAATTTCCACTTCAACGTTTTCACCGCTTAACTCTCGACCGGTCTAATTAGGCTGCAGGGTTCCTCTCGGATGATTCGTGGCTTTACTAATTAAACGGGGAACAGGTAAGTTCAACGCGTGCACATAAACTGCTCGATCCTGAACCCTTAAATAGCTAGTGAGCGGTGAATTGAACCCCGCGAAAGCCCCCGAGGCTGTCCAATTAATAATTAAACACAATTAGCATCTAAAGCCTGCGAAAATGCCAATTGCTTGGTTACGTCACGTACGTCTTTTGGTAACCCTTCTCTCCTCTACGACACATGTACCTCTAATATCAACAATTATATCTCACTCCTCGATAAACCCGAGTCTATAACAGAACCGCATCCCACCCTCAATGGAAGGGTTCCAAAATTTCTTTCCAACTGTTAAAACCCATGAAAAACTTCCTAATTTTTCAAATCGTGATGCACTGGTCCACTCAAAAGGCTAAAGAAATATTTCAAGTTCCACTATCTCCGAGAGTTAACTCAGCATCTATTGTGCAGAGGCTTGGAGAGGCCATTAAGTATTGTTCCTCGGACTTCGGCTACGTATCCACTACATCCACGCCGGTAAAATACACACAAGTATTTCACGCTCGCAGACACAACATCGCATATAAAATAGTAGCTAGGTGGGTATAAGGTGTGAGATCAAGTGTTGTATTGTTGCGGCCACAACTGAAAGTGAGGCTGATACAACGTGGATCGCTAACGGTGGTTGGGTTTTAGCAGAAACGTGACCTGAGGAACAACGAGCCAACCTTTTTTTTTCCCCCTCTCTTATTTTCACTTCGCTTTATATTTAGTTTACCTACTTCGTTTCTGAAACGGAAATAGTTCATTTTTATCTTTTCAGGTCGTAACTACTATAATGCCATTGCTCTGATGGAACACCATGCGGTTATCGTACACCCCCGTTGCTGCAAACGGTCAAAGAATTTCACAGAACACATACTGGGGTGAAATTCAGGAGATCATCAATGTGAATCTCAAGCCTAATGTATCATTAACCAACTCAACATGACGAAGTCCATCAAGAACAGGATTGATTTACTGACCAATGGCTCATCGAATACACACAATTGGCAATTCATCATTCGCTTGAATTGATTTTCAGAAAGTTGTAACGTTCCACAAATACATTGTCAACAAAATTGATCAGTCAAAAAGTATTTTCGTTACTTACCACCAAGAAGAAACAGGCCACAGGCAATGAGCGTCCGAT
This sequence comes from Ametastegia equiseti, assembly GCA_963989295.1. Classification (NCBI taxonomy): domain Eukaryota; kingdom Metazoa; phylum Arthropoda; class Insecta; order Hymenoptera; family Tenthredinidae; genus Ametastegia; species Ametastegia equiseti. The sequence goes on from OZ022399.1 coordinate 9,328,677, forward strand.
GATCAGAGTAGCAATGTCCGATCAGAGCGAAAATGGTACCTGCCAGTACAAGGGCAACAGCAACGACTTGGAACGGTGCTGATATCCTATTAAAAAAAAATCATAAAGTAGATAAAAAAAAGTTCATTGAGAAGGGCACACATCAGGGTTATGATGGTTTTTTTTTATTTCCCCCTGTCTTGTTCTCCATTTGTTTTACGGGAGGGCATGATTATCTTTGGATCCCTATATACAAGGGTAGACACGTACCTACGCTATGGGGTGATGAACTTTTTTTTTTTTTTTTTTTTCTCGAGCGATCAAAGAGCAAGCAGTAAGTGCTCGGGGCACAAAAGAAGCCGGGGTTTCACGCCGGAGCAATAAGCCATAAACGCCAGGTTGCCCCCGAAGTCCATGCGGCTTCTTTTTTCGTTCCCCTATTTTCTCATTTTCCATTTTCCAGTCTCAGGTTTCCTGTCTTTCTTTCTCTCTCTCTCTCTCTCTCTACCAGGATGCTTTCATATTTTAAAACTCTACCGAGCGCGTCATCTCACGTCATGCTTCCCGGGGCACGTAAGAAGGTGATAAATTCAACTTAGACATCCATCCCATCCTCTGCAAGCCCCACCCCCATTCTCTTCTATAAACCATCATTGCCCATACCTTCTATATATGAGACGAGAACCCTAACAGTCGAGGTTTTTCCTCGATTCAGATGCGCCAAGAGAGAAGATCAATCAGAATTTAGCTGCCTCCTGTATGTCCTTTCGCCCTCTCACCCTACCAACACTATGCCAACGTCAACCCCGTGAGCGAACCATACCTACCTTCGGCCCGGCCGTCGCCCCAACAAATCTTGATTAACCATCTCTGCCCTCGGCGTAGTGCGGAGAGAATCTCTGCAGAGGGATTTGCGAGGTAGGTACGAGCAAAGGGTTTGAGAGGGTGGTAAACCGGGTTGAGATGGAAGCGATGTACTCGGAAATAGATAATTATTGTCAATTGAGGAAACTCGATGTGCGAGCAAGAGAATATATCTTCGACAACTGCAAGTGCTATAGAGATAGAGAGACATTGTTCATCGGTTTAACGTATCCAATGTCCAAAATTTCGACTTCGGTTTACAACAGAAATCCATTAAAGTAATTGAATTTAATTGGATATTGTTACTTGGAAATATTTCGAGTTGTTGTCATCCAGTAGAGTTCAGCCCTGCGGATATTTTCAAGATAAGCAAACTGCAGACTTGTAGCTTTCAAAATGGTATATATTTTGGCGTCATTACTCTGGTATCCCGCAGGGTTCTTTTAGGCAATGAAGCGACGAGATAACTGGTTGATGCTTTTGCATATCTCGTACTTGCGAAGCAAATCGCGAATATATCTCGGACACGAGCCCTTCATACCTAAAGCCCACGTATTTTCCCGGATTTATCCTAACTTTCATGTTTACCGTATATTTTTGTACGTACAAAAGTGACTTGAATCACTGAAAGCGTGATGTTTGGAGTAAACAATTTCGGAATTTCTGAGATAATCAAATTCCAATCAAGTCGATTGCCTTTCAAATTAGCTTATTGTCTGACAAGGCAACAGCCTTTACGCCTATACCTACATGAGAGTCCGGCCAGGTTGACGTAACGTTCGATTTCGATACTTGAAATATTGAATAAAGATCATTATTCGTGTGGAATGATGAAAACCCTGCAGCATTGTGGCTGAGAAATTTCAACGGTTATCTGATATGGTGGTATATTCTTAATTCCTTCGAACAAATAGATTAATACCTACTCATCAAAAAACGACGTCATATTGTGGTTGAAATTGTGGCATTCTGAATAACAATATGGAAATTTCCATGTAGCTAATCAAAATTGGCCTCTTGAACGTGAAAAGATAGATCTATGAACTTGCACAGATACAAATAGTAGACATCTATGTATCTACACCGATATACCTAGAAACTAGACACGCCACATTAAGCAAGAACGCCACGTTGCAATGCTGCGGCGTCCACATACATATGTACTAGTGGATATATAGTTAAGGAAATACGTGTGGGTATGCATACTGTCTACTCTATGATCCGGTATGTACTGTGCATACCTAAATTCTCAGACAACGCGGTTATACGAAGCAGAAATTGTGAATTTGAAGATGAAGGTGTGGGAGCTGAACGCGTTCAGTGGTATCTAAACAGTAGCCATGAAGATTATGTTGAAAGTTTATAGTGACTTCGATAAGGAGTTTGGAAAAAGTTGTACCTTATACCAACCAACCAACCTATCGGAGAAAAGAATACCGAGGAGATTCTATCTTCTATCGTTCTATAGATGTACCTATAGGTAGACGGTGAGATTGTTTGGCAATAAAAAAGAATCTCATCAAAGTCTACTTCTTTCCGAGAGATTGAAGCAAAGCACTTACCTATCGATCCCCAGCGACAATAGCGGCTGATTGCGAGACTAAACTGAACCGTAAACAGAATGAGTATATTTTAATATACAAGAAATGTTGTTCGCCGAAACGTGGTGGACTTGATTTGTTGATTTCGATAGACCGCAGATCCTGCGAAAGAAGTGATCAGGAAGTTTCGAAACGGGTTGTATAAATAAAGAGATTGAGGTTTTGCAGATGAAATTATTTTTAATTATATCTACTCTCGTAAATTAGTTTCAAATTACTTTACGCTCTGACTTGATTCATTAAAACTCTTGAGAGGAAAAGAAAAAGCGCAGGGGGATAAGATCAGGAGCTTCCTTTCAAAGAAATTGCGTAATTATAGAGCAAACAGTACACGATAAGAGCGAGTCGTCTTTGTAGCATTTTATAGAACGAGCTATTCACTGAGCGAAATTTATGAAACATCCTTCTTTGAAAAATATATAAATGCTTGTATCTAGTCTGGGACGCTTCTTTCTATTAGTGAAACGTGTATAAAGGTTAGATTGCTACGACTGAAATAGCTTCTCCGAACTCTACCTCATTTTCCAAAGTCCTGTCACTTCGCTTTTCATTCCCATTGTAAAAAGCTCGAGAAATGGGCTTCGGATTTCGTGGTATTTGATTTTCTCTGAATATCTACCCTCAGATTATTGGAAAAAAAGAAGTAGAAATTTTTCCCAAAAGGCTGCCTCAGCGGGTGGAGAATCAACGCGTTTTGCTGATCAAAAAGCCGCATGTGTTCATCTCAGAGACTTGATTTAACTTCAGTCGTCGATAGAAATTTTCAGCTCAATTCTCCAGTGATAAGCACAGTATCACTTTCATCGTCTGAATGAATTGATCAAGAAGATCTAGATTAATTCTTACCATTAAACAGAGTCGATGTTGAAAGTTTGTCGTAAGCTTATTACCAGTTGATGATGAAGTAATTCACATCAGCAGCTCAATTAGTTAATACATTCGTTGCACGTTTATGTAATGGCCAAGTATTACTTCGAATGTCTCTGGGCATTGGAAAGTTTTAAACCATTCAGCTATTTGTACACAACGGTTTGATTCAACTAAACTTACTTTCCAGTAGAACGAGGGAAGGGGCTATACAATGACCAATTTCACGGAGTTTTGTCGTTAATTACAAGGCGTCGTAGTAAATAATAATAAAACTTCATTAATAGGACAGTTACCAGTGTTGGATTTCAGCCAAAAACATACAACGAAAGCTCAGCCCTCCCTATATAGTCGTTGACAGAATACATAAACGTGAACGGTACACTTCCACAAGCACAACCCCATCTAATGCATAGAACGCAGTTATGCAGGGGTTACATATTACCGAACCACGCATGGGTAGACCAGGCTATTGTTGAATTATCGTAGTTCGAGTAACTTTTACCCCGACTATATTTCGCCGGCAAAATTCAACCTGCGAAATGTTTCCCTCTGATTTAGCCCCTGACTTAGGTATCTATGTGTATGTAGAATTAAGGAAACTTTCCCAACTCGAAAACGAGTCAATTTTATCGACATTTAATCTCTGGCTTCAGCTGTGGAAAACGTTGAAACAAACGGTCGGAAGGATTTTTAAATATGAACAAAAACGCTGAGACTATTCATCTTTGTTGTAACAAAATAAATGTAACACACTGCAGGAAAGTGAAACGATCGGAAAAAAAAAACGCGACATGGGGAACAAATCGAGGGTGGAAATTTATCCCAGGAAAAAAGACCGCGCGAGGAAGCCTTGCGATAAATATTGCTTCACGTGGATTCGATACTAATCGAAAGGAAACAAATCGGAACGAAAAACTTGCCCGAGCAGATAAAACACCGGATAAAACAGAGGCGCTATAGATCCTGACCTAGTCGATGTGAAGGTCGTAAGTCCCAAAAAAAAATTCGGTTTTTCATGTGTGCCAAAATCTTTTTCATGCATTATAAAATTCTGGGGGCATGTGCGTAAACGTTTTTTTGTTTTTTTAAATTTTTTGTGCTTACGACCTTACTGCATTAGTGACGCGATATTTACGGATGTGGTAGTGATATATGTATGGCTTTTGAAAGGCCTTAGAAAATTCAATCCCTTGAATGGAAATTATAGAAGCGAGAACCAGGACGTTGAAGAAATCTGTAGACTGACATTGAGCGAACCCTCTGGAGCCCGGGCGTATGCCTGAATGCACGGTTTATTACTACTAAACAGGCTGACCAAGCGGTATATTACTACTAGACAGGTCTGATGTATTGCCGTTCGAGCAGGCAGGCCACTGTGCAGTACGGTGGTAGTCATTGGCCAATATCCATACTGTGAAACTACCGCAGGAACCCGACGTTCGGCTGTGTTCCTTGCTCGTGAAAACTATTAATTTCGGCCTGCCGGCCATGTTTGGTGCATAATTCAATTTTGGTACCAACATTGAATTAGTAAATAATATCGTTGGTTCGCGGGGATGCGGTTTCCCGGAAATTGGTTCGTCGACCAGCCCCCGGGGTTAGGTATACCTATGGAGCATGGAACAAATTTATAGTTTGTTAAAACCGTACCTTATACCTTTCACCAGCTATTGTTTGAATTATTAATCCTTTCCACATAATGCACCATCCGATCTATACGCATATAATGTACTTCCGCTCGAGAAGGTGCGCTTATCTGAAACTCAACTCCAACGATAGAGTGCACGAGGCTTTTAGCGAGCTTTTAAAAAACAAGATAAATAACTAAACACCTAGCTTTTGATCCGGCCATAATATAATTCACGCCTTCGTGGTGGTATTACTGAAAAACGTATGAGACCACGAAACTGGAAAGCTTGCTGTCCTCACATCCTGCAACTCCTCCTTTTACGGATTTTAAAAGTCGTTCGATTTCCGCGCCTCACATTCACGGAGAGCTTTTTTTTTTACCTTCTTCGAAACGTCTGTGCATCTATAAGTTTGGCGGATTTCATATCCTGATTCGGTGATAATTATAGCGAAGACGATTCAAATTTGGATTGGAGATAGATTTCGAAAATGATAACAAAATTTTCAGCTACACTCCGGTAAAAATTGTATAATTTCGTCGTTGTTTACCGAGTCATTCAAAATTTGATTAATGATCTTTGACTAGATAAATCTTTAGAGTGCAGATTGCCGTTGGACTTAAACTAACGAAAGAACAATCGTTTCAAAGTGGAATGGTGCACAATGTGCACCAACAATGAAGAGAAACGTAGAATAGCCTCGTAGCTCAGAATTCCTGGCAATGAATAATGTACGCGGGAAATGAAAGCAGCTACAGAAGACGACGACAGAATACTACGGTATAGTATATATGTATACATATACTGTATACAGTTTACAGTTGTCTACCTTGCTGACTAAGCTTCTCGGCACTTGCACAGTCCCGTTTTGACTGCCTCCCTTATATACAAGAACGAGATGATTTTCCCTCTGCTAAAGCTACTTTATAACGGCTCTTAAACGTAAAATGTCGCGACACACAAACGCTTGTAAATCCCAAGAAAATAAGAGAAATAACATGTATATGTAAGTCTCGATATAGTGATGCCGAATTAACCATATAGATAAAATAAAAATTATTTGGCAACGTACAGTGGCTGGATTATCCAGAGAATAATATACTATATGATATTCTCGAGTTGGATTTCTCATCCCCCCCGCCATCAACGATAAGGATGCGAAGCAAGTTTGAAAACAGCCATTGTCTCTGGCAAAGCGGAAATAATATCATAATAGAATTTCACTAGCACTGTCCGTTCTTCTCATATCTAGCCGGTTTAAGTAGCCGATTGAAATGCATAGAGCTTTCGACTTGTCTACAATCTCGAGTTTGCTACCTACATGTACAATTGCCAACGAGACCGTGAACGACCACGACAACCCTTGCTGTTCTGCATGCATAACATCTCAAGTGTATAGTCATATCAGGGCGTTTATATCGCACGTGTGCTGGTATATGCGGTATGCTTTTCAAAATTCTTTGTTGTTGATTCATTCAGAAATTATACTTTTTTTTTTTTTTTTTTCATTTTTCCACATGGTTTTCTAAAACACATTGTGCTTGTATCGCTGACGAGATATATACAGCCGTCCGATTACCGAAAGAGAAATCAAAGGCTTTTTGTCCGAATTCGCGCATATTTATGTGTGGAAAATGAAACAGAGAGAGAGAGAATTATAAGGGTGAAAAGTGGGAGGGTTGTTATTCAGAGAGAAATCGGAATACGGAGTGCTTTGGTACAACACGTGGGCCAACCCCCATTTTGTATCGTGATGGGCAGCCTAAATGATAACGACCTCGAAATTGAATCAAATGCGAATGAGCTGGCCCCGGGGGTTGAGCAAATACTGAAAAAAATGTACAACCGAGAATAGTGTAACGATATATATTTTGAGCAAATTTTTGTGCAAGAGCTCGAAAGGCTCGAAAAGCTTTTTGAAGCTTTTGGTCCTGCGGTTTTTTCGCGGGCCATTAAAGAGACTAGACGATGCAAAAATGACTTTTAATATGAAACAAGGGAGGATATATTTCAAAATATATATATATTTAGTATACGCAGGCATACTGACGGCCAGCGCACAATTTAGCAACATGAAATTTATGCAGCCGTGCATTTGCCATACGGAGCACTAATACGGGGTAAAGGATTTTATTTATTCCCTAGCATATTTTGCCTCTCTACCGGAAACCCGACTGCACCAAACCACGCGACTCGTTCAGTTAGTTTTTTTTTTTGTTTTTTTTTCTCTCGTTTTATTTTCCTGTTCGGTACAGCCGGGACATTATTTCCCTCTTTTGAGTTACACAAAATGAAACAAAACAAAAAAAAAAAAAAACACAGCTAAAACTACCTATACGTGCGTACCTACCGGCAACGACAACTTTATTCGCTTGTTATTTTTCGATAATCATTACAATAGTTGTCTCGTAGTCATAGAACAAATCACCCATAGATACAGGCGAAAAAAGCCAAAAAAAAAACCATGTGCATACAAGATCGCGAGAGAACAACAGGTAATATGGCTTTCAGGCGGAAGCAAATCTTTGGAAATATATTGAAGAAGAAGAAGAAGAAGAAGAAGAAGAAGAGGATTTATTCCATGCAACGAATAATCCGAGTTTGAATGGTAGTACGAGGTGCGGGAGAGAATATTCTTTCGAAACCGTAGCTTAGAAGCAATTTAATATTTCCACTTCGGTAATAACGTATTATCGGGGCTGAAACGGGGCTGCGTGGTATAACGTTGGTAGGTACGGTATGAAGCTAGCAAACTTTTACCTTCAAGAGCAATCCGTTCAAGGGGATTTTTTTATCTAATTGCACGAAATGTGTCCTGTTACAAGATCATTAGCCACGTCCCGAGCGCGATTGCAATCGATTTCAACCAATAACGAAAGCAATTTCGTACGGCAAAAAAAAACGGGAGCTATATGCGAGGCCTACGCCTGCGTCTAATGGGGATCGTTTAATATTTTCACCCCTGGACCTATTTTCGCGTGGGAAAAATTGGATGGTAGAAATTGGGATGGGTCAGTATATAGGGTTGGCTGGCTTACCCGGGTTGAAAACTGGCATGTGCTGGCCAGAAGGGATGTTATGAAAATTCAGTACGCTTATCTCGAATGCTCTGCGGGATAAGCGAAACGATTAAGGGATGAATTTATTAATAATTTCAAGATGACGTTTGCGCTTGGCTCCAGACCAAACCCGACCCGTACAATAAACTGCAGAAACTTTGTAAAAGTAACAATGTCATCCGATTTTGCTATATCAACTCTCTCAAATACTGGAATTCGGCGTTGTCTGCATTAAATCAATTAATTCGCAATGAATTTCGAATGAGATTCGAATCGTCACGTTGTTAATTCTCAATTGGCGTAACAGATTGTGTTGATTTTTTTACGGAGGTTGCGTTTCGGAATAATCCCCTGGTTTTGAATCTCTGTCAGATTGCGAATGCACTTTCATCAACAAATCTGTACAACATTTTAGAATTCGTCTGTTCTGAAAGTAAGAAAAATCCGCAGAGAAAAGACTAGACATTTTTTAACAACTCTCCTTATTTTCTGACGCTGATCGGATGCAATATCATCACCAGCCAATAACAGCTGATTTATTCGAATTAGTCGAATTGTATTAGTTTGACATTGGACTGTTTTTCTGCTCTATCGCTGCCCCACCCTGTCCTGATGGTTATCGAATGATAATAATTTTTCCACCGCTGACGTCAGAGTTGGAATATAGATACGAAATTTTTGATAGGGGTCAGCAATTTCTGATCGAATGACAAAAGACAAAAATAGAAAAACGCGTTAGATGACACTCGATTTTTCTAATACGTGGGTAACTTTTTATTTCTTTTTTCCCTTTTTCTGGGGCCAGGAATAATTAAACGTGTCCAAAACCGGATCACGGTCCTTTTTTGATAAAGCAATCATCGTATACATGCCTGGATTATTCGGACCAATGATTATCATCAATTAATTACATTCATCTGCAGACGTAACTGAATATTAGTATCTGCAGAAATGAAATTATCGCTTCATTGTACGGAAAGATAATTAGTCAGGGTTAAACTTGGCGAAGCAATCATACCCTTCTATACAGACAAACGAATTTTCACCAAAGACGGTAATTGGTAATCCGCCTAATCATGATGTACCAATCAATTGCTCATTCATCTCTGCTAATTAAAATCAACGTTTCCCACTGCTGTCTTTTTTCTTATACTCGGAATTCCCATGAATTCTAGAAATTCACGCATCAATGTCCCATGAGATTGTGGCCAAAACTTTCAAAATTTAGGGTATATCATGATTATTGTAAAATTTATTCGAAAATAGTCCGTCGCATGATATTACATGTCGCAACAGTACGTGGCTGTTTTTCAGCCGTCAACTCGCGTCAGCTTAATCTTTCCTTCGTCACTGCCTAGCGCTTAGCTTTCCTGAGATAAGGGTGATTAACGTCGAAATTCTCGTCTTCTTTTGTTACCACGTTGAAGACTGAAGATGCGGGACTAAACGAACAGAGAAAGATTTCTTCTCCAGGAACTGAAAGCTCGCCAAGTTGTTGATTCCAGACGTGAAAAGAGCAGGAAATTTGAGGAAAGAGAGAGAGAAAAAAAAACAAAAAAAAAAAACTGAATTTGGTTCGTGTGAAAATATCCAACTCACCATTAATTCATTCGACTCCAGTTTACGCCACGAAGATACAGACGCAAGGTTTGTTTGCACGTGCAAATATTGTCTGTGCAATAATCTGTACCTACTAGACCAAAAGCAAACATTGATTTTTGCGCTTGTCTATACTTTGACTACGAAGAAGTCGGTAGTCTATGATGAGGTAAAGAGATACCTTTGAGAGTTATCTCAACGGCATTTGACAAGGAAGCGAAGGGTGTATTTATGGTAACGGAAATATCTTACGCCAAGCTCATAATCATCCGACAACTACGTAGATAGGAAGCAAGATGGTGCCACCTAGTTGCAGCTGTAGGAGAAGAAACCCTTCCTTTCCTTTGACGTTTTCTTTCTTGAAGTTACATAAAAAATTGACAGAAATAATATCCCCTATCCCTATTTGCTAACTCAAACTGACAGAGTGAAAATTGCTTGCAAGATATTTAAGTTGACGTTGAAGATTTCCTAGTACTGGATCTAATATAGATTGAATCCCGCATAGTTGATCCCTTGAAGCAATTGAATATTTGTAAATTTCAGCAAGAAAAACTGGAAAATCAGAAATCAGGATCCGTTTAGGAATTGATTTATGAATCCGAGAAGCATTTCGAAATCTTGCACATTTCATCATGGAAAAGTAGTGGTGGATGATTTCAGAATTTTTTATTCAGTTTTTGATCTATAAGGGCGAGATAATTTTGGTATTGAACATTCCAAATAACCTGACCCGGAGAAAATTTCAAGCGACAAACAAAAATACAATATTTTCGTATATTTACTGGGAACTTTTCTAAACTGTCACCTGTTTCACTAAGAGAAAAACGTATAAAAAAGAAAGCGAAAGAAAAAAAAAATGTGAGACGAAAATTGAGCAGCCGGTAATCGTTACACGTGCCTAATTGTTTCCTCCAAGTGTCAAGGCTGCGTTATTGTCACAAAGCCGTCAGGTTAATGGTGATTAAAAACGTACTCGTTAAACTTAAAGTACTTTTAATTTCCCCGTGACCCCTGTGTTTTCGTTGGCAAAGCTCAAACTCCGTTTCTGGCTCAGACTCGAGCTCGTACTTTAATTTCACCATGAAATAAAAACAATTTACCACCAAAAGCAGCAGCAGGAACAGCAACTCAGATCAAATACACGAATTATATTCCATTGTGAAAAGCATAGAAATTCATTTCCTGAACTGTGCACACACCGACAGTTGGGTATTTTTTTCCTGTTTGGAAAATATTCCCAAATAGGCGACCGTTCATCAACAAGTATTGGCCAACAGTGTTCCACCCTACCAGATTTTTCCCGGATTGGAAATCGGATATCGGTAGTGTCGGATCATTAACCGGTACTTGGAAGCTCGGAAAGGGGCGTGTGTGGCGTCTTCAGCCTTGTCCGGGTCTTTCGGTTGCCCCTTACACGAATAGCCCATAGGGTGTAAATATAGCCTATTAATCATTGGACAAAGCCGACCATCGAAATGTGAGATATTCGGGAAATCGATTCCCGGAGATATTCGGAGATAAGATGTAGTAATGGGCAGTGAATCCGCGTGGCTCGTTGGTGGGCTCTCGTATATATTCTTTGAACGAGCTCTAAACAATGCCAAGGGAGCTACGGAACAAAAGTGTTTCCATCAAGAAATAATTGTAGCCCTGGGGGAAAAGAATAGTCTTCAGAACGTATTTCGAGGGGGCCCATTCATTTATTGAACTTTCCTTTTTTGCCCCGGTATTTTTCATACTTATACTTTCTGTTTATTGTTTAGCTTGAGATTTCTCCGTTCTTCCTTTCTTCATTTTTCCTTCTTCGTTCTTCGTTTTTCGTTTTCCCAACGGAACGCGCGGCCTTTTCAGAGCTCAAAAATCGTATTCATCTCCGCCTCTCCACCACCATTCACTTAGGTACTTTTTTTTTTTTTTTTTTTTTTCGTGAAAACAAATGAAAGAAACGGAAGGTATTTCTCTCGAGAACCATTTGTAACCTCTTATATTGGATAAAACAAAGATGAGTTCATTTGTGTAACATTCACTGGCGCCCTCCTTCTCACACCATCCCTCGCAGGTCTGATCCTTTGCAGTCATAACGAGGGGCGACAACATCCTAGGTCATGAATTTGAGGGTAGAAAATTGATAGGAGCAGACTTGATCACTTTTAGGATCACCTGCATCCGAATTTCCGGATTCGGGAATCGAGCTTTTTCGGTCAAAGCTCAAAGCCGACGAAAAAAATAGAACGCTGGTAGGTAAACTTTGTGTTCTGATCATCAAACCTGGGGGATTAGACGGGTAATCCGATATTCGTATCGTGTCAAAGCAGCTTTTTTCACTACACTTTTTTCGAATGTCAGTAGCCCGTACGTTCTATTTACGGTTCCACTTTTCAAATGAAACGAAACGTATTGCTGTAGCCTGGAATCCAATTAGAACCAGAAACGCATGTACTGCAGGGTTTTCATCCTCACAGGACGAACCATGGTGGGAATTGTGCATCCAGAGCAGTGCACGAAGGTATCAAGATCCAAGGGTGCAAACAGCGTGAAGGGATCTCAGCTGAAGGGATGATGTGGGAATAGTGGAGAACCGTTCCAAAGTGTCCTTGTTCTCGACTAACCTTTTCCGACCTCCCACTTAGCGTCCAGGTAGCATGACCCAAAACATCACACCCCTGCTCAAGGGCTTCTGCAGATCCTACCCTCGAATCTTAAACATTTCCAGAGTACATAGGACCTTGGGTAATTTTTCTTTGGAATTTCTCTCTGACCGCGTGAAATTCGCAACCCTTGAATTTATGGGGTTTCCATCTTACGACACAGGGGTTAAAGTAGCTGGTGATTCCTGATGGAATTTCACTTCGAAACTCTTGCAGTTGATGATAACTAGGTCGTAGTATCCGGATTGCAATACCCTGCAGCATCGCTTACGGGTAATTGACAATAAACGAATCAATTACCTATCCCGGATTAGCAAATTATTGGGCAATCGGTTCGTCACAGTCTCTCGCATCCCGTGGACAATTAGACACCCGATTAAACGCGTGCAGATGACAATTGGGGTGTATCACACTGTTACCGCAAAATGTCGATAATATAAGTACGCACAACGCGAGTATTCCTCTCTCTTTTCTTTCCAAATGTACATTCATATAGGTGTGTGTGTGTGTGTGTCTGTGTGTTCTATTGTGCTCTGAAGTGCTCCCTTTTTTCTGCCGAACTTCTTCAGCCAGCACCCTCTTGTAAATTCGAACCGGAATAGAGGTTCCCTTAAGCCCGGTATACTTTGGCACGCGCGATTCTAACGTCGAGATTGTTTGCGGGGATGTGACGACGGTGAATGTTCCGTATGCTATTCACGGTCTAACAGGCGTTTTCAGAACTGCGTAAAGTTCACCAACGACCTTACTGTTCCGTTCCATACATAGTAGGTACCCACCTACGTCGCGGGTGTAGTGGCTTAATTAGTTGAGTTACGAGGTTTCCACGAATCCACAGTTTCCAGCTCCTTTAGCTACACCTCGCCTCACCTTGGCTATAGTTGATGGTTATACCATAAAGGGGTTTCCCTATCTACGTTGGGATGTACCTAACTCCACAGGTTACGGTCAGTCCGGTTAAACCGACCTCGAATATCCCGTTTCACACGCGATGGTAAATAGACTGTAGGATATAGTGTTGGTTGGTTATACCCACCTCGACTTATTAAAGGACTTTTCAGCACGCTCCATCGTCCCTGTGGAAGATTCTTTTCTATAGGATGGATCAGAACCAGGATATTTTCTCCCCCAGGGAATATATCCTCCATTATTCCACCTTCAATACCTACACTGTCACACCTTAAGGTACGTATACAGGGGGGGGGGGGGGGGGGGGGGGGGTAGATTATTGCACGACGAGACTCATCATCGACCTGCTACCGGTTGACTGCATCCATGGCCCAGTCGCAGTTATATCCTACTGGTATGATTCTCCGCTAGGGTATTGTCTCGTCGACTTCATTGTCTCGGAAGCCTAGGCACGAAACTGGTATGATCGCCACGTGAATGGAAACCAGGAGATGGAATGTCCCACTCTCAACTGTACGTATGTACCTGACTACGTACTGTAGTGTTTCATTCAAACTACCTAGCAGGGTGAAAAACTGGCTGCAAGACTCTAATCAGACCATGAAGCTTATGGACTGCGTTAGGTATTTGCCACTTTTTCTTTTTCTTATTCGTTTTCTCTCCTCTTCCACCGTCATGGATTAGGTAGATATACAAAACGCCCCACATCAGCTTTCAATAGATATTTTTGAGCTTTTATCGCAGAATGATTCAGCAACTCTAAATTTTATAATGATCTGGGTGATTATTTTTTCTTCGTACTTCGGTCGAAAGTACGCATTTTCGTCCCCGATTTGGAAGAGAAAAGTAGGTCTTTTACTCCCTGCTGAAACGTAGCGCGCGCCATCTGTGTCGCTAGAGAAAAATCAAGCAGTGCGGGAGAAAAGTTCTATTTTCATCCCTTGTGGCTTAATGTACTATTGCGCGATTTTCATCGATTCTGAAGCTGAAGCTTTCATTGAATGGCTATTCTGGTATGCGCGAGCTCTGTGAAACTGGATGCTCGACAACTTTTGTGTTCACAATCGAGTCTTGACACTATTCCAGTTGCTGTTTCACGTACATAAATAGGGCGTATCGGGTAAGAACCAGGTCGACAAGAGACTATAAAACAATAACCATAGATATTGATTTAGATGTAGGGCCACGCGATAAATTGCCGCAGCTGTTGCGCCTCAAAAACTATGTGCTATGGGTAAAATTACGAGCTTGCAGCCTCTCTGGCTCCCCAGTTTACCTTGTCGGAAAATGTCGCTGCTTATTACGTCCCCATAGCCCATGATGAAATCCCAAAGGGCTGACTTGAGACTATGACATCACGATACTTCTTTTATCTTTAGAAATTTTTTTCTTTCCTTTATAGTGAGGGAAAATTTATGTAAAACGTGGTAGTGAGTTTGCATTGATACTAATTGATGAGGAGTTGTGACCCGACGACCACGACGTGGGAAAAAATCATTATTATTCATTGCTCTTTCGAAAGTCGCATCGCGTTTCGTTAACGTATTTCGCAACGAGCACTGGCCGGGAATATTTTATCATTCTATTAATTGTACTTGGAGGTGTACCATGCGTTGACGTCCCCGAGGGAGTTTTTCCCCAGCTATTTGTTTAAATAAAGGCGTTAATTTGCCCGTCGAGAAGTTTAACTTTTGTCAAACAATTATCATTAGTTATTATTCCTCGCACTATAGCTCGAGGTTATAATTCTTCGTATTAAATGTAATTGGCGGATCGTTGAATCGACAAAAAAAATTCAATGAAATTAAAATCTCATGTTTGTCAATTCAGGATCAGCAAGAAAACCAGATATACGATTTCTTGGTTAATTTTACTGTATTACTGCAGGTACTTTGACTGATTATCAGAGATGCAGTTCAATCATTTGGTTTTCTTTCAAGAACGAAGGAAATTCAGAAAATTTCCTCATAACTTTCGGAATTTTTAACCCGTTTGTGGTTTGGGTGAAAGAATTGAAATTTTTTTGTTGCGAATATCTATTTTCCGATGTTGATCGAGCGTGCGTTAGCTGTGAAATATTTTCACTCTGCTATATGTATACCCATGTGCGCGTGTAGTATGTGATAATTGAAAACAGCTATCATAACGCGACCTTTCGAATATTTATGATACACATATTATTCCAGGAATAAGAAAAACAGTAAAAAAAAAATCTGGACGGTTCTGGATTTTTGTATACAAAAGAAATATTCTGGCACATCCTGCACACTGTTCAGCGACTGTGCCGGATGAGGGTGAAGGTTGAAATAACGAACGTTCGATATCGAGCAGCATCACTGCCCTGAATTTAGTGAATGCGACGCACATGAGTTCCATTTGCTGCAAGCTGGAAGCTGCAAGCTGCGTTTCTGCGTATACATACGTACAAACGCATGCATAGTACATACAAGTACGTACGTATGTACACATCAGCTTGTGCTATTTCACGCTCGAGGCGAATACTCGCAGAGCATATGGACCGGTTTCATGCTACCATAATCTGTGACATATATTGCAATGAGATATGCTCCCATACGGCCAGTTAAATCGCCCGGTATGGGTTTAAAAAGTCAAACAAATACGAGCTCTCATTCATTTCAACGTCTAAATTTCAGTACATATTTTTACCACACCGTCCCTCTTTTCCAATAATAAATTTCATTGCAGATCAAAAATGTGAACGACCAGAGATACTCGATCAAAAAGTACGACGAGGATGAATAATTTCTCAAATAAACGCCACCTTCCTTATTTCTCGCATTTTTCTTTGAGCTCAGGAAACCTCTTTCTTTGAATAGACGGTTGACGGTTTTCAAAGTTGTGTCAAGGGGTTATACGCAGTCAGGATTTTCAAGACACAATTTTTTTAAATTCCATTTTCGTAATGTAGGTATACATATATTCAAGTATATGCACAGAAAATTTCATGTTCATCCAACAAATATTCTCGAAGTTACACGCATATTTGTAAAGATTCCTCGGAGCGGATTTGGTTGCTTTCGAAACTTTGAACGCTTTTCTCTCAAAACTGTGTTTTTCAAGTCAGTGAGCAAGATTTCTCAGAAACGGCTAAACCAATCAGTCTCCAACTTTGTCACAAGCGTCATGAATATATTTTCCAGAGAATAATAGAAAATTTTTTTTCCCTGATAAATATCTTTTTTTTTTTTATAAACAATTCAAGGCCAACATTTTTATCGAATATGGAAATTTTTTTGTAAGAAGCTGCCATTTTGTGGAAAATTCATATTCTGCTTATTCCTCCGATTGAACACCAGATAATACCTCATATCAACGAGATCTTTTTTGTTATTTCATTTCAAATGATCCAGTTCTCACAGAAGAAGACTTTTTCTTACAAGAGTTTCCGGATGTTGGCTATAGCAGGTTTAAAAATCATTATTTCTACAGATAAAAAATATCAGAATCAAGCTAAAAGCTACCACAATATGCATATTTATGTTGAGGTTAATGCATTCAAATGTCTCACTAGCAAAAATAAAAAATAAAATGACTTTTTTTGCCTCCTGACTGCGTATAACCACCAAAGGGAACAAAGATCAGATCATTGCATTTTTCTGGTATTTACCAGAAGAGGAGTCTGAATCTTTGGATAAATTTATACGAAGAGTTCCTGAAGCTCGTGTGCTTTGAGTTGGTGCGATTAAATCTCAAGAAGGTTGTAAACAGGGGAATATGACTCGGTTAATCTACGGGGAGTAACGATATAGGATCTCAGAGATCGAGAACCCGGATTATAGATGAGCTGAAAGAAGAACCTGAAGATGTAGGACGTAGGGGGGTGCGAATAATAAAAAATTCAAAGACTCACTTCCGTCGAAAGTTAAGAGGTAGTATCGTTATAAATCGCTTAGAGAACATAAAATAGATGCGAGAAGCTTACTCACCCTACCTACCTCAGCCGAATAGGGGCAACTGCCCGAAACGAAAAACAATTTTCGTTTATATCCACCCCCTTTTCGTCCTTTACCCTCAAACAGGTCACCCTTCACAAACCTCGACCCCCCCATATAATACAAGAGTTATTGCTGCACAACCCGATACACAAACTGATCACCCGATATTTTGTGATCTATTTAAACGATGCTGTGATATAAACATTGTATACCCTCTTCGATTATCGCAAATCTCTTTTATTATCGCGTTTGAGCTTTAGCTGATAAAATTGCCCTGATTTTTTATTATCGCGTTGATTTTCGTAGGCAAATATCAACGTATCGTTTACCAGTTTTTGAACAATTATCGGTATAAACGATAAGGCGATGCTTTCCTGATAGTACCTATCACGAACGATGGTTCTTGTTTCAAAATATCAGGTAGGTACCAGGTGAACGATCGTAAGCTTTGTGATAATGATAAATTAATTCAGTGCTCTTCGGTGTAAACGAGAGGATTCGTAACAAATGTTCATCGAGCCGTGAAAAGCGTTTAATTGCATTAAAACGCTGCTGCAGGAGTTAGCAGACGCATATATGAACCGGTATATACGTCACTGTATATAATATACCTGTTACCTACATTATACATTCGCATTTCTGCTCACCTGTCTATGTCAAGGGAGACACATACACAACGAAGTGGATATAGATGCAGGGGTGGTTTGGGAGGGGTGTGCAGTACTGTGCCGGGAGGAGAACATAAAATTCAACTTTTCAACATATTTGCCGGCCACGAACCACAGGGGGTTGATGCATTGCCAGAAGGGACCCCGAAACGTAGCAGAGCTGGAGTCCTTATATATACCATATACATATCCTGGTATCAACTACTTGTATTTATACCTGTAGGTGTTCACGTATTTACCTGTATACCTATATACATATATGTGTAGATAGAACGTGGTTACTTGCACTGCCGAGTATCACACTCTACACAAATGTCTGTTGGCTGGCTACCATACCTACGGGTGCCTCGGTGCCTTTAGAACAGCCACGAGGCAACCTGATTAAAAAATAAACCAAGCGAAAAGAGAGAAGCAGGTGTGCGGAGGCTGCAGTGCTGGAAAACGGGGTGCTTTATGAAACGCTTCGAAATATGCTCTCACATTCTCGGTCCTTTATTTTTTATTTTCTCATTTCCAAGCAATTCTTTATCGTTTTCTTTTTTGGCTTTTCCTCCTCCACCTTTCTTCCTCCTCTATCCTACCTACTACGTCATTATTTCAACAAAACAACACGTTTCAGTTTTTCTCTTTTGTCTATTTGAATGACTATTTCTTCACGATAGATAATTCCATGTTTTTTTTGTTTTTTTGTTTTTTTTGTGTTACCTATTTACTAACTTTTTACACACTGTAATACCGTATGAGAAATAATCTCGAATAACACGCTGTACAATAAATGAAAATTATATTTTACACCGTTGTAAAAAGTGCAATTAAATAAATACTTTGAGTACAAGAGTTGGTCTAGTGCATTCTCCCCAATGTAATTTCGAAGGAAGCCACTTAATTTAAATGCTCTACTTCCACCCCGGTGAAGCCAACCCTTATTCGCCCTTTATTGTTCCTTTGGGGACAAAATTAATTGCTTCTTAAGGAAGTGGAATTATATTTTTAAGATCTTCGTCCTTGCTCTTTGTCATCCTAATGCTCGTACTCTCGAAAACAATAAAATAGAACAGGCAATAACTCTACAGTACGAAGTCTTCACCGGACCCATAATACTTCTTATAGTTATATGTTTGATATCCGCCTTCGTTCACACGAAACACTTCTTTCGAATTCTTTACGCTATACTGATTGTAACAATATAATATGAAGTATAAGTATAATATAACCTGGCCAGTGAATCGAAAAAGTTGAGAAGTAGGTAAAAGTTGAACTTGTACTCGCAAAAAGACGAGATTTTCCAAGATCTCAGCTGTCGCGTTGAAGTAAGGGTGAGAAACATACGTGAGTGGAATCAGAATTGCAAATGCAATCAAGAGATAAAAATTGGCTGTCATCTGACTTGAAGGGAAAAAAGAAAAAGAGAAAAGATCAAAAAAAAAAAAAAAAAGAAAAAGAAAAAAAAAATACGGAAGGACTGACGGATGGGTATAGAATGGTGGGTGAGGCAGAGGAAAAAAAAAAAAAATGAAATAAAAATAAATAAAAAAAATAAAACAGGGAAAGAAAATACATAACCGTCAGACGCACCGCTTGGGAATCGATTCCACGTCGACTTCAATATTTCTCCCAGTAGAAGTCTGCCGCCGAACTTTACGCCGGAGGGTTTCTATAAGCGAGGGAAAAGGAAAGGATGATGAAGTAAAGGGAAAGGGAAAGGAAAAAGGACGTAACGTAGCTTTGGCGTAGCTTTAGTAAGGCGCAAAAGCTGAAGGTGGGGAAGTAGAAGCCAGGAATCGTAGGAATTTGTCAAGACACGCGGCACCGCTCGTCTGCGTTTTGTTTCGTGGAAAGCTGGAGGAAAGCACACCGCGATCCTGCGATCCTGCGATCCTGCGATCCTTTTTCTTCT
This sequence comes from Ametastegia equiseti, assembly GCA_963989295.1. NCBI lineage: Eukaryota > Metazoa > Arthropoda > Insecta > Hymenoptera > Tenthredinidae > Ametastegia > Ametastegia equiseti. The sequence goes on from OZ022399.1 coordinate 9,348,358, forward strand.
TTCCCTCACCAAAAACGATCCAGCTCAGAGCAACGTACCTACGGTACGTACGTCCTGGGGGGATGTCTTCAGGTTCGTTGAAATCCCTCGCGACATAAATCAGTCGGAAGCTTAACGTGACAAAAGGACCAACTATAATACACGGGAAAACTATAGCACAACGCGTCCGAGCGATGGCTATATATTATTCTTCATTATTGCGAGTGACGGGAAAGAACTACGAAAAATTTTTCGTCTCTGATGTAAGAGAGAAGAAGAAAAAAAAAAATTGATAAATAGGGTAAGTGTACCAGTTACTGACCCTGTCCCAATTATTGACCTTTCTCGATGATTTCTCAATATCCGTGAGGTCTCAAATGATCCAAAAAAATCAATTCGGATTCTTCGATTCTCTAGCAACTGAGTTGTGTAATAGAAACATTCAGAATTCTTATCATCGATTTGAAATTTAAGAAGATATAAGGGTCAGTAATTGGTACACTTACCTTAATAACAAATTAAACAAAAACAAAAAAAAAATCTGTTTGCGGAATCTGTTCGAAAGAAACTCTATAACATTCGTGATAAAAATCGATTTTTTTCTTTCATCTGATAAATATATTCTTCCAGGATTATTCATAACGCAGCACAAGCTCGACCAAGATAATCTTCAACCCGCCCGATTCACTTGCAAACTTGGCCCCAGGGAGGATGAAAAGTTGAATGAAGTGGGAAGAATTTATGTCCCGGTATGATCGGAGGATCTTGAGATTCCCTAGGAGTAGAGGATTGAAAGAAAATGCAGTACGATTCAGAGAGAAATGGAAATATCTGAAGCAAGTGTAACACATATACAACTTCAAAGAAAAGCACCTCGACGTGCAACAGGTTCAAAAATTCGATTTTATATATTCACACGGATTACCGTCTCACCCAGAAAAATGAATTTCACAAATTTTGAAGGAAGGTTGACGAATTTTTTTAGTGACAAAAAATTGCTCTGCGACAATTGAAGGATTTTTGATCCAGCAATTTCCTAGATCAATTTACGAACAACTGGCTTACGCCTATTTTGATATAGCAGTAAGGTTTATACTGTCTCTCAGAGACTTGTGTTTTATCAGCAGATGGCACACAAAAGGTTATCTCAAGATCGAGAAAAGCCATGTGTTCACTGCATTATATCATTCTTATCTTTCTGAAAGCTTCAGCAAAGTAAGAACGACGAAATATATAGAGGATTGTGCCAAGGAGATAAACGAACAGGTCATATACATATACCTACAACGATTCCGAAATGGTTATGAAAAAAATACATTACCCGAATATACAATTCCATCAGAAATTTATGTACATTCCGACGAGGAAAATATTTCCGAGGTGAAAATATTTCTTTAGAATTCCACCAATTTTCACAAAAATTTCAACTTCTCGTAGTTTTTCACAGTTAGATTGTCATTCCGTTTCGTTTCGTCGAAACTTTTTATAAAAAGCCACGAGGAGTTCAAAATTTCTTGAAAAATTTGTGGAAATTTTAACCTGGGAGATAAAATACATGTGTAAACGATTCAGAATTCAGTCTTTCCTCAAGGCTCAACGACTTGGCGAAATAATTCGATTCTACTTCCCAGTAAAATTCACACTTTGTCTCTTCGTCTTGGCGTAACAGCCGCGGCGACGTCGCACGTCCCACAACGGATACCCAATATTTCACTCTCGCTCCTGGAAATCTCTTGCCCACAAAATAAACTATATATATTTTTCTATACATATATATATATATACTTATATCCTAACATATTTCTTGCCAGGCTCCCCTTAACCACCCCTACGAGGTACAAATCATTGAGGTCCAGAGGTGAGGGTAACTATACGTCTTGGACCGCTGTCCACATATTTCACCACCAACAGCTAACCCTCCCTTCACCTGCACCCCTAGCTTCGGTACAGCCTTAATTCCTATACTTGAAAAATCGGCGACGATCGTTACTGTCGAAATGGTTTACTCGACTGGTTGAAAAATGAGTAAAAAAAAATCTTTTGCCGGTCAAAGAAACTTCCGATAATTTCAATTCCAATTCCGAATTTTTATGGGTCGATATTTCTAGTCGAATGATAGCAGAGGCTTTTTTTTTTTTTTTTGAGAATATATATCTGCGGGAATGTTTCCAGACCCTAGATGCGTACGAACCATATTCTACGGTCCCGCGCCGTCACGACGATCCAGTAGAAAGTTTTTGACTTAAATTTTTTCCCCAAGGAATCAGAGGGTTCCAAGTTGCACCCAAAATACGTCCTGCCTAAATCCTTTTATCCTTTAATGCCCTCGCTTTCATCCCACTTTTTGCTTCTCGCATTCTTTTTATCCCATTCTCTTTTAGTTGGTGCGGATACGTCTCGTATATATATATATATAGGTATATATACGTATAGACCGTTGCGCGAAAAAGACTTAGCGTTACAGAAGAAGAGTAGAAAAGTCGGAAAGTTGAAGAAAATGATGAAAAGAAAAAAGTATACCTATACGAGTATATTTCGCCGAGGCAAAGAGGCTTTGGATTCCCAGGGTAGATTAGAAAATTTAGTTTTATTAACCTCGCGATTTACAGAGTCGGAAATTTGCCGCATCTATATCTAGGCAAAAATAAAATTACGCACCATACCCGCAGCTTGTCCTGCTACAGGATAAGACTCGGGCTTCATTCCGAGGTGCCCTATTGTTTACGGATTTAGGATTACTTATGAAATATTCCAGTTAAACCGAGCTAACAACACCAAGTGAGAGACTGAGTCAAGCATGAAAGCTCTGCTTCTATTGCTGGGAGTACAGCACGCTGCTTTAGTTACTAATTTGTGCCAACAAGAACCACCACTTCTTCTATCGCTTACTTTGCATGAAATCTCTACCAATTTCAAGGGAAATTGAAAGTTTTCATAGTTTTTCACATCAATATATTGGAGATTCTCGTCATTTTTTATAAAAATCGTTAGTCTGATCGGTAACACGAGATAGGATTTTGATATTTCTTAAGAATAAAGTCTTTGGGATTCAGGGAATTAGTTTCACTCTAACCCCCAGCCCCCCTGTCTGTTTACCCAGTTCAATCTACGTTCCATAATTGAAGCACAAAAGAAGTATACCTGGTCAATGCAAATCGAAAAAACGTCAACTTGGTATACGCTGAATGGGATATTCATGAATGGGAATGATGATTTTTTTTTACATTATAGAGTGAAGAATTGGAGCAAGTTTCAGATTGAGATTTTCCAATTTCGTGAAAAATTGATTAACAATTACCTTATTTTGGAAACAACCACCGGTGCAAAGTCCAATTGCGGAAAGCCCAATTCTTGGGATTTGATGTCATCTGTGCTGTTATATCTGACGTTGCTACAGCCCGGCGATGGTATGTCTGAAATAAGAAATTATTTCATTTTGTTATATCCGAATACGATAAGTCGTAGTTTCTCATCAAGATAAGCAGAAATATTTGATTAATTACAGAGAAGGATGTCGAAGAAAAATTTTCAAACAATATACACAATAATTGGGCCATTTTCTTCAGCCTGGATTGTTAAGCTGAGGTCCACGTTCTGAATTCGACACATGGGGTATCGCCTCGCGGGTCGTTATTTATTAATTATTAGCCCCCATTAATATTGCGTCAGGGTCGCAAACAGAATTTAATTAATATACGCCGTAATTTCGTTCATATATATATATACATACGGAGAAATTTGCAATAAATTGTCGAAAGCCACCGTTAATATCAGATATTTGACACGAGGTTTTGTTCCTGCGTGTATAACAATCAGTGAGAATTGATCGTCTATATGAAAATATTCAAAACCACACAATTAACATCTGATAACTATATAGTCAAACATTGAAATCGGTGTTACATTTATACTTTGAAAAAATAATCCGTCACATGAGCTGGTCGGTAATATTCTGTCAAATACAGAATCAAAAGCAATCTAGCATTGAAATATTGAAGTATCAATAACCAAACGATGATTGACCAATTATCAGGTCAATATACCGATAAATATTGGAATCGATGCTCAATAACTTTAAAAAACGACCAGCTACTAACTACCTATGGTGACAAATATTTTGTCAAACACAGGGTAATTAACAATCCAATATAAAAATGCCTGAATATCAATAATCACATCTAATTACGGGGTTGAATAATTGAGTAAATATTAAAACCACTACGCGATGTTACTAAAAAATTATTCGGCACCAACTGATGAGACATATCTTGTCAAATAAAGGATCAATTACATCTAACTACTATTGAGTTGAACTTTTTCCCATTTTTTTTTTTTTTTTTAACTTTCTCCGCAAGGCTTCTACACCTATAGGACTGTATATAAGCTCGCGAGGGATATAGTGTAGATGCGTGTTCATTAAGCCAAGACTTGATGTGTAATATGCGACGTTCACATAATCTATTTACCCAGCAGGGGTTCTAGAAGTTGGGTACAGCAAAGCCTTGGAGTGAAAAAAGTCCGTACTAGACAGACGGACAGACAGCCGCTGACGTAGAATGTGGTCATGTATTGCAGTCACATACCAAGGGATATACATATATACATTATATATATATCTTTCCACATACGAATTGCAAACGGATATATGTATATGTACCAAAGGCATAGGTATATAGGCGGATATGGATGCAGACAGGCTGCAGAGGATTCGAGATCCTGGTAGGAAAATGAGACGCGAGCTTTTATCACGTATGCCTGGAAGATCGGGTTAACGATTGTGTCGCAGGGGGTGTGAATTTATATCAAAGGAAATGTAAGGGTCCATTTCTCAAATTTTTTTTTTTTTTGTTTGGATTTGGGAGGAGAAGGTTTAGGCGTTAGTTTGAGAGTGGCATAAATTTTTGTTAGAAATCCAAAATGCAGCGGGATTTTTGTAGTAGTAGAAGCATGTCGTCCGAAAATTGAGACTGACGTATGTGAATAATCGACGCTTGCAGACACGTTGCCAAACCGTAAATCCATTAAGGCTGAAATGACGAACGAACACGGTTCTAGCTGTACGAAAATTTCGATCAATACATTATGGCCATATACCTACCGTCATATCGACGACTGATCAAATTCACGGTTGTATATTTATGGATAAATCTATTCGACGTGATATTCTTTTTCACGAAAGAATTACTCCTGAACCAAGAAACGGGCGGCGTATGCGAAAATCCGCGCGAAAGCTCATTTCAAAGTCGATGAGCTTTAATATCGATGTTTCCGAAAGAATGAACTTCCGCATATATCCCAGGATCGGGAGCTTGAATAATCCATCTAGGATTCGATAGAATAGCTGAGGTGAAAATTTAACTTACCTAAAATGACTATTTTGAAAATTGAATAATTGTATACCAATAATCAATGGGAGGCAGCGCTTTGTGACTTCCCTCGACAATTATTTTGAACCGGAATTAATTGTTCAACAGATTATTCATGCGCGGCCAAATTCTCGGCTAAGTTTTAGTCGAAGGTCTCCGTTTCTCCAAAGTCCAAACTGTTCCGGAAGCTTTCCTGATTCAGAGCCAAGGAATTTGGGCATCGGTCAATTATGTACTTCAAACTATTCGTAACTCGAAATGGTAAAGTACGAGCGAGCTCTGCCTCGTCTGGATGGGTGAGGTACGATTTGAACTTTAAACTTGAGGCATTCGCGGTGTTGGCATTATTTTTCGCGATGCATAACTTTTGCGATGTATCAATTCGCGTCAAGGTTTCGAAAATCAGAAAACACGTATCTGTAACAACTGGACAGAAAAATGTGGGATAATACAAGTTCGCAGATATACGCCCAATGGCGGATATTCCGGAACTCTAGTGCCAGAGTCAATCGCGAAACGCGACGAGGAAAACAAAAGGGTGGAAAATTACTTTTCCTCTTTTCTCCAGAGCCGGCCATTGCGCATCCATTCCTCGCCTTCGTCACCCACCTTATTCAACAAGCCAGTTGTAGCTGATGTTCTTTTGTATCAGATTTCACTCAGCGAGCTTCCATCCGCGTTGGCCACGTCGCTTCGCCATTTTCCGTATTCCCGTTTTCCTCTCGTTGTTTTCAGCCCGTCGAGTAGGTACGTATATGCGAATACGCCCCCGTTTCTCGGGAACATTATGCATTACACACCTACGTCCATTTTCTCTATGCAGATCCGAATACGAGCTTGAAAATACGCTCGGGAAGCTTTCGGTTCTTCAAATTCGCAAAAAAGTCAATCGATCGTCTAGCTACTCTGCATTGGGGGCAGGATTGAAATTCCGAATTTCAAAAGCTATGAAAGCTCAAAATTCTGAACTTCTTCACTTATACCGACTCATAGTTTTCAGAAAAATTATTTTCCCAAAAGTCTACCTAGCCAATTTAAAAAACTTCGGTTGAAAATTCCGAAAGCTCAAGTTTCGAAAAGCCAAAACTTCGAATCTCGGAATTTGCTTATGCAACGACGTTCATTTGACAGTTTTGTCATGAGCGCTCCTTAAATTTACGGATTTTTGGACTTCCTGAGTAATTTGAGCTTCCGGATCTCTCGCCACCTGCATTTCGAGCTTCCAGAATTTGCGAGTTCTGGACGCTAACGATTTCAGAAACTCAGAATCACGTTTTAAATGAATTCGGAAATTTGATTGTTAGGAATGCTTGGAATTTGGAACTTTAATCCCAATCTAAATCTTGTCAGTTTCTCCGAAGTAGGTAGATAGTTAAAAATGATAAACCGACGTTGGTAGATTTATGCTCGTAGGAAATGTCGCATGCTGAAACGGAATACGGGATGACATACATCACTGTGACAATTAGTAATTCCAAAGCTTAATTCGACTCATTGTGTCATCTACGTCGAGGCTTTCAGCTTATACCTTGTGCCGCAGCTTTGGTAGAATTATTATGCACATGTGTTCCTGAAAGCCTAGTTTCAAAGATTTGCAGTTGACGAAAAAATAACGCTTAATTTGTTTTTCTTTTCAATTCAATTGTACCAATCTGCAATTCCTAATTCTCTAATTCCTGACGGTAGAGTCAAGGTGTATTCAGCCTCAACTACAGCCAGGCCTCTAGACTCTAAACGCATCGAAGTGGATTTAATCATCTAATGGAATCAGATGTGATTAATTATTCCATTTGTCTCCTTGCGCAGGCTGCGCATGTTTGAGTTGTATGTATCGCGTGATCGGGATTCGGAAATTGGTGCATCTGCCGAAATTATACCCGCTTTCTATTTGTGCATCGAATAGAACATTGGATCATGATTTTCCGATGAATAAAAAATGTTCAATTCCACAATCGGGATTAAATCTGCGTACGGTACAGCTCAGCTTTTGATAAAATTACAAAAAAGCTATATTCGTTTCGAAAATCCTGAAAAAAAAAAATTATAAAATGAGATGAATTACAGACAAAAATTCTAATTAAACACCGTTCGAATGAAAAGTAGATACAGATACCGAAAGCTCGAAAGTTTTTGTTCATTGAGTAAAATCATGGCATCGAACCGAGTTGACAGAGATGTGTAGGCCTTTTGGTGAAAATGAGAATTCTTCGTTACCATTAGGCGACGAAGAAGATGGGAATGAATCGCGAGGGGCGAAAGCGAAATAGGCGTCAATTTTGGCACGCGAAATGGCCGGCTATACCTAGAAGCGTGAATGGGAATGGGAACGAGAACGGAAGAAACGGGGAATTTCGGAATATCGCGAGGCCTCGTTTCCTGCGCAAGGACGACCAGGACGGTAAATTGTATTCCACGTAATTGCGAACTGCTTTTAAATTGTCACCGAACGTTCGAAGCTCCCTGGTATGGTACCACGTGACACCCGCCTCCCCCGTTCAAAGCCCGAAAGCTTTTATCGGTTCTCTTCTCTTTCCGACGCTTTTCGAAGGCCAACTCGATTAGAACCGTAGCTAACTGACAGCGGTTGTTCTTGCAGCCACGTGTCCGGAGATTTTTCAATGTTTATTAAATATTCAATTCCCATTTTTTTGCTTTTCCTTCATTTTCTTTTTTCGCACATCCCCTTTTTTCGAGAAGAAAAAATTGATGAAAAAAAAAATACACCCTTCCCTATTCTTCTCGTGATCCACCATATCCCACGATCGGTGAACTCGCTTTGTTTCGTTCCTCGTCATGCGGAAGGTGAAAGAAGTATTAATATGACGCCCTTCGTGAAGGCTTTATAGGAACAGGGGGGATGGATATAACGGGGTTCGTCGAGGCACGCGAGACGCGACGAAAGATCCATAGGGATGGTGGAGGCGAAGAAAGAAAAATAATCTAAAAAGAATAAAAAGACGAGAAGAGAAAAAAAAAAAAAAAGAGAGAGAAGGATGAGGATTGAACCCGCGAAAACGGTTCTTGAATACTAAAACATTTTCTCGCACTAGTACCTAGAGCTCTAAGTCGCGTTTCGATACTCAGGATCGCGTCAGGAGGCCAAATATTTTTTCAACTTACACTTGGCTGGCCATCCGTTTGTTTAACATAAGTAGATAAAATTCATCCCCCGTTTGGGGGTAGGTATTCTATAGCACTTAGACGCCTGCTACTTGGACTTGAAATGTCAAGTGGTCCAATAGCCCGTGTACCAGAAACAACAAACTCTGTACTGCTAATAAACCGGAATTGCTCGTAAGCTTTGAATGTGAGGATGATGGCACTCGAGATGCAATATTGCCGCATGAATATCGTATGACATTCCTCTAGTATGAACATCTCGGGTCATAGGCACCACGAGACAACCTCCATATCGTGTGACGTGACATCGTCCCTATAGTGAGAAATGTCATACAAGTCGAGTAATATTCGCTAGGAACTCGGGGAATAGAATGATCCGAGCATTGCATTCCGTAAAGTTAGTTATGTGCCAGGTATCGGAGAGTCTCATACTTTTGCATGAGCTGTCCAAAAGTATGTATGTATATGTATGGGTAATGCTGCTCTTCATGCTTCTCTATTACATTTGAACCGATAAAAATGTACTCCTTAAGAAAGTATCTGAGTCTCAAGCTCCATAAAACGTTCGCACTTTCCATAACGGTGTAGCATTGGAGAACATGTAGGGTAGACGTACCATTTGTGACCACTGTACTAGTTGTGGCCACCTAAAGGAGAGTCTGTAGGTATTTATTGCTGGTACCTTTCAAATTAGCCAAACATTGAATGAAAAGTGAAAATAGGATATGAAGTGAGTATCAAATGGCATATCGTTCAATAATTCAACACCTAATGCACTTAATTGTTAAAAAATTGACGGTTGAAAAGCTGTTCTACCGATTGTGGCCATTACCTCAATTTGCATGTAATAGATATGGCCACAAATGGATCAAGCCGATAGCCACGAACGGTACTAAGGTGGCCAAAAATTGTACGTCTACCCTACGGGCACAAGACTAAAAAATACGGTATCAAAAAAGTGTACAATTTCAGCTTCAATTTAAATAAAAAAAATTGTCGCTTCATCATCAAAATTGTTGTCACAACAGCCACCAAGGTACTATGATTGGCATGTTCATTGTTTCATATCTAAGACCACAATTACTTTAGAACGGTTCGTCTGATTAGCCTGAAATTTGTACTGTAATTGCATGTCATTATGAACTAGGCTTCTGTGCGACAGATTCCTTATCCGTCGTTCTGTTCCTGAATTACAAGTAAAAACGTTACAAAAAAAATTCACTCGGATTCGAGAAGACGGACTTGATTATCAGTAAAAAAATTCATAACTTTGTCAAAATTCGATTTATCAAAAATCCGTTGCATAGAAACCTGAAGAATACCTTGACCACTAAAACAATTTCAAGATTTTGATTTTTGGATACTCCGTCTAGCCGAGATCATGGTCGCAGATTTCAGCACACCTTTTCGCCGACCAATACTTCAGAGGTTGCAGCGGCCACAATTTTGATACTACAGTGACAATTTTTCTTTTTTCTTCCAAATTAGAGCAGAAATTGTAGACTCCAATACCGTATTTTTTATTCCTGCGCCCCTCGATGTGCCTTAATGCTTTACGGTCGTGAAAAGTGTTGAAGTTTTATGGAGTTCGAGGCTTAGATACCCCCTAATTCTACGGATTGGAAAAGAAGGAGGAAAAAAACCGAATCGAATCGAAAAGTACGCAAGGAATTTACAAATTCCTTTCGAACCCAAACCCTTATAAAAATTCCTAATATAATTCTTACGGGCTACGGGAGCCATTTCCTTTACCCCCCTTCTTTTCTCGAAACGCTAAGGCGATAAATTGTAACTGAATAATGCCCTCGGAATAATTAGAAATCCGGGATGTTACTTCGAGCGAAAGGACCTTAGATAAAGAAATTCAAATTCAAAATTCGCGAGTTTTTTTTTTTTTAACGATACTCACGCGCGATTTCCGAAGGATCGGAGAACGAAAATTGGCCGTAAAAAGTGTAGTGCACAAGATGATTGGGTGAAATTTTAGTGAACAGGAATTCCTAGACGTGTGAGAAGGCGGGTTTTCTAAGGCTTTCGGGTGAATCGCGTTTACGTGGCAAAGTTTAAATATAATTCCAGGACTCGGGGAGCGGGTCGTGCCTAATCTTTTGGAAATAACGCATTGAACTTCTGCTAAGCACTGAGGCGTAATTTTCGGATATAAAACGGCTTAGCCGTGTCAGGTAGAGGCACACACGTGGATATAGAGTGTAGAGGGGCACGTATTACCTTGTACTTTTTTCAAGTTTCCCCGCAGCAATTTACAACCCCTAAATTTTCAGATGATTGTTATCCGACAACGAATTCAAACTTCAAGGGGACAACAAGAGGAGAAATTAAATCGCTTTATGTTATACCTTTGCCACGATTTCATAAACGGAATTTTATACGCTTTACTGACAGATCTACTTTTATACGTCGAGATTATAGAATTAGACGTTTCGATAATTTTCACCCCTTCCAGTCTTCAGAGAACAAAAAAAAAATATATAAAATAATAAAACAACCACTGCAGTGTGATAAGCAGTATCTACTAATTAATTCTTTCATGTTAATTAACTCGACGTAAAAAGGCTTAGCTCACGGTGCTGTTTGAAATTATACCACAGTCTCTCTGTCGCAAGATCTTCTTATATATAAGCTTCTTAAATTTATATTCCACTCTGATCCCGAGACAAAGAGCCGGTTGAAAGAATGTGTTTTAATATTTAAATGACAATTAGCAAATTTTCATTATCTCAACTCGCCAAGATCGATGCTATCTAAATCCACTTTATGTTGGACAAAAGAGTTGGACAAAAAAAAAAATATAGATAAAAAAAATTCCAAAATGACTATAGAAAACTTTGGTATAGCTCGCTGCTTAGTTAAGCAGCAATTTGCGTTTCAATTTTGCCTGAAGGCTCATATAAGTGAGCCAGGTTTATTTATCGCGAATGGCTGTTGATTATCCCTACTGCAGTTACGATTCATCTATTCGAGTACCTACACGATTCCGCGGGCTTCACCATATCGGATATAGCTTTCCACAGATGAATTGATCCTCGTTGATTGCCAGCCGCAGTAATATCCGTGGATTACCAAACGCATACGTTGCTACATTATTTTTCGTCTATTAGATCCTAAACGAGATTACCCAGCAAATTAAATTCTCGATTTCGAAAGCCCGAATTGTTATCACAGTCGTCTAGACCAATTAAAACGTTTGCATGAAAACCTAAAAAGGAACAGAAAATTTATGAACCATTAAGAGAAAAGTATAATAATTCTAAAAAATTCCGTATCCTTTGTAGTACAACAAGAAAATAAAAATTGGACCAAACAAGCAGATACTTTGGAGGACCGATTAAATTCAGTGAAAAGCTTTCGGTTTATTTTACTGAGCACGAATGCTGATTGCGGTACGCCCGAAATGCTGGAAGTATGTTGTTTCAAACATACCTGAAATACCGTAGCAATTGCCTATCGATTAAAACTAACGTATCTACCGGTAACAGAAAACCAAATAACCACATCCTACCGGAGCTTTGCGAGAACTAGAACCATATGGAGTTAGTATTATAACGTCTGCTGCATACATTTGAGGATAACAAAATTTCCGGTTATCAACGACATGAGCTTATAGACCTCGTAGAACTTGATTCGTGCAATGCGGACAAAAAAGTATCATATAATCTTTCATGAAAATCATTTTGAGTAAGATAAAAGGGGATATGATGCAGAACGATCTCTTATGTCTTCTCTCTTGTTTCTTTGCAAATTCTCACATTGTTGGCACATAATCCTACTCGAAGCCAAGAGTAGCAGACTTATAAGGCTGCAGAAGCCCAGGCTCGTCGTATTGTCAGCATCTATTCTCTCCAGAAACATTTCGTATTTGCCCGGTAAACCGTTACAGGGCACCCGATGAAATGAAAGAAACTACAAAGATCGGGCAAAAGCTTCTTAAAAGTTATGTCTAAGATATAACCTATACGGTATATACACTACTGGAAATACTCTTTCGAACTTGTAACAAACATTTCTCTACCGTCCACGAGAAAATCCCAACTTATAATATCATATCTCATGAGACAAAGGTATCTATTTCATATAATGATTTGATAAAAGCTCCTCCTCGAATTTACTCTCGACATTCAATATTCATTTCAGTCATTTAATTAATTCTCAGAGAAGTAAACAGTTTTGAATGAAGTTAAGAACATCGTTACAACGCATGCATAAGATAAAAATTTTTGAATTACATCTGATCAAAATGTCCATCCGATGATTAAAAAGCTTATCTTGCAAAAAATGAAAGAGAGATGTACCCCCCGATGAATGGGCTAGATCTGAATGTAGATGTATATAGCCAACGAACGGTTGGCAAAGGGGTTTTATGATAATTGCAGAGAATAAAAGCGGTGAAATGATTTAAGACGGGGTGATTCTTGCTCGACTTTTTTTCCCCGGTATTTTCATACCGTTTTGTTCCGCGAGCCATGATAATAACAATTTCAGTATATAATCGCCCGTCTTGGGAGGCACCACGCCCGTTTATTACAAGGATGAAGTATCGCCGGAGATTATGCAGATGCGTTGCATTCTTATTCATTCATTCTATTCTTTTTTTTTTTTTATTATATGTTCATCGTTTCATTGCTGCGACGATCTTAACTCTTGGCTTTTCTCCTGTCGGGCTTTTCATCCCCCGGCATTACCAGCTTGGCAAAATATATCAACGTCCAGTACATCGTAGAGCTAATTGCGGACCATTATTGGTATTGGTCATTTTTTGAGAAAAATCATAGACTCAGAAAACGTAGTATTTTAAATGTCCCAGGCAATTCTCATTGTATAATTTTCAAGATCCTGGAAGTTCCACATTTTTTCAAGATTACGAGCCCAGAAATGGTTCAATCGGTTGATTCTACATCGAAACTTTAGATTCTTACGCTGTAATGGCGACACTTTAAAAAAAAATGTATTTCCAAGATATTAAACGGAATTCTTTTACTTTATTTTTGAAACAGAACAGAGTAGAGACACCGTGTGGATAAAAAAGGGATTTTTAAGGGAGAAAAGCTGTGCCTATACATAGTCAATGGGACAAAAGTTGGAGAATAAATTTCACGGGCAACCTTTTCAGTTGTAAATCTGATTGTGAGCTTGGCGCTAACGAGACTGGAGGATTATGTAGCTTCCAGAAATCAGTTTTTTATTTATTTTTTTTTTCATTTTTTATTTTTTATTTTTTTCCACTTGCGCAGCTCGTGCGGGAATTCCATCCCCTGTTATAATGTATTTCTCGTAGAAGTTTAAAGCTCCGCGTCGTTTTCGTGTCTGAAAGATCGCGGCTATCGGAGTAATAAAAAGTTCGTTAACGACAACCGTTCATCGCCCCTCGCTCCCTTGTTCGTTAAGAATAATAAAAGAACTTTTGGAACTAATCGTGGCGAAAAAATGAGCCTGTAAACAAATAATCAAAGCTAACGGGAATGCCTGACAAGAATTGGTTGCAGACTAATCAAAGTTGAGCTTCGTTCCAAAATCTTGTAAACTTTTGGCAAGTTATATACTCCGGCGAAAGCCAATCTTCAGAATTAACTTTTATATTTCTATAATTTTACGAAATACCAAATTATTATTATTATTATTATTATTACCAACGCGAAGGAGAATATTTACTTTCGGAGAAACAGAAAACTTTATCCTCTACATGTGTCGAAGGAAAAAGATGGCGAAAAATATTAGCGAATCTGTGATACGGGTGAATTATGCGGTTTTGCTCGACCTTATCTCAAGCCCTCATAAACATACCATGAATTAAAAATCAAGAGCTTTCCTGAACAGATAAGTAATTCGAGTCGGAAGATATACGATCTTATGAACCCCCGATCCTTTAGTCGGTGGATTTTATATTATGAAAGTCGTCGAGATATCCGATCAGCCGTTTTGATTAAAAACCTGGCGGGGGTATAATATCGTCGCTGCAGCATATCTGCCTCGTTATATTAATCCAGGCTGTACGTGACGTATTTCTCTAGAGGAAAAAAAAAAGAAACTCATGGGACATACCCTAATTAACTAGTTTAGTTCGATAATATATATTACCTGAACTTTTAGTTACCGAAAAATGTTTTCTACGTGTTGAATATCACCGGACCCGATACATTATTATACCAATAGAAGAAAAATATCATCTGCTCTCGCGGAACAAATAACAGCACGAGTCACTTAATTTACAATTTTTAATTTCACCGATGAGTTTCTGCATACCCGTAAAAATTTTACCTCTGAAAAATGAATAATACGTCGATACGGGTCTCTGGATAAAAAAAAAAAAAAAAAAAAAAAAAAAATTGATGAATTTTCCCAGTGAGTTTCATACAGAAGCGAAGAATTTTATGAAGGATTTTTATTTCCGAGCTACGGTATACCTCGATCGTCTGTTCAATTCGGTTCATTAATAGCAAATTGGTGTTTTGATATAGCCTTCGATAATATTCTGGGGAAATTCATTGAGTTATGCAATAGGGAATATTCCTTCGGTACAAATGACCCCCCCCCCCCCCCGCATCGTCGGCAGGGGATTACAGAGTGAAACAACAATTATTATCGTGTTGTACACGTTTGAGCAAGGAACTATTCATATTCAGTCAATTCGAATTTAACCAAACCCAAGATCAAACGTAGACAGAGAACTGTAATTTGGAACACTGCTTATTGCATGAGGCACGTTCACCCTTCAAGGCAGGGTTACCACATTTTCTACCTCGCTCAGCAAACAGTATAATTACTAATTTGCCCTTAACTCTAGACAGATCCACACCATGTGATTACTAATTAATAACCACGATGTGAAAATGATCGAAAAATAGCAAAATGCAACTTTCACCGATGTAAGTATCTCCCCAATTTTTTGCAACTGCTCATAACGCTTTAATAGTTCATATTGTTAATTTTTCCGAAATTTTCATCGACAACTTTATAAACCAGATTGTGAGTATGAGCTAAAGGAGAACGAGAGATATACTGGAAATTGATGTTTGATTTACAGTTGGTCAAACAACCCGATGCTAGATTGTGTTCACTTATGCGTTTGTGTTGATTCAATCGTCGGTTTTAGTTACGAAACGCGACATACACACGAGTACATGAACAGATAGGTGTCTACCACGTACATTTGTGGTAAGAACAACGCAGATGCGGTTAGTTACCACGGAGTCTTCCTAAGTTTGCCAACGTTTCTACGCTACTAATGAGCTCCAGGAGCTTTCGGTCCCTTCTTCTTCCATCGCAAGCATCTCTTAAACATTTCTCACTGGTAGACTGTTAAGAGACTATCTGCAGCCAATAAAGTCGAATTAATTACTGTGCACCTTCACACTCAATATAATATAGATAATCATAGGGAAATAACAGAAAGAATAAACTAGCTCAAGGGATGGAGAGGGTAATCGAAATTCAAGCTATTCTCGATAGAGCGCAAGTGAATTCTTCTTCCGTCAAGTGTATTTTTCATTAGCTTTACCTTCCGTATTACTGAAGAGACCTCACCAGTATTAAAAATGGCCATAGAAAGTAATTTAACGAAGAAAATGAGTCATTGTACCCCTTTGTATTCCAAACCACTGCTATTAAGTTATGCAAGTTTCACTAAGCTTATGCATTTTTCACTGTGGCCATGATTGCTGATCCACTATTTGAGATGATTGGACGAAATGTTCAGATCATTCTCATCAGATTAACCACTATAGCACTACCGAGCAGTTTTCCTTGTGTCTGTATCATTTTTGAAAAAATCGGCTGTTTTTCGAAGTAAAAAGTCTTCGTTCAAAGTTTCCACTCTTCATTATCATCCACATAGCAAGAGTCGTAGCAAAAATCAGAACATTGCCCAACTGACCTATGTCGCGACAGTTGCTTTGGTGCTGATTCCAAATCAGGCTGAAAATTCATTATCGGACTATCAATGCAGCTGAAATCGTTTGAAAATTGAAAAATGTACGAATTAGGCAAACAAGCATAACTTAGCGATGATGTGAGACACAGAGGTCTGTAATACCTCATTTTCTTGGTTGAACTACCCCTATTATTACCATCCTCTACTATGGGGAGATCCTTCCATTATCGCAGAGTTTACGGCTATTCGGAAACACCTGCTTAAGACAAAAGTGGAAAAACTCATACGTGGATTCGCTGATCCTAGACATGTATGTACCCATTAGGGTTTTTTGTGAGTATAAAAATAAAGAATAAGGCGAATCGCGTATAGGGAGAAAGGAAGTAATTATAGCAATACAAAGAACAATGATAATGTTTGATCTTCTTTTCAAGGCAAGGCAATGCGTTACAAGGGGTAAAAGAAACACCAATGGATACTAGATAGCTCGAGGATGTAGTTCGGGCTAAGGGTTGCCCGGTATGGGCCAACGGGGCAGCTTGGTTAAGCCAATTATGCGAGACAATGCTGTAGAAGACGTTGGTTAGGTCTCACTGGTGCTCCTCTCTTGGTAGCTCCACAAACCCCCCGCGTATCTCCGAGCCCCTTTGTCATCCTCGGAAACTCGTAAGGGTAAACCCAGACCTGCCTGCTCCTTGTTAACGGCGCCCTTAAGGACTCCCCGGTACAGATCCTTGCATGGGAAACTATATATCCTGATATGATATGCCTCACTCTAGCAGCGTTACCTATCTTAGAAGGGATCCTCGTTATGCCAGGGTATTCACCGAAAGCTGTGTTATGAAATTTTGAAACTTAATCGCTTGCAATTGCCTTTCTTGTTTACCAAGGGCTTCGCGGCTTAACCTAATCTGCATCAACTCTTAGCTCATCCTCATCCTAAAGACGGCTTTATCATCTATATTTAATACCCCCCCGAATAGAGAGAGAGAGAGAGAGATTCGCTTTTGCGTAAT
Source organism: Ametastegia equiseti (assembly GCA_963989295.1). Lineage (NCBI taxonomy): Eukaryota > Metazoa > Arthropoda > Insecta > Hymenoptera > Tenthredinidae > Ametastegia > Ametastegia equiseti. Next base: position 9,365,724 of record OZ022399.1, read on the forward strand.
ACAGAAGCGGGTTATGTGAAGCTTCTTGGGATTGTTTAGCCACTTCTCAAAATCTCCCATAAGCGATAAAAATTTAGGAGAAAAAAATACGGTGAGCACTTGAGGAGAGAAAGTCTGTGGACACTAACTGATAGAGCATTCTAGCAGTTTCTCCGGTTACAGGAAATAATCTAGAAGTATGAACATCGTCAGAGTTTTCACTCGAACTAAACTATAACTTAAATTACACCCTCAGCATCGCGTCTATGCTAGAACATCCCTATAGTTAGACTTTGCGATCGAAACTTTATCACGCAGAATGATGAAATCCAGCAATAATGTTTGATCGGTTCAGAAAATCGCGAGGTAAATCGGAGACTATAGTATACCTATATCTCTTTCTCTTACAAATTCTCTCTGTCTATATCTTCCGGAACTTACCCCTCGAACCGAATAATTACTCTGGCTACGGGTAAACGAGATCTACCGTAATTTACATCGAACCTGAAAATTCCGCAAGCACTTTGGTTATAAATCGTTAAAAAATTCAGAGGCTATTTGCGGTGCAGATTAAGATCAGAAGAACGAAATTGCTCCGTTAACCAAGAAAAATTAACTCGTTATACATTTTTTATCAAGAGTTTTTCTGGCTATACTGAGATGTGGTTATACGTGTTTCCCTGAATTAAGACTTGCCAGAGATAGCCTCGGGGTTTTCCCAGCTGTATTATATCCAAGATGATGGAATGCTGGATGGACATAGACAGATGCGTGGCCTTATATCTTACCTCAAAGTCTCGACCACCTTCAGCTCAACGATTTTCTTTCGATTAGCTTCAACTTATCAACCTGAGGGTAAACCACCCGTTCGGATAGATCATCTGATTTTTACAATAAATATTAGATTGATATTCCGAAATGAACTTTGGGTTCTGACGTCATGCATATGTCCTGATTAACCACGTGCAAAATCCTACTTTAATTGGAACCGGTCTCTAGCTAACTAAGACTAATACTAATAACGAACCGTTCTACGTTGGCGTGACTTAAACCTCAGGAAATCGCGCTTAATATAATCTCCTTATTAGCCTCGAATTCCCTACCCCGTTTTCACCTTCCGCTTTAACCTGACTCGCCCTTCTCTCTATACCTACCCCCTCCCCCTATTCACATATATTACCGATCATATTTCTCTCAGGCCTTGTCGTACCTACCAGATCCAGAGACTAGGGGTGGATTTAAGCGAACATTTGAAGTACCCTTGCCAAACAACTCAAATATCACAATCGACTCGACGAACAAATCAATATTGTATTCTGGAGTTTATTTTCTTTCATTTTAGTTTTTTATTTGTCTGTTTCTGTCGTTGGCCCTTGACAGGATTTTTTCTTTGACGAGTTATTTTGTCAAAGAAAAAAAAAAAGAGAGAGATATCTTGATTTTTGGAAAGGGAAGAATTGAGCGTTAGTAATGCTGGATGAAAGGGCCTTGCGGGGATAATTAATTGCAGCTACTTGGTTGCCACGAGAATCTCAAACCCCCACGTGGTCTTGTTCTTTATGGTAAAACGTCAGTGGTGGCAAATCGCGTTCGCACACCTCGCTAGCTTCTAATCAAGCCATCGAACCCGGGGCCCCCTAGGCTGGCTAGGCCGGTATGAAATGCCTCCGTTGGTTGTTGCTGCAAAATCAATACCCCCTCGGTACCACCCTCCCGTTTCCATCCTAGCCAAGACCCCTCGTCTTTCACATTCCTTGGTTCCAGTGACTCGGTCCATTTCTGTTTTACTCCACATCTTACTCCAATGTCACATCATGCACTGAGCTTTCATCCCTTAATTTCCGATCATTTAGTTGATGGTCGAACCGGGGGGGTAATTTTCAGCTTTTATTTCCAAGCTCACGGGGTTAATCATTGATGACATCGCAATTCTATGGGGCACAGGAAATTCATCTCGGTAGTTGTTTTCGCTGTGGTTAAGATAAGGATATATATCTATCCGTCGAGGTGGGCCACGCCTCAGGAGCACTTTGGTGCAAGGAATCTTGGTATAATGCGAACAAAACTTGGATGATAAAGATGGCTTTTTTTTCAGTCAACAAGAAAACTGCATTAAGGAAAAACTCCCTTAGCTCTTCGCTTTCGCCTTCAACGTTCTACGTCCCCGCGTACGAAATGTATTTTTCACGACATTAAAGAAGCTTCAAGGAAAATGACAAGATCCTTCTCGATATTCCATCTCACTTTCTATATCCACGTTCAACTACAATTCTCCGATCATGAGAAACGGATAGGGTGATAGACACCCCCGTCTATACATACATACATATATACTTTTTACCTGCGACTGCGCATCAGTTGAAAATGTCACCGTATGTACGTTATATACGTTCTTGAAACTTTATCGGGGCAATCGGCAATCTCAAACCATTCGCACGTAACGATAGACTGAGAGATATAGACAGAAAGACGCCCCTCAAACGTACGGGACTAAGCCAATCAACCTTTTTCCACAAGTTTCTCTTCGATTTAGCGTTGCACTACTTTACGCTCGGTTAACCATCCGGAAGTAAATTTTTCCAAGGGATGAAAGATTGAAATGCTTCAAAACCGCCCTAATGAAAATTGGATCTTATCCAGGGATGATATACCTACTGGTTGATGAAATTTACCGAAAGATATGAATTTCTACCGAATTTTACGTGTATTTTCAATACCCTCTGAGCTTTTTCCTCAATCGCTTTTTCGTTTGGTATGTACTTTCGACTGATGCCGATCCGATAAGGGATTATGATTGGCAAACGGTCCCAGCGACTTGACCTATATCGACTTTTTTTCTCCAATATATGATCTGACGCGAATCTATAGTAAGTAACATGTGTGTCCAGATACAAGTGGAGAAAACAGGATGGCAGTGGCCTCCTTTGAGAATGACAACAGAGCTTGTCTACCCTGTTTAAGCACCTTTCATCAACAATTGCCCCGTGGCATTTTATTAGAATATAGCTGAAAGGCTGAAGAAGGAATTTAAGGAAAAATGCCAAGCAGGCCTTGGTAACGAAAGGGAGAAATGTGGACGAGAAAGATAGAGAGATATCTAGAGAGTGAAGGGAATAGGGTAGACTTGAGGAACTCGAGGGGAGATGAAAATTGATGACGGGGCAAATGTATTGAAATTTATATACCTTGTTTATTATGATTCATTTTTTTTTTTCTTCTTTTTTTTCTTTTTTGTATCGTCAGAGAGCGAGCTGCAGTATTAAGGGGCTGCTTCCCTTTCATATTTTCACATTTTCATACTTTTATATTGGACAGTTACGCGGCTTTCCCAATCATTTATTATACCCATGAAGATTTTAGAGGGTTTTCACGGGGAGAAAATGGCCAGGTGGGCTAAACCACCCGGTGGCAACCCTCCAAACGGACAAGGAACCCGAGATCTCACCAAAACTTGGGTAACCCCCAAACTGGTGTGCACCACCATCGCACAACTTTCAACCGAAAAACTTTCCAATTTCTCTCCTGAGACATCGCGCGCTTCAACGTTACCTACGCCCGAATAAATAAATGATTTCGATTAACATTTCCAGACTTAATAGTCTTCATGCGAACTTTTATATAAAACGGACTAAATTTTTACCCTACTATGGCGAATGCCATGACGCGCTTCTTTCACCTACTTCCAAAGAAATAACAGCTGATTTCCTGAGCTTTGAAACTCTCAGTCGAGTGCAATTTTCTTTTCTTTTTTTTTTTTTCATTATTTTTTGGTCCATTTTTGTGAAAGCTAAAGAGAGATCGCGCAGGGTGAAGTATATTTAACAGGAAAGCTCGCATACCAAAGGCTTCGGGGAAAACGGAAGTCCGCTAAGTGTAGCCGATATATATTGGCCGAGTGCATGACTTCCCGCAATCTCGTATCTAATTCAAGTGGAATTCATTCGGAAGTTATTTATTTGAGGATAAGATCGAACCTTCAAGGGTCCAATTCGTATCATGAATAGAATGTTGATACAGTTTTTCAAAAGTGTAATGGCCATGCAGAAATACTTGCAAATACCTATTTCCAATCAGCAATTAAACTTGAGATCGACTATCCACAGTGCAAAATTCTTCCAACTTCATCTCATCAGTAAAATCGAACTCAGCCAGTACGAATCAATGGGCAACTCCAATTTACCGCACCAAGAGAGATGAGAGAGAGAGAGAGAGAGCTTTCAGTTGGATGCAGCTTTGGTCAGATACTTGAGCATTGATTGTAGGTCGATCTTTTGATCACCTTTGTAAAGACGTTCGCTCGAGCTTTGCCAAAGGTTCGGTGCAGAATCTTGGCTACTTGCATTATGCAATTCGACTAACTATCACATGGCTACTACTATGTGTGTGCTACCCTCTGCTATTGAGCTTTGACTGAATCTTGATCTTGAATAGGCAAAGTTCGTATATATCTGATCGATAAACCAAGCGAGACGATACACTCAATTTAAGTTGATAAACGGATTTGTCAATCCTTCGGATAGAATTATATGAAAGACTTTATGTACGATATGGTAGAAATTTTTCTTCTCTTTTCTGAATAAATTTTTCCATTTCTCCCGAAATTGTGAGTTAAGAACTGAAGAGAATATCGACAGTCTTAAAGAGCGAATTTAGATATGTATTATATGTATTCGTTTATGGTCGTGTCAAGAAAGAAAAAGAAGAAGAAAAAGAAGAAGGAGAAGAAGAAGAAGAAGAAGAAGAAGTCAGGCTATAAGGAAAAGTTAGCTCCCAGTAGCTCCCGAAGCTCTTTGAATCTCCGCTGCTTTGGAATTTGATTTGCATGCCGACCGGCAGCTTCAAAGAAGCTTTTGACTTTTTGTAATTCAACCCATCGCCAGTCACTGGATCCTGTAAAGGTGGACCATTCCTTCGGGAAACTTTTCACTCCCCCCCCAAGTTCCTAACGGTCACCTATTTACTGGATCGTACGCTCCCTCTCGTCTCGTATCGTCTCCTTGACTAAAGTAATAATAGTAAGAGAGAAGACTCAAGTTCCTAATGCCACAGGTACTCGGAAAATTCGTCGTATCATTATATACCGAAGAAGTAGTAAAACGTATCTCTCAGATGCTTGGATCTGAATATTTTCTCACAAATCGTCATATCTTCCCATCTTACCAAGGAAGAAATTAACACCGAATAGCTAAAGCTTTGTACCGGACATCCGAAAGGCTTTAGCTCAGCTTGAGGTCCATGTAGTACCTTCTGCGTACTTAGAAAGAACGAAAATTTTATCGCTTAAAGTTTTTCCTACATAACACTGGCTACTATATAAAATGCAAATCTCCAGACGCAAGGGACACGACGAAAGCAGGAGAATTCTGGTCCAGGAAGGTTGGTTGGTACATAAGACAACGACGGCATTTCTTCATAGCGCTAAGACATTGGGAAACTTTTAAACTGTCGTTACGAAACGACATTGCTGCCTCTCGCCTCTCACCCCTAGTCCTTACTTTCGGTATCTTCATAGTCGAGAGTTACTTGCTACGTTTTTTTATTTTCTCTCTATTTTCTTTAATTTTTGTTTTATTTTTTCATTTTGTTGTCTTTCTCTTAGCTTTTTTTTGCATTCTTTTCACGTGAACTATTCAGAGTATAAAAAAAAACTTTGGTAAAAGTTTAGTTATTCGTGTGATTAACACCAGAAATACCTACCGATGTTTCTGAAAATTGGTGAATCTTTGGGATTACGAAACTTTTGAATATCAAACCGCACTGAACGTTTCCTCGATATTCTGATCACCGAAGTCGATCCTAACTAATTAATCCCACATCTCGATTAATCACACTCTCAGCTCGAAGGTAGAGACTATGGGAGTTCAAAGCTAACACTAAGCATCCAGCCGCGAAGTAGATAGATTATAACAAGATCCGTGGATATAGCTCGATAATAGGCCAAAATAGAGTATTACCAAACCAACCCTGGATAACCGGAGTATATAGGAAGCTTTAAATCGAGCTTTAATTACGATGTTAGGGAAGCTACTAGGCAGCAAAGTATGAAGTTTGCTATCCTAGCTTCTACAGTAGATGTGAAACTCCCTGGGTGTAGGTAATACATATTATATATATATATATATATATACATAATATATTTGTAAGTGTATAGTATATAGTAGAGGGCAGCGAATGCTGCGACACTCGACGACGTACTATGGAGAGGTTGTTAAAGTACCTACTAATTACTTGTTCGATGAATGGACACGCCCACCGCTCAAAGACTAAGTTTATAATTGGCAATGCGACGCGCAGACATTGGAGATGAAGAGATTTTGCAGATGCTGACAGTTGGCTGTTATAGGCAGTTTTCCTTACGTACATCGACGTCTTTTTCTGCTTTATACTGCAGGAACTTTTTCAAAATCAAGTGAAACATATTTCGGGATTCCCATTCTTGGTCGAATGTAGAAAACAAAAAAAAAAAAAAAAATCCATGAATCGGATGAACTTTTTACTCATTGGTAAAATACGAATGGGTGTAATGAAATCACCGTATCCAGCCCAGGAATAAACTTTGTATCAGTTCACCCGGTGCTGTTTGTCGTTACAGTTCTACAGAAATTCCTGCGAACTTTTGCATCGGTTCCAAGGTAAGGCAAGAATCTAGTTGGAAGCCAGGAAATTCAGTAAATGTTTAGGTAAGTTTTGATTCCACTATATCTATATAAGAGAGAGAGAGAGAGAGAGAGAGAGATCTTCTTAGATCGGTAGCAACGTTAGTCTGGGACCAAGTCCGTCGTACTATCTTTTTTACTGAGAAAGAACGACACTCCGTGCATGGCGGTGTTCTCTTGGGGAACTTTAAAATTCACTCGTAAAGTTCAATTTGGTGAAAATACGAAAGTTTCATCATCTGGAGGTACATAAGATAAGGTCGAAATCCCGTCAATGTGTAATTCTCCTCGGAGTCAAGATAAAGGGTAGGTGTAGACGAAGGGACATAGGTAATTGTGTATATATATAGTGATGTCTAAAATTCTGATGATATTTTTGATAATTTGGAAAATTTTACCAGGCAATAATATAGGCCACTAGGATCATAAGCGTTAATTAAACTGATCCTAACAATGAATTGTGCAGGAATAAAATAAAACACAACATTTATCTCAATTAGGAGAAACATAAATTCTTACAGAAGCCACGGGGGAGGCACCGCGTGTGCGAGTTCGGTCGATAAGCTATATTAATTTTACCACTAAGCTCTGCACACATGGTCGTCCTCTATACCTTGTATATCCTCGCCTGGCTCCAACAAAGATATATTAAAGTCAATGTAGAACGCGAAATCCCGGATCACCCCAAATTGGCAGACCGCTATATATATATACCTTCTACAGTCATAAAAAAAAAATGTAATATCGCAAACAACGTATTTCCTTCCACATTTCATCACCTTTATAGTCACGACAAAGGTATTGGTTTCGGTGCAAAAAATCACAAATTTTAACAATACTGCACATTTCCACGCCTCTAGTCTATTCGAGAAACCGTTTTTCGGGAATATATCCAACTGTATTTTGCAGGAGTGGGATTGAAGTTCCAAATTCCAAAAGCTCCGAACGGTAAGAATTCCAAATTTATTTGAAACGTGATTCTGAGTTTCTAGAAACGTTATACAGTTTAGAATTTGCAAATTCCAAAAGGTCGAAATGCAAACAGCTCAAAGATCCGAAAGTTAAAAACTTAGAGAGTCCAAAAATCCGAAAATTTGAAGCAAGCTCTTTTGAAATCCGGAATTTCAATACTCCCCCCTTTTGGAGTTACCACACAATCCGCTGTAAAAAAAAAAAAACAAAAAAAAAAAAAACGATGATACTCACGGAACTTTGCACTCAAATAATTTGCCAGAAGATGATTGTATCACGCACTGGTTCAATGCGAATATTGGCACAAATGGCATGAAGGACCAAAGGGAATGGATTTCCGAATGAGACCAGCCCGTTTTCCATCATACTTGCTGTATAATTACATCGGTTTTCGATGGCGATGTAAAGGACCTGATATAAAAATGGTTTGCACGTCTCGTTTCATTTGATCCTCCCAAAGTGAGTGAATTAATTAAACTCTGATTCAAACGCGAAACTTGCCGCAGCTGGTAAATTGTGAAACCGTATACGAAGATGAAAAGCGGTATTATAATGAGTGATATTAAACCGAGGTATAAGTTTATGGAACTATTGGACAGAATGACCTAGGTATTTCCATTGAAAAGTAAAGTTAACGATCTGAAAGTGCGCAATTAGTAAGCCGTCAATTAATAACGACGCTTAAACGCCAAAGATTGCCTGAATTTCTATATAGTGACGCGTCGCGACGCTTGGACGGCGGGGGAACGAAGCCTTGCAGCGTCTCGGCGTACCTTCGGGGCTTGTAAGGTTGTCACGCGTTCCCTGGATCATCAATCAGTGGACCAAACCGAACCCAAAAGGACAGAAGCACAGCCTCCATCTTCCCTTTTCCCTCTACTTACCTCTCATCCCTTTTCCCCTCTGAACTCAACCCCGCCGCGAACCTGACAGCCCTAATTACACAGCCAAACTAATAGACTAACTTCAAACAATACCTCGCGCTTGTGCTTCAGCCGTATTAATGACTTCACTGACGAACTCCTGGCGGCTGCCTCTCGAGTCTGGGTAGGCAGTTTATATGTACGAAATAGGGAAAAGCAGCTGAAGTCGAAGCCCGTCTTATGACAATAGGCCGTCGCCACGTGCGTTACAAGGAAAGCTTTCAAGCTTTTCAATTAATATGGTGTATTATATATATAGAATTTGGCAGATATTTATTGAGCCGAAAATAATTAGGGCTGAATTCTGCGTGTCTACGGAAAAGCCTTGACCCTGTAATGACTTTGAGAATACGAAAAGATGTTCGAGGGTTCGTCCAGTGAGACGAATCAGAGAAGGAACTGTTTCGACGGGTTCTAACGGAGAAAAAAAAAAAAAAAAAAAAATGGGGGAAAATTTTCCCTGGGGAATTGCTGAAGAGAGAGAGAGAAAAAAGAAAGAAGATGGAATACGGGGGTGGTGAGTTTCGGTGGTGAAATATACCGACTTCGGATGGACCAGAATCGTAGAGGATGCTGCAGAGGAAAGGAAAAGTTCTGACACTTGCAAGACAAGCTCGATAACCGCGAAAAAAGTTTTCAAACCGTAAGGGAAGGGGAGGGAGCCAATAAAACAGAGAAATCCTTTTCTCAGAGACAGAGGGTCAGGATCAGAGTTACTATGAGAAAAGTACTACCTACAGAGGTTTTTCCCCCGGAGGAATGCGTCTGGCAAAAATATATATAGTAGTATAGATTTGGATTTACGGTTGACCATTTAGTCGACTTTTTACGATCCCGAAATGTGTCAAATACTAAACTTTTTTTTTATATTCGAGAAACGTTGAAAAGTTTGATAAAAATCTTACGGAGATGTCACGACGCCGATGGAAAAGAAAATGGAACAGAAGAAAAAAAAAAAAAGGAAAAATTTTCTAATAATTTCAACTTCGCACTTAAAAAAGTATGTCGCACCCTGTAACTTGTCGGCGTTAAGCCAATTAAGATGACGCATGGTAGAAACTTTTCCAGAGAAAAGGTACAATCAATTTAAGCCTCTCATATATTTTTTTTATTTTTCCCTTCATTTTTCCTTTCCATCGCTCGTCCTTTCTCTATTCTTTCTCTTTCTCTCTCTTTCTCTCTATATCTCACCCCAAACTTTATACTTTCCACGGTTTTTGTACAACTTGATAATTTTTCACGCTTTTTTAGCTGAAATTGATTCACCGAGCTCTCATTCCCACTTAGGGAGGAACCACCGAGGCTGCTGGTACTTAGCGTCGAAAGTCTTTTAATTGTACGAGAACAAAAAAAAAAAAAAAAAAAAAAAGTTGAAATATCGCAACCTCACGCTGCCATTTGCCCCATGGCATAGAATCGAAACATCAATTCGTGATTGATAATTATATCGACCGGGTGAGTGTCGTAATTAGATTTTTGGTCGTGATTTCGCGCTGCCTTTTGCTGAAAGTAGCTGGTATTAATGATAATGATAATGATGATGAAAATAATGATGATAACGGGAATGAAGGATATCTAGATATCCATACTTGACATACTTTATCAGAACTCGTCAGTTTGCTGGGATTGAACGAGACTTGAACCCTAGAGTAATTGATAAAAGAGAATAAAATAAGATGAATAAAAAAACGTGATTCAATCAAATTAAGCCGATTCCTCCAAAAAAACGTTGAGCCAATAATCTCGATCTCTTTTCCGATTTTCTATTTCTCCACCTTTTGCTGCCCGCGTGAGGCGAGGATGTAGTGTGTGGAATTTCATCCCCCGCAACTCACAATCAGAATATAATATTTCGATTAATTCCACCTGCAGCGATCGAATTATACAGGGTGATTTTTTTCAATTGCCCTAGGCGATTATCTTGAAAACCAGACGAGATACAAGAAAGAGTTTAATACAAAACTTGAATGGTTCCGAAGGTGAAAGATAATGCTCATATGTGTTGATTTTTGGATTCGCAGACTTCGGAGGTTTTTTGACTACTTCGTGATTTTTGATATAGGGAACACTATATTAAGAAATGTTTAAAAATATTCAGAAAGTGCAATACTCAACCACTTTTTATCGAAATTAAGTATCAATCCCTGAAATTTGAAGTTTGACCCTTGATCACCTCAAAAACGTGATTCTTAGTTTCTTCAAACTTCGGGGATCGATGCTATTCATTTCAGAAGAAAGTTGTTCATCATTGCACTCTCGAAGATGTTTGAAAAATATTATGAACCTTCTGAACATGTTGCAATTTTTAGACAAATTTTCGGAATTTTTGAAAATTGTGATCTTTTTTTTTTCGATGTCAAAAATATACAGATAAAACTTACCAGAGTGTAATGTATTTCATCTCAAATCATGTTATTTGAAACTCTTCGATTGGTTCCCTCAATGCCAAAAGACGACCGACAAAAGCTCTTTCCCAAAACCGATTTCTGCAGGACGTAGGGTAAACCTGCCTTCACTTCCGTTAAAGCTCTTCAAAACAAACGGCAGGACTGACTGAATCGTGCAAAGCGCGTCTGCTGGAATTTCATTACTCTACTCTCTTGACGCTTTCAGCCTGCCAATCAACGGATCGGTGTGTATATATATATCGGAATTCGATCTTTATTGGTTCTTCCGGTACCACCTGACGATACCTGACAGTTAACTGCCTATATTGCTATCTAGTATCCCCTTGTCCCTCGTACCCCAAATACATACGCCAACGTATACACATACGTGTTGAAAATTGCGTAGACGTGTGTGTATAAGACATGTGCACACGAATAAAACCACCGCCACTGAAATATATTGCAACCTTCGCTGACTGACATCGTTCAGAGTGTTTTTTTTTTTTTTTTTTTTTTTTTTTTTCGGACAGTTATTTGTTTCCCCGGAAGTTCTATCGGCACGTGGTGGGTTGGTACTTTCTTATCGATATACACTAGCCCTACCTTATATCCACTTTCTACTCGCCATCGACAAATATTGAATATTCTTTCCCAGCCGATTGTTTTTTACTCAAAGAAAAACTTGGAAGACCAAGTTTCCGCATACCCACCGTTTATTATTCCTTCATATTATTTTTTTTTTTTTTTTTTTTTTCTCACTTCAAAACCCCAGGCGTTTTTTTGATCGGTAATGTACGAGTCGAGGTCGTCATCTGGAATTGACGAAATTGAATCCGACATTGAAGGAAAAACATTTCTCATGATTTTTCCGTGATGTGAATCGATCCTTATCCCTCGAGGATTTTTGAATTTAGAGTTTCAAAAATCAGTATTTTACTTGAAAGAAACGAGACGTTGAGCACCGGTCGTATTCGAGGACACGTTCGGGGCTGTGGAGAAAAGTGGTGCGCAAGGGAACGATAAAACGTGATTTTCAAAAGCAACAAGGCAGGAGCCTCCGAGTCTCGGCTTGTGGGTTTATAAGTCAGTGCCTACTACCGGTCCTCAAATATACATATAAGGGTCAAGGAAAGACGTTGAAAAAAAAAAAATTTGTATAAACCGATCATTTTTATGAAAAGCACCCGACTGTTTCAGAAACGAAAAATTTTACCAGGCTTCCCGACCTGTGCTGATACGTAGAAATATCTATCTGGATCTTTCAGCTTGTCCTCCAAAAACACTGGGGGTAGATAACGGGAATTTTATTAATCGTAAAAGAGGGATAAAAATTTTCCCTTGTGCATGAGTTCGAGCAGACGACTGCCGAAGACCAACCTCGTAGGGGTTCCTCGTAATTTCCGTTTTCTAATAAAATTATCACCCTCAACTTTGCCACCTCGCACCCATCGCCTCCCTACGACCAGCTACTGCCATCCGCCCTCGAAATATATTAGAGCTTTTAATATGTGAGCTTTCCCGGGCGTCCAAGAGTCAAAAAAATTATTCTTTCATATGTAGCGTGGGGCGCGATGCGGCTGACTTGGGTCGTATAAAATCCGTGATTGAAAAAAGGGGGGTCAAGGGAGACGGGCAACCACCAGGCGTAAAAATTAAACGTTAAAAAAGACACATACTCTGAGTATAATATTCAAACCTCGAGAAAGCTCATTCAGACCTAAAATTACCTTCTTCGTTCAAAGCAAGTCGAGCTTTTTAGCTCTCCGAAACATAGGGGGTGGAAATTTTTCGCATATCACTAGACAACCCCCTCGCGAAGTTATGCCTCATCCAAAAAGCATTTTGCGAGGCTTTGGGACATGAACCGGAACAGAGACTTGCAATTCGTGTATTTGACACACGACAGTCTTTCATACCATGTATAACAAGTTTGACGTCAATGAGAACATCAATTTTGGTGAAAACTGTCTTTGGATGCTTTTAGTGCGATGTTGGTTTACTCTCTGAGCTTCTGATTTTCTAATATCAATCCACAAAGGCCTTTGCAGCGTCTCTTAGCTCGAGTAAAACACGTAGACCGCGAGACTGTATGAATTTGTGCATACATCGTATATGCAAGCACTCTCAAAGAGCCCTTAGCCAAATAAACAAACAGTTCACATACGGGGTGAGTTTCTGTACAGGGTACTATAAATGTTGTCTGCAGAAACACGTTGCACTGGGCTGTGCTAGTGGCCACAGCATCTGCCGCTGGTCGTCTGGACCCGACAAGGTTCAGTATGATTGCGAATTGCACAGAACACATCAGAGAACAGCGTTGCACCAGCTATCAGGAACCAGGGTGCTGTACAACCCCTACGATACCTACACAACACCCCGGTACTCAACACATCTATGAATATTTGCGTATTGCGGACTATAAACAGGGATATTTAAACGCTGACAATGAGTAGTCGTCGTTGAAGACTTCTTTACGACACACTCCGCGGAAATAGGGGTGATTTTTGAGCTTGCAGGGATTAGCCAACCGTAAAGTAACATAAAAAGTACAAAAACTTGTTACTTACTCTGCGAAATCGGAAATACCGAGGTTTATTAAAGTATGATCAGAAATGAAAGATAATCGTGTGATATCTCGTGTTAACATAAAGCTATTTCCAAGGGGTTGTAAAAGCTCGAAACTTAACTGAACCATAATCGTAATCGTAATTTTTAGCAGCATATTTTACGACCCGCTTTCGCGACACAGTATCCTGTGAAAGATAGCTCGTCACTATACGATACTGCAAATTACAAAGCTCGTTTGATTTCCTTTATTCCTTCTGAATCAAACGATTCTCGCGAAAAAGTACTACGTTGGTTTTCAAATTCCGTCAGATAAACTATTCCATACCAAGTTATGCGCATCTTTTATTACTCGAAAACGGCAACGATATCGACTTGCGATTCCGTGAGAATTTTAACTGCGGTATTGAAATACATAAATGTATTCTCAATACAAGAATTGGGTGTGAAATTTTCGCAACCAAATATCATTCACCTTCCCAAATTACTATGTCACGTTTTTGTTCTTGATGTTTTTTTTTGTTTTTTTTTTTTATCAAAAACGCGCTGAGCAGAGTCAGGCGAATTTTTTTGGCACAAGTTTCCAGGTTGATTTGGAGTTTATTGTGTAGTGATATATATATATATATATACGTAGATATGTATGTCCCGCGAGGGTCGATAGTGTAATATAACATAATAGTCCTGGTAGTGGGGGAGGGAAAAACCCCTGAGAGGAGTAAAATGATCAAGATGAACTCGACCCAGGGGTGAAGGTAGCGATAAGAAACGGCTGGTCCATTTCACACGGAACATATTCACGGGTTCTGAGGAAAGCCTGAGAATTTCTCAATCCTTGGTAAGGGGAATAAAAGGGAAAGACAAGCTCCCCCCCTCGACCTACGTGACTTTCCTCTATAAGAACTGTGCGGAAAAAGCTGCTTAAAAAAAATTTCCATCAACTTTCTGCGTATATCATAAGAACGCACGCGATGATGATCAGGGTTCGATGTCTTTTTCTTTTCTCCCTTTATACTCGAGTAGTACCTACTACATTTTTACAACTTATCTCCTGATATTCAGAGACGAGGCTTAATTTTGCTGATTCATCTGCTATCGGATCACGTAGAGGAGTTTTATATTCCTTGAGGAAAAACGTAGTGCCTTCCCGTATGGCAGTCAGCTATGGGTTTTCCGCATTGTTTTTTTCCCTGCGTCTTATTACACGAGGGGGTTCGGCACCCCCCCACGAAAAGGACAGAAGTGGCACGACGGGAGGTCGTTACGCGATAACCTGCTTATTGCAAAGCTCCGTCCAACCAGTTCGCGAATTGCTCCATGTAACCAAGATCCAGCATCCCTTCGAAGTCGCGAAGTGAGATTGGGAAAGGAGTTTATCGCTTACCCCCGCGGGCTACCAACCCTATACCGTGGATTACGGAAGCTCCGGAAATATAACTAAGATGATGAAAATCACCGGCTGATTAAAAATTGGCCTCTTGAAATATACTCTCGACCGCAGGCACTTGGCAATCTGCTCAATGTCCTTTTTCCCAAAATCACGATTTAATTAAGACCTTCCTAATCCTCTGCAAGCTCCCAAAAAAAAGACGTTTGGCCAGAACGGATGCTCCACTTCGGTTAGCAATCATTGCTGATCGTCTGAGCTGGATTGCTGTCGAGCAATGAAATGTTTAAATATCTTTAGGGGTTCTTTCGCGTGTACAAATGTGAGCAATGTCGAAAGGACATAAGAAAGCATACCAAGAAATCAAAACCATGAACCTCAATATTTGCAAGTTTTCGTTCGGCAAATTGATGATCCCTTTCATCACCCGGTCTGAAATTTCGCAAAGAATTGTGCAGCTCAGGGATTTGAAATCACGATGTAATTAAGACCTTTCCGATCCTCCGCAAGCTCCCAAAAAAAAGACGTTTGGCCAGAACAGATGCTTCACTTCGGTTAGCAATCATTGCTGATCGTCTCAGCTGAATTGCTATCGAGCAATAAAATGTTTGAATATCTTTATGGGTTGCTTTGAGTTTGAAAATGCGTGCGATGTCGAAAGGACACAAGAACGCATACCAAGAAATCAGAACCATGAACTTCAGTATTTGCTAATTTTCGTTCATCAAATTAATGATCCCTTTCATTACCTGATGTGAAATTCTGCAAACAATTGCAGGTCAGTTCAGGGATTTGTGGCTGGTACCAGTCAGTTTGACAGAGCAATGGTGGTCCAATGGTTACGGGGTGCAAATGACTTCTGGGGAGGGTAATAGGGTGAAGAAGGTATTACGCGAGAGTGCGCGGTGTGCTATTCTGTTTTTGTGAGAATGTCGTAGTTTTTGGTTGATTTTTGTGGGGAAAAAGAACAGCATCAGACCAGAGTAAGGCGAGCCAGAGAGCGAACGAGCGCTCGCTCAGCTCTGGTGGTTGATGTATTCCAGATTAATGCAAACAGCTAATGTTATGTTAATGCTTCGTCGGTAGGTGGAGTCTGAGGGACGGGGAAACGTAAATACAGTACAGAATAATCTCCATGTTAACCGGTACTCGGGGTCTCAGTATAGACACGTATATATATATATATATATATATATATACGAAGCGCTGAATGAGCTGGAAAATTAAATCGACTACCGTTGTATTTGCATCCCCATGTGTATGTTCACCGATCGAAGAAAAAAACCACCGAATTTCTTCTTTCCCAAGAGCTTATAAGTAAAGAACGTGCTTTCGAACTCTTGTTCGCCAAGGGCTGTATAAATAAGAATTGCAATTCATCCCGATTGGCTTCCATATTGTTGAGATGAAGAAAAGAGTCAGGTACCTACTCGTTTTCCTGATCGTTCTTTCACCTTTCATCGATCTACGTAAAGACTTGCGAAAGAGGATGAAAGTTTGTAACACGAATTGTACTTGGACCGATCAGGTAAAAAGAGCGAGCAATAAATCGCTTTTTCTCAGTTTCCGAAAGAGATAAATTTCTTTTCTTCATGAGATTCGAGAGTTTGAGCAAGTGGCGTTTTCAGTCCAAACAGCAAAGGAAATTCGGAAAGTAAATTAAGCAAAGCCCCCAAATCGTAATGAGGTTATTTGTAATTCTAGCGGCTGATCAAATCTTGGTAATTTCCGAAATCGTCCACTTAAAATTCTACAGAGCCAACGCCCGATCGCCAAAAGACGAGGTTCGGGGCTAAATGTTAAACACGCAAGAACAGTATTAATTCCGAATAAATTTCGACAAAGACAGGACAGCTGTTCGGAATATCAATCAGAAACGTAAATTGCTTCAAGAACGTATTGCAGGAACAATTCGCGAGATGTCCTACGTAAGCAGAGCTAAATCTTCCTAAACTACCCCCATGCATTACATCAGGAAAAAAAGTGCGAAACTGGAAGGCCCTTATCTTACTCTCACATTTCTCACACGTCCAACAAAAAAAAAAAAAAAAATCAAAAGGCTTAAAAGTCAAAACAAAAAATCACCCGTTAGATGTTAAAGGAAGTGAATAAACTGGTATCCGGAAGATAGGGAAATGTATATAACCGGTACGCAACCCTTCCGAAACCCTGGATATGAGCAATATCGCTGAATGTAGCTAAAAAAAAAAAAAAAAAAAGGTTGGAGGCGTACCTACATTTATGTTAATCGACCAAAACGGGTTGAAAAATTGAAAATAATCCCAGCTGTTATACACGAGGTAGGGTAGAAAATGTATCGCTTGTGTAGTAGGTACTAGTGCCTATATAATCCCATAGCTGCAAAGTGGGACTTTCAAAAAGATATGAAGAAACTGAAAACCGTATGGCATTAGAAGTACGTTTGGAAACTGTTCAAAAATACGAACCTTATGAATATCTGCGATACAATAGCACGTGCCCTAACCCTCTACAGGCACAAGGGCTGACAATATCCTCGTACAATTATTGAACTGGCCACTTTACTCCCCGTTGAATGTCACCCGAGAAAATGGGCAACTGGCACATCCCCCATCCTCTAGCATCCCTTAGTTTTGCGATGATCCCTTATCGCACCGTAGGATCGCCCTTTTGTTTCGTAGTGGTAGAACGCCTTGGCTGTATACTAAGAGGGCCATTTGAATGCGGCTTCCTGGCTGGGATTTTATTTGGATTCAAGACAGAAGAGGCATGGGTAGATTTTGGGGGGGTGAAAAAGGGGGGCCAGCAACCGAGCTAGTCGAACGAGCACACCGCCTATGTTGGACAAATAAAAATTTGAATAATCCCGGCGGTAAGCTCGTTCTGCTAACTGCTAAAAGCCAGCCAATGAAATTTAATGTTAATCGCTCGCGTTGCGAAAACCAACGGTTGGAAAGGGGCACAGGAAGGGGGGGGAGGGGTAAAGTCCTGCGCTTGCAAATGGACCGAATAAAATCTCAGGCTATTTCCACGCTACGACATCCTGGCCTGAACGTGACTCCTTCAGACATACACTAACCCAAATAGGTGTTGGTTTTTCTATGTGTACCAGTCACGAGTTCGAATTAACGAACAGATTGTCTCCTTCGTCCCCTTTCATTGGGGATGTATACGTAGATATATGTATAATGTATATGTATATACCTATGTATACATACCTGACTACCTTTTCCTCAATACTATTACCCCCATCTAAAGAAAGAAACGATTTTCTCAATAAAAACTTTTTATCCCCTGTTCCGATGGTGCCGCCCTTTTCCCGACACGTTAAAACAAACTTCTCACGGATTATATCGTTCCATAGAAATGAGACATTCCGAGTGAGTCAAGCCTTTAGCCGAGAGAACCTTGCCGATCGGGCAAAGCTATAAAACAGCAAATGGAAACAGTCGTTTTTGATTATTGTTACTATCATTGTTCCCATTATTATTATTATTATTAATATCATCAAGTTGGAAATATAGCTACAGAGTGAATTCGGGTGAGAGATAGGGATGAAAATCGTATTTTATGAACACCGATTTCCGGTTATACTGGCAAAGGTTGCCGCGATAGTGAAAATGTGGTATAATTTTACAGCGAGATTTTAAGTGCCGTTCTTATTTTGTCCTTCGAGGACTGTTTCTGTTTTTTTTTTTTTTTTTTTTTTTCCAGCTGGTGCAGATGAAGGGAAGTGAGATGGAAACATGAAACTGTTGAAAAATTTCGCCCCGTTAAATTATGAACGAATTATTTAACTTGTTAAATTATCACGAGTCGTGCGCTAGGCGTGTGGAATATAAGCAACCTGCTAATGGATCTAATTTCATGGACAGTCGACTACTAAAAAAATTACGAGTCAATCTCGCAGAAACGTTTTTTATCACTCGCGATTCTTATACATCTCTCCAAATCACCTTACCGCTTACTCTCGAGCCTACGTCAGGGGTATGAAAAACAAAAATGGACCTTTTCTATGCCAATTATTCTAACTGTTTAAAAAAATTCATCAATAATCCCCTACAAACCCAAATTCGTTAAAGGACTTCGTTCTTCCTTTCGATCGTTCCGGAGTAATGGCGAAATTTGGAGAAGGCGTGAGCAATCGTTGAGTTTATCACATTGAATTTTGCATTGTTGGAACGCCACGAAATTCGAAGAAAATTAAAAAATATGTATATATTTACTAAAAATGATCCACCTCCCAGGATAATGTTTTCAAGTTATTGTTAGTCGTTTTCATCTGTTAAACCTAGCAGGATCATTTTCAGTAGATGATATATTTATTTCCAATTTCTATTTCTAATTTCGTTGCGTTCCAACGATGCAAGCTTCAATGTCATCAATTTATTACTAAGACAAATGGAAAGTTTTTTTTATGCTGGTAGGTGGTGAAAAGCTGCAGGTAGCAGGTACCAGCTAACCAAGGAAGCAACTAGCCCGCAGACCATTCCTGAGGACCACAAACAGGATTTTCCTCTTTTATTCGCATCCCATTCCCACCGTGTCGCGGTAAAAAAAAAAAAAAAAAAGAGTTAGTAACGTTAGTAAGAAGAAGAACGAGAGATCTTCTGGTTTTCTTTCTTGTTTAAAAGTATTTTTCTGTTGTTTTCACCCCTTATTTCAGAAAATAACTTCCCGAATTGTGCGAGGGTCGTACCTATATACGCTCTGCCACTGTTTCATTCTATCCCTACGCGAGCACTGCAGCATAGCAATGCCTTCTAAAAAGTTTGAAATTTCATTTAGTTTAGACGCTCGGTTGTGCCCGGGACAAGTCCTTCTCTTCCTTTATGAAGAATCCCATTTAGAACAAAACTTTTACTTTCTCCGAGTTAATTACGAATATTTGATATACTTCAGCCGCGAAGCTACAAGAACGATTTCGATATAATCAAGCTCGACCATAATGTAGCTGATGAAATTTTTGAAAATTATACGGAATATCTGAGTGATAAATTCCACGTCCTACCTAAATATAGCCGTTATATCGTATAATTTCGAGTAACAGAAATATTCGAAGGATTCCTTGAAAGGATGCCGAAAGAAAACAAAAAAAAAAAAACATGTCCTTCTTAATAACTGCTGCGAAGCAGATCCTAATACCACGTTTAATTGGCTTAAGTCCTGGCTGATTAGGGCGAAATACGCCCGGGGGCGTCGGAGAAGAAAAATAAAAAGGAAACTACGGAAAGGCAGCAGCGCATCGAGAAAAAAAAAAAAAAAAAGAAGAAAGAAAGAAACGGAATTATAGGAAGACGGAAAGACGAGAAGTCTGAAAGGCTTAGCGGCCATTACTTCGATCTCATCGTGTTTCTCTTGTGCCCTGCGGTTGTTTTCAAACTAACCCCCGCTGTCTAGATTCAATTGTTTTACTTTATCGCGTTTGACATCGTCCTGGATTAGACGGGAATGGATCGTCGGATTAACGGACCTTTTTTATACCATTGAAACGATTCCAGGATAAAATAAATATCAGAAAAAGTTAATCACCCTTGTATTTCGCTAATCCTCTCATTCATTTTCAATCCAAAGATAAAAATCTTCCTTTAACAAAAACAATTCATTAAGATACCTACTTCCCAATTCACATGTATCACGATTGTATTTACTATAAGAGAAACCGGAAACTCTGCATTCCACTTTTGAATCAAAGAAAAAAATCAAAAAAATCATCGAGAAAAGAAAAGAAAATAGAAAAAAAAAATTGATCCCACTGTCAAATTGTCAGGGAGAAATTATTAGTAACAAATAAATTGTTTCTTCTACCGATATACAAGGGGTGGAAGAGAGATTAATGGTTTTGTCGTCTGCAGCCTGAATAACATACGTGATATGGTGTGCGCAGGGTGTGGTAAAAAGAAATAATAAACGAACGATGGCGTATTCCGTGATCGTGGTCAGAATCGGCAATTTTAAAGGATTAATGCGAATGATTTTTTTTTTTAAGGATGAATTGAAATTCAAAGTTTGTATGATAAAATGGCTGAAAGGGATGATTTCAGGGGGTTCTAATTGTCTAGGATTTCTTAGGCACCTGACCGTTCGGAATTCAGGATCGAATAAAGTTTCTCCGTCTTTCGACAGCTAAAAGAAACATGTCCCAGGAGCCCGGGAATCCCGAACATCGGGCTGAGGAAGTCCCTCAGGAATCTTGAGGGAGTGAAACACCGTCTGCTGCAGAACTTTTCTAAGGGTAGTATATGTTACCGGGGACCAAGAAGCTGGACGCAGACTGTGAACGGTGACTGTGACGTTGACCCAGATTTAACTGTTGAATTTTTTAAAACTCACCGTTACTTTTATTTCACCATACGATAGATTTAACAGTGATTCGTCATTGGTTTTTTACGCTCCGGTGATAATATCCTGAATTTGCGAACAGGGCGGGCTTAGGTCATGCGAAAGATCGTGTAAAACCACTTTGCCCCGGGGAAATAACGCTAAGATCAACAAAGCGAACCACCCTTATATTCTCTTCGCAAGATCCTACCTCGAGTGAAGAAACTCGGGTTTAGCATAGCTGTTGAAAATTTCGTGAGTGCCAGCTAAAGTGGGACTTAATTTTTCTCAGGATCCCGAAACTCGGCATTGTTCGTGTTGTAACAGACGGTTCGGGAACACACCTATACGCAAAGTACCGGATATACTTCGTACACGTCACAAGCTGCGAAAGCCTTTGCTTCTTCATCGCATTTTTATTTTTATTTTTTTGGTATTCATCACAGTAATCGTTTGATCGTTTTCATATAATCAGGACTGTGAATTGTGTCAAAATGGAACTTCTCTCTCTCTCTTTCTTTTTTTCAATGGGGTCGTTTGGGAGAATCAATCCTACAGTTTGTCCTGTTGAATAATTAATTCTTCCTACTTGAGAAAACATAGTTTTTGGTCCTGGCTCGAGAGTCTACTTTCACCTTATAGATGTCGAGAAACGAATAAGCGGAGTTTCTTCTTGAAGAAGCAGAGTGAAAAAATAAAAATGAGAATAAGAATAAGGGAAAAAGAAAAAAAAGGGGCGAAACAGAGATGAGAAAGTTTACAAATAAAAGAAACAAGAGATTGCTACTTTAGCTGATCGGAACTTGCGCTCGAGAAAAAGTTATAAGCTCTTTCGGATCATGGCAACTAGCTAAGCCCGGCTACGTACGAACAACCAAATTCCGAGTTCAAATGCAATCAACTCTCGAGATTCGTTAGGGCTCAAGTTTTTAGTCGCCAAAATTGATTGGAGAGATATTTTCTCCATACGATTTGTGATGCTGTGATCCATACTCTCATTAAGGGAACCAGTATGTTGTGGTTGCGAATATGAAACGTGGTCCAAAATCAATTGATTTCTTCGCCAAAGCTCATTGTACATCACTATAATCATTTCACTAAAAATGAGTGGCTGCACGAATTGACGAATTGAGGCACACCGTAGGTCCGATTTCACTTTCTCAGGATCCGAATTGTTCGGAAGATGCGCCGTCATAAATTGAATGAGGGAAATTGAATTAACATAATTATCACAGAAGATATGGCCAATTTTTCGAAAATCGAACATTTCTTTTTTACTTATTTGCAAATAAATCAGTCTAAAAATTAAATTTTGCAATTTCCCTCGTTCAATTTGTGACGGCCTGTATTCCTTCGAATCTTGATCATAGATAAGTCGAATCGGACCTACGGTGTGCCTGAATTCGTGCAGCAACCGTTTTTAAGTGCGATGATTATAATGATTCAAAATGAAATTTGGCGATGAAACAAATTGATTTTGGACTATATTCAATTTTTCCAACCGTGACATATTGCCCCCCTGAAGATTGCAATTTTTTCAAGATTTTCTCGTTATTACATTCGAATGTGATTGTCGTGGAGGAGGTAAGCGGTGAGAGGCATTCAAGTCCCTTGCCAGTGAGAATATAAGCACAGCAATAAGTGGTCAGAAAGGCACAAAATAGAAAGAAAAGAAAGCTACTACTCCAGTTGATCAGAAAATATCTTTATACCTTAGGAAACGGTCGAGAAACGAAAATAAATGCTTCAGAAAAAAACAAAAGGGGCAATAGCGCAGCACTGGTGAGATCCTGAGCTTTCAGAAGCTCCGGAGACGACAAGGGAAAGACGGGAGGAAAATGGGATGACAGGTGGAAAAGGGAGGCTGCGGGTTGGGGAAAAGGAAAGAAGCACCGGAAACGGAAAAACACATATTGTCATCGTCTTGCGAGTTGCATCCTCCTAACGTGTGTATTGGTTGGTACGTATGCCAACGGCGTATTTCGCGTCTCGATTTCCTTTTGCCATTTCTTTTTACGTCTCTTGTCATTTCTGGATTTTTACCTCTTACCTTATACCTTTTCTACACTGTTTCCCAACCGCTAAATCCCCCTAAACCGCTATACGCGGATTGAAGACAAAAACAAACACAAAACAGACGCGGCAGGTCATTAGCCCTTCGTTCTATATACGACTGTTAGCAGTTACGCGAACCATTTCATCGCTCAACCCCTGTTTCGAGAGAAAAAAAAAATTCATACCCTTTTTATGAAAAACCGTGTTCCCGTTTTCATAGGCTCAGAATATCGCGGATCCTTCAGACCTTTCAAATGATACGCAGACATTGAATCTCATAACGATCTTCAGGTATTAATTTTACCTCCCTTTTCAAATGGGTATTTTCGCAAATTAGATAGGTATCACTAATGATGGGTGTAGAGCTAGTAAAATGAAACCCGAAGATGATAGGATTTGGTTTAGAAACCAGAGAAAGCCTGTCGCTAAAGCACGTTTCGCGATTTCCTAACTTGCTTTGACTCTAAAACTGAGTCGTTGAATTTCTAGATCTCTACAACAACATGCTACTTGGGTACATCTGCGAATGCTTTGTCTTTCGAATTACATTACAGTTCGTTGAAATAACAAGCGAGCTCGTTACTCGATGGAAACCCGTCATGTATCACTCAGGTAAATACACATACACGTACTACCTACCCCCTTCTATCAAACTACAGCAAGGTACACCTGAGTGTGGAATATTTTCACAATTTATGCAAACGAGCAGCTGGACAACGCTGCTGTCCATCGCTCAATCCACTTTTACCAAAAGGACTGACTTCCGGTTCTTGGACAGATTATGCACACCAAGAGATCAACAAAAAAACAAAAAACTAAACAAAATTTCCAATTCCCAATTCAAGTTTTGCAAATATTCAGTTATATGTCCGAGTAGTTCTGATAAATACATGATTAGAAATTCTTGTGCTCAATTCCGAAATCCAGCATCTTTTGATGCACAAAAATTTCTCACTGCATCAATTAGTGATCCTGAAATAGTGTCAAAGTGACACATAACAAGTCACATTTTGAAGTACCTAGTCTTACAAGTCATGAATTTCAGAAATCATAGTGAAGATCTAAACCAACCACTGTTTGGATTTTTCATTTTTGGGAACTCAAAAAGTTGCTGAGTATTGAGCTTTTTTTTCGCCAAATTTACAAATCGAAATATTTCTGTGTAACTTGAAGATTCCGACAGTGAAAAAAAAATGAATTCAAAAAATTTATTTGGAGGTAAATGATATGATTTGGGCATGCGATGAAAATGAAGTAGATAAACAATGATTACTCACGTCTGGTGAAATTCGCTGGCTTCATAATCCGGGGACAAGCTCTGAACAACCCGAGTTTGAAGCGAACAGTAACTGAAGCACCAAGCGTTTGCGGTAAGTCGGTAATAAACAGACGTTCCTCGGTATGAAGCCAAGCCGGACCAAGCAAGGCTGTTGTCAGTGCCGCTAGGGCAGCCAAGCCACAAACCACCCCGCATCGGGTCATGTTTGATCCGCCAGACCCGCCGGGCCCTTCGCTAGAGCAGCACATATTTCTTATATATACCAGAGAAACTACTACGGATCCTGGTGCTCTTGTTGGTCTTCCGATTCCTCTTCGTCCGGATGCTCTCCTTTACCTTTATATTTGACTTTAGTTCTCCCGCCGCGACGAGGCTACTTCCCTCGGGATTTACTTTTTTTTTTCCCCTATGTCTCCGGTATAATGGTTGCGTTTTTTTTCATAATGGATCTTCTGACCCGGGTTCTTATATTCGTTAAGATTTGCTTTATGTCTCAACGCTCTTCGCGGATCCTAAACGGATCTTTTTTTTCTCTCTCTCTCTCTCTCTCTCTCTTTTATTATCTCTTCCGAACCGCCACCTGTCATTTCACATCTTTTTTTTGTCTTCTACTTTTCGTTTCCGAAACAGACAAACCAAAAGAGAGACCAAGGTTGAGGATAACGGTTGAAAAGTCGCAGTAACCCGGGTGTCTATCTATATATTTTTCACTTCCTTGAGGGAACGAAATTTATTCCAACCGTTAAAATTTAACGGTCTATAAAAATAAGTCAAAAGTATAACTCCTTAGCCTAGCAAACTGCCAAGACCGAGGAGTTTTTTTTCCATCGTTTCGTATCTGTCGTGTAAGCAAAACATCTCAAAACGTACCTCTAGGCAGTACAGTGGTCATCGTTTAATGTGGCTTCCTTTCCATTCTTTCTCTCTCTTTGTTTTTTCACTAAACTTCCCTCTAACTTTTGACCCTGCAACTTTTATCTTTCCTTGTTTGTTTTTTTGTTGCTTCGTTTTTTTCCTCTCTCTCTCTTTTTTCTCTATCTTCCTATCTCATGCTGCGAGTTAAATTCCGAGCTTACTTGCACCTTGCAGAAGTGTTTTTAATGACTTTTTATCTTTATTTCACCAACCACAACTGGCTACTTCCACCCCCCCCCCCTCCCCCACCCTTCACCCTTTTCCTTCCCCACAGTTACTTTTAACACTCTCTCGTTCACTCGTTTACTTTTGAACTCACGGCTGCGTTCGGATTCTGATAACAGCATTAAAACGGTATTAAGTTATAGAGTAGATCGAGGACCATATCAATTTTACAAAAGTATCAAAAATTCTGTAATTTTAGTTGTGGGTTGTGCAGTTTTCATCTATTGAGTCACATAGCATAGAATATTTACTCGCAAATAGCTCATATATCGTCAGTCAAAATTTCTCTATCCGCTTCGTGAAAGTTCGGTGCTGCCCCCATTTTGTACTGATTTTCCATGTTAAAGCTTATGCAGTGAAACTAGTTGAAGCGGCTGCCGTCAGCGTAACTGGCCTGCATTCCCATAAGATTACGTGTCAAAGTGACACTCAGCGCCACTCCTCCCCTCCAACGACTTTCACTGAGCGAATAAACGAGCTTTCATACACTGAAATGAATGATGAAGGATTTCAAAACAACAATCGCGATTTTTGAATGACCACTTTTTGTTTATTTTCAGTTTAGATTGCCTTAGCCTAGTTTTCGAAAACAGATATAAGAAAGTAAGACGTGTGCGTACTGAAATTAATGAAGAATAAGAATGTAGGTACGATACGTTGGGGAAAGGGCTGCAGGGAAAGACAAGGGCGATGTAGGACTGGTTAGGCGGAATTTATTTCGGATATACAAGACACGCGGATATCCTCCGTCTTGAATTTTGATGAATTTCATTAAATATTTTCCAAGGTGATCATGCTAATTGCAACCATTTTCTCTTGGAATTACAACGCGTACAAGGTACAGGCCACGGGCCTAAAGACGAGCAGTCGTTGGCAACTGCCCTTACTTCGTGGCTAGAATTAGGTCAATCGCTCACAGTCTTCGTGCGTGCCACGCTGCTGCCTCTCTTTTGCTTAGCTCTCATTTCCCATTTCCCCATATCCCTTACCCCCATCTCTCTTTCCTCGCTTTTCCATTTTGACCCTCTGCTAACGAACGACTAACCCCCCCCGCCGTCAACGTCGGACCAAAAGTCTCCCAACTCGAAAAGCAAGGGCAGAGAATACCAATTTAGAATTTAATTAGCAAAAAAAGATTGGGGTAATTTCATCGGTTAGACGTGCTTACGGTTTTGGTAACATTTGTTTATTCGCCAATTCCCCTTTCGAATGATTTTATATTTCTTTCCATTTGTTGTTCTTTATTTTTCTTTTTTTCTTTTAATCGATTGGAGAGAAAGGAAAAATTTTCGACAAATTTACCGTATGGAAATATCGCTGATTTGGTTTCGTATGAAACCGGAAATGGACGAGGAGGCGTCGCAAGGGACTTGATCGTTGGTAATTCGACGATTGCCTGGGGTGAATTATTCAATATTAAAACTGGTTCATTTTGCATTCTATTCGCCCCATTTGAACTGGTAATTGTATTCCGATTTACTCATCATGCAACCTCGTCGGTGGTTCGGAGTCACACGTCGTCAGTCGACATTGACTGAAATTTACCGGGAACGATTGGGTACGATCACGATTTTGTGTATCAATTTTTAGTTAATGAAAATCGAGAAGGTGTTCAGATAATAAAAACTAATTGGTTGAACGAAAAGAAAAAAAATCAATTCATTCGATGGATTTATTCCCTTCAAATTTCATTCGCGTGAAATGAAACGAGAAAAAGTGATATTTTTTTTTTTTGTTCGAAACTCCAAATGTACCGGAAGTGTAAATCCTGTTGAACTCCTGCAGACATGAGGGACACGTGGAGGTGGCATAGCTGGTGAAACTCGATGAAACTCGATAACCTGATTACGAAAATCGGATTATCTATTTTCAACGCTAGCTAACATTGTTCGGATTCCCACGCGACTTCCGGCTAACAATTTACTACGAATCGTCCAGTTTAACAGTCAATTATATAACACGCCTGTATTATGATACAACTGTAACTAACACGGCCGCAAGGGACAACCTTAATTATTGTTACCAACGAGAGAAAACGACGGTTCACACATGGAACATGGAACATCGAACTTCGGCATTGATTGGATAATTATAGTTAATTAATCGTACCTGATCACTCGCCAAATCGTTTATGGAACGAGACCTGTGAGGCTCAATAGCTTATTATCACAGCGAATTGTTTCCGGAGTTTTTTCAAGCTCGGCATATTTTACGGAGAGAAAATCAGAGCAATTTTAAGAATCGGAACACATCGCGGGGGTTGAATAGCAATTAAAATACGAGTCGATGTGTAAAGTTCATTCGGAATAAGGTATTTCATTTTGTAATCCCTGACAATTAGGGGAGCTTAAATTCGAATTCCTCATTTAGAAATAACCGTGTCGCTTGTATATGATAAGAACCGAGTATCCTCCTCTCAAAGAACGAAAAGAAAATGGAATAAAATAAAAGAAGAGAGAGAAAGAGAGTAAAAGATATTTTATTGTAAAATATTGCCCGTTGCAAATTGCGAGCTTGATGAAACGGATTATCCCACGCCGGAGATTATCGACATTATAAATGCGCAGTGACGATATAACTGCCGGCACTTAGCCCATTGAGTGCTAAAACCTCCCTCGCTACTTTACTCGCGCGGCAACAACCACCCAGACAACTAAATGGCGCCCCACGTGGGGCTCTGTTGTGTATGTACATATACACTTATATCTACATGTATACAGGCAGTTCTGAAGCTTTTGCCACACTCTCTTCCCCCTACATCAACCAGTGAATGGCTGAAACAAAAGAGCTGAAAGGTAGGTGGTTGCAAAGCGGTTGGAAAATTTTATTAATTAAAACCTCTGGGTTATAGTTTCTCACGGTTTGAACAACGCGAAAATACGTTGCTTTAAATATGAAGTAAAAAAAAATAAAAACAAATGAATAAATAAATACTTGCCAAATCCCTCGAACTCGATTGTTTACTAAATTACTTAATCCCTTAGCGCTTTTCTCTCAGGTTTCACCTGTTGTTCTTCAGGGTTGGAGGGGGCAGTCGACAACGAGCCTAACAACCGTGACTCAGGCCTTAGTGGAGGAGAAAAGCTCAATAATTTACGAGTTGGTATATACATAATAGCGAGAAGACAAGAAAACGAGGCTGCTCAAGCACAGTCCAATCAGATCTTAAAAACTGGTATTTTCTTTCAACGTAAGGTAAGTGTACCAGTTACTGACCCTTGAAGACCCAATTATTGACCCTATTATTTTCTTAAATTTCAAATCAATGATAAGAATTCTGAATGTTTCCGTTATACAAATCAGTTACTAGAGTCTTGAAGAATACGAATCAATTTTTTTGATGATATCACAGCTCACGGATAAAGAGGAATCATCGAAAAAGGTCAATAATTGGGACATGGTCAGTAACTGGTACACTTACCCTATATGAGATATAGAAGAAGAAGCGAGAAGACTTTTCTCAGCTCGTGCTACCCTCGCACATCGCTATTTCTTGCCTACAGAGTCATATAGAGTTATACGACATAAAGTGGGGGACTGTGCAGCTTTTGGGTTCGAATGGGTGATTCATTGCTACGATCTTTTCTTTTCCCGTTCTTATTTTCGGTCAGATGAACCTCGGGTGGGCGAGAAAAGTTAAAGAGAACTAAGAGAGTATAAACCAATGGGTAACGATGAGTCGGCGAATACGAAACCAACTTTCAAAATTCACGCGCAAGATTTGTAAATCGCAGTTCACACTCATGGGCGTTCAATGCGTTGCGTAAATTAAATTGCATACATTCACCTACTCCAGGGTCAGTGAATGAGTCAAAATATCGCAAGCTCATTTACCCCTGGAGCCATTTAACGGTTGCCAACTTCCATGGGGGGGTTTCGTATTCAAAGTACAGAGAAGGATCGTTCCGAATTGGTAGCAACGATCATATAATTTGACGTACCCGCACGTCGTGCATCTTTTTTTTTTGGTAATTATCCATTGATTTTTATGGAAAACTCATGGACTCTTTTGAGTATAAATTCCATCGCTATATTGGTGAATATTTTTTCTCAATAAACCTGATTTCATGTTCTCGGAACTGCCGAGCTGCGTGGGCAGAGCTGTTGAAAGCCGATGGTAATAGGCAGCAGCAGGGTAGGTATAGCTAAAATGTTCGAGCGTTGAAAACCAGAAGGCCCTTTGATCTCTGCATCGTTCTCGTTAGCTAATTCGTTTCGTAAAAAATTTGTTTCGCCCTTTTCGTCAAGGCGAGCAACTGGACCTGGTAATACGCCAAGTATATTTACCTCAGCTAGGCAAAACGGTTTAACCCTTACAAATTTTTCTTCCCGGATGAATAGCGAAAAATTTAGTCAAAATCTATTTTTGAACCGTCGAGGCTTGAGGACAGAAATTGAATGGGGGAAAAAAAAAAAAAACAATTTGGATTTGACATTCTCTGACGTTTTTCACCCGAAAAGCACTGAATTTTCTTATAGTCAAAAGCAAACGGGAGACATTTCAAACGGTTTCTGACACACGGGGAAGAAACGACGCTAAAAAAAAAAAATAAAGAAGGTTTTTCTTCCCATGATTCTCAGAACGATTTGACGCGGGTAAATACCAAAGATAAAAAGAACCACGTGCGTATCCTATACATATATACCAATTCGAGGCATCGTATTGGGAGAAAAGCTTTTTCTAGTAAAGCGAAAGCGCCAACGATTGAAAGGGAGCCACGTCTGAGTCTGTCGTGCCTTTAAAAACGGTATACAAAAACGATGGGTGGGCATATAACTGCCGACATATCGTGTCAAATTTCAACTGGCAGGCTTTTATAGCTGGTAGCTGATTGCTGCCAAGTAAATAAAAAATAGACCTTCGGTAATCTCAACGACTCGACTCGGTTGTAAAAAGAATCTTCTCGTTACTTTAATCGTCTACCTGCCTTACTTCTTTTCCACCTTATTCAACCAGCTACCCTCGTATACTTTTCCCACCCAACTTTGACCAGGTGCACTTTCAATCTTCTTAAAAACTCCTGGGCCAGAATGACCCTCGTTAAAAATTCAGTTCTAGTAACACTTTTTCCTTCGAAACGATATATATTTTTGCTTATTTCTATTTACGGCCATACGCGCCTTGACTACGTGACCCAAAATCATCAAATATATTGAACGAAAGTTCGAATTATGGTGGGATGTCCCAATCTACTTCGATCTCTGAATTTTTTATTGACATTCGACCATTTCCTTCTAAAACAAATTTCACCGATTTTCAGAACAATGAACTTTGACAAGAGATTCGATAAAAGTATGCAGTGATATCAAGGAATGTGTATCTGATAAAATACGGTCAAGATTTTACCCAGACTTCCACCTAGGAGGGATTTTTGTAAATTGAAAAAATTGTAAAAGTCGATCGATTTCCATATATAAATGTCATTTAATTATTTCGAAAAATGAAAAAGAGCATCGCGTTTTTTCTCCAGTTCCCATTTTCGTCCTTCCATCTCCTATACCTACGTGTCTCCTTTTGTCCCTCGTCGAACGAGTCGCTCCCACCCTTCTTTTTAAGTGCTAATTAAAAGTTGAGCTCGACCACGTTTCACGCCTGAAGGAACTAACCTCTCCTCAGTAGGTATATGTACGTAGGTTCACATATATATATGTACATACGTAATATGTACTACATTCCGATGCCTGTGTATATTCCTCTGGTTTTATTTCTTTTTTTCTAACTTTTCCAGTTCAATTCTATAGTAAGCTTTTGTTTGAAGAAAATTATTGCGCTGGGAAAAGTTAGGGCCTACTTTCAAGGGGTAGAGGAAGATCACCGCGTCTTTATCCCGATCGGAATCAGCACCGTATTAAATCTACCTCACGTATAGCCCTAGCTACGGAGAATAGTAGGGAATAAAAAAAACTCAGATAAAAGTAAAAAAGGCGTTAATTACTGCAAGAAAACGAAGGACGAATTACAAAAATGGCTTCGAATCCGGAGCCAATTATTTGGCATCAATGAACGACGATCATCGACGATCAACGGATACGAAAGTTTCATCTATCTCTGAGGATGAAAAAAAAAAATGATTTGGACACAATTTTCTCATTCCAGTAAAATTTTGAAAAAATATATTTTGGATCTACGTTCGTACTTAGAACCTTTGAGTCTTTTGTATCCATTCATTTCGGATCTCTTGCTATCGTTAGGTTCAGTTTGATGTCAATCGGTTCCAAGTCGTTGAATATTTATCATTGAAATCACAACCGATTCAAATTATCGGAAAGGGGAAAAAAAAGGGAGAAAGATTAGGCTGAAAAGTTTATATGGCCTATTAGATGGCGAACTCGACGATCCGTGAAACTATTGTTGGAAGAAATGTTTCGTGACACCATTGATTTGGCAACAAATTGCCCGGAACTATTGGAATTGATCACCTTGTGCAGGTCCGAACGAAGATCAAGATCAAAACTTCCAAATACACGGTGAACACGATTGAAACCCCGATTCATTGAGGGATAGGGTAAAAATGTTTTCTCAAAAAAATCGTCTCCGAACAAATTAAAAATTTGGCAAACATATACCAATCGTAAAATCGATCGGTTGATATCAGTTTTATCAATTCATCTCACGCGATTGACAGCCAACGTTTACGATTGCCAACTATTACTCAACATTTCGAAATTGTTATTAGTTTGGGAAGCTTTGACACACACATATATAGGTATATATATGTATACCTACTCGCCTCCTTTCGAAACGCGGTTACTCGAGTGTTGACATTGCCTTTCTCCCGCGCTGTATTTCGGGCCTTTGGTCTATTTGTGCTAAACGCCGGTATGCTACTATTGTATTTCATTTAACTATTCATTTACGGCTCTTGATCTTTCGAACAGTGAGACTAACTCGGGGATATTGACATTCGTCAATTTTAACGAGGGACGTACAGGTATGAAACGGGAAAAAGTTTTCCAGCCGAAAGTGAACCTGTGCTTTTTTTTTCAAATCTCGATTGATTCACCATCTGCAGTCGCATTTCGAATTCCTCGAGTTTCGATTAATCAGCTGCGTTGATACGATTTCCATTTTCAAATTCCTGCGTTATAGTTTTTGGCTCGGAACCACTTAGCATTTTCAAACAAATGTAGTCAACTCGTTAGTCAACTACGCGGACACAGCGAAACTTCAAACGGTTCAAAAAGTTTTGCTGGTTCAAAAGCCGGCTTATTACTTCACGTGAACGAGTTACACGACAGAGTCTGACCGCAGAAACGATGAAACTAGCTGAATTTTAATTACACAAACAAATGCGACGCTTTTAGACTCTTGAGATTAGGATTTAACTATAATCTAAGCGGCTTATAAGCTTTGATTTCATAACTTATAAGATAGATAAATAAATTCCCTGTGATGAAAACTGCACATTTTCAGTTCTGAATTCATATTAAAAAAAAAAAATTTTCATTCAGATCCTCGATCTACCAAAAAATTTTAGTTGCTTCCTTGAAGTTATACCTTTGAAAGAAGATTATTTTTGTTTATTTTGCCGAAAAATGAATAACGATGGATTTTTTTCGCCCCGGGATAGTACGGCGCGTATGAAAAGATCACATTTTAAAGAAAAAAATTTTGCGAAGTATTTTTGAAAGGTTTTTGCACGTGTTATTGAATACGGATAATTAGAATTTCCTTCCCGCCGATATTTCGAATTCGCGGGTATTAACGAACTTCAGCGAAGCAAAATACGATATACCGTTAAACGTACGTACGCGAAAGCCAGAAGCAAACTGTCGACTCTCAGCACGCGCAACCCCCAACTGGGTAAAGAGATCCCTGACGAGAAACTGGCGAACTAAAATTCACCCCCCCCCTTTCCTCCCGATCTCCGCTTCACCCGTCTAAAGCCACGGGACGAAACCTACCCTTGCGTATGCCACGCTGCACGCCAGGGACACATACACACGTCGTATGGCGTGCTATATAATTATGTTATAATAGGTATTGCAGGTGCTGGTCCGTTAAATTGGGAAACCATCGCCGCCCCTTTGCCTCTCAAACGTGGGGCAACCCGGATATACCAGGCCATTATTTGCTAAGCGAACAGAACGTCCCGCGTAGGTTCGACTTCAACCGGCTGTTATCACTGAATAAATTTACCACAAAATTCGATCCAATTTTACGACCTCACCGTTCAGTCTAAATCATCGAAGACATGCCTCGCCCTATATGATATTTAGAAAAAAAAAAAGAACAACAAAACAAAAACTAGAAATGAATAAGTAATGTGTTGCTGTTTATCTGATCGCTTCCTGTCTCTGACGTGGGGTCCTGAATTTCATTCCAAACTCCTGCGGCAGTCAGTCCTGGAAACGGGAAGAGTTAGAGGATTCGCAAATTTTCAAACAGCTTTTTATTTCTTTTGTGAAAATCGGACAAATCGATGCTCACCACATGTCAGTTAATCGTAGATTTTTATTCGGAATTAAAAAGTACAGTTGATAATTTACTTTCCGAAAGATCTCCCACTCCAAATCCTTCCACCCTATAGGGTCAATCGCAAGTTGTGATGATCACAACAGCAAAAGGGATACTTTGTGCGGGTGATCGTGTGGTAATGATCTCCGGTTTTCAAGCGCATCTTTATCACCCTCTCAACTACTTTGGACACGGTTTGGTCCAGGTCCTTTGCCCTTAACGACCGGAATGTGGCTTGTTCTCGCAAACGCGTTGATCGATTTTTACTCACCCTTTGAGGAGTCGATATCAACCCCTTCTTCCTCTACCAAGAGCTCAGGGCGATCGATACTACAGTAAAATCACCCTGATGCATCCCTAAAACCCTATTTCTCTAATTTTTTCTATCAGCATACAGGATTAGCAGTCTGATCACGCCAATCAAACGTTTCTGGAGAGGATTTAACGAATTCAATACCCACGCCGTCAGAAGCTCATGGTCGGTGATCATTTCATGGTACAAAAGTGAAGCGGAAGTCAGATTGTTGTCTAGTTGAAAATCTGTATCACAGAGTGCAGTGGCCAAGTCAGTATAGAAGCAGCGATGAAACGCCTGGCTCATTAGGTCTGCGGATGGGCAGAGTTCTAGTCTCTCGTTTGCCGTGTAGTTTAACAGTAGTTTAACCGTAGTTTAGCTTAGTTTAGTTCAGTTCAGTAAAGTACAGTACGATATAGGACAACAGAGTACAGTGGCGATTGTCAGCGGGATGCTGCAGCCCGTGGTAAACGTCCTCAGGTTTCGTCTAACCTCCTTTCATCCACGTACATACCGCGTCATCTGCATATTAGGTGCGGTTCAAATTTGTCCCAGGTTATAGAGGGATGAAAACCAACTATGCTAATTGAATCCTGAACCAAGTTCGGTTTGTTGGGGTTATTGATTTCACGATAAAAACCATCTATGTAGGCAAAACACCACAACAACCGGTATTTGAAACGCAATTATACCTTCATCCCCCGTCACAATTGCAGTTTGATGATAACGACTGTACGTATACATATCTACATGCTCAATCAATATCCCATAAAAATGAATTGAAAAATATTTGACTTAACCATAGGATATGCCAAAGTAAAATCGATCGGTAAATGAACGTATGGACGTACTTTGGGTTACATACACGAACACGGATCGTGAGCATCTGGTCGTAAACTGTTCATATACACAATGGACAATAACAAAGCTGGTGTATTTCGATTTCCTCTCGGTTCGTTCCAGCCAAAATCGAATCTGCCTCTTGTATGGTATGGCCAATCACGTTCTATCAATTTAAAGTGAAATTATTTATCATCGTACTACAGCGTGGAGTTTCGTGCAACTAAATCTTTGTTATCTCACCAAAACCACCCCGCGGGTCTTCACGGAGTTTCGTTATGCATGCGATATACGTACTTCCAAGTTTCGACTCGTACCTGCAAAGCTTACGATAACTTTTTGACATGCTTGGTGTATTATCTGGGAACGACGTGTGCCGATGGAAGGTAGATCGGATTCATTTCTAACGACCAATCATTTCAGATCTGAAGATTATCATCGTTTCGTGGCTTCTCAGAACCGATGGACGACTGACGGGAGATTTTCTGACGTGCAATAACCACGGGAAGTCGAAAAGTCAGGAAATGAAATAAACAATGATCGCGGAAAGCAATTACGAACTGGGTACCTTTGGCTTCAAAGTAAAACCCGCCTTCATCTACTTGGCGAATGCCAATTACTTGCTCATTCGCGCGCGGGAAACCCTGCGTCTGCAGTGTTTTTGCCGCCTCTCATTCTACCGGGCTCTCCTGATTTCAACCAAGCTTTCTTACGACTAAGAAAATCATAAAATTTTATCACCTTCAAGCTCGCACTGTAGCTAAGCATTTCAACTTCTTTTCAAGTCACAAACGGTACCCAGCTGCCGTTAGCTACCTTCTAGTTCACTCCAGTAATAAGAAGTCAGGGTCTCTACAATCTCTGGACACAAACCTTGATCGTTGATTAACTCCTACGATCAGGTGTTCTTTTTTTTTTTCTTTTTTCTTACTGAATAAGCCACATGCTCTGAGAACTTGTTCAAGATAATTTACTTAGCTGAGTTTCTTTGGACTTCTATATGTTGTTGCTGTGAATCTTTTCAAATTTTTTTTTCAATCATATTTCTTTCGGCTCATCCATGAATCGTGAATTTTTTGACAAACCTTTCAAGTTTCGAATTCTTGTATCGAGCTGTTCTCCAGATCATCTCATCCCATTGTTGTTATTCAATTGCGAAGTTGAGACTGAACCAATCGGTCAATCGTGATGGAATCTAGCAATTTTTCATTCCCATGGTACAAGCTATAATCCTGTAAAGTTTCGAATTTATCCATCGCTCGTCGTTCTCCAGAGCACGTAGCTTGTTTATCTCGAACAGTCAAAATACAGACAGACAGATACCAACGCGTGGATGAAATTATGTTTGCCTGCGTCTAGGGTGTCTAGAAATCGGGATTTGTTCGATCTGGCGAGTTGGAAATTGGTTTTTAACACGATACCAATACATTAACATCCCTTTCGTGATGCAAAATGAATTTTGAAGCTACAAGGTGAAATCTGTCGCTGAAAATATTATCCTGGTTCGATTTTTTTTTTTTCCATAAAGCTTTAGTCTCCTTGTCAACCAATGACGAGCCCGTGTAGGTACGCTTCGAACTATTATTCCGGATTATTGGGGTGTGGCAAATGTGGAGTCTGTAGTTTTCGCTTATGACTGCAGTATCGCTCGATTCCGTGTAAGGGTCAGGGTTGGGTAAGGTAACATTAGGTCGAGTTTAGTTTGGCCGGGTTCAGTAATGCTCTAACCGTTACGCTCCGGTATATATGGGAATATACGCCGCTGTCTTGACGTCCTGGGAAATCGTTTCCTGTTTCATCGAATATCCATACACCAGGGGTTTAAAGACGCGGTCAAAATTGCCCTAACCGCGCCCTAACCTTAGGTTGTACGTTTGCACAAAGTGTATAATATGGTATAAGGTATGTGGCGTAATAACGATAACCTTTATGGCCCGCGAGCACAGATACTGAGTTACTATCTCTACGTGATTTTCCTATCCAGATACTAAAAGCCACTTCCAATATTCCCGGACATCAATTTTTCTTTGTTATACTAGACAATATATTAACCCTACTCGTACGTATGTAAACGTCTTAGGATCTCTGATGCCTTGACTGCATCTATGTACTACTTTAAGGGGGGCAGTATGTCGCGGTTGTAAAAATGAAACGTGGTCCAAAATCAATTTATTTCTTCACCAAAGTTCATTTCACATTATTATAATCATGTCACTAAAAATCAGTTGCTGCACGAATTGAGGCACACCGTAGGTCCGATTTCACTTTCTCAGGATCCGAATTGTTCGGAAGACACGCCGTCATAAATTGAACGAGGAAAATTGAATTGAAAAAATTATCATAGAAGATATGGGCCAATTTTCTGAAAATCGAACATTTTTTTTTCACTCATTTGCACATAACTTAGCCTAAAAATTAAATTCTCCAATTTCCCTCGTTCAATTAGGGACGGCCTGTATTCCTTTGAATCTTCGTCATAGATAAGTCTATAATCAAAATTCGTGCAGCAATTGTTTTTTAGTGAGATGATTATAATGATGCAAAATGAACTTTGGCGATGAAACTTGTGGATCAGATTTTGGCACACGAAAATTCAACGTCTTGTGACATAATAAACCGTGAACTGACAACCAGCTACAAAGGCTGGCGGTGTTTCCTCACGGATATTCTTGTATAGGAAATTAAACGATGTAATCGTACTAATTGGCGTTTAAATAAGGCTGCTTTGTACAGTTTAGTCGAGTACTTGTTGTGGGATGGGTTATTCATCCCTCATTCAGTACAGTTAATTGATCGTTCAATAGACCACGTAATTCCACTGAATTGCTCGAAAATGAATATAGCGCTCGAGTTCTCAGTTTCGTTTCTTGAATTTCTTTTTCCATCGCTGGAGATGATTGACGGAACAAGATAGAATGTCAAGACAAGGGTACAAACCGTACTCACAAGTCTGATGAAATTTGTTGAAAACTTGAAATATTGTGTGCGGTGAAACTCACGAGTGGTCGATACCAGGATCGAGTGGTTTACGTGCATAAAGAAAATTGTGAATTGAAGATTCCTAGAAACTAATTATCAACAAGCATACCTCTAGACAGACTGCAAGAATAAGTGACGGAATTAATTTCCCTCCAAGTTCAAATATAGGATAGAAAATTTCCGGCCATATTTTTCCCGCCACGAAGTTAAATACTAGAATTATCGTCTGATAATGAAGAGTAAAAGCGTCTGGGAGATTGGATTGAATAAATTTCGCATTTCCTGGGAAAGAAAATTGGCAAATCGAATTTCAGCGCGAGATTCTTTTCCCTATCCGTATATAGCTCACAGCCAATACGATGAGAGAAAAAGAGAAGATGCCCAAGGAAACGGCTGAAAGGAAATATAGACTTCAAGCTTAAAGCTCGTGCCTAAAAACTTGATTGCCAATTAAACCATCGCCGCGTGATGGAACAGATTCATGCTCGATTTTCTAACCATCTAAAACCCAAACGATGATCTATATATATATTTCTTAAGTAAGAGAACTAACCGTATTCGCAACACGTACATGCGACGAATATATATTCGAACTGTACGGGGAAAAAGAAGCTCCATAAACTTACCACGGTTTGCTGATGTTCATCATTTTTCTCTCGTCGCTCACGCGGACACGAAAGCTCGGCACACCCACCCACCCCCTATAAGTTCAATCAATTCCCAATTTGGATATAGTTACGTCATATACGAGATGAATATCTCGGCCCATTGAGCACGCAGCCCTCGCCTCTGAGGTATTGGAGATGTTGAGCGAAAAGGGCGCAGAGGGCGCTGCAGAGCGAATGGGAAAGGATGAGGTTGAAATGCTCGGTTGGATATATCCGAAGATATCACGTGTATTGTACCGTTTCTTGGTGCTCGAAGTATGGCAGTATCGTAGGCCGAAAGGTGGTTTGCGGGTTCAGAAGTTCCCCAGGTTTCGATATATGGGAGCGAAGTGGCATTGGAGATGGTTACGTGCCAGCTACGGAGAGATATCTGTCCCAGAATGTATCGAATTTACCTACTTCATACGTATACATATCTACACTTCTATATCTATATATTCTACACTCTCCTCGACATGGGGATGAAATTGAAACATGTGTGACGTTCGTACTGGGGGGAGGGGGGTGAGGATCGACCGCCAGACATGCGAAGATAGATGCAGGTACTGCAGGGTTCATGGAAAGTAAAAATGAAGAAAATGTACAAGAAACGAACAAAAAAACATGAGAAGAAAAAAATAATAAAAAATAAAATACAGGACACCAAGAAGTAGCAAAGGGACGAGCATGTGTTACACTCAGCGTACTTTATTCCAAGGATGTTTCCGAAGCTGGGATCAAATTAGTTTCCAACATCGAATATACGTAAGTAAACTGGGAAAGGTGCAGCACTCTGCGAGGTACACGTCTCCAAGGATATTTTATCTTTTTATTTCGCTCTGCAGATAGAAGAAATAGGAATTGCCTGCAAAGTGGAAATTCGTTTACACAGGTCGCAGTACAGTGCCTGACTCGAAGTACTTATACCACCGACTATTCCATTCCAACTATCGTCTACCATAATTTGTCTTTTTTCTTTCTAGCTAGTTCCACTTTTTTTTTCTTTCGGTTCTTTTCAAATTTTAATTAATCATTTCAGGTTTTGCTAGGCGTTCGCCATGTTTTATTGAAATGCTTTTCACTAAGCCACAGCTTTGAATTTCAGGACTAGATTCTCTTAAGGCCAGTGAGAGAAGGGGGTGCAGGGCGTAAATTGGGGAGTAAGGGATGCGTGAGGGACTTAATATAGCATAATAGCCACCCAAAGGAACGTTAAAGGACTCTGCCAAGCCAGCTGACTGGCTAAGTAGGTACCTTCTACCCGTTATCTATATTCCTAGGTGGTTCTGCGCTCCCTCTAATTCCGCGATCGAATTATCATGGAATTAAACCTACGGCTCACCTAAACTGAATCGCAAAAGCCTCAGCCTCAGCCTAGTTTACGATACAAATCTGCCATATTGTGTAGTTACGATTCTCATAGCTCTCTTATTTTTTCCTTTATACTTTTTCTGACGTTTATTCATCCATTTAACGTCGAATCGTTAAAGTCTGGCTTAATTTGTCTTGTGAACATTGTAGCGAACGTATTGTTGTAATAAGGGCGATGCCTGGGCTTCGACTGAGGGTAAGCCGCGCAGTAGCTACCCTAATTACGGAAAGTGATCGACAACGCAAAGACCAACGTACAACAATGCTAACAAGAATCATCTCACGCTTGAGGGATCGCTGCGGCGCGATATTCCTCGGAAATCGCAAACTTCCAACCGAGAAACTCGAACTTACTTGAACTTCAATTAAACCGACGTAAGCCTTGCTATGTATATACGGACTCACCACGGGGTAGCTCATTGATGTGCAAATCTATAGAGATAGAGCGATGGCCACAGAGCAATCTATACGTGATTTTCTCTCGTATAACTCTCTGTTCTTTGACGGTGTTAACGCTTTTTACACTGATACAATCCAACTGGCTAAGAAAGAAACGCCAGAATAAATAAGCGATAAGAAGAAGAGATCATACATTTCTACCCTTTTATTCTTGGTACAAAGCTAGCGGGCTATATTTCAGATTTTCTCAAGAGAAATCCACCGAAATCTTGAACTGGTGGTGTGAATGAGGGTGGATAGTTAAGTATGGTTGCCGTACATCCCATTGAACGGTCAAACAATGCAACAATAGGGGATTCTAGGTGGAGAATCACGGGGCCATTGTAAGTTCATGTAAAGCTCACTCTCCAGAGTAGACCAACCTGAGAGGGCACGATTTGAGGGTTGTGTGTCTACTACCCCATCAATCATGGTATTTGCCTGGCATAAGAGAATACGTGGATGAGTATAGGTTGGAGGGTCTGCCTGTCTAACTCACAGCACCTGGATGTAACCAGGCGTTTTATGCGAGTAGGTTATATACGGTAGGTATATGTATAGAAGGTTCGAAAACTTTTTGGCTTACAACCATAAACAATGAGGGAGTGAAAATGTAGCATGGAAATTGATTACCAGTTACGACACTCGATACACACGCTTCTTGATAGCAAAGTACACCATCACCGAGGGCACATCTGGTATGGTGAGCAAGTCTAATAAAACGGCATTTCAATAATATCTTCAATACCGCATACAGCCTTGGATAAAATGGATATTGTTCTCCGCGAGGGAAATACATTTGTCGAATTGAAAGACATGATCGTAATGGGAATATTTTTTTTTTTTTTTTTTTTCAAATTCCGTACTGAGAGAGTTTTGCGTGTGGTATGTTATGATTATTGTAGGATCTAATTTCTTCAATCCGGCTCAGCTGGAAAGCATTCAACTGTAGGATGGTATAAAAAGGTAGATGATTCGTATTTTCAACGTATCTCAGGCTCAAAGCAGTCCAATATCACGATTTTCCGCCACCACCGCATCTAAAGAATCAATTTTTGATATTGAAAGGGCCGCGATTGGTCCACACGAACGCGATGCGCCCAACGCTACATCCTACTTTATCTTACTATATTTCCCACCGTGGTACCGTCTACCAGCTACTACTGTTTCAATATTTGCTATTTGGGGGATAGAAGCTCGATCTCGTCTGCACGTACCGATATAGATATGTATGTACACTATATGGCAATTGTTGTTTTCAACGTTACGTGCTTTCCAACATTCACAGTGCTTCTTTCTCAAATTTCTCCATCACTCCATACTAGCGTTTCTTAGAAAGTCTTATGATTCTCAGAAACTTTATTCCCCGTGAAATAGAAAATTTCTATGAGTACTGCTCGGAAAAATTCCTCGTGAAAACGATTTTTCTTTATCAATGTCGTATTCTTCAAATTGTTACTCATTCCAATAGCATAATTTAACTCCTTATCTGCGTACAGATATCTCAGCCTGATCAATGTCTGGTGTAATACAGGATTTTTCACTAAATTCCTTGCACTTGGTGGAAGTATGAAGTCAAGAAAATGTAACTGTGCACTCCATTTAACCATTTTTTTCTTCTCAATTTTCCTTTTTTTACATCGTATCGCATAATCTATCGATGATTTAATTCTACTAGGAGTTCTGATTCGTCCAGACGTGCGTTGCATAATTTAATTCCGAAGGATAGTGGAAGCAGAAATTCTATTTTAATGGCGCAAAATAGTAGCTCTAGATTATTTTGGATTGACCCCGACGCTGGCCTCGTCGTCTGTTATTTACTCTGCAAATTCGCGAACCAGAGTAAACGTGAAAAACTGAAAGTTTCAGAGGTAGGTACTTATAACAGATTACGCGCTTACCGTCGTCCGTTTCGACTGTCCGACAGGAGCCATACCTATGTACGCAAACCGACAATGAATCGGCGAAAAAGTACCGAGGGATTTCACCCTTGGAGGCAAAGCGTGAAAATTTCGAAACTGGGATTCGCGAGTGGGTTTAGTTTTGTTTATGTTTCTTAGTAATTAAGCGGGACATCAAAATTTCGGATATATAGTAATTTTCGGGTTTCAATATTCCATCGGGGAATGTATATATATATGGGTGATTCAACGGAGTAGTATGTGTTTAAATAAATTTGCGAACTCTTGGGAAAGTGGGCTTTACATTCGCGTTCACCCCACCACAAA
This sequence comes from Ametastegia equiseti, assembly GCA_963989295.1. NCBI lineage: Eukaryota > Metazoa > Arthropoda > Insecta > Hymenoptera > Tenthredinidae > Ametastegia > Ametastegia equiseti. Next base: position 9,408,623 of record OZ022399.1, read on the forward strand.
AAGTTTTCCCCTAATCTATGCAGCCAAAGTTTGAGAAAAGTACACGAAAAAGCTCATCAATAGATTCAACAGTTGAATTGACATGGAAGCAAGATCAAGTTTCTCGTGAAAAATGATCTCCTCGAAATTCAAGCTCAACTTCTGACTTTTATCAGACCTTATTCCATTACTGTCAGACCGAATAGTCTTTCATTATCTAAAGCCGTAGCTGGTAGTAGCCCACCGGGAAATTCACCGTCGTTGTCAGCTTATTTGTCGATAATAATAGACGAAAATAAATGGAAAAACGAAAACCGAAGTCCTCTGCGAAAAAGGATCAGGCCAAGCTTTACCAAAGAAGAAGGACTTTGATCAGCTTAATACTCGAAACTGTCGGGTGCGCGCGGCATGGCATGTATCGTACTCGGCAAAATCTCTTCTTTTTCCAAGAGAAAAAACGAAGAAATAAAGTTAACGTTGATAAAAATGGAGAAGAAAAAGGAAAAACAGCGGAAAAGAAGGGAGATGAACGCAAAATAAAGTCTCTGTCGCAAGCTCGTCGGTACAGTCGACCACCGGGCCTTATATACATTCACAGCGTATCCTGGTAAGGATACAGCGAGCTACGTTGTTACTGAGTTAGATCGTATTAAAATTCAGCCCCGTTTTACCTTTTCGGTCCTGTGCTGTACTTCGAGAGACAATGAGATGTGAAATGACGTTAAAAAGAAAAGAAAATAAAAGACTTGCTAGGCTTATCATTCCTAATGTATATACATATACACCTATACACTTGACGGAGGTAGAAAAAAAGAAAAAAAAAAAAAAAAAAATCCTATTGTGCTTTCCGCCGGCATCCTGATGACGAGAATTACCTAGATATAGTCCTCGACCTTTCTTTCAAAGTAAAAAGGCCACAATCAGCTGACTTTTTCTCTCCCGTAATGAAGGGGAAATTAATCATCATTATACACCAGACCGACGAAGTACTACGTGAAAACTTTGTTGAATATCAAAGAGAAAAGAGTCAACGTCGTCCAACTAAAAATTCTACTTAAAATTAAAACAATAGAATCGCCAAGGGACTTTATCAACGCGACGTCGTTAAGATTAGAGTCCTTGTCCCTTAGCCAACAGGGTGCGTACGTAGGTACCCGGTTGCCAAGGGTGTAGGCTTTTTATTGGTTGTGATAAACATTTTTATGGACCCCATGCGAATTACTAGCTTTTACAATGTCCCACCTTACTTCGGTTACTCTTTTCCGCCATATACACAGCCTACCAAGTTTGTAAAACGAAATTTGTTTTTTCTCTTTCCCCTTAAGTCTTGGAATGGCCATGGTGTTCTTTGCGCGATTCCCGGCGTACTCGTTGGTAGCCACCCTGGTACCTATACTTCAGGAAGCCCCGGAAGAACGTTATTTTTACTTTAACGGAAACCGGAATTTCGAATCCGAAGGAGATGGAGATAAAAAGAAATTACTTTTCCGTTCTAACTGTGCTTCCGGTGGGCTAGCTCCAGCTCCCTTTTACATCCCTTTCTTTACTTATCTCTACAGTTTTCTCTATCCACCGATAGATTTCAAACGATTTATACCTCGTTACACTCACACACACACACACACACACACACACAAAGCAACCTTTGACAAAGTTCCTCCCTATAGCCACCAACAGATACGATTTCAACCTTCAGATTATACCTACGCAGTTGGAGTAAATTATACTTACTCTGAAAAATAGTTCGGCATCACAATCGGCCAATTTACTCGCAACACTCTGTTCGCCACCCATTATTTACCCAACTTTGTTACCCGCAAGCACCCAGTCCAGGATACATTCACCGACATTTTTCATCTCGCGATCGAACAAGAGCTGTTTGTTCCGTTGAAGCACGCAGCCGAACAAAAGATGGGCAGAAGTAGATATCGCAGTAATAACACTTCCCCTGTACCCACCCCACTTCGGTGGGAAAAATAACAGTTCAGTGGATACAAGTTTTGTGACGTACTCGGAGTTGGAATTAAGTCAATTTCGATAACTGGATCGACAGAAATACACCTGCACACCATGATGCTCGATAGCAAGGTATTTCATCAGCTTTGAAGTTATATATGTCATGTACTTTTCGATGGTCTGCTTAAATCAAACTCGAACTTTTTTCCTCATGGTATTAAAGTTAGCGAAAGAAAAATTTTCGCTAACGACATTAAAAAGAGTTTGGAAAACATGAAAAAAAAAAAACAAAAAAAAAAAAACGTTTCAAATAACCTATCCATACTACGAGCGCGCTGCATTGCATTAATAACAGTTTGTGAAACAGATCGGAAGTAGCTGAAAACACTCGGAACAACATCAGTCCTCTGAAATGACCAAAGTTTGAAGATATTTCATACCGTTTTGAGCACACTTGCAGGGAGTTTCAAAGCCTTCTACGGAGACTCTGCAGTATACCGTGTTTTGCTACCGAATCTCGAAAAGCTCGAGGTTATAGTATAGCCAAAATGGGAACTCACGATATGTAGTAGGTTAACTCGTATTACGTGCAGCACATCCAACTTTAGCCAAAAGTAAACCAAATACGTAAATACCAGGGATAAAAGCTCTAGAAATAATAATTATTTGCGATGGCTGATGAGGTGGCTGTAAATAGCTGAAGAGTGATCGAAAAGGTATAAAAGAGTTGTATTTATTGATGATATTACGATGTATGGATGTATAAAGTAGAAGGTTTCAGGTATAAGGCACGGCGGGTTGTTTGTGGTGAAAACGTGCTCGGGAGCCTATGTGAAGGTTTACCGGAAGTCAAACCGAAGGAATAATAAGACGGCTCTTGACTGAGGTGAAACCTTCAGCCAGAAGCTCATCCCGTCGCGTACCCTTTACCCTTCCGGAATACTACTCTATCTTCGTCACCAGAGATTCCCGTTTAATATATTCCAAACTCGGAACTCATTTTGAGAGAATCGTTTACCCTCGTTTAAGACGTTTCGTTAACAGAAGATCCCACCCCCGAGCCTATCCACCTTAATGATACAGTCCTCTCATTCCGAATTCAGCATCCATCGATGTCTTGGCGTACGAGAAGAAAAAAAAAAATCGACTTCCACAAACGATGAATTAGATCCCCACAGCTGGTATCTTCATTCAAAACCATGAATTCGTAAGAAATTTAACTTGATATTTCACCAGGGTTCATTTTCTATCATTACAGTCGTCTCATTTGAAAAAATATACCACTGACTTTGGCAAGAGAGTGGAGAATTGATTTTGGACTTTGTTCCATTCATACAGCTGTGGTCTCCTCAAATGCGATTTATTATTTCTTCTGACGAATTGATCTCTATACAGAAGACTTCAACTGGATGTTAGATACGTTTGCTACCCTCAAAGAACCCTCAGGATTTCTCAGAAGGTACATTCTTGCAAAGTATTTCTGTATATATATATATGTATTCTTTTCATACTGTCGAGAATATAGGGATGGTTGGGCACAGGGTATACGTGATTACGGAAACCGTTACCTGGAGAGTGTAAGTATGACGATGCATATAAAGGCACGCAGCGTTTAACAGTGATCGTTTAGATAATATCGTCGTCATCCGAAGGAGGACTACTACCTGGCATTTTTACCAAACGAAATGGCGTAATATCATGCAAATATACTTATATATATATACTTTGTGAAATGGTTGGTGCTGACGAGCAAGCCCGGGGAAACAATCTCTGACGGTAAAATTTGAGGGATATCATACGTATGGGCATATGTATGTGTGGTGATGGTGTAAAAGTAAATGCAAAACAGGAGACCCCGGTGCATAATACGTCAGTTTCAGAACCACAACTCATAATTTAGTGGGGACGTTTCAAGCCCGCGAGGATTCGGGATAAAGGCTGAATAATAGGAAGGTTTTATCACCGTTTAGCGAAGCTTGACGAGAGTTGGCGAAATTCAGAAGGCTACGAAGCTCACCCACACTCAGTTATAGTATAAACAAGAGACATTTGCACGACCATTTGCGTGAAACAAAAGCCGCACGGAAATAGCAGCTATGAAGTAGACGGATGACTTGTGCGCCTTAAACATGGCGCTGGTCTCTCAACGTTTCATACACAGCACTCTTGTGAACGCACCTACTTCACCAACACACATATATATACACATAGCAAACTGTTAGGCTGGGGTTAGGATTAAATGGCTTCAAAGTGGCGAGCTGTAAAAAATTCCTCAGTACGAGGTGCCATTAACGTTCTTATTTGCATGGTAGTGTTACGCTTCGAAAGCAACCTCATACCGGTTTACAAATATCTTGAAAGGCTTGTCGGGGAAGCACCGCAAGCTCTACACGTTGAAGAGATAAAACGGAAATAATAATTTTTTCCAAGCTCTATATTTTTTCTTTTCCAGCTTTCCTTTCATTCTTATATGATGAAAACGAAAGATGTAGCCATTGCCTTACGAAGAATAAAATCACCCAATTTCCATATAAATATGAAAAATAATCACATGGGGTTTAGTCGGGAAATTTGAATATGTTTGATGCTTGTTAAGGTTATAAAACCGCATCAAGAGTCTCTATAATACAGTAGGTATAGGTATGGGTATGAAACTATCTTGAGCCTGGCAAACAGTGTTGCATTATTAACAAGGCGATCAATTTACAACTTTCTTGATAAGTTGAAAATCAAGCCGGCGGCACTTTGCGTGCAATATCTCTAGCAAATATCTCGGAGATATGAAGATCCCATGCATGATCACTTCTCCCAGTCTGGATATACGCTAAAGTTCTAAATACACACTTGCCAAACTTTGTTTGTCTTAACTTACCCTCATATGTGAAACCCATACACACGTAGATCTGATACATGTAGATACGTACCTACTTGGCCACGTACGTGCCCAGTAAATACCTTTTTTCACCTTTTTTCACCAGTTTGTCCAACCCGCTTTTTCTCCCAGCTACAGTGTACGGTGATGCGGGTCGAACCTGAATGCAGAGAACTGGATTCACACACAATTTCACCCCAATAGAAGTAAAACAACCCTGTCCAGTCGTCCTCGGGTTCGTCCGGGTTCGGTTGAGTGCTGGCCAAGTCCTGGAAGCCTTTTGACCACTTCTTTTCAAAGTCCAACAGTATGTGGCTGCAACGGGCTTTTAATTTCAATCAGTAACCGACTGTATCCTATCGTTTTCAATGAAACACGTTCAGATCCCGAGTGTCGATACGTTACTTCGTTCCAGATATTCGGATATTATTGTTGTTTTCAATCTCCAATATTCAGGATTATCATGACATGGCTTCCTTTGAAATTTTATTCAATTCAATGAGCAGACATAACTGTACAGCTGCATCTGGTCCAACAGGGTTGAAGAATACCTCTGGTACTTTACCTGGTTTTAAGTTTGAACGATCTATTTAGCGGTTGAACGAGATCGAGCGAACTTGCTACATATAACGATAAGTCTCGCACCTTATACTGTACAGAGTAAAAGTTATGGAGGTAAACTGGTTAGTTCTTCGTCTAAATTGTTCATCTACTTCACGCTTCGTCTTCGCCTTCTGGCGGTGGTCTTAACGTTTCTAGAATTCACTGATATTATATAATTGTCGGAGATATTATATCAGGTGGAAAGTAGCGAGGATTAAGACGAAGATAGAGACTGCAGGATTCTCTGGGGTAAAGAAAACGAAAAAGGAAGAATTGGATAAAAGAGAAATGAAACCAAAGAAGAAGAAGAAGAAGAAGAAGAAGAAGTAGAAGATGGACGGGGACGCAGGGCCAAAACGAGAAACGATTTGATGGGTTGCCGTAACAATCTTCACCATTCGTTTCGAACCCCGCAACCGTCCCTCTTTAATTTTGCGCTTCCTTCCACCCTCAGGAGCATCTACCCTCTAGTTTGACGCCGCTACGTCATGACAAGTGTCCAATTTCGCGGCTGGCAAGTCCCAAGGGTGGAATCAAAACGCACTTGACGTGTCGATTCGAAATATTCGAACGACCTACGAAGATAGCAATTCCAAATGCCCTCTGTGATAAATCACGAAAGAAAAATCTCACGTATCAAATACAGAGTGAAAAAGATCTACTTACTGACCAAAGGATATATTCAATTTATATTCCTGTGTCCTGAAAATATCAAAATTCATCAAATCTTTAATTCCGAACCAGGAGTAAAGCAGTTGGAGCATTAGCGAGAAAGGTAAACGGAAACTGCCTGAGCAAATAGCGATTGAAATGGATTTAATTGGACAATGGGTGTACGTGTGTCCTTTCAACCTCTTCAACGATTGCAGGCATGGGTCCGTGGACTCTCTTGTTGTATTTCGCGAGACTCGTTCCGGTCTATTGTTTCGGACCGTTGCAATTAGCATTGCGATAAACGAGCCACGTGCCTGAAGCTCGCTGCTAAGAGGAGGGTGTAAAATGGGGTGAAAACTACCCACTGCTATACTGTTACCTTTTTTTTTTTTTTTTCTTCTTTCTCTATAATACTCCAAGGGAAAAATAAAAGCAAAGAAAACTCTACTGCAAGAGGGAATAAAACTGTTATGACCGACAGAGTGCCTAGCTAGACTTCGCCTCAGCTCTCGAGATTGAGGTCGAAATAGTACGAGGTCGTCGTCTGGTATAGAATTGGTCGAATGTTCGTTCGTCCAGACAGGGTGGGAATAGATGAAAAAGAGGACTTTGAAAATCGACAACGAGACGGTGTGAATGGAACTAATATTCAATTACTTATCGATGAACTGCGGCAAAGCGATGATATAAAAGAAAAAAAAAACAAAAAAAAAACAGAAAAAAATATATACCGGGCCAAAGTTTCTTTTCACTTTTGTCAATGCCGACAAATGTGGGTGGTCGTCGTGAGGATGTCTTTGGCATCAGAAAACATTCGAAAACAGGGTACCAGGCGCTGGACAACGTCCAACTCCAACTCGAGATGATAAAATAAAAATCTAAGAAGGCAAAATTCTTGTATTCCAACGTCGTCCTTATCATGGCATTTTCTTACATGAGGTAAAAGTTTGTTCGGTCGACGACGACTGACGCTCCCGTCTCGTACCACCAGTGAAACAACCCTGAGTGAGTGCTGAAATTTTTGTCCAAGATCTCAGTCTATTCTTCTGCTAGAATTTCTTTTGAATATATAGGGTGATTCAGATTGAAGGCACCACCGGGCACTGTCGGATTCCTCTCGAAAAATTAAGACGAAAATCAAGAGTGACATTTTTTTTTTAACTGCCCGGTTTTGCCCGGTGCCCGGAAAACCGGGCAGTTAAAAAAAAATGTCACTCTTGATTTTCGTGTTATTTTTTCGAGAGGAATCCGACAGTGCCCGGTGGTGCCTCCAATCTGAATCACCCTGTATAGTATATTCTAAGCTACTATGTGCATCCATATATGTATACAAGAACGAAATTCCCATGTGTAAAAATCCATATGGTATGTGTGTATATTCTTTTGTCTCGCGTAGCCCTCATCAAATTTCCTGTCGTCGTCGTCGTCCAAGACCCGCGCAGTTAGGGTTCTCTCTCTCCTGTCCTCTGGTCATCCTTCTATCCTCTAGCTTTTATCCATGATGTCCAGTTTGTTTAGGGCTGGGCTACGATATTCTTGAGATATATTGCTAGGGTCAAGATTATAGAACGATGGCAAGGATGAGCTGTGGGTAAACATTTCATGTTGTTCGTCTCGCCACGTCTGAACGTTCACTATCATCACTCTTTGGCCAAATCCTTTCTGAAAGGTGACGAATTTTTTTTTTTTTTTTTTGGTTATGTATAAAAAGCTATTATCGGCTTCTGTATATATATACTTTGATAGCTGAGTCATTTTGCTGATTGTTATTATTATACTGTAGGTACTGCAGATCAAATAATCTCTTCGATAATTGCTTCGGAAACTGTGGTTCGAGTTCAAATACCGAATATCGTTATCAGAAGCTTTAATTTAATCGCTTCTCGAGAATAGGTCTGAAAGAGAGAGAGAGAGAGAGAGCAAATAGTAAAGAAGGGAAATATATACAGATATATATATAGATATATATACGTATCAAAAGTGGGTATAATTGTTTGTTCAATAAAGGAGATTCCGTAAGTAATTAAAATATCGTTCTGTTGTACGCGTTGCAGGGGTGATAAATCCAATTCTTTAATTACCGGACGTTGGAACTCGCGGCTCTAATTCCACGATTGCACTCTCGTTGCAATAAAACCTATAAAATTAGCTCTCTTTATTTCGTTCGTTTCACATCCACTAGATTGTAGGTACGATTCAGTATTTCGTAACGACGAAATAATCGAGAAAATGATAATAATTGGGGAATTTCATGCAATGGCCATTTCTTGGCTTTATATTCACACGTATTAGACTCACCCAGTCAGATACGACACATGCAAGAAATCCTTTAGAAAGGACTAAAAGCTGAGGCTGCGGCTAAGGTGGATACTGGGGTAGGTTTGGCCTCTGGTTCCCAGAGGAAAACTACGGCATTATCTTTTCCAGAAAATAAACTTTCAACTGTACGACCGCCGCCGTGGCGATGCGGCTTTAACTTATCCGTCGAAACGAACCTCTGGCTACTATAAGAGACGGGGCAAACATTTTTCGACAAAATTGTAAATATTGAATCCAAGTAAAAATCGTTCAATGACGTATATTTAGGGATAAAAAAAATTATTCTTTGCTCTAAGGCACAAAATTTTAAGAAAAATTGTTGTCTGAGGTACGAGTTTTTTGGAAGCTTGGCAAAGGGATTGGAATTTTGGATGATTTCTTTTTCTTATTATTCTTTTTCTTATTTCACTTCATCCTCGTTGCGGTTTAGTTAAACTCCTCACGAGCTTTTCCCCCGCTATGAATATCGAGGTGCGCGCAACTAGCCATCTCGTGAATAATTTTTCGTATCGTTATTCGGTTCTGAATTCCCATCGTGCCCTGTACGGTATCTGCAGTTGTGTGGAATCGAAATAAGGACATGATGTAGGTACGTACCTGGCGAAAGAATAAAAAGAAAAAGAAAAGGACCAAGAGAGGCCATGGGGGATTTGAAAATTGTGAAAAGTTTGCATTGAGATTCGTTCTACGGTATATAGTAGACCAAAGACGAGAGTTTCGTCCTGGGTCAAACCGTTAAAACGAGAAAGATTTCACTGTGTATGGATTGTAAAGGTACGATTTTACAACCCTCGAATTTCATGGATCGATAGTCACTCCCGAAGTTATGCCCCGTGATAGCTACTTGCAGGAAAATGTATAGATGCTCGAAAGTACTCCGCGTACTTTGATCTTCGATAAGATTTTCAGACTCGATATGGTTATGTATCGATGTAGTATATACAATGATATAAATATATACATATATTTACATGCAAGAACGAAATGCGAGCGGTTATTTAATACTTTAGACCCCATTGACAAATGCCTCCGGTATTCATTTGACGTGCAGCGGTGTATAAACACTTTCCCAGAATGATGCCACCATCATTTCAAATATTGAAATCTGATGTACAAAGGCTAAGCTAAAAGTGGTGCACGGGAAGGATTCTCAGGATATGAAAGCTGGGAATCCGTATTATAATATACAGAGAGGAAAACGTAGCCCGAGGTCCTGTGGGAGAGCACTGGCTCCCCAGGGTGTCCTACACACCGTATATTCCCTGATATCTACATGTATATTGTACATATATTCTATACATGTACATATGTGCCCAGTCTTACATGGCTACATGCATAATACACTAGATGACATGGCCAAGATATTGGACGCTAGACACTAGACACATGCGGGGTGCTCCCTGCTGAGCTCTAAGATACATGCAGCTCTACCCATGAATTTTAGTTTATATTGCTGCCCAGCGTACAGGATGTGCTTTGAATCTCTTATTTTCACTTCGTTTTTCACCGGCTTGCAACTTCTCTGCAAGTCCAGTAATTTGAAAATTTCAATCCCCCAAAGCGAGAGCTTATATGCAATTTCAATTCGTCGTCATCAATTCAATTTTTTATTTTGTAACTTTACGTATATTGATCGGCATTCAGGTGTTCTAGGGACCATTGAATTTTCGAGAAATGTCGATGATTCGAAAATGGTGGACAGCGGATGATATTTTCTCAAAATATCTGCAAAATGTCGATTGGATTTGTCGGAGTCCCAAAGGTAGAGCGGGTTTTGTGATGCTTGAAAATTTCTCTAGACTATGAAAAAAATGAGTTAGAACCGTAGAATCGGGATGTAGAGAGCTCCTGAGGGAGCACTGGGACGTGTTTAAATAAGGAGGAACTACCTCTCGAGGGACTGGCCGAAGAGAGGTCGCCAACAGATTCCCTCAGAGTCCCTGCCCGATCGTAATTCCATTCTAAAGAAAGAGGAAAAACGATTACGCTTGTTTTACCACAAGGGAAAAAGCTCTGAATTCGTAAAAAGTTCCATTGGGGTTATCAAAAAGTATATATGATATATATATATATTAGTCCGCAGATATGAAATACGTTATGGTGGTTCAGATTTTCCATTAGGTTTACAAGCAGGTCTGATATTTTTTGTGGTTTTCACTATAGTAGCTAGGACTTCAGGAATGTCACAACTGGATTTTCAGGATTTAAAGGATCATATCGACGCCTCTGGTGGTCCTTGAATTTCATTCGGAGTACAGATAAGATTTCGTGGATTTTCCAGGTATTTCACGAAATTCACTGAACCCGCAGCAGTCACGTAAAACTTTATAGATTTTTCGTGCATTACTTATGACGATGTTACGCTAGTATTACGAATTTCCCGAAAATTTCACCAGATTTCAATCAGATTTTACCAAAGAAATTTCCCTTTCACAAGCTCGTCAGAAATACGTGATAGCTGCAGGATGCTGCCGCAAACTCTTACCCCAAGAATCTGAAATGAAGTGTCACTCATTGGCAAATAAGGCAGAGGGACGAGATACGCGATCAAAGTCGTGAACTTAGATTTCGAAAAAGCATCTAAAAAAAAAAAAATCAAATTCGACAGAACGAAAGTTGATCAACATTTTCAGCCCAGGATGTCGAATCAAAGTGCCATAAAATATTGACCAGTTCCGCAAAGAGTGTCACGAAGATTTGCAATAGTGATTCGTGAATTATAGTAGACACTCGAATGAAAAGTTTTTCGTGACTTTTGAAGACGTTGATTAAGAAGTCGTCGTATAGTGCTTAGAATTGAATTGATCTCTCGACGAATTGTATACTGTAGGATAAATCGATTCTTATTATCAATACTCATGGATTGATGGTGGATCCTTCCATGTATGTCAAACTTCGACTATCGTGGTTAGTCACACTTTATATTGCGGGGGTAGGTATAACTTACGCGTTTCCAGGCTCTCTGCGAGGCCAATATTGGAGCTGAGACTTGGAGGGAAGACGGAAATATAATAATATCGGGTGCTCAGCACCAAGAGAGTGAGAGAGAGTGAGAGAGAGAGAAAGGAGTAGACCGAGTATCGAGACCACCCGGATAGCCAGACTTGAGTAGCAATAAAAGTCACCCCCGTAATAGAGAAATCCACCCCTACACTACAAGGCTACTCTACTACTATGCTCCTAATAATCCCTTCTATATATCGAATACGAGGGTCTTTTGCCCGGAGATATATGTATGTATATGTCGGTTTTGCTACGAAAAAACGGAGAAAAGAAGAAGAAAAAATAAAGCAAAAAATGTGAAAACGGCGATGGGATGATTCAGGCGGAGAAATGGGACACGGAGAAATTCAAATCCGTCAGAAGAGTAGGATGTAAGTCGATATGTCGACGATACTATATATTCTCGGGTCGTGAATTTTTGAATCTTTTCAAAAAGCCTGATCGAATTAAATTCACCGCTCAGAATTCTGAGATGAAATCAGCTTTTTTTGTCATCGTTTTTTTTCCCCCCTGGTTATTATAGTCGAGACTTTTATTATTCATTATTCCTTATATTTACTTTGCAGCTTTGAAAGCAGCAACGAAATAGGGGTAAAAAAATATGGAAATTACGTAGATGGTAGCAAAAAATGTTTATGCATCGGTACATACGACCGTGGTCAAGAAAAAGAAAGAAATGTAAATGATTGAGGGGTTTTTCTGATGGTCGACCGGAGTCAAGACGTGCCAAAGACAGTACGTTACTCGCTGCATCGGACACTCAATAACGTTTTTTTTTTTGTGTTTGTTTTTCTTCTCTTGTACATACTCTGACCTAGTGTTTTTAGTTTCTACGAGGCAGTAGTACGTCAGGAGAAAGAATTTTTAATTTTGTGTGTCTGAAGTTAAAGCTGGTGCGGACTGAAACAGGGCGTTGGTGTACTTCCGTGGTGCGGCTGCATGTTTCCGTATTCTCGTATTCTTGTACTCTGGTGCTGCTAATTAAAATTCTGGAGAATGAAAGCGTACGGTCTCTTGCCTCCGCGTGTCCTTTGAAACAAAAGTAATTACCGGAATCCCCTTCAACCCTAGAACCGAAAAGACACTATCTCCACAGTAACACCTTTCAACTCTTGAGAGCTTCGCGTATATACCCTACCCGGATCACCGCACCCTTAAAGATGTCCTGCCTAGCATTCGGTCTCCTATTCTCGGACAACAACTGCTTACCAAAGAAGACCCAGATATTTTGAGCCTATTGATGGGGTACGAGGGGGGAGGGGGTTGTTTTGTATAGAAAGAAAAAAACCTGGCTTCCTTAAGCCGTAACTTCGGAAGTACGGTCACTTCGCGTTTCTGCACTATCCTACTACGTGATCAGACTGTTGAAGAATAAGAAGAAGAAGAAGAACAAGAAGAAGAAGAAGGAGGAAAAAAAACACTCGCAGCTGGTCACGCCTTGCGAACAGTAGCAGAGGGTTAACGAGGCTCGACAATATTTTTTTCCAACCCCCCGTAGCTCCGAAAAGTAGATATCAAATATTAAGGGAAGACTAGAGGTAAATATATCCGAAGGGATCCAAGGGGGTTGAGAATTAAATAAAATCATATGCTTTCGACGTTTTAGAAATGGTAAAGAAAACACTTGGGAAAAAAGCTCGTGACTTGATCCGTGAGAAGATTTATCGAAGAAGGTCTCCTATATATATATATCTATGATAGACTTTATCTTTGATCGAGCGTGTTATTTTCTCGACAAATGACTAGTTTATACATCATCTATGCTTTGTTTCGTACTATCTCACGACGTCCACAAATTAGACTGTTGTCCCTGGGGTCTGGTAAGAGACTTTCTCAATTCCCTGACGATTAATCATTCGTAGATAACACCTAAAACGTTTAACAACGGACCACGAAATACGTAACGCTTGCAGGCTGCTTTCGGTTAATGGTTTCCCGGGACCGCGGTGCTGGTATACATTCTCAGGAAAACGTTGGTAGGTATATATACGCGTAACTACAACCCCCGTGGAAAATATTATACATAGCCGCAAGCGTAACTCGCTGACACATAATGCTTTCCTTCCGGGGACGCGTCACCCCTGAGGGACTCCGTATCCTGTTGGATAATAAATAATTTAACACGTGGACCGTTAAGAAACATTACTCTTTTCATGGGTTCAAAATCTCCGGCAGAAATTCACTTTTTTTTTTATATTTCTATTAGCATCAGAGAAATTTTTGGCTCCAGTTGCTTTCGTATGGTTAGATATCGCACAGTTCAACTGCGACCATTGCGGAGAAACTTGTATTATACTGAATCTGGAGTATAAGTGTAATGAAATTGCATCGTCAAGGGTTCACGGTCTTGTTTCATTTTGTCTAAAAGTATAATTGTTGAATCTGGGGCATAATTGATCGTGCTGTCGCAGAGTCGTTACAGTAACTTGTCTTCCGAAAGCTCCACCACTTTGTACCAGGTCTGAGGGTTCCCATGTTAAAGTGTTATCTCCTTGTATAAATCATGCAGCTCTAAGGCAGGAGTAGGTACTGAGAGATAGGATGGAAGTAAGAAACTGTGAATTTCATGTTTAATATTATTTTATGACCGGAGCAGGCGGTTCATTGCGAACTTATTCCGTAAATACATCTCACCTCACTAAACAGTTTATATGCTGAAAGTTTCAGCCTTGTAAATATGAGAAATGTTACCTCATGAATTGCAATCGTATAAGCTTTTCCAACTATCAAGAAGTGGCTAAATGTGTCGCTCATCTTTCTTCGTGAAACTCACTGTCGATATATCGTTGAACAAAATATTAAGAAAAAAAAATATCGATATCACCGGTAACAATCGAACAATAAACCCAAAATAGCAAGGCTCATTCTTGCTAGTTTTCCGTTCAAGAATAAGAGCAAGGCAAGGCCAGCTGTTGGGTTATAAATTGAAACGTACGACCAAACTTGGTTACCTGATATACGATTAGCACTATACGTTTATTAGTCGAAGTGGCAAACTAGTTTGCCAACTTGCTGGCAGCTGGCAGCTGGCAGTGAAATTATTTCAAGGCACCAAATAAACCGTAATAAGCCAACTGGTTGCGCGGGAGAACCAAAATCTGTTAGAGAGAGTTGGAGTTTTCTATTCGCCCAGACTACATCATTTTTCACAGACCACCGTATCTCTGATGGATGAAAAACAAAAAAAAGTTCGGAATTTTTTGTTCTTTGTAAGCTATCACATTAATTCATGTTCAAAAGATAAATAATGGCTGAGTGGTATTCTTCCTCCTCCTTGACTAGGAAACTTTTTGGCATACCGCAGCTATACAGGGAAATTGTTCGTTCGATCACGAAAACCTCTTGACTCCATGGAGGGACAGAAAAATAGTGATAAACAACAAAAATGAAGTATAAAAGAAATGGAACGTTTATTAAACTGGAACTGATCGCTCGGGGGTTGATGCAGCGAAATTTTTTGAATAACCAATATGAATTTTAATACCCGAGAAGATCCAAGAGTGCATCGCATGGTTAGTTCAATGTGGAATTTTTAGTGAATTTCTTTTTGTCAGATCTGTGAGTTCTTTTCATTCCGAGCTTTCTGCAATGTTTTAATATGAAGCAGAAGAGTATAGAGTGAAAAATAAAATTCCACACCTTGAAATGAATTACATGATGAAGTGCTTTTTGTTCATATACGTGGTTGTAGTTTTGGAAGACAGTCTTGAAACTAGCTACGATACCACAACCTTAACAAAGTCGGAGCTGAGTTTAAGATTCTTGAAAGTTCACGCCTGCAGGTTGCTAACAAGGAAATAAAAACTGGAAAGTTTCTCAACTGCAAATGTCGCGGTCTCTTGGCTAGCAATGAAAGCATAAACGCTCATGAACCGCCACCTTCTCTAGCCAGAAAATGCGTCTTATGTGTCTCAACGAATCTGGTTCTAAGTTCCAAGTTTTAAGGTTATATATTATTCTTGTTTTGCAAACCCGTCGATCGATTAATAATTTCATGATATAATTCGTGAATTATCCAACGATTGAAAATTACTGATGCACCGAAGTGAGCAACTTCCTCTAGACTTGAGCCCTAGCTGCAACACAAACGCCTCTCGGTTTAATATCAACCGAAACTTTAAGCGACGGCTGAAAGTTGAAACTTCGCATAATTGGCTTTGTTGCTAAGATAGAATGGATCGTTGTCTGCCTCCATTATACGTATACTAGTCCCGGCTTAACCAGCTGCTTTTGAGGGTGGCGATACGGTTCGTTTATCGTCAGAGTAACGCAGAAGCGCAACGGGAAGTGCTAATTTTGTCTGATCAAAAATACAAAGCACATGTTTTGGTTCCAGAGTATCACGTGCTCAGGAGAGAAGTCATCAATGACAAAACAAACTGACCAATAAAATAAACACTACAATCACTCTCAGATCCGTAAAAGTATACCTTTTTTTTTTTTTTTGATACTTGGCCGTTGAAGACGGTGGAATAAAAGTACACCTTTCGAATGATCCTATGTTATCAAGTGCCGAAGAAAAGTGGTTTTTTCCCCTGCATAATAACAGCCAGCGAATAGAAGAAGGGTGAGAAAAAAAAAAAAAAAAAGAACGGAAGGCTAACTGAGGGAGGATGAACGGGGGTGTAGAAAAAGGGGCTAAAGATACAACGGGGAGTCTCGGTGAACCTTGCCGCTCTTTTTCATGTAAATCACGAACTCTGGAGTCGCCTGGGTGTACTTACCAAGGACAAGCAACGACGTGACGCAAGTGCGAACGTATGCTCATAATAGTACAAGATACCCACACACACACGTATATGGGCAAGTCTTAGGACTGCACATCATGTGCGGGGTCGACGTGTATATGTTTCCTTGCCACTACACGTTCGTTAGGGTAGTTTACAAGGCTGCTGGGGGCTTCTAGTGCTCGGTACACTTCGTCGTCAGTGGCCAAGGGGTGGAAGGTGAGACCTGAGGGTTGGCCATTCTTGAATCTCCTGAGACGTAGGTAGTAGGGTTATATATCGTTGACGGAGACTGGTCAGCAGACCATGAAGAAGACCGTACAGAGATAATTGTTTAACACATACCTTGGCTGGTACGTATAGTGCTCTGCGTCTACCCCTCACCCTTTGAAGGTCACATTAGTAGCGTTTCTCGCTTGGTTGCTTCCTTCAGCCTTTTTTTTTCCCTAGCCCTTATTCTTACCGCACTTTTTTCGACGATCGACCAGGCCTTTATCTACGCACAACTAACTGTTATTGTTTTCACTTCATCCCTACGGCCCACTCAAGGGCTTGATGTTCGGAGTTTCGGGACTTTTTACTACCCCCCGTTTACCCGTCACTTTTACTAGCATCTTTTAACGAATTTATCGGTTTTCGAAAATCGATAAATTCGCGATTCAAGTTTTACTCATTCTCATCAAATTACCAATTCGCTTTTGGATTGGTTTTTTGCGAGTAAAATACACGCGGAACATTTTTACTTCAAGAAATCACCTCTGAAATATTTTCTTTCGACGTACGGAAGGAAGGCGAGGGAAAGAATAGGGGGATCGGTAGGAAAATCATAAATTTTCAATGACACGTATCCCAAAGTTTGGATAACAGCTGTACCTGGCACTCGCGTGAACCGACAACTACAATCTCTGACATCTATATGTGCACATGTGCCCGTTACCCGATTCTCATTAATCAAACCAAAACTTGTATATAGTGGAAATCGGTGGACAGATTAATGCCTATCCATCAAGCCAATGATTCTCTTCGATTGAGATGAGAGCATTTTGGATTTGCTTATTCTGCGAAAGATTTTTTGTATCGATTCGATCGTTTTTTCAACAACAAGATTAAATAAATGGCTGCAGATGCAGATGATGCGAGTTGAGAAACGATAGGAACATTCAAATTCAGAAAACGTATTTTGAAATATTTGCAGATCTCTGTAGTATACATGGGTTTTCGTATATTTGGCGGGAAGATCGATTTGAGGCTTTTGGTGAGATTGCCCGGGTGGGAAAACGAGATCCTCTAGCCTTCACACGAAACGCGCGTCTGTCAGCCAGCCGAAACTTGAACCATAGTGAGCCTCCCTGATTTACATTTACGATCATTCATCTGTGCTTTCCGTGGAGTGTATGGATATATCTGTGTGTGTGGGAGCAGAGCCGAACAGGCTTATACTACAGCTTATTAACCCATTCGTCTCGGCCATGAATAATTTACTAACTTAATGCGTTCTAATCTCCCAAAGAATACGGAGGAACATGGCACGCGCAGTATATTATAGGAGTACGTATTTCTGCTTAGAACCTTCCTACTCCTATAATTCTCAAGGGTTCGTTCTCTTGCGCAAATCAGGATCAGCTATTCCCCGAAGTAATTCGTTCTCAAGTCTCACGTTCCTTTATCTTTTGTCTTTCAATGTCTCGTGTTGGGTAGGTAATCGGAAGCTCAGATTTTACCCGGTTTCAAGAGAACAGGCTCTTCAAGTCAGATGATCCTACAAGCAAAAATAATTCATTAGTGTAAATTACTGCAGCCATGATAAAAATACTCGCCTCTATCCTTACTACACTGAATGTGTTCTTAGGAAATGTGAATTCTGAAGCGATAGGTAAAACTGCAAGTGAGGCATGCGAGCAGAATTTGTATCATTCATTTTGTTTTTGTATTCCTTTTTGATTAAATTTTTCAACATTTGTTTGTTCATATTGATTCACCCTGAAGAAGGACGCCGTATTATAGGCAACTTGCAGAACATACACCCTTCTTGCAGTTCTCAAACAATTCTGTAGATGGCACTACCAATTGGTTGAGGGTTATCAACCGAGCTACGCGATTCTGTGATTCTGGGCGCAGATATGGACTTTATACCGAAATGAAGTGCCATCGAAATATCATCCCAAACTTTCATTCTTCTGATTTTTAACTTTTTAGCAATCCTTTTCAACCTCTCTGCAACAATGCTCAATTGAAGAGGCATCGTCAATGAGTGTATCTTTTCATAATGAATGTGATCGATATGTATTGCATTTGTCACTCAATAGTTTCCAAATCATTCAGTATACCAATCACTCTTTGAAATGAAGGTGAGAATCGATCCATCCAAACTAAATGCTCCAACTTACTCGAAACTCTCTTCATTCATTCGATTCCTTGATGACAATCATTATTCCGACACTTCAGTCAATCATTTTACGAATTCTTGAACAGAATTAACGGCTCAGAATGATTAATCTTGTTCCTTTTGCAATCAAGAAACTTCTACTAGCAATTGGTACCCAAGCTATAGGGAATATCACAATACGGTTATAGTTTAGATGAGATCGTTTGGATATACAGACTCAGGGTTGAAGTGTCAAGAAATTGTTTCAGAAAAGGTACGCTAGTTTCCTCAATCTTCAAACTTATCAAGTTCCTGCCCAACTTCCGCATCAGACGTATCTAAGTCGGTCTGTGAAAGCGATTTCAGTGAAATCGTCTGTCTGATTCACTCTGAATCCAAAAAATATTTACAGATTTTCAGAGTACGAAGTGAAGACTTCTGTTCTTATACTTCTTACCTTCAGTCGCCATGGTCAATTCGCAGTTTGCGTAACTTGCAACGCCTGGTACAATGCTACTTGCCATACACCAGGTGCATTGATCGATGGTAACTCCCGGAAAACTGGCTGAGAATAGGACAGTTCATCTTCCATACGATAAAAACAGTTCGCTACAGCTCGACGGAGATAAAAAATATATCGGCTGGATTCCAAATCGGTTGGTAAAACACCATCCTACAAAATATTGATTGAAAAAATGAGGCTGAATATTAACGTGAGGAATGAACGGGTTATCTGGGTTGCGAATAATAAGACCCGATAAATATTCGAAAATTGGTAAAAAAAATTGTATGAGAATTTTATAAGATTCTGCTTTATAAAAATAGCTGAAATATGAAATTTCGAACAGTAAAAATGAAGCGATGCAAGATATTACTCGGGTCTTACCACAATATATGTTTTTATTTAATTTTATTCTTGTGGACACCTACTAGGTTTTACACAGGTATTCGCTTACGTACTAAGTTGTGTTCATTTTTTGTTTTTGTTTTTTTTTTTTTTGTTTTTTTTTTCTTTTAAATACGTAATTTAATTAATAATACATCGTGTTCTACGAGCTAACATTTAGTCTAAAGCTACTGTTTCTTATAACTAATTGTATACTTATGTGCTTAGTTGTCGACTGTGCTCAGTGCGGTCAAGGAGTCAACCAATTCGAGTTTAAGATATACGAGTACAAATACTGATATTGCGTTTAATGTGTCAAAGTCGAAGTCAAATTTCAAGCAATTCATGAATATCTGATTCAGCTATCTTATTATATAGTACGTAATACTTGAGATAAATGTTTTATTCGATTTTTCAGCCTCCAGTGTTTCGCATATATTCATCATAATTATGACGCCCGTTGGTTACCTAAAAACATACCTACTGCATTATGCTTGTGTAACTTTACAATACATGACACGTATTTGAAAAAAAAAAATAATAATAATAAATAAAAATCATTCAATATTCGTATATGATTGATTTATCTGCGAATAGAATTAGTTGACTTCGTACCAGTCTCAATATAGTCTTAACTTCAATGAATTGCCGATTGTATTGTGAATACTACCTTAATTTGCTTTCCGTATTTACATCCCAAGTTTTGCAGTCCAGTTATTTATAAAACGTAGTAGGAACTTTGGTTTCGCTGGGCAATGTTTTAAAGGCAGTTTTCTCCAAGCGATATAAATATTCTTAGTTTTTTTTTTTTTTTTTTTTTTTTTCTTTCATTTTTTTTCTCTTATGCAACATTGGTATTTTGTATTACCGTAATGTGTAGTGAAGGAGTGATTTCCTGAAATTTATGGATAACTGATTACGTTATTGAAAAACTGTTTCAATTTGAATGTAAATTTTCCGAAAACTGCCACAAAACATTCACCCGTGGATCTATCTTCCTTAGAAATATGACACTCACGAATACAATTCACATTCTTGATACTAATATGAATATTTCAATAACCTATTCATAATATATATATTTATACGTATGTATATATTTATATATTTCACGAAGAAAATACACATGATTCGTACGATTTATCCTTTTTCTTTCTTTCTTTCTTTCTTTCTTTCTTTCTTTCTTTCTTTTTTTCATAACAAAATTTAATAACCGGAATATCTCTGTACAAACGTTTTTTAACTTTTTTTTTTTCTCTTTATTAATTTTTTATCAAAAGGACAACACACGTTTTATTTTTCACGATCAAAATTTTGAATTTTGAATTTTAATAATATACAATTTCTTAGGAACAAATCACTTTGCTCTTTTTTCTTCTATTTTTTTTTTTTTGCATTTTCGTTCGTTTTCTTTATTAATTTTATTCGTTTTTCATTATTTTTCAATTTTCCTAAAGTATATTATTTCTTAAATAGGGGCAATTTTAAAAATCTTTTTATATCAACCATGTAAATTTTCTTTGCATGAGCCTAGCTAGCTATTTTATAGCCGCGAACATTTAAAGTATATAATATTATATATAATTTTATCATATATTTATTACAATACCTTCATTATTATAATATATTTACAGGCTAGCTATCAGCGCGGCTTTAACTATATATGTATCTATTACTTGCTCGATAACAGCTTATCGTACTAGGTGTATGCATTAGCCCATAATCTCTAGAGTAAAATACCTTTATACATATTATCGTAATATATTTATATATTTATATACTTTTTTTTTTGTTTGTTTCAATTTCTTCCAAATTCATTTATATTTGTAAACGTAGGTAGATCTACCGAAATCATCGTAGTTGTGTTCATATATTTAAAATAAAAACGATAATCAATCAACAATCAATTCATCAGGGGCTTCGAGAAAAGTGCGCGTTTTTTATCCGGTGCCAATTAAAAATCTACAGAGCAGAAGACACTCGTTAAATATTATTTTCCAAATTCCGAATAACTTCAGTCGATAAATAACGAAATATGGATATTCATGAATCGGAAAATTGATTATCTGTTGAAGCTCCATTGAAAGTGAAATAGTAGTAGTAATATAATTTGAAGCAACGAGATGAATGTCATTCATATAAAACGTATACTTCGTACATATGGCAGAGTGATGCGGACTAGCGTTAGAATTAGGAAATGAAATGAAGAATTTCAAAAACGGGATGAAACGGGAGAAAATTGTATTTACCATATCCCGTCCGATTTCAAATGAATCAATTGATATACTATCAGAGTATTGAGACAACCTTATTACATTCGTTCTTAAATATAATTTCAAAGACATTATTGCGATTTATTTACTAAAATTGTATTATCATTTTTCTCTATATATATATATATATTTGTTTTTTTTTTCGTTCTTTCCGTAGTTTGGAAAATCTTGGATCAGAGTGACTTATACGCGATCCCGCTCTGATCATTTTCCCTACTTTATTTATTCGGGGGAAATATCTTTCGAGCTCATACATGCATTCGGACGTATGTACGTATCACGTTATTCTGGTTAAAACTCTCGTTATTTTCATCTGGCCATGTCTGGAAGTTACCATTTCATATTTCTTCCCCTTTTTATTCCACTGACCAGACACACACACATCTTTCACAGTTTATCACAAATTCATAGAGCAAAAATTTCACGGTAATTATCAATTACACAATTGCTCTTCGTTCACCGAACAAACTCTGTCACACTATCGGATGATCAGCCCTCAAAGTTCACATTTGGAATCAGAACGATCGCACGATATTCTCAACTTTGTTTACCTACGTCTATTTAGTTCATTAGTATATAATTATCTATCACCTTGTTACGGAATCATTATTTCAAAAGTAAGGTTTGTTTAATCCAAACGGGTCATTTTTCGATAATTGGATCGAAACGGGCCATCGAAATTCGATCAACTTCCAGTTTGGTGGTATTTTTTTTTTTTTTTTTTTTCTTTAGATTATCGACGATATCACTATATTGTTGCGTTTATTTGGGACAGTAATTATTGTTCTGACAAAGAAACGAATTTCTGTTAATTCTCATTCTTCACTAGAGTTAAAGTTCAAGAGTTCATACTATGCATATTTTGCTATGCAATTCTTGGTTATTAGTTCATTTAATTATACTCAGCATCGAGTCAGTCTCAAGCTTGACTTCTTGCTCAGTACACATTCGTATAATAAGCTAAGTCAGTCGAGTCGAACTTTTGATTCAACTTGCAAGCGCTTGTGCACTTTGAATTGTTCACCGTTTTCACAACTCATTTCGACATCATCCTGACAGTGTTTTTCAAAGCTTGTCTCTTGTTGCAGAACCAAATTCTTATCACTTCTCTTTCGTAACCGAGTTGTTGTGCCAAAACCGTTATATCGGTTCCTGAAACGACAGAAGACAAAAAAATTACTACTTGAAAAATGACAAACAAATTATATGAATATACTAGCACAAGTTTATGGACCATCGGTCAATCATTTTTCAAATCAATCTCACCAGAGGGATGTGTGTTCCTTTCGAAATGTGCGTTTAGAAGTTCTAGAGCTTGCGGAGTGAAGGACGTCCTTCGTTTCCGTTTCTTGCTTGGTTCGACTCCTATGAAATCCGTCAAATGATTGGCCCCGCTTTTGTACCTGTAATCGTGTGCACTGTTTTGAGTGAAAGTCTGGCGACTTCTCCGCGTGCAATTATGATTTTCTGATCAATAAACTATCGTGGTTTATGGTTGTATGAAAGTAGGAGGAAATTTGCTCAGTCTCGAAAAGTGCGAGGGTCAAATCTGTTCAAGTACTAGAATTCAAGTTTAACGAATCTACCTCTGAACCGAATGCACATCGAGCGATAAAAAAAAGTACATCGTGAATTAGCATGGCGCCGAGATATTTCGACGAATTCACGAAAACAATATGCTAATGGAGAGCCGCGTTGAGCGCAAAGGAACCTTCGGGGCTGGCAATAGGAGTGAGAAAGAGGGAAATAGTAAGAGTGAAAGAGACAGAGAGAGAAAGAGGGAGAGAGGAAGAGGTGAGAAGGGGAGGATGAGGTACATCAGGAACCTGATTTTAATTAGTCCACAGTTTAATTACTCGGCAGATAAATCGTGCACGTGCACCGCATAAACTAGCTGCTTTCATTTTTTCGTACGATCTGAGACACGCTTGCACTTAGTTACGTTCCGGGACTCCAAGATCTGAAGAGAGGCTTTGCCAGGTTTGTATATACGGTACGGGTCCCGAACTTTTGAGCTGCATCGTCGTCGCGTTGGTATAATAGGGTAATAGGGTAAGTTACTGACCGTGTCCCAATTATTGACCTTTTTCAATGATTACTTTTTATCCGTGAGCTCTAAAATTATCAAAAAATTAATTTGTATTCTCCGAGTCTTCAGCGACTGATTTTTGTAACGGTAACATTCAGAATTCTTATCATAGATTCAATATTGAGGAAAATATAAGGATCAATAATTGGGTCTTAAAGGGTCAGTGATTGGTAGACTCACCATCTGTAGAAACAACAGCGAAAGCAAAACGATTCACAATTTTTCCAAAATCGAAGAGAAATGATTTTCAATTGAAGTTCCGAATTCCAAGAGTTCCGAAGGGTCACGATTCCGAATTTATTGGAAAGACGATTCTGAGTTTCTAGGAATGTTAGAGTTCAGAACTTGCAAATTCCGAAAATCTTCAAAATCCGAAAGTTAAAAACTCAGAAAGTCCAAAAATCCGCAAATTTAAGGGAAACTAATGACAAAGCTGTCAAATAAATTACGTTGCATTTCGCGAATTCCGAGATTCGGAGTTTTGGCCTTTCGGATTTTTAGCTTTTGGAATTTTGAACCTTCGGTATTTTTCCATTCAAAGTTTTTCAAATTAGCTACATAGACCTCCAGGGTAATAACCTTTCTTAAAACTCCGAATCGGTATTTGAAAAATTCAAAATTTACAACTTCCAGAACTTTAGAAATTCGAAATTTCAATCCCGTCCCAAATAAAGGACCAAACTACGTTCATACCCTTCACAAGCTTTCGTTATGACTGTTAAACCATCCTTGTTCGTGATCTTTCGATCATGACCGATCGCGTTCAGAAATTCGTTCAGCTGGCATGACTTATCGATCAAACCGGTACACACTGTACGGGCGTGACCGGCGATTATACCTGCGGGATAGTTATAAGGTAATGCGGCGTCCTGGTTCAGGATACGAGGACTATAGTCTGTGATCTGCGACCTTCTCAATCACGAACGGGTTGGCCATATCGACGTTATACATTGGATACCAGGAGTACGTCGGAAACGTGGATTTGTATGTTTAGATGGGGTATATGTTACCAACGCGGTCGATAGGATTAAAGTCATGATTTACCCCTCTCTAATTACCATCCTCTCCCTCCCTCTTCCCCTCCAACACCGTCACGCGTTTATTAGAAACGAATCTGCGATTAATCAGCTGGATTCAATTAGTTAATTGTCAATTATCGCACGCAAGCGTTGACGCGATCTGGCTATAGGCTGATGTTTGTGACTCTTGATTTCTACGCGCAAAACACGCGTATCCGTAGGTTAATTTCGAAAAAGCTTTCGGACTGGGTAATAGACTGTAGATAGGAATTCGGAAAATTAATAGAATAAGAGATCAGGCAACTCACCTCTCCTCAGCTTCCTTCATCCACCTTTCTAGGACGGGCTTTATTTTCTGTGCGCTTTTAGGCGTGATGTCTAATTTTTCAAACCTGAAGACAGAGGTGAATAATGCATTATTGAGGAGATTGTCAAGACGAAATATCTAATCCCGGAATATTGGTAGTATAAAACCAGTGAAGGAATGATAAACGTACATACATATCGGTGGCTAAAGGAGCATCAAATTTGACATGCATTAATTCTAATTCAATTTTATTTCATTATTATAAAAGGACATTGACAAGGCAATCATGCAAGATGTTTGGTGATGTTGCGTATGATGTTGCCAACGCAAACTGAAGACAAGTGGTAATGAAAAAAAAAAAAAGAAATTAAAAAAAAAAGTAATGAATATAAAAATTATCTGAAATGGTAATGAGAATGCATTTGGAATTTTTTAGTTATATTTTTTTCATCATATTGTGTTGGCGACACCATGCCCGCAAGCTTGCCAATGCCCTGGCTCGACAAAAAGTATATCCAATTTTTTCTTTTATAAATGCTCCTTTTTCAACGCAATTAGTAAGTAATCAATCTGTCTGCAGCTATACCCAAATAATAATCATCTTTAACTACGAGCAAGAATTAAATAAATAAATAAAATGAAATGAAAGATAAATTTTTACTAGGCGTATGTATAGGAAATAATAAGTGGGAGGTGTAATGAAAAATTTGGGAATAATTTGTGGGATAAGGATATAAAAGCACAGATTACATTTGTATCACGTGCCAAGCATCGCAGTTTTTCGTTAAACTGTCAACTCGTATAAGGTAAGGAATTTATCGAATAAAATTCAGTGAATTATATTAATGAAAAGTTCATTCATCAAGCATAACTGCTTACAAATAACACAGCTTTATTACCGATTCAGAGCTTTTTCTATCATCGATAAATTCCGCTTGCTTTCCTCGCTCAAAACAATTAGGGAAATCAATTTTTTTCTTTCACAGACCTTTTTTTCCAATTTTTTTTTTCAAAGTTGTACATTCGAAAGAATTGTTGCTATTTTGTGGCGAAAAAAACGACTCGTGGTTTGGATATAACTGCAGCAGGATGGGATTTTAAAATTTGATATTTTCATGTTTTAAGTTAAATAAGTAGCATATGTGGGTTTCAACGTACATAACTTGCTGCTGAGAGGCAATCTGCGAGGCAGCGTACATCTGGGTAGCCAGGGCACTGGGGAACAATCACCAATGCTTAAGTTAGTCGAAAGAACAGACGTCCGAACTCGTGAAACATAAATTTCATTTATATCTGATCCGATTATGGTCACTAAAAATATGACTTTGACGTCACTCTTCTTTCGCGCCTAAATAAACTAAATTGAAATCGAAAAAAAAAGAAGAAAAAAAAAAGGGAACAAAGTGAGGTAGATAGGTATATATCACTATACGTACGAATGGCAATTTTCATGATCCTGGGGAAATAGTTACAAAATTCTTTCTCATTTTTAATATACACAATTGAACGAAAAACTTTTGACCAATTTTGAGAATGGAACTAAGCTCCTCAATCGTGTTTTCGAAAAAAAAAAAAATGCCATATCCAGTGACCTGGCACGTATTATATTTTCTCCCCAAGGCCTGGGCCTGTTTATGTGTATTTTAAAATCTAAATTTGTTTACATGAAAATTTTTCCGACTTACCTACAAATTGCGCTCTGGCTATACGCCGGTCCTTCGGTAATGCTAAGCGCCTGTCCTACTTGCGTTTGCGTTAGACCCAATGAAAGTCTCCTCAATTTAAAGGCCTTCGCAAACTCTTTGATCTCGTCCAAATTAATACCATCGACAACGTTATTGGTAGCTTCGTTGATGGTTGGCTGATCTGTAATAAATCATTGAAATGATCCCATGTCGGTATAATTCTTAAGAAAAACAATCACATGGTGTATAATATATTGATGTTATTTGTTTAAAACCGGTGAGATATCGCGTCGATTTAGCTCGTAAATCTATTCCCAGTATACGTACGTGCTCGTAGCGCAAATCACTAAAGTCCAGATCGGGGTACAGGCCTAACTGGTTTTGAATCATTTCCGCGTAATAAACAGAAAATCCAGAGCACGTACCACTGCAGCCGATAAGTAGCAGTTAATTAATCGTTCTTGTATCGACAATGTAGCATTGTTCATGTGGTAAATCATCTGCCATGTCAACACGTTGCGCAATATTCTACTGGACTTGTTTCTGAACAGATGATAAAGCCTCCCACTGCGGATGACTTTTTAAAACAGAAATAGATGACTTTGTCCCGCGAGATTACGTGGGATAAATCGAATATGTCGCGATTGCTATATGATCTTTTGATGTGCGTACATTTCACCGACCGATAATGATACCTTTCCAAGTGATTGTGAATTATTGGAATAGCCGAAGGCGTCGAATAAATTTCCGCGTAGAATTAGAATCTTTACAGTCGTTAGGCTGACTGAAAACTGGTTTACGACTGTGTCTAGTTGAAGAAAAACAAAGAGAAAAGATATTTCCTGCCGATCTTCAACGACTGGTTGCTCAGGATATGGTATATCAGACCGTTTGGTATCAAGGTACACGTATCGATCCGTCCATCAATCCGTCACTCGGCAATACCATCCGAGACTGAAGAAACGTATACGTATATAGCGGAAGCCAGAAAGTCAGTCAGTATCCGGACAATACTTACTAGGCGAGTCACTCAAAAGGTCATCTTCTTCATCCCGGGGGCTGTGCAAGCTGCTGGGGGACGCCTTGACCCCACCGCCTGGTCCGTGCGTCGTCGTGATGGTGATCTCGCCGTTGCTTGCAGCAAGTCGATTTAAGGCCGAAGCTGCGGATCCAACTGATCCGTTCAGCGGTGATGATTGCTCTGGTCTTTCTCTGTGATGTTTTTCTTGAGGCTGAAAAAAAATCAGGTTTTATCCAACAGTCTTACTTGAGACTCGATCCTAATCAACCAGAATGAAGTGATTCTTCACGCGTTCTTTCATGTTTCTATAATAATCCGAACCCGAAAACAAAACTCAAGAATATATCGATGGAGATGAAATAAATACCGGGTAATGATTCGAGTGTGAACTGTGTCTGTGACCATGCTGCTGAGGTGAAGTAGTCAGCAGAGGTTGCTGAGAAGCTTGAGCTGCTTGAACAGCCTGAGCAGCCTGTGCGGCCTGAGCAGCCTGAGCGACTTGAGCAGCTTGGGCGGCTTGTGCAACCTGAGCAGCTTGCGCAGCTTGAAGAATTTGCTGGGGTTGCATAGCATTCAGAAGCTGTTGGCTCGCCGAGCTATTCCCGAGTAGATGAGGCAGCGCTGCAGGATTTATTCCAAGTCCAGAAGCGAGGCTGGGGCTTGTCGGTACTGAAAATAGTGAAAATATATAAAATCAACTCTCACCTATCCTTCCAATTCGCTTCGAATTTCAACTCACCATTGCTCGACGGAGTGTTCATAATGTTTTGGGGTTGGGCTATCGATTGCAGATTAGCCAGCGTCGTTGAAACGACTTGTCCGTTACTCAGAGCCAAATTTACCATTTGGTTGTTCGTCACGTGGCTAACTGGGATGGTTAAAATCGTCTGGGTAGCAATTCCTGTAATTTAGAATCGAGATTGCTAATTTTTACGAGCTTTTCAACGACGTTTAAAGGATCAGGAAACAAGGAGTGGGAAATTCTGTTGTGCCAAGTTCATCCGAGGCAAGTGCACTAGCCTTCTAAGTTATGGGAGCCTCATAGAGAAAGCGTTGGTAGACCGACCAAGCTTCTAACCTTAGCACCGGAGAAGTTGGCGAACTATTATCACCATCTCAATAGTGGGACGTAGGTGTACCAGCGGTATACTGGCCCTGGACTCCTAATCATACTTAGAATAGTTCTCAGGATCACCCCGGGCATCGCTAATCAGATTACTTGGTGCACGCGCTTAATATGATTACCGATCATGAGTATATACTATATGCCGTTGCTAAGCAAGTCCCTTATTCGGTACGGTCGTATTAGTTACGTTCAATATAATGCACACTTCCGCTATAAGGTAGATACTCAAGGATTTGCCAGTAACGTTGGACGGAGATCCTTATGACTGGAGCACGTGCTCTAGCACCATGATATCCCTAGCTTAGCACACCGAGAAGAGAGACTGTCACACAGGGACAGGGTTTTATCAGTGACCATGGTGGTAGAGTGTCTCTTCATTGATCAGTATTAGATGAAAATGTGAACTTTTCTGGTGAATCAAGTACTGCAAAGTACCCAAAGTTCTCTCCTAATTTGGTGAGGAGCGTCAGAGCAATACCAAACCAGTTTTCTCTCTAATCTCAATCCACTTTGGAGCAATCTACAAGTTCCAGGGTCGACAGGATGGAACCTACCGACGTTGTTCAACGTCGAAGGAACCAAGTTTAGCGGAGCCGCAATCGATATAATAGTGGCTGAATCCGCGGGCTCTGATGTCCAGCGCGAGTGGGTACTTAGGTTTGGGTCTACAGCAAAGGGGTGAGAGAACCGGCTAGGTGGCCCAGGAAACCCCACCCGCTAAGGGCAACGGGAGGCAAGGGGATGGCTAGCGAGACGTTAATTATACATTGAAATTAGTTGCAGAGTTTGCCCTCTGCCTGGCCAAGCGGCTACACGGTGGAAAAGGGTGGTGGTGGTGGTGGTGGAGTTTGGGAGGACGATGAGGAGAAGAGGAACTACGGGGGTACCACCAAGGCGCCAAGCCTGGCTAGCTGACCGTTGGTCTCACCTAACCCAACGAACTACTTGGATAGCCTGAATTAGTGGTTCCGACTTGGTTATAGGTATGTAGATGGTGTACTGTGAGGTAGTACAAGTTTCATAACTAACACTCCTGGAATTTCTTTCCACAATGGAGTGCATCGGTTATTTATCATTTCTTATGAACTCACCTTGAGAAGTCGGTATCAGTAGTTGGGCCCCTTGAATACCCTGCACAAGCTGTCCCGAGGTGAGTATAAATTGAGGCATTGCAACTGGTTGTGGCTGCGACAGCAGTTGAGGCAATGTAGCAACCGGTGCTGAGCTTGGGGGTAAAAGGTGCGATGTGGTCGCCGTGTTGGATGACGTTGGTATCGTCCCTGCTGAAAACAGGATCACTATTTTCAAATGAACAGGATATTTTATCATCTCGAAACTCAAGGTCAAACTATCGAATGGAAAATTCTTTCAGGTAGTCCATTGAATTTGGAGAAGACTCATGAAGGTTACAGAATTTAGAGGCTCTTGAGATCTCATAGGCTAAGGATCCAATGCGACAGGTTACTTTTGTGTAATTAAGGAGATCGGATTAAGTGGTTCAACATCGCCAAGTCATTCCTTCGAGAACTAAACTGCCTAACTGATTCGACCTTGCACTACCAGACTCACCCGACGAACTGACGGTAAGGTTGAGCGGCGCGTTGATTAGTTGATTGTTTGTCAAGCCAGCTGTCATTCCTTGAAGACCTGCTGCCAACGACGCGACCTGAGGAAGGTTCTGAAGATTCGCCAGATT
The DNA here is from genome assembly GCA_963989295.1 of Ametastegia equiseti. Taxonomy (NCBI): domain Eukaryota; kingdom Metazoa; phylum Arthropoda; class Insecta; order Hymenoptera; family Tenthredinidae; genus Ametastegia; species Ametastegia equiseti. The sequence goes on from OZ022399.1 coordinate 9,439,203, forward strand.
CTGCAGGTTCTGAAGAGTCACCATGCCGGCCACTGGAGTTGAAAATCAAATTATCAAATGTCCAACCATTGATCACTAATCACTACGTGCATTAAAAAGAATCACCAAGGTTCAAACCATTCTTTCGAAGTAGTAAAAAAAAAAACAGTCCTGTCAACATTCAGCCTGTAATCACATACGTACTTGTTCCATTTAAGTGAGCTTGCGCCTGAGCGGCCGCTTTCGCGTGATCAACTGTATCCGGTGGTGTGTTGGGTTCTCTTTGGGGTGGGCTCCTCAGCCCTCCCATTAAAAGTTGATGCTCGTGAAGAGCGGCTCCTGATCCAGGTTCAGGACTTCCAGTGCTGCTTCTGTCGCTATCCTGAAACGAAAAAAAGGTAACTTGGGTCAGATATTGTCGGTTGACAGTGCAATGTCAAGCAAAAGTAGGCGGTATCTACGACTATAACTAGTTGCGTGATTAGGAAATGTTAGCTGCTGCAGGCCTATCGCGTTAACCTCGTGGGAAAATTGACGTGAAAGTAAGCCAACTGCACCGTACCCGATTAATTCTAAGGTTACGAGGGATCTAATGGAATTAAACCAAGTGCCCATAGAATCGGCTGCAGGAATGTCGCCCAGCCTCCTGTATTTCTGCAGCTTTTATCATGCGAAGACATTATAATCTATCGTTGCATTTTCCGTCGACATTGCGAAAGCGGACATGATTTAATCTCATGACGAATAGAAACGTTAGAATATATACGTACACCTTCACCTATAGGCGCAAATTATAGAACCAAGCTCAATTACCGTTGAATAAAAGGTTAATGTCTCTGTCCCATTTGAGGCCGATTAACTCTGCGATTTCCACTCTTTTTCCTCAACAATATATATATATATATAATGTATAAGCAAGCAGGAAGTTATCCACGTGATATCAAGTGACCGAATACCTTCGACGAGTGTTACAGTAAATAATGAGCCATTCAATTCCGTATCTGGGTATTTCCGAATACGTTTAATAGCCGATCGATTATGACGTAGTTGAATATATTTTTCTTCGAAAACATATTTCGTCGGCTGATTACTTACGGGTTACCGAATACACTGATGGAAAATTTTGACGTATCGATATAGGTACCTGTACCTACCACTACCCCAAACATATAGATAATATTTCTGTGCTATAATTTTCGGTGAAATTGTCAATTCGGGATTCACGGTTCGTTAGGCCAATGTCGAGGTTTGCTTTTTACCACGCGATACGTACACTATATATATATACATATACTCGTTCAATGCCGGAATTAATTGTTCAACAATTATTTATAAACATCCGGCAAGCAATTATCTACGCACACGTATATCAGGTACTGTTAATACGTATGAGGTCGTCCCCTTCATTTCGGCATATCTTAACTATGACCAAAGTTAATTTAGCTTGTATAAAAACTGTAGCAATCGACTATGAGCTCCGAATAATTTGACAAAAAAAAAAAAAAAAAAAACAGATTATTAATTACAAAACTAATGTGTAAAACCGACCTGCCATTTTACACGTCAGACGACTATAGCCGATGTATCAATTTGTTGTTTCAAATCGAAAGCCCTCCAGCCCATATCGTATAATTCTTGAGAGTTTGTGATAAATGATCAATCGGCTTTGGTTAATGTGGCTAAATCATAGCGCTGTATCTCAAAGTGACCATACTATATTGGTACAAACAACAAATGGCTTGTATCAGATGAAACGAGTTCATTATACTAGTGTATGTATAACATGCGACAAGAGATGCCAGCTAAGGTAATAGGCCATGTATCGCTAGTTTGCATTATCATCAATGATATATGACACCATCATCCGATATTATCCAGATCACTTGGGGTGTAGCCAGATAATTTGCGCATATTTACATCATCCTGGTGGAATAATTACTGCACCGTTTTATCCCCCCCCCCCCCCCCCCCCTTTCTTACCCCCGGAGTTATTAGATACCCATACCCAGCTATACATATAGCTTCAGGATTCTTGGAAGACAATCTAAATTATATTAAATCGATGGACTTGGTACGGGGCTTGCGATACCTCGGCTATATATTATATATACCTTATATCCGTTCCTTCTCTAAAGGTATAGATCGCTACGTTATACCGACACTCCTTATTTGCATAATGGGATGGAAATATGCTGGAACGTGTATCGCTGTACTGAGCTACAGATTAACCGTTTTAAACCTCTGGAAAATTTGGAAACAGATTTTTCAAAGTGGTTCAAGTACATTTTCTCCAAAAAATGTTATCTTCTCGACAAATTTAACAACCGGCAGAGTCTGATTTTCACTTAAGAAAATTTCAAAACAAATTTCGAGTGGTTTTGAAACGGATTTCGCATTATAAGAAGAAGAACTGATTTTGATTTCTTGTTCTTATTAGTTGAAACCTTTTTTTTTTTTTTTCTTTTTTTTGTAATGTGGATGAAATGTTTTGGCAAAAGTAATTGTACAAATCGATGGAAAAGCAACTGATATCGCACTCAGACGTCAAGTATATCAAATCCCAGAAAAAAAAGAAAAAATTGTATAAAAAATCACAGACTGATCTGAGAAGAGAACGAGCAGCCTGTTTGGTGGAATTTGAAGTAAAACTTTGGTTCCTTTTAACTTAGGCTACCAAATATCGATCGTTGTGTTGTTTCATTTGGTTTTTGAAGAAATTGCAGTGAATCGGGACGTTTGACTTTATTGATCGATATCGAAACCTCGGTGGTTCTTGGAAAAATGGCAATTACAGTTATATGTACCGACATGAGCGTAGGCCCCGATACCGCCGAGGGCATATGACGGTGCCCAAAGGTTCGCAAATAATTCTTTTAATTGAAGCAGCGAGGTTCGCATAACATAGCAGGCCTTGATCAATGTGAGGGTTTACCCCGTATGGGGGTGAAGTGTGTGGGTGGGTGTTACACGAAGCTGTGAGCCGTCACTTGTTTTTTTTTTTTTTTTTTTCTTTTTTTTTTCATCTTTTTAACGTTTTTTTTTTCCCCAACTCCCGGGCCACTCCACGGTCGACTGCTACGGGCAGTAACAAAAACGAATGCCCCTTTTCAGCATACGTTAATCCCGTTCATATTGCATAAAAAATATATAAAACCCGTCGAAAGCCAACGAATGACAATCGTTCGGGTTATAAAAACTGGTTGTTCGAATTTTAGCGGTAAATTCGTAAACGGTAACATTGCCCCGTATATGTATATATACGCCCTGGCCGGTACGGTAGTCCCTGCATATTAAATTTAGTTGCAGATCGAACAGGGATGTTGTTTTTTTTTTTTTTTTTTTAAATTAGGCATCAGCCGCGGGGCCGTAAGTATTAGTCAAACGTATATATATACGTTCGAATCCGATATTCAGGTTTGATAAATATGAAAATATGTAACGTATATATGCGGTACACGTATAAAGCAAGCGGGCTGACAAATTCTGAGACTGAAAGAAATGTATGTACATATTTATAACGATGAAGAGATAGGTAAAAATTAAATATAATCAGCTTGATTGGATCGTAAAGCTGTTTGTGACCAAAAAATTGCCTTTTTCTTTTACTTTTCTCTGCGAGACATTCTCCTCGCCCTCAGCACAGTGGAGAAAAAGAAATTCAGTAATCCCACGCTATTTCAGCGGCAATGAATTATTAATCGGAAGACATTATTCCCGAGTGGTGCGGAGATCTGGATCTTCCACTTTGGCGCCGACCGAGTTCGGTTCAAAATAACGGATCTTCCAATTAATCCGTTTCTGTTCGCTAATTTTTATTATTATTATTTCCTTTTCTTTTCTTCTTCTAAATTGCTAATTTATATATCCGCCTCGATGTGATCGCTCCGAGATTAGCTATATCGTCGATAGCAACCTCTCGAATGATATCGATGTATATATATATCGGTGAATGATCTTGCCAAACGAAGGTATAAAATCTATTTTAAATATCGAACACTCCCAAACAAGAGAATAACATTTCTCTATAATGGAAAAATAGGAGTAAATATAAAGTTAAAAATCAAATAAGTCGTTCATCCCCTCGTTCTCTGTAGGGGATGACTGTGTATGTAGTGACCCATATATATATATATGTGTGGAATGGGTATGTACGATTTAAACTAGGATATACACGAAGAGCCTGCAACGCAGTGTTGGGTAGGTGGCTGGCTAGATAGGAAGGTAGGTATAGGTAGGTATAGGTAGATAGGTTGTAAATTTACATGAAGCCATTCAGCGTTCGACAACAAAAAATCGTTAGCAGACTGCGCCCCATCTCGCTAATGCGAAAAATGCAGCAACTGCACTCGGATGGAAAAAAAAAGAAAAAAAAGAAAAAGCTTGGAAAAAACGTTACAATAAACATTACTTATCGCAAGCCGGCCTGTACGCGATACAACAATACAATACGCAGGCAGGCAGAGAGCGACTCGGCCAACACCCAACACCCAACACCCAACACCCGCGCAACATACCTACATTGGCAAAAACACAAGTTTTTTGCAATAAAGTAATTTAACCGGTTGAGTTATGGGTAATTCCTATGGCGCGCCTGGTCCGCCCATTGATTAGTATTAATGACTTGAGCTGCACTCATTTCGCCCGAATAAAAGTAATTGGATTTGGCTTCGAACCTGCAGCTATATCTGGCACTACGAGAACCGTTCCTGCGTGTAAAAATACATTAATATCTGTTTGCGCTTAATAAACGATAGGTGCACCGGAGACTACCAACTAATATCCATCCGGTCAGTGCAATACCCGAGGCAACGTTACTTATTATCCTATATGTTACATATAGTTGCCGTTTGTATATTATATCCACCGAAACAAATCCACAAACTACTATACCAGATCCTTCGAGCCTTATAATATTCTTCCGGTCCTTCAAAATTGCCAAACGCGATTGCAATTACCGTATAAACCTATATAGGTACAATTCGCGCAATATACATTCACATCTTCACACACACACACACACACACAAATAGAAAATTGCACCATACAACCATCATCTACCCGTTATCGGCAATAGAACACTGACCGTCCCTCGTCTGCGAGAGTGTTCGTGCTTTGTCTGTAAGTGTAATTAGTCCTGCAGGGTGAAAAGGAGAAGGGGATACTTGGGGGGGGGGGGGGGGGGGGTGGTGATGGTTCTGGCTCTAGAGGGAAGAGTAGATGGAGGAGAGGTTGGCAAAAGGGTGGCTCATCCTGCCCTCCTCCTTCCCCTCCCCACCTTATTTATATGCAAATGAGCTTCATTTCGCGATATTAATGTTCCACCCTACTCGGTCACCCCCACGGACCAGGGTAGAGAGAGGACGAGATTAGTAGGTAGAGAAAAGGGTTCTGAACCCCAGCGTTCATATGCTTATGGTACTTTCATAAAGTTCGAACGCCAAAGCTGCAGGTCCGAAATTCAACAAATCACTTCGCCATTTGGTTTAATGCAATTCACATTCTACAAAATACGAATTAATTTTGATTTCTAGTTCTAATTTTTGGTTAGAAATCGTTTGACTATCTGTTTTGCTCTAAGGTTTGGTATTCATAATGACGGGGGTTCTTCTCTGTTTCGAATTCTTGAATTCGGGATTATTGATCTCTTATATGATCATTTGAAAAGGGAGTAGAGGCGATTCTATGAGTTTGGTAGTAATGGCGGTAGTGCTCTGCACCGGAACCCAATATTCGTTGGTAGATATATATACCTATGCAAATCACAGGTACTTAATTGGGAAGGAAGAATAGGGCCTCGGCCTTTGAACAAAGGGTTTCATTGTCGCCCCCTCGCAGGCAAGGAATTGGGGTACAAACCAAATTTTGGTAACGCTGGATGGCGGGCCTTTAATACATGTTTGCCCTTACGGACCTCAAAAGCATCGAGATTCCAGATTCTCATAGATATTGCCTTAGATAAATCGAAATCAAATTTACTCACCGGTCGTGAATCTCATGGAATAACAATAAAAGCTCCCATATAAAAGCTACTCTTTTATCTACCATTTGCCTTATAAAACTATACCTACACATATAAACACCCTTCGAAATTCTACACCCCCAGAGCGATTAGCAAACTCGGACATTTGACGACGTCTACAGGATGTGTAGATCCTTCGGATAACCAGTCTGACATGAAACGAAAAGAAATAAGGATCTATATCTCCTCGTACATCTCAGAATACAGCCTGAGGCACAGTACTCACATTTGCACGTGCCAATTCACCTTCTCTCACTTCCTCTTTCACAGTTTCTTCCTCTTTTTATCTCGAACAATCGGTTTATTGAATGGAGAAATAGTTAGGATAGAAAATTTGAGGAGAAATCGAATCTTTCAAGGGAGTAAAATCGAAGGGATCTTTCCTTTATTTCCTTTCCGTTAGCCAGCACCCCCAAGTTGCGTGGGTAGTAGTAGTAGTGGCATTGGGTAGGTAGACAGACCCCCATCAAGCCCCGATGGGGTAAATTAACAACAGACGAGCTACTTGAAACATTACCGAGTTCCCGGCCAACCAGAATGGAGAGGGTAGTCTGGGGGCGAAGCTACCTTACTCAACATAAATTAGAACTGATAGAAAGGGTAGATTGCAACTGGTGAACATGTCTACTTGCGGTTGTAGAATAATATCCAAAATATCGAGCATCATATCCCCTCTTTCTTTCTCTTTCGGTTTTTGATTTTTGATTTTCATACGATCATTGAACGGAATTCATCAAACAACACATATCATCATGTATCAGAATCGATGAATAAATTAACGATGAAAAAGTTTTCACCCGTACAGAAATTGAAACAGTATAATATGTATATATATATATATATATATATGTATTACGTACATGTAGGTGCAATAAGAAAACCTCGTTGAGGTACGAGTAAGTACGCTTCGTTTATAATCAAGACCGTAACTTCTTCCGAGAAAGCAGCTAGATATGTTGTGGTTGAATTCAATTTACGACGTTGATACTTCGAAGAAAGGAGCCGAGTTTATATTACGAGAGTAGTAGGTAGCTCTGATCGAGTGTAGTAGGTATTTAATATGTGAGAAGGTTGTACGTTACGAGCACGTCGTGACTATAATGTGAACTCGACAATAATTTCGGTAAACTTTCTCTCTGCTGAAGCCTGTTTTCTGTCTCAGGTGTATATGTACCATGCACAACTCTGAATATACTAATAACGCATGAGAAACGTTTACAGGTTAAAAATTGAGAAAATTTCATAACGAATATAATAAAGAGAAAGAAGAAAAAAAAAAAAAAAACGAATGAAAACGAAACAAAAAATAAAAAAAAATTATCGAAGCGATATCAAGATCAGATTTTTGTGTAATTATTCGATCGATTCGGCCGAGGAACAGGAGGCGAATGAATATTCACTAGATTTTTAACTCTGTTATCGAAGTTTGATTTTATGCATAAGAATAACGGTCATTAATAATCATGAGTACTAATTAATATAATGGCGAGTATTAGCTTCATTATTGCAGAAACAAGTTTTATAAAATTTTAATTGGAGAAGGGTCGGAAGCACAGGGCCGCGCGCAACTAAATATAAAGCTATCAAATATACTACAGGGACGCAAACTACAAAATAATAACCAAAATTGCCAAACAAAAAACAAAGAAACAAACGCGAATTTGTTAAAAATCGACAAAGGATCATTTCAATTTTCGCGATTCCCCGATTCAAACACATTCATTAGGAGCTTTTCGTTTTCATCAACTAATCAAATCTTTTTCTATTCAAAAATAAAAGGAAACCCGCATTATACGCAAACCTTCGAGTTGGAGGAGAAATGTGGCATGAATCTATGGCTATCCACTTGTTTAGCGTAGGTCTGGAGAATCGAGAAAGAGAATGGGAGCGTAGGAAGGGAGGGGGATAAGGAGGGGGAGGATGATGATGAGGGGTTGAGGAATAAGGGTTGTAGGATGGGCGAAATGCATGAATATACATGACCTCACCGCGAACCCTTACTCTACAGCGCGGAGCTCTGCTTACATTATTGTATATCTAATTCCGGAAGTGGTTCTCAAAATTTTGGCGAAATATGTTTGAAACTAATTATTCCTCGATTCCCATGAGGTTCAATGATAATTGAGAACCCCTGTCACATTGCGGCATTATGCAAGCAGACTACATATTATATATTCGGCCCAGAATTCAATTAAGTTTTGTTAGACCATGGCCTCGGTCGGTTGGTACCTACCTTATACCCTCTATACTGATCTCGACAGAGGCACTTCTTTGACGATGACCAATCCTACTGTGCAATGATCTTTTCTCAAACCGATGGTACCTGATCTTTTCTCAAATCATTAGCGTTCCCTTTTTCAATCATACGTGTCATTGCAAACATCACGATCAAGGAAACAGGAAACTAAAAAATGTTACCATTCTTCAAACTATCTGAAGATAATCGGCATAAAGTAGGGGGACTACCTTGTGATCTTGAGGAAGAGGCTCGAAGTACAATTCCAAGAGTCATTGAAAATACAATAATTCCCTGTCAATTTCAATCAACTTCTCCTTAATTCCCGGTGAAATTCCTCGGTTATTTCATCCCTTGAATGAACAGCCCCTTGTGCAGGAATGTTTCAGTTCTTTCAGAGTGTCAAGTTTCAAGTCCCTGTTAAGAATGATCGGTATACACTGCAGTCCTGTCATCAAGCTCACAAGCAACAGTATATACTCTAAATGGGCTGTACAGGTATCTTTCCATGACTACTGAATGGGTAATTAATGGAACTATATGTGGTCGAGAACGGTATGCATACACGTAGAGTAAAAGGAAGTATTCCATACCCTCATACACGTATAAATACAGGGGATGAAAATGGGGCTGAGTAAAAAGAGCGTACGATTGGCGTATATAGGGGGTTGGTTGCAGGTACTAGGGGTATAAAATGCAGCAGTAATGACAGAAAATTACTGGCTCCAAGCTTACAGCGTTCGCTGACACTTAATGCAATTCAATCGCGATACAGTTCAATAATTCGATTAATTAAAAAATATTGCGCAGCCAGTAGGATATACCGCCACTCCGTTCGCCCATCGGCTACACGCTTATATACACACACACAATTATATATACACATACATATTTACACACTATTTCGAATGATTTCATTGATATATTCAAAGATCCAAAGCATGTATAATATCCGTTACGCTCCGTGTGTGAGGTCAGGTTGAGAATCATCAGTGTGTGCAAGAGTTGTTGATGGGGAATTAGCTGATAGCTGAAACGTAGCACTCGATATTTCCCGCAGCATCTGTGATTACTTGATTATGAGTTTCGAGTGAGCGATATTTTTCTGCAATTGCAAATTGGAACATACATATCAGATTAATGCTGTCTGTTCTTTTTTATTACCTTGCCTGGCTTTTTCCCTTATTATTATTATCATTATTTTACTTGCAGAATTCATATACCTACATGGATTGAAAGCTTCGAGGATTCGCACAGTCTCTTTGCCACACAAATTACATCAAATGATATATTGGCACTAGGTACATACACACCTATCTATCTGCCTACCTAACTGCACCTACTACATACTGTTCAGCTCGATGAATTGCTATGAAGTCAATTGATCCCAATATATACAGTTGGCGAACTCGATCATGGCAAAAGTCTTGGATAATATATAAATTAATATTGTACAATGAAATGATGGTATATCACTATACTGCAGAGTGTTTGGATGTTATCCAAGGATGCAGTATTCGATGACTTGCTATGGGTACTATACAGTTGGTTGGTTTGTACCAAAGCTATGTGTATTACGAAGCTATGGTTATCTTGGAGCACTTAAATTAATATCTTGCGTCTATAAAAATCGTTCTATGAATAAATATTGCTTGTAAAGAAGAGACGAGTTCTCTTTTTCTTCTTTTTCTTTTTCTCTTTTTCTTTATCTCTTTCTCTTTCTCTCTCATTCCCGTATATTATAGGCATCAGCAGGGTGGTTAGGTAGGTAGGTAGGTGGGTATTGAATATTCCGCTTCTTGTACCGAAAAACAAAAGACAACTCGTTCCTGCCCAGACTCATTGAGGATATTATAATTTTCCCGAATAATAACGATAATAATAATGCGTTAATTAAAGCCGCTGATTTATGCCTTTCATATTATAATTGCTCGCCGAACTCGACTCCGAGCGAGCGAACTCCAAACCCGACCATCTTCTACCTGTGAAAAGATAACGCGAATAAATTAATTAAGAAAAAAAAAAAAAAACATAAAAACAATCGTTATAATTTCATGTGTAATTTTTCTGTTTGTACAACCGCAGCGAATGTAGAAAACAGAAAAAATAAATAAATAAAATAAAGTAAACAGGAAGTATTTCATTTCTTTTCTTTTTTTCTTCTCTTTCAAGAAAAGTGCGAATCTTGTCAGAAATTTGGCGTTCATTCTGTAGCTTATATTGTAGCTTGCGGAGGAAGAATATCTTCTATGGGTAAAGAAGAATCGCGGGGATCCCGAAGAGTCTCGCGCGCTTTACTAAGGAGCGTAAGAAGCTGTTAATCTTTGGTAATAAACTGAATTTTCATTATAATACAGCATGAATATGCAGCGACGATGATGGTGTTAATATCCTGGTATGCATCTTCCTGTGCTTTACACTCTGGTGAGCTTCCTATACGTTGGTGCCTGTATTCGAAGTACTTTCTCTGGATTTTGCACCGAGGTTGCCACTCATCTACTAGACTGAGCTTTCCAAACTTTACTTACTGGAAGCCCGTTTCACGGAAACTTTAACGGATTTATATCTATTTATATAACCAGAGATAAACAACCGAACTTCATACATGCGGTATATGTAATACGTATTTTCGGATACAAGTCATTATTTAAGAGACTCATCAATATTCGTATCAAGAGCTTCCAATATGCAGCTCAAATTTGTTAAATATCCCAATTTTTTTTTTTTTTTTCTCCCAAAAGAATCGCATCTATTCGGAAGTTCCTGGAAGATTCATAGCTAATGCTGCTTGCTTGAGCTTACTGAACCAAATTTCCCATGAATGACTTGTCAGTAAATTATGGTAGTCCGGAAGTAAAGAATACCAAATCCTCGTATCAGGATTTTGTCACATCGTGGGTCCAAATCAATTTTTCAAAGATCCAGTTTGTCCGGCAGACGCCTATCTTGATTTCTAGATGAATATGGAATCGAAAGAAGTTGAATCGGATGAAAAATGCTCTCAAAATGTTACGACAAACTTGAAGAATGTAGATTTTAGCTGAACGCGATTGACGTTGCAAAAATTAAGAAGCCGATTTTCTCTCGAATGAATCTGTACCTACTGTTCCCTTTGAACGGGTATCAAGACGATATAACCGGCAAGCTGTAGATTAGGCAAATGAAGATACGTTTTGAGATGAACTGAGGCTGTATTGTCTCATCGACGAAGGAATGTTGGAATGTCTGGGGGTGGTTTTAGGGTATAGCGTTACTTTTGTCAGTCAAGACAAAAAGGGCCTGACTTTATCCGGGAGTATATACTGTTTATATTCCTTTGGAAATATGAACGGAAATTCATGTAACGCTTACTCGAAAGTTAAACAAAGTGCGAACAAAGTTATGCTTAATTTTGGCTATATAACCCCGAATAAATTACTTGTAAGTCCGCGTTTATGTACCGTAAATAAGTAAATAATTCATTCTCCAACTCGCTTGGCAGAGGCGTAAAGAGGGAGGGGGGGGGGGGGGGGGGGGGGTTAAGGAGGGGGTTTGAGAAATCTGCATAATATCGGTAATGCTCAAAATGCGAGTCGCGTAGCTACCTTGCTTACCTCACACCGCTCTCCACGCCCACGTCAACTAAAACTTAATTATAATTAATTAATGCGACTGCTAACTCAGTCGGACGGACAACTATTGACTAAACTTATACAAATCAGAGCCATTTTAATTCCCTGATATAGAAATTCACTCAAAAACTGCAGGTTGAAACTCAGAGATTGGCGGAAGTACTTGAAAAAAATATAACCGAGAGATCGGTTGGAATCCCGACCGTAATTTACTCTAGAAATTTTCTCCAAATCTCCAGTATTTTGAAATTCAGGACATAACATTCGCCGCGTACTATGCGGCACTAAGTCTATGGCTCTATACAGTGCGTAATTAGAAACCTTTGTGCAAAATGAATACTGTTAATTAACGTACCTAAAAAGACATTATACCTACCGGTGAACTAAGTATGGCCTTCAACGAACCGTATTATGCGACAAGCATGACTTAACAAATAAACAATTTCTTCACATACTTAGAATTAGATCGATATGCCGTGGAACAGGCCTTATAACCTCGAATCAGATTTAATAATATAATGTACAGTTTTCCAAAATTATTGATCAAGGCTTTTATAGTTCGGCTCCAATAATTCTGATTTGATTGATAATCAAAAGCCCTTTCAAATACTGGAGGTTTCGATTGATTTGAAAAAGCTTTTCACTCAACAAACCTGAATAATCATTCAATCCAAAGTTATCTATCTCATTTTTGGATGCAATTTGAAAATGTATTGCAAGTCGGATCACAAAACCTGATCATTTTCTTCAGAGAAACGTATAGTATTTTGTGATTTGGTGGTTTTGAAAAAGCTTCTCACCTCACTAATCCTGATGAAATTTCAATTCAAGCTATCTTCAAACTGAGCTTCGGAAACTATTCCAAGAAATAGTCGTTGGAATTTCGAAAACTGATGGTTTTCCCTTCTCAGACTGACGATTTCGTAATTTCCTCAAACTATGCGTTGCTCATCTTATGCAGTTAGCAAACAATGTTTTGAACCATCTTATTTTACCAGGACGAAATGAAGTCGAGCTTTTTCGCTGTTCTTGAAAAATAAAATTAGAGCTTTTAGGAAACGGTTTGTAAATTTTTGCACCAACACAGACGAAAGTCGAATGGTAAAAGTGGCAGATCCGATCGGACCGGAAGTTAGAATCGTCAGGTGTACAGAAGGAGGAAGTGGAGGAAGTGGAGGAAGAGGATGAAGAGGAAAGGGAGTCGGAGGCGTTTAATGTATGTCTCGTATTCCTGCACAGTAATGTAACTAAATGTAAGCAGCGGGAGAAGGAATAATAGCGAGCCAGGCCTACGAACATTCATTTATCTTAGTTTATTGCCAACTGCGAGGAAACAAACACCGCTGGAATACGCAACGACGCGCCATTAACCCCTCGGTCGCGTTGCCAACCTGAGCTTAACTGTGTCCATCTCACTTTACGCCAGACTCACGAGAGAGAAAGCGAGAGAGAGAGAGAGAGAGAGAGAGAGAGAAAGTTAGGATGAAAGGGGAGAAACGTAGAGAAAGAGAGAAAACAAGGTAAAGAGTAAGAGAGAAAGAGAGAAGGAGGGTGAACAGTCGACGCTGTCCTCTGCTACGGTTGGGATTGAATGGGCTTGAGAAGGGTGGCAGAACGAGACGTTTATCGAGTAAAACTGCGTGTTAATTCGTCGGGTAGAATCGATATTTAGTAACACTCGACGTCCCTGACTTCCCGCCACTCGTTCCATATACGTATGTAGGTTCTAATCTGTTAGAACCCGGAGGTCGTATCTGTTCGGGTATAAATCTGGGTTCTCATTTATTCCTTACCGAATTTCATTCGCCAACCCCTTCACAGGGGTGGATTAAAGCTCCGAATTATAAAACTTCCGAATGGTCAAAATTCCGAATTTATTGTGTTAGAGTGAGAGTTCAGAACTTGCAGATTCCAAAAGGTCGAAATGCAGACGGCTAAAAGATCCAAAAGTTAAAAACTCAGAATGTCCGAAAATCCGCGAATTTAAGGGAAGCTGTTGACAATTCTGTGAAATAAACGACGTTGCATCTCGCCAATTCCAAGATTCGAAGTTTTGGCCTTTCGGATCTTAAGCTTTCGGAATTTTTAACTTTCGGTGTTTTTCCATTCGGAGTTTTTCAAATTTGCTACGTAGACTTTCGGGGAAATAATTTTTTTTCAAACCATGAGTCGTTAGTAGAAAAATTTGAAATTTTGACCTTTCGTAGCTTTCGAGATTCGAGATTTCAATCCCGCCTTAGTCGAGGCAAGTTTCTAAATTCCAAAATATATGCAAAAGGAAAAATGATGAATCACAAATCCAAGCCCGATGTGACACTGACACATAGAGATCGATATTACCTAATCATTGAAACGAATTACATCCAGACCAAATTACACGGATAAATAAAAGTATATACACATTTGAACATTCTGGAATTGAAGGAAAAAAAACTACCCCCAAAAAAATGAAATGAAAAAATATTCCTGGTCGAATATTTTTACCGGTGAATATAACGCGAGCATTGCATATAAATATAATGAGATTTTACAGTGCGATTCACCTGAAGCATTGAAAATGAGAAGAAAAAGGAGGGGAAAAAATGAACGAATAATATGAAATCAAAATGTGAAAATGAAAAAAAAAACGACCAAGCGAGAGAGCAAGAGAGAAAGAGAAAGAAGGCTGCGATAAAAAGCCCGCGCCTAAACGTATTATTTCTACCCCATTCCGTCCAACCCCAACTCCCCCGCGGCCAGTCGGGCCAGGCCAGGCCAGGCCAGACCGGACCAGACCAAATCGTACCCTGTGCTGCACCGCGCCGCCGTTTCAAACCCTATTATAATACTCTATAATTTATAACCATGCTTTTTATTCGAGTGCATCAACTGATTGCACATCGTGCCTCTCTGTTTCATCATTAATTAGGGAATTTATTGTCCGCTTTTATTTTTCATGCTGGATTAATACCCCGAGCTACGCGACGATTTCCAATTAGCACAGAATTTTTGGTACATCATTTCATTTTCTCTGTATTTTTTTTTTTTTTTTTTCATTATTTTCTGTTTTTTTTTTTTTTGTTCATTTCTGTTTTTCATCAATTTTTATTATAACTTCTGTGTACACGTTTTTATGTATGGTACGTATGTATACTGATTATGAGTTGAATGATAAAACAGAATTTCTATACACCCGCAACCCCTACTGGGTTGGTTTTGATCGACTGTTTTTATCTGCAGATAAATCTGAATGTCAACTGCACTGAGAGAGATAGAGATAGACCATCAAAGAAGGTGAAGTGCAACAAGCTTTTTTTTTCAAAAGCCGCACATATCGCTTTTGACCACGGGTGATGAAGTGAAAAATGTTAAAAGAGAAAAAAAGTTAAAATAAAATTAACAAAAATGAGGGTTTTTCAATTTTATTTTTCGACAGTATAGTTAGGGGTATCGATAAATTACAATTTTCCTACAACACGGGGTATATCAGGCTCTATACAAACCTTTTGATAATGATCAAAAAATTATAAACAAAAGATTCCACGGATGGGGAGGTTTTTTCGAGGGTCAACGAGGCAAACGTAGAAGGCTTGGAAAAAAGCTTTGACGCGCTTATATAGCGCTTAGCCCGTTCGCCGTTCGCCGGAGCTGATGTCGATGCCAAAACCTCGGAAAAGCCTGGGTTCTCTATATTTAAAAATCAGTGTATTCGTTTGGAAACTGCCTACAAAGAGCTGGGTTACATCGAGTCTATTGAAATCTGCATTTGCCCCGGGTAACAAGCCAATCCTCTCCACCTATTTCATTTTACTATATATTTATATATTTACTAAGCCGCAGCTGCAGCGTACTAGGTTGAGCGTGAGAATTACCCCGTCGGGCACTCCGTTTGATCCCAAACTGTACGAAATTTTCAGAAAAGAAAAAAAAAAAAAAAAAACTGAACGAAAACTGCATAAACTGCATCGAATAATTTTCAAACGTTACAACAACCAGCCCTTGTATAGATGGTTTCATATCTTTTTTCCATCAAATATGTATACAGAAATACAGTCGAGTTACGTATTAATAAAGTCGATATAAATGAGTTGCAAAGAAAAAAAAAAGAAAAAAAAAAGAAAAAATCGAAAAAAAAAAACTTCGGTAACGAAATCGCGTTAGTTGTCGTGGCAACGCGAAAACATCACCCCCATGGAAAAAAAAAAAAATTCTTTTTTTGCCAACAGACAAGAAAGAGAAGAATGAACAAATAGCGTAACGCGATACGCGTATACGCAATTAAATGGAAAAAAATATCATATTGACAAAAGCTTTTATAACACAGTCAATGTCACACGCTTCTAAATACATCCACATCGCGCGTATCGAGGCAAAAGTGTATAGGTGGGAACAGATGAGTAGAGGTATAACCCCCAGGTCCTGGTTGGGATGAGAGAGCGACATTTTGTAGAAGAGCTTCATTATTTTTAATTAAACAAAACAATAATACGCTTATTAATTGATTAATTAAACCGGACACACGAGATATAATCCAAACGTCCCAAAACCCGCTCTTTTCATCCCTTCGACGAATACATTTCCACCCCCTTTGTTCTCCATCGAGTTTCTCAATTTTGACAATATTCGATGTAATATTATACATAATGATGAATCATCGATTCGTCATCACGGATCGGACGGAAATGATCGTAAATCCAAAATCGCGAAACGTATACCAGTAATTTTTCAGTCGACGACAAATACAATGTGAAAAAAAAAAAAAAAAATTGATGATATTCATAACTGCGTTGCAATTATTCACGAATTATCACTGCTTTTGAAAATACATATTACCAGACAAATGAAATTATACCCTGACCAAATCCTTTTCGTTAACTAACACCTTTGCCTGAAATTTCATGTTCTCAATTCCCTCTTCCTACCCCCCCCCCCCCCCCCCGGGGTCAAGGAAGGTCAAACTTAAGGTCAACGATTAGAAGAGAATCGATATTATCGACCAAGTCGTTAACTAATTAGCGAATCGAGGCCGTGTTCGGGAAGAACAGGCATATCAAACGGGGAATTTATAACTTCTGTACATATCAGTGCAGCTTATGTTACGAAGATGAAGGTTTAGGAATTTTGAAAAATTATACCGAAGGGTATAGATACAGACTGGGGATGTTCGGTAAAAAATAAAAAGCTCTCTATGCGTCAACACCTATCAATGACGGCAATTCTCAATATCCATAATTATAGCCGTATACCGACACTGCCGAGGTCCCAACCTATAGCCACAGCCAAAATGGAATAACGTTCATTTGCAAATGCATGAAAGTGCATTATTTTTATTGGGTTTGTTAGTAGTAGCTATAACGTTTGCAGTATGTGACAATTTCCCTGTACCACTCCAACAGACCTAGGTAGCTGCAGGTGTATATACGAGAACGTTGTTCAACTGGGAATAGAGAGGCGAAACGACAAAATTGCCTCCACCCTCCCCCATTCCCAAATGAAAATAAAATTCGAAGGAAAACGAAAAAAAAAACAAAAAAACAAAAATGAAAAACATGAATAGGGGGTGCTTTTCGAAGGCCGAAATGGCTACCTTCAACGAACAGTCAAGTCATCATATAATTCGTGAGTCGGAAACTATAGATCCGGATTTCTCCATTTGCTATTAGCGTCAGTGGTATTAATCAATCCATTAACAGCCAAATATGTATTGATTGAAAAATTATTCGAGGAATCATTCGTATTTTGAACAACACAATGTGGTAATCGATTGGAAAAGTTAATCAGCGTATAATTGAGTGGTGTTTTCCAGTTTTTCAAATCCGAAAAATAGTTTCATATATCGTCACGAATCGCAGGTGTGTAACTATATCATCAGTGGACAAAAAGTCTCGAAGATTAAAATTGCAAGCGTTGATCGATTATAGGAAATACAGATTTATAAAATGCCACAGTAGGTATAGGCACCCGTACGAAATACGTTTCGCAAATTTCGTCCAACTCTGACAAGTCTGACTTTACCAACGTGATAGAGATATTTTTTCAACAATTTCCCTTCTCTTTTTTCGTCTTGTTTTAATTCCTCTTCATCTTTGTTTTTCCATCTCTTTTATCAAACGTAGGTATTGCACAGTGCCTGTAGGGTCCATCTACCACCCTTATAATTGCGCGGGCGTCGAGTTCCGCCCGATTTGCATATCGCGATCAAACAGTTTGCGGTACTACGAGGGAAACTGCGCGACGACTTTGTGATCGACACCGCGACGGTCGCGATGTGTTCCATTGCAATTGGGGGAAAAAAAGGTATAGTTTACAGTTACAGATCTAAAATGTAAAGAAAAAAAGGGTTAGTAAGAAATCCAGAAAATGAACCGCCATGCAGCATAATCGAGAAATCTGAAATTTCTATATCCTCCGACCCATAAACTTTCCCTGGCTTAAACCACCCCCGATTTAGGAAGATACCTCGAAAACGGGACAAGCGAATAATGCGAAGACACGCGTACAGGTAAGTCTACCCCCCGTTTGTCTGCCGTGGACATTCCTAGAACAGTAATCTTATTAAATTTACATATTAATCAAGGGATTTTAATTATCCCCCTCAAGAGAGAGAGGAAGAGAAAGAGAGGAATATACGAAAGACCGAGGAACTAAGAGAGAGAGAGAGAAAAGAGAGGAAGGATACCACGAGGAGTGGAGAAAGGGACAGAACTTCACCCTTGCGCGGCGTCGGCGTCGACGTCGGCGTCGGCGGTAGCGCCGGTAGTGGGTGGTGGTGGAGACCCAGCGCGCTCTCGTAATTTACATTAATCCAATAATTGCATGGAGGTTTCCTAATTAGAAATTCAAATGAGGTGGTGGCAGGCAGGCAGGCAGGCAGGCAGGCAGGCAGGCGAGCGAACGAGCAAGCAACCAGGGCTACCAACTCCGCAGCAGCAGCAGCACCACCAGCACCACCACCACCACCATCGCCAACAAAGTCCACGTAGAACCGTGCTCAGAGAACTGGTAGGACATTGACTAGCCAACCCAACCCAAACCGAACCCAACCCAACACCGATCCTCTCTCTGTCTGTTCTCTAGCCAAAACCAAACTCAAAGTTGTCCACGTTGCAACAGAATAACTAATTCTACGGGTCAATCTTCTTCTTTGACTAAGAACAACCAACCCCCTACTGCCTACTCCACAAGTACCAACTCTCCTTGAACCCCTAATATTTGTCCACAAACCTAGAATCAATGATTTCTCATGATTGATCCATTGCATCCAAGGCGATGATTGGTACTTGGATCAGTCGCTTAGGTTCAGTGATCAACTTATACCATGTATATTGTCATCACTAGGAGTTTCAGAAGTTCCTTGAAACTTTGGCTCTTTAACTTTGATTGATACAAGTGAAAGGAAAAGATGGCAACGCGATGATAGGGAATCTTGAAAAGTTTGTTGCGTGAAGAGGAAATTTTGATATCCAAGAAAGGTGTGCAACCGTACACACCCCATGAATATCCAAACCAGGAGGGGGCAGAAGAAAAAATGCAGAGACTTGGTTGCTGAATGGGCGAAGAAATTCGGAAGGACTCAGTCTCAAGAGTTGGCAGTCCTAAAGTAAAAGGTATGAATTGACGAAGCTAAACGCGCGATGATAGGTTCAAACTCGATTAGGAGTTAAGGAATGGTCCGGAAGTCGAACGGTATGGCGAACACGTGGATGCTGTTTAAATTTCATTTGACGAAAATAAGGATAGAGAATAAAGACGGAAGAAGTTTGGAAAGCGTTGTTCTAGGTCACGCAACGTATCGTATAATGGCAATTCCGTGGTAATATGACGTTGTCCATTGGTGTGTCTCGGCGCGTGCAGACCTTTTGTCGTCCCCTGAGGGATCCCTCGACAACCCCTAACACGTTCGTAATACCGTCGCATCCTCGCCCTCTCATCCCCTAACCCTACCACTATACATATACCTAACTGGAGCCTCGGTTTCACGCGTGTCCTGCATCGCGCCACCACCACAGCAGCGTCGCGACGCCTCGCGTCGCACCGCCATCCACCGCCACCGCACCTTGGCTTCTGTTGCGCGATAGCACGGAACGATTAGCGTTTCTGTTGAGCAAAGGACACGCGATGAAATAAAACGGTCTCAAGGGACAAATTTTACCTGTCATATCATAAACGCCCGAAGAGGAATGCCCTTTCAAGGGAGAAAAACCGTTCCGATGACACGTGTAGCTTGTGACGAGAGAAATCAGTCTTGGACTTTCAAAAATGCAAAAAATTCAAGGCAAAAATGCAAGACCAAGACCAATACCCAGTCTGCAAGACTTGAGCAATAACACGATCTGAACTGCAAGAACTCTTGCAGTCTTGCTGTATTACAGGATTCTTGAAGATTGCGGGAAAAAAAAAAGATTATTCATAGATGTAAACTATACTGTTTTCATATGGTATGTATTGCTGTCCCGACCACCTCCTCCAGGCGTTTGGTATTTCAAAATTTTGACTGTTGATCTAGCTATTTTCTTTTCCTCCCAATGCCCTATTCACACGTGTTTGGAGTAGAAGGAATGGATGAATGTTCATAACATACATTGAATAGACGAAATCATGATTATGAAATGAGAAAATGAGACTTGGTAAGATTGAGTAGCTTCCACCGGTTAACTTCAAATGATTGCATAGTGCAAATTCCTGAAGATCCCTTGCCCTTGTTACCTGCAGAAGCTTTTGTACAGGTGTAAATGAGCCATCAATCTCAAATAGAATGGAGAAAAAATAACAAGACTGCAAGACTCTTGCAGCAAAACCAAGACCAAGACCAAGATTGAATTTGCGAGACGGAGACCAAGACCAAGACCAACATTACCAGTAGTTAGTACTCAGAATACCGCATCTCTTCTTTACCCTGAGTGTCATTGAAGTTAACTGATTGTGAAACTGAAGTCCAGATAATCGTTGGACTTTTTTTCTGAACTTTCTACGTCCAACACGCGGTGCACATTCGGAAGATCCTTGAGCATCGAAAAACGAGAATCGGTATCGACGTGCAAATTCAGTGCAAATAATTTCGTCAGTAATTACGATAATGGTCTTCCAAAGTTGGTATAACTGACCTAGGCGAGTCCCCGAGGTTCGCCTGTGGTTTGCAGTGCGAATACCTGGCGTCTGTGTTTAACCAGTATGGGGGTAGAACGCTACGGCACTCGAAGAACGGTACGGGGCTAGGTGGAGACGCCGTTCGAAATCTGCATAATATAACCAACTATTGTTCAAATAGACGTTGCTCCGCAGATTCAATTACCATTGTGATACAATTATTGTTGGAAATTTCATCAATTCGGGTAGGTAGGATAGGTAGGTAGGGTTCGTAGGTACCGCGCGCGAGAGAGAGCCAGGGTCTTACATATGCATAAGATCGTCAAACAAGCTCTAGATTCAGTACCAAAGAATAATCTACACCCGGTATGAAACACCCTCTTAAAATCCCTTTGCATGACACGATAGATAAAACCAATCCCTAACTCACCCTGAAAAACAATTCCTTTGTTCGTGAATTAATCCAGCCCACAGCTGGTAAATATCGTATAAAAGAATCGAAGAACAAATTAGAGCTTTGAATTAGCCGATGGAAAGCTTTTAATGAGAGTGAAACAGGCCAAGGTAGTGGGACATGGAGGAATTAGCTTGGTTGATAGTCGCTGCTTGCGTGCAAGGATCCATATAAATTCTAATTCCGCAATCAGCAGTAGCCAGGATAGTTGTGGGTTGATCCTGCAAGGTAGGTAGGTAGGTAGGTAGGTAGGGTACTAAGTACTAATTCGAAGCGCTAAGGTATAGTAGCCAGGAGAGTCAGCTCTTGTATTTACCGGACAACACTCGATGGCAATAATCAGAGATCGTAAAAAAAAAAGTGCCAGGGGGGTTAATCTATGTCCAAAAAACATGAAAGGTTCACGAAATGCGATATATCTGTAAACCTACCGTATATAGGATAGGCCGAGGTCAAAATAAAGGCAAATTCAAAGAAAAAATAATTATCAGACTGTCCAGCCAAGCCCGGCCTGGCCTATATATGCCTAAACCAAATTAGGGGTGAACTTGGTGTAATATTTCAGTTGTTTAGAGTTTAATCCAACCTTAGCACGGAATCCGCTCGACATCGAACGGCCTTTGCGCTTCGCGTCAGGTTAACTTCGTCTAAATTAGCTATACCAAGTTGCAGGCGGTGTGGCCAACCCCCTAACAGCCCCTTCAACCCCCTTGCGCCACAGTCGAACGATTTTACCCCCCCCCCCCCCCCCAACCATCCAAGATAATCGATCTCATAATTATCCTGATTTACTAATGCTGGGAAAATCACCCCCTGCTAGTAACCCACACACAGCTTTACCCTGCCTCTATATCCATAACTCGAGTATATATATATGTATATCTAGAGTAAGGTTCGATGGTGATCGTAGTCATGGTATAGGAAACGGTGAGTAGTGGGGAAAATGGGGGTTATCGAAGGGTAGAGAGGAGTGAAGGGCGTGTGGTAATTATATCAGCAACTAATGGATATAGTTAATTGCTAATTATGAGGCCTGCCAAATGATCGATAGTAGTGAACCAGCCCACGTTATACCTCGCGATGTGATAGTCCGTTCGTATATACCGACGTGGGATTACCAAGAGTGTCATTCTGCGGATCCCCGTCCACCCCCGTCAGCCTTCGTAATTAGCAATTAGCGATTAGGAATCATTATCATCATCATCATCATCATTATACATATAACACCGCGATCATTATTCATATTCAAAGTCACCAGACAATTTGCAAGATCTGATGAAAAGAAAAAAAAAAATCCCAAAGAACTGATTCAACATCACCCTGTGGGTCAATAGCAATGATTTACACGGATTGCTGAAAAGCTTTTTGAAGTTGGTGCAGTCGGTGTAAAACGATGTCCTCGATGAAGCTATTCGAGTTCAAAAGAGCATCGTCAATTCCATAGTTCGCTTTAAACTTAGTCGATGAAGTGGTTCTGCCCCATCGGCAATCAGAAGATTTCTTATATATACGCGAGAGTATAAGAGAATTTTCATCGGTATAAGAGGGAGTCGGGGGTGTCGATCGATCGATTCTTGGGGTGATGTTGGTGTGAGAATGGCGTTAATCGTTTAGCCGGGGGTACCGCAAGCTCTTTGCATCTCACTTTCCCTCCCGCAACGGGGGTAACCACCCCTGTGTAGCGGTGGGTATAAATTCCATCGAAAACCACGAGGAATTTCGGTCGTGGGCAGCGGGCTGAATGTCTCTCTCGTATATATAGGTAGGTATAGGTTGTTATATCATATATACTTTAACCAGTGAAAAGCCCTAAGCCCTTGCCTCTTCTGTATAGAGTATACATATACATAATATAGTTCTCGGTTTTTATCAGAAGTGTGTGAACGCGCGTACACATGGCTATACCTGTACAGGTGAGCGTATATTATCGCCCACCTGCCTCTTTGCTGAAAGGGTGACGAGACGTAATTACAGCAATCGCACCGTAGCTTACACTCGTCCCGTTTCAGAAAATATATTAGCCGTTAATTCCGAAGCAACGTGGCATCGCGTGGCGTCGACCGACGCGGCGTGTCGTCGTCAACACAATATAAACTAGGGTATATCAAGTAAAGTCACTTGCCTCTGAGTAGCTGAAGACATCAAAGAAAGATTGCTCGAGCTTTAAGGGTAGGTTGGTTGGGGGGGGGGGGGGGGGAGGGAGTGGGTACAAGGAAGGGGTTTATTAGATCGCCGGTAACCCGGCGTAACCCTGGGCTTCGTTCAACGTTGGATGTTGGATGTTGGATGCTGGATGTTGGAGTAAAACCCGGCAAAGTGCGCCTCGACGAATCTTCTAGCAGTCTTTGGCCCGATTTTACTTCTCACTCTTCCAAGCCAAGTCAAGCCAAGCCAAGCCAGGCCACCCCGTTTGGGTTAGATGGCGAGAGGTCGAGGCGGTGAGAAGGGGTTGGCCAAAAATCAAAGAGATGGAAATTAAGCCACCCGCCCGGGACTCGACTGAGATTAGCTAACGCGATTTTAGTCTGAGAAGGTTGAGCGAAGGGTTAAAGTCTCAACTCGCGAGAGGTGTTATGTAATTAATATCAAGCTGGGACGAAATATTACTCAGTCACCGTCCGTTTCTCACCTCCCAAAATGCGACTTAATTCTCCGCTCGCGCATTACTCTTTTATGTAAGCACCTGTCTACGTTAGTCGGTTTAAAAAATGGCTGAAATTTTGATTTCCCATCACCCCCCCCCCCCCCTCCCCCTTCCTCACCGCTGACTTTTCAAATTTATTCATCTAAGCTCAAAATCCGACATCCCGCAATCTCAAATCTATGAAAAAAAAAAGCTTCTGAAAGGTTTTTCGGTTGACAGAAGATAGACGAAACTGAAGCTAGCAGCAAAAATTAGCAGCCAAATGAAATGCGTGAGATAAAAACGAGTCTGTGAATAACAGGAATCCAAATTTTGTTACGTTTTTATCAAAATCAAGGCTTCTCTTGAATTATGGACGTAAATTTGTATTGCATCATCCAAATTTCAAAAAATTTCAGCACGTTTGGCTGCTAACTCTGGCTGCTAGTTTCAGCTTCATAGAAGATAGTCTAGCTGTCCAGCTGCTTGCTTTTGTTCTTCGCAAATAACGCAGGGAAATTCTATGCAAACATTAGAAAGCTTGGAAAGTTCACATTAAAATACTTTCCTCAAATTCGAACTCCGAATTTTGCCGAAAGCCTGATGGAGTCAAAGTTTCGATAAAGAATAAATTTTTTTTTTTTTTTTTTTCTAAACGTTCTCAAGAAATCGTATCAACAAGTAAATCTGGAGCTTCTTGACGCTTCATTTCAGGATATCGTCAGGATCTGCTCTCGCGATGGTTTGTATGTCAGATTTGGGAAAAGTAAATCGTTCAGGTTTGATAAATTTTTAAGGTAGCCGATCAAAAATTCTGAAGAATTGTTAAAATAGCGATTTTTAGAAAGAAAAAAAAAAATGACTTTACAGGAAATATGAATTCACGTGCTACTATTCGTGTGATGTAACGATAAATCAAGGACCTGACTGGTATGGATTTTATTTTCTGACAAATTATAACAGATTTCGATTCAATATTAGTTTTTTTTTTTTTTTTTGTGAAAGGCTCGATAGTGTGTCGTGAGTATATCTTGCGGTTATTCGATCCATATCTGAATGCGTTTAGTAGTGGATCGTGTTAGTTCATATAGTAATAGAGAATCAGTGAAGCGTCTAGGATAGTCTGCGTGCCGGTTAGAAGCGTGATGAAGTATATATACAGGTATATACGTATACACGTGTACCCGACACTTGGTAACATTATAATATCATTAGAATAGCCTAGAATTACGTTAATTAATGCAGAAGCATCTGCTAATGACCCTTCTTGCCACACGATTACGCAACTCAAGGACTACCGAGAAAAATTGGCTGTATGTAAGGATATATAATAAGGCTTCTTGGAATAAGTTATTCCTCGCTTAACTTGCTCGCCACGATTCAACTCAACTCAACTCGACTAGCATCCGCAAACCATACTGATATAATAAGTCCAAGTATACATATATATATATATATATATGATCCCGCTGAGAAGATATGTACCTCTACCTACTCTCTTCTTTATATGACAAAGATGGAAAATCGCGGTAACGATCATCATATGGGAGCTGCAAGAGCAAGTTCTCGTTTGATCTAATCGGATACATGATCCGCGACTCATTGAAAATAACGTGGTGGATAGTTGTCGTTGTCGACAAACCGATCGTGAGTAAGTATGTACACACCAATAGATATAATTATCGTCTAGATTAGCGATCGGAAACGATATTCAGTCAGTAGTGGGTATATAAGTATACAGAGTGTTCCAGAACTGAATCTATAAAATGATAGGGGTGATAGAGGAAGTCGAGCTGAGTAAATTAACCTAAAGAACGTGTGGTCTCCGAAGTCACGTTCGCGAGATACGACCCGCTAAAAGAAATTGCGTCGAACGCCAGGATATAGGCAACCGAGTATACAGGAGCCAGTGGTTATCAGTCTTGTTGATAAAAGTGTTCGACTGATAATGCGGAACGTAACGGTTGAAATTTACAACTTCCAAACAAAAACACTTTGATATTGAATTATCACCAAACACAAGAACGAGGATAAGAGTGATGATCACTGCTTACTGTGTACTCGGTTGCCTTCAAACTGGCGGTTAGCGTGATTTTTTATCTCGTGAACGAGACTTCAGAGACCACATGTTCCTCAGATTAATTTACTCAGTTCGACACCCTCTATTACCCCTATCATTTTACGCATTCAGTTCTGGGACACCTTGTATAATAATGGAGATACAAGATCGAGGAAAATAAATAGAAAGTTAGATATCTTGCGCCAGTTAGTTAATATTATTTTTTTAAACAACGTCATGGAACGCCCAGCCACGGTAAAGTTTTGTTCGATTTCTTTCTGCGGCTCGCGGAATCTTTTTATATTATTACGTATTAAAGCCACGCAGCTCCGTGACTCAATTATTACGATATTACGTAATCGGTATTGCATCACACCTTGATTCACAAGTACCAACTTCAGCTGTACCATTACCCACTAATTTTCCCTATTTTTGGAACTCTGTGTAGAATATAGAGAATCCGGAAAATCGGCGTACGGTATAAAATCTATGGATATGTATGTAGGTATGTTTTACCGAAGAGTTCCGTTTGTTTACACGACACTCACGTTTATCAGTCCAGTAATTTACGACTGGGCAAAATCACCGCTAGTAATTAGTCCTATCGATAGCATTGCACTGAAATTTGCCCGGGAAATTTCGATGAGGAAATAGACGAAAAATATGAAAAAATCAAGGCGGATCTATGCAGAGTCTATGGAAAAACTCGGACAATCAGAAAGTGAAAAGATATGTGCGGGGTTTCTAAAGTTGATAATAGATTCTTAACGCGTATTTCATTATTCAGGATCTTGTATTAATTAGTCAACAATAGACAAAATCGTCACCTCATCGGAGGTTATATAGAGAGATGGGTAATTTCCGAACGTTGAATAACGAACACAATGTTCATTAGGCTGAATATTAATTAACCAATTCATTTGAAGTTTCGAAATATTTGGCTGAAATTATATGTATAGCTTATATATATATATATGGGTATAGGGTATATAGGTGTAGCATTCATCCAAGAAATATTAAACAACTTACTCTACCGTGAAATTTCTCAGTATATCGCGTTTTCTCGTTCACGTTTCAATTGGTGCAATTGACTGTGCTGGATCGTGTCGCTCGGTTAGTTCACTGTTTATGTAAAATATCGACTAATTGTAAGTATAAACTGACTGTATAGAACACAAGGATGAAATCTACCCTTTAATAATTTACACAGTCCTCAAAGTGACTCGGAAAATTTGCCGATCCCAATCACTCGGAATTTATAGGGATGAAAATCAACGAAGAAATTCAGACCCCGCAGTCTTCCGAAAAATCATAGGATTTTGCAAATCGTCTGATGCATTTTCCAAATTGAGATATTAGAAAAAAATTTCACCGCTTTTCAAAACTTGGAATTGAATAATTACTTTTCTAAATTCGATCAGCCAGGCTATATTCTTCGATTGGAAGTAAGTAATATTGAGAGCCATCTTCAGGAAGATATCAGAATAGAATTTCGGAATAATATAATCTTGGGGGATCCGAGTCTGAGGAATAAGATCGGCATTGAATCATCTCCTACAGCGAATCCTCTCCTGGTTCTAATTTCCACTAGAATATCATTACTAATTCCTAATTATCATACTGAAGTGTTCGCGTGAAAACTTGATCGCGAATTTCTATACCTAAATCTGTCGCATAGAACGTATAATATTAATTATTCAAAGGAGAACGAGTTGACGGATAGAATTTTTTTCAAATCGAAAATCTAACGATATATATAGAGGTAGGTATATTTGTACAATCGCCCACCCTTTTCTCAACATTAAGGTATATAAGCCAGCTGTTTTGTCCCCGTTTGTTTTGTCACCCAACCAAAGTAGCCGTCCATCTAGTACCTACACGTATATCCACGTCTCTTTCCCACTCGACGCGATCCTATCGCACCTAATTACCTCTGGCTGTCCTTCTCGGATAATCATTGTAACACCTAAGCACAGGTCTGATCCTCCGAGGGGTAGAATTGAAATTCTGTATTTGAAAAGCTGCGAAAGGTCGAGATTCTGAATTTTTATATTACGGACTGACAGTTTTCGAAAAGAATATTTCCTCGAAAGTCTGCGTAGCCAATTTGAAAAAATCCGAATGGAAAAACATCCGGGGTTCAAAATTCTCAAGGCTATAAAGATCCGAAAAGCCAATACTCTGAATTTTGGAATTTGCTTAAATGCAACGTAGTTTATTTTTTATTCTTGGACTTTCTGACTTTTTAACTTTTGATTTTTGAGCTGTTTGCATTTCGACCATTCGGAATTTGCAAGTTCTGGACTCTAACGTTTCGACAATCTCATAATCACGTCTCGAATAAATTTCGAGTTTTTTATCATTCGGAGCTTTTGGAATTCGAAACTTCGATTCCATACACGACCATGTACGAAAATAAAAAATAGGAAGAATACTTGTCCAGTATCTGATCGTTGGCATACCAATAACAGTTCGTTTGTCTATCCCGTATACCATAGGAGATTGCTTTCTATTTGTTTAATTTTCTCTCCGAAACCGCGGAATCTATTCCCTCCTCCTCCCTCCTTCACAATTCCCTTGAGAGTTCTCGATTACTTTCCCTTTCGCTGGTGGAAGGTAAATGCTTGATGTGGGTACATATGGATTAGCGGGAGTAAGTATTGTATATAGCAAATAGTAGCAAGTAGCCGAGAAATGTGATAGTTACACCACGAGGTATGTATGTATGTACCTAATCGTATATATATATATATATATATATATATATATATACTTAACATACTATATATATATATAAATATACCAACGTGTACAAACGTTATCGAGAGTATCGGGTACCCGGGGATGTGCACACATAGGTAGCAGGTTTCATTAAATCATTTGAATTTATACTCGCATCCGCGTAGGTATATATACCTACCTACCTACCTACCAACGCCATAGGTACTACTGTATCTGTCAGTTTTCATTACTGGCTCATTCGTCATGTAGCATATAGCACCCGGCTTCCCTTATCACTTATCGATCAGAAACAACTGTACATAAATTTCAACTTTCTGGTATAATAGTACCTACGCGTATACATATCTGGGCTGAAATAATGTTACGCGTCGAAGGCAGGATCACTGCGTTTTATTATACACCCAAATCATGATTTTTTATACATCCTTAGAACGTTTGACTGAAAGTGAAGCTGTCAATAGAGATTCGAATCAACGAATCTTAGAATTCTTACGATATCCTTATCGATGACGAGCTTTCAACGCTTTTATTCAAAGAGTTGGATAATCATGAATCTAATCAACCAAATAACTTAAAAAATGTTTAGAATTCTAGTTCTTCAGCGTAAGATTTTAGTAGAAATTTCAAGAATTCTGATGAGGGTTCACCATGCGGTGGTTTTGGAGGAAATTTGTAGATTCGGGAGGTGATTTGGTTTCTTTGAGATCGAAAGTCGTGGTGGTTATATACATATATATATATATAATTATATATATATGAATCACGAGTATATATATTATATATCTATATATATATAACTGTGAATAAGAACTTGACTTTGGCTCGGTGAAGATTTTAATCGGCAGTTAAATTGTACTTACTTCGTGACCGACGATTTTATTGTTCATTATTATACCAACTTCTACTTTACTTATTTCTGCATGTACTAAATTGCCAGAGCGTGTCGTGATTTTATTCTATACAAGCTAAGAAAATTTACCCTGGACAAAAGTCGCGACATAGAACCTACCTACCTATGTATAAGTATGAGTATACATATAGGTATGAGTATATAAGTATAAGTACATACATATATATATATACATACGGGAGTTCTTGGAACTCGCGGGGTCTTTTAGTTCCCGTTGTAATTTAATGTTGAGAAAATGAGTTATGCGAATAGTTACCACCCGTGCGTTAATTAAAGCTCATTGTAATAAAGAGTGTCTTTTTTTTCTAATTTTCTTTTTTTTTTCTTCTCTCTCTTTTTTTCCCCTTCTTCTATTTTGCACAGTTTTCTTTTTCTTTATACTTTACGCCGCCACGTAGAACTCGGCTGCTCGTAAGTTGTCGGCGAGGATATTTTAATGTTTAATTATATGAGGTTTTATGACTTTTATATTATCTAGCGAACGCTCGCGTCAGAGAACCCCATCCCCGTATACCGTTGTGTTAACTTTGCAGAAAATTAAAACTACCGCCTCTGAACGACAAGTAATCTGAAACGCTATACCGGGTAAAGATATAATTTGAATATTAATTATTGATTACAAATTATAAGAATATCAATTTCAATTTGCAAAAATTACGTATAAATGTAAAAAAAGAAAAGAAAACAAAAATGCTAAAGAAGTTATAATGAAACGATATACGCTGCAGATCCGAATTTCAGTGAAAAAAGGTTGTTGAAATCTTGTGATTACAAAGTTTCTACATTAAATAACATATGATCAAAAACCTGACGTAAGGTTAATTTTCATTTATGAAAAATTCCTCAATCATTGACGCGACATTGATTGATGTCAAATTATTTTACCACAGGTAAATATAATTATATGATAAATAAGTAACCAAGTAAAATATATCCAAGCCCTAATCTGATATCAATTATCTCGAGTAGGAGGAATTAATCTTTGAAATTAATATCACGGCGTTAATAATTAATTTTCGTTAATTTCGAATCAGCAAATTCACCCCTTCGTATACCTTTCCTATATATACTAGGCTGCAGCAGGCATGTGCGCGGTGAGAAATACTTTAGGGTAGGTATAGGTCGGTCGGTTGTAGATATATATAAAGCTAGAAGTTTGAAGCGGTTGGCGCTTAGATCGTTTTCTCGCTTCGCGGATCCTCGGCATTTGTTAGAACACACATTTAATTATGCTGCTGCATTGTTAGCGGAGGATGATACCGTGTTTAATTTACACGCCAACGCTGCTTAAATTAAAACTGGATAATAAAAGCGTTTCCTCAACGCTACAGGATGACACTCTACTTTTATTTCTCCAATTTTTGTTCGTTTTTTCGAGATTTTTTATATTATTCATATTATCACCTGAACATTTGGCTTCATTTTCTACATAACTCGATCAAACTTGACTGATCGACACGGTTGTAAAAATGAAACGTGGTTCAAAATCAATTGATTTCTTCACCAAAGTTCATTTTACATCATTATAATCATCTCACTTAAAATCAGTCGCTGCACGAATCGAGGCACATCGTACGTCCGATTTCACTTCCTCAGGATCCAAATTGTTCGAAAGACGCGTCGTCATTGATTGGACGAGGCAAATTGAATTGAAAAAATCATCATAGAAGATATTTCCAATTTTCCGAAAATGGAACATATCTTTTCCACTTATTTGCAAATAACTCAGCCTAAAAATTAAATTTTCCAATTCCCCTCGTTCAATTTATGACGGCCTGTATTCCTTCGAATCTTGGTCATAGATAAGTCGAATCGCACCTACGGTGTGCCTGAATTTGTGCAGCAACCGTTTTCAAGTGAGATGATTATAACGATGAAAAATGAACTTTGGTGACGAAACAAATTGATTTTGGACTATGTTTAATTTTTCCAACCTTGACATACTGCTCCCCTTAAATAGATGAAATATGATTTCTAATACACTAAACTTTCGTACTTTATCGGATATTGTCCAAATACATATTTTGATGGTAATAATTATTCCTTGCTTGTCGAGGGCCTGATATAGTTGACTTAAGAAATCTATTGTCTAAGATAATATACGACTACAATTGCTATTTATGCACAATGCCGTAGCAGTTACCGAGAACTACCCCCGTTGATACATACACATTGTATACATATATATATATATATATATATATATATATACCGGTGTACTCGCTCATAGCGTACATAGGATGGAAATTTAAATTTATCCCCAACTTTGTCTTGTAAGTTGTATAACTGGATGCGAATTGAAAAGCCATACATTTCGCATACAATTGACTCATCTCTGTAACACAAACTTTGTGAATGTACGTCATTAACAACTCGGCGAACGTGTGTCTGTTTCTACCTCACCTCACTTTCGTGTGTCCCTCCCTTAAATCCTTCCCCCCCCTCCCCCTCCCCCTCCCCCCCATTCACCCTTTTCCGCCTTCTTCAACCCCCTCCTCTGTATCCAAAACCAAACGAGGGATCGAGTCGCTCTCGAAGGCGAGACAAGGCTGGCTAATCTAAATAATGAAATACAGTTAATCAAAGGATTAATGAGCGCCGAAGAAGCATAATGAATTATGAATAGCATTTATTATTCGAGAACCGAAGTACAGAGCGAAATAATAATATAAAAGCTATGGTCCCGAGGTTGGTACCAACGTTGATGCCGGTACAACACCGTTCGACTGTGTTGCTGTGCAGGGGGTTAAGGGTAGGAAAACCCGGAGGAAAAGCGTAGAATGGGTGTTGGGTGTATAGGGGGAAGGGAGGAGGTGGTTGGTTCCGACCGAGAGACGGGCAAAACTTTGTCTCGCGTTTCTATTTGCATAAAATCGTCGTAGCCGGCGCCTCCGAAGATAATGAAATGAAACTAAACAAATAATGTAGATGCTAAACATTAATTACGCCCTCGAACCCACGGCGGGGAAGAAAGAAGAAGACGGAGAAGACGGAAGGAAAGAAGAAGAAGAAGAAGAAGTAGAATAAGAAGAAGAAGAAGAAGAAGAAGACGAAGAGGGCGGAAAAGGGGTCGTCGGATAACTCGGGGGGTTGCCAGAATTAAAATGGGATGAAACGAGGAGCCGAATACCGAAATGGTGAGATGGGGGGGGGGGGGAGGAATATTAAGAAATCGTTTAGGAAGTTTAAATCAGAGACACTACTGAACGAAGAGAATGAGAGAACAAGAATTAAGAGAGAAAGATAGAAAGTATATATAGAGCTTAATCTCTACCCGGTCTTTAAGCTTGTGCGGAGATGAGAAGGCGTCGCTAAAACTTCGCTTGAACAAACTCAATCCAAAGATACTCTACCTGAGTAGAATTTGGGAATGAAAATACACATACCTTTACTTCATCCTTATCGTTTCCCTATACAATCGGCAAATCGGTCGTACTGAATTTGGCAATTATATAATTATACTAAAGATATGAAGAAATTCAGTTCCAATCCGAGGAAAATTACTCCAAATAGATGTACGTAGTACGTCGTTGCTAGCTATATACGTAAAACAGATTGACGTATGAGAAACGTTTCTTTGACACTTGAAAATTCTAAAGAGTAATAAATTGGCTTCCTTTAGATTTACAAGTCCGATGACTACGTTGAGCGTTCGCTCGTATGTTAAATGTTAAAAGCTATAATTCGTAAAATTTCTTGATCGCGATTCACCTGGGAGTATAATATGATAAACAGTTCTTCTCGATGACATTTGGTCGAAGGATATAGTATGTAGGTATGTAAGTATGTGACCATCGTGGATCATT
Organism: Ametastegia equiseti; assembly: GCA_963989295.1. Lineage (NCBI taxonomy): Eukaryota > Metazoa > Arthropoda > Insecta > Hymenoptera > Tenthredinidae > Ametastegia > Ametastegia equiseti. Next base: position 9,472,708 of record OZ022399.1, read on the forward strand.
GAAACGGGACCGTAGACATTGATGGACAAGCAAAGCTTATATGGTTGTCGAGGGTACAACGAGAATCATGTTCCTCAGTTTACATATTTATGTTATGACTTTGCCTTACTCGATTTAATTGACTGGATTGCCATAAAGTTACGAATATTACGTACCCTGCTGCCGTACGGCATACGCAAGAATATTTAGAATAAATTACAATAAATATTGATTAGGTTAAGAATATATAACCATAGATTGGCCATTTTCCTACCGATTTTAAATGGTAATTTAGGCGAATCGCGACTTTTTCGGATCTCATCAAATCAACCCCGCGCAATCGACATCGCTTATAACCGACGTTTAATACGCTACTACAAGATGTACACGGGTTTATATTTACAATCCAGTCCTCGTAATAGATCTACCTACTATATGTTATACTGTATACTTCGCAATAACTCTCGACATTTATATTCACGCAAAGTTTCACCGAAGGTATATAAGGATATAAGAGACTGACGTCTGAAGAGAAACTGTAAATCTATTGAAAATTTCAGAAAATTGACGTATTTTTCAAACAAGAAAATTTATCGAGTTGAGATTAGAGCCTCAGAATGTATACCTAGAAAGATATTTGAAAAAATAACATCATGACTGTTCTCGAATGATATAGATCCGTATAAAGTAGACAAACTGGAACCATTTGTCTGTTTTCCTACGCGAAACTCGAGTGGACGGACACTGGTTTATTTCAGGGATAATCCAAACAAATGTACTCGGTGGCTCGCGAGTAAATAACATGCAAATTCCGTAATGCTGGTTGACCGATGGCTTCCCTCCTGCAGTCTGACTGTCACGACAATTCCGACAGTCCAGTGATTCGTTTAGATATATCTATCCACTACCCGCGTCTTTCAAAGATTCAATTTTTCCTTAGCTATTTTATTCTCTTCCCTTTTTGCATTCTGTTTTTTTTTTTTTCTTTTCTCTAACTCCAGGATGAACAATCAACGTTATTCAAGATTGTTCTTATGAAATAACAAAAGTTTCTCTTTCTCGAAGATCAGATTGAGCTACGATTCATTTTGATGATGAATTTCTATGTATCGAGGAGAAGAGGTCAAGTCCAAGTCTTCATCTACGTATTCCAAAATAGTGACCATAACGTGGGGATTAATTAAATGGTAAATAGTTACAACTTGTCCAAATGCCTATATCCAAGTCAGCGTTCGGCTTGTCTCGGATGAGTAAGCCTCCTTTAAGCTGAGTAGGAGAATTAAGCGGGGGTGATGGTGATGGTGATGGTGGTGGTGGTGGTAAGGGGGTATATAGCAGATGGGGTGTTGGCCAGTGGCTATCTCAGACTTCCCTCATCTTGCCAGCCTTAGTCCATCCCATCTTCATCTCTGTGGAGTATACGTTCCCCGAGCTCCAACTCCAGCTCCATCTCCATCTTCAACCCCTGCTTGAACCACCCCCTCAGTTTCCACCGAGATCGATTGTTATGCATAGCCTGTATTTGCCCACTAACTCTCTCTCTCTCTCTACCTCCCTCTCTCTCTCTTGCCTCCAAACCTTGTCTCTCTATATCCATCTACGTCTATCTTTCTCTGTCTCTCTTTAGGTACGACTACCACCCCAGCTCAACTCGACTCAAGACTGACCACCGACCATCCAGAAGGGTCCCTCTTGCGAATGCGAAGAAGGCAATTTCACCCAGACAACCAAATTAGATGCGTACGCCTTCGAGGCTGGAGTATCTCCCCCTATTTACATATCAGTCTGTCTATTCGAGACTTGGACATTGTGTGCATAACGGAAAAGAAAAAAAGAATCAAATAACATGAATTCAGTCTCACAATCAGCATTAGACAGTTGAGGGAATCTATTTCCAACAACAAATCTCTTCACTCACGTTTTTCGATAAAACCAGTATTAGGCAACAAAAAATCTTATCAAAGTTTCCATCCACATGTAAGACGTAAGATTATAAATCGGATCGATTCTTTGTCAGATTTCGATGGAAGTTGAAGACTTTGATGGTTGCTGATTGCTCAATGGAATAATCCAAGATCGAATGGATGTATTGCGTTGGCGGGAAATCGTGGATTAGGTTATAGCTAGATGTGTCCCTAATCCCGTTGCCATAATTCGGCTGATTATATAGCTTCTAAGGTAAACTAAAATCATGAGGATATAGTTAATGGTTTGTACAGGAAAATTCGTCGTGGAATTTGAATCCTGTAATTGACAATATGGGATATGCATATATATTCAAGTGAGCTACATATAGCAGCCACATTGACGTGGTAAGGGGTACGTTAAGAAACTCCCAGGGAACCAGCTGGATCTCTTAAGTCCCTTCTATATAGTTCGGGAACAAGAGCAGCTGACGTTCTACTAGTAGGTTATACAGTAAAGTCCGAGCCTGTTCGACGTCCGCGACGTCCGACGTCCGACGTTCAACCCTAGAATGTTTATTCTTGGTAGGGTCGACGAGGTTGGGCACTCGGTGCAAACACCGAAATGCAAATTAGGATTACCCCACGCAGAGTTTGCTATTAACCTGAATTATTCGAGTCTTAATGATGGCTTAGGATCCCGCCCACTGATCTGAGGGATTAAGTTCGTGAATATTGCGAGGCGTAATGAACAGCTACGAATTAGGTCCTCGTCGAACGAAATTAGAAAATAAAAAAAGAGTCGACAACCTTAAACGTCACTGAAAACCTTATTCATTCCATGTCTTCTTTTTCCTATACGAAACACCCTCGCGAGATAATCCGTCAGGATTTCATTAGCTGACCAGTACCAACGCGAGCCCCGAACCAACCTGGATCGCACGAAATTCAATTTTTATCAATCAATATTTGATGAAAGAGCAACAAGCTTCAATTTTGTTGGCAAGCCGAGTCTCGATATTGGAAGCAGAAAAAATTTACGATTCTAATTTTAATGGATTTTGGAGGTGATCCAGAAATTAGCTGGTCGAGTAATCGAATGAAAAAGAAAAATTCAGATACGGGATGTTGATTTTTTATCACACAGAAGATTGCGACTATTGCTTTTTTTTGTGTTCTAGTTGCAATTTCACTATTTGCACCTTGACAAAGAGATTGTGAGAGAATCGAAGTCGTTTGAAACACGAGTCGTGCAGAGGTGGTGCTATAGGGGTGCTAAGGGAGACCTTCGCGATCCGAGAGCGAACGGGGGTGTTTTTCCACCACCAGTTGCTCGCGGCACCCGCAAACCTCACCCCGACTTCCATCCAAAGAGAGTAAGAGAGAAAGAGAGAGAAAGAGAGAGAGAGAGCTAGAAAGAGAGCAGAACGAACCATAAAAGTCCCAAACTCTCTGCTCGTCGTTCAACCCTCTACTACCCTCTCCTACACTCTCAGCTCTCATAGACACCAGACAAGGAAACTGGGTTAGAGGATAAACGGGAACCGGGGGCGAGTAAAACCTACCAAGAGGGCATCGCTTTTATGCATCACTTTATCGAAGGGTTTGCTATATAAAGCTCCAAGTTTAGCCGTCGCTCTCTTCCGTCTTTTTTTCAGTCTCTCAAAAACACCCTGAACTAATTTTTTTTTTTCATCAGCTTCAAACTTGTCCTTTTTATTGTAAATAATACGTCGAATTTTTTGACATTGGAGTGAAAAAAGGAGTACAGTGAAGCTTCTCAAGATTTCCAAGAAGAAAAGGAGTTTCCTTGACTAGTCGCGTCGTGAGAAGAGAGTAATGTGCTTTTTTTTTTTTTTTTGTTTTATGTTAGAATTTTGTGTCTCTGCAAGTTCTCCGGTTTTTGTTTTATAATGAACGGTTCGTTCAACCGTTCAGCTCCGAGGAGGGGGTGACAATTGTAACTGACGTGTGTCCGGCAAGAGCAAAGGAGCTTTGGTGTGGGCTGACGGCGGATGGGTTGAGTGTCCAGGTCGTAGTTGGAGGGTCGTTTATTGATCTCTCAAGTCCGAACCGCGCCGCGTGTACTCGGGACCTAACCCCATCCACCCCCATCACCCCATCCTCGACCGTCGACTATACGTTTCCACCCCCGTTGACTGGCCACAACCACCCACAGGCCCCCCTCCCTTGGTTGCCGCACTCCGAGACACTGGACATAACGACTGCCTCAGCCTCCTCCTTCTGCCTTATTCCACCCCTTGGAGAAACAGGTTCCCAACTTCCAGTCATTAACCGATAGGAAGAGGGTGGAAAACGGAAATAGAGAACTAAGAGGAACGGGTTAACTTTAGACGTTTAGAAATCAACCGACTCATTGGTCCGAGAATAAAGGACAGTGGTACACCAGTCGTTAGGATCATCACAATTCCTTCAACCCTCAGTACTTTTTCCAGTACCATGCAGAACTGCCACGTCTGTAAACGCGCTGACGATTTTACTATCAGCTGATGACATTGTGGACTGTCATTCAATTTGTCATCTTGGAAAAAAACCCACATTGTTGAGCTTGCAGTGTGGAATAGGTGGATAAGCAAGTGCTTTTTCTTGCACCACTTAAACAGTAAGGACACCATCCGGAAGTTTTCATTTCTTCTGGTTTGATTTGGTTACAAGAAAAAGCAGTTCAGTCAAGTGAGATTATTTGACGTGTACACGTAAAGACTGAGCCCAGAGTTTCTCTAACATTGAGAACCTTCCAGTTCGGGAAGGGTTGCTAGTTGCAGATAACTTATTCCTCCCGTTTGCCACCCTCGCCTCTAACCACTCACCATACCCTGGCGTTTCCCCGCTTCGCGACCCTCGGACGCACAACCCTCATCTACATCTTGGCCAAGGAGCGAGCGGTCATCTTGTTCCAGGGCCTTCTGTACTTAGATAGCTTGCTACCCCCTCACACCCGCTTCTACCAACCCCTTAGAGGAAGTGGGGTTGTATTCTCACGGTGGAATACCTTCTCTGTACAGGTTGTCGATAAATTCTGGCCAGTCTGTTCCTCCCTTAACTTAGACACTGTACTATACGATCCATCAGAAGTGCTACTGCAGCGAAAAGCTTTATTCAAGGATGTCAGTCTGACCGGTCAGTCTTGGCTATGTCATATCAGATTGTTCCTGAAAAGAACGTTACCACCCGGAACATTGGGCATCCGCAAAAGCCCAATGCTGAGTGTTTTGCTTCCAGACTGGATGGATGGGGTTTTACTTACAGTTGGCACGCTCTTACCAAGATTCAATTTCTTGGACTGGAGCCAAAATCGCAACACATACTCCGATGACAAGTAACGTTTTCATACACATACTGCTTCAATTCGACCAGATATTTACCGTACACTGGTTGGTGAACAGTCGAGTACTGATGCGATGAAGACATTTGGAGATGATTAGAATTCGGATATGGAGTTTTATTGTGCAGAGTAAGATGAAGGGAGTGATTTCAAGGTATCAATTAAATGGATTTGATCTCGAGACACCATATACGTCTACTTTCCAAAGATACCACATCACATATTGTGATAAATTTCGCGGTGGTACGCGATATAAATTCCGAACAAATAGAGTGTGCATGCCACAATTACGAATGCATTATGCGATATAAATATTGATGCTTCCTGCAAAAACTGCGAAACCTGAATAAGGGGCTACCGTCAAGGTAAATGCAAAGTATCCACCGCTTGACCGGAGGGTTCAGATTCTTCGATAACGTCTCGAAACGGATTGAGAATTCGGTTAGGTAATTTTTGTATAAAAACTGAATGATGATAAGAATGAAAAATGGTGCTTTAAACATTCTTCTAATTCAAGCACAACTTTTGACAGAGATACGGTAAATACCGGAGGTACAGCGTCAGCTACCAGGATTGAAGCTAACAAAATTTGACTCCTAATTAAGAAGCGGGAAGGATGAATCTATTATCTCAGGCTTACCAGAGCAAATACACCAGCATTAATGTCACCGGTGTTACCAACATACGGACACGGGCTAACATACGTGTTCATTAGGCGTATTTACTGTTTAGCATTTCAAATTTGGCCGGCAGTAGCGATACAGCTATACCTACCCTGTACCGGGGATAACCCTTTTGGCAATCAAATATTTTAATTTAATCGCCCCGCTAATGATCTGGCTTACATTCTGTATACGTGGGTGTTGAGTCGTCGCGTTTCTTCCTACCTCTTCATTCGCGAGTCAACAAAGATATTTAAATTCCTACTCCAACTCCTGCAGCCCAACGAATCATAATATACATTTACACATCATCATCCCCGCAAGATCTCCTCTCTCCGTCATTCATTCTCCACAAATCAAAGTCCAATTCATGAAAGAAAATGTACTCATCATCATATCATCAGAAAAATCCCATTTCCGATTTCCTGATTCTAAGCAATTATAGCGAAAAGGTCGTAGAGATATCATAGATCGTATGAGGTCAAGGGGGATGAATGGGTGGTGAAGAGTAGGGAGGTTTGTTCGTACGTCGGGTTCATTAGGTTATTGAAACCTTAGTGAATGTAACTAGTGTAGCCGTTGGCCGTTGGCTGCACAAGGGCTTCGTAATGCTCACTGTTCGAGTATAGATGACTATCAGCTAGGTATGTATGTACATACCTACTACGGTAGGTCCAACTAGTGAACTGACTATGAACTCTGCACCATTTATATACTTGGATGAACTCGTGTCCATACGGATGGTCGAAGAACGAATGGGCGTAACGGGTATGGCATCGCATGGCATCGTATGGACATACGGTATACACTATATGTATATATATACACAAAGTACGCCTTCGCATAGAGAATCACGTTACTATTATAGACTAGGAGTTTCTATGCTAATACCAGACATTAATTAAACGTTGAGCGTTAATGGCGCAAAGGCCGAGGCTTGAGGTCGTGTCAGGTAGCCATTCGGTACCCAATATTATACCATTTCGAAAGAAAAAAATAGAAATAAAAATTATTAATCAGAACTTGACAGGTTTAGTTCTACGCATTTTTCTTTACTCAATCCCCAGAGCAATAGCTTCGATCATTTGTCGTAAGAAAAAAATTTTTATCATCGAGCGTGTTTGTTCATACTTCGTATATGTAACTGTTTGATGAACGTAATGACGGTTCTTGGTAACGAAAGGACTAATTAATTTTTATGAATCTGGTTTGGAAAATTGATTTTTTAATTTTATCCAATGAGTTTTTTCTACAAATACCGTTGGTAAAATTTTGCAGAGATGAGATGTCGTGCTTTTTTCCATTGAGCTGTGTATCTAGCCTACTGACTATACGTACGAAGAGCCTCTTCAGAATATGGAATTGTACAATCCGATGGCATTTAATTAAAATAGAGCGTCAAATCACGCAGCTGACATTCATTAGCCAAACATTAACCGTACGTCAATAATTACCAGTCCTCATATGGCGATATGTGATATTCGAAAACGTTGCTGAGCTTATCAATAATATGCTAAATGCAGTAATGATGGATTAAATAAGTATGGATATTCGATTTACAAGTGGTTATTGATATAGTGACCGATTCAATTTCATTCGAGGTACAGTTTTGAAATTCTTCCATAGTATTCGATCAACAATGGTCCTCCAAATTTACCATAAGGATTTTAAATATAGTCTGGACATTCTATAACCCACTAGAATTCATCTAATGCGCTAGTAGTTGGCTGCATCGAGAAGGAGAAGCCAGAAAAGATCAGACGAAAAATTTACGCCGCGCTTATACCATACGGGAATTTCTGCACTCTGGATAGACCCAGACAAATTCGGAATTTTACTAACTCGCATTTAATTTTGAGCCGGAAGCCCTACCAGTTATTACTGTCTATATTTTCGTACCTATATATACATGTACGCCTAGGTATATATTAGATTACGGATAGCTCCGGAATTTCATAGGGTTGTGGATACGAATTCGCCAACTTGAAGTGCAAAAAAGAAAAAACGAAAGGATGCAAAAATTACGAATTTTACTCTACAAATTGGAGTAAAAAAAAAAAAAAGAAATCGAATAGAGGGATCCAGACATTGAATCGATCATTTATTCATAATGAATAACAATATTCATCGAGACCGTACGAGTGTAATCAAAAACTCAGATTGTGGCTGCGTATAAGTTTTTTGCTAATTAGGTTCTTTAATCGGTGATTATTGTTTCGCCGAGGCCTAATTTAGAGGCAGCTGCCAGTGAACGCTAATTAAAATACCTAATTGTAGCCATTAACATGAGACGCGATGTGCGGCGACGGCGGTAGGGTACGCACATATATAAATATCTATATGTATATATATATATATATATACACACTCGCCGATCTCAGCTGCTTACGCTCTCTATAAATATACCCTCAATTAACATTTCTCGGGTTTCAGCTAAAAATTAAGAGACTCGTATATAAGATTCAACGCGCAGCCCTACATCTCAATCGCGATCTACATCAATTATTATCACACTCGTGTCATAATACTATCATACGTTTGCACGTACACTATAAATACTGTCTATAAGAATGAAGATGACGAGAATCCCCCAAATAAGTCTCACATCATTTCACACACTTCACTCATAATAATTTATCTTATTGCTGTGTACCAATTAATTCATATCCTTATATCTTGGCATAATTCAGTTTAATCAGCGTGAAGTAATTTACAGGGGCACAATGATCACTGTCGTGCAATGATCGATCATCGTACATTGTGTGATCAACATTATTGCGATATTGAAATTCATTCAAAAGAATTTCGTCGATATCCTGCAGAGTGACACGTATACAGAGCAAATACGGAAAGATTCGATCCCTTTTTATTGATTGTGAAAAAGCAAAAGGATGATCTATCCAACGATCATCATAAGCGTTGATTAAACGTTCGATTCGCTTCGGCTGGATGAACCGCAAATTTTAAATTGTATTGAATTAATTTATCGACAACTTCGGGAAGATCGTTGATTAGTTTCTTGGTGCCAGAAGCATCCGGTAAACTTTTTGCTAGTAATTCTGAATTTTTTTCACATTCAATCTTCGAAATAGCAATCTCCCTGACACGTCAACGAATTTTAATCAACAACCTGTTATCACGTCAAAATTCGCTCAATTTCTTTCGTCCGTCATTTTTGTCTCACTGAAATTCACCACCTGGATGAAAAAAAATCATTCATCTGAAGCACTGCAGCACTCGAGGCGATCGTATCGATTAAAGAAATTGGACAAATAATACAATTCGCATGGCTATGGTAGCGGAATACATGACTGTAAACGCTAATTTATTTTATTTATGTCTGCATGTACTTTTGCAAACGTAAAAAAAAAAAAGAAAAAAAAAATAGATAAAAGATATGCGTGAAATTGTAAACGGAATCGATTGATAACCTTATGAGTAATTCAGTTGGAAATCGAGTTTGACGATTAGGGAGTGTCGAGGTATTTCCAACGAAGGTCTTTCAGGTCATTTTGCATTCAAAGCAGTGAAACGTAATCGGTGAAAACTGATTTGCACTTATAGATTGCGTTGATCGGTATTATAGAAACGCAAGTATCGGTAAATATATACCTAGGTATGTAGATCGGGTTTTCTACCGAGTTATATATTTATACTTACATGATTATTATCCGACAATCATTCGATTTATTGACTATATCAACCCGTTTCCCAAGCTCCTGATTTATTCCAACATTAATCAAGTTAATGATGCGCCAGGAACCTTCGCCCCTCCGTCCTATATCTATACCTGCCAGCTCCTCTCGCCCAATCCCACCCTCTGGACCCCTGCGTCACACGGTAAACAGGAAATGAGCATTTCGATCTAGATCACTTGTGCACAATTAGTAACGCGGGAAAACCAGACTATCCTGGACAGGATTCTCGCCCCCTGATACTCCCCAACAAGCACCGTAAGGCAAAAGAAGAAGAAGAAGAAGAAGAAGAAGTAGAAGTAGTTACCAGGTAGTTAGCCTCCGCCTTTCTTGCCTGGTGAAGAAAAGGATATTTTTCAACGCTCCTAATAAATTGTTATTGGAAATTTTATGGGTCGAATTGAAGACGAGGTTCTCGCTGGTTTAATCTCGAGATTAAATTAGAGCTGACCGATACAACGTACGAAGTAACCGCGACGCCAGCTGATGTTATAACAGTCTTGTTATACTTACGGGTACGGCAGATCGAACGGACCTTCGGTATATTAACAGACAATCGTGACTCACCTGAAACATAAACAGCAAAAAAAACTTGTTAATATATGAGATACCTGATTTTACGGAGACCTTCTACACATAGCTACTACATAGGCACATACATGATCCCTCGATCTGTCTCCGGGAATTTCATACCTCACATCATTGTACCAAAGATTTTATACTTCACCTCAAACAGGTACCTGAAACGAATTTCTTTCGTCTTCGTTTCACCTAACCCTGAGTTGATCAGAACAATAAATACTTTTCAACTGTGACGAGAAATACAGAAGAGCCGGTGAATCGTACCACACGTTTCCACTTTTGAAATGTTCTAAAAAATCAGAGATAATTTTTCAATAGGTTGACTAGAATTATTCAATTCTCGACAGTGGAACTAGCACTACTATCGGAGGATCATCCAGATGTTCCAAACACTGGCAATCCCATTACCGGAAGTGGTGGAATGTTCAGAAGTTTCTTGGAAACGTCTTTACCGGAAGCCTGATTTCCACAGCAAAGTACGTTCCAATGAAACAAATCGATTTTCCCGAAAATCGGGATATGAAATTATCGAGGCACTCATTTGCAAACATGCCTTTTGCAAATGCTCGAAAAGGTTTGCAGTGTCAGTGATCAAATAAGGATCTCTGAGTTCAACTCAGTCAATCTTCTGAGATTCGACGTTTTCTGCGATAGCAAACCTGCAACTGCAGTCGATCGAGAAAAAATTTCGAAAATCAGAATCCGTGTTTTGTTTTTCGGTGCTGGATGCAGATTTTTGCAATACGTGACGAGGAGGGGATCGTTCAAAATAATGGACATTTCTCAGCCATAATTGGTAACCTTTACGTTCACAATAACGAAGAAAGGAAAACGTATTAACGGTGGTGGTACTTAAATGGCATTCCAACCACACATGGTGAGATAGAATTTACACGTATTTTCAACGTTGTGTGAACACAACACCAATACACTTCTTAAGTATACCTACATCAGCAATGTGGATACAGGGTACACGCGCATGTTCGTGTGTGGAACCTGCGTAGGTATTTACACGTTGCAAAGCTGATGGGCAGAGGTAAAGGGCGAAGGGAATAGAAGGGAATAGGAGGAGTGAAACCGGGATGATGTTACACCATCAATCAGCTGGCAAACATTAACTCAACACCCGCTCCCTGCTTCCCGACCTGCCGCCAGCGTTCGGCCATGCCGATGATATCACCACGCGATAGTACCAAAGGTGCTACTATAAACAGGACTACCATACAACGTACGAAGTAATTAATTATTTAGTTATTATTTGATGAGGAAGAAAAACCCCTAGGCAAATCAAACATTCGATATCCACTCGATATAGATTCGAGACGATGCAGAAATAGCTTATACACTGAAGTGTCGTGATGCGAGTCCCTTACCTTGCACAATCGATCAAAGAATTATTTATTCGAGTCAATGAACGCGATGATGCGAAAACATTGACAGTCACTGACGTTTCGTTTATTCCACAAAATAGCTAGATAAGAAATTGTGGATATAATTATTACCTACATGACTGCAGGGGAATCGTAAATCCCGATGTCTCAAAGCGATTTATTGTGATCAACCAATACATCTCCGATATATGGAAAATCATTTATTCACTATGTGTAACTCTGCAGCTGGAATAGACACGCTCGTGCGAGACGTCAACGCTGCCAAAGCATGAGGAAAAAAAAAAAGAAAAAAAAAACATATGTATATATACGAAGAGGAAAAATATAGGAGACGGATGAATTACGTACGAACGTTGTATGACCGTGGGTGAGCTATTCCATCGATACTGAAAGATTGTCATGGATCATTTATTCACTCCATCTCTATTTTTTTTTTTCTTTTTTTTTTCCTTATATTTCTTTCTTAGAGTCAGGCTTTCCCATGTGAACGTTGCTTCGAGTATTGCAGGCTCGTGGGAATCGAGTATAGAAAATAACCGAAGATGATAGAGTTTATCTAAATCCATATAGAATTACCTGAAATTACACCTGCGTCCTGCCTACGTACCTGCAGCAACCGTTGAGAAATAACCGTATAATACATATAAACTGCCACAATTTTTATACGATCAAAGATTTCCACATCGCGTTTACACGAACGCGAAACTCCATACGACCATTCGGTGCGATGCATTAGAATTATGCAGACAGAAAATGGACCGAATCATCTATTAATCAGGTACTCGGCCAGAGCTGATGGTATATATTTAAACAGTGGTCAACCGTCTTCCGATTATTCAGACATCGATCCGGTTACCCGACCCACGTCTATTGGACACAGTCGAAACGAGGCTGATTTAGCCCCGAATCTGACTCTCGTCCTCACAATCAAGGGTGACTTTTCAACTGCATGAGTAACGGTTTGTGAATAAGGGATGAAAATCGAGTAGCTTGAAAATAAATAGTATATTGTCCATCAAGGGAAGAAATTGTAATCTTCCCGTCATGCACATGCTATTTTTTTACATACACGAACGGACGCCGACTTTGCCCCCAGACGGCGATTACATTTTAGGTTATGTGACGTTCTGAGCAAGCCACACTGTATGGTCAGTACGGCAGAGAAAACTGGGTGAAAAGACTTTCCCCCCTAAGGGAGAAAGACTTTCCACCCAGCTGGTCGGTAAAGTCACTGTTTGCTCCCCCAAAACAGGTAGCAAAATCGGCCTTTCCGTTCATGTATGAAAAAAATGAGGATTTTCTATTCCGGTAGATAAAATTCAGGAAATTATTTCGAGAAGTACTATAGGAATCGTCGAGGATGAACGGCAGATTCGCAAAGAGTATAGCGAGTGTTTGCGTTAAAGGGTGAAACGAAAAAACTGGGCCTCACCCCCGGTGGGTATTTTGATCGAGAGATTTGCATAGAACGAGGTCCGACTAGGGGTAGGTATAGATATAGGTAGAGGTGCGATCACTGTTGGAAATTGTAATTTTACCGAAGCGCGGGCAATGATTTTCTTTGGAGCAATGGTATGGCGGCTGCACAGGCATCAGGTTGTGCACTCGGGCTTAACAATCAGCGTGTAGTTTTTATTTTGTATTTTCATTCGAAACTGGGTATGAAAAAAAGCGTCGAACCGAACAATACCGTAAATAGCAGCGAAATACGCAAATCGGTCCTTTTAGCTTAAAATTACAGTTGCACCGTGCGACGGACGAGCTCCGGGTGGATAACGGGGGGTTCGAAACCGGGTGGTCGGTGGTTCGTGGGTAAAAAAAGGGAAAACAAAAAGAAAAAAAAAAAAAAAGAAAATGGGGGGGAGTGTGTGTCCTGGAAAAAATCCATACAATCCGATCAGAACAATGTATGCGTGTTAACGTACCAACGCGATTCCCTCCCAGTTTTCTGTGTGCTGCAGCTCGGGCATTGATACGGAAGCCAGATCTGAGCGTATATATATATACACTGATAAATGCGAAAAAATAAGCCATTTTTTATTTTATTTTATCAAATGGCGTCGTGTACCGCTTGATGGCTGGTAATACCCGGGATTCCGGAGCTATTCCAATTCTGAAGGGCGGCAGGAATCCCATGGCAATTGCGTGTGTATCGAGCCGCCCTAAATGAACCGTAGTAAATTACACAAACATTTGTACAAACTCCTAATCGAATAGGTAACATAAGAGGAGACTGGAAAAGAATATGTTGTGTAGGTAAGTACATGTTTGATTTTTCAATCAATAAATTTGCCTGAAAACTGGATAACATTTTTCTTAATTCAACTGACTATAATATGAATTATACTTCCGCACACAAAGACGCACGCGTCAATATCCCGATGCAATTATAAAATGGGTTTACGTCACGATTGGTAAATTTTCGCTGTTTTAATTTACTTTTTTTTCTTTTTTTTTTTTCTATTTTGTATTATTTTACGAATGAGAATAAAAAATTTTTGATTGAGCACCCGCGATGCAGGGGATAAAAACGAGGGGAGTGGTCAAAAGCGCTTGGAGGGTGCTGATAAAAAATTATACCGAAAACCAAATCGAGCGCACCCCCTAGCAGAGCAGACGTGCACAGATATATATTATTTCTGTTGGGTTATGGAAGGAGGGGGGGGGGGGGGGGGGAAGAGGAAGAGGGGGATGGTGATGGGGGTTGGCAACCCTTTACTTTCAACAGCGACGAAATCCCAGCCATTGCTTTGAAACTTTTGGAAAAGTTCAATTCTGAATAATATAAACTTGAGTGAATTGGTGTAGGTATACGTTTTTGTTTACCTGCACAATCGCTAGGCAACGTAAACCTTGATAGTCGACTATTCCCTCATTCGAAACAAAAATAATTGTCAACTTCCTCTGTATGTTTTATATGCTTCTGGTTCACGTTTGTTACATCACCTGCAGGCGGCTTAGTAGCAACGTGCAGTCATTAGGAATAAAAAGGTACAACTTCACCGTACTCGCTCTTTCATGAAAAACTTCAAACATCCTGATCTAAAAAATGCGCTACTACCCTGAATCGTATGGTTCACAGGATAAAAAGGAGAATAGGAAGAAAAGATTACGCAAAATCACTAACGATCAAATTTTAATTTATTTGATTTACGTTACACAAAAATTTTTAAATGTACCACAAAGCCAACTTATTGGTCGACGTATTGTTTCCTTTTCCTTTTCTTTTGGCAATGCTTCGCGGTTTTTAGCCCTTTTGCAGACTGAGAAAGATATTTCGTGTGAATTTCGAACCGAATGGTCGATAGTATTACGGTAAGGAGCTTTACGGGGTAAAATATCAAGTACAGACTTCTTGAAAATTCTTGCGCAATAGATCGTTTCATTTTCAAACTAACTCAATCAATTTAAATAAAAAATTCCTTCGAAAAAATTAACTTCTATGCAGATATCTACATCTTTATAAAAATGCAGGATGATCATCTTATTTTTTTTTTTCGTTTTTTTTGGATCAAAGTTTATCTCAGTCATTTTTCAAGTGACAAATAATATTTTTGTGCAAATGCCACCGAAGTATCGCCTCAAGCCAGGAGTGTCATTTTTGCTTTTACCTGTCTGAAATTCTGAACTCAAAAAAGGAGTTCTCGGGTAAGTTGAAAAAAAATTTTTCGTTGCACTCGGAAGTTGTGCTGCAACGAGTTACCGCATAGTTACAGCCTGGGGTATAAAATAATAATTACTAATGAGAATTAAAACTCGACGAAGTAGGTGGCTGGTGTGTTGTAATTGTAACATTTTTTCCCCCCCCCCGTATTACAGAAAGCTATATGGTTGCTCGTTTAAAAAAAGAGAATGAAACGACGAAAAACACTTTTCACTTGCGGTAAATGGAGAGAAAATAAAAAAACGAAACAAAAAAAGAGCAACAAATAAAAAAACAAATTGGAAGAAAGAAGAGAACAAAAAAAAAAAAGAAGAAATTTCTCGGTCTTGCCTCGTGTGCAGGGAGTGGTAGTTATTGTGTTACTACCTCGGTTTAATACAACAGCGGGTACTCTATGTGCCTTGTAATTGTAATTGTTATTATTACGTGTATAATTAACGCCGTTTCAATTCCGTCCTCCGGATCTCGAGGTCTCCTGCAGCCAAAAGTTTACCCAGGTAAAGTAAGTAAGGGTCGTTTACATAATTCATTAAAGAACGCGAGCTCGCGCAGTTTTGAAGAGAGAGAGACAGAGAGACTTTTCTCCTGATAAAAATTAATGTTTTATTTTCTTTTTTGTTTCTCTCTCTCTCTCTCTTTCCTTCTTTCTTTCTGTCTTTCTTTACGAAAGTACATTTTTCTACGTACATTCGTTTCCCAACTGGAAACGTTGTTTTTATTTCAAGAAAATTTCAAACTGCATTCGTCACATTATTGTTTGCACCCAGGGGTTGCATTGCAACATGCTCGTCCCCATTCAAGGGTAGTATCTATACTTAAACCAAATTTAAATACTTTCAGAGCGCAAAAGCTCACGTCCGATATCTAATCCAGTATTTTTCCATTGATTAGTCGATGCCAGCTCTGCCTGCAAGGGTTGAGGGGAAGGGTTGCAAGAGGAGAGACACGTGAGGGAAGGGGGAAAGGGAATTGAAGGGAACGGAAGAGAAGGGTAGGGAACAAGGGGGAGTCAAGGGGAGCAAATGTAATTAATTATCCCTGTAATGACTCTGACTGATGAGCGGCTGGACAAGTCCAGCCAGGTCGAAATAGCGTCGAGGTAGAGAAGGGTAGGAACAATCCTCGACCATCGCGTAATTTTCGGCTAAATATCAAACGTTCGTTGAACGCAATCCTCGAAAATAAAAAAAAATTCCCAAATCCCCAAAAGACAAATGAACGAAAAAAAAAACAAAAATAATAATCAAAAATAGAAGCAGATCTAAATCGTACATGAAATTTCTAAAAAAAGGTGAGCAGAATCTTTTCGCCAAGAGATACCCAGAATTTGATCGAACCTTGAAGCGGATCGAATCCTTCCCTAGGTAAAAGGATATAGGGAGACAGCGAGAGGTAGGTATACGACGAGGGGCTCTGTGCATGACAAGGTAGATTTATTTTTTTTCACACCCTGCGAGCACCGCTTCGGACCTGGACGAGGTGTTTTAATATTTTAATAGGACGACGGAATAGCCCAGCTTCGTGACTTGCCGTTTCGTATAATGATATTCTCATGCATTCTAGGCGGCGCGCGGTGTGCGACTCATTAGACAGGAAATTAACAGTGAGGTTAGCGACGAGGATCGCATGGTCCTCAATGGGCCCCAGCGTATTTTTCCGCTCTTTCTTCTCTTTTCTAACTATCTCACTCTCTTTTTCTCTCTTTCTCTCTCTTTGGTATTCTTTGGAATTTTTTCATTTTTTTTTTTTTTTTTGTTAATTTATTTTTTTAGTGGCTGATTCATTTCATTTCGCCTTCTAATTTACTTTTCCACTAATTCGTACTGGATTGGTTCTGCAGCGATGGTTCGCGTTTCCAATCGTCAATGCCGAGGCGAACGAAATAAAGAATTACCCGAATCCCAGAAATCCAATCAAAAAACCTACAGGCGCGCACCTGCGCGGCTGCGAACCCGGATGAAAAAGAAAAAAAAAAAAAAAAAAAAAATGTACCAACGAAGCTTTGCCGTTCGTCCTGTAACTCGTAACATCGTCGTATATGTATGTAGGTACGTATGTCCACGTAATAATGGTCCCTTGTTTAGTTTCGAATTCCTGTTAACTTCGAGTCTCTCAGAGACTTTATATCAGTAGGTATCTGACCACCTATCGTAAACGAGGTGTGACGAGGCGAGCTTTCGACGTTCTGTTACAAAGATTTTATCACAGTCATTCCCGCGTGTATGTATATGTATGATGTATATATGTATACACCTCACTTCGTGGAAATAAATTCTATCGCAATTATAGACACAGCACTGCACACTTTTGTCGTGTTTCAAAGTTTATAACTGCTCACGCATCGAGCTTAACGTTCAAGTCACGCAGCTTTCGATCGACGATTACCCAGCTGTCGAAATATAAGAACGGGCATTCGTATATCTTTCGGTGTTTATTTCATCAAAAACACGAAATTACTGGTCATGTTGAAATTCCAGATTCAAATTTCAAAATTTTTAGTATTAAAAATTCCAAAACTTGATATTCCTGCATAGCGATTTCATTCATCAGCGTTTCGAAATGGTTTCCTCATTTTCTGCAGACTTTCTGAGCTTATTATGAGCTTTCGGATCTTCGACTTTGGGCAATTAAAAAATTCTGGATTTCAACGTTTTGGGTGACTCGAAATCATTTCAAACAAGTTCAGAATTTTTGGGGGTATAACGGAACTTCAACTCGATTCTGGTTCCGATTTCGCATCCCTTTCGGAAATTGTTGGATATTTTTGAAAGAGGCATCGAATTTCACGGGAGCTTTTCGCGTATAAGAAAATTCGAGTCTTTGGCTCGTTTCTCTCTCGGGTGATCCTGACAAATGAAGTTTTATAATCGTTATTGATTGGCAACTTACTTGGGGCCTGATTCGCAGTTAGTACTGAGGGGGGGGGGGGGGGAGGGGGGGTTTAGGGGGGTTTGGGAGCGCCGAGATTGATGCGTTCGGTAAACAGAATAGGCGCGTCCTCGTTTGTAGCGGACGACCCGGCGACGAACGAAGCACGAAGGCGCGTAATTAATCGTAGCTTAGATTCGTAATGCCAACTAATTTCGTTAATGACTGGATTTCACGTAATTTCGATTCGTTCGCAGAGCAAGGACTGCGGGACTTCCTTCTTTGTTAGAAAACCCGCGCGATCCTTCGTGTTGATAATTGTATCTCGCGTCCTTATACTACTCTCGCAGTCCTATATACCTCGCGTGACAAATTTTATAATACCTCGCATTACCTATCGTCCTTTCCCCCCCTTCAAATACGCAAAACCAAACGAAATGACGACAAGAAGAAAAAACAAAATATGATGAATAAAAATTAAAAAAACCATACAAGTTTCTATGTAAATGAAAAAAGTACAAGAATTACGTCTTGATGAGATCCTCGATCATTTCATTCTCGATTATCGTTAACTGTAGCGATTATATTCTCAACTGCAATCTGTAAAAGGTATTCGATCTGGTTTGATTCAAGAACGGTGAATACGAGGATAGTGAGTCGCGAGAATAGAAAGAGAAAGATATATATATAGAGAGAGAGAGAAAAAGAGAGAGGGAATTTTATAATACGTTAAACGCGAAACGCGCGCCATTTTAATCGAAATAATTTTTTTTTTCTTCTCTGTCTCTCTTTCTTTATCCTCTGATTTTATCTCTCTCTTCTTGTTTTTTTTTTCTTTTTTTTTTTTTTTTGCTCTTCATATGTGTGTTTTTTTTGTAACCGAAAAAAGTTCGTATTTAGAGAGAATGAAATGAGTTCACCTCCGGTATATATACGATGAAAGACCGATAAGCATAGCTGATTTATACGAGGCACAGTCGAGAGTCCAAGCGTCCAATCCGCTGGTGCTATTTTAAAAGGGGAAAAAGAGAGAGAAAGATGGATAGATAGATATAGGGGATAGAACCGCATATAGCAAGGGTAACTGAAAGACAGGCGTTTTCAATTTGATCGGTAAAACTGGTGATTCCATGGCTTCAGAGAGAGAGAGAGAGAGAGAAAGAAAGAAAAAACGAGAAAAAAACAGGAAAATAAATAGAAAGAGTGAAAATCTCCGCTCGTGCAATTTTCTAATAATATTTCAATACACGCATATAAATTCAGAGCGAAAACTACGCGAATAGTTATCGTGGGGGTGGAACTTTTCTTTATATCAAACCTAAGAACGTTTACTTTGAAGTAAGGTGCGATTAGTTTATTAGTTGACTCTGTATTTCTTGAAATTGAAAAAAAAATGAACTTTCTGAGCTGCAAGCTCCGGCTTGAGCTTTCTTCTTACGGTACGTCGTACCCCAAGTTCTCCTCTTTTCACTCGTTCTTATATTGATTAGTTGATTCATTTGTATATTCATAATCATTATTATCATCGTCATAATTTCTAATCAGGGTTGGTACGGTTTCTGAAAGTTAAGATTCCCTCACGTTTCCGAGTATTCCAGCCAAAGAATAGTTAATGTTTCAGAGATTTGCAAAAATATTCACCCCCTAACAATAAGAATCATGATTATCTTTGATAAGAATAATATCGTTAGTATTGGTTCAATACCATAGTCTTAATCATCGCGTACAACTAAGAATTACCAATTCCCTAAAAATGAGCAAAAACACATATTCAGTTACAAAAAATGTACTATCAGTTTCTGAATCATAAAAATCCACAGGCTTTCACAGAATTTACTAAATCTTTCCTGACTATTTCCTGTCGCACAAAATTCCAGGTTTCCCAGATGCGTACCAACCCTGAATTTCCTTACAATTTTGGTTCCGGTTCACGGTTCACAGATTCCCAACCAAAAAAAAAGAAAAAAAAACCAAAAAAAAAAGAGAAAATCGGCGTCCCAGGTTCGCAAGTAATTATATTACAAATCGTATAAGAAAAAGTCAAAGTAGAGGATGAAACCTGCAGTCGGCGGGTTACGGGCTTAATAAGCTCGACTTATGGTCAGTCTCCGGATCCCGGGGGTAGTTGGGGTTGGGGAGGTTCGGGGGGCGGACTGTAGAGAGAGGTGGTTTGCGCGGGAATTGTACCGCAGCTTCGCAACCGGACAAAAGAATGGCTCTTCATTCGCAGCACCGGTTGTTGGCAGCATTGGATGTAGGTATACCGAGTCTGGTATAGGTATGTATAGTATATACTGGTACGAACCAGGCGATGTACATACATACCAGGGATCGCCTACGAGCCCACAGGGCTGCCACCACCGGCATCTCTCTCGCTGGCACATACATACGAAACAGAAAACACACACACACACACACACGCCCGCGCCCCTTTTCATTTTCATTTATTCGCTCGCTTGCGCGTTCTATTGGGAAAAAGGGTTTTTTTGTTTAGCTGGATTGGAAGTGGTATAAATTGGTAAGGGGGCCGTCGATGGGGGGACAGACCCCCACATGCTCGGGGGGAGGGTTGGGGGTGGTGGGTATATGAGGTCGGGGGAAAAAAAAGAGGGGCGTTGATTAGTAGCGGGCCCAGGGGTGGACAAGAGGGTGAAACCTTTCTAATGATAAAGCCACCCGAACGGGACCAGAGTTCTCCAATTTTTTATTTTATGTTTTTCTTTTTTTTTTGCGTTTTTTTTTTTCTCCCACGTCTTTTTTTCCCCATGTAATCACAGTTTATCGTAACCGAATATACACTCCCGCATATCTGCATTCAAATATCTAATCGAATAATACCAACGTGATAGAAAAAAAAAACCCCAAAAAGGGGGTGGATATTTTTGAGTTAGTTTCTCCAGAGACATCATGAGCTAATCTTCGATTTTTCAAAGCTTTTTGAATCCCCGTGAGTTCAACGACATATACGATACAAACTGTTGCTTTTCAAATTTCTCGATTCTATTCGAAGGAAGATCGACAAGTGGTGGTAACGGATAAGTTGGATAAGAGCTGTGATATGGATAAAATCGCTCGGGGGTGAAAAAAGAAATGTCATCTCTCAGGTGGAAATATTAATACAAGATTTTCCCCAGCGAGGCGATCGTTCTTTCGGTACGTTTAACCCAGTGACTCGGGATGCTTGGGAGGGGGGATGGTTAGTAGAGAAGAAAGGGGCTTCGTACTAGAGGTAGAAATAGGCGAGGGAACAGCTTTCGCTCTCGTCGACGCCACAACGGCAACAAGAAAAGCTCGAGAGCTTCGGCCAAGTTCATGCCTCCAGCAGCATTGAATATAACTAGGTAGCTCTCGGATTCTCAGTAAAAAAAAAAGGAAGCAGAAAAAAGAAAAAAAAAAGACATGATAGTCTGAAAATCAAATAGATATTTAGTGGCCTCGCGTTCCCTAGACGGAAAACGCAAGTTATTGGATAAAATGAATCGAAGAAAAACTAGATGGGGATGAAAAGATAGAAAATGGAAAATAAAAAATAGTTAAATTCAAATTCAATTTGCAATAAATGTTTTGCCAATATTTTTCTCCCCTCGTTGTTACTTGTAGTCTTTCTATACCTCCAAGTCGACAAGAGCTTTTCTACCATAAAGGTATTCGTATATACTGACGACAACGACTCAAAATTTGCAATAATAAAGCTTGCACTGGGTAAAATACACGTCATTCATTTTGTATGCTGGCTTCTGTGTACACCCGCATGAATATGCATTTTTACCGACTAAGTGTGTGCAGATTGCGTCCGGATAAAGCTTGCTCGTTCATTATTGTCCGCACCAGATACTTTCGCAGAAGTAACAACGTATGTATATCCTACTACCCTATACCGTACCTACCTCACATATGCCTGACCCCATACGTTTCCAACAGTTAAAAATTTTGTTACCCTCGGTATAGCAACAAGGAAGAAAAAAAGAAATCAAATTTCAGAGAATATACAATTCAATAATGCGGATGTTTCTTATTCATTCAATGAAATCACGAAGAGAAAACGTAACTTTTATTATTCATTCCAGAATATAGGGGTGAAAAAAAGATTTAAGCAAAATCGAATAGACTAAACTCGGTGATTTCATCGTTGGTCAATAAAGTACGAATATATATATACATATATATATATATATAGCGTTGTAGAAATTACGAGGGTTGGTCGTCGCCGACGTTGTCCACGAGGAGGGGGATGAATTGGAAAGGTAACAGTCCTCGATTCCGAGCATTTGCCCCCTTTCGTGGTTCGTCAGTCGTGGGTTGGGTCCAAGTTCATCCACCCTCGGATAAACTCCCTTCGCCGGAAGGAGCGCGGTGAACGAAGTAAGAGATGAGAGAGTAAGGGTAGGTACGGGACTCTCTTGTTTGTCATTATTCATGAACAAAGGCACCGATAATTGCACTGCTTGATTGCACACTCGTTTGCTCTCGACTTCGTCCTCGCAACCGCATAGGTTGGTATCGTACGTATAATTTTAACCAAGACTTCCAGCCTCCGCTGGTCCAAGTTCGTATTCATCAAAAGGTCAAGCTCTGTTCTGTGCCATGCCTAAAAACCATTTCAAAAGCACATTTTTCTTCCGCCGTCTGTACCTACAACACGGTCTGTTTTTTCATCGAAATAGAACAAAAAAAAAAAACAAGGGGTGGATTAACTGCACTCGGGAAACGAACCGTATGAACTGCACTGTGTGTAAAATGGAGAACGTGAAACTCGTTATCGTCATCATCCTCATCCTCATCCTCATCCTCATCATAGTCATCATCATCATCAGCAGTAGTTACAGGCTTCATCGGTAGGAACCGATACCGGGTATATTCTGATGCGTGGATGAGACAGGAAAGGGATAACAGATTTAGGGGGTAGCAGCGAACTCACCCTCTCATTTCGCAAACAATGCCATCTCGGTTCTATAACGAACGCCACGTCGTTGTTGCTGGCTGGGTACAACCCTCAGTCACCAGGGTTCGCCACCCCACCCCCCCCCCTCCCCCCCCCCCCCTATCAACCCTATCCGAGCAATAATGAGCACGCAGATTATGCGTGCTGATTGGTGCTCGATATACGCGCCGAAGAAAAGAGATATGTTCAAAATGAAGCTCCGCAGCTCCGGGAGCAGAATGAATATCTTGATTGGACGTTTGACATGTGCACATACGAGGATATATAGGAAATAGACGAAGCTGCGAGCGAGGCAAATCATGAAGTTCGGTATGATGTGGACGTCCGCATGAAAAGGGCCCACTTTGTCGAATCCTCTTTATATTTCCTGAATGGGATATCAATTGATCATGAAAACCGTTGATTTGTGATTCTATAGTCATTTTTGAATGATTTACATCAAAACCTACTTGAGGGGAGCAGTATGTCCTGGTTCGGAACATTAAATATAGTCCAGAATCAATTTGTTCCATCACCAAAGTTCATTTGGCATCATTATAATCATCTCACTTAAAAACGGTTGCTGCACGAATTCAGGCACACCGTTAGTCCGATTCGACTTATCTATGACCAAGATTCGAAGGAATACAAGCCGTCACAACTTGAACAAGGGAAATTGGAAAATTTAATTTTTAGGCAGAGTTATTTGCAGATGAGTGGAAAAGAAATGTTCGATTCGCGGAAAATTGGTCATTTCTTATATGATAAGTTTTTTCATTCAATTTCCCTCGTTCGATTTATGACGGCACGTTTTCCGAACAATTCGGATCCTGAGAAAGTGAAATCGGACCTACGGTGTGCCTCAATTCGTGCAGTGACTGATTTTTAGTGACATGATTTTAATGACGTAAAATGAACTTTAGTAAAGAAATGAATTGATTTTGGACCAAGTTATATTTTTACAACCGCGACATACTGCTCCCCTTAACTTCCAAGTAGGAGGAGAGATAAGACACAAAAATAGTACCTTAAACTTTGATTTCGTTTTTCTTAATTCTAGGTTTTTGGCACTTTTAACTTTAGAGATCTATAACTCGGCGGTTTTCGCACCCAGATGGTCTTGCCACTTCTCAAAAGGTTCCAAACTTAGTCAGGAATATGCTCATTTGCATAACTCCAACAATCCCAAGGTGGGCCCTTTTGATACGGATGTCCACAATATTAAGGATGTAGTTCGGTTTAAAGGCTATTTTCCAAAATAAATAATATATAAGTGCCAACTTTTTGCTACACATTTGGACATCTAAGACTGCGGAAAAAAAAATGTAAAACATTGTCTGTACAAGCTCAAGATTTGATGGAAAACATTGAAAAGGCCTAAATACAGCCTTTCGCTGGAAATGGAATTGGTGATGAAATATTTAGTATACAGCATTCTCCATTTTCACCCTGTATCAGAGAGACAAAATGAAAAGATTTACCTGAGGAATTTGTTATACAGTCGGAAAAGACTCCAGAAATTAAATTTTAACACATTTGTTCACCAGAATATGGCACTTTCAACTCGAACTACATCCTCAAAACTTAAGATAATGCCAACTCATTTCTTCCATTTTTTTTCTGAATTCAACAACGCAGACTCATGCGTGACAATAAACACAGTTCCGGAATGTAATACTCGAGGAAAAACTGTATACGATTTTCCAACATCCGACGCTAGATAAAATCTCGCATTACGATGATCTAGCGGACAGATATGCATCGAGGACAAACTCATATATATTCCGTCGCAGTCTCTTATTAGGAACATATACAATACTTGTCGTCAGATGTATACATATATATCTATGTATATTATTTAACAGATAATATCTTACCGATCAAGATTTCATTCAAGGTCTCAACTGGCGTTGTCCTACGGGCTTTACAATGCTATATACATACTTTACAATACAGAAATTAACAAACAACTATAATTGTACATCGGAGGTGTTGTTTTGTGTAAATAGATCCATATTACGCTGACATAACTTAACGAGAATAATTATTCCACCCTGATCTGGTCTGATCATCATTATCAAAGAAAAAGGAAAAAGAGAAGAAAACAAGAAAAAAAACTGAAATAAATGAAATTTTCACCCGGTGCCTCTTATTGTATTTATAACTTAAACTAACCCAGCCTCTGGTATTTTTTTAGGTTTTTCTGTTTTTGGTGTTTTTTTGTTTTTGGTTTTTTTTTTTGTTGTTTTTGTATTATAAATTCTCTGCCTTGGACAGGCAGCCCCCGATCCTCTTTTGCAGACACACACACCCTTATCGTACTACTCTAGGATCAAGAGAGAGAGAGAGAGAGAGGGATGGAGATAGTCGAGATTCGAAGGGAGGGTGGCAGTGGCGTAGAGAGGCGACGCAAACGCAAGGGAACAAGCGTGATTCACACGTGAACTCGAATTCACGTTGGATGAGTTGAATCCACCGTTCGAACGGGGCCGAAGAGAAGAGAAACGAAGAGAAGAGTAGAGAAGAGTAGAGAAGAGAAGGGGGTTGAAGGGAGTCGGTCTGATTGAAGTCAATAGTTTTCCCGCTTCTCGACGCTCTCACACACACACACACATCCAACGCGCCCCCCCTTTTCATACGTAGGTACATACATACATACATACGTGTGTACGATCGCGGGGCGGGAACCTTCGTTAATAATATACGTGGAAATCTGATTATTTTTCTGCTCCACGGTTTTAATTTTCGACCGTTTCTCGTTTTGTTCAACATTTTTTTTTTTTTTTCTTATTTCTTTTTCTCTCTCTCTTTACCTCGGGTGATTGGTCGGTCAGTCGCTTCTCACACTATATACCAACATACATACACATATACATATATGTGTACGAGAGGACTGGGACAGCTATCCAGCTCACCTACGCTTCGTTCGAGGACATAGAACGCTGCATATATGTTCGCGTATAGGTATATACATACATGTTTACATATAGATAGGTAAAAGATTGAGACAGACATATATATATATATATATGTATATATATGGAAGCTGCTTCTCGTCCATTGTCTCGCTGTTAATGAGTTTCCGTAAGTGCGGGGAAAAAAAAATTAATTAAACCAAAGAAAAAACAAAAAAATAACAAGAAACGAAAAAAAAAACGATTGAAAAAAATAAAATAACGTGTATACATATAGGTATGTATAGATCTGATTGCTGTTTTTTTTTTTTTTTTGGTTCTTCTGTTTTTTTTTTTCACATTTACATTCCACTAAAGATCCTGATAATGTCCTGATCGATGTATTATTATAGATCGAATTTGTAAATGGGTGTTGAGAAACTAAATCTATACGTCCGCGCAGACCGACACGGATGTTAGTATTTCTACTGAAACATGGTGTAGGTAGAACGCGCCCTGCCGGTTCTAAAGCGACTAGAGATTTGGAATGAATGACTGAAAGAATTTTAATGAAATCGTGGCCCTTTTATCCAGGAATCAAAGTGAACCTTCGAATGGGTTTTTTTCATTTTTTTATTTATTTTTTTTTTTTTCTTTCACTTTATTTTTATGCGACGCATTCGTTCGTTCCGTTTTCTGATCGGTCGTATAGAGGGGGAGAGGGGAGGGGGATCAGGATCTCTTGGTACAAAAAATATATCATTTGAAAAAGTAAAGCAACGTATACACTTTGCTTGGCTCCACGAGCATATATCAGGTCTAAACGAATGGATAAACCAGACAAACGGACAAGCCCGATGGACTACTACTACTAATACTACTACTACTACTACTACTGCAGTAGGATGATATGCGGGGTGCGAGAGAGAAGCATCGAATTAACTATATAAACGAATGAACGAACCAATGGTATAGGTATGGATAAATATACCGTTTTTATGGAATTATCTTGACTAGTAGGTGTTTATTTTTCACCCAATTACAAAGAAACTTTGTCTAAATTGAGGAAAATTAATTTTATTGACCCCCGAATTCCAATCAACGCAATATCTTTCTTTTCCTTTCTCGATTCGTCATCGTCTGCAGTCTCTTAGTGAGTTGAAATTTGTTCATTTTGTTCTCATTTTGCTTTCAATTTTATTTTCAAGATTTTTGTGGATCGTGGAGAAGTTTGATTATTCGGATGTTGCGGATATTTTCAATGGATATACCTACTCATTCTCAGAATCTTGAAAAATCGGTAAATACTCATGAAAAAAAAGAAAAAATCACCGAATTTGAAGGGTATTTCATCCCTTATTTCTCGAAAGGCTGACTCTCTTCCAGATCGTTCTATCTCGAAACTGGCAGGTTTGACTATAGTAATGCCGGTGTGTTTAATATGACTTCACATTACGAGTAGGTACCTACCAAAATCGTGTAATACGCGCTGATTACATCATAATCCAACCCTTCCACATATAAGCTAAAGCACGCGGAGGGGTTGGAAAACAAAGAGAAATTCATTCCTGACAGAATTTTATATTCGTACGTATATGTATACGTATACGTATATTATATGTATGTACTCGTATACCTATATGCTTGGTTCTAAAGTAGATACCGCCAGCTATATGTATGTACATTACATGTATAGGTACCTACTCATACGTCCTACACGAAATAATGAAACTCTTGAAATTATATACACCCCTGCCTGACGGTGATGACGGTGCAAGGGGGCCGATTTCACCACTGGGTTTATTCCGTTCTACTACACGGGGTTCAACGGGGAAGTTTAAGGGCAGAAGGCCACCAGTAAGAGGCACCCAATACAGCTTGTGCTATCGCCACTTCCGCCATGGATAATAAGGGAGAAAAAGAGAAATAACTGAGAACATGGGACTGGGACTTGGTGACTTTGCTCAGTTCGATGTTCACCGACTGACAGTACGACAAATGGTACCTTAGGGTGCCACGTGACTATGTTTTGAATTCCATTAGTACCCAATTGTCGTCACCTCAGAAACGCGACTCGTAGTTTATTCCAAACTATAAAACCTACTGGAATGAAACTCGGGAGAATAATGCTTTACCACGGCAGAAAGTGGCTAAGTAATTCACTGTTCGGAAAAAACTAATAGAATCTCAGTCAGATCCATATTTCGTATTCTAGCTAGGTTAGGTTCAAATCGTATTGTACCATAGCGCCTTAAGGCTGTTACACGGATCCCCTATGGTGGGGGTATTGACACGTATGTGGTTCACACCTACGAGTAAATGTCGCCTTTTAAATTCTCGATGATGAAGAATTACTTTGAGTACCTTCAGCGTGGGAATGATTTCTTGGAAGAAAACCCACCGCCTAAATAGCCGAGGTTATGTTACAAATGAGCGCAAGATCGAATAATCAACTGTTTGTTGAATATGATGACACAAGGATGCGCGCACCGACAAAATAAACATGGCTACCAAGTGACACAACTGCAAACATATTTTGGCGATATAATGATTTCTCCCACTCGAGGATCATCGAGGACTACTTTAATCGCTGCAATATGAAGGCAGAATCAGTTTGACCGCAATAACTCCTGACAAAATGATCTCAATTCTGAAAATTTGGAAGGTGAAAAGTCATAGAGCGGATGGGTGACAACTCACAGCAGACCAAAAATACCCACGTGCATGTCACTTAAACTGTCAAATACATTTTTATTGATTAAAAATCTATTCCAATAGCAGAGAGCGCCTACGTTTTGTTTCTGGTCGGTCCTGAGATACCTACACCATAGGGGACCCCTGCAATACCCTTAAATACGTGATCAAAGATTACTGTTTGAATGATTTTACACTTTTTTGGTTTCACCTGATTCCAGGGTCCAAAAATCGAAGTGTGATTTCACGGCTGATCACCGAGTGAATAAAAATACATGTAGAATTGATTTGACCGGAAAGCAATTAGCTTTTTGTCAACATATAGGTAAAATAACGTGTAGGTATACATATACATATACCTATATACACAAGTATATTTATTTGATCACGTGACTGATCGTGAGTTTCGCGGGTCCTAACTCGATTTTCGGTATAACAATCCTATTGAGACTTGGGGGATATCCCCGGGCTCGTCAGGCCAAGTGTAACGCGATTAATTCACTGTCGTGCGAGAAGCCTCTCGTCAAAATATGCCGACATTGTCAATATACATATAGTTGTAATACTTTAGTGTATAGGTGCCGTTGGCCATCCCGGAAGGTATCCAAACACATTCATACATACATACCCATCATCTAAATATATATATACCTACGTATACATCGTAACTACTATAGATAACTGCAGCAGCAAATAGTCTTTACACAATAAAATTGTCTCGTCAATTATTAACGATAACAATTATATCATCGGACTATAGTAATAATAGGTCTAATGCAGATCTATCATCTATCGCGAGGCATGTATTACTCATGACTTCATACCACGTTGTGTGCCATTGCTATATTGCTATTGTTGCTGCTGTTGCTACTGCTGCTGTTGCTGTTGCTGTTGCTGTTGCTACTGCTTCTGCCGATGCACTTATGTGGCGTGAGTGAATTATTAAATATTCAGGTCAATGGCGGCGTGTTGAGCGAACAGTGTATAAAAGATATCTGCATGGATCCATCAAGGATGAATATCTTCGACACGCGCACAATCGAACATGCATTATCGCGTAATGGAGGTACGTGTGTAGGGAGCGTATTCCTTTTCACGTATATAGGCCTGTAGTATGTAGTATCGTAATTCAATGAAACTGGAACTAAAACTAAAACGTTGTTTAACCCTCCGTAGTTACAATAGGCGAAATCGACCCGTCGATCAATTTTTAGCCTTATTATTATCTAACAGTAACAGTCCCCATATGTCTGGGGCTTGAAGTGTTTCCTATAGGTTTAAACAGGGGCGGGATTGAGGTTCTGAATTCCAAAACGTTCTGAATGATGAAAATTTTGAATTTATTCCAGACGCGATCTACTGAGTTTCTAGAAACGTTAGAGTTCAGATCCTACGAATTTCGAAAGGGCGAAATGTTGCTAGCTCAAAGATCCGAAAGTTAAAAACTCAAAAAGTCCAAAAATCTTCAAATTTAAGGGAAACTCATGACAAAGCTGTCGAATAAACGACGTTGCATCTCGCGAATTCCGAGATTCAGAGTTTTTGCTCCTTTGCGTTCTTTAGCTTTCGGAATTTTGAACCTTCAGGGTTTTTTCATTTGGAGTTTTTCAAATTGCCTACGTAGACTTTCGGGAAAATAATCTTACCAAAAACTGCGCTTCGGTAGTATGAATATTCGGAATTTTTACTTTTCGTAGGTTTTGAAATCCAGAATTCCAATTCCACCCTTCCGAACCGACCTCTTTATATGTAGGAATGACTACCTTTTTTCAAACGTGTACTGTAAGTACTACAAGTTTTTTCCCTAAAAGTATCATATCTAAGGAGTATAGGCTCGAAACTTTGGTTTGAAATATAAAAAAAAATTGAACAAGTTACGATAATCCCAGCGAAAAAATGTGCACTGATCTCTGCGATTATTTTTCAACACGTTGCCATTTCATTTCTTGTAAATTTACATTTCGTAGGTAATTGAGAATGTTCGAATCATGTTTCATGATTTGACTGGGTAGAACCGACCCAGTTTGACTATCGTAAAATTTTTCAGCAGTGTGACTATACGGTGAGTTGAACGTGAATCGTGGAAGTTATAAACTACTTGTCGATTAATTACCCTGACTGTGTGAAGGCAGGTACCTAGAACAGCCGCGCGTTAGTCGTCGGTTTTAAAAGGTTCCTCGAAACGCGACGAAATATAAAAATAAGTAATGATTCAGCGACCCGCATTATGTGCCGAGTTCCACGGCTAGGGGCACGTGAACAGCTAGGGAACGGTTCTCATACCGTAATTATTTATCCTGTACAGTGTACGCTCACTTTTAGATCACACCGTCCAACTGCGAAACTGCAGCAGAGAAATTCAATTGAAAAAATAACCAAAAGTGGAGAGTTCTAATTCTGTATCTTTTCGTTATAAGAGATTTTTCATCGATCATGTTGGCACTATTGACTGCAGTTGACAAGATTCTACTCTTGGATTGAGAAATTGAATCAGAAATGTAGGAGTTATTCATCACGATCTATAGTGAAAAGTGGTTCTAAACTTCGAATTGCTCCTCACGTTTTATAATCATGATCGATATTCCGGTATTCAGAGCAATCAGATATGAAGATATATTCTGGGATTCCATTCGAGATTGCATCTCTAAGTCTGTTCGAACAATTAAGAGAAGATCCGAATCTAGTCCGTATAGATCAAAAAAAATTGCTAGAAAAAACTCAACTTTTTATAAATTTGAAAACTTTTGAAAGGCTATAAAGTATCCTGAAATTTTCTGGTAGCCACGAGCAACAACTCCTATATTTCCCATTAAATTTTCAATCTCTGGCCGAGATGTCGTGAGATTTGGAAATCATGATCAAAACCAATTTTGAATCTGAATGAAAAAATATAAAATGGCCTGAAGTTTGAGCATGAACATCAGGAAATCAACCCGAGTGTATCGAGTCTCCTAATTCCCAAAGTTCACTCATCTCTCTAAGGACGAGGTAATGACTACTTAGTCGTAGAGAACAGGTAGCTGGTATTAGGAGCCTCGACTCCAAAAACGATAATGAGTATTGTCTAAATACAGGGTGTTCCAGTCACCATGGAAACAGCGGTATAGTCGGTGGACATGTGACGTCAAACGATTCACGGACGAATTAGCAATAACGATATAAGTTTTCGCACACGACGAGGTTCAGTTCGATTAGTTAGTTGGTTTTTCTCGTCCGTCAACGATGAATGTATTAACGAATCGCTCGAATAAAAGATGAGATGATATGAAAAAATCGAGGAGGAAACTGGGCTAAAAATACGAATCGTAAAAATGAGATACACGTGTATATAGGGCCCATAATTTCTTCAGCCAACATCATCTATTCATATTCAGATCCGACCTGACAGATTATTCTTGGTCTTTCCTATAGTATACCAAGAAGGCGTCCGGAACCTACGAATGATAATTCGACACAAATATAGATGACCGTTTCTACCGCAATCGATACACCGAGCTAGATAACGCGATTATGAGAAAATACGGTGATCAAAAGAGTAAATTATGAGCTCGATTCAAACTCGCAGAAGAACTTATAAGTAGCTTAAGGGGACCGATATGTCACAGTTGTAAAAGTGAAACGTGGTCCAAAATCAATTTATTTCTCCACCAACGTTCATTTGACATCATTATAATTATGTCACTAAAAATCAGTCGCTGCACGAATTGAAGCACACCGTAGATCCGATTTCGCTTTCTCAGGATCCGAATTGTTCGGAAGACGTGCCATCATAAATTGAACGAGGGAAGTTGAATTAAAAAAATTATCATAGAAGATATGGCCAATTGGCCTAAAATCGAACATATCTTTTCCACTTATTTGCAAATAACTCAGCCTAAAAATTAAATTTCCCAATTTCCCTCATTCAATTTGTGACGGCCTGTATTCCTTCGAATCTTGGTCATAAATAATTCGAATCGGACCTACGGTGTGCCTGAATTCGTGCAGCAACTGTTTTTAAGTGATATGATTATTATGATGCAAAATGAACTTTGGTGATGATACAGATTGATTTTGGACTGTGTTCAATTTTTCCAACCGCGACATACTGTTCCTATTTCAAGTAAAGTATCCTGCCGGACATTTGACGACAAATCGCATATGCGAATCGTGTGTGATTAGCCAATCGTTCAGAATGTTGTTGAGTGGATTTTCGGTATCGTTGTCAAGACTGAATCACATTTCGCGAGTTAGTTCAGGCGAAAGTAAACGGCGCGGTTACGATTTAATAAGGAGCAGTCACCACCTCCTCGTGATTAATTCTTCGTAAAAAGCTTGGCGAACTTTACAGACGCGTTTGCGACGCCCCAACTTCGTTCTAAACCCCGCGTTCACCACGGCCAACCCTCCTCCAGTACTCGAACCACCTTCCGAAACCCCCTAGTCCTCGTCCACGTCGCAACCCCTCAGTAAACTTTGCACCCGATATACGTACACAGGCGGCAACAAACCGCCACTTTTCGAACAGGTAAAACAACCGGAAACTTTTTACTTTTTTTTATTATTTTTATTTTTTTTTTTGTTTTTACCGATGACTTCTATACCGTTCGATTCTGTCCCTGCCGGATTATTAATTCCAAGATTCATACTGGGTACAGAATTCTGCAATAAAACAAGAGAAAACAAAAAACAAACAAAAAAAATTCTGCAGAGGTTTTATAAAATATACGTAAATGAATAATTTGAAAGCTTCGTGCGGCAGGCCTTCCTGCAAGATATACATATAGCTATAACATCGGAGAGCTGCAGGGAGGCAGAGGCACTGCCACGAGATTGAATAAGTTGGTGAAACTTTAGCAATTATTACAATAATTGCAACATACATTATGCTAATGCACGTCACCCAGGGTTTATTTAGAGTTTCGTACCACCGGCTAGCCTCGAGAAATGGTTTTATTTGCAAAGTTTAACCGAGCAACCCCCCATTTGTTTAGCGATAATTAGGCAAGCTTGAAATTTCACCCTGGAATTAGTGTGCAGCTTTCACGAAAAGCTCTAGTTCGGTATCAACCCGATATCGATACATGCAGCTTTGATCAGAGACAATACAACGTTTTTGATCTTTTGGACGAATCGATCGTCTGAGGAAAATTAATCATTCGAAAAGAAACCGATTTATGCTAAAGAAAAAAAATAAAAAAAAAAAACTTCGTCATTAAGAGAAAAAAAAAGCGATTGAAAAATGTCATCCAGGTGTGAAAAATGCGTATAAATATTCACGACAACAAATATCGCGAAACTTCCAGTATAGCCTATAAGTCAATATCTTCCGGC
Organism: Ametastegia equiseti; assembly: GCA_963989295.1. NCBI lineage: Eukaryota > Metazoa > Arthropoda > Insecta > Hymenoptera > Tenthredinidae > Ametastegia > Ametastegia equiseti. The sequence goes on from OZ022399.1 coordinate 9,506,621, forward strand.
GATATCATCGAAATCCCAAGAAGCCATTAGAATCGAGATGGGGAGTTTGGTCCCTCGAAAATTTTGGCATAATATTGTGATTACGATATACAAATATGGATATATAAGCACGTGGGGTTTTCCGTTGGGCAGCTTTTACTACTGCAGTAGGCGATACGTGCTTTCGGTATCTCCATATTCCGTTGTCCAGTTCACTCCCCTCCCCCCTACGTTCTGTGTTATATAGCTATTCGCGAACGAGTGCACTTTCGGTATAATACAGATAAAAAGCGAAAACGCCCCGTCAGAATCGCCCTTCTAAATTTCCCATACATTTATACGGAGATAAATAAATGAAGTCATGAATAATTTTTTTCTTCTTTCCTATTGTATATACCTCCCCGTCGTATTATCATGATATTTCCCATGGGGTATAAGCGTGGGCTTCGTGGGATAGGATTATCGCGTACCTATACATATACTATATGCTGCGACTCGAATCAACTATGATAGGAACAAGACTGACCTTACCCATATTCAAGGGGACCAGTTTTAGAAATTTAAACTAACCCAGAATGAATTTAGTTTTTTATCACAATTCATTGCAGATCCAAAAACGAGATTTTGGAACACCGGCGTTGATCCGATTGAGGACATTAAGAGCACATTTTGTTCAGAAAGATTATCCTCATCACATGAACGAAGGAATCTGAGAAAATATTAACTGTGTCTAAAACTGACAGTCAATTATCTAAAGTTTTCAAAATCTAGGCCACTAATTAATTTGCAAATAACTTGGCCAAAACAGAAACATTGAAAAATTCCCTTGTGCACATGATGAGGATTTGATTTTCGAAAAAATGAGCCTTTGACATTCTACGTGAAATGAACTTTGGTGAAATAAAAATGAATTCTGGACTATTTCGAATTCCCGAAACCAAGCAGTACTCATACTCTTAATTCACCTGCTAGAGAAATGGTATTAAAATTTAGCTATCTTGGTTCTAGACCTTTGAATAATATGTTCTTTGCATATACAACGGCGGCGTGGGTGACGTCGATCGATGTCGATTAACGCGGTAACGGAATATACACAGGTTAGGTAAAATATAATACGCACACCACGCACTGTGCGCACGTGTATATACGATCGGGTGACACAACGGCATATCGAGTATTTACTTTGTCACTCGTTTCCGGGATATTACGTGTAATTGATTACACCCGCAGTTGCGATGAAATTTATGCAAAGTGTCAAAGGAAATTGTTGATCGTTGTTAAAACGACCGCTTATTATATCAATAGTTAGTTGTGCTGCGTATATAACCTGTTACATCGTTACGTTCATCCAAACATTCAAAATCTATACCTACGCTGTAAAAAATGACGGTTTCAAAATTCGCGATTTGATATAAAAGAAAGTCATGTCGTGTTAAAAAAACTTCAACCCTTTGTCGCCACCAGGCTGGGTAGAATTTATCCAGTCAAGTTTCAAATAGTTTCTGTGTGGAAACGGTCAGTCCAATCGGGATCGAAAAAATACTGAAAATATTTTGAACGTTTTGAAACATGTGTGAAAAGATTTTATGTCAAAATTCAAAACACATGTTAAAAAAAAAAAAAAATCGTGAATAGGTACATTTGCTAAAAAATACACTTTTTCACTAAAAAAATCAGAACTTTTCAAATTTTCAATACTTTCGAGTTCAATTTCAACTGCGATACTTGGCAAATATGGTACTTCTAGGAAAAAAATAGTGGCATAGTGCACGTTTGAAAAAAAGTATTCATTTCGACACGTGAATAGGATCGATTTTGTAGTAGAAATGAATGCGAATTCATCTAGAAGATATAAGTGCAAAAAATGCACATTTTCGCTGAGAAAAAATTGCAACAATTGCATTTGTTAAATATTTTTTACCCAAAATGAGACCTGGATAAAATTCACCCTTGGTGGCAACGAAGGGTCAAAATACTGTTAAATTGACACCAAATCGCATTCTAGAGAGTAGTAAACCCCGAAAATTTCTTACAGTTCAATGTCAAATATGCAAGCAGTCAGCATTCATCGGTCTGATAGAACAAGATTCAAATTCCTAAAACTTTCACCGATCGAGCTGTGTCTCCGAGTGACTCTATCGGTTCGAAAAGGTCAACCAACCCAGGAATGCAAAACTCTTCTTCGTTCAAGTGTCTATAAATTCTTAGCCCGCTGACACGACGAGACTGCATAGGTCGTATCCTAGCGCGTGAGATAGCACTTGGTTGAGAGAATGTATCAAAATCAGCCGCAAGGCTGGTTTATGGTCGGAAACGATCGTAAATACGCACTTCTGCTACTCGCAGTAAGCTACGTACTACACTTTCTGAATATACCTATATATCTGTAAAGATATACATATATATATTATACATATATTACACCTTCAGCCATATACCCGTACGTACATACATAAGTACTTCGTTACAACGGCTATAGGGCGAATATATATACATTTAAGGTATCAAATATTATATACAGTATAGCTAGGATGAGAATTCGTTGCAGCAGTCAAGTTAACTCGGATTAGCTTTCCCGTTAGCCAATGTTAAGTTGGATCAAATTTTGGGGTTGGAAATTACTGGGTATAGGGGTTAGTGTGCTTCTCGAAATGTAATAAAAGATACGAGATATGCCGACAAACCCAAATCAGACGAAACTGCGCAGTGATTCTCGCCCTCTCGCTAAACTTCATTGTTTCATTGTTATCACCGTTTATAATGTATGTGTTGTACATACTACAGAGGCATTTATGCATATATATGTGTTGTAGAAGAGAAGAAGTCATTCTACACAATTCTACGTATGTACGTACATACATATTATACATATATATATATATATATATACATATATATATATATATACAGCAACGCAGGTATATTGTACGCGTAAACGAGGTGATGTCAAATTGTGAAAAGCCCGCGTCACCGAATGTGAATGTCGTCATTAATTCTTTCTTTCCAAAACTTTTCCACTATGTATACCAGAATTCTCGTACGATATATTTTTCACCCCTGCAGTACGACTAATGCCCGACTATTTATATTACGGGCATTCCTGACTAATCAACATTTTTTTTTTTTTTTTTTCTAGAATGTTTTCCCACCGGACAGAACTGTTTTTTTTTCTTTTCAAAAAGCTTCTGTGTTCTACGAAAAGACTACACATGCCGTCAGGATATTCCAGAAGTTTCATCTGTGTCAACTACATGTTCAATCCCAAAGCTCTCTAATGATAACGCGTGTAACCCCGTCTGGCTCTGAATTTCCATTCGAATGGCACGAATTTGAAGACTATTAAGAAAGGAACTGATTGAAATTTGGCTAAAAAGTAGGTTTTGATTTTTAAAATGACCAAAAAAATTAACATCGAAAAAATAAATGCTACAAGTTTTAGATTATGGTGAAATATGTTTTGAGAAAAAGTTTCAATTTTCTACGATGACATTTCAGATCCAAGAAACGTTTCGCAGCCCTGCCAAAGAGAAATTTTGCCAAAGGTTCTTTGGGCATGAACTCCCATCTCAAAAACTTGAAACTTTTTGCAGAATCATATCCTAACATAACCTTCAATTCTTGGTAGATATCCGTTTTTCGATTTGACGTTTTTTGGGCCTTCCAAAAATGAAAAACTGATTTCTTCTTAAACTATGCTTAAATTTTGTCTACATGAGTTTGGTCGCGAATTTCATCCCCTATTTTTTCACCCTACCAGTGCGAATACCGTAGAGCTTTGATTTCGCCATACGAGCTGATCTTGTGGAGTTGGCGTTGCCAGGAGCAGCTTGAAGTCGCCCCTGGCCTCCCACAACTCTTCTAGCATTGGACAGAGCGGCGACGTGTCCAGCTGTCTAGCTGTCGTTAGAGTTACTACATATCTCTGTAAATTTTATGCGTTCGCACATTCGCATTCGCAGGTGTCGTGTCTCTCTTTACGCACCTAGCTGCTATATACGTTACAACAGTCTCCCGGTTCACTGTTCAGGATGCTGGAGGCGTTTAAACGTTTTGCCGAAGGGCAACGTGCGAACTGAGAGCAAAATTGTGGACAAACTTGGTATAGGTAGGTAATGTTGCGGCTTAATGCCGCGTTCTGCGATTACACGTTTAAAACACAATTTCCTGGTAGAATTACGCCCGTTAGGTATATAGGAAGGCAGGTAGGTAGGTAGTTCAGGTACGGCTTAATTACACCGTAGGATAATTTAAATATGTCGTGTCAAGTGGCTATAATGTCCAGCTGTCTAGCTCGCGCACGTGGATAAAATCGAACCCCGGTATATAGTTTCACCCGTCAGTAGAAATTGACCACTTCAAATTGCGTACCGATTGATACCTACCCGGGGGTTGGAAATCCACAAATTATGCGACGAATCGAAAACTAACTGATCAATTTCTCGTTCTTCAAACACCCCTACTCGATCATCGAATCTTTAAATAAAATAATGACGAAACGAAAGTTCCCCAAGCCATTGGAAGAGCCGACATTCACTCGCCCCCGCTTCTTGGCAAACTTACAATTTTCCAAACGATTCAGATATTCTCTATGTGTAAAACAAGGGCCTTGAAGTAGACGCGAACGTAACACGTTTAGCAAAATAATATATATGTGAAACTTTTATACCTATACAATTACAGCTGCAGGTTAGATTTGAAACATGAATTTTGAAATTCATTCTATAAATTTTGTTTCCAAGTTCACAAAACCCTATCTATTTACTAGATACAGACGATATCTTGAAGAGATTATAACGATTGTTATCATTGCACGATAAGGTACTCTTAGCGCTAAGTCGTCATTCTGGTATTAGGTATATAGTTTGAATAATCCTGGTATAAGATCCTGAGCAAGTTTCCAATCCCAGCGGTCAACTAATATCTAAACATGGCGTAAGCTTGAACGGATAGAGTAGAGGATAGTATATATATGGTACTATTTCGACCCTGTAGGAGAGAAACGTTGAGCGTCTCGAACTGGCCGTGGCGATGGTTTCTCTCTGACTCGGTCTCGAGATACTGGTAATAGCTATTTACAGATATCAGCGCAAACATTAATACGTAGGTCTCAGTGTATGCCAACGGATTATCTTATTCTTGGACCCGTCCAATCGGCAGTAGTTCTACGTCCGGTTAGTCCCTCGGGAGTGCCCAGCGTCCGCTTCTTGGGCAAACACCAGACGAGTTACCTAATACGTGCGAGGGTCCGAAACCAGACTGTGAAACTTTTGCCCAGCGTTATACCAGAGTTCGGAAACACCAAGAGGTAGTAGTATACTGGTATGCAAATTAGCTCTGTTTTAGGGCGTCTGCACGAACCAACCAAGGGTGCCACAATATTGGTACCTAAGAGATGGCCAATACGGATTATAGAAAATTTCTGATTCCTTGTCTAATCAATGACCAAAACTACCCTCTGTCAAACTGTAATTTGAAGAGGGGCTCAAAATGTGTAAGAAAGTATCAAAGCTTTAGTTGCCAGATGCTTAAAAGTCTTTTGACAATGTTCAGACTGTCGGAACACCCGAAGCATATATATAAACTGGACTAATTCCAGCTGTAGGAAACAGATTTCCGTATACAGACTAGACAGAACCGCGTAGGGAATTATATCGGATTGTTAATACCAGCGGAGTGTGAATTAAGGACGATTGTTTGAATCGGTTGGATTCTGCTGAAGAGGTTTAAGATTTTTGTGGGTACGGATGTTACAAAAAACGTTTGTGACGAATAACGAAACTGAAGATCTAAGTATTCAAGGATCTAAGGATATACAGGACATTTCCATTCCTTTGCAAAATCTGTACTTAGGACATGGACCGTCTCATTCATAGTGAAACATAGTCCAGTGTTAGTAGTCGCCCTGCAGGACTGAGAGAGCCCTGAGTTTGTTTGGCGAGTAAACGTTTGCCGACGACACCGCCGGACACTGGTGCCTCGTTCGCCCTGGGCCCTGGTGGATATATATACCTATCCAGTAGCGTTAGTCTGTCCAAAGCAAGGGGGGTGGTGGTGAAGGGTCGGGGGTTTAATACCATCTCGTATGCCGGACAGCAGTGGTGGTCAAATAACTTAATACCATGAACCGTCTGGGATGGGACATAGTCCCTTAAAGTTTTTACACTACCAAAAAGTTCTTTTTAGCTTCCAAAAAAAAGGACGATTTTATCTCAGCTATTTTTTCGAATTACTTCAAATAACGGACGTATTCATGAGTAGGAGGGATTTTACTGCCGCCTGAATGAGGGGATACCTGCGAGCTGGGCGAAAACCGTCGATAAATTTCTATTCCAGTCCGGCTAGCCAACCAAGCCAGCCAAGCCAGCTAGCCTGGAAATTTACTTAGGGATAAGAAGCAAAGACAAGCGCATCGCCGAGGTGTAACTCGGTAGGGTAGTGAGGAATGGCTGGTCTGGCAAGCCTTTAGCCTGGCTTAACTGTGTAGTGGGACAAGCAGCCCCCCCTAACCTTACAGCTATACAGCACCCAGCTATACCGACCACCACCCGCTCCTCGTGTCAGGGCCAAGTTATACTAGCAAACAGTCGTACATTAGTGCCCGCAGAGTCCTTCCCTGCAGGATTTATAAGGGAAGCTTCTCACCAGTCCGCGTCTGGTTGGTCAGTGAGTTGTGCGAACTTCTCGCTCTTGCTGAGGCCACTTTGGTGATGATAAAAATTCAAGACTGAAAGAGTGAAGAGGAGGAAGGGGTCCACTTTGTACGCGATTTCTGTAACGGAAGAAGCTTAGGTACGGAAATCGGTATAGACAATCGCTGATCGATTTTCTCGCTCCTTATTCTCGTGGGAAAATTCTTGCTAGTAGTAAACTGACAAGAAAATATGAATACGTAATTCGCGACACGGTTCGATAGAGACCACAACAACGCTGAGTGAAAATCATTACCAACTTCTCTCGACTCAAATTATTAGGGAGCGTGTAACGCATACTGTTTTTCTTAAAAAGAAAAAAGCTCTCGAATCTTCGATATTTTCTCGTATCACTTCATCCGACGAATCGTCGAATTTGAAATCGTTTTACCGTCCAAAACTGATTCCGAAATGCAGGAGAATTTCAAAATTTTCAAAAGGTAAAAATTCCGAATTTATTTGACAATGAGACGCGATTCTGAACTTCTAGAATCGTTAGAGTTCTGAACGTGCAAATTCTGGAAGGACGAAATCCAGACGGCTCAAAGATCCGGAAGTTAAAAACTCAGAAAGTCCAAAAATCTGCAAATTTAAGGAAAGCTCATGACAAAGCTGACAAATAAACGAAGTTGCATATCGCAAATTCCGAGATTCGGAGTTTAGGCCTTTCGGATCTTTAGCTTTCGGAATTTCGAACTTTTGGTGTTTTGCGATTCGGAGTTTTTCAAATTGGCTACATTGACTTTTTTAACAACTGTCAGTCGGTGATATAAAAATTCGGAACTTCAATCTTTCGCAGCTTTTGAAATGTAAAATTCAAATCCCGCCCCATCATAGCTGCAATACCAAGTATCATTTCCAAGTTTACTCAATTCAAGTTTGCAGCTTTCGTTAAACTGTCATCATTGACATGAAAAATAACTAAACAAAACTTTTGGATCATTCTCGTATCGTTTGATCAAAGAAACTCCCCCGTTTCTAATCGTTTCACCACGCTCAACTAATTCCGAAATATAGGTACCCATTAGGGAAATAATCAATGAGGGCTTAGCCAGCGAGGATACCATAGTGTCGAGGTTGAGTGAGAACTCGGCGTCGGCAGTCCTAAGAGTTTAGTTTGTTAGGTGCGGGTAGGTAGGTACGTCGCCATGGGGCGTGGGTTTTGCTTAGAAGGTATATAGTAAGGGGGGGGGGAGGGGGGGTTTGAGTTGTTCAGGGGGGGGGGGGGGGGTTAGTTGGGGAGAGCCCAGTGGTCAGCACACTTGGCCCGACCCTACTTCGCTAACTAGTTTAATGATATATGTTGAGCTACAAGCGCCTTGATTAATCGTTAACTAATGTTGAACCTTGCAGAACACTACTACTCCCTTTCCCAACGCAACACACAGAAACTACCAACGAAGCTTTGAGTATTGGTATTGGTTTGTAGGTTAGATATAGATACATACATACATAGAACCAAACCAGGGCCAAATCTATGCTCAAACTCAACCGAAGCCAAACAGAAATCTAATCTCTCTTGATAATTTGATTTATGAATTCGACGGATTGCTAAAGAAAAACTCAACCATCGCTGGGTCACCCTAACTTAGGGTAAGTTTAATTTGTCCAAGTGTACCCATATATATATATCTGAGATATCCTTAGGGATCCAAATGAAATTTCTAACCCATGGGACAAGTGTCCCTTCTTAGAATTTCATGCGATTTTCATATCAAACCCACTTCTCAAAAGCTTTATTACTTCCCATAAAAAAAAAGAGAAAAAAATGAAAAATAAGTGAGAAAAAACATACATTCCTCAATGTCACTGACCTAAGAATGGTGAATCATGACTTCGGATGCATAATTAATGCGTCAGGGGCGTATATATAGATGGGGACGTTCATAATGTGGTATCGGTACTATCACAGAATAGAGAATAGATGGTAGAGGCTGGGCATGGGCTCAGGGATGCAAGACACCGTGAAATTACCAGAGCAGAGTCCCTCACCCCTAGTATATATGTGGGTGTTGGGAGGAACCGGACTCTGTCCACTCCGGAGCGTTCAGAACCGCTGCCGCCACGAACCAGGTATTTGTCTTGTCTTCTTGTTTATGGGACTCCCGCGTTGTTATTTGGCACCGCCTGGGAGTTCTCACTTTGTGTGCACGAGTTTAGTAGGTATAGGAGTTTTGGGACTTTGGAGTTTAAAACCTTTTGGAACGGTTAAGCTTTGGTCAACGCGTCTCCCGTCACTCAACCCCTTATACGAACAACACAAGGTCCACAATTTCACCCTCAACCAATTGGCCCTTATCTCAAATACATCCATACAACCAAACTAAGAAGATAATTCAACTCCTCGCCCTTTATCCGCCTAATAAACTTGCTGATTGCAGCCACAGTTTCGAACGAAATTTTCCTCAAGCTCATATTCTCACATCAAGTTCTCTCTTAATATATAAAAGGAAAATTCTCGAGACACACGAAGATTCAATTCTCCTTATATGACGTAGTTACAATGACATTTGACGACTAACCGATTTCTTAATAAGTTGGTTATTTCGAGTGATAAATTCTCAGAATCTCGATAAAAAACGAATAAAATAAATCTTTTTGTGGTTATGACTGTTGACCGTTGAATTCAGACGAAATTGCATACGATTAACCTCGCTGTTTCGCGAATTTGTTCGAACATCGAGAACGGGCACGCGTTGATGAAAAACGAGAAAAAGTAGAAGTTAAAACAGCAACAAAAAAAAAAGTAGCAAATACGGGGAAATAAAAATTGGTTGAAAAAAAAATAAAGTTGGGTTATTCAGATGAATCGACGCACCGGAAGTTTTGATTCATCGGATCCGTTCGGGCGCGGTATAGGAAAGGGTAGGATGGTGTAACGTTCAGCGTCAATATAAGCCGTCGGTAGCTTTTCCTAAATTGACAGATTTTCAATTAAATCAAGTTTCAATCTAATGGAAAAATATACGCGATCTATTGATGTATGGACGGTGGCATATAACGTAGATATATGTATATACATATATATATATACGTAAACCGAATCTCTACTCCTATATGTATACCTATATCCATGAGCAACTCTCGACAACGGCACAAACTGCAGCAGAGATATCCTCAACCGTAGAATGCGCACGAATTGAAATCATATTTTTTATATTTAATCGTACAAAGAGACATCCGTGGTGATTGCATAAGCTATCCAACGATCTTTCAGATTAATCTATTGATAAACATTCCATCACACACAAATATCATTGGCAACCTCCCGTACCCAATGTCCCGTCGATATTCCAAGAGAAATAAATGAGCTTTTCACCGCTACGGAATATTGCTTTTTTCTTTACCACCCCCCTTCGGGCCACCCTTGATACTTTTACCCTCTTTGCCCATCTCATCCAACGCTATTTCGTATTCAATAATTTTCGCACTCGTGTATCTTCCGCTCGCGGGTGTCAAAAAGGTGCTTTTGTTCATGGAGCACGTACAAATCCAGTTCAAATTACATCAATCGGCAATGCCTCAAGGTCTACTATGAATCATTTTCTTCTTCAAACTATACCCTTAAATATCAACTTTTAGTGCAAAATCATTCCTCGTTCATTACAGAAGAAATTACCCCTCAATATCGACGTATATAGAACTAATGCTCACCCCATTTGAAAAAAAAACAACTCTTTTTCATCCCTCGAAATCGGTATCACTTGTATTGGATACGAAAACGAGAAAAAGGAGAGGATTTCAATGAGAAGTGCATCAATAGTACACTGAAGTAGCATAGTGGGTAGGTGAGAATAACACCGAAAGGTACCACCTACTGATTTGGCATATCGTTATATTTGTTGAAGGTTGAGGTAGGAGGGAATGGGTGACCGGTAGATGGAGAAATCGAACGTGATTATGCGAATGGTAAACAATATTTTAATGCAGTAGTGCGACAAGGTAACCGGATTCTTTACGGCTCAGGTATATAGTATATAAGTTGTGTGGTACAGAAGTATAGGTACCGATCACCTATGTGAGATCAACGTCAAAAGCCACCGCACAGCTTAAACGAGATCCGGATCCGAATAGTAGGTATATACCAACAAGCAAATAAGAGCTGTAATCATAATTGCGAAATCTGATCGAAACGCAATATTGTGACGATAAAATGATCCCAAGAAGAGAAGTGCGCAAAACGAGAAAGTGCAAAAAATCCTTTCCCACCCCTTTCGCACATATACTCGCGATATGCCCTGAGCATGCTCGGTCGAGCCGATCGTTTGCCTTCAATCACTTCTTGACAGATGCACTTATGCACCTCGACTTGAAACGCAAGCAGTACCCTTCGGCAAGGAATTCCAATGACCGTGGTTCACGCTCCGAGCGTACATAGCAGAAAATGAAAAAAAAAAAAAAAAAAAAAAAAAGGACGAAAGCGCAAAGCGAGGAGAGAATTGCCCATCCTGAAAGACCACCCGAGGTAATAACCTTTCTGTAACACTGTCGTATTGCGTACTTCTGAAAATCAAACTGCTGACAAAGTGCAGACGATTTATTTTTGGATAATTGGATTGCTGTTCCGAATCGTTGGAATTATTCATCAAGTTCCATGAATGATGAGCCAACGTCGTTTGGGAACCGTCAATAAGAATCTAAGCTCGCTTGAAAAAAAAAAAACCCCAGTTTGCCAAAATTGTTGGTATAAATCAGATGGAAATGACATTCGAAATGTGATGTGAAAGATCCAAAGGCAAATATGGGATTTGAGAAAATGAATAGTGAATTGAAAAGTTAAGTCTGAAAGAAAGCCTCACGTGAGCTTGAGTTGGAGCTTTTTAATGTTTCTTTTTTTTTTCAATATTTGTCGATGTCCACTGCCAACAAACTCGAGCTAAAATCTTTGACCTCGACGACCCGACCATATAGTGCGACTGTGAACAACGGTCAAGCTATACTTCCAACATTTCCACCAAGCGTGAATTACTTGCCCAGACACGTGCGCCGAGCATTAAGTCTATGCGTGTACCAGGGATGAGTCCGGTCTGTTTGCCAAGGGGATAATAGTGTAATGGATGAACACGGCAGAGGTACATACCAAGACCCAGCAACTAGAAGACTGCTTTTCTTTATCGCGTACTATGTAGGTATTCACGATGAATAATTTCAACTATACCAGTCAACAGTACCTTCCAATACACACATTCATCTCATGGTCTCCATATGATCCTTCCCTAAACAACATTTTTCTCTACCCACTACTACCTTTGCTGTACTAAATTTCTCATATATCCTTAACCGGGTAGTACATTCTGAGCTCATCGATCAGCTGCAGCAATGAGCTTGTCTGATAGCTATAGTCTGGTGTGCAAGCATAGAGAAGGAAGCTTTGCATCCATCGGACACCATAGGTGGATAGATAAGCTGACAGTAAACAAGTAGATACGGTACCTATTCGCGATTCCTATAGTTTAGGTGAAAATTCGGTCTGCATGATGATCGGACTTGGTGAGATGATGTGTAATTCGGTTGTTACGAAAAGTCTTGATTTAGTAGCGGCATTAATACCAGTGAATACAAATCGTTCGCGAATGATCACGACTGAAGATGTGTGTAAAGCTAGTTTATAGTCTAGACCAGAGAGAGAGAGAGAGAGAGAGAAAGAGAAGTGGGATCTAATATTATTAGAACATAGTCTGCGAGGGTCTTGGCCTGTTTAAACGCGGAAGTGCGTAATTTCAAGTTGTGAATAAACGTCTAAAATAATTTTCAGAAATTTCGAAAATGCGTACATGTATATCGGAGTTTGTTCTCGGTTCAAATTTTGCGCGGGAATTTCGACGATTCCTTACCATATGTATAAAGTGGAGCAGTAAGTCTCTGAGACACGTATTTTTATGCATAATTCTCTGACGTCATAAGATCAATGGAATATCGGTATAACTGGATCGATTTTCTGACCACCGATATCCCGATAGGGAATTCCGATAAAATGATAATACCGTCAGGAGATAAAACCGGGTGTTGAACTCTGCATAATTCACGATAAATAAGGCCAAAAAACAAGTTTGCTATGCCATCGATTCTGTGTTAACGATATACACCGGAGTCCGATAATCTCTTGATTCGAACGCCGATTCCGTAGTAGCAACTCTATAAAAAGCCATTGAACCTTCGAAAATTCAGTGTAAAAGAAGAAAAGAAAAAAAAAAAGAAAAAAAAAGAAAATGAGGTGAAAAAAATCAGAACAAACCCAAACCCAAGATAAAATGCGTTGCGTATCCGATTGCCTGAACAAATAAAATACCGATCGTTCGATGGTTTTGATCGAGTATTCCGTAACAATTGAAAAGAATATAAAGAATATATAAATCCATCGACTACGAGGATAAAAAGGAATAAGTAAGTAAGTAATAAAAATGGTGAATTGGACTTACCTCGCTCTTTAGATTCAGAGGTACGTCGCAGGGAGGGTCCAGATCGGCTTCAGTTTTAATCTGATGCGAAAGGAGGCTGTGACTGTGCCTAGGTGGAACAGCGGTAGCCAGCATATTGCGGTGCTGTCGATGCTGAAGAGTGTTTTGAAGCCGCTGGTGCGAGTAAGGCGGGGACAGCTGAGTATTAAGGGTTCGGAGGTCAGCTGGGGGCGAGGCAGGTGCCGCAGTACTGCTCTGTTCCTCTTCGGCCGAGCCCTCCGCCATGTCAGCCTCGCATCCCGAAGTTTCGTGATCTGGATCAAATAATAACGAGTTTTTTTTTTTTTTTTATTTTACAATTATGAAAAAAAATTCGGCTTTTTCTCACCCTTTTTTGTCTCTTTTTTTTTTCTATCTTTGTTTTTTTCCTCCGCAATGAAAATAATGAAATTATCGTGTATACGCGGGTATTACCTCGTAGAGCAGAAGAGCTGAGGCTACAATATATTCTCTGACATGCGGTAAACACATGCGCGGGATATCTTCACATCGGTAATTACATCCGTGTATATTTATGTTATGATCGTACCGCGTGACAAATTAAGGGGCAATTATAATCGGACGTCTAATTTCGCCAGTCTAAAACCCATGGGACTATTTCCTAATGTAAAGTAGGCAGCTAGGTGTCTGTCTAGTTTAGAATTTTGGAGAACCGTTGTGTCCGATATAGTCTAGCTCGTATCATTCAGTGACATCGCTACGTAATGAGTGGGCATAAAAAGAAACGACAAATTTTTGGGCATTAGTATACTAGGTACGGAATATCGGGGCGGGATTGAAGTTTTGAGTTCCAAAAGTTCTGAACATTCAAAATTCCTGGTTTATTTGAGAAGATATTCTGCGTTTTTCGAAACGTCAGAGTTCAGAAGTTGCAAATTCCGAAAGGTCGAAATGCAGACGGCTCAAAGATCCGAAAGTTGAAAACTCAAAAAGTCTAGAAATCCGCAAATTTGAGAGAAGCTCATGACAATTCTGTGAAATAAACGACGTTGCATCTCGCGAATTCCGAAATTCGGTATTTTGGCCTTTCGGATCTTTAGATTTCGGAATTTCGAACCTTCGGTGTTTTTTGATTCAGAATTTTCCAAATTCGGCTACGTAGACATTCAGGGAAATAATCGTTCTGAAAACTGTCAGTCGGTAGTATAAAAATTTGGAATTTTGACCTTTTGCAATTTTTGGAATTCGGAATTTGAATCCCGCCGAGGAGATATAGTCATACGATTCGTTTAATTAGAATATGCTAAATATAATTAACGCGTAGAAACATCTGTTCGGTAGACGTTACAGGGATAGAAATAATAAAGATTTCATTTAGCCTGGGGGAGGGGACTTCAAAGGTTCGAGTGTAAAAATGTATCCCAATGGTAAGAAACGTGGATCAGTTTCACACATTTGCTTTTTGGTAATTATTTTTATCTAACCTTATGCACCGAGTTTAGTTCATTCGTCTGGTTAGTTTGGTTAGCGAAAATTCAAGGGCAATGAGATTCGCGACGCGATTCTATGGATGTGAAAAGGAGAATAAGTTTCTTGGGTTGTTTGCTGTTTGCTGTCTGCTGTCTGCACCTCTCCACCCCGCTCGGTTCACATTCACGTTTGAAACGCAACTAACAACATCTGCTTCTATTTTTGCTTTGGCCAAGATCCAAAGTTTTATTTTTCAAACCGTATGTATACGTATGTATGTATGTACATGTACCTACGCGCTTATGACGAACGGATGGATGGATCATTTCGTCCGACCAATACCCACCTAAACGCACGCACGACCATGAGCCAAGCAACTAATTTTCATTTTTCAATTCGCATTTATGCATATGCCTGCGACAGCGAAGTATAGTGGGATGTCAAAACTCGTGTCATTCTCTTAAGCCCGGTGACAAGTTACATATTTAATATTCACGAAACACACGTGTTTCGGTATGGATCTCAAGGGGCACCAATTTCACGAATTCAAACTAGTCCAAAATTCAATTACATGTCACCAGAGTTTATCTCAGATCCAAAAAAATTTCCTTTTTTGAATCGTATGTGTTCTAAGGATTTCGGAGCACCGTTGGTCCGATTAAGATCGTCAAGGATTCACTTCGTTCGGAAAGAAAATCCTCATCATGTGATCGGGAGAATCTGAGAAAATTTAACTGTGTGCAAACTTACAGTCAATTATCCAAAGTTTTCAAAATTTGGGCAACTAATTTGCAAATATAATTTAGCCAAAACCAAAACATCCAAAAATCAACTCATTCACATGACGAGGATCTCATTTCCGAACAAAATGAGTACCTGACGACCGTAATCGAACCAAAGGTATTCCAAAATTTTTACGACACAATTCTGGTCTAGTTTAATTTCTCGAAACCAAGTGGTACCGGTTCCCTGAAAGTCCTTTTGGCCCCCAGAAATCCAGGGTAATAAGAAACTATGGATGAGGGAGTAATTTGGAAGTGGGCAGCACAAAGGGGCAACTGAAACGTGGAGAATTTAGGCCCCAGGTTCGGAGTAATTATAGTGCCAGTAATTTTGGAAGTCCTGCACAGTACCGCGAGCGTTCATATTTGTTTGTCACTTACGACTTACTGGTTTTACCAGGATGATTTATCCCTGTACGATATTAACATTCCTTAGCGATGGTTACTATTTTCGCTTTATATTCAGCTGCAAAGCAACGAGCCTGCATCAGCCATACTTACGAGAAAGTCACGGATATTTTTAAACCAACTTTCGGCATTCTTTTAATCTCCCCCCCCCCCCCCCCCCCCCCCGCACGTTCACAATACCTATATAAGAAACTGCAGTCCGCTTTTCTTCTGATTTCAAGAATCCAAAATTTCAGGACTTCGCTGCAGGACTCGCAGGATCTAAGCCCATTAATTTTCACCCTGAATTATATTAATTACGTGTCTAGCGTTGAGGCCTAGAATTATTTATACCCATGCTGTATAACCATCGGGTGTCTTACACATTGGAATCGGTCGTTTGTTTGTAGTGATTACATCAACTTCTTTAGATAATTACAGGCATTCACCAGTTTTGACCAATTAGTTTCATCAATTGGCCGCCATAATGAAACCGTTTTAATCGTACCAATGTGTGGTTTATCTAGTTATACAGCAAAGCCATCATCATCATCATCATCATCGGTATTCCAATTGAAGAAAAAAAAAAGAAAAAAGTATATGCGGTAATAATCGTGCTATCAATATTTATTCTAAGACTCAAATTCACATACAAAGTGAAATAATAACCTATGCGATAAGGTGCCTATACAAAGCCCTTATATATCTATACCTACCAACGTGAAAATAGTCCTGTAAAATGATACCAACACGTATAAATTATTCGATGTTTGTATCAGTGTGTCTTGGGTATAGGAATGGGATACCTAATAATTAACTAAAGGGGGGGTTGATTGATGTTAATTCAAAGGGTAATTAAGAATGTTGTGGATAAAAATCCAGTAATTTATGGTCATTCGAGATAATTATATGTTAGCCAGTTTGTAATTGCAACCGATGTTGCCCGCGTGTGGTGCTGGAATATAGTATACGGTCTCAGATCACAGCTTATTATAGGGGCAACATGAGATAACGTGGGTTAGAAGTGGACTGGTTGTCTGTCCGGTGTTCTCCACCTAGTCTCATGCCCTTAGGGCAACCCTACGTATAGCCTAGCTATAGGTGGGTTGAATTTATGAAGCCAATTGGAAGAGTGTTGCTTTCAAAATTTTTGGACGACGAATAAAGACTCATAAATAACTGGAGCATATAATCGCTATACGTTATAAAGCTTTGCTCTCTTCTCATACCAACTATAAAAATCTAGCAAATATCTAAACCCCGACTAAATCCACGTTACGAGCTATTTATCTCCCGTCAAGTTTCACTCCGTATAATTTACACTCGACTAAGAAGAAAAAATAAGGATTTTTTTTTTTTTTCAACAAATACAGACAGCTGTTGCTCAGCGTTATAATTCAAACCTATAAGAATATCATTCGATGAATTGAAGATATTTTTGGAACCTGATGGGTATTCGAGACTCTCGAAATGCAATACGATGCAGAACTCTCGCCATATAGTAGGCTTTTCAAAGTTTGGCGGTTGGTTTGGTCCTTTATGCACGAAATAGAAGGCAGTTTGGTTTGAGCTCTCTCTCTCTCTATATATATATATATATACTACAACTAGAATTATTATCCCAGCGGGAACAGTTGGGCTGTTGACCACCGACTGCGTCATTATATGCGAAAGTCTTCGGTTGCGTAATTTTCCAAATCAATTGACCAATTTGTGTTCTAGGTATGTATATACGTATAGTATATATATATATATATATGTACCTATAAACCATAATCGACTCGATGTAATGCAAAAACTTTGTCTCTCCGTCAGTCGCATGGATATCGTATATTGGTATGGTATATATATATATATATATATGATGATGATGAAGGCAAAATACAATACGATCGTGACACAGTTCGTATTATATACGTACATATAATTTTCTACGTACCTACGCACACGTATATATATAAATAAATATATATATACATGTATATATAGGGTACGAATAAATATGGGTAATGCTAAACCATACCGACTGTAATACATAACGCACAAAGGTGCAGGGCGCATAACGTGTAATAGGCGTTTCATGCGATGCCATTCAAGCGGAAATCCACAAGGCTTTGTTCCAAGTCACGAAACGCAAGGATTAAACTGAACCCGGGTGGGTTTTATTAATGCCTGTACTGCAGTACGTATATATATATATATATATATATATATATATATATATATATCAGTGTGCGCGTGTTTCGATTTATGTACTGTATATGTAGTAACTGCGTGAGTTTGAGAAATTGTTCAAGGGGTATGCAGGAGGAAGAATATAATATCCATATTAGGGTGGGCCAAAAAAAATTAATAATTTTTTTTTTCTTTGGTACCATGAAAATGTTGTTCAAGATGACGAAAAATAAATACTGTAAAAGTTTGAGCTCTTAATATTAATATTTAGAGGTGGCGCTTCGCGATTTTAGATTTCCCATTTAAATAACACGGGGAATTTTTTTTTTTTTATTCGGAATTTTATTCCGTTCTAACGAATCGGTGTATTGTGAAAATCGATACATGTTCTTGTAGGAAATTGAACGATCTTCAAAAAAGGTCTGACATGATTTTTCGCTAAGTCGACTCGTTTGAAAGTTATTCAAGGTTAAAGTTCAACCTCAAACGATATATGATGACTTTCACCATTTTTTACATTTTATCACGAAATAATGGCTCATAAAAATGAAACACCAAATATTCCGTGAAGTTCATCAAGTGTTCTGTGGTAGAACATTGAAATTTCTACGAAATACCAATAATCCTAATCGATTTTTTTCTATACTTGACTTTGAGTGACACTCGAAATTCCGTTTCACCTGAGGAATGACTTAAAAAAATTAATTATTCCTTAAAAAATACTAGAAAATCATAATTATTTCACTTAAATGTCTTATTGACACTTCATTATTATGTAATGTAAGATAATAAAAGCCATGTTTAATCAAAATACCATATTTTATTTTATTTTATAATTTGCACTTTTTGCACTACTTTAGAATTTCGTCAAATTCCTTTTATTACAGTTAGGATATTTTTGACGGTGATTCTTGACCACTTGCAATAAATATTGCAACTGCTCTTCATTTTTAGTGAGACATTTGTTGTACTCCTCTATTAATGCAACTCCTCTTTCTGCTACATCGTTAACAACGCTAAGACGTTTGAAAAATGCCAGGTTCTCTTGATAGCTTTCATGCTGTGTCCAAGATTCTACATTTTCATCGAGAAAGTCAATGGGTAAATCAAATATTTCTAATGTAGTCAACGACTTTGTTATGAGCCATTATTTCGTGATAAAATGTAAAAAATGGTGAAAGTCATCATATATCGTTTGAGGTTGAACTTTAACCTTGAATAACTTTCAAACGAGTCGACTTAGCGAAAAATCATGTCAGACCTTTTTTGAAGATCGTTCAATTTCCTACAAGAACATGTATTGATTTTCACAATACACCGATTCGTTAGAACGGAATAAAATTCCGAATAAAAAAAAAAAAATTCCCCGTGTTATTTAAATGGGAAATCTAAAATCGCGAAGCGCCACCTCTAAATATTAATATTAAGAGCTCAAACTTTTACAGTATTTATTTTTCGTCATCTTGAACAACATTTTCATGGTACCAAAGAAAAAAAAAATTATTAATTTTTTTTGGCCCACCCTAATCCATATATTATATATCTACCTATATACAACAAAATCATATTATTATATACACTCGTCAGAATTTTCTTCCCGGATGTATATATATACATATTATACAGAGAATTATGCGCCAACTATGACGGAGTTAAATTATACCAAGGTATTGATCGAGGCTCATAATAATCGACTAGATATATTGAAAGAGCAAATCCTAGTTGACCATATGATGTATATATGTATAACAGTATAAATAGAGAAAGGGGAAATTTTTTGAGCAAATCACCTACTATAGTAAGTAGTTACGGCTGGTTGACGCTGACTTGAAACCAGTAGTACAATAGAAGGCACTGTTCGGACGTATAGAAGTTAGCACAAGAAATGTTGAAACGTTAGTTGAGCTATGAAGGTACTTAGCAGCGCAATATGGGAGGAAACTTCTTATTATAACTTATTACCATACCTGAAGGAAATCTATATATCTTTATAAGTGAGCGGAATAATTCGCGGTTTGATATATATATTTACTACAGCGGAGAATCGACGGCTGCAGATCACTCAAGTCGAAAATCAATTCAATTATCTACTGAAGTTCATTGCATATCGTCATGATCACCTCATTTCGAAGCACCAGCTGCACAAAGTCCACTTTTTCAGGTATCATTTGTCATGGAAACGTGTGGATTTGGTTTTTCAAAAATGAAACATTACTGCTTCAGTTATTTGCCGATGACTCGATCCAGAAATGGAAGTCTCTGATTTCCTATAACACTCGATTCACGGTGGTCTTCGATTCTTGCAATTTGATGTACTGGGTTCAAATTGGAGTTTACATTAACTGAAGCGAGGGAACGAAATTACAGACATCACCAAAACGTTGGTGAATTCAAGTTAAGATTATCGATAGTTGGAAAATTTTCAACGCGTTTACCTTTGGTAAGCAACGAAAGTCATTAACTGCTTGTAATAAGCAGTTCATCAAGTATTCAGTTAAAATCGATTTCCATACTGGGAATATTCGTCGTTATAGTTACATTGCCGAATGTGCGAGTATAATCGTTGAATGTATTATACCTATTTCTAAATGGGTTTAAGCTCTCGGTGTTTAATTACGATATCATAATTCTCGAAGAGCTTTTTTCACTCTATTTTGTTTTGTTTCTTGTTTGTCAAATGCAGAATTGCGAGGGCTTATTACGATAACGTTGAAAATTGTGTACTAGTTGGGGGTATTTTCATTTAAAAAATGTATATTTTTGAACTATACCGGGTTAGCCGGGGGTATGAAAAATTTAGTAAGTTCGAGGCTAAATAAAGCCCGAGTGCATTAAACCCAAAATAACTAAAAATAGAAGGCAAGTATAACGTATGAGACCATTATAATAGCGCCTCCCCTACTGAGAATATATATTTCAGTCCCGAAACAAGCCCCGTTGCTTGGACTAATGCTGCGAGATATCAGAATTTAAACCATAATGTTATATGACGGCTGAAAGGACGACGCACGGAACTTAATCGCTCAATATACATACAATTGACCGTATATATATCTCTGTATGGGACATTTGTATGCCACACGTAGGTATATACCTATGTATGTATAGCATGTGTGGACAGTATGGATGACTCGGAAACTGGAGGGGATCAACTGACCGTTTTCATTGACCGTTGGTCGACGCGCGGATTCATTGATCAAAACGCACACATGTTTGGAGGTTGGAGTACATTTCTGCGTTCGCAACCTTGAAATAACCAAAATTCAATCACCTATCTCACGCCCGAATTTCACGTACTAAAATTTTCCACCAAATAATATACCCACACATCCTGAAAATTGATTTGAAGTTACTACCCTGGAGCTTTTACAGGATGAGAGAATTGGAATGGGATTGAAATGCCGAATTTCAAAAACTGCAAATGGTCAAAGTTCCGAATTTTTATACTACCGACTCATAGTCTTTAGAAAGATTATTTTCCTCAGTGAATTTCCTGTATTTCCCTATTTCCACGTAGTGAATTTGGAAAATTACGAATAGAAAAACACCCGAAGTTGAAAATTCCGAAAGCTCAAGATCCGAAAAGCCAAAACTTCGAATCTTGGAATTCGCGCCATGCAACGTCGTTTATTTAACAACTTTGTCATGAAATTGCTAATCTGAAGATTTTCGGACTTTCTGTGTTTTAAAGTTTCAGATCTCTGAGCTGTCTGCATTCAGACCTTCCAGAATTTGCAAGTTCTGAACTTTAACGTATGAACGTTTCTAAAAACTCAGGAACTCAGAACTTCAATTCCGCCCCAAAAAATTCTTTGCCAAGTAAAAGTACAAAAATGAAGTAAATGACTGTGACGGATCGAGATCCAAAAAATCTGCAAGCTTATACTTGGCGGTTAAACTTCGTGTGTCTGGAAAGCTCATTCAATTTACTGGAATAACGCAGCTCCGTGTGGTGTACATAATTCAGCCTACGGTGATGATAAGATCTTGGAAACGTGTGAGAAATCAAGCGTGCGGCATATCCGAGCGTGAGGTTTTTTTTTACTTTTTTCATTTTTATTTTTATTTTTATTTTTTTTTTTTCGCGCGCAAATTAGGTCTATTAGACGCACCGAGCGTACAAAAACACTCGACGCAACCCTTGCATCGCGTGTGACGTGAGTAAGGACACGTAAGGACTCCTGCAAGCGCACGTGCGTGTCAGGCACGTGCTTTTTTACATTTTTTCCCTCCTTTTATTCCATTTTTATTTCTTTTTTTTCTATTTCTCTCTCTCTCTCTCTCTTTATCTTCTATTTTCTTTTTCTTTTTTCATAAATTATTAGAATTAATGACACCGTGTGCCTGGCATTAAAGTTCGTGGGGGTGCAGAATGGCAGTCACGAAACGTCGAGAGGCCTTAATAAGGCGCTCGCGCAGATTCCTTATTAAACGATATAAGGCAAGCGAGCTGTGGGTATATAACACGAAACTCTAACGCAACTATATAAATTTCATAAATTATTAGATTTTCTTGAGAAAATTTTGACCAAAGAAAAAAAAACAAAAAAAAAAGAAAACACTAATAATAATAATACGTAGTAAAAACTACCGGCTACTATAATATTCGTGTGTAAATGACTATACATAACTCTTTCGTCGATTGATACTTCGGCAAGATAAGAAAAGCCCCGAAACGGGTTTCGGCCTTTGACTCTAAATGTTAATTCGATCTGTATCTGAGATAGAATCTAAAGAAACAGCGTCAGACACGCGACTCTTGAACTATTTTCTCGGTATAATACAGAAATAGAGATCAAAGACCAACAACTAAATTCTCTGTAACTTCAGACAAAGATGTGTATTTCGTAAAATTTCTATGACCGAAAAAAAAAAAAACGGAGAAAGAAAATACGTCCCGGTTCGTATGTATTGCGAGAATCTGTTCTATATAGAGTTTTTCGACACACTCTTTTCGATTAGGGGTTGACTTCGAAAGGTATAAAAACCTGTCGGAAAATCATGTTACAGAACGTAACCTAACCTTCCGTATACATCCGAACCACGAAGCGATTCAAGAGGACCTCAATGAGTGCGAAATGAGTTGGAGGACGAGGACGAGGATGAGGAGAAAGAGGCAAGCTGGAGTAAAATCCACGAGGTTCTAGAGGGTGCGCAAGGATTTAAGGAGTGGGAAAACCGCGGGGGTGGGAATATCGATCCGCTTTCTTGACCTCCGCAACATTTCATTTTCTCCCTTGCCTGATCACCACCTTCATTCCTCTCCCTCTCCCTCTCTCTCTCTCTCTCTCTCTCTCACCTTGGAGTCATTGGACTGGTTAGTCTGACCTCCGAGGTTAGATTTGATCTAATAACGAGACAAAATTATTCTCAAAAATTCATCTCGTTTGATGATAAAGTCAAAAGCATCGTCAATGTTGACGACTAATGGAATTGGAAAACCATGTAGATTCTTCCTAGATTTTGAAAATTATAAACCGATGATTTTCGAATACTAAATGACTTTTGAAATACTTGACCGCGGTGGGAGGGGGATGAAATACGATGGAGATGTTAAAAAGATCTGATGACAAATATAGGACACCGTGGGGTGTTTGAAGTGGGGTTGTCTTTAAGGGAAGCACGCTTGTCAATCGTGGAATGGCAAGAGGATAGAAGAATAAAAAAAAAAACAAGAAGAAAAAGAAGAAGAAGGAGAATAAGAAGTAAAATTGAAGAAGCAGCTTTGGCGTGGATCTTGGCGCCGGATAGCTTCCAGTCCAGTGCTCAGAGAATGGATCTTTTCTCCGTGCTCGGCTCGGCATTGAAGTGCCTACCGCAACAATATCGTCTCAGATCTCTCGTCGCGTCAAGTGGCTAGTCCTTTGGGCTTTTCCTTCTTCCATCCCTTGCTTTTTCTTCTCCATCTTTTCTTTCCTTCTTCTTCTTCTTATTCTTATTCTTGAATTTCGTCTTCTTTTTTTCCACCCCTCGCGGTACCGCAGGTGCTTTTGGCCGAAGCTTTTCCACCCTTTGTAAATCCCACGCAAAGCCACCCTCCTGAGCGTCGAGCAAAGAACTCGACTGAACTCTCCTCGTTCTCTCTCTCTCTCTCTCTCTCTCTCTCTATCACTCTCTTTCCGTTTTCATCCCTCTTGCTCTCTCTCTCGCTCTCTCTTTTCCTACCGAGGGCGCAAAGCCACCCTTAAACATCCCAACGAACCTTGCCGAGCAGCCTCGTACGGATTTTCTACCTCGTGCAACGTTTGCCACCCTCTTCACCCCCTACAAACCCCCACTACGTTCTCTGGCGTAGTCACGCCGTCGACACGTGCTTCTGTTTACACCACCACGGCACGTCGACGCTCGAGTCACATGCGTTGGAGGAAAATTTCATTTCGTATATATATATAATAGTAGAACTACGTAAGTAGGTATATATTATTATATTTATTTGACCAGAACTTGCAGCAGAACTTCTTTCTGCGTCTATAGAATTCTGAACGTATAAATATCTTTGTAAGTAATATGTTTCAAGAACTGAACAAAATTTCGAGTCTTAACTTTTCGAACGTAGTTTTATCTATAAGTTTTTCGGTTATTACTCGCATTAGTATATTATTATTATCGATGCTTTGTTTAATTCTCCATTCGTGCGTTGGATACAGTGAAGGGATGATTTTACTTCAGACAACATTAATTAGCATTATACTGGGTCGCATTAATTGCTCATACCAGCGTACATGATTATCAAGCTAATTATTAGAACAGAGCTAAGTAGCTAAGTTCCTCGGGTTTAGTCTCTGACTCTGACTCCGTCTCTGGCTGCTCGCGGCGTGAATTATCACCGACCGTATTATACATACACATACGTATATATACATACTCGCGCTTACTTTGGATCTGAGGAGCTCAAGTTGAAGCTGTAAGGCAAAAGCAAAAGCAAAAGCATGAAGGGAAAAGCAAAAGCAAAGGCGAAGGCGAGCCTAGAAATTCAACAACGGCTGCAGGCGGGTAAGCAAGCAAGCAAGCAGGCCATAGCTAGTTCCCGGCAAACCAACCCAGAGTCAGGCAGGCAATCCGTTCGAGACCGACATTCTTGGCGCGGTGCAGTAAAGTAGGTAACTTAATTGCCGAGATTAACTTAATTGTACTAAGCTGGAGGTAATCATGCTTAAGAAAAGACCTGCAAGGCATTCGGCGAGTTCCCTGAGTGCTGATTATTTATTCTTTCTCCTTCTCTCTCTCTCTCTCTCTTTCTCTCTCTTTCTCTTTCTCTTTCAAGCAAACAGATATATATATATATTTATACCTGTATACATAAACCCACGTACGGTACACCTATGTAACAGCATTGTGAAATTCTATCTCATTATTTTCCGTTCAAAGGAATTATCGCCTCAAACCTCAAGTATTGCTCGTATGGCTGTTTGAGTTGAGTTTCAAGATGTTAACGTATATATGTTGCGATGAATCACGATATAGGTAATAACTTTGAATAGTATTTATTGAATTTTTTTTCTTTCTCATCTTTTTCCCTTTCTCTCTCTCTTTCTCACTCTAACTGCTAATTAGTTAATGCATATTATAATGAAGAATGTTGCGTAAGTGTTCGTTCACAAGATTTACGTCTATTGGATATGAATATTCGTCACTTCGTGTATGTACGAAACATACGCTTGAGAATTTATAGTATAATACCTATATAGGTACAAGTAGGTATAAAAATATATAAATGTGAACAGTGCGGGGGTGACATCAGCCTGTTTAATTATACTCAGTAATTGCAAGCAATTAGCGGTAATTAAGAAACAAATGTTTAATTGCAATAGCTGATAAAATACAATTGCTATAGACCGCGCGATCATTCGCCTTTCTTCGGTTCGGTACACCAGAGGGGAGTAAAAAGGAAGAAGATTCGAGGGATTCGAATCTCATATATATATATAGAAGAAACGTTGTATTCCCTCTTATCCCTCTTTTATACTGTATGAATATATATTATATATATATAGGTATATAATGTATAGATAGATACGAGTCAAGTCTCGTTGTTATTATTAGTTTATATTGGGTAATTACCGAGACGGTTTCCTTAATTCTCAAACCATTCCATATAACATATATACGTATATAATATACGTATGTGTATATTTTTACGACAATTCTCTGTGTGCAGCCGGTTAATGCGGTTTTAATTATTCTGTTTGTCCGCGCGGTAACGCCGGACGGTTTGCCACCGAGTCGAGCACTGTATGTACGCTTACATGTATGTATATATATATACATGCATATGTTGGTAAGTATAATATAAGTAAGTATATACGTATATACATACAAGTATATTACGTCCGAATGTGTTAATGTCAAATATAAAATGTTCACGCGCCGCTAGCTATAAGGCGCTGTCTCCGTAACCAAAGCGCTAACTATACACTTAATATATATATGTGTATGTATATCTATACATACATTTGCGTTAGTCAAGAATAACAATTCGATTTTAAATCCATAAAGAGATATTTATAACTTGTCTAATAATTTTTCAAACCGTTATTCTGTTGACTTATATGGTATAGAAGTGAACGTATAACGTATAATTCTGGTACGTTTATACATATATATGTATATATATATATATTGTGTGTGTATTTCGTTCTATTCATCGGAGTAACCCGGAGCCAATCAATTTCAATTGACCATTCGTCATTTCATCAAATTATCAAGCTTCCAGCAGCCGCACAGAGGCTATCCGCAGGGTTAGAGTAGCGACACTCTAAGGTTTAAATTGAGTGTGTGTATTATGATGTTGTACAGTTAGCTTTGAGCTCGATTGAAAGTTTGTTTAAAGTAAACTTGGTTCAACTCACCGATTCAATGTGTTGTTCGGAATGCGGAACGGAACTTGATTTGAACAAAAACCCTCTTCCTTCTCTTCTCCTTCTTCTTCCTTCTCTTCTAGTTCTTTTTCTTCTACTTCTTTCTTCTTCTTCTTTTTAACACCCTCTTCGAAAAACTTGCGGTCCTTCCAGATTAAATTCCTTTTACGTTAGTTCATTGATTGTTTACTCGGCTTTGAGTTGTATGTTGATTTAAAGTTCCAACAAAACGCATCACCCTTCCCACGTGGAGGGTAGAAAAAAAATAGAATTCGAACGATGCTCGATAGTTAGTCACTCCAAAATGTCAAAGAGATGAACCCGAGCGAGTCACGAGCACAGTGCACAAGCTCACTATCTTTCACACGAAACTTTAATAGAAATAATAAATCGCACTGTTGAACGTTTTTGTAATTAATAACAAATACAGTTTATCATCGATGTTTTATGCTCAAAACGAGAGTCCGTATCGCGTAGTAAAAGCCACGCCGTCCACGTGTTGTCCTCGTCTACTCCAGGCCTGAAAGCTTTGGTTTAGTATCACGTGTGAGGGGGAAGAGGGGGGCGAGGTTCACAAGAAAAAAAACTACACGAAACAATTAGAAACAAGTCACTCGTCAAAAGTCACTGCCAAAGATCGGTACCCTCGAACGTCTAAACGCAGCTTAAAAATCCGTTTAATTAAGTAATAAAGCTCGAGCTTGCGACGATCGGAGATTTAAATCACTGATTTTCACCTTAGCAAACGTCTTATCACGAACACCAAAGGAATAAGTTCATCCAAAAGACAAATTACACTATTGGGAATCGGTTGTTTAGACAAGCTTTGCGCCAAAAAGCTTTCTTCTTCGTATTCTTTCTCTTCTCGTTCTTTATTTCTCTCGAGCGATCTCCAATACTTGATCTTCGCCTGGTTATATTTCGTTGTTCAAAAACGTCCACTTTCCCGCGTAATGATAATACGTACGTACGTATCAACGTATGTGAAATAAAATTTACGGTACATAAACAGCAACCGCGTTTAAAATATATATATAATACCTCCCGGTAGTAGTTCACCGTTCGCAGTCTGGCTGCGTAGTGCGACGACGAAAGCTGGCCACCTCTCTCAGTTCCCTATTCCACTCTCGGTTCACAGGGTGGGGGGTATTTTACTCGGGGGTGGGGGGGTTGTACGTGAGGCGGCAGGGGGGTGGCGGGGGTGGGGGAGGCGGTAGGCGTGGTCAAAGGCGTGCCGTGCGCGGAGGAGCGGCTGCGGGTCGGTCCCGAGATCGGCTTGTTATGATTGTTACCGAGTGTCCGAGCAGCCTTCAGGGGGGTAGTTTTTCGGGAGGATGGTAAAGGGGTTGATAGGGGGATGGGGTAGGGGGAGGTGGGAAGAGGGAAGAGGGCAGCAGTCCCCCCAAACCCCTGAAACGCCTGGACCTGTGATGCAAATCGTGGATGGAATGGGGTTGATTGGGTCGCAAGCCGCAAGCTCTCCTAGACCTGACTGGGTAGGGCTAGGGGTTGTTCGAAATTCGCATTCTTCGCGGATCCACCCTGAGCTTGGACTCCTCTTCGGAGTAGGTAGGTTTGCGTGTGTACTTCATTACTTCTGCGATCTAATTGTCAGATCGAATATCTTGTAGTAGAGCTTTCACACGATCAGGATCCGGAGCTTTATCCCAATCGATCCTAATCATGCAAGAGAAGAGCTTGCAGTGAAAAAATATCACCGTTTTTTTATTCATTTATTCACTTTTTTTTGTTTTTCAATAGTATCTGAGCAGGTAGCTGCTGGAAGATTGATTCGCAATTCCTCTTCCTGGAGCTTTGGATCATTCAAACAATTGGGAAACGATGCATTGAGCTTTAAGTTCACAGCATCTTGAATTTTCTTTTCTTCTGGTTTTGGGCTGAAAGTTTTACCACTACAGCTTCAGTCGATTCCTGTTAGGCAGAAAAGAAGTTAAATCTAAACGTTCTGAAACGTTACGAAAGTAGTTTGGTGATCGCAAGCTCCTGAATTCGTTAGTCAATATTAAAAAAAAAAAATCGCAAAAAGCTTTGAGATACAAGAATATTGTGATGAAATCGTCAACCATGGGATTGAAGGTAATCGGTTATTGGATTAGTGATTTAATAACGCATATGATCCAATACATGCATTCAAAATTATAAAAAAAAAGTGTGATAATATTCAAAAAACACCGTGTGTTTGGAAGCGTGATCCTTTTCTTTTATCAGAGAATTCAGAGCTTTTTTTGCGACG
Organism: Ametastegia equiseti; assembly: GCA_963989295.1. Lineage (NCBI taxonomy): Eukaryota > Metazoa > Arthropoda > Insecta > Hymenoptera > Tenthredinidae > Ametastegia > Ametastegia equiseti. The sequence goes on from OZ022399.1 coordinate 9,535,613, forward strand.
ACTTCTCAGGTGCTTGAATCGTTCGACATTGGCCTGATTGTTTCTCGCTGTCTCGATTGATTTGTCCAAATTAAGAAGTTCGCACGGAATATCAAACTCGTCAATTGTCCGTAGCTAAATTTTGGTAATCTGAGAAATAAGTTGTTGCGATTGAGGGGTGGAAAATCGGTAGTGAAGTACTAGCCCAAAGAATCGATCTTCGATTGCTCGTGTCATCACAAACTGAAGTCATCTACTACAGAAAATCCTCCGATCCCGAAACTGAGCTTATACAAAACAATTATCACTGCATATGCTTCTTGACAAATACCTATAATCTAATACAGGTTTGAGAAGTCTGCCCAAAAGCTTCACACGTGCAAATTTTGTTACACTTAGCTCGTAAACTTGTGTGCCAGCTTGATATTCTGTTCCGTAATAGGTACTTGTTGTTACTCAACTTTGTTTGTTCTTTGATGAGAATATGAAAAAATAATAAAAGCTTTTGGAGAGGGCTTTTCCTGCAGGTATACGAAGTGGGAGGAAAAACTTTGGAGAAAGATCGTATCGTCGCCGCGTTGAAGTCTCCTCGCGCCTTAGATATTCAGTTTTTTCAAGAACTCAGATCACCGAGTGCTTGATCATAGGAATGAAATTTCAAATAAAATATACGCACGTCGTTTTACACAATATATCTGCTCAATGCTCCTCAGTATAAACTTCCGACCTGCAACAGCATAAAGCAGCCATAATTTCTCTACTTTGCTTAGAGCTTTCGGTTGCAGATAAGCTTCGAAAATTTCCAACCAGAGTATTGTTCATTATTCGTTTCCAAGTACAGCAAAACCCATAAATGCTAGTACAAACTAGTGATGATTGAGTCAGGGTTACAGACAACGAAAAATCTCTGGATACTCAATTTTCAGGAATCATCATTCAAGTTTTAGTATTTTTGATTATACCTAATTCATTCACTTCGCGAAAAAAAAACCGCCAATGAGTACGTGAGAAATAGTCCCTATGGTACGGCGCCGATGCGACTGTCTGCACCCCTCGGTGTTTTAATGTCCCCCACGACTTTCACCGACTCACCCCTTTTTTTCCCCTTGATTTTCTCACTGGTGAATCTCGCTCGCAATTATCGGTACCAGATACGCGAAGCTCGGTAATTCGGCGAAGCATCGAGTTGACGATCGGCCACGAACAAGTAGTAATACCCGTCGGGGCCAGCCAGCAAACGACATGTCACATGGTGCTGAACGGAGTCACGAGCAAAGGAAATCCCTGAAACTAATCAGAGGAAATGAAAAAACGACTTGGCTCTTGAAATCACCATGGTAATGATTCTCGTACTAAATTCTCTCATTGCGAGTATTAAAAAACCTCCAGAATTTTGAACGACCCAAAAGCTCGTGAATAGTTTATAGGCACGGCGTTGGTAGATTCTCAAGAAATTCACATTTGATGCTCAAAACATACGAACACATATGAGTATCACAAATGACGAATATTGCAATGAATATCTCCCAAAAGACTTTTGGATTCCGCGGAGTAAAAGCACCAGCTGCTATAGTCATGGTACCAGTTACACTGGAAAAGTCTTCATTTCTCACAGCTGATCAGCCACTAGTGCAATTCTTGAAGAAATTCGACCTCTGTATGATGGACATCATTTTGCAAATGATTTGAGTTGTGAATCGGAATGTCTGAATGCAGGTCAACCCTTATTCTACTCCTTGAGAATCAGTGATCGTAGTGACACAATGTACGGGAAGATTCTTGAAGACGGTATAAAATATTAATTAGGTGACTGCCGTGACACGCGGAGCGAAATGAGTGCCGTAAGTTTGGAATATGAATCTGTGATGCAGAACGTGGCTACAGGTGCTTATTCAGGCTTAGCCCCACTGTAATTAGGAAAAGGGTACCCTACACTGTGGTATACTATATCGATCGCAGAGTCGTTCGGGGTTGATTACAGTCTATTTCAAAGCACGCCTTATTCTTCGCTGATCATCAGACGTTCGTGTCTAAACCGAATTTTATGTATCAAGAACTTTGGAGTCCTGTTTCAGGGTTCAGGTTTTCCTAACGCTCTGCAGTTAAACGAAACGTTTACCTTCCCTTATATTACACATAAAAATAATCATAGGCTCTTTGTTACACACGTTCAAGTTCGAGCTTCGAATCTCACGTGAAATTCCTTTAATTTTATCACCCTTATTGTAGCCCAAAGCTTTATTCTCGGTCAAATATCCTTTATGTCTAGAATTCGACGAACTACGACGATTCGGTTCGATTCCAAGGAACTGTAGTCTTAAAAGTTCTTGTTCTAAGGACCCAAGGAAAATTCAGAGCTGGATCTGCCAAATGGAAATTCCGTGCAAGCTTTTGGAAATTTGGGACTCCGAACAATAGTTTGAGATTTTACCACAAATTTTATCACCCTGATAACCTCAAAGCTTCCTTCTCGGTGAAAAATCTTTCGTGTCTAGAAATCGACGAGACACAACGATTCGGTTCGATTTCAAGGATTTAGTCTCGGAAGCTCGTGTCCTAAGGACCTGCAAGGAAAATTCAGAGTCAGATTTTTTTCCGAATGACTGTTTCGTGAAAGTTTTTGGATATTTAGGATTCTAGAAAATAGTATGAGATTCGACCGAAAATTTTATTACCCTAATTATGGCCCAGAGCTTTCTTTTTGGTCAAACATCATCTATGTCTAAAATTCGACTAATCACGACGATTCGGTTCGATTTCAAAGATTGAGTCTCAAAAGCTCGTGTCCTAAGGACCCGCAAGGAGAATTCAGAGCCGGATATCTTCCGAATCAAAGTTTCGTGAAAGTTTTACGGAAATTTTGAATTCTGTAAAATGGTCTGAAATACAAACGCAAGGTCCTGACGTATCCGTACGGCATAACTCCTCGCGTAAGCAGTGCAGAAAGCTCGAGCCACGCGGAACTGATCCTGTAGCTCACCAGCTGTCGGTTCAAGTTGTAGGAGTTGGCGCGACGCGACGTGCCTCTCTTTCACTTCGTCGTTTTCCGTCTTTCTCTTTCTCTTTCTCTCTCTAGTATTCTCTTTATCTCTTTCTCTCTCTTGCTCTCGGTTTGCCCTCTTGTCTCTGCATACGTTGGTCCCGTCTTTCTCTTTCCCACGGGATTTAGACTGAGCGCTATCCTCGTCTCCCGTCCCACCGGATCGATTAAAACTACAAAGTGTTGCCTCTCCATCCGTTGCCACGTTCATTCGCGGTCGACTATATTGCCCCCCTTTTAGTCCCCCTGCCACTCGACGGCACTGGGTTACCAACTCTTCGGTTCAACTCGAAACTTCTACCTTCAAACTTTCGGCTACTACCGCAAGATACTTTTTGACTCATTTATACATATATCCAAAGATCTGCATTCACTGAACTATAACACGTCGACACCTTCTTGACTCGTAAAACTTTTCTTTCACCGCTTTTGCACGTTATTCGCAATTGTCATAATTATAACTGTTATTGGCAGAGAGAAATTTTGAATTAGAATACTGTATTTCATGACAGAGGCCTTGGCTTATTACATGTACCCGATGAATTACAAGATGGCTTGTCCTCAATCTTCTTGATTTGTGTCCAAAGTCATCCAAAAAATGTTTAATTGAATTTGATATCTGTGACGTGTGGTCCATTTTGGGGAAAATTTCGAGCCGGATGTCAGAGAAATCTGTAAAGTTGCAGTTCGTTGTATAGTTCCGAATGAAAAAAAAGATATGAAATTTCGTTGTTTTTCTTAGAAAAGTTTCATTCCGGTGAAAAAAGCTAGAAAAGATACTAAAATTTCTTGCATCAAGCTACCGGAAGTTTGATTTTCTTGAACATTCGTAGAGCATTTTTTCCACCATGCAGGGAATCATTTTCGATTCCGGCGGTTTTGGCTTGTGTCAAAAACCATTCAACTTGTTTCGTTCTTTCTTTACACAAAATCCCAAATTGTTTTTTGAAAGTTTCGATGCAAGGATCACAGCTGAAACAACAACAATTAGCGATGAATTGATTTTGCAATACCAATGTTAATTTCTGATTGAAGAAAGTTTAGAATCCGAGCTTTCGGGGTTTTGATTTGAGCAAAGGACGAAAGAGGCCAGCTTACCGCTTGCAATGACCTCTGCTCATTATTACCACTGTTCATATAGCTACAGATAGCTGGAGAACAAAAGGTTCGTAATCACCAACGAGGGGGAATTATTATACAGAAAAAGAAGCTTTCCTTAGTCACAGAAACATCTCGTGGTTCTGGTCGAAATGTCAAAGCTGCGAAATACTCAGGGGGCCAAATCTTCCTGTTGGAGAACACAAAATAACATGAAAATTATCAAAATCTCTGATTTAGGTCTCATCGAAAATTTCCATTGTAAAATCGATCCATCGATTGGAATAAATCAATTAATTAATCGAGCAATCAACACAGCAAAATACTTCACATTCGACAGATTAGACTTCTCCCGATTCCTTGGCTCGCCTATGCAATTATCGTTTGATAAACGATTTGATTGCCTAATCGATTATTCGAAGAATTATCCAATTAATCGATTTCTTAATTAATAATTTGAACTATGCTTTGATTTTTGATTAATGCATCGATTGATCAACTAAATATATTTTACAATGAATCCTTGCATCCTTCTATCAGCAGGTGAAAATTATCTTCCCTATCCCTGTGCGATTTTATTTTATTATTAATCTTATTTCTTTTCGATTTCGCGTAAAAATACAAGGTAGTATGTGAATTGAGTTGTCCTAGAAGGACTCCTTGCTTTGTCAAAGCGCGAGTATCCCGCTCTGACAAATGGAGAAACTTGAACTATAATAAAAATGAAGAAGTTAACAACCGTCAAATGGGCTCGTGGAGTTCCGGCGACGTCATATAACGCAATATAAGCGTCCTCGCGTACCTCGGAAGAATGTCTTGGGAAGAATGCTTGGCGAACCTGTTGCTCGCGGCAAACGGGCGGATATATGTAGCCCCGAGAGCCATAACCGGTGCCGAGTTCTCCAAGTCCTTCTTGTACCCATAGGTAAAAAGTGTTCAACGTAGAATTTAAAATTTTCATCAATTTTTCTCTTCCTCTCCGTTAATTTGATCATTTTTTCAGATTTTCGGATTCCTCATCCATCCTTTAATCTCGTTCAAGTCCTTTTTCCCCTTTCTCTTTCGGTTCCAGATTTTAAGGCATTGCGTTCAAACGCGCAAGTCAAAAGCCCATGGATCTTATAGTAGAAAAGGAAGGCAGGCAGGAGGCAGAAGGCAGTGTTGAGGTTGGAAGATTTCGATGGGATTTAAGCCGCGTGGCAGGGGCTCCTGCAGGACTCCGCGCGCGTTTGCCGCAAGGATAATAACAGAGTCTGTGAAAGCCGGCAGTCTTTACGAGCGCCTTCCCAGAAGTATAAACCCAAAGCACAGGGGCTCCTTCTCTCCTTCCGATTCTCTGTAGGTAGGTAGGTATACTTACACTGCAGAGCAGTCAACTGCCCGCGTTCAACAAACGCGCGCTCAGTGGAATCCGCGGCTAATTAATGCGATGCGCTCAACAAAGTTGTTCGCGCGAGAGTCTCGGAGAGTCGAGACTGGAAATCTCGGGCGCCGTCGAACGCTGACGGGAAGAAAAAAGGAACGAAAAACAAAAAACAAAACAAAAAAAATGTAAAAAATATATAAAACCGTAGGGTGAGGAGGGGAGAAAACAACGTGAAAAATAAAAGAAGGGCAAAACGATTCGTCGAGAGATGTACGGGCCGACAAAGTGACAAAGTGGCTTTTGCCGTGCGATCGATCGCCCGTAAAGACAATCGAATTCGATCAGGATCTACCATTTACCTGGGGGCTAATCCCCCATAACGTCTGATGGTTTTTATACCCTATGGCATCCAGGACATGGTATTATAGGTGTTCTAGAGTCGAGCTGGATAGAGAAAAAGAAACCGGAGAGAATACACATGATGGTGTTTTTTTTTTTTTTTCGGTATGCGTACGGATTCCAGCTCAGTCCAGCTCTTCGAAGCTGCGGTATAGAGATAGAATAAGATTTAAGGACGCGAGGTCCTCGCGGAATTTATTCAATGGGTTGAAAAACCATGCAATAATTATCTCCCTTCAACTTTCGTTCTTATAGCAGATATAATGACTCCTGAATCACGTATACGTATATAGATGCGGATTCAAAAATAATCGATTATTGCGTCTGTCCCTGCAGGGAGAAAATTGAAAAGGATTCTTCGAGTCCTTAATTACAGACTTTTGACCCATTTTTCAAAAATCTCTAACTGATTTTACGCTGTAGAAATTTATTCTAGTTCATCTTTCTCCGGTTTTCGAGGAACAAGTAAGTACAGCTTGAAGGGGTGGGATCAAAATTCCGAATTTCAAAATCTGCAAAAAGTCGAAATTCCGAATTTTTCTACTAGTGACTCAGAGTTTTGTTAAGATATTTTTCATATGAAGAATAAAAGTCTGACGGAATTTGCGAACTTGAATTGAGAAAACTTGATAATCGTCCTCTGTCTTGCAGCTGTGATAGAGCGGGATTAAAATTTCGAATTTCAGAAGCTGCGAAAGTTCAAAATTCTAAATTTTCATACCCCTTACTGACAGTTTTTAGAAAAATGATTTCCCCGAGAGTCTAAGTAGCCAATTTAAAAAACTCCGAATCAAAAAACACCGGAAGTTCAAAATTCCAAAAGTTCATTTGACAGTTTTGTCATAAGCTTCCCTTAATTATTCAGATTTTTGGACTTTCTGAGTTTTTAACGTCCACATCTTTGAGCTGTCTGCATCCCAACTTCACAGAATATGTAAGTTCTGAACTTTGACGTTTCGAGACACTCAGAATCGTGTCTCAAATAAATCTAGAATTTTGACCGTTCGGGACTTTTGGAATTCTCAACTTCAATTTCGCTCCAACTGAGCCTTGTTCCAAGGATTTGTTATTCATCGTCACATCGTCAATCTGATTTTACTGTTCCAAAATCGAGTTCGCTCCAAGGATCAATCCATCCTCCTGTTCTGATAATGACGAAAAAGACGATAAGCAAAGAACCAAAACCAATTCTAGTTCGAAAATTCAAGCTCTGCTGATCTCCTTGAGGTACCAACTGCATACCTGCCCATAGTCCACGAGTTCACAGAGCTCCGGTGCACCAGTTGAAATTTAATATGCGCCGCCTACACGCCCGTGTGTATACGAGCGTTGCACTAAAGAGAGGGATGGAGGGAATGTAACGTTACGATCCAACCACGCGAAATGCGGCTAGGGTACTTAAATGAGCGTGGGGTGCCGATATTTTGTCCCGTACAATTAGATGGTGGAGTACGAAACTCGGGCATAATAACACGCGGACTAGTACTTCGCGTGAAAATGACAAGGTGATCTTTTACCGTGAACTTATTTTGCACTAAGGATTTAAATATCGGTAAATTAGCACCGTAGATGTTCTCGAAACGTTGATCCAAACAGGTGTCAATTATTACCCGACTACCTCATATACTTATTCAACGTGATTCTGAACCAGTTCTCGATTTGATTTTGTCCTTGTTCACGGATTCGATTTCAACCGCATTTTACACACCAACGAAATTAGGATTCAAGTTTTTAGAACCAACCCCTGAGGCTCTTAGCTTCTAAAGCTTGTGCCAAAAACCAACGAAAGCTCTCGACCTGTTATCCAACTTGGGACTCACCTTCCCACTGTTTCTCGACAACATTTCTCCGTCCGAACGTTTCGCGGTAGCTTCGATCATTAAACGTGCGTATATAGCCTCATAATATTGCAATCCGTGGCCATAATTTAGGTCGTTTTATAGTTCAAACTGCAACCTACGTGTGGGCAGGGGCGCTCAAGCCTTCCACCATACCTAGACAGTGTTTTCAAAGTAGCTATTCATCTACCCCTGCAACCGGTTAACGATCGCCCCCCTTTTCACCTTTTATAACCACGACAGGCGACTGGAGACAATGTAGTTTAGTCGAGGGTGGATGGGATACGGTTCTGTATTCGTAAATGACCAACTTCAGCACATTGGAATTTGGAACCATAAGTTCCGATGTGCATCTTGAAACGATTTCTTCATCGATTCTGATCAGGATTTTCTTTTCAGAGCTTCCAAAGGACATGTTAACGACCCTTTGCAGCACGGTGTGCAGTATCACACACTGCACTATCAACTTGAGAGATATTTCTTTGTCCGCAGTTGTTAGTCCCGTGTATAACATTGCTGAGTGAGAAATTGAGACGCGCTTTTGCCTATCCAAAGTTTTATAGCAAACGATCCAGAGGTATAAGCTAAGAGAAGTGTAAGGGCTGTTTTATGGAGAGACTTGAAAGCGGTTACTTTTAGAGGTAGTTCTATGGCTCGATTCGTACCAAACTGCACCTCGGTTTCACCTCTCACAGCTGAGAAATACTAGCCACAAAGTATTACCATAATTTGAATACGGTTCACAATACGATGTGTAGATATACAGGCTGCGAAAGTTCTTCCTTATTTCTTTGCCACTTTGCTTTATCGATTGCTTCAACATATTCTCCACAATTTGCCACTTGGTAGCACTTCTTGCAAAAACCGTACCTTCGCGATTTTTCTGGGATTATTAAAGCCAACAGTTTTGACGATGGACCTAATTCTTCCATTACACCTGCAGTATTGAAATCGTAGAAACCATAGATCGCTCAGAGACTGATGCCAATTCTTTTGATCATTGCTGAGGTCCAAATTTTGGGAATATCTGTTAGAACCTAGTTGCAGAGTATTTGAAGAGTTTGAAGTGAACGTGATGCATCTCACGTTTTCCGAGGATATTGGGTAGCCCATACCGCCCCCGGGGGGATCTTTACGCGTTGCTGCAGTGTAGAGCGCCTTTGCCCGCCTATGCACTAAATGTCGTAATTTCGCAGGAAGTGTAGTTTTACCATCACGAAAGGGACGTTAGCTACTACGGCCTGGATATGTCAGGGTAGCAAAATGCACGGTGTGGCTGTATATAGTGAGAGTACGCGGGGTATATAAGCGCGGGCGAGGAACGTGAACGGGATAATCGTGAACGTGAACGTGAACGTGAACGTGAACATGAACCGCATGAACGTGAACGTGAAGATGAACGTGGGCTAGAGAGCGGCAGCGTTAGCCCGAACGAAACGACGCCGTGGCTGACCTAATTTACATACATATAAAGCGCATTCGATGTGTTTTAGGGGTCGTAAATCGACGCAGCTACGCGAATCGTTAAACCCTTCCTTGCTAGCCAGAGCTCGGGATGCGTAGCACCCCCCTCACCCTATTCCACCCCCTGTTCGGCACCCCGTTTCTGGTCCTTGATAACCCCCAGCACGGTATATATATCTCACCCTGCAGTCCTCTTTACCTCTTTACTATTAACATCCTTCTTCCGCTTCGGCTGGATATTATCTCTCCAGGAATCTCTGCCACACAATGCCACGATCCTGGGATCATGCCTCAACAACACCAACTCTGGGATGCTAATAATGCGGCAACCGCTGGGGGTCCAACGTGTAACATTGTTGCATTCTATGGAAGTATCACTCACTCGTAGGATAGGGTGCATTCACCTCAACATCAAATCTTTACGGTTACTCGAATAACACGATTACACTTGATTCAGAAGACCTGGAATTTGAATACAGACAAAAAGTCACTGTCCTGAATGTGTCGGCCATTGTTTCAAGACGTTGAGATGACCGTGAAACTAAACGAGAGCTATGAAATAAAGTGCAGGAGCTGATCATGAAGTACCGATATACTGTGCCGTGAAGAATAATGCATGATAGGGGTGAATTTTTTAAGGGAGTTGTGATTGCAGAATGAAATCGAGGGTAATTTTGTGACTGTGTATGATATTCGGAGATGAATGTGAGTGCATTGATCAGGTATTGGTGCCATTTATATTATAATGACAACGCAGCTGCGTCGTAAATGCGTTTTACGTTCGAAGCCGAAGCATTACTGCGGTAATATCTAGTTGCGCGAGTTATACTGGAACTGCAGGTAGGTAGCCTTTGAAATAAAACCGCTTTAGAATACTACAATCTCACAAATCGATGGATGGGATGCGGTTCAAGGTTCCAAGTATTCCACCAAGAAATATTATCCCAGTCCTATTACTCAACCGTGTTACACTCACAGCTCCATGGTAAAAACTCAAATATCATTTCATGAAAAACAACAATCTACAGTCTACAGTACAGCCAATGATAAACGATCACACAATCATCAGCTTAACAATTTTCCATCTTGCATCACCGATTGCCACTTCCAAAAAAGTATTACAGTGCTCTGTGAAGGTGCGTTCAGTAATGTTATCAGATGTCAACAGTAGAGATCAGTGGATGTTAACCACATACTTGATGAAGGCCCTACACGTCTGACCATAAATAAATCATCAGCGCTTCATCGTCACTTGCCAAGATACAAAATGTTCGATATTTTTTGTACCTATCATACTTTCGGTTCGTTGATGCTGGTCTAAGTTTTGTTCATATTCTGTCACTTGTACTCTTCTTGACTTCAACTTCTGAGTTGGATGTTCATACTGCAGTATAGTTTGTCACAGAATTGACCGTCCTATCCCGTGATCCTGATCAAAAGTCACTTATACGTTACAGAGAATTCCATGCACAGCATTACACATCAGATGATGGAGCTTGCGGGGTTAAGGGCTGCGGGATGAAGGGACAGGAGTTAGATGACCGAGTTGTAAAGTTCAGTGCGTATATGTTATACCGGGATTCGCGTTGCGATGCGTTTGCCATTTCATGGTGCCCCGTTGACGGTTTATACGGGGCTTACCCATGTGTCATCTTCACGTATACGTACACGTGAAAACCCTATAGATACACGTGAATATCCACTTGTGTTAGGGGCGCAAAGGCAACGAGATACAGATACGGTTACCCGAGGTTGGGGTAACGTGCAGCCCCGTATTGCTCGTACACTGCGTTTATGGCGCATAACCAGGCGGTCGCTAGTCGCCGGAGATTATTTCGGCTTGATCAATTTCATAATCTCACCCGGTTATGTCGCCCTGCTGATTACAGGTGTGCGGTTAATCTTTATGGCTGATGCTAGCATTGGCCGAACCTCGCTCGACCAGGTCACTCGTGTGTTTGCTAAGCAAACTGATACTGTGTATCCTGCATGATCACCTATGGACGTACACGTCTTCGATTACTATAAGCCTGAGAAGTGATCGTTATTCTAATCGATCCAATTCGATCGATTGATCGATGAACTGCTTGATCAATATCATTACGGTACCCTTTTCACGAGCTTGCAGTCGAGCTCCGAAATACAGCAACTTCCGGCTCGTTTCATTTGAATTTGATGACTTCGAGTGAAACGTGCGGAAATTTGAGAAATGTTACTTCAACTGAACTGGACGCTAAATTATAATCATTCCAGATTCGATTCACTTTGACAGATTAAGCTTAAGATTAAGCGTTGTTTGTACATCCACCGTATGATTTTCTGGATGAAAAAAGCTCGTTATAGATCTCCTTGACTTTCACATGACTAGTTGAAATTTTCAGAGATTGTAGAAATTTTGTTGTTGATTATTTCTTGAACGGAATAGAGGAAAAACTAAGAGAGAGAGAGAGAGAGTTGCGTCTATGGACTTCACCTCATGAGCTTGGAGCTTGCAGGATATGAAACCGGAGTCTAAGGGTTTGGTTATTGAGTATTTTATCTTTGAAAAACATTCATTATTTGTAAGTTGTAAAAAATTTACAACGTTTCATTTCTCCACAGCGAGGAATGAATCGCGCGCTATACGGGCTTGAGGCAAGTCGCATAAACATGTAGCATTTTATTTTATTTTATAACCTCACCTTGCCTGAACGAGGTTGACCAATAGTAAAATAATATTAGTTATTGCTGATTTTGTGACTGCCTAATAAAATTCTTCGGTGAAATAAAATCACCGAGTTACTCTCGCTATGTCCTCCTACAGTCAGTCGGTGGATTTACAGTTAATAAATTTTTCTTCCGCAGTTTTGGGCTTTCGATAAAATTTGTTATTTATGATCTGACCGAGACTATAATATTATTATTCACCAGAATACGCAATACCGTTAAGGAATCCTCGGCAAATACCTTCATTCGTCCTCGTATTGTATTTGCGGCGTAAAATTTTTGCGGCAGATCATTCGGGCCCCTGCAGTCGGGCAGGAAAATGGGCTGGAAAATTTTACAAGAAACAAGTAGCTGTGCATGAAACACGTCAATGGTAAAGAAGCTGTAAGAAAATTAGAGAAACAAAAAACTCGATAATTGAAATAATAAGTTTCTAATTACATCTTCCGTCGATTAAGTCCACTTAAGAAACGTCGGCTTAATTACGTGCAATGATTAGCGTAAGTAATGCTCGACTACTCCTATCCAGAGCCTGGCTATTCTTCGATGGAGCTATTAATACTAAGACTTGAACTAATTCTCCAATTGAGTGCTTTGCCGCGTGTATGTAATCATCTCAACATTAAAACCGTTGTTCTGACTATCGCGAGCTTTTCACATTAAATTTCCTTCTATATTGACCCATTTATTAGAACCAGTTTATCGCGGTTGAAGAGAAAAATTAAACATCGTCTAGAATCCATTCATCTCTTCAAAGAAAGTAATTTCATATCATCGAAGAACCTGATGCTGAACGAAGCGAGGCAAACCACCGATTCGATTCAATTTCTGTGAGATCAGGATTGCTTGGAATATCGGCAGTTGTGAATTGCGTGCAAAAAATTGGAGATTCCCATTCTCAGTTTGACTCACCTTCGCTAATAAGTAAAAGAGTGTTCGATTTCTCAGAAATTTACCGTATCGTTCATGACAATTTTTCCAATCAAAGATGTTGGTGCGTCTCAATCAGTATATTTGTGTTTAATCGCATTGAGTGATAAGTGTACATTGAATAATAATTACGTTTATTTACTTGTAAATTGAGATGAATTTGCTGAGATTTTCCGAAAAAAATCGAATAATCCTTATCAAACAAGCAAATATCAGTGTTTCATTTCACATCGCTTTAAAATAATGAAAAATCTGCAATACTCAATCGATTTCATTCCACTTGGGCTTATTTTGGTTAGAAAATTTTAACTAATACGCACAACTTACCTTTACCGTGACAAAATAACTTTGTATTGTTATACTCAGTTAAATATTGCTATTTGTTGCTCGTAAGCGATATCCCTGCAATCTTGTGAAATCAATTACTTGACGATTAAACGTAAACAAAAAAAAATTTGTCACAGTCAAGTTGTGCGCATTAGTCTTCTGAACCGCAACTTTCTTAAGGGAAGACCCTACTGAAATTTGGTAAAAAGCAGTTTCTTATTTTTAAAGTTACTAAGAAAATTCGATTCGAACAACTGTGAAAAACAATTTCAGATCATGGTAGGATATTGTTCGAAAAAAAGTTCCATTTTTTTTGCGATGGAGTTCCTGCGCAGGATACCTTCTGCAGAATCTCTCCTTTGCAGGACTGCGAAAGTTTTCTTGCGCATGAACTTTCATGGCAAAAAATTGAAACTTTTTTTTCAAAATATATCCTACCATAATTCGAAATTCTATGTAACAGATTTTTAAATGGATTTTGTTTTTACCTTTTCAAAAATTGGAAACTACTTTTTACAAAAATTTCAGCAGGGTCGTTCCTTTACTGATATTCCTACATTTGTTGCTAATAAATGAATTTGACGATGATGATGTAAATGGGTATAAGTTTGATATTGAAATGTTTGCCGAACCTATAATACAATCCTGTACATCAATTTTGGAAACGTATATATATATGTAGAGTACCTCGAGCATCGACGAGCGTACAAATCTAACGAGGCGTGCGATTTGAACGAAAATTTGGCAATCCTTTTACGGGGGTTACCCCATACCCGCGTCCGCGTCGTGTTTGCCCTGCAGAGGTTTCGCCATAACACGACGACCGCCACAGCAACGGCTACAGCTCGGCCAAGCCTCGGCATTTCATTGCGCTCAATACGCTGGTAAAAAGCTCGCAGGGATCCGACAGTAAAAAATGTAACTGGTAATTTAGTTAGCCGAGGTGCGTTGCTGGCGAGTTTCTCGCGTCCGTTGCGTTCGCATCTATAGCATCACCCGCGTACGTAATGCCGCGGACAGTAATAGGGCGTATCTCGTATCTGTCCAGAGTGACGGGTTTTTTATGGGTTTGCGATCCCCGGATCCGTCATTCGATATTATATTACAACGATACCGTAGTAGTCATAGACCGTACCGGACGGCCAACATTAGCAGTCCTCCCCTCCTTTCCTTTTGGCAAATCCCCGCGTTAATTACAAGCGGGAACTAAATTTCCCGTAAAAGTGCGAATATCGCAAAACTGGGAATATCATTCGCAAACGAAGGGCGAGTTCGCATTCGGAGTTGACGAATTAATACAGCCTTAAAATCCTCGTATATACGATTATATACCTTTTTCGACACAAGATCAAAGAACGTTGAAAATTTGTTCAAAAGGTGAAATGTCAATGTTTAAACATTTACAATTCCGATATTTTCTGTTGATTTTTCTTTTCTTTTCAATACTTTATTTTTATTTTTTTTCTTTCTTGCTTTTTTACTATCCGTTATTATACGATTGTATTTCATTCTCTGGACACAAACCTTGCGAGCAATCACAACCTCTGTTTTTTTGTTCACCAGACTTTGCGTTCAGACAAAATTATACATACGTTCAAAAGTTTGTTGGTTCATTAACATAATTGCATATATCGTTTCTTTCGGTTTCTTTTTTGATAGAATATAAATTCACAACAAGTATATGAAGTGCGCTTCGTATTTTCTGATCCAAATCAAGAAATTCTTTGAGAAATTCTCCTCTCGTTTATTGGAAAATCTGAGATTAGGAATCCTTAGGGGAAAAAGAATTATAATCCTCGAGTATAGAATTCGGAGATTTGGGAGAAATTTCCTGAAGTTACTTGAAACGATATGCGATTCAAGATCGAAACTATACCAGAAGCCGAATGTTATAAATGACGCGGAAAAATCGTGACGATGATTGTAGAGTATGAATCGATAACTTCCGAAGCACGGCGAAGACTGAATACATATGTAGAGACATACATATATATAGTATAGGTACGAGAGGCGGAATAAAATTCGCGCAATTTGGAAGCCTTCGTTATATCATTGGTTAAAGTGTATGAAATTAGTGGCCGCTGTATGTTTCGCACATAGAAACAACGGGGCCGGCCATCGCGCCCGCAAACACACGTCTCTCTCGATCGTAGGTTGATTTTTTTCCACGATTTTTTTCAACTCCAGTTTTTTTTTTTTTTTTTTTTCCTTTTTTATTCTTCTTTTTACCGTTTTTTTCAACGTGCAACAAAAGTACAGGGGAGAGCGATGCACTCGGTGGGCGGGTTGAGGGTGGGCTTCCCTTTGCCGACGATTTTTTGGGTTTTTACGGGCGGCGCTTCTCGCTTGTCTGGATGGGCGGACGTGGGTGCAGTACGTATACTCGCGTACGTTTGGTATTGGGGTGGGAGAACATCAATAATCTATAATCAAACTGCAGATAAAACTAGAATCGGCCTTTTGTGCATTTTTCAATAAGAATTTACGGTTTATATTCACCTGCAACCGAACGATAGATGCTCACATCATCGAATGTACCCGAAATCAAGCTAACAATTCATTCGTTCATTGGATCCAAAATTTTCTGCAAGAAATTACACTTCCCTCAGTAAACGCCAATCACGCTGCAATAGTTACTGAAGTTTTACTGGAGCAAGGATTGAAGTTTCGAATTCCAAAAGTTCCGGAAGGTCGAAATTCCGAATCTATTTGAGACGCAATTCTGAGTATCTAGAAACGTTAGAGTTCAGAAACATGCGTATCTCGAAAGGTCGAAATGCAGACGGCTCAAAGATCCGAAAGTCAAAAACTCAGAAACTCTAGAAATTCGCAAATTTAACGGAAGCTCATGACAAAGCGATCAAATAAACGACGTTGCATCTCGCGAATTCAGAGATTCAGAGTTTTGGCCTTTGGAATCGTTGGCTTTCGGAATTTTGAATTTTCGATGTTTTTCCATTCGGACTTCTTCAAATCGGCTACGTAAACTATCGGGGAAATAATCTTTCGAAAAACTGTCAGTTGGTGGTTCTAAATTCAGAATTTCGGCCTCTCAGAGCTTTTGGACCGCAAATGACCCTGTACATGTGCACAGTACTGGTTCTTATTTCCATTCATGTTCATTTCCCAATTACATTAACACCCAGTCTCGAAGAAACGCCCAGAAATCATAACGAATTTGCAATAAGAAGTCCTCCGAATTGCTCGACATCAACGTGCTCGAAAGCCCGGAGGCCACATTCGCCACGCACGCTCGAACCTTGGGGCCCCCGCAGTACCGGGGTAATGAGAAGAACATCGAAATCATATAGCCCGGCTATGCCACCCTCGGAATATCGATTATCGCAACCAATTATCGACTCTGACTATTTTCGATTAGCTTCGGAGTGGTTACCGAAGATCCCGAACGGCCCGTTAACATCCTAATCGATTGATCCTTACATCGCCATCATTTTCCCTGACGACGATGATCACGATGTGCAAAATTGTTATAGATACGGGAGATTCTTCCTTTCCTTATTTTATTCTAATAATTTATTTATTGATTTTGCAATGAGTCAACGGATGATGAACACGGTGTGGAAGAGAAGTCTCGGTCCAGTCAGAAGTTTGGACTCGATATAATATCGCGCGGGGGCGTTGGGTTTGCCCGAAGGTTCATCCTGCGGGTCATAGCAGGAGATGTGGCATTTTTATCGCGCCGTATATCGGAATGTAAATGTATTTTGCATCGGTATGAACAGAGACTGTATATCAATTTTACGGGCGATTTTAGTATTGGTATACCCGCGCTCATAACACTGCCTCGTACCGCGGGCCCCGGCCGCTTCCCAATACCTAGGTAGGTACTATACGTACAGCTGCAGCACCTACCAGCAGGAGTAACTAAGCCCGCAGGGGTTTGAATCCATCCATCCATCCATCTATCCATCTATCCCGTCATGGGCACCTTCACCTATATTTATTACACATGTCTATATGAATAGAGAAACACATTACGGATCTGCAAGCAATTCTCCGAAAGGAAAAAATGAAAATAAAAATAAATGAAACCAAGATACAGAAAACGCAATCCTTAACGTGGTTGTTCGTCAAATAGTTGCGAGAATTGCTCATCATGAATTTGAAATAGAATCACTTTATCGGTCCCAGAAAAATCCCACTGCTGTCACCACGGTTACACCATTTCGTTGGCGACGAGAAAATAAATGAGACGTGAGTTCTTGAGAGAAATAAGCTGAACAAAAGCCGAAAAATCATATATGCAGAGAAAATTCGTGTATTCAATGAATGTTGGTTTTAAGTCGGAAAAAGGAATGTTATTACAATAATCTACGTTGACACAGCAATCAATAATTTACTTGTACATCATAAGATGATATGCTTTTGTAATTCAAGTTCGGCTTTTGGTTATGGGGACCACCCGACCTGTGTGAAAGAAATTCAGGGTGAAAGAAAACTAAAACTGCGCAACGTAACAATATCTCTCCATCATCAGTGATGTTTCCCTTTCAAGGGAAATAGAGCAGCTCGAATCTCCGAAAAAATTCGTCGAGTCAATGAAGATGTAAGTAATTTTTTCCTCAGGTATTGTGGCGTAAGGCTATAAGGAGAGTAGCTAGCAGCTGGCTGTAAAGTTAGGTAGAGATAACCTGAAGTGAGAATTACACATTATATATCTACATCGGTAGATGTTCGGAGAATAAGAGCCAGTCTATGCTGTTCGAGTAAGAGAGTAAAGCACAAGAGCGAAAGAGTATAGCAAGAGATGGAGTATATTTTCGTGGAACACTTAATATGAAATGAGCCAGCTCTCGAATGGGATTGAAATTTATACAGAACGGTTGGCAATCTTGAAAGTTCCGAGCCTTTCACCCTTACTTCCACCCCTTGCTCGCAAATAATGTATAGGAAACGCGGGGCTCATCTACATAAGTAATACCGCGTTAAGGGAAGCTCCTAGAGAGTCAGTGAGTGAGGGGCAAAGAGACGGAGAGGAGGTGGGGGTGGGGGGAGAGAAGGGGGTTTGGTGGAAATGGTAAGGGATGAACGAGCGAAGGGTTGCCAGCATTAATTGTGCCGGAGAGAGATAAGAACACAATGTTTGTTACTTCTGCGGAGCAGACGTTTGAGCGGGTCCCTCTTTGTTTATATCCGCTACTCACCGACCAAGCTATGCTATTCCAACCAACCCTTTATAGATCTCACAAAAGAACTGGCTCACTCGACGTTGTTCCTGATTGCTAATAGCTTATCATTTGTTCGATGATTCTCTGTTCACTATTTGCCCCATTTTTCTTTTTTTTTTTTCTTTTTCATTTTCTATTTCACATTGTGTAAGAAAGTTGAAGAAAAGTTCAAGGGTAAAGAATGTGGAGGAAGTGTGAATCTTCCTAGGCCATCGCGAAATCATCTCTCTTAACTGGCATGAGATGAGATGAGCAAGACTCGGGTTGGTAACCCTCTATTTATATTCCGGCTTACCCTCCTCATCAACTGCGTTCATCTTTCCTATTAAAGTAGTAATTTAGCAGGAAATTAAGCCACGCACTGGTTCCTCGTGCGACGTTGCGGTCTGTCGCGTAGCACCGGTTTTCGGACCCCTCGACTTCTCTCGGTATTTTCTATCTCTCTCAAATCTCTCTTTCTATCTTTGTCTCTTTCTCTCGTTGTACATCCTCGAGCAAAAGACGCGGGATAAATGAAGAACAAAGAACATAAAGAGGGTACTAGTTGGCGATGTCGAGTGAGCAAAGAATGCGAAAGGTGCGTGAAAGTGCGTGCTCTTTGTCCAAAATTTTTGCAGGGTACCTTAAACTCCATGAATTAAGAAAAAAAAAAAAAGCTCGATTTATTAGTGACTTCATTACTTATTGGTCTAGTAGTTCAAAAACGTGACTTTGAAGACGGTGTAACATATACTGACTCGATCTTTGATACGTGTCAAAATTTGCAAACTCCTATCAAAAGCGAGAAGCAGAGGGAGAAGTAAAAAAATAAAAAAATAAAAAAAAAAGACGTAATAATAATGATAAAAAATTCGATGAGCATCCGCCCTTAAAATATTATACTTAAATCTTTGGAAGTGGATCGGAGGAGTCTCGAGGTTCAACGTCTGCCAGATTTTAGCGAGCTCTACGAACAGAAGGGTTGCGCGCAGCATTCACCAGGCAAAGAACAAAAGCTCGAGAACGGGGCGGAGTGGAAGTTGGGTGGGGTTGTAGGGTGTGGGGGTTGTGATCCGAGCACGAAGGGCTGTCAAAAACCTAATGAGAGGTGTGACTGCACATGTTCGCAAGCTCTCTTCGCCCCCCTTCATCCCGTACCCCCACCCCCCTCTCGTACCCCTTATTCCGCTGATTACTAGAACTCGAAAGGCAGAAATTAAAAGATATGTATAGAACCGTGAGTCACCGTTCAACCCCCCCATCATCACCCCCTACACTTCATCGAACAACCCCGAACAATATTATATTCTAATCGAACTCGATAATCGACTCTCTTTCCCATAGAGGAAATTTAATATTTATCGACCATTGAACGGTTAAGAAACGGTTTCACCATTTTTGAGCTATAATCGATCACATTGCGGAGGTTCTCAAACCTCGAACCGTCTAGATAATGAGGGGTTGATCCATCCTCAAGCTTTCACAAACCTCTGGCATCACGTTGTACTGTAGGTTATAGAGTCTGGTGTGTATCAATAATTGATTTTGCAACAAGAAGGATCGAAGATCTGCTTAGAATTTGACCTTGGATAAGCCTTGTCGGTAATTTTTAGGCGAGTTTTTGGATTATTAGAAAATACGTGCGCACGTCAGAGTCCCGGGGAAAAGAAATTCACACGGCATCGGTGGAGTCTCGCATGGGTCGAGTCGAGTCTGGACGCCGTTTGTTCGCCGGATAGCATATAACGGGTATATAAATGGGTGTAAGGGAAAAACATATATATAGCTATCGAGCAATGGGTAAATTCATAAAATCACAGACCCCATTTTAAGTCACAGCACGGCGCACGCGACGGGGCGTCGGTGGCGTCGTTCGGTACAGTCGGAGACGCGCACTGGGGGAGGGGGGGGGGGGGGGGGGGGAGCCTCGTAAAACAATGCTCCCACATCTGTCAGCCTCTTCTATCCCCCTTCAAACCCCTAATTATGCCACCCCCCGTACCTACGTCTGTATTATGTGTCCGCACCACTTGGGCACTTGGGCACGCACTGGGCGAGGGGATCCTGAGGCTTACAAGCCGAGGGAACCGCTGCAGGGTCAAGACGCGGGAAACCAAAAAAGCGAGCCTTAAAAATGCGAAAATATTCTAAAATTCATTCATCTTTGTCTTGTTTACTTTTTTCCTCCCCTTTTTGGAGGATCTTAGAATGTGATCAAATTTTGTGTAAAGGGAGAAAAAAAATTTGAGAAAGTGATTAGCGCGGAGGTATCCCCCATTCGATGGTTGTAAAATTGTTGTGGTTACTGTACAACCCATTCCTCGCGAGTTCGAAAGCTTAGGCAGAGAGAATTAGAAATCGATTGATTCGCAGGAGGGCGACCTGGTAGGGAAATTAACATCGTGTTTTTAATGCTGGGGATAATTGTAAGGGTGGAATTATACGAGGGTTGCGCAGGCCGTGGCAGGGTTCGTTGCGTAATGGCAGTGACTCTCAATACCCGACTTCATATACCTTCCATATATATAATTTTCGATCTTCCATTACGTTCCACAACCCCCAAAATATCCCATCATTCATTTGCACAGGCAACAAGATGAACAAAATCCTATTTCCCTTGAAAAAAAAAAGAAAAAACTCCGCAAGCTCAAAAACCATCGAGATCCTGGAGCTTTCACCCACAGCTCAGATAACGAATTCAGATTTCGGAAAATTCGATGGATACGGGGAGGAAAGCAGGGGGATGAAAAAATTGGGAAATCGAATTCTGGATCTAAGTTAAACATTTCGAAGTAACAAAGATTATTGGCTGGTTGAAAACACCGAATGGTGCAATGGAGGCAATTGGCTCCTTGTAACAACCGATGTGACTCATGCCTGATCCCCATTTCCCAGTCCTCCTCTTCACTCGAGTCAACGGCTCAGCCACGTCGGTTACGCGAACCGCGAAAATGACTGCCATTACAGTTCGATATATCCGCACAATTACTGCAGTTTCTTTCGATTGAAGGGGTCGCTCGAACTGTGGAGGGTACGAAAAAATCTGGCACGGTAAAAGTTCTTCCCAAAGTTAGAGTTCGTTCTTCTTTTTCTAAACGGCGCATTCAGTCAAGCAATCAAAGAGTTTAGTATAAACTGACAAGCTCGAACATTTTTTTCTACCAAACTCTATGAATTGCAACAAAGCTTTCCATTATATCTCATAGTTCTTCTTATCTTCTTCATCCGCAAGTTGCATCGTGCTTTTCAGGATGCTTCCTAAATTTTCTACAATTGTATTTGTGAAACTGTGTGCAGGTATCATAGCTGAGAATGCAATTAACGCGTATTGTAAAGCAGATTTGTGATACAGGGGGGGTAGAATTTCGGGTTGCAGACTGAGCTTCCAACTACGAGGGATAGCCTAGCTGGGTAGATTGCTGGTAGGGTGCTGCACTAGAAGTAAAAATATTGCTCAATTGGTGCAGATAACAGTTTCATGCGAGGCGGCATTCCGGAAACAGGATAGGCTGCTTTGGAGAAAAAAAAAAAAAAAATGTACCACCCGAAACGGCAAACGATTAGATAGGGTGGCACATACGTTCAACGAAAGCTTCAAAATGCGTATATATATGTATAAAGGTGTTAAAACTTTTGATCAAGGGACCAGTGGAAAGGAGGAAAAGCTCGGTGCAAATTTTTGGAAAAAAGTCTACACACTAGATGATAGGCTTAAGTTTTAGTAGATGAGAAGAATGACGTAGTGAAGAAATTCTATTCCTAATGAATAATCCAAGTCGAGGCTAATGATTAGACGGTTTGGTGTATATATATATGTTATATACCGACATCTAAAACCCCCAACTATGATTAATATCCTTTCTTGTAAGTTTCTCTATTATTATTTTGTAGCACGGTACAAATTAAACTTCCGCCCATTAGAGGATTGATCCAGCTCGGAATGGAATGTAATATCGTTGGTGGGGGGAGGGAGGGGGTTGAGACGAAACCTGGTGGTTCTTAATTATAATTCTTGGCCGCAAAGTTCCAGCTAAAGCTTCGCAAATGAGGCTGGCGCCCGTCTGACACAACGATCATACTTCGGGGGGGCAAGTAACGGGGTGCGATGAGAGAAGAGAAAAAAAGAGGAGTTATAAAAGAGGAGAAAAATAAGCGAACGGACCAGGGTCATTATTATTCAAAACATAAAAACCATTTAAAAATATAATACCCACCACCTCCGAAAGATTGACTACATGATCCAATGAGCGCTAACTAAAATATACTACCACCCCCCCCTCCCCCGTGAAAAAAAGCTTCACTCAAATAATCACGATTTATTATTCCCAACAACTCATGCAAAAAATGAAACAACATTTATCTCGTATAAACTTCGCGTGGTATGTATGTACGAATTTGCTGGATCAGGTAGATCGTTCTTTGAAGTAGCATTTTCTCCTTTCTATGTATAGGCACATTTTGGTTCTTTTACATTTTTTGTTCTATAGTTTGTTTCTCAGCCTTTCATTAAAAGAGGGTGGTTTTTCCCTATAACGATTCGAAATTCTACCCCAATTATGGAACTTCTGCGTGAAAAGCTTTCTTCTCAAATAGATATTGATTTGGAGCTAAATTATCATATCAAATTCAGATAGATCATCATTTTCTGTGACAAAAAAAAAACACGCATAAAAACAGTAATTTTTTCCAATATTTCGATGTTCTTTGGCTTATTTGACAGTTTTGCGATACGGAATGCTAAAAGTAAAATTAGAAGCGAATGGATAATTCCGCTCATTCGCTCTTCTCACTTTCTGCCGTGTAACGTTCTGCATTTAGTCAGGAACTGGATCATGCACGCCGCATCTCGAATCACTTATTAGTTTTCGTTCAATGAATCAAAATGAATCGAAGGAATCCTAAAATTTTAGGATCTTTTTGTGATTTGACATGGCAAGTAGGTTGAAAATGGCGAAAACCACTCAACTGACGTGAAATCCATCAATTTTTTGCTAATCATTATAAGTCCTAATCGATTATCGAATCAATGTGTTGTTTAAACACGAAACTGCATTATCTTGATCTATATTCATCTTCGGGTACGTATGGTTGAAAAGTTTTTTTACAAAATTTTATGATCAAAAGGTTGAATTTTGAGTCATGTGCCAAAACCCGACTGTACGCTCACCCCATACTCTTCCCAATTTCCCTGAAGTTAATTCCAAAACAGTTAAAACCCTTTGAAACTTAACACGCAGAATAGTTAAAATAGCGTATCGATCCTATTACGCGAGGGTGCGAGGAGGTGCGAACGACTTCTCGTGCCAGCAGCTGCGGAAATGTTGGCATGAAATCTTCACGCGTGTAATAATGCGTCTTCCGGTATTTTTGATGGGGGTGAAACCTACTTTAACCACGGTAGCTATTTTTCATCAACAATTTGGAAATAATTATTACCCAACAACCGTAAATTAAAAAAACGTCGATACCCGTGTATAATAATCGACTTGCGGAATTAGAGACACGGCGGGAAACCAACCGAGCGAAGTATACGCGGACATTATTATTGAGAGATATATAAGGTATGCAGAAAGAGTATTCTGCAATTCAAGTTTGTTGTTCTACCTGAAGACATTTTAATCGCTGCGATTACGTTATAGCTATACGGCAGAAACGACAGCTGTTTTAAATGCGCCTCATTAAAAATTTAACCAAACGGGGTTACATAAGATGAGCTTCTCCACCTCGTTGGTTCAACGTCTTTTTATTACCATCACAGACAACCGCAAGCCAAGTTTCGAACTTTCTTACATATATATATATATATATATATATATATATTCAAACTTCTTGGTCTATTATATACGAGCATGAACTCGAGCTGCAGTCTAAATTATTTTCAGAATAGACGAATAATGTTTATTATTATTCATGTACCCACAGAGGGTTGAGACTCTTCAATATTAAAAAATCGAATAGTTCGCCATTTTTTGCAAGTTTTTCGAATGATTCTTTGAAAGAGAAAAATAATAGAACTCAAAAACGAGGAGGGGGAGGAAAGAAAATTGAGAAAAAATATGCAGCAGTTGTGGATACAACTGAGTCCTGAAAACCAGTGGCGTAATTTAGTAACTCGAGTAAACTGCGCGCCCATGGTATACATACATGGTTGAAAACGGAACGAAGTTGGATTTTTCGTTGCGGAGTTGTGCCGGGGGTAATTATCCATCATTACGAAGCCCAAATATTACTTTAATTACAGATCGTGGTAGCGCAATGCTTTTAACGTTGATCGAACATGGCGGACCTACGTACGCGAGGCGGTGAGCTCATATTATATATATATACATATATATATATATATATATATACAGAGAGAGCCTCGGCCCCGCGCACGTAATTATTTCCCTTTATTCGAAAAACACGTGAAACGTTTCACTTTCCGTACGTACAAATGCCAACACAATTAACTTCCCTTAATGCGTTGGCGAGCATTGATTCCAAGCAATCCTTTTAAATTATTCAACCACCCGAGTTTATTTCCCAGGTGGATGAATTTACAGATATGTACATGTATATATACGTATATATATTATTCTGGCCAGTTTATAGGTATATACCGGAGTAGGCAGTCAGGTATACCTTGAACCCGGTCAATTGGAAACCTATAAATTTTTTTCAAAAAATCGTCAAGATCTAATGCTCCAAAATTTTGCAAAAATATCAAATCTACTATCAGCTGCTTATCTTTGTAAACTAACTGCAGTAATTTCTTCCTATTCCGTTAGTAGACCGTTAAATGTACAACGCAGGTGACTTAGGGGTTAGTTCAAACGGTAGGTATCTGTAGTTTCCCTTAAGGTATAGATATAAGGTTACAGTTTTCTGAGCAATAAATTTGTTCGAATAGCCAATTAGCTATCGTCTAGTCTCATTAAATCTGGGATTGAGCACCCCTGGCTAGTTACGGGTAATTTCATATGATTATTCATCATGGCGGTTCGTACTCGAGTATATTACCTATATATGTATACATATGTATGCGTGTGTGTGTGTACATATGTGGTATATTTCCACGTCGATTATATTAATCGGTGTTCTATTCCTGTACCCTTGCAACCGGCACCTAAGTATCAACCCATACAATCGGGGGTGCTCGACAGTTCCTATATGAACATGCTCGATGGCAGCTGTAGGTTCAAAGCAAAACTATGACCAGAAGAATTGAACAAGTTAGAAACATGTGTTCATCCCTTAGAGAATGATCCAGCTATGGACGTACGAATCTTGTACTTTTTTGATAAAATCGAAAGCCTGAACTGTTCAATAGTAACAATGTGTTATCCTGAAATTGCAGTGAATTGAATGAGAAATTCAGAATTCATTCAACAGTAGATATACTGATGAGTTGAGAGTTTCCAAATGCTTTTTACGTCTCTATCATGACTGCAGGACGTCCATGTTTCAGGGAAGTGTTCAGAACACCAAGAAATGGATATTGTTGTTTTGGATTACAAATCGGATTCCACGTTGCCCTGAAACAATAAAATATTGAAGTTCTGATTAACTTTCGCTTAATCGGAATTGCCAATTTTGGCTATTCGACTGTTCCAAGATGACAAGTCACTAGCGACTTGATCCTTGATCCAATTTTGAAACATCTTCATCTTGGCAGCTTGAACACCTTTCCAAAACATGAATGTCATCATGTTCTCTTCCAGGAAGGTTTTTCTCAAAGAAGCGATTCAAAGAGTAGCAAAAAAGTTCATGTCTGTCTTTCTGGACCGTATATCAAATGATTGATGTGTTGATACCAGTGGATTGATGAAAAGATATTTGAATTTCATGAACAAAAGTCTTCTCAGATTTTCGGTCTACTGTTCAACATGTCCGACATGTTTCGTTCTATTCCAATCCCACAACTGGAATTGAAGAATGTCGATTTACAGTAGAATTGATGGGTGAGATATAGACGTCTGCCTGGTTTCCAGAGCCAGTTCGCTGGCTGTACAAACTGCACTTCCTGCAGCCATAGGCACCACGTACGACTGGTAGTTGAAACATAGTGTGCAGCAGCAAGAGGGGAGTAGGGTTGGGTGCAGGAAGGTTACCTACTGTAATTAGTGAGAACGTATCGTAATTAGAGAAAATGCCACGTTTAATTGCTAATTGAGTTTCTGGCTGATGCGAGATCTAATTTTAATCACCTAATTACCTGACTACGGGCTACAGTCTACAGGCTACAGGCTACGGGCTACGGGCTACGAGCTTCGAGCTTCGAGCTGCGGACGCTTGCCAGTTGACGCCCTCCCTCCTTCAACGCTATATCAACGTGCCTGACTTCGTGAACGAGACTCTCGTCGATTGGCAAGGTCCGACAGATAGATTGCAAAATTTTCGGACAGGTGGAAATGGTTTAATTAATTTCACGTCGAGGAGACTAGATACTCAGCAAAAGTCCTTTTCCCTCTCCTTGTTTTTATGTTTTCTATTGTTGTGAAATGCCTAGTGAAAAAGAATATCGTTTTGGCTATTGAACCCTGAAATATTGTAGTTTCATTTCACAGAAATTTAATTTTGTGAAATTTTGTTAGTTTTTGGATTTGGGACAGAGGATTTTGGCGTGAGGTGGGTAGGCATGTATGTAGGCATACATGTATATAGATATTATTTGATTTCCTGGTAACAAAGTGTTCAATTTGGGTTTTAAAGTGGTGCGTGTAACGAGGTTAAATTTTTAGTAAATTACATCTACCGCATTACGAAAGCAAATTGAGGGTAGAATGTACTTTTCTGCCCACTGTTTTCCTTTGACTCGATAAAAATAATTATATTATTCAGACGGCAGTAATCAAACGCGGCCAATTGAAAACGAAAATTTAATAAACGAATAATCAAGTTACTTTTTAATGGATTCTCCCGATGCCAAGATGAACGACGGGCCGGCTTCGTGTTTCGCCTCGTGTCTTTCTATACTTCTGCTTATATTTTTTGTCGAAAATCATTATTATTAACCATTGCTCTTACTCAACGGCAGTAAAATCTCCAGGGTTCGTATTATTGATCGGGATTACAAACTACGCAGTGATGCTTATATTCTCGCTAGTAGGTTCAGCATCTAGAAATACCTTAATACTTCACCAAGTATATGTACGTACGTACATACGTATACGAGATAGTCTGAAAACAGGGAAACAGCTCTTAAGAATTTCCATAAATTATGCGAATCTTAATTACGGAAATTAGCCTCCAAACAACTGGTGGCCCCAAAACCACGAGCTTCATTAAAAAAGCCCCGATATCTCTCCGGCTGATTCCTTTACTTCAACCCTGGAATCTAATTCATCACACATGTACGTGTAGGTACTATTTGTTTTGGAAAAAAAAAAAAAAAAAAAAAAATTCCGAGAGAGACAATAATTAAAGCCATTTGTGATCTCGTTAATTATTTCAAGTCATATACGTCCGGTCGAGTGTATCACGTTCCATAAGCACACACGTCGTATCTGGTACCTGGTACCTGGCCAGTAACGTATATAAAACAAAAGGTGAAAAAAGGTAAAGGAAGCTCTATGGAAAAAAAAAACGTAGAAAAAAAATTGTACACTTTATTGTACGCCAGTGAGACTGACTCAAAGGCTCAGCAATGTACCTATGTACTTACGCCCAAGCGCGCTGGTACCGGTACCCATGTAAGTACACTGGAGAACGTATGTGGTGGTGAATTCTCGTGGAAAACACACATGGGCAAAACATGTATGTATACATGACGTCGTAGAGACGCAGATAGAGTGAGACCAAAGCTGGTGGATATGGATGTTGGTAGCTTGCGATGAAGGGTGAAAAAGCAGAGGAAGAAGAAGGAGAAGAAGAAGAAGAAGAAGAGGAAGTGGGGAGAGAAAGAAAAAAATACACCTAGCTACGTACCAGCTCGTTCATTTTTATCCCCTAAAGCAATTTCAGCATTGTTTTAAAATAGTACTTAGCAGGGTCATTGTATTATGCATGCGCCCTCCCCTCCCCGTCCCTTCACCCCTCATCCTTGCCACGGCTCTTCTATCCTCTCGTTTTCTCTCTTCATCCCTCGTTCCTCACTGGGGTGCGCCAGTGTGAGAACACTTGATTCCGCGTGAGCGCCAAGCCTATTGTTGCCAGAGCAAAGGGACTTTCCATGAGCAAGATTTTTCTAACAGTGCTTCTTTGACGATGATTTTCACCAGAGGTAATTTCAAACGGGCTTAATTGGGCTAACCTCTTTTATAACTTCGCATTCACAGATATATATATATATACATGTATACCAACCATATTCCTATACACCCAATTATCCGACTTCACGATCCCTCTGTACGTATGAATTCCCACATACATGTACTTCGGTCTTCATCCCCTGGTCAGTGGATCCAAATCTTCAAAGTTGAGCCTGCCTGCCTTAGCCCTGATCTTTTCATACAATGTCAATCATTCCTGACAACCCCTTTCGCGTCGCAAGCAAGGAAAAATGAATGTTTTTTACCAAACGTGAATCGGTCATTTGGAATTTGCGAAATTTCACAAACCAGGTGTACAAGGAAGGAATAAATTCTGCTAAGGTAAGGCAGGGTAAGCTCGTCGAGTGCGACGCCCGCGGTGGGATTTCGAGTGAGCATACGAACCAGCTCTCTTCCATTCATGAAGATAAAGGTCCGCGTCCGTCCTACTTATGTACACTGCACTTTTACGCTGTGGTCCTCAGAAACTGGAGAAGTTATGTCCAAAATGTGAAAAACAAGGTTTATGATAATCTGGACGAGAAGTGAGTTGGAAAAGTTTGATCTGAAGCTAAAGGATGTATGAAAATCGTACAGTAAAAATCAAGGGTACCTACATTTTTGGCACAATGCACACTTGAAGAATGATTGGGGGGGTTGAATGTATTAGGAGCAATTTTTGCAGAGTGATCAATGATCATTAATATCTTGAATTAATTGTAATCAATCGATCGTGGTCTCGTTCTTCCTCGTTACAGTATAGTAGGGCGGGGGGGGGGGGGGGGGGGGGGGGGAGAGGGGGAGGGGGGCTGGTTCAATTTTGGTGGAACAATCAAAGCGTTCGTCGTTCGTTAATCAAAGTAACATACCACTGCTCGTAATTTGGAAAGCTTCCCAACAACAGGAAAACAGAGAAGGGAAGAGTGAGGTAGAGGGAGAGAAAAGTTGAGCTTGCGCGACTGGATCTCCTTCGTCCTGGCTCGCTTAACGTCCTTGCGACAATTCCAAAACTACAACGCTAAGTACATGACCGGAGGGCGCGTGGCCAGAGGCGGTGGAACGGCCCTCTTATGTCCATTGTTCGCAGCCTCTCTCTTGACAAGACCCTCTCACTTTATACATCCCAGCCCTCGGTCCTCTTCTCTACGTCTTGTACCAGCCTAGTGACTTGACGAGAGGGTCTCATTTTCATTAAGAATTAAAGTTCAAGCTTGGAAAACAGTTTCTTTCCTTACCACCGCGCAAATGAGACCTCTTTGTCGCACAGTCGTATTCTCATAGCAATGGGCAAGTGAACAAAGTTTCTTCGATAAATTATACGAGCTTGGAATAAACCGGGTACTATTTATACACCGGTAAGGTTATGTCCTGTTGGTAAAAATTACATCTGAAAGTAGGGCGG
This sequence comes from Ametastegia equiseti, assembly GCA_963989295.1. Lineage (NCBI taxonomy): Eukaryota > Metazoa > Arthropoda > Insecta > Hymenoptera > Tenthredinidae > Ametastegia > Ametastegia equiseti. The sequence goes on from OZ022399.1 coordinate 9,565,559, forward strand.
GACTGAAGTGCCAAATTCCAAAAGTTACGGAAAGTCAAAATTCGGAATTTATCTGAGAGGCGATTCTGAGTTTCTAGAAGCTTGAGAGTTCAGAATTTGCAAATTCCGAAAGGTCGATATATGCAGACAGCTCAAAGACTCAGTAAGTCCAAAAAGCTGCAAATTTAAGGGAAGCTCGTAACAAAGCTGTCGAATAAACGACGTTGCATCTCGCAAATTCCGAGATTCGGAGTTTCGGCCTTTCGGATTTTCAGCTTTTGGAATTTTTAACCTTCATTATTTTTTCCATTCGTAGTTTTTCAAATTGGCTTCGTAGACTTCCGAGGAAATAATCTTTCTGAAAACTGTCAGTTATAGTAGTAGAAAAATTAGGAATCATGACTTTTAATACAGCTTTTGAAATACAGAATTTCAATCCCGCTCCGGTTGGGAGGACATTCAATAATCTAAATGGCCGATGACTCTCGAAAAGAATTTATATCCACTGATCAACTTGGAGGGTTGAACGAATGTGTATTTGTTCACTTTTTGTTCCAACCCCTTGAGGTGTATGAAGTACGCCGAGGATTTTAGATGGTGAACTTATCAGTGATACGATCTTTCATGTCTTTTGGCTCGTCTTAACCAACGGATCTAGACATCCGAGTATGACTTTGATAATGTTTGAGTTCGTGATGCGATGTGATGTGATGTGATTACAGCTATTTTGTACCACTTGTACTTATTAGGGGTGATACGAAGCGGCCGGCTGGCCATTATGAGTACCATCTGAATCTCTGTACCTTGAATGGCTCCATTTACAATTTACCATTAACCATTACGTGCATTACTATTATCCTATCACGCGCTCACTCATCTATAAAGAGACTTCTTTGGTTCGTTCTTGATGTACGATGTCATTTGCGCAAAGTGGCGACTATTACTACGCATTATGCCGGTTTTATAGTAAGTCGGATTAAAGCTGTCTGTAGAGAGACGCGCGACAGCCCTGGTCAGGGTTCAACTTAAGATTTCGTGCCAAGGTCTACCTTGACGGGATTTTGTCAACAACCCATACATATACTCGGTGATTTTCAGCTCCGGCAAACACGACATCGGATCGATTCACCAACTCAAATCCAAATTTCCCATGTATGTACCTACTTGTTTTATACTGAATTAGGTAACCACCCCTTATTTATTTTCTCTTTTACAGCTAAATGGATCGATTTCAGTTCATTAATCGCGGTAATGAGATTCCAATAAGATCACAGAATGACCGGGCTTTGATGCTGCGGTCGGTCAGTCAGTCATCTCAATGTATGACGATCCAGCATACGCCGTCCTCGCATCCCATGCTCTTCGTCCAAGTCCTGCTACATCAATACCGTAAATGGGATTACGTCTGAGGAATTAGCACACACAAAGCTGAATGCATTCGAGCTATGAATTTGGCGAACGTCTTCGAACCAGAAGTAACAACTCTCCGAAAGATCCTTCGCCCCTTTTGAAGGGAGGATATTAAATTACTCCAATGAAAATAGGGGAACGTACAACTTTATAGTCTTCGACTATTTGTCGCGGAAAGGATGAATATGAAACGGAGTAGTGTGATGATTTGGAGAACTTGAAACTTTGTGAGTAGGTGATAGTTTGTATTTTGATGATCAGAAACGACTAGTCCTCATCATGATCTCCCGATTGGTTGACCGGCAGAAAGTCATCACGTTTAAATTGATCGGAAGAAGTGATCAAAGGGAATGAAAACCCTGAAGCAACCCAGTAGCCCAATTTTGTATCTTTTTCTCTGTACACTAAGGCCGTTGGAGAGTGAAATTTGTTTCAAATTTCACGAAGTTGGGTATTACATATCGTATTGTGGATAAACGGGTACTAGTACTGGAAGCATTACTCACCGGAGGGCGTTTGTCCGCATTATCTGCGTCGTTCAAATACCCATATTTATCTCATCTCTAGTGACACCGTGACGGGGGAAAGGGGGCCTCGGTATTATATTGACGCCGTTTGTACGAATAGTATCGAATAAAGTATAAAGTAGATATCGGTCATGGGTCTTGGCTGGATTTCAGCAAGATGTCAGAATCGAGTACTGTTTAATCGTTGAGAAATTTTTCGGCAAAGTCATGACGGTTAAGCTCTAAAGTGCTCTGGCGCCCGATGGATTGAGACAAAACTTAACCACTGCAGCTTGGTCTTCCCGCATTTTTATTATCAAGTATTGTATCCAACGATGGATGAATTATCGCTGTAAAACACCCGCATTATATCTATATACGGCATTAATTACAGAAATGACGATACAGTCCCTCATTATTCACACACGTACTCGGGGCCACCAGTCACCAGCCCCTGGAACACTGACAGCCATTCATTTTAACTGTTAAAATTCGATCGCAGGGGGACATTTCGGTCTCAATCAATACCATGAATTGTATTTTTGTGTATTATACGTTCGATCAGTTCAACTTGATCGAGACAACGATTTGAACGAACGATGATTAAATTAATGACGATTGATACGATTCTTAATAAGCATTTGCCTGTATATACCAACACGCGAAAACGCGTTTTGTCAATATAGATGTACGATACTTTTGATCATATCCGAGCATGGCTTGTCCCTAGAGAGAAATATCATAGAATATTATTGAACCGGCTTAATATGCAAATCAACCGCGCAATTATCGTTTAATTACATAATTGCCGCATGCGAGTGGGAAATGCTGACTCCGTGGTGATGATAGAGTGGTATAACTTATTCCAGAACTTGCTATACAGCAATACTGTAAAATCAATGAAACGAAGGGAAATTTTCAAGGAAATTCTAAAAAGTAACGAAACTTCGCGAATGAAATTTCGAATTTTTTTGTATTTGCACGGATTTTTGATAACGAAAGAGGGTGAAGGTTCATCTACGATTGTGAAAATTGTGATTGTATAGATTCTCTGAAATAGGTGTGTTCGGTACTTACCGTATTAAACGAGTGTCTGTATATATATGTATATCTAGAGTGCAGAAACTGGTACGGTACTCGATGTTAATTATTAAAGTTTCGAACGACCTATACACCAGAGTGAGTTGTGCTCTTAATCGAATGATGAAGATGAAAATCCCGTACTTGGAACAACATCAACGCAATCAGTGCCTAAGTACTGCCAATTAAGTAAAAAGAATCATGATCACGAGCAGCGCTCATTACAATACAATACGATACAAAACAAAGAGAATACAACATTCCGTCGGTTATATCTCGGTACAAAGAACAATAATAATTATTATTCATTTCTCTTGGATTCAGGGAAAGTCGACGTTTTTTTTTTTGTTTTTTTTTTTTTCTTCCTCTTCTTTATTCTCATTTCTTAAAATCATTCCTTTTGTACGTAAAGCTCTCTTCAAAGGGTCATATACTATATTTGCATCTCACTTATATTCTTTTATACGAAAAACGATCACCACGAGTATACCTACTTCACCTGGATTATTCGTAGTTTTGCAATATTTCCCTCATACAGTTGCCAAAAATATACATATTTATGGTTGAATCATCGTCGAACAATCGAAATGATTCGTGGATTATCATCGTTCACGGTTGGCACACAAATGCCTGTTTCAATTCACCAATGAAAATTGATATATGCTACTGCATGGTGATCCACCGGGCTTATTAGACACCGAGTTGTTAATGACACTACCATCGATACAAGATCTATTCACAATGGACACTTATTTAGGTATATTAAAAATCATTTCATCAATTCCAAAGTTTCAGTCAAAAATCCCCAAGTCTTGAGGAATTGTATTTCAGAAATGAAATTCCATACACACACGTTTTCGATCTCCAAACACAGATTGTGTGTGAATTCAAAATCATTACAGTAATTGCTCATAGATATGCTTTCTGGACGGTGATCCCTTTGCTTCGATGATTTTTCAATCATTTCGAAAAGCTTTACGATTCCCGACGTACTGCATTGAAAAAAGGCAGAATTCTGGTATTTCCCCCCTTAAAAAAATATCAATTTCAAAATATCGAAGTTGATATCAAGTGATTGAACAGCCACAGCTATCGCAGTCAATTTAAAGCAGCTCTTATCCGTACGAGTCTCTCGAATCTGGATGCTCGATTCTGTTTTTCATTTCGTGATCATTTTTCTGTAAACAGTCTCGCGTAATACGTACTTTCGGTACGGATTAGGGGTTGTTATTTGAACCCATACATACACGTAAAATTATATACATATATTATACATCTACCCATGTATGTATAATTTATACACATATAGGTATACATATACGCCTACATATGTACATATATATTTATTGTATGTGTATCGTATACGTATATAGATATAAATGCGGGTGTGCTAGCGGTTGTATACGGCTGCCCACCGAAGATAACCACCATCCCTTTCCACCCCCAATCCCTCGACATACCCCTCTTCGCACGTTCTACCCTTGACCACGGTATATATCTGCTGTGCAGTGGTGATCCAGAGGCTTTTAATAATATTTCCAAATTTTTTTTTTTTTTTTTTTTTTCTCTCTCTTCTTTTTCTCTCTTTTTTCGATCGTTCCACGGGCTCATAGCTGATTCTCTGTGATATTTTTTTCGCCGCCCGTTAATCCCAACGTATTACACTTTTTTCTAAAGCAATATTTGAAATATAAATGAACGATGCCCATGCCTCGAAATGACTTTTGGTTTTCCAGTATATATCTACGTATATATTTTTTCACTTTTTGTTTATTCAGGTTTTTTTTTTGTTTTTTTTTTTTGTTTTTTTTTCTTCTTTTGGTTTTATTTTTCATTTCTTTCATTTACTATGCACAGGTAGGTTTTGGTTGGTCGAGCTTGTAGGTGTGCTTTGGTTACGTCGGAACCTCGCAGCGGCCGCTTCGTATTGAATTTTCAATCAAAACTGGAAAACAAGGTGCGAGTTATCGTAAATTTGCTACCATATACATCCGAACGAATATCTCACGTAATGCATCAGGTATGGGAAAAAAAAACATGAAAAAGAGAAAAAAAAAAAAAGATACGAGAAGAAAAATAACCAAAAATAATAGAAAAACGCGTTTTGTTCGTAGAAGATACATGTACGCACATGCACACTATTGGATAGATCTATATTTCATCGTTTTGAAACAACACTCCTGAGAGCTTGTCCGACACCCATAGCTGGATTATTCGCTCATTCGCAGCAACTGGCGCGTCAAAAACATCCCCTATCCAGCAGACATACACCCCTGAGATAAACCTCAGCAAAAATCTTTCCTCGATGTCAAAAATTGAACTGTGAAATTAATTTCGAAATATATTTCAAGTCGTTGGTCAGTTTTGAAACCTCTATGGCTATTTTAACTTTTTATTATACGAAATGAAACGTCGTTCTGTTTACTGAGACTTGCGCGATTTGCCACCCATCTCCCATACGCGTAATAGCACTTCGTCCTATCGGTCAGTCCACATCGAGCATAATAACCAAAAAGAGGGGGTTGGTGGTGGGAGGTATATGAAAAAAATCGAGTGAAAACAAAAAAATATGAGAAAAAAAAAATCATAAAAATCGGCCTTCATGATTATGTATCAGCGTAGCTTCGGCCCCCAACCCCCCTGGCAGCCACCCCCCAACCCCCCCACCATTTGGATTTTACCCCGTGGTGGACTCGTTTGAAAAATCGAACGTGTGTGTAGAGTGGAGTGGGGCGTCGCCATTTCTGATTGAATCCTGCAGGCTTCGAGCTTATATTTCGTCATCCATTGGCGCCGCCGGGGGTGCCGGTCGGGCCAAAAGAGTCGCGGCTGACACGAGGGGTGGAGGCGGAGCGACAGGGGGCGAGAGGGAGAGTTGCGAGCGCCTGTTTGCCAACGCGAATTTTTTTAAATCGAGAATTTAAAAAATGAAAAAAAATGAAAAAAATAAAAAACCACCCCTTGGCGACATTCGAACGCGCCACTATTGCATCCTCTCTTTTCAAAAAGGTGCGAAACACACCGCGCAAGAAACCATCGGGATTACCAAAACTGGACTTCACTCCACTAGAGCTTTCGACTTCGTCAGTTTTTGAGAAATTTCAATTTCGTATTTCCACTTCTACTCTTATAGCCACCAATTCGTCTAATCTATTGAGAAGCACGTGGGCCGTTTTGGGTATCAATTTTGAAAAATTCACGGTGTTAATATAAAAATATCGATCATGATTTCAGGTCGAATCAAGACTTGAGCTTTTCACTCAGAGTTCATAAGAGTATCGTGTGCGAGAATCCGAAAATGAAATGTGCAATTCTTGGGAGTGAAATAGCATTTGGATTAGTTCAGCAGTTTTTGAACGATATAAGGCGTGAAATTCTGACAAAATGGGTTGAGTCCAGCAAATTTCATCAGTCAAATCATGGATGGGGCTTCAGATATACATAGATGATTTGAGAAAGAGGGATATATATGTTTTTTTTTTTTTTTTTTGAGATCCAGAAACGTATGTCTCTCCTGTTTCGAATTTCATCTTACATTTTTGTTTGTACTTTTGTCTAAACTACTCTTATCGTTTCATCAATCCTTCAAATTTGTACCACCATACGTGTATAAAGTGTTGACGTTCATGTTTCCGAACGGTTACTGTATAACTGTAAGTGGAACAAAAAGAAACTGAAGAATAGAATCCAGTGGAAGCGTACGATAAGCCTTTCGTTTGCATTTTCATATGATCGCGATTTAGCATAATACAACGGGGAAAAACGATTTCGAGAAGCGTATATAGTGGGTATATAGGTAGGTAGGTATGTATGTATGTATGTATGTATGTATGTAAGAAGGTAGTAGATGGGAACGCGCGGTGCCCATCCATGGTTGGATACATAATTTTACATATCTACATACGTGCAGCAACAGCAGCAACTTCAGCCAGAACCAGAACCCAGAGAGGACTATGTATGTATACGTAAATGCATATATTCCTGCATAAATACATTAGATATGGTTCTGAGAGATCCTCCGGAGACGGCCGCATATAAAAATATACCTATAAAGATACTTTGAATTTTATATTTGCCGGAGTAGCGGTCAACATTTAAATGAGCCGATCGATGGGTCGATATTACATTAGAATATGATGCTGGGGCCTCAAGGGCACCACCGGCTATCGAGGGGTTGCGGATTCTACCAAGACGAGATGGACCAAATCGTATCGATATCGCCCGAATACACATACACATATACTAGCTAACTTTACACATATGGACATGTATGTACGTATCTCGTGAAAATACCTAATACTTACCTTATACAAACACACAAATTCTCGTACGTGACACAAGACACGATGAGCCTCTGTATATTGGGGGACGAGATTTGGAGAAGAAATATCATTATGACACTGACAAAGATGGAGAAAAAAATGTTTCCATATTTAAGGATTCAAATTCCGAATTTCATAAGCTGCGAAAGGTGACGATTCCGAATTTCTCAACACTACTGACTCGGTGGTTTTAGAAAGATTATTTCCTATAAAAAGTCTAGACGTATAGCCAATTTGGAAAACTCTGGATGAAAGAACACTGAGGGTTCAAAATTCTGAAAGCCTAAGATCCAAAAGGTAAAAACTCCGAATCTCGGAGTTCGCAAGATGCAACGTCGTTTATTTGACAATTTTCTCATGAGCTTCCCTGATATTTAAGGATTTTTGAACTTTCTAATAAGGCTTGAACTTTCAGACCTTTGAGCTATCTGCATTTTGACCTTTCGAAAGTTGCAAGTTCTGAACTTCAACTTTTCTAGAAACTCAGACTCACGTCTCAAAAGAATTCAGAATTTTGACAATTCGGAACTTTTGGAATTCGGAACTTGAATCCCACCCCAATGACATGGTTAACGGTCAGGATTTCCAACCCCCTCAAAGGGATAGACATGTATTGCAACTTCCTTTTATAATTCGAAAATTCGAAAATTTTTTATGATTCAGTTCAGCATACTGAAAAATACAATTCACCGTTGATTGACAGATTCTATTCGTAGATGCTAGATTTGTACTCCACTCGCCTCCTAGTCCAGTCACCAAGTTTCGCGGAAAATTGTCTGGAGTTTACATTGGCAGAATATTGCGGATTACGACTGAGGTATTTGTATAGATTTTTTTTTCTACCTCTTAATATTCACGGTTTATGTAAGGAAAATTGTATACTTGGATTGTATGTACAGAGGGTAGGAGCGAGCGACTTTCTTCGAAGTCGACATAATTCTTCGGTACAAGGAATTGTCTTTGAAAGATAGAAATTATACGAAAAATGATGAATGTAATAACTCAATCTGGGGCCATGGCGGTTCGTGGTTTGGAGAAGACGCAATTTAAATAAACAAATTATAAATATTCGTTTGCGCAAACCATCTCAGCATGAATAGTCATTACAACGAGGATGGGCGAGCAAGGTAGGTACAACCGATTCGATTGATTAAATTTTTAATAATTCATTTGCATTCGCCCACTTCCCTCGCTCTACCCTTTTCATATATTTTTAAATTACATTTTTAATTGACGCAACAAATTAATTATCGATTGTTTCGCCCGGGCTACGGACCGGTAGACAAATTAATACTAATGGGCTACCTATATACCTCTACATCTATATACGTTTATAAAAACTACACAGTATATTCCTTTTCTTCTTTTTCTGCAATGATTTTATAAAAATCACATATTGCCTCAATTTCTCGTTTTTTTCCCCCTTTTTGTTTGTTTAATTTTTTTTTCTGACAATTTTATTATATTTACAATACATATGTATATATATATATATATATATATATATATATATATATACCTTCGTATATATCCCGGCGAAAAAGTACACCTAGTTAGCGTTGAATAGTTGATTACATTTCCAATCTACCTTGCCACTGCAGCAATCAGACGTACTGAAAACGAGTACAGTCAACAGCTTTATTATCCGCTATTCCCGATGTTTTCTAAAAAGCATTAAAAATCTGACATTTCTACAAGTTAGCGTTTCGCAGGAAACAGAACGACACAAGTTTCGTGGCAAAGAAAGAAAATGTCCATAAATCACCGAGATCGAAGAATTATGGATTATACAACATGTTCGTAGATATATATGTATATAACATCATTTCAATTCTACGAAGAGAAATAAAATATGCAAAAATTGCTTATCCTTCATCTCGATATCTATTTTTCTGATAACTCTGATATGATATCACCGGCCAAGATTTCCACGCTTTTTCTGTCACAATCATCGAGGGGCTTCTGTTTCACATTCAGTGGAAACGGAATGATTGAAATATAAAGTTGAAGCCCGCCGGTGTATCCATGGAAGATCAGGGGTCAGAGAAGGAAGAGGGAAGAATCCGAATCTCATAACTTCCGGTCCGATGGCGGTGGACTCAATATTCAAGATGACCAGCGGACGGGACGGATGTGACGTCACGCTTCGTCGCCGCCTCAAGCCATATTAGATTGAAGAGTTTCATATTGCCTTATGGTAACTGTAGATCCCTTCAGTTGGACTTTACTTATGCTCCAGTTCATCTCGTAATAATATCCAATTCGTCACTGCAGCACCCCTGACCGGAAACACCAACGCCCAAATACCGTGACCAAGAGAGAAGAAAATTCCAATTTTATAGGATCCGAAATTAACAGCATCTCTTTAATTACATCTGAATTCTTAATGATACAGAGGCTTCTTTAATCTTCGCATCTTGAAGTATTCATCTGGGTTTTTGAAAATTTGAAATGCTGAAATCCGGTGAAACGAATTGGCTGAATTTGTAGGGAAAATCGAGCTTCCGGTGAAAATGACCTGAGAATCTTTTGGAGATCTTAGCAACTTTGGTTAGGAAATGGCGAGTGCTTTTTTTTTGTCCAGATCGCTATAGTTTGGTGTCACATCGGGGCTCTGAATTTGACGAATATGTCAGGATCATTATAGTATAATGTAATTGAATAAATTGATATGGTAATAAATTATTGAATTTTGGAGGCAAATAACAGCCAAAGTATGTGTCATTTAATTAATGTAGAAATTCCGGGCAGTTTTCAATGTTATTGCCATGTAGGGGGTACCCCCGTAGGTATTCGCGGATATGTAGATGTAGATAGAGAGTCCGCAGCTCGGCGTTTATCTGCAGTATTCGGGGTTAGTTCTGTATTCGACGGGTGGGTTTTGTCATTAGCTCGACAATACCGTATAATATACACATATAGATATATTTGTATATATATATATATATATATATATGGGTGATATAGATGTTCATATACAGCGCAGATATTTGCGAATGCATTTTCGAATTCTTTTCAGTGATAAAAATATTCATTTGCACGGTAATTCGAAGCCTGGATTTTAGCCGATAAAAGGATGCACCGCACACGCCGCGGCGCATACAGCAGGAACAAACAAATGAACAAATTCACGTTTCAGAATAATGCCTGGCAATCCCGTGGCCCTCCCAACCACCCACTTGGCAACCCAAACCACCCTAAAGCCACCCAACCCTCCCCCAACCCCCACAGTCAACCCTACTTTTTTTCATTCCGTCCTATCAATTGATCAGGTTTTAAATTTCCGCGTCCGTCCGAGCAGCCCTCCCACTGCTGGCTGGTACTGCTACCAAGCTCACCAAAAACCCCCGCCATTCCGTATACCCGCGGCCCAATCACCCTGCACTCCTCGGAGCTGGGCTTCGACTGTCCCTCTCTGTTTAATTAAAAGGACACATTAAATTATTTTTTCAATTGAACCCCCCATTGTTACTCGCGGACTGCTGATTCTGTCCAATTTTTTTTCCTCAGGATTTGACGGTATTCGATATTTTATTAATTGGGAAAAAACCGTCGATCAACGAAATAGAACTCTGCTCTAGAGTCCCATCCCCCCCTATTTCGTCTATATACTTCTCGCGCTTTCTCTCTTTGTCTATGCAGGGCTTTTTCGATGTTTTCGAAAAATATTTCTACCGTTTCGTCTAGCCTTTATTCACACCCCCGAGGCAGTTCTATTTCATAATTTCATAATAGAATCCTCTCATAAAGAAAGCCAAAATTGAGCTCGGGATTTTTTTCGGAAGGGATTGAAAGTTCCGAAGGGTGAAAATTCCAAATTTATTTGAGACGCGATTCTATGTTTCTAGAAACGTTCAAGTTCAGAACTTGCAAATTTCGAAAGATCGAATTGCAGACGACTGAAAGATCCGAAAGTTCAAAACTCAGAGTCCAAAAAAATCCGCAAATATGAGGAAAGCTCGTGACAAAACTGTCAAATAAACGACGTTGCATCTTGCAAATTCTGAAATTCGGAGTTTTTACCTTTTGGATCTTTAACTTCAGGAATTTATACCTTCGGTGTTTTTTCCATTCGGAGTTTTTCGAATTTGCTTTGTAAACTTTCGGGGAAATAATCTTTCGAAAACCTCTGAGTTGGTAGTATAAGAATTCGGAATTTTGATCCATCACAGCTTTTGAAACTCAGAATTTCAATCCCGCCCCGATTCTTTACTCTTTCTGTTGAGGCGAGAAAAAAGAAATAAAGGGCGGTGGAAAAAGTATGTACCAAACTACCATTCTAGTTATGAACAATTTTCCACAAGATTAATATAGAAACGCCAGTTTCGAAAATTTCTTTAGAATCATCGAGTATTCCTTCTTCATTTTATTTCTCGAGGTGAATAAATTTCTCTCAATAGCCGCTCCATATCAGGAAATATGAGCCTTGAGTCAATTTTCTCAGGCAGACTCTGCCGAACCGTGTTAAGGGATGATATGACCAATGTTAGAATGTTCTATTTCCAAAGCACGATCCGAGATTTCACAGAGAAGGTGAATTTGCGGTTGAAAATAAAAGGAAAGGTGCGGGGTTTAAACTTCTTTGGTGATTTCAATTAAGACCAATCTAAGCTGAAAGATCGAGCTTTTACACCATCCGTGAGGAATAAAGGTGAGAAATTTCTTAGGCTCGAGGTCGGAGATCCAGTCCGCGTAGTCAAGGGTCGTTATATATCCTAAGCTGGAATTTCGTACACAAATAATTAATAGAATTGAACCTCAGCATGGAGAGAAGTGGGAATAAGGCCTTAGCGAAGAGGACCGCGTTGGCCTCATGCTCCTCGCGCGGCGCGCAATTTAGCACTTTGTAAATCAAGGTGACATATTTTAATTAAGATGTTAATTTGAATCTAAATCACTTTATGTTAATTCTCGGCCGCCCTGACGACGACTGGGTATACTATTGCGTCTTTACATCTCAAGTCTCTCTCTCTCTCTCTCTCTCTGTATACCTGCGGGGCCGCGTTATTATCGACAACTTGTCTCCTTACAAGCCGCTACGTCACACACCCCTATATTTCCAACCCTTAACAGCCAATATGTAACCTTCGAACCTTCCAACTTCCACACACTTGTAAAATATACACGTAGATACGATGTATTCATATATACGAGTATAATTTAGCACGCGTGGGAAACTAACACGTGTCGGTATACAAAGACAATGAATTGGTTGTGCGTACGACGTGATTCTGATTTGAAAACTGGCTCCTAAGATGTAAAGTCGAGTAATTATTTAACTCGTCGTTTGATCTTGTTCGAAAAGCTCGTTTCGTCATGTTCGTGAATTTTCTTACAAATTTCACGCATGGCTGATACAGTTTTCGCTAACTGAAAACTCCACTGTTAGTGGAAATTTCGTTTCTTTTTTCTCGCTCGATTGTAATTGAGTGTTTTTTTTTTTTTTAACTGACAAAATCTTACTCAAGGATCAAAGACGATTGAGAAATAGATAGATGCGTTTATTATGCCAGAGCCTTCGTAAGTCGAAAAGGCTAGACACAGAAAAAAAATATGGAAAATCATAAATGAGTAAGAAACTAAATTACCGAACAAAAATGGCGGATTGGTTCACCCTGGTAAGGCGAAACATACAGAATTTTGAAATCACCATGCCTATCTAGGATTTTGAGAGCAAATCAATTCATCCGAAAAAAATTTCGATTCGAAAACCATAATACAAAAGTCTATGCCCTATTGTCAGGGTATTTCCACTAATTGTTAAACAAATTGAGACGTAATTGTTTAGCGATGCTTGGAGGTTATACGTTTCCCGTGTTCCCCGTTGGTTGGTTGTTGAGGATCCTTTGGGTAAAAATCTCCATTAAGATAACCGGAATAAGCAGCATAAAATAACTTGGCCTGTGTCCAAGCTGGAGGAGACTAAAAACCGCGGTAGCCACGGACAGCTCTTTGTTACTACGAGTAAAGGAGTGTGAAGCGGCGAGCCAGACGCGGCTACATCAGTAATTCGGAAAAGCTAATTAAAACTTCACTCGTAGGTAGGAAGACCCGGCCTTTGCCGTACGAGGGTGGGGTTAAGTGGGGTGAAACGCAAGCCGAACCTGGCAGACGCTCTTCTCCATTTCTTCGTTCTTTCTCTTTACCATTATCTCTTTTTTCTCCCTTCATCCCTTATTCTCTCATCTGAATTCTCACCCTCCGTAGAAAACATCCACCCCTATCACAGTCGCTCCGACTCTTGCGTATTGTCTCGATGACCGCAAGCGATTTTCTTTTCTCACTCACAACCCAAAAGACTATCAAAACCGACGAAAAAGGGCTGCGAAATCTCTTCAGTTTGAAAATTGAGAAAACCAACCCCTAATCGTGATCGACGATCTCACATCACTAACCCATGCCGGAGTATTGTCGGATTTACCCACATGGCACAGAATTGGCACTACCCTGGTTTCCAAATTTCGTTCGCTAATACTGGCCCAGTACAAAGAAATTATTTGCCCAACGTTGGTCAAATGCTGATGACTACTGCTAGTACTGACAAGTGAACATACATGGGGCTCCTTCCAGAAATCAGTTCTGTACTGGGAACACACTGGGCCAAGATGTTGTTTTATACTGGCTACGGATTATTTCGTGCCAATTCATGACACCATAAGTTTGACCGGTATTAACGACCCAAAATTGTCCCAACATTGATTTTGACTCAGGCAAAGCCTGACCCTTGGTAGCTGTCAGTATTGGCAGCAATACCGTGCCAATGCCAACCCAGTTTGCAGTACGTAAAAGAACAGCTGTTTAATTAAACCTAGAAAAGACTTGAAGCAAATCTTTCAGCTCGCAAATTATGATCACCATGAAAATCTCAAGATCATTTACCGATATATCTATCATGACATTGCCGTGCTGCGTAAGGGTCAGCCAGGTATCTGTCGATTGGTGGTATCATTCCTTTAGCGATTCATCACATTTGGAGCATCAGCATCGGCTACTGGTAGCAGTATACTAGAACACAGTACCCTGGCGCCGCAGTCACGCCAGTGTTCCTATAGTCGGAGGAAAATATCGCGTCGCCGTATCAGTAACACGTGTTACCATCACGGTGTTGGTATATACCGATCAGAGACGAGGTGTCGCGTGGGTGTTGGACACGGTATATAGTAATAGTTCTGATCGTACAGGAGGGTTGGGTCCTGGGTATAATCTGTACGGCAGAGAGCATAGAGACGGATAAATGGCGAAACGTCAGTAACTCACGATCAGGTAGGTACTAGCGAACGGCTTTTGCCAGTGGTTGTAGCTCGGGCTTTGTGCGCGATTCTAGGCATTGTGTGTTTCGTCCAGGGTGTGCATCTAGATCAATAGGATTGGAAATTATCCAAACAAATTATCGACGAAACGAAACGAAACCAAACGAAAAAAAAAAAAAAAAAAAATGAAAAAAAGAAGAACTGAATCGAATGAAAAAAGAAAGAAAAACTGAAAAAGTCTGGCCTGCAGGTATACTGCGTGTGTACCTACCCTACGCCCTAGTGCTACATATCACACATAGACAGCAAGCGAGCGTATTAAAACATAAAAAATTGCCGTACATTTTTCAGGCACTCGTACAGAGGTAGAGGGTGAGCTAGGGGGTTTTCAGGGCGTAGGAGGGGGGGGGGGGGGTCAGGTTGGGTTGTAGAAGAGGAGGGTGCATGTCTACCGATTGGCCTGCCGAACCCCTAGAAGCCAATTCGCGACTGGCTCGCCCGTGTTTAGTGCAATTTTTCAAAATTAACTAATTATGTTTGACAGGCACGTTGCCGTACGAGACTGCGCCAACGACCAGCTTACATAAACACACATACCCATATACATATAGCTAAACCGTGAAAAAGAGTGAGAGAGGGAGAAGGGGGGGGGGGGGGGAGGGGGCACAACGGAGGATATACCGCACATAGCATTAATCACGTTTAATTAATGGAAATGGTTGGAAAATAAAACAGCATCGGCTCCTCTTCTGCCTTCGTTTATACGGCTCTCCGATTCCACGGCTTTCGAAAAAAAAAAAAAAATAAATCCGTTTGCAAAAATTTCACAAAACTTGCGCCCTCGACTTCTCTGATTCGCCTCCTTTGACGGAGATACAGAAATCACATCGAGAAGTGTTTATTTATGTGTAGAAATGTCAGCTGATCAACAGCAATGGGTGTGAAATTATTTTTGAAAAAAGCATCAAATAACACGAATTTTCAAAAAATAAAAAAAAAATAAAGTAAAACAGCACGAAAGGCTTTGCAGGTTGAGGGTACGCGGGAAGAGGTGGATAGATGGATCAGGTCGCGGCAGGGAAGGGGTCAGCGTAGGAATATCGCAGGGTATTATTTGTGTGCTGGATTCGTCGTATTGCAATGCGCTCGGTTTTTTTCGAGCAAATTTTTTTTCGACCATTTTTTTTTTTCGATTCCTTTTTATTTTAATTTTTTTTCTAACTTCTTGTTCTATTTTTTAAACCTTTTTCCCCGCTTTTTTCGCGCTCACCGCCTATTATTTATTAGCACTAACGTGCAATTGTATTGATCTGCAATATTCCACCCTGCAGACCCGTTGTATTACCTTCGCTTCACTCCGCCATTTCGTTTCGTATCACGATTTTTTTCATTCGTGTTCCATTTTCTTTTTTGATTTTTATTTATTCATCTTTTTTTTTGTTTTTTTGTTTTTCTGATTCGCAATATAGATTCGTCCAGGGAGCGCGATACCGTGGGCAAAACTTACCCACGTAAAATTTTTCCTAGAATATTCACACCCATTTTTTCAGTATCAACAAATTGTTCAGATGTTTAGATAATATCATAGAATATATGTCTCCACACTATTCGAATTTCAAAAAAATTAGCCCAATAGTCCCGAAAGGGATGATAGTTATACGATTCGTACACTTCCCGCCAAGCATTAACTCAGGTTATCAATACTAATGAATAAATTTAATATGAAAGAAAGTCGAACTGCCAAATTTGAATATACCAAATTTGAATTTGGTTCTACTAGATTAATTTAGTCATTTTTGCAATAATTAAGAAGCTCGGTTTATGTGACGATCTTCTGAGTTTGCCAAAATCGATGAAAACTTCAGGGTCATCGAAGATATTTACTTCATCCCACTACAAATTTGCTCATAACAGAAGTTTCCTTTATTTTTGGCTTGTCGACGTTTATGCAAAATCTGAAGCTGTTCGGGGACGAGAAATGACCGTTCGACTGGAAGATTTCACACTCAGAAGAGGACGGATAGACGAATCATCTCCAGATGTTGCAGAGTTTCAAGCAGGACAAAAAAAATTTACCGGAGACGGAAATAAACCGTGGTCCAAGTATGCAAGGACTAGGTCAATGAAAAGAAATCATCGAATAAGAAACTTGCAGGAAAATCATCCTTCGGAAATGTCCATCACAATTCTTCATCAATTCACAAAGATCTTAAAGCTCACGAGTCACGATGAAGCTTTCATGTCCATCTTCATCCTACACTTGTCCCAAAAAGTGTGAAAATGATTAAAGTGACCAAACACCAAATGTAAATGAATAAAAAATAAAATAAAAAAATCTGTTCATCGTAGAGATGACCCAGTGAATTGACACTCTGGAAGCTTTGGTGTCACCTAATTCGAGGAATTTAAACGCTGCCATCAAACTAATTCGAACAGCTCGGTACGGGTATAGCGTAGCTATTATATCGTGATCATAACCCGATATACCCCGAAATCAACGCGGCAAAACGATACCTGGGCTTTACCGAACAGGATAGGATATAGGACAGGACATGGGATGGACGCTGAAAGGGAAGGGAAGGGAAGGGAAGTGAAGTGAAGTGAAGGGAAGTGAAATGAAGGGAATGGGGTATACAATGACCTATGTGGAATGTGGGCTGCAGTTGCACCGCGTCGCGTTGATGTAACTAAATGATTGGGTAAATGATTCCACAGCGGGCCGGGTACCGAGTAATTGAGTGGTGCCGAGCGGGCGCGATGACTGCAAGCTCTCATACACGTACATATGTTCACCGGTATCACGTAGGGCAACGTATAGGTATATGTAGTGTGGTAACACACATATGAAAACGCATTGGCAAATCCCACTATGGCACAACGAACGTACGGTATATACGAGCCAAGTTTAATACTGTGTGCGTGGCACGCGCCCGGCCCGCTTGCCCCCGGCAATGACGAGTCATCCACGCTAGGACACCTCCCGTGTAGCTTACACGCCCGTGTGTTTCACCAGTGCTTGTTGCCCCCCCCCCCCCCCCCCCCCCCGTGAACCTCTATACCTAACCTATCTACAAACCTGGTCCCGATCCCAGTTTGTTCCCATACGTGGTGTGCTGCTCCACGTCGTCATGATTTTGCGTTTGTTTGCTCGACGCGGTCGGGTGTTGGCGAATTTGCGTGGCCGCAGGGATATGTTTTCGTTTCCAATGATTTATGCCCCAGAACCGAACCGAATCGTTGAATACGCATTTTATGCTATATCTACCTCTTTCTCTCTCTCTCTCTCACTACTTTCTACAGAAATATGCTTATTTCATACATTGTTTCACCTCATCACAAATCTGCACATCGATTTGTCTTCTGAACATCATCATTTTGTCTCAAGATGCCCGAGACGTGTGAAATTCACCCCATGACAACTCGGGTAAAGTTTGCCATCATTTACAATACGGCCCAGTACTGGCACTGCACTGGTAACCAACTAATGTGAATCATTGTTGGCACATTACTGGTAGCGTGTTAATAACGGCACTGGACCCACTTTAACTTTCTAGATTGGTCCAATACAGGATGCCAAGTGTGGCTCAGTAGTAACTAAAGTTATGTTATAGCTATCAGTACTCGTGTGTGATGGCCGTTGACGAATAACTGCTGTAGTCAAGATTCAGTTTTTCCATGACAAAAATCAAACGAATAATACCCTAACAGATTTCGATGAAATGACCATATTAAATGGAGACAAGAGAGAAACTTTCAGGCTTTATTATATCTGGAAGTCGTACACGTATACTTGATGGTATCCAAATTTGATCATGACACTAGAATTTACAGTCACAGTATTCTTCGACGAGCAACTTGTACTGGTGCAGTACCGATAGGCGTACGTCGGACCGAGCTTATCATCATAATTAATTTCCAGTAGGTATTGGGTCAGTGCTGGCAGCCATCACTGGGCCTAAACTCAGAACGTCGGTACGGTGCTGGCCCAGTGATCGGTCAATTGTAAAACTCCACTAGGGAAGAAATTGCAAATTTTTCAATATCCCGAAGGGACGAGCTTTCGAAAATCGACGATAAAAACTTGTGTCACGGGCATTGTACAGCTTGGACAGTGATATAATAGGTACCGTCCTTATTTCTAATTACTGGAAAGCACCAAAAGGTAAAACGCTCTCGAGACTATTGTGCAGTAGAATGGATTTCGAGCGTGGGAAATATTTCAACTGGGTGATCGTGTCAACAAAAATCGAAATGGAATCGAGTTCACTCGGCAGAAGTGGGGTTTGTAATTTAAAAAACAATGGATGCTAAGGCACAATGAGGCCAAATGAGATAGGGGATGGTCTGCTGGAGTGGGAGATGGAAGGGGGTGAACCACGGGTGAGGGTTAGAGTGTGGGGGATGAAATCCTACACTGGACAAAGGGCGAGGCGAGGCGGGGGTGGGGTGGGGAACCCGGGTGGTCAGGGTGGCGTCAGGGTAGCGTCAGAGCAGCGTCAGGATGGTATCCTAGCAAGAGGTAGGAGCAAGTCTTTGTCGTGAACAAACCGTTTTCCCCAATCTCAGAACATCCCTTCATCAATTCACAATTTGAACCCAATTTTTAACAAAAACTCTTATTCAAAAAAAATCATGAACTCCTTAAATTCTATCGGAAATAACTGATTATTAAACCACGAGCCAAATCCTTAAAATCCTCAAAAATAGATCCCAAATTTCAGCGCCACTTCATCCAAGCGAATTGATCGAATTGACTTCTTTCGAAATATTTCCTTGGGAACTAAAAGATTTTTCAGGATAGGTTTTCGGGTTTGAAGATGACGGAAAGATCGGAAAAAGATGGTCCAATTGTTTGCTCGCAGCCATCACTAGAAGCTCCTATCGATTGTTGGTCTAATTGTGTTACTGTGAATGTCCGATTCACCCAGCGAACCCCAACGCCCGCCGGAGAGGATCCGAAATGCGGCTTTGCTCCTCTGACAGATAAAAAGGGTGGTTTGCATATTTTTTAGCGCTGATGAAACAACCTAAAAAATAATGTAATTTTTGCTCGTTGACCAGAGTGTTGTGGGCCCCGTTTCTATTCTCAGTCTGTTGCATTTTTTCAAATCTGCAATAAGGTTGTCGATTCTGATAACAAAATAAGGAAAAAGTACATTTTATTCTTCAGAAAAAATTTGTTCTTTTTTCCAAATCCGATAAAAACATAAGAAAAATAAAATCGGATAAAGCAGAGATAGAAAAAGACATTAGGAATGAGAAGATGGGATTTCTGAAGAGGCCAAGACGTCTTTTGTGGCGGACAATAGCAACTGGTTTGAAGAGTCGAGCTGAGAGAGAGAGAGAGAGAGAGAGAGAGAGGGTGGATGGTTCATGGTTATTTAACAAATTCGGTTTAAATTAAAAGCGAGGATGTGGCGTCACGTCGTGAAAACAATATGGCCGATGACACGTATGAAACGAAGCAAGGTAAAAAGATGCCTTACCTTCCTTTGTTTTTTGAATCACAAAAACCTCTCTTTGCCGTTCGTTTGACCCCCTTTTCAACTTTGAACAAGGCTGTTATTTCTGCTGCGGGGTTATTTTTTGAATAATTTTCTCATTAAAATTACACTCGTTAATTTCCGCGGGGGTTTGGGATCAGGCAATGTCGAGTCCGCCCGTCCACCCGCCTGCCTCCCCCCCACCCCCCTGGTCGCAACCAGCAAAGGAAAATATTGAGAGATTTTCCTGAAAACCACCATAATAAAGAAGACAATGGAACTTATAAATTTTATCATCGCTTCAAACCGCTTTCAAGTATTACTCTCAATTGGCCTTTCCTTTTATCATCCAACCTGTTTGCCTAACGTTTCACCGCGGTCTGTTAATTTCTTCAAACAATATCTCGAGCACAGGTAGAGGTAATAATACTGTCTTTTAATTGCATGTTGCTAAAGGTAATCATAAAAATACGATAAACCATCCACAGCCAAAACTTGGTAGAAGATTTTCCACATTCCTTTCACGTTATCTTATCTTCATTTGCATAATAAATTAAGGATTTCATTAATTAAAACTAGGTTGTGTGATGCAAATGGAAAAGGACAATTTACCCTCTCGCATATTAATTTACCAGGAATGTAATAAACTTCTTCGCTAGGACAAGTTTCACCAAGGAAAATATCAACTAAATTATCCTACATTATGCTCATTATCACTACTGCAAGTACGTCTCTGACCTCGTTAAAACGGCACAAACGCGTTCAACGACCTTTCTCAATGTTTCACAAAAGTCTAGCAAGTCGAATTGTTCTCGCTGCGACAAATCCATTAATCTCTTTGAAAATAAATCACCTAATTTTATACTCCGAATGAAATCGTATCAGCTAGTTCAAATTCATATAGGAAACCTGTGATTGTGAGGATAGGTCAGGCTGATTGAAAAGCAGGTCGTATAGAGTGCATTTTGTAAAGTATCCTGCCCTAGCTTCCAACTCCTACGACTACGTCCTGGCAAAGCATAGCCAAATGACTCACGCAAAAGTAAATTATACATTGAAAGGGTTTAATATAATGAAATACTCCATATGCATGAGAGGCCGGCCTGACGCTTCGCCTCGCAACGGGAGCTACGACAGGCTCTCTTTCTCTCTCAGTTCTCTTAGTTTGCCCAGTACCAGTGACGTGTCAATAATTTTTCAGACCCCTGATTGCAAAGACCCTAACTTTACGACTCGGCAATTAACATTTTTTCAGACTTTCAGAAAAATTTTAGAACATTCACAGGAATTCAGCTAAGGTCAAAGAATCCTTCGGCTAAATGTCCCAGCTAATTTTTCTGCGAATGGCAATACTTTGGATCAGGTTTGAATCAAGAACTGTACGTCAGCAACATGGAGAAAATTTTATGGTAAGGGCTCTCATACTGTACAGGAATTTCGATGTATTCCGCACTTTTGAGAACTGGGACTACAAGTATGGTAACCATTCTCACAATTGAAGCAATGGTTATTGGTTATTGGTTACGATTTAACATACTTATAGTCCTAGTTTTCAAAAGTGGGACATACATCGAAATTCTTATACAGTATGAAAGTCTTTACCATAAAATTTTCACTGTGAATGAAGCAAAATGTCGAAAAGTCATTTGAAAATTGAGAATTTTTAACATTTTAAAGCTCGAATGATATTCTTCGACTGAAATTAAACAACTATATGTACATAGGGAAGATATCGTCGGTGTGGCTGGGGATTGAATATCACAACCAACGTAATTCCGAGCTAGCAGCATATAGTTACAGGAAACGACCAGAGAGCATCAAAAGCAATATTTGGCGGTGGTTTAATGAAATGAATTTATGCAGAGCCGTAATGCTTGAATATTTAGTAACCCTCTCTTGATTCTGTTCTGCCTAGCTAGGCCACCACCCTCACCCGTTCTATACCTCGTCCAAGCTAAATGCTGTAAATGCCATACCTTCTTTACATACCCGTGCAGATACACGCGTGAATTTTGTATATTAAAAATATATAGGCTGTTGGTCTCCACGAGTGAAATGACAAAGTGACATATGCAATTTGTCCTTTTTTGCATATAATTTTTTCAATCGAAATCTACAATATCGAGTAATGATCGCGGATCATTCGGTATTTTCCGTTAAGCTATCCAGTTACCTGCACCGCCCATCGAGGAAATTAATTAGACGGAACTATTTTGGAACTCGAAAATTATAGCCAAAAGTTTCCAGAATGTCGTTTAATTTTCAGGCTCATATATTCCGAAAACTATTTTGTAACGATTCGGCTATAATTTATGCAAGGTATATAATGGTATACTCAATGGGACATTGGTCGAAGGTTCGGATAACTAATTCATGAATGAATGTGATGAAAAGTATGGTGAAGTAGAAACCGCGGGTAAATATATAATAGATATATATATATGTATATAGTTGATGAGATTTTTGATGATAGTAAATTATCCCTAGGCGAAGATCGCAGTAATCCGTCAATAAAGATCCTTGGAAATGTTCGTAAGGATGAGAGTAAATTCATAGTTAATTCTTGTAATTCCTGTCGAATCTTAATTGAATTTATGATCGGTTTAATATCTCGATCAACCGGCATACCTATAATAGGCGGTAAATAATTGGTGTAATAAATAAGTGATTACCAGAGTTTCCATAAGATTATTTAATCAATGATGGAGCTTCGACGATCATAATTTACATATAATCGGACGAGCCTTCCACGACGCGTATCTCTGTACCTATATACCTTCACCTACACCTACACTTACACACATCTATATACCATCCGGCTTCTTCGTGCTATATTAATATCCATTATGCACGCAAGACGCCGAAATATTTTAATTGTAGCTAATCGACTTGCAATAATGGAGAACTCCGAGTAATATAACCCTCGGCAAAGTCCGCCAAGTAAAGGTTAGGTCCTTCTTCTCTCAAACTCCTTCGCACATTCCCTCGAGAAATTTAACCATATCTAATATCTGATATATAATCACGAAAAATTTACACTTTCATATTCCTACCGATAGACCTACGATAAAAAAATCGTCATTGCGATTGCTCGATCGATTTATTCATCTTGCTGATTTTATCTGCAGTTGAATTATAATATTTTCTCAATATTTTCTCAATTCAATCATCTAGTTTTGATGAAGGGAATTTTGAATTCAAGAAGGTAATTGATGTTCACGAATAACTTCATATCGAAGTTAATATCGATTGGAAGATATTTTGACAGATTTGTATTGTTTTCAGGCCATTTTTGAGCTTCTTATTTTGACCTAGTCGCCAATATCAAATCATTTTGTAATGACATAGAAATAAGGGATGATTATTGTCTCTCGAGGGTGCATAGTGCATAGAAAGATGCGAAATACATTGAACAGAATTGAACTCGTGGTATCTGAGGGGTTTATAGTCGTGAATCAATGCAGATAAGGTAACTTCTCTTGGGCAAACAGACGGCAACTTCCTTCCGTAATAATTTTCGAAAAATTATGAAGTAACATCCCCCCTCCCCCCCCCCCCCCCACCCTCCCTTATGACTTGGCGTATAATATCTCTATATTTTAGTTCATATTCGTTTATAATTATCATGTCCAGCTCATCCAGTATACCTTTTGAAATACGGTATATTTTAGTAGCTCAAGAAACGCCCCCTATTTTGAATATTACTATGCCTCAAAGTACTTAGCAGCATGCGAACGGTAGTACCGCGTATGCCAGATAAATGGCTGTCTAGGACCTTCTGACAATCCTTTTTATCACCTAAAGGTAAGGAAAAATGAATAAATAAATCAAATAGGTGAAAAAAAAAAGAAGTCTGGAACAATAGAAGGAATCTTCACAATATCTCAAAACCAGATGAGAAGATTCTGCAAAAAAATAGGAAATTGAGGGTGTTTCAGCGTGTAAGGTGCCTTTCTTACATATACTACCCGTGAGTCGAATATCCGATGCACATAAATTTATTTGACGGGATGCGAAAGAGTTTTATTGGTAACGCATGGATAGGGTGAACGGGGGGCAGAAGAGGATCTATGGGGCCAAGATGTAGCGAACGTATAGTCAAAAGTTGATCATAATGGAATTTTAATGGGAATTTTACCGTCTTCCATGCGAGCGTTTGGAAAAGGGCCGTGTTCGGAATTGCCCCCGTGTGTATTGGCGCCTGAGCTATATACCGGTAGAAGGAGGGAAAAATTCGCAACGGTAAAACTATTGTACGATAAAAAATATTTGGTTGAAAAAAATTGTGGGGAAAAAATTCGCGTTATAATTTTCGTTCGTGGCTCCATTTGGTCGTAAAAAAATGGTCAATTTCGAGGTAAAAATATCGTCGAAAATCCTTTGCGGCATACTCGGTAATTATTGATGCTTCATCGATTATTTTTGCCAATACTTTTACTTGTACTGTCCAAACCGAACGAAACGCAGCCGTACAAACGAAAGATATACGAGATGCAGAATAAATAATATATGCCAAACAGTAACGAATGATTCGAAAAATATCGTTTTTCATATTTACATATAGATGCTGCCAGCTACTCTGAACGGTAGATTTTCACATTTCTATCTAGATATATATACACGCCGAGGCGATGTATGTACATACGTATCGACGATGCCTCAGCGACAATTTCTACCATCAAGGATTTTTAAACTAAGTAGGAAATTCAGTAGCGAAACGGCTCAAAAGTGATCGAAGAATTAAGGGGACCAATATGTCGTTGTAAAAATAAAACGTGGTTCGAAATCAATTTATTACTTCACCAATGTTCACTTTACATCATTATAATCATGTCACTAAAAATCAGTCGCTGCACGAATTGAGGCACACCGTAGCTCCGATTTCACTTTCTCAGGATCCAAATTGTTCGGAAGACGCGCCGTCATTGATTGAACGAGGAAAATTGAATTTGAAAAATTATCGTAGAAGATATGACCAATTTTCCGAAAATCGAACATTTCTTTTCCACTTATTTGCAAATAACTCAGCCTAAAACTCGAATTTTCTACTTGCCCTCGTTTTATTTGTGACGGCCTGTATTGTCCTTCGAATCTTGGTCATAGATAAGTCGAATCGGACCTACGGTGTGTCTGAATTCGTGCAGCAACCGTTTTTAAGTGAGATGATTATAATGCTGCAAAATGAACTTTGATGATGAAGAAAAAAAAAAACCTACCTTCATACAGAATGATTTTGGACTATGTTTAATTTTTCCAACCACGACATACTGCTCCCCTTAATGGCCTTTTCAAATTCATCAGCGATTTGCAAAATGAATCCGTCTGTATTGATCGATGCTGATTGATCGGAGAAACGCTGTGATTTTTTTTTTTTTTTTCTTTTCCACGTATGGTCAAGATTCATCATGTTAGCAACTAGTTGGCGAGATATTCGATGGATTATAGAAAGAGCCAGTTGAAAAGCTCAGCTTTTATCGCGTTACCGAAACTTTGAAGAATCATCAGTGATTCTTGAGATAAACTTAGTTAAAGAAATAGTATAAAAGAAAGGTAATAAAGTATGTAGAATTAAAACGTCAAGAGCTTGCGAGAGCTCGACGTTTCTAGCTTAATTATTAACGTCCTGCAACAGGGATCTAGAGTTGAATCCATTCTCATTAGCAACGATCACGAACTACCCCCTTCCCCCTTCTATCATCCCTAATCTAAAGCATTTCGGGCCATTTGCGGCCAAGTGCCATCCTGGCCAATAATCTCGTATCTGTCGTCTATCGGTCTCCGGCTATCGGCTAATGACAAAACTACAGGCCATGGTCCTCGCGCTCATCTCTCGGTACCTACCTCGGCGTCAAGTTGTTCATTGTTATACTATATATATACCGCGAGCGGTGCACGTATGTGGCTTAACGTACGTAGAACGCAGTCTGACCCTCGCAACTCTCGCACACGATCTCGCTACTGGGAGAATGATAATTTGTACCCCTTCTATAGCCGACACCCCCCCATCGTCCCGTGTCCACCACCCTTTGATTACGTCATTCTCCCCCCCTTTAACCCCCCCCCCCCCCCCCCAATCCTCTAATTATATTCACTCGGATGCTTCGGCTCCGGCACAAGGGGGGGGGGGGGGTCCAATTCCAACCACCTTTCATTACGAACCGACTACGATTCCTCATGTCACATTTTATTTGATTTTTTTTGTTGTTTTTTTTTTAAACCCATGTTTGCTATTTTCGTTATCATTTTGTAATTTTTGTGATATTTTGGAATGTTCTTTTTGTTTTTTTCAAATGTAAATTTGTAGATAATATACGCCAAATATCTGCCCACCTGGCAAACTATGTAAAATTCTGTTTAATAATTGATTAGAATCTTTGGCGAGTGCATAAGGGTGGAGAACTAAGTTTGCCAAACAAAGATGTATAATGCCAAGTAGTTTGAGACCCTGGGTGGAATTACGTTGAATTAGGTATGCAGAGGCACGAGAGTGGAAACTTGCATATTGATGGATTCGAAGCAATTGTGGGACCGAAAGGGTCGCGCGAAATCAGACGGATGGTGGGGAGGAGGGGGGAGGGGGAGGGGGGCGGTTTGGGGGGGTGACGTTCTAATGCTATCGATTTTAGTGCTTAGCATAATGAGTCGAGCGGTGGCGGTTCTGGATACCGTCGTGTACCTTATATACCCTTAACCCAACGGGTGCAAGAAGGACGACGAATGAACAAGGGTTCTCCCTGGGATAAGTTCGCAGCGAGGCATGGCAGAGATTTGCTGTGCGGCTCGTAATACCTATAACGGGTGGTTCGCCAAATCTAAATTATAATGAAAATAAAATTAACGATCTCTCGACTTTCATATATACATATATATATCAAATTCTAAACATTTATAGATGCAGATACGTAGCTACAATTTACATGAACAAATTCCTTCGATCACCGGTGTAAAAAGTAACAGACAAGATAATTATGATTAGATAAACCGTGTGCGGTTATGTAGGTATATATAATTAGTATAAATTTAATTAAACGTATAATTTTGTAGATATCGATCTCGATCAGCGTCGACGTATATGTACCTAGTATGAGATCGTAAGTAAACTGGTATTCGTTAGTATAGCGATAAAGAGAACATATTGACACATTGTGGGAACGATAATTACCCTCTGCTAGTTGTAGCTAGGCATTCCTGGTTTAGCACGAAGAAGCCTTGAGCTATGAAATCGCGGAAATATCGACGCGAAACAAGCCTGCGGGTGAAAATTATATATTTCACGCAATTATGGGCGAGCTAGGTAGCTGATAGAGATTCTATACATATATACATACCGTCGTAAACGTGCAGAAAGTGAAACTGTAGCTGGCTTGGCAGAGTCCGTCTCTTGAACCATTTGTCTCCGCAATTACTTGAGAATTTTTTTTTTTTTTTTTTTTTTCACGAACATCATTTCTTATTACACAATTGGCTTAATTTGCCTAAGCTTTGCACTTACGGGACTCGAAGTTATCCACTACTTATTGTTAGAGGAAATGTTGCGAAAATTGAACAACTTGACTTTTGTCCAGTGGAATTCGCGACATTATTTTCATTCTGAGTAGTACCTACACAAACATCAATGTTTTGTCGATTGATATAGCGTTAGGATGTGGAAAAGATGGAAATTTGTTCGTAGCTTGATCCTAGGACAAAAAGAAGTTATAGCAATCTTGTTCCTAATAAGAGTAGACAGTCTGAGGGGTGAAATTAACCCTTGGCAATTTGCATAAGTGGGTCGACGCTAGCGAGGACAGCTCTTACATGGAAAATGACAGGGCCTTTCAAAGCCTTATTATAAATTATCAAAGGCTGCACTTAAAATCAAGAGCCTTTCAAGCGATGAATAGCAAATGATTAAGAATGAAAAATATCCATAAGATTGCACGGAAGAGAAGAGAGTTTGAATTATTTTAATTACTAGACAACACCTTATACCCTACCATAATTAACACCCTTCATCACATCCTGCAAAATTTTTCCATTTTTTTTTTTTTTTTTTTCTTCGATAGTTTCAAAAGTTTTCCGATCTTTTTTGTTTTGTCCTTATCCTCTATTCTCTTTCACAAATCAGATTTTTTTCAAAATCCTCTACGAGTGAGATGACTTTCGATAATTACATGATTGCTTTCATTATTGTATTGCGTGATTGATATTTTTGCATCGCCTTTCAGAGTGGTCTTTATCCTTTCTTTGCAGCTCTGTTTTTCCGTTTACTCTTGGCCATTGGTTATCCCGACTCTGGGATAACTTTCGTTTCTTTTTTTGCGCCAGGAAAGCTAAGCTGATTTTTTCCTCATTTTTTCGCACTTTTTTTCTCCACGGCTATAAATATTATTAACAGAGTATAATCCTGGATTTGCATTAATAACATGTACCTATATAGCAAAGATTGCAAGATTCGAAGTATTATTGAGTGCCGATCGAGGTTATCGTGATTTTGCAACGTTCGGATTTAATCTGTTGATATCTGTTCATTAGCTACTAAATTTATTCATCTATCAACAAATATTTCTGTAGTTTAATATGTGTAATCAGAGAAATGCACCGGTTTTATATTTTACACCTAGGCCTAATGCATCGAGTATAACGCCACTGATTGGAACGAGTATCGAACACATTACGAATTCAGTTTCGTTGAAACGTATGCGTTTTTGAATTTTATTTATTTATTTTTTCTGCATTCTACTTCGGTGTTCGATGTAATGGTGTCGAGAGGGGTGGATAACGAGGGTGGTAGTCCGCTGCTATTTTTTTATCGCGTAAAAATTCGCTGAAATGAGAATTGCTGTTAAAATATGAATAGGGCAGACTGCAAAGCGTACGGTCGAATGGCGAATGAACCCTTTTTCCCTTTTTCCCCACCCTCAATTTTCTTTTTGTTATCCTTTTTTTTTCGATTATTTCCATTTTCCGTTTTTTTTTCTTTCATTTTGCTTTTTGCAAAGCAGTGTTGCCCCTTTGTGCAATTTTTGCATAAAATCATTGAATTTACCGACGTGTTCGTACATATAGGCGTACGAATACATACATATACATATATCTATACATACATATCTACATATATACATACCAACGGATTCAGAGCTTTCGAATCAAAGAGCTGAGTTTCCCGGAATACACTCTCTCTCGTTGAACATTATTATTCGCTCGGACGAAACCTTCCCTAACAATCGAAACCCCACGTTCGTGGGATGGGGTAGGACGAGGGTGGAGAAAGGGGGTGTTTTTTTTTTTTTTTTTTTTTTTTTTTTCTTTCTACCCGGGGCACAGAACTAAAAATTTATCACCCCAAAAATCAGGCCTCAATATACAGTAGGTATATACCGACCTTTTCAGAGAACTCGTAGAAGCGAAAAATCAGTAGGTACTATACCAAAGATAAAAAAAAAAAAAAGAAAAAAAATTGTAGAAAAAAATAAGGCAAAAGCGTGTAGAGGATGAAAATAAAAATGGCAATCAACATTCGTTTGAAAAAATACTGGAAATACAGTCTTCGATTTCGAATTTTCGATTGATAGTACCTACAGCTGAACTAGAATTTGCCCAAAGCTTTCGGGGCCCGCTATTTGACCTCCGATGTGAAATAGTACGTCAGCTAATTACAAGGGATGACAGTCTAGTGGCTGGTCTAACTTTGACCTCGCTAGGAATCGTACCTATACGAAGTGCGAGCAATTCTGGTACAAGGTATAATCGAGTCTTGCACCTTGTCACTTCCGGGTCCCTTGACCAGCCCCCCCCCCATTCGAACATTGGTCCGGTATGGGGTATACTTGGCAAGGCTAGGTTGGAACATGGTCCATCTAGCATCTAGAATTTCGATGTATAATATAGTAAGAGGAGGTATATGGTGAGCAGTTAGTAACGGTGTGTAGTAGTCGGTGGCGATCAATGTTGCGGAACGAAGTTAGCGATAACTTTATTGTAATAAGATGACCCTCCGACGCACTAACACTCGTTCATACCCATAGCCCGATTCAACCCCCCTCCTTGGTACTCGGTGGTCAGTCGATGTTATACGCACCCCTGTTAGAAACGTGTTGGTGCAACGTTGGTGAGCCGGTAAGTGAGAAGGGTGCCGGACTCAGCCCGCTGGTGGAAGATCATTATGAGCTTGGGTTACCATGGTTACCAACGCGCCGATCCCGAATCCCAAAGGGGACTCGGACGTGGTCCGCAGGACGACCTGCGGATCCTCGACCAAAGTATCGCTTTTGACTTGGCGACTGATTTCGCAACGTTTGGTCCATCTTCTATCTTCAATCTTCATGATCGTTCGGGGATGTGGATCATGGAGTGTATCTCAAATGGTCTAGACTTTAAGTTGTTCTTATTGTTCACCAAACCAGAAATCATTATGATCTCGTTCGATACCAGAAATCCTCAAATTGCCTTCTGATCCAGAACTCGGGATGAAAGTGAGAAGAGATCAAGATAGCAATAAAGAAGTGTGAGGATAAAAGTTTTTCAACTTGGTTTTAGCCAGTGATTCCAGAGCTCACTTTGGCAAATCGTCACGATTCCACAGGTGTTTGGCATTTCTGTCTTCTACCGAATCACTTACACCCCGTGGAGAATGTTTCCACCGTTGGGTATTCAGAGATAGGATATGTGGGGGGGCCCGGAGGAAGAGAGGGCAAGCTATACGCTGGCGCAATCTGCGGTCTGGTCCAGCGTTTTTTTTTTTTTGTTTTTTTTTTCTTCCCCGCTACCACACGTAGTACAGAGCGAGAAAGGTAAATGAGACAGGGGTTACGAAGAGAGAAAGAGAGAGAGAGAGTAAAAGAGAAGGAACAAAAATAAATGAAAATAAAAATGTCAGAGCAAAGAAGAAAAAAGAAAAAAATCCAAAAAGAAAAAGTAGGAGAAAAAGAGACCCGTAAAATCCAGGTCGTTCTTTTTTCTCACGTGTCAACGCGCGGTTTCACTCGCTTCGTACCCCGCAGGTAGATATATACATACATATACATAGGTGGACCAGTATAAGGTATATGTTACCTATAATAACCATGTGTTGAACGACATTCGACGATGGTTGTACGGAAATTGGTTCTCTTTCACGGGCACTTTGTCTTTTACCAATATACCTATAACATGTGCGACTTCTGCGATCGACGAGACAGTTCTTATTATAGTTGTGGTTAATTAATCGAGTCCAAGCGACCGCGTGCCTGTTAACTCGGGGTAAATGCATCCCGCACAAACCACCCCCATGTATGTTATATACCTGTATATACATATACCAACGTGCATACGTGTGCCTATCGCTAATTGTAAACAGCTAGGTGATCCACAGGTGTTTTGGAGAATTTCTCGAGAAGAAAAAGAACCGTTTTTAGACCAAATTTTTCTCTTCTCCTCAGGTTTGCAGGGGATAAATTAATTATCAACTGTTAGCTTGTTTTTGCAATGTAAAGCTTAATTGAGAGAGCCGCAAATTTTCATTCCCTTATTTTCACCACCCTCTGCAATTATCACAAAAATTCCATAAGGATAATTATACTCCTTCTTCTTCTTCTTCTTCTTCTTCTTCTTATAATCTTCTCTAGTAGAATTAATCAAAGAGGTTAATAAATAAAGTAGCACAAATTTCTTCCGGGTCATTTATATCGACGAATTCCAACTATCGGGATTAAGTTGCAATATTTAGTGTATATAATCTAATATACAAGAATAAGAGAGAAAGGTACAAGTGTTTTCACACCAATCTGTCAACCTTTATCTGGAAATTCGAGAGCGTAGGAAGCTGGTAGTTGGGTTTTCTGCTTTGGAGGGAGCGATATGTTGATGTATGTATCTACATACGTGTAGCAGTGGATAGGTGTAGATAGATATGTATATATATACATACCTCTATATATACACGTACATACATGTATGTATGAGCCTTTGGACGGGCATCGGTTGGACTCTACGAATCGATAAAAACGCATCCCAGGCAGGCGCCGGTCGGAAAAGGACGATGCTGCCAGGGAAGCGGGAAAAATGGGGATAGAAAAAAAAAAAAAAAGATAATGAAAATTGCGAACCAAACCAGCCAAGCCCGCCTGGTTAATGCGCTGATCACGTTGCACTGTCCGGGGCAAGTGCTGAATAAATATCACAACTATAACTTCGCCGCGTCATATACCCATTTGATTCAGAAACAGAAATCTTTGAAACTACCCCTACACGTCCACACGACTCCCCACCCTAAATTATCACAAAATGTCAATCCAAAACTAGCAAAAGTTTGGATAATAAAATCAAATTAATAGAATACTGCAAGCCCAAGCAGTAGCTGATTCAAATTCCTCGAGAAATTCTGAACTCTGATGCAAAGATTACAACTCAGGAAACCATCCCCTTAGAATCAGTAATTAGAAATTGAACTTTGAATTGGTGTGAAGTCGTCTGGATCGTCGAAAAATGCGGCTGAACAGAAATCTTGAACAGAGATTAAGAGTTTTTCGGGCTTCATAGATGATGTTGGGTGGGATGAATTTGAGGGTGGTATCGGAAGGGGGTTGTTTTTGGAATTCGTGGACATGACGAAAGCGATTTTTTTTTTTCGCTGAACAGAAATTTTGACAAGTGATTGAGAGTTTTTCGGGCTTTCTAGATGATGTTGGGTGGGATGAATTTGAGGGTGGTATCGGAAGGGGGTTGTTTTTGTAATTCTTGGACATGATGAGAGCGAGTTTTTTTTTCTAATTTTCGCTGAACAGTAATTTTGACAAGAGATTGAAAGTTTTTCGGGCTTTCTGGATGATGTTGGATGCGATGAATTATTGAGGGTAGTATCCAAAAAGGGGTAGTCTTTGGAATTCGTGAACATGATAATAACGAATGTTTTATTTTTTCTGAATATTATACTTTTTCTCTAGACTATGCAGTACGAAGGCTTTTCGAACGTAATGATATTTCCATCCAATATCCATTCCCTTCCGTCGCTTCGTTCAACCCGGCTACGTCATCCCCACCATAATCCAGAGTGATAGAAGGAGAAGGGGGTACAGGGGGTAGGGAGTTATAGGGGGTGGCACGTCGCTCACCGCGTCATCTGTCCTCTCGACCAATCGACGAACCCGGTGAATTTTTTCCCCGTCGTTGGAAAAAACAACATTACCCTATTCCGCGGACCAATCCCCATACGTAAAGAGGCATTTTTTATAGGGAAGCGTGGGGCCGGTCGGTTTGCGTGATAAAAATTGACCTGGGGTTTTTTTTTTTTTTTTTTTTCATTTTTTTATTCCGCGTTGTGTATGTGCGGCTATAACTACCCAACATTAAAAAAAATGGGCTAGCTCCTGCTACTGCTGGTACCGGTACCAGTGCTGCTGCTGGTGCTGCTGGGTGTAGCAACCCTGGCGATGTTCAAGGGGTGGGATTTCGAACGGCGTACCCCGCACCAGGTGGAGAGATACGTGTAGAAGTCGATGGTCCAGGGAGTCAATAGGCCAGGGGGTTGAGGACGGAGGGGGGAGGGGTGAAATAATGCGAGTAAACGGTCCCGTATTTATCACAAAGATGAAGTGACGTGGTCAAATTTTTCCTAAAACTATGAGCGGCGTACAGTCAACCAGGGAAAAAAAAAATCCGTTTCGGAAAGCTGCAAAATCACCCCTGGAAGCCAGGACTAGATCCTTGAAAGTCCTTGGAAAGCTCCTGAGCCGCAAAACCCCATCGACGAGAAGGCGAATGGTTGCAATATGTGATTTGCTTCAACCCAGTGACACGCACTCACCAATATCGTCAATCCTTTCCTGGTTTTGGTGATAACCAGTTGGAAGCCCCTCGGCGTGGTAATGGGTCATAAATTGGCAATAAAATTATGAACTTATGGTGAAGGAAATTGGCGTAAATGCCACTCAAGTCTTTCAATTTCGGGACCCCGTCGTGATCGTCAGTTAAACGTGTTTCGGTGCAGTACACCCTCACGCATTTTCCACGCAACCCCTGACATCCGGACAGAGTTCGAATCTCATGTTCTTATGATTCGAGCAATTGCTACATCTAGTGAGTTGATCGAGAGGCAAAAAGACTCTTTCAGAATCTCTTCAGAGTCATAGAAGATCGCTGAGAGAAAAAAAATCTTTTTTTTTAGCTCCAGGCTCACGTCTACCTCATTGTTTTATCGGGGGATGTTTTCGGCTCTAAGCGGCATGTATATGTGCTTCAGTGTACAGTCAACGGGCTGGGCAAGGTCCGAGTCGAACATAACGTTTCCGCAGGCCCTGGAAACCACCCTCGATAATTCTATCAGTAGGCAATCATGTCCAGCGAAGGAACTCCGTCGTGCATAAGGGAGGCAGTCAGAAACGAGGGGGCGAGGCTTCGTCTTATGAAAATATTTTTAGATGGGGATCGCTGAGGGATGGGATACTTGTTCTATACCATACGCGTATCACATACGTAGGTATATGTACGAGACGAATAGGGGTATTGAAATCTTGTATTTTATTGCCGGCAAAAAATTGCCTTAAAAAAAATGTGCTTTCGACCCTTCGGATTTCAAATCTGTTCCTTATAGCTTGGAAAAAGAAGCATTTTGAACCCAAAGAAAAAAAAAAAAAAAAAAAAACAGTGCAACTGTCAGATTTCGTGTATTTTTCTAAAAAAGAAAGCGATGTGTAACATGCAGACCATTTTATCTACGGTGGAAATTCTGATACGTCTCCCTTGATGAAAATATCTGCTACTTTTCCAAAGATTGAAACTTTTCGTACTTTTACATACGAAGCTGGGGTGATTTTTTAATTGTAGTCTTTCAAACATATACTTGTGATGTTTTTTGTTTGTTATCTACACAAACTTTCCAGAAACTAAAAACCATGAAAACTTCGAATTCCCTTTTTAAGAAATTCGAACAATTGTCGTACTTTTCCATACGAAACTGAAGTGGTTTTTGAATTGTAGTTTTTTACACATATACTTGTGATGATTGTTGTTTTTCGTAAACAAAAACCTTCCAGAAACCGGAAACTTCGAATTCCCTAAAAACTTCGAAGATATTTTTTAAATAGTAGACAATATTGACTGAATTAATCTACAGATCTGTACGTTCAATTATCTCTTTTTATACCCCTATTTCTGCAAGTTTTTCAGAAGCCATGCTTTTCAGCTTCCTAAATGGTTTATCTGCAGCCACACTGCGTGTCGTAAATTTAAAAGTGCATTATCTTCGGCGGAAAAGGAAGTAGCTAAGCACTGGATAGGTAAAACCAGTTGGGTTCCAGCACCAAGGTCTTTGTTTCTGGTGATATTTTAAACTTATCGTATATCCGGCTATACAATTTATGTTGTAGTTTTAAACATACAGTAAAAGCTTCCGAAAAACGTATTTTGGATTTTTGAAAAAGAATTTTGAAAAAAAAAATATATATATATATATATATATACACATCCAACTCGTATTGTAACCGAGGTGAAAACCAACGGGAAGGAACTGTCCCGGTGAAAGCGTTGTAACATGGATCTCCATTTGAAATAAGCGTTCCTCTTCTTCGTTCTTCTCCCGGGGGCAGAAAGGGTGGAGAAAATGGGGAGTAACCCGTAACCAGTGTACCTAGTTTGTTGCGTTTGAATATTCAACATAAGTTTTTTTTATTAGCTTGGCTACCCTCTCCGCGCGCACACCGCAACACCCGACCATCTTTATTCATCACCTTTCCAAAGATATAATTGAGTAATTATTTATAATATATCTAGAATATGCATGCTTCACTTCTACAGCGGAATACATTACCGCTTACTACCCCTAAACGTGGCCTCTTGTTAACTCTACGATTTCTAACTTGTAACTTGTTACAGTGGCGCTCATATTTTCGACTATTCATCTTTTTTTACAAGCTCTTCAAAAAATTCTTAAATGCACGAAAAATTACAAGGCTAGCTTTTTGAATTTGTTTTGCACTTTTTTCTCCTAAAGGATTTCATTATAAAGACTGGTCGCATCTATTCTATCAATACCCTACATACCAATACTTATATTATACCTGCAGACCGACCGAACGACACTGCTGCAAAAGCTTATAGATTAAAAACTCAAACAAAGAGAAAAACGGCCGCCGATGAACAAGAGAGGAGAAAATAGAAAAGCTGAATGATAATAATGAATAAAATTGTACATCGCATGGAAATAGAAGATTTCCTGTAATTCAAGATACAATTTGATCGCACAGTTCGTCAACCTGCATGAGAGCCGTCAAGTTTACAGCCAACACAGCGTTGATGAGAATTTTTCCTCTAATTTATCCGTTTTGATTTTGAATTTCTAGATCAAATGGTAAAATAGTATCATTGCCAAGCGATGAATAGTATTTTCCATAGTAAAGAAGAAAAGAGAGAAAAAAGGTAAAAGAGTGATTAATCGGTGCAAAGGCGTATGTAAATTGTCAACTGGTAAAGTCAGAGTAAATGATTCAAAGTTGTTAGTACCAATCAGCGCTAATTAGCGCCAATCCAAGTTGCGGTAATATACACCGTGTTCGCGTTACTATTAGAGACACGTGGCTGATCATCGAGTGACATGTACGTTATTAACGGCATCAGCTTCTTCCTGGAAGGTATGAATGAAATAATCCATAAACTTGTGGTTCTCGACGATAATCATATAGAACACCTTTCTGTCCATTCATACATTCATCATCGAATGTGCTAAAGTGAGGATGCTAATTGATATGGATATCGTGTTGAGTGTAGTTGCTGGATATTTTATACCCTGGACACTAGAGATCTCGGTCTAATCATTGTCGGCTTAAAAAGCCTGGAAGTGAAATCTATCACGTACATCATATGGTTCCAAGGCATGAAATGGGAGTTATTGCCAATCCATGTACGTATAGTATGGATAAAGCGTATAAGATAATTTCTCCACTTTGAAATACAGCTCAGCAATCAGTAACGCGTTCCCTGTGTCTACAAGGAATTAGTAAGCGTATTATCCTGATTAGGTGAACTGATTAGGACAGGTTTAATGTAACAAACACGTTTCTAGAAACTCCATATATAATTAATTCACTTCGCACAGTATATCTCTTGCTAAGTTCTAAATGTATACCTAGTGCATACATCGCTATCACTTTCCCGGTATATGGGGTTGGGGCATAAAACTTTAACCAACATACAAACGTACGTATCAGGTACACCATAGGCTCTCACCTCGGCAGGATCCCACGCCGTATATATACCTACATACACCTTGTAAAATAAGATAAAGTAAACCTAAACTCGACGAGCGAGACTAAAGAGGACATGGAAGAAACTACCAAAGACTTTGATTACCGCGGTATATAGACTGCCGCAACAGAAAGGATTCAGCTATTAGTTATAACACATATCGACAATATCATATATCGATATAAGTGCGGA
This sequence comes from Ametastegia equiseti, assembly GCA_963989295.1. Classification (NCBI taxonomy): domain Eukaryota; kingdom Metazoa; phylum Arthropoda; class Insecta; order Hymenoptera; family Tenthredinidae; genus Ametastegia; species Ametastegia equiseti. Next base: position 9,602,977 of record OZ022399.1, read on the forward strand.
AAGTAGTAAGTACATAAGTTTGAAAGTGGCGTGTCTACCGGCACTAACCTAAGATCCGTATAGCAGTTTTGCTCAGCGGTATGCCTGCACCACTTGTCGACCATATAGGTAGGTAGGTAGGTAGGTAGGTGCCGGGAGCCTTACACATTCTGATATTTATTGGCTAGACGCGGGATAACACTCTCTTGGTTTTATTCTCACACGTAATTATCGCAAGCTGGATGAAGTGCCGAGATCAAAACCCCCGTTGAATCTTCTTGCAAGAATGTGTCCGCAGTCGATTGCTTATTGGAAACTCATCCGAAACAACAGAATCTTTCCAAAAATTACCCTATACTTTGATATTTCATCAAACTGTCAAATATTTTGGTTTTCTAACTCATTTCTGGCGAATAGAATTTCAAAATCTGCAAATGTGCCATTTTCTGTGAAAATCGTTTTCTTTGACATTCACATTTATGGTGAACTCGGAGTTTCTGGTCACACTGCAGCGACGTGATTTCCTAGTACTCATTAGAGAAAAATCACAAATCACTTTTGAATTATGAAATCAGTCGAACCAACTGTAAAGTTGGAGTAACCTGATTTATTGAAAGAAATTTCTGACTCCTGGAAATGGATGACTTACTGGTGAACAGTGCAGAGCTTAACCGTTGAGCGGAATCAGCGAGTGTGATTAGGATTAGAGGTGAAAATATATAATAATCAGAAGAGGAGATTAAATCCGAGTATATATTATTATGCGTAGCGTATATATGTAACGAGAAGAGGAATTCAAGAGTTGTTCAGGGATAAGTCTTACAATGAGAGACGTACGGACCGAAAACGGTCCTCGAAATGGTATACATCTTGGCAATTACCATGCGGCCCGGACGTCGGGTAGCATAATGCTGTATTTAATGGGCAGCAATGGTACGCGCGTGTGACACGGCGATATACGAGGCCGAGTCAACATATATCCTGTCAGATTTTTAAAATGCTCTGATTTACAATGACCATTGTACTGTCTGCTGGGTATGTATTGTCCAGTTAGCAATGCTCTTCCTCAAGCCTCGGTTCTCTGCCTACTTGTCGCAGCTTCCTCGCGGGGATCTTCCTCGTTTCTTCAAAACCTAAAAACCTAGCTTCGTCTTGAGCTTCGGATAATGATTTGATAAAAATTTGAAGAATTTTCCATGAGCTCTGCAATCCATTAAGTGAAACTGACGAACGGGGGTGGAACTGAAATTCCGAATGTCAAAAGCTGCGAGAGGTTGGTATTCCGAATTTTTCTATTACCGATTGTCTGCAGTTCTTAGAAAGTTTTTTTTCCCCAAAAGTCTATAACGTAACCAATTGAAAAAACTCCAAATCGAAAAACACCGAAAGGTTCGAAATTCCGAAAGCTAAACATCCGAAAGTCCATAAAACTCCGAATCACGGAATTCGTGAGGTGCAACGTCGTTTATTTGACAGCTTTATCGCGAGCTTCCCTTAAATTTGCGGATTTTCGAACTTTCTGAGTTTTTAACTTTCGGATCTTTGAGCTGTCTGCATTTCAACCTTTCGGAATTTGCAAGTTCTGAACTCTAACGTTTCTAGAAACTCAGAATCGTGCGTCTCAAATGAATACGGAATTACGACCGTTCGATACTTTTGGAATTCGGAACTTCAATCCCACCCGACGAACGTCTGAACAAACAGGGATCGTGTTTGAAAATTATAAATCGAGTCGATCGTGCGGTGAAATCTGTCTGCCGAAAGGCAATCCGAGACTGATTTTTTTTCTTCTTTTTTTTTTGTCATTTTTTGTTACAAATCCTTTTTCATTTCGTTTCAATTTTTCATACGAGTCTGTTGGCGAGTGGTAGGTACGACCGCGTTATAATTTAGCATAATAATTCGGAACGAAGAGCGCAAGTCATTGGCGGTTTTAAAAATGAGCCGGTTTTCAGTGAGACCCGGGATATAATTGGCAGGCTTTACTTCCAAGAGTCACGCATGCCCATGAGAGAGATAAGTTAATGAAACCAGCACTGATAGTTTGGTTTATGATCGAGATTGTTGTTGATACCTATATACCTACATGTACATACGATACAGGTTTAGCTGGAATTCATTATCCACAATTCTTCGCAGGACTCTCAGCTTTAATTAAGTTATCAATTTATTCAAAATGTCGGTTCTTCTCTTCATGAAACACCTTCTTCCCTAAAGTCAATCAAACATGCTCAATCACTCGCCGACATGTCTCAATAAATACAGAACCATGAAGGTGAGTAAAACCATTCGATTGACTCCCATTTCCCATGAAATCAACGTTTGCTTCAAGTTCTTTTAATTTTTCAGGAATCGTCAACTCTGGCAGCTTTTCTCAAGGTGAATCTGTGAACTCCGAAGTTCTCCATGTCGTGGAAATACTCGAAGTCCATGAGGTGCAGAATGGTGCTGAGAGACCAGTGAAGGAGGTCCAGCGAGCGAGGAAGAAATCCTCGGCTGATTGTAAGTTATACCCCAGGCTGCTACTTTATATCCCCAAAGCAACTCTGTGCTCTCGTAAAGTTGGGCTTCTCTCTTACCTTTTCTCTCTCTTTCTCTCTGGTTATTCTCATCTCTTTTCTTCTCTTATTGCCCCCGTTCGTAATTCAACCGTGCGCTTCGCTGCACCAAGTTGCTGCTGCTGTTGCTGTTGCTGTTGCTGTTGCTGCTGCTTTCATGCCGAAGTTCCCGCATGGTATCTCGTTTCTTCACATCCATATACCCACGATTCGAATCACAGTTAGGGTACCGTGAACTTACTGTGAAGATTTGTTCAATGTTCTAAGTCCGCCTCCAGGAAACATAAACAAATTTTGGTCATGCTAATCTTCGAATTTTTTTTTTTGTTGTTGTTGTAAGAGGTAAACTTGGACGCGGTCGACTTAGACCCTTTACAGTGTCCTGCAGCTTTAAGTCTCTGTTATTCCTAAGAGGTCAAGACACTTCCTTGCGTAAACCTGAGCTACTATGACATCCCATCTATTTTAGCCCTTAGACTATCTCGAGGATCCTGGCAAGGCATTGCGAGCTAGGTTGGTATACTAGATCCTAGAATCTCGTGGCTGGCTGGCCGATGGCCATAATCTGACCAGCCGGGTTAACTTATAATAACACAAGTTAGTCCGGAGTCTCGAGTCCGGGGTAGCCAGTGGACAGCTTGAAACCATATTGAGGGATGGGTCCTTGTGGTCAAGTGTCCATGGGCAACAACGCTGGGCTATACAACCTTGCAGAGCTGGATGAAGGGTCCGTCGAACAATCAGGAACTAACTACTGGGTGGAGAACTTCCCCTCCATTCTCTCCAAAGTCCTTTGAAATGAGAAAGGTTTATTTTTGAAGATGATCAAAAACCTTAGTGAATTAAGTTTCGATCTTGTATTCTATCAGCGAATAATTTGCTCAGCTGTAATATATATAGGAGTGAAAAAGATGGAAAGGATTTATCGACCATGTATGATATCGAATACGCACATCGTAGATATAAACCGAGAGTTGATCCTTTCTTTTCGAATCGTAAACTATCTTTGGCAAACAATTAACAGCCTTGTAGTAGTTATACAACCCACGCGTTTCAATGTGAACAGAAATTCTTCCTACGCCCAAGCTACACCTCCTTTTTGCTGCTGCTGCTGCTGATGCTGATGCTGCTGCACGCGCGGTGTAGTGTAGTGGCTTGTGATAACGATTTGCCCAAAGGCAATCACTCGTTAAGTCATGATCTGCGAACTACTTCGTTGATATACGTGGCATCGAATACTACTGGCCAGCGGGACCACGTGTCGTCGTAAAAAGAAAATATACTCGTTCTATAGACTAATTGAAGACCTTAGAGGATGTCAATTTTTATCTTTTGCAATTACCAGTCCGCATTCACTACTTCGTAGCAAGAATTGCTCAGGATCGTAAGAAGAAGGTGTTAAAAGGGTCCTGAAGGAACTGTTTATCGCCTATTTACATTCTGCAATCACAATTTCATCCAGATCATACCAGTGCGCTTCAGTATTGACGATGATCAATTGATGATCTTCAAATCACGAGTTATCTATCAAAATGCTCCTTGATCAAACTCTTGATCGAACTTCCAGGACATCTGTGTTTTCTCCTTCAAGACAAACGAAAATCGACTGATCGGTGGAAAATATTCAAGACAAATTCAGGAGGTGATGACTTTTGATTGTTTCAAAGGAATTAATCATCTAATCCTAAACCCAACACTGGAACATGTCCATTTTAGTACCTATTCTGAAGACCTCCCTGCGAAATGGATATCCTGCAATCATGATTGACACGTAATAAGTATAACGATCAACTTTTCATCGGATCATCAATCTTGGGGTGAAATCATGTTGCCTTTCAGCAGCTGATGAATATAATCCAGATCTGAATGCAATTGGAAACGAAAAAAATCATGAGGTTTCTCTTCTGACTATAAGATCTTTCGATTGGAAGAAACGAGCATTGGCAATATTGGGAAGAAGCATTTGATAAAACGTTTTCGAATACTGCAAACAGGAAGAAGGCACATAGTATTGTACGATTCATGATCTGTTTCTCATTTCTGTTTCTCTGTACGGTGCTCGGTGTAATTACGAAACCATGTTAATTGCCGCGTGCAGATGCGGAGTAGATACTTGTGTGTATACATATATATCTATGTATTTATGTATATATACATGTATATGTACATAAGCTCTAAATGCAGCCCGCTCCGTTTTCTCCGTCATGTAGCGGATCATTTGGTATACAAGGATGGGTAATAACGTGCTTGGGATGATAAACAGGCGGCTACTGGGCGTGGATAAATCAGAAGACCCAATGAGGATAAGTATAGACTGCCTTTGAAACTTTACACTGGTTGACGTTGGGTGTGCGGGGTCGTAACAACGAGGGTTGGGAGAATACGGGGCGAATAATTTTCGGATTTTCATATTCTTGTTACGATGGAATACCTCTACTGGCTTCCTAGAACCCGCATGTATACCAAATTTATATTTCACGATAATTGCACCCGTTCGAATGAAACGAGACCAATTTATTTCGATGATTGATTGCCGTATAGTAGTCGTCGCATTTCAAACTAAAACGCTAAGATAACTGATTGCACTTGCTGCACTGCTAGGTTTGTCAAAGGATTCCTTTCTGGCGCCAGTCTTCTGGATAGTACGGATGTTAAATTTGTACCTTAATTGGTCGAATTTCATTCTCTGCTTGCACTGATATATATAAACACAAAAAGCGGATGCCCAGGGACTAATTTCACCCAGTATTAAAAGAACGAATAAATTCTACATCGCCTCCGAAACTGAGCTTGCAATGCAATGGCTCAGTGCCACTGCGGTTCTTTATAATCCCAAGAAGATACTGTGCACTTAATATCGAAGTACAATGTAGTTTGATTCTATCAGTGGGTTTTTTAACGGAATCCTTCCCTCAGGACCTTCGCTAGAATCGAAGGATCCAGGTCAATTGCAACGTGGTATAGCAAAGCCTAGGATGTAGAGTAAAAAAATCAGACCGTCTCGTATTTCGGTGCCCAGGAATTCCTTCTCCTGGCATGGCGTCATTATAAGAATAATTAAAAATAGGGACGCAATAAAATCGAGCATTAACCTAACGAATGTCTCACCATTCTTCATCCTACGCCATAATATTCCACATATTTATTGCCAGTGCAATTGGGAAACTGTCCAAACTGAACCGTATCGCTTACATGTATAATACGGTATTATTACATCAGCCCCACGTCCTTCTGATCCTCGCCAATAATTAGATTTGCAATTTTTTATTTTAGTTTGTTGAAAAATCAATTCAAAATGCAATTATCGAAACTGTGATCCAAGTGTGGCGCATATGCAAATTTTATTTTATATGATTCGAGGATTAAAGACGATCACAAGAATCATATAGCGACGCAATTTTGAACATTAATCGGAAATCGAAAAAATTGATAAAGGAGAACAATAAAAAGAAGAAAATACTCCAATCTACATTGAAACAGAGAGTAGGTACCTATGTATATTATATATATATATACATGTAGGTATTTCGAGAACGTTGACGTGTCGTAAAAACGAAATTTAGGACAGCAAAAACGAAGGCAATTAAAACCCGTCCTGATTACACAAGGCTAGGGGTTGAACGCAACTCGTCTCGTAAAAATCATCATCGGATGGTGAAGCTTTGCAGAGAAGCAGCTCAGAGGCATTCACCGCGGTGTGTGCAACAATGTGCGATAATGAAGAATTATCGTCGCGTATGTGAATCTTAGCGGTAAAAAGAGAAGATATGAGACGGTAGCTGAGATTCGGAAGAGGATGAGGAATAATAAACGAAGAATAAGGGTAGTAGCATTCAGCTTCATGATACAGGTATTTTTACCAATTCTCTACCTCTCGTTAGTCTCGCATGCTTAGTATAACTATATACATTTATATGTATAACCAGAGCATAAAAATCAACCTTGCAACACATGTATAACTCGTACAATACTTGTCCAGTCATACTCTTCGTCGGTGTAACTTTTCTCAAATAATGTAACATAACCGAGATCCAAGTGTTTATAAGCGCTCCTGCGTATCTCGTACTTCTACGTTTTGGCGGGAAAATAAATTTGCCAAACGAAAAAAAAAAGGAAAGAATCTGAAATAATGATCCAAGGAATATATCTTATATACAGGGTGTAACAAAACTCACCGGATTCCTTGTTGGAAACAGAAAATACATTGTTTTTTTTTTTGTTTTTTTTTTTTTTGTACAAAAATCTTCTCTCACTTTCAAAATTTTGCTGAATCTACGAAAAAATTTGGTAGATTTACAGCCAACAAAATGTTGAGTTTTCAATTCAGTGAGAGATTCTGTTGGTTCAACAAAAGATTCTTGTCCACCAATCTTAGTTGAATTAACATGCTGAAACAATTTATCGATTGTTGAACAGAATCCTGTCGATTCGACAAAAAATCACCAACAAAATTATATTTTGGTTTGATTTGCAAAACTTGTATTTTCTGAGTGGACGCTTAGTTTAGACGGTAGAACCGATAAGGACGCAACAATCAAGGATCAGCTTTGAAAACTAATAGGGTAAGTCCGGGGGAGATGGCCGTGAGGGAGAGATGGCCAATTGAAAAAAATCGTGGTTCTTAATGTTTTCTAAAAGAATATTTTAGTCCTCACGAACCACTATCCATGCAAGACAAATAAAAAAAATATGGAATAGTGATAACTAAACTTTGAAGGCAACAGTGGACCTAAAGTGTATTCGACTTTTTACAATATTCCTTACTACGTTTAAGTGATTAATTTGATTCTTTTCTCATTTACAATAATCAATTTTATTTATTTTTTGACACGTAAAATGACCAGTGAAAGTTATTTTGCATTGTTTAATTATTGAGAACTATCAACACACGAAATATGAAGGACTGGCTATTTTTCCCGGCCTATTCAGGAGAGATGGCCAATCGAAGGTATTTACAAAAGTATATCTAATTCAGTTACGATCTAATTAGTAATCGATATTTATCGATGACGTACAACACGTTCAATGAGTACTCTTGGGTTGAGCATCATTTTTTTAATTTTTTTCATTGTAATAAATAAATGGTGGGCAGTTCAAATAACTATGGCCAACCACCCCGGACTTACCCTAGCAGAATTCGCTATACCGCGTCGGAAAAAGCTGACTATAGCTATAGCTATTTCGCCATAATTTCTGAAGCTGATCTCTGATCGGTGCAGCCTTATCGGCTCTAGTTTCTAAACTAAACGTCGGAAGAGATTTTTGTAAAAAAAAAAAAAAAAAAAAAAAAAAAAACGGTATTTTTTATTCTTAACAAGGAATCCGGCCATATGTATAGACAGTCTCCGAATTTGGTTACATCCTGTATACAGGTTAGATTTGTAACGTCCCGACACTCGGAGGAGCTTTGAGGTGGCTACAGGTTCAATGGCGACAATTTTTTCCCATTTTTAACGAATCAAAATCGTCACCATCTACTGAAAAAATGGACGATTCAGATTCGTGATGATCTTAAATCTTCTCCGAGTGTTCTGATTTTACGAATTCACTCTGTATACACATATCATATACACGGAAAAAAAAAAAAAAAATCATTGTATATAGGATTTACAAGAGTCAGCAACAGCATAGATAACAAACGAACTTTTTTTGTAAAAAATGACTGAAACTATCGTACGAATCGCACTTGTTCGCTTGTTAAAGTTACAATCGCAGTTGTATCTTATACCGAGAATTCCAGTTATTTTGACAAAAAATTTCGCTTGTCCCTGACTCTTGTAAATCCAACAACAATGCTTTTTTTCCCCCTTGTATGTCTCTGATACAAGTAGAATTTCGCACGCATATCTTATATAAGATGTATTTTAATTGCGCGTTCGGAACTCGGTTAATTACTCGCGGTGGTGGCTACTTAGTCGGACGTAAGTAGCTGTGAGGCATACATATTAGGTAGTATTTTAGTAGTACTTTTAATTTCGCTTTGGTCGTAAACATTTCGACGCATGCGCTACGTGGCAAAGGTGGTGGGGGCGAGCAAGGGACCGAAGGGCGAGGAACACCGGAAAGGCCGACTTCACTGTATTTGCATATTTTAATGAGGCACCCGCCACAGTGCCTCGGGTTCTCCGATGCGCTTGCGGTAGCTGGAGCACAAAATACAAGGGATATCCTACATATACGCCCGCGGTATATATAACCTTCCTTACTACCGATATCTACCTTTTTTTTTTTTTTTTTTCATTTTACAAACAATCGGCGTCAATGTCTCGCCTCCGTCAATCAATGGCGCAAAATAAAAGATAAAGAAAAAGCAAAAAAAAAAACAAAAAACAAAAAAAAAACAGGATACTAAAGTAAGCGGAAAGTGATTATCGCACATAATTTTCACAGTTAGATACATAGATCCACTTTCATGAAAATTTATCGAGAAATGTCGGAAAGTGCATTAAGGGGAGCAGTATGTCTCAGTTGTAAAAATGAAACCTGGTCCAAAATCAATTTATTTGTTTACCGAAGTTCCATTTTACGTCATTATAATCGTGTCACTAAAAATCAGTCGCTGTACAAATTGAGGCACACCGTAGGTACGATTTCACTTTCTCAGAATCCGAATTGTTCGGAAGACGCGCCGTCATAAATTAAACAAAGGAAATTAAATTAAAAAAATTATCATAGAAGATATGGCCAATTTTCCAAAAATCGAACATTTCTTTTCCACTTATTCGCAAATAACTCAGCCTAAGAATTAAATTTTCCAATTTCCCTCGTTCAATTAGTGACGGCCTGTATTCCTTTGAATCTTGGTCATAGGTAAGTCGAATCGGACCTACGGTGTGCCTGAATTCGTGCAACAACCGCTTTTCAGTGAGATGATTATAATGATGCAAAATGAACTTTGGTGATGATACAGATCGATTTAGGACTTTGTTTAATTTTTCCAACCGCGACATACTGCTCCCCGTAAGAAAAATAAAATTATTTCGAAAACTATTTTTATCGAAAATTAATGGATGCTTTTCACTTCTCTCTGGGGGCCGAAATTTTTTTTGTCTGTTTTCTTTTTTTTTTTCAATCGAATTCGCGCAATGGCTGTGGATGGAAAAGACGTTAATTATAATTAGTCGAATCGAGATTAGTAATTAACACTTGGGGGTAAAAGTATAGTAAGGAGAAATACACGCGTGCGTGTGCGTGGATCGTATTATATAGCGTCGTTGCGTTTGGATGTTATATCTACTATACATATAGGTACGCGGGCAACGGGCTGCAGGGTTACTCGATTTATAACGCAGATAATAATTGCGGACCCAACTTAATATTCATGAGCCAATCAGATTCGCCTTCTCTCAGCGACGCGACTTCTTTCAACCTTCGCGACTGAACATTCATCGTCATCCTGACGTATCGAGTACACCGCCGCGGTGATGCGGATTAAATTCTTTTTATATTGTTATTATTATTGTTTTTTTTTTTTTGTTTTTTTCACTTATTTGCCATTATTTGACTCTCGATTTATTTTCTTCAATTCCCGATCGATCGATCGATTTTTGAAATCGATAAGCTAATAGAATGACAAATAAGTATCAGTCGTATAAGAAACCTCATTTTTTTAAGTATCAATTTTCCAAAAAAGTCATTAACTCAAAAATAAAGCACCGATAACGGAATATTTTCTCAAATTTCTTTCTACACACATCTCGTTACCGCACACGTGACTCGTATAACCAGGATTTTCATCTGTCCTGTATAAGCCATGGCATGGCGTACGTATACGATGCTTGCGGATATTAAAGTCATGAATATTTTAATTACCATGTGTTTACGCAGCATAAGGGTGCGTATGGAATGTGAAAACACTCTTAGCTCATTCAAAAGGGTGTGATAAACTCCAACGCATGAATTCTTTCCTCCCTGCATACCTTCGATTTTAGTAAAAAATTTATTACATTTTGAAAAACGATGTAAAACTACTAAAAGCTCAAATGTCACGAGGCGATTTCTATTTACGAGAAATCGCTCGAAACTCATATGTGACCCTAAATCGGGGGGGATGAAACGTAAAACGTTGGCTAAAGGGGGTTGGCGACGAAAGCTCGTCACCAAAGGATCGAAAACTGCAAACAATATAGCGCAGCGTTGTTTTAAAGGTCTTGCAAATAAAAGACAAATCGAGCGTTGGCTTAAGCCCTGGGTGTATATTTCTAGCCATTATTTTGATTCCGGGGCATTTAGTGAGCTTTTCCGGTATGGCGGTAAAAACGAACGAACGGTTGCAGCACTCGCCCATAGCACACACTCAACTATATGTATCTATAGGAATATACAGGAATTGGGAAAAATTTTTTAGTCGGTTTCGCAACTGTCCGTCATTAGGTGGAATATGGAAACGGGTACGTTCGGAAAACGCATTTAACAAGGACAGATAGTGATTTAATTTTAAAAAATTGACGAAACGGAGTTTCCGTGTGCCACCCGCGTGACTGTATATGCTATGCAGTTACCCGTTGGGCATTGATTAACTTTCGACAATGTCAAATCGCTCGCACGAATATGACTCGAAACGTTTTCATATTCGTTTGCTCACATTTTCCGAATCCAGCTATACATTCGTATTTTTACATCCCCCCCACGATGACCTGGCGTCCCGACGCCTCTACCCTGTAGAAAAGCTTATACAATCTGCAGGTCGCGAGTTACCCCAACAAATTACCGCAACATATTCAACCCCGTTTATCCCTTAATTTAAGAGTCATCGAGTATCGAAGATATACAGGTGCGAAACGATAATTATCGTCTGCGGCTTGATGATTCTGAGTATAATTTATTATATGGGAAGATCCATACGAAATCGGAAATTCGTTGTCCACTATACCTCTTCGATTTTGTTTTGACGACGTCGGCGACCGGGACCGGGACCGGGACTGGCGCGGGCGGGACACGAGTATTTTTTTTTAATGAAATTTATTAATTTCAATTTAAAAAATTTTGGGGAAATTTTGTTACTTTCTTATTTTATTTTTTATATTGAATTTTTGTATTGGGGATTTTTTTAAATAAATTTAAAAAAATTACAAATGTGATAATGTTAAAAGATATAGTCTCAAATTAAATGTTCAACGTTGCTTAAACCGTTCAAATGATCTTCTTAATAGTTTTTTGGATAAATTGGGCTCCTTCAAATTAGGCGATATTGTCACTTTTTTTGTTCTTCTTCCAATCGAATAAATGTGTGAATATGAGTAAACTTCAACTGTCTGAATCACTTTTCCTTGGATCTGCACCGAAAAAGCACCTCCGACGCGACGCGGGACTTCGAAAAAAATTCGTATTTCACGAACCATGAGAGAGCACAGAATTTTGTGACGGCGAATATCTTCGTGATGAGTTTACGCATGCTTGGTAAAAAATTTGAAATGAAAAAAACTTTGCGAAACAAACTCAAAATTCGATTTTTCGACTACTTTTTGATTTTTTGACATGAAATCTTGAAAATATGATATTCAGGCTAAAACCATTCGAATCTACGTTCAATTACCAAACTTTTAGCCTATTCAAGTTTCAAGATGCCATGCGCCGGTTCTGAGCTATGGCGGTTTCAAAAAAAGCTTACAAAAATTTCGAGTCCTCTGTTTCTCGAAACCTAAGAATTTTTATACTTCGCAGACAATTTTCTTCCAACTATAATAATTCCAAACTCACCAAGTTACAACAAAATCGAAGAGGTATAGTGGACAACTAATTTCCGATTTCGTATGGATCTCCCCATATATATATGTATTAGCGTGCTTTTCTTTGGGGGACTATTTTCTTTTTTTTCCACTCCCACCTCGAAATTTTCTTGGAAACATCGAAAAAAATAATTCCCTGAGAGTTTGAACCCTTAATATTAATATTAAGTACTCGCCCTCGGCGTTTGAAGATTTCCCATTTAAAATACACGTAACTTGAATTTTTTTTCTTAAAATTCCTATAGCTCAGAGGCCCTTTATTCTATTCGAACGTTTGAAGAATCATAAATTACTCAGAATTGAATGCTCTACAAAAGTGCCCATTGCAACGGATTAAAGGCAAATTTTTCATAAATTTCTTGTTTTTTCGTTGTTATTTCATAATTGGCTGAAAATACAGAAAAATTGTTAATAACAAAGTTGTAGCAAATTGAATTTTCTTCAAAAAAATTTTATAGCGCCGATTTCTATTATTGATATTTTTCGAGATAATAAGCTTATTGTTTTTCATGATTTACGATTTTCATGTGGCTTATTATGAGGTTCTGAAAAAAAGGTCCTGAGCACCGAATCTCAGCACTTTTGTAGAGCATTCAATTCTGAGTAATTTGGTTCTCCAAACGTTCGAATAGCATAAAAGGCCTATAAGCTATAATAATTTTGAAAAAAAAAAATTCAAGTTACGTGTATTTCAAATGGGAAATCTTTAAACGCCGAGGGCGAGTACTTAATATTAATATTAAGGGCTCGAACTTTCAGGTAATTTTTTTTTTAGGTGTTTCCAAGGAAATTTCGAGGTGGGAGTAGAAAAAAAAAAAAAAAAAAAAAATACAAACAGTCCCCAAAAATAAGCGCCCTAATATGTATGCATGTACAGTAAACGGTCCGTATATCGATAGAAAGAATAATCAAGTCCTCGTGTGAATTGAGTAAACATGAACATGGATATATTTTTCCAGTTCGTAAATATACGCATTGAAATTTGTATATATATGCGTATACTTTGAGAAGTATCGTATCATTTTACCAATTTATTTATTTATTTTTTGTTACCCGTTGTATATTGATAAGCATTTGCGTACGGTATAGCCAATCTACGTATGATAACTTTTGTTCCATACATATATGTGCATATGCGAAGCTAATTACACGTGTTTATATTCTTCGGAGGTAAACACTGAAATTCTTGTTTTTCACAATTACGTATACACGCCCAAGTATTTATAACGCAAATTTGTACGAAATGAGTAATCTGTGAAGAAGCACGACGACCTTTACCGTCATCGACGAAATTACAACTCATTCATCACATATTCTTACGTATACGTCTAACGACGTGTATATCATCGTCGAGTGAGTCAGAATTACGAATAGATTTTGAAATATTATACAAGTGTTAGAATATCTCCTGGAGAACAAGTGGGAAAATAAGTAAAAATAAATAAATAAATAAAAACCGAATCGAGAATGGAAAGGAAAATTTAATGACGAGCAAGATAAACGCGTACGTGGGTATATAATTACTATACTAATTATAATAAACTGAGTGCATATGACTGACCTGTATAAGTAGATACGATGACGAGTACAGGATGCGGACTTAGTGGCAACTTGATTCATTTCTTCTATTTAACTTTCACCAGTGTGCTTCCCGGAGCTGGACAAACATCATTCATTGCACCGTAGAGCATTGAAGTAGGTAGGTATACAATTTACTCAACGACCATGACCAGGAGCCATTCGATCAGAGACTAACACGAAGCACTATTATACATACCTACCTACGAATCGAGAGAGTATAGAGTAGTATAATATGATGATCAACAATTTACTACAATTAGAACAGTAGTTCATACGAACTTTTCGTTTACAGAGTTTAACACTGACTGACAAAGGTCAGGAGACCGATTATACACAACCATAATGAAACAACCCGAGACGTTTGTTGACTGTGAATTGTACCTATTATACCCGAGATGTGATCAGAGGCAAGTAGATTATATACACAAGCCTTCAAACACACATACGTTTCTATACGCAAATGTAAACAGGATTTAGTTTCCCTTTACTATACGTAGAGAACTAATAGATCGAATTGTTTAAACCCAAGTTGCAAAACCTCCGGCTATTTTTATACCAATATGAATCTATCTTTCAGTAAAAAATAAAAAATAAATAAAGTCAGTTTCAGTTCAGGCGTGCATGTTTAAACCGCTATGACGCCACTTTAGTAATTATACTTGCTCTTATTTTTGACGTAATTTTTTTTCACACACACACACACACGTTTGCACGTTGCTTGATATTATTATAATTAGTAAAAAAACATGGTTAATAAAACGAATGCAAGTCATTGCTCGAATTGAACGGACAGTTTCTTATATCGTTCTGTATAGTATGCCTTCTTGCTTGGCTTATTTCGACACATTGGCAGCAGTGGTTTGTTTAAATACACAATAATTTCTATATCCCCATATGTATACGTAGATGCCTTGGTACTTATTATACACTTGTATATTTCGCAAATTTGATGAATTACGGGAAAAGGTAGGTTATATATGGGTATATATAGAGCTGTTCGCACGAGAACTCGGTGCGAATAGTTTTGTTTAAAAAAATAATAGGCGACATGTAAAGTTGTGAATTTATTACGACTTATATTAAAGCTGGGGTCCCGGCACGGACTGCCATGGAGTAGGTATACGTTGGTATAGGTGGTGAAAAAAACTCGTTATAAAATATAATTACTTTGTAATGGAGTTTTGCTATAATGAGATTTCGCAAGTAGACCTAATTGTTAATAAAATGGAATAACTAATGAATTCACATTCCTATACGCATATACTACTTCGAGTGTTAGAAAAAAAAAAAAAAAGTGCTAGGAACAAAAAAAAAAATCCTAGTGCACGTTTGTCCGGTGAAAATTTTTCTGCCATATTATATTATGTATAGTTTTCTAAGGGCTTCTGAAAATATATATATAAGGGTTGTAACTAATTATTGCACCGAAACGAGGGGGCTGCGGTCGCGAAAACTGAAAACAAAGCTAAATCATCCAGATTAGCTACTGCCCGTGGATTATAATGCTAATTTAATTATTTCTGCTTTTTGTAGCCGGCATTAACTGGCTACGGTATTACACCGAGAAGTAGGTACCTACCTACCTACCTACCTACCTACTATATACCTGCGAGATGATATTCCCCGTGGTACGTATACGTACATAACTAGAAATGTTCTACAGCTACATAACTTTACTCTATTTAACCTCTACCGACATGAATTTCTCTAGTAGTTTTTAATTCTTTTTCCTCTTCATGCACTGGAGAGAAAAACCGAGCTCAGAATACCTTTTCGAATTCAATCCACGCGGCAAAGTTCCTGAGGATTATTTTAGCAATGGGTCGATATTAATTTTGTTTTTTCTCCCCCCGATTTGTTTCAGCATCGGTACAGAGTAGTGATTTTTCAGTATATGTGAAATCGAATGATAGAGAAAAAGATTCAAGAGAAGAAGAGAGGAAAAAAATTCATCGGTGTTCGACAACGAGCTAGAAGTGGTTAAAAATTGAACCAGGGTGAGTAGCGCATAACTTCTAATCAATTTCAACCCAGATATGAATTATTCAGGGACGCTCGTCGGCTACGGTTTAATTGCAGGGAATCCAGACGCGATTTTATATCACACGATCCGCGCGAATCTCCGTCACGGTTTGCACGATCGTATGTATATATATATATATATATATATTATACATACACATACATATATCTTTTTCTGTTTCTATATATACCTATACGCGATTTTCTGCGCAGCCTCTTTGGCTTCTGCAGTTCCAATCGTCTCAATGCAGTTCTTCTTCTTGGATTCTGTCGGCTAATTCTACAGGCTTCTGGTTTTTAAACCAGCAAAATCTTAGCTCTAAAGTCCGGTCGACGACTCGATTCGCGAAAGTCAGCAGCGAATTATAATAATAAGTTATTAAGTCCGGCTAAGGTTGGTGGCGTAGGGGGGGGAGGGGGAGGGGGGGGGGTGAGGCAAGGGTCCAGCAAAGAGGCTGCTGCAGGGCCGAGAGGGAGGGATGATTAAACCCTCCGAGACGGTAATTTTTCATGTCTGATCATAAATTATCAACCTCGGTTTCTTTCTCACTCCATGTGCAGAAGTTCCCTTGCCACTCTACTCTACTTGACTCGGTCTCCGCATGCGGTTGCTCCGCTTCCGTACATATATAAATATACACACGCATACAAGACCAAGTACGTTGTACTTTGAGTTACGAAAAATTCTGCTGGTATTATAATTAGCTATGTTAATTATGCATTAATTTATTATCCCAGACTGTGCGACGTTTTAATTATAATCTTGCCCGGGGAAGCGCGGTGCAAGGAAAGGGAGAAGGGGTTGGCGGGGGAAGCTTGAAAAGTAGTTTGGTAGTTTCACCGAACTTTTATTCTTTGTAATTTTCTTTTCTTTTTTCTTCTCTTCTCTTCTCTTCTTCTCTTCTCTCCTTCTTTTACTGCTGCGTAAAAATAATTTAATTCCAAAGCGCTGGGAGTTAATTGGGTTTCTTCGAGACGTTCTTCTTTGCATTACTTTGTCCGCCGCATCTTTCGCAGTCTGTTAAGTAGGTAGGTACACCTCCTTATACCTATGTATAATATATATATATATATATATATATATATATATATATATATCCAAACTGGAGGACCCTTTTCAGTCTTTCGATATCTCGTACAGCTTTTTTGGATACATGCATGATCGTGCTTGGATAGGAAAATCATCACGCATGTTGTTATAGATTATGACGTACCCGTATTATTAAATGTGGTAATAGATTTTGACTGCAGAGTCCCATCAGTTCTGCATAGGAGAGGAGAACGATTATTTTTGGTTAACGGTAATGAATGCATAGGACTTAATTACTGACACCCGAATCCTGCTGCGGTATGGTAGGTACGGTATTTGTCATTGTATTAGGAATACTCAACAGCGACACAAACCTCTAAAAGCAATTTAATGTTTTACTGGTATTCCATTTATTGATAAAATATTACTCCTGTCAGCCATTATATCCGAATCACGGAAATGAACTATCGTGACGGAATTTCCGAAATTCACCTATCGTACCTACCCGTTTTCCAACCAAAACTGCCCGGGGATAATACATCAAACTTTTGATCGTTCGGTGGAACTTCATACAATATCGATGCGTCCCGTCATGTTTTCGAAATTGAATTTAGATAATGATGGTAAGATCACGGGATGGAGGCTGAAAAACCGGGAGATCAAAATTTCTTATGATCGAAATCTCGAAATTCAAGAACCAAAATGAAAAAGTCGAAAATGACCAAGGATCCAAAGGACCTTTTCATCAGATCATCCACATTCCTAACGTTTATTCGTTCCAGAAGATTTTCTGGGATTTTGAAAATAGTTGAATTTATAGGTTTGTCAATGCAGAAGCATCGATTTGCCAACAATCGAATTTCCGAGTAGCCGCCATTCCGATGGCGCGAAACTTGGAAGATCCGTAGACCGATGACGAAAGAGCAGATGGGTCGTAAAACATAAACTGAAAATCACGAAAAATTTAAGTCCCAAAATGCTACGAGAATTGCTTGTCGATTCACAAAAGTGCAGTACTATCATTTTCCTTGAATAGATTGTTAATAATTATTGGTTGCCACAGAAGTGGGAAATATCATAATATGCAGTATGATCCATTTTCGGGATTTTGTATCGTCGAAAATTTTATCATTCTGTATTTTGACCCCCTGTTTCTTTAGTCATTCTGTAATTTCATTTCGCGATCAATTTCAGGTGAATTTTGACTCTTGTGAAAATAGTTGAGTTGCTTTTTGGAATATCAAGGATTTTTGTCATTCAATTTTGTGTCAATCGAAAGTTCGCCAATTCCTAATTGTATACTTCTACGATCATCGGTTTACCTTATTCGACATTTTCTTATTCCATATCGTTTCATATTGGCTCTAAAGAAGCTGCTGTCCGAGCCTTATGGCGATATGGTGTGAGTCGCTTCGAACCTAACCTAGCTATCGTGAAAAACATGAGTTTCACTGGAATCCTATCAGATTTTTCGACGAAGTTACATATTTAGCCACTTTCTGCCAAAAAACTGAATTCATTCGTGGAGGGTACGTTCGGATCGGTTGAATAGTCGTCGAGAAATTACGATTCGCGTTTTCCAGGTGACAAAAATTAGTATATCAATAGAATTTCGAACAGACTCTCATATCGCCTTATGTCAATTCTTGCGGTTTTCGGAACTTCGAGATCACAGAATTTCGGTTATTATGAATTTTGGTCTTTCAATTAATCGCCTCCCCACCCAGATCACGCCGAAGACAGAAACGAAAATTACCTACAAAAATACTCCAAATACGAAGTTTTGCTTACATTATGTAGAAAAATTGCGAAAACGAGATGCGGAACGCTTTGTGGATTTTACATCCGAATATACATATATATATATATATACCTGTATCACATTCGTATTCACATACGCATACGTACGTATGTATATATATTATACCTATACACAGGTGCTGGGCGTGAAGCACGAGAGCGGACAAAAGGATGTGTAAAATGTGAGCAACAGAAAGTTGCATCAATTAAACCACCCTCCCCCTGTGCTATGCAACTGCCGTCGAGGCGGCATGTTTATTCCACCCGCGTTGACTAAAGTGAGGATCCCATGATATTTATACACGGTAGCTAGTGAAGAGCTTCTGCCAGAAAAAAAAAAAAGAAACAAAAAAGCTCCCAAAAAACAAACGAAAGAAAAAAATTATATGTATACATGGTAAAACATTGCAGTCGCAGAAGCAACAGTTTCGCACGTCTGTTTAGCAAACCCCCTCCTCCCTTTACTTTATACATAAGAGATAAAAAAAATTTGATAATTTTCACACCGCGTGTAAAGAGCCAAACGATTTTCCGAACAATTTTGAAAATATGTCAGAATTTTGATAGAGTCTACGGATATAGGAATTTGCTACTCCAGGCTTGGGTTAATAATAATCATTTAAGTAGTAACTGCAGCATAATGCTAATTTGTGATTTGCAATTCTTTTTATGTGGTTTTTGCCGCTGCAGGAGTCCGCAGACAGGCAGAAGAACCTCGGTTGGGCTTTCTTACTAACTAACACCCGGACGACGCGTCTTGATTACAAATTGCTTATTATGCTTCTTTCCTCCTCCCCCCCCCAACCCCACCCCCCCCCCCCTTCCCTCCCTCGGTCCATCAGTTCATCTGGGCTGGTACGTTAGTCTGATATTCGGGAACCGTCCTGTAATTTTCGATGCATAATTTATGGCCGATTTAATGAGCCGCTAAAAAGAGCAAAATGGGCCAATGGATTATTTTTAATTATTCCTTCAGACCTTCTCAATATTTAAAACGATCAACTCCCCCCCTTTCCTCCCCCAATGACCCCCTTTTCCCTTAAGATGCCATGCTGCAGCCTACGTCATATTCTACATCAATTTTAAGCTGATTTTTCATATTTAAAAATACAAATCAACAAACGAAACGTATGAAAATTGAAATATCTGGCTATCGTATAGACGAACGAGCTTTCAACCCTCTTCTAGTAGACGTAGTCGAGCAATTGCAGCAGTATCCTTTTTTGGTTTTTGATTTTTTATTTCTTTTCGTTTTAATGCCGAATGTGTTTGTCCCAATGCATCAAGCACTTCCGTAGCACTGAGCCTTTCAATTCTCTGGTTGCTGTCCGGGGTGAAAAAGTTTGTCAGATAAAAATGGGCGAATGTCCAGCTGACCGAACCGCGGCGAAGAGACGATTTGGTACCACCGAGGTACATAGGGTAACGATCGGGACTCGGACTGCGTGCTTTTTTAATGCTAAATGTAGCCTTTTGTTTGTACGGCTGTATGGATTCAGTCCTGGGATGTGAGAGCTTTTTCAAATGCTAAACTGGGGCCTATCCGGCAGATACTCGGAGCTTGCAAGGGCTCCAGAGTTTGTATGTATGGCGTAGTATTCCGTGTTTGAAAAAACTCCAATCAATCGATCAATCGATCAATACCTATATAGTCCATCCAGCGCTTATTACAGTATAAGAAATTACATCGAGGCTAGAATCTCAAAAATTTTTTTCGAAAAACACGAAATACGTGTGTAATTAGTAGTTTGATTTTTTTCAACTCTGAATTTCATACGAAGCTTTCTTTGGAACCCCGTAATGTTACAACGATGTTGGATATACGTGATAGGAAGAATTGGATCCAATGGTATCCGTTGACTGCAGCAGTCAGTATCAGAGTGTTGGGGGTGTAATATTTTAACTCTTCAAAAAAACAGGGCACCAACCTCTCTGCAAATTTGTATGCGTGGCTCCGATAGATATTGATATATTATTCCCAATGGTTAGTTTTTACCTTTTCTTTATATTCTCGTTTGATTTTTGCTTTTATTCAAACTACCCCTGCACGGTGTCTGTTCTATATTTTCTATTTTTTTAATTATGATTGTTTTTCAATGTTTTATTTATTTATATTTTCTCCTTTTTACGTATCCAATCAATCATTAGTATTCCCATTGTCGTTTGGCATTTTCACGGTATAGCGCTCCGTAGTCAACCGAAGCCGTATCGTTGCCGTAGATTCACGATAATACGATTTGATTTTATTAATCACTTATTGTTTCGTTTTATACATATATATATATACGTTTCTACTCTTGGATGAAATATCCACGTTTATTTAACGGGGAGGGAATGCGTCGGGTGGGATTACAGTTTCGAACGGTCAAAATTACGAATTTATTCGAGAAGCGATTCTGAGTTTTTTTAAATGTCCAAAAGGTCGAGATGCAGACAGCTTGAAGATCCGAAAGTTAAAAACTCAGAAAGTCTAAAAATCTGAAAATTTAAAGGAAGCTCATAACAAAGCTGTCAAATAAACGACGTTGCATATCGCGAATTTGGAGATCCGGAGTTTTGGCCTTTCGGATTTTCAGCTTTCGGAATTTTGAACCTTCAGTGTTTTTCTATTCGGAGTTTTTCAAATTAGCTACGTAGACTTTTGAGAAAATAACTTTTCTAAAAACTATCAGTCGGTAGTATGAAAATTCGGAATTTTGACCTTTCGCAGCTTTTGAAATTCAGAATTTCCGTCCCGCCCCGAATGCGTCTGTACAAAATTCTTCAATTTTTTTTTTTTTTTCTTTCATTCCTACCGTTATTTGAGTTTGTAGAAAAGTGCGCGAGTTATGAAAAATGAAAAACAACCCTTTCAGAAGGTTGCGGTTTGACGGGGCGCGTTATCAACACCTTCGGTCTCTTTAGCACCTGAAAATTAGCCGTACTTTTTTCCTCGGGACACACTTAATAAAACATGCTCACTCCGCGGCTCTGCCAATCTCTTCTTCTCTCTCTCTCTCTCTCTCTCTCTTTCTTTCTCTCTCTTTCTCTTTCTCTCTCTCTCCTTTTCCTCGTCCCTCGTTTCTGCTACCGAGTTCCTTCCCCCTGGCTGCGCTTCAACACCTCGTTGCCCGTCGACGTTTCTCTCCGTTTCTCGCTTTTCTCTCTCTCGCTTGCTTTCTCTCACCCACGCTCTGGACCAACGGAGTTTCCAACTGCTCCCGCGGCAACCAGATAAATGTCTCTCATATTCCTTGCTTTAACACCTCTACCACCTCTCTCTTTACTCTCTTTACAGTCAAGCGGCAGCTAATTCCTCGAGCTTCTTTTCCGATACTCGATTCATTGCCTCGGTGCTTTCATCCCCCGCAAAAGACCCCATAGATGCAAAAGCTTCTGCATATGTAGGTATGTACATTAGGCCGGAATAAAAAGGTCAATTTTAGTGGATCGTATAAAAGTTGCATCTTGACATCACTAAAAAGTAAGCCAAGAGAAAAAAACTTACCATGGATATTTTCTGTTCCGGTGATCGTCTCAACATTTTTCATTATCTTACATCATGGCCCATAAAGACCAGTTGGTACTTACGGAAAAATTCATGAAAACTCGTTAGATCACTAGATTTCAGCCTCCTTATAGGCTTATTAAAAGCCTGAAGAACCATTTTTTGAACGCTTGCATCTCTGAAACTGATCAAGATATTGTCAAATTCATTGCGTTATATGATGGGTACGTCCTTTCCGTTTCTAACAAGCCTAAGAAGGCTGAATTCGACTGATCCCGTGAGTTTTTATGAATTTTTTCAATCCCAACTGGTCTTTTCGGATTTTCTTCTCCATTCACACCCCATGATCTTGGATCATTCAAAACTGTGGGGCATTTGCCGGACCAGAAGATATCGATGGTGAATTTTTTTCCTTCGGAATACTTTTCAGTGATCCCAAGACGCAACTTTCCCGCGCTATTATAGAAAACGATATGAGTAAAAATTGAGCTTTTTCACTCTGACGAATGCCTAAATAATTACCTACGTGAATGATTCCAACTATCGTTAGAATGAAAACTTGTTCCTTTTCCGATGCATCATTTACGTTTCATCATCGGTACAGAATCGTGGCTTTGTTATACACCTACCGATGGAGCGTGAGTTGACGCTGAGGAGTTAATTGGCATAGAATTACGCGTCCGTCACTCAATATGTCTAGTTTTTTGTCAATCGCGTATTCAGATGTGCCTGTCAAGTGCAATAAAGCTTCGTCGCGAGATGCGTATACTACTATACGGTTCCTGGAGTAAAACCTATAATATAAAGGCAAGGAAATTGTTCTCCGGGAATAAAATTTCATACCAAACAAGGATCGAAATAATCATCAACATTTCTCAATCAATTATAAAGATTGAAAATTTTCACAACACCCCGAGATCCCCACGCCCCTTCGTACCTACTCGTATATTTTCGTATATACAATTATACATATCTCCGGTAATAAGGGATGAAAATGATATTCGTTGGTGAACCGAGAGCAATTTATTGTACGGCTATCTATAAATTCATCTCTTGACGTGCCTCTGACCAGAGTTATAATTAATACACTCCTATCACAGTGGCAGGGACAGGGGGTTGACCAATTCCCAGTTCCACCTACTACTACTACTACAGCCGCGTATACCACATCACATCACAGCACAGCACAAACCAGCACAGAACAGAACAGAACAGAACAGCACCAACAGAGAGAACAGCCATAGCACAGCGAGAGAGCAGTGGTTGCTGATTAAGTTTGAATGACTGATGCCACAAAAACACATTAAAACTCGAACGAGTACAGACGAAAATTTGGTCCCAGGGAATCAAGAGACCGCAGAGTAAATGGGACGCTGGTCGGCCAACCTCCCACCCTGTCCTCGCGTATACGATGCCGCGAATGAATCGAGCCTCGATATATTCCCAATAATGGAGAAAAAAAACACAAAAAAAAAAAAAAAAAAAAAAAAAATAGAAACACTCGTCATCTGAATCATTCATTCTCAACCAAGTCTAAATAATCACTAAAGGATGTAGCTAATCATGTCCTCACGTCGTACAGCCGCATATTAGACGATCAGTCCGCGTATAGTGGCCTAGGGCTTACTGGACGTAAATTAGATTCCCACTTACCTGGAATTGTTTCCAGCTTACTACACCTGGGCGCTCGAGTTAGAGGGTCAATTATAGGCAATGGAGAAAAAAAGAAAAAAAAAAAAAAAGAACCCAGAGAGCCGAAACACCCTGGATAATGAGATAAAGTCCGGTTCTTTGGTGCCCAGTTTTACTCCCTGGTAAATCGTTTTTGGAGATAATCTGCTGCGGGTATTGAATAGCCGGTTTCTTGCTGTTATGCGTTACTTCCTCTTTTAGCGTAAGAAGATTTTAGTTTAGTGAAACTGTCATAAAACAATCTAGTATGGGGATTATCGAATGAGTAAACTCGTAAAGCCATCGAGATCAATTTGAGTAAATTTGAAATTCAGTTCGGTCGCATCGATCGCGATCTCGATTGATCGAACGGAAAAATCGATAGGTGGATTGGAGTGTAACAGGGCTGAGGTATAGATGAGGTAGGGTTTAAGTTTTGGTTTAAAAATCGTCAGGGAAGATCGTAGCTCAGTAACCGATACAGGCGTAAACCTTTAGACATCAGCCAATCAGCGAGCACCTCGACCTAATGTATTCAAATGTAAGCGGTAGCAGTGTTTATGTCTTGACATTGCAAATTGTAGCAGCTCCGCCATAACTTAAAGTAATTGCTACGCGCCAGAGTAATTATTTATACTCCTGATATACCGACCGACCGAAGGGTTGGTATTTCCAACTCCCAGTCCTATCCCATATCCCCTGTATATTCCAGCTTCGTCTTCTTCTTGTTCCACTTCTTGTTACTCTTCTTCTTTCTCTTCTTTTATACTTCTTGTTTTTATCCTTCCTCTTCTTCTTCCTTCTCTTATTTGTTCTTCTTATTCTTCTTCTTATTCTTCTTGATTCTCTCAAGAGGGACGTACCTGTTCTAACTTCCATTTCAGGTTACCCAGCGAATCAAAATCCCCTCTATGAACATCCCAGGGTATAGCAATAGCGTGCCAAACTGTCCTAGTCCCTCTTTTCTCGTGATTGTGGGAACGAAGATTTTTATTTTATTTTTTTTACATTTATAGACTAGAGTTGAAGCTTGTCCATATTCGTCAAGCTATCTTGAGTCAATTACTCGTCCAGTTAAGATTTGCAGCAGGGATACGTTCCTACGCATACTAAATTGATCGAGAAATGTGCAGAAGAGTTAAACGAGGATTCAACAAGAATTGCAAAAATTTCGTGAAATTTTTTTGCTCCAGTCATTAGAAGAATCAAACTTTGAAATCTAATATCGTTCTGCAATTATATTCGCTTGTTTTTCGTTCTTTTTGAACAGGTAGAGCACAGGTGAAGATACTTGGGTAGGAAGCTCAGGGAAAATTCATGAGGCGAAGAAACGCGGTGTTATCCCTTCGCAGAGCCAGTAATCCCATGAAATCTGCTTTTATCGCTGCGTTCCGTTTTAATAAAAATCAAATTCAAGCCCCGGTTTACCGCTTTGGATAACCGCGGTGATCTGTTCCGACTCTTCTGCTCTCTTTTGATTTGCTCTCAAAGTTCCGCACGTAAAAGTTCCCTAACTTATCCCTCAGTCGGTAAGGCAGTTCGGTCATAGACCATTAGACGATAGACAGGAATGCTCGTTCAAAATTAATTTTTCCCTAACGCTTTTTCAAAAACTGGTTTGGAATTTTTTTCCCAACTATTACTAATCAACTGATTTCGAAGCTTCTCACTCTTTATATCTTGACAGCATCATGTGGACAGTTGTGTTTGTGGTAAGAGGTTATCTCGGTCGATAAAACAGTTCTGCACGTGATTATTCGACGGTATTGTAGATTCCTGCGGAAGCTTGAGTTGCTGAATGGATAGGTTAGTTCGAGTACTCGGTCGATAAATGTGGAGGTTATTTTCTTGGTGCAACAGGTGGTTGAAGCTCCCCTACCGTTTTCCTTTTTACTCCTTTATCGACAAAAACGAAAAACTAATCTCCAGCTTATGAGAGGTAGCGCGTTTCAACACCTCTTAAAAGACTAAAGCTTTTCAACGAGCCTTCGACCATGAGAACGGATTACAGTCTCACCAAATGCCTGGATATGAACTATTAAGTCTCATACGCCCGGTTTTTCTTAGCGTAGAAAATCGCTCATCAACTTATCACCCCTACAAATGCAATTTTTAACAGTCATCACAAAAATTTGATAGACTGGATCGAATAACGATATTGTCATTTTCATATCATTATTTTTTCTTAATTCCTTAAAAGAAACTACAAAAAGCTTACAACTCTGCAAAAAACAGCTGGAGAATTGCCTTGCATATTACGATTAGCATTAATTGTGAAGTTTAATCATTTTTTGAAGCTAGTTTGATAAGTTAGAAATTGTAATTTCCTGAGAACTACGTGAAATACATATACTGAAGTATGGTCTGAACGTGGTTCGGGAATATGAGAGATTCAAGTTTTACTGGAAAAAATCTTTATTATAATTTCAACAGCGTTACAATATTTATCACAAAATTATAATACTACATTGGTTTTAAAATACTGACCGCTTTGGATCATTTGGAAAACAACTTAAACTGCTTAGTAGTCTTAGATTCTATAGTATAGATTAAATTAAAAGAGCTGATTATTTACAATTTTATATACATACTTAATACGCTAGACTAACGATACTTTAAAGCTGATTTTAGTCTTAATATTGAGTTGACACAATCGTTTCAGTGTATACGTTTCACTTACAATCAACAGACCTCAAACAATGCTGCTTAAATAATTCGTCAACGTTTTAATAATGATTATCGATTTTTACGAAGTCTTTAACTGTTTTTCAAAAATTCTCATTCCACACAATGACACACAGTGTATTGTCACATTCTGTCACTCATTTCGCACATACCTTGACTCACGCGCAATTATTCAGTTTACAAACAGTCAACCTATAAAATCGTGTCACTTAAAACTAAAGGTACATGGGCTTCTTCATTCGTTAAGGCACTATCGTCTCTAAAAGTAAATGGCTTTCGATTTTTGAATGATGCTATCCTCTTCTTCGCCTTTTTCTTCTTCTTAATCTTCTTCATACTCATCTTCTTCGCGAAAAATAAAAAGTCTTCCATATTCTAAATTCAAAATGTTGTCTCTTACACTATTGAGGAAACACCCTACCGCATTAACTTACCAGAAATATTAGTAATAATCAAAAAAGTTCGCGTCTCGATGATCGAGAACAAGAAATGATCTCGGTAAAGCATTCACCGGAATCTAAAACATCGCGTCGTAGAAATTGGCCTTGATCTTTTTTACCAAGGTCTCCACATGTCTCCGTTGGCATTGGATCCTGAAGAATTTCCGCTATCGTCATTCCGGGAGCTCGGGCCCGCTGAGGACGACGGTTTGTTGGACAAATCCTCAACGGATAATGGAACTTCTTCTAGGTTTGATTTCGGAGTTGAAGAAGTGCTGGTTGGCATACCAAGGGAAGTTGTAGAGCTCGAGGCTTCGTAGTATTTCGTTCTCTTTTCCGAAATGGCCAAAAGATTTTCGGAATATGGTCGCTTCAGGGTTTCCCGTCTCGTGTACATCGAATTCCGGTTATATGACCTGTCCGTGATCACTGAAAGTGGAAGTCTCAGAGCCGGAAGAGAAGATCCAACGTTCATGGCGGATGCTGGTTCAGAAATATCGACCCTGGGAGGGTTGGCACCAAACTTCATCGTCTTAACGTCGACCTTTACTTCAGTGAATGAAGAAACCGGGGATTTCCTATCGCTCGATGAGCTAATCTGAGCCTTTTGCGTCTCTGGGGAAGAAAAGCTCTTCGAAGAAGATGCCGGGCTCTGGGAGTCAGGCACCTTGAACAAATGCTGACCTGGTGAATTAGCCTGAGGATAATTTTCCGAGTGATGACTTTCCTCGCCGTAGCTTGACGTCGATGTTGAAGGGCTCAAAAGCGGACTGTGCGATCTATGGACAGCAGTAAACGCCGAGGATGGTCCGATCCTTGATGAGGACTCAGTAGCCGGAGGAAAGAATGGAAAGTTTGCTGAAATTCCAGCTGACTGTGGGACCAAAAGGGCCAGTTCACCACTCGGTAAACGACTCGGTATAAGTTGAACGCCACTTGGTATCTGGATTCTGGCACTTCCGTTGTTGTTCTCATCACCGGTTTGAAATTCGCTTTGAAAGCCAACTTTCACTTCCGGAAACACACGCTCCGGCATGTAAGGGACGTAGTGACTGTAGAAAGGTGCCATTTGCTGGAGGTTTGTCACGCAGCTATTCAAGTGTGAAACGAGTCGTTGTCTAACTGCAGGGTCAACGTTTTCCAAATGGCTAACGTAGCGTGACACTTCGGTAGCACACTCGGAAAATCCAGATCTAAATTTCGTCAAAACTGCCGGATCTGTTGCCACTGCAGTGGTCAATTGCTGACGCTGGACCGTCTGCAAGTGTTTCACAGTCATCTCGAGGATGTCGGCTTTTTCCAATTTCGAGTGGCGGGCTGGCTGCAAATAAAAACACACACACTTCAGTTTTATTCGAATCTTTTCAAGTGGCTGATGATATTATAAAAGGGTAAAGAGTCTGCCGCGAGATACGAGAGCCTATTCGAGCCATTAGAAAAGTATCTGGTAGTGATAAATCATCAAAAAATCATACCGATACAGTTTTTCATATCGTTTTCTTTATACATACAGATAAATTTCCTATACTGTTAATCGTTGTAGGCACAATTACGAGTCTATAGAACGAGATGCTGAGATGTTGAGGAAAAAAGTTTAAGCGTTTGAGCGAGAGGCAAGCTGCTGATCGCCTCGGGGCTCAATAAGATAATTTATTTTCGCTACCGATGTCAGTAGCCTGCCATTACTGAAATGACGTAGCCTAGCAAGGATGATTACTCGGGCGTTTGCTTCAGCCCTCGTGTCGTCTCATCGTCGTAGATTTCTCCGTTATACCCAGTAGGCGAACGATCCTGATTCTTAAAGACATTTTAAACCTCGAGTCTCCCAAGCCTCAGGGATCGTCGTGACTCGATCAACGTCTGAATCGATTTCTAGGAGAACGATAATTATCCTTGCCAGGAATCTCTGTTGCCATTACATGACTAGGCTCTGTCTATAAATCGTATTCTAGTTTCGTCGATGCAATCAGGTAGACACAGAATTCAAAGTCGATTATTTAGTCTGATCGTTTACCGGGGATCGGTCACACGAAGGTACTATAGGAGTAATTTTCGCATCTTTGGCACAATCGGTTAGTGTTATTATTATTATTATTATTTTTTTAACCGTGGGTGTCGAGGAGTTGGATTTCGCAACGTAATCCGTATTAATTGAAAAGTTCCTTTCATTCGACTCAACGATTGTAAAACATCGGCTTTTTCCTTCGCCTTTCTCACCCACCCATATTACCTTCGAATTAATGCCATATCTGACTCGTTTTGAAAACTCCCGTATACATGTATATATATCTATAGTATATATATACACTAGCCCTTTACGGTCCATAACCTGAATACCCGTTTCGCATGGTGTTATTTTTAAAATCCCATTGTAAGAATTTATCCTCGAGATTTCTATGCCAAAGGTTACCGTTCCCCATTTTTATGGTAAAGTCTGCGGTTTCCTCTTACAATAGGCGTGGGAGTAGTCCTCGGCCTCGGTCTATCTGCATTATGTTAAAGAGTTATACTACTGCTATGGGAATCGCTTTCATTCATCGCTTATACCCACCTTACCTTACCCTATTCTGGCCATGCTCATGCGGTAAAGTGAAATCAATCAGAAACCAAGTTTCCAAAAAAACCATCAAAAATATCAAGTCAAACATTCTTCTATGTATGTACAGATATTAATGAAATTCATAAAAAATTCATCTAAGCACCTGTTAAAACCTCGAATCAAAAATCAAAGAAATAAAAGAAACGAACGAACAAAAAAACAAAATAAAAAATGGAAGAAAAACTGGAAAGAAGAATCAAAAATAGGAGAAAAAAAAAATGGGCGGTTCTATTTTTTTTTTTTCTTCTCTAAGAAGAACCCATAAGAGCAGCAAGAATCTCCGAAGATGATACGGTCAACAATAGGCGGCCCCGGAACCCGAGATGAGTTTTTAATAATTATTTCGAGGTTCCCACGAACGCGGGGGGCGTTTCGTACGGATGGACGAACGGACGGATGGACAGCCAAGTGCGAGGTGGTGCAGGTAGCGGAAGTCATCTGGGCGGAGGATAGAGAACGGTGAGAGCGTTCATCGTCACACGGTTGCAGTCTGTAAGATCGATCTACCAGGATCGAGTTTCCGATTGAGACTCCAAGGATCTCGAGTAGGGGGTATAACATATACCGAACCATCTTCGCAGGAGACGCGTCGATCCAGGACCGGTTATATTGTCGTATTACCAAATAGTCAACCGTGTGAAAAAAAGGGTTCATCAGAATTTCGTCCAACGCATGTGCAAAATATTCGCGAAAAATTACATTCAGGATTTTCAAATCTGATTTTCATCCTCTGATGGTACAATTTTCAAAAGCTGCAGGAGTGAAATGGAATTTAAAAAATTGGCAATTCCAAATTTTGAGAAAAGGGATACTCTAGGAAACAAAATTTCATTATGTTTATTTAACTTTTTTGTGTGTTTTGAAAGTGAAATTTGCTCAGAGTTTCTTGACTACTACTCAGTTAGTTGAGTACCGTTGCAGGAGGCGCGTATGCGGGCGTCGTGGACTCGGTTCCCACGGATCGGCATCTAAAATACTAAAACAAAACTTCATCCCCCTTTAGCACCCCAGGATTCGACCCGTTGACGTCACACTCGCACAACGTTAAGTAAATGCCGTCAAACAGGACGAGAAACTACTCTTCACCGAAAAACCTGACCAAATATTTACGAGGCTTGCTGCTCTTCTCTCTATCTCTCTTTCTATCTTTATCTTTCAACCAGGACGAACAGGAGGAGGAGGTGGAGGTGGAGGAGGAGGAGGAGGAGGAGGAGGAGGCAAAGGATCAGGACTGAGGTGTGTATAGGTATATAAGGATTCGGAGAGCAAAAGAAAAACAGAATATCTCTCTGTCAATATTAAATCCTTAAAGCTTCCTCGCCATCCTCAGAAGTCATTCTCACAAGTCTCTCAGGTCCTTCTCACGTTTTTGATTTCTTAATGAATTTCGGTAAAGTTTAAATCGAGCTGTATAGGTAATTTGGAAAAATACAAGCTGCCTTCTGTCGGTAAAAAGCTAACACACACGATGGTCATGTTGTCAGCTATCACGTTTTTGCCAAAACGTGAAAATCGCGTCAATGGAGCACGCGACAGTTTCAGTTATACGCTCTTTCTACCCTTCTACGTTCTACCCTTGAGTCATAGTACGTGCGAATCAGAGACGAAGAAAACGTGACGTATTTGTCATTTTCATCATCAAATCATTATATTCCAGCATAGAAGAGGCTCGAGTAGGCAATCGGCAATCGAAACAGGGTGGATTATGGATATGTCGTTTGTGATTTGTAAGTTTGTACATTGGTTAGGAGAAAACTCACGTCTTTTTTCATCGCCTCGAGGATCAGACTCTTCAGTTCATCAAGACACTGGTTTATCCTCGCCCGCCTCCGTTTCTCCATTATTGGCTTGTTGCTCTGAATAACAAAAGGGCGAATTCAAATTAGTCGCTTGATAGAAATCCTGAACAAGCTTATCGGATGGGGGGGTAAAGATAATCTA
This sequence comes from Ametastegia equiseti, assembly GCA_963989295.1. NCBI lineage: Eukaryota > Metazoa > Arthropoda > Insecta > Hymenoptera > Tenthredinidae > Ametastegia > Ametastegia equiseti. Next base: position 9,634,498 of record OZ022399.1, read on the forward strand.
TTCACAGTCACTTTCGTGTCTTTACCAAACACGAGGGAATCCCCTACTGTAATTTTGGTAAGAAACAATTTTTTTATTTCCCCATATTTCTATTCCAAAATATTTCCTGGTATTTGATTTTTGATTGGACGTTGTTTGGCCGTTAAAAAAACGAAACAGTACCTACTTTATATCAAAATTTCAATAGGGTCTTCTATTATGATTTACAAGATCAAAGTGCTGAGGGTAACGAATGTAACGATATTGGATTTCTTGACTAAAGATCGACGTAAGTTCCAACTATCTTCAAAATCTTATTAAAAAAAATGAATGAAATTTGAATTACCCTTCGTAGCTCAGCCTTCGTCATTCCGGCTTGTGTCATTTGAGGTTCAAACTCTTCCTCGCTTCCGGACATCTTGTAACTGTAGTAATCCACCATTTATAACAATTGTCAGAGAGGATGTGGTATAAACGACAGTAATGTATTCGCCTAACGCGACAAATATACATGTAGCTGATACGGTTCACTGTATTTATTATCAACCGAGCAGTAACAGTAACAGCATGTATTCGGCACCCACAGGACACTCGACGATTCTAGTTTACGATATCATGTATAAAGCACACACATGCACACACAAAAAACACACAAACACACGTAATTTATAAATTAATCATCAGAAACAAAAACTCCAACGATAACGACGATCAGGAGATTTGAAATTGTTGCTCAGTTCCCGCAATTTTTTAGGTAATTTATGGAATTATCTCAAAAATGAATTATCAGGTGTAACCACTTCCGAAATTTGTTTAAAAAATGTTTAAAAAAAAGCACACGCGGTTTTTCTGTTTCTTCAATCTTCTTAAAAAATAAAACACTATATAAGATTGCCCCAGGGTTTTTCGTTGCTTTGCGGGGGGATGATCACCGGCTCCTGGTGACGACCCGGTCGGGGTGTTGAGGGTTACTAACTGTTTGACGTTTCCGAATTCGAAGACCACATGCCGATGCAGTAGTAGCTGATGGAAGGTGGGGGGCAATTTACTCGGAGTGGGGGCTCGAGCTAGCTCGTGTGCTCGAACCATGGAACTTGGTGAACGATGGTGGGGTTTCGGAATCTCAGCCCTCCTCAGACCTGTTGATGTGTGGGAATTTACGCTCCTACTATACTCCGGGTATTCCCCGCAACTATATTACCTTTTTTACTAACTTACTTGGATTCAATGTCATCGAGAAATGAGAAAAATTCAATTTTTTCATACACATGTCCCAGATTTTAGACTAAAATTAATTGTCTCGTAAGTATTCTCATCAGATCAGATTTCCTCATAAACAAATCGCGTTTCTCTAATGGTGAAGAGAATTCTACTTATTTTTACGGATGTCTATAAGAATTCTCAGACCGATACTTCTCACTTTTTGCAGATATTTTTCATGAGAAAATCTATTTCTTCTGGATATACGTGGATAAGAGAAACGATTCTCCATAGAAATCTATGAAAATCTACAATTTTTCACGTCGCGAACCACGAATAACTGCAATTTTCATCAGGCAAACTATGACATGTCAGACTTTGCCAAGAAAAAAATTATCCAAAGTTAAATTCGCATAGGGTAGAAATTTGCACGAGGCTGACAAAGATCATTGATGAAGATCAAAATGAAGAAAAAACCACTAAAATTTGATACTGACGAAGTATAATATACGGACCCAAAAATTGACCTCGATTCACAACTATCGCTAATTGTTGGAAAAAATATCTCAAAAACGAGCTTCGAAGACAAAGTGATTACTACGAGTGAGAACTTCGCAAACTTCTCATATGGTTTTGCTCAGATTTTCTTACCAGTTACGGAAGGATCGAATTAGCCAGTGGATCATTACGGTGCAGGTCATAGACTCTGGGAGTCTGGCTGTACACATACGTGAGACGGAGAAGCGTATGCGTTAGAGAAGGGCAAACAAAACGCATACCCATATATTACATATATGTATATGTGTAGTATATATATATATGTATTGCTATGTATACAAATGCCTGTAGTAGAACGGCCGTGTGTGCTTCTGTGGATAAAGCGGCATGCCGATGGATAGGTACGTGCGTACGCACGACATAAGTGTGGCTGACGCGCGCAGTAATGCACCCCGGTGATAGTCTCTGTGTATTAAGTTCACGCGGTCATACTGAGAGATGTATGTCATTATGTATGTACATTGTACGTACAATCGACATGTCGCGTTACTAGATGAATTATTCATGATATAGAGAATCTCACGATTCTACAGTATCGAAGACTTGATAGTAATTTTCGAATAATTCTCACCAAATCAGCCCAAAACTACTCCAAACGATTTCAAACGGATAAACAGGCTCCACAAATTGTGAATCACTTATTGAACGTCCCTGCATACTTAAGGGTGTAGTTCGGGTTAAAAGTGCCTTTTTTAGTGAAAAACGTGTTGAAAATTCATTTTCTCGAGTTCTTCCGACTCTACGAAAAATTCTTCACGTGAATCTTTTCATTTTGCCTCTCTGATACAGGGGAAAAATTTGGAATGCTGTATCCTAAGTTTTTCATCGCCAGTTCCATTTCCAGCGAAGGGCTGGCCCCACATTTGCTAACGACAGAAGGTCATATTCGTCAATTTTTGTCTTTTATTCAACCAGATTGTTGATACAAAATTTCCAGATCAAATAACGCGGAAATGAATTAGATCCAGTATTTAAAATAGAAATAAACAATGAAACAAACAGACTTTTGTACGCCCTTATGCCGTTGGCAAAGTGATTAGCATTGAAAAAGATCGTGCAAAAAATGTTTCTTGATTTCGAAAATCATGATAACGCATAAAAAAGTCGAAAACATGATAATAGGATTTAAGAGTAAAATGCGGAAGTTCGTAATCGTCATTTTCTTCCTTTTTCCAGAAAATGGTTAAAAGAAAGCCTCTCTGAATCTTATTACGTAAATTTGCAGCTCAAATTTGATCATATTTCACATTAATGCTGGCGAATTATACAAAAAGAAATTCAATGATACGAAAAACAAAAAAAAAAACAAAAAAATACATTATATGCCCTTCTGCAATTACAGTTGAATTGATTTCTCATGTTTAACTTGAAACTAAAAGGGCGTGTCTACCAGTACATACGACCTCCTGCTTTCAGATGACCGCGGTAACTCAATTATCAATGCTTCTGCGGATATATTTCAATAAAATGAACGCAAAGACGAAAAAAAACAACATCATACGCCCTTTTGTTTTTTCCAATGGCAATAATTGATTTATTTCCAATATTTCCAAATTCTGAGATCTATATTCGGTCGATTCCGGAGTCAAAATGAAACGAAGACCGATCTGTTTATTGTTTCTTTCTTCCTAGAAAATTTTTGCATCCTTGCCTAAGTACGGAGTGGGGTGATATTGACCCCAGGATACGGGGGAGGGTTAAATTTTGGGGGAATATTAGTATTTTGAGGCATGTCGACGGTGAAGTCTGGCACGCTTACGAATTATAACACTTTGTAAATGAATATAAAACGATAAAAAAAAGTCCATTGGAGAATTTAATCCGTCGTAAACGGGCGCATGCCGAAGGATTCCAAATATTCAACATTCGAATGTACCTATATAGGAGCGGAGTACGAGATTTCGGCAAAGTTATCCTATACCATTTCCGGAATAGTAATTTGTTGACGAAATCAGTTACTGTCCATTTTAGGAGCCAATCGTAGCCGATAGAAGGATCCCTAATAAACAAATAAACCTTTACGACTCCCGATTATTGCGCCGGTAAACTTTTACTTTTAGGGGCTGCGTGCTGCATGGCCGGCCATATTCGCTTTTGGGCTCGTTGCAGATCGTCCTGCGTCATATTTTTAAAAATATAGTCGAACGCTTGGTCACTGCTTTACAAATCCACAAAAATTATCAAAATTCCTGATCGATTTCAAAGAATCCCATAAAAATTTGACAGAAAAATTACCGCGCGAGTTCCGCACCGTAAAAATTACGGCATCTGTGTGCCGAAGGAAAACAAAAGCATAATAATCAAAAGCGGGTTTAGGGAGCAAAGTTAACTTGAAAAATCAAGATTCGGAATCCGCATGCCAAAGATCGGGCGATAATAGCGTGTTGAAGGTTTATAACTGGGTAGCTGGTTCAAGTTGGGTGAATAAATATTTCACGACAGTTGTTTTTTTCTTTTTTTTTTTCCTCAAAGGATCCTTTTGCTTTCGTCACGCTAGTCCTGAAGGTGAACAAAGAATTACGTACAAGTATAAGTGGCTCGATGCAAAACCGCTTTTGCTATTGCCTCAGAAAGTGACCGCGTCACAGGGTAGGCCAGGCCAGAGCGATTCAACGATTGCAAATTCGCTATGCTCTGGGCGAGGGTCCTTTTGCGGCTAGAATTTACCCTGATATTTATCGACCCAATTAATGAACTCATTTTGATCTAACGATTAAATCATACCAGACTTAATACCCTCGCAGCTGCCGCTTCCGACCTAACAATATGTATATGTATACCACCGCAGTTCCGCTGTATATAGCCGGAAACAATTATTGCGATTCCTCAATACAATCCGCTATTTTTTAATCGACTTGACTGGATACTATTCTAACACGTGAAACAAGGACGAAAAATCATAGACTTTTGAAATCCGTGAAGGCTGAACAAATTCCGAATTTTTTTCAATGAAATTTTGTAATTTTGGAGCATTGAAAATCATGCAGGACGCAGACTATTTCCTTCAGCCATTTTCGAGAAAGGAGAATAGACATTGCATACAATCGTCGGAGGAAGGAGGCAGTGACTAGGTGGTTTATGGTTTTATTTGGGGTACCACCAATAAACGCATAATGTTCGCTAAGCTGGATCTTTGTCCGTAGGACTGGTATAATAATATTATTGCGCAGCTAGGACTCGCCGAGGTCCTTCTTCCTCCGAATTGACAACGTTACTTCCATTTTACATGTATACCTCTTCGTCCTACCACGAGCAGCTTGCACTTGATGAGGAAAAGGACAACGCTGCGTAAGCAGGGTTTCCGGAACACTGCAGTAAGGTCAGGGTGGTTTAGGCGGTCGAAGTGGTCGAACTAGGTGCCTCCAATGGCTCCCTCTATTTCCCATATGTCCTTGGATTTTATTTATACCACGTTCCTCGAATCGCGAGACCATCCTCATTCCCAAAATGCGAAATTAATGCAATCCTGATCAAGATCCTTCGACAAAAATTAGATACATACAGCATTCTCAACTCCTCTTTGTATGAAAATCAATTACTATATTAAATCGAACTTCGTACCATTTTGATACGAAATCAAATTGGACTGATTGATAATTAGACGTGTATTCTTTTGACCGCCTGATTATTAATCAAAGTGATCATGATCATTTCCTTCTTCTTCTAAAACGATGCATTGAAAAAAGAAGATAGATGATCCTGATCACTTTGATCAGTAATCATGAAGTCAAAAAAATGCACCTTAGACTTCTCAATTTCTGTGATTCTCTGATAGAGAATTTCATGCTTTTGGAAATGGCAAAATCAGGATGTTTCTGGCATTCCGAATATCGATAATTTACGATGTGTCTAGAATTTACAAAATGGTGCAAGTATAATTGGTCAGAAAATCACCAGATTTTGTCGTTCGACTATTTGCAGTAGTCTTTGTCAGGTGGGAGACAAAATATCGAAATAGTAAAATTTCGAAGGGCCAGAAGTAGGTACAAATGTTGAAATAACGATCGTTCAGCATATAGAAAAGCTGTATTGAAGGAAGGCTTCAATGCAGTACTAAAAAACTGCGTATAGATTTTATCTGTCATTATTCTAGTATGCATGTTATTGAAATTCGGAATTCTGGCCATTTCATACATTGATCTTTCGAAATTTTGACCCGCACCGGTTCTTTTCCAATGACGAGTAGGCTATCTGGATCTTGTGCAAGCTTGAGATTTGGGAAAGAAGTTCTTGACCGAAAGTACGAGGGTTATTTTCCCATGATCCATAATTTCCCATAAATATCTCAAAGAGCTGTCATAACGGAAGGCGTCCGGTCAGATGTCGCGACCTTCTCATTAACCCGAAGACAAAGAGAGAAAAAAATATAGAAAAAGAGGGAGACTGGATGGAGCCCTGGAGCGGTTTGCTTGACCACAAACATCTCGAGAGCTTTGAGTCTCGCCTCCTTTGCTCTCGCGGTTCTAAATTTGGAACGCCCACCACAACACTTGTTTCCCGTAGCCCCGTGATCCCCGTTTTAAAAGATCCGCTGCGAAGATGCACCTGCATCTCTCGCCCACGCTGGGACCCATACGGCCCCAAAAACCACTGTGGGATTTTTAACGGAAGAAAAATTACACCGTCACTCGATGCTGTACCAAGTTCCCAAATCCAAAACCCGAACTTCCGCTCTGGCATAATCTTTCTCGGCTATTTACTATGAGAGTAAAAAAAAGCTCACTGCATGTTATGGTGTTTTTACCAATATCATAAAAATTAAAAGTATACTTTACCCCGATTTTTCTTTACTTCCTTACTCTTTGAAGGGGGGGCAGGAGATACGCGATGCTCTTTAGCTGGGGGTCCTTTAACAAGCCCTCGGATTCGATGGGGGTGGACCCCTGCAGCAGCTATCGCAATACCCCATGTGTATATTCAGCCGTTCCCTCATATTTCGAAGACAAAAAAAACTTCGTTCAGGAAGTAAAGGAGAAACATTTTGGCTGCATATTACCGAGTTTTTAATAACCGTGGAATCTGAAAATTATGCAGTTCGGGGGGTCCAGAGCAAAGTGTAACGCAGCTGTAGCTCCAGTTATGGGAAATAAAATTCATAGTCGACCCCGACAGCGATGTGACTGATTATTCGTAATTTTTTTGTTATATCAAAAAATGTGGGTTTTGGGAATCCAGTTATAGAAATTTCTGGAAAAATCCTTACGGGATTTTCGCCATGCCAAGTCGTAAGAACACTAGACAGTAAAACCGCGACCTAAAAAAATCCGGCAAAGCTCGATGTGTCGGATCACACGGTCTATTTTACAAACTGAACCGGGGCTCGCCTACACAATGGCCAAAATTGAAGATCATAAACTCTAAAACCCTGCTGTTCAACCGATTTAGGTCAATGGGTCCCATTGCTGGGAATAGGGTCGCGTGCAAGGCACACGAGAGTTCAAATTCGGCCCAATAATAATTCTTACCTGTGCTTCTGAGAATAATTTTCACTACCTCCATCGACTTTATAACAGCTCGCAAATATAGAAGATCCCAAAATATAATTTAGAGTATAAATTTCGCAATCTGCAGACCTAAAAAAATCCTCCATCAAAATCTCTGGGGAGTAAAAAAAATAACAAATCTCTTGTTCACGCCGCACGTGCAATCCTCAAAGCAAAGTTCGCGACTAGCACGCGAACCCTCGTTTGCAGGGGGCCAAAGGTAAAGGTTAGGGGAGAGGGGGCAGGTCCAGTAGCCGCGAGGCAACTTCCGGAACGATCCTTGGGCTCTGGCCTCTGGCGTAACTTTGGTGCCGGATCACCTGGCCGAGGTTCCCACGTCTTCAGGCGCTCCGGTGTACCTTTACCCTTTACCAAGGTCCCCGAGTAAGTCCTGGTCCCCAAGTCCTGAGGTTCCCAAGTATGTTCCCTCTCCTTGTCACCCCGTCATGGACCAACTCTATGGCGCTCGTCTGACAATAGTGGAAAAATGAGACGGAGAGAAAATGAGCAGACCAAATGCATCCATTATGTCGTGACCGCTAGGAGCGCGCGTGGCCGACACACGAACGGCCCCGCGACCAAAATCCCTTCTTTTTTTTCCCTATTGGCAAGGAAATAACACGACTGAAGGAGATGGATACACACGGCCTAAGGAAAAAGGCACTATTTGCATAGAAAGGATAAAATTTCAGGCCTTCCCAAGCCAAAGACCATAATAACTGTTCCCAAGGGATTCCGGGTCGTGGGAGGCGAACTTGTCGACCTGTGGGAATATCTCAAATTTAAAAAACCTCCTTCGTCATCTCCCAGTGAAATTTGGGGGTGGAAAAAAAAACAAAAATCAAGGTCGCTCTAATTAATCGAGATTTATTTCTCATGTTCTCATCAGACATGGACTGATCTTACATCAGGTAAACTTTGTGATCACATGCTGCTGCTTTGTGTCTCGAGTGTAAAATGAGGTCTCGATCGGGAAAATCTCGAATAGCGTTTTATCAGGTGAGGTAATCTAATCTCCTGATGCAGTAGAGAGTGTTGTTTCGGCAGTGTTTTAACTCGTGAAGAAACACTTCGGTAACCCGTCCCGTGGAAGCGTTGAGTTTCTTAGCTCCTGAAGATCGGAGCTTGAGCTCCGCCACTCCGCAGGTCCGATGACGTTAAGATCATTTGGCGGCCGATCTTTTGGAAACTTGATCTGTTTAGTCTCAGCCGGTACTGAATGGACCCCTGCAGCTGAGTCGTGGGATCAGAAGCCTTGCAGTTGGTTGTCTCGAACCGTTTCGTTGTCCGCACCATAAGAACCAAACGGGTGATTAATGTCCAGATACCATGAGGAGATCTTGTTTTCAATCAGTTTTCTCTAGTGCCACGAAGTTGACCGATAAACACTTGATACGTGTTTTTCTTATTCTCTTTCTCATGCAGGGGTTGAGAGTCCTTATTTCCCCCATGTAGACGATTTCCTCGAGCTTTCCGTCCTGGAATAATAATACACCCTCGCAAATCTGAAAACAATTTTTTTTTTTTTCTGTCTCCATTTCTCGTTTTTGATCTTATTCCTGATTTTGATGAAAGAAAGTGCCGATCCTGAAGCAGCAGGTTGCAGAAAGACAGACTTTCGTAGCAGCACCGATGAAGAACCGGGCGAGCCAACCACCTTGCGTAGCCTGGCTGCGCTCTCGGGCGAAGTTCTCTTAAGCTGGTGAGAACATTCGGCTCTCAGCGTTCCCACCATCGCCTCGGGCCCCTTCGTCGAGGTTCGGTTAAACTCGGATTTTTGTAGCTATACGACGGAGATGACGTAGGGACCGACGATGTGACGCGGTTTTATGTTGTATATATATATATATATATACATATATACAGCCGGATAGACACCTACTCCGAAGCGCACTGACTGAATGGCAAATCGTAGAAGAGATAGAAAGAGAGAGAGAGAGAGAGAGAGAGAGAGAGAAGATAGTGGTGAAGGAAAAGGACATAGAGAACGGGTGGGAGTGATGCTGTAGAATTTTTGGCCCTGGACCTCAAGCGGGTCTTTAGAACTGATGAAAAAATCCCCAAGGAGGACCCGCGGCTTGCAGGATTCGAAGGAATCCTCGATTTTTCTACCCATTCTAGGAACCACTACAATCCTCTAAGAATTAACCCAATGAGAGTCTCTCGCAGGCTTTATGACCCCGTATATTTCGCCTTGTGTAAATACATCAGCTTGTTTATAGTGTTTTGCTAGGACTCCCGAGTTCAGAACGATTAGGAGAATTTCCACGCGTCAAAGAAGTCTCAGTAAACCAAAACGAATCGAGTTTGTAAAAAACAGAATTGAACAGAATTCGAAAGACTTGTACGTCAATTTTTTAGAATAATTAAGAATTGCCACAAAATTCTTTTCAAATTTAATAATGCCTGCTAATCTTGCTTTTGACACGCTTAATTCATTTTTATTCGTTTCGGTTTACTGCAGGGGTTCGTATATCGAAAACAGACGATTCTGATCTTGGATCATTCATCTGATTAAAATCTACGGCGGATTCTGATTAGAAAAATGTTGTGTTTTGCTTCTTCAGTAGAGAAACACTGGTTTTTGAGATAGCTTTGTAAACGCCAGTCTCTAAGTCTCAGCAGCTGAAGGTGCACGATGTATCTGTCCAATGAATCTTGACCTTATCCGGTAGGCCACCTGTGCTTCCTGTCCCAACGAAGAGCTTTCCTTAGAAAAATAAACTCCCGTAGCAGGGATTTGCAGTTGACTTGAAACAGTTCAGTTTTCGTTTCCTCAAAAATTCAGGAAATTGCTGGTCGACTGATTGGGTCTAATCATCGATCGGAAAACGACGTTTGTATAGAAATAAGAATCGATGAACCGCTTTTTCTGTTATCGTGAGAAAGAGAAAAGGGAAGAAAATTAATTAGTCGGTTCAATTTCTGGTGAAATTTGTAAACGTTGATGAAACAGTGATTTATTCCCGGTGCAGGCGGTAGGGATTCGTTTATGAGGTTAAATTAACCGGGAAATTGAGATGGCCCAGTTCTCATCAAAAGCGTTACATCAAGCGATATGCGAGAGACTAGAAGACTAGAAACTTTAAACTAGAGACTAGAGCTCTATGCAAATTTCTCTCTGCATTAACAAAGGAGTTAGGTTTCAGCTGGAAGTAAAATTTGTCACTTTGAACAAGTTCATCCTCACTGAAAACCGGCTGTCTGGATGGACTGTGAGAACCTTTGACCATCGCGGTCCGGCTTTGGCTAGTACTAGTATACATAATGATTTGGCATTCTATACAAGGATGAAAACCGTCACTTATATCATTACACGATGACCATATTCACTATTTCACGTATTTTGTTCTATTGATAACGTCATTTGTATTAGATCTTCGCCAATTGTAAAAAGAAAACGCAACGTTCCTTTAACCTGCACTAACTAGTGTCTAGTACTGCAGGATTTGCAATAGGGAATAGCCGATGTTCCGATGGGAACCAATCGAACTCGCGCGTTCTTTTGACCTCGTGAACCTGACACCTTCTAGATGCGATCGACTAACTGCTATATCGGAGTATACGATGAAAGTAACAGGATAGTTTCTGCGCCGTAAAAGGTTTGTCAAAAATGAAAGTAGTCCAAAGACCATAACGTGAGAATCAAGACGTCTTTCCATCTATAGATACAATTCTGTCACTTCAATCCACAGAATATAGAACCTTTTTCAATAGAACGAAAAAAATCTTACTCCGAAATCAATCGGATCGCATAAAATTCCACAAAGTACACTTTTGATAGGGCAAACGGAACGAATTACTAATTAGTACTTTAACATCGACGCTGCAAGGATTGAATTAGAAAGGAGGAAGTAGATCGCGTTGACTTCGTCATACTGCAGTTGATGGTTAGAAATTCTACCGATCGTTGGTCTCAGGCGAGGGGCGATGATATCGATTGCTAAATCAGCCGACTTTAGAAATGACGTCGATGTACTTGCGATACACGAATTATAAATTGCTGAAAAATTTCCTGAATGTCTGAGAATTCAGATAAATCATATTTCGTTCATTTCTGTCGCAGCAGCTGAGTCGAGTTTTGCAATGAAATATAAGACCAGCTGTCTTCAAAAATCGATAGCGAATAAATAAATTTGCGGACAGGTGACGTCTGGCGCGTGCCTCGTTCCTGCCTTTCGAAGCAAAGACCGTAAACTCTGTATATAACTTCTGTTCGACCCCCTCGGCTGCTGGTTTGGCTTATAAGAAAAGACACGACGGACCCCTCCGTGCAGACGTAAAGATCCCGTATTGTTCATCACCCTGCGCGCGTTTCTTCGAACGAATATATATACTTTGATTCTCATGGGGTCACCGCACGCCGTACCAACAGCTGATGATACCATTTGGGGATCAAACTCGTGCGCACCTTTTTATGGTTATTTTTTTTTCTGAAGACTAAAGGCTGGCGCGTGATTTTTGTTTCATATCGATTCAGCTTTGGGCATGTAGGATCAGTAGATGTGATCGAATAAGAAATTCAAACGAAAGTGAAATAGCAAAAACTCTCATAATTATGGACTGAAATATTTGTCAGATCTATAGAAGAGAACATCCTTCATTCATGGAATGTCATGAGAATCAAGAAAATTCAGGAAATTATTGAATTTTGAAGAAGTCTATCGATAGTCTCGAATCAATAGAAAAATACACGAGCTGCAGGAAAGAAGAAAAACTAAAAAACGAGATTTCAAATTCGAAAAAGCCGAGATAACCCACCCTGACTTCAGTTCATCGAGTACAATTTGGAATCGCAAGCTCAAGAGAAACAAAAACATCCTTCATCCTTCAGTAAAGTAAATTTTACTAAAAAAAATTAAACTATGTTTCGTCGTACCGAATGGAAACTTGGGAAGGAAACCAGGAGCGAATGGGCCCAGGGTGCAAAGGACGAGGGAGCGAAAGAAGGACGAAGACGAAGGGTGAGCATGGGAAGGGCATAACAATGCGATCGTAAGATGGGCACATGCACAGTTCGACTCCTTCGGGTGTATATATACGAGGGGAGAAATCCCCTAGAATGAGAACAAGAAGGGGGCAGATCTTCGTGGCACGCGACTCACGTCACCTGCCCCACCTTGGCCCCTACTATAAGAGTAAGTCCTGTATACGACTGATTTTCTTCTACACGTTGCAGCTGCGTTACGTTGCGTTGCATTGCGTTACGCTACTCGCTCTGGTCACCGGTCCGCGACGTCTTGCAGTCTTCTAGGTATGATAAAATATTCAACCAGGCATATGGCACAGACGTTGAGATTCCAAATTATTGCAACGCCGGAATAATGTACGTCTTTAATACTCAAGAAGCTCATAATACGTAGGGTTTCCTGCAACTTTACACTCAATATGCAGAAATCAATTTGAAAAATGGAGGAAGTTCTCTCATTCTCTCACATAAAAATTGTGTCTGGAATTTATTTTTGAAAAAATCACTGTGGGGGCGGGATCGAAGTTTTACGAATTCTGAAAGTTCCGACCATAGTCAAAGTTCCGAATTCATTCGAGATCCGATTCTGAGTTTTTTGGAACGTTAGAGTTCAGAAGTTCGAAATTCCGAAAGTTCAAAACTCAGAAAGTAAAAAAATCGACAAATTTAAGAGAAGCTCGTGACAAAACTGTCAAATAAACGACGTTGCATCTCGCGAATTCCGAGATTCGGAGTTTTGACCTTCCGGATCTTCAGCTTTCGGAATTTTGAACCTTCGGTGTTCTTCCCTTCACGGTTTTTGAAATTAGCTACGTAGACTTTCGGGGAAATAATCTTTCTAAAAACTGTCAGTCGGTAATAGAAAAATTTGAAATTTCGACCTTTCGAAGCTTTTGGAATTTGTAATTCCAATCCTGCCGTTTACCACGCACCTCGTATGTTTCAGTGAATTTTATGGGGACTCGTAGCTTGCAAGCTCGCATGGACGTACAAGGATCTAATAAATTCAAATCCTCTGGAGCGAACGTTCTATCCAACTAGTAAGCGAGTCTAGCGTGTGACTGGTTTCTCGATAAGGCGTCTAAGAAGTTCCAGGTGGTATGTGCTTTGCACCGGGCCGAAACGACACGTGCCTTTTTCCCACGTGGTACTCGTGGTAACCTCGTGTGCCTCTTCGGAGACGCGCGCGCCTGAATCGCGTCATTCTTTGTCCTGGAGTACTCGGGGGGGTCGAAGAATCTCTTAGCCCTACCAAAGGTGAGCGTAGAATTCTTTCGCAGGGGTTCCCTTAGGGCCCCTTCTTACCATATGACGTCACGCCAGGTGACGTGTGCTTCCTTCCTTTCACATGAATATTACGTCACTAGCATCTGTGCAGACTGGGCCTCATGCATTATAGGTACCCGCCGATCTATTTACCCATTTTTTCCTACTCTCAATTCCGAAATATCGCTGGCTGAGGCAGATGCACTAGATGAAACGATCTTCGATCCCCATTCGTCTTTGCCTTAATGGCACAAGCAAAGTACCTATACCGCAATCAGTGGTCAGGAAGAACTGTCGATGATGATACCAGCGTTTTTGGCTCATTACAGTAAACCCTTTAGCTTTCCAAGTTGGACGTCTGATGATTATTTTTGGACAGTAGGTCAGTGTTTAGAGATGAAACTGAAGCTATCAGCCATACTTAGCAGCCTAATGATTTTCAGTTAATGAAAATGTGGCAGAAAAATTTTGAAAATCTGAATTTTGCTATATGTTTCATAAAAAGTGAATCAATATAACCAAAAAAGTTATGAATCTGTACTGCATCATCCCTATTTGGAAGATGATTAGCTCGTTTGGCAGTTAACTCTGGCTGATAGCTTCAGCTTCATTGCTTAGAGAGATGCAAACGAGGAGGTTGATCCCATTATCATGGTTCAAATCATCCCCCAGAAGCGTTATCGAGAAATAGAACTAGATATAATCACGGGACTTAATCGGTAATGCAAAATGAAGTGAACTATTTCTTCTAGTTTATCGTATTCTTTTCTGAACCGAATGTTGAAAGAAGTCCAAGAGGCTGATATGGAGAAAATGAGAACTCAAAGCTGAGAATGAGAGAGAAATGCATAACTGAATGAGCGATTAGTCTACTCGATAAAAGGTTCTTTGTCCCCCGTATCTCAATCGGTCGTGATGGTCACACGGACCTTAAACGTGAATCTCGTACCTCATGCATATATGTGGTAAACGCGGATACTGCAGGGGCTACATGCGTGCAAGATCGCGAAACTTGTTGCAGAGACGCGTCGCGCATGATAATGAACGAATTAACGCAATGGCTTGATTTCTTGTCAACTCGATCTGGAACCAGCCCAGGTAGAACGTGAAGGCATTGCTTTTTCACAAACGACACCTGACCAATTCTATGTTAATCAGATTGATCCCTGAGGTACGAAGAGACCGTGAGACGCGGCTGCTCCGCACTTGGGTTCACTTTTATTTTCGCTTGCTTCTATAACCGAATAATTCGTACCTCGGTATGTATATGTATATATATATATTATACATAATACCTATATGCAAGTATGTACCTACATGACGTCACCAGACAGCTGACTCGCACGCGCTCTCACGCGACCGGCACCCTTAACTCTACATATATGTATACAGACATATGTACATACAGTGTGCAGGAATTTCTTTTCTGGATACCTACGTCGTTCTTACGTTCCTACGAGTTTCGGCATTATGCACCCTTGGGGCAATTTACCCGGAGCTGCACCCTTAAAGGATAAAAATCGTATGCACCAATCCCGTCGTGAACCCTTGAGGATAATGGAACCATTGTTGCGTATGAAAGCAAGCGTGAGTATAGCGATACGTATGTGTGTAGGTATGCGAAATTTTTTCTGCAATATATTTACCACATACGCTGTTGATACTTAGGACCAGATTTTAACTCCAAGTAAAACGCAATTAGCTAGTTTCGTACCTAGGGTACGAAGCACACCTTCAGTGACCTAAAGAAGGACAAAGAAAAAAACAAAACTTGACCATTTATTCAACGAGCTGTAAAGGAAATGCAAACAATGAGTTGAAGCTTTTGGGACAAGAACACTTTTTCATTATGCAGATTAGCATTCGAACTATTCCACCTCTATCCTTCATTTTTTAAATGTTCAGAGTGGCCAAGAATTTTCGCTTCCAATTTATCTGAATCTTGTCGAAGAAAGTCCAATGGCATCAATTCATTTTCTGCAATTCTTCCGATTGTGTAATTGGATATAATAATCAAAAAATTGTAACGGAAATTTTATCAAATTTTGAGCTTGAGCTCAGATGCTCAGAAATACCGAATTGTAAGTGCTTTATGGTTTCGTTTTAAGTTTGATGAATACCTTGGATTTTACACCATTTTTAATGCTGCTATTTTGAAATGTAATTTTTTCATAAACTTCATTTCCGGTTGATGATCAGCACAACATCGTGGATGAAAATGGTTCGTACTATTATAGACGAGATCGTCATATGAGATCGGAGTTTATTGGTTTCATAATTATTCTGTTTGGAATTCTATTCCTGTTCAAAAAATCCGAGCCTATGGAATTTCCGCCACAACTTCTCAATTCCAAAATCATCGGATAAATGTTTTTTTTTTATTTTTATTTTTTTTAATGTACGCCCAGCGATTGACTCTGTGATTCACTAGTGCGTAAAAATCCTGTATGAAAATGCAATCCCTTTCCGTTATGCAACGTCAATTTGACGTTTAACCTACACGGAAACTTGCCGGAGGGTAACGAGCGGCGATGTTAATTAAAATAAAATAATGTCGGCCGCTAGTATCATCCTGCTCAACGCGGTAGGGTCATTCGAGCATGAGAAAACACATAGGCACCAGGGCAGTAAGGTAGAGAAGGTATTTCAGGTGAATAAACGTGGCTGCAGGTCAGAACTGACTTTAACTCGTAGTTCTGGGCGAGCCCAGGTGGCGAGGAAGCTACGCAAACGACATGTGTCTGATTGCCGTATACTATCGTTGTGGGAAACGGTCATTCAGATGGTCAACTCTTCTAATCGAGGGGCTCGACTTCGGCTTAGCCTTTTAGCCTTGAATCGGTGTCAAGGCTTCTTTGCGTTTCGGCAAAATATTTGCAATTCATTGCCAAACCGCGGCGTCCGAAGTGCCTACGTCATTCTCACGGAATAATTCTACGAAAGTTATTCACTCGGTGCTAAAATGACGCGAATCCCAATTAGACCATGTAATTGTTAATTCCTTTGAAACCTTCCTCCAAACATCTTCATAGAACCGCAGAACCGAGACCGAATCATTGATTTTCGAAGGCAAAAACTGATCCAAAGTCTTCGGCACCGCGTGCTGATCAGATCATTGACATTTCTTGGTCAGGGATTCCCTGCCTGTTTGGTACGACACTAATTTACACGACTAATTAGTAACAAGGGAATTCCTGGATGTGAATTCCATTACAAATCGAGGAGCAGCTGCTGAGTTTGAGTTTCAAGAAATCTGAATTTTGAATCAGGATCAGGATCCACGTTTTGAAGTTTCTTTGTAAAATTGATGATCTATCATTCTGTCGATAATTATAACTTATTCGTATTCGCACATCGGAATATTGGAAACAATTAACGTTTGATCATGTGATCCCGAAGCAGAAGCAGAAGGAGGATAAAAAATACTGGGTAGTATTTTTACGGCAATGAAAATATGATCGGGACTCCGTGAGAATCGCGATGAGTTATCAGCATAATTCCCATGGATGGTTCAACACCTGGCAGAACATAGACCAGGCGTAATAAGTTTAGTCGATAAAAAGGCTAGTCAGCCAGGAGGCTTTGCAGAGTTTACATTAGTCGCCTTGGACAATAATTTTACTTTGATAACGTCCGGTGGGGCAATGATGCACATGGCGAATAGCTCCGCACAGTGACAGATGCATTTTCAATTAATACCTCGTTATTAAAATACTACAATATTCCCAGGATCTATTCGACCATTCGGTCCTCGGATGATGAACCATCCAATCCTCCATCATCCTAATGCTTCGTGGCATTGCAAATCGCAATTCCGTTTTTACGAAATATTCGAAACGAATTTTCGAATCAGTGCTAAGAATGATTTCAGTGACTGTGGACTTGTGCAGGTTTGAAATCAGTGGGTTTGTACGTGAGGCATCATCCACCGGAATCCAACAAATCTGATTTTAATTATCTTTCGTAGAAACGGAAAAAAAAAAGGGGTGTATGGGTATAACGGAATGAAACCACAAAACAGTAAATTCCCACTATATCGTTTCATTATTATTGTTAACCCATTTGACATCTGCTATGGCTGGTTTGCCCAGAGGGCACAACCTTCGGCCGCAATCTAATAGCCTTGTTTCCTGCCCGTCGTCTGACCCTATCCTTCCGTTTTTGTATCGCACCGATACACCCATATATGATACGTCAAACAGATCCCCCTCCATCCTGAAAACTTTCCCGTTTCTTTTTTTCCCCCCTTTTTGTTGAAAATTCTAACGGACCAAATCGTGTTTACCCCTTCGATCCGATTCCACCAAATTGAAAAACACCCTATATCTCTGGCTTAGCGCATCCGATGACTCGAATTTCAATAATTGCACCGTTATAATCTTCACCCTGTTTTCAGATATCCTGTCGATTTTTTGAGGTCATTTTTGTCGGTGACCTTCGAAGGCTTAGTGCAAGTATTAAACGAGTCACTCCAGCGTGAACAAAGAACTAATTTGCATAATTACTGGAGCTTATGTAATTGAAGGATGCGCTATGGGGCTGACGCGCAATATCGCGCAGCGTTTGAAAGATCAAAAGTGATTTTGGTCAGCGTGTTGTATGATCGTAGAGATTAGTTGAGTTCGTCTAGAAGGTTAGGAATGAAAAAATACTGGACATGTGGTTACGGTATGTCATGTCGTCGTGTACGCGTGTTTGATGATCTGTCGTTTATTTGGCTTTCGCCCAAATCTTGTGTGCCGGCGGTGGTTATAAGGAGCAAAGGAAACAGGTGCCCAGGAATGGCATCGCTTTCGAACTACCGAAATTCTCTTGATTACAAGGCTCGACTTCCGGTCAATTACCCTCCTTTGGCGCCTCCACACCACCAGATCAAACGAACCGTCGTTTATTTTCAAGTTATCGGTGACCGGTCCGGTTCCTCCTCCTCGTCCTGTCCTCAAAAATCGACCAAATCCTTGAACGGATTAGAGGACAGGACAACGACTCAACAATCATTGGATAATCTTGCACTGAAGTTCTGATGATTCGTGTCACGAAAAGAGGATCATTATTTGGAACGATGCAAGAAAATGCGATTTCCAAAATCAAATCAAACCTGCCTTGCTCAAAAACTGCAGACATGGAAAAAACTCGTCACCCAAAATTCATATCAGAACGAAGTTTTTATGGATTCAAAATACCCGACTGAAGGCTCAGAGGGCTCGACTCGATCGGTAACACGTTCAATAACGAGTTAACTAGTTCTGGCTGATGAAATGCACAAGGTACAACATCTGCTGAAGCCTATGTTGGTATACGGTGGCACAAGGTTCAGCACTCAACTGGCATGGTTTAAATAATTGTCAGAAAACTTCATACTGGAGCTTCAAATAATGATGACCGATATCGATTTGATTCGAAATTTTCCGGAAATACAATTTATTGTTTGTGCTTTTGCAAAATTTTCTTTCCAGTTAACATTTCTAGTTCCCATTTCTAGTTTCCATCGAACCAAAAGATAATAAAAATCATAGAAAATTTCATGTTGCACAACTGAGGAAGCAAACAATGAATGAAAAAATCTAGTACCCTTACCTCCTACAGTAGGTTACCTTCGGTAGGATGAAGGGAACCAATGGCCTCTTCCTTACCAATGGCTGATCTCTTTATCGGGGTTGAGGTTTTCTATCCTACCTCCAGTGTCGAGAGGGGTGAGGCTAGATATAGCGTGGATTTGGTGATGCTTTGTGAGCTAGGAAGGAATGACGAATTGCGAGTCAATATTGAATCCACGGTGACCGATTGGAAACAAAAAAAGGCAAAAATTTCGTCGCTGCAGAAGATGTCATTGAATTTCGAACCGTGAGAATGGGAATTATGAGGTATTAGTTACACTCCTCCAGGAAGCGGTGAAATAATTTCAAGCCAATACACCGGACGTGATATCTTGAATTGCAGTTTTGTCACCACAACTTCCGGTTGGTTGAACAATTCGTAAAACTATACCACACGAGCATCGCTGCAGGAGCTCATTCAATTATTGTCTTTGACATATTTTCGATCGAAACATTCCACGTCCTGTCCCCTCTAATATTATCATAATCACGTTTCCGATTGACAATGTTGCAAAACAATAAATCAAAAAGCAATATCTCCTGATATCTGAAACAATTTTTACTGGGAATCGAAGTCGAGTTAGCCTGTTAATTATTTTTTAGTAAGAATCAGGGTTTCTAAGATCCGTAATTCATCTGAAAAATATCAAAGATTCAGGTCGCTGAATATACATAGCTATATTGAACGAATCAAGACCGTGATATCGTGCTCCTGATCTGCCTTTCGCCTGATCGTATGCAACCCGCAAGCCAGTGGTGTGATCGGGTGAGAGGGCTGCATACGATCATGCGTATCAATGAATGAATAGTTCGAATATTCTCTAAATAAATATTTACTTATTGCAAAATCAATCAAGATGAGAATGATGACTATACATCTATGTATTGATGGATTCATTCACTCGATGATTCGACCAACGAAATTATTCAAATAGTCAACTGTCAAGCAGACAAACTGAGAATCCTGATTCGCCAAAGACATACTTGAACTGGGCTATCGACTTTTTGTACCTTTTATAATTTTTCGTGTATAAGGCCAAGTGATTTTTCTCTGCACAAATACTTATGGGAAATGTAGAGGGTAATATAAAAGAAGATTCGTTGATCGAAGCCAAATTCATTGTAAGTAACAGAATTTTAACCACTTTGAGTTTCAGTGATCTGACAATCTGTTCTTCATCCTTTGAAAAAAAAATCAGTTGGGGAAGAGAAAATAAAATAAAACAGGAAGAAAATCGCTACCTACAAGAACTACTAGGAACTTAAAGAAGTCTGTCGGTATTTTCCTAGTATAGATACCGTTAAGTCACGGAGACCATGTGACGAGGGACACCATATGCCACAAATCGTAGTGATTTAATTAAATTTTTCCGTTATAATTTCTAAAGTGATTCCGAAATTAAGCCCATCAGGTCTGAAACACGCCCACCAACCCTTTCAGAGTACAGTTAGGATAACAGAAATCCGGCAGGTAGGTATATCCTTTCTGGTCGTCATCCTGAAGGCTGTCGAAAATCTGAAGGATCTTTCGATGCAGGAAATCGAATGAATATAAGGACTAAAGAAACAGATTTTTTTGCAAAAAACTTCAACCGGTGAACGGAAACATCTCACAAGATACAATAAAAATCCTTCGGTGGGAAAAATCGACAGAAAAAAACCCTGCAAAGCAGTACAATATTTTTCCGGTATTTTCTGATCGCACAGGTCCTGTTACGCAATACTGTTAGGTCTTCAGTAAATCTCGACCTCCACCTGTCGCGATCCCGTAAGCACAGCATAATGCAGACGATGGCTATTATGTCAGAAAACACGAAGGGCGAAGAAAAGTGATTGACAATTATTAGGAATCCTGTTACTTTTTTGGTTCCAGTACACCTTGGAGTCTTGATTTATCCCATCCGGGACTGTGGCCAATCCTCGGCGGATCGTGAACGCGTCTAAATCATGGTATTTTCAATCCTATACCAACTATACGATGCTTAAGAGAACTTCGTGTGCGGTCAAAAAGTAAACGTGAAGTAACGAACGTTGTAACAAAGTTTGCTCAACCACTTCGCCCGGTTTCTAACGAGTGATAAACGTTTTCTTGGCAAGTTAAATGAGAGAGTAAAAAGCAAGTCTAGTCCCCTCTTCGAACTCGTTAGCCTAATTTTACGATTTGTACTAAACGCTCCCTTATCATTATTTGACTCGTAATAATTAGGCCGAGGTAAATGTATATAAGGTTTAAGTTTAGCCAAAATCCAAGGTGCTGTTTAGCTTTTTTAAGTCTGGCTAATCAGACGGATTATTAAATCCTTTCGCATCTGAGAAAAGACGAAAACAGGATATATATTCTCATACAGATATATCCAGGAATTAGTTTCAGTTAGCGTTTCTCCGTTTTTGCACCTCTCAACCTTCCGGCGCCAAATCCACTCACCGAATATCCTTAAATTATAGTCCTGAAGGCGCAGCCGAAATATAAGGCTGCACCAGTGGATAACAAATTACGTTATGATAATCGTCCTGTGCGAGCCGCTCAAAAGTAAAAAAAAAAAAAAAAGAAAAAAAGATAAAGATGAATAAACTTTGGCAGAAAATCACATCACTGGAATTGATTATCTTATATTCTCTCTATGGACAACAGCTGCGGCAAAGTTATACAGTTTGGCTTATGGAAGACCCCGCACTTTCTCACCGAGGTATGTTTTATAGCTATAAAGCAATTCACTGAGTTGTTAACAAGTACGATAAACAGCTTCTCATCCAAGCCTGTGTTAGAATATCGCTCGTTAGTCGCTGGGATATTGTGCAATTCTTCTTTACACCGTGTGAATAAAGATATAAGAACCGTTTGGAGCTCGTCTCCAATTGATGAGCCCCGTTTTATTCAATTTCTTGATATCGCAATGCAGCGTATCTGCCAGTGGTAAAAACTCGATAATTATACGCAAATATGGACGAAAGGATTATTTATTCAAATGAAGTGACGACGATGTGACAGGGGCGAAAAATTTTCGCCAGAATTTCATATGGAAGTTCAGGAACGATTGAACTTTGAGAATCATGAGGCGCGTTAATTAATTGGAATTGGCAAACGTACTATATGCCTAAAGTGAGGCGAATGGGTTGGATTGCGTTTTAGAATTCCATAGGCAGAAAAATAACCGCAAAGCTTTACGAGTATCTCGGAGAAGTTGAGTATTTAGCCCGACCTCGACAGAGGACGAAAGCCTCAGACTCGTGGGAATCTGCCCGGTCCAGCCGGGATCTTGCGACTTACATTAGTTCTCAATTCCAAGAACCCATTCCGCGCGAGACTTAAATTTATATGTTAGCACGCCGGCGTGGCTTGGGAACGGGTCAACCTTCTTGGCCCTTTTCGTCCTAATACGCCTCCGTGGACACCACTTTAAACAATCACTTGCTCAATTTGTTTCCACTCGTATAATAAAAAAACGAACTAACAAAGATTTCATCAAATCTATATAAAGCAAATTGAAGACCCTAAATTTTCTTCTTTTTTTACAGCTAAGAGCAATAGTCGCTGATTTTTAAGTATTAATTGTTTAACGCATATTATGTGTGAGTCTGACTGAAGACTTGTAGTTTCTTCTCATGTTGCCCATGAAAGAAAAATTTCCAGTTAGGAAGCGCAAGGCCGGTGTTTATACCTTGGCCAAACTCCCCCGGGGCATGAGGCCCCGGCTACCGCACTCTCATTAGTGAAATGGACCAGAATCTCCGAAATTAATAGGCCGTGCTCTACATCCAATTATCGTTTCTAGTTCGGCTAATGGGGTCTCTAGATTCTTAATTACTTTTCGAAACATGATATAGAGCGATATTTTTTCAGGAGCCCAAAATCTAGCCAATTGGTTTGCGGATATTTTCAAAAAAGGGAATGATCGATTCGTCCTAATAATATTCGAGATTTGTGTTCTCAGATAAAATAGGATAATAGAACCACACCATATTTCCGTGACTAATTGCCTCCTTTCAAGCTCCAGATTTAGGCGAAATGACTCCACGTACATCATCGATGAAGTTAACCAATGATATATTCTTAATATTCGTCATTTGACCGTGAAAGAAAAAAATCTGCCGATTAATTATCACTTTGTGATGATCGATTAACAAAATTCTCAATCATCCAGTTTCTGAATTAAAAATGAATCAGAAATCGGTTCGAATCTTTGAAATCAGTGATATATTATAAAATGACTAACTTAATGTCAGATAATTTGGCATTTAATATCATCGGAAAAATGGCGTGGAATTGGATTTAAAAAACTAAGTGAGATCAAAGCCGGACAACAACTCAAACAGGCACAGAGCGCATATGGCATGAAACGCGCGAGCGATCGAAAGGACTCGCGCTGGTCGCGTGGGAGCATCGTTCCTCGATTCTGTCCGGAACTTACCGAAGATTACCGAAGTAAAGAGTCATGAACCACGTGGAGGAGCGTGCCAGGCGTGACGACTGCCTTCGGCGTAAAAGGACCAAGACGAGATGAGAAGGAGGAGATGAGATGCGAGAAAGATGGAATACGAGCGAGAGCGAGATGCTGCCATCTGCTGGGATCCTGTGGAACTCCTACAGCAATTTGAATCTCAATCTCGAAACCCCTGCCGTGATGATTCACAATATGAAATTACGATTTTTAGAAGATTCGAAGAATTCGAAGGACCAAAAAAAAAAAAAAAAGGAAATGGAGCCCAGAATTTTGTGAAATGACTAGACCGTTTCCAGAAAATGTTGGATATCTCGATTCCGTTGTAAATAATTGTGCCGTACTGGCGGAGGCTTATCTCGTTTGGTTTTTCTCCGTATATGAGAAAGGCGGATTTACGTCTTTTTGCAGCATCAGTAAAGAGAAGTGCGAGATGGTAGGTACTGTACTGGCATATGTCCGACGGTATTTTGATGAGGAGCAAAGCAAGGCGGCGCATTACACGGTGGAATTGCAATTTGAATTGGCCGCGAAAGCCGCAGCTAATGATTCGCTAAAGAGAAAAACTTCAAACGCGTAACGATATTTGCGGCGTTACAAGAAAACCGATGAACGTAAAAGCCTGCAGGACCCTATTCCGCAGAGTCAAAGTCTCCGCCTTGTAACCAGGAGAAGATAATACCTTCTTTTTACCATCAACTGAATTCTAGATACATTAATTACGCGCTCTTAACGAAGGCAATTAAATGTTAAACGAAAAAAAATGGCAGTTTGTTAAAACGGTAAAATCAAGCTTTCGTGATGACGAGATGAAAAGGGATACCAGAGATCTTTGGACTTCTGTTATAGCCTCAAACAATAGGAAGCGTTTGAAACTGACCATTACCTACTTTTCTACGAATGTTTTCGGTGTGAAAAAATCATCCTATAGGGAAGAGGGATAAGAAGTATAGGGGCATAAGGATAGATACGAGAGATGCATATAAAAGAAACGCGGGTGTCTTTTGACATCGAACCATACGGCTTGGCTTATTGTTAGAAACTCTAACACCAAAACGCGCCGCTCGCGCGAAGCTAAACGACGACCGAAGAACCAGAGTTGGAAGGAAAAGATCTAATCGCTTCCCTTTGGCGGTGGTGCAGACGTGTTTACGTGAGTCACCTGACTTACGAGGTGGTTGTGCCTTGTCGGCGGAAACAAGAGCCTGGAACTTGAAAAAAAAAAAAAACTGGTAAAGTTCAACACCGTGACCACCAAATGTCAGCAGCGTCAAAGGTTTCTGAAAATCTCCTATCAAGATTCAAAAAATTGATCAAAACCTTCCCTTGTATACCAAAAAACGATCAGAAAAAATCATTCGAGAATATCGATCGTCGGTGATAAACGACCATACGTTTAAAAAATACTTGGGGTTGTAAATGGGGGTAAAAGGAAAGTTCTTAACTCAAGAAGAACGCGCGGGTCAAGCTGATTTTGAATCGTTTTTGAAGCAGCCCCAATTACCCGGACAGATCGGGAGCGGTAAAATGGATGAGCCAATTACGAAATCGTCAAAATTTCACGCCGAACCTGAGACTAAAATTCATTAGGGAAGAAGATCGCATACGAACTATACACAAGGTAAATAGAGAAGCGACTAACTCCATGCCGCAGCCCTTCGTTTGGCCCTTTTAGCCCCAACGACCGTACGGGACTCACATCCCGCCCCAAATCCGATAGCCATTCTTGAGCAGGTGTTGTCTGAGAGTCCAAAACCCGTACCATACACTAGTCTAAAAATTTTCAAGGGCTGCACACCGTCGCCCGCGAGGGTAGAAGACCCAGAATTTCAGGAATTTGAATGACCCAAAATTCCCTGCATTTTGACTATCGAAAACAAGGAATGCCGATGTAGAACGAACTGGTAAAACGTTGGCCAGGAATGATTCGACTCTTCGCCACTTTATGGTTAAAGGCAAGTCACAGATTTAGAAGCCCTTCGACAACCCTGAGGGAAAAAAATCTTGCCAGAACCTCCGAGCTGTTTCACAAAGTATTCGTTTATTGATTTTAAGAAAGGAAAAGGATTCGATGGGGAAGAAGGAATAAATGGATGAAAAAGGAGAAAAAAAAAGGGTTTCGTGATCGCGTGATGTTGCGGCGAGTGCGTTGCGGACCTCCGAGGCTTGTTATGCGGTGGATTCATTGAAATCAGGTTGGAATCATGTCGTATGCAAAACGTCGAATTTCCAAGCTTCGGCGCTCCCGCGCTTGCAAAGAACCTGCCGATCCCTTGGGATCCGTGCCGATCTCTTGAAGTCAGCTCCCAGAGTCGAGCTATAAATCTGAATAATAAATGAGGCCCGACGGCCTCTAAGAAGTCCCCGCCTCAGTACGAAGAGACGTTGTAGCCGAAGCTTTTAAAGATGAATTTACGATGGACCAGCTTGCGTTGGGGCTGAACTGCCTGAGCCGCCCTATCTTAGTCCGGATTCCCTTTCCTCCCTCCCCCCCCCCTGGCCATCGTATACTCTCAATGACTGGACCACGCGAGATCGCGAGGTTCTCCTCTTCCTCTAGATCCACCGATCGACCGATCTTACGCTTACGTCCGTCCAGGAAACATCCTGGAGCGATGTGAGACAAATCGAAGAATTACTTTACTCCTGATCGACAAACCGCTAGAGAGAGAGTATCCTTTGCCTTTAGAGTCCTGCGGACATCGAAAAGGATCTGAAATTACTTCGTTATCCTTCACGTACGTCGCACGAGGAGATAAACTATTATTTAAATTCATGGAGAATCGATTGGCTATAACTCGATCGCCAATTAATACCAAGAGAAAGAATCAGCAAAGAAAAAGGAACGTGACTCGCTAATTCTAAATCCTTGCAAAGGATTTCGCCACGATACGAGAATTGAAAAAGAAAAGAAGATTGGAAAGGACTGCAATATACTCCCGCGGCTTCAACGGTACAAACGGACAGACATTATCGGATTGATCTTACCGAGTGAACCCAATTACTTGGAGAAAAGGACCAACCGATTTATCGAATCAGGGTAGGTTGACTGAAGACTGGCCATCGTATTTTCGACTTCGGCAACGGGGGAAGGTTTAAAGTGGTATTTTTTAGGGTGGCGGAGATGCCCGATCCGTGGGATTGCTGGCTGTTATATACCTGCCAGGTGAGGGAGTATCGCGTTGCTTTGCTCACCCAATTATCAGGCCCTTTTTGTCGTTGACGACAACCTTTCTTGTTGTACAGGATCTCACCAGTTATCGACAGACCGCGATCTAACGTCGAGTATAGGTACAAGGGGCTGAAAGAGAAACTATATCGGTAGCAATTTCTCCAAAAGTTTATTATATACCACGAGTCCTGGTGTAGAATCCTGAAATATTTCCTCCATAGATCGAAATATCGGGACTCAAAGTCTCAAGGGACCCTCAGAGGGCGATGAAAAATGAATAAAAGTAATAAAAAAAATAAATAAAATAAAAAACTAGAGCGTCTCGCGTCTCCGAAGGACGAAGGACTAGCTCAAAGTAATATGCAGATCCTTTGGCCGAAGGGCAGATCCTGGGGATGCATGGTGGGTGCAGGTGGCTGTCCACAGTCCCCCGACGACGTTCTTTATCCCATGAGAAGAGCATTGGTCCAGGAACAGAAGCGGACAGACAGGGCTTTGCCATTCACCGCTTGGCTGTCACTAGCGCACCGCCGCGACGCTAACTGACGCCTTAGAGCGAACTGATCGAAGTATTTATTGCCTGGTTCACCTGCGTTCGTTTTATGCCTGTGTAATGATCCGCTTTGCATACGACCCGAGTCTCTTTGTGTGGCCATGTCGTTGCCGTATACGAAGGAGTAGGCTACTTTGTCTCGCACTTACAAGCCTCTTAAAAGAGCTCGCCTGCTTTTAATTATTTGGCCAAACGATCCGATAACTAAGTATCGAGAGATGAATTTGCCCAAATACACAGAAAAAAAAAATGAGAAGACTAAAAAACGAGGACTTGTTCCTTTTTCCTTGATTTAAACACACGATTATAAAACAACGCCACAAATTCATCCCTTTAACATCTTTTTAATTGTTCCCTGCACTATACACGGGGGTATAAATTAAAATGATCAACTATCTTCTTGTTTTATTCGATTCATAAGAACAGAACGATTATTACCACTCCTGGATCAACATGGGAGATGAAGGAGTCGCTTTAATGGACATTCCTAACTCCATCAGACTCGTTTTGATCCTCAGAAACACAAGACACGACCTCATGACAATCACCATCAGCAACTCAAAATCAAAAGTACAATGCGACCAATTAGTTACTGATTTATAGTCATAACTGACTTTTAAAAAGAAGAAAACAAAAAAAAAAAAAAACAACGTGTATAATCAGAGTTTGGTGAACAGAAAGATGAAGGGTTGGTGAGCCTTGAAACGCTTGAAGATGGCTAACGATTTGCATCGGGTAGTGAATCTCGGGTTGTATGTGTGTTCGCGGATATGGAAGAGACTTCAGCTTGCAGTTGCAGGATGGAAGCAATTTTAGCCGGTCTTCAGGGCCCGGGTGAATATTATTCGAAGATTGATGAGACGGAGAATTCTTGTATGGAATTAACCAGATTCGGCCAATTAGCCTGTCTTAGAAATAGAGCAATGTTTGTTCACGGCTGATTGATCGCTGGTAAAATCCGTGATGGTCTCTGGCGAAAGAACCGTCTCGCTCGGAATTGTACAGTAATTAGAACAGGACTATTATAAATACATTTGGTAATATAATTACAAAGGGTTACCACTCGTAATCCTTATAAATTGTAACGTCTTAATTCAAACCAATGTTTTAACCGTCAACTTCAGAACACTTGAGAGATATACCTACTCCTCACAACGTCTTTGCCCGAAATAATTCTTTTCAGCCTTTTTTCATTCCTTGAAACTACTTTTTGCCTGGGCACAAAAATGGGGATTAAAAATAATCACCAATTACCATGTCAGCGAGGATATCAAATTCCGTACAAATTAAGGGTGGGATTGAAGTTCTGAATTTGAAAAGTACCGAAAGGTCGAAATTCTGAATTTATTTGAGACACAATTCTGAGTTTCTGCAAATTTCTAAAGGTCAAAATGCAGGCAGCTCAAAGATCCGAAAGTTCAAAGCTCAGAAAGTCCAAAAATCCGCAAATTTAAGGAAAGCTCACGACAACGCAGTCAAATAAACGACGTTGCATCTCGCGAATTCCGAGATTCGAAGTTTTGGCCTTTCGGATCTTTAGCTTTCGGAATTTCGAACATTCGGTGTTTTTCCATTCAGGGTTTTTCAAATTGACTAAGTAAACTATCCGGGAAATAATCTTTCTAAAAACTGTCACTCATCAGTATAAAAATTTGGAATTTCAATCCCACCCCACAAATTATCACCTTCATTGATCGTCCAGAAGAAAACATCCGTCCAGAAGGACCCGATCCGACAGATTTGATGGGCTACTTTCATACTTTAGGACGCAGTCTCCTGGTCACAATATTTTAGACGCCTGATGCAGGTGCCAACAAAACACTTGACTAATTGAACCCTCTTTTCAGAGTCCTTGCTGCTTATACGTTCTAGTTCGGGTTCTACCAGAGGAGCAATTAACAATCATATTTCTTGATCTCCTGCCCCTGTACAGGGTCGCGGTGTTGGTCACACTGGGTTAAAAGAACGGGGCTTTAATGTGTTTTTTATTGAGGCAGCATCATGGTCCGATGTGGCGGTTGTAAAATCTGAGATAGAACCCGAAGGAGCTGCTGGTGACTACTTTTCACTTCTGATTCACGACGCGTCCTCGTCTTATTAGCCGAATGATCGAGAGCGCGATGAAAAAGAAGATTGGTCGAATGCTCAATGCGCTTCGACACAGTTGGAAGGCCGAAATTTCTTAAGCCGAGTTGTTATTCCAGCTGCAGTGCAGTTTCCAATGTCGTTGAACTTCACCACAGAAATTACCTTTGCGTTTAAACTTGATCTGCGAAACGCTCGAGGATGTTTTTGCAACGCACACCGCAATTCAGGGCGTCACACTGCACCGGCCTGACGGAAGCTCGAGCCGATACTAAAGCCCTGAATAACCACAATTTTTCGGCAATTATAAGACTATTACGATTTTTAACTACGCCAAATTAGGGCAATCCGTTCAAGGGCCTTTTCTGTCTTCGAGCATTTACTCGCTGAGAAGTACACCTTTGATTCTCTTTCTGGTTCCCTTTTTATTTTTATTTATTTTTTTTCCAACATGAAGTGAAAGCCGGAAAGATGATGATGATCTCGAGTCGAGACTGCTGATGGAATCGCTTGGCAAAAAAGAGATCGTGGAGAGCAAAACAGTTTATCGCGAATCGGTTAGAATCACGTACGTGCAATGGGCACTGGACGCTCGTTTCATCGCCAGGAGATAATCATTACGTCAATTAAATTAACACCGCTTTCGTGTAAGGAGATATCTTCATCGTGCTAGTGGCAGGAAATTGGAGTTCCATGTTCCCCCGAGTTCACACATCAAAAACCATACATGAAAATCAGGATTCCAAGATTAAACGAATTTCGCAAGTTTCCTTAAAGTCTACTTCATGTTTCAAACCCTCGATTGGTACTTCAGGAAATTTCTTCGAATACGAAAGACTCCGTGTAAGGGTAAAAGTTGTGAGAGGCATAGCAGTAGGTACCAAGAGGGAAATAAACGTGGAATTGATATGAATCACTGAGATATAAATCGAGCGTGACGATCTAGATGTCGAAGGATCCAGCGCAGTGCGGCTTCGAGGATTCAATTAAATCAAGCTAAAGTAGTTACTTACTGTCTACTGTCTATACACCAAGACCAAAGTTACAAAGATATTCCGTTGGCATAAGCCGGTAAGATTCCTAGATGCGGAGATAGCTTTGCATCGGTTTAAAGATTGCGATAATTAGGCAGTTCTAGAGGATTGATTGAATAACTTGTTGAATTTAATCGGAGTAGCAATACGGGTTTATATATAAGAATGGAGGATCTAATTAACAAGATGATCGGCTTTTCAGGGTTTGCCCAGAAGCCATCTGAAAACTGACGAGCTATTGAAGAAATTCCTATTTCCAAATACCTGAAAGTTTTCATTTTACTTTACGAAAAAAGTCGTCATCAATCCGCGGTCGATTTTATCAGGCAAAGTCACGACTGCCGTTACACTTTCTGAACCAAAGAAAGAAACACGCACTCGTTACAAATACTTCTGCACTTGCGGGTATCGTTAAAAATGAATTTGTATGTGAATTGTTTTTTCAGAGGATAATAATTAATTGATCCCGGAAATGTAATGACATGCACCAAGAAATTCTAAGAAAAATATTGCGAAACCGAAGCAAAAACTGGCCCAAATTTCTGACCCTTTAGGGCATCTTCTCTGGCCCCCACCTGCCAATTTCTTCTACCGTTGGGAAGCTGCGAGTTCTTCATATGTGACTCTTTTGCATAATATGAGAAAAAAAGCTCCCGAATGTGTGAGAGAAACTTTAGTGGTTTGGGGATCTTCGATCTAGCAGAGGGTAATTTCGATGTGTAGAATCTGTCCATTAGATCAGTGAAATCTGATATTATACGGATGATTCATTCGGTTCATTGAATTTCAGAGAAGGCCGAAGTTTTTTTCGAACGGATTCACTCAATTCTCACAAATTGCAATGGATCGAAAAGTCCGAGGAGTGAGCAGAATACAAACGTTCTCAATGGAACGGTTTTTTTCCCATCCCGATATCTTTCCACGTCGCCGATCGCTTCTGGATAACAAGATCTTCTTTGCCACGATGATCATGCTCACCCGCGATCAGTCTCAAGGAAGTGCCCTGCAGTGGTTTCCCTGATGCGGTTGTTACCAACTCGGTTAAACTTTTGTCATGGAATTTTATTTACTTGTTCAGGTAAAAAAAACTCGATCGAGTCCCTCGGAGTTATTAAGAGTTATAATCAATCGGACTTCTGTCCGGTGGCTAAAGGAGATCATAATCACCGAGTGTACCAACAGCGACTAGTTTTTATTCTGATATACTACACTCCCTGGCTTTTATAGCTCCACTTTACAACATCGACAGATTAAATAATGTCAAACATCCATTATGAGACTGCCAGTATAAAAATTGCGTGAGCCAAACGTGAAGAACGACGTGTGTAATGATTTGAATCTTGATGGTATTCCTTTTTCGAAAAAAGCGATCGTTTTTCGGATCCAAAGATTGCCTTTAAAGGCTCCTTTTTCTTCGCTGGTTTTTAACAGGGGAATAGAAAGGGAGGTAAAAATGATTACAGGAAACTCGAACCTCACACTGACCTATGACCCTCTCAGTAATTCACCGCCCACGATGCACCTGCAGCCTCACCTTTACAGCACCGTGTAGCAAACCAGTCGCCGACACTATCTACCTGCTTTATTGGTTTATCTCAGGAACGTGGCCGGGGTCTTTATGGTGTATGAACTCAACATGATTTTCAGTCCTGAACTCTGACCCCACGTAAGGATATCACGCAACGCACCTGCCCCAGGAACCATACTTGCAAAATTTGGATGAATTGGACGAAGTGCTCAAGCCTATGATTATTTGATCATCAAAAATTCCGGGGGAATAATATCTTCGTCGTAATTAAACTTCTCGAGAATTTCACCGCCGTATATTGGTACTTGTTGTTGTTATTTTTTAAATTAAAAATACGTCTGCTGCATATATGCGATGGAATTTTCACGCATTACATGCCCATGGCTCTAACAGGTGTTCCTTATCTTCCCGCCACATACTCGATTCAGGTTTTAAATAAGGTGAAAATCGCTCGTGTTTCATGGGGTTCCTGCAGTTCCGCATCAGGAGACTCGGCAAATTTCTGAGATAAGCTTATATCAATTAGCGAAAAATTAATTGCTTTTAACTCGAGAGAGATAAAGCGGGGGGGCATTTTGCGATATGAAAACAAGAGTGACGGAGCTTTTGAAAAAGCTCTGGTACTCCAGAAGCGATTTTTTTTTTTTTTTTACCGAAGGTAAACCAGGCGAATCTCGGCTCGCAGTATCGAACCCAGTAATCATTTGGAATCGGAGAAAAATCAGGGTTTATCGGTGCTCAGGTACAACCTGCAGTGGGAGGTGTAATCAGGGAGTATCGCCTGTAATTCAATGCGAAATTCAATAAATTAACCGTTGAATATGTGCACACGGAATACCCGGGACGAATCTAAAATTCGATAATGCCTTACTCAACCGAGCGGTGATCATCTGCAAGAGGACGCAATACGTACGCGGGTTCTTCATTGATGCCCGGAAGCTGACAATTACTCCTTATCTTGGGTTACGCGTATACGATCTTTTTTTCACTCCTTGTATTCCTATCGTACGTGGTGTAACCCCCTTGCGCATACATCGTACGCGTGTGGTCCTCATTTTATCGTCGCTTAGCTTGTTTATAAATAAATCTATCATCAAGGGAACGTGGGAATTTTTTAAATTATACCTACACTCACATCCTGCCCAGGTATAGGCTTCGGAAAGTAATTCTCTCATTCGGTGATCAGTCTGGCTGGTTAAACATCAATTGAAATTCCAAAAGCTGAACGAAAACGTATAGAGAAACAAACAGATTTTTCTTTGTTGAAAATATCAAATGCACTTGCAACTCTTTTCCACATTCACCCATATCCTTTTTGACGAATTACACTTATTTAGAATTCAGATTCTTTCAGAAACGTGCAACCGTGAATTGAGTGCAAAAAATTCAATTGATGAAATTTGTATTAGGGATATGGACGAATTGTCAAATATTGGACATTTTATTCCATTCATTTGCAAATTACTGCAGCCTGCAAATGAAATTTTTCGGATTTCCAGTTTTGTGAGGAGTAAAATGAGAGGAGTAAAATGAGAAGATTACAATGATGTGCAGTGAATTTAGGTGCAGATTCAATCGACTTTGAACATTGTTTAATCACTCACTCGAATGGTTGCTGTGTGAAAACTATCAGTCCGATCGAAATCGAAAGAAAACTGAAAATACCTCGAACATTCTAAAGCATGAGTGAAAAGTTGTGTCAAAATTCAAATCAAAACACATGCAAAAAAAAAAAAAAATTCGGAAATAGGAGAATTTGTCAAAAATAAAGCTTTTCACTTTAAAAAAAATCAGACCTTTTTGAATTTTTTATATTTTCGAGTCAAATTTTCAACTGGAATACTCGTCAGATATGGTAATTGTACAAGAATAATAGTATCACAGTGCACGTTTGGAAACTAGTATTCATTTCGACATGTGAAGAGGATCGATTTTGGAGTAGAAATGCGAATGCAAATTCATCCGGAAGACATAAGTGCGACAAACGTACCTTTTCGCTTGAAACTCGTAACTAATGCATTTGTTCAATATTTTATATGAGGCGTGAGTAAAATTTACCCATGCCGGCCACAAAGGGATAATTCTTTAAACTGCGACAAATCTATACCGGTGTCTTCAAGATTGCATAAAGCATGCAGCATTGATCAACGGGCATGAACGAAGTTCCGCGCCTAATTCCATGATTAAATGTTAATTTCAATATGAAATTCCGACCAAAGGACTGGGTATATTATTCGTTTGGTGGAATCTGCGCTATCCAAAGAGAAAAAATATTTAAAAAATTTAAAAAAAAATGAATACAAAAATGTTACACGGTTTCGCACTCCCTCCCGTGACCGGGTCTTATCTGAGGGATTTCGTCCCCGCATCTCGTAGTCGGTTCATCGGATGAATCTAAAGCTCGCGAGCAAAGCGGCGAGGCGCGCCTTAGCCAGAGCCCGCGATAGGGGGCCTGAATAATTGTAGCAATTTAAAAGGGTGAACATTGGCCCTTTGTAGGTATACATATAAGTTTGAGTATACATGATCGGTGTAAGGTATCCGTTGAGGAACGAGAAGTTGGGAGGGCAAACTTTGGGCAAACTGGAAATATACTTTGATGATCGCCGCTCTTAAGACACGCGCGCGTGCACCGTGGCGCTGATCGCAAAATTTAATTACCGATCTCATGTATCGAGATGCTTTCAAAGATAAGAGATGCTCCGCTTGTAATGGGATCATGAGACGCGATAAATGTCCGTACATGCCTTCATAAAACAACTCCCAAAATGAGCTCCGAGTTAAGACTTTTAACTCTTTTAAAAAACGAACAACACGATCACACGCTTCGAAAAAAAAAAAAAAATTAACACAAAATGAATAAAAAAAAAAAACTCATCTGTTACTTCGGTGCTCAACGGTTTGTAATATCGTACACATTTACAGATCGTTCAATTTATCATTCCTCGTTGTGTCGTTTTATTTTTTTGGTTTTTTACATTTTCTTCATCACTTTTATCTTTTTCATCGCGACTAATTATCATTTATATCCTCAGGACGGAATTACTTCACGACTATTATAACGCCAAGTATCTTTAGTCGGTGTATGCGGAGCTTGGAAGGCGATATTTTACATATATAAAAAGCATATAATCATCTGCGGGATGCTGTGACAGCCGACAAGGGATATTGCAATGCCAGTCAATATTCGTTGAATTGCACGTGTGGTCTGATATGAAGAAGGTAAAATGGCTCGTTTAAAATCAAATATAAACAAGCCCTGGTTGGAAGGATGATCTTAAAGTAAGTTCCTAATGATAAAGTGAAAACGAAATTAGAGAAGGGGAAAGGAAAATGGCGATGTAAGTAGAGGAAGAAGAAAAAAACAGAACAAAATAAATAAATTAATAAATGAGTAGGTAAGTAACGTTCATGAGATCCTTGCTTCGCCTCGCCTCATGATCCTTGTGCAAAACGATTGGCCGGTAGGAATTGCAGCTGTGCGGTAATAAGCAGTCGGTAATATTGCGGCAAGTGTAGGTTTGCCGGTTGTGCAACTAAAAAGATCGCACACAGGGCGGAGGGGAGGGATAAAATACGTATAGCTATAAATTTATTCAATTAATCAACGAAGCTATTTGCGTAATTGAAGGGGGGGGGGGGGGGGGATCCTTTGGGAATAAATAAACAAGTGTGAAATTGAAGGTTATGCGACGACACACGCTCCGGGATTAAACCCGTTATGTTATATTAAGTGCTTTTACAAGGCGGTGTGCCGATCATCGATTTCATCCATTACGTATATCCTATACCTACCAAAGTCCGAGTTTAAGATCTTGGAGCAAAAAAAAAAAAAAAAAGGTAGACTTCGATTGAAGCTGTCTTAGGTGGCTAAGTATCGGCATAAAGTCGACCTCCCACACACGGCTGGTTTCAGTCGGCTACATTAGATCTTAGGAATCGGTTGAAACGATTTAACCACAATAAAACATCGATGAACATTACTTCGAAGACTTATCCGTACGATCTGCGCGCATAGTGACAGCACATTCTCAGCTAATGTTACCCGTATAATGGGAATTCTATACAAATTCTTTGGCGGTCGATGTTTTTGGACACTTCGATCCGATACAGCGGGACATCGGAAACCTGTTAAATAAAATCCTGAGATTTAGGGAAAACCGAAATAACTAGTAGGGATTTTGTACCTTTATAAATTCTGGACCGAAATGGCTATGGCCATTGAGGCGAACCGGTCCGTCTCGTAATTCTCTTAATTAGATTACAGCTGCTTCGTCAATGCGGTACCTCTAGACCGATATCCATTCTCGCATATTTTTTATTCTGTTGATTAGACGTGATTTGGTTCTGAACTGGCGAACTAATCCGAGATTTTTTTAAATCGTATCAAAGATGACAAGTGGGGACAAAATACCAACGACGGTCGGACACTTAGGGACAGGATTGCAGTTCCGATTTCCAAACGTTACAAATGGTCAAAATTCGGAATTTATTTGAGACGCAATTCTGAGTTTCTAAAAACATTAGAGTTCGAAACTTGGAAATTCCGAAAGGTTGGAATGCAGACAGTTCAAAGATCCGAAAGTAAAAGACTCAAAAAGTCGAAAAATCTGAAAATTCAGGGAGAGATGGTGAAAAAGCTGTCAGATAAACGTCGTTGCAGAAGCAAATTCTAAGATTCGGAGTTTTGGCCTTTCGGAATTTCGAACATTCGGTATTTTTCAATTCCGAGTTTTTCAAATTGACTAGCTAGAATTTCGTGAAAATAATCTTTCTAAAAACCCTGAGTCAGTAGTATACAAATTTGGAATTTTAATCTCTCGCAGCTTTCGAAATTCGAAATTTCAATTCCATCCAGGAGGCGAGTCGACAATTTTTTGTATCCGTTCCACCGCCTCTGTACTTTCGAGTGCATTTACTATCGGATATGAAATTCCAAGAGCAGATTTACTGCCTCTAGCAAGTCGTAAAACTCATCCTACCTATTTCTGGTACAGAAACGTTAATACTCGTATAGTGTACTTACGACGAGCGTTTACCTTGGCAATCCTTGGCTCGTTATACGACGGGTGGGTGCAAAAAATCCCCATGAGTATTATGCATGTTCGTACAAACACGCGTGATGAATTGCAACACGAATGTGCGATGTTGGTCGCACCTTGTTCGCATATTTTCTTCTTCGGGTTGAATTAATTGAAAATTAAGCGTCTGTGACAGTATGCAACAGAGGAGCGTGCAAGCACGCGAAACGTCGATTTGTAGTTACAAAAGTAGTCTCCACTGTATTGCATGGGCGTAACACACCGTTAATTATTATTCGGAAAGGTATTGCGTCTCGCCGCATTGACGTCCGAACCTTTTGAGCCGATCATCATTCAATCGATTCCTTCAGACCTTGAGTATGGATTTTTCAAATCATAGTTTCTCTTTGATACAATACCGCCTCGTTATAGAAAAGGCGAACTAAGTCTTGGTCTAACAGCTATACTACTTGAGACAATAGACCCACGGAAGCTATACGGACGGGTTGGCTACCGTTACCCTATACCCGCAACGATCCTAGATAAGATTGTCAAAAAGATTCAAACGCCCCTTTAACCAAATTGTGCAAACTCACTTTGCCCCATTCGACTCACAGTAGTACCATAATAACCCATCACACATCCATTTCATCCAACGTGTGAACAGAAGAAATGATTTCTTAGAGAATGGAATGGAGAATACTCGAGAGACTTCTTGTCCATGATGATTGAGACTACTGTCATCATCATCTATAACGCCATGACATGAAAATTCGACAGTAAATAACTTAGATCTGGTGTAAAGCAGCAATGCCCATGAAGCAATGCGTCATATCGATCACGATAGATCCTTGATCGAATTCATCCATTCATCGTTTGGTATGAATTGCAAATTAAGTACCGGTACACGTGGGCATTGGCGCCCCATGGCGCAGCCATGTAATGTATACGTTACACCATGGCGTGACATACGGGAGTATGGAAGCTGTGGAAGAATATTATGGGGATAATTAATCGCATGGATCTTATGCCACACGGTAAGGAATTTGGTTTATCTTTGTAGAGTTCTCAAGAAATCTTGAGAGCAATTATCCGGCCCGATTACTTTTCTTATTTCAACTCTCAGCATAGCACCTAAAGCTGCATACGAACTTATAACCATATACCAATCCCTGAGACCCAATTTTCTAGTCAATAGAAGTATGATGAAATTCTGCACTTTGCGCCCATCGATAAAGGCTTAATTACACATCGCGCCAATCCATGAAACGCCTAATAATAGCTTATGTGCTACCTTTGAGCTGGTTTAGTTAGGAATCGTTTCGCCTTCAGGTAGCTCTTCGATACTTGGGTTCATCCCTAACGGAGTCTGCAATCTTCTATAATTACATCGAAGCATTTGACACCCTGAATTGAAAATAACAGAAATTAAGAGAGATTCTACCAGTCGATAAATCGAATTCCGATTAGTCGGTCTCTGGCTCTGTATCTCACCTGCACCCTCTTTGATTTCGATTTACGATTAAATCAAACCTAGTGTGAGTATACGTTTCTAAGAAGATGACTTTTTTTTTTTAATCTTCTTCACTCGCGGGTCTCTTTTACCCCAAGTTTTTGTCTTCATATTTTAATAATTTGTGCTAGTGTAGCATGTGAGGTGAGCTTTGGAACCGTTTAAGGGATAGTGAAAATATCAGCTGACCAGTACGTTGATCATGCCTTTCAAACTGGTTTTAACGTACCAATCAGAAGACAATGGGGCTCTGGATCTTCAGGACTGCACGAGCTGAGGTCTTGATTTTTTTTTTTTTTTTTTTTTTTTCTCAAAATAAATAAGGGCAAGGTGCGCGCGGGCTGGACTCCAGCTCCGGTGCTGTTAATAATTTCTACCTGATTCCAACTCATTGTGAAGATAATGACTCGAGTAGCTGCAGGTTGCGGCAAGGGTTGGTTCATCGGTTATTTACATAAGAGTCGTTGGTATCGGGTATTGGTCGTCGTTAATTACAATACCTACTCGCATTAACACACACACACACACACACACATACATCAACCCAGAACAGAATCCTCGATCTGTACAAGCTACATAAGAACCCTAGTAGGAGTAGGAATTTTCTATCGATGTAGAACACTGAAACCAAGATTTTGTACATTTTGTTCCTTTAACGTGATCAAAAAGTGACTTGCAGAGACATTTTTTGCTTTCGAATATGCCCAAGTATCAGTGTTTCACGGGAAATAGAGATCCAATGATGAATTCAGCAGTGGAACAGCTTCATCCTCATATATCCTGAATAGCTCCCGGAGAACATGAATGTCCTGCGGGATGATTGGCGAGCATTTCCATAGATTCTATGTTTTTTACTGTGTAATGTCGAATAACTTCTGCGATCATTATCCCATTCGCAATTTTGAGGTGAGAATTCGTTGGTCTTGAACAATATTCACACAATCTTAAAATAGGATCCTTCTTTGAATATCGACTGATCGCAACCCTTAAGGGGATCAGTATGTCGCGGTTGTAAAGATGAAACGTGGTCCAAAATCATTCATTTCTTCACAAAACTAAAAATCAGTCGCTGCACGAATTGAGGCACACCGTAGGTCCGATTTCATTTTCTCAGGATCCGAATTGTTCGGAAGACGCGCCGTCATTAATTGAACGAGGGAAATTGAATTCGAAAATTTATCATAGAAGATATGGCCAATTGCCCGAAAAACGAATCTTTCTTTTTCACTTATTTGCAAATAACTCAGTCTCGGAATTAAATTTTCCAATTTTCCTCGTTCAATTTGTGACGGACTGTATTCCTTCGAATCTTGGTCATAGATAAGTCGAATCGGACCTACGGCGTGCCTGAATTCGTGCAGCAACCGTTTTTAAGAGAGATGATTATAATGATGCAAAATGATGAAACGAATTGATTTTGGACGATATTTAATTTTTCTAAGCACGACACACTGCTCCTCTTAAGACGCATTTGGTGTCTATTCAATTTTGTGACCTGAAAGCGTCGTCATGTATATACGCGGGTGTCTTTTCTTGGGCCATTGATGAACAAGGACTTCATATCATGCGCGGTATCTCACAAAACGCATTCCCACATGCATATAATACTATTCTCGTTTGAAACCGTCTCGGGAACAGGCCACCATTTTTCACCATCATAATTACATTTTTTATCTCGTTTGTCTGGCCTCTACCTTACGGACTGAGGGCTGAGGGGCTGAGGACTGAAGCCCTGGCTGTTGGTAGGTAGATAGGTTGCTAGGTATAGTGAGTCTGGCCGGGAGGCAGGCATCCATATTCATACTGAATAAGGTGCAATTAAACTCGGCAAGGTGTCAGCTTCGAACCGAGCATTAATCAGGACGTGCTTTAAATTTCGTCCAATAACTACTCCAAATTTTGAATTGCGGGCAAGGGCAAGGTCATCCGCGGGCTAAATCACACGGGTAAGAATCTTTCCATCATCATATATATATAAGTATATTTACCATATAATAACACCGTCTGCAGCCCTTAGGCCTCTTTCGATCCAGAGGTGAGCAAGAATTTGGTAAAAAAATTTGCAATTCGAACCCCCTATAGCCATATAACCCCCATCACATGAAAATTTCAAATATTGCCGAGAAGGCTTTGTCAAATTTTTCTGTCACCAGGTATATATTTAATCTGGACATCTAAATCACGGCTGGAGCTGCTGCATGCGTATGGCTCGTTAAAATTTACGCAAAACTACACGTTCTGTTACGTTTGAAATTTTTTAATCTATGGAACCCAGCGAGTGGTCCGTGTAATTTTCGACGTATATACTGTGTTCTCTGCGAGATCATATTAACTTGTAAATACGTAAAACATTAGCCAGGTAATGGCTCGGCCCTTCGACTCTCTCTCTCTCTCGACGTCTACATTTGCGGCGCTCTCAGGTCATGCAAATTGCTCCAGAATTTATTACATCTGAATGCGTAATTATTCATCCCGATTTATCTCTATTATACATGTACCTATATACATGTATACATAACTCGCCGTAATCTATACCGACTCACGTGTAGTTTTACCTTCCATAACACATCCCTCAAACTATACCTATACATATTCCTCAAACGATCCTTTCCAAATAAATTTGGCACCAATACGATGACCACCTGTGCGTTTATCAGTGTTAGAAAAATACATTCACCTTAAGTTGGTTTGATTCGTTGTTCGATGAATCTGATAGTTATTCATTTTTATTTATTTATTTATTTCTAATTTTGTTACGGGGAGCAGCATGTCGCGGTTCTAAAAATGAAACGTCGTCCAAAATCAATTTATTTCTTCACCAAAGTTCATTTCACATTATTATAATCTTGTCACTAAAAATCAGTCGTTGCACGAATTGAGGCACACCGTAGATCCGATTTCACTTTCTCAGGATCCGAATTGTTCGGAAGACGCGCCGTCGTAAATTGAACGAGGGAAATTGAATTGAAAAAATTATGATAGAAGATACGGCCAATTTTCCGAAAATTGAACATTTCTTTTTCACTTATTTGCAAATAA
Source organism: Ametastegia equiseti (assembly GCA_963989295.1). NCBI lineage: Eukaryota > Metazoa > Arthropoda > Insecta > Hymenoptera > Tenthredinidae > Ametastegia > Ametastegia equiseti. Next base: position 9,675,934 of record OZ022399.1, read on the forward strand.
CTCAGCCTAAAAATTAAATTTTCCAATTACCCTCGTTCAATTAGTGACGGCCTGTATTCCTTCGAATCTTGGTCATAGATAAGTCCAATCGGACCTACGGTGTGCCTGAATTCGTGCAGCAACCGTTTTTAAGTGAGATTATTATAATGATGCAAAATGAACTTTGGTGATGAAACAAATTGATTTTGGACTATATTTAATTTTTCCAACCGCAACATACTGCTCCCCTTGATGAAAGTTGCCAATCTTTTTTTGGCAAATAGCTAAAATGTCGGTCGATAGAAGAACTGCAGTGAGGCATTTGAGTCTGTGTCTTTTTGCGAATTGGATCGCGTCCTGGTTATAAGTTTTTTCGCCTTGCCTCGAAAGTATGATCGACGGTTGGGTGTGGAGGAAGATTAGCGGTGATTATTGGCTGAAATATTGCGAATTTATTGTAATAAAGTTTTTAATTATCCCACCGCGCTATACGGGCTGCGTCTATGCGGTGGCTCAGGCTGCATTCCTGGGCAGGTTTTTCTAGTCCCGGCAACCTGACTCGCGTACGTACATATATATATACATATATAGTATATATATATACAATATAGTATATACACAGGTCCAGCGTGGAAGCCAGGATTTAATTTATTGCCTGTATAGAATCCTTGCACAACCTTACAACCTGCCATTTTGTAAGCTTATATGCTTATACCAGATTCTTCGCTCTTTTATCGCTGCAGGTTGCCTCACAACCAACTGCCATATACAGCCGGATTATGAACAAGCTAATAGCTCAACCCTGCAGCAGCTTGTCGGTGATAATTGACTTTCCCGATTCACGTGTAGGATGGAGGAGCTTTTCTAAGAAAAAAAGAAAAAAAGATCTGCAAAAAAATTATAATATCATGCTGAAGAGTCGCGTGCCCATCAATCTGAATCAAAATTTGATTCGAAACTCTTGAACCAGAGATTATTTTCTCTAATCCTGATCTCTAACGATCGTTAGGTGACAAGGTAAATGTTTTTGTGATTTTTGGAAAGATTTTCTTCAATAGAAGTGGGTACATCGATTTCTTATATAACCGGGAATGACGGACGAAAATCATTGACGCGAAATGGTTATAAAAGTTTCGGCAATAAATCGAGGCGTTTGTGCAACGATGTTCGACTCGTGTTTTGGCATTTTTTCAAAAACTGGCACAAATTGATTCGTGACGTTTGAGATCCTTTGTTAGTATCTTCGAATATCACTCCCACACGATTTTCCAACTCACATTTAACACCGCCTCTTTCTACCTCGAGGAATTCAATACCTGATGACTCATCGCTTCCAACTTTTTTCCCCAAAATATAGAATCTTTTGGGATCCTATTAGGAATCATATGGGACAAAAATGCCTTCGCTGTTCGTCCCATATGGATTTACACGATTCAGCTCCACGTTCTTTATTTATTCCTACCTCGCGTGTCAGAATCTACGTAATTATAGACAAGGATCTCCTAGATTGATATTTTTGGTTAATGTGTACCGTATATACGACGTGTAATTGTGCCAATTTTTCACGCTTGTTCAAGAGCTGTCTTTCCCACGGTGTTTAATTCGCCATAAATAACACCACACCGGTACTTGATAATGATCACTATGGTTGTATTTCACGAATATAAATATAATTACTCTCACAGGATCATCGCGGGAAAAAATGATTTTCGGATTACCAGCTGTACCGGGTTTGATATTATCTCGGTATAATTAGCCGTCTAATTAATAATAAATGGTGACTTTCTTGCCTGATGTTTAATTTTCACGATTCATTGGATTCTAAATTCACTAATTGACATTAACGGTCTCCTCCAACAGCAGGTACTCCTACCTGCTGCTGCCACCGTCGAACGTGGGTCAAAAAACAGGCAATTTCATAGTCCGGTCGTTACTTATTGTTAGTCGCAGTTAAAATCACACTCTGTCCGAGAGACGCGATTTATTTGAATTTGAAATTTACATGTACTCAGGTACCGATAAACGAATATCTAAATGGTGCGGGTCGAAATATCGAAAACTCAAATTTCAAACAGTCAAAAATTTCAATGATATAATAACGATCTCAAAAACATAAAAAGGCTGTATTCAAGGAGAGCTTCAAAACGATACTGAAAAAATTCAATATATTGCATCTGTTACTATTCTGGTATTCGTATTTCCAAAGATTGAAGTATTGACCATTCTACATATTGATTTTTCGAAATTTTGACCCCCACCCTCGAGAAAATTGCGGGGCGAGATTGAAGTTCCAAACGGTCAAAATTCCGAATTCATTTGAGACGCGATTCTGAGTTTCTTGGAACGTTAGAGTTTAGATCTTGCAAATTTCGAAATGCAGAGGGTTCAAAGATTCGAAAAAAATTAAAAACTCGTTAAAAACTCAGAAGTTCTGAAAATCCGCAAATTTAGGGAAAGCTCATGACAAATCTGTCAAATAAACGACGTCGCATCTCGCGAATTCCTAGATTCGGAGTTTTGGCTTTTATGATTTCTAGCTTTCGGAATTTTGAACCTCCGGTGGTTTTTCGATTTGTACTTCTTCAAATTGCCTACGTAGACTTTTGGGAAATAATCTTCCAACAAACTGTGACTCGATAGTATAAAAATTCTTAATTTTCACTCTCCTTGGCATTTGAAATTCGGAATTTCAATCTCATCTCGAAAATTGCGTACGTATTTACGCTGCAGTAAACAGTAGTTGACCATGGCCATTAATCAGAAGAACGCTTAGCACCCACTGCACTGGCGGGCCGAGTCTCGTGGTAACTATTTGCCATAAAACAAATGGTCTTGCGGTAGCTAACAAATAGCGCCCATTTCACAGCCATAAACAACAGAATCTTTAGCGGCAACAATACCTTACACTAGCTCAACAAAACCCACCCACACAATCCTTGATATTTAAACACACACGGTTAACAGCTGCTCATTCGTTATCTAATGGGTAGTCTATATGCCTCTATATAGTCGATGATAATTGCCCTCGCACACCCGAGGCACACCTTCGATAGATACGGTAAGATGCTCTTTATATTATGAGAGGTAGTCTTTGCCGCTTCCTTCGCAAGTCCTTCGGGCGACGGATCGAACATCGATTCTTTATTAAGATCCTTCCTGAGGCGATAGCCTCGTTATGGAGGTATAAGTACGCGTCTCAGTTCTCGTTCTCAAATTAGGATTTTTTTTTCTTTTTTTTTTCTAGGGTAGATCCATGGGGGTGTTTAGTTCCTGGGTAGATATGGAAGATTATGTTTGATTGATGAACTTTCGTAAGGATTTGGGAGAGTATAGAGAGTTTATCGGTACTTCCTGGACCTAAAGTCCTGCAAAAGCTTACGGTTTGTAATGTTCACCTTTCTTTGCACCTCGGGGGTGAAACGAGGTAATAAATTGCAGAGAGGATTACTCCGACGAGTAACAAGATAGCGATGCAATTAATGATAATGAATAAACGAAGAATAAAAGAGGAGGAGGAGGAGGAGGAGGTGGAAGAAAAAGGATACGAAAAAGAAGAAGAAGAAGAAGGAGCTGAGAATTTCGATCCAACGTTCGATTCATTAACGAAACACGAGACATTCCGGGTACAGTGACTTACACGATTTGCAAATACCAATTTCCGCTATATTCTTGTAACAAGCACGTGGTTTTAATTACTCGAAAAATAATCATGGGAATGAAAGACGAAAGTTAAAAAAAAAAAACAAAAAAAAAAAAAAAACAATAAATTAAATAAATAATGGAAAAAAGAAATACAGGAAAAAATATCGGTTGTTCTACATTCAACGGTCAGCAGTACCTATACGCATCGCCAAAGTACGAAGCTCGTTCTGAACCAAGCAAGGCGGTATCTCTTTAGCTGAACGGAAGATAAATAAACCTGCGTCAATAAATCGGACTCTCGCAGCTCGAGGAAGAGAAACGACGAAAAGGGCAAAGAGGAGAAGAAAAGAGAAGAGAAGAGACCACATAAGCCCAGGTAGAGACCAGAGGTAGGTACCAATCCCAGTGGCTCGAATATGTTGTGGGAGCTGAAAAGAGAGCAGCCAAGTCACGAGCCGTCTCGAGATGCAGGAAGCATGTCTTTTGGTCCAGTTATTAATCAAAGTTCGACGAGGCCTTGGCTTTCGCTTTGATTTCAACCGGCTGCTTTGTGTCCCTTAGCAATTATAAATCGTGGGTATATGGTGAAGATGATTACACTCTCTCTTTTTTTTTTATCATAAACAGACAAAACAAAAAATAAATAATAAAATTATTAACGAATACCTGAAGAGCTTTTCTTCGGACGTTTTAAACTCCTGCATAGTCGTGAATCATCAGACAGAATTCCTAAAGACCTTTTAAGTCCCTGCCAAAAATTGCTCACTTGATCAGGGACGAAAGGGTATTGTGATATTATAATCGTATGAATCGAGTGGTGAAGGAACGGGTTCGCATTGCAGGGGTGAAAGAAAAGATCAAAAAGAGAATCCATGAGGAGGTCCGATGGAAATCAGCTCCATTTAGGCCAGGGAGTATTCTCAATCGCATCTTTACGACCGTTACTGAAATTTATGAAAATTATTCAGGACTCCACGATTTCGCGTATCAGCTCACTGGGCTTGGGTTACTCCAAGCCCGCGAAGGAGTCCTTCGCTACCATCTTATGTGCAGGTCTTAAATTCTTGACGGCAGACCGGATTTGGCCACATCGTTCCATTGTTCACTTTCGGCTACCACCCGGCCAATTTACATACGACCGACGAGGTATGACCAATAAACTCAACCGTATACGACCCAACTGGAGCTACCCGGAAACCACCACCGACCGCCACCGCGCCAATTATCTGAAATTGAAAACATCCCGCGACTGGGTACTCTCGTATATCCTGATCACAGCACGCGCCGGTATGTCGACTCCAAAGTCAACGAAATTTGACCAGGATCATCTTTTTCATACTTTCATCACTTTCTTTTTCCTTGTGCAAGTCCCGGGAATCCTGGAAGGCCTGGAATTGGCCTTAGATTTATTCCAGAGTCATGAAATCCTCGAAGTACTGTAGCATTCATTCTGCAATCCCAAATTCTTTTTGGCTTGGAAATTTCCTTTGAAAATATGGCTGAAGAAGTCCTGGAATTCGAGACTTGCAATCCTGTCGACATCCTGGAGGATCAATCTAAAAATTTCTGCGATTCGGGGGTGGGAAAAAAGTGGAACAAAGATCAGGAGGAGTGTCATGTATAATCTGATCAGTGGGCTAATCCTGATGGAAATACTCTCCGAGTGATTCCGGATTCCCGAATTCTTCTTGGCTTGGAAATTTCAATTGAAAATATGCCTGGAAAAATCTTGGAATTCGAGACCCTGTCGAAATCCTGGAGGATCACTTCAAAAATTTTTGTGATCTAGGGATTGGAAAAATAGTGGAAAACAAGATCAGGAGGAGCGTCATCTATAATCTGATCGATGGATTGATCCTGATGGAAATACTCTAGGATTAAGTCCTATATTATCCTGAATTCTTCTTGGCTTGGAAATTTCAATTGGAAATACTATTGAAGAAGTCCGGAAAATCCCAATCTCGAGACTCATAATCCTGTCGACATTCTGAAGGATCACTCTGAAAATTTCTGCAATCCAGGGGTAGGAAAAAAATGAAAAAAGATCAGAAGGAGTGTCGTGTATAATTTGATCGGTGGTTTGATCCTGTTGGGAAGGATGCCATAGATATTTCGACTAGGGAATGTGAAGTCTTCGAGTTTCCCGATCACCCACCCGTGACACTAATTGAATGCAGGATATAATGCGAGCTTCCCGCGGGATCCAATCAGAAAGGCGTGTGCAAAAACACAGATTTATAGCCTGAAGGCGTAGCGCCATACCTTATACCTTCCCCATATCCCTTATGGCTGCACCAGGTCCTTAAGGACTTGGCGCAGAAGCGTAATTACTCCTCGGAGCGATCGCCCCGCGCGAGCTGTATAGCGAACCACGTTCTTGGAGACAATTTTTTTGCCAGGATCCTGAAGCTGCACACCAAGTGTATTCCTTAATTGAATTTGAGGTTATTTAACATGCTTTTAGCCGCTATCGGTTAGCCCCATGTTGCCGCAGAGCGAGACTTTAGGAAACGTGAGCTTGTACTTTGCCTTCAATTTTAATGACTCGAGTGTGGGCAGGCTGCCCAGGCAGGCAGGTATTTGCCGAGGATTTTATTACCTGTATGTTCACTGGGTTTATAACTGTCCACGTAATTCTTCGATTAAGTTACCGACGAGGTGTGCTATAAGGCCGTGGTGGAAAGATAATGCATAGGTGTAGGTAGGTATGGCAAATCCTGTGGTCTGATGATTTTTCATCATTTTTATTTTATTTAACTTACGGGGATTTTTCGAAGGGAGCTCTTTTGTTCACGACGAAAGTTTCGCAGCGTTGTTAATCAAGGCGGTTTCATACTACCGCGACAAACTCGCTTTCTCATGAAAAAGATAAATACCTTAGTCATTTGAATACGGAATAGATACGATCTGATCTCCAAAGGGATACCGACCACCTTTTATATACATCGACAATTCAGGGGGGGAAACCCTGCGTACAAAGATAGATAGATTTAAATCGATCGATTTCAACCGATACCGCGATATTCATTATCTCGTAATTACCACTCCTCGGCTCGCTCTTATTTACGCACTGCTCAGATCCCAGTTCTCAGCTCGCTTAATTACCCCCAAGTAATTGATTTCGAATCAACTCGTGAGAAGCCTCTTTAAATGGACGTACTTGCGAGATCTACGAGCTTTTTTCGACCCCATAAAAAGCTTTGCAATTATTAAAGAAAAAAATGCGTTTTGCTGTTTTCCAATTACATCAATCATACGCGAAAAGATTCCACTCGTAAGACTCTGATGATTCGTAAATTTAACATTCCAAAGCTTTCGTGGTGTTTTTTTTTTTTTCTTCTGTTTTCCTTTTTTCCTCTTATTGCGACAGCACAATCTGCTAGGTTTCACTTCACCTGTCAGTTTGCCCTTGGAGATGAGGATCTTAAGGCAAACCTCGTTAGAGCTCGCTGGGGGGTTCCGCTAGCTCCAGATTGCCCAAGGGAATAATAAGAGGGAACCAGAATGCGAGCTGACTACAAAGATTTGAGTAGAAAATAGAAGCTCTATGTATTTACGGTTACTAAAGAGTTGAACAAAAAATGAAACAAACAAGAAAAAGAAGAAAAAGAAGAAGAAGAAGAAGAAGACCAAAGAACCCAGTGCGAAGAGAAACCCCGACACATTTTTAAGCCACCATATTCCATCCAATTCATAGAGTCATCAGTCATCTATTGTCCACAAAACAATGTTTGCCTTTTTTACTATCGACTTAATTACCGATCTATTCATCCGTGGAATTGAGATTCGAGAGGCAAACGGGACGGACTGTCCGGATTTTCAAGGTATATACATAAGGTAGTCGACCGTTCAGAATGAGATTGGGACCAATCCTGAAGGATGATTGAGAGAATGGTTTTCCATGGATGAATTCAGAGCCTCCCTTATATATATACGTTATGGAATACTCATACTCGGCAAGGACGATCGTCCCTTCGAAATTGAAGCTAACAGCTCACGTTTCTGTTCGATAATTCATTCACGTGGGTGTGTATATGTTTTGTGAGTCTATATAACGGTTCACAAATTTATGTTATACACGGGGTAAGAGATGGCTATCGCCCGTAAATAATCCAAGTCCCAAACTTTACCCCATGCCTATGCAGCTATTGTTTGTCCAGTCAGCCCTTGCTTTGTATTCTTTGAAAAATTGCTGCTTTCTCGGATTCTCTTTCGCTCTGAGATTTAACGACACGTGTCTTCCCCAGAAACAAGGACCTCGTCCTGTCTGAAGATTTAAAAAAAATATCAAATTCACTATACTCCCTCTTATCCCCCTAAAAATTCATTCGCCTCTCATTCGCTAGCAATGAATACGTAGTTTGATTAATTAATCAATTAATTTCTGCGAAGAAAATTGTACGGATATAATTAATCGTACATTTAATAAGACTATAAGAATCAGCGTTAATAATGCAGCTGCTGGTTATTCCACGTGTAGAATTGGAGTTGAATAGGCTCAGTTTAGTAGCGTATGGAATAAAAGAAAGAATGAAATACATCTTTGACCAATTAACACTCGAGGACGTGAAAACATCGATATATATTTGATAATTAACATTAACTTGAATGAGAATTACACCGCAGTGAATAGCGGTAATAAAAATCCAGGCAAACACCTGCAAGACCCGTAAAATTTTTTTATACGAATCGTGTAAACCGTAAAGCCAATTAAAATTTCGACCCCTAAAACACGCCTTATTGCCCAAAGGATTATACCTTATACACGTGTGTGAATTGTCCGCAGGTACATACAGACACATATGCAAGTCGGTGTATCTAGGACTGTGTAGAGCCAGGACTCTTTCTTTCTTTTATTTTTTTTTTTTTCAAGAATTATAATCCACACGTCAAATAACTCGGAGGCGTTGCTTGTTAACATTCAACACGTCAGAGGGTAGCATCAGCAGGGGGTTTTGAAAATGAAATAAAAAAAAAGAAAAGAAAAGAAAAGGGAAAATTTTCGAGTGCGGGGGACGTAGGCCAATTATAAAACAACCCTTGCCTGTCGACGTTGGATTCCTTGGCAACTAATCATGGTAACGCTGTCGGCTGACAACATGATAAGAATCTGTTTGAAATAAAAAAAAAAAAAAAAAAGGGTTGAAAAACGTCGGTTCTTCATCGTGTTATATAGCCACTTCTACGCCAACTGCTGCTGCAGTAAAACTTATCTCGCCACGCTCCGCATGACGTGGGTACTTCTCTCCATTTCGAAATGTCTTTTATAAAAATACGTTTTGACGTTATATCATGAATTTCTCTATGTACCGAAAACATCGAGTCGAGTTTATTTATTTATTTATTTATTTATTTATTCCAACAACGTAGCAAAGAGATGTCAGTTTCCGGTCGGAAGGAGTCGATCCGTATTGTAGGTAAGGCCGCAGGATAATACCGAAGAAAGTTGTATAATTTGACGCATCCCCTTCGTCAGCGAGTCTGGTGGAATTCAAAGGCTCGCGTTATGCATCAGGGGTGTTAATGCGTTCCCTGGAATTTGTCAGGCATTTTTTTTTTTTTTTCTAATTTTTTTTTAAATATTTTTTCAACGACTCTAAGCGACATTTTCCCGTTTTATATACCGTATAGGTGCTGCCGCTGATGCGGTCTGATGGATTTCGGTTGAAAAAAAAATCCTTTAACGATCCATAAAGAAACGCGTTTACATACAAATCTGTTGATTACAAAAGACGTGTGTCCAGCTTGCCTTTCCAGCGTTCAACTAACCCGGAATGCTTTTCCCTGGCCATTATTCGACCCCAACTTAAATGTAAATCGAAAAATATATCACTCCCCCCTTTTCGGCAAGAGATATCCTTACTGCCTACTAAATACCCCGGGCGTAACTATTCCACACTTTTCATTGTACGAGCACAAGGAAGAAGAAGAAAAAAGTTCTTTTTCTCAAAGTTGACCCAGTCTTTGCCTGAGACATGTGGGAAGAAAGGAAGAGACAAGAAAAAAAAAAACAAAGAAAAAAAAATTGAAACCCACGTAAGCGGAAAATATTCTGACTCTGAACGTGCAAGAGCCATTTTGATGTTATCCGGTCTCTTCTCCAAAGTCCTTTCAAGGGAAGCCGCGGCTGTCCTCGCTTCGATGTCCGATGAAAATCAATAAATATATAATTGGTCCGCTAACTGAAGCCACCTCTGAAACGATACCAATCTCGGAGCTACCTGTTTTATCTTGGCGAGCGTGCCGGGAAGATTTCGAGATCGAGAACTCTGCGGCCAGGTTGTTAACGAACGTTGGTACGCGACGGTATCTCCATCGCGTATTTTTTTTTTTTTTTTCTTCATTTTTTGGTATGGTAGATAATCGGGCGTTATTAATCCTCTGGGTTATTCAGGTGACAAGGAATCTTTCTGCAAACTTCAACTCCCCGTTAAGACTTCGCTCTGCCTCTTGAAATTAAATGAAAAACGAACAAAAACAGGCAAAAAATAATAAAACAAGACTCGTATCGTGTGCCGGGTTTCCTTCTTGAATTTCTGCCCGTCGAAAACTGGCTTCGGACTCATTTTTGCGCAAGGATAATCCGGAATGAGGAAATCTTCCCCAAAAATTCCCCATCACATGGTTTTTTTTTTTTTTTTTCGCTTCTGGATAAATTTTCATCAGTTTGTTTGAAGCTGCAGAATTTTTTCTTCCCTTCTCGAACTCGGGAAAATAGTTGGGTTTTGCAGGGGGTGGCCAATGCCTCGTCCTTTTTTTTTTTTTTTTTTTCAAAGTGACAACTTGATCCTGGTGACAGCTGGGGGACAATCTAACATCTGAGTGAAAGAGTTAATGTATAACCAAGCTGAGGTGTCTCTGATGACGGATGCTGCGACGTAACGTATATTATATATACACAACGCGATGGAATTTCTTCTATGATATTTCCACGCTGGAACACCTGCCCTGTTCAAACAATTTTTCATCACGCGGGTATGACACATCTTCCTTCAAAACTTTTTAGTCATTTTTTCTTTTTTTTTTTTTTTTTTTAAATTTTTTTTTCACCCCCCTGATCATCCGTCCATTGGGTTTCTTGAGCGAAAGCTTCTACTATGCAGCAAGGAATCATCCCACATGAATATGTATATGATATGCATATGAAGTTGTTACCGAAGTAATTAATTGCCCGAAAGAATACACGAAAATTTCTTGTTCGTTTAAGACAAAAAAGATGGGGACCAAAAAAAAAAAAAAATGAGCAATGGGTTTTGTATTACAGATATTTCACTTGAGGTAATTTATACCGTAAGAATTTATGGAAAGCCATATTCGAAGTTCTCGTCTTCTCATGGGACTGTGTACTAGTATATGGAATATTTATTTTTTCTCCTAAATATACCTCGATGATCATATTTTGGTATTAGGAGTTGCGGCGGATGAAGAGTGACAATGAAAAGTAAGGTTCAGTTCAGCCGTTCATCGACGTAGTACCTAATCCTGGCTAGTGATTCAGAGTCAGGTTCGCAGCATCCGAGTAAGCTCGCAATCGTAGCAATCTGTTTTCACTTCTCAATCAGGAGCACGGCGGGACGTCATTGTGGGATTGAGTTTGTGTACAAAACAGGGCGTATTGACACTTTGGAAAAAAAAAATAAAAATAAAAATGGACAGTGGATGGGCATTGTGAACCTGGAACTTTGAACGGTTCTAAAACTTACAGTCTATGTCTCAGCACGTAGGGAAAAATCAAGCTCACCAAGATTTCTCGATTTCTGTATGGGGGAACCGAAGAAACTGACTATATGTATAGGCTGTAGCTGCTGCCCAACCAAGATGCCCCCCTTATGCGTTTCCTGCCATTATCACACTCTCGGGAATTGAGCCGCAAGCAGTTTGGTCACGTTTCCCAGCTCCATACCATTGGATATTTATTTCCTATATTACCAACAACCCACACCGCAAGGACTAAGGAAAAAGGATGATTGCTTCGGTGATTTTTATCCCGAGGTTTAAACCAATAGTGATTCTAGCTAAGCGTACGTTCATGTATGTAGATGGATATTCATATATACACAAAACTACACGCGAGACGAATAAACTATGAAATAAATCGATCCTAATTTACACCGACAAGTTAGCAGCGAGCAGGATTTATCGCCAGGATATCGCGGAGGTGAATCCAACAGTCTGTATAATCCATACATACACATGTCACGCTTTTATCTCTCGACGAATTGCTGCAGACTCATCTGTAACCCACGGTGTATCAGAATCGCGAATAAATCGTCGTAGTTGCAAAATGAGAAAAAGAAGAAGAAGAAGAAGAAGAAACGGTTGTTTTTTCCATTAGAGTTACCAACAGCTAGTCTTGGCCAACGTACACTTCTCTGGTACTGTGATCCGTTTCCTCGGAACAAGCGGAAAATTATGTACTACATATTCTGTGCAAAAGCCCAAGGACTGTGGTCATTAGCTTCTACTGTTCGCATGTCTTTCAGGATGAAAAGTAGGGGGGATTTAGGAGAAGGAGGAAAGGAGACAAGATAGGCATCTTGATTTTACATTGTCGCTGGACACTATCTGCACTGTCACCATGCATGGGGTCTCGTGTTACTTGTATACGTAGGTACGCGTTGGCGTGTGCTTCTTTTGCTATAGGAACTGGCTATTACCACACCATACACAAGCAATATGAAAACACATACACACACTCGTCGACTAACACAATCCTGTTTCTTTGCTGTAGCTATTTGTCCGTAATCATGAAAATGACAGGCCATTTGTCCTGAAGCAAGTGACGATGACGTGACGTCGCAGCGAAGTCATCAAGCTCGCCGACCACGTGGGTTCAGAAACTTTTCTAGTTTCGTCCTTTATGATCCTGCCCACGCGGATCCTTTTTCAACTTCACTTTATACACTTTACGGAGCAATTACAAACGACTAATCGAAATTTGAGGGAAAATTATTTCCGCGATTGCTGTGAATGTGGCTGATACAGAACTGGCTTGTTTTTTTTTTTTTTTTTTACAAATTCCGGAAGGTGAGGAGGGTCCAGTGCAGGACGCTTATCTGAAGGGGCAGAGTACTTAAATCTAAAAGTGCAAGCAAAGGGTGCTGCAGCCCGCTGAAAAGAATCAGTATACATATAGAAATAGTTGGAAGAAAGAGCTGGAGAGAATGATCCCAAGGAATGAGATGAGAGAAGGAGAGCCAAGAGAAGCTCGCGAAGCAATTACAACAAGCGGTTCTTAATGGACCCGACCCGGCAAATATTCCGGCCATTTTAGCAACGCGGAGCGCAATCGACGCCGACATCCTACGGACAATTAAAATTAATTATCCTTCTTACTCGCCCCGCATATCCCCAGCGAATATCTCTTTGTTGTCCACCTGTTCTCGAAATATTTTACCAATCGTTTTACTCCTTTTGGTAAACGTCCACTTGCTCCTGAAGATGTCTTTAAAAATTGCTCAGACACTGAAAATTCTTTCGGGGTTGTTTCTCCTTCCAGGATTCATCATTTTTTGGGTTTGCTAGAGAAAAGGATAGTCCGGTCTATGCTGGATTGATTGTGAAAGCATCTCAATCAACGGGTCCGACGTTCAATTGAACACGAAAGGATTAATTAAGACACATTATCGTAGCATTACCTCGTAATCAGACGTACTTTGATTTTTTTTAAACACGCAAAGTACGAGCCGCAAAATGTAGATAAAATCCATCGCCTTGGTATTCGATTTATCAACCCTTTTGCTCACTTTAAAGGCGCATTTTATACGAGAAAGGATCTCGAGAGCCATAAGAAATATGCAAGATTCCTGTTGATCGTGGCGCGATACGTTTCTTAATAAGACGTTTTGACGTTCGCGGTAATTTACTTGTCTCCTCTTATCCAACCGAGAATTTTACAGTGTCAGTATTCTGTCTCGATTATAATAACAGGGTATAAAAAAAAAAAATAGGCGGACATTATTCCTCAGGAATCGCGTGTCGCTCATATTTACCGGACGTTAAATCCGCGGTACGTTTCTGCTATGAACACTTTTCAAAGATCGTTAGCCCTCCCAGGATCATCGCGGTTGTGGGTAATGGGGCGTATTAATTCTGTAATTAAATCGTCGCTGTTAATAACAGAGCGCACATCGGGGGTACGTGATTGGCCAGCAATTCAAAGTCATGACGAGATTATTAAGGACCAATTACCTCCGGTTTTATTGGCAGATAGATTCGCCAGGATTCGTGAGTGAGCTACCTACCGCCCTCTACTTATACCTCGACAGTGATTTATTAAGAGGTAAACGTTAAACTTTAGATTGCTCACATATGGCAACAAGAAAGAAATTTTTTACTGGTACCAAATACCTGCAGAAGGGTTGCGGTTTAATTTTCTTTACCCTTATTTCATGATTTAGGATCATTATTATACTTGAGATGTGCATGAAAATATTAACAACGGACCACCGTCGAAGTTGGGCTGTCAATTTTTGTCATGATTTTTTTTTTTTTTTTTTTTATAGGAGTATGTATAGGTTATTTTGCAAACGTTTAACCAGAATTTTTTCATTTTAGAACCTCGTGGACGGCCCATATAATCTGAATTTTAGTCACGTAATAATTTCAGGGAGATGAGAGCGGGTAAAGAGCAAACATGAAATTTCAGAGTAGATATTAACCCTACTACTCGACCACCCTGAATAAAGTATTAGCCTAATGTTATACGTTTATGGATTATGGTATGAAAATAATGCAGCATCTCATTCTTCAGACTGTTATTAAAGTATTTAAACCCCTTTCAACCCTCCAGTATCAGTTTTTCTGCTTGAAAGACTCTCTGGAATAATTACTCGCACTTAAAAGAATCCAATTTGTTTCATGGGTCAGTAAAATTGCGGATGATTTCATTAAAAGGATCAATTTTTGAATCAAGACTCAAAGTCACGTCATTCTTCATCCTTAAAATTTTCTTTGCGTTCCTATATAATCCTGGCTCGATCCTTTGACTTCGCGATGCGTGTATCTCATGGGAGTGGGTACGGGTCATCCTTAATAACTTAAGAATTTGATTTTCCTCGCGTATCAAATAAGCCGCGCAGGTGTTCGCTCGCGGTTAGTTCACAGGCGTCGCGTGGCGTACGTGGGGCGCAATCGAGGGGGCCCATTCTGTCGTGCTTGATCAGGGCCCTAAGCGTGACCGAAAGAAGAATCGGGGCCCGAAAGAGGCGCGCTTTGCCTCTCGATACCTATACGTTAGTAGGGTCCCAACCGACGTGCCATGCAAGGCCCGTATTTCCCCTCCCCCAAGATGCGGCCCTCGAAGAAGGGCTGCCATTAGAAGCACCCCGTTCCATATAATTTGGATGCGGACAACGTGGACCACACGAGGCGTTGTACTTTGGGACCTTATCTCGAACCAAGGTGCCGCCACATGTAGCGGTTCTCCCTTTCAGGGTTGGACGCCAATTCAATGGCATTAAGTTAACAATTTCAGTGAAATTTTGCAATCGAGAAATTCGTGAATCGTATGATTCCAGGATTCAAAAGATTCCATATAATTTAAATGCGGACAACGCGGACCATACGACCTTATCTAGACCAATGTGCCGCCACTTTTCCTTTCAGGGTTGGGCGCCAATTCACCAGCATGAGACAAAAATTTCAGAAAAATTCAGTAATTCGTGAATTCACGAATCCTACTCAATGTTTTCAGGATTCGAAAGACTTTCTGGGAAAAGAATGAATCTCTGCCGATGATTTGATGAAAGGATGAGAATCGTGGTGTATGTGATCTACAGTCATCGCGAGGTAATTGATCGTGCAAATCATGGAATCGAAATATTTTGATGACTTGCATGGGCACCACTGAAGAATCTGCAGACGCAGATGCTGTTTCTCTATGCAGAACGAAATCACGGCCTCTTTGCAGAGGCAAAGCTTCTTCGGTCTGATCCTACCGACGAGTTACCATGCCGCATGGAGGACTCGGCATGTATGCGTAGGTATAATTATATACAGATCATCATCATTTTAGCGATCCTCGCGCGTACATATAGTGGGTATCTTTCAGCAGCTATATCTACGTGCCATTCAAAACGGCATCTGCCAAATTTGTATTTCATTTTATCGAAGACAGATTATTCGGTTTCGTGAAATGAATGAAATGGAATTGCCGTAAGAAAAGTCGTTTGAAAAAAAAAAAATCCTGGAAACTTAAGCCTTTTTTTTCTCACTAATTAATTTTTTTTTTTTTTGGTTCCCATTAAATAATTTCCGGAGATAAAATCAGCTATTAATTATTTACTAGGACCTATGAATGCTGGTCATTTTTTAATTACTTCGTGTTAGTTTTATGGTAACTGATTTTCTCCATTAGGGCGTTACTGGCTTGAGTCTAAATTGAATTCAATTTCTAAGGGTTGGTTCTGATGATTAGCTTCTGGCCAAACGCCCACTGCTTTTGAAAACCACGTTTCAAGGATTAATATATTGCCCCACTTTTCCCTTTATTCAATATCCTCTACAGTCTACACGGAGACGTTCCTCGATCTAGCAAAGAAAATTGAATTTTGAATTAATGCAGGTGTATCGATCAAACAGAACCGTAAATTCAAAGCTTAGCTGTTTAATTACCATGGGCGGAAATTCAAAATTAAAATTAAGAGAAAAAAAAAAGGAATGTTATTAACAAATTCTGTAATCTATCTATGGATTTCAACATCCAATGCTATCATTCACTGCGGGACAATCCCTCAGGTTGAATAAAATTAGTATTGTGTCTCTGCCCGGCGCCCGTGGACCTGGTCAATAAATTTGGTCTTAATTACTTAATCACAGTCGTAATATAATCGAGTGTACGCTTTCTTAATTGCTCGATACTGATACACCTATAATTTCAATTAGTGTTCCTTGTGATTATGTTCAGTAAATCTTCTAATTAACATGTCCGTGTATATGATTTGCATATGGAACTGGGTGGTCGCTCACCTCTGCTTTAGAATTTTTGATTATTTCAACGAATAGGGTAATACGATACCTAAAAGAAACTGTACAAGAAACGCATCTCGTACACCATATCGCACTTTCATTTACAAATAAACTTCCAGTTACTGCAATTCAATATTATAATTATCAAAAAATTTTCTGCATTTATTATTCTCAGCGGTATAGAAAAACATCTGTTACATCAATTAACGTGTAATTAAAAGGGATACTCACGATCCTTGAAACACTTTATCCCTTCGCCGACGCAGGTGATTGTGTAAAAAGAAAAAGGAAAACCCGAAGTCATCATTGACGTTGCTTAAAATTTGATAATTAACCGATCAAAAAATCGCCTCGGCAGACACCTATGATCATTCGTGGAAGCGTATTCGATGGCTAATGAATTTGGCTAATTAAATTTGATCAAAACACCATTGACTATAAATTTCGCATCTCGTGTGCGAACGAGAAGTCAATCAGAATTAATCGCACCATCCGATCGACCATGATATTTAATTATTGGTTGCAAGGCGAGGCTGGAACGATTATGAACTAATTTTCTTCGATCGGTACGAGGCGCGATCGAGGATGAAAAAATTGGGCAAAATAACGATCGAGAACCACTGGCGTTAATTTACTGGTTCCTTATTGAAAATCAGTCTACAAGACACCTTCACGACACGTGTTACCTGCAACGCACATGCATCATGGGTCAATACATCGGCAATACCAGCGCCATTAGCCTACGAAGATCGAAAAGACCACCGCGTCGCTTATGCGCGGTACGCGGCCCATTTGATGGTTTTGTACCCACCACGTTTCTAAAGATTTACCTTTTAATGGGACGCGCGATCAGGTACGCCGGAATATCGGGCCATATTGAAATTAATCGGTTTTATTTTTTTCGTTTTTTTTATTTTTTTTTACACCAATTTTTTTTCGCTCCATCGATTTTTCATCTGCTTACATTCAAACCCGGAAGATCTATCCGTGGAATGAGCCTGCAGAGGATCGATCTCTTCCGATTCTTTGTAAAATTGATCAACATTGAAGGAATTTATACCGTTTTTTAAAGTAAGTTTGTTCAAATTTGTAAATGCCTGAGTATAGGTGAAATTTAAACTCGGCTAGTAATGAGTTTGAAAATTTTATTACAGGGCCAGAGTCCTTGTATAGGATTAGGTTTCACGAAGGACAAAGAATATCAAAGGCTGTTTGTTTTTGCTCGGAAATATGGCACCGTCGAGGACCGCCTTGTCTGCCAGACAGAATTGCGTATATTAACAGAAAATCATTTTCCATTAATTAGTCGTTCGTTCCACGGTTCGTTTTCTATTAAGAATAAGCGTCTAACTTAGCCTGGGGCTTCATACGTTTGCGGTAAAATTCCTGAAAAACTAATAAAGCACAGAAAAGAGGAAAAGCGAAAGCGTTTATTTCGTCAAATCTTATCTCATCGGTGTCTGAGAAATAAATAATACCTACAAGAAGGGTTTGCGTTTTAGTTTGCTTGGGTGAAACTTGAAGGACGCCGCGGTTAAATCGTGTGTAAT
Organism: Ametastegia equiseti; assembly: GCA_963989295.1. Classification (NCBI taxonomy): domain Eukaryota; kingdom Metazoa; phylum Arthropoda; class Insecta; order Hymenoptera; family Tenthredinidae; genus Ametastegia; species Ametastegia equiseti. Next base: position 9,694,074 of record OZ022399.1, read on the forward strand.
GCCTGTTATTTGTATGGTCTTAGCGCGGCTAAAAACCGTGTTGGGGTTTTTTTTTTTTTTTTTTTTTTTCTTGAATCTCGGGAGATAATAAGTCCGAGAAACTCGAAAGTTCGCTCGAAGAATGTATGGTGAAAAATAATTTGAAAAAAAAATCGACGTAAAACCTCGAGCCGCAGATATGGATTTCGTCCCGTAATAAGTTTTCTCTTAGCTTCGGGTTCAGAAAGCTGCATGCAGACTGCTCTTTCCAAACGATCGTGAGCCTGGCTCAGCAGGGAACACCATTACACTTGCACGATCCTTGATTTTTACGATTGTGTCCAACCTACACGGCCAAAAAGTTACCTCCAAATTTTTTTAAACTATCCTCAGTTATAGCTAAAGCCTTTTGCGCACGCATCCTTCAGCGAAAGGTACGAACCAGTAATGCGAAAGCTCCGTAGTTTGCGATTTGGGTTGAAAATTAGTTTTCATATTGAAAATCGATTAAGTTCTTTTGAAAAAGTCATCAATTATTGAGATTTATATTTTTTGAGGATACAAAGAGGACGCCATGAAGTCAGAATTCAACTAGGAACGTTTGAGAGATTATAGGCAAAGTGTTTTCAAAAGGTTTTGAGCCTTTTATCAATATTTTTGATACCGTACATTGAGAGAGAGAGAGAGATTTTTTTGTTGAATTTCGTTCAGTTCGAGTGTTTCTATCGATCGCTTTAGTCTAGAACCGAAGAGGCGAAATAAGGGGCAGGATCTTATACGACTGTTTCTTAATTGGGTTTGCGCTGTGCGAAGGCGCTAAAGTTAATCTAAAACGCGTTTACGATCGCAAAAAACTATCGACTGAAATTGGAGACGCGTCTATACTAAGCTAGCGACTAGACGGCCGTGTGTTTCCAATCCGCAACGTGAAGCCACGACCAAAGCAGTCTGAGCCTCAGCCTGGGCTGGACAATATTATACAAGTATGGCTGCAGAGAGCTAGTGGTGATAGCTGATAGAAAATTGGCGGCATTCGATCAAAAGGACCCCTAGGGGTTGTAAAACGTTTTTATTGAGCCGTGAGCACCGATGCCAGAATGAGTTTTCGAAGTTACCATTCGTCCCGGTTATAACTTCTAGCAGCTACCGGTTATTGGCCCTCTCAATCTGCCCGAAGGTCGCCTAAGTCTTCGAGCATCTTCTCTGCATGGAAATCATCATCATCTGGTCATTTCGCAGTTGCAGAAATTCAACAATGTCCAAAATCATTCTCAATTTTTCTATACCTAAGTTCAATTCACTCCGCGGTTGTCGTCTGTTCGTAAAACACCCGTTGCACGAAATTCAGAACCGAATTCGTCTTCTCCAGGATCCAGATTTCAAAAAAAGTCCGGTCGAAAAAATTCCCATGGATTGACGCAAGTTGGTATTTTTTTTTTTTTTTTTTTTTCGTCAAAGAACAAACTGGAAATATAGCTTTTTTGTTACAACTGGTTCTAAAGTGTTATTTTCGAGGCTTGTATAGCGTGCGTAAAGTGCCTTATTTCTAGATAGTGAAAAAATACGGAGTTCGCGCGTGCGCACATTCGATATGCTCTATTTTACGCACTAGTGCGTAATGCGGCCCATGCGCTTTTCGAAATAGCTCAATTTTACGTACTGACGGTAATTCCAAGCGTATAATTATTTCGTGCGTTTGCTTCTCTCAAATAAAACTTTCCAAGCAGTAGTTACAAAATAGTGCATTACAGTTCGAGTACGGAAAGGCTTTTTTGATGAAACGAGCAACGATCATTATTTTTCATCACAAGAATGATGAGTGATGAAATAATACATTTCGATACGAGTTCGGAAAAGCTTTTTTGATGAAACGAGAGGTTTACGGCATGAGCCGAAGGCGAGTGCTGTGACGAGTTTCGTCAAAAAGTCTTTACGTACAAGTTTCGGACATTATTTGTCATCATTAGAGCCGAGAAAGCGCGAGGAAGTTGTGATTTTGAGGTTAGAATGGTGAAAAATATCGTGTGTGGCAGTGCGAAATGGCGATATCCGTCTTGTACGAAATATCAGCACTCGCCTTCGGCTCGTGCTCCTAACTTCGTACTCAACGGAAATCGCCTACTTTTCGCACTAGCCACACAATATATATATATATAATAAATTATAAAGATACCTACTATTCACATTGGCTACTGGAAATTTCAACATAAAAACTTCATTAATTCGCACGAATGAACTTTGATCTTATTTTTTTTTTTTTGCAATTTCAGAAAACTACCCTTGAAGGTACAGCAGATGGTCGTGTTGGACGAGGATCCATGGGGTTCGACGATTGTGGTTGAAATAACTTATATAGGAAAGCTCATCCTATAGCCGATCCCTAGTTTAAGTTACGACGGTGTTTCGAAAAGTTTGTCTATTGTATTCGGGTTGCCGCCCCCGCGGGTTTTAATTCCTGTCGAAAACTGGGCGCGGCATATGAATTTCTTGGTCACATAACTTAAACGAAACCGTAAAATTTGCTCGGAAGTTACGATTCCCGTTCAGGTATATACATATATAGCTTAGGTAATATACCCACCATACACACACCATATACCGCATTTTCCGTTTGTCGGCACGGCCTTACTGCGGATCGTTATAATTAAATGTCACATAAACCACGGAAATGCTTTGTTTGGGTCTGGTATAATTTTTGGATCGATTCCGTAGGCAGCAAATGGCCTTTTCTGGTAAAAACAGATCATTTACGTCACCTAAATCTCATCTGGTAACCTCAAACAACTGTTACCACTCGATAAATCGAATCCTACAAGAATCTTCGCCATTTCGACAAACTTGCAAGCGATACAAAGCCGAAAGTTCATACTCTGGACAATTTTTATTGAAAAAAAAATAAAAAATAAAAAAATGTGTTACCCCTTGTAGGTACGCCGCTCAGATCAAAGCCTCGGCAGGCCCGCGGCCTCCTGTAATTACAGGCACGAGGCGTGGTCGAGCAAGAACAATAGGTGGCCAAAGGTGCGGGCCAAGGTGGCCAGTTTCGATCAGATGAGATCTGGAGAAGAACTCTTTCGTTCGCTTTGCGATCTCATCTGGAATATATCGAGCGTTCTTTGATCCTGAAATATCGATAAGGACGTTTTAGGTGCTAAGAGGTACCATTTAAATGGCATAAATTAAATCGCTAAGGTATTAGTTACTAACATATGTATTTCCTCTGTGGCACTGCAGAAGGAACTTACCACGCCAAGAAATCTTTCGGCTGTTACCAATTTTTTTCATCTTTTTTCCCTTTCGTTTATCACTTTTCTTCATCTTTTCAATCCTCAAAATCGTTCGTAAAAATTTAGGCCTTTTCGAAGATTCAGAGAACGACGAAAGGCACCAGTCGCAGGTTAGCAGGACTTTTTTTTTTTTTTTTTTTTTTTACCTCCACAATTCATTTTTATTCCCAATTAATTTGAACAGAATATAAATAAGGCATTGATTCACCGATGCATACACATCGATGCGCGCTTTTAAGCACAGAAGCTTTTGCGCGGCAGCTGCGCATTGTTCAACGAAGAATAGCCGCACATGGATAAAATATGAAAAGAGGAGAAATAAAAGTTAAGAAGGAGAAGAAAAAAAAAAAAAAAATTAAAGGAAAGGAAAGAAAGAAGGAGACAAAAATAAAGGATAGTTTCTACCCGCACGCGGCCACGGCGTGTTAATTAATGAATTCGACCCGCACCTTATTACAGACGTTCGTTTTCGCCACGTCGATCCTTATTATACTGTCTAACACGGAGGACTTTGATAACCCGATCACAAAGGCGCGTCAAAACTTGGGGGTGAAAATAAAACAAATATAAAATCATCCTATATGGTAGCAGGACGCGATCCTTATTAGGAGGGATGATGCATCCGTACCCAACGATCGCGGAATGCAGGTCGAACTTAATTGGATATTCACACGCGATCCGATCGCTGCGCCTAAAATAATAGATAACGGAAGGATCGAAGTATTTTTGTTGTATTTTTTTTTTTTTTTTTTCCTCTAGACCCACAGGACCCGCAGAAATTTGGGAGGGTTTAATAAAGATATTTGAGACGCGATTCGGAGTCTCTAGAAACGTGAGAATTCAGAAGATGGAAATTCCGAAAAGTCAAAATGCAGAGGGCTCAAAGATCCGAAAGTTAAAAACTCAGAAAGTCTACAAAAAAACGCAAATTCAAGTCAAATAAACGACGTTGCATGCGCAAATTCCGAGATTTGGAGTTTTGGCTTCCGGTATTTTTAGGTTCACAATCAGAGTTTCTCAAAATGGCTACATAAACTTTCGTGAAAATAATCTTTCCAAAAAATGTCAGTCATAGTAGTAGAAAAATATTCGGGATGTCAATCCCCCCCCCCCCCCCCCCTGAAATTCTATAAGATTTTAACAACGCGAATGAAAAAGACGAATTTTTCTATTCTACCAAATTACTTTCTCGGCAGAATCTTGCCCCGCGGTAGCTTCGATCATTATTCTTGCGTCTCGGATGATACCGAATCCGCAAGTCATCGGCACAAATTGGCAGAGAGTGTAAAAAACCTTCACCTAAAGACGCAGGGATATATATATATATATATATACGATCTGAGGTGAGCATAGCGCGAAAATTATTAATGTACAATGACGAATTGCTCGTTGACTTTGAGACTCGGCTGTCAATCAGTGGACGTTCGATGGGAAGATGGATTGCCGGATGATTTCTCTTCTCTATAATCAATATCTAGTGTATATTATATAGTGAACAAGTCTGGATTGAATAAATCAATGAACAAACGAGGTAGGCAGTCATTCACCGATGATCAACCAGCGAAATGCCGTAAAAACACTATGAATAATATCTCATCAATTCAAGAAATACGAGTCGAACGACGTCTCACCTCTCGCACTTATAACAAAAAAAAAAAGAAGAAAAAAATCTTCAAAAAACGTACGTTCTTCTCCTTGAGATTATAAAGTCCTGCAGAATTACATTTACGATCGTTGGCAGTTTAATAGCACGTGGTATCTCGTGCCAGTTTACGCGCATCAAGATCGGCACGCGTTCATATGGGGTGTAATATGGGGAATAGATAGCCGCAGCTGCAGCTCAATAACGAGGAAAGTATAACCATTAAAGGTTTGATTTTTCGTTCCAGTATCCATTAATTTGCCAGACAGGTAGACACGGGTAAGGATATTGCGGAATTGCGTTTATCACATCGTGCAGTACATACAACGCGGGCGCGGTGAGATACATACAAGAAATTTTTCCCTTGGATCAAATTTTCTTCGAGAAGTAAATTTATGAATCATTTATACATACAGGGGAGTCGGTCATCACCTGTTCTGGATTCTTGTCCAGGACGAGGGCAACTGGTCTCTTTTTTACACATCAAAGTCTGGGCTATTGCCGAGAATCGCGCAAGGACAATTTGCGATCAATTTGCTCTACACCGCGTGTCCTCAGTCCTGGAATTTTTCCTGATGACCTTCATACCGAAGCTTCGATCTTCGGATTTCTTCACCCCATACTCATCGTCAATTCTTTATTATCTCTCGCTCCAAATGTACATACATATACACTGTCGTAAAAATCTCTTTCACAGCCTGAAGTATGCAAGCAAAGAAGAGAAAATCTGGTACCGGTGTAACAGGTGGACGGTGCAATAAATTCTTTTCAATTCTCGAACCCGCGCATGCCGCTTATCCTACTTGACCGGGCAACTTTCTCTACCGTATACCAATATGCAGGAGAAAGAAAAAAAAAAAAAAAAAAAAAACAGTGGCGGACCTACAGTCCTGGTCCACAAAGCCCAGGAGCTTTTTTCCTGATGATTACGCGGATCTTCGTATTCATATAAACAGGCGATTGTGACGTATTCGGATAGATTGTAGAAGAGGAAGGTGAGAGGGTCGTAAAATATATGGCTGGGCAAAGTATAAGGAGTTTAATTTTAATCAACGTCAGCCAAACCATTTGACGTCCACTTAACAAGAGTCTTAACCGAGAGTCCTGCTGCTGCTGCAGGAGCGGCAAATTCTTGACGTGAAATTCCTAAGGAGATGTTTTATTCAGAGACACCGGAGGCTTTCCTCGCAGGTTCTTTGCCTTCGGAGATGAACGCGGACCTCACTCAGATCTTTTTTGTACCCCCGATCTCCTCCACAGTGGCTCCTGCGGATCAAGTAGCTGCTACTGCAATTTGCATACAATCCACAACCATCCGCGGGACCTGCAAGAGCGATAGTTGTACTTCGAGTAATCGGCACTTCGCTCGTGTTCCCCATCCGACATCACTTGGTCTCGTGGCTTGAGTGGGAACTGAAATTTGGATATCCTTTCGTCGGGGGTTGAAATATCAGCTTTTTACTAATTTATTGAAAATTTCGTTCTGGGACAAATCTTCGGAAAGAAATTGAAGGTGGAATCTTTAATTGCATAGGTGATTCGATTTCCACAACTATGAATGGGGTAGGTTTGAATTACCGAATTTCAAAAGCTGCGAGAGGTCAAAATTCTGAATTTTTATACTTCCGATTGATAGTTTTCATAGAAAGATTATTTCCCCGAAAGTCAACTTAGCCAATTTGGAAAACTTTGAATCGAAAAACACCAGAGGTTCAAAATTCCAAAAGTTAAGGATCCGAAAAACCAGAACTCCGAATATCAAAATTCGCGAGATCCAACGTAATTTATTTCACAGCTTTTTCATGAGCTTCCCTTAAGTTCGCGGATTTTTGGACTTTCTGAGTTTTGAGCTTTCGGACCTTTGAATTGTCTGCATTTCAACTTTTCGGAACTTACAAGTTTTGAACTCTAATGTTTCTAGAAGTTCAAAATCGCGACTCAAATACAATCGGAATTTCGACCAATCATATACCTGTGCTGAAAAAATAAATCTGGATACGGCTTGCAGAATTTCATGAACCTTGAATCGCGAGTGAAAATTCATTTGGAGAAAACGTCGCTTATTCAATATCGTGAAAAAAAGGACGAAGCGTATATCTTATAATTACCGTGACAATTTGTACGAAGGAATCAGCACATAAGTGAAATGCATAATTCATACGAGGGCGATATTTGCGGCAGGATTTGCACAGGTCGGTTCATAAAGAGCCCTCTGGGCTTTGGTTCCGGATTGGATTTTGATGAATTTAATCTCGAATTAGCTCTCGGCGATGAAATTTGCCTCAAGGAATGGTTTAACGTGCAACAAATGCCTCAGTGCCCTGGTTAAACTCACTGATCCTGAAGCGTTTACGTACATATAGGTATCCTGTACCTTATACACCGAGAGCCGATTCTCCGTGGCATATTTTTGCGCCCGGTTATAATATGGGATCCCAGTGATCTTTTGGTCCTCTACTAAAAATCTTGCCCGTGTGAAGGGAGTTGATTTATCGATGCCGAAACGAAGTCAAGCTGTGAGTTACAGCGCAGGCGATGGAAGTACATACAAGCTGCCCTTCTCGTACGTATATAGTACGTCAAGATTTTTCTGTTCCTGTTCCGTTTCGTTTCGTTTCGTTTCGTTTCGTTTCGTTTCATTTAGTTTCGTTGCTATACAAGGGAATTGGAAACCGAAGCACCCAATTTAACAATATAGTTATTGGCTCGGTCAATACATCACTTGGGCAATGAGTTCCAGTCCGATATAATACACATATATACCTACTGGCTACTCGCGCGAAACGTTATACGCGTGGGTGAATTTTACGAGTCTTAAATTTACGAGGTAAATGTATTGTCCTTTGGGGACTGGAGGATCTTGAATTGATAATTAAAATACGAGATCGAAGCTTTCGATGATGGGATATACCATATATCTGGGCAAAGTTCCATCGCATCACCCACACTTTAGAATCCCGTGAGGACTTTTGATGGGTGAAAAAAATTGGCTACTTCATCCTCCCGGTGTAATTGGAACAGGTATAAATCTTTCGGCGGAGGACCATGGACGAGGACAATAGTTTTTCTACTTTAAGTATTTACAATGCATCTTGGTATCTGCAGCTGCTCCTGCGTACGTCTCATTAATTAAGCCTCTTCTGTTAGCCCTGGGGCTTCTACGTCGACCGCGCTTCGCCCGCGCCTCCTACGATCTCGACGTCGTGCCGCGCCGTGCTGCGGCGCTCCTTGCTAACTCCTACGTCCTGTATCTGTATAACAAAGATGAGGTGTATTCCTTATCCTCTCTCTTACTTTATTTTATTTAAATTTTATTTCTTACCTTTCTTCTTTCTTTTCTCCCTTTTCCATCATCGAATCGACTCCAACATACGAGACAGGCAATAGAAATCAGAACTACTCGATACGCGGGCGTATCATTTGGAGTTCCAAATTCTAAAAGTTCCAAACGGTCTGAATTCTGAGTTTACTTAAGACACGATTCTAAATTTCTAGAAACGTTAGAGTTCAAAACTTGGAAATTCCAAAAGGTCGAAATGCAGACAGCTCAAAGATCCGGAAGTTAAAAACTCAGTAAGTCTAAAAATCTCGTGACAAATCTGTGAAATAAACGACGTTGCATCTCGCGAATTCCGAAATTCGGAGCTTTGGCCCTTCGGATCTTCAGCTTTCGGAATTTCGAACCTTCGGTGTTTTTCCATACGGATTTTTTCAAATTGGCTACGTAGACTTCCGGGGAAATAATCTTTCTAAAAACTGTAAATCAGTACTATAAAAACTCGAAATTCTCGCTTTCCGCAGCTTTAGAAATTCAGAATTTCAATCCCGTCTCTATCATTTGACGAAAGGGACGGAATCCTGCGTTGGAATTTATCCTATTCCAAAATAACGTAACTTCAAAGCCTCTGGAAAAGCTGGAGCGATGAAATTAGACATTTCCATAAAATGGGGTTGAGGAAATAAACTCCGATCTCTTTATCGCTTCAGCTGTACTTGCCACGGATCAGATGGGGTCAGTACTGACCGTTTAAATACGGGAGTGATTGCTTTGCAGACATGTTAATGAAGCGTCATTATTTCTGTACGTTCCTTACGGTAGTTTAAACGCAACGTTTTACCAGCAAGACGATATTTTATCGCGTATTCTGCGGTAGATTTTGCCTCTGTGTATAAAATATGACGTATTATTTTGTCAAGGTATGTGTATTTATATATCATATCGTTATGTGGGTCGTATAGGATCGCCAAGAGTTACGAGGGTCCATATAAATCCTCCTCGAGGTAAAATAGAGCGATAAAATTTCATTTCGTCCTCCGGAACAAATATGGAATTTCATCGATCTTAAAAGACCCCACCGTACTATTGAATGAGACATAAAAATTGCTGATCCAAATCTCCGCTGTATACTACTTATACCCATACATATATTATATATATTATATACAGGAGTATCTTCGGTTGGACTTTTCGCCTTAGCCTTCCTATATGAAAATATTCCACACACTAATACACAGAAACGTCTGCGATGTAAGAATTGATCGGACAAAAATCATTTTGCCTTTAGTCCAAGAGACCTCGCCCAGTTATGGTCTCCTCGATAAATTTCACCTCCGTTTCTTGCCGCGCAATCATAACTCCCTGATAAAATACGAGCCTTTTTTTAAACGGCTGGGCTACGATACTTCCTCGGCGTATAGTAAAACCCTCGAATTTATTGACAAAAATTTGACTTGCTCCCAAAAAATTGTAGCCATTTTTTAGTTTTCTATATTATATAATGTACTTTGACAGCAAACGTATGAGCTGGTGAAAAATTTCCTAATTGTAGGGTGTTGGCCACGCGGTTCTTCTTTGCGGAATAAAATCAAGCGGTTTATATTAAAGAACGCGAATTAGGTGGATATAATGAATAGCTGTCAGTTGGATAAAACCGCAATCGCGATATCAGCGGGTCATTAAATTTTCTCTGAGATCAACCGTCGAACCGAAACGTATTTGGCAATTACGATTATCCCCGGTACATAATCTTGATTCCTGATCATAAAATCGACGAGCCGTACCTATACACTCTTTCCTATATATTCGTTCCTCTTCAAGGATCGAGACTTTGGAATGTGCGCACAGCAGCAGCAGCAGCAGCAGCAGCTGGTCAGTGGCCGATGAAGATCGAGGCCCACTAAGCGTACTGCTTATTGATTTACGTTGATAGTCGATTTACCTCTTTGGCCTGCTCCCAGCACGCCTTGCGGCAAGCAATTTTAAACGGTGGCGAACATCGCGAGATTCTTGCTTCAGATATAACCTGTAAAATAGATCAAACTTTCGCCAGAGTTTCAGCGAGGATGGGAAATTCTATCGAACCGATAGATTTTCAGGACCCGTCGTGCTCCGGGCTACGACGCTTTTATGGCGAACGGAAATTTGCGGTAGAATATTAAGAGAGAAAAAAATAAAACGGCTCTTGATGGTAGTTTTTATCTATTTTATCAATTATTTGTTCATCGTGATTCCTTTTCTTTTTTATGTTTATTTTTTTGCAGCTTGACTAGGGAAGATAAAAGCGGCAAGCTTGCTAGTTAACGAGAATATTGTACTTGGTGAACAATCTGCTACCAACTTCCTGGCTTCTAGCTAATTGCGTCTTGTGGTTAGAAAACGGTGGAGAATTTACGGTCTTCGTTCAGTCGAGTGAACCAGATCCTGTAAAATCGCTCTGGACGTTCGTAATTACGCAATGTTCTTAGGGGAACATTCGCGAGCAAAACCATAGCTCGAACATCTTTAGGTATTGCTAATTGTCCCATGCAGCGATCTATTCGCGAAAACTAGTCTATGGTCTCATACATCCTCATGCGGTCACTCAAAATTGAAAGAAAATCTGTGTTTTCTACATTTTTGAATGTGAATACAGTTGATTCACCATAAATAAGATTTCTTCAGTTTCCCATATCTGACAAGAGTGTGTCACGCACAAACTTACCGTCTAGTCATTTTTAACCCTGAGGTTCATAAATTAAGAAACTATAGCACCTTAGCCGTGATTCGGATGCTGCCAAGTCCTTCTTAATGATTGGACCAGTCACGCACGGTGCCTGGACGAGACACGGTTTAGAATCTCACGTCTTAATCGTGTGACAAATGACCCCAGTTTCCGGCCCCCGTTTTTCGTTTTTTTAATTTTCGATCCAAAATTTTTCGTAAGAATTTTATTGCTGATCTTCTGCATCATTTGAATAAAATATCGACGGGAATGATCAAATTATTGATCTGGTATGAGTGAATAGTGATTTTGGAAGCCTGAATTTGATATTTGGCTGCAAATTTGAGGCTGCAGCAGCTGATGAGAGAATGGGGTATAGTAGTACCGTTTTCGTGGAATTGGATACAGGTGTAAACGAGACGCCCACAATTTGAAGCAATTTATTATTATCCAGTGGAATGCCGAAAATGCCTTGGGCAAGAACGAGGCGCCAGAACATTATGATATTGGGAACGTTGAGGTTTTCGTTTTCAAATCAAAGACGTTTCGTCGGTGCCTCGAGCCATCGGCAAGGCGGTGTGCTACCCTATGCATACAAAATTGTGCTACCAGCAGCCCTCGAGGAAAAAAAAACTCACTCCTATTCGAACTAATTTAAAAAACTTCACGAAATATCGACCCAGAAACTAAAGGGAACGAAAAATCAAAACTTAGAACTCACCCCGAGATATTAACCCTTCGAAAAAAGATGGGTTACAACTTTTTCTACATTTTTTTTTCTTTTCAAATTAGGAGAAGTGGGGGGAAAACGTATTTCAGAATTGGACTGAAAGTCATCAAGAGCAGTGACTGATGTATTGCTCTGTCTCCCTGCTCAGATTTTTGATAGAATGCTGTGAGATCAAAATGCAGAATTCAGTCTTTGGAGCAAAATAGCGATTGCCATAGCTCCAAAGTATGAAAAAAAAATCCTAAAATTTAATTCGAATCAAGTTCAACTCTAGCCCGTGAAGTCTACGTTAAAAAAAACTCGATTCACCCGTTCCAGCACACGTACTTCATATTCTGCGTGTAACTGTAAATTCATATGGTGATAAAATGAGCTGCGATGGTCAAGATGTTCGATCTGAAAAAAGGACATCTTGGTTTTGGCACTTACATGAAACCGCTTTCGATCATGAACGACACGCAGAACTTATGATCAAGCTTATACATGACTAACGAGCATGGACGATGATATTGAGAGTAATTTTCTGAACTGTACTTAAAAATTATGCAAAACGGTACCACAAAGCTGTTTGCTCAATTCTTCGGCGATTGCAATTTCAACCAATTTCAGTTTCGGACGTAACACAACTTTGAATTATGGACGTAGTATAATGGGTATACTGTCTACAGTCAAACTCATCATTATTCACACCCCATGATTTCGCGACCCTTTCTTTCCCATGTGCTTTTCAGAAGTCGATTGAACACTCGGCCTTACTTCCTGTCAATGATTTCCCATAGATAATTGAATCTATTGACTTGTTAAGTCATTTGGATGACGTTTTTCATTTCGGGAATGGAATGAGAGACTCGATTCCAACCTGCACTGGACCACACTGGTAGAAATGTACATGGTATTGAATCGGATACGCGCGTTCCGAAACTGACCAGAGAATTAGTCTTGCCACGGAGAAACTTGGGCACAAGTCGAAAAGAGTAGTCCGTGCCGTGAAAATTCTGATAACTTACTCGAGCGTGGAGACGATGCTACGTGGTTATCCAAGTATCGCTACAGGTCACTCCACGGGGGCTATACCACCAGGATATAACCACTCCCACGCTACGCTGCGTAGCACGAGATCCGTGAAAATTGACTCACCAAATTCTTACCGAAAACCAAATTCCGAGTTGGTGGTCTCGCTGGGGTGGTCAGCTCTTCCAATTTTATCCGTAAAACGAAACACAATGAACATTATTCACAGTCAAATAGGCAGAATGCATCAACTCACCTCATTCAATTGCAACAATCGAATGAAAAATTTCAAATGGCAAAATATCAGCGATTTTTCAATGATTCATCAGCCGAGTATATGAGTAATCAGTCAAGTGGAGGATTGCCCCAGAATTTTCATCACGATTGTTTAGAATTTTTTCTTTTGTGGTTTGATTCGAATTTTATGATTTTCTTTGATCGAACCGAACGATTTATAGTCCTCATGAGAGATGATGATGTTTTATCCCCAAAAGACAAGCTACAACCCCGTCAATTGTTGACACTGTCACATGGCAATTGCACCGTTGGGCTACCGACCAGCCGATCGATCCTAGATGGACATAGCAATCTTTCATTCTGATCCTGTAGTCCTGTAGAGTTCAAAATTGTCCTTATCACCATTTCCCAGAACATGATGCATAATTAGGAAAAGATGCATGAGGAATATGACCTTCAATCGATTTGCAAAAGACCGAAGGACATTTTTTGAGCAATTTGTATCCGTGTCTTGAACTCTGAACGGATGAACCGTTCGCGAGAGACAGTGTATTTATATCAGATGATCAGCTACCATTGTGGGAAAGCATTTGGGGTGAAAAACATTGGAAATGCATGACACGGTGGTTAGATGTGGTTCTCCTCTCTGGCATTGCGGGTATAAGGATGGGAGTTGGACGGTGGCAGCGAAGCGTGGAGGACAAAGATCGTGACCCAGAATAGAAGTGCGCGTTACAAACTTCTACATCTCTGCTGCAGGATATAACTTTTTCCCAGCAATCTCCCATGGTAGGTATACCGTGGAGTGCAGGAGCTGATCCACTACATCCATGAAAGCGAGCGTGCGCGAAGATGAAACAACCGCGGACCTCAAGTCTTCGCTCACTCTCCCACGCTGACCGCGTCCTGGCACGAGTCCTCGTACCCGTTCCCCAGCTGCCCACATAGAGTCACGTCCGAAAATTACCGTCTCGAAGAAGCAGAAGAAGAAGAAGAAGAAGAAGAAGAAGAAGAAGAAGAAGAAGAGGAGGACGAGGGTAGCCGCGTGGATCTCCATCGACGCCGAGGGCGACGAACCACGTCGCGATTCTCGTCCTGAAATATAAATTCCAAAGGAAATTTCATTAGTCTATAGTAGAATTCATTCGATCCTTGAATTCGAGTATGACTACCACTTCGTCCCGTTGATTTTTGCAAAGGATCAAAAAAGGCGACGCATGATGAGTTACGGAGTTAGGAAATAGTTCGCAAGAAAAAGTGACCACCAAATATACAGAAAAAGCTCGAAATTATGTAGATTACAGTTTTGTCTGACCGCAGGATGCGCGCCTGTGTATGCTCCAGATTAATATTAATTTAATCATCCCACTCGCGGCTACGAGAACCACTGCACACTGCACAGGCTCGATCTCTTCCATAAAAAGAACTGAATAGTAAAAAAAAGAAAAAAAAAAGCACTCCACAAGTTTTCGTTTTCTCAATATATTTTTATTTCCATTTTCTTTCTTTCCGTACGTAGGTATACTGTGAGCTATACTAGCTGCAGAGGCTAATGATTAAGAGAGCGTGTCGGGCTCCGAGGATCCGAATACAACGCTCGTGTCTGGACCCCTTTGCTCCTCAGATCGCAGAGAGCTCCAGGTTCTCTGAATTCATTTCCTACGTTGGTGTGCGGAGATGGTTATTTGGTAGTTAGCCACCTTCACTCCGAGCTTTCTGAAGGGGGTGGCTGCCTGCCTGCCTGCCAGCTATCCTTCAGGGTGATTTTCTAGCGGTCACCTGTCCGTCATACGTGCCTGCCACGCGATCCAGAACAAGAAACCAAAAAATAAGGAATTAAAAAATAATAATAAAAGTACATACATACATACATAGGAAGAAAAAATAAAATCAAAAAGAAGAAGATGAAGGAGTAAAATATATACAATGAAGAGCAGGTCCTGATCACAACGCTTCATTGTACTTATACCGTACCTATAATTCCGTGAAGCAGAGCTTTCGAGAAAGAGAAAAAGAAAGAAGGAACTGAATGGAGAAAGAAAGTAAGTAAGAGATAAAGAGAGAGAGAGAGAGAGAGAGTGAGATGAATTTGACGGATTGTTGCCAGAATCCATAATGAATTAATGATCGACTCCTTGTTGCCCGGGGTCTATGATTATCCTCCTGGTGGGTATCTTCGAAGTGTGGGAACTAGGAAGTGAAACTTGTGGATCACGAAGTCCAGAGTTGAGCGAGGCGAGTATTACTCATACTTATGTACCTACCTGCGCTGGTACCTTATGCCTATATATACCTAATACATTCATGTAGCATATAGTAGGTCCAGGAATGAGAACGAACTGGTCGATCAACACACCCGCCGAAAAAAAAAAATAAAATAAAAAAATAAAGAACATATGGTCATGTGTACGATACATGGCTTGCCATATACATGCTGCAGCCTGGGCATCATGGCGAGCTGATGAGAGCCACGCATTACGTCGTTACATAACCTCGAGCTTAAATGAGCTGTCCATCGGTAAAAGCACTCCAATTTCTACCGGCTATTACTTGAGCTTATTACTACGGCTGTCCAGACACACGCCCATTGATTGACTGATTGAGAATACGTCGACACAAACTCGTTTCAACTTTGTACCGGTATAATATATATATATATACAGTATACCTCGTGAATAATGATCTGCAAAATTGACAAAAGGATCTGACAAAAGGATGAAAGATAATCGTACGATTCAGCAGCGTTTTGAAGTGGCATGAATAAAAAAATTTGCTGCCAAACCTATGTATGGTGAAAGTGATTTCAGACTGTTTCGAGGTATTTACTTCCTGAAAGATAATAATGAGCGTGTCACGATTTCTGCAACACGGCTGCTGCAATTAAGGGATAGAACGTTACTCCGAGTATATCCCATCATGGGAAACCAATAGGTAATGATACGATACGTCGTGGCGAATTCACATGCGATCCCGATTCACGGTAATTTTTTCTTTTTTTTTTTCTTTCTTTTCTGCTTCTTCTTTTCTCTCTCTTCGTTATTTTTTTTTTTTTTACATTTCTGGAACAAATTTCTGCGCTGTTGACTGTGGGCAGATAGATACGTATACTGCCTCGTAGCTATTTACACCGGCGATTTTGCGAGCTATCTCGAATAACATTATACCCACGATTCTTCTCCATATATACCGGCATTATATACTTGAGGTACAAACGCTACTTGATCCAGCTAGCTTCTTCTATATCACGCCATAATTCCCGCGGCTGCTATTACTTAGAAATGCAAATAACACATGAGACCAGGGTCTAGGCTTGGCAATACTTTGCCTTAAGCCCTTAATTCCTATCCCTCGGGTCATGAAAAATTTTTCTGCAATGGCATTAGTGGCAAAATCCTTTTTAGGTTTTATTCTTCGGTAAAGAAAAATGAGATCGACTCATGACTCGATTTCTTGATGCTCGAGTCAAACTGTGGACTCAAATTGTAAGGAAAAATGAAATTTGTATGGAACGTGTGAGAAGCTCAAGCTAGAGCGTTGAAAGCTCAGTTATGAGGCAGGGGATTGGTGCAAACGATTTCCTCAGAATGCAGAATCTCATTAGCTCTCAGCTCGCGTGTGTGGTCAGTGAATAAGAAGGGAGATTGACCCCGGCACGCACCTGCCTGACCCGCGTAACGCGACGCACCGTGTCGTCCGGATGCCTGAGAAGCTTATAACTCAGGGTTATGCAATATATTCTTGAAATCCGTTCTACACTCGAGTATCCCACGTATGTATAAACTATATGTGATCATGTATTTCCAATCATCTTGCGTCGTTAGCAATTTTTCATAAACATATAGGTACTGTGTATACTTAATAATATTACAATCCGCAGAAAAGTCTTTGCGGGGGTTCGTTGCCCCTGTTGCAAATCGCAGCTTATTCCAAGCTCGTAATGAAATCTGGACTCCATGGTAAAGCGGAGGTTGTATAGGTAACTGCAGCTTGGCTCATTCATCGGTTCCACTAGCTCGTGTTACGAGCCAAAGCCGCCATATTGGCGTTTCCGCATTTTTGCGAAACTCGACCCCGCGGCTCAAGCACCTGCGGTAAAACCACGGAGCGACCTATACACATGGCGAAACTTAATGTCCTCGTTGACTCGGGGTACTGCAGCCACAAGGTATACCGAGCCTTATTTCCTGGAGGCGACGATCGAGAGAGGCTCGTAACGCGCTGATTGTGCTTCGGTTTTCAACCCCCGGTTGTGTTGTTTTTTTTTTTTTTTTGTTTTTTTGTTTTTTCTTCTCATGAAGGTCGACGACCTTTTTCCTATAAAAAATACCGTTGCTTTCGTTTTAAGGGGAGCAGTATGTCGCGGTTGGAAAAATTAAACATGGTCCAAAATCAATTTGTTTCATCACCAAAGTTCATTTTGCATCATTATAATCATCTCACTTAAAAACGGTTGCTGCACTAATTCAGGGACACCGTAGGTCCGATTCGACTTATCTATGACCGAGATTCGAAGGAATACAGGCCGTCACTAATTGAACGAGGGAAATTGGGAAATTTAATTTTTGGGCTGAGTTATTAAATTTCGGATCCTGAAAAAGTGAAATCGGACCTACGGTGTGCCTCCTGATTTTTAGTGACATAATTATAATAATGTCAAATGCACTTTGTTGAAGAGATCAATTGATTTTGGACCACGTTTTATTTTTACATCCGCGACATACTGCTCCCCTTAATCGATTCAAAAATTGTTGAAGCTGTTCCAAGTAGGTCAGGAATCGGGAAAAAGATCCTATCGCTTTCATTGGGACGTGGAGAAGCAAGGATATCGGTCCTTGGGATGATTCAAAAGTTCTCTGCAGTGGCTCGGAAGAGAGGAGTAAAATTTATGTGGTCGATTAAAAGGCACAGTGTAAAGTTTATGGTGATTGAATTTTTGCGATATTCGAAGTGGGTGTGTGTTCGTCGTGACTCCTTAAGGTCCCTTGGGCGCACGCAAGGCTGCTTTTTTACTTTGGCGATGCTGAATTATACACCTTCTCAACGGCGCGCGGTTTGCGATCGCCTCCTTTGCCTGCAGTTATTAAATTTTCTTTTACGGGTAATTATCGAGCATAAGGTGTCTGGATTAGGGAAAGCTTAATTAAAATTTTATGGCCTATAATTTCAGAGCTGCGAAGACGCGAAGACCAAGACGAAAAACGAACCCAGCTCAATGTGCCACGTGCATATGCGGCTATCTCTCAGTAACACGTATTATATATATATATCCTTAACCACTGGCGAGATAATTCCGATGGGAATTACGCTTATCGATATTTATTGCAGATTTTCAATATACCCGGACTTCAGACCGTATCTCAATACATAGCGGTTCCATACCTACTCGATGGAAACTTTCCGTTTACTTATGTTTATGGACACGCGTTAAGTTACGATCGTGTTATGGGGCCTGAACGTTGCTTATACCTGCCTCATAGAATCCCATGGCTACATCCCGAGGTATAATCTCGCGGACGTTTAGTCGTGTTAGACAATTTTTTTATTTATTTTTTATTGTTATCTACACAATTGATTTTATCGCGAGATTTCTGTTCATTGAATATACTTTGAGCAAGCTTAGATACGTACCTCGCTCTTTCTCTTTCTCTATGGTTTCGATTGGTATAAACTGTCCTTCCAAGGCCTGCAGCCCGCCCGCGGGTCTTGATCTTTGAACAGAGATCTTTGAATGGAGATAAAGGCACCCTTTGGTTTCGGATCGGTACCTATACTCACCTTATCAAAAACATGCTTAGTAAATTTCGTCGCCAGCAATTACATACGATTATAAATATAAATACAGTGAAACATTTGGGATCTTATCAAGACTTGATATATTCGACGAGATACCGTATTATTGAGGAATTTGAAGAAACGCCTTTTTCCGATTATCCTCCTCCTCCTCCTCCTCCTCCTCCTCTACTCTCTCAGAGAAGCTAATTTCCCCTATTTGGATATTGTCTGATGAACAGATAGATAGTATCGAAGGTTCTAAACATACGCCTGTTCAACGCAACCCGTCATTCGTCGGGGTATTGCGATCGGTATGCTCCCGAGGGATGAGCTGCAGGGTCGAATTAACCCCCAAGGGAAAAAATTGCTTTGCCGAAGTTCCTCCAGACCCGACCTTTTCACCCGTCACGTTTGCAGGCCGGGTAAGATCGCGGATGAAAGACGTTGGCAAAAATAATATCGAAAAAAGTAAGCAATAAGCCGAAAAACAAAAAGTATAAAATAAAAGTACGTAATATGATTTATATTGCCTGGTAATGGGAGCATGGCTATTATTGTTCCCTCGGGCTGTAATATCCCTCCATGCTCTTCTGCAAGGCCTGGCCATGGTTGGTAAGACTCTGGTGGTGGTATAAGGTACGGAACGGAAAACAGAAAGCAGACATCACCAAGGAGCACAGAACGGAGATGCCAAGATCACTGGATCCCTGGTGGTTTAAGTCGGTCACGATTCGCCTCTGACAGCCTGACTACCGCCTCGGTTCTGGTTAATTCCTGACCTCAGTGGCGTACCTTGACTATCCCTGAAATTCAACCAAGGTGAAATCATCAAAGGTATGGAATATTTGCTAGCGGAAATCGCACGCGTTTTTTCATGATCTGATTGAAGCGAGGAAAGCGAAAGATCGGAAAGTCGATGATCCGATAGACCAAGGCGTTCGAAATCACAGGACCTCTTTTTGCTGACAGCTGTCCCACATGCTGCAGGTATAAGCCTAGGTATCCATGTTTGCGATTTTCTTTCTTTAAAGTTTCCTTTGAGGTGAGAAGCTTTCTAGTTTTCCACAATATTGGGCAATATGCGGATACAAAGCGTCGAAGTTTCCGTCTAGGTATTGAACTTTTTGCTCATAAATAGCCATAACTACTGTCGTATTTTTCCAAACTGGACAAGGCGTTCTCTCGAATCCTTGAAAAACTAGGATCATAATTTTCGGATTCAAGTCTTTCGAAACTATCGTCGAATACGAAAGAATCCGCCTCAACGAGACTTTTTTTTTTACCAAATTTACAGATGATTTGGCAGAGGCAAATGTTCCCGTAAAATGCAGTCAACGTATATGAAACATTGAAAAATTTCGTTCTTTCAATTCAATCGCTTGACATGTTTGTGAAGTGATTTGCCATGAGGAAGTAGCTTGGAATGAGAAAATCATCAGGCAGCCACATACGGGCTGAAATTTGCGTACGATTCCCGGTTGATGGTCTACGGTCGCCGGTCGCCGGACCGTAAACGAAAGAATTACTACCTACTACAGAGGCGTAAACCTCTGCAAGGACATGCGGGCTCCACCTCAGTTCAACTTCACAAATATATACGATATTTGCAATCGAGTAAGTACCCACGAAGCCTCGAGTTGCGCAAGCCAGGTCAACGTATGTTTATCTCACTGCATTTCCGCAACTCTTTTACGATTACTGCTAAACGCTTTCGTTCCTCGCTCTTACTTCCACATACCTTTAAAGTTTAACGCATTGCGCTTTATCGATAATTACCACATTTTTATCTTTTCGTTTTCAGAAAAGGAAAGTTACATCACACTCAACCCAAAAATAAAAAAATCAGTTTCCCTCAGTCTATATAACGTTTTCAGGTCCAGAAAATCATTTCCCATCATTTTTAAATTGCTGTCTCTGGGTTTGTGTATTTCGGATCAATTTCTGTCCAAATAGATATTATCTTCGGAATCAACCAATGGAGTTTCATGATTCTGGATCAACAATCAATCCGATTCTCCGTTAAACAAAAATGAAAATGAAAAAATAAAAAATCTTTCATTTTGCGATATTTTGAGAACGGATCAACGGATTTATATGATTTCTGTCTTGATCTGAAGAATGATTTCCAACTTAAATCTAACAAATTTTTCCAAACAA
This sequence comes from Ametastegia equiseti, assembly GCA_963989295.1. NCBI lineage: Eukaryota > Metazoa > Arthropoda > Insecta > Hymenoptera > Tenthredinidae > Ametastegia > Ametastegia equiseti. Next base: position 9,714,870 of record OZ022399.1, read on the forward strand.
TGGATCAATCAGTTTCTTAGTTAGGAGACACAGTCATATACTATTCACCCAAAGTATACGATTTTTGGGTGAAAAATTCTACGTGGGAAGTTATACGTCCGCGTCCGGGCGAACATGGTCCGAAGTCGGATCATCCGCTTAGTTCCGATACTTTAACACTATTCCGGGCAGTATTTGGTCAATTATTGATAATTTTCAGCTACTCCGCAAACTCTTCGCCGGTTCTGTTTCGATCCGTGAAATTATTTTTTTACAAATTGTAAGAAAATTACAGGTGCCTTTCCATTGAGAAGCACGCAGGACCGTATACGGCATGCCATACCATACCATGCCATGCCATGCCATGGCACGCCGTAGCTCGACGTAGTACGTTGTGCGGTGCCGGTGCCGATGCTGGTGCTGGTGCGGTACGTGATTACCGGCAGCCTCTTCTGTAGCAGCTCTTGAGCGTAGTGCGGAGGTCAAAGGTCGCCCCGCCTTCACTTACCGCGGAGGCCGCCAGTAATTGCTGACCATGACGCGGGAAATTTTGCCCCCTTACATTTCGTACCTCCGAAAGAGATGAATAAAAAATGGTGGAAAAAATAAGGAAGATGAAAAAAAAAAAAGAATAAGAAAAAGACGTTATAAAAAGCGTCTCTCTATCTGAATGAACAGATTTTTAAAAGCCGATTACCAATCCGCCTAATAATACCATATCAATTAGGGGAGGGTATAACAGCCGTTGATTCAGGTAGGTGATTTAAACGTCATGCCAATCTACGGAATAAAAAGCAAGCCAATCTACGGAATAAATTTACAAAAAAAAACGTAGAAAATGTATGACACGAAAAAGACACGTCTTGACGAGATCTACAACTCTGGCGAATAGATTTTTTCTCGCAAAAACTATACTTGTAGAGATACTCGACCGAAAAAAACGGTTCAAAAATCGTAAAAAATGCCTGAAAATTTTGAAACTTTTTTATCCTAACTTCGTATGATATTTCAAAGAAATAAGGGCATAGGTTTTGCGATACCTTGATTACTTCAAAATTGAGAAATTTGGAATCATCTAAGAATGGAATCGTTTTTTACGGTTTTTTGCATTGCATTCCATGTAAAAAGTAACCAAAAACAATCATCAGCCCAGCATGACGTTTACATCACCTATACCTGACCAACGGGAGTACCATTTCCTTAAGCTATGATATTAAAACGATGTGGTATAACATGCTTCGAACCTAACCTAGCTATCATAAGAAATATGAATCTCACTGGAATTCTATTCTTTTTTTCCAAACAGTGAAATACTCGGTCACTTTCTGCCGTAGTAAAGCATTATTCTCCTGAGTTTCATTCCGGTAGATTGTGCAGTTTGGGAAAAATTATACGAATCGCATTTTCGAGGTGATGACAATCGGTAATCATAGAATTCCGAAAATAGTCAGGTGGCATCTTAAGATGATATGAAAAGAGACGAGATGAAGGAAAGCTGCGAAGATTTCGAACGAGAAAAACAGAGAATAAAAATGACTCAGCGAAAATTGTATCGTAAAGTACAATGCAAGGTTAGTGAAAAAAAATTGCATCTTAGTCTGCAGGGTGTATATGGGTGCGTAAGTCAAGAAATGAAATTGCATCGGTTGTCCAGGGTAATTTTCCAAAAGTGTACGGTGTGAAGTCGCGGTAATGACGATCGGTAAGTGATGAGGACCGATAAAAGCCCTCCGAGGGGCGGGCGTCAGCTGGTCCCGCGTCTTGTAATCACGTAATTGACGCGAGCCAGGGCACTTAGTCTGCCTCCGCGAATGAATCCGGAGCACCAGCTCCGATCTGTATGGCTTAATCGAACTTTAATGATATCTGAGCAGCCCCAACCCGCTCCCCTAACCCGAGGCTTATACTCGACTAATTACTGACCTCGAGCTTCGTACCTTCGGTAGTACAACCGAAAATACGATAAATTTAGAATTCCCGAGTTACGCCAGGCTCCAGACTCTAAACTTTGGCTCCAAAACTCTCGAACTTACTTCTAGATCGGTTAAAATCCCTCACGTCAAAGGCACCACTGATTTATCTATTTTTCTTTTCATTTTTTTTTCACCTATTATATAGAAAACTAGCGCAAAGCATCAGAGCTGTGAAGTTGTTAAATCTATTAAACTGTATCGTAGCTTAACCGACTCTCGTTGCCGCCTTCATCGCCTACTAGAGCTCGTTAGGTCTAATTTCGTTGATAGGTCTGTAGGTAGATATTTAACCGGATTAAATTAAGTTCTTATATAACTAGGTGCGGTTGAGAATGAGGAATAATTCCTATGACCTAAGTATGCGTGTGTAACTAGTTGAAATTAAATTCACATCATGTGTACAACGAGAAGCAAAAATGATTGATAATATAAAATGTGGATTTGAATGTATGGCTGATTAACTGTCAGTTCCTCAAGTTCGATTGACAACGAGATTAGTGATTGGTCTCAGGTCTTTTGAATCAGTATTCGTTTCCGAGTGTAGTGTATAAAGGCTGTTGGGCAATGAATGGTTTTCAATTGCGACAAAGATCTCGAAAAGTTTTTTTTTTTTTTGCGAAATTTGATACGCCCGGATATGACAAGAGATGGCATTAGTATGAATTTGAAAATATTTTGAAAATATTTTTCATAATATTTTGGAGAAATTGACAAAGTGAAGATTGGACGCGGTGCGAGAGCTGCACAAAGCACTTTTTCACTTCGACTTTCTTTGTCATTGACGATCAGGATAGCAAAGAAAAGAAAAGTATCTGGGTTTTGACAAAGGACTCGAGAAGATATATTTGCAAATGACGTTGATCCTTGCGATGGAAGACGGGCAGATCCGGAGACACGTGTTTTTTTTTTTTTTTTTTGAAAAATATGAAAATTTTAAACTCCGAAATGCGTGACGACGTCTGCATAATGGTTTAACTAACGACCGATGGGCTCAAACCATCTGGACATGAATGGACGGAAAATAAACGATGTTGGAATACCCAGAATTAGAAAAAGAAAAAGAAAAAGAAGGGCGCAGACCAAAAACGAGATACCAATGTGCGGTCTGTAAATGTTGAATGAAATTTTGATCCAGACGAATCGAGGAGACGATGAAAAAAAAAAGAAAAAAAAACAAAGAATAAAATAAAAACATCAAAAGTGCCACGTATCCTGGTATTTCAACGTAGAAGCCAATCGCAATTGATATGCAAATCTAGCATCGTTAGAGCAAGAACTGCGCAGACGTATGCGGTCTTCAAAATATAATAGAAAAAAAAAAAAGGTGCGAGCATTTCCGCCCGAGTGAACAGAAAGGGTGCTCTTTACGTATTCATCGCTGGGCCAAAGAAGGATGCCATCGTTTCAGGTGGACATTGGTCATTAAAATGAAAAATTACACTCGGCCAATTGTCGGACGTAAATTGAAATTTGATGTTGCCCTCCATCTGCATGCGAGCCAATGGTCAGCTGCAGCCTTTCCTTTGGACAAGGGCTTGCGATGGATGCGTACGCGTCTTATACCAAATAGTGGAGGCTGTTTTCGTGGAGAATATCCTTTACATCAGAGAAGTTGAAAAAAAAAGAGTGAAAATGATAATTGAAAAAAGGCTGATATGAGCACCGAGCTGCCTCAGAGGACGAAAATCAACATATGAAAGGAATCCTCCGGCATTTGACTTGCGGCAATCCTCGAATCCCGGATATTTTGCACAGCAGGAATTCAAACATACTTCTGGTATTTAGTTTGACGGATGGATACCATCAGTTTGATAAATAAACGTTGTTCTTTGCCATATTTAACCGAAGCTTTGCGTTTTGTCGAGGGCGATGTGGCACAGGTGGCCATTCGATGCACGCCCTTCGCTGCTAAGACTTCCTTTCCAAATAATTACCGGCATTTATTCCATAGGACCAAGACGTTCTTCGAAATAAGACAAGAAAAACCAAAAAAAGAGCATGACAATCCTCGAATATCGTTATCGATTAAGGGGCGCAGTATGTCGCGGTTGGAAAAATTAAACATAGTCCAAAATCAATTTGTTTCATCACCAAAGTTCATTTTGCATCATTATAATCACTCATTGTGATCATCAAATGTTCATGGAAAATTGGCCGTATCTTCTATGATAATTTTTTCAATTCAATTTCCCTCGTTCAATTTATGACGGCGTGTCTTCCGAACAATTCGGATCCTGAGAAAGTGAAATCGGACCTACGGTGTGCCTCAATTCGTGCAGCGACTCATTTTTAGTGACATGATTATAATGATGTGAAATGAACTTTACTGAAGAAATAAATTCATTTTGGACCACGTTTCATTTTTATAACCGCAACATACTGCTACCCTTAATAGATCAACGACAGTAGTGAGATAAAAGGTTTCTTCATCAGCGAAAAAGAGGCAAAGATGTCGAAGAAGTCCTTTATCCAATAAATGTTTAATTAGTGTGGCTTATTCGTCGGATATGTGTAGAAAGTCGCAGCTGCGAGTTGGGTGAGTATAAGGTACCTAATCGTTAGAGTTGAATTGTGTATAAAAAGCGTGAATTTTCGTTGCGTTCTATATTTAAATTTGTATCCTGTCTCCCGCGCTCTGGAAGGCCTGACGTTCACCGCTAATCCTGAAAATGTGGTCCGCTTCAACCTTTACATAAAAATGTTATACCCGTGTCAGAATATTTTCCAGTCTCATGGGCCAGGAATATCCCTCTTGCTGAGTCAAAATGTTTTTTACCCATCTTCCACATTATGCTAATCCGCCATATTTTAGTTTTCATACCTGCGCGCATCCCCTTGGCATACTTTTTTCAGGACTTGTCATTTCTCAGTGCAGATAACTTGGAGGGATCAAGTTCTCTTTCCAAGTCCCGAGTCACCAGGGAGGAAAAAAAAAAAAGAAAAAGAAAAAAAAAGTAATCAGGCCGAACGTGAAGCTACTTTTACTCAGTTAAGGTGTCTAAGGATTCCGTATAAATTCTTCAACGATACTTCAGCTCACAATCTAATCGCAGCGTACGTGTGCTTTCCATTTTATCGTGTTTTTATTTTTCTACTAATTTTCCAGTTTCTCTATAGCACCAAAGAGAAGATATTTGGAAAAAAGTGCCCTGCGCGTACGTACAGGATGTGAAAGGAGGAAAAAAAAAGAATCTCTAGTAAGAATCGGATTAGGGAAGCACCCATTGAATAAAGAAGAAGCTGTGTACAGGTAAAATGGTGGATTCCATTGAGGTATAGAGATTTTGGCTCGAGGATGAATGGAAACGCGTAGAATGGATCAATAAACCACTCGATATCCCGAATGGATTTCTAAAATATAAAATAAAAATGTATATGAAAAAAAAAAGGTTAAACAAAAATGACCGGATGTAGATAATCCTCCATCTCTAACAGACGAGACCCTAAAAAAAAAAAAAAAAATTAGAGAAAAAAAGGTTCGGAGGGTCCCTCAAGACTCGGACGATGCACATTTTCAGGGCAGGAGATACGCCGGAATCTATTCTCAAAGGTTATTCCCCGCTAATCCTGTTTCCAAAACTTCCTTCTCCAGAGCCTGACCACTGCCAACTCGACACTCACATAGCAATTCTAAAAAATGGTCGATTTTTTCTAAAAAAAAAAAAAAAAAGGTACAAGTTGTGTTTATCAATCAGTCGAATTTCGAGTCTCTCTCTGGTTTTTTCTTTTCTTATTTGAGATTAAGGGGAACGTCAGCAGTGTTTCTTACAGCATCGCTGAGCTTGAATAAGTTGAAGAGACGTAGGTACGTGGATTGATAAAACGAACGGATAAGAAGAAGAAGAAGAAGAAGAAGAAGAAGAACGAGAAGAAAAAGGAAAAAAAAAAAAAAATTAAGAAAAAAAAAAAAAACGAAACAAAACTCATTTCTGCCAAGTAAAAGAAGACGCGGTGGCAGCCTCCAGCTGTGGGACATCTGCAGGCACCGTCCATCCGAATATAAATTTGACAGTCAGTGAACTCGAGACAGTGTGTACAAAAATGTACCTATACACCGGATAGATGCCTTTGCCAAGGAATCATGTAAAACGTCATGTTCGGTGCATCAGACGTCTAATTATATTCCACGACTTACAATACCATTCGACCAAATTCAACCCATCTCGAAAAACAAACAGCTAAAAATCCTGAACTTGATGTGGCTGTCCATCATGTATCCTTCTTCAAATTTCTCTTTCTGATGTATTAGAGTTCTGTGAACGATAAGAGTTAAATGTGAACATTAGATGTAATTTACCCATTCAGCCGAAAATCTATAGTCTTTTTGGAGATATAATGACACGAGCTTTTGCTCACCCGTGAAGAGTCGAATGGCCAATAACGGGGCAACAGATGCGTTACTAAACTAGCCACGTGTTGCTTAAAGAACGTCATGGAACTGCGAAATAGGACACCGAATGTCAGAGCTAAGGATCGAGCCTGACACAAGAGCCAAACAAATGTATTCGGGAAGATTCTTCTAATGAATTCCATGATTTATTCTGTTTTCGTAAGTTTTTTTTTTTTTTTTTTCCTCAAAACACGGTTCTTCCTGCTCACCAAAACGACGACCTTGCTACTTTCACGGCTCTAAATCTTGACCTGCGGTATAGAAAAACCAAAATACTTCAATGATTTTGCATTTTCGAGCTTTTCCTTAAATAACAGAACTCAAAATTTCAAATCAAATTAGAAAAACTAGCAATTCTATTCGATGGAGGGTTTTTAAGAAAGAAATCTTGTCTTCAACTTTGAAGATGAAATTTTTTTCTTCTTTTTTTTTTTTTTATCAAAAATGCGTGATTTTCTCAAAGACACGCTTCGATCGGTCTTGGTGACCGTTGGTTGGTCCAGTACGAAGGATTAGCGTGTTACATAAAGAGCGTGGAGCATATTTTAGTAATCCTTTTGATGGGCGGCTCGGGGCTTGTTGGACGGGGTCGAACCACGAGCGGTCCCTTTGACGCGTGGGTGTAGCATACAAATCGGTTCCTTCGCATTTCAACACGTTTCGTTCAAATTATACTATACAGGCGCGAACGTAGGTACGGTGCTGGGCGCGATCAGGGATGAACTTGATTATGATTTATACGTCTGCACGGGTGAGACGCGATCCCATATTCTTATCTATCTGACATACAACCGGCTCCTGGACCAGCATCAGGACCAATTCCATAAACCGAATAGAAATTAGGCTTGCGAATGAAAAATACGAACGTTTCAATCCAATTCTTCAGTATATTAACGAAAAAATTATCATTTCGATGGCAGTATGGAAGTACGTGATATCTAAAATTGTTCCAGAAGAAGGTGCAATCTCAAATTGTCGAAGAAAAACGTGCCATCTCGATCAGGATGATATTTTCATTGATACGGCACTAGAATTTGGGGTGCTTGAAGTATTCAAAGCACTCTTTTTCAATAGAATAATCAATCGTTCTGATTATTTTTTCATTCATTTGGTTCCTGTAACATGAAAACAAAAGATTTGAGAAAAGTTTCAATGAAAATAAATTTTATTGTTCAAACTGACATTGGATTTTTGGTTCTTGTAGTATAGGGTAAGTGTACCAATTACTGACCCTTCATGAAGACCTAATTATTCACTCTTATATTTTCTTGAATACCCGAAATTTAAGTGCCGTATCAATGAAAATATGGTTCTGGTTCAAGATACCACGTTCTTCTTTCACAATTTGGGATAACACGTTTTTCTGGCACATTTTGAGATAGCACGTTTTTCCATTTTGCCATAGATTCAGCAAATTGAGGTATGAATAGAATTTCGCCGATGTATTTGCACCCCGTGTCGAAGACATGTTTGAGAATGTTTTCTCAGCTGGCGCTTGAGGCTTCGTTTGGTACCGATGGAATGAAGTATATAGTATACGGAGGCCCGTGGTTCACAACGCCATGAGAATATCTTTTCATGATTTTTCAGGACATGGTCGGCTGGCCACAAAGCCTCCGAGTCTTTTCACAGGGCTTTTATTGTACTTTTTACACAATGTAATTCGTCCAAAACTATGTCTATACAGGGTAAAGGTATATTGGTACATACATAGCCCACTCCGTATAGGACTAGGAGCCTTTACCAAATTATCAGGAACCGATTGCCACGCGATGGCCCGGACAAAAGTTCCGGGAATCTTATACCTTTAATATGTTATTATAGCTGCTCGCGTCGCGGATCAACCTTTACGCCACATCTAAAGCCTTTCGAACATTCATTATGTTTTTATAACACACTAGCTGGATAACCCGGACCCATGCCTATACCTATAGCTTCCAATCTTTGTTCAATTTGTTTACCCGGTCTAGTGATCGACAACCGGATTTATTTCATCTAGCTCATGTTCAACAACAAGGGACGTAGTTCTTTAAACTTCGATCAGACATTGAGACGATATTTGCAAAGAATTCAATTCATAATCATCAAACTTGTCATAAAATAACGATTCCTCTGAATCCCGTTTACCTGAAAGTTGAAAATGACGGTCTGAACTCAACGAGCCATTGAATGTGCAAAGTAGCTGGTAGAAATGGTTCGTTTGACTAGTTTCTGAAGTTCAACGAGGCGATCTTGAACCTTTAATGATTCGTGAAGATGCGGAAAAACCCCATGGGAAAGTAACTTGCGAATAGTCCTATAGGTATAAGCGTGCGTTAGATCATTTGCTTCATGGGTGAGTGGTTGACCCGAAAAAATCATCGAACCGTTACCAGTCGCTCACTTGAGTCGAGTTTTCGTATGGTTACGTCAGATTAGCTTGGATATATTCTGTCTGATTTGGCACACCATTGAATCCTTAGATCGTGCAAACTGAGCCGTGTCATGATCCTGATCCGATTGTCAAATCAATTAATCGATGCCTAGGCCGATATTACAAACGTATATAGTACTTCATGGCAAAGTATAACCTATACATTGAAAGGTGAGCAAAAGGCTGCCGCAAATTGGTAAACAATTTTTTTGAGCAAAAACCGAGAAATATATGAAGATATTTATCTCTTGATTGAGGTGAAAGCACTGGCACATCTTATCCGAGTTTAATCTCAGGCAAGAGCCTGAGCGGCGATCATATTACACGATTCCTAATTACCGGATATCTTATCTTGAACAAAGTTCCCCTTCTTAACTCGATGTTGATTAACGCACGAGATAAATAATTGATTTCCAAAACCTCCCGTGTTCCCTAATCGATATCATCTAGGGTCATCAAACATCCAGTGTGTAGAATATTCATTCGAGTATAGAGTTTCAGGTGAAACTATCGATTAGATTTTTATCACTTTTACCGGTTCCGATTCGACTCCGAATTAACGATTAAAAATACAGACTTGAATTCATCTTGTCGATTTTTTTTACTTCGTTTCCTAAAAACCGCACCTTCTTCTCGAATCATTTATCAACGATTATTGTTCATTATAATTACAAATGCTGTGACACCATACCAAAAAAGTTCAAAAAATAGTTACCAGGGGCCCTACGAGGATCTCTAAGGTGTTGAGAAGGCAACGATGGGAGGAAAAGCTGCCTTCGGCATCGGCAATAAAGGTAATAAAGGATTTCTCAACGCACGTGGCCATAAAGGCAAGACCTGGTGCCCGTATTTCGGTCTGATAACTGACGGGATCGTGGTAGTAAGCCATGGAATTAACCAGCCAGAAGCTGCTACGGCGACACAAAGACGCCAATAAACTCAGCCTAAGTATATCTAATGACATCATTTGGCCCCCGAATGCAACGAGCCTTCACAAAGGGCCCAGGGCCTTAAGGCTTTCGTTGGGGGTGTAGGAAAAAAACCCCGAAGGGATTGATCAGCTTCTCCATTCTCGATCCAACTAGAATTAAGGTTCCGGTATAATCTGACGCCAGCTCCTAGATGCATCTAGGTGATGGTATTCGATAGACAACTAAGTAGTTCAAGAATCGAAGTCAAATACAAAGATTGGTTGAGTGAGATTTTGATTTTTCTCTATTTTCTCATCGCCTCCAACGGACCATGTCCGACGTTGTAAACTTCGGATGGTGATGATTTGCAGCCACCCTCATCGTCCGAGAAATGAAAAGAGAAAGAAAAAAATTAAAAAAAAAAAAAAAATACAGTGAGGGGGTCACCGGGAGAGACAGGGACTCGAAATTAAACTTTGGATTCAATTTCGCGGGGCGTCAGTAACTGACGTTACGTCCGCCCACCGGTAGGACGTTGATATACGATGTGGTCCTCGAGACTGGACTCTGCGACTTTACTCTTGCTAATCTTGAGATTCGATGACAAGGACTATGAAAAATGCTCGCTCGATCTTTGGCAGGGAATATTAATTGACTATTTTTACACTAACTTCTATTCTGGTAGGATATATTATACTTATACCACGTTAGCGAGATTGGAGATAAATTCACGATTTGAGAAAAAAAAATATTCAACCGTCAAGCAAGACTAATCCTCGCTATAAGGATAATCTCTCGCAAGGCTACATATGGCGGCAGTGATTTTTCTTATAAGTTGCTTTGGTCAGAGGCGTATTTTTAACTGGTTATCGCAAAACTTGGAGCAATAAAGTTCGATGATTTATAGTTTTTTACTATAACCGAAAGAGAACCAGGACTCCAATGCGCACAATCTTCGGTGGGGAATATTATTTCATGATTTTTGTACCACAATTTATTGTGACGAAAGAGGCGGGATTAAAAGTCCGAATTTCAACAGCTACGAGAACTCAAAATTCCAAATCTTTCTACTGCGGACTGACAGTTTTTAGAAAAATTATTTCCTCTACGTAGCCAATTTGAAAAACTCCGAATGGAAAAACACCGAAGGTTCAAAATTCCGAAAGCTAAAGATCCAAAAGGCCAAAACTTCGAATCTCGGAATCCGCTTTTGAAACGTCTTTACTTTTACAGTTTTATCTCGAGCTTCCCTTAAAAGTGTGGATTTTGGGACTTTTCAAGTTTGGAGCTTTTGGATCTTTGAGCTGTCTGCATTTCGACTTTTCGGAATTCGTAAGTTCTGAATTCCAACGTTTACAGAAACTCAGAATCACATCTCAAATTAACTCAGAATTTTGACCGTTCGGAGCTTTTGGTATTCAAAACTTGAATCCCACCCCTAACGAACGAAGGCTGTGAATTCTGAAGTCTGCTTGCGTACCTCGTAGAATTTCGAAAGACGAAAAAATCGGATCAAAAGATAATTAAAAAACGAACGGGTCCCGTATAAGGAATCTGAGTATTTCGTTTTATCTTTATGGCAGTGCGGTAAGATCCGTACCAAGATGATTTTTTATTGGATTAATCACACACGCGCACGTGTGTATATAGATTTAAACGTTGCCCTGGCGGTTCGTAATAAATTTCGCAGGTTATCACCGACCGCGATCGTATTTATCTAACAAATAATTATTCCCGATTATCTCCGGATGATGCATGCGTCGGCAAACTAAGATCAGAGATATCGAGGCCCCGACACTCTGGAGCCTTTGTTTAACGCTTATATACGATACTCGATACGCGTGTGTGTGTGTATAATGCCGAACCAAACGATCAAGAGCTCGAACCACAGAACCTCGAACAATTCATTTCATTTACGATACTATTATACTCTCAGAAGCGGAGGCAGTTCGAGGGCAGTTTATTGGAGAACGTGGAGAACGTAGAGCAAAAATGCATTTAAAGAGCCAATAACGAATGCAAATAATGATCAAAGAACAGAAATTAATTACAGGTAATGCAATTAGACGGAAATTAAGGGGGTTACACAGACCTTCAAACGGGTTGAAATTCTCAAAAATATATTTTTTTCTTTTCGGCAACTTGAACACTTCGAACAAATTGAAAAAAATCATCAAGTTAGAGGAGGGTATGTCCCTCATTATCTATATTCTAAATCATGTATTACTTTTACTCTATTGGTAGTTGCGCTGAAGATAGAATTATACAGAATCACTCAGTCAGCGAAAAGAATCAGATCCAGCCTTGTATGTACTTTGATTTTTTGATCCTCAATTGTTCATAAGAGATGCCTCTATGAAATGAACAGAGAACTTTTCAATAAACCCTCTTTTATTCGAGATATTGTTTAAAAAATTTGAAAATACGAAAAAAAAAATGGAATAAATTAAGTAATTTTTGCAATATCAAAAAGTTATCTGTTCATTTCATGGACGCATTTCTTATGAACAATTGAGGACCAAAAAATCCAAGATCTGTTCAACGCTGGTTCTAATTCTTTGCGTCAACCGAGTGATTCTGTAGTTTTCTATCTTCAGCGCAACTACAATTAGATTAAAAGTAATACATGATGTAAAATATGGATAATGAGAGTCAAACCCTCCTATAACATGATGATTTTTTTTTTCAATTAGATCGGAGTGTTCAAATTGGAGAAAAAAAATTATATATTTTTGAGAATTTCAACCCATTTCAAAGTCCATGTACCCCCTTAAGTGATTTGAATGAAGTTTGCCCGGTGCCGCATATTAGCGCGAAAATGAGATGAAATAAAAAAAATTGAATGAAGCTTGAATGAAAAAAAAACAAAAAAAGTTATTGGAATCAGGTACCGTGGCGAAGAAGTCAGGGTGCGAAACGAGTTCTGTAGTAGATTAACAACAAAATAGCTTGGGATTCTTTTCGCGGCAAGGTATAGAATATAACAACGCTGGCCTGCGGAACGCCTACGGCGAAAAAAGGATACGAATATAAAGGCTGGAGCTTTGTCTTGACCTTTGAACTTGCTGGTACCTCGATATTTCATCGTTTCGCCAAAGCATACCCGTAAATCAACGATCATTTTTTTATTTATGATAATTACGGACAAATGGCGGCTGCCGTTGTTATATTATACCGAACCACGTGCCCGGATGAGCTCTACGAGTCAAACCCTAACCCTGCCCTCTGTAATCGTCGCCCTTTTTGCCCTTCTTCATCATCATGCAGTCGCAAGCTGCTGCAGAAACGATCAAGTTAAAATAATTACGTTTACGAATGGAAAATTGAGTAGAAAAAAAAGGTGAAAACCACGCGATATTACAGTGGGACGGAAAAGGATTTCCTTGCTACAGTAGTATATCGAATATATCATTCAAAGTCACATCCTGCGGCGAGTAGACGCTTGAGAAAATACCTGTCGGTTTCGTTTCCGAGGGGATGTGTGTCTCGAGGTGGTAAAAAAAACTAGCAAGCAATAAAGAACAAGTGGAAAAAAAGAGGGCGAGAAAAAATAGTAGGGTAAATAAGATCATTTTTTGACACCTAATTTCGTGTGGCTGGTGCAGTATCCAGAGAGAGAGAGAGGGAAAAAGAAAGAGATTGATTAGTTTGAAATGCAAATAAAAACTGTTTGTTTAGGCGTCCTGTAAAAATATATATCCACTATTCCCACCAGCAGACACGTTAAATCCATTAGAACCGCCGACGAATCTAAGTATGTAGTCGACTCTAATGATTCGACTGTGTGTTTCATCAGTTGCACGTATTTGGCCAGTTGGCTCGTTCGCTCTCGATATTTTGACGGATGACGAAGAGTGATCGATTCAAATTCCTCAAAACTTCTGAAAATCAATTTGTCTCAGTTCAACAGCTGTACCAGCTTTACTTTACTTATGTCAAAGCCAAACTTGACATTTTATCCGCAGCATCCTTCACATTTACACCAAACTCCAATCAGTGGGTTATCCTGCCATGATGAATTTTCTAATACAGCAAATTTTTTGTCCTAAATATCCTTTCGGAAATCAATTGGCAATTGATAGAATTGAAAAATTCTGTCTCTGAATATATGCAAGTTGGTTATGGAATTGATGGTTTTGTCGGAGGATGAGGAGCCGGCGAAAAGGATAATAAGAAAAGGAATAAATTAGACTATGTCAAAGGATTTTTAGGCAAGCTGTTCTCTGCAGCCGAGGAGGGCGTGAAATGATCAACCGAATCGGAATAGTGACTGCAGCAGCAGCAGCAGCACGAGTCAAAAGCTGGCAGTAGAAGTAACGAAATGATAATTTCCATATATATATATATTTCGAGGCCCAGCTGTAGGTAGGTATATCCTTGAAATTACCATTTAAATTTGCCATTAGTAACGCCCCCTGAAACAACCAATTCGAATCGAAAAGCTAAGAATAAAAAAAAATTCAAAACCATAATTTTCCGTCACGCGCTAGGTCATTATAAAAAAGTTGAAAGATACGAGCCATAAATTTACTCTCTAATTGGATATATCGAACCCTTAGAATATTTTTACGTCAATTCAACACTTTCGGAATAGTTTTCGGTCCGAAATACGAAACGCGACAAAGCCTGCCATTAGTTGCCTAAAACAAAAACAAAAAAATAAAAAATAAATCGACTTCTTTCTCAACCGTAAAACTACTAGCTCAACAAAATATCACACAAAAGAGAACTCTGTTCGTTTTCAAATCTACTGTAACCTATTTATCGCCACAATTTGCAGAAAATAGAAAATAAAACTTCCTCTTTCAAAGGAACGGTTCCATTTTTCAATCCAATAAATTATTTTCGAGTTTTTTCTAGGCAGTTTCATTTCAGTTTGATTTTGGATAGAACTTATATGAGCTGGAAACGAGTCGTGAGACGAGAAAACCTTCAAAGTGTCAAAGTGTTCCGGGTATGCGGTGGACAATGTCTGGTCCATTCACAAATCGTCTATTTTGAGTTTGAAGATATTTTAGTCCATCCGCAAAACGGTGCCAGAAGCTGGTTTGACCATCGTCCACCAAGATGAAGGATATATCGCGATCGTTATGGGTAGATTGTTGTGTAACAACATTGGAGTGAGTTGTACACAGAATGTCTAACAGGGGCTCGAACTAAGTGAACCGTGAATCTTCTCGGGTAGTCCCGCCTCACCTATAGGGTATTCGAAGATTTTCTAAGATTTCTTTATTCAGCAATGGGGTACCGTGGCCTTTTGGACATTGTGCTAGGGACACCTTTACCTCACGCTGAGATATTGTGCAACTTTAAGAATTACACAGAACAGATCTTTAGCCAATGCCGATTCTAGCTGCAGTTTTCACTAAATTTACAGCGTGGGTGGCGAGGTTGGTACTTTTTTCTAATAAATATATTTTGGAATAGAAACGATGCTCCCTTAGCCAAAGGGCAAATTTTTCTTCACGAGCTATTCCTTTTTTCCACATAATTAACCAAGATGTAACATTATCGTATTGCTTTACGATGGTTGAAAGTGTTCATAAGTAAGCACGAGATCCTCTCATTAATTAGAGGTTTTGAATTTAAGGAAAACTGCCCCATGCCCTCGTTGAATTAATGATCGCCGTTTTCCGCGCTCTTATTTTTATCTCCTTGAGGGTTACAAGCCCTTCTTACAAATGAGTTGGGTTTCAGAACAAATGGGGTGTTAGACGTCTGGTCCCTGGAAGTTGTGGGACAGCTGCTGCCTACGAACTAACACGTGGCTGTCGCCCCTTTCTATCGCCATATCAGTGGATTGCCTGGATGAAAAATTACGATAGTTTTATCGCCTGGCGCTCCTTCAACTACGAGAAATTTTTAAGTGACGTTGAAACTGAGATCTTTACGGCATTCGAGAAATTCGTATCAAAAAACGCGTGGGCAGTAAGAGGCGAGGACGCAAATCTGAAGAAAAAAAATCGATGGAATCGCCAGTCCATAGCTCTGGATGTTTCAAATTTCGAAATTCCAAATTCCAAAAGGTGCGGAAGATGAAAATTCCGAATTTTTCTACTACCGACAGACAGTTTCCCTCCTGGAATTTGCAAATTTTCAACTCTGACGTTTTCTAGAAACTCAGAATTAAGTCTGAAATACTTGAAACTTTTAGAATTTGGAACTTCAATCCCACCCCTTAAATTGCTTGTAATCGATACCCTGCCAGTTTTCTAGAGCAGATCTCTTCCAAAAAGATATCCAAAACGGCATTGGCTTTTTGGAGGCTCTCACGATTATCTAACAAATAGGTTTTAGCTTTCAGCCGGGTTCTCGTTTATCGGTACAAAATTCGATCCGAGGTGCCGATCGATAAACAAATCAGGTAATAAAACGAGTCTATGGGTCCGTCATTTAAATTGTCTAACAGCGAGGCGTGAAGGAATCGAGGTTTTCTCACGCGTAGGATAGATAGGAAATATCTAATGGCAAGATTTGGTCCAAAGTCAAAGATACGAGGGCAAGTCCAGGCTGTGGTTCTTGAGATATTTAAACCGTGAGTTTATAATGTAGGGGGTGTTACGCGCGCGGGCCTTAGAAACGTGAAAAATAAGGTGCAACAGCATCAGGATCACTTCGTGACCGGCAGATGGTTTGTAGCAAATAAAGGAATACAAAATATTTTACATTTAGATTTGAAAGGACCGCATTCCTAATTTTCAGTCTAGCCCACATCCAATCTCCTCCTACGTAGCACAATGCTACCCTATTTCCTTGACACGCACACAATCCTGTCAGCGTAATCCTGTTAGGAGACGCTCCGATGGCCCCAGGACGTCCTGCTGAGACTTGGGGGTGCACCGCGCGTGGGTGGAATATAAGGGATAGCTATTGCCCAACCGATAACGCCACCGTCTCGCCACACAAGGTTCAAAAAACGGACCTCAATCTAACAGGAAATCAGAGCGAAGCAAAAGAAAAAAGAAAAAAAATGAAATAATTGGAATCCTTAAGTGGAGAACAAGTACGAGGAAAGTATTGCGAAGAAAAAAAAAAATGGTATTTCTTATTTTCCCAGAGTAACAACAGCTGCAGGTGAAAAATTGTCAAATTCTAATACCAGAAATTGAATAGCAGATGAGAATCCTAAAGCCAAAAATCAGCATTGCTTCGAAGATTTGGATGTACAAAATCTGTGAAGCGTATTAACTGTTTACCTTTGCTTATAGGTACCGATATCGTTTAACCCTTCTGAGTCGTTGGTATAGCTTGACAATTTTTCGTATAATTCGTGCATTGTCGAAGGACAATAGCGGAGGTTTGGCGAAGCAGGATTCCCTGGTAAAGCAATATAATCCGTTACTGTACTGCGGAGTTGTATGTTCGCGGGTATAATAATGCTTCGCATTTTGGTATGGACTGTGAATAATGCGCATGGGCAGGTCGAGCATTGTCAGATTTTGTTGTAAACAAGATTTAGAGATTTGTCCTGTGTCCATGTGGAGGAAGAAAAAAAAAAAAAAAAAACATGCAGCGTATGAATCCTTTCGTTACTTCGTGCGATGTTTATGAAACCAAAAACCGTGAAAAAAGAAACTTATTATATCAAAGAGGATTTCGGGCAAAGAACTTTTAGCCACGCCTTATTTTATCACCTATGCGTATATTGCATTATATGTATATGGAACCGAATATTTTGAGCGCCTTTTTTCATCGTGTATATCAAAAACATTCCTGCTGATTCCTTAGGGAAATTTAATATTCGATCAAGGATCAAAGCCTGTTGCGCGGCCTACGTGGGTGTCGGATTCCACGAATCGTATATTATTTTCAGCAAAGAAAGGATTATTATAAATACCACAATTTTAATCCAACAAGATTATGAAACTCAATAGCTCCGATATCTCGCAGGGACTTATCGATCTAATGTTACAAATTTTTGAGCAACTGGGTCACACGTCATTTACCTTATAGAGTCTTGACTGATTTTCCAAGCCCTCCTCGATGTCCATGTAGGAAAAATTATAATTAAAAAAATTCTGGATTCAGGGAATCCTGATATTTCATTGATTCAATTTTTTATGATAATTTGGTTATTTCTTACTTTTTTTTTGTTCACCTGAGACTCAAAGTTTATTCCATTACTCCCATCGTCTTTGACGTAGGTATACGTCCGTTCGAATTGAACGTCACGTTTCTAGAAGCTTATGGTTAAAATTGATGACTAGGTCCCTGGTGATTACGTGCCATCGATGAATTGATGCACGGATCACGAACTTTTGTTCGAAGCGTGATCGATCACGCCCGAGTACGTGACCAGAGAACACGGTTAATTAAACCATGTATACAGGGTAATTATCAAGTATACTTACACGATCGGCGGTTCTCTTTTTACCGACAAAGTCCTGATCGACTGCGACCCAAATAATTCGCATCACTCGCAATTTCGGTAAGAATTTCAACAAGGTTTATATCTTCATATCAAAAATAGGACACCGATCAACCTTATTACAAGCTTTCATTTCTGATGAATTTCTCTTCATGGCAAAGCCTCCGTTTCAAGAAAATCAAATTGCCAAAAGCTCAGATTCGCCCTAATTTCCAAATTACTGTCCCATTGGCATTTGTCAAATAGTAAAGCACCAGGAAATAGGCAGCCCATTTTACTGAGAAAAATTTTCAAAAAAGACCAGATGCAGATACTCCTTTGAATTCATCGACGTGATCCATGCGAACGAATAATAGCGACTGGAAGAGCCTTGAGAGATCGAAACTGGCAGGAAATCAGGATATACGATCAAGTTTATTATGTAGCTTGACGTAGCTGACGAGGCAAGGTGTAAACATACAGGCTTTGAGGCGAGAGAATAGGTCCTGCGAGCTGGTTGATCGATAAAAATCAGGTGGCTTGGTTCCGAGCCTCGCGAAGGTGTAAAGAGCTGGTTGTCTTATCCTTAAATCGATTAATTAAACCGCTCAAAGGGGGTTAATTTAATGTTACTAAGCAAATATATCCGCGATATTGATCTCTAATTTCAACCAAACCGAGCATCAATGTCTTCCTCGTAATTGGCCATGATGAGATATCTCTTACAACCGGACGACGATCGCTTATCCTTAACCTCCTGTCGTGATCCTTTATTTACTATGAACCAGATCCTCATTGTCCAAAGTTTACAAGAATGCCTTCTCATTTCAGAATGCTCAGCTAAAATTAATTCGATAAATCGCGTTTTGAGTCCAGAAGAGAATTCCAAAAGAGGAGTCCTTCGATATGTAACGATTTCTAGGGCCCCCAAATCGCGAAAGGATAATTCAGTGGGAGGCCAGATATAAATAATTACCTACATCGAGAGTGAAATGGACTTATGGTGGGCAGCTACGAGAAATCGTGCAGAGGGTCTTATCAGTAGGTGTAACCTGGTTCGATCTCCTGTTATAGGTAGGCAGGCAGTTTGCGGCCTTATTGATCGTGGCCAATGCCTTTAGGATGGTGTACGTTATCCAAAGGTATGGAGCCCGGCTCACAGTGCCATCTCGATAATTTTAAATTAATGTTTTTGATCCGAGACAGACCAATGCGATCTTGATTATTTTGAAGCATGATCGAAACTCTTGGGAGAACGCCGCCGGAGATACCAAGCCAGCGACTCTCATCTGGGTTATTTCACTATTTCATATATCAAGCTCAGACTGACTCATTTACAGTAATGGTGCAATAGTGCATGAAATTACATTCATCCATCCATAAATCTATCAAAAGCTACCAGATTCAATCCTGATCAGGCAATGTTCATTTCTAATCAATAGATTAGTGGATCACAATTTGGAGAAAAAACTTGTTCACTGCTGATGTTAATTTGTCGATTTAAAAAAAAAATCATTTTGAGTGGGTTTAGACTGTCCAGATCAAAATTTGGTTCTTACCAATTTGTTAGTCCATGTTCAAGGCTTCGTATTAGGGCAGTTCAACTTACTGACGATGAGTAATTTGACATCGAAAAATGTTTAGATGATGACGAATCAGTGAACGAGACACACACTTGAATTGAGCCTCTTCCCAAAACTTCATCTGATCAAAAAGCAAATCATCACCTTCATGAATCTCATTCATATATTTTGAATGACTTGAACTTTGGCGAAGAGCCGCTGCCTCGTGTCAGAGGATCCTAGACTTGAAGCCATCGTCTGGAAATTCACCTGATCATTAAATCAGTGAATATATAATCGGGTGGCGTAGCTTATTGCCCATATCAAACAGTAATAACCTTCAATCTTCGGGTACCATGTTGTTCACAATTGGTTTCAATTGGCAGTCGATAGCAGGCGTGGGTTGAATCATTGTTTCAAACCCCATGGAGTAAAAGGTACCATCAAAGGTGCATTAGAAATAGTTATACACTCCGGCACAGGCAGAAAGGAGTAAATTTCATCCCACATCTTAAGGATCTGCTCCAGGAGATAAGAAAGTAGCTGAATTACGTCGCTGCTATCATAAATCTGTCCTGAATTAGATCTAATATCTTTGCCCACCAGGAGGGCCATGCCGGAAGCTCGACCTCAACCAACCAGGAGTATTTCTCGTACCTACACATCGTGTCCAGGTGTTCGGTATATGGTTAGACACATTTCTACACAGCTCAAGATATATGGTTGACTGCAGGAAATATCGCAGAGAGATTTTTACTCTCGAAAATTTCAAGTATTCCTTTGTCGCACACCGCGATATCATCCTCGAGCCATTCGACTAGCTATAGCATTTGGGTATCCGTCAGCTCAGAGGATCTTGGAGAGTTTCTAGTTTGAGAATAGGAATCTCGGCATTTGCCTAATCTCAAAATCAAGCCGCCAAGCCACCGCGTTTTACTATTATTATCGTATTCAGTCGTCTTTTGTTAAACAAATGTGCCTATTCCAGCAAAGAGAATACTCTGAGCTGGTCCCCGTTAAAAATGGCTAGTCTTTTTCTACGAGGCAGGCGTGTGCCGTGAGTTTTTGGTACGCTTGAGCTACGCGATATGCTTCGTAGACTTGCTCCTGAGGGCCCGCATTAGGGACGATAAAGGACTAGAATAACTGAAAGTATAAATCCTATAGAACTATTTGGAATATCCTGCTCAAAATCTGGACCCCATTGTGCTTGGAGTTTCCCTAAGCGGCGTAACAATGCTTGGTATTGTTACAAAAATCCGTTCTACTGTCTCGATGGGTGACCACTGGGTATTTGTTTTCGAAAATTGTTCAAGTCTCGCTCTTTCCCAGGTACAAACTCGTGCTAGAATATATTTTGGAATCAGTTCGCTATTACGGTTTCAGATTTTTTTGGCTTTTCGATGGGCGCGGGATTCAAGTTCCGAATTTATTTGAGACGCGATTTTGAGTTTCTCGAAACGTTACGGTTCAGAAGTTGCAAATACCGAAAGGGCGAAATGCAGACAGCTCAAAGATCTAAGAGTTAAAAACTCAGAAAGTCCAAAAATTCGCAAATTTAAGGGAGGTTCGTGACAAAACTTTCAAATAAACGACGTCGCATCTCGCAAATTCCGAGATTCAGAGTTTTCGCTCCTTTGAGTTCTTTACCTTTTGGAATTTTGAACCTTCAGTGTTTTTTCATTCGGAGTTTTACAAATTGGCTACGTAGACTTTTGAGGAAATAATCGTTCTAAAAACTGTCCGTTAGTAGTATGAACATTCAAAATTTTTGCCTTCCGCAGCTTTTGAAATTCGACATTTCAATCCTGCCCCCTTCGGTGAACAAAACGAGTAAATTGGCAAAGGAGATCGAGTTATGGCCCCGTATTGTGATGAATTGCCCCCTCGTTTGAATCGTTCATCTCAGATTCGGATGATTAATGTTGCACAGTTGTGTCAGAAGCCAGTACCAAATTGGCTATGGACCATTTCGTCAGATGGCATCAGTAATTAAAGAACTGTTATTACACGATTGTTATTCGGTTCGAAAATTCTTATCGGATTGAAAAAAATCTCGCGACGTTGCGGGGCCCCCTGTGCTCATTGTAGCTCTCGCAAAATCTGGCCAGACTCTTAAATGTACATACATAGTATATTATAAAGAAAACAGCCTCGTTAGGAGTGAGAATTAAGAACCGGAAAAATATCTCAAGTACAATCTCCGAGTCTCTTATTGCACGTATATATTCTATATCTCTTGAATTCTCGGATGATTATTATTTTTATTTTTTTATCTTCATTTTTGAATCATTATTTTTCCTTTACCCAGCTGCTGCTGCTGCGCTGTGGTTAACCCGTATATATACGTAATTATTTATTCGATGGAGGCCAGAGATCGCAGAGAGCAGTGAAATGTACGGATACTCGTTATCCGCGTGCAGATTTCAACCGGTACCTACGTGAATTTGTACAAATCGAGTCTGCCTACGCTTTTAAAAATCTTTATAAATTCACTAAACATTTACTGTTCGAAATTTTTGCAAAATTACAAATTCGGCGTAGCAAATAGTGAATTGCCAATTGTGTTTTGCAAAATAGCAAAGAAATCCATCGTTTTACGAAACTTTTATGGCAATAATACGTAATTGTATTTTCGAATTTGACTATAAATTCTATGGCAAATTTGTAGAATTTGTAAATTAATTACATGGTGAATGTATGTAATGAATTTCCTACCACTCTATGGGGATGAAACTTCGAATACAGTTTTGGAAGTTCACCATAGAAATGTTTAACATTGATATAATACGTATGAGGTGCATGTGGGTGCGGGAGAGAACACCGCATGTCTTTCTATTCCATGAAACTGGTTCTCGAGTTCGCACGACAGAACGTGTGCCAGCGCGTGCCACTAGCACGTGTCATGTGTTCCACTTCCACCTTCCACTTCCAGGTCGACGTCGACGTCTCTCGACTTCCACTTCTATACTTATCTGGGCACCTATAATTCTGTCGTCGTGGTCGTACTTGGCTCTCGATCTTCGACCTCAGATTCAGCCTTAGCTTTTGAGCTTTCAAGCTAAGAATAAGAAAGTCAGTGCTGCTAGCTGCCTTCTTGCTTACCTGAATCTTTATTATTTCAAGAGGCTGTAGTCTTTCGTCCAGTGTATATGTATATGGGGTACTGACTTGCAAGAGGCAGACGTATACGCGAGTCGCGCGTTTGCTTAACCGTGGGAAACTATCCTCGATGCTATAAATGCTAATTTTATGCGATTCCTCTACCACCCGCCACTGGCTCTATAGCATCGCTATAGTGGTTTGTAGACACGAGACTTTCTTGCTGTGCAATATCCCATTCGTTCGCCTGCAAGAGCTCTGCCACGTTCGTGTTTTACTATCCTGTAATCGCGAGCTCAAAGAAGCCAGGTTGGAGCTCGTGCTTTGAGAGGATTTCTCATCTATGGAGAAGAGAGCTAATTAGCACGTGGTGTAGGGATAATTGTAGTTGAGTTTTCAAATGAAAATTTCGAGCTGGGATTGAAATTACGAATTCCAAAAGCTAAGAATCGTCAAAATTTCCAATCTTTATACTACTGACTCGCAGTTTTCAGAAAGATTATTTCACCGAAAGTCTACGTATAGCCAATTTGAAAAACTCCAAATCGAAAAACACCAAAAGCTAAAGATCCGAAATGCCAAAACTCTGAATTTCGGAATTTGTGCCATGCAACGTCGTTTATTTGTCAGTTATGTCACGAGCTTCCCTTAAATTTGAGGTTTATTGGACTTTTTGAAATTCAAACGTTCGGATGTTTGAACTGTCTGCCTTCCGACTTTTTGGAATATCCAACTTCTGAACTCTAACGTTTTTAGAAACACAGAATCGAGTCTCAAATAAATTCGGAATCTTGATCATTCGGTACTTTCAAAATTCTGAACTCCACCCCAAAATTTCGACTGGGTTAGGTTAGTGAGTTTCAAAACCAACATCTTACTATCTAATTGGAAATAACATGAACAATGATGGACAAAACGACCACTGCATGGCAAGGAGTAGATATATAATTCCCTGAAGACCCGGCTCCAATTCGATAGAAAAATTGCAAAAGTTCCAGCATTGGTCGGCTCCCTTCCCTTGGGCAGAACCGAATATTGTTCCATAAGATCGTGGAGATTAGAAACAGAAAAACCATAAAGAGAAAAAGAAGGTGTGACGCTGAGGAGTCGAAGCCTGTAAATAAATAAGGGTTGGATTGGTACTTAGGGTGGTCTGATTAATTCCTATGTGTTTTTGGCCACTTCGCATGCAAATACAAACGTGTGTTTATGGAGCTTCATGGGAAATAAATGATCTGATAAAATGTATAAACGTCGAGGCTACGGGGCGTAAGGTAGATACACACAGCTATTATATGAAAATAAAAATGCCATGATAAAAGTAAAGAATGAAGTAAAAAAATACCGAAACTCAGTTTCCCCCTCATCGCTGCAGTCGCTTGCAAGACCTGAAACTCTCAAGTGTTACAAGCGTTTTGCTTCCCTTATGAATATTCATTGGTTCCTTCAAGTCTTCTGGGAAGCCAGCCAATTTCAACTTTATTCATTAGACCCCCGTTCGCGTATCGATAAGATCGTGTTTCGCTTTTCCAAATAAACCTTTACACCTAACCGATATATACTTGCGTGTAATAAATAAAATAATATACTTTAACTTCTGTTTTATTAATTGCTCGATTATTATCGACTGAAATTCTTCTCTTACAAATCTTATACGTATTTTAAACCAACCAAAACAAGTTGTGCGAAAATTCCTCTCTCCCTCTTATTTTAATTCATTCATTTTTAACGATTCATATTTCATTCTGGTACTTTAGTCCATTAGCTCATCTTTTGTTTGTCTTGTATTATAATTCGAGGAGGAGGAAACTAATTTCAGGATTACATTTAGCCCCTCCTTTTCTCTTGATTACGAAAAAGAATGTCCAGTGCCGTAAGAGGTAAAAAGAAATTCTGCAAGCCAGTCAATTTAATTGCAGCATATCGCTAGCAGAACGTTTCACGCCTCTCATGGTATACGAGAGTGCGTAGAAGGCACCTGCATCCCGAGCAACGCCTTCTTTCTATAAGGAAAGTCTGTAGCCTTAATGCTGTTAATTACAGGCCACTGTTCAAACATTTAATTATCAAAACGCTGAATCTTTGAGAGACCCAAATCAACAGCCTCGAACAGTACCGCCTACAATTTTGACAGTTTTATCTACTAGAACAAAAGATTCCTTAGCCTCGGTCGATTTCTTTTCACCGTGAAAGATAAAACCCTTGAATTTTTCCCCCCCCCCTTTTTTTTTTTTTTTGTCTCTCTCTTTCTCTAATCCATTTTAAAACTGACTCCAGAATTGACTTTGGTAAACTTTAACTTGACTGTGTTAGAAGACTGCACAGTGTTAGGTTTGAATAATTTCTAAACGGTAAATTCACCTCGGGCAAAGTAACCCCCATAGACTTAAACGAATTGCATAAAGTGTCTGCAGAGATTACACAATGTGATAAACTACCCTATGATGCTACATATGGCCCGTAGCTGAAAATATATACACAAATACATATACATATATCTTGGATCTAGGTGTGTTTGAAAGAGCGATAGTAAATCGGGTGTTGTTCAGGGCTGTACGAAAACAAAAAAAAAAAACCCATCTACAAACACCATTCGCGTCTGGCCCAATAACCTGAGGCTAAAAAATTTCCATAATGCAGTTCACAATATCGACGATACGTTTTCAAGAGGGTTAAAAGGGGGTAGAGAAACGATTTATGAATCTATCGCCTATGATCTATAGATCCTATACAGAAGTGAAGAGAGGGCGCCTTATTCTCAAAGGTTCAAGATATTTTAAACGGCTGTTAGCACCTTTGGGCAAAACATATACGGTTCTATCTAGATACATATATACGTATGGCTTTACCTATCGGGTTACTAAGCAAACGCCATATTTTTTAAAACCAATATCACCCCCGGGCGTACTTGTAACATGTCATTAGGCGCGAGTGAGGTGTAAGATATCGATAAGGAAGGTGTTGAGTGCGCGCTGCAGATACCAAGATCGTTCGATTGCCACTCGAGAAGACTACGGCTGTTCCATATAGGTACATATATACATATATACGATCTATAGTTATACCTTCGTCTCAAGGGATCGGATCGACGTATTCAAATCTGGAGCTCAACTCTTGAGATATTCCGATACAGCTACGTTATGGTTAACGTTTTTATCGCCCAGACATTACTCAGCCGAAGATTAGGGGTTCTTCGACCCAGATTAAACCGCACGATCCTTTTTCAATGCCTGCCTGCGTACTGTAGCTCCGTGCGAATCCTTGAATAAGGCTTGCTCTTTCGGTCCTTTTTTTCTTTCTTTTTATTTTTATTTTTATTTTTTATTACAGATTCTACTTCGTTTTTTATCCAAATTTTATTCAATCCCCATGACACGCTGAACGAATTACCTCTCTGCTTATTAAATTCCCATCATCGCTTGCGCGAAGGGATTTGAACAGGGTAAAGAAAACCCGGATTTTGGGTTCTGCACGTAGTGTGGAATTAACGAAACCATTTCTAAAACCAACACGTAATTATCTCGCTGACCGTTCTTCGGTCATCTTTAGCATCCTCCTTCTTTTGAGTCCTTCTTTTTCTGTTTTTTTTTTTTTTTTTTTTTTTTTCTTCTTTGCTTGGGTACCGAAAACACCCTTTCCGCCAACAGCTACGGTGTGATGAAACCCGATATTTACATGGCAGGTGATATCAATTATCCCTTTCCGTAGGCGCCAACTCTAAGATTGCCGAGGCGTGCTTCGAAATTTTGATCCTGTACAGGACCAATTTGCTTAATTCCTGATCGCTTCGCGCTCCTCGTCCATCATACGAGAGTTTACAGGACACCGAATTTCGCAAGGACGATGTATGAAGGGTAAGAAGAATGAGATGTACGTCTTCACCGATCGCGGAACTGATGTGAATTTTTCAAATTGTTTTTTTTTTTTTTTTTTCTTTAGAAACGCATGAGCAGCTAGGAATGATGGTAAATGTTTATGGTCACGGTCGAGAGGTAAGCTTATAGTGGGTCACAATTAGTCCTGACACAATGTTGTGTGTCTGTCTGGTTCGTGAAAGTATTTTATGGGCAAAAAAGGACGGATAATTTGACCACAGGGTTCGGTCAATCGAGCACACCCTGAAAGTCTACTGAACCAATCTTCCTTTATTTCAAGCCAAAGCCTCTGCACTGTAACGTAATTTTGAAAATGGTTGTCTCATTCCCTTTCCATCTCTGGTAGGCATAGATTACAGGGCACCGTTTCACCGCCGTATTATGGTGTTGGTTTTCGAGCCTTTTGTGTTAACAAGACACGTGTAATCATCCCTACCTTGAACCTTTTTTAACATAAAAAGATTCTCTCCCTTTCTGCACCCTCGGGCCATGCGAGAATATCGCTCTTCTCGCATATTGAACAGCGGGTTATACTTCAATGGACTGCAACTGATCTTTCAGCTGAAGCAAGAATTATTACCAGAATCATTCATCCTTGCAAGGGCTTGCGAGATTTTTTACACCTGGTGATTGTGCTAATTTTTTATCATATTTCATTTTGTAGTCAAGGGAAACATCGAATCATCATCTTTGGTTCTTTGGTTCCTTGGATCAAAGATGAGCCTTATTTCTTGATGGATCTTATGGGTTGTTGGAGAAATTTGGTACAGAGGACCCAGGGAATTGGAGAACAAGTTTTTTACTTCTGGATCGAGCTGGTAGAGCTAGACACACACACACACACACACACACACACACCGAAGATTGTATATATACTAGCTGAGCTTTGCCCGAAACTATAATATGGAAACGTGTTTTCATCCCTAGAGGGTAATTACTCGAGACGCGTATCTCTTGATGGGCTTCGCGCAAAAGGTTCAAAAACCAACACGCCGAACCCTATAATCAAGCGGAGACCTGTGTTTTCAATAATTTTTACCCGCCATCTGCCGATGGCGAAAATATTTTGGAATCTTACGCTTTGTGCACCTTCAATATGTATACCTAAGCCTCGCGGGGAAATTAGTTCATCCAGTTCTTTCTTTTCGTTTTCTTCATCCTAATTTCTCTTCTTCGATTATCTTCTAAAGATACACACGATGTGCTTCGATGTAATTGAAGGGAGCAGTATGTCGCGGTTGGAAAAATTGAACACAGTCCAAAATCAATTTGTATCATCACCAAATTTCATTTTGCATCATTATAATCATCTCACTCAAAAACGGTTGCTGCACGAATTCAGGCACATCGTCGGTCCGATTCGACTTATCTATGATCAAGATTCGAAGGAATACAGGCCGTCACTAATTGACCGAGGGAAATTGGGGAAATTTGATTTTTAGGCTGAGTTATTTGCAAATAAGTGGAAAAGAAATGTTCGATTTTTGGAAAATTGGCCATATCTTCTATGATAATTTTTTCGATTCAATTTCCCTCGTTCAATTAATGACGGCGCGTCTTCCGAACAATTCGGATCCTGAGAAAGTGAAATCGGACCTACGGTGTGCCTCAATTCGTGCAGCGACTGATTTTCAGTGAAATGATTATAATGATGTAAAATGAACTTTGGTGAAGAAATAAATTGATTTTGGACCACGTTTCATTTTTACAACCGCGAAATACTGCTCCCCTTAAGCTCGTCCTGGCCACGAGTCCTTGTACATACCATGTAGCTGTTGAAATCACGCGTTACCTTAACGACAGTCCTGTGGTGTTCGTAATGAAATCAAATGAGAAGCAAGGTATGTGTTTACGTTAAAAACTCGAGCAAGTAGTGGTTAGCTCCAGGTAGCGTGCAATTAGCATCATTACGGTATAAGTTTCTCGTTGGTTTTCTAACGAGACATGCTTGTCAGATGGGACTCTCATTTCTTATATGCAAGATATTATTTCGTCCTGGGACTCGCCCAGACTTTTTACCTGAATCGAGTTAACAGCGTGTCCTTATTTTGGGTATGATTTATTCGCAAACGTTCGCTAACTCGAAGAACTTCACGTAGAAGGGGTTGGCTAAAAAGCTCTCGTCATACTCGAAATTGCTTTCAGAACTTTTTGTCAACTTGCTATATACGGGTGTGTTTTTGAAATATGTGATTCGCTCTTTCTTTCTACTGCATGGCTCCTCCACACACGCCTCCGCTAAATACACACCGTGTCCGCAACGCGTTATCCCCGCATCCTTTTTTACTCGACAAAAGATGAAAGGGTTGACGGGTGTGCGGTGCAGGAAAGAAGAGGAGCCCTCTAAAAGAGAGAAATATACTCCAAAGAGAAAGAGAAGGGTCCAGATTCGCTCTGCAAAATCATTACAAGCGAAAAGAAACCACCTGGCGGTATGACGGATCGTGTTACAACGAAGAAGCGATCGTGCTGTTTCGAGGCTGGTCAAGTATATTCGATTACCAGCAACTTTTGATGAAAATTTCAACGTCTCACGAACGAGTACCTAGCCCTGCAGTACCTTCTCCTTGCAGTACCTTAAAGTGATTATCCATTGGCTCCGCGTTCCCGGAGAATAAAGGGAAAAAATTATATTTGCGATTCGATGGGTTGGGATGGGATGAATTTGAATAAAGGTACCTACAGATCGTGAGTCACCGATCTCTGACAAGCACTGCTGATCATCGCTTCCCAGCCAGGAGAAGAAAAAGAAAAAATCGAAGAAGGAGGAAAAGAATAATAAGAAGAAGTGTAAATGAAAGGAGAAGAAAACAAAAATGACAAAGAGAACGAAAACAACTTCTTGAGAAGCTTACTGCTGCAGTCATGAACGACGAACTCGGGTTGTAAACTAACTTCTGAACCTTTCGGCTCCACCCTTTCTTCTTGATGATTACAAGACATGTGGAGAGCTTCTCTTATAGCATCGACGTATCCTGAGAGTAATGGTCTATTTTATCATCTTGTTCAATCGTCCGTTATAGTTTTAGTCTGCAGGAGATAAACTTGATCCAGGGTAAATAAGGAGTAGGATCTATAGAAGAAATACGGACCTCGCAGAAGTTGGAGAGTTTTTTTCAAAGTTTCTTAGCTAACGCTCGAGAGGACGACGATCATATGGTTAGATGTTGATTTACAAGCTGAATAGCCCGTGGCATTTGATGTTCAATTTACATCTATAGGTGAAGAGAACCGAGGCTATGTTTAGTTTAAAGTGTTGTTGGACCACGCGAGTCCTCCTATATATAGGGAACGGTAAATGTAGATCAACGGAAGATTGATGAAGCCGGCAGGTGTCAAGCACCGCCTAAACGTCTAAAACGCTAGTTGTAATTAACGTCGAAGAAGAGACTGACGCCGTTTTACACAGACGTAGATACAAGCCAACCAATTTCAAAGACTAAGATGTTAATCTCTCTGGAAAATGATGAACGTTTAGAAAATAACAAAGTATTACCCATAGCACCGATTTAACCGGTAATTCGATTGATTGAACCCTGATGCGCTACATACCAACCTGTTTTAATCATTTCGTCTCAATTATCACTTTCAATTTATTTCTTTATTTTGTTGGTACGCTTTTAATTGGGGTCTAGTTTTTTCTCGGTATAGTTGGTGCAAAAATATTGCTGTGGTACCAAAGCGTGGAATCGACTGGAAAGGCATGTTGCTTGTATAGAAGCTGTTGGCAACGGCTGATGTATCAGGCACGTGCCTGACTTCGAATCTCGTTGTGGCCCCTGCAGGGTTCGTGAAATCTTCGAATTAAATGAAGTTACTGGCAGGCTATACTGGGAGAATGAAGCTTTTTACTTGACCCGGCCAACTCTGGTCAGTCGCTCCAGATCGCGCGTGCAATCAACCCACTTCCGTTGGCATTCACGCGATTTCTGAACGACGTAATTACAATCTGAAGAAAATAAGTGGTTACTTCCTTATTATCCTTTCTCGTTCCACCTTCATCGCTCAATGATTTCGCGTATACATGAAGTCTCGATACAAGAAAATTCGGTTGTTTCTCGCCTGTGTTATATCCGCAAAAAAGGCAAAAAGGAGAAAAAAACTTGAAAGAAAAAGAACAAACCCTTTAAGTCAAACCCTTTTTGCTGTTCTACATTCAGCCAGAAAATCTTCACTCGTGCCTAATCCTCTACGTAAAGTTCTACGTACGTGCAACATGAATTATGACCGATTGTGTCCACGCACTGTTTGCTCACAGCCGGTAATTACGGAGCATCCATCAGATCCTGTCTGCACCCCGACTCGTCTCCACTTAAACCACCCCGTAGGGCCATGACTCTTCTCATGGCCATATCTATAAGCAACAATTTTAAAGGCGCAGACTTAAGAGGATTGAAGAAAAAAATCGGAGATAAAAAGCTCTTCGAGTAGCTAAAGTTGAACAAAGTCGATTCTCAGGACCCTTCAATCCCTTTTTTTTTTCATCACTAAAAATTATTATTGAAAGTCAATAATCAGACTGAAAGGAAGTCGATGATGACGTTCTAATCAAACTGAAAAGAGTTTCGCAATAACGGATGTTGCTTGCATAGGAATATGCAGGTTGAATAAATCCCGTCTCTGACGTAGCTGGAGATAAGCGGGCAGCTGTTTCGGTAGTTAGGAGCTGCAGCTACCATGGAATCCTTTAATTTGTTGGACAAGTGGGAATTAGTCGGAACAAGTGGCTGTTGGCAAAATACAGGAGGCCTTCGTGCAAGAGCAGAAGGCGCCCCGGTAAACACAGGTGCAAATCTGGGATTAAAGTATTCCGGTCTTGGCGTAGGCTGTGTTTGTCTGGTGGTGGTTCTGGCAGACCCAAACCGAAGGTTCTTGATTCGCACGAATTTTCACTAATCTAATTTAATTAGCCTTGATTTTGTCCCTTAAAATTTCATCTACTCTGAAAAATTCTCTGAAGAAATAACTGCGTCATCAAGGCGTGTCTTTTAGAATATCGTCTAAATTTCTCATGATCTTCGACTTCGAAGTCAGCCGTTTGTTTTTTCTCAAGTTTTCCATGATTGAGCGATTAGGAGGGCGGTTCTCGTCAGTCAAACCAGAGTGGATCGGCGTATGCAGATCCTGACCCAGTTGGCTCGAACTTTGGGATGAAATTAACGTGAGAAACCTCCGACTGTTGGTTCAGCTATTTTAGGCTAATGGGGGTTGAAGGGTCTCTCGAATTTGCGGCAATTAACGGCCCGAATATTCATCGGACTAACGAGTTTCTGGAATATTTCCACATCCTGTCGTGTAACCGCATCTATGATTTTCCAGTTGCGTCAGAAAGTTCAATCCACAGACGTCACACTATTTTCAAAAAAGAAAAAAAAGAAAAAACCTTTCACATCGAAGATTTTTTGGCATATTCAAATTCCGGTGGTGCTTTTCGGAGTCGAAAGAAATCGAGCACCTGTATTTACCCCGCTTTGGTTATCTACCGAGTAACTCCTGTATTTGAAGTGTCCTAGTAAAACATCCTCATCCTTTGGTAATAACTCTTTCCGCCTAATTCCACTAATTTCAGCTCGTCTTACAAATGAAAGGGTTCACCGCGTCTCTACTCTGCCGTTTCTTTAACTCAAATATTTATTATTTCAGCCTCCGGATGTCCTTAAGGCCTCGGCTCCTAAAGGCTGCAGAAAAACACTCTGCGGAAGTACAGGACTGGCTCCTCCTAATGCATCGTCGCGAATTCTACTGTCGGCTATACCCAGAACGTTATACGATGTTTACACAAAAACTTGTGTTTCTTGATTCTGTTGGTTGAAAAAAAGGATTTTTTTTTTTTGTTACATGTGGTTCTTCTTCATTGAAATATTGCAAGGGACAGATGAGTACTAAATCGAGAGTCGTTCTTTGTGGAATTTTCTTGACTCGATGAAGTATATAATAACTCTTGAAAGGCATTCTTCAAAGCGATCCCTGGATGTAGAGGTTTTCGTTGAAACGACATCTTCGTTAAAGATGGAAGTAAGCGTAAAGAAGCCTCGAGTAGGAGGTATTTATTTACCCAATATTTGACTTTCGGTGAATCCTGCTGGCAAGTCCACACCCCTCGAGTTGTCCATCTCCATCGCGGCTTGTTTGCAGTCGGCCTTTGGTTTAGGCTGGCGGCAGGTTAGTTTAGGATTTAAGGATTTCTTCGTTTGTTATTAAAAGATCACGTGGATAAATACACTCGAGAGCGATTTATTTATTTAGATAGGTACCTACTCGTTGTGGGTGGTGTTGGTACATCCAACTTGCTTCTTCCCTTTCAAGTCATGCACGGCGCTATACCATTGAATCTTAATTACCTATCGGACAAATTTTTCCAACAATTTCATAAAAAATATCATCATTACTAGATTCATTCACTGCAAATCCAACTTTCTCGAAACTTTGTCGATTGCTGTGGATCAGCTACAGTGATTCCAAAACTGCATTGGACTCCTCGGTTCATTTCACTCGAGTTCGTGGGACACTAAAATCAGTGCTTCTAAAACTGGTCGGTAAAATCTCGGTGTTTGGATAGTCCTTAACTGACCATCACACCTGAATGAGATCTCATATAATAGAAAAGGGCAGGCTCAGCCCTTGATCTGCCCGACCCATTTCCTGTCCTTCCTGAATGAACCCGCAACTCCAACGACTCGCTGTAATGATCAATGTCCATTCATCGGAAGAGTGAATACACAGTTGCAGATCTAACTGCGTAGGTATTCCTCGTAGATGATCGCCACGGTTATTTTCGTAGTTCAAACGGCTTTTTCCCCGTTTGGAATAGTATGTTGCAAGGGTTGCAAACTCTGGAAGCAAATGTGCGAGGTAGAAAGTAAAACATGATAAAAATTGAATATGATAGAACGTAACGTTAATTCTCGTCTAACTTTGTTAGGAAACAATTAGCCCTTTGCAAGCCAGTCAATTATTTGTTGTGTTTGAAGCGCAGAGCCTAGTGCCATCCATCATTTCTGGTGAGCCTTTGAACTTGGCAGGATGTTTCTCGTATGGATCAACCAGTTAGCATCTATCCAGTTGCTTTGGTGTTGGCTTTGACGTTTCTCAACTTCTGTAACTCGCCTACGTCCGTCACATACAACTTTTCCATTTCAAGTCTGAATGAACGCTCAAAGAATTGTTGAACTGCAAGCTTCAGGGGCGGCTGGAGGCCGGTGGAGGTTGGCAAAGCTCCTACGCCCACGCTCGAGACTCTTTCATTTGCAAAATCTATGTAGCTGTATGCCGCGTGAACCGAAGGCACAAGGTAGATGGATGCAATTCTTCGTCCTGGCGTCTTTCCGATTCAACCCATGGGTCCAGGGGTTGAAACCCTTACAATACGATCATTGTCGAGGGTTGTTTGCTCAAGGGGCGCCCAAGGCTTTGTTGTTAGGCCTCGTCCCTCGGCTGCAAGGAGCAGGGATAGAGGTCGTGTGGCCGTTCGCGTGTTTATTCAGGATCATCCCAAGGGATGATCATCTTTTCCAGGGTGATTCGTGAATCCGGTAAAAATCTGCACAGGATGATATGGATTAGCTATAAAAGACCTACCGGTATAAGGTTTTGCGGCAAAAATTTTTCAACCGATTTTATCCTCCTGCTTCGTTTACAATATGCAAAATTCATGCCATATATGTGAATTTTTGCCATTTACAAACGTGTCCTTCGGTATAGGCTGTGCTTATAATTAAGTGTAAGATTGCGCCTAATCGACTTCCGCCAATAAATCAGTCGGTTTGTACCGTAGTCTGTTCGTAACTCGATAACTTGGCCGCCCCTTTCAGTTCCTGTTTGTTGTTGGTCCCGTTGAACCCGGCTGGACCAGCTCCTTTCCACTCAACATTCGTCTAGCTAGCTAGCAAGACGGTGTCTCGTTTCTCTGACCACTTGCCGACCAGAAGGTCACTTTATGCCTGACTTTATGCCTTCTATGCCAGAACTTTTTTCATTTTCAAACTGCTCGACCGAAGAGTGAGATTCTCCAGATCACCTCCGTGGTCAGTAATTAAGCGTGTCTGAGCACTGATTGTGGCTGTGTAATTTCGAGACTTCCTGGAGTCTGTTTCGTAAAGAAAAAGTCTGTTCTTTTGAGTGGCAGGATTTTAGACTGCGAAAAGTTTTTTTTTTTTTTTTTTTATAAAAATAACCGTCGATTCTTGAGTCAAAATGAGTGAAAAATTGATGAGTTTAGAAAGTTTTGATTCGATGAAGGGGAAATTCAACTTGTGGGGTCTTTGGCGATCGGTCATTCGAGTTTAGGAATCGAAAGAATAATATTGTGTTTTTTATTTTTTCAAAAAGGGAAGGATGTAAGGGTTGATTTTTGTGACTACCACACCCATAGACGCCCACGCGTTTCGCCTGCCACGCCAGAAGACAAGTAAAACGTTTTTCCACCCTTGTACTACGTGCCGGGGATTTTTATGGGGGCTATAACCAAGTCGGTATATTTACCGAGTATATACATATACACGGCTATATGTATACATGGCTAGTGACGGCCACGAGGATGTATGTATGTAGTTACTCAAGGCACACCCGGACACACCCCTAAACCACCCACTTCCTTGCGACGTATTGCTTTCTGGAAACGAAGTGATATTTGAGATTTTTGCTATGGTTACCACGTGCGCAACAGAAGAGAAATTTTTTCGCAACGAGATACGAGGCTGACTCAGGGTCCTCCAAAAATTCATCCCAAAATCTGAAAACGCAGAATTACGACACTGGTAAATTGCCAGAGAATCATAAGGGTGGCGATTGATCATAACGAAAATATTCCCTAGGGATAAAAACTCGAGGAAAATTACTACGAGCTAGTGCGCATATAAGGGCCATGTTTAGAAAAGTCGTAACTTAAGTAACTGCTGCTGAATGCCTACACTCGTGTCTCAAACAAAGCCCTTCTCTGTGCACTAGAGTTATAAACTTCAACTCGAGGACGAGGGTGGCGAGATAAGCGGATCTTTTCTATACACCGACACGTGTTGCTTAGTTTTCTAGCTGCTCTATTTGCGATTGCATTTTATTACGCGATTCACCGTGGAATTTCTATTCCCAAATGTCTCGTAAAGAAGCTACGAGGTCTGGTTTAGAATATGAGCTAAGATCGGGGCCAGAGGAAAAGTCATACTTAGAAATAGCCTAATTTCAATACAGGAATGGCTTGGAGAGTCCCACAGAAAATATCGTCATTATGATTTTATATCTTTTCACCGAAATAACGTTTACTCGGTTACCTATACCAAAAAGCTCAACACAAGTGGCCAATTCACTTCAAGGGCCGATGAACTTGAGAAATTCATTTCAAAATTCACTCTACTTCACGAATGGCCAGTTTTACGAGCAATTTTAAGAAAGAGAAGTACCAACGAGTCTGTTCAATGCAGCTAAAATGTGATTCTTTTATGGCGGAATACAGAGTTGTTTGCGAGTTCTTCGAGCATGTACGTATTTTTCTGTTATTTTTCTTTTCGTGGCAAGTATATGTAAGAGAAATGGTCCAGAAGATTTTTAAGCCGAATAAAATTACTTTTGAAATTGTAAAGTAGTGCAAAGAAATGCGTTACGCGTTGCATGTTATTACGGCATTGCGGATATCGAATGTCCTTTTGGCCCAGTAGCTTGGTGCCTCTCTTATAATGAAAGGCTTTTACAAAAAAAAATGTTGAAAAAAAATTCTCTTACAAAGCCGAAGCGCAGGCTGCAGTTCCGCCCACTTCCGGGCCGTGAATGCATCCTCAACTTACCCAACCCAACTACCCTGAGCGGTTAAGCCACGTGAAATGTAGACACGTCCATGTCCTTTTGCCTGTACATTTTTTTTTTTCTTTCTTTCTTTTTTTTCTTCTCTTTTCGCTCCTCATAATTTTTCTCTTGGACGAATACGTAGCTGAGCTCTAATATTCCGACTAAGGTTATATGTTGATGATGATATAATATTTATGGAATATGTCACGTGGATATCAATGGGAGTCGTTTTTTTTTTTTGGGTGAAAAAAGATTCCCGAAATGATCAGGAATGTTGGTGGGTATTTTGACAGGTAAAATTCAAGGCTAACAAAATGTATAGTTAAAACGGGTTCAATCCCAATGTCCTTGAATACACAGGACAGCAATAATCTTGGAGACTCATTTAAACCCATTTCTTCTTTGGTGAATGTATGAAAGGAATCTCCTGCTGAGTACCATTTCGTGAGAGGACTTTGCTCCGAATTAGAGTGGACCCAGAGAAAGGAATCGCTCTGATTCGCACGTTGAATCCTTTCGAATATATCCTCTTGTCCAGTTTTGGAACAACAATAAAGTGTTCGAGAAATCTTTTAACTGACAATGAAAGACGCGGGTCTTGCCTGGCTTTTTCTCGAAAGTATAAGGTTCTACATCAGAGCACTTTATCCATTGAACAGATTGGT
Organism: Ametastegia equiseti; assembly: GCA_963989295.1. Classification (NCBI taxonomy): domain Eukaryota; kingdom Metazoa; phylum Arthropoda; class Insecta; order Hymenoptera; family Tenthredinidae; genus Ametastegia; species Ametastegia equiseti. The sequence goes on from OZ022399.1 coordinate 9,751,864, forward strand.
ATCTTCAGCACTGCGTGGAGCCATCGAGTCCACCTACTTGATCTACTTGCACATCTAGTAGATCCAAAAAGCTGAATTTTTGCTGGAAAAAAAAAATCTACATCCGGTAATGAGAAAAAAATAAGAAGTGTCTACTTACGATTAGGCAGAGCTGTGCGGCATACGAAGTGAAAACCGTAAGTTCACCCCCTAAAAATCCTAATTATATTCTAGGTACGCCCTTCGAAGTTGGCGTACAAAATTTCCGACTAGTCCCACCTCTGGCGCTGAGTTTATGTTCAAAACCAACAATTAAAAAGCACCTTTTCCAATTAGTTCGCTCTCGCTTAGTTAAGTCTATGCGTGGCTACTCATTACCTGAAGACGCCGATGTGTCCGTACCCGAGCAGAAACGTTGAGACGGCCGCCGATAATCATTGATGGGCCATTAACGGCTCGAAAACGGCAAACCGATACAACGGCTGTGTATCGTCTGTTCATATCGGTCCAGCCGTGGTACGATATTGGTTGTCGAATGTAACGGCTCCATCTCGGCGTGCAATATCGGCCACAGAACGGCGACCAATGCAAGAGTGGTTTGTTGGCGTGCAATGTCGGCCCATTGTCGGCCACAGAACGGCGACCAATGCAACGACTCGTTCAGAATGCTGGCCCAATGTAGTTTGCCGCGCTGCGGCCAATATCTTACCGCGTCACATGCCAAGGATGGCCCAATCCAATTCAAATGTGTAGGCCAATATTGTCGCGCGGCAAATAATATTGGCCCAACGTCGCGCCGCTATGAAATTTCTGCTCGGGTAGGGAACAGACGTCATCGTCCTGGACGGATTAGTCCTTTGCGTGTCTAATTTAGCACGTAGCTATAAGAATATCCATAGAGGATTTCGCACTTTGAGAAAAGAAGTTTATTTCCAAAGGGGTGGAGCTCCCGAGTGACTCGACTCCTCGGAAGAGTCGTTAATTAGGACGTTTTTTTTTTCTCTTCTTCTTCTTCTTCTTTTTCTTCCTTTTCACGAACGCCATATGTCAGATCGGCAAACCGTCGCAATTTTTGGAACAAAGCCATGGGGTAGTTAAACAATTAGCTTTTAAAATCAGGCGTGAAGTCAGTCACCGACTAGCAAGGGTGCCAGTCAAGGAATTAGGGCGGAAGGGGTGTGGTTCCAATTTGCGAAATGGGCTTTTTTTTCCCCTCTATATCGTCGTTTCCCGCGAGCTTTTTTCTCCTCGTTTGTTCGCTTCTTACGAGTAGGTATACCTTTCAGGATCTTTAGTACCGCTTGCCGCACACCTCGTCATCCAGATGTCGCGAAATACCTTAACGCTATTTGTGTCAATTGCGACACCAAGAAAATTGGAGAAACCTCCATTTCAAGCCACGACGAGCAATTTTCTTTTGCCTTTTTCTTGCCCTCTAATTGGGATTCTTTTCCTTATTCATACCTCGATGGTACGACTCACCTAATTCCAATCACATGATGTTTTGAGGTGAAAAACACTCCGCTGTTACCTACCACGTCACTTGAATATTGATTCTAGTCATCATCTGGCCTGTTATAATTATCGAAGCAACATCGAAGCACGTGAGGAAGCGATAATTCGAAAGACACACAAAAAGTCTTGTACATGATGAAGAACGGAAAACATCGAAGCTAATAAGATTCCTATAGTGGTTTCAACAGAATTCCACTAAACCTTGCGCATTTCAATAATAAATGAAATCGTGGCGTCGAGCCCCCGCTGCGATTGGCGAATACATTTTGCAACCCGATCCCTTCGTTTCGGTATAAATAATTAATAGATTCGTTACAAGGGTGCGCGTAAATCAACTACGGACATCACGTCCGACGCCACGGTAGACACGCGATCTGCACTTTTAGCGTTTTGCCATATAGCAGACCCAACCGATTGGTATGTATCGCGTTGGGCACCCGCTGAGATTGTGAAAACAAATCATCGATTTTCGGCACTCGATTTCTACCCCCCATAAAAGAAAGAAATTTTCACGGTTCGCTCGACGATGTGAGAGATACCTTGATTTAGGGCTCACCCAGAGTCTTCATTATCAACGAAAAGAGAAAAAAGATCAAGAAGAAGAAGAAGGAGAATCGGAATGAAAAGAATGAGTCACAGATGTCGTAGCAATTTTTATTTTTATTTTTTCTCATCAATCAATCTATTCTTCATCCATTTGCCGGAATCCTGAAATCAAATTGTAGAAAGCTCGGTGCAAAATATGAGGAAAAAACGAGGTAGAGAAATTTTCTAATTCCCTTACAAAGAATGAAGATGGACGGGATACAAGAGACAGAACATCCTGTCTAGTCCAAACCCCGGCAGGTGCAAACCTCGTCCGTTCGCGATAGACCGAGGAGGTTCGCAGGTCAGATTTTTTGCGCTAGAATCGCGGTAGATCCCTGATCCCACAGTTGCTCCTTCGTTCTTTTCGTTGGTTGCAGGTCTTGGGATCCAAAGTATAATATATAAGAACGATGATTACCTCGTGCGAGGCGGAATCCCGAGCCCCCAGCGTGTAGCCAACGCTTTATGTTTCTTTTTTACTTCGCTTACTTTTCCTTCGTCGGGATGATCATCCGTAGATGAAACTAATTGCGAACCTAGGATTCGACTAGGATAAAAGCAAAATAAAACTATTCGCTATCAAATCCCCACGACGATATCTTCTTTCCACGATCTACCTCTCGAATGATTCCGAGACTCGATCTTACGTGTGGCCTGTGGATTGATTAGCAACATTATCGCAGTAGGCGGTGTTTTTATTTATGGTATTTGGTATCCGAGCTGAAAGTGCTGGTATACATATTAGCCGGTAATATCTCTCCTAAGAATTTGGCTTTTGGTCCCATACGCAGATATATATGTAGGTACGTTTCATCAAAGGCGGCTGTACAGCCAGCAAGTTCGTTTAGACTTGAGCTGCAGCTGGATTCACCGGCAATGAAGAACGTTGACATTCCGCGGTGTGTGCACCATAACCATGCTCTCACAGCTTGTGCCGACCATCGGACTAAAAGTCGTTTAGTCAAATCAAAATTCTCGCACGGATGCCATTAAGCCACGGGTTAAAATCTCTTTTTGACCATAAAACAAATGGTTTGTTCATCGTCACATTTTCTCCTTTCATCATATATACACCAAATGCCTTTGCACACAAAGACACATTTCTCTGTTACTTTTACTCTTCACCAACCACACAAGGAGTCGCAGGAAGTGATTCGACTCTCATCGATATAAGAAATCAAAAGCAACAGCAGTTGTTGACCAGTTTCCATTGGTCTTCTTTGCTAGTTTATTGTCTCTTCTGGTCAAGATGAACATTTCGTTGGTTACAATAAACTGTGTAATTCTCCAGGACCGGTACGAGTCCCCTAATAGTTAAGTTGGTATGGATGTAAAAAATCGAGCGATTATACCCGACTGCAGTAGTCGTTTGACAGATGATTTCTGTGAGTGTTTATTCTTCTGTTCGAATGATCTTTCTTTCAATGTCCAGCAGGAACGAGATGAGTGAGATTTTCGAATGGACCAGTTACCGCGTAAGGACCATTTTTTTTTTTTTTTTTTTTTTTTTTTTTTCCTTCTGCTCCTGCGGTAATCGTGCACATGTGCCTGAATACTCTCGTGTGTTTAATCTGCGAGAAAGGATTAAGGTAATATCCTGTTCTTGTTATTCATTACCTTGCTCAGAGAATCTGGTATGGTAGCTGAAAGTCCTTATAGTAATCCATGGCTCGCTGCCCCTAAATGCAGAAGACCAGTTTTTCTCCCATATTGTATATACCGATATTGGTCTCGGTATTTTTTTTATTCCAAAACACTTTGATCGCGTTCTGTAAAGAAACTATATAGAGAATCTTGATGATGATGTCCACCATAACGAATGGCATAAAGAAATACGAAAATTGCACTCGTTTTGCAGGATATCTATCCACTTTTGCCTCCGTGAATCGCATTATAATACGATTTCAAACCATTCGGAGAAAATCCTTGACGCCGTAAGGCTCCCCACATGGGATTGAAAACGTCACATAATTCTTACCAGCCGCGAAAAGTTCGCATACGGTGGTTCGCCGAGGCTGAATTTAAATCGGTGTTTAAACTTTTTGCCAAAATCCACGGCATTCGTTCGTATACACTGCAGTGCGCCATGCTTTAGGGCTGCATACACATCTGACGACTTTCCATTCGCTTACCGTTAAAACCGATTTCAAGTCACGGGTAAATTTGTGATACAAATTACCTCTGGCGTAATAAGCGGTTGATATGGCAAAAAATTAGATCCCGTTCCCTCTTTCGCTCTCTCTCTCTCTGTCTTTCTGTCTTCAGGCAATTCTTGATCCATTAGTGTTCTCGTATCGTTTTTATACCGGAATGTGTCAACCGATTGATTGATTTTATTTTTATTAAAACGAAAATTCGTTCCTCCGCATCGAAGCTACACACACACACACACACATATTAATCACTCGGAAATTATCGACGCTGACTGGAAATTGTATATTGACAAAAAGCGTAATGCTGGATCAAATAAATACTTCTGCGCATCGATCTAAAAACTTTTAGGATCTAATTGTTCGCGTGGGAATCCAAGCTTGGAATAAACAGGTATAGGTAATTGTGGAAATTAATGGAGATTGAGTAGAAAACTGTAACGAATTCTCAGCTGTAAATCAAAATATTGAAAGATCGTTGATTACTGGTAGCGCATTCTATCTGTCATGAAGTAAGTAGAAGGTAAACCGGTCTCTTGGTGGTACTAATTAACCACGAGTTAATAAATCGTTTTGACAACAACGGCAGATTCATGAACAGTCGAATCTGGACAGGTACATGTATTTCAATTTGAATAAACCGCACGTTTATAGATATATTATTTTAATTGATCAGTTGAAAATTATTTATCGCATATTTTCACCCTCTATTTATACACACGTTATGATACACCGACTACCAATATCGACCATCTTTAATTCACACCTTTCCACCTCACGCGATTCCATATGCAGGCTCAAATTTATTCTCGAAGGACGAAAAGGACCTTCATGAAAAATGAAAAAAAACGTCACGTGTTTCACATACACATCAATCGTTTCTGAACTTGTGCAGCGATGAAGAAACTAGAAGCTATAGGTATTTCTCAAAATTTGTGCAATTGTACGAATAAATTGTTCTTCATCTCGAATCGTGGGTAAAGGAGAAAGAGAGAGAGAGAGAGATACGGACTGTTCTGCAGGTAGGTACTCTAAATAGTCGGTATAAGAAATTTGATTTGTGCAATTCGTCTTCGTCAATGCCTGGCTTTTGACACGTGAGTCGGAGGGGGACGGTGGACCAAGGGTTTTCTGGTTCCCCATGGATAATTTCCATCGGTCCTGCAAATAACTGCCTGGCGAAGAACGTTAATCGAAACGACGACCGTCGGGGCAAGAAATGACTGACGACCGGGGCCTGGAGAAACGAAGAGAAAAGGAAAGAAAATAAGAGAAGAAAAAAAAAGAGACTAAGAAAAGACCAACGCTCTGCGATGGTGTCCTTCGCGGTACGATTTCGTTCTCGGTTGGTTTTTCGGCGACCCAAGGATCGGCCTTCGCCTCAGGTAATGCGCCTCGGGTAAAATGACGGGCAAACAAGACGCACGATGACAGCGGGGCGCATTAATTCTAATTACTGCCTACCATGGCATCCAACCGAGCTCACCATGTGTCGCGCGTGCTCTATCCAACTCTGTCGAGCTGCACGCACGCGTGCCCGATCTTTCTCACCAAACACCACCTGTCTCACACACGTACTTTTATATCGCACCTTCAGATTTTATGGTTCCTCTTCTCCTTTCACGATTTTTCCTTTGCTTCGTCTTTTTATCTCTTTCTTTACGATCTAAAACGGAATGAAACGAGAGAGAGAGAGAGTACAAACCGTGTTCAAAAATCACCAAATTACACTTCTCCGGAGTAATATATCGTGCAGTGAAGATTCGTTTCTTCCTTTTACCTATCCCGTGAAAGGCAATGGAAATAAATTGAAATCAGAGCTCTCGATGCATTTGCAATCGACTGGAAACTCACACCTTTGCCCCGCAGGTAGGTCGCAGGTGTGGGACGGGATTGAAGTTCCAAATTTATTTGAGACGCGATTCTGAGCTTCTAAAAACTTTAGAGTTTAGGAATTGCATATTCGGAAAGGTCGAAATGCAGTCAGCTGAAAGATCCGAAAGTTAAAAACTCGGGAAGTCCAAAAATCCGCAAATTCAAGGGGGTATCTAATTGTAAGTCTCAACCTTCATAAATCGTTAATACTTTTCATAACGGTATAGCATCGTGGGACATGTACGGGCGCGAGAATAAAAAACACGGTTTTCAAGGGTATAATTTTAGCTTCAATATGAAAAAACAATTGTCACTGTAGCATCAAAATTGTGGCCGTTGCAGCCTCCGAAGTACTAATCGGCGAAAAGCTGTGCTACAATCTGCAACCACGGTGTCGGCCGAACGGAGTATTTGAAAATCAAAAGCTTAGAATTTTTTTAGTGGTCAAGGTACCCTTCAGGCTTCTATGTGGCGGATTTTTGATGAATTGAAATTTGGCAGAATTATGAATTTTTCACTGAAAAAAGTCCGTTTTCTTGATGTCGAGTAACGTTGTTTTTGTGACGTGATTACCTGTGTTTCAGAAACGGAACGACGGATCAAAAATCTAATGCATAGAAGCCTAGTTCATAATGACGTGCAACTACAGTACAAATTTCAGCTTGATCGGATAAACCGTTCCAAAGTTATTGTGGTTGCAGATATGAAACAAATGAACATGTTAACCAGTACTTAAATGGTGGCAACGGTTACAATTTTAATGATACAGCAACGATTCTTTTTCCAAAATAAAGCTGAAATTGTATACTTGGATACCGTATTTTTTTCATCTGTGCACTCGTACATGTCCCTCATTGCTATACCGTTATCAAAACTGTTGACGTTTTATGAAACTTGAGACTCAGATACTCCCTTAAGAGTTCTCCATCTTTCAGCTCTCTGTCCGGTTCGTTCTTGAAAAAGAGAATTAGACGTGGCTTATTGAGTCTCCTCATTGCTCCGGGTGACTCTGGGGCTCGTCAATCAGCTGAGGAAAAGAGAACCACGTCCACTCTCGAGTCCAAGTCCCGGGTTCTCGCCGCGGTCGCGAGGTCGCGGGCCTTAGGCAGGTGCCCGAAACTTTTGAGAGAGAAGTTCTGACCCCCTTCAGGTTCTTCTCAAGATATTCCCTACTATACGAGGTACCCGCAACCTACACTGACTCGTGTCCATACGTGGGCAGGCCCTGGCTGTTGCATATAGCGGGCGCGTTAGCCGTTACGTAAATCTCCGCTGGCCACTCGGACTCCTTGCCCGTTCGAAGTCAAGTCCTTTTTACCCTGAGCTCAGCTCCTGCCTTCGAGTTCCAGGTCGTACTTTTTACCTCCCGGAAGATTAAAAAAACACGCTACATTCTGGCACTCGACTGAAATTATGGCTGCAATTTTTACGCAATTTTGCTTCAATTTGGTCAAGATTTACTCCGAGCTTCACGTATAAGTAAAACCTGACCTCGTACCATAACATCCGTATATCAGATTTCTGTTCCTGATCAGAGAAAAGGAAACGTTGATCGTGTTGACTCGATTTCAGCTCATCAACAACAGAATGTGCGTATGTTGATCTCCTGGCTCTTCTTGATCGTTAGCGTCTGTCACATTCGTTACACCCGAATTCCGAGCTTTGAGAATTTCTCGGATTCCCCCAATTTGAGAATTCCATTGGTAGCTCCCTTTAGTTCGGTAAAAATTTCGTACGGTTTTTTTTCAGTCGGCCCTTTTCGATCGAGTTGTCGTATACATTTTGCCTCTCATAAGTTGCGCAACGGCTGAAGGTAATTTGATCATCATGCGCGAGCCATCCTCGAGAGGCAACAGTATACGGTGAGCAGGTACATACTAAGTTGGTCAGACATCACGATGAACTTTGGTAAAATTGAAGAACCCGTCACGGTTAATGACTAATCACGTATATATATATATAAGTGGAATGAATACCTATGGTACCCCAGCGTCATTTCACATACAAAATATACACCCCACTCTATCTATTTCTCTTCATTTCTCTGTTTCTTTCTCCACGGCATAGAAATCCCCCCCCAATGTTTCATGCCTCCGATACGTGTAAAGAGAAATGACTATGTGTGGTACATCGCGGTATGGTTCAACATTTTCCCAGGCCAAGAGCTAGCTAGCTAGCTATAGCTCTCTCTTTTTCTCTCTTGTGTAGTTTGTGCTCAATATTTTCATCTCTCTCTTTTCTCCCCTCATTTTATTTTCTCATCTCGTCTCGTCTCTTATATGTTCAGTTCACTCGCTCTTCTCGCGTAGGCACGGATAAAGCCAGCCTCTGAGAAACCCGTATAGTGGGAGGCTGTCAGAGCCATTAAGTTCCTCGCGAGAGACAGAGAGGTACCAACTGAACAGATAGTTTGAGTTGAGAGGAACTTGCCGGGAGTCTTGAGACACGAGACTCTACTGAGGGGCCGCGCATCTCTCCGCTACGCGCATTAAGAGGTCGCGCTCCGGCAGGTGGGACGCGTGATTCACTTGCTCGTCCAAAGAGCGAGAGGCACGTCCGACATCCGACGAAGTTCAGGGTACGGGCGAGTTTGATGCCTCAGAAAAATTCCCTTTTCGAAAAATACCATGAAATGTAACGTCGATGATCTTTCGGCTCAAAATTATCGCGAATGCCACATCCAGCAATTACGAAGGAAAACAAAAAAAAAAAAACAAAAAAAAACAAGCAGTTTGGGCTGATCATGAGTCAGCCTTTGAACTTCCGGGGTTCCAACTCATTTCGAGCTGGAATAATAAAAATTCTAATGAAGAAATAAATGAATAAAAATACTGGATTGATGCATTTCAAAAGTTAGTCATTTTCAAGTTGGAGCAAATGCTATCGATGAAGACCAAGATCACAAAAATCCGTCAATCCGGTCTTCAGGTATCAGCGATTGGAATCTATTACTTAAAATTCATTTTTGAATAACTCGAAAACCACTCCACGAATCAAATCCAAAATTTGAAGAGTCCTAAGTTACGGAGAACTGTGTCAGTTGAGACCAGAATCATCAGAATCCGTTGATTCGTTCTCGAAATATCGTCGGGCAAAAAAATCGTTCACATACACACGTACGCGCATACAGCATCCACCCAAAAATGGTTGAAAATCATCCTCTAGATTTCTAAACGTGGAGATATGGTGAAAACTCAACTTTTCATTTTTAGGTTGATCCAATAACTTCCTTTTTTGAAATTCCTCTGCTCATGAAACTCCAAGATTGATCACAATCTTGATTTCAAACATTTTCACGATTCCAATACTTAGATCATCAATAGATAAGAGTGTAAAAATCTGATTCAAAAAGAACTTGTTAGTGGTTTTTTACTCCCAGTAGTTCGAGATGTCTCATAGGATTGATCCCTGCTCCGGAATGTTGACTAGTAGTCCCCGGTTGACACGCATCAGGCAGTCAAGGAAGGAATCTTCGGAGCTATTATAACACCAGACGCATCAAGATGGGGGAAAAATTGTCACGCCGATCGCGTATCTCGCTCAGGAATCGGCTAACAGGATCGGAAATTCCTTTTCGTGGCAAAAAAAAGCCAGAGGCGCGTAATATACGAAGGAGTCCTGTTTTCCCTCCCCCCTTTGAAAAGCAATCGTATAAACTAAAAACGTCAATCCTTGAGGAGATCCTGCAAACGCGATAAGAAATTCCTATTCGCGGTTTAATCCAAGAATTATGGCTGATATGCGTGGCATATGCGTCACCTCGGCGCGCAGCTCCGCAGCAACTAAAACACAGGAGAAAGAGCAGTAGCTCGTACTTTCTCGGTGTCAGACTCGTAAATCTTGTCGAGATGATGTTTCTCTTCGCGAATAAACGCGGTACTCCACGAGCAACGGCAAAGGTAACAGCTGCCGCCACCGCGGTGCTGAAACTCTTGACAGTAGTTGTAACCGGCATACTGAGGGTGCGGGAGTGCAATCAGACTTCATCTGGCTGCGAGGCTCGCGGTCGAGCATACATCACAGAGAAGACGCGCACGGGCTCCTGCAGGTCGCCTCAGGGTCTCAGGAAGAAAGAAAAAACCCCTATAAGAGAGATAAAGAGAGGATCCGATCATGCATGTTATCGCAGTAGCTCACACCGCGTTAACACCCATGTATAAGAATGCCGGAGTATTGCCGGATGATACCGTCATGGCACAGAATTGGCACTACCCCGACTGCCAAATTTCGTTTGGCAATACTGGCCCAGTACAGATAAATTATTCACCCAACGTTGGGCGAAGGCTGATGACTAGTACTGACAAGTAAACATACACGGGGCTCAGCCGGAAGTCAGTTCTGTACTGGGAATACACTGGGCCAATATGGTGTGTCATACTGGCTGTGGATTATTTCGTAATTAACGACCCAAAATTGTCCCAACATTGATTTTGACTTGGGCAAAGCTTAGCCCTTGGTGGCAGCTATGGCACCAATATCGTGCCAGTACCAAACCAGTTTGCAGTACGAACAATTTCTCAGGAAATTCTGCATGCTTTCATGTTTCAGTCAAATGTCATTGAAGCGAACTTCCCAGGCCTTCCGAAGACCGCGGAATTCAGGGATAAAATTTTTGGTCCCCGCGGTGTAAGCGGACGGAGCTTTTCGGGCGTTCAATTAGCTTGATGGATCGGGGAGTCCCTTATCCGCGCAATTACCTTGAGCGATTAATTGCCACGAGTCTTGGCGGTTCCTCGGATCTGGTAACTGGACCATAATACCTCAGAGGCACGAAGGAACGCGCGCGGGATTTTCTCTTCTCTCGGATTCTTCGTTCTTGGAACAATCACGAGCTGGATAACTCCGCATCAGTACAAGCCACGCGCAAGTGAGTTGGTACCTTTCCTGCCTTCGGTACACTACTGCACTGCACTGGGGCCGGAGCTATACACTCTACAACGTGGTACCGGAGTAGCTGATGTTATATTAACGTCCAAAGAAGCGACCGAGTTACCCGGTTTAATACGGATCGGATTTGTTACCGTCAATTCCGAGAAGACTTATTCAATACGTGCCAGTCCACGGTGTAAGAAAAATGCTATTACACCATCACCGGGGCACGCCTTCCCATTATTCAAAGACTAGACTGAATGCCAATACCCCATACCAGAATTTTTATCACCTAGGGTATATAGAATGATCGATCATTTTTAATGCACTTCGAGCAATCAAGGGCAAGTCTTTTGTGCTGGTCCCGGTACCAAGAAACGGGGCACTGTAAAGTGAAGCGGTTAATTTTTAAGTGACTTTTTCTTATTTCGGGCACAAGTATAAAAATCTTGGTTATCTTAGCACATTTAAGACCATATTTCATTCGTGGGAAATGTGCTAGTGGTTCAGTTTACATGACTTGAGATCATTCCAACTCGGTATTTCCAGCCAAGTTCTTACCAACCTACCTACCCTGGTTGAAGAGGCTATAAACTCGATGAGAGCCCCGCAACTGACTTACAGAGTGACTGGTGCATGGTGGTTGGATAGGCGCGTGTGTATGTCGACTTATACTTGCTCTCAGTAAACGCCGCGAGCTAACCAACCCACGTGTGTATACAGCACTTCAGGATGAAGCATTCCTCACTCAGTGCACATACTATGCCCGTAGTCGCTCTTACGCACTCCTTAGGCTCCGGGGCACCGACCAGCCACTGACCACCTGTCCCAGAGATCGTCTATGACGCCGTTGCTAAGAATAGAGCAATGAGATCTAGCCGCGGATCCGCTAGCAAGATGCTCTGCCTGGTATATATATATATATATGTATATATGCTCATGAGATGTGTCGGGTCAGGAGTATAAGATCTGGAGATACACAGGCTTGTGTTTGGACCTCGGACGTGTGTCCAATCACGTTTCTTTTCATATACGAGATCATGTGACATCAGGCACAGTAACGAGGGAGGAATAGGAATATCATTTGATGGAAGTGCATTGCCAGTTTCAGTGGTCTAGAAATGGATAGCCGGTGTCCGGGGATCTTAAACTTCGTTCATTTGTACAGATTTGTTTTTGAGTCGAATTTGAACTGTGTGCTTTACGCCTGGCGACAGGCAACGGAATATACTTCAACTGCTGGAGGAAAAGAGCAGTAGAAATGCGGAAGACCCGTGAAGTACTTGCTACACGAAATGCTGGAAGAGTACATCACCGATTGTTATGATTTCCGAAATCCTTATCGAAAGGATTCAAATCCTCGTACTCACGAATGATGAATAAAAGTTTATTCATGAAACAAAAGTATGATCAAAATTTCGACCAGGAAAAATCGGAGCAACATGATGAGTGAAGGAATGTAACTGATTTCAACAATTCCTGAAATCTCCATGAATTTTAAGCTATATATATCTAGTTTATTACAATTAAACACATTCTACGATCTCGATTTTCACAGAGTATAGGTTACGGAGAATTCATTTCTATCAAAATGGAGATGATTTGCTCCACAGGAAAATTGCAAACTTGGATACAGAAATTTGAATGTCATGAGTCCGGAAGGTTTTTTCTCTTGCCATTTCCGCAATTTTGCTGTTTATCAAAATATGGAAAATCGCACCATCGCAGAACTTTATTTCGAGTCCACCAAGCATAGATTGGTCATTGTAGGTTCATGAGTTTATCTGAACCAACATGTCAGAGCCGGAAATTATAATTTAATAAAAATGAAAAAGATTGATCATCAATTTTCGAACATTTCTTCTCCCACTAACCAAATGATCTTCCGTTTCGTTTCGGATCATATTTTCTTATCGCAGAACTGAAGAATTCTGGAATTTCCTAAGTTCCTACTGCAATTCGAATGATTAGTAGATCTTCATGGGCTGACCCATGGAAATTGATGTCTATGAATTTATCCTGTTACCAAAAAGCGTAAGATCAACTACCACAGCTAGATTCATCAGCTCAGAATCGATAATTACTAAAGTATAGATCAATTTTCCCAGTAGTATATCCAAATTTAAAAAAAGTGTAGGTAATATACTTGGAGGCTCCTCCTGGCCCCCGAAGAGATTTGCCAGCGGTATTTTCATGGATCGTAATTTAAAGAAATCGCTAATCCCACGCGACGGCTACGCGAAAGATTTTTCACGCTCGAGCGAAGAAGATTTCGGTAATACCCATCCATGGGCCATACGTGGGACTGAAGGGCCCGAGCTAAAGGACCAGGACGATCTATGTATATATTCCTCCTGAGGACCGGTATTTAAGCCTTTGTAATCCACGGGCGGTTTTGCGGGGGAGCCACGGTGAGTCACGGCAGGTGCTGGACCATCGGCACGAAGGCGAGGACACGGGCGAGGATGGGGATGACCCTTTGGTTTGGAACGGGACGATAACCACTCCTTGAGCCCCTTTAAACGTACGAACGAACTAAACCTCTTTCTGTCCTTTCTCTCCTTCTGGTTAGCGATCCAGAATTTTTTCGCCTCAGGACTATAAGGACTCGCGACTCGCGGCCGGAGCCTCCCGTTAATCGGCTAATCGGTGAATCTCCTCCGGACGTAATTTGCTCACCCGCATTAAAAGCCCTCGATTTTTTTCTCCCCAGCTCACTCGTAGCTTGTGGTTGTGAAGAGAAGCCCATAAACAGCAATGGAAGAAAAAAAATCGAGATTTTCTTACTCGCAGAAGATACTGCGATACAGGATGTTTGAATTTCTTTATCCTTTGTCCGGTTGTTTTTAATCCATCGCAATTATTTCTGTCGAAGATAAAAAGGATGTGAAAGAAATGTTCAATCGCGTTTGAACTGTGAGAGAAAATAACAGAATAGCAATAATTACGTGTAACGATTCGGAGGAACAATTTTACCCGCATAAATGAGCAACAATCGCCGTTATTATCGACAATAAGAGAATACCACTTGGATGCCAGTATTGCGTTAGATCTTTTTCTGATATCTCACTAAACGCAACGCCACCCAAGGTGTCAGGTGTGAGGAGATAGCAGGTAGAGATAGGCTGCCCCATCTCCAACACATTAGCCATTTCATGGTGGGAAGATGCCACCCCAAAAGAAAAAAAAAATACAAAAAAAAAACAACAGATAGGACCTTTGCGATTGTGCCAAGTGGGTGAGAATAATGTTCAAAGTTTCAAGGTTAAGGTTAAGGTTAACGATCGAGACTAGGGTCGAGAATGATTCCATCTCTGGTGGTCCATCCCGGACACTAGTCTCGCCTAACTCGTCGTTTCATTTCGTTGGCTGTACCGAATATTGCTGAAAAGATCGGGCTAAGATACCCCCCCTTCCCGAAACTTTCTGGCAAAAATATTAGATTGGTTTTTGCATTATTCATCGTGTCGCGGAAAAAGATATACCCAACACCAATTTGTTCGCTAAATTTAGTACACCTCCGTTTTGTGGTCGTGTCACTGAATATCTCCGAAAACAATCTGCCCCTTTATTTTGGCGAGAAATCTTACTTGGAAAACTTTTATTCAAGTGCTGTTAAGAATCGTAAGAAATTCCTCAATTATGTTAGATGTATTTTGTCCTCGGTGAGTTTGCAGTCGGTAGCCACATGCTTTTGGGTGGTAAATATTGTCGTCGTTCATGCCGTTTTGCTATTGTGGCTTCCGTACCTCGAGCAAGACGTCACGGGGTTCACGATAAAGAGATTTTTCCGAAGGGCAACTTCCCATAGACAATTAGATGCACCCTGAAGCTGCCCAGAAGTTGGTCCAACATCGGCAGATCGTTGGCATTGTCGTTCTGCCTTTTGCCAACCTTTTTATTTAGTCCCTCGTCGTGTGCATTGTCCCAGGGCAGCCTGGGCCTGACCAATGAGCCACGAAAGAGTACGCTAAATTGGCTCTTCACGCGCTCCACCGTGAAGAAGTTTTTCTTCACTAACCTCACTCACCTTTCAATAGAACTAAATTGGAGTGAAAAAGTTACCGGCCTTTTAAACCAGGCGTAAACGAGGTGGGCTAGAAAAATGCGGAAAGAATCGATGCTGAGGAAATATTTTTGAAATTTTCATCTGTAATTCTCACCTAATCTTGAATTTTTTTTGTTTCGATTTGGATTTTCATATTATCGCACTTAC
Source organism: Ametastegia equiseti (assembly GCA_963989295.1). Lineage (NCBI taxonomy): Eukaryota > Metazoa > Arthropoda > Insecta > Hymenoptera > Tenthredinidae > Ametastegia > Ametastegia equiseti. Next base: position 9,767,056 of record OZ022399.1, read on the forward strand.
GAGTCATTTCCTTCTAATTTAACAGCCGGAATCCAAGCAGCTGGCAGAAACATCCCTCAATAAGGACGATTTTGACTCTTGAACAGCCCGAAACGTTCGAAAATGGGCGTGTGAAAGTTTGATTATTTACTTTTGAGTTTAGGAAGAGGTTCGACCTGCAGGTTTTGCAGAAAAGTGCTTGACTCCGTGGTAAAGTTGCTATTATTTTTAAACCAGGCAAGTTGGACAGCGTATATCCGTCAAAAGGATCGATGGTTAGATTAAGATTCCCATCGTCCTAATGAAAACAAACTTTTCCTGGGCAACCCCGCAGGGTTAGCCTTCATGAATCCAAAGACCCTCACGTTTTTCAGTCCTAAAATAACGAGGCTAAGCAATAAGGCAGTTTAGACGATGTTGTTTCAAAGCTCGCTGAAGCACCATTTCTTTTTTCAGCAGGTTGACAACGTCCAGAACCCATGGTCAGCACTTGGCTTGCAAAGTCACGTACACGGAGACCTCCACGATGATGTTTAATGATGAGATACTGTGAGTGGACCACCCTCTTTTGGTCCAGACTTTGGAACGAAGATTTTGAGCAAAAATGAAAACTGGTAAATTCTGCGTGAGAACCGCTGCCCTGAACCGCGTGGGACTTCGATACAAATGACATTGCAAAAGCATACCGAGGTATACATATACCTATGTTTGTTCTCTAATGACGACCTTGCGATCCCTGGGGCTCCAAGAATCTCGAGATCTCTTAGCACGGCTGGAGATTGTTTCCCACAAATTATCTCCGTTATTAATGACAAGAGAAATAAGTCAAAAACCACCTGACCCTTGGAGCATGCTGAAGCTTTTCTGCAAATCAAAAACGATTTATTTTCACTATCCATTGTGTCACTCGCCGGGGAGTAATTTAAAAATTGAAAGAGGGTTCGTATTCCATAGTTGGAACTAAATATTCTTACGTCGCCGTCGAAAAAAGCTCCGATGCACAACAAAGGGGAAGAAAAAAATTCAGCTCAATTTATTAGCGGAGGATATAAGATTCATCGAGAGAGAACGGAAACGAAGAATCGTGAATAGATACTTTGCTGCACTCAACTCCAAATTGTAGAACTCAGAGAACCTCTCAGACTTCGGGACCAGAATTTATTACCATTATAATCCAACAACCCCTACGAAACCGATGTAACCCTTATCTAGCAGATCTCCACGCCCATACACCCCAGCGGTCGCGGGGGTTGCGGACACAATAAATAAATCAGGGTCGAGTCCCGCCTAAACCGACTAAGGTTAAGGTTGAGGTTCAGTTTAAGGTTAAGGCTCGGTTTTGAGCACCCCCACTTATTCTGCAGGGGCGGTAGGCCGCGTGCCTTGCTTTGGTATTACAAGAACTCAGCGGGGTCACCCCATGGGATGGGCTGACGTAGACGTTATGGGAACGCTATGGGGAACCATGGGATCATCTTTTGTCCGCTCTCTCGGATCGCGTTGAACTTTAATCGTGGTTCTCAGTTACCCCTAATTTGCAAATTCTTATTTATCGCTGTAAATCTTATCCTTTTTCTGAGGATACTCCTTCAGGGTAGGAATTATCAAGTCATATGTGAGCTAAGGGAAATTACAACAGTGCAAATGTAATTGCGAGACGATCTTCCGTTACCAATAATTATGGAGAAATTTACCACCTCTTCGGATCTTCACAGTCATCCAAATTATAATTCTTCCACCTTCAGGGGACAAAATAGCGGCTACTTGATGCCGACTTAAGATGGTATTGAATGGTGAGCTAACGACGTCGAGCAGCGTCATGCCGCGTCGTGTGTGACCCTTGAAATCCTTGAGGAGACTTCGGCTCCTATCTTTTTTCCCCGGAGATGATATCCACCCACGTCATCTACGTGGGGAGGAAATATGTTCGGGGATTTTTATTCCCTAGGTCTAAGGGATTGACGACGTTTGCTTTTCGAATGAGGAATGACTCGAGTGGGACCATAGGGTAGGATCTGGCCGAGCAGATTTTGGGTGAATAAATACTTTTCAGATTCTTTAAGGAATTTACCTATTCCCGCGTTGGTATTCCGTTTAACTTACGATTAACGTAAAATATAGCCTGGTCAATAAAACATAGCTCCAGGAAAAGGGCTGGCATTGCATTGCCGATGTCCGGAGCCCCGCTATTCCTTATTTATCGAATTTGAATAATGATTCACTGAGTTGATGGACGATTGTGTCGTTCGCTTTGTGCCTCTCACGAAACCCCGTAACCAAACAACGCAAGGGAGACATATTTTTACGGCCTTAACCGTAGGATATCTGTCTCCGGAACTTAATATTTTTCCAAATAATGTTATACCAGCCCTCAGGCTAGACTGAAATATTTCTAAAATATTCGAGCCATTGGTATATAACCACCGGACCTAGGGGGGCTCCAAGGAACGATATCCTCAAGAAAAATTCTTCTTCGCTCAGTCACCGAAGTAACGGATCAGTCAGCCATAAGTTACCCAATTGCTATATAGGGTCAGCAAAAGAAAAAAAAAACCGGTGAATTTTGCTTTCGAGAAGATATTTCTTCGTCCCGTAAAGCTTTTTCAAGATTCTAATATTTATATTCATATTCACTGGAGATGAAGTCTTCAAAGTATATTCTGAGCTTGTAAAAATAGGAGGCAAAACCCACAGTCGATGGGTAATTCTCCAGTATACTTTCACCACCGTGTTTCGACTTAGTTTACCTGGTTCAAAGTTAGGGTGCGAAAGTTATTGAGTTTGATCAGTCTAGCGTGATTCGGCCGAGAGCAGAGCCCCTCTGCTTTCAAAAAAATGAGAAACAGCTTTCGTCGAACGTATTCTTACTCCGAACAGACTTAGCTACGCACACATTTTATACACGCATATTTTTTTAGCTTGAGGAGTTTCTGAGCTAAAGAATTCCCAATTGAAAAACAAAAATTACCCTTTTTCTTTGCTGGCGAAAAGATAACGCACTGGATGGACGTTACTTGGTGCCTGGGAAGAGAAGGAGAATTTTATTTGAGACGAAAAGGATCAACAAGAAAAAGTACCTACTCTTTGAATTCAGCTTCTTTCTCGAAGTCGAACGAAAAGTCATCCGCGATGAAAGAGACAATGAAAAGTGTTGTGGGGGCTGAAGAAGTCAGATAGCTGGACGTTGAGTTGGGTTTGTCAGAGACTCGAGACTCATCATCAGAGTTCTTTTTGATCGAAGAACTGGGTGGCTATTTGGTCGTTAATTAAAAAGTTGGCGATCTTGGACAGTTACTAAACCTTGTTGAAGCCTCGAAGGTAGATCAATTTAGTTTTTTTTTCGCTCATAGAATCGGCCACACCTGCAGCACAAACTTCAGTCAATGAGGGAGAAGGATCAGGATGTACCCGATTCGAAATGGTCCAGGATTCGTTAAAAGACACTTGACAGAGAGAGGCAGGGATGCCTGAAGGCTCTTGAAACACAGCGGAACTAACAACCGTGGAATCATTTCGATTTAGAACCTCTCGAAGCCTTTGAATCGCCCAGCTCTCGCCAAGGGAGGTCTTTTCGATCCAAACCCACTTAATAGTGAATCGGGTTTAATTTTAATTTAATCAACTGGACAGGAAACGCTCTCTCTGCAATGAAACTGAACTTTTATTCTTTCCTTTTCATTCACCAAAAATTACCAAAAATCTCACAACGGATCACTCGGAGCAGAGGAAGTACCCTCAACCTTTTCCTATTCCAAAATCGGCATCAGCCGCCCCGACTATCAGATTTCAAGATCAATCCAGGCACTGATTGGTGGTTAGTTACTTCCGTAGATAAAAATGCAGACAAAAAAAAAAAAAATTTCCTCAGGATCTCGCTTGTTGAATTTCAATCGGCGTCTACCTGTTAGATACCAATCTTACCAAAGATCTTAAATATTTGAAGATACAGAGATAAATTCAATTCAGTGCTGCGTCAACCCTGTGTTGAGAAAGTCTTCGACCAAGCTCACTTAACCCTCGATCACGTCGCGAGAACCCCTTTTCGTCCTTTTGAACGTGCGCAATTTTTCGAACAATCAAATGTGTAGTTTACAACACGTGTGTATAGAACGACAGTGGTACAATGCACCTGGGAACCCCTATGGAAGGTTCTACCACTTTCAGTTGTGCCACCTGTGCAGCGCGACCAAAGATGGTATTAAAAAGATCCAGCACAAGCGTGCTCAGAGAGAGAAAAACCGAAAAAAGGACAAAGCCAGAAACTTGGTATGGGGATGAGACATGAAGGGAAGAAAAGGATCGAGAGAAGTGGACTGAAGAGAGTAAGAGAAGGAAAAAAAAAAGCCACTATTTGAGGCTCACAATGACCGTTGCCGGCCGCCCCTTTATATCAGATACCAGTTAGGCCATGGGACCACCGGCTAGGACCACTCGTTGAGCAAATGCGTTTCGAATTGAACACTGGATTCGATAGCGGTCTATTTATTTCCCAAAACTTACGGACTCATCACTCGGTTAGTTTGGGAGACTTTGAAATTCACAAGTGATGATGAAATAAATTAGTCAGTAGTTAGATAGGAAAATCTTAAAAACTCTGCAAGTTGATGATAATTCATCTGCGATGTAGGTACGTGCGATTTGCGTTTACCGCTATCGGCTCCCTTGCCAATCAATTAATTTGTGGTTAACATCCGGCTCGGTGCAGCAACATGATCAGTTACCGTCAACGAGGTTGGTCAAGGTACCAATCGACTGAGCAAGCTGGTGATTAATAACACGTCATGACGCAGCCTCAATCGGGTGAGGAATAAAAATCCGGTCAAGTCAAATTCCCTGATATTCGCGGTACCAATATTTCAGATTTACCGCTGCAATCACTTCTCGCGTGTCGCGGTCAATTGATATTCAGTATTATATCTGGCGTTGGACGTCTGGCTGGTTCGCTTTGGCTTGCTGGCAACTCGTTATTGAAATTGACCAGCGTGTAATCATCATGCCTCTCCGTTACCTTAAGCGGTAAGAGAACGGGCGAGAGATTCTTTCTTATACCTCTTATGGAACGTACTTACGGGAGTATAGATTCAATAGCCAGATTTGGAAAGGTGCCAACGTCGTCCGTATTTGGCCAATGGACAATATAACGCGTAACAAAGAAGCTCGGAGCCTCATTTGCGGTTTGAATTTACCCAACGAGCCCAACTCAACGAGTAAAATAGCCGAAGAAATATGAGAGAGAAAGATATACCTACTACACCGTAGTTGTTGAGCGTTAAGAAAGTTAACCCATGGTGTTAATGGGCTATGGTGTTAACAGTACAGTACCTATACTCGACTGATTACAGAGCGGTCGAAAACAGATGCCCCAAGGCGCAAACCAGCTAAGTGGCAAGTAGCCTGGACCACCTAGCGAGCTCTTGCTAAATCTTAACCAAGAGGTGAGAACCGAACGATATATAGAAAACTTTAGTGTATATTTCCGTACCACCATAACATTAGTCCTACAAAATAACCAGACGCCCTCGGAAGCCACTTAAATTCCTACCCTGACCCCCATTCATTGGAGCTCAAATATTTGGAGGTGTTGTAATCTGGTCTGAACTTAGGACAGGTGTTGAACTCCCGTGGATACTGGTAACGAGGAAATTAGGTACATTTTCCAACGCCTGCGAACAATGGTCATCTGATGATCACGTCCTCGCTTCCCGGATGCCCTAGGAGCTCAGAAAACTATTCTGCGAACCCAAGATCGAGTTTAGAAAGAGTTTGTTTGAGGCTAAGTGCAGCTTGACATTCGATATCCGATAGATGATCATTCTGAGAATACGCGATTCGCTCGACTGCCCTGTCTTCAGAAACTCAATGTCATTTTATTGTGCCTTTACCCTTTCTTATACGGATTTCAAGAAGAATCAAAACGCACCAGACTGGGAGAGCTTCTGTCCTCTTGCGACGCTGGAGACTTTGCCTTACAATCAACTACCGCGACTTCATTCATCGGTCCATTCACAATCCATTGGACAATGCTGTAGTTCGTGGTGGTCTCGGCACGTTTCTGTTGCCTTTAGGTAGAATAACGGCCAAGAATATACTCCGTAGTATGATGTAGTAAAAGGTGTAGTAAGCGACCGTTAGGAGGTATTGGTCGATCGCCAAATCCCCGAGCGAAATACCCCGTTCATTGAGAAATAGATTCTCTTGCCTTTGGGCCCCCACCAATTTAAAGACTACCAAGCATTGACTGTTAAGTCGACGAGGCGACACTTGGTCAGTGAATTGGCAGGAAGCCTGCACCGCTTAACTCTGTACTCTCCAATGAATGAGATTATCGCAAAGCACCGTTCGGTATGGATGATGGGCTGGTCACTCCGTAACCACTTTGTGCCTCGGCTCAGTTTCGCTCGCGAACAAGCCAACCCATAAGTCGAATGCCGAAGTTGGTAGTGTTACAAGCCCGTGGTCCACCTGTTGGTTAATTTACTTTTGTCACTATCTAAAAGCACCTGGTGAAAATCACTGGGACGGAGATCTGCAAAGGCAGTACAAGACCAGAGCAGACTCAGCTGTGGCATGCAATGGAATGAAAAAGGAAGCAAAAGCCGAAAATCAACTCTCAAGAAAGCAAGGCTCGAATCGCTTTCACTGCTCCAACTGGTCCATCGAAAAAAGAAAAAAATATATATATGATAACCTCCACTCTCGGCCCAATTATAAATGCATTGAACAAACTTTGGCGCACCTCGCAGTGTACCCACCAATAACAAGTTTCTGTCTCTGGGACACGGGGTATCTGATTCATTTCATGCATGTGTCGTACACGTATGACCATCCGTCCATCATGATGTATGTACGTTGTACCAGTCCGTACGCCTATGTGCGTAACGAGCACATCTGCCTCACCTCACCAGTGGATCATCACGGTTGGTACCTACTGTTTGTCTATGAGGTACACTCAATCGGTATTATACACTTGGGGCACGTGTATAAGATGACCAAGAACTACTGTATGCAGTCCAGGCCACTTATCGTAACCTTCGTGTTGAGTTCAATTAGCACCTTATTCTCCGACTGTATAATCGAGGCTATTTGCTATAACAGGGACGTAACGTACGTCGTGGCTAAAGCAAATCAGAGAAAATTTATATATATGCTGCATCTACTAACTTGTTTATTCGTCAGGTTATAATACAGAGTTTTGGTGTATGATGTTTGGAGTTTGCTACACGAAACTTGCCTCTGAAACCCGTTAATTATTATCTCACTTGCCTGAAGCGAGGATGTAAGATATCTGACAGTAATCGGTGTCATGTGTGACACTGCCTTTTTAAATTAAACCAAAGTAACGGTCGTTTATGAAGCGTGCTGGGTATTGACAGGTGGCAAACTACCTGCAGGTACAACATTTCGTTTTATTCATTTTCTTCAATTCTGCTACCGGATTATATATATAATACCGAGTGCAGAAGACGTAGAGAGGGATCGGCGTTGAATATATAGTTCCATGGAAAAAATTGATTTATTGAAAAAAGCGTGGTACATATGTGACATATATGGATGATGTTGACATATATATTATTAACTACTTTTGTAAACACTTACGATTAATGCTTGACGTCGATTGATACAGATAAAGTGATTAATAAATTCGGAAATATCACATTGAATATAGTCTTACTTGCGTTGGTATTCGGGAATGGGGTCCCTACGACCCCGCATCTCGTAAAGACTTGGATGGGTTCGATTGCTTTGTATAATGGACCGTTTTACATTTGCCCTGTACTCGTCCTCGTAGGCGGTCAGGTATAAATTCTTAAGAAATATCTGATTCTCGATTTCCGAAGGAGCGAGGAATCTTTTCAAATGATTTTGCTGCTGGGCTTCAAGCTCGTTCAAAGTCAATTGTTTGGACTTGAATCTACGAGACTGACGGTAATCCGCTCGGCTAAACTGAGGCTGAGATTTTTTATTACTCAACGGATAGTCGAGGGAGAGTAATTTTCTTCTCTTAAACGAAACCTCCCTTCCTTCATCGAGGGTATTTCGAATTTGATTGCCGCCGTAGTCTATGGACGTATCGTTTTTTTCCTCGTGGAACGGAATTTCATTGCTCAAAATTGAATCCTCTTCAGGGGATTCAGTCGATACCGGTATCAATTTCATCGTCGTACTGTTGTCGCTGACGATCAATCCGTTCGAAGTCTTGGTGGTAGCCACGGTGCTGGTTTCGTTTAATTCGGTGCTATTTTCACCGTTCAATTTATTTTCTATGATATGTTTAAAAAACGCGTAGACATCGCTTATCGTGAACGTCGTCCCGTTTTTGATAGTTAAAATATTGATATTCATTCTCTTGATCAGTTCAGCAGTGGTGTTTTGGGCTTGTGCATTCGACAGTTTGTCTTCGAGATAATTATTCAAAAATCTGTAAAATCCTCTGTACCGATTATCTACCTTGTGCTTTTGTTTTTTAATTTTTTCTCGATTTTTTTTAGCACGGGTATCGCTCCGGTGATCATCAGTTGGCTTTCTAAATTTAAGGTGCTTTTCTTTATCTTTCTTCAATTGAAGTGGCTTGCTGTAGAACCTGACGATCCTCTCGAAGCCTCTTCTGTACTTGGCAAATTCCTTTTGATTCTTAACTCTAAATACTGGACCGGTGCCATTTTTCGCTGAAGAATTTTTCACCGCTTCCTCAAGGTCCACGTGAAGCGAATTGATGCTGAAGACATTTAGGAGTTCGTGCATGCTGACGTTCTCGGCTTTACGCTTATGTTTCGCGTCAACGTGTGCCAGTTTCTGGTAAATTATTTCCAGAAAATTAATCATCTTCTCCCTGGTTATACCCGTCTCGTTTTTATCACCAAAAAACAACTTCTTTCTTCTCCAGGTGTTCCGACGACTTGTTGAATAGTTGCCACTCGACTGCCATCTGTGTTTCCCGTTTATACCGTGGCTCTCGTGGCCCCGCGACTTCTTCCTTGTTCTCAAGTGCAGCACCTTCCTGCTTATCCTCTTAAAGAAGTCAATGACCTTCTTGTAGGGCAGGCTAGAATTTGATTTCCTAAACGAGCCTCCTGTCGATCTACGCCGACGACTCCATCTCAATCTGGGATGCTGACCCGGTACGCATTTTGGCAGTTCTCTAGGACTCCAGTACCCTCCAATGCAAGTAGCACCCGGAGGTCCTTCGCTGAGGACAAACCCTCTGTCGCAATCGTACATGATCTGTTTATTGTTCACAACCTTTTTGACGTAAGGTCTAAAGTCGTATACGCCCATGTTGCCTACCAGAAGGACTTTTCCGTTTTCAATGTACCCGGGAAATGGACAAAAGACTTCATGGCACTGGGGTATGTCGCCGGTCCAATTGCCAAAACTACACTCGACGAATCTTGAGTCACCCTTGAGCTCGTAGCCGTCTTTGCACTTGAAAACTGCACGCATTCCATGTTCCGTTTTCGGGGCGATCACGATTCCGTTTCTCGGTGCCCTTGGCATCTGTTTGCACCTTGCCGGGGTGCATTTTGGCACCACAGCCCATGTCCCGTTGTGGCAAACCACGGGGGTCTTGTTTGCCGAAAATTCATAGTCCGGTTGGCAGAGAACGATCAGCTTTTCTCCGTGCTCCGCTACCGTCACGTTGTTCACTCGATTTCTTTCCTCACTCGCTACGGCCACGTGCCCTTTTTCAATTTCCGGTACTACGCAGGGTGCCAAACATCGGGGCAGTGGGTATCGCCATCTTCCATCTATCTGACAAACCGACGATGTATTCCCTTCCAATCTCATGTGCGGATTGCACCGGAATATCAGACTCGCTCCTAGCCCCGTACCTGCGGAATATAACAACATGGAAACCCTCTTTGATCCTTGTAGGGAAAAATTATGGCTGCCTATGTACGTGCAAAACGAAAACAACAAACAACAAACAATGTCACCAAGAGTTCACATATCCGCAGTTTTTGGCAATGGAATGAGAATTGACGGAATATCGATAATCGAAGATATCGATAAATCGAATGGCCGGAAGTCATGGCCCTGAAGGTGCCTTGGGTTTTGTGGATATGACTTACCTGCTTCGATGTTCTCTATCCATCCGTTGTAGAGGGTGCCTGGTGATCCGCAGTTTATCTCTTTGCATACTGGCGTCTGTCCAGACCATCGCCTGTCAGCCCCACACCTTCTGGTCGCATCTCCCACAATGGTATATCCGTATTTGCATTCATAGGAAACGATCGCGTTGTAGGAACATGAGGAGTAGACAGCCTTTCCGTACCTAGGATTTTCCGGAGGCAAACATTGCACTGACATCACCTGAAAGTTCATCCAAAGTTTGGGGTCCAGTAGTCGATGACGAGATATAACATGTGACGCGATACTTCAAAAACAGAATTGGAGGAATTAATTGAATTGGTAGAAACTGACCTGAACACATTGAGGCATGTCCTTTGGAGCCCAAGTTCCATCAGCTAAGCAAACCTTGTCGGCTCGTCCAACCAATTCGTAGTCATCCTCGCAATGGTACGAAACGCGGCAGTCATACGTGTAGCATTCACCTAATGAGACAGGGAGATACGTGATTACAATTCGAGTACGTTTGAATCCGGAATCCAATTAACTGAATGGAATGATTTGAATTCAATTTCATTTCATTTAGAAGATATCTGCGATGCATCGAAGCGATTGATTCTCCCTGCATTTAAAACGAGCTCTCTTGTTATTACCAAAGGCTTTGCAATTCAAGCGAAATTCACTCCTGCACAGACTCCCTTTGACACGGTAAACTTACTCGAGCGAACTTTATGCGGAGAATCGATTGCTTCTTTTTTCACACGTACCTACAAAGCTCTAAAGGATAAAGTTCGCAAATCCCGGTGGAAATCTCGTTCCGAAATAGCATTTTTATTTTCTGAACTATGTAACCATTTGTTTTCAACGAATATTAAACGCATTACTTTACCGGCGTGCCATCCGTTCGCGATGTTCGCAGGTAATCCGCAATTTTTCGGCTTGCATGAAATGTCCGGACCAAACCAAGTGGCCGGGGCTCGATTTTTCATCAAACATTTAGCGGTTGGAAAGCCTTCGGTTGAGAAGCCGTGGTAGCAAAAATATTTGACGGAACTGTCCAGATCGAAGGTTGTCTGTTCGAGAAGTGCGTTGTTTTTGGCGTTTTTGATTTTTGGCGGTTCGGTGCAAAATGTATTTGAGTCCTTTTTGCATGACGGTGTCCTTCCGGTCCAGTGTCCGTCGGCTCGGCATGTTCTCTCTGTAAGACCCACCACGAAGAATCCAGGATTGCAAGTGTATCGAGCTGCATCACCGAAGAACTTGCCGGTGACGGTCATCCCTCCGTGTTCAATGTCAGTCAATTCCGGACACTCGCGGTCTGGTTTTATACACGACATACCGCAGGCTCCATCACACCGACATTTCTTCTTTTTACTCTTGCAATCCTCATCCGTCGAGCACTTTCTCAGACACTTTTGTCCCAGACGCTCGGCTTGTTCTTCGTCACGGGGACACATGGCCGACGGAGAATTTCGCGGGTTTTTATATATACGACCATCGTCGTCTATCTCAGTTCTTCTATAGCTTTCATCGTCCTCTTCGTCCTCGTCCCAGTCGTCTCCTTCGTCCTCATCATCCGCTGACACCTGTTCCTGGAGTTTAGATCTTGAACGATTTACGTGAGAGCCAAGGATGAGGAGCACGAGGCTCACCGTGCAAATTTTCATCATAAATTAGCCTCTGGTACTTCAATGAAAAATTCAATATCCTTTATGGTTATGTCCTTGTTCAACTTTTATTACGAAACATAGAAAATTCCGAAAGCCGATTAAGCACTGCTTATAATCACATTGTTTTTGTTTATCTTGAAAGCCACTCAGAGATTTTACACCCTGGAACTTTGAGCCACTTGTATATATACTCCCTCGTCACTCAAGCCTCGACAAAGCACAGTTTCCCGATCCTTTACGACATCATTTTTTTCCCTAACACTCGAACGTTCCCTCACGCGGGAGTCTTGCCGCTAAAAGTGATTCGCCTAACCGATACTTTTAAAGCAAGAACCTCTCACCGCGGGACATTTCAGCCCAGCAATCGACGCAAAGCCAGACAGCCAAGGGCGCATCTGCCTTGCGCATTCGTTCGGGTTGTTCAATACATCGACTAGTTTCACAGCATCCGGTAGATGGCAGAAAAGCTCTCAGCTCAGACCGAGCTTGCAGAGTTTAAGAAAAAACAACAAATAGAAATTCATTTCTGGAGCTTGAAAAAAACTCATTGGTTGGCTCGAAATGGGAAGTCTGTAATTCCGACGGTGGTCGAGAGACGGTGTCCTGTATGCGGCAATCGTTTCTGCAGAGAGTAAGGTGTTAAAACGAGTAATTTACTTGGCAGAAGTATTGCGAAAAGGTGCTAACCAGTGAATGGTATGAGGAAGCCCAGAGATCTCGTGCTTACGAACACCTGCAAACCTGAGTAAACCTGCAGTGGTCGTATTATTGGTAAGAGAGTAGCCGCCACCTGGTTGCCCGTTGGGCACGGAGTTCGATTCAATTGCGCTAATCGGCAATTTTGCGAATCGTTTCGAATCATTTCTCCAAGCTCTCCAAAAGACGAAAGCAATTTTCTTCGATTGAGAGACTGAAGCCTGGAAGTTTCATCGTAATCGTGATAACAAAAAGCCGTTTGATTTCTATCCAATCGATCATTCATTTACTCTTCAGATTAATATTCTTCGAAATATCGAAAGGTCCAACGGGCTGGCAACCTACCAGTGTTTAATAATGACGTCTTTCACCGATGCTCAAGTATAAAGGTTGCATAAATTTGTACTGGTAACTTCGTTAAACGCATATGGTACCTATATGGGCGACGAAAAACGAGGTATCCTATTGAGGCGCGTGGGCGATATACTCTTAGGAGATCAATTTCAAAGAGATAAAAAGTATAAGCTGGAACTTGTTAGTTGGATGCTACCAAAAGTAATCCCAGCAAATTCCAAACGTTGACGGTTGATCGTTAAGCTAAGCCCATGTCTCGCATTGTCTTCTTAACGATAGTAATCAATCGGCAAGAGTTCAATGGTCCTCATGTGATATTCCCGGAGTGATCATAGTTACAGCTATCGCTTGTATCAGCTAAACCCAACGTCTACACATGATGTCTTCATTTATCTTATTCAAATTAGGCAGGAACTTTTTCACCCACATGGGGCTTTGCCTCAGCATAAACGAATCATAGAACCATCAAAGACTCGGTCTCATATATTCAATAATCAAACGAACCCCATCCTCTCGTAAGACAATCCTATAGAAATTGATCATCTCGTGGTATAGCAAACGGGAAAAGAATGTATCAATAAGGTACAAAGCCACATTTGTACCTACTACTCATGCATATATACACATGTTCGTGATATGGTCCAGGAATGTGTGTCTTCCAGTATGTTACTTGCCCTTGTGTAGAGATGAGCTATAAGATCGGTTGTAACCCGGTAGCCGAGAATGGGAGTGGCACTGAAAGACAAGGGGTCCCCGAAGCTCTGTCGGCGACATCTTTGCCTTGGTTTCTAGATGCCTATGCAGGTTTAAGAAGCTTACCGGTTCTCAACTACAGCCTCTTACCTTTTTCTGCTCGTCAGTTTGCTGCATTCTTCCGTTAATCAACGTCGCTTCAGACTGTTTGTGTTCTGCTGTATAGCCTAGGCGGGTTTTCCTCACGATGGAAGATGCGGACTTATGCCTTGTCGCGATAACTTATCGCACTGTGATTGTATATGAAAGAGAGTACTGAGTCATCGAGTATATCACTAGTGACTGCAGCATCTTCTCCGGGTTTCTTTTATTGAAATAACTTAACGGTTAAACGTGAGCAGAAAATAAATGGCAAAAAAGCTCAACTCGCGTCGATATTATCCTTTGGTTGGTATATCCTTCCGCAGCATTCGTGCGTGTTCAGATACCATAATTTAACACACAGAGAGGTATTAACTGTTTGGTAACGTTCGAATCGTAATCTTAAACCGCTTCGCCCTGTGCACAGTGCCATTAAGAAGATATATTAATCGGCATAATTCTTCCTTACCAATGGAAAAAAAAAAAATCAAATAAACATGAAAAATCAAATAAAAACTCCAAGAATAATTTGAGGATAAATCCTCTGGCTAGAATCTTGAAGTTTTTTTTTTAGAAGTATCAACGAATCACTCAATCCAAATTATTCTACACCGATTTGAGAACCGCATTGGGACGAGGTTCAGATGAGTGAGGGATGTCCCTTTTGTATCCTCGTGGGCGGCGCGGTGCCCTTGAGTTTGTAAAACGACGAGATCCTGGTGTCAATTGACAAAGCGGTGATCGGCGCACTTCGTTTAGGTCCTGGCACGTAGGACTGGATATTGTTCTTCAAGTTGGACCCAAAGCACATTGTCCAAAAAGTGCATCTCTGGTGTTCAACGATGAGTCGTTGACGCGTGCAGATCCAGAGATTTGCTGAAGGCATATGTGCAATTTCGACTCTGCAGATTTGGAGTCGGAGTCCTGCAGACGAGCTATTTTTCTGATCATCCAACGTTCCAAGGATTACATTGCGAGGCACATGTACGTGACAACCTCTGGAGTCAAGCAATTTTGCTTCTTGAAAAGAAGATCGAATTGACCAGGTTGAATTACTCGGTTACCTGCTGCAGTGAGTTGGCGAGCTCGTTGAGCTCCACCCGTCTTCAGTCTTGAAGATCCTGGGATGCTGCAGCAGACCAACTGGACCAATCACCAAGGAATTTCGCTCGACTGACGCCCTCGCGAATAAAACTTCAGACTACCTGCAGACGGTGCGACTAATTCAAACGAAATCCCCGAACCGATCCGATCTTTCCATCTTAAACCCTCATTTGATTCGCCAGACGTTCTTTAATTGGCTCAATAACTACCATTTCCAAGATCATTTTTTTTTCATCATCGTCCAAGTTATTTACGCGGATTTGACTTCTTCGCGGCTGATTTTGTTTCGAAGAAGGTTTGCCTCCGAGCTGTTCTGCTGATTTTATTTATTTTTTTCTCTCCTTAGGATTTCATGGTACAATTCGTATCTCGTTAGCAGATTGATTCGCAAGCTGATAGATTAACAAGGGTACGAAATTGAAATTCCACTGCTTGGTGACAAAATGCGCGAAATTACTCCCTTCGGTTTTTTGCAGCGGATATACCGTACTATAACATCTTCAAATTCATCGGGACTACATAATTCCGCTTGTAAGAGAGGCGAAAGTTCTTCGTTCGACACACACGTATATGTATGTGAAAGATCACATCGCCTTTGATCCCCCCAAGCTTACGGTACCACACCTGTATCCGCAAGAGTGCTCGTTTCAGGTAAGTTTATCTCGATCGACACGCAATCAAACGTAGGCTGTAATACCGCCATAGGTATGGGTAGGTACTCCGTACGAACAACTTCAATTGAAGCGTTGCACGTGTTCGCTGTTAATCAGCAAGATTTGCACTTTACTTGAACTCGATTTTTCCTCGTCCTTAATTCGAGGTTATCGGATATTGTGCTTGAAAATGACATTGAAATTCCGAATTTTAAAAGCGGCAAATGGTGAAAATTTTCAATTTTTGTATCAACGACTCAGAGTTTTTAGAAAGATTATATCTCAGAAAGTCCACGTAGCCAATTTGAAAAATTCCGAATCAAAAAACACCGGAGGTTCAAAATTCCGAAAGCTAGGGATCCGAAAGACCAAAACTCCAAATCTCGGAATTCGCGGGATGCAACGTCGTTTATTTGACAGCTTTGTCGTGAGCTTTCCTTAAATTTTCGGATTTTTGGACTTTCTGAGTTATTAATTGTCGGATTTTTGAACTGTCCGCATTTTGACCTTTCGGAATTTCCAACTTCTGAATTCTAACATTTCTAGAAACTTCGAATCGCGTCTCAAATAAATTCGGAACTTCAATCTGGCCCCATTCTTCAGAATTGACAGTATAGTTTGATAAATGAAACAGTTTCGGCTTACCATTGAATGCATATCATCGAAAGAGCACGATTCGTTAATAGCAAAGCTGGAGTGTCGATCACGAACGTTTTCTTCATCCCTTTGTTGGTGGATCACGATTTGTCTCCCTCATTTTCTTTTTATTTATTTTTTTCATCCTTTTTGTTCGTTTTATTCATATAAGGCATGGGGCCGAAACGTATGTGCAAGCAGCGTATTATCGCACACGTGCACCGTCGCTGCATTGCATGTAGCGCATCCTTTCATATGGTTTCTCTGCTTAAATCGCACACCAACTCAATCCTCACAATACAATATCCTTTTCGTCTTCCCCTACCAACATCTCGCTCATTGCACCCAGTCCAATTCAAAGCAATTCAATTCGTCTTATATATATATATATATATCTATCTACCTATGTATAATTCCATGCGTTTTGAATGTCCAGGAAGGATTACTACCGATTATTGTAACGTAGCTGCAGTATGCCCCCCCCCCCCCCCTCTCCCCCCCCCCCTCACAACCAGAACCCTGATGGTTGCATCTGTAACCCACAATACCTTCAGGCAAATACCCGCGTGCTCCTCGGTGAAAGTCCTACTCTTGACGCCAAGATTATTACCTACACGTACGCCCCTCACGTGAGAATGACGCGTGTGGGTCACGCGTCTCTCCAAACGTCATATATTATTTTTATTCTCAGTTTCATTTTTTTTCTTTCAACGATATTTTTCTGCGTTTCATCCAGTTTTTTACATCCCTTTTCTAATTTCTATTCTTTTTTTTTTTTTTGTTTCCTCCTTCTTTTTGTAAATCAAATTACGTTACAGGTCGTAATCATGAGGGGAGGTAAAGAGCGTCTCTTGATTGAGGTTGAGTACTTTTTCGAAGGACAAATTGTCCTTGGGCGATATATTTTTTTTTTTTTTCGGTCAGAAGAAACAATTTTTGGGTACTTCTCGCACTGCGGAAATAATAATTGACAACTATAAAACGAAAATTGGCAGAGCAAAGTAACCCCTCTATTTCTTCGCGGATTTTACTCGGTTGATGATTTACGCCGTAGGGTTTGAACGTTGCGTCAAGTTTTCGACTACGAATTGGTTGAAGCTCTGTAATTATATAGGTTGCCGACCGCTCCGAATATCCTTGGTGCAAAAATTCGGCCCTGCAAATCCATCTCCGTTAATTTTCCTTTTTTTTTTTTTTTTCTTTTACTTTACCATTTCCTTGGGAACTTTTTGTTCCCGATAGTTTTTTTTTTGTTTTTTTTTTCTACCATTGAGGAAATGAATCCGAATCGCCCGTCGTATTCCCTCGTTCTAGCGGATGGATCGAAAAGGACATATCCGCCAGGATCACAATAACGTCAAGCGCATAAGATACGGAAGGACAGTGTTTCTTGCATTATAAACGCCAAGTCGTCTTTTGCCCTTCGTGCCTCTCGCCTGGGTTACAAGTTCCGCGTCATTGTTTACCACTTGATTAGCCATTCAGTATCACTTCCTATATCCGGTATCACCCGGATGTGATGCCCGAGGGACTCCGTTAGACGTGATCCCGGATTGTCGGACCGATATAGGTATAGAGAAAATTTCGTTACGTCACTAATTCGTGGAGAACTGAACTTATATTTCGATGATTTTGTGAAATAGAATCATTTTCATCCTTCGCAGGATCTTAAAGTCCTGCGAAGTGTTGATAGGAGGTTGTTATCTAGGGGTGAAACTCTTTGTTTGATTTGGGATGGAGGATTTTCCTGCAAGGACGATAGCTTGGTCCTTGTTTGGTTCTCGGAGGTGTACCTACCAGTCCCATGAGTACCACCAAATTATCTTCTCGTTAAATATTTCAAGCAATGCGTTATTCTCACACGCCCCCATCGTATTACCAGGGCTCGTCTGATTATCCACCTAAGGCCCGCGTGTCGGCGGCCTGTAGAGCTAACGACCGCCGACGCTTGGGGCGTGCTTAAAAGCCACGCCACGTTGAAAGAATCCATGCGTGTCGTTCAGTCACTGTCCTCGAAGAACACGAGTCAAAGTCGAAGAGCAAACGCGAAATCGAAATCAAATCCTGAGATTGATCAATTTATGACGAACTTCATGGGTGAGCTTTTCACAGCTTTTAATTTCCCTGCAGGAATTAATAAAGTCCTTGTTGGACGGATTGTCACATCATTTGACTTCAGCACTCCCAAAGTGACGTTCAAAAATATTACCGGGCATTTAAAATGATGATTAGTCATTTGCAACTCCGTCAGTAAAAATTATGTAGGAATTAGTTATCGACAAGACTCATATTCAGATGCCATGGAGAAGGATCTGAGGATCAATACCCCAGGCTCAAAGTCTGCGAAACTGGATTTAAAAAACGCTGAATTAACCAACAGGATGTTTACTAGACGCCCTAATCTCTGGCGACAAAAAAATTGTCGGTTTAAAGGTGGGATTTTGGAAATTGACGTTCATATTTATACTGGGCTAAAAATCTGCTAATCCTTAGCCAAAGACGTTCGATCCTTCATGTTGATCCGGTTCTCCGATCATTGGGGGAAAAAAAAAACCATTGGGTTGAATCAAAAACGTTATTCTCAGATGTCATGAAAATTAAATTTTTCATTTCGAATTCCGACTTGAACTACTTGGATTCTGAAAGAAGCTCTTGGAGCTGCTGAAGGATTAAACCCAAGTCTTATTACAACCGAGAGCATACAACCAGGTGATAAAATCCACTCTGAAAGTCGTTTAGTGTTCCAAATACAACCTCGTGAAATATTTCACGCAATTTGACTGATAACGTGGCCGGTATTATTGCAGCAGAGATTGCTGATTTAATGATTTAAGTGCAACTGCTTAATAGCAGGACATCACTCGATGTTAATACCTTCGAGTGGTCATTTGAGATGGGTATAATTACGTCCGGTTATAGATGGCCGACGAATGTCCTGAAGGGTATTAACGTCTGATATCACGATATACATGATAATTATTAAAAAATTCTTTTTGGTTTTTCTGTTTCGTCGCATTTCGCATCGGGTATATTTGACGGTGATCGAAAATCACAGGACTCATTTTTGCTGAGGACTTTTCGGATGATTTCTTATACCCAACATTAATACCCAACTTGACCAGCGAAAGCGGTACACCGTCAAGCCGGCAGCAATATCACCGTACACAAAAGGGGGGCCTGGGTGATTCCCAGCGAAATTGCCAAGTGCGAAAAATAAACAGTGCTCGGTTCACCGTTAAGTCATTAAAGTGTATGTACATCCGCGAGTTTGAGTATAGGTTGGTATAAGGTACGGCACGTGGGTTCGTTAATGTGGATGTGGCATAAGCAGAGGCCTCAAGATCTTACCACTTTTCGCACTTGAACTTTGTGAAGAAATGTATTCGTTCCATATTCCTTCAAGATTTGTTACCATCTTGACCTGGTACAAGAAATTTCACCGATACCAAAATCGAGCCAAAAAATCGTTGGTGTTTATCACAAATAATCCAATTGGCACGCGTCCGCGCCAATTAACGTTTGATTCTCTGGTTTTTTTGTTTGTTTTTTTTTTTCATTTTGTATCAGCTTTTTTGAGCCAAAATACGATCCCTTCTCACACTTCCCGCATTATCGTAAGACCCTCGTTAATATGAAACATCAACGGCCACTACTCGCTTCTTCTTGACGTTCCCACGATGGGTTTCCGTTTCCGGTCCAAAGGCACGTGCGTCTGTCTTGTGTCGACCAATCGAGCGGCAACACCTGAACACTTGACTCGAAAATATTCTAGAATATTTAACACCGAAATGACAGCCAAAGGCGCGACCACTGCAACACTTAAAATAAAAATAAAAAAATTGACTTGATGGTAACACTTGCGGAAACATCTGCATTCTGTCTTCGAGGTATTTTCTTCATGAACCCAATGGATCTTGAGAAGATGACGTGAGTAAGTAAATTGGAACTTTTGGAAAATTTTTACGGTCACGTTCCACTTGACGTCCGGGAACTCAAAGCCTTTATTTCAGATACAATAACGATTCATTTAATCCTGTGGAGGAGAGTATAAGAAATAAAGGAGTAAGGAGAGAATGAAGGGAGAAGGGGGAGGGGGGGGGGGGAATAGAGGGGCGATGAGTAATGATCTGCCAATGATACAAATCGCTGCGATTCACCTGCAATCGATCGGCGATTCGGTTCTGGTTCCAATTAAAAGAACACAGGTTCTGATCAGCGGGTGACTCTCTTTTCTATACGCTCAATGGGAGTCCACGGAGTTCACCCCCCGCGGTAAAACTGGCTATGTGAAATCGTATACGTAAAGTTCGATCAGATATTTTGAGATACGTCGTTACCTGCGCGAAAATATCGAGACTCTCGTTCCGAAAAAAAAATAAATAAAATAAAATAACCTGGCGGTCTGTTTAACGATCCTTTTGTAAAGAGAAAGAGAGAGAGAGAGAGAAAGAGAAAGAAAAAAATAAAAGAGAAAGAGAGAAAACTGAATCGAGAACCTGATCATTGACTTGAAATATTTTCTCAATTATATCCAACTATCGAGCAGATCGAAACCAGCTGGGGTAATTGATGGTTAACGGAATTCCCGGAAACAAAAATAACCCGGTATATAACAAGAGAGCTTCCAGTATCTGAGCCACACCTTACGTAATCCAATTTCTGCAAATAAGGTTAATAAATATGTTGCAGAAGCGATTCTTGAAAGGATTTTGTAGGGTGTTATAATTTAAGGGGAGCTACAGTATGTCGCGATTGTAAAAATGAAACGTGGTTCAAAATCAATTGATTTCTTCACCAAAGTTCATTTTACATCATTATAATCATGTCACTAAAAATCAGTCGCTGCACGAATTGAGGCACACCGTAGATCCGATTTCTATTTCTCAGGATCCGAATTGTTCGGAAGACGCACCGTCGTAAATTGAACGAGGGAAATTGAATTGAAAAAATTCTCATAGAAGATATGGCCAATTTTCCGAAAATCGAACATTTCTTTTCCACTTATTTGCAAATGATTCAGTCTAAAAATTAAACTTTCCAATTTCCCTCGTTCAATTTGTGACAGCCTGTATTCCTTGGAATCTTGGTCATAGATAAGTCGAATCGGACCTACGGTGTGCCTGAATTTGTGCAGCAACCGTATTTAAGGAAGATGATTATAATGATGCAAAATGAACGTTGGTGATGATACAAATTGATTTTGGACTATGTTTAATTTTTCCAACCGCGACATACTGCTCCCCTAAATGCCCAAGCCAATATGAACGGGTTACCTTATACTCGGAGATGTAAGAATCGAGATTTATCATAGATGGAAATTACTTATACACTGTATAGATTCGGTCTAGCGTTAAATGTGTGAAAGAGGGATTTAGAGGTGAAGTGGTTTCCGAGATCCCATTGAAAACGAGTCTTTTTTTTAACAAGATTTCTAACAATTTCTTGACGGGGCGCACTTCGGGGGGTAAATTTGATAGTTCAAAAATCGTCCGCAGGTGGTTGATTTCTTTTTACTATATCGAGGGGAGAAATATGGAGTAGAAAAAGAAAAAAAAAGTATCACAATAGACAATTGGTTGTATAGAAATTTTGGATTATGGATACTGGAGGGTTTCCAGATCTCGGACTTGTTGAATGAGAAATGCTCACATATATACAATATATAAGGGAGTTGGAAGTTGAATAAGATTCTGAAATCCAGATAAAATTCTTATTAAACATTCGAGGTGGGCTTGTATAGTAGGTGTTTCGTAATTTCTTCACAAAACTGTAAATCGGGTTGTTCTGAAAATCGACTGCGAGTTTACGATCGCAATTTTTTATTCAAAGCCTGAGACGCAACTTTGAATTGAATCGCAGTAGCTCGAAATTTTAGTGCCCACCTTAAAACTGGCCAAACAGGCCCAAGCTGCGAATTCACCTTTTTCCCTTTAACACCTCGCCAAATTCTCGGCCCCACTATACATATACATATACATTCTCTCGCTTGAGTATTATAATAAACAAATCCTCCCATACCACGTGTGGGACGACTAACACGTGGGAGTATGTATGATAATCGACGACTGGCGCGTGTGTTTATCGCTCGGTATATACCTACCTACGGTGAGAGTCTTCTCTGGGCTTCTCGAGTGTGTCTCGAACGAATGGAATGGCCTTTTAACCTTATATGGAAGCCGCACCTGCCGCCTGATAGCTAAGGCATACAATCTTGTACCGGTAATTGTTGACACTGAAATTAAAAATGATAAATAACAATAATAATCTACTAAGGCCCGCTCTCTCTCTCTCTCTCTCTTTTTCTATCTTTCCATACGTTTCAACCACCCACGTGTCTCGTACCATACAATCAATAAATCAGTTTTATCATCTCAAACTTCCCGTTTAGAATATTGAAAAAGGGCAACTTACTACAATCCAATCAAAAATCACGAGTCTAGCTTTCGTCTGAACTGTACGTTTCAAGATCCAGAAAATCAAACCGTTTATTTTTTGATTGGCATCCGACTGGGTGATCAATTTTTTGTCCCATATACGATATCAAAACCGAATCAATAGATTTCATTGATCTTTAATAGTTCGCTGGTTCAGAAAATCATCAATCTTTTCATTTCCCTGATATTCTGGACAATTTTTGGGTCTGGCGCAGTCGAATGATCCGCTAATTTACAGTTTTGCTGGCATAGGATGAAATTCGTAAATATTTTTCTTAAAGTTTGTGTTATGTTGGCCCCTGACCCAAACCGTGCGAAATGGGCGGTATTCGTACCACGGAACTCGATATCGTTTCGGATGAAGTTTGGGAGGTAAAGAAGGAAGTTCGAGTTGCAGGTCTGCTCTCTTTTTATTGCGAAATTAGCCGCAAGGTAGTCAAAAAAGAAGACATGAAAAAGAAAAAAAAAAAAAGAAAAAAAATTGTGGGAAGATGCAAGTCGGAATCAGGTTGGGTCGCATGCAGGTGGTTCTATGGCACAGGTCAGGGTCAGGTTAACCCTGATCAGATTACCGTCGGCGTGGGAGTGTTTGAAAGGTCTGAAGGATAATAATAGGATAGGAAGAGCTAGGAAAATATCCCTCCTCTCATCCTATATACCTATGGACCATTCTCTCTATATACCGCATCGCCTAGATCACTTTTAGTGTTGTTTATTATCGCGGTAAAAGTGCTGGGTTCATTTTCGTCAAACTAAATTTGATTTATAAACATATCGCGGTGATGATTCAACGTATAATATCCTATGATCTTCGAGAATCAAAAGTCGATCATCGCCGAACTTCTATTTCATTGACTATCGTAAGAAATAGCTCGATATGACTCGAGGATTCTGATCCCACAAGAAGCTTTCTCGGGGACGTCGCATTGGTACACAATAAACAGAATTAATTGGGCCACCGCGGGGGTTGTCGGTGGATTTATTTATTATAAAAGGCGACAGAGGAGCCGCCGACCCCCGCCGTGGCCTCAGATTAATTTCATTTTATTCCGTCTGAACCTGAAAGCGGCTGGTCAGTCTGTCTGTTGGTCGGTCAATGAATACTGCCCAAATTCTATGAGTATAGTTCGAGTGCTTGACCGCCGGTTTATGGCTGGCTTAATCTCATTTCTATTTCCTCTCATTTTACCTGGAACTTTTTGCGATTAATTATACCCTTTAACTCGACTGCAATGACTACTCAATTATTCAGGGTGGGTTGAAAGTTCCGAATTTCAAAAGCTCCGAAAGTAAAAAAAGATCGAAACGCAGATAGCTCAAAGGTCCGAAAGTTCAAAACTCAGAAAGTCTAAAAATCCTCAAATTTGAGGGAAGCTCATGACAAAGCTGTCAAATAAACGACGTTGCATCTCGTGAATTCCGAGATTCGGAGTTTTGGCTTTTCGGATCTTTAGCTTTCGGAATTTTTGACCTTCGGTGTTTTTTCATTCGAAGTTTTCCAAATTGGCTACGTAGACTTTTGAGGAAATAATAATTCTAAAAACTGTGACTCGGTAGTATAAAAATCCGTAATTTTCACATTTCGCAGCTTTTGAAATTTGGAATTTCAATCCCACCCCAATTATTCCATGGATTCTGGGATGAAGAATATTTCCAAAAAGCTCCAGTTCCCCAAAGTAAAGAACCTGGAGTTAATTTTGAGTATATTTTTCAAATTTTTTCATGGTAATCTAGCTGGTTGAAAAACTTTATCTGATGAGAAATTTAATCAAGCTTTGGAATCTTGACTTACTTAACTTGTGCGTTTGTTGCTATACAACGTAAGGTTTGAGCTAGTTTCACTTTATTTATTACACGAAATGCTCTCGGAGGTTAGACCATTTTATTTAGGTATTCAATCCACGCACCTGTTCCTTAGAATTCATATTTATTCCTATCGCGCTGGTACTCTCGCGTCCCCTATGCTGTACACGTGTATCATATGGGCATACTTATGTGCATTGTGTATATCACAATTAGGATATTGTGTCCAACCTGGGTTATCCATCACGGTGTACAATAACCTGCATTAATCTACCGAAACGCATTTCGAAATGGCCGTTTTTTTTTTTTTTTTCTTCTTCTTCTTTTTTCTTCAGTGTATAAATCTTTCCCTGGCCAGGAGTAACCCGAATGGAATATTTGTGTCAGAAGAATAACACTCGAATGTTATAATTTGTGGGCTCGGTGTGAAATCCTGTTCAATTCAAACGTCGAAATAATAAAATCACGTCAAATTTGTCTGTGAGACCCTGTTCCAAAGCGAGCTTTCAAGATTCTAAGTGTGAAATTGCAAACGAGTTGAAATTTCGTTTGTAAAAACGATGTACCTATCAGGCTCGTAGAATTCGAGCGTTGAATTGAGCCGCAGACTCGTTCAATCATCTGCGGCTTTCGATAATGCCGAAGTGTTTTTAATCGAGCGTAAAGAATCGGGTTCGTTACACCAATCGTTCGCCTGGCGTGGTAACTGTTCTTAAATAACATGCCTTGTGCTGTATGTATTATATATACTGGAGTGCGTCGCGAGGCGTCGAGACGCCTGTGCACTCGTAGGATCATCTTAAGATGAATTTGAGAGGATTCTTTGTTCTTATATATATACCTACGTCCGAGCCCAGGCTCCAGTCTCGAAAGAGAAAGGAATCGATGTCGACGGTCCAGACAGAGCTAACATAGTAGATCGTGATCATATTGTAGGTTATATTTGTACGCCACGTTGCCTCCCACAGCAGAAATAAGAACTTCGATCTTGAACTGGTAGGTAAGACTAGATATTATGCTTTGCCATCCCCTCGTGTCTACGATTCGAACAAGAACTGTAGAGAAACAAAAAGGTAAAATGAAGAGAATAGGAAGAAGAAGAAGAAAAAGAAGAGAAGTATATATATAAGAACGACAAAAAGAGATCGTGAAAATGTCAGCAGGATCCTATGTAGCCGCATGGGATTGCTTTGTAATAGCGTAGCTTACGGATTTGTTACGATTGACCTCCTCCGGTTACTTATCTCAGGCAATTGGACCAGACACGGAACTCAGGATCGTGATATAAATCAGTCGCTTCTCCAAGGATCGAAGGAAGGCACGTGGACGTATCTTGGAAGTATCCACTTTCAGTAGATATATTCTCTTGGTAACTTTGTTCACTTCATCCATCCGTCGACATGATATAAAATCGATTTGGCACGACGATCCTCCGGGTAATTTCAAGATCTCCTATTAACTTCGAAATAAATCGATCAAAGACTTCGAGACAAGAGGAGCATAAAATCTGCTTCCAATAATGCATGAAATTTGATTCATCAAGAAACACTTTTTTCACCAATATCTACCTATCTATTTCGTACTAGTTTCTCAATGAATATAGTTGTCGAGTTGTCTTTTCAATTGAAAAGTATTCTTGAATTGGCTCAAACTTCTCTGATAACAATTTTAATTTTAATACCACCGAAGGAACCGGAAACTCAAAAACCAAATTCGGCAAATCTAACCAAAATAATTTTGTTGCTGATTTTTTGCCAATCCAACAGAATTCTGTTTAACAATTAACATTTTGTTTAGCGATGTTAATTCAACAAAAATAGGCAGACAAAAATCTTTTGGTTAATCAACTCGACATTATCTTGGCTGTTATAACTGAACTAAATTTTTTGTTTAAATTCAGCAAAATTTCGGTCCATTCAAAGATAATTTTTTTCTGACTATGGGGCCCCAAACTATAATATTCATAAAAATATATTCGTATGTGAGAAGAATGTTGAATAGTGATTTACAATTCGGGTCACACTATACTTTGCGGTAATAAAATGAATCTTGTTGGTTGACTTTTTGTCCAAATTTTTGGAGTGGTTTCTTCGACACAATGTACATATACCATCTCAAACTACCCCACCCATAATGGGTCGTCAGTAAGTAAGTAAGATGCCCAGGTCAGATATACATATACCCTCGAATTACTTGCTACGTATGGTTTCTTCACATAGGTATAGTAGGTACTCTCATCTGCATGGGTATAGCGATACGCTGCGGGGTCTCTTTTCGGGGGGGGGGGGGGGGGGGGGGGGGGGGTTTAGGGATGAGACTATATAGCTCTGATGCAGATATGCTTTATGTACCGGACCTCATTGTGGTCCGCCTCGCGCCCGCGCTGTACGCTATAAGGGATCCTTGGATCCTTCTTACATCGTCGAGGCCCTCGTACCGTGTAGATCTTCAGATAGCTCTACACTCGGTAGATATTCTCCTCTCTCAGGAACCCGGTCCGCGCCTTACTAATGCCCCAGTTTATAAGGGTTATCTCCGTCCCGGATCCTCCTTAGCCGCAACGATCAACAGACGAAATGTAGTTAAAAACGCAGCAAGGAGATAGCTAGGGATTGCTCCTAGAAACTTTCTTCATCTATAAAAAAGATATTCCCTAATTCGTTCACGAAGTTGAGAAATTTTCTCGAAAAAAAAACATACCGAGATTAGAAAAGAGAAAAAAAAAAGAAAAAAAAAACAACAGCGAAGAAATTCCCTTCGGTGGCAAAAATTTCGTTAAAAATTACATGTTTCAGGACGAATTCCTTACCTCGGGCTGGAATTGGAGCTCCTTTAATTACCAGGGGTTCTTTTAATTTATTGCGAAATCTGCACCGGTGGCAATTCGATCAGATAAAAACCCACGACCATAAACCACCGCGTCATATAAAACTTCTTTTATTCTTGGCCCCTCGGACCCATGGTCGGTCGCAAAGCATCCTTTTTCCCATACACGCTTCTCGGTCTTATTTTTTATTCTTAATTTTTTTTTTTTCCTTTCCCTTACTCTCTTTTTCTCTCTTGCTCATCGTCCTTTATCTCTTTTCTCAGCTCTTCTCTCTCGTGGCTTTGCCTCATCCAAACAGGATATCTTTCTCTTTTAAGAGACGTGCGTCCTGCCCGCGGCCGCCCACGCGCCGACCCGGTGCCCTTCCATACCCTACCAACCGAGAGCATACCCATAACTCGAGAGATCCATCCAAGTGGGCACGAATACTTGCATCCTGGGATACATAGCTCGAAAACGTCGGAATATCTTGAACTTTTTTGTGCACGGTAGGTAAGTCGCGTTCTTCTTTTCTTTTTCTTTTTTTTTTCGATTTTTTTAAATCCTCTTTACACAACGGAGAACGTCGCCCATTGCGAACTGCGCACCCGGATCTTCTTCATCCGCGAAGGTCACTGGGTAAATATTTACTGAGCAAAAAATGAAAGAGAGGAAAATAAGTGGAATGAGAAGGAGAAAAGGACGTGAAAATATTTCCGGAATTTGAAACAGAGAGGAGGATATAACGTAGGTTTGAAATTATATTTAAGAAGATTCGAAATCGGGATCACGATTTTTGTTCATTGAAATTTGTTCGCTTCTGAAGGAGTTGAAAGTCATGTTGAGAATATAACGAGTTTGGTCGCTAATTAGTAGTTACAGGTTCGGATGTAGAGACTGAATGATTTTCAGGGCAAACGATCTTGAGGACAGTAATTAAAACTCTATACCGGCCAATTATTTGACGAACGTGATTCTCCTCTGGAATAGGTACGTTTGGGTGTATGTGCAGGATTACCAACGAGTCATTCACGGCAATTCAATTTGCAATTAGTGTTCATTCTTCATCGTCGGATTGAATCCACTAATTACTGACCCAGAAAATGGAAAGCTGTTATACTCGCTGCTGGCCCTCCGGGCAACTCGTTCCAATAATGCAGTGTGCAATTCACAAGAGATTCGGGAGTGTTATTTTTCCATATGCGATAACCGTAGAAAATTAATGAATAAATCAACGAAAATTAACAAGGATAGGTATCGTTAATGATAATTCGCTCAAAAATTCCGTTTCGATAGGCCCAATTATCAGAAGTTCGATCGTTTCTCTTCAATCATTTGATTCTTGGTGACAAACAAACCATACACCAATTGAGGGGAGAGAAAAATTAAACACAGTTGAAAATCAATTTTTATCATTACCAAACTTCATTTTGCATCATTTTTATCGTCTCACTTGAAAGCGGTTGCTGCACGAATTCAGGCACACCGTAGGTCCGATTCAACTATTCTATGACTGACAATAAGATTGTTCAAAATACAGACCGTCGCCAATTGAACGAGGGAAATTGGCAAATTTAATTTTTAGGCTGAGTTATTTGCAAATAAGTGGAAAAGGGATATTCGATTTTCGGAAAATTGGCCATATCTTCTATGATAATTTGTTCAATTCAATTTCTCTCGTTCAATTTATGACGACGCGTCTTCCGAACAATTCGGATCCTGAGAAAGTGAAATCTGACCTACGGTGTGCCTCAATTCGTGCAACCACTGATTTTTAGTGAGATGATTATAATGATGTAGAATGAACTTTGGTGAAGAAATAAATTGATTTTGCTACATACTAGTCCCCTTAATCCGACCTTTGGAAAGATCGCAAACTGACCATGGGGTGAAACGTTATCTGTGTATTTTCCAATTCAATTACGTCAATTGGTTCCAATGAGAACAACAACGTTTCAACAAGGTTTTATCGCGATAGTTATATAGCACTTGTTATCACAGTGAAACTGACAACTGTGATCACTTATTATAGCTGGATGATTATTTTGTCGGCACAATGTATAATCTATTAATCTATATATATATGTACATGTATGTATTAATAATCACTAGCATGCTACCGTGACGAACGGATGATATAGACCAGAGTTTACGATAAGCGCGTGATTCGTGTCCAGATATATTTATCCGGTATTAGCAGAAGAACTGCAATCGTTCGATACTTAATACCCACTCAGACGTCTGGCATCGATAAGATGCCACTAAACTTATACACGTCGTATATCCAAACGATACCATGGTGTTGAAAAATTAAGGAGATCGGTACAGCTAGATTGTCTATATTCTGAATACACAAAAATTCAACCTGAATACATTGCACTTGAAAAAGAAAATTCGTTCCCAAAAACTTCCTGTGTCGTAAGTATTTTGAAATATCTTCGGTCAGATTCAGGCTGTTCAGGGCTCAATGTGTGCGGAAATGAAATCCTCATCATATGAACAAGGGAATTTTTTGATGTTCTTGTTTTGGCGAAGTATTCCCGAATTAGTCTCCCAAATTTTGGAAATTTTGGATAATTAACTGTCAGTTAGTACACAGTTTTTTTTTTTCTCATATCTCAGACGAGGATTTCATGTCTGAACATAAAATGAACCCTCAAGGACTTAGCTAAATCGGATCAACGGTGCTCCAAGATCCTCAGGACATGAAATTCAAAAAAGTACATTTTTTCATGCGAAATGAACTGTGGTAAAGAATTAATGGATTCTGGATTAGTTTATATCTCTGAGACCAAATTGTACTGGTCTCTCGAAAAATATGGTGTGGATTCAGTTGTGTACAACGAGTTGCAGTAACGACAGCGATTGCTGAAAGGGTTTCAATGAGGAATCATTGTTTGCTGTGAAATCGGTAATTGGATGAACAAATAATTCGATTCGAGATTGGCGGGCGGATTCAGACCAGAGATGAATAAGCATCCGGGCTTTTTCTTCTTCTTCTCATTTTTTTTTTTTCATTCATTTATTTATTTTTTTTTTTTACGATGAAGCGCCGAGGCGTCGAGCCAATTTGCGGTACGCCGTGAATATTTCATTATACCGATCTAAGAGCTTCTGGAGGGCTACCGAATTTCGTACGTTGTACAATTCGTGCTGTCTTCACCCGACGCCGACTAAAGCCCCGAAGCCGGGTTCCACGACGAAGAAGATGAAGAAGAAGAAGAAGAAGGAGATGAAGAAGGAGATGAAGAAGAAGCAGAAGCTGAACAGTTGTGTAATTGAAATCCGCTCCATCTCGGACGCGAGATGACTCCCAACCGCAAATTGTTCGCGGGCTCAGTTTTCTTTTAAAATGTAATTTGTAGCTTTACTTTTGCCCCATCAAACGACTTTGCCCGCTCCGCAATACTCCCGAAGGACCAAGAGAATGTACCTTATACCATTACTAATCTCTTGGATTCAAAAATTGGCTGAGACGAGGGATAGAAAGAAACAAGTAAATAAATGGTGGTATAGAAAATAAAATTAATCAAAAAATTGCGAAGAACTTTTTCCTGCAACTTAAACCCCATCACTTAGCAAAATGAATGAAAAATCTACCAAGCTTGCTCCTTTCTAACCAGCGAAAATATAATCAAATTCGTGAAGACGTGACAAGTAGGAGTAATTTGACCTGAAATATATTTGAAAAATATCCACAAAAGCCCGAAGAATAGCCCGAGTATTATGATATATTGTGATATTTAATATGATACATGGTCAGACTGCGGGGGAACAGGTCCAGCCATGGTAATGGCGGTTGAAAGGATAAATTTAGTCCATAGGATCCTGGACGATCTGTACAACGGCTTGGTGGTATATTAGCCAGTATTTGTACCATCGTGCGCGAAAGCATGGAAGTTAGGTGTAAAGTTGGATGCGATGGGGTTCGCGGATTAGGCAAAATCTGTCTTATAAGATTTTGTTGCGAGGCTTAACATCGGCTATAACGTGCAGGAGAAACCGGTAAGGCGTTATATGTAATTCGTGTGAAAGATGAGAAACGAAATCTGGGCTCGTCTTATTCCTGCTTAAATACGTATTATGCGGTTATCACCTAAGATAGGTAGCAGCCTCAGGGCTTACCGGCACTTAAGGGTTGAGTTTCGTATTTCCAAACAAGCACCGAATACGGTACAAGGTTCAGGACTAATCCAGCGCTGTGTATAAATAAAATAGCCCTGCGGGTTGATCGGGTGGTTGAAAATTTATAAACAGGATCAGAACCAGCTGCAGGCCAGATTTCGGAGAGGTAGAGATGGACAGGAGAAATTAACCTGACAGATATTTCTTCAAAACGATCGATTAATCGACAAAACCTCAAGTGTACGATACCCTCGAGTGCAGGGTTACCTTAAAACGAGGTGAAAAATCGAGGCTCTAGCTTGCCGGAGAAAAGGATCGCTATTCGTACCTATACACCTGTATATAACTTACTACCAACACGAATTTCTAATTCCTAACTTATGGCACTGTCAAACATTCCGAAACATGCTATACCTCACTTCTATTTCAGCGCTTGAAAAAAATCCCCTGACCCCCACGAGACACAGTTTCAGAATTTCTTTATCTCTTTTTCTCTCCTGCTTTAAAGTCGCTTGTCATTCTTCACCATCCCCCAAAGGACGAGAAAAAAAAAAACAGATCAGTCAATCACCCCGCAAATATTGACTCTGATATTTCACGTTTTCTTTTATTTCACCAAGAAGCATTAAGAATCGTAAAGCGAGATGGAACAATGGTTCTGGATATCCTGGGGGTCCTTGTATAAGACGGAGCACTGAGGCCACCTGGGACGAGCTTTGAAAGGTAATCGGAAAGAGACGGAGTCCTTTTTGTTTTACGGTCACGCGTGCCTGACTTTGGACTCAGCAAAGGTATTTTTGACTGGCGTCTGCGATCGCCGAAGGGGTCTGCGTGGTGCGGTTCACCGGTGAACCATGCCCGTAAGGTAGATAGCCTTTATCTCAAGAAAAGGCACTTGGGACTCTGGACTCTGGACTCCTGCAGTGACTTTGGATAATATGCTCGAGCCAAAAGCCAGTCCATCCACGCGAAACAAAGACAGGTGCAAAACGAGCCTAATCTTCGCGGATAACGGAACAAGTTTCTTCCATTCGTATACGAAAAACTTGCCTAAATGTATACCGGGACGAGTTCTAGCTTAAAAAAAGAAAAAAACAAAACATTCATTTTTTTATTTTTTGTATCTTTATCTTAAAATTTGGACAAATTTTTACCCCGGCAAATGTCTGAAGAGTTAACGATTCTGGACCTCAGGTAACTCGAGACTTGTGTCGTCCGTCGTTCGTCGTCGCGATGAAATGATAGGCGAAGAACTGAGCTGAACGAATGAGAAGCCGAGTGAAACGAGATCCGGAGAACAGGCTCTTCGGAAATCAATCTGATTTAACGAGAGCTATATGTAGGTTCTATAGGGATAGAACTAGCTGGCGGTATACATATATATATATAGAAAACGAGGAGCAATTATCTTCTAGGCGACAAATTATCTGGGCTTAAGCGTCGGGAGAGGCACTTCGAGAGTGGCCCTAAACCCCATATAGGATAAAAGAAAGATATAAGAGAAATAAAAGAAAAAGTAAAAAGCAAAAAGCCGAATACCATCCCCTCGTTATATCCGAATTTATGTACTCGACTCTAGTAGGGCGTCGGCGACGAGTCTTAGGTAAAATATGAAAAATATGAAAAATATCCATAAAACCCTTTGGACACGGGAGTTATTACGATCTAATGCCCGAATAGAGTCGGTGGAATGCGCTTGATATTCATATTTCATGGTGCCCAGGTCGTTGAAAAGGGGTCTACCGCGCGATATGAACCGAATAAACGGCGTCTAATCGCAGCACTTAGCCTCCTCCCTCTATATATGTGGGGAGAATCTAATATTCCAAAATAGAAAAAAAAAACAAAAAACGAACCCAAAAATGAAAATAGGAATAAAAAAAATCCCAGTCGAACGTAGCAAGGAGAAGAAATCCCTTCGTCTGCCACACCCCCAACCCTTGGCATCTCAAAAAAAAAAAAAAAAAAATCTCTGACTTCTCTTCAACGTTACCCATACCATATACTACCAGGAACCATAAAGATCCTTAGTATCGCACTACGATTCTCGACCATAAGCATTTGTCCTGACGATCAGAGAAAAGTGGAAGGCGGCTGCTCGCAGGGTTATCTGACCTCTGGTAATGTCCGTAACCTAACACTGTGCTGCACGACAGACATCCCAGATAGGAAGGGTATGCTTGGACTAACCAGAACAATGCCTCACACGTGGATGACATTTATTCTGAATGGATAACCAAGACTTGGGGATGCCGAAAGGCTGATTCTTCGTGCAGTTAAGGCGCCTGAAAACTGTGGTGATTTTTTTGTTTTGGTCCAATTTGGATGACCATCTAAACTGCGCATTGATTTTAAATGATTAGGTGTTGCGACTCTTGATGGGTCTCGAGCAGCAGCATGTACCTACATTGCTTGAGCTCGGTGTCCAGTAGACTCGGGATCCTTTACGAGCGATTAAATGGGTAAATAGCCGATTCATCAACGAAGGAACGAAAGAAAGAGTCGGTATACCTTGGTTAGGTACGTGGCCGGGGATAAAATCCAGGCGTAAAACACAGAGGGGACATGATCTTAACCGTGAGGGACAAGCGCATTAGACCTTACATTCTATGTAGCGACCCGTACTCATTTGAATATTTTATTGTTACTGCTTTTCAATAGCCGAGTACACCGCTGATAGGTTGTAGAGGAGTTTATGATAGTCTTTGGGTTATTCAACGTATATTACGGCAACCGGCAAACAGATTTTTAGTTCAATGCCCGTAAAGGGCTTTACACTGTATAATACTGCAGCATCTGCTCGAGGTTTGATACTGGCCTTAATCACACGAGCATTATACACGCGTTCGTTACGTTAATCGATTCATAATTTAATCCGCTGGTTATATAATCGGTGCTTTGCTTTTTCCTCATTTTCCTTATTTTGGTTCTTTTCTTCCGAACCTCTTACCGAGCAGCCTTTTTTGGAAGAACGAAAAAAAAAGGACTTTCTTCTTACCGCCAAAAGCGAATTTTCAAGGACGTACTTCCGGCTGGGCTGCAGGGTAGTGACTGGTGATTAGAAAGCAGCGTTTTCTGGCCAGAAATTTGACGCGGAATTTCCGAAATCTGGTCAGGGGATAGTCACGCTGCATGGTTTTTTTTTTTTTCGGCGTGGTCTACTGCACGTATAACAATGCCTCTGCCGACGTTGGAAGACCCTGTGAACAATACTCGAAAGTCACATGCAGAGAGCGAGCCAGACGGTGACGACAGATTTGAACCAGCCTCTGCAGGGGTGTCAAGCTCTTTGGGCAACTGGGCTCTGGAGTGGCCGGAAATCGACGATTGTCGCCAGTAATGACTGACCCCTGAGTCACTCTTGTCCCATCTTCGAAAAAACGACGACCACTTGAGATCGGAGATTTTGCAACGCTTTCAAAGAAAATCACTTCCTGACCCACAAGCACCTCGTCTGCGTGGTAAGAGTCTTCATTTCGAGTTTCGACTCTGACAGAGCAGCTTTTTCAGAACCAACATCATAATTGCATGAATCCATGTACGAATGTCAGAGTATTGCTGGATCTACCCACATGGCACAAAATTGGCACTACTCCGGCTGCCGAATTTCGTTCGGTAATACTGGCCCAATACAGAGAAATTATTTGCCCAACGTTGGGCCAATGCTGATGACTCGTACTGACAAGTGAACATACATGGGGCTCAGCCGGGAGTCAGTTCTTTACTGGGAATACACTGGGCCAATATGGTGCTTCATACTGGCTGCTGATTATTTTGTGCCGATTAACGGAACCATAAGTTGGACCGGTGTTAACGACCCAAAATTGTCCCAACATTGATTTTGACTTGGGCAAAGCTTGGCCCTTTGTGGCTGTCAGTATTGGCAGCTGTGGCACAAATACCGTGCCAATACCAAACCAGTTTGCAGTACGTACATGGGAACTTGGACGACTCTTGAATCAATTCCAGTGCAGTTACTGGAAAGATTCAGCCTCTGGTGTTTATGACACAGCCATGAAGAAGAACGGTGATATCTTCCACACGGTCGATCTTAATCGGGATAAAGATAGCGATTTTCCAATGCCGTCGTAGTTGGAGAACTGCTCAAGTAGGTGTAACGGAATTCATGGGGCTGAGTGGGCTGGTACCCGATAGTGAGGATTCGGGCTTAAAGCAAACAAGATAAGAGAGGTGAAAGATCCCGTGGATTGTTTAGCGAGTAGAATGTATTCCATCCACGTTGAGATACGGGGGTAAAGGTTTCCTGTTTCCCTCTAGAATCGCGTATGGTATTTATTCTGGAGAACGGTTACCTACTCGAAGATTCATATCTTTGGCAAGGGTGCATGGGCACGAATCCATCCCAAGGATAGCTGGGGTTGCAGACTGAGATCTGCAGGGTGAAGCGATCGTCCGGTAAAAGCGTCGCGACGTTGTACCGCCTCTCAAGCTCTCGGTGGACCCTTCTTAACCTTCCGGACTAACAACCCTCCTCGAATACTCACGTCACGAAGATAGGGTTATCTCCAGATGCGGCCCTTCGTAACCGGGAATCCCTCGTTTGAAAGGCACGTCTAACGCAGACACCCACGCAGGTGGGACCACACACGATGTTCACCGTCATTTGTTGGACACCGCTCGAGCATGTCGTGTCTCGTGCATGCGATACATGCCATTGTACACTTCTTGGTGCTGTCCCGCGGCGTGTCCCCAGCCCTTTGGGCGCCGCGCAACTTTATGGCTTTACTCGATCGCGTGTGACACGGACCGCGTACTATATACGCTTCTTGACCAGCTCTTAAGCCAAGTGCGTTAAAGGGTTGCTGACGTTCACCAGCAATGGCGCAGGACTCTTGCTTCCTTGCAAGTTCACCAAAATGGCGTTGCCAATTTTCTAGAATTGGCAAAGTGACTCTTCAAGTCATTCAATGTAAATTGCCAAGAGTCACTTTCTTTCCAGAGCTCAACAAGGGTGGTTACAATGCAGATCCGTTCTTGTTGCGTTCAGCTTTAGTCCATCTCGAAAACGAAGGAGAAACGATTCTCCGGGAGGCTTGGAGATATCAATCTACAAAGATGTTAAGGACCGGAGGACCGCGTATTTATAATCCTTAGAATAGAGAGGGTGCCTAGGGTGAACGAAGCTGAAGAATAAGGATAGAAAGAGAACAGGCGGGGGAAAAAAAAAAAAGATTCGAGCTATAAGAGACGAGAGACGAACAGGCGAGGCCGACTGGCAGTGGGCAGCCCAATTTATATTGCGTCCCAGGGACATCGCCGATTAATCCTTGGGGACCCGCAGGACCACCCAAGAGAACCTAACACCCTTTGCTTCGCTTCGTTCTCCGACACCGGTCGTGTGTCCTTCTGAGTTCGGCTAACTTTTAGTCAGTCAACCTCGGGGCTGAACTACAGGTACCTTATACACTAAGATGAAAATAAATTCTAGACTTTTTTTTTTCTCCCCTGTTCTCTTTACGAATTACAAGATTTATAATTCCATGTCCAGCACATCGGAACCGTGTTTCCACTTGAAAAGTTCATGTCCTTTTCAGACACAGGACCACTTTGCCAGAGCTAGTTATGATAATATTTGCAGTAGATATTTCTTCTTCGAAACTAGTCGTTTTTTTTTGTTTTTTTTTTAATTTTTTGCTTCTTCTTCTTCTTCTTCTTCTTCTTCTTCTTCTTCTAATTTTATCGCTTTTTCATTTTTTATTTTGCTTATGCAGACACGCGAGGGTCTCCAAAGTGGTCTCTCGGCTCATGATTTGAATATTCAGTGCGGGGGTGTTGGCACCGGGCAGCTGCACAAGGCGCATAAAACACGAAACGTGAAGCATAAAGCATCTCTAGAACGTTCGCGAGACAAACAGCCTCTCTTTGGATCTCGGTATGCGTAGGTGGGGCCAAACCAGTAAATCCCAACACTTTGAAACGCCGCAGGAAGTGACATATTCGCACGTATTTGTAGTCCCCAAAAAATTATCCTCGATTCCAACCAGCCAAATATGAATAAGAGACGCCAAAAGTATCTTCAACAAATCTTTCTCCTTATATTACAGACTCAAGTCTCATTCCACGGTTAAAATCGATGCCAATCGGTAGTGAAAAAACAAAATGTAATCTTTTTTTTATCAGCATATCTCATGACTTCTTTGGTGAATAATTCAAAGGTGTTAGAATCGGAGGCATATATATATATTTCCACAGCGGATGTTGTCCAACGGATAAACGAGCCTGGGAACGAGCCTAAGAGTTTTCATAGTCACGTACTATTCGTGGGCACGCGATATATCACCAAATCTCATCCTAGGAATGGTATATTGTCAACCGAAGTGATAATTATGCACGCCCACATGGTAGGTGAATCGAAATGACCGAAATCTACCTATCGATTAGTAAAATTGGTATTTATTTTTACTAGGTGTGTCCAATGATCGCTGAGTAAAACTATCCTTCCATTTCCCCTTATGTGCAGAGCACAAGGCGTTATATTCCCATAAAACCTGTTTGTGTATACGAAACACTGTATACTGTAACTGAGGCCCAGGACTTTACTTTGGTTGGGTCAAAGTTCATCTCGTCGCTATCACGTTCCTATATACACACCTGCCTCTAATTATAATGAACGTATGCGCGCCGGGTTAGACAGCGCCTTAATTACCCCAGCCGCCACCATCGCGGTCTTTTAAATCCCGCAAGATATCATGCCTCTTATGTCTCGGACTTTATACCGAATCAAATATATGCTCAACTCTTTCCTATAGAAAATAAAACAACCTGATACATCCGACCGACCACCATGGGCCAGACGAGAAAAAAAAATAAGAAATCTTTCTTCGAGTTGAAAGTTGAATTAATGGACCATGGATTGCATAACAAACTATAATTCGACAGTTCAAAGCTTCGTCAAATCCCATAGATCACTGAGACCAGGATTAAAAAAATTCGCGAACACCATTGATCAGAATTTTGGACTTGCAAAAATTTTGATCGTGCAGTAACTCGAAAAGTACTGGGTCAATCAATTCAAAAATTTATTAAATGCAAGGTGATGAAAGAGAGCACAAATTGTGACCAAAATTATCAAAATTCATGCAGTTTTTTTGTCAATAATAATGATCACTTCTCGTCTATTAGGGGGAAGCTATGTAATTATTCCATGGGACTAATGAAGCGAGGCAAATTCGAATAAGACCGTGAAGGGCGAAGAGGTCGAAGTTGTGAAATGAATGGGATAAAAGAAGAAGAAGAAGAAGAAGAAGAAAAAAAGAAAAAAAATCCTGACCTATCCAGGTGGGGAATTCGCGCAAAAAGCCAATCATTCAGCTAGCTGGTATAATGAATGGGTAGTTATTTACATACGAAGATGGCGCGTATCTTATTACAGCTAAGAAATAAGGAAGGGGTGGAGTATGGCTTGGGTTAGGTTCGGTTAGGTTAGGTCGAACAATGCACTTCGAGGTGGTCCACGAGGTAATGCGCGAAGGCTCGCGACGCAACGCAACGCAACGCGTTCGTTCGAAGACATGATTAACATCCGTTAATAAGATGGATGCGAATGACGGCCATTGTTATCCGTGGACATCGGTTGTGATTTAGGTGTGATTTAGGTGCCTCATTCTTAACCTCACATATACCTATATCTTCCTCCTTTCCTACACCCCCTTCAGGCTATAATACCTTTACCGCGCCTCTCAGCAATTCACTTTCTCCGCCTGCAGTAGACGTTGCCTTATACTCGTATCTTCCAACGCGTTCATCATCTTCATCTCATGTTCATTTCATTGTGAATTGTTGATAGAGAGAGAAAAAAATAAAAACGAGCTTTTAGCCCCCTGTGTGCTTTTCTTCCTTCTATTTCGAGTTATTCCGTCATTAAAAGGGATTCTATTTGAAGGGTTTAGTCACGAAGCTGATACCAGCAGCCAGAGTTATCAGCCAAACGTGCTGAACTTTTTTTAAATTTGAATGATGCAGTACAGATTTTTGCCAAAAACTTAACAAAATTTGCATTCTTATTCTTCACAGACTTATTTTTATCCAACTCATCTCATTTTGCTGATGATTTCAGCTACTTGCTTCAGCTTCATGGTGCATTCCCAGAATAGCCTGAGCCACATCGTCGATAAGGCTCATCTCCACAATCATATCAGCCAAATTCTGACGAATCTGCCATTTATGAGAATGATGTGAATGATGTTTGCGTTCATTGGATTTACGTTAAAGGTGCAGGTAGTGTTGAGAATCCAAAAGGGTACCTAATTCGACTTAAAGTTAGTTGCACAAGCGAGGTATAGGTCATAATACAGCCTCTATTGAGGCCGCTCAAACGGAACTTGATCGGCCATTAGCGATGTGATCATGGGCTCTGACCGTCTCATTTTTTACCAAAGTGTAGAATATACAGTTTAAAGAGACGCCGAGAAGATGCCGCAATGATAGGAGCAGAAAACCGCTCGTTGCGCATCACAGCTGTTGTTTTGATTGCGTCAAGAGAAGGGTTTAATGTTCCCTTATATGAGCCTACCACATATACATATAAGGAACTGAGTATCTCATCCTTGTCATGCGAGGCATATGGTGCCCTATTAATTTTTTCGCAATATTCATATACACAAAGTTAGAAAACGAAATGTCCTGATGGAAAATCCTAATCATCGGCAATCAACATCCCTCAACAGTGACATACGTCCCTCAAATTTCCAACCCCTTTTTCAAGTAAACTAATCCAAGGAAAGTAAATTCGGTTGTTTAATAAGACTTTGAGATTGCTAAGGGCTGGTTTTCGGTGTCGCTGAAGCATTATTAAACGAATATAGTATCTCAGATGCGGCCTCTGCCTGCATACAGCATCCGTGAACCAGTAATCCGTGAATGCGCCCGCATAAGAGAACCCATTACAAGAACTGGGCTGAATACACCGCCCTCATAATACATTTCAGACGTATACCAGCCCCGTGTTGGTGGGTAGGTAGGTATAAGGTATAGTTGTACACGTGTTGTGCTGCCCTGTAGCCATCCACGTAAGAATACGTACCAGTTGCACCTGGTCGAGATGCACAAGATCTAAATCGAGTCAAAAGAACCTGGCGTAAGACTTTCTTTTTTCTACACATATATATCCACCTCTCTTCGATTCCATCCTGCAGCCTCCACTATCTTATTTTTCTCTATTTCTTTCTTTTGGAAACTAATCGAGATTTATTGATCACCTTTTCACCAATTTATTAGGATATCTTCTAGCACGGATAACTCAAATTAAATCTATCAATGAAAATGAGAAATCATCGGTTTTGGTCGGTTCATACCAAACGCAACCTGCATCCTGCACCGTAGCTGCTGGATTCATCATCCGTCAGACTTGAGCAAAGTTTCGTACAAGAAATAGGTGCCATGCCTGGAGGCAATTATTCAACAAAGCGGTACTGCATGGGCAAGAAGGTATGATGCATGTGAAAGGTTTGCTTCTGTGAAGCTACGCTGTGGTCTCTGATTCGCTTGCAGAGTATATAGAAAACACACGGCAGTGAATAACGCAAGGCTGAAAAACAAGCTTGGAGGTGAAATCATTCCTGTATAGGTATAGAGTGTATAGTTATTTGCCAAGATTTTTTCTTCTTCTATTTTTCTTTTTTTTTTCTTTTCTTTTTATTTTTATTTTTTGCTCGTAGTTTACTCGCTGTTTCATTCTACGGGGATATTTGATCTTTTTTGAAAAGTATATAGCCACAGGGGGTAAATTCGAAGTACTTTTTACACCGTAGAAATATCGCGTTTAAAACAGACCGCGGCTGCTCATTTAACTGACACCATTAATAGAGACATTAAACCTGCAGTTTCAGTGTAACAGGCAAAAACGAAATTTCCAATCTCGAGGAGTCGAGGTGGAAGTTTATACCAACCGCACGTGGTGGGTGGCGAGATGGTAAAGGACTTTTACCATCGGGCAGCATTTCTAATTGTTAAGTCGCGTGTTAATTAGTAATCCAGCGTGTAATTACAACGGATCTTCTTCCACTATATATGTGAAGAATATCTTGGTGGTATATCACGCGATGAAATTGAGAAATTTTGTACGAAGGTATACGAAGGTATAATACGAAGGTCCGTACTTTTTGGACAAGAAATTATTTCGCTCTCTTAGCTCGCGAGTAAGCATGAAACGAACTTATTAACCAATACCATATATGCGTAGGTACCAATAAACTTGACCAAAAAAATAAAGTATAAAAAACTGGGTTATATACGTAAATGAGGGATTTTTTCCTCAAAAGGAAGAGAAGGTAAGAATCCGCATGTGACTTTGTTGCAGTTCTGGTTAATAAATATATCGAGATTCTGTCAACCCTTGTTAGGTGGCTGTCGAGCCACAGCATCTGGCGACGTAACCCACTTTGGATCTCCGATCTTGAGCGCGTGTAATTCTTTTTTGTGTTTTTTTTTTTTTTTTTTTTAAGGGTATTCGATTTTTTTCCGTTATTAAAAATAATGGTGACATATATTAGTTTTAACGAAGAGCTTGCGGGGCTTTTTGCCGGCTCTTTATACGCCCAGTAACTATAGTAGTCATTTGTTTCCACCCAGGTATAAGAGATTCGAAACAATGGTCTGAACGCAGCTCGCCTCAAGCTCTCGGCTCACGCTTATAACATGTTGTTCGGAAAAAGAAACGAGCCGAAACGAAACGAAA
The DNA here is from genome assembly GCA_963989295.1 of Ametastegia equiseti. NCBI lineage: Eukaryota > Metazoa > Arthropoda > Insecta > Hymenoptera > Tenthredinidae > Ametastegia > Ametastegia equiseti. The sequence goes on from OZ022399.1 coordinate 9,808,914, forward strand.
CGAAACTAAAGGCAAGGAAAGGAAAGGAAACGAAACGAAACGAAACGAAACGAAACGGTTACTTGAAACGTCGCCTCGCAATTTCAATTTCAAATTCTTCGCTTATTCCTTTTCATTCGCAACCAGGCAGAACTATACATTCCGCGGCCGTAACACGATTCCATTATTCCACCTTCAAGCAGCATGTACTCGAAATTAGATGAAGATTTGAAAAGCACTGGTGAATCCAATTGCATGAGACTTGAAGTCGAATCATTTTCTTTCATCTGCAATTGGATTGGCGCGAATCGTGATAGACTTTGACCTGATGCCTGTACGTCGGAATGTCATTCCGAAATTCGGATCTTTCTACCAAGAAATTTTCGAGATTCGTCAGTGAATTGAACTGACGGGGCGGGATTGACGTTCCAAATTCGAAAGACCGAATTTATTTTAGACGTGATTCTGAGTTTCTAAAAACGTTAGAGCTCACATAATATCCTTTATTTCTTCAATTGAAAGATATAGATTAATAGAATTTTATTATCTTCGAAAATTTATTGCAAATTCCGGAAGGTCGAAATTCAGACCGCTCAAAGATTCGAAAGTTATAAACTCAGAAGGTCCAAAAATCCAAAAATTTAGGAAAGCTGTCGAATAAACGACGATGCATAAGCGAATTCTGAAATTCAGAGTTTTGGCCTTTCGGATCTTTAGCTTTCGGAGTTTTTAACTTTCAGTGTTTTTCTATTCGGAGTTTTTCAAATTGGCTACGTAGACTTTCGCGGAAATAATCTTTCTAAGAACTCTCAGTCAGTAATATAAAAATGCGCAATTTTGACCTGTGCAGCTTTTGAAATTCGGAATTTCAATCCCACCCCCTTTTTTTTATCGTTAAAAGTATGATTTTTTAGTTCCACGGGCCTCGAGTCATTTCGCAACTGATTCCAAAGCTGTCTTCGTATTTATCACTAGAGAAAATGTAAAAGGGATGAAATCTGAAGAGGGTGAAATTGGAAGCGGACTCCATAACGTTCAGCATTCAAATCTACTGTCATATTTATTGCACGCCGTTACTCGGTGGAGTTGAAACGTAACTTCCTTATTATTTACAACATGATTTTATTGGTACGTCGGTACCACATCGTCGTCTTCGTATTCGTCGTCGTCTTTGCCATCATCGTCACGTCGACAATTTTACGACTATATGTGGTCCCGCGGGTTCGGGGTCTGTAGTCCGGCGCATATATAAGATCGTGACAATCCGTCGCGGGCCTTTATGAAGACATTATTCCGCAATATATTCGAATGATTTCACGACACGTTTATTGCACCTTGTGGTAGAAAATTTCGTGAATATTTTCAGCCTCGAACAGAGTTCGCCTCTCACTTGCCATGCCATGCCGCCACACTGCATATGCCGCTGCAGTTGTCTCGCGATCGTAAATATAGATTTCATTGTCGAGATATTCGGCCACTCCAAGCTGCACCAACCCCACAAGTCTCATCTCTTTACTGCATTCTGAATTGGATTTGTTAGCCTCGAGTCACACTGCAGTTAGTGGTGTACTTTTGAGTCGGGTTTGATAGGGCAAATGATTTATGACCATTTGCGGTCAGTCAGCGTTCATTGGATTAACCGTAACTTTAAGGGGGTGGCAGTACGTCACCGCAATACTTTTCTCTCTGCGGGGGGATGAATGCCTTTTAGAAATACTTCCATAACTCCAAATCGGGCCAACAATTTCAACCTAATCTCATCGTCCTGCCAAACTCGTCAACCCTTTACCTTCATCCCTTCTTCATAATTTCACTCCGTAAACAAATGGTGTTATAAATCTGAAATCAGTCTTGAAATAATGACAGGATTTCATGCCTCCGAACTACTGGGTGCAGGTACGAAAACCAAACGTTTCTCCTTCGATCTTCAAGACTTGAAGATTCATCGAAAATCAAATTCCATTTTGGCAAAGGTCCTTAAACTGCCGAAAATATCCCATTGGTCTTTCATTCGATTTGATTCTGGCGATTTTCTTAAGGTGACGTAGTAGAAATGACTCTCAACTTAACCTAGCTAACATAATAAATATGAGTTTTGCTGAAATCCTATCAATGTCTTTGATGAAGTGAAATACTCAGCCACTTTCTGCCAAAAAACTGAATTCATTCGTCGAGGATTCGTTCGAATCGGTTGAGTAGTCGTCGAGAAAATACGATTCGCGTTTTCGAGGTGACGACAATATTGGTAACAATGGAATTTCGAACTGACTTCCGCATATTGCCTTAAGGACCAAGCAAAGTGTTGATACTTGTTTCAATAATTGGTGTGACTAATCAACTCGATGAACTTTGATTTATTTTATAGAACCTCGCGAAATATCGGGGTACGTTTCAAGGTGAGTGGTTAATTTTCTGGAAGCGTAACGAGCGGACTGAGCAAGCCAGACACAATGATCTTCCAAGGTTAGAGGAATAATCTTAAGCTACCGCTTCGGGCAATGCGAGCGAAGTTTCAGGAGCTGGGTAAGGATGAAAACTTGTCATATTTTGGCCACGGCTTGGTATATTTATGGCCAGAAATATGGCCAGAAACGTTAGGAGGTCCGCAAACATTCTCTGTCATTTTCACCGTTCTGACAATGAGTCTCGGTGAATTTTAGTGAGCTTCACATTTTGGTAATTTTCTTTTGAAATATGACAGCGTTCAACGAATACTTGTATACTCCCGAAGAAGATCTTCCGCATCTCAAGGCCGGAGTTCGAAACGTTATGTCTGTTTTTTTTCGATCCGGTCCGCGGCAAGTGACCGCAATAAAATTGCACAAGTTTCGTGATATATTGCCCTTCGAATTTTTCCATGCAGACATTATGGCGCGAGACAATTACTAATAATGTGGCCGTATCGAAGATCCCAAAATACCCATAAGAACGACGAAGGTCGACTGTTGAAATTCACCGAATTTTCAAAACGGTTTTACAGTTGCAACTGTAAAGTAATTTTTCCCCGACAGTCATAAAACCGACTTAGCTTGGAATTTATGCCACTGATTATTAGTCATAAAATCTATTGCCCAACCTATACTCACGTCAAATTTCAATGGATTCGAATTCTTTGATTTTTCCCATAGTCATAATCTATGTCTTTGAGAATTATCAGGAGATGAATATCGAAAAATTCGGTTCAAATCAATCGATTATCAACTTGATTAATATGACAACTAGGGAGAGAGGGAGATTTCGAATCCTTACGGAAGCGTTTCGCGCGGTCAATTTCTGAATTCGACCAAATGAAAAGAAATTTTCTGTGAAAATATTGAATGCCCGAATCATGACCGAAGCGCATCTGCTAACAGGCAAAGTGAATTCGTGAAAACGGATAGAAAGAAGTTGGAAAAGCGATTCAGAGACGGTATTTACCGTTCGAAAATAACCGTCGCCAAGGTGCGGGAAAATCGGTTGAATACCGATTTCAAATCCGTGACGGTCCCGGATGGTCCCTGCGGCAAAGAATCCGCCACCAAGCGTATAAAATTGCAAGAAAACTGGGGTCATCTGCCGTTTTCTTTTTTTTTTTGTTTTTTTTTTTTCAAAAACGGTCCATCGGACCAAAATTCTCGGCGACCGCTGGACTTTTTTGGCTGGATCGAAAGAATCGAGTCATCAAAAATTAGCAAATTTGCAATGGCAGGCGAGTAAAAGTTTTTCTCGCCAAATCTCTCGGCTCGTAAGGACGAAATTTTGAATAGTAAATTATAGAATGAGGTAACGAAGTGGCTCGTGAACGTGAGGAGATGAATAAGGCGCGCGAGTCGTGGGTTCGGTTTATCGAAGGCAGCTGCTTAAACATACATATATCCTAACGAAGTCGCATTGTAAAAGAAGAGGACAAGGCGTACGCGTCGTCTGAAGTCAAGTCAAGTCCAAGTCCAAGTCAAGTCGAGTCAAGTCCCGGTATAGTGGTCATGGTCGTGGTTTGTCTTCGTGGGCGGAGAACTCTGCAAAAGCCGCATCGGCCTCCGTGAAATTCAGGATTCGCCTCGGAGACGACATTCTATGGCAGGACTCTGGTCGCGCGACTTCCCCGACTTGAGGGTAGGTACGACTTAAGGGCCCGGTTAAATTTCGTCCTTTTAACCATACGCGGTCTTGTACTTTCGTCAATGACTAAAAGCGACAATTCTTTGCCAGGTTAATAGCGCGGCGATTCGATACGCTCGACCCAAACCTCCGTGCCGTGGATCGCACGCCGTAACTTTACTCTGTAGTTGGTTGGTTTAATACCGTATTCTCAAGTCCTGAGTCCTGAGTTCTGAGTCGCGGTACCAAACGTTCGTACTGAGGCAACGCGACCCGACGCTCCTCAGAAACGTATTAGATTCAGTAGCCGTTTCTTTAAAGTCTCGTACGTGATCTGCTGGACATATGCACACCACACCAGACCATACCACGTCATCGTGTGTCTTCTGTGAACAACAAACGAGTTTCGCTTTCGTATGGGTACCTGCAGCTTAGCCGCATTGCCAGAAGTGATCCCATACGCACGCATCCTACCTTCATGCATATTGACTCGGATTTCTATAAAATGGAATTCAGCCAATCGATGATTCCGTTTGATTGGCTGTTCAAACTTTGGCACATAATTATATACCTACAGAGTCATCGGGGTGGGATTGAAGTTCCGAATTCTAAAGAATTCCGGAAGGTCAAAATTCTAAATTTATTTGAATTTATAGAAACTTTACAGAACTTGCAAATTGTGTCAGGGTCGAAATGAAGATAGCTCAAAAATCCGAAAGTTCAAAACTCCAGAAAGTCCAGAAATCTGCGAATTCAAGGGAAGCTCATGATGTCAGTTTGCGAGCCGAATTCTCGGCATTTGCTGGAGGTTTTAATTTTCATTTTTCATTTCAATTTGAAGAAATCTGTGGCTGAAGCCTATCGAATGCTCTCAAATACTTATTGAGGCCGCTAGTAGTGAAAGAGCGTGTCCTGAGTGGTTCTAACACTTCAAGAACGGTGATTTTCACGTCAAAGACCCGGAAAAGAAAAATTCAAATCAGTTCAAATGTTCATCTCGACCACTACACACCTCTACAACCATCTATAGAAGAATAGCGGAAGCGAAGTTGTACATCCAGTATAGGAATTCAGAATTTTGACCTCTCACAGTTTCTGACACTCGGAATTTTAATCCCGCTCTGTTTCATCAATTCTGAATGACTAGAATTTGGATTTCTCTTCGCAGCAAGTCCTGTAGCTTTTACTGTTCTGAAAAAGCTGCCCAAATTTTGTTGTGCTTATTACAATTTTCTAGAACATCTGATAAAGTATAACGATGTATATTTACCAATCAAAAATTAGATTGGACTAATTTATATACGAAGCATCGAGTCTCTAGCCTGAAGCAAGATTTTTTGCTTTTATCCCGTTATATGTTCTCTGGCCGTTAAAGAACTGGAGGGCATAAGTGACGTGGACCATTTTATTAGTCACTCACTCATTATCGGTTAGACAACGTGTTGTTTGGAGCTCTGAATAACCTGACTTCTTTCGCCTTTCGGTAATATCTCGTATATAATTTATCACGAAATAAAGTAGAGTGTATACGGTACAGCGCTGCACGGCCTGTCACACACCTGTTCTCTTTCTATCGGAAAAAAAAACAAAAAAAACATTTCATAACTTAGCCCTGGAGTTATATTATGCCTGGTCCTGGTGTCTCGTGATCCTATATAAGAACGTATTTGATTACAGCAAGCGTCATTAGGCCTGAGCTTGAATTTTCTACAGTAGCTGTAATTACCCTAAGTATATCAAGTCCTCTATTTGTCCTGCGCCCATGTCCAATTACCACCGTGGCTAAGTGGCTGTTTAAATTTTCGAAAGCCCAACAATTTCAAGGAAAATTTTCCGCGCTTTGCCTTTCGCAGGACCAACGAGGCCCGAGTGCTTTTAGCGGATCCTCCAGCTCTTTGAATTTAGTGTAGAAATGCTCGGCAAGAAAAGTGACTCGATGGTAACGGGGATCGGAACTCTGACTTGCCTTCTCACAGCCCCCATAATAAAACACCCCCATGAGCTGAACTCACGCGGTTGCTTCCGCTGGACAATTGACCATTGTGAAAAATTTCTATGGAAAGCGAACTTCAATTAAGTCTCTGCAATGACCAACCGGCACTGCATGGCGGCTAAAATCCTCTGCTGAAGAAACTACCCCGCCCATCAAACTACGGAGAATTCTTATTGAGAAGTTCTTATTATTCTGTTATTGCAAGTCGTGGGAGTGTAACTTAAGCTATTTCTTCTTCTTACCAGCTATATAGGGCAATGCTGGTAATTTTTTGAACTCAACACTCGTTAGCAAATGGGGTAAAAAGTTGAATTCTTGATCAAACTACAGCGGTGATTTATCTTAATATAAGGAACGAAGCTGGAAATGTTGGTTTGCCGAGATGGGGTACGGCGCTAACGAACCATACGCTATGGTGTTTCTTGGCGTAAAGTAAAGCCAGTGTTGTAACGACAGTTGAAGAGTCGTAAAGGAGAATTTTATGCTGCAATAATGACGAAAATAATCCCCCGCGCGCTTTGGTTTCTGGGATACAGGGAGGGAAGAAACTGGAGCCTTAAGACCTGCGGAGACTCCAGAAAGTTGAAGGCACCGGTTTTTACAACGGTTCAAAAGACGCTGGGCTTTTTTTTCTTTTTTTTTTTTACTTTTTCTTTCATTTACCGGAAATTAAAAGCAGCCCTCGCGGACTCTGCGGTCCATAGGATCACCTGCTGTGACTCGCGCGCTGTTATCCTCCTGCACAAACGTATATATATATATAAAAGCAACGATCAGAATCACGAGGATATATATATATATTTTTTTTTTTTTTTTTCTCAAAGATATAAAAATTAGTTAAACTCGACCATAAAGTATACAACCCCCACCTTTGTACCACCCCATATTCCCCCTCTCCAAAGGATTCTCGTAGCGATGTAGAAGCCGACAAAGATTTGACAAAAGGTAGCTCCTGAGGACCACTTCTTTCTTGAAAAATTCTTTCAACTTTACCGCCTACCTACCTAACTACCTTTTACCACTTTTGCAATTCCACGCGTTTTCGCAGCATTGACGCTGCTTCAGTCTCGCAGGCTCGCCAACAAACGAGGTAGTAATTATATTCCGAAACAGCTGATGCCGTACAATTAACCACAATGATTTCTCTCCATGTTTATTCCGTCAACGAATATAGTTTTTGGTCCATTTTCTTTTTATCTTCAAACCTTTTTTTTTTTTTTTTTTCTCCAAAAAGACAGCAATAATTGCTTCTATTTACCTCAATTATAATTCCGCAGTTTTTCAAACTTCAAACTTCAAACTTACTCTCGTGAAAGCGCTATATATATAATTGTCCTAGTCAAAAATTTATGGGAACCAAAAATCCTTACAGAGGCTGTAGTCTTTCCTGTTCTTTGATTGTAAAATTTATCAACGAGTCATTTGTGTGAAGTCAAGTTTGTTAAGCTCAAACAAGTTGCAGTAGCAACTTTATGCATTTTCTAAGAACTCTGGAAACTACCATTTTTTTTGGAAACATATTAGACAGATTTTCTAAACCGAACTGTACCGGTCCCCTTGAGTTCGAAGAAAAAAATTGAAAAAAAAAAAAAAAAAAATGCTCGTTTATAGCAGAAAGGTGTTCGTGTTTTCAAGGAGATTGAAACCAAACTATGCCTAGTTAGGCGAGTTGAAAGCTGCCGCGAGGTATCCGAGCATGTGTTTGATATAAATCAGAGGTTGAGGAAAACCGGAAGTAACCCGGGTGTAGCTAACGTGAAAAAAAAGAACGTCTGATGAGGTTGTATTATTGCCAACGGTGAACTCACCCTGTTTGTTTCAGTGATGGAAAATGATTATGAGAAAGTTGACACTTTGGTCTGTTGGAAAATCTTTCTAGTCGTAATTGGCCACCGCAGAAGACGGCTAGGCTCTGTTCTAGATAAATAAGGTCAAACGACCATTAGCTTGAAGGAAAGTAAAACGAAAGTGTTTTCTTCCTTCTCTGTTCCTTTTTTCTTTTTCTCTTTTTCTTCTTCTTCAAATTATGATCATTGCTACTACGGAAAGCACATGCCTTTGACATAAAGTTTAACCAACAGTCGGTAGCTTCCAAAGACACGCGCACTGTGTCATCTCAGCACACATATGGTTCCCATTCGCTTCAACCTCTCGAATAAAGACCAACTGGAGAAAGTGTATTGGGTCAAAACGCGCTGGACTTTAGATAGTTTTATTTATTTATTTATTTATTTATTTATTTCAAATTTTTTGTACTTTTTGGGGGTTTCGTTTATTCTATTTCCAATCAAGAATCAGTTTATTGGAATATCACGGTGCAAAGTTTCTCGAAAGTTCCGCTGCTGCCAATTAACGCTTCCAAAAAGAAATAAAATCGAAGCCAGATTTTTAATCGGCTGTAGGTACGTTTACCTATATAACAGTCCTCCGAATTGTATGGCAAAAAATGTCGTTGATTAATGTGAAAACTAGTTCTTTCAATTTTTTTTTTTTTTTTCTCTTCTTTCTTCACTTTATTTATTTCTTCAAACCAGAATGTCTTATGGATTTGACGTTCACGGTGTGTTCATCAATCTGAATTTACGTTCTTTAATTTTTTTTTTTATAAATTCGCATGATAAGTATTGGTGCGCCAAATTCCTGTATTTATATTCTCTCATTTTGAAGTACAACTCGATGAAAATCTTTCCAAAAATATCTGTCGCGATACGATCATTAATTTATCAAATTTGCACATGTCTACGAAGCTTTACCGGCCATGTTATATGTTGATAATTGGTACTGATTGATCATAAAAGTATCATACGGATATTCACGAAGTAAGTCACGAAGCATATCGAATTTGTAAAAATCAATTCAAAAATACGGATAGGAGAAGATTGATTAAGATTTGTATCTATGGCTGTTTAGCAGTTTTACATGGAAACTTAAATAAATATTTGAAAAATTAGGAGTCAATTATGACGATTCAATGTACATATATACAAGCAATATGTATTATGTATATATATGTATAACTATATATACGTGTATTAATATTACGAGATAAGAGTTCAAAGTCTGTAAGAAAAACATAACGTCGGTGTACAATATATTATGTTGTTTTTCAACATCGGTGGAATTCATATTATATGCCGCAGTGTCGGTCAGTGCTAGATACGCCGTATGGAAAAAGACTGGCATTTTAATTACAACGACACAACAAAACGTCACCTCGCTTATATTCCTGCAATGCTGCATACCTACCTTTCATATACAAACAGGCACACATACTATTACCATATACACATACAAACACATACATATGTATATACACGTGACTGCAGTCGCGGTATACGGAGCGAAACACGTAGAAGCGTAATTAGCTGATTGTGATTATTGTTTTGGCACAAGCGGCGTTTTCTTCTCAGACTATACGTTTGTTTTTTTGTCGTTTTTTGTCTTTTTCCATTTTTTTTTATTTTCAGTTTTCTTTCTCTTATTTTTCATTATATCCGATCGAACTGTTTATCGCACATTCCATATGCTATCGTGTGTCGTTGCAGTTGATGTGATGCCGATGCTACTTCTGCTGCGCCATGTGTGGATCGCCACCTTATTCAGCACGGCCCCCACGGGTCATTCGGAGACCCCTCACGTATGGAGATATGCCCTGCGCGACTCGCATCGCTCGCATGGCTCGTATGATTGCCTGACTTGCGTGGATGTAACATACATGTAGCATGCGGCGTTCTGTTACGGGTCAAAGATGATAAAAGAATAGCCAGACCGCTCAGCATATGCAGCGGCATCGTGCCAATGTGCAATAGGGAGAAATCGAAATGCCATATACATATAATAAGAATGAATGAGACGTTTCGTCTTCTTCTCGAATGTTTTGGTGAATTTTTATGGGAGAAGATCGCAAAGATAGTTTTTTTTTTGAAAATTGTAACAATATGATAAAATGTACTGAATTTTATAGCAACTCCTAATTTTATCTCTAAGAACATAAAATCTAATCGTCGATTGGAAATCGAAGAGTATCCGATTTTCTGACAATTGATATGAAACTCGTTTTGTCCAGGTTTTTTGGTACAGTTTTTTTATTCGAGTGTCAGAGATCGACTTGATCAACTATCGAACGTGAGAAAATGCGAAAATGATATTTGGCTTGACTAATGCAAGAGAGGCATAACAATAAGTGACACTTACACACCCTTTTGCAATTCTTACAGACAAAAGGACGTAAATTTTTTTTTTGTTCTGCGTCACTCGACCAGAATGGCTTTGAAATGGAAACAAAAACTTCGATGTTGAAGAGCGAGAAATTTTTCTTGATACGCCCTTTTGGCATTGACTTTATTGAAAAAATCACCCATGCACTAATGCCACAAGGGTGTATCTGTCAAATATTCATATGAAATGCGTTTCTATGCCTAAAAACGTTTATCTTTAGTAAAACATAAGTTCCAAAAAACATGGATTTTTGGCGGATGTATTATTTGCGGCACTATCACGCCCTTTTGCCATGCGATTTCCGTCTCGAAAAAAATAGCGGCTTTATTGGTTGTAACCCTTTTCCTCTTGAATGGCGAGAAAGAAAAAAAATGATATGCCATTTTGCCATTTCAATCGCATTTTTTGTCGCTTACCCCTTTTTCTCATTATAGTCAAGCGATTTCTTCCAATTTCCGGCATGAAATTCAAATTTCTTATACCGGTCATCAATTATTCTCGGATGGCCAATTTTTGAGAATAAGATCCTCGATTTCTCTTTGTCAATGTCTTAAGATTATATTGATTTCAGTGTATCGTCGGCGTGCGACCACGTTGTTGTTTGCCGTGTTGAATATATCTTGCTCGCTTATCTACCCAAGAAACGATAAGTGTATTAAGCAATAGCAAATAAAGCTGAATATACATACACGAAGTATAATATAGATATTTATATATATCGCTGAAAAATAGTGAACTTTAATCCGTAACCTATGTGCACTTGAATTATACGATTCTGCAAACAGCCCGCGGGATAATCTTTTGGCGAAAACAACCGCGTTGACGCGACGTAAAAGTCCAAAAATATGTTCGATAAGTAGAATACTTACGTACAAAATCAGCCCCATCGATACAAATTTTAGGCTTTCTTGATACCAGCGATAATCTTATACAGCAAAATACGAAAAATAATGAAATAAGGTTAGGTCGGCACGTGTTCGTTCGTTCTTTTCAGTTCTAAAAAGTCGTAATAAATATATAGAGGTCATAAGTAGAGACGCGTGGCCCAGAATTGAGACGCTTGGCACGCTTTGTGTCACGCTTAGTAGCCGCACGCTTCTTCTGGGCACAAGACTACTAATGGGGGACAAAAAAAATTGGTCTAATAATAGTAAAAACTAGAGTACCTACTCCGCCGTTAAACGTAGAACTGAATCGAGCTCACTTAGCGTTTCTATGTATTCAAATTTCTCGTTTATTCTACGAAAAAGAAAAACTAGAGGCTTATACAGTCCCGCAGTTTTGGTTTACGATATTATATTTACGCTGGAAATTAGGCCCGTTTGAAGTGAAATTTTTACTTCAAAAATTGCAAAGCCAAGACCTTGGGAGTCAAAATGACAGCCAGGTTTTAGCAAGACCTCAATAAAGCTAACCGTGAGTTTGTTTCGTACAAAAATGGTTCAAGACTGTAGCAAACAGGGCGATTAGTTTATTTGGGTGACCGTAATAATACGAAAAGTGTACCGAAAAACTACGAGTATATATTTATATTGGCTAAGAAAAATTGAAATTTGACATTTTAGAGCGGTCGGTGGGTCGCGGACGAAAAACGAGGCTACAAACTATCACTATGAGCAATACAAAACGTTTATGAGATCCGAGCTGTATAACTCGAGTCATAGAATATATCGGAGTGGAAAAATTGTAAAAATATGTTCCAGAAATGAATTTTTACCATAAAACTTAATATTTTACCTGGGTGAAAATTTTTGGTCTGAATTACATTTGCCGCTATTTGTATCAGAGCGGTCACCTTATTATTATTCGTTTATGGAGGTCTTGCTGGAATAATCATTGATTTCTCGAAGGCCTCGGTAGTTCCCATTTCTTTAGTTGTAGTACCTACTGCCACCAACACCGAACCAATTCTCAGGTAGTTCATCCTCAGCCCAAAATTCATCGACGTGTCAAAATTTTTCCCTACAAAGATTCTCCTTCCGAAGGGCAAAGGACTTCAGTTTTATTTAAATCGAAACATCTTTCTTTACACAAGATTTTCTTTGATGTCAAATTCATGGTAGTGAAAATTGAATGAATTCGGAAAGACAATATCAACGTTTCTCCACTTGACGTAATGGGGTGGGATTGAAATTGAAAATTGCAATAGCTGCAAGAGGTCGAAATTCCGATTTTTCTACTACTGACTCAGAGTTTTTAGAAATATTATTTCCCCGAAAGTCTACGTAGCCAATTTGAAAAACTCCGAATGGGGTACCACCGAAGGTTCAAAATTACGAAAGCTAAAGATCCGAAAGGCCCCATGTTGGGCACCAATCACATTAATAAATCGCTTATAGAGAGTCGATTATTTCGCAGCTTTGTCACAAGCTTCCCTTAAAAATTTGCGGATTTTTGAACATTCTGAGTTACGAACTTCCGGATCTTTGAGCCGTCTGCATTTTGATCTTTCGGAATTTGCATGTTTTAAGCTCTAACGTTTCTAGAAACTCAGAATCACGTCTCAAATAAATTCCCAATTTCGACCATTCGGAATATTTGGAATTCGAAACCTCAATTCCACTACAATTCGAAATCGTAAAAAAATAGTAGAAATTCTCATAGTCGTTGGTTCGATCGGATGGCAATCACCTATAATGGTAATTAGCGAACGTTAATCTCAGTCCATCAGATAATAAGAGAGAAAAAAAAAATCAGAACTCACTTATAATATCTGGTACTACTCTACAGCCTGACAGCTGATGGACAGCAGCGTCTGCCGAAGAATGATCAAGCAGTTTCATAAGAGCTGTTCAACTTTCGCGTTATACTGCAGGTAGAAGATACGATCCTTCGCCATGAAGGCTGGAGCAGGTAAGAGTTAACGGATAACCGATAAAGATGTGTTTTTGATTACTCTGCAATCAAAAGCTTCGCGGCAGTCTTAATTACCAGGCACAACCAACGGATTAAATATATTCACGTAATAAACGCAATCGTTTGGACATTAAGGAGACGGTATATGTAGGTACCTATAAATGGCCTGGTACTTTGACTGACAGTTATCCAGCCTTGATGGTAAGCAGGTAAATTTCCCTTTCGTGTACATACATATTTGGAGTTAAATAATACGGACGCCTTTCTTACGTCAGAAACTGAAGCAGAGGACTTCAGTCCTGTCGGTTACCTGGGAAAGTTGTTGTTACGGTTAACGGCGTAAACCTTTCCATGAAAACCGTTAAAAATTAACCCTTAACCATTCCGCTAGACTTTAGAGAAACGGATGTTATTTACAACTGGAGCACAAGTCGGTATTATATTTCAGAGTGAAATTTCTTCGCTTTGGATATTTCACCCTGCTGTCAATAAAATTTTATTTTATTCAACTCCATATTTCACGCGGTGTAAAAGGGTGAAATTTTTAACCCCAAAAGTGTAACGCAATTACCATCGTAAAATCCCAACGACTAACCGGGGTTAAAGGAGTACGATTTTGACAATGGCCACGAGGATTGCTCTACTTTCATAAAATAATAAACCCCCATTGCTATAATGGTACAAACTCAAGGCTGCAGAAAACCCCTTCTGCTAAACCAATTTGCACCCTGCTGGGTTATGCTCATTTTATACCATCCGCAACGCGCGCAAACCGTAAACACCATCAGGCGAATTTCATTCTCGGTAGGGCTAAAGGGTTTTCGACAACCTCCAGGACGTGCCTATATTGCAAACAATTTTTATTCCTTTCTTAGGTTATCAATTTATCCAAAAATTTTTTTGAATATCACGTATGAGGAATCGCAATTGAGAGACAAAATAAATTCGAGGTCTTTCTTTCCCTGATATGTTTAACAAAATGTCTGAGGTCATTTTCAGACTTGCTTGTGCTCCAATATTGTCCAACGTCGTTTCCCTCAGGAAAAGTTGTAAATTTTGGTTGGAATTGGTTTAGGGCGTTTAACCCGTTTCTCGGTAGGTAGGTACAGTTACCCAAAACTGTATTGAATACAGTTTACGACATTCCGAACGAACGTTCTCAGTTTCGCAATGTGAAAATAATTTATTGCATCAACTAGAGCAAGTATTGAGCTATGACTGAGCTCGGGTCAAGATCCATTCCGAACTGTTACAGTTTAAATTGCTCGCTCTTGTACGTCATGGATGCATTTTCATTATTTACGGCTCCTTAAAGTCCTTCGGCCCAAGTCCGGAACCGGAGTAACTGTTACAGTTTAGACGAGGATCGTCAATATAGCCATGGTAGGTGTATAATAATTGGCTAAAATTGACGGAGAACCGACCATTCTCGGAAATTTCTAGTCTCTGGTTTTCTTTATGTATAAATAAATTTTCTTTGGCAGGGTTTTTCTCGCTTTGGTTTAAAATCGGGCATAATTTAGGCGCGAAATTTAAAAAATCATCATCGAACATCGACCCGTGGGTGATTATTTAATTCGATTTAAATTCCCCCGTCATCGGGGAGAGAAACGTAATGAGCTTTTGAGTGGCCCGCAGCTTCACGACGGCGCCTTTGGTGGTCCAAAGACGAAATTTATCCGCGTCGTGTTAAAAGGCCCGCGTTACACAAAACGCTGAATTTACGATGAAAATTATGATATATTTTTTTTTTTTTTTACGTTCGCAGCTAACTGAAAGTTAACCACACAAATTTTAATCGCTTTTCGCTCGCTTGAGTCGGTTTCTCCTTAGTCCTTATACTGACCACTTTGCTCGTTCAAGCTCGTCCTCCGAGCTGATCCCAGTCACGTACCAATTTTTACAGTAGGCGTTAACCCCCCCGATGTATATATAATACATAAAACATCACAATTTTAATACACCGCTCCAAGCATCGCCAAGATTTTTCCGTATGGGTATTCAAATTTTACAGTCGTTAACGAACCGGTGAAAGACACAAGTCCCTTGTTTACAGGATCGTTAAATTTGTCTCGAAAATACCACATACCCAGAAATTTTTTTCCCTGATTCCTCTTCGAAATATTGAAATAAATCGTCAATTACAGATAGTTACCCTAAACTTTTCATCAGTTTCAATGATTTTTCCATTCGACTTACAATCAGACGTTGTGGATTATTCCGCGACTGAATCAATCGGTTAATCTCGATGGGACATGACAATTTTTTTTCATCGTCAAAAAAGAAGCTATAACCCTGTACAGTTTTGAATTTTTCTGTCAACCCGTTAGTCGAAATTATTCAAAAGAAATTTCTTACGGTTGATATATAGTCTGTATGTAAAAACGGAAAATTGAGATGCGAGAAAAACTGTGTCAGTAAAAACTCAACCAGTTAACTTTACAGTTAAAAGGTAAATTTTTTGTTCAAAACGAGAAAAAAAAGATACAAAAAAATTGTTTTTTCCAAACTTCTGCATGGTAAAATCCAGTCATTGGGTCGGGGGCCCCAAGAGTCTAGCGGTTCGCCCTAGTGCAGTATACGCGGTGCGTGGCGAAAGGGGTACCGTAAAGGGCGGTACCGTGAGTTAAACGACGACAATAACGTAAGTCAAGCCGAACTTTTACTAGGAATAATGTAGAAAAAGGGTGAAAAAAGATGGTCAGATAGGTAGGTACTTTAGTTAATCCGGCGCGTAACAACAAGCGGAAAATAATATTTGAGAATTTTATTACCGCCTTGCTATACGGCTTTGAGATTTTTGGAATTTTTTTTTTTTTTTTTTTTTTTTCTTTTCTTCTTTTTCGTTTCTCACTGGAAATATATCCCTAAACTATATATGAGTCGAGGATTTGTCGAATCCTTTGAAATATTTTCAAACCTACCACAGTAAAACACTAAAGTCAAATGCAAAGCTGCAGAACCGAAGATGGCAGAAGGGTTATTTTTGACTGACCGATCCGGGAGTCAACCCCTTCGGGAAAAAAAAACCCTTTTAAAAGAGTTTTTGAAAATTAAAATTAGGGGTCGGTAATAAAGCAATATTTTGACTCTTGCGACACGCCGTATACCTTCCATGGCCTCCTAACCCTTGCCGGAACTTTGGCCAAAAATATAGGGAGACTGAAAAAAAAAAAAAAAAAAAAAAAACTTGTAAGGGTTAAGGCTTATCCGAGCCACGTCATAAAGTCAACCTCTGCTTATTTGAATTTATATTTTTATCGTGGACAGTTAGAGGTAGGAGCGGAACTGCTTACCCCTTTTGACAAAAATAAAATAAATAACTACCGTACTTTAACCCAAAGAACAAACTCTTTCTCTCTGATTCCTATACGTCAATTATATACCCTGCACGTTCGTATAGCCGACATTTTACGAACGGATTATTATTTTCGCCTGTAAACCGGGACCGAGTACCGTATACAACGGGGTAAGGTGAAAACTGGAGAAATAAGAAAGAGAAGAGTACTCACTGTGTAGGTACCTATAATCCCGTACTTTCACCCAGAAGCTGAGAATTTTTTTTATCAATTTTTTTTCTTATGACGAAACTCACGCAAAACCGTAAAGTCAACCCACTTTTGGCTCCTGAAGTCAGTTTCTTCTGCTCTCTGGGGTACGAAGGGCCAAGAAAGATTGGAAAAAAGGGATAAAGTCTAGTTTAGGTGCAGAATTGAAAAACCGAATTCCAAGAACTGAAAAAGGTCAAAATTACGAATTTTTATACTACCGACTGACAGTTTTTAGAAAGATTATTTCTACGAAAGTCGACGTAGCCAATTTGGAAAACTCCGAATGAAAAAACTATTGAAGATTTGGATTTTTGCAGCAGACCTTAACCAAGTTTGAATAAAATTTACAACGGTGTTCTTTAACTTCTCCGAATGAATTATTAAAAAATTAAATGAAATGAGAAAATATTGGAGCAGGATTTAAATTCCAAATTTCAAAAGCTGTGAAATATCGAAATTCCGAATTTTTTTTCACAGTTTTCACAATGATTATTTCCCTGAAAATCTATGTAGCCAATTTGAAATATTCCGAATGAAAAATCATTGAAGGTTAAAAATTCCGAAAGCTAAAAATCTGAAAGGCCAAAACTCCGATTTCCAGAATTCGCTTATGCAACGTCGTTTATTTGACAGTTTTGACATGAGCTTCCCTTAAATTTGTGGATTTTCAACTTTTTGAGTATTGAAATTTCGAATTTTTGATCCGTCTGCATTTCGAACTTTTAGAATTTCCAACTTCTGAACTGTACCAAATGAATCCAGAAATTTGACCGTTCGGAACTTTTGGAATCCGGAATTTTCATCCCGCCTCCTAGTTTCGTCCGACAGTTTTATACCAAAGAATTTCTCACGCGTCAGAGAAAACGACGAAGTAGATATAATTAGTCAGAGAATTTATAATTACAAACAAGCCAGCTGAAGATAAAAGACCAAGAATAATAAGAATGACGTTTATAGTGAACAGATGCGTAAGCAAATCGTTGATATAATTCATTGCCGATCCAACGTCGTATCATCAACGAGCTCGTATTCTAAATCTATGACCTATTCCGAGATAGAGGCGTGTAGGTATAAGATTTTTCGAGACAAGGGCTTCCCCCGTATATATCTATATACCCTAACATGCCAGGGTAAGTTTCAGGCCACACACGTGGACCGCACACAGGATCTCTGCCCCGTCTGGTGAGAAATTACATTTTTATAAGCGTAATCATCGGCCTAAGGAACCCTCCAGTTGAATTCCAGAGCTCTGAAGGTATAGGACGAAGCCGGCTACTGTTCGCCAGGTCGAAAGATGCAGATGCCTTATCCTGCTGCATTGAACGTTCAGGTAAAAATTAAGACGAAGGTTATAAGGCAAATAAGAACTCACCGACTTTCTGCAGTTCTTATGCCACCTTAAGAAATCCGAGCTTTATATACCTACACTCAGGTGGACTTTACGATTACCAGCGAAACACTATCGGCCAAAGATATATTCAGGTTTTCACTGTACAGGTATAATATACGCGATGCTCTGGAATTGATTAATGCAGCAGTTTCACCGTCTAATTCTTGCCTGCTCCATACTCGGCTTCGCATTACATCGTAAGTACCAGATGCAAGTGCATATTGTACTCGATTATAGGAACAATTACCATCGCACCTTCTGCCTCGAATTGGCGATAATTATCCTTCAATCGGGTGAGTTGATTCAGTTCGATCATTTTTGTAGAATTTTTTATGATTTGTACCTATCAGAGGCGATAGGAACTAATACTATACACGTATTTCTTTTTTGTCTAATCGTTTTCACAGCCTAGAGCTAAACGCCAACGTTTAGCCGACTCGAGATTGCAGAAAATTTTCATCACACAAATTCTGATCGTGAGCCCTTTTTTCATTCACTCGTTCGCGTTTTTTCAGTTTCTAAAATTCTCTGGTACTCTAAATGATGAGAAAAATGATGACGATCTTATGGATTTTCAGCAAAGTTGGCACTCTTCATATAGTCTTTTATCAAGAATTATGGATATAGCTGTTCTTCGACAACTCTTCATAAAAAGCTATCGTATTCTACTTTTATATCTGGAATTTCCACCAGCATATAACCCAACCTCGGATTCTACAGTGCAAAATGCTGATCATTATACGAGTTTTGAATAAACTTTTTGTCCACAAAACTCGGTTGTCTGATCTAAACTTATGTGAAGGGCCCAAATCATCGAATGGACTATTGACAATCTCGAATATTCCAGCAACCCTTAGGCCACGTTGGGTAAAATTTACAACTGTCTTCTACAACTTCTACCAATTAATTCTTAAAAAATGAAACTCAAAGCGTCATAGCAACGGCAAGTGCCCAACCTGAGCAGAAAGCCATTCGAAAATATTGGAGCAGGATTAAAATTTCAAATTTCAAAAGCTGCGAAAGATCAAAATTCTGATTTTTTTTTAATACCGAATCACAGTTCTTATAATGATGTTAATTATTTCCCCGCAAGTCTACGTAGTCAATTTGTAAAACTCCGAATGAAAAAAAAAACCAAAGGTCAAAAATTCTCAAAGTTCAAGATCCGGAAGTCCAAAACTCCGAAACTTCCCTTAAATTTGCGGATTTTTGAGCTGTCTGTATTTCGACGTCTTGGAATTTATATGTTCTGAGCTCCAACGTTTCTAGAAACTCAGAATCACGTTTCAAATAAATTTGGAATTTTAACCGTTTGAAACTTTTGGAATTCGGAACTTCAATCACGTCCCAAAATATTGTACAGAAGATAAGAACTTGGGTCGATTATCCCAAAGAGGAAAAAAAAAATAGAAAAAAGTTCATCTTCGTCTTGTCTACTAGTCAGCTCGACACACGCGTATACGGTATATATCGTACGGTTCAAAGTTTGGCGTTTCCACGGTACCCGCGTACGTTCCCACGTCTGTTTAACCTATGACCCAACTCGGAGTCGCGTGGGCCGTCTCACTTGTTAGCCAAGGCGCGGGCTGTCTCACAAAAGAAGTGAAAATAGCCTCGACCACGAGACAGTGACAGTCCTGTCACGGTGATCATACCAAGCCGCATCGTATCGCCATGTGACTATAGACGTACCGTCCACGCGCCTCGCCACGTCGCATTTTCTTCTAATGCCACAAGCGTTACGACCTCCTCTCTCTATATCTCTACGATAGTGACTAGTCACCGCAGAAGAGATTGTTTCTCTCTAAAAAATAAAAAAAATATATGAAAAAAAAAAGAAAAAAAAAAATGGGTGACGCAACGATAATGCATGTAACGTCGTCACGCCTTTCGATTGGAAAAGGAACAATAAATTACCATCGAATGGAGGTGATCGACGTGTGTCCGTCCCTGTTACGCTGTATGTATATTGTATATATATATATATATAAATATATATAGCTGGTTCGTTTGAAAGGATATTTTTAATCGCTCAGAAGTCATATTCTCCGGATGAATTTCATCATTTGTTATAAATATCTTGATATCTATGACGGATGGCGGATATATACACATGTGTACATCCGTCGGGAATCAAAACGGACAGTAATGTTCGTCATGGGTATTTCTTTGTCCATTTTCATTTGGTTTTATCAGATTTTTCCAATCCATCAAGTGAAGTTGTCGCATGCATGAGTCAAAACAAGAGGCAATTCGATCGAAAAAATCATTGGATAATTGTAGAGAAGTAGTCGGTGATTAACGAGAAATCATTACAAATCGTTGAAGTTCGAATTCACCGGAATTTAGAATCCTGGGTGACATTGAAGTTGCGGATTCCAGAAGTTTAGAATTTATTTGAGATGCGATTCTGAAACGATTTCTAGAAACGTTACAGAGTTCAGAAATCGGAAATTCCGAAAGGTCGAAATGCAGATGACTCAATGAACCACAAGTTAAAAACTCCAAAAGTCCAAAAATATGCAAATTTTAGGGAAGCTCATGACAAAGCTGTCAAATAAAAATTCGGAATTTCGACCTCTCGCAGCTTTTGAAATTCAGAATTTCAATCCTGCCCCCTGAATCCAGACGATTTCTATGACGATTTTTATCAATCTCCTGTGACCTGATGTCCGATTTCCGGTCTTCTAGTATTACAAATAGTGAATCAGCTAACATTGAGCGATTTTCATCGATTCCCTAAGACTACCTATAAAATTTTCTACGATATCCACCGATTTCCAGTAACCGGTATCGAAAGTCCTTGCGATTTCCTTGAACCAGAAATGACTGGAAATCTGAAGGAATGATCGCGATGACGATTAT
Source organism: Ametastegia equiseti (assembly GCA_963989295.1). Taxonomy (NCBI): domain Eukaryota; kingdom Metazoa; phylum Arthropoda; class Insecta; order Hymenoptera; family Tenthredinidae; genus Ametastegia; species Ametastegia equiseti. The sequence continues at coordinate 9,829,843 of OZ022399.1, forward strand.
CCCCTTTGATTTTCGCGAGTGAATGTTTCGATTTCGTGTGAAAGTCAAGAGATCGGTATACATATAAGTACCTACTCGTAAAACGATCTTCTCCGATCTGGAGAGAACCCCTGACGAGACATGGACCAGAGTCTGCCCGAGTAATTAAAAGTAATCGACCTCCCGCAGCCCGGAGTTTATTTTAAGCACGATTTAATTGAAAGGGCGCTGGTGCAGCGCGGGCTATACTCGCAAACGGAAGAATTGATCGGGTTGCCGGAACCGGCCACTGACTCACTGACTAACTCACTAACTCACTCACTCACTCACTCACTCTGAGGCACACCAAGACTTAATCTGTGACCTCGTGTCTCGGTAAAAAAGTGACGTCATACAGTCACGTCATCTCAACGTTCTCACGTATGCTGACCTTACTAACCCTGGGAGATGGTCGTTGAATATACTATATATACATATATACAACTCTAGCCTGAACTCGGATACGTCAGACAATGACGTCACGTGGTCCGGTTTAACCGTATCTATCCACGTATACGTACGAGAATAGAATTCTCGTACCCACGTGCAGCACGATTATCATGCAGACACGAGTAACCAGCACTTCGCTATACATATATAATGCATATGAGGAAATTGTCTCGTTACATGTCCCTGGCGCCTGTAGTTGGTCAGATGCAGGAACCGGAAGACCACCTCTTTTTTTTATTATTATTATCTCTGACTGCAGGGCAATGGTCAGTCACACACTCCAATTTTATGGGCTATTTTTGGAGCCCCGATGTCTTTGAACAAATCGTTCCTCTAATGAGCCTATATACAGTTTTGCTGTGAACAGGAATTTACCAGGGTTTTGGAACTTGATCAGCCGAAATTTTCGACTTTTTTATCTTCGACTTTGAATCCCATACACATTTGAGGGGAAAAAAGGCTTCTCTGTGACACATGCACGATTTCTGTGTGTTTCTAGATCTATTAAGCGGTTTCTGTGTTCCTAGACCTGAAGTGACCTTTTTTGACCAGCTTGAAAAAAGCGGGCATTAATATTTCATTATATTCTTGAGTAACTCCACATTCGGTCTAAAAAAGCCCACTTCATGTCCTTGGTGCACAATATACTATTTCATCTCAGTGGATTCACAATTGTTCTCGTTTTTTTTTTTTTTTTTTTGCTCCGAAAGTTCAGAGCATTTTTCAGATGATCTGCGTAAAGGGTTTTGATGGTGCAAAAATCAGTGGAGTAAACGCATCTTTTGGAGTTGATTTTTTTTAAATTTTATAGACTTTGGTTGGTGTTTTTAAAACCTCTATATTTTTCTGACGAAACGATTCTTCGGCGGACTAGATATCTAGAAATCTAGACTCCGAAAATCGAAATCGACTATTATGATATTAGGAATTTTCATTCTTATCAATTACTATGAATTCTAATGAAACTTCGAACTCGTTGCCGAAGTAGATTTTCGTAGCTTTTGATGGAAAGAAATTCGGGCTTTTTTCTTGGCAAAACATGGAAGCATTACAATTTTTCATGCAGAATCACAAACTGCAGTTTGAATCGACCCCAAAATTCGCCGAAACCCATAGAATAATTTTGACGAAGCGGTTGTTTGCGGAAAACTTCACCGACTGATCAGTCTTCGACAAATAGTTAATTTGGGAATTTTACCTATCCGAAACTTTGACCTAAAATTTTGTTATTCATATTTTTTCTTAATTCTTAAGGGAAGGGGGGTTCAGAATACTAATGGGAATAACAAAACGGGATGATTACTTCGCCCCGTAAAGTGTCGTTGTAAGTTTTCATCGGGTGTATATGTTGATACCGATAAGATCGTGGATATCTGTATGACAAATATGATTAAAATCAAGTATTTCATTGCTTTATTTAAGGATACGAAACGGGTGAGTAACGTCAAGTCGATAGTCAAAGGAGCGCAAGAAAGACCCGGGATGCATGTTCGACGAAGCGAAAATTAAAGATACCGGGATATGCGATGTTATCCGAGACACTGAGATACAGAGCAAAAGCCAAAGCCACATCTCCCTCCCCACATAACAGCATTACAGATCGTATAAGATTTTCGTTCGCGTGGCGGAGCACGCGTGTACCAACACACGCATGTTTTCCATACATAACCTCAACACGCGCGTGCAGGTTGTATAAAAGATCATCGCGATAGCTGCAGCAGCCCTGTATAGAAGTGTAAAGTATGGTTCCATGTTTTTGGGAATGAAAATTTAATTTCAGGTAAGGCGGGGTGAGTTTCGTTTCGAATGCCTTGCGGCATGAGGCGGTAGCTCTCTAGCGGTTATAAATATCAATTATACAGTTCGTAATTCCCAGTATTACCATAATTCTTGGATAGGGGGGAATTTATGTCGACCACCCAGGGCGAGGTGCTCTGAAAACGTTGTTCGTATAGTCTTTAAAAGATGGGGTCCCGATCATTGGGATGGTGTGCAGTGTTGAGGTAGAGCTCATGGGTATAAGCGAGGCATGCCCGTCATCCGATCGTTAAAAATGAAGCTTAAACGGAAAATTACACGAATTAAATATGCAAATCGGCAGTGTCACCACGCGAGGCGATTCATATCAGTAAACCAAACGGTGGGCAGGTCTTCACCCTGATCTACATAATTGTAATTACTACTTCTGTGCCGTTGATTGTAGGTGGTGAGGACCGGACGCCTTACGTCGTAAGACTGCAGGTGCTGGAATGATCGAGATTGTTCATTAATTCATATTTTTTCACAGGCCTTTCAAATTTTCGCCATGTAACACCCTTTTTAGTCGCCAATTCTGGACCCTGTCTAGAATCCTTCTTCATTTTCTTTCGGGGGCAGGATTGAAATTCCGAATTTCAGAAACCACGTAAAGTCACATTTTCGAAATATTATACTACTGACTTACAATTAATTCAGAAAGATTATTTCCCCGAAGGTTTAAGTAGCCAATTTAAAAAACTCCGAATCGAAAAACACCGAAGGTTCAAAGATCCGAAAGCTAAAGAGAAATATACAACGTCGGTTATTGGCCTCGTTTTGCATGAGCTTACTTTCGATTTTCGGAGTTTTGTACTTTCTGAGCTGTCTGCATTTTGATCTTTCGATTTGCTTTTGCAAATTCAGATCTCTAACGTTTCTAGAAACTCAGAATCGCGTCTGGATTAAATTCGAAATTTTTACCATTCGGAAATTTCAGAATCCGGAACTTCAATCCCGCCCTTTCCTGCGGTAGATTTCCAACCAGTTGATCTTACTTGAAGAAATTTCGGACGAAAATTCCTCGATTGATTCGTAGATCTAGTATTGATTAAAAAAAAAAAAAAAAATTGGATCGATGTTCTAAAGGAGGGATAAAAGAATGTGTTTTTAAAACAGTTTGAAGCGATATTCTTCGCATCCATACAATTCTATACGATTGTATACGAAACTTCGACGGTACTTATTGTACATACATTTTTATTCATCTATTTATTTTTGATATACTGTTGCCTGTGTCTAATCCGTGAATAATTGAAAAATGATTATCGGCGAGGTATTGAATACTGTAGGGGTAGAAAGTGAGTTTTTTATCAAAGTATCTCGGAGTGTACAGGCACGCCGACAAATAGGAACCTGATTGTCCTAATAATTCAATATACACGAAGAATAATATCCAATTAGGTCGAATAGATTCTAATTTGCCCGATTGAAGTTCTCGCTGCAATCTTCTTCATATATATATAATAATATTCGGTGGCTGGTCGTAATTGAGGCTACCGTTGCCGGTTTGAGGTTATGGTATACAAACTTATGAGCTTCATCGCTATATATGTGTTAGTTGTATAGTCAGTGAAGCGAAAGAAAAAACGAACCAAAGCCGCACACAGTAGCTGATTATTTTATATTGAGGTAGCTTTGGCTTTGGCTGCGGCTACGGCTACAGCACCAGTCTGATTGAATTGGTGAGCGTCTGAGTAGTCGTCATCATTTCTTCCTTATACCTTCGGCAATCACGCCGATTCCATTACCCATGAATGAGCTACGAGTAAACATTGATTACTGCACCGATTTGAAGAGAATGAGATAAAAATAAATACAAATAAATAAATAATGATTAAAATTTTAAGGGACCCTTAGCGGCCAGGCCGCCTAATTCACTTTATCATTCGCCTCATTCCGTTTCTCTCACTTTTATAATTGTATCGCTGGATTGAATATGGCGGCTTTTTTTTATACCTTATAGTATCTTTCCACGTGGTCATTTCAGACGGTGATATCCTGAAGGGGCTTGGGTGTCGAGTTGAACAGTGGGGCTTATTGAGGGAACCCTACATTCTTAAACAAGTCTCATTTCGGACTAGAAATCATGAAATAGGATTCCTTCCGTCCAGGAGAGAAGGATTAATAATCCTTGGCTGGAAGCGTAATCCGACAATATTAATGACCTCCGATTCTTCGCTCTCTGATTCCTCGACTACGGTGCTGGCTGCTCATGGAGAGACGCAGAAGAAGAAGAAGAAGAAGAAGAAGAAGAATCTTGCAGTAGCGTTAAAGTATCAAGCGCATAAAGATGAAAGTGTGTGTTCATAGGTGTACGTATATCCCACGGGTTTCTTTCTTTTCCCATCTTCCATCCACATCAACATCCACATCCAGATCCCGTCTAAGCAACGTGCCGGTGTAAGCCTATTCAACTATGGCTTATGGGCTGGAGGATGGGCGACTTATGTCTACCGGCTACCGGAGTTTTCTATCCCTGAAATTAATCGAGGCGTTATTATAATTTTATTTAACCTTTTGAAATCGAAGCGTATACCTATATAGCTGTACGGTGGTTATGGTATGAGAATATAAGACCCTGCACAACCAAAGACCAACTGGCTTGTACGTATTTATATATATGAACAACGCTCTGTGCTGCACGCTTCTCCGATTAATTGAATGCGTCCCATCCGAGATGATGGATCGAATCTTTCTACTCTTAATAATACAATACCATAACCATATGCGTTTTCTAGCTGGTCCACACAATAAGAGGAATGGTAAAAATGAAAGTAGCTGCTTTTATCTCACCCCCAAACATTCACATTCACCGAAGTTATAGTCTGGGACTTGACTAGCTGCAGGTTGTATCAAAATCAAGGTGTGATTTTCCTCCCATGGGATAAAATAGGATAAAAAAAAATATATATATATATATATATACTTAATGACAATTCACGTTTGAACTCGTGAGAGCTACTTATATTACCTTTGCTCGGATAACTGCGGCAGCCAGCAGTGCGGCTGTAATGGGATATGGAAATCGTAAAGGTACTTCGGAGTAGATATGGGTACTGAAAGGTTTAAAAATTACCTTGCTTATACTCGCCGCATAGGACGTGAGAATATTGGCTGGACGACAGGTACGCCTTTGTATCCTGGAATAGGTCGTCAGTAGTCGTCGTTTGAATATTTAACAGAATCAATCGATTATGCTAATCTATCAACGATCCACGGTCATGGGAAAAGTCACAACGCGAGGAACCTCAGAAACGAAATACTATGGTATCTACTAAGATATACATACAAACCTGTACCCGAAAAATTTGTTCAATTTCAGAATGAAAATCATTCTCGACGATTCTTTGGCAAAAAATCTTTGAATATCCAATTATATTTATCGCGTGATAACTCGACGTTTTTTTTTTTTGTTTTTTTTTTCATCCCCTATATTCTCGTCTCGCGTTTACATACATAATTCGAATCATCCACGCCGTCTGGGATCTAGTGGTCGCATCAATTAACGAGAGGCTCTATAACGAGGTAGAGACACGGTTAAATTAAAAAAAAAAAAAAGGGGGAAAGTAAATTTTTGACAAAAAATTTCTAGCTATAGAGTATTGTTAAACCGTTCGGATGACATAAGTTTGACATATTTTTTTGTCTGAGAGGGTTGAACAGGTTTTCCAAAGTGAAGAAGAAAAAAAAAAAAAACGTGAAGAAAAAAACGAAAAAAGGGTTGCAGGTTCAGCTGGGGTTTCGGTTCGTTAATTTCGTGAGACGGTAGCGTTAATTGTGGGTAGCGAACTATCTAATAGAAATAATATGATAATTTTGTGAACCGGTGAACGGGAGGGGGCCCCATTGCATTTCTTTGGGGTTGTAGGTACCTTCGTGCCACCCGGTCTTGCAGTATGTTTATTCTTGCGAGTAAATATTAGCTCAAGGGATCTGAGCGGTTGGTTTGAGATGCTAATTGTCTCGGAGAAAGTCAGGCTAGCCGTTTTCAGGGGTGAAATGAAAATTTGAATAGAACTGCGGTCGCGTCATATAGACATACGTGGCGAAAAAAAAAAAAAAAAAGAAAATGAATAAATAAATAAATAAAGAAAGAAAGAAAAATGGCAAACAATTTATCCGGAAAAATTAAAATCCACGATCACATTCGCATATTCAAAAATGACCTGGATTTGGAAACTACCCCCCGTTTCCACCGCCGCACGTCCAATGTACCTGAAAAGGTCGTTCAGCCCCCACATCATGCGCGCGTTCGGAGTAGTAAAATTAATTTAGTAAACAGTTTATTGTTCGCAGTCGTTTTACTGCGGGTCGTGCAAACGGCTTTTATTGTTAGTCGCTTTATTGGGTCTGGTGCACCCTGAAGAGTTCGTCCCCGAGGAGGGGCCACCCCGCAGCTATGGTTAGCCTAAAGGCAGATGGCAGGATCAGGAATATCAGAAAGTGACCACGGTGGTTATGGAGACTTGACAAAATATCGAATCGTGATTTTGATTCAAATGATTGGGGTGGGTTCGGAGTTTCGAATTCCACAAGTTCCGCATGGTGAAAATTGCGGATTTATTTCAGACGCGATTCCGAGTTTCTGGAACGTTAAAGTTCAGACTTGCAAATTCTGAAAGGTCGAAATGCAGATGACTCACACTCAGAAGAAAGTATCGTTGAATGGACCAAAATTTTGCTAGATTGACAACAAATTTGGTAGATTTACAGTCAACAAAATGTGGAGTTGATTTAAGAAAAGATTCTGGTAATTGACCAGAAAAATTCTTCCCGCCAATCTTAGTTGAATTAAGACAGCAATAAACAGATTGTCAATTGTTGAACCGAATTCTGTTGAATGGACAAAAAATTACCAACAAATTTATCTTGTTAGGATTTGCCAAACTTGTTTTCTGAGTGCAAAGATCCGAAAGTGCAAAACTCAGAAAGTCCAAAGTCCGCAAATTTGATGGAAGTAGCTCATAACAAAGTTGTGAAATAAACGACGTTGCATCTCGCGAAATTCCGAAATTCGGAGTTTTGGATCTTTCGGATCTTTAGCTTTCGGAATTTTGAACCTTCGGGATTTCCGATTCGAAGTTTTTCAAATTAGCTACGTACGTAAACTCGAGGGAAAATAATCTTCCTAAAAACTCTGAATCGGTGATATGAAAATTCAAATCCAAATGATCCCAGCGCGAAATTTTCAGCTAAAAAAAAAATGTGCAACTTTTCATTTAAAAACGATGAAACGCTGTCTGATTTCAAAACGGACGTCCCAATGGGGGCCTAATCGCCGTCACGTAGGCAAAGCCTGGTTCTCCACGCGGCTTAAAAGACACACGTCCGTGTCCACTCTGAGGTTAAGAGGTCGGTAGAGTTGACCACAAATTATATTCACCAGCCGAGATTATTCCCACGGCGATGCCGCGGGCCCCGCAGACTTCGAGGCTTCGCGGTATGGAATACCTGGTCATCCTCTTATATACGCGATTATAGCCCTATACCTACCTGCCTACACGCATACGCGCACGCGGGTTCCTGCACTGCACGTTATACCCTGGGTATGTTATACAGAAAGAAACTTTGCACCGCGGGGAGGCACCGCATATTTCACACCAAGCTAAATAGCCTCGCGAAGGGAACTAGTCGGGCTTATAGGAATTGTCCGTTCTTATGACCATTATATACCTTGCACGTGATCAACGAGAGTCGCGTGGGAGTGACGTACGAGGAACCATTCGTCCCCTGTCTCCACCACTGTTTTTTTTTGTTTTTTTTTTTTTTTTTTTTTTTTTGTGTATGTGTTTTTTTTCCCCCAGATTCTAATCCTCGGAAACAGCGAGGTATGCTAAACCCTTTGAAAAATTTTCTCACGAATATACAGTGGAAAAAATAAAATAAAAATTATTGGTGGTTTTACAAAAGTCAGCAGCAGCATATAAAGGGGACAAACAAACTATTTTGTAATAATGACATAGAAACTTGAGTCATTAATTGTTCGCTTTTTGATAGGTCACAATTGCCGTTGTATATTCAATATCGCAAATTCCTGTGCATTTTTACAAAAAAGTTCGTTTGTCTCCGATTCTTGTGAATCCAATATTTTTTTCTTATTTTAAATTCTTTTGCGTCAATAAATCGTCAATTTATGTAAAAAAATTGGCAAAATTGCGAGGATCAAAGCCTGCCACGTTGCTTGATTATTATTGTTTTTTTTTTTTGTATTTTGATTTTGATTTTTGGTTCTATAATAATAATACTAGACGTGCCCCATGGTGGCGAAGCACTTGCTGGTTCCAGGACCCTGCGGAGGGTTGTTTATAGCGTCCACGCGACTGGTGCGGAAAAGCGTGCGCTGCCTGCAGCATATAGCCCAGTTTTTGTTTCATATCGGGAACCCGAAACCGCGCCCCAATTTCTACCTGTCCCAAAAATCGGGCCCATCCCTAAGCCTGAGCCTAAACCTAAACCCGCACGTGCCTCGGCGCGGGAACGAGAAACCCAATATAGTAGAACGATCGACATTCTAGCCTCAGGGCGGGGGGTGAAAACTCAAACATTGTAAGACACACCTGTTTCTCTATAATATTTTATAGTATATAATATATTCAGTTTTCATTCTTTCACCGATTATTATTATTCAGGGTTGACGTCAGATGATCCAATTTTCTTCAAAATCAGGAATTTCAATCCCACCCAGAAACCGCTGACGATCCAGAGGTCGGTTTTGTACGATTTTGGAGTTCATAGGTAAATTCACTCGCCTGATGAACTTGCAGAGATTGACAAAGAGTCGTTTGAGCGTAGGTATATATATATCGACCGAGCGTTAATCCAAGACCTGTCGAAAAAATGATTATTCCCAACGATCTCAGCTCCGTTCCACGTGCCGCATGGAAGAGGGAAATTCGATACGAATCAAATGAAGTGCAGATTGAGAACAGCACAGCATGCCGCACCGCGAAAGCAAAAATCTTCACTGTCGAGGCTGCAATCCGTAAGTAACGAGGTCAGACGTAGGGCGAAACGCGATATTCTTGTAATATCGAGCCGGAGGCGAACCGGCACCGAAAAATGATCTTAGGAACCGTGATGCAGGGCTACATAACTTGGGTAAAAACAAGTCCTTATATAGGACTAGCGAAGGAAACTTAAACAAGACAAATTTTGAGTGAAATTAAAATTAGGGCCACGTCAAAACGTCAAAAGATTATCTACGATATCGAATATATGGTCACAACTTTGACGGGCATACCTTCACTTCTGTTTTTGTAACACGCGTCAGGCACGATCATTGTCATTTAATCACGTTTTTTAATCCATATCTACATTGCACTGTAAACCTTTTTGCCCATAATTGGTTGAGAAGGTCCTGCAAGATGATTTTCCACGCTTTCTGCAGAGTCTTGAAAGGGCTTTGGCTGTCGCATAATTGGCAATACGGAATGGCCAGATCGTGAATTTCGTGCGAAACTGAAACCTCCAAGTTGTATTTTAACCGGTTGATTAGCCAACTCTAAAAAGTGCGGTTTGGTGTGAAAGGGTGTGTATTCGAGAGGGTTAGGTTGAAAGGATTCAGTGATCACCAATAAAAGGGTTTGGCTTTTCGGCCACCGCAAGTAGTAATCCTTTTCGAATTACCCTTTTCGTACTCAAGTTGAAGTTCGCGCTGGAAGGGGTGAATTCGCAACCCTTTTACAGCCCTTTACTTGGGCTTTTTCCTAGAATTTTCTCCACCAAAAAGTGAAAGTTCGAAGGTTTTTAGTTTGGCCAACTCTTTTACAACCCTAAAATAACCCCGAAGTACAACGTTTTCACTCGCTTCTTTATTTTCAAAGAGTTTATGATTTCTTTTTTCGAATATTTTTCTTTACTGCCGCCTAATTCTCCCTCAACACTTTACCGCTCCACCCTTTTACAACCCTTGCAAACTTGACCCTTCCAAAGTTGTAGTTTTTTATTACTTTATTTCACTTCTACCCTAAAACCCCCAACCCCTTGAACCAGCCCACGCTAAAAAATATTGCTAGACTGCAAATTTTTTTTTTTTTTCTTGCGGTTTTGACAAACGTTATTGCACTACCTAAAACCCGCCATTATACCCTTTTAAAAAGTGGCATTTTTCTGCACGCACGAGTCAAAATAGCGGTGCTTTTATGGTGGTTGAAATAGTCACGGTTATAGAGAAGAAAGTATATGGAATTGATTTTTGCAAATAAACTTACTTAGAGCGGGGTATCAGCTGTACAATTTGGTTGCGAAACGGTTTGCGTGTGAAAAGCGTCGACCTTGGTCTGATGTTGCCATAAGAAAATCGTAAAGTTAAACCATAGGCAAGGAGTTCTGTGCGCGTGTTTTCAACCCCTGCAAAGGGATGGACTGAAGTTCTGTTTGTCAAATGCGTATACCTACTGCGGACGAACCTCCCTGTCTCCTCGGTTTTACAACAGCTATTTGCAAATCTTTCCCCTTGCTTTTCATTCGCAAAGGCTTACCGATACTTATACCAAGGCCAACGATGCCTGAAAGAGTTTATGATTTAACCCTAATTCAAGAGGCAACAGTTTATGTCGCCATTTATGTTCCCACTACCCTCAGGAATTCAATTTGCTAAATTTTACTCTCTGCAAATACACATTTCGCACACCTTCCGAAAGGTGCGGCAAGCTTGGGAAAATTATTGGGAAACAGGCTGGAAAAATTCTTGTACAAAATCAATCAATTTCTTCGCCACAGTTCATTTCGAAAGTGCGGAAAATTTGGAAACTCTATCTTTGATTCGAGTCACTTTCAAATGAATTAAATAGAAGTGCTCAATTTTTGGAAAATTAAGTTCACGTAGGGTAAGTGTACCAGTTACTGACCCTGTCCCAATTATTGACCTTTTTCGATGATTCCTAATTCTTGTTCGTGAGCTCTGAAATGATGAAAAAAAATTAATTTGTATCTTTCGATTCTCTAGCAATCGATTTGAAATTTAAGAAAATATACGGGTTGATAATTGGGTCTTAAAAGGTCAATAATTGGTACACTTATCTGCAACGACCATTTTTACACCCTTGATCCAGATGAGACGACTTTCATGATGTCAAGTGGACTTTGGCAAAGAAGCAAACCGATTTCAGACAATGTTTGATCTTCTAACCATTGAATAGAAAAGTGCCTATCGGAAATACGGAAAGTAGGAAATCCAGAGCAGGAAATACCAATTTTAGTATAAATCGTTCTGTCAATAATTAGAAGAGATTAGGAAAACCGAGGAGTAGTCGAGAGGCTTTATCCGTTCCTTGGAGCTTAACCCTTCCGCAAATCTATTTCGTCTAGATGATAATTACCTGGGCGTGCAATAACCGTTTACAGTGATTACCATTGAGCCGCAAACGTCAACGTATACGGGTTACGCTGTTGATGCGCACCAGCCCAACTTTAACAAAGCGTGATTCTTCCGGGTAGCAGGTAAAGGGTTATGGGTTAAGGTTCTGCAGACAGAAAAAGGACTTAGGGTTAAAACTCAGCGGTCACTAACCCTATACTACCTTGGTATAATTCTCGCCTATATAAGTATATACGAGGATCTTATGTTAGAGTCACTGGCAATTAGTCAGGGAGAGAATTTTTTGCTCCAAGTAAAGAAGAAAAAAATTCTAGTTTAATATTTTGTTAAAAATTTTTTCATCCCAAGGATTTACGATTTACGATTTTTCCTCCACAAAGGTATTTATAGGTATCGTTTTTTCATCCCTAGGCAATATTTACAGTATAGGAAAGGCTTGAACTTTTTTTTTCCTCCAGGAAGTCTGATTGCTGTTTATGGTACTGCGTACCCAGTTTTTGCAACAGTAACAAAATGAAAAAAACGTTCACTCAAATATCCGGCTATTTAGTAACTAGACATTTTTCAACTCTCAACCATACAGAGACAGGCACTGCAACTCTCTGCCCGACCCGGATGTAAAAATATGACGTTTCGCGCGTCATTTATTTTTACAGGACAAACACGAAAGAAAAAAAAAAGAGAGAGAAAAAAAACGACAGAAAATTTAAAAAAGGCTCGCGGATCTTTTCCTCTTTTGTAATTTCGGAAAAAGTTAAACCTGGAATGCTTTTTTGAAAAGAATTTTTTCTTTGAACCATCAAAATTGATAGAGAGATGAAGAAAGGCAAGATTTTCATGGAACTTGAAAATTTTGATGATTTGTTTTTTTCTTTTTTTTTTCTCTTTTACTTTTGGCTCTCGTTCCGCCTGGAATTTTTTATCTGGTATCTACAGCCCGTGGGTATTGATTCGATACATCGATTACCAAACCTACGGACGGGCGTTGCAGCATCAAACCAAGCGGTTATCAACAAGATCGGGCAATAGTGATTGGCCGCTTCAGGGCAGTCGTAAAACTCGCACGCGCCGTTTACTCTTCCGTATATCGCACCGAAACTGAAGATACAACCTCTGCAGAGCTTCGGAGATTCGAATACCTACTTGCGGACTGACTCGAGCCCACCAATTTGGCTTTATTACATTACGTATTCGTTGAACAAACACCGTCTCCTTGAAACGGTCCCTGCATGATGCATACCAGACTCCAGGTACATAAACTCATATACGTTTGGAATTGCAAACTGGCATTAGCATTGGCACGGTATTGGTGCGATAGCTGCCAATACTGACAGCTAGCAAAGGCCAAGCTTTGCCTAAGTCAAAATCAATGTTGGAACAATTTTGGGTCGTTAATCACGAAATAATGCACAGCCAATATGAAACACCATATTGGCCCAGTGTATTCCCAGTACAGAACTGACTTCTGGCTGAGCCCCATGTACGTTCACTTGTCAGTACTAGTCATCAGCATTTGCCCAACGTTGGGTGAATAATTTCTCTGTACTGGACAAGTATTATCGAACGAAATTTGGCAGCCGGGCTAGTGCCAATTCTGTGCCATGCGGGTCGATCCAGCGATACTTTGGCATTCGTACATAGGCAGTAGTCCAAAATCGATTGATTTCTTCGCCACAGTTCATTTGACATCGTTGTCATCGTCACTTCTGAGAACATCCAGTGTACCAAAGGCATTGGGCATGCTGATGGTCTGATTAGACTTTTTTAGGAATGATACTATTCGGAAGACAAGTCGTCATGAATTGACTGCAGGAAATTAAGTTGAAAAAAATTTTCTCGAAGATATGGTTTGTTTTCCAAAAATTGGACATTCCATTTTCATTTATTTAATCGCGAATGCGACTATGAGAATTGAAAATCAATCCCAAAAATTTTCCCTACCTGATTTTCCAAACCGCGACGACTTGACGCTGGTAAAGATTTCGCTGATTCAGGTGGTTCGCAATTAGTTGAAACTAGATTGGCTAATCTCCCCGAAAAATTCCTTTCTTACGATATACCCGCGGATACGTATCGCGTATCTTGTCGCTTATACAAATCGGTGTATAAGGTTCTCGAGAGCATGCGGTCTGAGTCTGAGTCTGGGTCTGGGTCTGGGTCTGGGTCTCTCGAGTCGGTGTGAGCTATTGCTCGACCACCAACTGGGAACGGGGTATGTAATGCACAGATTACCTTGCATAACCCAAGCATTAGTCTGGCACCCCGTAAAGATACTTGCGGTGGATACTCGGGCTAATGAGTATCACACATCGCCCTTTCTCTAAGCTACCGAAATTCCGAAGGTTACATCATTAGCGTACGAATTGGTCCAGTTTTCATACTGTAACGCCTTCCTTGATTCGACTTTCCTATATATTTTGCTAATTAAAGAATTCATCGAAGATCATATCAATATCTTTGTACAAATATAATCACCCGTCATCGATATGAATTCCTGATTGCAAATCGAGAGTGTCTAGACAGACGCTAGACTCGGCCAGCAGATAAACTCGGTACTATCACGTTTGGCACTGGGCGACACGTGTGTCGATCGATTTTTTGCAGAGTAGTACAATCGGAGATATTTTGGTGAAGGTGGGATTGAAATTCTGGAATTTCAAAAGCTGCGAATGGCAAATTCCGAACTTTTCTACTATCAACTCAGAGTTTTTAGAAAGATTCTTTGCCCGAAATTTTGCAAATTCTGAACTCTCACGTTTCTAGGAAGTCAGAATCGCGTTTTGAATAAATTCAGATCTTTTGCAATTCGAAACTTCAATCCCTCCCCTTTTGGTATCCGAAATCCAGAGCCGAAATCTATGGATCTATAAATCTTTAAAAGCATTGTAAAGCCAGCCGGTCCTCTCGCCTTGAGATCTCCGTCGAAACTGACCAGAATCACCTTTCGCTAGATGAAGTTGAGCCTCCTGCCACCAGACGGAAGCATCGTCCTGCAGCATCCCGTCGAGAAGAATCTGGCCAGGTTTTTATCTCCCCATAGAGTTCGAGGTGTGCATCGATCCTGTACGTAAACGTTCGGTTAGGACCCCAAAGTGACTGAAGTCGTACGTATACAGATAGGTTGAATAGAATTCCAGGTACAGACTACAGACTTTAACAATCATCGCAACAAATGATTAATATCTTTCGACTCTGATCGCGTCTGGATCTACGTGACATTAGCTGATGTTCATTGATCGCCACAAAATGAAAAAAAAAAAAAACAAACAATAAAAAACAAGAAACAGAGAAGGAAAGAGAAAAGGAAACAGTTTCGAGTCATATAGATATTCCCGACACTCGAGGATGAATAAGGATCTCCTGGTTCGTCTAACGTTTCAGGAAGAATCATCCTTGATGTCTGTAGATAGAAGAAGAAGAAAGACAAAAAAATAAAAGAAAAAATATCCACGGGACCATGAAAGCTGTCAGTCATCACTTGACAATCACGTTACAATCCGATGGTCTAATGACGTCAAGATTTATCGCTTCAAACACGACTCAATGTCGATTTCCAAATATTATTGATCGTCGCGGGATCGAAGGTCGTTGATAATCTATAGTTTTTATTTTATTTCTCGAAAATCTACTCCAAACCAAAATGAAAAAATGAAAAAAAATGAAAATAAAAAAAATCCACAGACCCGGTGATGATGAGTAAAAAAAATGAAAGAACAAAGTCTAGGGTTGAATAGATCGCGTATGATATATGGAAAGTGAGACGCGGCTACGTGAGGGAAGGTAGGTCAAATCGACTCCCCCACTCATAGTCGAGGTAAACACGCGTCTAGCTAGTAGTCGGCGTACGGCTCGAACCGAACGGTCGAACGCCAGAAGTCGAATGATGATTTCGCCCCTCCTGCAGCCACGGGGCAAGCGAGCGGCACGCTCGACGCGAGTCGAGCTCAACACGTTTCGAGCTAAAGTAGCGGGGGTAGGATCTCGTCCAATTGGGTATCGTCTGGCGCGCGCCGGAGCGAATCTAAGCTCGTTTATTGGCCCGAGCGCATTTTCCCAAGGCTAACTTAACCCCCGCCACTTTACCCAAGCTATGCTTCGGCTTCTCCCTTCGTGACTCTTCTTCTATAAGATTCTCCTTTATTCCTCTTCTCCTTCACTCTTCGCGGACTACTCGTACACCGCGTGCTGTTTCACGTCTTCCCACTCTTCACTCGCACATATGTACACAATATACCTTATCTATTTTCCTCAAAGGATCACGCGAGCCTTTTTCCCTCCCCCCTTGACACGATTGGGAAAAAGCCTATTTTCTTCCCTTCCATTACATACTAAATATACGAATAAAGATGTGAAAGATACGCGATTTCCGGTGAACTTTATCCCCTTTTTTGATGATAATATCGATACCTATACAGAGAGGGAGATTCACACCTGTGAATGGATGTTGTAATTGATGATAAACGAAGCGAAAATTAGAAAGATAAATAAATAGATAAATGAATCCTAGAGGTATTGATCAATAGACATTAACGTCTCGAAATTGCTAAACAGCGCGTGACCGTGTCTGGCAGATATAAGTACTGATAAAAAAAAGAAAGAAAAAAAAATGACTTGTGCACAGCTTGATACGGTTTATTTTAGTTTAAAAAGTCATGCAAATCATGAGAAGAAATGACGTAGGTATATTGTCTGTCCAGATATAGAATCACGCATAAATGATATCGGTCGACTCATCGCGTGATCGAACCGTGAGTCAAATCTGATGCATTAAACCGCAAGTAACTGAATACACATCATATTAAGCATATGGGTATATTAAAAGGACTTTTGATCAGACGTATCGTTATCAGTGGAATAATTACCGTATACCCACAATGACTCGAGGTTCAGCACTTGGTAAAACCGCGTCAGTCACCATACCGCAGTTTCCACTAATCAAGCATTATATATACACCCGAAGTAATCTGCCTTCGAAAGTAGAAACGGATCGTTGATGAGAGGAGACATTTTGGTGGGGATCAAAATTCCGAAAGGCGATACGTGGAATGGACAATATTTCAAAGTTCAAAAAGTTTTTTACTTTTTCCATTACTAGATTTTTTTTTGTATAGCCTTTTTTCCTTTTTTTGTTGTTTATGATCGCTTGTTTTACTTCTGCTTCTTTGGCCATTGCAAACATCGATCTTTCGATATTTTGACTACCACTCTGATCGACTTATACACGACTGGATAACATGACGTTACTCAATTAATCTGCGTTAAGGCGACATGGTACAAGTCGCTTTGAACCTAACCTAGCTAACATAAGAAATATGAACTTGACTGGAATTTTATTGGTTTTTTCCAAGCAGTAAAATACTCGGGCACTTTCTGCCGTGGTGAAGTAATAATCTCCTGTGTTTCATTCCAGTAGGTTTTATAGTTTGGAAGAAACTACGAATCCCGTTTTTGCGGTGACAACAAGGGCGATATGAGAGTGTGTTCGAAATTTCATTATTACGTCAATTGTCGTCACCTCGAAAACGCGAATCGTACTTCCTCGACGACTACCCAACCGATCCGAACGAACTCTCGACGAATGAACTAAGTTTGTTGGCAGAAAGTGACTAAATATTTCACTTGATCCAAAAAAACTGATACTATTCCAGTAAATCTCCTGTTTTCATAAATTAGCTAGGTTAGGTTCGAAGCGACTTTTGTCATATCGCTTGAAGTACGCAGATAGATACCACGGCGGTGCATATGGATATGCACAAAGTCTAAACGCTATGTGAATCTCGGCTGCATATCCTGACCGCAAAACTCTCTCGACTCGGGCCTCGGAGTATCGGGTTTGTGCCGTAGGCGAGTTTCTCGAGTCGACAAAGTCGAATGGAGGGGGAAGTGAAGCGTGCAGTGCATCGTTGGCTTGGGTCTGGGTCTGGGTTGCTGGCCGGGGGGTTGGAGGGGAAAGAAGCAAGCGCGGCGCCCAAGTGCTTAGTGCGCCTAGTCCTCCGGCATTCGACGTAAAGAGTAGTAGAAAGAGTGGGAGAAAAATCGGCGCGTCGCGTTCTTCCCCCTCCATATAAACTTGGGCGCTCTGACGAACTGGGGGGATCGCTCGAGCCTGGGTTTCAGAGAGTCAGAAAACGTAAAGCTACAACCGAGGCAGGCTGGCAGTCGAGCTCCGATGCGCTCAGCGATAGGACGAGCCTAGGAGCTACTCTAGCAATTTCGAAACGGTGAAAAATCCACCGACTAACTACTGCGAATAAAACTCTACAAAAATATAATATCGTCGTTAATTCTACGAACGTTTTGTTAATTAATTTATTTTTTTTCACTACTATTTGGATTATACGCATCGGATTTATTCCGAACTACAAATAATATTAAAAAAAACTAGAATTGTGGTGTTGAAAAGTTCTTCGTACTGTTCTACGACTACAACTACTAAACAACTACGACAACACAGTGTGCACCTGAAATATTGGATTACTATTGTGAAGTGGTTTTTCATTTGTTTATTCGCCAACGACGGAGTCGAAATATTAATAATAATATTAATAATAAAAACCAGTGCGTTTAGAGTAAACTTGATTTTTTTTCCCCCGTAAATCGCGGGAAGCATCTTCGATTGTGCTATTTGTATTTTAAATAACACTATGGTCACCGGGGTGGGCGCCACCATGCCAACCGGAGGTGTGACCGTAGGGTCTGCACCGCAGACTCAACACGTGCCTCAGGAAGCTGGCCAACCGCCTGCACAAACAGCCACTTCCACTACAAGAAGATCAGGCGAAAATCGACGGGTTAGTTTTCCTTCTCTCGATTTTATTACACGAAAATCCCCCAAAAAAGAGAGAAAAATAAAATTAAACAAACACAAAATTGATAATAATCATACGGAATAAATTTTCGGGATGTCAGACGCAATTCTTCCGCGACAATCAGATTTTGGTTTTACATTTTCTTGAATTTTTTAGATTTTTTTTCTCGTTTTCTTGAAATTTTTAGATTTTCTTTCCATCATTTGGACTTTCTTAGATTTTCTTTCCATTTTTTTGATTTGTGCAGAAATAATCGGAAGAATGGTGAAAAATTGGTCCGATTTTCCTGTTTTGAGTTTTCAATTCGCACATGACTCAAGTTCTTCTAATCAGACCGCTTCGGAAAGCGTTGGGACAGATTCTATTCCGAAGAATATAGATGGTCGTTTTGATTTTATTCTTTACCCAGATTTGAAAATTGGGGAAAATTGGAATCGCGAATGTTGTACAATAAAGTGGAATTAGAAAGATTTAGACAATTGTACCATCGCGTTTTGGAGTAATTGAATTTATTGGAAATTTGGAATCTTATCTTCCCGGGTTGAATTTCATTTTCTGACACCTGTGGATCTGCGATACTTTTCTCTCGAAGAATCGAGAAGTCTCAAACTTTACTGACCTCCGATTATCTTTATGCTTACAGAGCAACAAGCCGATTATGGAAAAACGCCGACGAGCGAGAATAAACAACTGCCTAAACGACCTGAAGACTCTGATACTAGACGCGATGAAAAAAGACGTAAGTATCATATCCAAAAATTTAATTTCAGTATATCGAAAGAATTGAGAGAAACGATAATTTCTCTTATTCGAAATTCGATGAAAAAAAAAAAAAACTTACCCATAAAAATTCAAAAATCTAAACATTTTTTTTTTCTAATTTCTGATTACAGCCGGCTAGACACTCGAAACTAGAGAAGGCCGACATCCTCGAAATGACAGTTAAGCACCTAGAAACGCTTCAGCGCCAACAAGTGGCTTTAGCAGCAGCGACGGATCCCAACGTGCTGAACAAATTCCGTGCTGGATTTACGGAATGCGCTGGTGAAGTGAATCGTTTTCCTGGTCTCGAAACCTCCGTGAAACGTCGACTCATGGCACACCTAGCATCGTGTCTTGGGCCTGTTGAAAACGGATCTTCAGGAACTTCAGCGACCGGTGGAGTCCAAAATTCGGGCCAAAATCCTCAGCCAAATCCCCCGACGACTCAACTTCAAGTCCACATTCTACCCCAAGTCGATTCATCGCCAAGAATTCAAGTCCAGCAGTCAAACGGGATATTCTTTACGAATGCCAGCGGAACTGGACTTCAATTGGTCTCGACCAGACTTCCAAACGGTGACATAGCTCTGGTACTTCCAGCCGGAGCTAAGGCGAACCCAATCGGCGGAAATTCACCTTCGTCATCACCAGCCCCAGCGTCACCACTGCCAACGCTGATCCCAATTCCACAAAGAACGGCCAGCACCGCGTCAGCATCATCATCAGCATCATCGGCAAGTTCTACCTCAACCTCAGCCGCAAGTCCAGTAGCATTTGAAGCTCCACCACCCGCCTTCAGGGAACAAACTTCACCCTTTAATCACACCTCCGCAAGCCACAGAGACGTCGCGACATCACCGGCAAACGGGTACACAAGCGACCCCGAATTTGACCCCAGGGTTTACAGCCCACCTCTTCAAAAACCATTGGCTCTTGTTATGAGGAAAAGCGTCGTACCTGAGGTCGAAGACAAACCGTGGAGACCCTGGTAATTAGCTTTAGTATTAATCTAAGATTATCTATAGGTATTTTGGTTTTTTTTTTTTTTTCTTCATACACAGTCGAGAAATCAACTAAAATATTATTAAAATTTTTACGGTTTTTTAGTTCTTCGGTTTTGATTTAATTCAAATTTTTTTTTTTTTTTCTCAACGATCTTGTTAGCTTTTTCGTACGTATGTCGATCGAAATTTGTTTCTTTTTACATCGTTATCGTAGTTATTTATTCACGCAATTTGGTAAACAAAATAGAAAAAAAACTGAAAGGAAAACTTTAGATTTGTAGAATTATTTATTTTAGATCCCGATAGGATGATGATAGGATTTTTTTTAACGTCGGACCGGAGAACTTTTTATTAGATTTTTGATTTTGGTTTTCTTTTTTTCCTGTGTTTAATATGGAGATGGTGTCCAATTTTGGCCAGTAACAAACAAGCCTGTTGGGCAGTGCCTTGAACAGTGCCTTTGTAGATAAATATATATATATATATGTATATATAATTTGAAACGACTTATATGATTTGAATCATTTTGAAAAATGTGTATATGTACATATTTATGTTAAGAAAAGAAATGAGGATAAAGAAAAAAAGGAGATAAGAATTAAAGAAGTAGAGAAAGACACGAGGTTTAGCCCTTCCGGCCCTCTACGTATGTATAGGACCTATGTATTTTATATTATAGTGTAAATAGTATATTATAGTAAATATAAGAGAATAATGTAAATTAAAAAAAAAAAAAAAAATAAGGAAAACCCTACCTACGTATAAACTAAGTGCCTTACGCAACAAGAATCACTAAAGTCTTCCATTGTATTGTTTCTTGTATACGTGTATAACGGCGAATCGAGTTTGCAAAAAAACTGTATATCAACGTTTTATGTATTCAATCGAGAGTGAGATAAAGAGTGAGAGTGAGAAAATGATTGAGTGAATGAGGACAGAGCCTTTTGACGTAATTAATTTGTTACAATTATATGATATTTAGTATATATATTATATATTATATATATTATATATATATATATATATATATTATATTATAGTAAGATATTTAGATTGCGGGAGAGAAAGATTGGAAAATAATAGAAAAAGATAGAGAGTGAGAGAGAGAGAGAGAGTGAAAAAGTATAGTAACTATGTAAGAATGTCTTATTTATATTTATGAGTGTAAAAGATTGAGTTTATTATTCCTGTCTATTGTGACGATAGAAAAGCACGCTTATTACAACAAGAGTGTCAAATAAATTGATCTCTTTATTAAAACTTATATATTTTGACTACTCAATTCAACCCACAAACACCTTTACCCCTTGTATCCCGTACTTTTTGGTCGTTACATCGATCGATTCAAACTTCGTCATGAAATTTCGAAAATTTACGCTTAATTAAAAAAATCAAATTTCGGGAACCATCCCATATAATCCGAAGAGAATTTTCCGCAGATAAATATTTATTGACGAATAAATTTTGACGGTTTCTTCCAAATAGCTGAAATAACGCCAAAACAGAAGATGTGAGAATAATATACATATAGACGTACTATAGATCGGACTGAATTTTGAAATCGCGTTTGGGAATTCAACTTTAAAAAGAAGAATCTAAAAATAAAATCGCTGAAACTGAAAATAGGCGAAATTTTATAAGTCTCGGCACGACTGCAATTTCAGAAAAATAGATTCCGGTATTTCAAAATAGTAATTGTCATTTTAATGTCTCGAGAACATAATATTGTACAGTCTAACGAAAACAAAAAACGACTAAAACTTTTGCCAGCAGATATTCCACAGACTTATATGTATTCGCTTTTCAATTAAAATCCAAAACTAATAGAAAATGAGCTGCAGGATTTCTGTGATTCGGAATTTTTCTGAATCTCATTTGATTGGATGTCCTGTTCAGAAAAAATGAAATAAAAACAAAAATATCATTCATTGTGCATCATTATACTGCTGCGATGAGAAATGACATGAAGAATCGAACGTTTTGCTCGAGCTCCGTGATGCGTCCGACACGCTGCAAGTCTCCCGAACGAATGATGACGAGAATGAGGACGAGCCACTGTCTCCCCTCCATTCGCCGTCGCCCCTTCTCTCAAGAACGGCCGAAACCGGAGGGTCCCAAAGCCGTAGCCCTTCATTGGGACTTGCTGCCGTCTAGCGGCAAACCACGGAACCTTAAGGGACTCGAAAGGTTTCGAAAATAGATTTCTATTCACTTCGTTTCGAGCGCTAGGTCGAGAACGAGGTTCTGATCGAAGAGTCAGCAAACACATGCGCACTTACGATCATTCCGGGTAATTACGTACGTATAAATAAGCTAAAATATCCCACGAATAGGAGTAAGAAGTTCATAGTTTCTCCTCCCAAATGATAAACTGTCGAATCAATTGATTCGAAAATTGATTCAGATTTGGGTTGAACTGAATCCAGCCGATTGAGACAAAAATCATAAAAATCGGTCGATCCGTTCTGGAGATATGACCAAAAAACGTTTTTTTTTTTTTTTTTCGCAAAATTTCATCTTTCGGATAACCTGGAAACTACTGGACCGATCATTCATGAAATCCAATTAGTTCTATTTGAGAAAAACCCCCGTCGATTAAATGGAGCAAAATTCAGTCATTCATTCTCGAGATATCTTTGAACAATGAAATTGGTCACGTCTACGTTCATCTGAAAATGATCGGAGGTGATTTTCTAGATTTTAAAACGTGGAGATCTAGTGAAGGTCAACTTTTCATTTTTGAAATGATTACAATGACTTCCAATTCACTATTCGAATAGAAAAAAAAAAAAAAAAAACCGAAAAAAGAACGGGAAGTTAAAAAAAAAGGAAAAAAAAAATTAGATTCAGAATAAAGTGAAGAACGATTCGAGAATTGCTTGATATTAAACATGGAAACGATATGGGTTTTGGAACGACGCAGGCCTGTCCTATCGATCGCGTTCCATATTTATTTTCAAGTTTTATCTCGCCGGATGTCTTACGGATCAAAGTTTCGCGCATAGTTTTGCGTATGACTTTCTGTGCTCGTTGCTGAATTTCGTATAATATATATGTATTCCCGCATCATCCTAGGGGGGGGGGGGGGGGGGGGGGGAAGGGGTACGGGTAAATATGTCAGTGAGTCTTTCTCCCACGCTGATATACATACACAAACATATAACTATGTCTTAAAGATAATTGGAATATCTTTTATATGTACTGCAGATAAGAAAAATGTATATACGATACTCAAGTGGGTATAATATGTAAAAGGTAACTTGGTACATCGAGTCGAAGAGAATTAAGATGGTTATCTGTTCATTCGAAATAACGATAGCCATGTACCGAGGTCTTCATATGAGTATCTTGTATTATTGTATATATCCTCTAACAGCTCTACGATTCTATACCTCATTTATCAGAAAGACACATATATACATTGTACATGACACACGAGGTAAGGCGACTTGTCTATATGTATATACGTCTAGGCGTACGCCGAGGCATATATATAATATAGAATATGTGGGTATATAGTGCAAGATATATCAAGCTGTATAAAATACGACACGCGGACAAGAATATATTATTTATTTGCTAGCGGCATATATATATATATATATATATATATTCACGGACAAAGTCTTATGTGCTGTGGCTGCCCCTCACAAGTATAATACGTTCGTTCCTTATGCTCACGTGTACCGCATGTCGTGTGCAAAGGTATATATGTATACGTATATAAGTATAATACATAGCTATGTAGATACGTATATGTATATTGTATATATACGTATAAACGGCATTAATTTCTGTCAGAATAATTCCACCTCGTACCTATATACTGCAGCCTGTATATGTAGAGGTACGCGTATACTGTAAGTATCTATATTATATGTATACTGCAGAGTAAGTGTTTCCTCGGGCAAACGTATTACACAAATCCATGGTAAAAACTTGAATGCGGCTGTAATATGGTAAATTAAATCTGACACCCAAGGTATCTGGGTACAATTATACTATACGCGACACGTTTCATTCATTTCATTTCACATCCGTTATACATAATATTCGTACCAACTTCGCTTAGAAGTATCGTAACATATATGTTTGAATTTTGATTTATACACGAATTGATGTCTATACGATACTTATGTAAATGTATTTATCGATGTATATCGAGTGATTTAAGGGTGGGATTGAAATTACGAATTTAGAAAGCTGCGAACAGTCGAAATTTTGAATTTTTATAGTAACAATTTTAAAGTTTTTAGAAATATTATATCCCTGAAAGTCTATGTGACCAATTTGAAAAATTCCGAATCGAAAAACACCGTAGGTTCATAATTCCAAAAGCTAAAGATTCGAAAGTCCAAAACTCCGAATTTCGGAATTCACGAGATGCGACGTCGTTTATTTCACAGCTTTGTCATGAGCTTTCCTTTTTGCGGATTTTTGGACTTTCTGAGTTTTTAACTTTCGGATCTTTCCCGAACTCTAACGTTTCTATAGAATCTCAGAATCGCGTCTCAAATAAATTCGGAACTTTTCGAATTCGGAACTTCAATAATCCCACACCGCGATTGATCATAATCAGTGTATTAATACCTCGGCTTATCAACTCGGCTTAAACACCACGAGGTCGAAATTCTCCTTTATTTTTCCAACTCCGAGTAATAAATAGATAACAGTGACGTATGTGAGTATACAAATACGTGATACGTCCTACATACGTCCATATGTGTGCGATATATCAATGGCAAGATATTCGCGATCGTTGTTGTATTTATCACCGATTCCTCCCACTCCTGTACATATATAAATGCGGATTAGAAATAAGCAAGATGAAAAAAAAAATTGTGAAAAAAAAAATTCGTTTGATTAGCATCGTGAGCGCGTGCGAGATTCGACACGTCATCATACATCAGGCAGTCTCGGTTCTATATAGGTGCCAGTTAATTCCCATCACGATAATACGTAGATACCTACCTATACCTGGTATGAAGTTCCTCCACTTGCGGTTAACACTGATGATTTATTTAATAATTTTTTTTTTTTTTTTTTGGTTCATTTCGTTGAATTTTTTGCCGTTTTTTTTCTTTCTTGCTTTTTCTTCTTCGTCTTCTTCCTCCTCATTCGCAATGACTCTGAAACAAAAACGCGCATTCGCCATCTCGTGCCGATCGCGTATGCTGTATTATTGGTATGAATACACACACGTACGTATAGCTGTTACCTACGTGTGACTTTGCGAACGTTACGTCAGAAGCGAGAAAACCTTAGAGCCATTCGCAACTCACGGTCACAATCTATGTATTTGTCCTCCAGCCATCAGCGGCCGTTACGCTACGGTTCACCTTAGTCTTGTTTAATTTTAAAAAAATGCAATACAAGCCAAATGAGGTTCTTCCATGAATTCTAATAGGTACCGCAGAATCATTGTTAACAGGAAATTCGGAATATGGATGCACAATTTTTGGTTGAAATAAATCTGCGGATACATCGTCTTGGGGTGGGATTGGAATTCCGATTTTCATAAACTGTGAAAGTTCGTAATTCCGAATTATTATACTACTGATTCGCAGTTTTTAGAAACATTATTTTCCCAGAAGTCGATCTAAGTAGCCAATTTGAAAAACTCCAAATCGAAAAACACCAGAGATTAAAAATTCCGAAAGCTCAAGATCCAAAAAGCCAAAACTCCGAATTTTTTGAATTCGCTAGATGCAATGTCGTTTTTTTGACAGCTTTGTCATGAGCATCCCTTAAATTTGCGGATTTTTGGACTTTCGGAGTTTTCAACTTTCGAATCTTTGAGTCGTCTGCATTTCGACGTTTCGGGATTTGCAAGTCCTGGACCCTAACGAATCTAGAAACTCCGAATTGCGCCTCATATAAATTCGAAATTTTTACCGTTTGGAACTTTTCCAATTTGAAACTCCAATCCTGTCTCATTTTCTTCTGTTCAACGATCGATTCCGGGCAATTTGAGGATCCTGTGTAGACAACTTTTTCATTTCAATCAAATTGTTCATCAATCATTCACTGCTTAGCATTGAATTGTAAGAAATTTGACATTTGCATACACGTCATCTCAGAATTTAATCAAACCTTAATTCACATGAATTTTTCTCTATTCTGCAATAAATTGAACATGAAATGCAAAGAAACCGCATATGCAGTCGGATACTTTTCGATTGGATGAAATCCGACGAATTCTTTCTAAGCTTTGACACCTTGGTTCAAAAAGTTGATGATACCTGCAGTTCGGTTTTCTCCGAAATGCAAATAACGTGGTAAGGATCATCAGCAGATATACAGGTACGGATACGTAACTATATAAACGGATAGCTCTCAGTGATTTTCAAGGGGAAATTTCTTCGCCTCTGGCTAACCTAAGTGGCATTCAAACACCGTCCGCGACTCTCAGTGTTATTTCAACACTTAAGTCCAGGTATGAAACTTTGTCGAAGCCTTAAACGGTTCCTTGAATACCCCGTTAATTAATCGCACCGATGCTTCGCTATACGTGTCTGGCTCTCGCTATTAAAACTTGTAGGAATCCCCGTCTGCCACACGCTAAAAACCAAAATGCAAAAATCAACACGTACATCCAACTCCGAAATTACCAAGTGGAAAGTTTTCGCAAGAAATTTCAATTCGAATGATAAAATTCGACTATTTCGCTGATTGATAGCGACGACGATAGTTCAAATATACAAAATATCTTTTAATTTGTTGGCTTTTCAGCTGTAGTTGAATTTTTTCTCTCATTTTTAATGAACGTTAATTTTTTTGGAAGGAAAAAGCAGCGAGCCTCGACTCCGCGTGGGAACTGGGTAAAGAGATTAGGCGAGTCTGAAGGGTGCGCAATGCGGTGGGTTTTTTAATATCATATAATTTGGACCGTATGCGTGATGCGAGAGCTGCGAAAATTAGTCTGAACTTGAAATTTGAGTATATTACAGCTGCACGAAGTTTTCCCGGGGGCGGTGTAATTTGTTGCACAACCCAAGTTGCGCGATGCCTCGACGCGTAGGTATATATACGCAATATCAGCCTGTAGAAAATATATTCCAAATGACAAATGACCAGGCAAGATTTCTCGGACGGGTGGTCGACGATTGCTGGACCTGCTGGCTCGTCTCTCACCTCGCCTTTATGATTTCTTCTGCAATTTGCATCCGTGCGACTCAACCCGAATTTAATTTTCGCGCGATTCAAATAACGTGCGGGAAAATTCATGATATATTATCAAATCGAGAAGAACCGGGTCAGACTAATCTTATCTAATCTAATCGATTCTAATCTAAACGCATCACGTACTTTTCTTTTATCTATACTGCAATCGAAACTACGAACCTCGAGGGTTTGATGATCCAAATGCGAAAATCGTGCAGAAAGTTTCTGACGTAGCAAAAAAAAAAAATTAATTTTTCGAAAAATCGAATTCTAGTTGCAAAACTGACCCCCGATGATTGAGCAATATGGTCGTTCGATTTTCGCCTCGAAATTGCCATGAGACGCGATTCGCATAGGCGCAGTCGAGCGTCGCGTCGTTATTTGGCGACGTCTTCTGGCGCAGCTTTGAGAGAATTTATCAGATTGGCAACCCCTGTTTATAATAACGACTATGCGATTGAATTAAAACGCGTCTTCCTTGATGAGAAGCCCCGAGGGTTTGGCCGCGACACGATCTTCCTTTCGCGCAAAAGATTGCGACAAAAAAATCTTACCTGTACCCACCCAGCAGCTCGCAGCTCGCCAGACACCCTTCAGGCCTCCAGACATTTGCTAATTCCAAAGCCATCTGCATTTGTCCAGAAATTCTATTAACGGCTCGCACGCATCGTCTGGAAGAAGGCTTCTTTTCAATTTTCGCAGGACCTGCAAAAATCAAAGATCTGGATTTAAAAATGTTGAAAGAATAAAATCAGATAGCCTCTTCGTCCCCGTTTTCGACTAATTAATAACAGGGGCATTTTTGCCCTGTTTCTAATTAATTATTGCTTCTGGAGACTCAACTAATAATCAGAATTGAATCCTGCTCTGCAACGAATCAGAGAATTTTGAAAATTCACTCGTTTTCTATTTGTAGGTGTACGAAATTCGAAATCCTGGAAGTTCTAGATCAGAAGTCTCCCCGCAGAACTTAACTTGTCATACAATTGGCTGTTTAATTTTGGTCTGTTTTCTGCGCATCGTTAATCAGGAGGAATCTATGGGATGCAAACAGTTTTTGATTTCATACCAACTTTTGAAACCACTCGGGGTTGGATTGTTATTCCATATTCTAGAATATTTTCTGTACAGTCGCGTCGTTTGAAGGAAGGACTCTTATCAGCTTCTGATGGAAAGAACTCGAAGTATAAAAAGTACGTCGCACTTGAAAGCCACAGGACCGAAGACATTTCTCAACAATATCACAACAATTTGCGGTCGACGTCGCGCGTCGTGTCCCAGTTATGATATCCGTGGCGGAAAATCGCACGTTGCGTTATATCTCTTTGATCAGATTTACCTTCTTACTGATCCTAGCGTATCGTATATTGTTTATCAGTAAAATATCACGATCCACATAGGTCATCTTGTTTACCACGTATATTTCCCTCTTGATACATATATATGTTATATATTCCCGGTTATTCCATAATAAGAATGAAAAAATTTTTTGTTCTCTATGCAGAAGAAAAGGATCTGATCAGCATAAAAATCTGAGACAAATTAAGGCATCCAGGTTGAATCCGAAAAATCCTCTAGACGATTTCTTGATCGCAAACCTCGATTTTTCTAGGCAAATCAACTTGCGGGAAAATAATATTGAAAGAAGGAAAAAACTAGCAGAATGAAAAATTTGCCTAGCTTCTCAAATCTCGATTTTGTAGGATGAGAGCTTTTCCATCCGCAGATATTAGCCCAGAATTTGAAAGGCTGAAGCAAAGGGGGGCAAAGGTGACATTTCGAGTAGTTGAGAGTCAAAAAGTACTGTTACTTACACTGGGAGAATGTAACCCTTTTCAACATAACAAACATGTTTACTATCGAAAATAAATAGAAAAATTAATAAGGTTGCTGCGTCACCACGCGTTGTTGTGAAAACAGTCTTGTTTCGGACTTCAAACTGCAAACACCTATCCAGAATCTACGAATTTTACATGTTCGTATATAATATACCTAATTTGCCTGATGGCTTAGGTTATTTTGATCGGGCACCGATTTTTTCCGTTATAACTTCTGAATTTTGGAACAGTATAACTTTTCGAAAAACTACCGAAATCTACTGCACTAGCGTATCTATTTTTTTCCTCGAAGCTTTTCGATCGGGAAGGAAATTTCATCGGTTTGTGACGAAATCGTTTTCAAATCGATATATCCCTCGAACAGATAATTACCAACAAATCAATCATTTCCTGGAAAAATACTATATATAATTCTTGCAAAAACTGGGTCTGGTCAAGTATTTATTATAAATATATACATAGGTATATATGTACCAAAGAATGAAATATTGCGGGCAATTCATACAACTACTTTTATATTTCGCTATACAGGTTTCTCGATCAGCTGATCATTCTTCGAGCTCGCGACTCGCGACTCGCGACGGTCGGTTGCGTTCTACGTCTTGTGGTCGCGTGGGGTTCCCAAGGACACGGCAAGGTTGACACGCGCCGTGAGTCGTTCGATTGCAAAGTGGGGATAAGACGCCTTCGCCTCGGTTGTCGTCGTCGTTGTCGTTGTCGTCGTGGTCGTGACCAGGTGCGGTTTTCTTTGAAGAAAAGAAGAGAAGGGGGGAGGGGGGGGGGCGAAAGCTACTTGGGCGAGGATAGAAAACAGACATTAGCTATCGGCCCCGATCCGAATACGGAATGATAAATAATAATAATAATAAAAACGATCGGTTACAGTCAACGCACTTTATCGCGGTCGCGAAATATTTCAGTTTACAAACACCGACGAGCCTGGCGCTTGCCTATTCCGACCTCGTCGTCGTCGTCGTCGGTCACCGTCTTTTGCGGCTTTTAATACTTCCTTGGAGATACGGACCCGAAGATATCACCCTGCGACTGTGAAGAAATATATATACGCAATTAGGTATATGCGTCTGTACCTACATGCGTATTTACCTACGTGTATATATGCAGCTCAATTAATTAGACGCACGCTTTCTTTTGACGACGCTATCTTTCAATGCAGTATATACTAGCACGCGGGGATGGGATTGAAATTCTGGATTTCAAAAGCTGCGAAAGGTCGAAATTCCGAATTTTTATACTACTGCAGACTCAGAGTTTGCAAAAAGATTATTTCCCCGAAAGTCTCTGCAGTAACCAATGTGAAAAACTCCGAATCGAAAAACACCGAAGGTTCAAAATCCGAAAAGCCAAAACTTTGAATCTCGAAATTCGCGAGATCAAACGTCGTTTATTCGATAGCTTTGTCATCATGGGCTTTCCTTAAATTTGCGGATTTTTGGACTTTCTGAGTTTTTAACTTTCGGATCTTTGTGCTTTCTGCATTCCGACCTTGCGGAATTTCCAACTTCTGAACTCTATAACGTTTCTAGAAACTCAGAATCACGTCTCGAATAAATTCGGAATTTTGACCATTCGGAACTTCAATCGTGCTCCCCAACACGAATCCCCGCCACTAATAGTTTTACAGGGGCTTAGATCGCTCGAGAGGCTTCAATCGTGTGTTAGAATTAGAATAATTCTCAATCGGTTGGAAAAAAGAGAGGAAACGAAAAAAGTAAAGAAAAAAAAAGACAGGAATAAAAAAAAAAATAACGTGTAAAGCGAAATCCCGCGGGCGGGAGTCGCGTGGCTATCCTTGGCCTGGAGTAAGCTCATTGAAATTCCACTAGCGCCAGTGAATTGGATAATTTTTTTTGTACGTTTTTCAATGAGCTTCTCGTGTTATTCGGTGATTTGAATAGCTCGTCGGTATATATTTGAAATTTAAACGGTTTCGTAGATTTCTGCTTTTGGAATATCCGTGAAAGATATGTATAGGAAAAATTCATAGATTCGGTCTATCTCTATGTAGCCAAAATAACTTTCTCGAGGAATCTGTAATCGCAACGGTTTGTACAAATCGTTGCTCAACAGGCTGAGCTATAATCAGGAAACCAAAGAAATCAAGAAATACGCTACTTTCTCTGAGATAAACTTCTGCTTCAACAGATTTTTGTGATTTTACACCCAAAAATTGGATAATTTCATCCCCTTTCTCATCAAAATTTATAGATTTCCCTATAGTTTATCATAATCAAAATTTTTCATCAAGATTTATACATTTCCCTATAGTTTATCATAAAAGGTTGCAGGTTTTCCTAGCCATTTACGAGCAATAATTATTTCCGATGATGAAATCCAGAAGATAATACTATAATTTCTTCTGCTTCTTATAGAAAAATTCAAAAAAAAAAAATTCAAACAACTACAAGATGTTTGAATTAATTTGAAAATTCGTACAGTGCACCCAAAGGATCATTTTCTCCAGATGATAGTCCCGAATGGAAGTGATCAAGAATATCCTTTTCCACCCATCAATCGGATCCAGTTGACAATACCCAAAAATCCAGGTCATACAAAATCATAGAAAATTGATAAAAAGCTGAGGAAAAATCATACTAGGAAAAAAGCGGTTTCATCTCGCGTCTGGAACTAGGTAATTCATTTTAAAAAATATAGGAATCTGAGAACCAGGTATGTGGGATTATAGGGCAGTGTCCCGTTTCCGAAAAAGATCCGTTGCCCATTATATCGATTGTGTAA
The DNA here is from genome assembly GCA_963989295.1 of Ametastegia equiseti. Lineage (NCBI taxonomy): Eukaryota > Metazoa > Arthropoda > Insecta > Hymenoptera > Tenthredinidae > Ametastegia > Ametastegia equiseti. The sequence goes on from OZ022399.1 coordinate 9,861,761, forward strand.
ATCGACAAATTGATCGAGATTGTTTATCTCAAAAAATGCGATCGGTACAGATATGATTCAATTGATCTGATCGGGATGAGCTGTTGATCTTGTACTTTCACTCGGTTAGAGGTTCGTTGAACCCGGTGCTTCCAGCCTTGATGGCTACCTCCTTGCTCTCTGGCTCACCATAATGTCATCCTACATTATGAAAACTACACGCGGCTGCAATAGACTACGTATAGGTATATACATATATAAAAGCCAGCTCTAACGCCAAGAGCAATAAGACCCAAGGAGGCAGGTGCGACCTGATTGCGTCGGTGGGGCGCTGCAGCTACTACTAGTACAGGTTACTTTAAGCCTTGAGGCAATCGTCTAGCCCCAGGGGAGCTAGACACGACACGACGTAAGCCTAGCTTGGCCGTTACGTACCCGTAGTCATTTTTCACCGTAAGGTGGATTTTGAGTCATTTTGAAGAAACAGGAATTCAAATCTATTGTAAAAATGTTCTCCAATATGAGCGAACCAACAATTACTAAGACCGGGATTACCGAAAATCAACAAAAAATTTCGTTTACAAAATTCATTCTCCTTCTCTTAAAATGACGATCTATGGGGGATGAAATTTCTACAAGGGTGCAGGACATTAAATTGATATAAATTTCGATCAAGGAATCAGTTTTCACTGATACTGTTTGGGGTTCTAAATTTCTAGCCTAGAAAGTTCTACCTGGTCTCATAGGATTTTGTATACTTTTTGCATAATTTTTCATATTATGGAAAAATTTGAGATTTCTGTAACTACCGATAAAAAAATACGTCTTTCTAGTCGTCGGAGTTGGAATACGAATAGGAAAAAAGTCCTCGATATGCATAGGATGATTTTCACCGGGATATCCAAAAAATAATAATAAACGTCGATTAGTTTTACACTTATGGCACGCTCACTCTCTTAGTTTAAGATGTTTGTAGGTTAAGCTACCGAATTACGCTAATCTGTGAATATGAGAAAAGAAGAATATGTGAGTAAAAAATCGGTTGATAAGCCTGGGGTTGTTGTGAATTTGGGTTAATAAAAAAGATCGTTGACAAAGTGCCTTTTCATCGCATACCTCGGTTGTCTCACTCGGTGTATGTATATGCACAAGCAAAGGCACGTGAAAATTTTATTTACTAAACGATCATCGTCGTGTTATTATTGTACGGAGATATCAGACGCTCTTATTTTCAATGTTTGCTGTACTCATCATACTTTGCACGCTATTACAAACAGACGCCAGTATCACGTTTCGGACCGACCCGATTACCTCGGCTCTATAGAATTCAATGGAATTTGGTATTTTTCAAAACAAACACTTTTCGCATTTCGAGGAAAATAAATACCTCAGTTCTACGTAGTACGTCGTTCAGTTCATTCGATTATCTGCGTAGCGTCGGGATTGTGGAGCATGCAGGATTGAAATCCTGAATTTTAGAAGCTGTGAAACTTCAAAATTCTAAATTTTTATACTACCGATTTACAGTTTTGTAGAAAGATTATTTCCCCGAAAGTCTACGCAGGCAATTTCAAAAACTCCGAATGGAAAAATACCGAAAGTTCAAAATTCCGAAAGCTAAAGATCCGAAAGGCAAAAACTTCAAATATCAGAATTCATGCCATGCAACGTTGATTATTTGACAGCTTTGTCATGAGCTTTCCTCAAATTTTTGGATTCTTGGACTTTCTGAATTTTTAACTTTCGGATCTTTGAGCTGTCTGCATTTCGATTTTTCGGAATTTGCAATTTCTGAACTCTAACGTTTCTAGATGCATAAATAAAATAAAACATGATACGTGTGTGAAGTTTTGTGAAGTGAAGAATAAAAAAAAAAAATAAAACAAAAAGGAACAAGTGCGTTGAAGTGAAATTTGCAAAAGGATTTTTGGCTCTCCTCGCCGCGGAAGGTGTGGGGAGTTAATAAAACCGAACTACTTAACGGCTCGTAAACCAAAGTGCATAATATCCATTCAACGAACGAGCCAATTCCGTAGTATAATTTGCACCCGGCCAATCAGCGTTACTCTCTTGGTTCCCAAATTCGATCAGCAGCCAGTCTCGTAAATACTTCCGACTTAATTAAAACCCTCCTATACTATACGCATATACTATACCTGTATATACCCTTGCTGTATACAATCTGTGCGACGGTGATCAAGGGAGTGTGAAATATCTCGATTGACCCAAAGAGCCGCAGAGCCGTCGACCAATCAAGCAAATTTTGCAATAAATGGCAAAATCAAAGCGTCTTAAACTCATTGTCAGTCAAGTGAAATTCATTTCTCATCGTCATCTTTCGACTTTGCAAAGTTTTTTGAAACTAGACAAAATAAAAACCGCGTTTTACATCGACGCCGAATTAACTCGCTGTTGCTGACACACGTCGAACGTCAGCTTCTGAGTATCTCGTCACATGCAAACTCAAGTTTCGTACAATTTGGAAAAAATTTAATTTTTCCACTATATAATTAAAACGAAAATGTAACAAAGGATCGCGTGAGTTGGGCCCAAATTTGCGATTCGAATTGCTAATAGTTTGTATATAAATGCGAAAGATCGCGAGCTCCGTCTATTCGCCAGGTATTTCTATATACATATACCTACATATACGCGCGTGTAACGAAAGCTTCAAGTTTCGCATAATAACTTTCTTACTCATTGCTATGCATGGAGCGTAGTCCGGCGACGTAGAGCCAGCAGTCAGTAATTGATTTCTGTCCAAGAAATATATTTACATACGCTAATGGCGCGGTTTGGCTCAGTTAGCTTTTAGCCGCAAAGTTGCTCGCTCCAAGGTCGAAGCAATTAGCCCAGGACTCTCAGTCGTACCAATAAAGAACTGCAGGAGCCTGCGGTTCCTTTCACAGGCTCCAAAAAAAAAAAAAAAAATGAAAACCAAAAAACAAAAAAAAAACAAAAAAAAACAAAAAAATCAACTCGCTTCTACATTTTATTTTTTGCCATTCAGTTTCTCTTTTGAGAAAATTCGGATTTCGAGAATGAAAAAAAAAACGTCCAAAATGGATCCGGAAAGATTGGAACGCTTGACAAATGTGAGTGAGACGCGCTCGGGATCACAGCCAGTCCAAGCCGAGGAATTATTTAACCCGGGGCTTTATGGCGTGACGTCAGTACGGGAAAATCCATAGCCAAATATAAATCACTTCGGTGAGCAAAATCCTTATCCTTTTTTGGTATTCTTGCATGAAAGAAGGTATGGTAAGTAGATACGCGAAAGGAGACTGGCTCGTGACCTTTGGCTCGGCGTCATTGCAGATGCCATCGCTCGTAATGATAAAAGTCTAATAACTTACTGATGCTAAAAGTTGCGTAATTTTTGGTATACAGATCTTTTTTTTTTTTTTTTGTTTTGTTTGTTTTTGTGGAAATTTAAGAATCGCGTTGATAATTCGAGTGCCGTTTGATGTTCTATGGTGAATTTTGGAATCAGGGCGTGTGATCTCGCCGAGTTATCTCGTGCTCTGGACTCTTTCAAAATTCTGAGTTATATGTCTTGTGGCTGTATGTGTACATAAGAATCAGACGAAAGAAACCTGTAGGAGACTTGCAATGTCCGGACAAATCTTGTTCGTCAAAAACCCACAAGCGCGTGGCCGGCTCGTGGGACAACGACATTCGAAGCGAGTCCTGCTTATAAGGAGCGACGCTGTACCTACCCACCTAACCAACCTACCATCCCTCCAGGTATATACATTCGAAGATCATCGTCCTGGAGAAGGGGAGGTGGAAAGGATCTTGACAAACTTCCAACAATAAAGCAGGTATGTACCTGCCATGTAGTCTTGATTATTGACCGGAGTCATTTCTTACCAATTTGTTGAGTCCGGTACGTGAGAACCTCCGCGATGCTTATGACTAGTTTTTGCCGATGAGCACGGAGGCAAATGTATACATATATACATGGTTTTCCGGAAATATATTGGACAACATCGTAAAACTGAGTGAATCGTAATTGCCGGATGAATGCCGAATTTTTTTTATTTTTTTGAAAATCAACGGATAACTCGCAGGTTCTTTACGGTATTCTATGACTTTTTTAAACGAATCCCATCACCAGCCAGAACGAATTTTTTCTTGTGTTTTCATACATATACGTTATTTTGGATTTTGAAGAGCTGAAAAGTCTGACCAAATCCCGCCGATTAGCGATCCACTCAAATTTTCCGAAAGTATAATAGGGCGAAGAGAAGTTTTGAACTTATCGCAGCTCACAAACTACTCAATCGATTACAAGGTAAATTCAATCAGATTCATTCAGCCGATTAAGACCAGAATCGTTAAAATACGTTGATTCGATCTTGAGGTATGATCGAATTTAATTTTTCCTACGACAATTTTTTTTTTCCCGATAACTCAAAAACCACCGATCTGATCGGATCCAAAATTTCACTGATTCTAAGTTGATATCAAGAACCGCATTTGCTCTGACCAAAATATTAAAAATATATTGCGTCATTCCCGAGATATTGTCGGATAGAAAATCGATCACACACCTAAGCATTGTTCTGGAAACGATCAGAAGTGATTCTCTGAACTTCGGAACGTATGTGAATCTGGTGGGAACCCTATGGTCAGTTTATATTTGGGATGATTGTATCAGCCTCTTTTTTATGGGCGGGATTATGAAATTCCGAATTTCAAAAGCTGCGAAAAGTCAAAATTTTGAATTTTTATCCTACCGACTAACAATTTGCAGAAAGATTATTTCCCTGAAGGTCTACGTAGTCAATTCGAAAAACACCGAAGGTTCAAAATTCCGAAAGCCAAAGATCCAAAAATCCAAAACTTTGAATCTCGGAATTCGCGTCATGCAACATCGTTTATTTGACAGCCTTGTCATGAGCTTTCCTTGGATTTTCGGATTCTTGAACTTCCTGAGTTTTCAACTTTCTAATCTTTCAGCTTTCTGCATTTCATCCTTCTGGAATTTGCAACTTCTGAAATCTACCGCTTTTAGAAACTGAGAATCGCGTCTCAAATGAATTCGGAACTTTAACCCCCTCCCCCCTGCCCTTTTCCGAAACACGAGAAAATAAAAAAGCTATCTTTCTTTCGAGAGTATTGAAAATGTGTCAGTATGTATTGGGAGTAGCCAAGAATCGGAACAAACTGACATATTTGGTAGCAGCCCGATGATATCCCGGTGTGCCAGAGACCATCGACGTCCCACGGTTTGTCGTACGGTTCAAAAAAGCTAATCTAGATGCGAGTCCAAGTTGAGCGAAGGTGCCTCTTGAAAACTCTCGCGATTTTTATCCTTCGCCACGAGATCTCATCCAAGTGCTCAAAACCATCGACGTGTTCCCGCATCCTGGATCTCAGTTGTAGACAACCCGCGATACGTCCCTCGACGACTCTTCTCTTTCGTAAAGGTAAAAAGTGGGCGGAATGCGGGGTGACGAGGCTCAGGGTGGGTCCCACCTCACCCTTTAAAGCCACCAAGAGTATCTTCGACGAGTCAGGAACGCGGGACGCGAGATACGAACCCGACGAAGAGGAAGACGAAGAAGGAATCGGCAATCGGCAATCGATTGTATATCGAATATCGACTTCAAGGAGCGGTGAGGAGCAGCTGCCACTTCTTTATATTCTCTGAGATAGTTTGCACGACAGTTTTGTCGATACTTGGGATACAGACACGCGACTTATCCCCTTGAGCTTTCAAATCGCGGCTTCTTAAAAAAAGCTTACAAGCTCCCATATACGAATAATTCCATGAAAAGTACCTTTTCATGCACTTCAAACGCACGTAGGTACGCGATTTCGCCACAAATCTTATTCATTTTTGCATCTGAGGAAATTTCACCGTTCCTTGAACCACCGATTTCCGTGCAGGTCGTTGAACCAGAAACAAAAAAAAGCTCCAATTGCTAGATGTTTTGTCGATCTTTTCATCCAACGTGGAATTTTCATCTTTTGGTACCTACTGAACAAGCTTTCACGATCCACGAGTTGCTCAAAGACACCCACTGCAGGATAAATATTTTCAGTGCACTAAAAAAAAATGTTTAGGCAGTACATCAGCAACATGTATGGCTGCTATAGTGATAGCCAGAAAATATCGCTGTAATCGCCGTATAAGTTCAAGTAGTTCAAAAATACTATCACTATCGGTTCAATACGGGTTTGCGACAGTGCACTGACGTTCAACTGGATCAGGAGCCATATTTTCTGGTTGTTACTGAGCATTGCTGCGGTGAGCCTTATTATTTTTTTCAGTGTGCAGGTCTAGGTATGGATCTGCAAGCGTGTAGGTAATTCGTGCCTATAGTATAAAGTGCAGAAATTCGAACAGTTGAATGTGTCATGGTGCTTTCATCACCATAATACCCGGTACTTTGAATGAACCGTTCATGGAATATGAAATATGTGTCTTTGAATAGGTATAATACATCACGGGGTTCTGATTTATCGAAGTTCATGTAGGCGCGTTGCTGGGTATAAGGACAAAGCAGACAATACCTAGTAGAGTAATATGTGCGTGGGGAGGAAATGGTTAATTACAAACAAGGAACAAGGTTTAAGAGGCAAGGCTGGAGGAGACTATGCGAGGCCCACATGTCTGCCACACGCACGTCACATGTTGTCACGTGTCGTTCTTGAGAGTACCAAATACGCACCATGCATATCGTACCCACAGACCCACTCTCAATCGAGACCCACATGTCCGACGATTTACCTACAGTATATATTACCTATACTGTGGGAAGAAGGCTTTGTGAAAACAGCCGCTTTATCCACGTCCGCGATCATTCCCGTTTTGTTAAACCACCGATCGCAAATCGTATATGCTCATTTCATCAGCGAAGTAGGCCGTCGTCGATGGAAAAAGTGAATGCAAATTGTCATAAACAAGATTTACCCGACTATCAATAATCTCTAATCCATACAGTGAATCGTCTTGCCGGAACCAGGATCTTCGAGTTGCTATAACTTCTTCGTTGATGAAAAAACCCTTATGCAGTTGAAGGTGATTATTAAGGGTGGCTCAATGAAGGAAATTAGTGGTCGTAGACCTATGGGCCTGGAATCTTTACCGATCAGCTATGCTAGTTTACATTTATACCTACATTAGTACACGTTTCTGTCTAATTCTGATTTGGACTGCGCCAATAGTCTGGAATTCAATTTTAAGCTACATTAGGAAACGCCATGAGAAAACCTGCTTTCGAGCCAAGGAGCAATTTCGCGACATTCTAGCTTTGAATTCCTTCTTCATTTTGTACCAATGGAGAAGCACACCGGAAATAAAGGTTCTTTTGGAATGTATAGAAACATCAATTTCCTCTCCAATGATGAAGGTATCAGAAAATCACTCCATGGCGCCATAGTGGGACATTTGGTGAGCAAATCCTGAAAGTTTCATCCAATTATGCTGAACGGTGGATCACACACAAGAGTTTGGTGAAGCTTGCATAGCTCAGAAACGGTTTGAATTACATGGGTATCTGTGATATCTGATTATTATCTCCGTTCAACTACCATTGCAAAGTTCCTCTGCATAAAACACAGAAGTTATAGCCATTCGAAAATGCCTTTCAAGATCGACGGACGAAGAAATCATACGTGCCTGGTTAACTGTATATATACACGTGTAGGTATATCGAATGAACCGAGACGGAATTTAGAACGGGTGTTAAAAAAGATGAAGCAAAAAGCAGAATGGGTTTTAAAAATTTTTATCATGGAGATGATGATCGCAAGATCGTTCGCGAAGCGGAGGAGATTGAAGGAAATAAAAGAACGGTGTGCTTGCCACATGTCGCGGTATGGGATGAGTCCTGGAATCATTTCCTTGAAATGATCTTCATAAATAGTGAATACCCTTTGTAAGTACGTACCTTGTACTCACTGATGAAACTCAGAGGCGATTAATTAGCGGTAAAGGTGAACGTGCGGTGCAATGACGGACTGCAGTGACCAGTAACCAGTGCAGTGGTTCGATGTGCTGTGGTGGTACCTGCAGTGCAGGGCTATAGTAATCAACCTTAAAAGCGAATAACCAGCCCAATTAAGACATCAAATGCCTTGTAGATGTGAACGCGGACACGTGTGCTGGTGACTCGTGTCGATGTGGACATAACAGCCAATCGGATGATAGCAAAGAGCCATGAAATCGGTCGACAGTATCTGTATATGCGAGAACCCCCTTCATACAGTATACCTAACGGAAGAGTAAGTTTCACCAAACTTGGAACTACCAGCTGCCAGGTAGCTTCGGTAACGTCCAGATTTGCCGTTGGTAATTGCCTCGCTTTTCCGCAAATGGTATTGAGCCTGAGTATAACTCAATGGTGATATATACCTTTGTAAAAAAGTAACACCTCACCTATATATATACTTGATCCCTGATGTGCACCTACTGCAGCAGTAGCAGCGGCGGCGTGAAAGGCGTCCAATCTTCTTCTTCTTCTTCTTGTATAATCATTCTCCTCTTCGGCGAGAGATTCTCAAGAGAAAAATAATGTTTCTCCTATACCGCACGATGCCCTTTTTTTGCTTATCTATCTTCACTTACTTGCTAATTTATTTTCTCCGCATCGCACGTCGCGGTCTGTACTATACTTGAGGGAATATAAAACTCGTCTTCTTTCATTTCTTCTTTATCAAGAATCGCAACTGGATGTTCAAGATGAAAAAACACGAAGGGAATAAAAAAAAAAAAAAAAAAAAAATACTCATACAAATTTACAAACTGGTCAACGGTCAGGGTTGTTTATTGCTATTCTTTCATTGAAGGATTACTTTCAACTTAAGTCACGTACTTTCTTGAGCTTGAAATTTTATAACGAGGTGTCGTCCCGGCTCGTTTCAAGCTACACGAACTTGTGGGATTCAAGGAGAACCGCCGACACCCACCAAACTCAAAGGTGCTTTTTTTTTTTATTCCAAATCTACCATATTTGAAATAAATAATTGGCTCAAACTCAATTCTATCCAATTTCAGTGACCCGATTCGACTCGATTCGTTACCGATCACACATATCCAATTCCTTCCTCTACTGAATAATTTCATTCTACCAACGTTTTTGCATCTCGGAGACTCGACGTGTCTAAAGTTTCATTCAAATTTGGTGTCACTTGCAAATGCCATGCGTCTCAGGATCCAAATTTTTCTCTCCGCTCACCCACGAGCCAATTTATTGGTCAGGCGAAATACATACGACGTAAGAATATTCTTTTGAAAAGAAAAAAAAAAAAATTCTCTACAGATACATGTGTCCAAGTTTGGTCTTCTCCAAAAGCTTTGAAAATTCAGGAGGTTGAAAACGATGATCGATTCTCTAGTCGCGCAGTATGAAGGACAATATTTGAGTTCGATGGCGGAGGATCTCGAACGATCTTAAGGAAGTTATGCTTGTGCAAATTTGCATGCCCTGAATAGGTGCGATAGGTGCACCTGGAAGGAAAAAAATTTTCAGGTATATAAAAAGCAGGGCGTCGATGATATACGAGTAGGTACAGATTCAATGTTATCTTTCTGTTATACAAGGGCAAACGTGAGCTTTTACTCATGTCGTCAACTCCAGGCACCTGGAGTCTTGGATTTTTCTACGGGAGCAGGTATATATGTGCATACACTACAGGCTCCTTGGCTTCTTTATTCCTTATGGCTTCTCCAGTCTTGGAGAAGATCGAAAGACGGTCGTCAAAGACGATACGTACAAACCTACGGCTAGCAAGCAAATGGAATGGCTAGAAATTCTTCGCGTGCTCGTAACGTATCGTTTTATCGAGTTCCAAGATCGATGATAAATCATGCTTAGTACGACGTCTTGGCATATGGCATTCTTGTCGCATTCTCTACCAGCTGACACACACTGGGTACGTGCGTACTGATCCTACATTTTTTTTTTTTTTTTTTGCTTTTCAATTTTTAATTTTTTTTTCATTCCCATTTTATTTGTTCCCGTTTACCGAGTCTTTTCTACTCTCTTTTTATACTTATCATAGGTTATCCTTGTGTTTCTCTTTTTCTATCATTTCTCATTTCTCATTTTTCCTTCTTTTTTTTTCTCACTAGTAGTCTCATCTGGCAACGTCTCTCACTCCTGATTGTCCGAGACAAGTCATTCACTCATCTCATAATCGAATCTCGATTCTTGTCTTCGTCGATCGATTCGCTCAATCAATAATATCACGTACAGCTATCACGTTTTCTATACATATACTGTCATCTACAAATGTCGAGGATCGTTTTGCAGGATCTTATACAGTTTTTTTTTTTTTTTGGCTCTCTTTCTCAAACTTTGCACCTTCGAAGAAAATGCAATTACACATCAGAATCACCTCGTAAGAATATCCAAAAACGCAGCAACGGTTTTTTCAGATTTTTGTTTCAATTGATGCAAGTTTCTCGAACTTGCAACTGATCAGATTTTTTATTTCATCCCTCCAGTGGTTTTTTTTTTTTCTTCTTGTTAGTCAATAAATAGAATATTGAAAACCAAATTTGAGATGTTGATATCGCGAAAACGGATTAATAGATCTTGACGATTTTGGTTTTAATAGATAGAATTTTCTTCGACACAAATTCGATGAAATTTTTCTATACTATTATCTAATTAATTGATTGATGATTTGGGAGAAGCATACGTTTTCATCCTGTGCTTGTACGCATCGTTTGAAGCTCACAATCAGTATCCGAAGGTTTTTTTTTTTTTTTTTGGTCACCGATCACTCAGAGGAGGTAAAAATTTTCAGATCCCTCAATTTCTAAATAATAAATACAAAAACGTGAAGTTTAACAACTTCCGTCTGGTAAAAAGATTTATTCTTTATTAATTGGTAGATTACCGTTTGCGAGCTAAAAAAATCTAAATTGCAAATGAAAATTCTGGTCCATCGAATCATTTGCTAATATACATTTCCGCAAGATTTTATTCTGGGTTCGTATCTTTGACTTTGAAAAATTGTATTTGAAAAAGTAACGCGATATAGAATTCGATGAAAAGAATAATTTTGGTTTTCACATTTATACATTTATTTTCGGATTTTCGAATGGAACCGAATTTGGAAAGTTGTTCTAAATATGAACGAATAGAATAAATGGAATCTGAAAAGTTGGAACTATTTTAATGACTTTTGGCAAAGGATCATCTCGGCTAATTTTATTCACCTAAAAGTTTCGAGCGCGTGCGAGACACGCGTGACAAGCATACGGCGCTTCAGATTCCCGCCGTTCTCTCTATCTGTCTATATGTATATATATATATATATATATCTCTCTTTATCTATCTCTTTCTCTCTCATCCTCTCTCTCTCTCTCTCTCTGTCTCTCACTTCGGTCTTTCTCTCGTGCTGGAGTCCGCGGTGCTCCTAAAGGGCGACGCGCGACGGTCACGAGAGCCCCACGAGCCGTCGCGTGGGACTTGTGCATCGACGTCGGCGCCCTGGCTGTCTCTCTCTTTCTCTCTCTCCCTCCCTCTCTCTCTCTCTCTCTCTCTCTCTCTCTCTCTCTCTCTCTCTCTCTCTCTCTCTCTCTCTTCTTCTCTCTTATACCCGCCACCCGCAACCCGCGTCTGGACTTAACCACTCGCGTAGACGTCTACCCGATCCGACCCGACGCTACGCGACGCGACGCGACGAGACTCGACGCTGCACCCACGCCCCACCTCGCCTCACCCACGCGCCACGCTCATATACGTTACCATGCATCTGCATACGTAGATGTATGAATATACGTCCGTGAGCTCTTAGTTGACTCCTCGATGGAGGTAGGTCGGCAGTCGTCCTACGGTCATACCCTGCAGACTAATATAAAGGACTTCTTCTTCTTCTTCTTCTTCTTATTCTTCTTCTTCTTCTTCTTCTTCTTCTTCTTCTACTCCAAAGTCGAAACCTGATTTTGCCTTTATCTCTGCGTCTCGGAGGTTTGTTCCCACTTACGAAACGTGGGCAGAAGCGATTTTTCATATCCTTTTTTGTCTCTCCTTTTTTTTTTTATTCTTTGATTTCGTCTACTATTCCGGTCCTCCATCTCTTCGTCTTCATCTGAGATGATTTTTCTTTCTTGTTCTTCTTCTTACTCTCATTTTATATATATATACATTCGAATTTCTTAATTATATCTCAAGCAGAATCCTCATCTTGGAATGGTTCGATTTTAGCATTTTTAACCCTTTGACTTATAATCGGGTTAAAAACGGGGTTATTTCAGTTTCTTTGCAATACGCCCACGCAACCGCAATAACTCGTTGGGGTTTTACTATTATCGTTATATTATATCGGTTAATGCCTCCAGCCAGACATGGACCAAACTATGTCAACGCGCCCCGTCATCTACGGGGACGACACTGACAGTGAAGACATAATAATAGTCTGGCTAACCCACGCGCTCTTCAGACCCTGGGCCCACCCCCGAAGCAAGTCCCTTGTAATAATAAGGCTTGGAATAAGTTATTATCCGTCCCCCTGGAAAGGCCCCGGGGACCAGGGACAAGTCACTTTTGAGATCGTCACTTGAAGATATACGCGAGCTTTAATTATGCCCAATGACCCGCAAGAATGTATTTTTTTTTTATTTTCTGCTTCTTATATTACTCTTCTTTTCTTGTCCTTTTTTTCCAGTCACTCGCATCGAACACTTAAGGCAGAGATTTGGGGTGGGTTTGAAATTCCAAATTTCAAAAACTCCGAAAGGTCGAAATTCCGAATTTTATTTGACAGCTTTATCATGAGCTTCCCTTAAATTTGCAGTTTTTTCGGACTTTCTGAGTTTTGAACTTGTGGATCTTTGAGCCGTCTGCATTTCTTTCACCTTTCGGAATTCGCAAGTTCTGAATTCTATAACGTTTCTAGAAACTCAGAATCGCGTCTAACATAGTCAAATTTTTTCTCATTCGGAACTTTAATAGCACCCAAAAAATTTTGGTTTATAATTTCAGGAGGGTCAATAATCATAGCCAAGATGATGGTAATCATCGTGTTCATTAAAGTATAATTATTATCATTTCAATATGCAAATTCATTCTTCGCGTCAGCGTGAGAGTCTGCAGGTTAATATAAACAATTTAGTATAACGTAAAGGGATGAGAGAACAAAGTATAAGCCTAGAATTTCAATGAATTTGAGACGAGGAAGGCGTAGCTTTGTGGTATATAAACTACGACCAGGACATCACGTGGAAATTTAGGTTATGGTGGCGCGCAATAACGAGCCCTAAACCTGTGATTATACCTAAAAAAAAAAAAAAAAAAAAAACTGTGGCTAAGCGACCGAAAAATTGGCACCCGAATACCACGAGACATTTTTATCGTCTGATCAGATTCGGCATTAAGATAGAAGCTGTAATTGCGCTTTGAATCTTTTGCCCCTTGCTGATATCACTATTCTTTGGATATTTAATGTTATACGATGTCGATTCCTTCGCAACTCAACTTCCAAACTTTATTCTTATTAAACGCCAAAACTCCTCGTTCGGTCTTTTTCGGAAAAAAAAAATTGGGCAAATTCATACCCAAAGTAATTTGCGAAGGAAATTTACGACAATTATCAATCGATTACGGTTTTCAACGCGATACGATATCCGGTTGGATTGTTAGCCCTTGGGATGTGAGCGTATATCGTGTGAGGTCGAAAGCCCACAGTTGCTTGCGGGCTTTCGGTCGATTTCAATCCTTTCGATTCATCCCCCGTAGCGAAATAAAATATCTTGTACGAGATGAATAAAAAATTAATTAAAAACCGTTGTGTAGTCGAACGATCATCGTTTCATTCTGAAATTGGGGCTCCGGGGGTGGGGCGGTTATTAATTGTCCGAGCGTGGCCAATCTAATTCTGATTGGCTAGTCTAGTCGAGGATGAGGTTACGCCAATTTACCATAGAAGGCCTGAACTGAATACGAATTAAATCCTCCACTTGCTATACGGAAAAATTGATGCCATCATTTTTTTTTTTTTTTTTTTTTTACTCCAAACAAATACAAAAAATCTACAAATTTTTAGCCTTTCTCTGAACATTATTCATCCGGTTTTTTGTTTCTACAAAAATCCTATCCCACGGTGTTTGCTGTGAATATTAATCAGGCTTAAAAACTTGATCAAGTCCATCCTTTGAAACGGTGAGTCTTCGGAAAAAGAAATTTTTTTATCATGATTCAAAACGATTTTCAGTGATCTAAAATCAAAAGCACAAAGTCTATTTGTATTTAATTGGGGAAAAAAGTTCGATTCGTAAGAGATGCGAGCGTTGAGCAAAAGAAACGAGTAAAAATCGACGAAACGACGGTATAATTTTTCGATACCTAACTTGAAATCAAACTACATGTAAGCATACCTCCGTGGTCAGTTGTACGTACACGTTGTACCAACTGGAGAAGAGCTGGCATGATCCAGCAAACGTGATATTTATCGACGAGAGACGAAACCGGGATGAGAAGAATTGAAAAAAACGTGGCTTCGGAGGAGAACAGAGGAGCTCAGGAGAAACAGTCGGAGTCTGTGTGTCTCAGGCTAAGAGAAGAGGAGAGTAATCTGTATGTATGATATCCAACATTCGCGGGACCAAATTTGGTGGCATTGTGAGCCGGTCCGACCGGGCGGACAGCTGTTTCCCAGGGTCGAGTCCGGTCGTTGCTGGTCGTTGCCGTACATACATACCTTTGCCAAATACATATCTACTTAGACACAAAACCGATCCCATCGTTCATGATTATCAATCCGAACCTTTTCGACTCCTAGCCAAGAAATTTTACCCTAGAATCATCCCTTCGAGTTGAAGGGTAGTCCCTCGTTTACAGATTCACATTTTTCAACTGCATAAATTCATAAAAAATGATGAGAAGAGATGATCAATTTTTTGGGGTTCAATAATAAATCCCTAACTCGATTAGGATTATCGGGAACTGTTTTTCAATTTTGAATCGAATTACCTTTTCGAGAAGAAATTCTAGGTTGTGTGATTTTTGTTTAAGAATTAGCATGAGAGGATGAAACTACCCTTCAGTCAGGCGGGATTGAGGTTCCGAAGTTCGAAAGTTCCGAATGGACAGAATTCCGAATTTATTTGAGACGTGATTTTGAGTGTCTAGCAACGTTGTAGAGTTCAAAAGTTGCAAATTCCAAAAGGTTGAAATGCGGATGGCTCAAAGATCCGAAAGTTAACAACTCGCAAATTCCAAAAATCCGCAACTTTAAAGGAAGTTCATGACAAAGCTGTCAAATAAGAGTTTTCATGGGCTTTCGGATCTTCAGCTTTCGTAATTTTGAACCTTCGGTGTTTTTCCATTCGGAGTTACTCAAACCACTGAACTAAAAAATAAAAAACGTTGTGCTCGTTCGCTCGCTACGCTCGCTCACTCGATTGGTCAAGGATTATGCTCGTTCGCTTGCTGCGCTCGCTCACTCGACTTGTTTACCATTATCCGTTGTGGAAACAATTTGGATGAAAAAATTGAAGATAATCACATTCTTGAAAAAATATTCATAATCGAGAATTGTATCCAAAAAAATGTAAAAAAAAATTTTTAGTCCGTGCTACTTTGGCAGGCCAATGAGTAACATGATTATCGGAGGACATTGAAATGGTTCGCAATGTGGACTTTAGAGTCTTTTTTCTACAAAAGGCCCGCCAAGTACCACTATCTCCAAATTCATTAATTTTTTTCCCCGTTTTTTTAAAACCAATTCTTTGGATATGAAATATTTTTTCAAGAATGATCTTTCGCAGCTTTTGAAATCCGGAATTTCAATCCCACCCTTCTTCAGTCTCAAGGGATGATTCAAGTCGAGTCTAGCGAAGACTCATATTGAATTTCGATCTTTATAAATCTTATGGACAAAAAGCAGAACTTCTATCTTATACTTCATTCAGTGATCGTTTTTCTCTCTTATGGAAGTCCCCATGGAGTTTGTTGTAAGGTATTTAAGCGATAGAGCTGTTCCTCGGTGCATTCCAACCCCATGTCAGGATCTCACGAGCGAGTGAGCTCCCCGAAAGCGCGGCTTTCTTTATCGAAGATGGCACGGGGTGCACGGACAGACGAATGGATAGATGGATCGAAAGCATATATAAGAGTATAACGAACAGGGGAACAGGTGTAGCGGTAACGCCCGGGTGGTTTTTGGTTTGCCCCTGGAGGCGATGCCGCACGTACCGCAAGGGCCCAAAGTTCCCCATTCCCCCACACCCCACACCCTGACTGAAGTTCAGTCCTTCGACGGGAATCTCAGCTCTCCGCGTCCTGCAAAGGACCACACAGGACGCTCATCTCGACCTGTGTTATATTATTTAATAGTACAGTGATTCTCAACGGTACCTACCGGGGGATGGTCCATCCCTCTTTTCAAATTCTGCACATTCACCCCTATAATTCCGAAACAACGATTTTCTCTTTTCTCTATAGTCTACAACCGTGAAAAGAAGAAAGGTATAGAAGAAGGGAAAAGAAGAAATAGTTACGATGAATTCCTGTACGTGGTAGGTACTTTATGGTTCTGATTAACAATTTCTTTTTTTTCTTGATTTTTTTTAATTTTATTTTTCTTACTCAAGCAACGTATACATTCGTCATTTACTTCCAAAGATAGTTGATACAGCGGCAAACGTGCGCGGTGTATAGTATAATGTAAAACAAAAAACAAAAAAATTCAAAACGCGATAAGGAATGAAGTTGTTAAAAATTATTTATCCCCTAAGGTTGGGTTGCGGTTGGTATATCAGATTTAGATAAGTCCGAAGCGTAAAGCTGATACTTTCCTGTTATACAGAATTAAAAATGTTATGCCATGGCCCTGACATACCGGCGTCATCTAAATTCTCGTGGTCATAGATCTTGGTGGTTGATGAAGCCAAGAAAAGACTATGCCGGGATACTCGTAGGTTTGGGAAAGCTAGAAAGAAAAAAAAAGGATTAAAAAAAAAAAAAAAGAGGAAAGAATCTAAGAAAAGATAATATTTTTTCCTGATGCTTGAAGCGGAATAAATTCATCCGACAGGAGGAAATAAAGCAAACAGCAGCTATCAGATGTACAAGAAGCTGATCCTGTAGAATGGTATGAATTATAATGGTGACGAGATTGTCAAATATGGCGATGATTGGAAAAATCAGCGACGGTATACGTGCATCGCATCGGTATTAAACTGTGAAGTACTTAATTACCCAGAGGCAGAGAAATATAATTAACGAGGATCACTTGTGGTAACATTGGTAACGAAGCGGACTTGTTTTAATGACAGTCATTAAAAGTTTGACCTCATTAAAGCGTCTTAGACGTTTACCGTCGATGACCATCGCGATTAAATAGTTTTTCCATCGTTGATCCCGTCCTCCGTCTCTACTACACTTAATATCCTGCCGATTATAGAAATAAGGCTTCTTGTATATTGAATTGATGAAAAACTATTTTCCCAAAGGATATCCTTAATCTGTTCATACTCGACTAATAATCGATGTGGTATTAGCCGATGGGTATAACCGTAAGAAAACTAAACCAGTGCATCCGCCCAATTACTATGCATCCCATACAAACAAACTACCCTTCATTGATCCCCCATCAGCTATTCATCCCCGGAAATCAGTTGTCTAGAATCTTTTACCTCAACTTCAACTGGAACTTGTCATCGTCCTTAAACACCCCGATAGGGTTACCGAATAAGGGTCATTCAGCCCGATTTATACCTTCCTTAGAAATCATGTATTTCTGATTGACACTCGATACTCATCCCGAACTTATTGCGTCTCAATCGATTGAATCGGGTCCAGGGTATGGTTCATTCGGTGAGAAGGATTCTTTGTGATGACCGATTTTTCTAATTCTTTTCAAATAACGTCGATTGAAATTTAGGTTAGGATTTGTTTGTGGGAACCGCGTCAGGCAGGTGTAGTAGATACAACGTCTTGATCGCGGAGCTTTCGTGGGTATTGATTCAATAAAAGACAACCCTTGGATTCGCGGATTACCTAACTACGATTAAGAAATTAACTTTTACGTACCGAATCGCGGTTGAACCGTGGCCCTTGAATCGAATCTATACCACTCTTTATGGCTTCGGGGTGCAGTTTCAACCAGCTAAGACTAATAACACATTTCAGGTAGCCATTACTCGACCGCACAGGAAGAGATGAGAGCCTTCTTCTTCTTTCTTTTACTTTTTCTTTTTCTTTTCTGTCTTTTTCTCCATCTAGCCGAAATCGAACGATGTTCTGATATCTGTAAGGAGAAAAAAAATTGATTGACATGTCCGTTTAATAACATATTTTCAAGAACCACACAGCATCCGCCCTCGACCACAAGGCCCCACAAGAAGTTCGCCGCATCTCGAAAGATTTTTATCTTATTCTCGTTTCTAAACTCTGTAATAACTTGTTTTCTGGGTTCGGGAACTACGCGATTTATTTTTTTATTTTTTGCCTTTTCTGGGCTATTTTCATTTTGGCTGAAGAGAAAGACTTTTTGGTATATTTGTTCTCCTTTTTTTTTTTAATTAGGAACGATTCTTCGGGGATTTTAAATTTGCCAAATTTACAGTATGGGAGTGTTTCGGAGGGAATAGCGTCAGTCAAAATCATTCCCTTTCGGAGTCAGCAACGCCTTCCAACTCTTCCTGGTCAAGGAAGCTTCCCTCTTCTTATATACATATATATATCTATATCTTGGCGTTCCCTGGGGGTAGAAAATAAAGAGACGACGTCAGTGCGGTTGGCCACCGTGGCAGACGTCCGCCCCACGCGACCTCAATTTATTCGACACCTCCTCTTGCCTGCAGCCCTTGGGATTTGGGAACGGACAAATTCCAGTTCTTCCCTTGGCAAGATGCACAATGGAAAAGGGCAAGCCGTAAAGCTGCTCAACTAATCCCGTTTCTACTCCTTGCGAAAATGAATTTTCCCGCAGGATCTCATCTGCGAAAAAATCTCTATCGATTTTTAATGCACAGGGGTGGCTATGACGAGAATCTGCAACGAAGGAAAACGACTGGTCACAGTTTCCCATGAAAATTTTTACCCGTTTTGATTTTTCCGATTTTTTGGAAACGCGTGCAGAGCCAGTTTTTTTTTTTTTTTTTTTTCTTTTTCAAGTTGAAATTTTGGACGAGATCTTTGTTTAGTATTCTTGAAAAAAGATGATGGACCCGCAGCGAAAGGTCTTGTTGGCCAGTATATAGGGAGCGTGTGCCACCTTGGGCGGTCGTGAGCTTCGAGAAGTGAGGCAGGATGGCGGGGTTCCTCCCTGTCCTAAATATGTTATTAGCTTGGCTCGTATAACTGCTTAATTTTGGCTGCGGGACGGCCTAGGGGCGATCTCGTATGTCCTGCAAACATATCCAAGCAAAAGTTCATAGACGTCGAGACGAGAGAGACTCTTGAAGATGAAGATGAGGACGCTGGTCCTTTGGCCTCCCAGAAGCTCCAGGATCGGAAGGGGCAGGGAATAGATTGTTTAATCTTTTACCCTAATCAATGCCTCCCGGTTACCCTTAATCTTCGACAAATCATAATCATCCAATTTCTATAGCTCGATTAAAATAACAACCCATTGGCACGATTAGAAAGTACTCCGGGTACTTTCGAAAGCTTAGAATGATTAGAAATCGACTTTTTTTCCACTACTTTCAATCTGAATTTGACAATTTTATTCGCAGGCTGACACATTCTCGTCCTGGGTGGGCCTCAAGGGTTTCAAGGGTAGTTTTTAAACGGTTGTTATTAGCTGGTCCAGAACCAATAGGTGACTGGAGTAGAATTATGACGTGGCCTCAGGCTTTGAACGATAAATAATGTTATTAGAAGTTACTACTGATTGGTCAATACATACATCACGCAGATGTAAACTGTACGGATTTAGAAAAGGAAAAAGGAATTAGGTGGCCATTGAATACGATTGGAGAAATTGTCCAAAGATCCTGATACTGGACACACTTGTGCAGAGGAAAAAAAAAAATCCGTAAGATTTCAGGTGGAATTCAAGGGAATGTGATAATCCTGAGTACCTAACTACGTATCTGCAGCGCATACGTATTGGAAGATACGGATCTTCAGGTCTGACCACGAATCTTGCTTGAGGGTTACGGGTGATTATATCTTTGGTAAAAAATAAACCATCGAGATCACATACATATATGCTCAAGGTACTAAGTATATGCGGTACGCAATACAGGCCAGTTGTGATTAGCTTCGACGAACCGCGGAGTTTGCTTCAAGGGACTTTGCAAATCATCCTCCATAAGGAATCGTCGGGAGGCTCAGTCGTAAACCGATTTTTATACCTGCTGTGCGGAGAATACGCAGAATTTGCAATATTCAGTACTTGCCATTTCGTATACCTTGAAGAAGTTCCTTTTCCTCCGTTATATCGACCTTTTTATATTTGAGAATTAAGAAAAATGGGCCTCGGGTTAGAGTTCAGAATTTCAGAAGTTCCGAATGGTCGATTTAGTTTTAGAATTTGTTCAAGATAATTTCGAGTTTCCGGAAATGTTCAAGTCCAGAATTGTTAAATACTGAGAGTTCAGAATGCAGACAGCTCAGAGGTTCGAAAGTCCAAAGCTCCGCAGGAATTCTAAAGATCTGAAAATAATTCGTTAAATAAACGACGTTATATGCGCGAACTTCAAATTTTGTAGTTTTTGGCCTTTCAGAACTTGAGCTTCCGGGATTTTGAACCTTCGGTGTTTTTTGATACGAACCTTTGTAATGTTCAACGGAATTGACTTCCAGAAATTTGACAATTCGGAACTTTAACAATTTCGAATTTCGAACCAGCCCTGAAAAAAAAAACAAATCCAAAAATCCGTGACATGATAATTTCCGTTAGAAATCAACGGCATGATATTTTAATTGCAGATTCAACGCCTCCGGTAGATTAGAAACGGTTTTCTGGTGCAGACCACACGCGAGTGTAAATTAGATATTTTCAGAACCGAAATCTCGTTCCTGGGTTCGATGTAATTGCACGTTGCTTCAGCATCAGCACCAAAAAGTGTATATAATTTTCTTCTAACTACATATTAATTCGATTTTATCTCCTCTCGTTGTTCCAGATCACGAGTAGATCCCCGAATGAGAGAAAAAAAAAAAAAAATCAAAAGAACGATAAAGAAAGAGCTAACCCACATAAGCGAAAGTATTTACTTTGAGAAACGATGTAAGCAGGATGAAATTAATCCGGTAATATCGCATCGTTAATAACCAATACCTCAACCATCTAATTCTAATATATTAATCCTGGCGCCAAGCCATCGGTGTGTATACCTGAAAAATTAATTGTATATCGGTTCGGTATAATAATCGCAGATCACGTTACCGCCCCTGGAAGAAACTGAGCAAGAAACCCTCACCCAATTTTGAAGAAAAAAAAACCCAAAAACATATCATCGTCATTATTATTGACGTAATCATCGCTTATTAGCTCAAGTCAAAGCGGGATTTTCTCACAGTTGGAATTGATTTTCCGCAAAACGATACGCTCAGACACGTATAAGGACACCGAACACTGAACGCTTGACCACCTTGGAAGACCTTCGAGCGTTGAAGGTCGAAGCAGTATTTGCTATAATGTAATGTAGAAAGAGATGCGATTTCAGAGAAACGGCTGGATTTCTAAGCTTGAAAGGAAGTGAAGCCAAGAGATGATATTGTATAAGAGTTAGACTCGCAATTACATACCGGACTTCGATGTACTACAATGTGTAATTACGAAGAATAAAGTTATGAGGCAAGGAAGCCGCCTATAGCCTGCGTTGATTGAATATTGGAAATGATCATAAGAATTGTCCAATCGATGAATACGAAGAAACTATTCTGTGCTGTAGTAAAATCGAAGGTTGATAATAAATTACGAGGTTAGCAGTGTTCATGTACTCAAAGCTATGACGAGGAAAAGGAATCGTATTTTCATCTCCAACTGACTTACTCGATTCTTAGAAACTGGAAAATTTTTATCTTTCAAGGATACAGCTTGACGCCAACAGGAGGGAAAAAATAGCATGATTTAGCAATAGATGTTGATTGCATTCTTCGATAAACATATTATACTGCAATACTGCGGTGAATGTATATTATAGTATAGACGACCGCAAAAAATATCATCAGGAGGAATATTTTTCAACAATTAGACGTGAACATAAAAGGTTACGAAATTTATAAGTTTAAACAAAAATATTGTTCAAAGTTTAGTCGCTGAAATTTCGCAATATCGATCGATCAAACAATTCAGTTTTTGGCCTTATGAGGCTGCAAAGTCACGGAGAATATGAACTTTTCTTAAACGTAGCTGTTTTATTATCTATTGAAAATCAGCACTAATCACTGAACAAACCAACACCTGAGCAAATCGCAAAGACACTTGTGCCAGCCTTGGTTTATTCAAGCATTCGGAATAACAAGCTCGATGCTGATGAGCAATTGAACTATTTATATTTTTTTTTTTCCTTCCATGTTGGAAAAACAGCAAAATTTGCTTTCGTGAGTATCAGCTAATTGCGTCAATTATCCAGTCCGTTTATCAATTAGACTAGTTGTTCGATAGCTTCACTAAAAGCGGCTCGTTGGTTCACAAGGTAAAAAATTTATACGAGTTGGTTAATCGCGGAGATGAGACTCGAGGTTACAGAATTCTTTCTGTGTGGTCTGGGACAAAACGAAATTGCCAATTTGCTCGGCTTTGGGCGAAATGACGAAGTCGGCTTGCGGACAACTGGACAAAGGATCTCTTGCAGGAGATGACACGGAAACAATTTCTTGGTTTAACCGAGAAAATTGCACGACATTCTTCAGGCTATGTTACAGCTGAAGAAAAAAGCTTGCGATGGTTTAAGCGGCTGCTAAATGCGCCAAATTTTACTTCAGGCTCAAAGTCTTTGCGCGGATTTTTCCGGGAAAAATCTGACCTCGTTAAGTCACGTTTTTCTTGATCGAATCAGACGATCACGTGATGGTATTGGAATGATGTCACTGACATTATTCGATCTGTTTATCAACCAGTCAGAATCGAAGCTTTGACTAGGTAGTTGGAGTAATTTACGACCTGGGCATTGCCGCATGCTGCAGTGAATCTTTACACCTATACCTGCTCGAACAACACCTTGATGGTAATAAAACACACGTTTTAATACGAACCGAGTAGATAGAATACCAACTTTAACGTGTTAATTAAATGGAAACATATTTTTATTAGATTCTTTTAGGCGACATATACCCACGTCTGTAAATTTAGAGACAAAGGTATTGTGTCTCTCACGAATCCTGAATTAGGTATGGCTTGTTCAGGTCCTGGCATTGAATCAAGCTTTGAATTCCAAACTGATTGCAAGCTGGCGATTTAATGGTTTTAACTACAAATTGAAGAAATTTCGATCGTTTGTTGATATATCCTAGATAGAAAGAGGGAAAAAGAGCCAGTTTCATTTTAAAGCCCCATATAACCCTGGCCTTCAGCATGCTGGTTAATAAAGATTCGAATCGATGGTGTATAATACAACTCGACATCTGATCAGGTTATAAAACGTGGTATTATAGCTCTGCAGTGACTAATCTTCTGGTCGCCCAAAGAATCAAAGACTTCATTATAGTTTTACACCTGAAACATGATCAAATATTCATTATAACATCACTCGTATATATATATATATACTTCGCTGGTATATATAAGTGGCAATAAATTGCAAGTTTATATCTTATTCGAGGATTGGATTTTCAGTACATTCATGTACATACATATATACATATAACTATATTTCTATGTCACGATCAACGGAGACGATCGTAAAGAAATTATGTCTCAGAAATTAAACAGTCGTGTTTGTTTGTTATTACGATCGAACGACGAAGCTTGGATGAAGTCAAGACTGTCGTGAAATGAAAATATCTTGAACAACCGCGCGATTTGTAGCTGCACTCGAGTACATACATACATACGCGAATGTCTGGCCATTTAACGGACCTGGACAAATTATATTTCACATTTTCACGATCCAGCATCAAGCAATATAATCTCAAATGATGTTGGGACAACTTTATCGGTGGCTCATGTACAACTGGTGAATAAATTTCAATAAAATTTGTCAAGAAAAAGATACTCACTCTGTATTACTCTTCGATAATTTTCTACCCCGATCGTTAAACCGTGGAAAAATCTTATTTGACAAATTTCAACTCATTAAAGTTTAATTTGAATTTTTCAACAGTGACTTGCGAGTATTTTTGAAAATGTATCCAATAGTTTGGATTAAATTTGGACACCCTGTGCAAGTGGACGTGTATTTAGCTATGGGAGACAATTCTTGTGTCCAGTTTTGAAAGTTCGTATTTTAAGAGATGAGGTTATTTATTTTATCAAAAACCAGTCGCCGTAAGGTTGAAAGCTCGTAAAATCCAGCGTGAATTAAACACTTGTTTCTAAAAGTGTCGCTTACAACCTGTTTCCCACAGGTTCACATAACACGAGGCGCGATTCGACGTTCGAAAATACTAGCAGAAAGCCCTTGGATAAAATAAAAGGATAAAAATGAAACTGGGGAGAGAGAGAGAGAGAGGGGGGGATTGAAGGGTTGGAAAAAAAAAGGACCGAAAACTATATAATTATCAAGCCTGGCAATTGAATGACATCAGGATCGCCGCCTGCGGTATGGTGTATTTAAGAAACGGCGTCATTCCGAGTGCTAAGCAGTCATTAATATTCAACTTCCAGACTTTAAAGAACGCTGGACGTGTCGGTTTGAATTAAAACAAAAACAAAACAAAAATAACAAAATAAAAAATCTCCTGGATCATTTTCGGCGTGTTTCGTTACACGGCCTATTAGTTTTATACCTAGCCGTTAAATTTAAAGGATATAGAGTTTCCACGAGAAAATAATTGGAAGCCGAGAATGCGCGCGTGACGCCTGCGTGTCTTTCTTTTCATCTTTTCTATATACTATACACACGTATATATATATATACGTATGATCATCCTTTGGGAGATACGAAACTTACGAATTAAGGGAATCACGCTAAGGATCATGTGTATAAAGGATGTTGGTATATCCTTAAAACGTATATATATGAAACGCGCGCGTTCACCAATCCTGATGTTGTGACAGCCGAACGAACAGCCGAAAAGCCAAGGAAGCGGTGATTTTAAACTTGGGATCTATTAAAACTGACCGAAGAAATCCAATTTATGGGGAAAGAGTTATCTCCTGTCAAAATTCATTGCCTATTTTCTAAGTCAGAACGCGTGCACGCATTACCGGTTAAGGGTTGCTACTGCGGCGGCTACTTTTAACCTCCTAATTCCTTAAAACTTCAAGGCGGTAGCCAACCACCGACAAATATCCAATATTCACGCTTCGTCTAATTCGTTTCAACCTTACCGACCGGTTAGTCCTTTGAATATTTCAACTTATCAAACGACACTTGTTCACGCTTTGTTCATTAATTAGTCCCTTCAAGTTCAGCCCCTCAGCGTTTGTATAGGATGAGATAAAATCGAGTTCGATCAAATGTGGACACACGTTTGCCTTCAGAAAGTCTTTTGACTCGTTGAATTTTTCCAAAATTGCTGAAAAATTTCATTCATTTTACAAATTCTAATCCTTATACCTCCACTTGGGTTCAGCTCCTTTTTCTATATGTCTTGGGAAATTCGTAGACGTGAGTATTTTGCCGACCGGAAACTGGCTGACCCTGTTTAGAAACAAAAGACCACCCAAAGCCCAGGGCTGACGCAAACCTTGTGATTTTCTAGTGCTTTCGCTATAGGCAAGCGTTTGAAAAAAAAACGCAAAAAAAAAAAGCAGAGAAATTGAGATTTATGTGTGGAAGCGAATAGACGAACTTTGGTGCAGCATAAAGAGAGTTTCTTTGAACATGAAGTTTTTGCACAAACAAAGACGGAGTCTCCGTCTTTGTTTCTATAATCAAAGAGGAATTTTACAGATTTCTTGGTAACAATTACTGCAATCTGTTATTCCGTTCTTTCGGTCAGTTATTTTGGGTCTGGGTAAAAATTTGCGAGGTCACGACTTGACCACCGGCGTCGACTCACGATACGTTGAAACAACAGGATGAATAAAATTTGCTACGGTTTCGGATTCTTTAGGGGCATGTCACGTCTGCAAACCTGTGGGAAGGAAGACCAGAATACATTTTGGAAAGTAGTTTGTCTTTAGATCGTCAAAAACGTCTATTTTGAATATTTTTCTATCTAATGTCTAAGCGTAAGTCAAAGTACTTAAAATTAGAGAAATTTCGTTTCTCTACAGTCTGGACGAAACGTTTATCACGTTTCACGGAGATCAGGTCAAAGTGACGATGATTGACTACGAAACTTGAGTATAATTAAAAATAATTGGGGTCCATTAGGCCCCAAATATCCGTAAAACTACACTGACCTAAAACAAAGCCGTCTGCCATCTCTTTATGGGAGGGATGGGTGCAGTTTGCGGATCCAGTGTCTTCTGTCATCCGTGTGTAACTTCATAATTGAGTATAATAACATAATTTCTGTTTTTCTTACGGCTGCAGACGTAGGGAGGCACCGTGTTCACGTAGTTATTAAAAATTCTGGCTACCCATTTCGTCCTAATTGCGGTCTAGGGTAAATCTCGAAGCGTATTTTCATCTCTCTTTCTCTTTCGAGCTCTATATCCTACAACCAAAAATTACGTCCTCACGATTTCTTTATTTGCGGTTTTGCCCCGGCAAAATTAGCCCCAAAGACCCGGCGTCTGCAGGTTCTAATACTTGAAAATTTTACCGATCACCTGCCCCATTTAACAGTCATGTCTATGGACTCAACGTGCGCCGTTCCCCCTTAATCCCTAAAACCTAAAACGAACGGATTTTGGCCTGCCCTGGTACGCTTCCGCGTAATCTTCACGTAATGGGGCAAAATATTTACCCCGACGAACAGTCTGAATACCATTGGATCGTTTCTTGTACGGACGCACGTCGCCTTACACCCACTAATCGTAAGATACAGATCTCTTATTCATTCGTTGGTAAGGAACGAACGGGTTTTGCCTAATACCTCCGGATTAGGATTAGCCGAACGGGAGCACTTCGATTTCTATGGACCACGTGGCGTAGGTTGTAGGGTTGAGAACTTCAAGGGTCTCTCGACCAACGTTATACGTATTAGGTGCGTGGACGTGTTTCGTTTGATGAAGTGAAAAAGTTAGTGAAGGGCGAAGAATCGAATGAACAAAATTTATTATTACCGGAATCCCTAAATTTAGTGACCGGAATATCAAACTCATGATTAGCGCATATTCCAGAACTCAAAAGAATGAAAAACACCTAGAATCCGAAGTACCTATTCATCAAATTATCAGAATTCCCGAAGCTCGTTTATTCCAAAAGATTTGTCTGAATTTTGAAAATAGTATAATGTAGATTACGATAATGCATAAAGTTCAATTTGCCTAAAATCAAATTTCCAAATAGCCACCATTTCGATGGTGCAAAACTTAGAAGATCTGTTAACCGATGATGAAAGAACAGATTACTCCAAACTTCGAGATACCTGAACTGGAAATCCCGGAAATTCAAAGTCCCAAAAATGCCAGCAGAATTGCTCATTTATTTGAAGTTCAGTGTTCACTAATAGTCTCGTTGAATCGATTTTTTTATAATTATTGGTTACTATATCGATGTGGCAGATATTGGAATATGCAGTATAACCATTTTCGGAATCTCGCGCCGTCGACAATTTGATTATTTGGTATTTTAACCCCAATTGCTTCTCTGGTCAATCTAGAATTTTATTTCGGTATCCAAGTGTTTCTGGATTTTGAGACATCTGAGAATGGTCGACTTACTTCTTCGAATACTTAATTTCTTTTTT
This sequence comes from Ametastegia equiseti, assembly GCA_963989295.1. Taxonomy (NCBI): domain Eukaryota; kingdom Metazoa; phylum Arthropoda; class Insecta; order Hymenoptera; family Tenthredinidae; genus Ametastegia; species Ametastegia equiseti. The sequence continues at coordinate 9,889,573 of OZ022399.1, forward strand.
CATTTCGGCTTTCGACTAAACGAAAGTTTGCCAATTCTCAATTGAAGGATTCAGTCCCAGAGTAGCCTAACCTACATTGTCGATTAGGCATTTAAAATGGGTCTTGTCAACAATTATGCGGGTTAGGCTACTGGATCTGGCACTGAACCCAACAGCAATTGTACTTATATGGTAGGCTCATCTTCTACATTTTCTTATTCTGTTTTGAATGATATCGACTTTATAGAGCTTTTCATACGAGACTCATTGGGATTCTTGGTCTTCAAAACTTCAAAATTTCGCAATTTCAGTCATTATGAATTTTTCTCCTTCAGATTTTGAACCCCAACCCCAGTTAAAAGTACCTTTAAGAAAATTACCATCGCTGGTCAAAAATTTTCAGTAACTTTAACTGGCCTGACCGGAACTCGTAACCATAAACTGGCCACGCTGCGTTCCGTGAAGTAAAGACGTTTCGGGGCTTGGCTCAGCACGTGTGGTAACTGGTAGGTATAGTCCACGGTATCCACCACGAGCTCCAACAGAGTTAGACTCATTGTTCTCAGGCACGCGAGACCCGGACTTTGAGCAAGTCCGTGACTGCAACACAATCCTGCGGGGAACTGAAACCTCAGACAATTCTGCAGGATCTCCGCTGCACATTTGCTAACAGTGACGCTGTGCAGACTTGCCCGTAACGTACTTACGTACTTACGTTACGGGTGGCGGATTTCTGGGACATTATAATATCCACAGCTGAAGGTATAAAGTATTTGATGGAAGACCCTACTAAAATTTTGGCCAAAAGCAGTTTTTATTTTTCGAATGGCCATAAAATTTCCAATCAGAAAACGGCTCCTTAGAATTTCAGATTATGGCAGGGTGTGTTTTGAAAGAAAGTTTCAATCTCCTGCGATGAAACTTCAGCCCAGCGAAGGAAAGATTCTGAAAAAATTTCCTCGTACATGAACTTTCATCGCAGAAAATTGAAACTTTTTTTCAAAAAATATCCTACTATAATCTGCAATTTCAAGGATCCGTTTTTTGATTGGACATTTCTTGGCCATTTTGAAAATGATGTACCTGCTTTTTACCAAAATTTCATTAGGGTCCTTCCTCAAGGAAGAGACGGACACTTTTGTCCCTTACGCGATATTTACACAAAGTTCAATTATTTCTCCGATATGCAGAAGCTGCGAGTAAAGGAACAGCTTCCAATCGGCTACCGGAAACCCTTCAAGATTATTTTGCTATACCGCGCCCGACTCCGATCCATAAATCGAAATTCTGTCGAAGCTTAATTCCGTGGCGGAATCAATTTGCCGTGGGTGGTTGCTACACATATAGCTGCTGCAGTTCGTGCTGTAATTAAATTGTAACTCCGGGCGTGCCGCACGCCACTCGACATGGGCGGCCCTTAGCTGGCGAACACCCGCACTGCATTTCGCTTTCGCGTCCTTGCCAGGCCGTCACGTTTATCAACATTGTAAAAAAAAATTACCTGAAACAATAACAAAAAGAAACAAAAAAAATTTGAAAAGGATACAGGGTGAACAAAAAAACTCTTTCCAAAATGGGGGAATTGGAAAATCTTGAAAATAGACTGTCTTCTTTTGCTCAGTTTTTATTGGAGCAAAAATTCACGTCATAGATTTTTCGGGGTTTCTTTTTCATTTCTTTTGTGATTTTCTTTTCTTTTTTTTTTTTTTTTTTTTGGTTTCTTGTTCTACGGACCACCCCGGTTCTTTTCGACTGTATACTCGCCTACGTTCTCTTAAGATGTCTGGGAGTTCGAGTGTCCTAGACTGTGTCCTGAGAAAGACACCTCTGGTAATTGGGAGGGTGCGCCTGAATAATGTTTGTTTGACTGACCATTATGTAAATAAAGAAGCTGCGGTCCTCTCGAGATTCCGTTGACTACTTCTACGTAAAACTACACAACCGGACCAATTGCAGCGTCCGTCCGTGGTACGGTATTCTAGTATCAGTTGGTACAGCTGAAGACCATTTTGAAAAAAATTACTCTAAAATATTTATACACAGTGGATAAAGAGAAAGGACGAAATATTATACAAGAAGTGTTTGTAAACCATTTTAGGTATAATTCTCGGTTTCTAAATTCGTTTCGAAAAATTTCTCTTTCATTAAAAAATTCAAAAAATAATCAATACTCGATCAAACATTCTGGAGAACGCTGAAAAAAAAATGTGGGAATCCAAATTGACCGTTGAAAGCAAAATCTGATGTGTTGAGAACTTCAGAGTGACCCAGACCCTGAATTTCTTCAGTTCTAAATGCAAAGAATGTCATAATGATTCACACAAAATTTGATACGATAAATCCTGAAATATATTTTTCATCACGCTAACCTCAAAGTCGCAACTTCGTCGCGATTTTCCGGCTCTCGTGATAAAAAATTATGTCCGTCATTTGTACGGAAAGGCTTTTCGACGAATCTCGTTACAGCCCTCGCCTTTGGCTCGTGCCGTAAACCTCTCGTTTCACCAAAAAAGCCTTTCCGTAGTCGTGACGAAATGTACTATTTTTTCATACATGAACGAAAAGACCGATTTCGCTACTTGTTTTGGGGGAGCAAACAGTGGCTTTACCGACTGGCTGGGTGGAAAGTCTTTCCTCTCGGGTAGGAAGTCCTTCTTCCCTAGCAAATGGGAGAAAAGTCTTTCTCCCCTAGGGCGGAAAGTCTTTTTTCCCAGTTTTCTCTGCCGTACCGACCATGCAGTGTGGCTCGGTCAGAACGTCAAACAACCTAAAATATAATCGCCGTCTGACCGCAAAATCGGCCTCCGTTCATGTATGAAAAAAAAATAGCATGCGCATCACGGGAAGATAGGTGATTTCACAATATATTCCTGACCGGTTTTTCGGTGTTTTGGTGTTGATAAATATCTGCGATGCAATTCTCTCGTGTTGAATGGCGGTCGTGGAGTGAAATGTGTGGACTGAATGCGCAGGGTGTAATTCATGGTGGTCATTCGTCGTCGCGACGTCGCGTATAACAGAAGCGAATAGTGGTTGCAGGGTGTTATGAGGAATACAAGCGGCGCGGCTATGTGGTGTTGGATACCATGGTTTGAACGGGGGCTCCGAGACACCTGCCGAAGAACTATAAATGGCAGATTGGCTTCGTCCATTAATATAATGTCGAGTAATTAACTGAAGCGACACGAGACCTCCCGAGGACATCTTGGAAAGTAATTTCAGCCTGGCGAACGAAGGATCGAACGAAAGAAGTGGGTACCCAAGGACCAGAAGTTCCTATAAGCGAGTGCGAGTGAGCCAGCCAACCACCAGCGGCTTAATTATTTATTATTGTCTTCATTTCTTCATTTATGATTGGTGGTTATTAATCTGTCCCGGTGGTCCTCGTAATGAGATGCTCTCTCTATTGTTAATCCCCTCCGAGCCATTTTACCCTCGAATCATTCATTTCTACCCACGAATTCAAAGAACGATTATTAACAGAAAATTATAAATCGGAAAGAGTGTCAAGGATCTGGGCGAAATCGAAACCGAAAATAAAATACGAGGTGAATTCCAAAAGTGATGAACGGTCATAATTCCGAATTTATTTGAGACGCGATTCTGAGTTTTTAGAAACTTTCAAGACTCAGAAAGTCCAAAAATCCGTGAATTTAAGGGAATCTTGTGACAAAACTGTCAAATAAACGAAGTTGCATCTCGCGATTTCCGAGATCCGGAGTTTCTACCTTTCGGAATTTTGAACCTTGGGTGTTTTTCGATTCAAAATTTTTCAAACTGGCTTTGTAGACTTTCGAGGAAATAATCTTTCTAAAAACTATGTTTCGATAGTAGAAAAATTCAAAATTTTGACCTTTCACAGCTTTTGGAATTCGGAATTTCAATCCCACTTTCGCTAATCGACTATTATAAGCTATTTAATATTTTTTGCAATTCCATGTATGCGGATGGTAAGTTGGTCTTGGATTTTGTGCGTAACACGGAGATATGGATGGTGGGTTATTTGAGGATATAATGAACAAGGTATAGAATATTGTGTCGGTGTGGTTTACTCGGGGGGGAGTGTTCGTTATTTCGTGAAAAAATTGAATAAACATGATGCCCCAAAGGAAAGGTAATTAGAGTCGTGTGGTCAGGAAAGAGGAGAGGCTCAGGCCCCGGTTGCTTATTTACTTGCGCATAAATCCGAGGATTCAAATCCAAAAAAAAAAGGAACTTAAGTATATAGCCACCACTATGCGTCTCGAACCTACTATATGTGTATTTAAAACAAATTATACTACTTATTGTGTATTCAAGACGATGGAAATAACCGGCGGATTATTCCCGTAGACGTTGTCAACGACACGCGTCTCCAGATACTAGTCGAGATAATAAAAGTCGACCTACTCTAAGTCAGAAAGTTAAAATTGATGTTTATTCACAAAATCGCTGGAATCCTTGAGCGCGGCTAGGATATTTGGCAAATTTGGTTTTTTCCTTAAATTTCAGTCTAAGAATTTCGGTGCCGTTTCGTTCTTCGGCACCGTCTGAACCATGGGTGCTATAAAAAGCTAGGACGCCCTTTGTTTTAAAACACGAAGGACTATAAAACCGCCAAAACGTGTCGATAGGCGCCGTTCCTTTGGCCCAAGGACCCTTTGTCGGCGATTGTTGCGGCCTATAACGTTGGTCTTATACGGTAGCCGTTCACGAATGTCAGACAACGAATACCAGTCGATAAATGCTTCTAAAAAAAAAAAAAGAAAAAAAAAAAAAAAAAATCTAGCGAACGAACCAATACGGACGAATGGACGAATGAACACCAATGAACTAACCAACCAACTTCCCGTCTAGGTTAAGGCCATTAAAATTGTTCAGCGATTCGGTCGCGTTCTTGTATAATTTAGTCGTTAGCGAGTGCTCTGCCCACCACTCTATAACATAGAATAGGTTTTAAGATATTGACGGAATCATTAGCCCGACTGTGACTATACGTCTTTCTATTCCCTCGTGATTCTCACCGGAGAATGGGACTGGCTCCCAAGATCAGGGAGGCTACATTTTACCGTAATGTCGAGAATGATATCACACACGCGGTAAAACTATACGTAAATTATCCCGAGACCATCTTCTATCCGGCGCTGTAGTAGCCACGGTTTAGAATTTCGAAGCCACTACCGTGGAAGCCCTGACTTCCAACTTGACGCACGAAATCATTTGAAAAATAGGGGTGGGATTGAAATTTTGAATTCCAAACGCTGCAGAAGGTGAAAATTCGAAATTTTTATACTACTGACTAACAGTTTTTAGAAAGATTATCTCACCGAAAATCTACGTAGCCAATTTGAAAAACTCCCAATGGAAAAACGACGAAGGTTAAAAATTCCGAGAGCTAAAGATTCAAAAGACCAAGACTTCGAATTTTGGAATTTGCGCATGCAGCGTCGTTTATTTAACAGTTTTGTCATGAGCTTTCCTCAAATTTCCGGATTTTTGGACTTTCGGAATTTTTAACTTTCGGATCTTTGAAGTCTCTGCGTTTCGACATTCCGGAATTCGCAAGTTCTGAACTCTAACGTTTCTAGAAATTTGAAATCGCGTCTCAAACAAATTCGGAATTTTGTTCGTTCAGGTTTTTGGAATCCAGAACTTCGATCTCGCTCGAAAAAATAACTCGAGGATGGTGTGTGTCTTTCCTCGCTGAAAAATTAACTGACTTGCAAATCCGCCCGAGATTTGCGATCCAGCTGATCATTAAATGATCTCCCAGTTTCTACTTTGCGGATGAAGATCGATAATTCTTGACGAATCTTGAAGGATCGTTAGATCTGCACAGTTTTTTTTGGGCTTTAGGAAGGGCAGCGGCGTGTGGCAGGAACCGAAGTTCATGCTTTAGATCGAAATATTTTTGGGGCCGTTGGACGGTTCGCGGTTAGCCACGATCGGCCCAAATAATTATCGATTGAATTCCCGGACAACGATCTAAAAGGAGGGGGGTAAAAAATTTTTCGTGACGGTTCTTGTCAATCGCTGAAAGCCGCCACGGGCCGCGGTTTCCTTAGGGAATAACGAGATAGGGTAGATTTGGGAGAAATTAAAAAAAAAAAACAAATAAAAACGGGATTGCCCCCGAATCGGGGGTAAAAAGGCTTGATCGTTATTGACTTCGATGCTCCGTAGACGTTGATTGGGCACGGGCGTTGGCTCCCGGGCAAAAAGGGAATTACAAAACCAGCACAATCGCAGAAAGATAAATCTTATAAATACTGTCAATTAAAGAGACAGATCCTTGGGGTCCAAGCAAAACTCGATGACGTCTCAAAAAATTTGCGTTTCACGTTATAGGTATCTACCGAAATTATAGTACCAGCTGGAAAGAAAAGCGGATTTTCTTCGACACAAAGAATCTCTACCTGCGGAGACGCGGTGATATTTCGTCATATGCGGGTTTTTATGGAAGGGATTGAATTTTTGAAAAAAACGAAATACGAAACGCTGGTAGCTGAGCCGCAGGTATGTTGCATCGGCGTATATATGTATACCTCCGGCACCTTTTTCAGGCTTAGTGCGTAGCGGGGCAGAAGATTTTTTGAAAAGGATTGCCGCAATTCAGCGGCGTCTATAAGAGATCCTGTTGACCCAACGGTAGAGTCTCCGGTAAAGGCTGAGAAATTAAGAACTCGTAAAAAGTTGTGAGTGGCAATAAATACCATTTTGCCAGGTGCTCAACCCTCGAGTAGCTGTAGTATCAACTGCCCACGCAATATAGCTCTACTTCCCTCTCAACATTTTTCTCAGCTTTGAATTTCCAACGTCGGATGTGAAATTGCGGCCCCTTGAAATAATGAATAATTTCAAATAATTCAACCATGACGTGGTCCAGCCAGGATTAGCATTTGGTTATCAAATTTCGCCCTGAATTAATCTCGAAGTTTGCACGTCCTTTTTTCGCATTTCGAAGTCACGCGAACCAAATCTCACAGTCACGGTTCACTTGAAGCTGCGCAAACCTGGACAAGATTAAATAACGTGAAACGAAATAGGAAAAATTTGATAAACTAAATTGTGGGTGATTATTTGCGCCCTTCTAATTAGCTACTTGATGGATATTTTCATCCTAGTCTACGTCGGGGAATTGGACAAGTCGAGTTTGATGATTTTTGGAGGAAATATTTGCTGATTTTGGAAATTAAAGAAATTGAGAACGTTTGGGGAATTCTCAGTACAAGTAATACCTATTTTTTATATTTTCGTAATTCAGGTAACGTTCTTTGAAAAAATTATCAAACTTGATCGGATCGATCCAGCGGCTTTAGGTCCAGAAGCGGCAAGCTGTGTTGAGTAAAAAGTGCCGATACTCGTAAGTTTTGGCTCCAGAATATAAGGACCGATATAATTACGGGTCATTTCTCTGCGGTCGTCTAATCGACGACAATTCGGCCCGATGTCAAATAATCGTTAGCCTCAACGCGCACCTGATTAATCTTCTTGAAGAATTGCGTCTCGATGTAAGTCGGTATAAAGTACGTCAGCGGTATATATATAAATATATATATGAAGGTGTGTTCCCGAATGAGATTGGTATAATTGCAGTCGATCATGAGGTATCGAAATGAACGAGTCGGAGGACACCCGGCAAAACAAGAGGATTCGAGGTACGATCTGAAGCCAGGCATTGTTCCTGGGAAGAAGTTTCGATAATTACCACTGATTGCCATCGATTTCGACAATTCTTCGAGACATCTGCCACAGATTTCGAATTCCAGCACGCAATAATTCGCAGCTGAAAATGTTGTACGAAATACTGGACGAAGGGGACGCGTGACGGAATGGTTTATAATCGAACCATCGAATCTTCCGGCTATCCGATTTTTACCCTCTGATCGCAGAAGGTCATATACTCGAGATCAGCTGGACGTCCCCTACGCCCTACGTCATTTGAAATGAAAGACACTGCACACGGGGGCCATGCAGTAACGGCCTAAAAAAAATAAAAAATAAAATACAAATAAAAAATCAACGAAATAAATCATGAAATGATTCATCGTTGTCTCTCGTGGTTCAGGACCACCCAGTTAATCTTAGCCCGCACATACGACGACCGAACCATGAGACGTGTTCGTAGTATAGCTTGCTCAAGAATCTCAGATCGATACGGAGCCTCGAATCGCCCACGCGGTTACCAAGTCCAACTTGGACTCCGATGATATACCGAAGTCCTGCTCCTTGGCCACCTGGGAGTCATTGATACAGAGATATCTGGATAACTAGCCTCACCGACTGAATTAGAGGTCCCCAAAGCCTTTAATTGAACCTTTGAATAATGATTCTCGATTTTCTGATACCTCTTACAAGGGGACTACGAACGATGGAATAAGGGAGGTCCTGGTTCGCCACACTTGCATGTATGTAGGTACCTAACATGGTCAACCACATACTTCGAGTGCCACTGGATACCCCCAGTTCTTCGAATAAAAAAGTCTCGTTGCAAGTTGGACAACTCGGTAGAAAGTTATCGAATGGTCATTGCATTCGTTTCAAATGTCCATTTCCATTGGACACGGAAAGGATCGATCATTCCAGGAAAGCTGGTCAGTTGCACACGAAATTCAATGAGATTTTTGATCAGCATCAACTCGAGCAGGAGTCATACTGTTCAACAATAATTACTAAATGATTGGGTACATCTGTCCAAATTGACGATTTCTGCTATCAACTTTCGTATTCCAAGATGTGGATAGCTATGTTTCCATAAAATCTAGTTCCCGATCAAGCACAGTTCCTCAGCGAATGTCAATTCTCTTGAATTTCTAATTGAAATGCTTCTTATCTATGACTACACTTTTGTTCGTAACTGAAGTATAACTTCCCAGTCAGCTGAAATACAGATGAATGCAATTAGAGTCAAGGCATCATCATCGGTTTGATCAAACGATTATAGGGTAGCAATAAAAGCTTTTCTTCAATGATCTGATCCTCTGACGAACGGAAAAGCTCCCTTTGTTTTCTCCTTCGGATAAATCCTTGATACTGTAAAAGTGTTTGTTCGTTTCATTTCCAGTACATCGAAATCGCCTTGACAGGGATGTGCTGTCTGGTATTTCACATCGGTGGAAGATTCGACTTTACCAACTCAGAGCTGTTTGAGAAAGCTTTGATAGCAGGCAGTGTGACTTTCCTGTCGTCGTAAATGTGCATCGATTCTCAATGCCAATAACCGATGGTAAATATTGGTACTGTGAGGGTAGCAGTTTAACTGCATAAGAGCCGTTAACTGGTTTCCGATGATCAGTGTAGACTGCGAAGTGGTCAGAGTATCAGGTACCTGCAAAAGTCACGTGGGAGCCAATCTCCATTGCAAAGTACCCAATTTGCGCTCACACCGAGACTGTCGATTTCAGCTCCCTCCTGCTTTCGTTAATTACGTCGGCGTTTCATCCCGCCCCATCTTTTTCTTGTTCCTCGATATCACGGTTGATCAGAGTATAAAGTTTTACTGCCGGTGCTCCGGGGCTCGATGTGGAACCGAACTCACGACCGATCCTGAACCATCTCTGCATCATTCCAACGTCTTTAGAGTTGGAGTCGATGCATTAATTCCATCCGTTCGAAAGGTACGAGCACTAAGTTTATTTATTGCAGACGTGATCATCATCGGGGACCTCTCATTCCCTGATCAAGACCACCTCGTTTGTAGTCGGTTTAATTATTCGAAACTTGATCTCGATCGCTTGATGCCCATTGGCTTCAAAATGCCAATATATTTTCGTCATACCCTTTCAGACAACAGATATAATACTATTGCTCTCATCAGTTTTGGTGAACAGCATTCCGGTGAATTGGTACGTCGTGAAATTGAATTGAATTAATGTTCACAGGTGACATGGTCGATTTTTCGAAAAATCTAACTGCCATTTCACTCATTTGCTGATGACTCGATCCAGAAATGAATTTCTCAACTTTCTGCAGCCAATTGATGATGGCCAGTGTTCTTCATCTCATGAAGAACTCAAGTTGGACCAACGGTGATCTAAATTCGAGCAAGTTTTTTTTTGTCTTTCATCATTCATTCATTAAAACGATGTGAAATTAATAGGAACTGAAACTTCGATTAGGTGTGATTTGCCCTTCGGTCTGGTCCCGCGCTTTCAAAGAACTGTATCGGTACTTCTGAGGCACACATTAGGTAAAGATTTGTTATTCGATCCTTGTACAATTTTTCACAATTCAATCTAGCATCTCGATTCTAATTTCCTAGATCGAAAGTCTTCTGGAGTCTGCTTATCACCCGTCACTCCGTATATAATCCCGTCGAATTTGATGCTTGATCCCGATACGTGATTCTGGTTAGGTCCCCGACGTGGGTATAAATTGTTAGTGGATCAGGGCGGTGACCATTAGCGAAGAGATCATTAGAAACACTGATACGCCTAATTATACTGTTCGGATTTATTCCTCGTCATTTTTCTTCGCATTATCTCATCTGCACATGCACATGCTGCAGAAGGATGAACCGGAGATGTGATCAGATCGATGACGGTCACTCGTTGAGTAATGAACCGAAAATTTGAAGGATAGTTTTTTGCCACCCAGTACGTAGAACCGATCCTGATCTTTGGTTACGAAATCGAAATATTTCCTGAACCGGGTGATGATTGACAAAAATTTCACTAGAACAAATAAATCTAACGATCGTGAGCAGCGGTTTGCCTGTCCGATCGGCAGCCTATCGGTCTCTTAATTAGAAATAAATATACGCACGTACTGGGCATTGATTAGCATTTAATGCTAGTTGAGTAGGCGCGTTCACGTCGTTGATGTAGCAGCTGGCGTTTCTCGGCATTTTATTACATAGATATAATTCTAGCCGTGAAACGCGTGGGCATAAATGAGAAATTCCTCTATGCCTGCGGAGTCTAGTCAGTGGCCTCTCTCACTTTTAATCGATGGTGTTAGAAAGATAGCGGTTTTAAATTTGCCAGAATATTAAAAAACTTGACAATTTTCTTTACCTAAACCGATCGCCAAGTTTATCTATTTTTTATATATTCTATTTCAGCTATCGGGATTTTTTATTATTTTTCTTGAGGCAGAAATTCTCTTTGGCAACTGCAGCTTGGCTGGTGGCCCGAATCAACTGGTAGCCGAAATGGAAGCAAAACACATAAATATAAGATACCGAATTAATTAAATTTATTAATCCCTTTCTGCTCCTCGAAGATCTTCGGGTATATACGATCTTCCCATCTGGTCCAATTTCGAGAATAATTTATACGGTTTCCCGCCGTGAACCAGACCTGATACTCCTGGCTGCTGGGTTTTTAATTCCTTAAATTAATCTACTCAATGACAGACGTAGATTAATCTAACATCTTTCCCTGTACCACAAAAACTAGAGGAAGAAGAAAAAAAAAAAAAAAATAGAAATTCAATCCACTGATCGTTACCACACGTTCCATTATACGATTTTCTGTATTAAAACGACAAAAAATTGACCCAAAAAATAATGGAAAAGAGAAAAATTTGATCCAGCTGACACAAAATCGACTTTATGTACTCGACGGTACCAAGAAAACGATTAAGATTCGATGATCGATCATGTTCTTTAATTTTTTTCGTGCAATTTATTATCGCGATTAAAGGATCGGTTCCATGGATCGTATCAGAGGCGATTCTCGGTACGTGTATATAATTAATTTAAAAAATTTGTACATACATATTCGCATATGTTGTTTACCTTGTTCTCAGTATCGCTGCATCCTATACGTGAAGGGATTTTGTATCGCGATAATAACGAATCGCGGTTGGTTTATTAACGCTACCGAATAACCACAGCTTGCAGACGATCCAGCTTTACACACGTGTGCGTATGAGGCATGATCTTGCCTCTTAGTAATGTGATTTAAATTGTACGAAATTCATCACCGGAGTGAAGGTAATTAGGTTGTACACCTTTCAAGGTACCCTTACACTGAGATACAGAGGAGGGGGTGAGTTAATTTATTCGACGATCAAATTCGAATCAGAGCACGATTAATCAAATATGTAAATAGGTATTATAATGATCCGTTGTATATGTTGATGGTGAATGGTGGTTTTTCATCTGGTACCTATATAATATATATATATATATATAGAGGCCCTTTTTCTTACCTACCGCAGCTGTATTGTAATCGATCAATAACTACTTATTGACAATGTTAATAAAATCGAATTATTAGGTACTAGTTGACTTCCCAGGCACGCCCTACAAGCTTTGGACTAGTAATAAATATCAGAAGTATATAAGAAGCCGGGAGGATTCATCCTCTTAATTCATACCAGTAAATTCAACTCTTAATTACTCCTATTAATACCATATAATTTCATTCTTTAGATTTGTAGATAAGAAACCGATCGTATCCTCGGCGCGCATTATACTCTCGCTCTTTCATTCTATCGACTATCTCGTTCGTCCCTCACGATCAGTCTAGACGAGAATTTCATCTCAGGTCATATATTTCACTAGCGATTATAGTATTTGTTTATGGTACCTGTAACACGGTTATCAAAATCATTACGTTCATCTTTACGAACTTTTTTTTTTAGCAAATTCAATCTTTTTGTTATTTTTCTAATAAAAAACAGTCATTTTACGAATTTCTTTGACTAATTCTACAATTTTCAACAATCGAAACTACGAAGAATTCTAAATTTCTCAAAACATCGTAGACATTTTTGTACGGCTTTATGATTTTTGGGAGACAACGAGCTTCGCAGAGTTCAAAATACAGAATCTGACGATGAAATGATGAGTTTCCGGTTTATTTTTTTGATTTTTCCTGATCATTCTGTCGTAGACACATATGCAAGCAAATATACAACCACATCGCAAAATTATTCGAAAGCAAATATACCCGCGAGTGGTGTATTGCGTGTCAGCTAAAGATCATTAAGATATTTTGTTCCTTTTATCGGAGTGGGGGCCTTTGCAGTCTCTTTCTTATTTTTGCTGGCTATGCCAACAAGAAGACAAGGCAACGCCTAATAAACTTACCGATGAAAAATTGCCCCGTGAAATAACCACGTTTGAAAAACAACGCTTATAGTCGATATATTAACGAGTTTCGCACGAGCTATAGGGTCGTGAGTCGAGATTAATAGACGAGCTCTCATCTTATATCCGTAGATCTCGTTAAGTTTTCTGCATGAAAAAAAAAAAACCGAATAGAAAAACAAAATTTTTTAGTTTAGTGAGAATCTGAACTAAAAAAAGAAAAATCAGAAAAAATCCACCTGCAGTGGCTGCAGCAGAGAAAAAGCAAAATATCGAAGAAAGACAAACAATTGTGGATGTAAAATAGAGTGTCATAGACCAAAAATATAACCTAGACAAGTAGCACGTGGAGTTTGGAAAGAGGCACGCGCCTCGTATAACTCCGGCGTCTCCCGGTGTGCCAGAACTATTTCCGCGTGACAAGGAAAACGTTTGTGGGCGTCCCGACGCCGCGGGAGACGCCGCACAGCGGGTGTTGGCCCTGGCGATGTTGATTTTGGTTTAGCTATATACGCGATAGTTTCCGGAGCTTTAAGGATCGAGAAAATTTTACCTGTAATATTCCTGGACACGTAGAGGTGATTAAAATCTTACCTTACGAGTCCTGATGGACACTCTGGACTAATTTATTCCAGATTTTTATTCACGAACAAATTGTGCAGATTGATCGTGAATCGGCACGAAGAGGCTCGTCGAGCGAAATAGTCGTCTGGTAATTCAATTAAGGCGGTAACGAGACAGCGCGGAACGCGCGTAATTTGTATTTTCGTAATTAACGAGGCATGGCTGCCTATTCACGTATATACATAAATATATACATATATATATATATATATATTATATATATTATATATATACAGTATTTACCCATACGCGAAGCTCACAATCCAATTTACTCTCGCATGGTGCATCTTACGCGCGAGTTCGTTTCTCTGGTACAGGATGGACCGTTGCGCCTTGGATGCTGCAGCAGTCATCAAAGAAGAAGAAGAAGAAGAAGAAGAAGAAGGCTTCGTTCAACGCTAACGAGTTTAATTAACCAACTTGTATCCATTTATAAGGAGCAATTAGCGGTGTTCGTCGTACTACGCGATGTAAGCCGATAACTTTTGGTCCTGGTAGCTGCTGTTGCTGCTGCTGCTGCAATGCGTCTCATCGTCAGTCGCAACTAAATTGAATAAATTATTACACCAACGTATAAATAGCATTAATCTATTTGAACGTAGGCGTTCAGAGTGTCGCGCTAGGTGTGATTCCCTCAACAACAAAAAAAAAAAAAAAAGAGAAATTAAAAGAAAAAAAAAAAAAAAATCAGGAAACGAGAATAGAAAAAGAGAGAGAGAGAGAGAGAAATGTTATCACCATGTGGTATCGGGCTCCGAAGTATTTAATAAATATACCAGCTATGCTGTGAAGATGCAGCTGCAGGTACCAATTAAAAAAAACCGCATACCATTTTAGTGCGACATAATAGGAGATATCTAATTACGCCTCGCGTGTGATTCGCCCCGAAGATTCTAACCTCTATAGTACCGTCAAGGTATATCTACTCTTCACGTATGGAGAGAAAGCTAAGCTTTTTTTTTTTTCATATGATATGTGTTCGAATGTCCATATAGTACGTTTTTGTAACTAAGTTCCAAATTCAAGGAAACAAACTAACAGGGATGTCATATGGGGATATTTCACCCCATAAAATTTCCATATTCACGCACTTGCGAACGTGATATTAATTCCAACCCACGTATAGTTTTTTTTATACGGTGAAGATTGAGAGGCTTGAAGACCAGGATAAGGATGGGACGATCTCTCCTGAAATGGACCTCGTACTATAGTATATACTGAGACAGAACTCCTGCAATCACGAGAATAATAACGCATTCCTGTGGTTCCCACTCCTTTTTACCATTCTCGGTTTATTGTCATAATTAAAAACGTGCCTTATACACGTAGGGTTCACCCGTTATCACAGTATACTAGGAAAATGGGCTTTCAAGACTAGGGACAAAAAATAAATAAAAAATTAGAAAAAAAAAAGGTCTTGAATCGAGCCAAACCTACGCACTGTCCATTTCGTCAACTTATCTACCGTAAGTAACATATTCACACATCCCTACTTGGAAAGGCATTTTTGAACGGCTTTAACTTCTTCATTGACGAAAAAAATCTTCGCACATAGTTCAGGGTAGCTCAGCAAAGAGAATAAAGTACCATGAACCTTTGGATTTCAAGCCGTTACCGAGTCGTGTCAATTTTACCTGACCCGTAAACTTTTTACCTTGACATAGATTCCAGCTGCATCAATAGTCCGAAAAGTATACCTAGTCCTTCGCTGGATTCAGGACCAACATAAATGCTGGTATCACATACGATGAAGTCCTTTCCTGATATTTTGATACTTACCTACTCCTGATCCTTTCATTAGTACAGATTAGAATTTTTTCCTCCACAAAGAAATATATTTTTCTTCTTCAAAATAGAATTAATCGAAAAAATCGGTTCATAGTGTCATAGTCGTAGATTTGGTGAATATGCCTTGCAAATTTCATAGATTTATCTCAAACAGTGTAGCTGCAACCGTGGTCAGATTAAAATACGTTTACCGGCATAACTCATTGTCAGTAAGGATTAAATCCTCGGGATCATCAGGTTCAGAATGATGGCAAAAAATCGCTACGGCCTCTAGTCCTTGACCAGTATACCGTCTTGACCGTCTTAGTAGCTCTAGATGCTTTAAGATGTTGAGAAACTGAGGCAGGTGCGAAACTGCAGTGAAGAGCCGTACTCTCCTTGGTAGAAAGTTGTATATATATAATACGAAGGAAGAAAAAAAAAGGTCCTTGGGAGAGCTAGAACGATTCTGGTAAGACTTCAGAGAGATAGGAAGACCCAGGGTCACGGGCTGCCGATGCTCAGAGAGCATTTGCAAATAGTCGGCGACACGCCATAGCGCCAAAGATATAAGAGATACGTGTGCGAATTGCACACCTGCCATTCCCAAGTTACCTTTTCTTAGTCCTTCGCGGATCCCTTATCTCTATTCAAATGAATCCTTGTGCTTTGGCGCCACGCATCATCGCCCGGACCCTGTAATCTGTCAGTCTGATGCAGTGGTCCGGTTTGAAAATTTAAAACCCTACGGTCTGGCGCGATCAGATCCGTCTCAAATTTATACTCCAATTATTTTCTCTTGTAATTAAAAAAAAAAGGGGGGGAGGCAAGAGAATCAGTTGACTACGACCATCTCGAATGGAACTTTCTATTCATACGGGAAAACGGATTGAGGAATAAAATTTCGGACAGCGATCGCTCGTACGTTTCATTTTCAATTTCTGAAAATTTCTAATCATCAAACTTTGTTTAAAATCTCAAAAATGATATATTTTGAAATTATATTTTTCCATATCCTGCCCAAAGATCAGATCTGAAAATTTATTCGAAATATTTGTGAATACGTTCAAGATTTTCTTGATGTAGGTTGACATTTGGAAATCTGCAGACATTTCAGGTTTCACCGTTCTTGTAAAATCGAGGAATCTTGCCGTCATTTTTTTTTGTTTTTTGGTTTTTCGAATAATAATTTCATCCCGTGTCACCTGTTGGTCTGTCTGTCTGTCTGTCTGTCTTTCTGGAATTGGTACCACAAAACCGTCAGCTTGAGGCGATGGCGCGGCATATAACGTATAATCCTAGACCTAAACTTTTTGCAAAATTTTTGTTTTAGTACTGGAAGAAGAAGAAGAAGAAAAAGAAGAGGAAGCAGAAGAAGTTGAAGGATATTTGCTGATACGGGAATGCTGCAGGAGGGACCACCTGCCGGCCGTTTTCGTCCTTGGATAATTGCGGCGGTCAGTATTTCAGGGACTTTAGTTAACCTTGGAGGGTTCCATGGGGTTATAGTATCTGTTCTGGACATAGAACCCCTCGAAAGAAATTTAGTTTTGGGAATTGGCCAGCGGCGGCAAAACGATTTCTCCAAAGATTTTGAGGAAAACGTTGAGTTTTTATTTCAGGTTCATCAATTAGGAGTGATTAGCTGCAGCTATAGCGATTATTGTGTTAACCGTCTTGTAATGAATAGCCTTTTGACTCGTCGATTTTTTTTTTTTTTTTTGGTCAATAATTTTAAAAACCCCGTGCCTAAAACCAATTATACAGACTCAGTCAATTTTCAGCTTTAATCTTTTCAATTAAATATCAAACGCCTTTTATTTCATGTTTATCAAAGAAATGCTAAAAGCCAATAGAGATTCGGTTATTAATTTCATAGGATTATTCCGGCACGCCTCGTAACCTAACCATGAGAGAAAACTTTTCTCATTACACTATCCGATATCTACTCTATACCTACCCATACCTGCCTGCCTGCCTGCCTATCCAACTAACAAACCTATCTTCAAAGATAGAGGATATGCCTTCTTACAACCGTAGATTTTGACCTTAAGCCACTCTTACCTACTGCTGACGGAGTATATAACCAACCAATCTCTAGGCTCATAACTTCAACCCGCCTCTGAAATTAACTTGGACGTGAGAATATCTACTCGATTAAAAATACCACACGATATTACCACAAGTGTTCCCTGGTCTTTAAACTTCAAGGGTCAAAGTGCATCCGCTTCTCAAGATCCAAGATGGTGACAAAATATTCGTCGAATTTATTTGCCTGACTTTACTTCGCCCACATTTACATAGATATCCGGTAAAGCAGGGGAAATAGGACCCTCCATATTTGTTAATTCCTTTTTCTTTTTCTTCTTCTAAGATTGTGTCCTCGATTCTGAATATTCTGAAAATAAAAATTATTAATTAGTGGAATACTCGATACTGGAATACTCGAAAACTATTCTAACCCTAATCTTCAGAATTCAGGGAATACTTTTTCGGAAAAATGAATGAACCTGAATCCGGGCCGATTTTTCTGACTTAATTTGGAAATGTCGAAACTCGATGATTTAAAAATTTCTGGCATTTGTGAGAACCGATACGGTTAAGTAATTCGTAATTATTTGTAAAATCTGTGGATTTCTGATGTATGGGACGAGCTTTTTGAACAAAACATCCACAGGCTCTTAAAAAATTACTAATCCTGAATAATTTACAAAAATTAATGACTCCTGGTACTAATCCTCGTGAAAAATAAGGCAGTCTATGAATTCTTGAATATTTTTGGAAGACCTTGGAAGTCAGAATCCCAAGTGCTGGGGTTTCAGAGTCAGCGTCTCCTGGACAATGGGTCCGTTCCAAAATCCCCATAGAGTCATTACCCGGGAGTCCATAGATGAGAATCTACGTAAAGCGGGCGTGGGCGTGGTTCTAGTTTCCATTTTCAGGCAAATTCACTTTCGTATTCTTTTTCTTTTTTTTTTTTTTGTTGTTCTTTTTCTTTTCCTGGCAGATTTGAAAATGGTCAGTACCGTTAGCTCAGCGTGAGACACGTGCCTTCCGTCACCACAAATTTAGCTGCGGTTTGTTCGAAGGAAGCAACCTGCGCTCACCTTCTTCACTGCAGATCACGAATAAGATAATGTTCACCGTTCTTACTCAGCTGCGGGCAAAAGAGAAACCGTGATTTTTAGTCCCCGCATGAACAAATGGTGGACCTGCAGGAGAAGAGAAGAGAAGTGCGCACTTTCGTGCTTTGAATTTTTAATGACCATGCACGACCTCCTGATTCATCAGCAAATTTCACATACGTCAACGTGCAGACTGCAAACTGCTTCTAATATTTCATTTTTTGGCCTTGACCCGTAACCTCAAAACAAGAATTTATCACCCGGAGGTCTTAACGTTCGCCAAATTTTCGACATTTGGATTCCAGCGGTGATTTGGGGCCCATACGCTCTTTGTGAAATTTAGAAAAAATTGCTGACGTGTAGATTCGGGGTCAATATTTTTTTCGATTGTTAGAGATGAAAGAAGAGCCATAGAATTTCGAGTGAACGACGGGTTGATTAGTGCAACCTGCTTGCCAATTTGCCAATTTGAAAAACTTCGAATAGATAAACACCGAAGATTCCAAATTCCGGAAGCTAAAGATCCGAAAGATCCAAAACTCCGATGTTCAGAATTAGCGAAATGCAACGTCGTTCATTTCACAGCTTTGCCACGACCTTCTGTTAGATTTGCAAATTTTTGGACTTTCTGAGCTTAGAACGTCCGGATTTTTAATCTGTCATCATTTCGACCTTTCGGAATTTGCAAGTTAATTCCAACGTTTCTAGAAACTCGGAATCGCGTCTCAAATAAATTCGGAATTTGGACCATTCGGAACTTTTTGTAATTCGGAATTTCAATCCTGCCGCAATAAATCATTCGAAAAAAGTGAAGAACTTGAAGAGAATCAAGGAAGGCTTGAAATCGTGAGATATTAGACGTCTAGGTATAGGAACTTGAATTGGGTTTAAATGAAATCATCCGCAGCTAAACTAATCGTCGATTAATTGTAAACCGTGACGAGGAGCTACCTGAACTGCGCGATGAAAATTTCAAATAAAATTCGTCAGGGAAAGAAAGAAAAAAAGAAAATCAAAAAGAAAGAAACAAGGAAAGAGCAAGTAAGGTTCAGGCTTGACGACGATCGACTTTATAATTCACAAGTCAACGCGGCGTGCCGAATCAAACGACTTCGGTGTTAAACGGGTTGAAGTGGATAATCCGATCTTCTAACCACGAAAACGAAGAGGAAGGGAAGAAGAAAAAAAAAAAAAAGAAGAAGAAGATGAAGAAGAAGAAGAAGAAGAAGAAGATAATCTTTTCGAAAAGCGTAAACGCTGCTAGCTGCACCGGTGACAGACGGTTGATGACTACGAGAAACCGTAAAACCGAACGTTAAAACTTTCAAGACTTGAAGCGTCGAGCATTAGAGGTAACGTAATGGTCCCCCTAGGGCTACGATTCGACCGCGGCGAAGGCGGCACCACAACCGGCAACGGAAAGGGCGAAGAGGGCGAAGGAGAAAAGAAATACATGCGTGACTGTCGGGGCAAGAGAGCCAGGTCGAACGAAAGTAGGCTCAAATTAGCGTTGTGGCAGTTTATCGTTCGGTCTCTGCATTCTTTTAAGCCAAGTTTACGTTTCCAATCCCCACAATCCACATATTTCTCCGTCCAAATACCTACTTGAAAATCCAAAAAACTCAAATCTGAACAAACTCAATCAAAGGGGGAAAAAAATAAAATAAAAACGAAAAATTGACAAGGAGCCAAAGAAATTCCAAGTTATTCCCATTTTCTTCATCGACCAAATTCATTTTTTTTCCTTTTTTTTGGTTTTCTTTAACAGCCTGTTTCTCCTCTTTAATTTTTTATCCTGAATTCCACACGAGATCCCAGGGTCGAAAGTATAAACCGATCTTTATGCGGGTGGGGGATCGTAAGCGTGGCCAAGCGTGCGCCTCTTGGGACGCCTCCGTCGCCTCGGGTAAACCGATTACCAGCCTCTCGTTCGAGCCACATCGCGCGTTTTAGGTTTAACTGGTATCTAATACGTAAGTAAAGAGCGAAGAATTTTCTCTTTCGGTTTTTCTCCAAATTTCAATATTTCTTTTTTTTTTTTTTTTTTTTCTCTTGTGACATTTTTTATTTTATTTTTTTCGTTTTGTTCCTTGATAAATTTTCAATTTGGGGTAAAATTTGAAAAAAATCGGTAACACTGAAAGGAATTTGACATTTCGAAGACTGTGTCTGCCCGAAGATGTACATATACATACGTATCGGTAATCTCGATCGTTTCACCTGGCCACGTGGCGGATTGCACTTGCAAGGGTAGACTTACAGCGGAAATCATGATGGGCCAGGTTAAAGACTGGGGTATATACTTTAAACGCCCAATTTGGCGGCCGTAAAAACAACATTTATTTATGGTCTGCCCCGAACGGAGGAAAAAACTAATGTCGAAAATTATACTCGCTTTAAAAAAGAAAAAAAAAAAAAAAAAAAAAGCGTATTACATAGGCCGCAAAGTTTTCTGCACTTTTTACAACCGTACAACGTTTTAGGATCTTCAACTCTCGCTATATAAATACGACGCCTCCCGTATAGGTAGATATTACGATTATAGCTTAAGCTAAAATTTTATAATCGTGTTCATGTTTGTGCTTTATGGAGAAATTTTTTGAACCAACTTCGATATTTAGCTATAACGTATTCCTATGTCATTCTTTATGTCAGAAAAATAATCTCGATCCAGCTGGATTTTGCTCGCCTCCGATATTTCCTATATCGTCGGACAAAATCTCACGAGTTATTTAAACCGAAAGATTTTACTGGTCCATGGTCTCTTATCTCGAATGTATGCGCGTAACTATATATTCAAGCCGTATATATAATTATAATAGCTCCGCGGCGCAAAAATTAAAGCGTAAAATTTGCCCGTGAACGCGGCTGACTTTTACAGCTACATTTTAGTACGCGTATTACTTGATCATTATTATTATACTAATTGTAGTAATTAATGCTCGTGGGTCATTAATTGAGGCTTAAGTTATACCCACGCAGAAATTTACCGAACGATATTTCCCAGATTCTTGCAGTGCGAATATATTTTTCGCCATTATTCCTGCGGGATTCAAATTATACTCAAACACGTCGCGTGACCACGTCCATGAATGTCCCATATGTGGATTTTACACCGCTGCGCTGATGATTTTGGAAATGAAGAGAGAAAGAAGTTTGGCAAATCCCAACAAAGTAAATTTGTTCATGATTCTTTGTCGAATCAACAGAATTCTTTTCAACAATCGACAATCTGTTTTGCTGTCTTAATTCAACTAAGATTGGTGGAAAGAAATTTTTTGTTAAATCAACAGAATCTTTTGTTAAATCAACTCCACATTTTGGTGGCTGTAAATCTACCAAATTTGTTGTCATTCCAGCAAAATTTTGGTCCATTCAACGATACTTTTTTCTAAGTGAATTGAATGAAAAAATCTCGTGTCTTCAGTTCTCCAGAAAATCTAAAGATTTCGCGGATTATCGCAATATTGCGAATCGCACGTCAATTGACATCTTGGCGAAAATATATAGTTCAAGTAAAGTTACTGCTTCGCGAAGTTTACCCAAGTCACAGCGAATTCGAATCGATTAAAAAAGGGACAAAAATGACTTGCAGATTTTTATTCGCAAATAAATTGCATATCCCGTTTTGCGTGTGCAATTAGACCGAATTGCGGTTATGAGGTTCGAGTTATTTAAATCGTACAAATCCGACTTTCTCCTCGTACCGATACGTGGCGATTTCTTTAATCGGGTAAGTAACTTTTCTTGTTTATCATTTGCCACGCCAGTCAATCGTTCGGCGATTACCGATAATACCCTGTGAAGTTGACCGCACGACATGGATAGGTACCTATTACCGAAGCTACAATGTAGCTGGGTCCTGAAATATAAGAGAAGGGCATGGGGGATAAGATCGAGAAAGGTGAAAACGCGTCGTCTTAAAGGCAGTGGATGTACACATCACGTCTTGGATATGACGGGACCTCCGGCTCGGTGTATAGGCCAGGCTGGTTTAATTATCACTAATTAACTACTCACCGCAAAACGCAACGTTTATAAACCAGCGATTTCCTTATACGATTTTTTTTCTCACCGTTCTGTGCGCAGAATCGCAAGAAATTACGTAGGTACTCGGATAATCGAACGGAGCTGATGCGATGGTCACGAGCCAAACTCACAATCCCTAGGTCCAAGTGGGGCGGAATTGAAATTCCGAATTTCAACAACTGCAAAAAATCGAAATTTGGAATTTTTTTACCACCAACTCACAGTTTTTAGAAAGATTATTTCCCAGGAAGTCTACGTAGCCAATTTGAAGAATTTCGGATCCAATAACACCTAAGGTTCGAAATTTCGCAAGAATTCCAAAAGATCCGAAAAGCCAAAAAGTCGAATCTCGGAATTTGCTTATGCAACGTCGTTCATTTGACAGCTTTTTCATCTGAGTTTTAAACTTTCGGATCTTTGAACTGGAATTTGCAAATTCTGAACTCTGACGTTTCTAGAAACTCAAAATCGCGTCTTATATACATTCGGAATCTTGACCATTCGGATTTTTTGGAATTCAGAACTTAAATCTTGCCCTATCCAAGCCCTTCAGTTAGTTTATTACCAATTTCCCAACTCCCAGGGCTCCATTATCCCCATTTTTTGAAATGCCTTTCAGACTTTCGTTTCTGTGTACCCAAAGATTTTTAATTGCTCTTTTTTTTTCTCCATACGCTTGCCACAGTGGCGGAAATCCGAAGGAGACTCTAGCCTGATAGTGGCGAAGAATAACGAAATCAGAGTCGGATTACGACTCCAGATGATATTAGAAATTCGAACAATATTAGATCATCATGATTATTTGAATTTTTTTTTTTTTCCTCTGCTGCATTGATTTTGCCAGACTAGATCAGAACTGAAATTCCTATCGGTCTAAAACGAAGGTCATGTTTGATACAAAATTGTGTAAATTAATCCATGTGATATCCACACATGTGGTATGTTCATGAGCAATTTTCACCCGTGCCAGAACCATATGGTACACGTGAAGGATGCGTATAAAGAAGACCTGGAACCACGCGAGTAAGGTATGTGAAGATCCTTCATCCTTTTCTAACCTCCTCTGTGTGTCAGGACCATCCCTTTTCTTTTCTCTTCTTTCTCTTACCTTCGAAACTACCGTGTTACGTACACCTGTCTGTCCTATACGTCGGTCGTGCTAGGGCCATAACTACATGGCCGCATATATAAATATATATATATATATATATAATACACCTTATACCCATCCCGTGTATCATATACCTGCGGACGTGGGTGCGGCACACGTGTGTGAAAAGATCCTGGACATCCAGAGCGAGGGCGGTAGGTACATATGTGTATGTATTTGTGTGTACCATATACGGTACGTAAATCTCCATTAGAGACAGCAAGTGCTGTGTTCCTGCAGCCGGGAAAAAGTCGAGTATGTTTTCTGATACTTTAACAGGGGGTTGAAACAGAGGGAGGAAAAATAGGGATTGTTGTGTGTGTTCATGGGAGGGATAGGGTTGAATAGTAGGAACTAAAAAGCCGACACGGTATCATATATATATATATATATATATATATATATATATAGGTCTGAAGGGTAACAGTGAACACGAAGCTAGAAACTAGAAACGAACGATCAGGAATATAAATATATAAGAAACACCGAACACGCCCATATTGAAAAGGCTCGTCGAAAGGATATAGTATATCGAAAGAATCTAATCTAAATTAGGCAGATAACGCCGCACAGCATCGAAATATATATTCGGTCAAAGGATCGACGTATACACGCCGAAGTCCCGATCGCAGGACTATTTACATGCAAATGAATTAAAAACCTGCAGGTTCGCTCCGCCCTGCGATAATATTCATGCAGGTTGATGATACTCCTGCCAGGTGCTTTGCCAACGATTACTTCCAACTTCAACATACGGTGATAGATTCCTTTGGATATACCATTCGATTTGATCCTGATCGTCCTTTCTCAGGGGTGTTGATTTAGGTTGCAAATTTAATGGTACATTGCAATCTCAGAATTCTTTATACACATTTGTTAATAATTATCCACCTATTTTTAAAGCGGAAGATATTTTCTGATCAATGCTTAGCTCCAGGGTCGTTTGGATTCTCGGACTATCTGAGGATTGTTTGGTATCGATCTTCGAGATCTAGAAAAGAAAGGTTATCCTATCTAAACGATGCAATTACACGGGGCATTCTGTGGTCCGAGTGAACCGGGAACACCTGAGCCCGAAGGACCGGATTTTGAATGGTCTAAATTGCCTAATCGCGGTTGGATGATTGGAAGTATAAGGTAGGTATATAAGCAGGAATATTTCAAGACTGGATATAGTGATTCTTCGATGATGATTGATGAAAAATAGAAAATCTTTACGTATTATGTTCATTTACGGTGGTATTTTTTTGCCAGGTACGAACTCAAGAGACTCGTGCAACGGTGTGAGGTACTAATTTGCATTTTTTCTCCCAGTTTCCATTAACCCTTGACCCCGGACACCGACTGGATGAGCATAAGGAAGTACGGCGCGAGAAATAAACTCACCTGAATATTCATACGACTGGTAGTGAATAAATTCCAGAACGATATAGAACCCGAGGCTGGTTTCTCAGGGTGCCCCGCGCGAACTCCGAATGTCAATTCTTGAAATTCTTTTGCGATCTGAATTTCAACGGTTCGGTATATTCCCGAGGTTTGGAAATTGGGGAAAAAGATACAGAGAAACGTTAGTGGGGTATAAAACGTGTAGCTTTTAATCGCGACAGAATCTTTCCATTTCGAAAAAAAAAAAACACAAACCGTTCAAAATCCAATCCTTATAAAGTTTGGAATCAACGTATTTCACATCCTCCGCGATCCTCTGGAGCTCATCCCACGGCTATATGTGGGACCGCAGCTTGAAATAATACCTCCTATTTTTCGGATCGCCCAAATTAGAGGGTCCAGAGGCCTAAAATTCAACCCTTTTTCGAAACACACCCTCACACTCCCACCCTGTACAGGTGCAGTTCGAACTAATGGACGTAGTGGGTTCCGAGTTGTGGGCTGAAGTTGTAAAGATACTGCAGCATCATTATAAAACGTTTATTTCGGTATGAAAACTTTTACTTCAAAGGCCCACACTCGATCCTCTGCCACAAAGATCCGTCAGCAATTTTTTTTTTATACGACATGCGAAAGAATTACGATTTTTACATCCGCATGGAGAGACGCGAATCACACAGCATGTATGAAGAAGATAAGAAGAAAAAATGGACGAGTAAGAAGTCCAAAAACGAAATAAAATAAGTAAGCATAGAAAGAAATTGTAGGGGACCACCTGCAGCCAGGCACCTCGGAGTACCTGTACCACCAGCAAACCACAAGAGACGGTAATTGCACGATGGGCCCCAAAAAATGAGGGAGATGGGGCCCTTGATGGTGAAGTTAAGGAAAGCTCGAGAGAGCATAAAGGTAGGGATAGAAATGACCAAAATAAAAAGTAAAAAAGATTGAAAGAGAAATAGAAAGAAAAAACAAAATGGAAAACCACATAAAAAAGCACTTAAACGAAGACGATCACCCGGTTCGAGGAGAAAGAGTATATAGGGCCCATCGTCGAATAACGTCGAATAAGAGTTGCGCTCTGGGCAGCGGACACGGGTGCACGAAGCGTGACAGTGAATGCGTGCACACCTGCCTTGCATGGGGCCCCGTTGGTTGTTTCACCGGTGGGGGGTTCAGGTGTGTGATTTATGGAAACAAAGGGCAGTCGACGAGTCTCTAAGAAGACCTACGGATGAACGGGGGGGGGCTAAGAGAAATAGAAAAAGAGGCAAATGGAACAGGGAAAATAGAAAAGGATAGAAACATGGGCGAAGTAGTGGTATAGGTACAAGGTCCGGGCCCTAAAGGATCACAGGCGCAAGGGCTTGTCTAGGATCCAAGATCCACCGAGGTGGGTCCGAACCATTGAGGATGTGGAAGTCATAACTCAAGATTTGAAGGGGTTCAGGGTGCCGGTGGGTGCCGGGGATAAAACAGACCTTATATCCCTTCACTTCAGGCTCTTATCCATCTCGGCGTAACGAGGCCTTGTCTCCATCGACCAAGTCTGTCTCATATACGTACGCAGACAAAGATTATTCCTTACACCGTAACTCCGGTACATAGTTGCCTCCTATTTCCCTGCTTTTTATTTTTCACATTTTACCTCAGAGATGCAGTTGAGACCTGCTTCAGCTTAGGTGGTTTCCGGTACGGCTATATAAGATTTCCACCAAGAACTATATATACGGTAATGTGATCTTCTTCAAACGCGTTTTGAAAGTCACCATCTGCAGTATCACAATTCTATTTTTCTGACATATGGCGAGGAACAGATCAAAAGAATAATAATTTTGTAAAAAACTGTACAAGGATCAAAATAAGGAAGATTTAATGAAGACATCACCTTCTGTTCGCAGGCGAGACACCGTGACAATATAATGTGTCAACACCTCTGCTTTTTTCGGGCCCAGACTTGGTTGGGTCTAAAATAATTCTGTCCAAGACGGCGGAGTGGATAGCAAGACCATAACGACCATTGCCGAAAATTTATGTCTACTTTTGGGTATGAGAACATTAATATTTTATACGCTTGAATTTATAGGTGAAGTGGTTTTTGGGATTTTTTACTCTGCTCTTAGTCACCCTGTACACGAGTTGTTCTTCTATTACGAAATCCAGTCTGCAGGACTAAAGCGGACAGTATCAGTCTTCTGGATCACGGACTATATGCCTAAACTTGCAAATGACTGTTTGCTCGATGGTTCAAAATATGGGTTTCCTGATGGGTTTCTTCATCCAACAGGCCTCACTTTTGCCAAATCATCGAATACGATGTGTCGTCATTGAGTGGCACAAGTTGAACATGATGATCTGCTCTATTGATTATCAATTTTCATTTGACCAGCTGATGAGGCTTCTATACATTGTGAAGGGAATTGATCGCAGAAATTCGTGTTTTTGGTCACGAAAACACTTCTGTTCCAGTTCGAGTAGAAACCGTGATCCAGATGCCTGATAATCTGCTTGCGAAACGTAAATTTGGTTATCGGCTGTTTGAATATCGCCTGGCCACATCCAACGAACGGTACTTTTTTTCACGGTTGTGTAATTCATGTAATTCGTGTAATGAGCGGTCGAAGATTGAATATATTTCGCATATTGGTCGGTGCAATATAAGAGACGAGCTGAGAACTCGTGAAATAAACAATAAGTGAAAATAACCAAGGCTCAGTACTGAGTCTCGTTTCCTTGCATGAAGGAGGCTAATTCTTGTTGCAATAAGCATAAAAAATATATAATATTCATACTTCTTGTAGTATTATACTTCTTATACTTGCCAATGCAATGCCAAGTCCTCGGCACGCTCCGCTTTTAACACCGTAAATTTTTGCACAACGCAATGCCGGGTATACGACGCCGAAGTTGTTAAAGATAACATCCTCAGTTCATATAATGCCCCAGGGATCTGTGCACGAACCTCTTCGAAGTATCGCAGTTGCGTTAGCCAAGATATTCCAAAGTGCTCTGCAAGTACTTCACCGGTACTTACGCCTCTCTTTTATTCTAAGTATTTACAGTCCTGTTTTCTCTCCTTTTTTTTTCTTTTTTTTTTCTTCTTTGCATGTCGATTTTCTGCGTGGGAGCCTCTCTGTGCAGTTACTGCAAAAATAATACTCATATACCTCGCCTGAGGTTCCATCGATGAAAAGATTCACTGATACCTTGACTTATATACCTTGCAATCAATTTTCTTAATACCATTCTTGAGAGACAAGTCAAATTTTCAAACAAAACCATATCCAACTTAGATTACAGAAATGATTTAGTATCGAATTCAAATGTCACAACGTCACTAAAGAGTTTTGAATTCAGTTCCTTCCGATTCCTTTGCATTGCAAAATTGAATTTGGTTAAATTTTAATCTACGATGATTCAGAAAATGAGTGGCGAAAATCGTGGATTTTGCAAAAATTTGAACAAAAATAAAAATAAAATCGAGAACGTTAATGTCGTGGCACAGAGCTGTAGTAAAGTAGCTTTCACTTTCTGTTCAATTTGCGATTGCGAGTTGCTGGATTCTTCCTGGAAAATCTATAGGGTGAAGTTTATAGGTAGTTTGTTGCAGGTTGGTTGAGGAATTTACGATTTTTGTAATCTGTTGTTCGGTTTAGTTAATTGAGTATCCGTATATGACTAGTTCGCAGACAAAGGAATGAACTGTAAACTATTCCTTGACGCAGCCTGAGGCATTTTTGGCGAGGGTAACAGAAGCGTATAGTTTTCGCATAACTCGCAGAACTGCGAAATCCTATGGCCACCTGCTGAATGGCCAACCCATTCATTCATTTTATTAACTGTTATTACACGCGTGCTTTGAGTAGGTATAGTTTTTTTCCGTATAAAGCGTAGTTTGTCCTGTTTAGAAATACGTTTGGCAAAAAGTTTTGGGCTCGTATTTTCGCCCTCTATTCATCGGAGCGAGTTCGTTAATCCTATACCTACACGTAGCCTAAACAACCTCCGTTAAAATTTTTCAGGGCCATATATCGCGTCATCTAGCCAAACTTATGCGTCATGCAGATTTCTCAAAGCCCCGAAAAAAACTGGTGAAAATAAATTCTCAAAGACTCGACGGTTTCTTTTTAGTCAAGCCCAAAATCGATGAAAAAATTTTCGTGATCTTCAAGGGAGGACCCTGCTAAAACTTTGGCAAAAGCAGTTTTTCGGTTTTGAATTGGCCAAAAAACCTCCAATCCAACGATTTTTTGGCCATTTAAAAAATGGATAACCAAATTTTTCAAAGTTTTTTCAGTAGGGTTTCCCCCTTAAAGATGGATAAAAATTTTTCGTACCTTATAGAATCGAACTTTCGACGATTAGGCATAATTACCGGAGATACCGAAGTTATATTTTTCCGCAGAGAAAAATAATTTGTTCAACTTAATTATTGACAAATGGGATAGAGCAAAGATCGAAGATTGAAAACCGGGGAAAACCTACTGGAAAGTCTCAATCATTGAAAATCCACTGGAATTCCAAACCGTCAAGTTGTTTTAAGAAAGATATAAAGCAAGGTAACTAACGGCGTTTTGTGCCCCTTGACTAACACCAGGTTATCGAAATTTTGACTGAAATGTATCTGAATCTACAGATTCGCGTTTATGGTCACCGCGGGGATCGCGCGAATATGTGGCTATCCGAAAATTTACTGCGGTAAGAAATCGTGGATTTTGTCATCCTATTTGCATAATTTAATTAAAAACTTGGGACCGTAAAACCAGCTTATAACTGCAGAGTTAAAAACCGCTTTCTGCGTCAGAGTCTTCTATTGTAAAGTAAAAATTATTTCTTTTGGCTAAAGCGACTAGTAATTTAATCGCCGCTTCGTTAAGACAAACTTTCTTTTTTTTGCCATACAAAAGCTGGTCACAACAAACGACACGAAATTCGATAAGAACATGCGGTTTCTGTCAAATTCCATATAGCCATAAAGTTTTGCCGGAATAAAAATAAACTAACCAAAGTACGTCGAAAGTCACAGTGAGTGAAAATATCGCAGCGTCATAAAGTGCGCAAAATTTTTCGTTCTCAAATGAAGAAACTGATACGATACGCGTGGGAAAATATAAGGAGAATAAGACAGGAGAAGAAGAAGAAGAAGAAGAAGAAGAAGAAGCTGCAGAGCGTAAACGGAGCCTTTTGTTTTGACCTATGAGCGAATGGATAAGTTGCGATAAAACGCGATAAACGAACGGGAACGAGTTTTTCCTTAGCCCAA